>CM028136.1:760625000-763125000 GCA_016271365.2 Neoceratodus forsteri
CTCTAGACCCTGCAGCATGCTGACTCATTCACCTGTGCACCACAGGCTACAGGAATTGACTGGACAATAAACCAAGAGGGCTGCTAATGATCCTTGGGGACAGAACATTTAATGGGGGGGCACAATAAAGAAATAAATTAGAGGATTTGGAGCACAGAGACATTTTCAACACATTGCCATGGCCATGTTGGTGACTGATCACACTGCCACCATCCAGTCAGAGGGCTAGAGAGCCCTAGAAACAGCAGGAAGGGATTGTGGAGGGATGATCCAATAAAGACCCTCCCCACTGTACTGGCAGACTCGGAGAGCAAATTGGAAGCCTGGGGATAGCAGATGAATTGATGGACAGACCTGTCTGACAAATCAAATACTGGATGGGAAAGAGAAGTTTCTCAGCTCACAAGGAGCTTGTGGTAGTTTGAGAGACACTGAGGTAATCAGACCTGCTGCTGTGGGATTGTGCAGAAGGCCTAACCAGACCCAAATCTGGTGAGCCTTCCTAAGTGTTTGCTGGTCCACAGTTCAGTGCACCTTAGTCTGGGCTCATTGGGTGTGTTAAAGACTGTACCAGGGAAGACATCTGCAGTGGAAAAGCTGTAAAATCATCCCAAAAGGATATCTGCTGAGAAAGTCATCAAGAGTCTGAGTCTGTGGGGGCATTTTCTGCAGAACGAAGCTGCTGTGAGAAAACCTGAAAGATTCAGTCCTGAGAGAGCTTCTGAGCTGAGAAACTGCCAAGAGGGATCTGCACCTCCACCAGACTGCTACAGAGTGAGGTGGGGGCCTGTTAGCCCTTATCAAGTGGGGTGAATTGGAGAACAGGGAGTCATGGGGCATGTATCCTGAGTACATTGGTACTCTGGATCCAGAGGAGAGTTGGACCATGGGGGGGGGTCACTCCTGTGGTCTGGACTCCTTAGGAACCATGAAGTTACTGTGTAGTGCTCCTGCGTATGCTGTGAATGTTGAGCCCAAAGGGCTGCACTGTGAGAGTTGATCCAGAAATGCTGTCCTACTGCGATACATCTGTGAGCAAGTCTAAAGTGGTTCACCACCAGCTTGCTGAGGTCTAATCCTCTCCCACACACAGCTGCTGTAAATTTCAGTGCAGAGTTGGTGCAACCACGTGGGCAGCTTATCCACAAAAAATAGATCAGTTCCAGAAAGTGTAGTGTACTCAGGCAATGATAAGGCAACACAGGAAAGACTGAGGCTGAATGTAACTTTTATTAATTGCTGGAAATCCAAACAACAAACAAATCTCAAAAACCTAGGGAATTTTTTAGATGTAACAACTGCAATATCTGTACTTATGCAGCACCAGGGAAGGTGTTCACACACCCCAGCAGTAGTAAGGGGGTGCAGATCAGAAAATTTATTAGTTCCAATACAACATTTGTAGTCTACTTATTGTGGTGCCCCTGCAAATTTATTAGGGCTGCAGGTAGGCAAAGTCTGCAGCCCTCTTGAATTAGCTCTAAACACGAGCTTACCGTGGAGCTTCCTTCTTGGACTTTTGGAAGTATCCATCCACAACTGCAAAATAGCGTGCTTCCCCTCTGATTTTTGCTATTTGCTTCTCTAACGTAAAGGCATCTGAGGGGGTTGGGGGATGCTACTGTGCCTCCCAACTTCTCAGGATATAAACAACAACAAAAAAACATTTTGAAGCTGCTGTCTTTTTTTAACCTTTCAATGTAACCCTTGCAGAGCTGCAGACTGAGCACCTGTCCAGCTTAATCAAATAGAGTCATTCTATTTCTTTCAGCAGCCTAGGGGTTAACTCATTATCTAGCTGTACTTTCCAGGCACACTCACACACACACACACCCCAAACACACAGAGGGACAGCATGCAAGATTTTATCTGCTGCTTGCTATAAATGCCACGACTGCAAATCACTATGCCAGTTGAAGTACAGTACTCCCGACTCTCTGTTGAGTAGGCCTGTTTGTCTCTCTTTGTCTTAATTTCCAACATAGGACACAGCAAGCTTCTAGAGGAACTCCAGAGAAGTTGCAATATTACTATTTTAATGGCTGCAAAGAAAAAGCATACAAGTACTATATACTGTACTGGAATTTCCCTTATTGAAGCTCTGAAGCAGTGTCTCATTAAAAAGATCCACCAAGCTATAACCATGAGCACTATATATATATATACATGCCTTACTGCCAGAGGATCCTCACATTGTGCATATTTCCGAAAAGTGTTTAGTAGATAAAATGTAATTTCCTTTATAAAATCCTGTATACCAGGTCCCAAGGACTTCCCGAATTTTTTCTGCTGGCCACACTCCGCCCCTTGGGTCTTGTTAGTCAACCAGTGCCCACTTTTCATTGCCAAGTGGCCATTATATTAGTAAAAACAGATCAAAAAGTCACCTCCCATTGAGTATAATGGAGTGCACCCCCGTGCCCTCACTGGCATCTTGTCATCATGTCTGTGAGCACAGGGGTGGAGCGTGGGTGGCACTTATGATCAGAAAGTCCTTGGGACCCAATATACAGGATTTTAAGGAGGAAATTACATTTTATCTACAAAATACTTTTCGAGGATATGCACAATATCGGGCTCCTTTGGCAGCAAGGCACCTATATATGGTGCAGGGGCTCATTGTGGTGAATCACAGACTACAGTGTCAAATTGCAGACAGTCCAGATCCAGCTTTGTCCCTGTAATTCAAAACCAGGACTCTCTTTACTGCGGAGGAATGCTGTGTATTTTTTTATAGTGTAATAAAAAAAGAATGCACTTGCAAACTGGAAACTTATTGCAGTATACAATAAATGCCTGCAAATTGACACTGAAGAATATGTGTGTGTAAGTGTGTGTGTGTGTGTGTGTGTGTGTGTGTGTGTCTTTGCAGAACTCTGTCAGAAGCTGCTGACAACCTTCTCCTGCAAATACTCAACCACTCCCCCCCACCACCTCAGACAAACTAAGTTTTAACCCTTGTTCCTGTGGGCATTTATTGGGATCTCAGACCATTTTCTTCTGGTTTCTTTTATATTTTTTCTATTCAACCTTTGCATATTTGCTATCCAGTGGTAGTGAAAGGTGAGGGCTTACAATGCCCCTGTTTATCCACAGAATCAGGTTCACTGCTGACTTTTCCACTCTGATGTTTTTAATGTTCATAAATGGTACAGCTGAGACAGCACTGGACAGCAAACTAAAGCTCTTTGTTTATCCACAGGTACAGGTACAGTGCAGGCTTTCCCCCACCCACTCATCCACTGTGATGAATTTAGTGCAGGTAAAAAGTGGATAAAGCCCTCAGTTTATTCACAGGTACCACGTGGGGCAGGTTCAGTGCAAACCTACCCACACTGTAATGGATTTAGTGCTAGTAAGAGGTGAGGGACTGACACACCCTCTGGTAATCCACAGGGACAGCAGGGACAGTGCTTGGTTTCCACACTGTCTGCATTTACTCCTGGTGAATGTTGAGGGACTGCCAGAACTGGACACTAAAGCCTTTTGTTTATCTACAGTGACAGGTACAGTGTGTGACTGGTGAACAGTAAGGGACTGGCACCACTGGAGACGGAAGCCCTCTATAAATCCACAGGGGCAGATGCAGTGTAGAACAGGCAGTCCAGGGTTTCCACACTGTGATAGATATAGTGCTGATGAAAGGTGGCAGATTGACAGCACTGGAGGCTGAAATCCTCTGTTTATCCACATGGGTAGGTACAGCATGGGGCAGAGACAGTGCAGGGTTCTCACACTGATGGTTTTAGTGCTGGCAAAAGTTAAGGGATGAGCAACACTGGGGACCACTCTAGTATCTTCATGTCCACAGTCTGTATTAGCAGGTCATTTTAGAAGGTCACCACCTTCTGGGACAAAAGATGTTTCCTAATGTTACCCTTAAACTTGCCATCTGTGACCTTCAGAGCATGTCCCTGTGTCCTGTTGGAGAACATATCCATTTGTTCAATCCTGTCAATACCCCTTATAATGGGAAGACTGAGATCATGTCCCATCTCAGCCTGCTGTTCTACAGGGAGAAGATGGTAACAACTACTAGTAAACATAAATGTGGATATTATCTGTTAGATCCTTCCAGGTATTCCTGTTTTGAGAATGCAGTTTCTCCTTAACAGTGATATCTAAACAGAAAGCCCACCAGCAAATCTGTTTTTATTTTTAGTACTGAACACATTCTCTTCACTGCTGCAGTAAATGTAAATACTGGAGGACATATACAGAAACTGATAGAGGGAAACTTACAAAGGATGTCAGTAGGCATTTTATGCAACTGCATAGATATGCAGAATTAAAACATGCTACATAAATTCACTGCCACTAAGCAAGTAGCAGAAGGGTGAAAAATTTGTCAATACAAAAAGGTGGCTTTGTCTGCCCTCAGAGAGGAGTAAGAAGGTCAGTTTTCCTATGTGGGACAGTGACCCACAGGGTGTAAAAAGTTGGGGTTATTGAAAATATGCTGGATCATAATGGTCTACAGAGCCCATTTTCTTAAAGCAGCAGTTTTGTCATCAAGGAAGAAAAAAAGGTGCATCAGAATTGACAACTATCTGACATTTCTCACAATCCCCCACTCAGAAATGAATATTGACACAATTTAACTTGCTGCAGTATAAGACCGCACCAAAGAATTCAGCATCTATGCCAAGCTGGTGTTTCTGTGCTTGACGTACAGTATGTGTTGCATTCTTTCGGCAGGGTCTTTATAGAGTACAGTACCACAATACATTTCTTGACCTTCTCACTTCCATCTGAGTGCACCCTAGCCCCCTTTCTGCCCTGGTATCATGATATTTAGAGCTTGAGTAAGTAAAGCTGTATCCAAATTTCCTACCCATGGACCAAGTTAATTTTTTTTCAATGCCAAAAAAAGACTAGCAATGCATTCCCTGGTCTTGAATAAGTTTAATATGGGGTGGTATTGTACTTTTCATGTTCCTGTGTTCTATCATTCTAATATGTTCACTTATTAAGTCATGAGGCTATGTTGAATTTTGCAAATGCAGGCTCATAACTTTGGTAATATTCCATATTTTTACTGCAGATTTTCAAAATAGCCATTTCGGTACAGCAAATCATTAATGTGACAGTTGTAATTTTTCAACTGCTGCTCAAAATGTGTGTTTGCAACCCAAAGTTGATTTGGCAGTCCCTACACGACATCATTATTAGGCCTGGAGTTGAACATTTTCTCTGTCCTTCTTTATGAGGCAGGGTCATAACAAGGCAGTGTTGAAAATTTGGTGAAAATATTAAAAAACAAAATTTCAACATTTTTAACCCAGATTCCTCTCCTGCAGCCCTATTGGCTCTGGCCAGAGTTTGTTTATGTTGGGAGAACAGTCAGAAATCTGAAACTGAGGATTCAGGAGCATGCCTGCTCCATTATTAATAACAGACATGACACCCCAGTAAGGCAGTACTTTGCTTTGAGACGTGACTCTGACCCAAAATTTTTAACATTTATAGGACTAGAAATGGTGGCTGCCCCCAAAAGAGGAGGGAACAGAACAAATCTGCTACTAGGGAAAGAAAGCACTTGGATATGTAAGTTAGAAAGCACAAAACCAAAAGGTCTTAATGAGCAGCAGGACCTTAAACTGTTTTTATTATAACCTAGCTGTTTGTAGATTTATTTCTGAATGAGCCAAACAATTCTGAGTGAGCCAAGCATCTATGATTTGTTAACAGCCTGCTTTGAATTCTCCTGTATATAAATCTTATGCTTTCTCTATCTTTTCTCTCCTTTTTTTCTACAGGTTCTATCTACTCTGCAAAACTCCCTGTCAGCTGGTTTGGTTGTCTATGTGGATCCCATCTACCCCCTAAGTGGAACATTAAGCAACTGCTGCCTGAATTGTGGGTGATCACAGGACATTGGTCCAGTACCTCTATCTTTTAAAGCTAGTGTTTCCAAAATGGCAGCCAGTTAGAAGTAGCTGTTTCATTAAATGTAAAGTATTTTTGTACAGATTTGGAAGTTTGTTAGTTTCACTACAGCAGTACAAGTGGGCACTGACATCATTGTATCATCAGTATTTAAATGAGGAGGTGCCTTTCTTGAGCTGCATCCACTGACAAAGGCTTGGATAGAGTTGAAGTGCTGGAGTAATGGCTTGTATGAATTCTATACTGGGAAACAGGATTTATACTTTGATTCCAATTTTGGGCCATTTTACCAGACACTGTGAGTTTGGATTTCCAGCACTTAATAAAAGTTAGGTTCAGCCTCAGTCTTTCCTGTGTTGCCTTGCATTGCCTGAGTGCACTACACTCTCTGGAACGGAGGTCTAAACCTGACTGCAGCTTGACCTGCTGCTGTATGCCGGTTCCCACTTTGACTGAGCTGCTGCATATGTGAGTCACAAGAGTGCTGGTATTGTTGGTTGGGGTCTTTGTAATTTTCCCATTTGGATTCCCGTTACCTCATTGGGATTACAAACTTAGCTTTCAAGTAATTCCCATGTGGGCCTCAAGTTCTCTTTGGCCTTCCAAGGGTTTCAAATAACAAGCTTGCTAATTGTTTCAACAAGTGCACCACTAAAAGAACCCAGGCGATGTAGCTACCAGGTCTGCACTAGTGTAATTCGAGGTTACCTAGATTCATTAGTTTCTGTTTCATACTTGAGGCTATAGTTTAGTACCAGCTTAAAAGTATACCAACCTGTACAGAGTAAATTATCCTGCTGTGCCCCTTGTTTGAACGGGTGCACCAGTGACTGTGAGGGATCTAAGAGGGTAGTAGTGGCCCAAAGTACAGTGGCTCCTATGGGGTATTTTTACCATGTGGGAGTGTTTAAGATGACTTGCAACTGTTTAACATACTAACATGCTATTTGCCAGCAGATTAGGCCTTACAGTCTATTGAGTCTGCTCGTGCCTCAGAACCCTAGGTGGGTACTGAAGCCATCCCCCCTTGTCGCATTTCTGTTTCTCCTGACCGCCATCCCAGCCCCCCTGGGGCAGGCCAACCTCTGCTTCATCCCCTTTTTGTACCTGTCCCACCCTATTTTGAACCTCTCCACCGTAGAAGCCAGAACCAGCTCACCAGTCAGCACATTCCACAGTTCTACCACCCTCTCAGTGAAATACTTCTTCCTCCTTTCCCCCATCCTCCCACCTTCCAGCTTCAAACTATGCCCTCTGGTGATACCACCTTCCTTTAGCCTAAAGAGTCCCTCCTGATTTACCCTATTGATACTCTTGAGGTACTTGAAGACCTCAATCATGTCCCCCTGGTCCCTCCTCTCCTCCAGTGAGAACAGCCGAGCACCTCTAGTCTCTACTCATATGTCAATTCTCCCTAGACCCCCGATCATTTTGGTAGCCCTCCTCTGAACCCTTTCCAGGAGCTGGATGTCCCTCCTCAAGTGTGATCTCCAGTACTGCACACAGTACTCAAGGTGTGGTCTAACCAATCCATTGTACAGCAGCAGAATTACTTATCTGCACCTTGAGGTGATCCCCCTTGTGATGCATCCCAAAATCCTGTTTGCCTTGACTGCCGCCTTGCTGCACTGCTCAGAGTTATTCATATGTAATCCCTCACCCCTGCCTTTTTACTAAAACGACAGGTGGCATGCTGTTGGCGTTGGCAGCAATACCTGGTGGGGACCTGGGTTCGGGGAGGATGAGGTTACCTGGCACAAGGGGACCTAGGTTTGGCTACTCTGCACAGAGGCACCCAAGTAAATCCGACTACAGGAAGCAATAACTGTAATGTCCAGAACCAGGATTGGGATTTTTCAGTGTGGCTTTTATTCATAACTAGCTGAACACAACAAAGCATAGATGGACCCCCAAGGGGCTACGTTTTCTGATAATGCAGATTAGAGACTACAAGGCGGTCCACTTAAAGAATGAACCCATTTCTACTGTTTTCTGGCTCTGGGACCACCAGGCACACAGCCTGGACTTGCATGTGCTTTGGATACACAGCCCGACTGGCCCTGCTCCCCTGCCGGCCACTTGACTGACGGTCCATTTAAAGAATGAACCCAAATTTTACTTGTTGTGGCTCCCCACACCACTTAGAGTCTGCTACTCCTAGAGAGATTTTCTTCTTACTTCCTTCTGACTCCCATCAAACAAGGAGAATTCTTTTCCCAAGTTGTGGCTCCCCACAACAGTTAGAGTCTGCGACTCCTAGAGAGATTTTCCAATTTGTGACCCACGTCTGGGTACCTACCTCATCACTGGCCAGGCGCATGAGGCAAGTAGCAATCACAGTAGAAATCCGTAGAGGTGGACCTGGTTACTAAAGATGGGGGGTGTTCCCACCTCCAGCTCCCACAGCCCATACCCGGCCATTTCTCTGGACAAACAGAAACTAAAACTTTGAAATGTAGATTAAACGGTAGATGACCTGTAGCACCCCCTCTACAACATTACTTGAATCCATAAAGACTAGATTTTTACACTACTCCATTTGTTTGTCCTAGTACAATAGGCCTCCCAAATAGTAGTTCACATCCCAGCTTTCTTCACATTTTCCAAACTGAAGAAACATATTGTTTGCCCTCTCAAATTAGAGCAAAACATTCACCCTTTCGTTGCAGGTGCCCCACAGGCGAAGTACAACTTCTTTCACTTTTATCAGACCAAAACAGAAACTGTAAAAAAGGCAGCTTTCTTCCTGTAGTAGAAATTAGGGGATTGCCCCTGGAATCCACAGAGGGATACTTTACTCCCTCCCCGGAGGGAGGGGGGCACTGAGACCTGGACAGCGGTCTCCACCACTTGAAACTGGACACTGATCTTCTCACACAGAAGGTAAACAAAAGACACTTCCTTCTCCCATGGAGGTAAACAGAAAACTCCCTTCCTGCTTGACAATAAACAGGAGACTGACTTTGAAAACTCCCAACGTTCTATCTCACTCCCTGTGAGATAGATTCCAATGTGGCTTATGCAGCTGCGACAGTTCTATGGTGATCTCATCTCTCAGTCTCAGCTGAGACTGAGAACAGAGTGAGACAGTGTGAAACCCATTTAACTGGAGTTTCACAAGCTGCCTTCCCTGCCTACCACTAGGTCTTACTGGGATTCTAGTAACCCCGGATAACAAGGGGTTACACATACTTGCATCCACCAGGACTCCCAGGTCTTTTTCCCCTGCCATGGCCTCCAACTCCTCCCCTCCCAGGGTGTACTCGTGTTTGGGGTTCCCATGCCCAAGGTGCAACACCTTGCACTTTGAGGAGTTAAAATTTAATTTCCAGGTGCGAGCCCATCTATCCAGGGTCTCTAGGTCCCTTTGCAGGTCCAACCTCCCCTCTTCCCCCTCAACCACTGCACCCATCTTGGAGTCATCCGCAAAAAGACTCATTTCACACCCTATACCCTCCCTGATATTGGAGATGTAGGCATTAAACAAGATTGGCCCCAGGACCGAGCCTTGTGGTACCCCACTAATGACCCCTCTAGGAGTCGAGATCTCCCCGACGACCACTACTTTCTGAGTGCACCCAGCCAGCCAGTTTCCTATCCACTGACCATCAATGAGACTGTCCCCATCCCCCTCAGTTTCTCTGGTAGGCCATGGTGAGGGACCAAGTCAAATGCCTTGCTGAAGTCCAGGAATAGTACATCCACAGGTTTTCCCCTGTCTAGTTCCGATATTACCCATTCATAGAACTCCACAAGGTTAGTTTGACATGATCTACCTGGCACAAACCCATGTTGATGACTATCCAGGTATCCCATCGCCTCCAAGAACCCCCCCAAATGTTTCTTCAGAATACTCTCCAATATTTTACCCACCACCGACATCAAACTGATGGGTCTATGGTTACCCAGCACTTCCCTCAATCCCCCTTTATGGACTGGCACCACATGTGCCTCCCTCCAATCCCTAGGTACCCACCCTGTCTCAAGCAACATCTTGAAGAGCTCCACCAGAGGTGCAGCCAGTAATCCGCCAACTCCTATAGAACTCTCAGATGTATGCCATTTGGGCCTGAAGATTTTTCCTTTTTTAGGGCCTTAAGGGTTTTCCACAACCAGCCAATGGGGATAGCATAATCTGTCCCTCCCCCCTCCATTGGCTGATTCATCATGATGTGAAACCCCTGGGGTAACTCTCACCCCACCTTTTCCTTACCTGTTGCTCTGCTGATCCTACCCGCTACCCCTTCTAACTCCATCAGCTCCCTCTTTGTAAGTTTCCCATCCCCCTCCCTAGTGAACATGGAGACAAAGTACTCATTTTATACCTCTGCCCGGTCCCTCGCCTCCTCCACCCACCCCCCTTCTGTGCTCAATCTGCCGATCTGGGCATTGGCTTTTCTCCACTCCCCAATTTACAGTACCTAAAGAAACTCTTTCCCCACCCCTTATCTCCTGTGCCAGTCGCTGCTTTTTTCTGGCCTTTGCCCCCCTCACCATCTGGGTGACTTGTCTGGATGCAAGATGGTAAGTTTCCTTCTCCCTTTTCCCTCTCATTTTTTTTGTATCCTCTGTAGGCAGCCTTCTTCTCCCTTACTGCCTCCTGAACTTCCCTGGAACACCAGCACGGTTTGCATGACCTCGCCCCCTTACACTTCACCTCTGCACAGATCCTAACTGCCTCCTGAAGTCCCCATTTTATAACCTCCCATCTCCCTTCAACATCCATCCTGGGTATAATCCCCTTCAAATTCTCCTTGAGAATCTCTCCCATGCCCCTAAAATCTACCCCCCTAAAATTCACAGCCAATGTCCTAGAACTATTCCCCTGCCCCCCCAAATTTATACGAAACCAGACAGTATCGTGGTCACTCCCTGCCAGGGGATCCTCCACTGCCAGATCCCTTACCAGATCCCCATCCGCAAGAACCACGTCCAGGACATGCCCGTCTCTCATAGGCTCCAATACATGCTAAGTGAAGAACACATCCTGGAAGCCGTCCAGCAGCCTCTGCTCCTTGGCCACCGGGGAAGTCATGGTTCCCAGTCAGTAGGTGGCATATTTAGATTCCCCATCAACACCACTCCCTCCCCTTTCAGTCCACACTGGCCCTTAATGTTATCCAGCAGACAATCCTCCAGAACATCCCCCATCCCTGGGGGCCTGTATACAACTCCCAGCTTGATCTTTCCCCTATGGGGTTCGCATGGTGGCCCATAAGACCTCCACATTTCCCTCTGCCTCTTCCACCCTAGAGATTTCCATGCTGTCTTTAATGAACACAGCCACTCCTTCCCCTCTGCCCTCCTTTCTATCCTTCCTAAGCAATGTGTACCCCCTCACACTAAGGTCCCAATTGTGGTTAAGGTTGGCCTAAGTTTCCGTGAGCACCGCCACATCTACCCCTCCTTCGAACAGCATGGCCTGTTCAGCAACTTATTTTCCAGGCTCCTGGCATTTACTAACACCACCCCCCAACCTGTGTCCCTACCCCCATTTGTCTTGCCCCCCTCCGGATACCATATGCATCCATCCTCCTTCCTCACCTATGGCATCAACCTCCCTAGTCTTTGCCCACCCCCAGGGCTGAAGGCTAGGCTCCTCCTAAGGTAAGGACTTCTGGTCAGCCCCTCCATTTACCCTCCCCCCTCACAAGTTTAAACCCCACCTAGCTTGAATGTAGTCCGCTATCCCCTGTTTTAGGACTTCCTTCCCTATCGGATTAAGGTGAAGCCTATCCCTGGCATACAGTCCCCCAACATCTCTGACCTCCTCTCTCCCCCCACTTTCCAAGCCAGTCATTTACCTCCACGATCTTCATTTTGTTCTCGACACAGGCCTTTGGTACTGGCAATATTTCCTAGAAGGAAATGTTGTATCCATTATCCCGACAAACTTTGGCCAGTTCTCGGAACCTTGCCTAAATTTTCAGTACACTATTTCCCTCTATATCATTTGACCCCAGATGCACCAGGAAATCCGGTGTCCCTCCACACTCCTTTGCTAGCTCGTACACCAGGAACTTTGCCCTGTGCACCATCAGACCAGAGATACCCACTACCTTAACCTGGCTGGGTTTTCCCACCCCCGTCCCTCCCAATGTATACCCCTGATCATGGAATCCCCCAGCAGGAGTACTGTAATGACCCCTTCATCCTTTTGATTACCTCCGTATTGTGCTTCTGACCCAATTCCCCCCTCCCCTAATCCGTTATTACCTTCCCTGGGTGTCTTCCTGACTCCTTATGAGAGAACCCCTTGTCTCCCTTCCCTTCCTGCCACCCTTTTTATGTCCTCTTACCTCAGTTCCCCTCTGATTTGGTATCCCCTTTATCCCTCTCTTGTACGCACCTTTCTCCCTGGCCATGATCAAATCCCCTTCTCCCACTCCGTCTTCCTCCCCCTCATATTAATACTCCTAACTCCTGTGCCCCTCTGTGGGTCCCCTTTACCTAGGGATCCTTCTCTGGTACAGTCCACCCTCCATGAGGAGCTCCACTCCCTTGTGTCCATTTCTTCCAGTTTCTCACCGATTGTGCCCTCAACCCCCATACATGCGATATGATGTCTCTCCCCCTTCTGTTTAACATTTAAGCTCCCTCTTCCCCCGCTGGAACTATTTCTAGCATTTTCTTTCTCAGTCCCTGACCCCCTCTGGTTTGCCAACTCACTTCCTCCAGCCTCTTTTTCATTCACCTCATTACCACATGCCCCTTCCTCACTTTCTAAGTTGTGTAATAGCTCAAATTTATTGCAACACTGTATGCCAGCCTCCATCTTTTGACCTGATTTCCAACTGTCAGCCCCTCTAGTCTGCCCCTTGCCAACCCCTCCTGACCTGTCCTCCTTTTGATCTACTTTCCCACTGTCTCTTCCTCTAGGCTGCCCCATATCAGTCTCTCCTGACCTAACCCTCTCCCCCCTCTTCTGAATTGGACAGTTTACCCCATTACTTTTCACCTTGGCTTCTGCTTCCCTGGCTAAAATTCCACAATCCCTAGGTTCAACCCCCGATTTTTGAGATGTGGCCCCCCCCATTTGTTGAGCCTTGTCCCAGCCTCACCCCTACCCCATCCCGCCTGCCACCCATAGCCCCTCCCATTCTTCTTTTTCACCACCCCCAGCTCATCTAGTTGTCTCCTTAGCCAATTACCTCACCTCTGATCTGAAATAACTGTCTGCAGAGTGGGAAGCCTACCTCCTTCTAGGCCCAATTTAATATATTGCTGCCCCACAGCCTGTGCAACCTACAACCCTTCCAGAGATGCCTGCCATGGTGCCTGAAGGCCTCCCTGGTTGTCCTTCTCTAAACATATTGGGACCATTCCCCTTTGCCCGGTCTCTTCCCTCTGGAACACTACACCTCACCCTTCTCCAAGTGGCCATACTGGTGTGGTACAAGATCAGTCCTACAGCCCCTTACAGTTCTAGCAGACAAACCACAACCCTTGAAACCAGCTCCTTATCTAGGCAAAAACAATTTAGCAGCTAACAGTTTTAATAATTTAAAACTAGTAAACAGTTCTAGCAGATAACCCACAGCCCTAAAACCAGCTCCTAATCTAGGTAGACAACTTAACTGCTAACAGTTCTAACAGTTTATACTAGGCTAACATTTAAGCAGCTAACAGTTCTAACAGTTTATACTAGTTAATCAATCAGTTAATCAACCACCAAACAGTGCCTTGTCTCCCACCAGGACACACCTCCTCTGCCCATTTAATAGAGGTTGGGGCCAGGATGGGTGGGTGGGACAAATAAGCTTCCCTACTCTTACAAGTCCCAAGTCTCCAGTCTCAAGTCAGCAAGGAAGTGGCTGGGCCTGCTCTTAAATGCCCAGCCGCGAATGTTTGAATTTGGCGCCTGGCCTTTTGATAGGCTCAGGCACCTGGCGCTCCTCCTCCTAGTTTTGGTCACCGATTGTGACCGGACTCACTCCCACCTCCTCCCATTGCCGTTTCATACCCTCTTTTTTTAGTTCCATCTTCCAGGCCTGTGTTATAAACACATTGTTCATTTGTTGGATGTCACTCCAGTGTGTGCCCATTTTGTATAGCCTGACTGAATTGCCTATTGGCAATGGTGGCTACTGTCTTATTGGTCCCCATGGGATGGTCCAGTCCAATGTAGGGGGTGGGTGGGTACTGCATCTCAGGGGGAGGTACTGCACAGAGATCTGGCCCACCTAGTCTCTCTGTATGGAGACACCATGCTGTTTCTTATTTGGTTCTGGGATGAACCTCCTATCACAGGAGAAAGAATGACCCAAACCCCTCAATAATGTGGATGCAGTACAGTCACCAGGTAGGGGCGTGAGTCCAAACACAGTGACCCAGGACTCATATATGTCTAACACCCTAACTTCCTAATTCCCCCTGTTCCTTCCCAGCCTCCTACTAGCAACCCCCCCCAAGCTGCTCTGGAGGCTTTTGTGCTTTCTGCATCACTCCATGCCAGCTGTTCCTGATCCATACATTTTTCTTTTTCTTCACTTTATTTCTCAGTGTACTGTTATATTTTCTTGTACCGGTTTTAACAATATTTAAACCACTGTATATTGGACTGTTTTGCTGTGTCTCCTGCATTCCATATACCCTCCTCCCAGAATGCACCTGAAACAGTGTTGTCTGCAGCTCAGTGTGTCCTCCTAACTAATTATTTTAAATAAATAATTTAATGAAGAGCTTAGTCAACTGAGCCTACAGTAATGGGTAAAAAAGTAATGTAATGGAATAAATCTACAAAGATTTTAAAATTGAAGTCAAGAGGCACTAGGGAAGATTTGCTATTTGAGCAACAAACAATACTTCCATATTATATGGCATGTAGCATGACATGGGAGACCACCTGCTTCATAGTATGCACACTGGGGCAGTGTTTGGACTGTAGAGAAGGTTTAACTGCGTGAGTGAGTCACATTGGCAAGGATGTGGTTAATATGGCTGCTGAACTTAAGTGAGAAGTCAAGCCACACAATCAGGTAGTTAAAAAGATTACTTACAACAATGAAGAAAGAATTATTCCTCAAGTTCCAGGCCAATGAAATTTCATCCAAAATAAAAAAATAATAATACAAAGGTAGTGCTTGGGAGACAAAATCCAGCTACCTGGTGCTTTGAAATGGACACCTCTTCTTCAGGGGTGGGGCTAGCTGGTGGCTACCTCATTAATTATTCATAAGGTGCTGTAAGTGGGAGGATCCTAGTAAACCTCAAAGTTAGTGCTCAGGAAACAAAATCCAGCTACTCAGTGCTATGAAGTGGACACCTCTACTTCAGGGGTGGGGCCAACTGGTGGGTACCTCATTAACTATTCATAAGGTGCTGCAAGAGGGAGGATCCTAGTTAACCTCACTTCCTGTATATCAGTCAAGTGGAAAAGAACTTTAGGCCATGGGGAGAAACTGCGGTGATCTGTCAGTATGAAAAGGCTGGCACTAGTTTCTTGAAACTAATGTCCCAGTCTTGTATTCCAATAAATGTAATTAAACAAAGTAGAGATTTTTTGTGTGTAAAATACCAAATTCATAAAATGTAAAGTCTAGGAGCAAAAAAACAAACAAAGGAAATCAGTTTTTAGGTGCTGCAGCAGCTTTAGCTTACTAGAGTCTCTTGTTGTCATGGGTGTTATTTTCTGCATTTGGTAAAATTTAAGGTTACATTCAGTCTGAGTGATTCAACTGCATGATGTCATTGATGATTCCAGTGATAGGACCTTTAGCTCTTGGTGTAGTATTTCCAATCTACACGAGCCTGGGTTCAATCAACAGTATGGCACATTTTTTCTTTCTCACTACAATTTCTGCAGCATAAGAGAAATTGTTAGATGTTATTGCTGATGTCAGTGAAAGAGTTTTAGCAATATTTGAAGCAGACTTTTAGAGCACTGAACTGTCAGTTCTATGCTGCAGTCAACTTAATTAGTTCTGGTTTAGGATTTTAGTCTTTTCTAGGTTTGAATGCAACTTGGTGGGAAGAATTGCTTCCCGTTGGCAGAGTTCACTGCTAAACTTCACAGCAGCTGTGTAGGGGGGGATTTGCACTCAGTGCAGGATATGATTCCTATACCAGGCATCTCTGTCTAGAAAACTTATGTCCTGCCATGTAGAACAACAGCACAGTGGCAGAACACCAGACAAGAAGTTAGGAGGGGGCCTGGATTCCATTCCCAGTGGTGAACATTTTTTCTTTCTCTCTACAATTTATGTAGTATGAGGGAAATTGTGATTGCTGATCTCTGTGATAGGGTTTCAGCAGAACCTACTAGGGATGGGGCAGTGCTGTACTTGGTGTTTGCAAACAGGGAGAGCATTGCAGATGTCACAGTGGGTACCACAGATCATCATGCAGTGCAGTTTAAAATAATGGTAGGAACAGGGGCAAACCACATGAGGACAAGGGTCCTGGACTTTAGGAGGGCAGATGTTAAAGAAATGAGTGGCTGCCTCAGACACTGCCTCATAAGGCATGGCCAGGAATGGGTAGAGGCACTCAATCAATCAATCAATCAATCAAAATCTTTATTTATCCAGGCGGGCACCATTGAGCAAGGCTCATTTGCAAGGTGGACCTGGTCATGAATACATCAATGTACAGTACAGAAGCAGGTATACAAAAAGTAATAATATACAAGGAAGAAAAAGTATATGCAGTGTATACAGTACAGTACAAGGTTGAAATTAATAAATAAAACAGCATTATTTTACAATTGAAGAAGTCAGCAGATGTACAATCAACCACAGGCATACAGGGGTTATAAGCAGAGATCTTTTGAGTGAGGCAGCTGGCAACTATACCTATAGGGGAAAGAGGCCGTGTATGGGGTGGCAGGTTAGAGAGATAAAGAAGAGGAGGGCTATATTACCAACGACTGGGAGAAAAATTGAGCTAAAACCACAGAAAGTGACGATGGCTGTCGTGTACTTGTTTATTATGATAATGACGGAGGAGGGGTAGATAATTGGGACACCACTATGGATGGGGTGGGACTTTAGCCAGGCTGGAGTGGACAGGGAAGGGTGGGTGCAGCAAGAAGAGTTAATAGGAAAGCGTGAGAGCCAGGGGTAGAAACATGGCGAGCGTCAGGATGGAAAGGGAGAGTTGCAGAATTTGTGGGCTAGCGGTGAGGAAAACATTTGCAAGGTGCTTTCATGTAGTGATCATAGAGCACCTTGAAGATATTCAGGCTAACAGGGCAGCTCAGCTTCAAGTTCCTTTGTAAACCATTCCACAACGTGGGTAAAGAGAAGCTTAGAGCAGCTTTGCCGAAACGAGTTTTGACCCTTGGAACTTGGAGGGCAATTAAGGAATAGCTCCTTAGAGCGTAGGTGCCTAACACACTCTGGGGAATACAATCTGAGACATATGAGGAGAGCTTGTTGTTCACCCACCACTCTGAAGGCCCATAGGGCGACATTTCGATTCCTTCTATAGTGAAGGGAAGTCCAGCCTAATGATGAGTACAGGGAGCAGTGGTGTGTGGAAAGTGGAAGGCCAGTAATGAACCTGATAGCTCTGTAGTAGAGGGTGACCAACTTAGCCAGTGCAGAGGCAATGCAGTGGCTGTAGAGCAGGTCCACGTAATCTATTAAAGATAGGAAGGTAGCTTGAACCAGTTGAATCTTGGCCTCCTTTGTGAGCAGGTGGTTAATTCTGTAGAATAATCCTAATCTTTGCCTTAGTTTCTTCTGTAGTTCTTCAAGATGGTGGGCAAAGGAAAGTTTATGATCGAGCCAAACTCCTAGATATTTGAATTTAGCTACATACTCCAGTGTTTTCTCCAAGAACAGTGGTAATTTGTGGGATAGCTCCCCCCCACCCAGCAGGAATTGCCTCATGCAAGGAGGGGGAGAAGAGCATGACTTTTGTCTTTTTCGCATTGAACAAAAGCTTTTTGTTTATGAGCTGGTATTGCAGAAGGTTAAATTCAGCTTGGAGGTCTTCACAGGCTGCTTCTGGCATGGGACGACTCAAGTACAGTACAGTGTCATCCGCGAATAAGTGGATGTCGGCTTTTTTTTGATGGGGTCATTGATGTTGTTAATGTAGACTGCAAAGAGGAGGGGACCAAGGATAGAGCCCTGAGACATGCACCTCAGCATAGGTTTTAATGGAGAAAGATCACCTTCAACTTTAACCTGCTGTTTCCATTCTCCGAGGTAGGCTGCAAACCAGCACATAGATTTATGGTCCAGGCCTAAGGTGCTTAGGGAGGAAAGAAGCAGGCTGTGATCAACTGTGTCAAATGCCTTACTAAGATCCGAGAAAACAGCACAAACATGCTTCTTGTTGTCAAGGTCTAGGAGCCAATCATTGGTCACCTTAGGTAGTGCTGTTATGGTGCTGTGCTTTGCTCCAAATCCAGACTGAACTGGGTTTAATAGGCTTCTGGATTCTAAGTATACCCCTAGCTGGCCACACACTATTTTTTTGAGTAATTTAGACAGGATGGGGAGGAGGGAGATCGGTCTGTAATTATTTAGATCTCAGGGGTCACCTGCTTTTAATAGAGGGATGACATAGGCTATTTTCCATTGAGTGGGGGAGGCTACCCTGGGAGAGTGACACGTTGAATAGGTGGGTGATTGGCACCGCAAGCACATGGTAGGCACATTTCAGATAGTATGGCTCTATGAAGTCGGAGCCTGCTCCCTTCCTGGTGTCCAGTTGCAGCAGTAGGTCTTCCAACTCTTTTAGAGAGACAGGCAGGAGGAAGAAGGCCTCCTCGGTAGAGGGGGACTCGTGGGTTGGTGGGCCCTGAGCTGTGCGAAGGTCGTTGGCAGGAGAAGTATCAAATCTAGCCCTGCAGTTGCAAAATGGTTATTGAGGGCTTCCAATATCTCCAATTGGTTAGCGATAATGCTGCCACCGGACTTCATTTTTGCTGGAATGGAATTGCCAGGTGCGTGTCCAGACATGTATTTTAATGTTTTCCGGAGATTTGAAGTATTTCTTTGAGGCAGAGGCTAGCTCCGAACAATAGTAGGTGGCCTAGGCTGCTCTGACCAACTGGGTGCACTTGTTACATGCTCTCTTAAAAAGACACCAAACCAAGTCGTTCTTGCTTCTTCGGGCCTTTTTCCATAAGGTATCCCTTTCTAACAGGGAAGCTTTGAGCTCAGGGTGAGAACCAACGGCAGGTGCTATCCTGCCCGCACTCAACTAAGGGTGCATGCTTATTTAAGCCTCACTTAAATATCGTAAAAAATAGTATATGCCCTGTTAACCATTTTGGCTAGGAAGAATTCCTGCCATCGAGGTGAATGTTTCAAGTCGTGGATGTAAGCAAACAAATCAAAGTTGCGTTAGCACCTCTTGATAGAGAACTTTGCCACAAACTGTGGGTTGTGCATGGATCTAATGGTGGCGATTATACAATGATCGTTAATGTCTGAGAAAAATGTTCCAACATGAGAGAACAGGTGTGGCTTGCTAACCAAAATTACATCTAAGAGGGAGCTGTTGTTAAGGTTCTTTTTATTTGGGTGAGTAGGCTCGACAATGAGTTGCACCAGCCTAGAGTGTCACAAAAGGATTTCAAAGGAGCTGATACATTTGACAGCCAAGGCACTGTGGGGAAAAATATAAGGAAGGGCATAATTAAAGTGACCAACCTTAGCATGAAGAAAGTGAGTAAAAGTAGAAGGAAAAAGAGACTGATACAGTTCTCTTAGGAAGTGGCCATGGTGGTGAAGGAAATAAAAGTGGCATTCAGAAGGTATAAAGAAACACAGAAGGAAGAGGACAGAGAGGAATACCAAGTAAAACAGAAGGAAGCAGGAAAGGTGATGAGGGAAGCAAAGGTGCAGACAGAGTAATGGATAACCAAAGGGATCACTGAAGGGGATAAGACTTTCTTCAGATACATAAGTGAAAAGAGGAATGCAAGAGGATGGATAGTGAGGATTTGAAGGGCATAAAGGGGAGACTGTGCAGAACAGAATCAAGGCAAAAGCTGTCATTCTAGCCGGCCCAATGGTGTGGAGGGCTAAGGCACCAAGTGCCTTACCTCCTACCACACCAGTAACCCATGTTTGGGAATGAACACGGGTTGCTGGGGGTTGGCTGAGAAAGGATGGAATGGCCAGCTGGCATCTATCCTCTCCCAGATTGGGGTGGTTGGCCATCTCAGCTCTTGGCTGCCATGAGGTGGAGATGTGGTGTTAACCCATGGGAGCTCCGAGCAGGCAGACGTCAGTCAGTGGCAGGGGAGGGAGCCACAGTCCCAGGACGCATGCACTCCTCTGTGCACATGTGCCACCTGAGTATTCTGTGGTTGAGGGCAGCAGTGGAAGAAAAGCAGAAGGAAAACGAATGGCATGACAGGGACTATGATGCCCACATACCATGCCTCCACCCACCGCATCACTGGAATGACCTGTCAGCAGCACTGGATTGGGACATTGGGTGAGAGAAGGATGGTCCTCCTTTTCTGAGCCTGCCACAGGGAGAAATCTGTAGGGGTACCAGTCTCTCAGGTAAGCCCATGGATATGACAGATGGGGGGGGGTTGGAGTCAGGGCAGATGGGAGCCAAGCCCTGTCATAGCCTCAGGAGGATAAATAGTTAATGGAAGCCGCCATCCTGAACAGGTACTTCTGCTCAATCTTCACACTGGAAATGGAGGAAATGGACCACCAGGGAGTAACAAGAACAGTGGCACGAGGGGGTGGGGTGGGCATAAGTCCATCCATTTTTTAGATTAAAGAGTTCTGAAAAGACATGCCACTCTGAGGATGGACAAAGATATGGGACTGGACAGGATATGCCCAAGAGTAATGCAAGAAATTGGGAAGGTGCAAGCTGCACCACTAACAGCCTTGTTCAACAGCTCACTGGAAACAGGTGTGGTTCTGAAGGACTGGAGAAGAGCTGACGTGGTCCATCTAAATAAGTGGTGGGGAAATTAATGGAAGCCATACTGAAAGTAAGACTGATATAGTATCTTTAATCTAGTGAGCTGCAAGACCACAGGAAGCATAGATACATGGGAGGTCATACCAAACAAACATGATTGATTTCTTTGACTGGGTGACCAGGAAAATAGATCAGGGAAGGTTAGTTGACATGGCCTGTCTGAACTTTAGCAAGACCTTCAATGCTGTGCTACAGAGGAGGCTGATAAAGAAATTGAGCAGCCTAGGGATGGGATCCAAAGTGATTAATCAGGTTAGAAACTGGTTAATGGATAGGAAACAGAGGGTGGTGGCTAATGGCACTCTCTCTAATGAAGGGAGAGTGACCAGCAGGGTGCCACCAGGCTAAGTACTGGGACCAGTCCTCTTCAATGTCTTCATAAGTGGCATTGCAGAAGAAATGGAAAGGAAGGTAGGCCTTTTTTTGCAGATGATACCAAAATCTGCAATAGGGGGACACTCAGGAGGTGTGGAGAGAATGCACAGAGATCTTGGGAAACTCGAGAAGTGGTCAAGACCAAGGCAGTTCGGGTTCAATGCCAACAACTGCAAAATCGTGCACCTAGATCATAGCAACCCAGATGCTGAGTATAGGAGAGGGGGTATTGACAACCATTAAACAGGAAAGAGATCTTGAGGTTATCATAGTTAACAAGCTCCCTGAACTGGTGGCCTTGATGGAAGAGGTATGCCTGGATATTGTGACAGTCGCAGAAACATGGTACACAGAGAACCATGACTGGAATGTCAACATACCAGGGTACACAATCTACAGGAGGGACAGGGAAGGTAGAAGAGGAGGAGGAGGAGTAGCTCTCTATATGAGGGAAGGGATCAAAGCAATGGAACCAAAGGGTAAACAGGGAGGAGAGGAGACACTGTGGGCCACCCTGGAGAATGGAAATGGCACCACAGTCCACACAGGGGTTGTATACCGACCCCTATCTCGGGGGAGGAAATGGACAAGGAAATGATAGAAGGCATCCTTAGGGTGGCAGAGAAAGGGGAGATATTGCTGATGGGGGACCTTAATATGCCAGATGTTAACTGGAGTACCTTTGCTGCAGCCACATCCAAGAGCAGGGTCATTCTCAATGCCCTACAGAGGGCATGCCTCAGACAGCTAGTTTTGGAACTCACTCAGGAGGGAACAATCTTAGACCTGGTACTCTCCAATGGGGATGGAGAGAGGATCTCAGATCTAGAAGTAGGTAGCCATCTGGGAACAAGTGACCACCAGACAGTTTGGTTCATGATAAACTTAGCCTGTAGAGTCAAGCCATACAAAAGTGAAGGTACTGGTCTGGACTTCAGGAGGGATGATTTTGTTAAAATGGGAGAGCACCTCAGAAAAGCAATAGCAAACAGGCAAGAAGGAGGGGTGGAGCAACAATGGGGAAACATCAAAACTGCCATCACAGAGGCAACAAGCCTTTGTGTGAAGCAAATAAACAAATCAAAACAAAAGAAAAAAAACACTATGGTTCTCAAAAGAAGTGGCAGGCATGGTTAGGGACAAAAAAGGTAGCAATCCGGAAGTATAAGGAAACACAGAAGGAGCAGGATGGAGAACTGTACCGGCTAAAGCAGTAGGAAGAGGGAAAGACAGAATAGCAAAGGCCCAAAGATAGCCAACACGGTTAAGAAGGGGGATAAAACCTTTTGTAGGTACATTAGGGAGCAAAGAAAGACGAAGGCAGGGATACTGAGGCTGAATAAAGATGAGGGTGGTTGGGCAGAGAGGGACAGTGAAAAAGCAGAGATACTGAATGAATACTTCTGCTCAGTATTCACAAAGGAAGAGCAGGGGGAGGTACCTAATCCAGTCAATAGAAGCACTCTGGATAGGGAAGTTGATATCTGTCCTTTCATAGAAGAAAGGGTTCTGAAAGAACTCCTAAAACTGAAGGTGGATAAAGCAATGGGGCAGGATGAGATTCAACCCAGAATTCTAAAAGAACTAAGGGGAGAACTAGTAACACCACTAACCACCCTTTTTAATAAATCATGGGAGGAATAGCCGGCCCGGTGGCGCCGAGGGTTGAGGCGCTTGACACCACACCTTGTGCCACACTGGTGACCCGGGTTCAGGAATGGACCCAGGCTGCCAGGGGCTGGCAGGGGAGAGGAAGGACTGAGCATCCCACAACTCCTCTCCTTCCTCTGGGGCGGGTGGGAATGGTGCATCGTGCTGCAGCCGGGACTGGCGGAGGCCAGCCACACTACAGTGGCATGCCTAGAAGGAAAGGGAGTGCAGAAGGAGTCAGCAGGGATATGCTTAGATGTCATTGCACATCTGGCTGCCTGGGACCAGAAAAGCTGAAAATGATGGGGCGACCTCTGCGGCTGATGGCTGTGCCCTGCGCCCCGGACGTGAGAGGTGCCTTCATCGGGGAGTGGCCCACCCTGTACGATGGAGCATATCACATGCCAGACCAGGTCCGGGGGTGCATGTGCCAGTGGCCGGAGGTCATGGGGCCCACTCCACGAAGGAGAAAGTATTCTACAACAAACAATCATGGGAGAAAGGTGTGGTTGCTTGAGGACTGGAGGAGTGGTGGATGTGATTCCCCTTCACAAAAGTGGGAGAACGACAGAGGCAGGAAACTACAGACCTGTCAGTTTGACCTCAGTGGTAGGGAAAATGATGGAATCACTTCTGAAGGAAAGAATTGTTGAGTACCTACAGACCAGTGGGGCACAGGACCCAAGGCAGCATGGATTCACAGCAGGATGGTCATGTCAGATGAATCTAATCAATTTCTATGACTGGGTGACCAAAGTAGTAGACCAGGGAAGGGCTGTTGACATGGTCTACCTAGGCTTTGGCAAGGCATTTAGCACAGTCCCGCACAAAAGATTAATAAACAAATTAGCCAGCCTTGGAGTGGGTCCCAGGGTGGTAGCCTGGATAAAACACTGGCTAGACAACAGGACACAGACGGTAATAGTAAACGGAGTCCACAGTGAAGAAAGGAGGGTTACTAGTGGGGTACCGCTGGGTTCAGTACTGGGGCTGGTCATTTTTAATGTCGTTGTAAGTGACATTGGAGAGGGACTGGAAGGAAAAGTATGTCTCTTTGCAGATGACACAAAGATCTGCTACAGGATCGATACACAAGGTGGGGTGGAAAGAATGAGAAGGGACTTGGCAAGGCTGGAGGAATGGTCAAATGTATGGCAGCTTAGATTCAATGCAAAGAAGTGCAAAGTAATGCACCTGGGAAACAAAAAACCCAGGGGACGAGTACACAATGGGGGGTGAGATACTGACAACAACAAAAATGGAAAGGGACCTGGAGGTAGTTATATCAGATGACCTAAAGATGGGCAAGCAATGTGAAAATGCAGTAAGGAGAGCTGGGTGGATACTGGGATGCATACTGAAAGTCATCACCAGTAGAAAACAGGAAGTTGTTGTCCCTCTGTACAGACAGTTGGTAAGACCACATCTGGAGTACTGCATGCAGTTCTGGAGACCCCATCAATGCCAAAACATAGACAGGGTGGAAACTGTTCAGAGGAGGGCAACCAAAATGATGCAAGGTGTGCACCAGAAAACATATGAAGAAAAACTAAAGGAGCTTAATATGTATAGCCTCGAGGAAAGGGGGGGGGGCATGATAGAAACTTTCAAGTACCTCAAGGGAATCCACAAAGTCCAAGAGGGTAGCATCTTTCAGAAAAAGAGATGTGCAAGAACAAGGGGGCACAATTTGAATATAGAGGGGGGATGGCTCAGAGATAACATGAGGAAGCATTTCTTCATGAAGAGGGGTTGTAGATGCATGGAACAGCCTTTCTGTGAAGGTCGTGGAGTCAAAAACAGTGGGGGAATTTAAGAATGCATGGGACAGACATAAGGCAATTCTAGTGGGGGGTAGGAGGAAGTAGGCTGTTGGTTAACTAGGATCAGCAGCTTATCTGTTACGTAGGGAAATGGGCAGACTAGGTGGGCAAAGCGGTCCTTATCTGTCATCAGATTCTATGTTTCTATGATTACCTGAAAGTGACAAGGCAGTAGATAGAGCTAACGTAATACTGGGCTGCATAGAGAGGGATATCTCCAACAGGTGGTGGGAGGTGGTGTTGCCACTCTATCGCTCGCTGGTGAGACCCCACCTGGAGTACTGTGTACAGATTTGGAGGCCCCACCTCAGAAAGGACATAGACAAGGGCAACTAAAATGGTGCATGGGTTACACAAGATGCCCTACGAGGAGAGACTGAAGGATCTCAACATGTATACCCTGGAAGAGAGGAAAGTGAGTGGTGATATGATCGAGACCTATAAGTACCTCACAGGGATGCATAGGGGGCATACGCAGAGTCTCTTTCAAATACATAAGCACACTAGAACCATTGGCATGCAATGAAGCTGGAAGAGGGGAGTTTTAGAAACATGTGAGGAACTACGTCTTCACTGAAAAGGTAGCAGATGCCTGGAACAGGTTGCCAGTTGAAGTGGAAGTGGTAGAGGAAGAAACAGTGGTGGGGGGGGCTTCAAGCAAGCATGGGATAAGCACAGAGATATATTACAAAATAAGTAGGGAGTAGAGAGGTCATCAAAGATTAGTTAGGATCTGCAGAGATAAATTAAGTAGAGAAAATATCTGGACAGACTGGCAGGGACAAGTAGTCCTTTTCTGATGACAAATTGTATGTTTCTGTGCTTCTAAGAAGCAAACTTTTGGAACATTGAACTGTTAGTTCGTTGCTACAATCAGCTTAATTACTCTGGCTTAGGCTTTGAGGCTTGTCTAGGGTTGACTGCAG
The DNA here is from genome assembly GCA_016271365.2 of Neoceratodus forsteri. NCBI lineage: Eukaryota > Metazoa > Chordata > Ceratodontiformes > Ceratodontidae > Neoceratodus > Neoceratodus forsteri. The sequence continues at coordinate 760,650,577 of CM028136.1, forward strand.
TTTGGAAGGAAGCATTCCCTCCAGTTGGCAGACAGTTCATTATTAAACTTCACTGCAGCTGTGTATGGAAGAATCTGCACTAAATGCAGGATATGCTTTCCCACACGTGCATCTCTGGCTACAAAAAAGTCCCATCATGTAGAATGATAGGACAGTGGCAGAGCACCAGGACAGTAGTAGGTGGGTTAGATATCATAGCTGACACAGTGATAGGGCTTTTGAGGCTTTGAGTAGGTTTTTAGACCATGGAACTGTTAGTGACCCAAGAATAAAAAACATGGAACTGTAGCTGTACCACTCCATCCAGATAACCAATCACAAGAAGAAGTAATGGAGGTTGATCAGTTACAGCTTATTATACCTTTTTTTTTTCTTTTTTTATAAAAAAAGAAAATGCTGACTCCAAAGGCCCTGTTGCAGGAACTGATCTGGTTAAAATGTCAGAGTTTGTGTATTGTGTGGGGTATACTTGATTATTTTGTGAGATGTATGTGTGTTTTTGCATGCATGTATGTATCTGTATTGTGCAACATCTGCATATACATTGTTTAACATCTACGTGTCCCTTGCCATACAAAAATGACACATTCATGCCCTGGCACCGCTCAGTACCATTGGTACTTTGATACATACTGTATAGTCAGCCTTTGCTAGAATTTTTTTCCAGAGTTTCAATGGGTAGTTAATTGCTCTCAAAAGAAACATAAATGATTGAAGGTGTCAAGCTGCTGGTACCAAAAGAAGAGCGTTTCCAAAATTAGATTCAATTTACCTATGAATGGAGGCCAAACTTGAAGCACTTTACAAAATTGCTAAGCGTCTTGTTTTGAAGCAAAGTTTTTGCTACCTGAGTGGGACCAACAGCTGACTAATACATGGCAAGTGCCAATGCAAATAACAACATTTTTGCCAAATGTAGTTGAATTTATACAAAAATATATAGAATTCCAAGCTGCTGTTATGGTCGCCAAACAACATGATTGACTAGGTGCTAAAAATAATAATCTTAAGTATTTCTATAAAGGGAATGAATGGTGACTAAAACAATTACAGAAGTGAACAAAGTAAATAAAAAACACCTACAAAATATAATCCCGGAACTGTTGTTTATTGAGACAGATGAGAGAACCTAAAGAAGGGGGAAGTGAATTATGGTGCAAAACATAAAAAAAATTATAATTTCACTTTTTTCCATACATCCTTTGACTTCTTGTGTCCCTGATCTCAGCAGCATACCCTCAGCCCCGTCATCAGGGTCTTACAGGTTAACCACCATGGTGGTCTGCCCAATAGTGTCTTGCAGTTCCTGCAGAGGATGCCAAACAAGTAAGGGAAGTTTCTTCCAGGATTTTTCTTTGGTTTTCCCAGGGCACTGGCTTACAATGGTGCATATATGTGTACTGGGGCATGTGGTTGCCACATCTGTCAACTCCCTGCCCTTTCTTGTTGTTCCTGCTGTCACTGCCATTCAGCCTTCATCAGGTGGCAGTCAAGTAACGGGACACAGAAACCCTCCACCTTGATGGAGGAGAGATGTCATGAGACACCAGATCCTCCCTCCCTCTCCTGGCCCTGTCCCTAAGTGACCCTGGCCTGTTCCAAAACCTGGGTCTCTGATGTAGCTGTAGGTGTAGCCTCCAGCTCTTCAACCCACCACACTACTGGGTCGACTGAAAAAAAAGATTCTAAATAGAAAATTAAGGTTATTACAATGTCTATAAGTCAAAGCAACTACTAATTAGTTGCTAAAGGAAAGGGAAGGCAATTTGGAGCGTACAAGTGGGGAGGGTGTGCAGAAGGTGATGAGTGGTTAGTCAAAATAGTTGTAGAAGGAGAGCAAGAGATGAATAGTAATAATCTTAATTGAAGTCAGTGGAGGTTTAACAGGTAGAGTTTTATCTTCAGGTTAACCCAATTGCAGCATGCCTATGTAAACAAGAAAGAGAGGGAAAAAAAACAAATATTATTCATATAATGAACATGTGAAGGCTTAAATTCATTGGTATATTTGCCAGTAACTGTAAGAAAGGAAACCAATCCAAATCATCACTGAGTACTGTTGGAGTAAAGGCTTTCAAACTGAAAATCCACCTACAGTACTTTCTGTTTGTAGGAGCAGGCTTCCACTGACTTAATAGCCATCAATCTGATTACACCTGGGTCACTCCTATGAGTTTGAGCACAATGTATCATAACAGGGTGGCTTGTCGGCATTTATTAAAGCACAAATATGCTCCTGCACATGGTCTTTAAAGGTTGGACTGTGTATCCCACATAAATCAAACCACATGTGCACCATAGAACACAAATCATACATGATATTCTGAATGTAATAAACTGTCTGGCATGCAGTCCATTGGGGGGGGGGGTCTCTGAATCTGCTTCACCCTGAGTGTATTTGCAGATATTAGTTTTTACAAGGATAAAATATGTGGGTTTATTTGGTAGCCACTAGTACCCTTGTTCCACAATGAACACACAATGGTTGTGGGTCACCTGTTCCCCTATACTGCGACCCTTACTAAATGCCACTCTGGGCAGGGTGGCTGCCAATTCAGTGAGTTTATTGTCATTGGACAGTAACTGCCAGTGTTGTAACACAATTTGGTTTATTTCCTGAGCTAATGGATTAAATTGTGTTACAAAGGCAATCCTGTTGCTCTCTTGTTGTATTCTTTGAAAAGGTACTAAGAGTGGAGCATGTAACACAGTGTGCTCTGGTGAGAGCCTTTTGCTGCACATCCTCTTTGCAGCCCCTAGCCCAAACCCTCCGCAAGACATCTTCTGCTTCCCTCTCAGATGTCAGGTTTTCAGAGCAATTCTGTCTTAAATGGGAAAGTTGTCCATAGGGAATATATTGTCAATTAGACATCTTGAATGTGCACACTTGATATGTAAAAGTGTTTCCTGCTGTTATTTTCTGTTACCTGAAGTTTGTACTATATGATCTGGTACCCCTGTAAGTGTTAAGTCAAGGAAGGTAACATTTATATTTCACATTATGAGTGAAGGAGAGGTCCAGACAGTTGGTGTTTGGATACTCCATAAATTCCTCAGTTAATTCCTATAGACCCCTTCATACACACACAGCATATCATCAACAAAATGTGTCCACTTAACATCATGACTGAGGAAATAATTTGCCACAAGGTTGCAGATAACCCTTCCTCCCAGCAATCCTAATGTGGGAGGGGTCCACAGATGTGCCCATAGCTAGCCGTCATGTTTGTAGATAATGTTTCCTGTTAAAAGAGAACTGCACTGAACCTGTATTTTGCCTTGTAAAAGCCAATTTTTAAATACTGGTTTAAATTATGTTACTGTTAAATCTCTACGTGCTTTTTAGTTGTCCGAGTAGGTGTTTTTGATTCACACACCATTGGTAAGTACCATTTTAGAACTGTGTGATGTAGTTTTTGTCCCTTGCTCAGCTCTTCCATTGTTGGCACAATGCATCCATATTCTGTTATAGAACACTGTGACTGAAAGGGACATAAAGTACATCATACATTTCCAAAATGGCACTTAACATCAGAGTCAAATCAGAAGCATCCACTGTGTTCACTAAAGGGCCTGTATAGAGGGAACAATAACAGAACTGGAACCAGTACTTAAAAACAGATGCTACTGGGGAAAACAGTTTACAGGTTCAGAGCAGTTCTCCTTTAAACAAAACATGGTGAGCATTTTTTAGTATGAGTTCCAAAGAGACCTAAACAAATTCATCTAGAAGTAGTCTTGTCAAATCTGGAAATCATCTCCTTGGCAGTTTACATGTTTTACAGACAATGTGTTGTGTGCATGGAGAGGCCTAAAGACCTCTTGCAGCAGTTTCGAGCTAGGGGTTACAAAGAGAAAATGCTAGAAAAGGATCTCACATAGTTCACTCCTTTAGTACCTTTGCCAACAATACAAGAGGAGGAAAACATGATTACCTTTGCAACACAATTAAAAATTAACACAGGACATCAAGCAAATTGTGTTCTATGTGGTTCATAGCTCAGTGCTTGTGCTACGTAGAGTAGAGCTGAACGATATAGGTTGTGCTTGAATACATAGGAGCCAGACCAGTGAGTAGGACGATGCCTGCAAGATGTACGAGTTGTGTGAATGGCTAGTGCTTAGATATGTCAGAATGGATACGAGCAGGTCAGTGATTGTAGTACATATGAACTGGATTGTATAAGAACAGTGCTTAGATACTTGAACAGATGATATGACAACTTGTTAGGACTTAATGCTTTGGCCTTTCTCTGTATCCCACCTTGGAAAGATGCCTAGTTGAGTAAGACCGAGACCCCAAAAAGAAGAAGAATTATAAGTACAGATATGATTACCTCCTCCAACTCCAGAAAGTGTGTCCAGTAGCACGCAGAGGAGGAAAAAACCCTCTGGGGGAAACCTCTGAGGACCCATGGCTACTGACCCACCCATCCTTCTGGGCATACTAAAGGAGAGTAATCCTAAATTTACAAATATTAGGTTGTTGGCTAATCCAAAACCCAGTCGACTGAAATCCTGAATCTGATGAGAAGCAGGGCAGCTGGAATCGAAGCACTGATGTTGAATGTCCGGCGAGAAGATAGCAGCACATCCTTCTAGAGAATTCCCAGTCAAGTAGTCATCAATGTCCAAGGCAGACAATAGATACAAGTAAATTTGAATCCATAGTTGGGAGCACAATCAATTTTGAAGGGTCGAGTGTTGACATGGTCGAAAGCAATCCAGAAGGCGAGGAATTCTTTTCTGAGGAGGACCTGTGACCGAATGGCTATTTCTCTACGAACCAGAATAGGAATAATGGTGGTCCATGTTCATATTTGCAAGTTATGCAAAGCATAGAGTCTTTGGTGGCGAAGCGAGTAAGCTGGATGCAAGCTGTGAAGCTAGAAGAAGGCAGAGCAATTGGAAACTCCAAGTCCTTAGTGGGGTGAAGCAGGCAAGTGAAACTTAGGCAAGAAAGCCAAGAAACCTCCAGCCTCATCTGGCAAAGCAGGTAACAGTAAGGAGTATAACCTCTGAGCCCCCGAGTGAGGTGAGGCAGGTCGCAGAGTACTAGGAGAACCTCCATGCCCCAGTATGGGGTGAGGCAGGTGTAGAGTAGAAGTATTGGAACCTCCATGCCCCCGTTCAGGGTGAGGCAGGTGTAGAGCAGAAATATTTGAACTTCCGTGCCCCCTTGCGGGGCGAGGCAGGTGTAGGGTAGTGTATTCAAACCTCCATGCCCGACGGGCAGGCAGGCCATAGAGTAGAAGTGAGTGCAGCAGACATCCCAGAGGCTGAAGCCGAGGGGATGGTGGTAGGAATGGAGCTATGCTTGCATAAGCAGAGTGGACTGTACATCGGGTCAACAGTAGAAGTGATAATCAGAACTGTATGTATGCATGCAAACTTAATAGAAAGGAGCAGCACTGGATGACCTGTGCATGGCAGGAACAGTGAAGACCATTGAGGGCATGTAAGTAAGCAGGTAAATAGAAGCTTCCTGTTAGCTGATCACAATAGCCCTGTAGAGGGTGGTTTATGCATACGTTTGAGCAGGAGCCAGGACGATGCAGCAAGCTGGAAAGGCAGAGTTATGATATCGGGTAAGACAGGTTCTGTATGAATATGGTGTTCCTGATGGTCAAGGAATGGCAGAAGAATGCAGTACGAAGGACTGAGTCGGATGAGTTGGCAACTCGACCAGATTCAGTAAGCCTCATAGCACTGGAGTAGAATAATGTCCGAGGCCTAAGCCATGAGATAGGAATGGCACTGTGGGATAGAGCATGGCTGAGAGTCCTGGCAGGAGATGGCAGCAGTAGTAAATCCCAAAAGAACTGAAGCAGCAAGGCAAGAAGCATCCAAGGGAATTTCTTTTTTTATTTATTTTACCAGGAGAGACACACTAAGCTGAAGCTTGTTTACAGGTGCAACCTGGGTGCACAAGGAAGTTAAATGACTTGCTCAGGGTCACACAGTATGCATTGATTATGAATATCCTGATATGTAGTCAAGATGTGAGTCCACAGCAGAACAAAGAAGGATATCCTTAACAAGTGCAAGTAGGTGCAAGCAGGCGAAGATAAGAGGCTGCAACATCCAGAACTTGGCTAGTTAGTCTGAAAGCAAGACATCCTGGTAGTGCATCCAAACCTGATGGAAAAGTAAGAGATCAGTAAGTGACAGAAATGAAGGCTGCTGGCAGACAAAGATCTGATAAATGCCCAAAGAAGGATGAGAACAGTCCGGAGCAGTCAGGCAGAGGAAGCAGCAGGAGCAGATCCAGGTCCAGTCCAGGAGAAGGGAGACACCTCTGAGGCACAGGGACGAGGTAGACGGATGAAAGCAGATCCTGATACAGTCCATATCCAGAATAGCAAGGCGAACAACAGGGAGACAAAATTGAAGAAGGCGGTCTGTCAGAAGAAGATCCAAGCTGCGAAGGAGGGATAAATGAGCCATCCAATCTGGGGCAAGAGCTAAACAGCATGAAGTGGGAAGCTGGCATGGAGTCGAATCCAGTGGTGTAGAGGAGGCATGAGGCTATAGAAACAATAGTCCAGAGCTAATAATGGAAGGCTAAGCATGAAAGTCCCAGCAGAGACCAAATGTGATGAGGACGATAGACATAAGTACACTGGAAGCAGGAAAGAATGATGCAGTAACAAGGCTCAGATCATGGCCAGCAGGTACAGGATCCAGAGCAGGATGCAAAGTGCCAGCAGAATGCATGGCAGGAGTGCACGACATGAGTCCACAAGAGGACAGATGCAAAATTAGCTAGGCCCTGATATGGCAGAGAACGGCTGGACCCCTATGAAGGTCTGCTGGAGGGAGGGGAGAGCGCTTCAAGCTAGGCCTCTACGAAGGGCTGCAAGACTGCAAGACCTCCACGTAGGGCAGCTGAAATAAGGAACAGTGAAAGCATGCCAAGTAGGCTTCCCTAGGTGAGCAGGAGTGGCAAGAGAGGCACGACTGCCATGTAGGGCTGCGTGAGGAGAGGAGCTGGGTGGCAGCAGTGCAGCCACGGGCATGTCACAGAGTACAAGCCAGGAGAAGCCACAGAAAGCAGGCACACTACAGCAGGGAGCTAGGAACTGGGTGGCCACCAGGGTCAGTGAAGGGAGAGAGCTTCAGAAATTGAACCAGCGATGACGGGTCATGTCGAACTGAAGGAGGAGGCTCAAAGCGAAGAATTGCAGGGTAAGCCTGAAACAGGAAACACATTCTGGTTGGTGAAAGGACAAGGTGCTTGCAATGGGGCAAGACAAAGTACAGTTGACAAGCTGACACTGAGAAGTCCGAGGCATGCACAGAGCATGAGGATGTGAAGAATACCAGAGCAGAGTTGCCACCAGACCCAGCCATGTACGAAATGCAGGGGCAGCAGAAAAGGAGGCAGCAATGCAGTGGCTGGGAAAGCAGGTAGGCATAAACAGAGTCAGGTGCAGGTGGCTAAGGGTGGAATGCAGAGCAATGAACTTGGAAAATCAGGCTGAAAACCCACAGCTACTCTGGTCACTATGAGACCCTGAGCAAGTCAATGAATCACACCGTCTTGAAGTGTTCTAAATCGTTTCTCAGATCCGTCCGTGCCAGTAGAAGGTCCCTGAATGGACCAATGTCAGCAAAAACTCCCACATCCAACACCAGGATTGGGAGGCAGTATAGGAAACAGTGCGATTGAAAGGCATGAATCATGCATACAGTTTTTTAGGGAAGATTTGCACGATGTTCTGCTAACGACTGCAGACAAAGCTCGGGCTTCCAAATGGTCCATACGTTGTTGTGAAAGGCAGATTATACAATGGCAAGAAAAAATCCTGGACTCTGATTGGTCAGTCTTGGGCTGGACCTGTGATGTTATCCCAGTACAACATCATGGGGCTAGTCTCAGCCTCACTGTGAACCTGTAGTTGAGCTTGTAGCTAGATATGCTTTGGCTTGACTGTTGCCTCTTCTTTTAAAAAATAATATTTTTCCACACAAAAACATCTTTAAAATGATTTTTTTTATTCTGCATAACAACGAGCCATTGTATAATAGCAATAATGCCTTCCAGGGTGTGTGCCATTTGGGATAACGTCACGCCCCAGTTATTGGACACACTCGGCCTGCGGGCCTCGTGCCCAACCACCTGAGGCATGACGTTATCCCAGCACGACACACACCCTGTCGGGCATTATTGCTTAAATCATACATGGGCATTCAAACATGCAGAGAGGTAGGCAGTTTGCCCAGCAATAACTCAGCGTCACAGTCGAGTACCAGAGGCTGGCGTACAGGATCGCTGAACGCTGTATAATATGGAGGAGGAAGCAAACATGGCAGTGGTGGCCGGCAGGCCGTGAGGAAGCATGGAGCAAGCAGCAAAGGACAGTGCAGCAATCCGGAGCTTGGCAGACTGCAGAGCAAAGTCAGAGCGGCGGTGAACTAAACTGCATGGAACGGCAGCTGCTCAAAGGAGGGATAGGACAGCAGCAGAGCAAGTGTACAGAGTGAAGCACAGTGACAGCAGGAAGAGAGTAAGAACAGTGAAGGGAGAGCGGGCGGCTACAAGAGATGTAGTGCGGCATGTCAAGGAGAGAGTAGCCACGGACACCCCCAGAAAGAAAGACAAAGTGCGAGAAGAAACACAGAACAACAGGAGGACAAAAAGGAGGGGGGGAATAAACAACAAATGAGCAGGACAGGAGGAATGGAGTCGGGGGGGCAACAAGCAAAACAGGCAGGAAGAGAGCAGCCACAAACCTGCATAGCACACCAGCGAGTACGACTCACTCTAAGCAGAGCGGGCGGATCCTGATGGCTTATATAGGAAATGCGGGAGGAGCTATTCCCCCCTATAGAACTACAGGCATAGCCTTTCCATTAAAACACGGGCATTTAATGTCCACAGACATTGGCCTCAGGTGATTTAGTGCTGTTTCTTAGATCTGCTGGTGTTCCACACTTAGAAGTCCTTTGCTCTGTCCCTGCCTTAATGATGCATATGAGTGTTGTCTCCTGAGTTTTATTTTTAAAACAATTTGGGAAGTATCTCCAGTAGTCTTTGTGATGCCACATTGGCTGAAGGGAGCACATGGTCACCCTGAGGTGTGTGAATAATCAGGTGGGCAGGAAGCATCATTCAAAATGTCACTCTCCTCTCATGTAATTTTATTTTAATGTCCCAGTATGTAGTTTTCTTTGTGCAACTGCTGGAGCTAACATCATTGTAGATGAAAATCTGATTAAATCCCCAGTGGATTGTACCCTTCTAACTCCCTGCATTTTGTATGCGTTGCTTGCATACCTCTCAACCATTTGTCACTGAAATGAGGGACCTGGACATTTTTGGACACTCAAAATGAGGGACGCAGACCCTCAAAATGTGGGACACATCCTCAAACATGAAGATACAAGCTCAGAACACTGTGGAAACCATAGTGTTACTTGTACAAAGTTTATTTTTGATTTAGTATTTTAGAATATTAAGAGTTTCTGCTTTAAAGTCTGAATTTACAGCACATTCTCTGTGTTGGCAGTACCTTTTCCATGAGGGACGGATGAGGGACCAGCAATTTTAAGGGGCACAATGAGGGATGTCCCTCATAATAAGGGACACTTGAGAGGTATGGTTGCTTGTATAGAGAATTGAGGGGCCAGAAAATAATTGACTGTGGCCATTCTCCCTCAGCCGGTATCACTCTGAGGGAATGATGTGTTTTCTCCAGACATACTGGGCTCCATTACGTGAGACACTGGTCAAATCTATGACCAGTTTTTGTATGAAGGCCAGGGGGGTTGTACCTTTTGCCTTTTCAGGGACCCCACATGTGACTAAGTTGTTTCCTTTCTGGACCCTCCACTTGGCCCTCATGTTTGTGGAGCTGTTTTTTGTTGGATAAGCTCCCTCTCTTGGTGGTTCTGGAAGTCTTCATCAGAACTTATACAGACTTCGGCATCCCCCACTCTCTGTATCAGATCCCTGATGGCTGTTCTGAAGTTTTTGAATTTGCCAACCAGGTCAGTTAGGACCATTTTAATGGCTGTAAGTTCTGTAAAAAAAAACAATCTAATGTTTTGCAGCCTTCCTCTCTGCCCAGTGGACATTTGGCGATAGAATCCATCTTGTGATGCTTTGGTGCCTGGGCCTTCCCTGGGATGAGTGCCAATTCTCTCTCTGGCAGCAGTGTATCAAAGAGTGGGTTGGTCATATGGTTCAATTGATCAAGTGAGGGAGAATTAGGTTATGCAGAAAAATAATAAGAAAATTAAGCTTTTAGGCTATTTTGCTTTGTTTCTCACTTTCTGATGGAGCTCTGAGATCAGGCTACCAGCTCTGTTGAGTGCAACATGTGATCCCATTACATTAACTTTCTATCTTAAACCACTAAATTCAACCCCCACCCCAGAGTGTTTTAACCCAGGCCCCTCAACCTGTTTTCCTATCGGGTCACTCATGTAGCCCAACAGTATAGAGCAAGACCAGCTTGTACCTCCAGAAAATTTAAAAAGCAATCAATCACAGTAGTCTTAATAAAGGTGGAAGGCTGATGCTGGGTGAAGGGACTGTACTCTAAGAAGGTGTTTTGGTGAGGAATACCCCTAAAGGACTGAGCACGACTGATAGCATAGGGATATTGACAAAGAAGGCTGTGTGGCAGATACTTAGCAGGGGAAGCAGTCCATACAGTGGCCCTGACCCCGCCACTTGGGTGGACTGGAAGGAATGGGTGAAGAACTGGCTCACTAAAGATGGTAATACTGCCAAGGACTTGAAGGAACTGTTTGAAACCTTGGGATCCTGAAGAAATCTTACTGGACACAGTGGCGCTCCTGATGGAAAATATGCTATACCCTGCTGACAAGTAGAAGTGCATCAGAGGCTTTGGTCTTTCTCATGAATTAAGCCTAACCCCCGGAGAAGAAGACTGTAATTCTTGGATATTATCTGCTCAGGCAATGAGAAAAAGACGTATATGTGAGTGCTTGCGAGGACCACTGTTGGATGCCATACATGCCCTCATGATCAATCTATCAATAAATCAAAATCTTTATTGATCCAGGCAAACATCATTGAGCAGTGCTCATTTGCAAGATGGACCTGGGTAGGACAAGGTCATTTACATATTCAATGGACAATACAAAGTATACATGGAAATAGACATATTCATTTACATATTCAATGGACAATACAAAGTACACATGGAAATGGACAATGTATTACAGCGTCATTCATGGTATCACAACATAACATATGAAAGGATAAACACTAGCTCATTTACAAAATTGCCTATATATATATGTACATAGCAACAAAAGTAAAAAAAAAAAAAGATGTCGGATGAATGCCACTGCAGATGATTATCTGGTTACTTACAACACATGGAGTGTGGAGATGCCAGGGAAAATTCTCATGCAGCTGTCCCTCCTCAGGCAGAGGGATGGAGAAAAATTATCTGAGTTATTGGTGCAGAGGGAAAGGTCATACAGAGAGCTTATGAAAAGGAAAGATTAGCTGCTATTGACATGGATTGGATTTGAGTGGAACAGATGACTGAAAGAGCAATCAGTGCAGGCCAGATACTGACGAACATATGCATGCAAGACAGGTTGGACACAACACCCTTGTATGAAAATTGGATGGGAGAAGTACAAGAGCAATAAGAGTGACTGCAGTCTCTGAGCACTCCATGGTCTATCACCAGGATGGCCATAACTCTTATGAAAGGGGGTGCCCTGGTAGCTATCCAGAAAGCCCCTGGGATGTTGGAGTTTATGACACAGATAGAGAAACTAACACAACTTGTGATGGGGCATCAGAAGGATGGACACCCACATGCTGGAGGAATAAAGACACAGACTACTGCACTGGTGACAGGTATGGACATTACTCCCCAGAAAGAGGGAGATTGGGCTGAGCCAAGGATGGTGTACAGGTACTAGGGACTCAAGAAGATGGTAAATGTTTCTGGTGCTAAACGGTTAAACAACAACAATGTCATAATTCAGAGGATCTTTGTAGGGCCAATGAGCGGCTCATTCAGAAGCTAATGTAGTACAGCAACACCAGTGGGACCCAGAAAGAGAGCGCACTGGTCACTGGAGCCTCAGAAGCAAGGTGCTCACCTTAAGTTGTTGCCAGATCTACTGTTCAAGCTAACAGAAATAAGCCTGTTACTACAGAAAAGTTAGTAGGACCATTGTCCAAGATCCAGGTCAAAGTTGAAGGATGACCCAACCATACTGTCTTGAACAGTGTATCCTAATTTACCATGATATTTAATGACTTTTACTATCAGTATTTAACTCATCTCCCCTGTTGGACTTACAAGGACTGTATATATGGAGGTTAAGTGACAACATCTATCCTTACTTGGGATGCATCACGGTGGACATTGACTTCCTGGCAAAAGTGGTTGGAGTCTGAGGATCCATGGAGACCTTGACTAAGGCTTTAGTGTGCCCAGAGACAGTAATGTATGACCAGATCCCAATGATCATTTGGGCAAATGCTCATATGTTTGGATAATTGAAACAACTCTGTGAAGAGAGAGTGAGTGTGTTTCAGCAAAGAGGAGAGACCCTGCCTCTACATGGATTGGTGAGACATGTCTGTCAACACCAGAGCCAACAGCAGCCCGGAGAGAGTGAGGATGAGGTTAGAATAGTGTGGTATCTGGATGAAAAAGCAGTCACTCTTTCACCCAATGTGGTATGAACCATCAGCTGTGTAGTTAGATTAAAGAAGGATATTGCCAAGCAGAATTTAATGGTCAATGCCCCAGAGGAGCATGGATTGCCGGACAGAGTGTTGTAAAGTCAGATCTTTATCATGGATCTCTCATCCATTGGGTCACACCTTTGGACTGTAAGCCATTGCTGTCTGGACCACTTGGAAATCTTTGCAAGCCAGGGGGCAGCCCATAATTATGTCAACATCAAAGCCTATATAATATGGGTGGCCCTATCATTTCTCAGTTGTTTCTCCTGTCATCATCCACCCATCGGAACTGCAGAGAAACAACACCATTGTTTACTTGACTTTTCTTTAATTTTATAACTCAGTTTACAGATTTTGTTGTTGTTTTATATTGCCATTAAGAACCATTATTTAGGTTTCATACCTGCGGCCAGAAGATCTACAAAGGTGACGCTCATTGTAGATCTGGCCACAGAAGGTCTATAAAGACAATGCTCATTCCATCTGTGTTTGTTGTTTGGGTTCAACCCACAACATGAGGGCCTGTGAGATCTGACAGGGGACTTTATCAGGCCATGAGGAGATGCCAACGGAAGGCCCTTGAGACTTTAATTGCTAAGAAGGCCATGGACACTGCTGACAAAGTCGCAGGCTCGAAGCCAGCTTTTCCATTACATTCACCAACTGTTACTGCTGGGAAGTTTCCCCAGTGTTCAGCGATGCTGTGTATGATATGGTCATCAAAGTCCATGGACAAGGACAAATCTTTAAAGTCCTCATCATCCAGCCATCACCACAAGCTTAAAGAAAAAGCTCCTACTTCGCCAGTGAAGTTAAGGTTCTAATTCCAACCAGAGGGTAAGTCCTTGTCATCATCCGATCCGATGGTCATGACAACTAAAGCACACCACCTGTCCATCCAAGGGACACCAAAGTCAGGACATGGCTCTTGCTTTTCCATACCTTCTACTGGTGGTTCACAGCATCCAGTGATGGATACTGCCCCATTGATGACATTTGCTCCTAATCTGGTGTCATCGGTTCACAAGTTGTGCTAGTCACTGTGTCAGCGTTGTTTTGGCATTTAATGCCAATTCTTGTGCTAATGGTCATGGCTGTGCCATCAAAGGGGTTTACCCCATCATCACTGTTGGCATTGATGGGTTCTCAAAGCACACTTGTCATACCTCCATCACAACAGCCACCATCAATGTCAACTCCACCTGAACCCCTGTTGTCATTACAGAGGGGAAGGAGTATAATCAAGGCCCCGAGTTTTCTGCTGTTCCGCGGCCGCGGAACTATCCACGGAAAATCACGGAATTGCACCTCACCCACGGAAGTCACAACTGGCCATGGAACCCCACGATGTAAGCAATGCAGAATTCCCATGGAAAATAATAGAAGCCCATCCTGGCAGAGCCACGGGAGCAGAATTACAAAACAGCCTGCAATAGCAGTACATTAAAGACCTAGGGTATTGGAAAGCCTTAAAAATGTTACTGGTGTTTCTAATATCCCGCCAGGCTTTCTGGTAATGAAGTAATGGTTTTCTCCAAAATAACAGCTCATTTATTTGTTATTTCTTCTTTTTATAAATGTGCACTCCCTTGTGGTAATGGTCGCCATCAGCCATGAGCAAACCGGAGGTTACACATCATGGGAAGCAAAGCTACCTCTGCTGGTTGCCGCTAGTTATGTGTGCTCTTCATCTCTCAAAAAGTTTCTGCTACAGTTTACCATACTATCCTCTTTGTTTACTTATTCCAAAATAAATTGTGTCTAAACTTAATTATGCTTGTGAATAATATATACAGATTTTCATTATTTAATGTGTGTGCTTTTAAGCTTGCAGAGTTATTCAGTTTTATTTCCCTAAATGCCAAAATGTTATGTTTGGCTTTAACAGAAATTCATTTGAAAAGGTGACAGACATTTCATGTTTTGCCTTGTGATGAAAAGAGGAAACAAAATGGATTTTTGTCACAGAAACGGAACATTTTCACAGACAGTAACTCAGGGTAGACATGAAGAGATGCACGGGTGGCGGAAATAAGATTGCATCATAAACCAAGACATGAATACAAATTATGTAAATACTGTTAAAACTTGTATCGTGCTCAAAAACCTTTCTGTTAGAACCAGAGATATTCTGACGATATTGTCGTGGTGGGGAGCGATTAAGAAGACCCGAGTGCTGAGATGCCTTGGGGAATCTGAACTGACATGCTCTCCTGCACCCATCTCGGAGTAGCTGCAGCAGCTGTAAAAGAAGAAAAAAGCACCCCTAGAGAGGGGTGGAAAATGAGAAAAGAGCTACTGGCATGGAAGTTGTGGGCACTCAGTCAGTAATGACCATTTAAACCATATGGGATTAGGAAACTTGAGCCGTGAAGTTTGAATGCATGGTAAAGTGACTTCCTTTTTTTTTTACTTACTCTGTTCAATTTTCTGCAGTTATCCAAAGAGGCTGTTAAAAGGAATGACATTTCCTTTTAGGAGGTTGCAAATAAATTACACTACTCAGTTGAATCATTAGTTTGAGAAATGTTGGTTTGTCATAGGAATAAATAATCAAAAAATGTGTTTTAACCAGTTTGGCTATGAAATGGTAAAGACTGATTGGCTTTCTGAGTGCTGATAGCTTCACTGTCAGTGTGGCTAATTTTAACTAATGAATATAAATTACTTTTTTTACAGAAAATATTCCTGCTCCACTTTTCTCCTCCTGGTCCTGTACTAACATGTGGGATACAAGCGGACAGGCAGACAATAATTGATGATAGCAGTTTAAATTAGCCCAACAGCCGCAAATCCTAAATACGCTCTGTAATTTGTGCTTTTTCTTCTTGAATCCATGGGCATTGCAGGTGTTGGTGTGAAGAAAAGGCTCCCCTCTCTATCACAGTATCACAGTACAAAGTGGTAAAATAACAATGCTCTCATGCTTGCTAACACATATTGTAATTGTGTTGAATTTTCTTTCAAGACGAGCCACGTAACACACACTGCAAGCAAAGGTACACATTGAAAAAGTTGCGCCTTGCATTAGTGGTGTAAGCGTGCTGAACTGAGTGTGCTTGATTTTGAACATTTCTTAATAGTAGTTCCCATGCTCCATGCTTGTTCTGTTTTTTCTTTAATGTGTATTGCTTTTTAAACTGTGTTATGTGTTTGGTTCTTTTTTAACTTTTGCACACTGACGAGCAATGTAATTATGTTAGCTAGTTCAGCACACTGTTCACACTGCCTGATGCAAAGGGCACACTGTTCACACTGCCTGATGCAAAGGTCGGCTTTTTCAATCAGTACCTTTGGAGTGTGTGCCATTCCGCTCGTCTTGAAAGAAAATGTAACAAAACAATAGCATAAAAATGAACTGCAATAACGTACATTAGAAGCAAACACAATATATGTTTTAGGGCACAGTATTTAAAAGTGATGCGATCTAGTCAAGTAGTGTAATTCCTTCCCTTTACTGGTTTTGCCTGATAAAAGTGATGGAAAGCTACCTCTCACTGCACCACATCCATAACTTTAAAAGCTGTGCAGGAGCTGCCCGTCCTTAAGCTGCTTCTAGCTAGAGAACGCTGGTAGTGCTACTTTCTTAACATTACTATCACAATAATAAGGCGTTTACCTTTACAAATTGTTAAGTAACCATACTAATACAGTACTCCAGAGGGCAAAATGCCATAAATACATACCAATACACTAGCTTTTTAAAAAACCCTGTTTCACAGGTACTGGAAAGTACTGCTGTTGCGTAGCCAGGGTTGGAGTTGCTTGAAGTAGAGGATGGCACTAGTGGTGAAGTAGTGGTTCACCGACCGTGGCTGCATACTGAGAAGCTTTAAAAAATTAATCTGCACCACCAGGACATTAGTGGGCACCAAGAGGCACAGCTTTTGAAATAAGAGCCCCCCCCAGGTTCTACCATTTATTTGGGGTGTCTTGGTGCTGCCGATAGTCTAATATTGAAGTTTTTTTTTTTTCTTAGCTGGAGCAAACTGCAGAGACTGACATTTATCGACATAGCTTCTGTCATCTTTTGTTGAAGTGTAACCGTGGTAGTCAAACTTTATATTTATATTTACTGTTATTTTAAAATTAATCTTTACACTGTCTATGTAACCAAAATGAGTTTTCTAACACTTGCTTTTCCTGAATTAATTTTTGGTTATACAGACAGTGTGAAGATTTGTTGTGACCCTGTCCGGACTGGCACCTGGCCATGGAAAACTGATCCCCCCCCACCACCACCACCCTTGTTGGGACCCCAGGCTGAGCTACGTCCTGCTGGAAGCAGGAACATTTAAATTTTAACTGAAGCTTCTGTGGCTCTTCCGAGCTCCAATCCACTACACATCATGCTACGATGACCAAAAACAAAACAGAAAATCTATCTACCTACCTGTCGGTCTGTCTGTCTGTCGGTTTCACTGCCCCCCAAAAAAGGTTTCAATTGCACGCTGGGAGTCCACCCCAGCGTGGCAAATGCTTCCTTTGCTGACGGGGGTGCCCAATCCCCCATCGGCTTCACTGCCCCCCCATGCTGCCTGGTGCCACGCTGGGAGCCCACCCCAGCATGGCAAAAGTCCCTCCTTGTGTGGGAATCCAAATTAAAAAAACCTGAAACAAAAAACTTCCATCGTTGCTTCTTTTGCCCTCCCCAACCCGCACCCACCCTCCTGCACTCCACCTCCCCACACCCCACCTCACCACCACCTCAACCCTTACTTACCTCCGAACCCAGCGCGATGATCTTCTGTGGACCGGGAACACGCCTGCACTCTTCAAAGCCGACCGCAAGGCGCTAAACTGAAGAAATGCCGTAAGCTGTATAATGGACTAAATGGATTTTTCAACTTTAGTGTATATCTCAGTTATTTTGGGAATTTTTTCACCAAATTTTCAGCATGGGGTTTTTGGGGCCCCACCTCATGAACTGTGACACTGTTATTTCGTTAATCGGTCCCGAAAGGTGGTTTCACAGTGACTGCACGGAACCACCTTTCCAGAATGATTAATGAAATGACAGTGTCACAGTTCATGAGGTAGGCTCCTAAAAACCCTATGTTGAAAATTTGGTGAAAATATTCCCCAAAACGACTGTTTTACGAGAGAGCATTGCGCAGTTCCTACGCACGCTCATAACTTCGAGCATTTTTAATATTTTCACTCCAGATTTTCAGTATTGCCATTTTACCACACCTCCTTATGAACAGTACAACTGTCATTTTTCACATTTCACCCAAAATGTGTTTTCGCACATGTAGCGCACAATGGCGCGGTCGGTGTGCGAAATCAATGTTCCGGACAGAGTAATAAAATCACAGTGATACTGTTCATGAGCAGAGGTCTTAAACTGGCTATGTTGAAAATTTGGTGACAAACGCCCTTAAAATGACTGTGTTACGAGCGTGCATTGTGTTGAATTGGGCAAAAAAAAAAAAAGAAAAAAATTAAGGGTTAAAATGTGCCGCAGAATTGCCGCAGAAATTGTGCTGAGTGTTGGAGAAGTTCTGGGCGGAAAATGAGAACCTGCCACAGACCTTGCTCCAATGTGCCGCAGAAAAATCGGGGCCCTGAGTATAATCCTGACCTCCTTAATATGGAGGAGGATTTGGAAGAAAAGATGACGTGGATCCCTTTGAGGGTGGCATGGGTTCCAGCTCACCTTATCCTCATGTAGTGAGGGCAGTGTGGTATATACAGCAGGGTCTCTTCCTGAGGATGCCTCCCTTGAGGCATTACTTAGGTAAATGCAAAGTGCCATGGGCTTTACTGCTGAGGAGGAAGACTTCACAATGTGCAATCTGTAGGAGTTCTTAGAGATCCCTACTGTTTCCTCCAAAGTTATTCCTCTGGTTTAGCCTGCATAGTAGGATGCTACACTGGCTGCATGACAGTGGCCTAACACTCAGCCTACTGTTCCTAGAAAGGCTGACAAGCAGTATTCCGCCCCTTCTGTCAAACCTTATTATGCCTTATGGCCTGAGATCGACTCTATAGTCATCATGGCTGCTCATGATAGGTCTAGGGCTCCTAGACATATTAGTTGCTTGCCTCCTGATAAGGAATCCAGAAGGCTGGATGTAATGAGCAAAATAACATACGCTTCTGCTTCTTGGGGCCACAGAATAGCCAATTATCATGCATACATGATTAAATATTAGAACAAACTCTGGAAGTCGGCCATTACTTATCATTAACTCTTTGCCTGATTGTCCTGCCAAAGTTGATTTACTGAAATCTGCTACTGCAGGTACTGATGCTGGTAAGCATCTTTTGTGTTCTGCTTATGATGCCTCTGATACTTACACCAGGGTTGTGACCTCCTGTGTTTACCTTCAGTGATATTCTTGGCCACATGTTGCTCATTTTGCCTTTGATGTACACAAGTCTGTCCTCAATGCCCCATTTAGAGGTTCCAGATTATTTGATGGTGATGTTGAATCCACCAAGTATGAGCTTCAGTCCTCCAGGAGGAACTTTATTTTGCTTAAATCCATGACCATCAGCCCTCAAGGGGGCATGCTGGGGGTTTTTCTTATGCTTACTGCCTGTGGTGGCTGCCCATCCTATTAGCAGCCCTGTCCCTTTTGCCTGCATCCATATGCGCATTCTATAGTGGTCTCTTCAGGTGCAATAGTACTAGCTGGCAGATGACTTAGAACAAATGGCTCTTGTCACCTCCGCTCTCCACCATGCTATATTGTGATGGATGGAACAGTCTAACCTGCTACAGGGTGTCCCATTCTTTCATCCGGCTCTCTTAAAAATACTGACAATGGGTGCCTCAGGGTCTGGCTGGGGTGACAGTTGTTCAAGACTTGGGGCACATGGTCCAATCTAGAGACAGATCTACAAATAAATATTCTGGAGATGAGGGATTTTCCTACTAGGTCTACAGGCATTTCAGGCCCTTCTCAGCTCAGACCCCTTGCTCATTCAGATGGACAATGTCAGTGCCACACGCCACATAAACAAGTAATCTTCTCACCTACTGTGCAGGTAAGCAATGAGATTATAGTACTGGGATATGTCTTGTAACCTTCAGCTGTCAGCCATGTGTCTCCCAGGTGTCTAAAACATCTTAGTAGACAGGGTAAGTAGGTCTCAGTCACTCACTCACAAGTGGGAACTGCCTGACGTCTGTGGTAAATGACCCCTTCACAAGATGAGGTCATCCAGAGTTGGACTTTTTGTTTCCGTCCCCGCACAATGCAAAACTGCAATGTTTTTGCTCACTCCAGGGCATGGAGTTTTCGGGTGGGCTGTGTTGTCCCTCTCCTGGAAAGGGAAGTTTCTTTACATCTTTCCTCCAATACCTATCATACAGAGGGTACTGCTCAAGCTTGCTGGCAGAGCATGTCACAGTAATACAGGTGGTTCCTTTCAGGCCCCACCAGCTATTGTTTCTACTTCTGCAGCATTTGGCACTGAAACCTCCTGTTCAACTCCGTGTTGGGGTCCTCTGTCCCTGGACCGAGGGTCTCTGGTCCACCCAGACCATCATTCTCCGTATCTGCCTCCTTGGCTCCTGAAGACATAGCCATTGCTCATTTTGGAGTTTCACCCAAAGTGGCTGATGTCTTGCTTGTAGCTAGAAAGCCTTCTACCAGACATACCTATTCTTTGATGTGGAAGCATTTCTCCATATGGCGTGCTTCCCATTCTGTGGACCCGTTTATGTGTCCTGTGAATACTATACTGAACTACCCACTGTCCCTGTCTGACTCTGGTCTCCAGTGCTCATCTTCTAAGGAGCATTTAGCTGCTGTTTCAGCCTTTCATGCCCCTATCAATGGGTGCACAGTGGCACAACTTGAGGTGCCCCATACATTTCGGCATCATACACCTGTGTCCCCTGATTCATAAACCAGTTCTGCCTTGGGACCTTCATTCTGTTCTTGAAAAATTAACTGGGGCTCTATTTATCCCCACTGTGACTTGCAATGTGTCTCCTGTCACAGAAAGCACTTTTTCTTGTCATTATTTCATCTGCACTCTGAATTTCTGAACTTCATGTTCTCATAGCTGAGCCTTCTATTTGATTTTCCACTAAGGACACAGTAGGTTTTCCTTTTGGGCTAATCCTGGTTCTTGCTGAATGTGGTGTCTGATTTTTCAAACTGCCTAATGTTTTGCTTGCAACTAAAAAGTCTTCTAGCAGACATACCTATTCTTTGAAATAGAAGTGTTTCTCCATATGGTGTGCTTCCCATTCTGTGGACCTGTGTACGTGTCCTGTGAATACTGTACTGGACTACCTACAGTGAAGTCTGCCTGGATTAAACAGGTTTACTGCATGACAAAAGGGATTAACTCCCATTGAAATTGCATTGTTTGCTGCAGTAACTCTACTGCATAATTCTGCAGTGCTGCGCTTCATCCTGGTGGGCTTCACTGTAAGTGTCCCTACCTGACTCTGGTCTCCAGTGCTCATCTTTTAAGGTACATTTAACTGCTGTTTCTGCCTTTCATTCTCCCATCAATAGGTGCATAGTGGTACAACCTGAGGTGTCCCATACATTTCTTAAAGACATCTTGCACCTGTGTCCCCTGATTCATAAGCCGGTTCCACCTTGGCACCTTCATTTGGTTCTTGAAAAATTAACTGGGGCTCCATTTTAGCAGACTGTGACTTGTGATATTTGTTTCATGTTATGGAAAGCACTTTTTTTGTCATGATCACTTCTGCTCATAGAATTTCAAAGCTTTGGGCCCTTTAGGGCTGAGCTTTCTTATTGAATTTTCCACAAGGGTGCGTTTCCTTATGGGTCAGTCCTAGGCTCTTGCCGAAGGTAGTGTTTGATTTCACACTGACTCAGACCATTCACTTCCCTGTGTATTATGCTAAGCATGCTAAGAAAGGGGATGCATTGCTGCATACACTTGATGTACACAGAACACTACGCTTCTGACACAATTGTATTAAGGACTGCAAAAAGTCCTCTCAACTTTTTGTATCAGTCACCCCTGGCAAAGAGGGCACCCCTGTGACTGTCCAAATGGCTAGCTAACTGTATTGTTTTCAGTTGTAGGAAGCAAGGTAAAGAGCTTCCTAGTGCTGTGCATGGCCACCCTTCCCATGGTATGGCCACATCTGTTGCCTGTTTCTAAATGTTTCTTCAGCTGACATATATGCTGTTGCCACATGGAGTACTGAGTATTACGCATTACAGTCTGTACAACCCCTGTGTGGGACTAGAACCCATAACCTTCTGGCCCAGAGGTGGATTTGCTACCAACTGAGCCATGCTGACATCTATTTATATAGATGCCCCATTTGTGAGGACCACAACCATCTTCAGTTGTACAGATTATTTTAATACAGTGCCTATAGGGAGAACTTTGACGTAGTAGCACTGCTTTTCACTAATGCTTCCTATACCATAAACAGTGGTTTAACTGTCTTTAACAGCAATCCTACAGTCCCCCCCCCTCCAAGTACCAGTCCCACCTACAGCCATCCTCCCAGCACTGCACATACAGGTTAAACCTTCACCCCCAGCTTCATTTCAGGCACACTTTTAGGCCATCCACCACATTATACAGACATGTTCCACCCCCCAATAATAGATAACTGCAGTTTGACCCCCCAAAACACTAAATCCACTTATAGCCCCCTAATCACCAGAGACACAGGTTCAACCCTCACAAGCTTTTGACAAAGTTTTAGCCCCCACAACTGTACACACGGGTTCAGCCCCCCTCCCCAACATCAGATAAGACTTTTTTATAAACACCTATACAGTCTGTTTGACAGTTTGCAGCTATTGAACAGTAATGACTTAGATACAAGGGCAGTGTGACTACAGATAAACACAGCAGCATTTATACACCAAGTGTTAGGCACCAGTAGTGCAAGGACTGTAAGTAGAGAAACATTGCAGTCATTTACACCAACAAGTTTTGGTAGTGGTAGTGCAGGGACTGGGACGATAGCCATTCTCATTTACAGATTTTTATTTTTACACAGTGCCTACAGAAATGGCTTTGAAGTACCGTAGTGGCACTGGTTTTCACTCCCTGCACCATACGCAGTGGTTTAGTTACTCTGAACAGCAATCAATTGCAGTCTCCCCACCTCCAAGCACCAGACTTGCTTATAGCCCCCACCCCCCATCAAGCACTGGTCATACAAGTTCCTTTTCCCCCACCCAATAGGTATAGACAGATGGCTAATATTATAAAAAAAAATTCTAAGCAAGAGCTCCATTGAGCAATCATTTAATTTAATTTAATTGGAATCTATCATAGGATAAAGATTTATGGCATGACTTAGATTCAGGGGATTAACTGTACAGGAGCAGTCTGGAACTCAGTTCCGCCACCTCTTAAAAATTGTATGACAGTTCCACCACCTCTGTTGTCTTTCTCCACTGACTACTATAGGAAAGATCCACCACTTACAAATCTAGTTGTGAGAGTTCCTCCACCTACACAGTTCCAATTTAACCACTACTTAGATTATCTTTGCTAGTACTGGAGTTGCATAAACTAATTATATACACTGTGTTTACAAGATGTTAAAATATGGGTAAATGCCACAAACCCACTCCTGAGCTCATAGTGCCCACCCTTAAGTGCAATCCGTGACAGGAGGAGGGAAGAGGGATACCCTCATCATGCTTTTTGAATGCTCACCAAGGTCACAACTGCACCTCTGCCATGAGGATCCAGGGCATCCCTCTAATTCTGGCTAAGGGCACAATACCAGCCTCGAGTCTTGTGGCTAAATATGAACCCCTTTCCTTGACTGTTACACATGAGAGGAAGACCCAGGTATCACACTCTCTTTGGGGTAGCAGCATAAAAACCTGATTTGGTCTTCTCCCTGCAGGACATGCAACAGCCTGGTTCAAAATCCCTGCAGACTCATATAAGACTCTGGTATTCTTCCTGTCCTTCCAGATGTCCCTACAGAACCTTTTCTCAATTTGGTTGCTTACGATAGCCCCTCTAAGCAAGTAACAGTTGTCACAAACTATTACTAAACCTTCTACAGTCACACATACAATATAAGAACTCTCACACAGGCATAATTTCTTTAGAAAAGCAAAAGTTTTTACTAAAATAATTAAATAAATACAAGTACAACTAAAAAAAGGATATTAATTTGGGTTACAGTATACATGAAAACAAAATGGAAAAATGTGCAATGAAATGTACTAAGACTGTTAGCTAATATACCTGAGGTATGAAGATTTCAAAGTCCAGAGAAATCACTGGTTTGCAAAATATTGCAGTATTTCTGTAGCAGCCTTTGGCTCTTAGGCAGTCTCTGTGCTGGCAGCTGCTCTCTGTGGTCAGGAGAGTCCAAGCAGAATGGCAAAATGGCCCTGAGTGTCTGTGTTGGAGAGTTTATATAGAAGACCATCTCACACACACCCCAGTCTGTGAATAAAGACTGTCCCTTCCAGGTCAGTGAATAGAGGTTGGCCTTTCTCTTTAGGCCACTGGGTGTCACTCTTGTGCTTCCCAAAAATCTTATTTTCCTGATAATCTTTGATGTGTCAGATTCCCATAGTTAACACAGGGTTTACACTCTCACACAGGTATGCTATAAGGATGTGCTTCTTTTTCTGTTACCTCACACAGGCCTGTTAGAAGGATCTTTCCTGGCTAAAACATCCTGGTCTTTGAACTGGCTCAATTTAATTAGTTATAAGCAAGATCCTGTAAGTTTTATGATTATACAGGTGATGTTATTACTTCTGTTTCCCTTGGCCAGTTAACATAAGAGGAATACTCTTTGATCAGTTTCCCCAAAGCCTTTGACAATAACTTGTCAGATTCCTGCAAGCAGCTGGCCTCTCAGGTCAGAAGAAGGTCAAAACCCTTTTAAAAATCCAGTCTTTTCTTTAGGTGCCTTGTGCTGACTCTGGCATGTACATAGAATTACAATAAAAAAAAAATATATATATATATATTATGGTAGAGGAGCCATTTCTATGTTAAACCCCAAAACTTTGCACCTTAATAACTTTGCAACCGTATGATAGATTTGGCTGAAATTTGGAATACACAATCAAGAACCACATGCCTTGGGATCTGCCAAGTTTCGTAGTGGTCAGATATACGGCTGCTGAGTTATTAAGCATGATCTGTGCGCATGTTTACGCTTTTCTGGAATTCTACGGTCGCGCTTACAGGTCGTACAGTTTGTGCGACCGGTCCGATATCTTCAGGGAATGTGTGGCCAGGATCCCCGATGTGCCTTTTGAAGATTTCGTGAAAAAATATTAAACGGTTCAAAAGTTATTCAAAAAACAGTTTCCCATTATAAGTCAATGGGAAAAGTTAACAAAAAGTTCAACACTTTCGCAAATGCATTTTTACTTTCGCAAATGGGCCTGTTACTTTCATAAATCGGCCATTTTGTTTTCAGTTGGTGATCAGAAAATGGTTGGAATTTAAATTTGGGACCTCTAGCAACCTAATTCTTTTGTATTCACCTAGTCGGACCCTGAGGATGCTTGCCATGTCTTTATTTTGTGGTAAAACACCCAGAAATATGTTTTTCAAATTTCTGGAAAAAGTACTTTCGAAAATTACTGTCGTGCTCACGAAAGTGTCGAACTTTTTTGTGAAAGCTTTTCGAAAATTGCGACAGTAATTTTCCATCTGTGGGACAGTGACAGCGATTCTTTGGCACTGTGCTGCAAAAGAACCGTTGGGAGTTTTGGGCTGAAATTTGGAGGGAACGGAGCCGACATCTCACAGATGTGCCTTTCAGTGTTGTATTGAAAAAATATTACACGGCGGCAAAGTTACGGCACTCCAAAGTTGATGGTTTTTCCCATAGGATAACATTACGGCGCCCGATGCATTACAGAAATCCTTTGGCACCCTGCTGCAAAATAACGGTTTGGTCTTTTTTCCTGAAATTTGGAGGGAAGACAGCCAACAGCCCACAGATGTGCCTTTCAGTAGTTTGGTGAAAAAATATCACACGGCGGCAAAGTTACGGCACTCCAAAGTTGATGGTTTTTCCCATAGGATAACATTACGGCGCCCGACGCATTACAGAAATCCTTTGGATCCCTGCTGCAAAATAACGGTTTGGTCTTTTTTCATGAAATTTGGAGGGAAGACAGCCAACAGCCCACAGATGTGCCTTTCAGTGGTTTGGTGAAAAAACATTTCAGGGAGGCAAAGTTATGGTGCTCTGAACTTTTCTTTTTTTCCCATAGGATAACATTACAGCGTTCGCCGTGCCTTTCAGGGCCCGTATCTCGGAAACGGTGCAAGATACGGACTTTTCGTCGGAAAATTTCTTAGCCCCCAATGGGGCTAAGATTCAAATTAGCCAGGACAGTTGTAAATAATATGTCTTTTAATTTTTTTTTCTACGTCGGACGGTTCCTGAGATATAATGTAATTAGTATTCCAAGATCTCATTTTCTGTGCCGATACTCATTATTATGCATACATTATTTGTACTCACTGTCTTTCTCTATGCAGGTTTTGGGGAAAACCAGCCTGCATGCTTACATTACTGTTACTGTTGCCCTTTCCGCTTGCGGTTCCGTACCCGTTTCACTTACCGTTGATGTCTGGTATTACCATGTCGCGTTATCACTGCGTTTTCATTTGCTTGTGTTTCTGTTATTTTTGCCATTTCTGTCTTCAGTACTGTTTATCTTTCTGTTTCACTTTACGCCGCCATGCCCATTGACATTTCTGTTTGCAGGCACCATGTTACTATGTGACAACACATCACGTGGCAGACCGTTCCCGTCTACGCCACCATGTGCATTACCCTTTCTGTTCTCATTCGCGCTTGTGTTACCATGTGCGCCACTGTTAGCATTTCTGTTTGCATTGCTGTCCCTGTTAGTATGCCACAAGACATCATGTGGCTGGAGCGCGGGGCTCAGAGGGCCCCGCGCTCCCACCGCTGCATTACATTCACTATTTCTTGTAATCATTCCCAAAAAGAAGGGAAATTAGAGGCAAAAACTCTGTTTAATACATTATTTAGGGTTGTTCCACAGTGACAAAGTGAGGAAATTAGCTTCGTGTTAGGTTGAAAACCCCTTGGACCCCGCCTACACCAACCCGGCATTGGGGTGTGCATTGGGATCATGGGTCCTAACTCTCACCCATTCTCTCTATACTTGCTGCTTTACACATGTCATGGGGTGAGAGTTGGGCTGATGATCCAATGCAACCCCAA
This sequence comes from Neoceratodus forsteri, assembly GCA_016271365.2. Lineage (NCBI taxonomy): Eukaryota > Metazoa > Chordata > Ceratodontiformes > Ceratodontidae > Neoceratodus > Neoceratodus forsteri. The sequence goes on from CM028136.1 coordinate 760,677,441, forward strand.
TGCCACCACATGCGCTATCCTTATGCTTTCATTGCACTTCATGCTTGTTACTTTTTTGGCATTTGTGTCTACTGCACTGTTTCTCTTTCTGCTTCACTTTGCGTCACCATGCCCATTGACATTTCCATTTACAGGCACTATGTTACTATGTGACAAGACATCACATGGCACACCATTCCCGTCTATGCCACCGTATTCATTACCCTTTCTGTTCTCATTCGTGCTTGCGTTACCTTGTGCGCCACTGTTAGCACTTCTGTTTGCATTGCTCTTCCTGTTACTATGCCACAAGACATCATGTGGTGGAAGTGCGGGGCCCTTTGGGCCCTGCGCTCCCGCTGCTGCATTACGTGCCGGAGCGGGGCCCTTGTGCGTTATCCTTTATGCTTATTTGCACTTCATGTTTCTGTTATTTTTGCCATTTGTGTCTACAGTACTGTTTCTCTTCTGTTTCACTTTGTGTCACCATGCCCATTGACATTTCCGTTTGCAGGCACCATGTTACTATGTGACAACAAATCATGTGGCAGACTGTTCCCGTCTATGCCACCATGTGCATTGTCCTTTCTGTTGTCATTTGCGCTTGCATTATCATGTGCGCCACTGTTAGCGCTTCTGTTTGCATTGCTCTTCCTGTTACTATGCCACAAGACATCATGTGGCTGGAGCGCGGGCCCCACCGCAGCATTACATTCACTATTTCTCGTTATCATTCTCAAAAAGAAGGGAAATTAGAGGCAAAAAACTCCGTTTAATGCATTAGTTAGGGTTGTTCCACAGCGACAAAAGTGAGGAAATTCACTGTTGGGGTTGAAAACCTAACTCCGGTCACCCCAGCACCACACACAGACACACACACACATTCAAGTATGGGGAGGACCAAGTCAACACAACCAATGACAGACATCCAGCAGCAGGTGACAGAAATAACAATTGTCTAAATGTACTACGAGACATCCCACCCACCTGACCAGGTACTGCATGCTCAGTGGAGATCAACAGCAAAACTGAGGCCATGTACACCAAACGTACACATCCCTGATTGCAGCTGCACAATGTACCACACTTAGTAGTTGTATGGCCTTACCTACCGATGCCCACACCACACCACAACTGGTACTATGCGTTATTCAATATAAATGCTGAAGGTGCATGATGACAGTTGTAGAAAGGTTTTAACACTAGTGAGTATACATTAATTAAGAGAAGCACATAAATTAACTACAAGACACTAGCATGCTCAAGATAAAAGTAGTGATACATTTAGTAGGTGATTTACATAGTAGTAGTACATTTACTGCAATGGTTTACTCAATATAGAGAGGCTGATGTAAGTGTATGGAAAAGCATTGCCTGTTCAACGCTGTGAAATTCGTACTGCCAGTATCACATGCATTCTTACTGATGAAGGTGTACTGCTGATGTACATACATAGACCTTCAGTGTGTTTCAATACTAAAGAGGCAGTAAGTATTCTTTGTAAGAAACATTGTAATTGCATGGATCAGGCCAAGCAGCTTCTAAATATCATAGCACTACTGAGCCAACAATGATGTACCTGTATCGGAGATGTATATAGGATAGATTTTCCTGTAGGCACTTACTGAGTATGTTGTACCTGATAAAGACAATCTCATTGCATCTGTGATGACTAACTTATTCAAATAGTAATACATTTACTATTGTTGCAATGAGTGATCTATGCCACTTATGGACACAGTGTGATTTTTTTAACAGTTGTTTCATACTCAGGCTGTATGCCTACTGTTTGGGTTTGCCACACTTCTGTCACTGATGCTATCAAAGTGATAACTATGTTAATTGTGGTACAACAGGAATCAAGTAGGTATGGTGTAGATATAAACAGAATGTCTTTTAGTATTGATTTAACTCACAATGGGGTAAGTGTACTAGGACAGCAGGGGTTATCCTCTATCACTGATTCTGTCAGTCATAATCACACTAGGGTTTCGATGACTGTAATGATCAAGTTACACTGTTCATCTTCATGAGTTCATATTCACAGCCATTCTCCAGTAACTAGACAGTGTATGGTGTAACTAGGTGGGACACTGTGTTGCAAAGCTGCTGCAGTGCCTAGCAGAGGGAGAGTATCTACTCATAAAGACAATTAAGCAATAAGGCATGACCAACAGTTATGTTAAATGGTCTGTTAATCACTCTGTAGGGGTTTAATGTTGAATGAGGCATAGCCGAGTGCCACATGTCGCTAGACAGTGATAAACTGACCATTAACATAATACCTAGGAGTGGCTTATTGCTATCATAATAAAACTGTTTTTTAAACAACATTAAACCATGTTCATCATATGGTTAGGCTCTACATGTATGTTAATAAAAACTAAACATAAGGCTGTTACAATGTTTACAGTCAATTAGAAAGCTGCATTTCTCAAACCCTCGTTATAATCAGAGATATTATACCTGTACAACTCCTTGGTTTTGCTGAACTCTATTGCTTAGGTGGCCCACCACAAGTGGTGTGGTCTGGTGTGGGGCATCTGTAGGTAAGGCCATGCAACTACTAAGTGTGGTACATTGTGTGCAGCTGCAATCAGGGATGTGTACGTTTGGTGTACATGGCCTCAGTTTTGCTGTTGATCTCCACTGAGCATGCAGTACCTGGTCAGGTGGGTGGGGATGTCTCGTAGTACATTTAGACAATTGTTTGTTATTTCTGTCACCTGCTGCTGGATGTCTGTCATTGGTTGTGTTGACTTGGTCCTCCCCCATACTTGAATGTGTGTGTGTGTCTGTGTGTGTGTGGTGCTGGGGGTGAATTCGGAGTTAGGGTTTTCAACCCTAACAGCGAATTTCCTCACTTTTGTCGCTGTGGAACAACCCTAACTAATGCATTAAACGGAGTTTTTTGCCTCTAATATATATATACACACAAAAGAATAATATATACAAATAAGGGCTAGCAGCCAGGCAACTCACCACAGTAAACTCCATTTAGTTATGGAAAAATACTGTATGTTCAGCATCTTATATTTTACTCCTAGATAAAAGGATGACTGGCAGATTGTATTATGTAGCCCATAAAAACTGGTATAAAAATGCCACAGTGTAACATTTCCACTTTGATCTCTCCCACACACCCACACTCCTCTTTTAGTTGTTCACCTCATTGGCATTGCTGAGGCTCCTTTTTGCTCTGGCAGTGTTTTTTTTTAGCTCAGCACATACCTTGATTAACATTTAAAAGTGATGAAAATCTTTAATATTAACACATGCATTAACCATCACCTTAGTACAAATTATTAACTTCATGCTGCTTTTCCCTTGATCTCCATCATAAAGCACAGAGACATTTGTTTTAAAGGGAGGTTGTTTTGGCCCCAGCTGCCAGCTCTGCTTTTATTTCCCTGACTATCACAGCAACTAAATTGCTTGGCCATGTAATTACTAGAGTAAGGCCATTTCCATTAAATGTTTTTTTTTTTTTTATCTGAATGAAACCTGATGAGGGTTGGTCCTCAGCTACATGGGGACCCACTTTCCAGTCCTCTCAATTCACCCTTAGATCATCAACATTAAGATATTGCTTGTCCTTACAAGTTTTAACTAATGCCTTTACTGGATGCAGCTTTTTGTTAGCGTAAGGTTTCTTTTTATATTTACCTTTCAAAAATTAACACTAGTAATGGAGTTTTTTCAAGAACTATGAAGTAATTAAATGTGGAAACATTAGCTTTAAAAGGGCACGAGCAGAAATGAGGGCTTATGGGGTGAGGGGTTTACCAAAAAACAAACAAACAATGGAATGACTGGAAAAGAATCAATGTTGTGTGTTACTGAATCCCATGCATGTAAAACGTAGTGTGCTTTCACAGACCTATAAAATCGCTAAGGCCACTCCATATATGGATTTCAGTCCTCTTGCATCTGCTAAACAGTTATTTTTATACTGAACTGAGGGCTATCTCAGTTGCGATCAGCCACATTTCATTACATGAGCTGCTATGAACATGAACACTTTCACCCAGAGTCAGAAATGAACTCAGAATAATACTTTTTAAAGTGCAGTAATTTTAAAACAGTTGCTCACCTACATGGCCAATGCACTTGTTCCCCTTCTTCAGGCTCCCACGACTGATAAGTCTGTCCCGGGATTCCCAAACTACAAACACACTGTGATAGACATGTGACCAGATTGCTCTATTACTTTCTTTTTTTTTTATTTCGTTTGTTAATGTAATCGTGCTTCTAAGTTCTGCTATTTGCAAAATGGACATAAAACATGGTTTCCAAGGTCACATGTCCAAGCAGGCCTCATGGGAAATAATTAGCAAACTCCGCTGCAGGGGAATGTTCCCTGGGATCATTTAGCCACAGATCCTGAAAGGCAGATGGGAGAGTGCCATTTTGAACACCTCAGTTATCCTGAGAGACAGAGGCATGGGGTTGCACACCTTGGACATCTTGGAAAACAGAATCATAAAATTGGACTGAGGATGCCTGGGTCTGTACTAAGCCAGCTGGCCTGGATGATGTCATCCCTCCATACACACACCCATCTGGCGAGGGGGGAGGCAGGGGTAAACTGTCACTCAAATGGGCAAAACCACCTCCCACAGTAAAACAGAATAAATCAATGTACTGAGGTTCAGCTCACTCTCTTGATCTGGAACATCTAAGACCAGAACCCTGCTATACAAAGACTAACTGGCTGGTAAGATAGCACAGTGAAGGACAATACTTTCTGTAGCTAGGGAGGTTAAGGATTTTTAGGTAAGAATAGCTTAGATTTTTGCTGTACATCAACTGTCTGTTCAACTTGTTTTATTTTCTGTTTCTTAGTAAGTATGCAACCCTTTTGTTTTCCTGTGAATACATCCTGCTTGTAAATACTTGCAGTCACTAGTAAAGAATATATTTTTATAGAATCAGTGACTGCTTGTTTTATTTAAAAATGTAATTCTACTATTTCTACTGGACTCTATTTGCAGTCTCTGAAGGGCACTGTACCCACAGTTATTGTGTTGACCTTCCTGACCTTGTGCAAGGAAAAGGTAAAATGTAGGTTTCCTGGCTCCTTTTCTGGCAAAAACCTGATGGTGGCAGTGAACTAGAATTCCCTGGTGAGGGGATTTTTGTCACATTGGTGGCAGAGTGGTAGGATAAGGGCTGCAACTGGTACCAGTGTGGTGCAGATCAGTGCACATATTTAAAGCCAGAATTTGTGCACAATGGGCTTTCCTGTGAGGCAGGAACTCCGATAGTGAGGTAAAGCTTTTCCCAGCACACTGGGGACAGAGTGTCAGCAGAGATATACCTTAACAGTCATGAAACAGGATATACAAAAGGCTGCATTGTTTACCACTGTTTTTGTTTCTTTCTAGACAGCTTAGTGCAGCATAGCTAGAAAATATGAGCTCTTCAACCTATGCCAAATTTCAGGTACAACAGCTTTGTGAGCTGTGCACAGTGAGGGGGATTTCCATGAGGGCCTGACAAAAAATGGACTCATGGAAGCCCTCTAGGTGCATGACCATATGCAAGAGGGGCAGACGTGTCAGAGAGGCATGGCCCAATCCCTGCACGGCAGGCAGTCGCTGAGGATGGTGACCCAGGTAGTGAGGCTGAGGTCCCAGCTGCTGAGCAAGGGGGGTACTTCATGGCACAAGCTGGAAGAGCTGTGCAGCCCAAGCCTGAGCTGATGCAGAAGTGGCTCAACATCGGCTGGAGATCCTGAAGATGCAGCTTGTGCTGAAGGATGCAGAAATGCAGAAGGTAAGGCTGGAGGCTGAAAAGGAGAAAGTAAGGCTAGAAGCAAAGGAAAGAAAGAAAGTTCACCAGCACAAGATCCTAATGGGAGAGGAAAATGAGAAAGAATGAAAGCACAAGATCCAGAAACAACAGCACAAGAAAGAGATGATAAAACTGCGCCAGCAGAAACTGAAGCAACCTGTAAGTAATGGCATAGGGGGTCTAACCCATGAAGCCACAATTAATTCAAAAATGTTCCCACAATGCAGGGAAGGAGATGATCTTGATTTGTTTTTAAAATCACTTGAGATGGTATATGTACAGTTTAAATTTGGCAGGGCTACTTGGATGACCCACCTGACCCCATTGCTTACTGGGCGTGCTTTGCATGCATTTACTAGAATGAGCAATAAAGATTGCATGGACTATGACAAAGTTAAAAGAGTGCTATTGAAACATTTTGAACTGACTCCTGAGGCTAATAGGTGGAAATTCAGAGGACTGAGAATAGGCACAGGAAATAGCTGTGTTGAAGTACTGTACATGTCCAAATGTGTGCATATTTAGACCACTGGGTGGATGGGGCTAAAGCAAGGACTGTAGAGAAAATTAAAGATTGGATTGTAAGTGAACAATTTCTTAAAATTGTAGCTGATGACCTGCACAAATGGCTGCTGGACTGGGCATGCAACTCCGCGAAGGAGGCAGCAGAAAATGCAGATTTGTATGTGGCCAGCAGACCATTTTCGCAGCATAAGAACAATGAGGGTGGGGCAGCACATGGTTTTAAGGGGACCAAGGGGATGCAGCCTAATGGGAACCAGCCTGCACCCAAACCCAAAACAGAACCCACTGGTTCTAAGGGGAACAAGGAGCCAGGGACAAAGAAATGCTGGATTTGCCAGGAAGTGGGGCATCTATCCTATGACTGCCCTAAAAAGAGAAGCAAAGGGCAAAAGCCTGGGGGAAGGGGTGGCCAAGACAGTAATCAGCAGTTTGTAGGCTGCACACATGCATGCACTGTAGGGCCACCAAACCCCACCATACACATGCACCCTATTCTAGTCAATGGGGCAGTAACACAGGGATTGAGGGACACTGGCACCTCCATCTTCATGGTGAGGCAGGATCTGATCCAGACAAAGCAGATTCTACCAGGGTAGTTTTCCAAGATTCGGGGAGCCTCAGGTCTAGTGGTCCAAGTGCCTATGGCTTGGGTCTCCCTCAGCTGGAAGGGTGCCATGAGGTACAGGAGATGGGAGTCATATCTGATCTCCCTGTGGATGTGATCATGGGGAATGATTTCGACCACAGGGAAAATCTAGTATGTGCTAATACCCATAGCCAGGTAAAGGGGCAAGCTTCTGAGAATGAGGACGGGGTAACACAGCTCATGAAGACCCCTTCCTCAGCAGCTGAGAAAGCAGCTAGCATGGGTGAGGGGTTAGCTAGGTGTAGCAGCCCCGAGCCCTAGCTGCAAGCAGAGGAGGTCACTGCCAAGGGCACCTTTCCTTCTGAAAGGGAATTGGGGAAGATCAGATGGGAGGAGCTGGGCAGGGCACAGCGAGCTGATCCTACCCTCCAAAAAACTGAGAGAGATAGCAGAAAGTGCTGAGGCCTCTTAGGGGAGTAAAATATCAGTTTATTGGGAGAATGGGCTGTTCTACAGGGAGTGTACACCACAGAGGAGGCTAGAGGGAGAGGTGCTCCAGCAGCTGCTAGCCCCCTGGGACTACTGAAAGCAGCTTCTGGCTCTGACCCATGACATACCTTTTTCAGGCCATCTGGGTATTAACCGCATGAAAAGGTGACTCGCCAACAACTTCTTTTGGTTGAGCATGTACACTGAAGTGGCAAATTACTGTCAGACTTGTCCACAGTGCCAGAGGGTAGGAAAGGTAGGGCACAAGGCTAAGATAGCTTTGGTGTCACTGCCCATTACTGGTGAACCCTTTAAGAGGGTACCCATGGGCATAGTGGGGCCCCTGAGTACCCATAGTCACATGGGCAAAAGATACATACTGGCTGTCATGGATTAAACAACTAGGTACACTAAGGCAGTGGTCAAGTCCTCCATTGAGGCAGTAAAGGTGGCTGATGAGCTCCTGGGAATCTTTAGCCAAGTGGGATTTCCCCAGGAGATTTTGTCAGACCAGGAGACAAATTTCATGTTGTCCTTAATGACCAGTTTGTGGGAGAAGTGCGGAGTGAAGCAGCTCCGTGCTTCACCCTATCACCCCGAGACAAATGGCCTGGTCAAGCGGTTCCATGAGACCCTCAAAACTATGTTTAGGGCATTTTCTAACAAGCACAAGAGGAAGTGACACAAATATTTTCCCCACCTCCTGTTTGCATACAGGGAAGTCCCACAGGACTCCACAGGGTTCTCACCCTTCAAGCTCCAGTTTGGTCACAGGGTGAAGGGGCCCCTAGATTTAGTCAGAGATGAATGGGAAAGTGATCTTGTCTCTCAATGGGAGTCTGTTGTGGAGTATGTCCTGAATTTCTGGGCCCAGCTTAAGGAGCTTATGGGGCTCACCCAGGATCACTTAGCCACTGCAAAACAGCAGCAGAACACCTGGTATGACCGTGGGGCCAGAGCCAGGGAGTACGAAGTCGGACAGTGAGTGATGGTACTTGTCCCAGTCCAGCCCAATAAACAGCAGGCAGAATAGGATGGCCTATTATAATCAAGAAGGTGAGTGATGTCAACTATTTAGTAGGGCTGCCTGACAGAAGGTGCAGGCAGAGGGTATATCAAGTGAACATTAATGAAGCCCTGCTTGGGGAAGCCCAGGGGGTATCCTCAGTGGATAACCTCACCCTCTCAGGGCAGCTGTCACTGACTCAGGCTGAGGAGATGAGGGGGGTGCTGCGAGAATTTGGAAACATGTTCACAGGGAAGCCAAGGTACATCACTATGGCTGAACACTATGTGGACACCAGGGTTCAAGTTCTGCTGAGGCTGGCCCCCTACAGGGTACCAGAAGAGGTTAAGAAGACCATGCTGGAGGAGCTCAGGGAGATGCTGGCCCTTGGAGTGATCCAGGAGTTCAGTAGCCCCTGGGCCTCACTCGTGGTGCTGACCCCCAAGAAGAATGGTACCACATGGTTCTGTGTTGTCTACCGGAGGATCAACAGCTGTATGGAGTCTGATGCCTATCCCATGCCCAGAATGGATGAGACCTTGGAATGACTGGGGGAGCCCGGTTTCTGACCATGATAGACCTGCGAAGGACTACTGGCAGGTGCCACTAACCCTTGCAGCCAGGGAGAGGTCTGCTTTTGTTACCCCTTATGGCTTATTCAAATTCCATGTAATGCCATTTGGGATGAAGAATGTACCTGCAACCTTCCAACAGCTTGTGGCTCGCATTCTGGCTGGGGCAGGTGAATTTGCACTGGCGTACATGTATGCCATAGCCATTTACAGCCAGACCTGGGAGGATCATGTCAGGCATGTGAGGGAGGTGTTCTGCTGACTAAAAGCAGCAGGGCTGACAGTTACGGTGGAAACATGCCAAGTAGGCATGGCTGAAGTGTCCTACCTTGGGCACAAGGTGGGCAGTAGATGCATCCGTCCAGAGCCTACAATGGTTGAGGCCGTCCAGGCCTGGCCTCTCCTGCCACAAAGAAACAGGTAAGGACATTACTGGGAACAGCTGGGTACTACAAGAGATGTGTTCCTCACTACAGTGATGTGGCCAAGCCCCTGACAGACCCGTGGCACCGCTAGGGGTGGAACCCTCTCCGAGGGTTCCTTGTCTTTCGTAACCCTACAGGGTGGTAATTCCTTTGGAATAGAGAGTGCAAATGGCCAAAACCAAACTAACACAGTTGCACAAGCATAACACTATACTGGCTGCATAGGTCAGTGAACTTGATTTTCCTTTTATGGGCCCCAAGGTGGGCCATCTCAGCTGCAGCTACATCAGGCCTGCACCTAAGAATTTAGTACTAGGCACCCAGATTTAATGTGTAGAACTGCAGGGTTCTATAATGGTCTGGGACTAGTACCGGTGTGGGCATTGGGCATATGTGTTTCATCATCTAGAGTAGCTAGTTAGACAGCCCAGTTAGTTCTGAAACCATCAGAGGTTGGTGGATTGCCACTGTGATTAATGCTAGACTTTAAAATGAGAAATGATTATACCAATTGTGATGTAAGCATGCCAATCTGAAATGCCAATCAACATCCAATGTAAATATTTAACCTCAGCCTCCAGGTCAGCCTATCCCAGCTGTAACCCCTTGTAAATAAATTCTGGTTAACCATTTTTTATAACTGTGGTGTCGTGAGCATATTATTAGTGTGAGCCTTAAATTCTGAAATGTTAAAATGCAGGATTTTGTTAAGCAATCTATATGTGGGGTGAATGTATGGTATTGTGCATGGGTACAGCATCCCAAGGGGTTGTACAAGGTATTATTCTAACCCTCTGAGAATGTATACTCTGGGTGGAGGAACTGTGCAATAATGTGCTCTTTGGGAAAGAACCAGTTTTAAATCAGAAATAGGAACCCAGACCCATCACCCTTGTTTATGGGCCCACAAGGCAGGGGTAGTAGCCTGTTGGAACATGGCATCTGGGTTACACAAATGGAGGCACCGCTGGGACGCCATGCCATGCCCAGCATGGACCACATCCCCAGTCACTAAGCTTGGTGACCCTTAAAATGGCTGCAGCCTATTAAAAATAATGGAAAAGTGTTTTGGCACCAACTCTTGCTCTAGGCTGTTCATTGCTGGTCAGTTAATGTTAGTGGGGGAGTGCACACCCCCTAGTGGCCAAAAAGTGGAAATGCATCAGATATTTTTTCTAGTTTAAAATCTTTTACTGTAAGGGTCCCCAGGGGAAAATAAAACAACTGTCGCTCACAGTTTGTTGCAAATGTTTTATTTGCTGCTTAGACATAATGTATTTGTCTAGATTAGGACACATGGTATCCTATGCTGGCTAGCAAGCCTTATGTCTAGATCAAATTGTTTGACTGATTGCAAATGATGACTGCCACTTCTTGTATGCCAGGCCATGCTACAGACTTGACGAGGATGCCACTTTTTCTCGGACAGGAGACAGTGTAACACCCTGTGACAGGGTGACCCCTGTCATAGTGGACACCCCGGGATAAATTGAAATCCCTTCCCCAAGCAGTTTATATGTTTTGTATAATGTCCAACTTGCTGCTTCACTGTTTATAACAAAACTAATAGTACAGTTAAAAATGATAGGGCAGTTTTCATATAAGAATAACAAAAGTTTATGTCTTCTTTTTCTAGATGTTAGCAGCCTCTTCTAAGATATATTTTGTAGCAGACAGCATGTGGTAATATGGCCCTGCAAGAGAGTTTAAGAAAGCACAGAATGTTCTGACTTTGGCTCTGACTTTAACAATGTTGTAAACAAGTTATGTAATGTGCTCCAGGTGGCTGCTAAATAACTGTTCTCTGTGGAGCAACAGTGGCCCCTGGTTGCTAGTTTTTTGTTATGTCTGCTGTTAATCAAAAGGCAGTGGAAAATTTTTTCAACTTCCACTGAGCTTGTAAAAAGCCCTACCTCAGTGCTGAGATAGGATGGATAGGATGGTCAGTTGGATACTGACTGAGGAAGATGGAAGACCTCCTGGTAGTGTGCACTTTCACACTGTTTGATCCTTGCTATGCTGAAGAAAAGCCTTAGAAACTGTTGAAGCTTAAAGCAGTTGTCTGACTTACCATTTTGCTTTCTGTATATTTTATTCGATTAAAATAAAATGACAAATGCACTTATGCATTTTTTATGCACCTGACTTGTGGTCTGCCTGAAATTGTGTTATCCTAAACCCACGCCCAGTGACATATGGTGACATAAAAGGGATCTGACTGGATGTCCAAGGAAACAGGGAGAGTCCAGTCAGTTGGTACCAGACCTCATACCTAGGATACACGGCAGAGGTGCATGGTGCCAGGTGAGATGAGGACAGCGCCTGATAGAGATGGTAACCTGCTCAAGGCACCACGGATGGGATGAGATGGATCTGATGGCCAAATGGAGATCCTGATATGGCTTCTTCACTGGATGAGTGGGAGATGGCTGGAGGCTGATCGATGCTGGAGGGAGGCAGAGCTCAGATGCCAGGAGGTACTCGAGAGGTCCCTCTCAGAGGATGTTGAGGAATAATCAGTGGAGCAGGATCTATGGGCTCTGGAGGAGGAGGAGGAGGACCCCCTTACAGAGAATTTGTGACCAACGTTGTTGGAGATTGCTTTGCTGCCTGTTTTTCCAGACTGCTACTTGGTGAAGGACAGCAAACAAGAAGAGGGGACCCCAGGTAAGACTTTGACTGACAGTATGATACTGGGGCAGAAGACTTCAAGCAAGAAGGAAGAAGCCATTCTGGCTGAAGGGACTGTACCATGTTTTGAACCTCCTCCTATAAAAAAATCATTGTTCTCCTGATGTTGACTGGGGAAAGTTGCGGGTGGGGGATCCTGAAGTAGCCCAGTTAAGGGAGTATGTAAAAATCAAGGATGGGAGACAGGTTAATGGTGGTGTGAGAGACAGTGGGTGGGATTTGTAAACCTTCCCTCTTTTCCCCTACTTTGTGAGAGAGAGTTGAGGAGTTGCCATCTGAGTGTGGTTTGGTTTTATTTTGTTAATAGTTGATTATTTTATATTTTTTGATATAAGTAGTGTGGAGTGGTTTTATTAAGGGGGTATATTAAGATTAAATTAAAGTATTGATTTAGCAGGGGTTTTTATACTTTTGTATTATTGATAGGGTCTGAATGTGCTGGGTTGGTAAAAAAACAGTCAGGTGGTACTCCCCCTCAAGACTGAGGGATCTCCGACCCTTTAAATGTCTCGCACTTACTTTGGAAGTTTATAGGAGATGCCGGATATTCTGCATTTCGAGATGAAGGAGTGGAGGGAATAGGAGATCCTGGAACTCTTGTGGGGGATGGAAAAAGAGTGGGCGGATAGGGACAGTTGGAACCAGGAGGCACCCTGGGGTGAAATGGATACAGGAGAGGGGTCCATCATGTCTTGTACCCATACCCAAGGGCACTGACTTGGTCAGGCAGGAGGTGGAGTCATCCTTGGAGTCTCGTCCCTTGTGGGCGGTGTTAAGCAATGCTAGATCTATCAGAAACAAGACTGCTTTGGTGGCAGGTCTTGTTATATCTGTGGACTTAACTTTCATCACTGAGACCTGGCTTGATGAAAATACGGGCCCCATTTTGGAATCCACAGTTCCGGCTGGGTTCTCAGTGATTCACAGTCTGAGAGTGTACCATAGGGGTGGGGGAGTTGCAGTCTGTTTTAGACAGGAACTGGACCTCAGGGAAATACCAGTTGGATGTACCAACTCCTTTGAGTGTATTGTGGGTACAGGTGCAGGCTTTAGGATACTTCTCATTTATCATCCACCAGGTGATGGGAGGGAATTCCTGAGGGAGGTTGTGGATTTCATCACTGAGGGGGTATTGTAATACCCCTGATGGTTAATACTGGGGGATTTAAATGCCTGGGTTGATGATGAACTCACACTATTTGGTCAAAACCTCCTCCAATTAATGGATTCATTGGGCCTGACATGGGTTATTACCTCTGCAACCCATCGGGGGGGACACTCATTGGATTTGATATTCCATCTGGGGATGGAAGTCTCTGGTGTGGTGGTGAAGCCCATCAGTTGGTCTGACCATCATGCCCTGAGGTTCAGTTTTGCAGCCTCCTGAAAGAGGTCTGCCCCTAAGGAGACAGTACAGTTCCGTCCTTTGGGAGGAGTTACCTCAGAAGGCCAAATGACTGAGCTGGACTTCTCGCGATTTTCAATGGATAGCACTGACCCAAAGTCCTTACTGCTAGCCTATAATAGGGCAGTTGTGAGGGCCCTGGATGTCATTGCTCCAGTCCGTGTTCATCCCTGTACTCTCCACCTGGGGGACCTGTGGTTTACCATGGAGATCCGTGGGTTGAAGAGACAGGGCCAAAGACTGGAGATACACTGGAGGAAAACTCACATGGAAGTGGACAGGCTTAGACTGTTAGATCATTATAAGACCTATCAGTTAGCAATTTCCCATAGGAAGGCAGAGTTCCTGTCCAGGGAAATTGCTACAGCGAGGAATAGACTGGCCCAGCTCTTCCGGACTGTGGACAGATTGTGCAATCCAGTCTGTCTTCCAGCTGGTCGAGCATTGTCACAATTACAGTGTGAGGAATTTGCAAAGTTCTTCGCTGATAAGATGTTCACTATCAGGGATGAGATCAGCCAGCGCCTCCCCATAGGGTCTTGCAGTGATCAACCGAGAGACACAAATACCCAAGTTACTTGGTTCACCTTCAGTCAACCAGCAGTCATGGATATAGTGAGGATCATCCAGACTTTGCAGCAAACCTGCTGTAGATTGGATCTGGGCCCAACTCACCTACTTGTGGGGTGTGTAGAGGTTATTGGCCCGATTCTTACTGGGATAGTTGCGGTGTCACTGGAGAGAGGGATCTTTCCTGATCCCTTGAAGGAGGCAATAATTCGCCCCCTTTTGAAAAAACCCTCCCTTGGTCACGACTGCCCAGAAAACTACAGACCGGTCTCGAACCTTCCCTTTTTGGGAAAGATTGTTGAGAAGGTGGTTGTATTGTAGCTGGAGGACCATTTAACTATCCACAGTATCTATAACCCTCTCCAATCTGGCTTCAGGAAAAGGCATAGTACTGAGATGGCTCTTGTTCAGGTACTGAATGATCTCCTGATGGTGAGAGATAGGAGAACTCATTCTATCTTGGTTCTCCTTGATCTCTCAGCACTGTTTGACACCATGGAAGATGGGGTGCTGCTCGATCATCTGTGGTTTCTCTGTGGACTAAGGGGGTGGTCCACAGTTGGTTTAAATCTTTTCTGCAGGGTAGGACTCAGAGAGTACTGTTGGGGATTCATTCCTCGGCCTCTCACTGTCTACGCTGTGGGGTGCCACAGGGTTCGGTGCTGTCCCCCATGTTATTTGTGGTGTACATGCTTCCATTGGGGGACATTATAAGACAATATGGGATAAAGTTCCATTGCTATGCCGATGATTCTCAACTCTATATGTCTTTTGTGCCCGAGCACAAATCTGCGTCAAGTACATTGTTTAACAACTGCCTCCTGGAGATGCAGAATTGGATGAGTACCAATTGGCTGAAGTTGAATCCGGGAAAAACAGAAGTATTGGTGGTGGAACCGGGGGTGAGGATGTCAGGTTCATGGGTGGGAAAACCCTTGGGTTTATTTCTGGGGGAGACCCCGCTTATGGCATCTGACCAGGTACGTAACCTTGGTGTTATATTTGACAAGGGCCTGACCCTGAGGGCGCAGGTGTCGGCCATGGTCAAATCATCCTTTTTCCATCTAAGGAATATAGCACGGGTGAAACACTTGGTTCCACCAGAGGATCTTCCTACTCTGGCCCACGCCTTTGTTGCCAGTCATCTTGATTACTGCAATGCCCTTTATCTAGGGCTGCTGGGAGTGGATATTCCCCACTTGCAGCTGGTGCAAAATGCGGTGGCTAGGTTGTTGACTGGAAGCCCAAGTTCCAACTGTATAACACCTGTGCTTCATGAGTTGCACTGGCTGCTGGTACAGTGGCGGGTCACTTTAAAGATCATGTTGATGACCTATAATGCTCTACAAGGGTTGAGACCTCACTACCTGGAAAAACTCCTGACTTCTTACTGCCCCTTCCACTCTCTCCGATCCTCTGGTGAGGGATTGCTAGTGATTGCCAGGGTAACCTTAAAAACATCTAGTGGAAGAACATTTGCCTTTATGGCTCCTAGCCTGTGGAATTCTCTACATTGCCAGATATGAAATAGCCTGACTGTGGAGGGCTTTAAAAAAGCCCTAAAGACCTTCCTTTTTAATCAAGCATTTCAGTGATGTAAATTATGTTAAAGCTGTTATATAGAAAATGTTATTTATTATTGTGGTTTTAATGCTGCTTATGGAATTTTGTAAAGGCACCCTGAGCTTGGAAAGGGCGCCTTATAGAAATAAACTTTACTACTACTACTGCTACTACAGATTATGGTGGTATGAACTTAGGAAGATAGTTCTATATCATATGAGGCCCAACCCCCGGACGAAGCAAGTGGATACCCAGGTGATGGTGCCCGTGGCATATAGGAAAAAGGTGATGGAGGATACGCGCTCCAGTCACTTGGGGCATGTGAGCCATGGAAAGGTTTTGGCTCAACTCACCCCATATTTCTACTGGCTCAGCATGTGTAGGCAGGTAGCAGCATACTATAAGATCTGTTATAAGGGCAGACAGATAGCAACCCCTGATAGTGTTGTGGGAGGAGTAACCCAGAGGGTAGAGGGCAAGAGATGGCACCCTTGGAGGAGGCGGAGACTCCCACATAGAACAGAAGAGACTAGATGGTAGCTAACACCACTAGTAGTGTATAAGATTTGATACGTAAACCAAGAGGTTAGAGACAGGCTGTTAGGCATACCCCTTGGTATGTTACTAGCCTACCTTTAAATGTCTAAGTGTGGACAGAGTAATGTAGTTCTCCCCCGAAGGTAGTTCTACTGGGTGCTGGATTGTCCAGCCATTCAAATCTATCTGGTCAGTGAAAGTCAGTAGATGGCATAAAACTGCCAGTAGGGAGTAGGGAGGCTCTGTTTCCTGACAGAAAGTGTCTGCAAGGAATTGGAGTCACTGGTCTAGGAGTTGCCAGTCATTGTCCCCCAGGGCTAGCATTTGCCTTCCCACACTTAGGAAAAATGTGGGGACTCTTCAGCTGTGAGAGAGCTGCATGAACATTCTGCCCCAGCAGTGAGAGGGCTGATGAAGCCTGTAACTTCAGAAAATGATAAGCTTTCTGAATAATTCTGAGTGAATAAACTTATACTTAAAGTGTAAGTTATTTGGAGACCTGTTTGGTTTGGAGACGCCCGGAAAGCCTAGAGGTGTTCAAGTTCTGTATTCACCCTGCGTCTGATTCCCTTGATGATGTGAGAGCACGAAACCTGTCAGATTCCTTGTGAGCATTTGGTTCTCTGTTGCTGCTCGGCAGCTTTTTATATATTTAAAATAAAGCTTTTGTACACCCTCCAAGGAGTGCAGTGTTCTTGCCAGTACTAGTATCTATGTTTTGGATTCCACACCCTCTTTGTGTGGTGGAGTGTTTTTTTGCAGCATTTCTAAGTTATTTAGAGATCTGCTTGGGGCAGAGAAGCCCAGAAGGTCAAGAGGTGTTCAGGTTCTATCTGCACCCTGCGTCTGATCTGCGCCTGGTATAGGGTGGACATCTGTTGCAAGTGACTGAAGAAGGGTCCAGTGTTTGAGAATGTTTGATGCGACTGTTTAAAAGTACCTACAGGAATGGAAGGGGAGTGTCCCGAGGTTGGAGCTTTTCCTGACATTGTCTGTGAGGACTGTGAATGTCCAATTGGAGCTGCAAACACTAGCATGGCCAAGAGGGACTTTGATAGTAAGACTTGGCTTGAGAGAAGCCAGGAAACAGTTTGTGAGAAGCTATGTGAACCCAGCTTGCTAACAAGTAAAGTGTTAAAGTTATTGGGAGCCATGCCTTAAGCTCCGTCTGTAACTTGGTGAGGAGACATGCCTTAAGCTCCTGCATTTCTGCTTTGGAGAATGAAAGAGAATTTGCCAATGCATGGACTGTGCCAGTTTAAGTCCTCCCTAGCCCTAAGGGAAAGCACCCATGTTGAGAGGCTGTGCATTGAAAGCTAAAAGGACCATGCCTGCCATGCTGGTCGCATGGTTGAAGAGACTGTGACCACTTGAAGCAACCGGAATGTGCTGAATGTAAAATGTACTGAATTCAAGAAAGAGACCGTTTTCCAGATCGGCCTCGGAGTCAGCCTGGTAGGGCACCAGCTATGCACTGCCATATGCATTTCCCCCTGAAGGACACAGCCTAGACACGAGAGTCTGAAGCGTGCCATCCCCAGTCCCAGCCTGGTCTATTCCAGAATGTGACTGCAAGCCCGGAGAGAAGGGGAAAACCATGAAAGATGCTGAGACATTTCAGCCTGCAAGCTGCAAGAGCCTGGTAAAGAGGGGTCAACCAAAGCTCCTGCCTGCAGCTCAGCCAAAGCTTCTCTACATCTACGATGACACCCAAACTGTGAGTAGGCAGAGCCATCTCTGACACCCTAAAAGGAACTGTAAATAACTAATCCAAGTTCTGCTAAATATAAATGTGAGGCCTGGAGTGTTAAAGATTAAAGTTCTGCTTTCCAAGGTCAGCCAGAATTGTTTAAAGATAATTGAAAGAAAGAATGCTAACTTGGTTTTCCTTTAAAAAGCTAGTGTACTGCCTGGAAACTGCCTGCAATTAATTGTAACGTTCAGGTGTAGTCAGCTATCACTTCTTATATCGCAAGTATTTTTTTCTCTTCTGTTTGCTAATTAGAAGATTTTCCACCTGGCAGTACAGGGGGTGATGTGTGGAGCAGCACTCTGTGTCTGGAGGAAGAAAAAGTCACTTCTGTTCTTCCCACTACATCAACACTGAGACTACACTGACTATGACATCACTAGTAACCAATGAGAATCATTTCTCACTGCCAGGTTTCACTTTCACATGAAGCAGCAGGGACTGGATCTCTCTGGTTACTAGTGATGTCACAATTTCCTGCATTTTGATAGGTAGCTAGTGAGAGTCATTGTTCAGACTGCAAGGATTGTGGTGTCTTAAGGTGTTTGGTCTCATTTCTGACGATGTAGTGGGAGGAACAGAACTGACTTTTTTTTTCATCCAGACAGAGTGCTGCTCCACACAACACCCCAGTACTGCCAGGTGGAAAATCTTCTAATTGACAAACAGGAAAGAAAAAATACTTGAGATATAAGAAGTGATAGCTGACTGCATCTGAAATTTACTATTAATCCCAAACAGTACACTAGCTCTTTAAAGGGCCCTGACACTGGCCATCTCAGTTGCAGCTGCATTAGGCCTGCATCTAAGAATTTAGTACTGGGTACCCAGGTTTAATGTGTAGAATTGCAGGGTTCTATAATAATCTGGAACTGGTATCGGTGGGGGCATTGAGCATATGTGTTTCACCATCTAGAGCAGCTAGTTAAACAGTCCAGTTAGTTCTGAAACCATCAGAGGTTGGTGGGTTACCACTGTGATTGTTTGACTATAAAATGAGAAATGATTACACTGATTGTGATGCAAGAATGCCAATCTGAAATGCTAGTCAACACCCAATGTAAATATTTAACCTCTACTTCCAATTCAGCCTATCCTAGCCCTCACCCCTTGCAAATAAATGTTGGTTAACCATTTTTTATAACTGTGGTGTCATGAGCATATTATTAGTGTGAGCCTTAAATTCTGAAATGTTGAAATGCGGGGTTTTGTTAAGCAATCCATATGTAGGGTGACTGTATGGTATTGTGGGTGGGTACAGCATCCCAGGGGGTTGTACCAGGTATTATTCTAGCCCTCTGAAAATGTATACTCTGGGTGGAGGCACTGTGCAATAATGTGATCTTTGGGAAATAACTAGTTTTAAATCAGAAATAGGAACCCAGGCCCCTCAACCTTGTTTATGGGCCCACAAGCTAGGGGTAGTAGCCTGTTGGGACATGGCGTCCGGGTTACAGATAGTTGAGATATTTGCTGTACATCAACTGTCTGTTCAACTTGTTTTTTTTTCTGTTTCTTAGTAAATGTGCAACCCTTTTATTTTCCTGTGACTACATCCTGTGTGTAAATTCTTGTAGTCATTAATGACTGCTTGTTTTATTTAAAAAGGTAATTCTTCTATTTCTGCTGGACTCTGTTTGCAGTCCGTCTCTAAAGGGAACTCTACCCACAGTTATTGACCCTGTCCACACTGCACACGGTTGAGTGGTAACAGTTTTAAAACTGGTATGGTACGTACCGTTAACGTCCGTCTGCACTGACGATGAACCGTTTCTTGAAATGAACACCTCCCATCCACACTGCTGCTCTTTTTTGGAGCTCCATGCAAGCGCTGCAAACCAAATCAAGGGGCTATCCTATAGTGCCTTGCAGGGCATCCTCATACATACATACATAAAGCATCGGAATCAGTACAGTCACGCATCTGCACTGGTAAGAGAAATGTTATAGATAATGAACCGTTTCCGATTCTGACCTAAAGACCACATCTTGACAGGTCTAAAGAACAGTTTTAAAATCACATGGTAAACCATTGCCAGTGTGGACGCGACCCGTTTTTGGAGTTCACGGTAACGGTTCAAAACACTAGTAATGGTTTATCATGTGCAGTGTGGACAAGGCCTTTGTGTTGACCTTCCTGACCTTGTGCAAGGAGGAGGAGGTAAAACACAGGTTTCCTGGTTCCTGTTCTGGCAAAAACCTGGTGGTGGTGGCAAACTAGATGTCCCTGGTGAGGGGAATTTTGTCACACACACCAAAAGTGAATGTTTCATGAGGTTTTAAATGAAGCATTTAGTGCTGTACTTTTTTTAGTTTAAACAGTGTTCTGCTTTTGTGGTAGCTCAGGCTGCTATTGCCTATTTAATGCCTTGGTTCTCTCACTTCTCAGCTTTATCAGTGGAACAGCATTCGGAAGGAAGTTCCTTAAAGTTAAAGAGCAAGTAGAGAGGGGAGGAGGGAAGGAGGGAGGGGGAAAAGAAGTAAGCACAGTCTAGCGACCGGACAAAAAATGGACAGAGTTTTTGACTCCACTCCCTCATAACAACACAGCTATGCTGTGTAAGGAATGCTGGTCAAACCCCTTCTACAGATAGCAATATGTCAGCATAGTTCTGATGTTATGCAGCCATAAAAATCAAACCGAAGAATGTCACAGAATGTCACATAGCACTTTACACAAATTATGTTAGCACCTACCTTCACATAGGAGTCAGATGAAAGAATGTCACACCATGTCACAAATCACTTTATCCCAATCAAAGAAGCACTTACTGTAAATGCCACTGACATTTCTTTTTCTACCCAACCCACTGGCACATACTGCAAATTGCACTTACCATTAAAAGAATACAAGATCTAATAAACATATAGCCCCCGTAAACATTTTTTTTATGTCCCAAGGGTATGTGTTTAAGGGGGTTGGACTGTATTTCTGTTTCCAGTTCCATGCTTCTCAAAGTGTGCCTGGTCCTGATTTGACCTCCTGGTTCCACCCAGTAGGATATCCTCCTCTGAAAGCTCTAAAAGAGTTGTCAGACCCATGCATAGAGACATACCTATGACACCCCTGGTGCCTCCACCAACTTACCCATGCATGTTGTACACAGGGGAATATATGCAGGACACTGCCCCATATTGTATTTACAGTTGCCTCAGGATAAAAGTGGAACTGAAAATGTAATCTCATGTATTGTGGGAACTGGGAACTACTGTATAACAGCTACATTTCATGCCCAGTGTATTTTGCGCAGGATTGTGTCATTGCATTTGAAAATGTTCATGTCTGCAGCCCTGACAAGCTGATGTGAATCAGTTAGTACCACCTTAATTTTTTGAAGTAGTTACCACATGTTTGCACTCCTCAGTACAGTGATCACCTCTAATCACCATTACATATTGAACCTATACTGATGACCTGATTGTGGTGTTAAATTGTGGTATAGTACTGCACCTGCTCAAGATGCAACTGAACTGTCTGTGTACCTGAAGGCTGAATGGTCCCTTACTCGGAGTTGACCATGGCAGCAACAGACTCAAAAGAAGTAGCTATGACAGGGCTAGGGCCTAGGGGACAAGAGACAAGTGTCCATCATCCTGGCTTGTACCTTAGTCAGTGACATTCTCCCACCACAAGTCATATACAAAGGCAAAACTGCAGTCTGTCACCCACAGCACAAACTCCAGCAGATTGCTGACATGCTGTTAGACAGGAACCATTTGTCTACATAAAAACATAGAACTAGAAACTGACAGCAGATAAGGGCCTCTTAGCCCATCTAGTCTGACCATTTTATTATGATCACTTGCTCCACAGATAAAAAACTATCTAAAAACTATCTGTATAGGGAGTTCACTGCTGTATATGGATATGTAAATGCCTAAGCATAGTGAACCTTAGACAATGAATATATGGTATCCCGTGATAATAGCTACTGCAAAATAGTGAATGGCAAAATAGTGAATGACACAGAATAGCGACTCATAATAACGTTGTTCCGAATATGTAATTCTCTCCTAAATCATTGAGCGGCGTGGTGTTAGAATCTGTAAGATGGGGGGGTGCGGGAGGTGCAGCCCCCCGCATTTATATCAAGTAATCATGCAAAAAAACAACAGTTGAAGGAAAAGGTAGTAGTAGCTGTTGTTGGCAGTGGCAGTCGCTATTTTGACGGTCGCTATTTTGTAAGCGCTATTATCACATGGAACATGAATATATTGACCTCTGAAACATGGACTTGTGTATTCTGCATTCAACTGAGTGCAGCAGTTACTTAGAAAGGAGAGAGTCTAACCCCTCTGTGGGTTACTGTGCCATTATGACTCCCATGCTGCTTGAGCATCAAAGGTGTTCACCATTAAGATGAAGATGATGCCTACACTGCTGTGTTAGCAACTGGTTCAGGAGTTGCCATATCTGAGTTTAGAATGAACCTGGTGTGAGTTTGCGCGCCAGTTCAGGACTGGTTCTGGGTAAGAATGTGTGGTTGGAGTTTGCACTTTGTCTGAATCAGGACTGATATGGAAACTGCCTTTGGGACTACAAACTGGCAGCCATGTTTCTGTCCTTTCACCCACCCTGCCATGGCAACAAGGACGGAGGGTGAAGTGCCACCATATCAGGAACACTTGCCAACTCAGAGACCCCAGGAGCTCATGGACTGCAGAGGGAAATAACTAATTTAGATGAACAAAGTAGGTGACTTTATATCTTCTTTTGGACAAACAAGAAATGTTTAGAACACTAGCTTTCAGGCCTCACATGGCCTTTCTTCAGGTGAGGCAGTAACTAGAGGAGGGCACTGTGAGGCCAGGAAGCTTATGTTCTAAAGATTTCTTATTGGTCCAGTAAAAGGTATCAGATTCCTTACTTTGTTCATCTGGTTGTAGAAGGGCTAATTTGGCTACAAACAGTTATCAGACACCTTTCCAGCCAGCAAGTTGAGTAACAGACCTCCAGGACTGCCTGTCTTGACTGACACCTCTGTCAATTAATCAGCCTTGCTGTATATCTATGAACAGCAGGGACTGAGCTGCCCCCAGTTCAGATATGAATGACATCTCATTCAAGTAGTAGTGAGTGCTGTAGTGAGCTGTGCTGAAAAGGCTGTGCAACAGCCATTGATGAACTGTGCCATCCCAAGTAGACCACCTGCTTGCACAGGAAAGGAGGCATTCTTGTGCTAGTCAAGTATGTCTGCAACACTGAACATAAACAGCCACAGAGAGAGAGAGGGAGAGAAGAAGGAGACTGCACCAATCTGCCACCCGATACAAAGTGGGATCCACCCAGTGGGTACTATAGCTTGGTACCAGGTTATCACCACTCCATAGGACTAGATGCCATGATGTGAAGGATGGCATGGATCCCTGTGGCCTAATCAATCAGAGGACAGTGAAACGTTTGAACTTTATCCCCATCCCAGCCACAGAAAGAGAGCGTGAATGTGAGTGACGTGGGTGAATAATGATCGTATGAGAGAGATCACTGCAAGCTGCAGCAGCAATACTCTGCACAACAAGGGAGATCCTCTGGTACTAACACTGTGAGTAGAACTGGGGCTTGTTCCTGACTGGGATACTGCAAAATAGTTAGGAAATACATTTACTGGATTTGAACAGACATCCAAGAGTTTACAAGTACCTCTTTTTGAGGTTTTAGTCATTTGCAATTGTATGGCCTTTGTGTTGGGGTTTTCATCAGTTCACAACTGGGACATGGCCTTGCCAGGCTACTCTCTATTTAGGAAAGACAAGGTGGGAAGGAGGCTTGACTTTATAAGTAAGGGAAGGGATAAAGGCCACTGAGGTGTAGGTGCACCAAGGTAAGAAACACAGAAACATAGAAATTAATGGCAGATAAGGACCACTAGGCCCATCCATTCTGCCCATTTTTCACATCTGCTACAAAATCCACAGACCCTACTTGATCTCCATCTTTACCTTCTCGTTTCTATCATTAGGGTTCCCCTATGCCTGTCCCCCACTGTGTTTTCCCTCATCACCTCCACTGGAAGTCTATTCCATGCATCCACCACCCTTTCTGTGAAAAAATACTTCCTCACATTATCCCTTAGTATACCCCCTTCCAAATTCATGCCATGCCCCTTGTTCCTGAACATCTCCTTTTCTGAAAGATGCTACCCTCTGGTACCCTATTTATGCCCTTTAGATATTTGTAGGTTTCTGCCATATTTCCCCTGTCTCTCATCTCCTCCAGAGTATGGGTATTGAGGTCTCCCTGTCTCTCCTCAGATGACTTTTGGAGCAGGCCCTGCACCATCTTTGTTGCCCTTCTTTGAACTGCTTCCACCCTTTCTATGTCCTTACAGAGAAGCGGCCTCCAGAACTGGACACAGTACTCCAAATGAAGCATCACCAATGATCTGTACAGTGGCATCACCACCTCTTTTCTTCTGCTGGTGATACCTCTCCCTATGCACCCCAGCATCCCACTGCCTCTCCTCACAGCCTTGGCACATTATTTGTCCACCTTTAGGTCATCAGATATGATTATCCCCACATCCCTGTCCTGTTTGGTGACTATCAGTACCCTCCCCCCATCATATAATCCTCCCATAGGTTCTTGCACCCCAAATGTAGGATTTTGCACTTTTTCACATTGAATCTCAGCCGCCACATTCTAGACCATTCCTCTAGTTTACAAAGGTCCCTCCTCATTTTTTCCACCCCCCCGAGTGTCCACCCTGTTGCAGATCTTAGTGTCATCTGCAAAGAGGCAAACCTTCCCTTCCAGCCTCTCCACAGTGTCACTTATGAAGACATTAAACAGGACTGGCCCCAGAACTGGTCCCTGTGGCACCCTGCAAGTCACCCTCCTTTCCTCAGATTGAGCTCCATTTACCATGACCCTCTGTTTTCTATCACTCAACCAGTTCTTAACCCAGTTTACCACCTTGTGACCCACTCCCAGGCTGCCCAGATTGTTCGCAAGGTTTCTATGTGGAATGGTATCGAAGGCCTTACTGAAATCCAGGTAGACCATATCCATTGCTCCCCCCGATCCATGTTCCTAGTCACCTAGTCAAGGAAATCAATTATATTTGTTTGACATGACCTTCCCACTGTGAATCCATGCTGTCTTTGATCCAGTGCTCCACTGGATTCAAGGTGTTCCACAATCCTTTCTTTAGGTAGTGTTTCCATAATTTTCCCAACTATTGAGGTGAGGCTGACTGGTCTATAGTTTCCAGCCTCCTCCTTACTCTCATTTTTGTGAAGAGGGACTACATCTGCCCTCCTCCTTCAGTCCTCTGGAACCACTCCCGTATCAAGTGATTCATTGAATAAGGCTGCCAGTGGTGCTGCCAGTACCTCCCACAGTTCCCTTAATATTCTAGGATGTATCCCATCCAGTCCCATTGCCTTGTCCACTTTCAGTTTCATGAGTTCTTTTAGGATTCTCTCTTCCATAAATGGAATGGTGTCCACCTCCCTCCCATATTTGCTCATGTTGCCTAACTGTGGTGCCTCACCTTCTACTTCTGTGAATAGAGAACAAAAATATTTGTTCAGTATTGATGCTTTTTCCTGGTCCCCTTCCACACACTCCCCTTCTTCTCCTTTAAGCCTTAAAATCTCACCCCTGATTTTCCTCCTTTTACTAATGTACCTATAAAAAGTCTTGTCCCCTTTTTTACCTCCTGTGCTAATTTTTTCCTCAGTTTGCGCCTTTGTGCTCCTGACTGCTTTCCATGTCTGCCTCCCTCTGTTTATCCAAGTACACTACCTTGTCCTCCTCCTTCTGAGTTTCCTTGTATTTCCTGAAAGCCATCTTTTTCACCCTTACCTTCCCAGCCACTTCCTTTGAGAACCATAGTGGTTTTCTCTTTCTCTTGCCCTTGTTTACTTGCCTAATGCAAAGATTTGTCACCTCCATTAATGGCTCCTTTCAGATGGACCCACTGCTCCTCAACTCCCCCCATTCATCCCTCGCTGCGAGGGCATTCTTAAGACATATCCCCATCTTAGTAAAGTCCGCACTCCTAAAATCCAGGATCCTCACCTTTGTGTGGCTTGACTCTGCCACTGTACTCATACTGAACTAAACTGTGCAATGATCACTGGACCACAGATGTCCGCCCACCCTGACTTCTGCAGTTCTGCCCCTTCTGGTGAGTACCAGGTTCAAAATTGTAACCTCCTGGGTTGGCTGCAGCACTAGCTGCCTGAAGCCTGCCCCTTGCACAGAGTACAGGATGTCCCTGTTCCTGACTGGGGCAGCAGCTGGGATGCTCCAGTCTACATCTGGCAGGTTGAAATCACCTACCAACAGCACCTCCCCTTTAGCTGCCATTGTGTGGATGGATTCCAATA
This sequence comes from Neoceratodus forsteri, assembly GCA_016271365.2. Taxonomy (NCBI): domain Eukaryota; kingdom Metazoa; phylum Chordata; order Ceratodontiformes; family Ceratodontidae; genus Neoceratodus; species Neoceratodus forsteri. The sequence continues at coordinate 760,703,669 of CM028136.1, forward strand.
GAACCCTGTCCACCTCCTCCTCCTCCTGTGCTGGAGGTCTGTATATCATGTCCATGCGAATAGCTGTGCCATTGCTTATGATTAAGCTTTGAGTGTACTTTCTTGTTGTTGGGACAACTCCTAGAGGGGGTAAAGGTTTGAGGATACTCTCTTGCTATTGGGGCTACTCCTTGAGGGGGTGAAGTTTGAGGGTAATTTCTAACTGCTATACCAGACAAGCACACTGAGAGTGGACTGAGGGAGCATACAGTAGCTGTTACACCAAGTATGGTGGGAATGCTGGGAGCAGGATGGAGAGAGGGAGTTGGGATGATGCAACTGTCGGGAGGTATGGTGAACTCGGGTTGGCAGGACTGGGAAAGGGGGCATGGGAGGGGGGTTGGTATCAAGGGAAGGGAGACTGGTGCGAGAGGCAGGGGGCTAACAGGGGGTCCAGGGTGACAGAGTGCTGGGCTGTAATGGCTGTGGGGCAGCTGTATGGATGGGTACATTGTGGAGGCTGTGGGAATGTCCCATTTGTCGAAGGCTGAGAGCACTGCAGACAGAGGTCAACTGGTTGTCAGAAGAACTAAGAAGGTTAAGGGACGGGATGGGCAGAGCGAGAGTGGGGGGGCACTACCTCAGGCACACGGGGAGTTAGAGTTTGAGGTGACTGGAAGGGGATGGGAATGGGGCCTGGGACAAAATGCGAGTCCGAAGCCACTATGGGGTAGCAGGAACAATAATGCTGGTAGGAGGGGGATAGGGTTAAGTAAGGTACGAGGTTCTAATGTTGGTAGCAGAGGGGGAGACTGGTACTACCACGAGTGTGGCAGGTGAATGTCAGGGCAGGGAGAACACTGGATACAGATGTCCTGATGGGGAGAGGGGGGGCTTGAAAGATAGTGAGAGGAGGAGGCAGGGCTGGGGAGCTGTGGGGCAGCCAATGGAGAGTTGGAGGGCATTTAGGGAAGGGGATAATAGATGGCATGTTGGACAATGACAGAGGGGTGGTAAGCAATGGGGCAAGCTGAAAGGAGGGTGGAAGTGCAGGGGAGGACCGAGTGCTGTTGGGCAGGAAAGGCAAATGCCCAAAGGGGGGAAAGGGGCTGCAGGTGGATAGGGCAGAAGGGGGGGAAGGGGAGTGCAGTAGTGGTGTTAGGGGACTGTATACTTAAAGGGATCAGGTGGGGGAGGGAGGGGTGAATGACACAGTCAGATATGGGTGGAATCTGTACCAGGCATAACTGCAGAAAGGGTGGGGCAGGCTCTGCTGAGATGTGTCAGGAAGGAAAGGGAAAATCCACACGTGGTGGTACACATAGGCACTAATGACCTGGTGGTGAGTCAGGTGGAGTTGGTTAGGGAGAGAGCTGAAGAACTAGGGAAGCTGTGTAAGGAGGTCAGGTGCTTGGTGGCCTTCCAGAAGTGCTTCCGGTACCCAGGGCGAGGAAGGACAGGATTGTGGAATTTAATTCTTGGCTGGTGCAGTGGTGTCACTCAGAAGGATATGGACTGGTGGGGGACTGGGGGAGCATATGGGACAACAGTGACTTACAGTATATGCAGCAGACAGGTTGCTCTTGAGTAAGGCTGGGCAGCAGATCTTGAAGTAGAAACTGGAGGAATACATAGCTTCCATGGGGATTTTAAACTAGGAAGGGGGGTGGCAATTGTGCAGCTAGTGTGCAGGGCCACCAGGTAGGGGAGCTGTATAAGCTGATCCCCTAAGACAGAAGGGTTTGCAATGAGGTGGAACCAAAGGGGGGTGGAGTCAGGTGGAGGGAGCATGGGGCAAGGAGAATGTGGGAGCTGGGCGGAGGGTAGTCTCCCTGAATGCGAGGAGCCTGGGAAACAAAGTAGTTGAGCTTCTGGCTCTCTTAAGCATAGGAAAGGTGGACATCGTAGCTATCATGGAGACGTGGGCCAACCAACACCAGGATTGGAATCTGACGATTCCTGAGTACAGGTGTATAGGAAGGACAGAGAAGTGGGAAAGGGGGGAAGGGGTTGCGATTTATGGAAAGGACAGGATCAGGTTCACAAGGGGCGAGGGAGAGGAGGGGAGGATGGAGGCACTGTGGATGCAGTTCCAGGACCCGAGGAGTAGGAAACTGAGGTTAGGTGTGGTGTATAGATCACCAGCACAGTGCGAGGAGTTGGACAGGGAGCTGGCAGATCAGATTTGTTGGGCGAGTAGCAAGGGGAGTGTGGTGATCGTCGGGACCTCAATTTACCTGGGATGGACTGAGGAACCCACGCCACCTCTAGTGCCAGGGGAACAGATACTTCTGGATGCGTTCCAGGATAGCCACCTGGTGCAGTTGTTTGGTGAACCAACCAGACTGGACAACATACTGGACCTGGTGCTATCAACTGGGGAAATGGTGAGAGAGCTATGGGCGGAGGTGCCACTAGCCGGGAGTGACTACCTTTCAGTGTAGTTCAGGCTCAGCATGCGCAAGGAGGCAGTGGTGTCAGCAACAAAGGTAGTGGACTTCAGATAGGCGGACTTTGGGAGGATGAATGAAATACTGAGGGAACACATTGAGGGAATTAGGTCAGAGATGACTGCACATTAAAAGTGGGAAATCATAAAGTCTGGCCTGAGGGAAGCTACTGTACTGTGCACCAGGACCCTGAGCAAGAAGTCCAGGGCCAAGGTGCCATGCTGGATGACCAGGAGGGTGTTGGAGGGGGTGAGGGTCAAGAGAACTGAGTTTAGGAGAATGAAAAGAACTGGGAGGGGGGAGGACAGGGAGTTGCACGCAAAGAGGACCAAGGAAGTAATCAAGTTAGTAAGGGAGGCCAAGGCTGCCAAGGAGCTGATGCTGGCTCAGGGCATAAGGGAGGGGGAGGGAGGGAGAGAAGGAATTCTATCGGTACATGAGGGAAAAGAGGAGCTGTAAGGACCAAATAGTTAGGATTAGGAAAGGTGGGGGGTGGGTGGAGAAGGAGAACGAACAGGCAGAGGTACTGAACAAGTACCTCTGCTCTGTGTTCACAAGGGAGGTAGGAGGTCCGCTACCTCCATGGATGGGAAGGGTGGGGACAAGGTGGGAAGAGGTGACTGATGCAGTGATTCAAGAAAGTAGGGTACTGGAAGGTCTGAAGGCTCTTAGGGTGAATAAGGCACCAGGTCCTGATGGCATTCACCCTAGGGAATTGAGGGAGATAGCGGAGGTGTTGGCTGGGCCACTGACCAACCTGTTCAACACCTCCCTGAACACGGGGTGCATGCCACAGGACTGGAGGTTGGCTCATGGTGCCTATCCACAAGAGTGGCCTGAAGGACGAGCCATGCAACTACAGACCTGTCAGTCTCACTTTTTATAGTGGGGAAACTCATTGAAGCAATCTTGAAAGAGAGACTGGTTACCTTCCTGGAGGTCAGTGATCTCCAGAATGGACAACAGCACAGGTTCGTCTCAGGGAGATCATGCCAGACCAACCTAATAGAACACTATGACTGGGTGACAAGGGAGATGGACAAGGGCCGTGCTGTGGATGTCCTATTCTTGGACTTCAGCAAGGCCTTTGATTAGGTCCTTCATGGGCAACTGGGAGGAAAGCTGGAGCTTGTAGGTGTGGGGGCTAAGATGGCTGGCTGGATCAGGAATTGGCACAGAGACAGACTGCAATGGGTGGTGGTGGGGAGAAAACTCTCATCTTCCAAGCCAGTGTCTCGTGGTGTGCCACAGGGCTCTGTGCTGGGGCCGGTGTTGTTTGGTTTGTACATATCGGATATTGCACATGTGGTTGGGAGCAGGAGATGTCTCTTCACGGATGACACCAAGATGGGAGCTCTGATGGACGACACAGAGGGATGGCAGAGGCTACAGGGTGACCTAACCAGACTTGAGGAGTGATCAGCGCGGTGGCAATTGGGTTTTAATGCAAAGAAGTGCAAAGCGATGCACTTCAAGGCGAGGAACCCAAGAAGGGAATATTGGTAGGGTGGGGTGCAGTTAGGGGTCACTGTGGGGGGAGAAGGACCTGAGTGTCATAGTAACAGAGAGCATGAACAACTCTGCTCAATGAAGGAGGGCCATAGCTAGGGCCAATAGGATGCTGGGATGCATTGCACAAGGATTTTTGTCCAGGCATAAGGATGTGATCCTGCCCCTGTACAGGTCCTTGGTCAGTCCGCAGTTGGAGTACTGCATGCAAAATGGGCATCCGTACCTGATACCGTACATTCTGCAACAATTATGCATTTACTAATCAGGCCCCACTTCACACGGAGGTGGGGCCCGCCTGGACATGGACATTTCCCATTAAGCTGAGGAAGGGAAGGGACACGAGGAGGCACGGGCTAAGACTGGAAGGAGGCAGGTCCAGGAAGGAGATGAGGAGGCATTATTTCACTGAAAGGGTAGTGTTGAAATGGAATGCTCTGCCAGAGGAGGTGGTGGCTTGCAGGACAGTGGGGAGTTTCAAAAGGGCATGGGACAGGGCAAGGAGGGGGCTGGGTAAAGGACACTGAGCAGTTCCAGGAGGTGAACGTGGGGTTGGGGGGAGGGGCCACTGCAATATAGGCTGCTAGCTGCACATACGAGCAGACTTGATAGACCGTAAGACCTGTTTGTGCTGGCAAGTTTCTTATGTTCATATGTTCGTATCTCAATGGTGACCCATAGTGCCTCCTCCCCCCTGCATTCCCTGTACCTCAGTTGCTTTAATACCCTCCCTCACGTAAAAAGTCAACCCCCACCCTCCCTTTTTACCCTCCTTGTCTCTCTTAAACAGAGCATAACCTGGTATTGCTATATCCCAGTCATGGTTTCCAGTATACTGCATCTCGGTAATAGCAACAATGTCCAGGTCAGCCTCCATCATCAAGGCCACTAGGTCTGGGATTTTATTTCCTAGGCTGTGAGCATTAGTATACATGGCCTTCCATGTTTTGCCATTTCTCTTTTTATCATTCCCCCCCTTTTGCTTTTTTGCTCCTCTGTTCATCCTTCCTGTTTTTAACTCCCTTTGTCCTATCCTCCATTGGTTCCCTCTTTATGAGTTTAGTTACCTCTGGCGATATCATAACTTTATGGTACTCCATGTTGACTGCACTATCCTGTGGGGGTGGGCAGTTTGATTCTCCCCGATTCCTTCCACCACCCCCTCCTGGCTAATTTAAATACTTGCCAATGAAACATTTAAACCATTCACTGAGGACAATGGTCCCCTACCTGGACAGATGTAGGCCGTCACCCTTGTGCAGGTCCACATTCCTCCAGGTGGGTCCCCAGTGAAGCCAAAACCCTTCTCTCTGTACCAGTTATCCAGTCAAGCATTGAAGTCCCTGTTGTGGAGGTTCCTAGCTTCCCCCTTGCAGTGGACAGACAGCACCTCTGAGAAGGTCACAGAGCTTGCTACCTGCCCAAGGCCCCTCCCCAACTCTCTGAACTCCTCCTGCACCCTTTCTATCCCTGCATCATCCCTAGACAGGTCATTTGTCCCCAGATGGACAATAACATCAAGCTCCCCTCTCCTTGCTACTGCCGTAGCGATTCTCTGGATCCTCTCTCCATCCCTCCGAGCTGTGCTTCCCGGTAGACATGTAAACACTTTACTCCACTCCTTTCCTCCACTGTACCTGTCCCCAAATCCACTCTCTGGACTATGGAGTCCCCCATAGGAGAAGTTTCCTCTTCCTTTGTGGTCCTCTATCACCCACCTGTGGTGCTCTCTTGTGGAGAACCCGCTCATCCCCCCTTGGTCACAACTTTGGGTAACACTGTGGGATCCTCCCGCTCCTCCAAAACAGTGTATGAGTTCTTTAGTTACACTGGGTGGGGGATGCACTTTTGATCCACCCGCCTCACCCTCCCTGAGCCCACTGTAGTCCATCCACTCCTTTTGCTGAGCCACCTTTGAGGTAGTGAGTGTAAACTTGGTGGCCCCTGGGTTGAGGAGAAAATTCCCTGAAACCTAGCCAACTAGACCTGGAGGCTGGCAATCTCTGCCCTTAGCCTAGAGAGGTGCCTGCAGATGGGGCAGCACCACAGTTCCCAGAAAGTCCTTCTGAAGACTGATGCTTCACATCAATTGCACTGCACCACTCCCAACATGATCCCTACCTGCTCTGCTTCTGTCTGCCTTGATTGCTGTTAAGGAGCCTCCCTTCTCCTTAGTTCCGTAACTCTTTTCCCATTTACCAGGAATCCCTAATGTGAGGAGGATCTGGAAGTGCAGTGGGTCATCCTGGAGATGGGCTCTGGGACCACTGTGAGGATGAAAAGGGGGAGGTGCTGCTAGTTGGAGATTTCAGTCTGCCAAATGTAGAGTGGAACCTTCTGGCTGCAGCTTTGGCATTGATCAGGGCAATCCTTGACTCCCTACAGGGAGCTTTCTTCAGGCAGCTAGTAGAAGAACCAATAGTGACAGTGACAGGGCAGTGCTAGACCTAAAGCTAATAAACAGGGACAGCATTACAGATGTCGTAGTGGGGAGTCCTCTGGGTACCAGTAATCATTGTACTGTGTAGTTCAGCATAACCAAAGGAGCAGAGGTGAACTACATAAGGCCAAGAGTCCTGGACTTCAGAAGGGTGGATTTTAAAGACATGGGAGACTGCCTCAGAAAATGCCTTGGACGGGGGGATTGCCAGGAAGCAGTAGAGCTACAGTTGGGAAGAATAAGAAAGCAAGGGAGGGCATAATTAGGGCAACAAACCTCTGTGTGAAAGAGATAAGCAAAAGCAGAAGGAAAAGGAGATCATTATGGTTCCCCAAAAAGTGGCAAGGTTGGTGAAGGAAAAAAGGGTGGCATTCAGGAGGTATAAAGAGACACACAGGGAGGAGGGCAGAGGGATGTATCAAGCCAGGCAGAAGGAAGCTGTGTGGTGGCTAGAGAAGCAAAAGCACAAATAGAGGAAAGGATTGCTAGAAGGGTGTCTAAAGGGGATAAGACTTTTCAGACACATAAGCGAGAAGAGAAAAGCAACAGGAAGGATAGTGAGGATTAGGAGGTTGGAAGAGGGACACTATGAAGAAGGGGACCAAGAGATAAGTGGACATCTTAAACAGGTACTTCTGCTTAGTCTTCACGGGTGTGTGTGTGTGTGTGTGAGCCTCCAGGAATGGGAGGGGGGCAGGGGAAGTGGACACAAATCTATTTTCAGAGGAAACAGTCCTGAAAGGACTCACAACCCTGAGGGTAGATAATGCTATAACACCAGATGGGATACACCCCAAGGTACTGAAAGAGCTTAATGAAGTGCTAGCTGCCCTGCTGACAGCCTTGTTCAACAGCTTACTGGAAACAGGAATGGTTCAGGAGGACTGGAGACCGGTTGACGTGGTCCCTCTACATAACAGCAGCAGCAGGTAGAAAGCTAGCAAATGCAGATCAGTCAGCCTAATTTCAGTGGTGAGGAAATTAATGGGAATCCGACTGAAAGGCAGGCTGGTTGAGCATCTAGAATCCTAATGGGATACAGGACCACAGGCAGCATGGATTGACATGGGAAGGTCATGCCAAACAAATCTGAGCCCAGGGCAGAGTACTAGGGCGGGGGCGGATAAAGCTGTGCATGATGTCTGGGCAAAGAGACCTAAGGATCATCATCGATGGCTCACTAAAACAATCAAACCAGTGAAACAAGACCTACAGTAAGGCAACCAGGATGCTGGGGTGTGAAGGAAGGAGTACTGACAGCAGAAGGAAGAAGGTATTACTACCTCTCTATAGATCACAGATGAGGCCCTACCTGGAGTACTGTGCCCAGTTCTGGGGTCCTTACCAAAGGAAAGATAAGGACAGGCTGGAGACAGTGCAACTTAGGGAGACCAAAATGATTCAGGGCCAGCACGGCAGATCTTTTGGGGATCTGCTCAAGGCACTGAATATGTACTCATTGGAGGCCAGAAGAGAGAGGGGAGATATGACAAAGATCTTCAGCTCCTGAAAGAAATGAACAAAGTAAATTGCGAGGAACTAGTTAGCATAAGTAGCCGATCAGGAACATGAGGGCATGAGTAGGAACTAAAGGGAGGAGATTCGAGAGGGAAGGGAGAAAGTTCTATTTTACATAAAGGGTGATGGAGCCGTGGAACAATCTGACAGCTGATATGATAGGAGACTAAACTATCAGTGGTTTCAAATATGGCTGTGACAGAGTGAAAGGCTTAGTGGTTGCTCAGCATTATAGTGGTAAGCTGGGGAGCATGGGGTTGGATAGTGTGGGTTAGAACTATGTATGAACAATAGGTCCAGCATTTGTTAGGGTTTATGGGCAGACTGGATGGACCAGAGGTTATTTTCTGCCATCAGTTTCTATGGTTCTGTTTCTACGATAGATTTCTTTTACAGGGTGACCAGAGAAATTGATCAGGGGAGGGCAGTGGATGTGGCCCAGCAGACTTGTCCCGGGCTTTAGATGAATGAGAGCCTCAGGACAAAGCCAGCAAAGCAAAGGAGCTCTTGACCTGAAGTTCCTTCTCCATGCAAGCAACCTTCTGTTGAAGTAGGAAGGTCTCTAAGGTCTTCTGGCAGTGCCTCCTGGTAGCCTGGTTGAAACGGCGACAGAGCTCACAGGCCTGCACATTGTGGTCCAGGCCTAGGCAGTGGACACTGGCATTGTGGCTGTCCTTCTCAAGGATCTTCTCCCCACAGGCACAAATTCTAAAGAGCTTCTTCTCAGGGATGGAGTTTGGCATAAAAAGTTGAAAGTAATCACTCTGAAAACAAAGTGATGACAAGACCTAAGAAGAGAAAATAATAATAAAACAGAAAAAGGCAGTCGATTGAATCTGGCGGTATCTTCCATGAAGTCCAATGTGTGATGGTCGATGTTAGGAAAAGAACTGAGGAGGGCACAGGGCCACTCATACTTATATGGGAAGGATGTTGTCAGCGTGTGATGTCAGCATGCCCCCCCCCCCCGGTAGACTGCTAGCTAGAAAAGTTTCCATGTGATCCTAGTGCCTGTAATTCTATAGGTGTGGCCTGCTATAAGAGATACCCTCGATGAGGATCTATAAGTACCTCACAGGGGTGAACAGGGTGCAGTAGGGGAGCCTTTTCCGAATAAGGATGAGCTTCAGGACTAGGAGGCATGCGATGGAGCTTGGGGGGGGAGTTCAGAAGAGACGTGAGGAAATATTTTTTTACTGAAAGGGTGTATGATGCATGCAATGCACTGCCAGCTAAAGTGGTGGAGTCTAGAACAGTGGAGGGCTTGAAGCATGCGTGGAATAGACACAGGAGTATACCATTGTAGAACAGAGGCAGAAAGGGGGAGGGTCCCTGGAGACCAGTTAGGGTCTGCAGAGGCAGAATTGGCAGGGAACACTTGGACAGATTAGGTAGGCCAAGTGGTCCTTTTCTGCTGACAGATTTCTTGTTTCCATGTTTCTGTGTTATGTTTTCACTTAACATTGTTAACCATTTAATGTAAAGGGTACCACATCAGGCCAACCACATGCAATGTTAATGGATCTACACTAATTCCATGACTGGGTACCCTGTAAAACTTTGTGAGATACCTTACATAGAAACATGGAAGGTGACAGCAGATGAGGACCATGTGGTCCACCTAGTCTGCCACTTTTCCCTACCTAATGCAATACTGCAGACCCTAGTTGATCTGCGGCTTACCCTCTCTTCCCTATTGCGTGAGTACTCTTAGGTCTATGCCATGCATTCTTGATTCCCCTACCATTTTTGCCCCCACCACCTCAGCAGGGAGGCAGTTCCAAGCATCCACTACTCCTTCTGTGAAAAAGTACTTCCTCACATTGCCCCTGAGCCTACCCCCCAGCCTCATATTATGCCCCCTTGTTCTTGTACTCCTTCTTTTCTGAAAGATGCTACCCTCCTGTACCTTGTTTATACCCCTGAGGTACTCCCCTCTCTCTCCTCTCCTCCAGGGAATACATATTGAGGTCCTCTAGTCTTTCCTCATATAACTTTTGGTGCAGTCTTTGCACCATTTTTGTTGCCCTTCTCTGGACTGCTTCGATTTCATTTATTTATTTTATTTATTTAGTTTTTGTTGACCGGGTAAGTGCACTAGACAAATTCTGCCTATTTTCAGGCACGACCGGGGGGTAGGGGATACAGAATTATGCCAACTGACCTTGAACCAGATTAAGCTGTTGGTGGTATTTTTAGTGAATGGGGGAAATTTGGCCAGGACACTGGGGAAACTTCCCCTACTCTTTTCGAGAAGTGCCATGGGATCTTTAACATCCACCTGAACTACCACCAGAACAGGCAGATGGGACCTCGGTTTAACGTCTCATCCGAAAGATGGCACCTCAGGAGTGCAGCACCCCCCTCATGCTGTACTACAGTGTCAGTATTGGGATATTAACCCAAGTGCCTGGTGTGGGGATAGAACCCACAGCCTTCTAATCTCCTGGCCTCAAAGAAGAGTGTGCAACCTGTGTTTGTCTGTGTCCTTCAGGAGATGTGGCCTCCAGAACTGGACACAGTACTCCAGATGCGGTCTCACTAGTGATCTGTACAGTGGCATAACCACCACCTTTCTTCTGCTGGTGATAGCTCTTCTAATGCACCCTAGCATCCCACTGGCTCTCTCCACAGCCTTCTCACATTGTTTAGTTACCTTTAGATCATCAGATATGATTTACCACCAGGTCCCTTTCTTGGATTGGTGGCTGTCAGTACCTCTCCCCCCCTCAACTTGTACTCCTCCATTGGATTTTTGTGCCCCAAATGCATGATTTTGCACTCCTCTGCATTGAATCTTAGCTGCCACACTCTCAATCACTCCTCAGGCATGCTTAGGTCCTTTCTCATTTTTTTCCACCCCTGGAAGTCTCAACTCTGTTGCAGATCTTAGTGTTGTCTGCAAAGAAGCATACCTCCCCCTCCAGCTGTTCTGCAATGTCACTTATGAAGACAATAAAGAGAACTGGCCCCAGCACAGATCCTGCTGGTCACCCCCCTCTCCTCGGATTGAACGCCATTTACCACCATCCTCTGAGTCCTGTCACTTAACCAGTTTCTGACCCAGCTTACCACCTTGGGGCCCAGTCCCAGGCTGCCAAACCTATTTACCAACCTCCTATGAGGGACGGTGTCAAAGGCCTTGCTGAAATTTAGGTAGCCCACATCCACCGCCCCTCCCTGATCTACCTCCCTTGTCACCCAGTCAAAGAAATCTATCAGATTTGTTTGATAAGACCTTCCCGCTGTGAATCTATGTTGTCTCAGATCCTGTGCTCCAATGGATTCAAGAACTATCACAATCCTTTCCTTTAGCACTGACTCCATTAATTTCTCCAACATGGAGGTCAGGCTGACTGGCCTGTAGTTGCCAGCCTCCTCCCTGTCCCCACTTTTGTCGAGAGAGACTACATTTGCCCTCTTCCAGTACCCTGGAACCACCCCTGTCTCTATCGATTTGTTGAATAGGGCTGTTAGTGGTGCTGCCAGCACCTTACTAAGTTCTTTTAATATTCTGGGATGTATCCCATCCAACCTCATAGCCTTGTCCCCTTTCAGATTCTCGGGTTCCTTTAGGACTCTTTCCTCCATAAATGGGCTGGTGTCCACCTCTCTCCCATTGGTGCTCCTATTGTCCAATAGTGGTCCTTCTCTTTCCCCTTCTTCTGTGAATACTGAACAAAAATATTTGTTCAGGTTTGTTGCTTTTTCTAGGTCCGCCTTTGCACACCCACCTCCCTTTCTTTTTAACCTCACAATCCCACCCCGGTCTTCTTTCTTTCACTAATGTACCTGAAAAAGGTTGTGCCTCCTTTCTTAATTGCTTGGGCTATTTTTTCATCTGTTTGTGCCTTTGCGCTGCTGACTGCTTTCCCCATGTCCCTCTGCTTTTCCAGATACAGTTCCCTGCCCCCCCCCCCCATGTTTTCTTGTACCTCCTGAAAGCTAGCATTTTCTCTATTTCCTTCCCAGGCTACATCCTCTGAGACCTGCCCAGTTAGAATAGCGCACATTAACACAGAGCAGTCTATACCATGCTACCACAAATAGTGACAGGGGAATTACAGCACCATGCAGTAAACACTACCCTGGTCACTGTCCGTGTTACTAGTACCCTGCACTGGTCGCTGTCCAGGGTACAAGTGCATGGGTCAAGAGCCAGGAAATGGAGGAAGCTGGTCAAGCTGCTCCTGTGGCATGAAGTAGTAATGCAGGAGCAACTCAGCTGTGAGGGTGGTGAAGACCAGAGTTCTAATCCTGATCTTCACAATTTTACTTTTACCCCCATAATCCAACTCCAACTCGGAGTTGATTATTTTAGTTACGGGGGTGGGGGGGGCAGAGCCCCACGCAAAAACAGTGTTTTCTAGTGGTAGTGATCACACCCACACTTGCAATCACTACCACTGGCGCTGATTTTGTTGGCGGCATTGTCTCCTGCTGATTTTCTTGTGAGTACTGTTTTTGACAGCGCCGTCCATAGAGTCACTCTTCTGATCTGGTGCCCTTTGAGAACCATAGTGTTTTTCTTTCTCTTTATTTTGCTTAGTTGCTTAAAACAAAGGCTTGTTGCCTCTGCTATGGCTCCCTTAAGGTTAGCCCACTGTTTCTCTACATCCACCCCCCTTCTTCTTCCCCTGTCAGGGCTGCCTTGAGACATTTCCCCATTTTTGCAAAGTCGACCGTCTGAAATCCAGGATCTTTGTATTCATGTGGTTTGACTATTCAACTGTTCTCACATTGAACCACACCAAAGAAGAAGAAGCATTTATATAGCACTTTCATACACACTGTATCCCAAAGCACCGTATAAGCGATGCTAGACTGGTAGTGAAGTGACTGAATGTGTAGTGGCAGCCACATCACACATCAACACCCCCACCCAGCCTTGGACAACTGCATTAACCAGTTTTAGGTGAAGGGGAATATTGGCCAGAACACCAGGAATATCCCGTACTGTTTTGCTTCCACCTGGACAGTACCAGAATGAGTAGACAGAACCTCAGTTTAACGTCTCATCCAAAGGATGGCACACCCCAACAGTACAGCACCCCCCTTATACTGCACTCAGGTGCCAGCATTTTAGAGATGAGCCCAATCCTGGTGTGGGACCAGAACCCACGACCTTCTGACCCAGAGGTGGATGTGCTACCAACTGCACCATGCTGACACCTGTATGATGATGATTGCACCCCAGGATGCTACCCACCATTACATTGGTGACTCTGTCCCCACTGGTGAGTACCAGGTCCAGTATTGCTCCTTCTCTGGTGGTTCTGCCACAAGCTGCCACAAGCTGCTTGAGGCATGCCTCCTGCAGGGCATCCAGGACCTCTGCTCCTGGCCATGTGTGCAGCCTGGATGCTCCAATCCACATCAGGCAAATTGAAGTCTCCCACCAGCAACACTTCAACTTTGGCTGTCATTTTGTGGATGGCTGCCACTACTACCCTGTCCATCTCCTTCCCTTGTGCCAGAGGTCTCTCGATCATGCCAGTGTAAATGGTGGTGCCATTTTCTGTCTCCAGGGTGACCAACAGTGCTTCAACTCCCTCCTGCATTCCGTGAACTTCAGTTGCTTTAATTAACTCCCTGATGTGGACAGTCACCCCTCCATCCATTTTTCCCACCCTGTCTTTTTTAAATAGCACTCTTATAGAGTTTAAAAGGAAAACGCACTGTTATCAGTGGGGAGAGGGTAGTGCCTCCAGTCCAGGAGACTAAGAGTGTTACATGACTTTGGACACTGTGGCATGAGGACAGACTGCATTTGAGGGCTATGCCTGGATGGCATTTTTAATTTGCAGCCCCAGGAATACTTTTATTTTTGCTGTGCCTAGCAAGTTGTATAAGTATAGCCCAGAGAAGTATTATTTTGGCTGCACCTGGAAAGGCAATTGAAGAGTGGCCATGGAGTGATTCAGGCTGGGCCTAGACAGGGTACCAAAAGACCACTTGATTGTATACAGCCTACTCAGTTGTTGCTCATTCTTCCCCACTTAGGATCTGCTGCTTGAAATAAAGCTATCATTGATCATTTAAATTCATTGTCTGATACTAATAATTTTAGAGCTGTTAAATGTGTACTGTGGAGGGACTGGTTACTGCAGTGGGGGGGTCCACAGGAGGAGTGCCCTTGTGAAGAGCTGTGGAGGTACTACATCCCAGGGGGTTGTACAGTACTGACACCAGGCCCACTAAAATGTTTTTCTGAGCAGAGGCACTGCATTCAGTTTCTATCTTTAACCACTGGATTGGACCCCCCTCCCCAAAACCAGGAGTGCATTGAGGCTCAACCCAGGCCCATTAACTTTGTGCAACTCACAATCCAGGAGTTGTAACTGTAACATCAACAGCAACTGGTTACAGAGTAATTTATAATAACTTTCTATGTTCCCTAAGAGATGTCTGCTATGGTAGAAGTACAGCAGCTCATACAGTTTGGGCAGACATAATAGCCCTGCTTAAGTTTGCAGTCCAGTCATCCAAACTGTTTGGAAAGACACTCATGCCATAAGAGACATTGCACCCAGAACATATAAATTAATATACTGTACCTTACCCCTTGCTGGACACAGGACAAGCTACCTTCTTGCATGAAAAAATGTACAAGTTCTAAACAGTGTGAGGACCACTAAACTACCAAGGACAGTGGAAACATTTTATATAGTGAACAGATGGGCACAGGGTTGGGGGATCACTAAACTACCAAGGACAATGGAAACATTTTATATAGCGAACAGATGGGCACAGGGGTTGGGGATCACTAAACTACTAGGGACAGGGGAAGCATTTTATACAGTGAACAGATGGGCATTAGGGGGTGGAGCCACCACCAGACTACCAGGGACAGGGGAAATATTTTACGTAGTGAATAGATGGGCATTGGGGAGAGAGGGCTGCCATTAGACTGCCAGGGAATGTGGCAAGAATTATAACAATGTGCAGATGGGCATTGTGGGAGACTGGAGAACTACTAGACAGCCACGGAATGACAGCTGTTGCTGTTTGTCAGCTACTCAGAGATCAGGCAGGAGGGGGTGTGGCCAATGCTCTGCACAATGCTTCTGTGTATTTGTGTGAGTTGCTAACTGCCACATAGTAACGTACAAATGGCCCATTAGTGCCATGCATGCCATATGTGGTTGTCACAGACTTGTTCATTGGTAACTAGCCTGCGTCTTCAAATATGAATAATCACAGGTTTCTCAATTTACACTGGTTATCTATTACTCAGTCTCAGAAAGCATGCGGTATATACAAAAATAATATTTAATATGCTAAGACATTTACATATGTTACAGGATAATGCAAACGAAGACTATGGGGAAATAGTATTTCTACAGAGATAAAAAGAAAGACTTTTGAAACAGGTAGAAAACACACAGAGCAACCGAACTCACATTGATCTAAATCCTAAGCAAAGTAGAAGCTTACCTCGACTGAGAACACAGTGAGTTATGGCAAACTCAAACCCTTGATGTTGCCGATTCAGAATCCCAAATCATAACTGACTTCTCTGTGCCAAACATAAATCACAAATGTCTTCAGCTGGCTGGCAGGCAATGCTGCGTCATCTCTCTGACATCACAGGTTCTATTATTTCTTTGTTCTACAGACCCCACCCCTTTGGAAAACAGGTCTAAACTGGAGTTATTATTTCTAGCATGATTATGCAGATTCCAGCCTCAGTCCTTTTGTCCTCCCATCTGGTTTACCCAGCAGGAAACTGTCTCATTTGAACCTGGCCCTGTTTAAACTCACATGTCTTTTGTCATCAAAAGAACTCAGTCCTTTGAAGTTTTCCCAAATCAGAAACCTTTTTATAGGACAAGAAGTGGATTGCCTAACAAAGGATCCACTAAGCAGAATGTCCCTGGGCATGGGTTACAGTGGAATGTAATTTTATTTTATTTATTTATTTATTAAAATCCTGGCATTGATAACACCTTTGAGCCAGAAGCTATTTATTTATTTATTTATTTATTTATTTATTTATTTATTTATTATTTTTATTGATGAATATTGGAAAACATACCTTTTAGTCAAAGGCTCCTTTACAAAGGTTCCACGTCAGTTGAATACAGAATCATCAAATACAATGGAAACAGTTCATCAAATACAATGGAAACAGTGTGACACAGAGGTAACAAAGGAGAAAGTAGTACACCCAGTACAGTGTCAAACATGGTTACAGGTAACAGAACATTGCAGCTATTAATACAATGATACAGAGAGTTGCAAGAATAGGAACAGAGTACAAACAGTAACAGTTAACAAAGTACATACACTACAGGATGGTGGCACAGCCATGCCCTGGTGTTTATTTTACAAAGGTTCCATGTCAGAAATAAAAAAACAGGACATGAGAGACATAAAAGATTATATGATTGATGACATAATTTGCGAAGGTATAAAAAGTCAAATTAGAATACAGTAAATTATACAATAACCACAATACAATATACAACAATACAAACAATATACAATAGAAATAGGTTACATACAAAGCAAGGTTACTTAACATGTTTATGAGCTTTACACAGAGGGGTAGGTCAGTGCGAGTCAGCCAGATGAGGCATTGTCAATGAGTAGGGGTAGGAGGGGGGTGGTGAAATCAGGTGGGCTAGGTGAGGGATGGACACAAGAGAATCAGCTGGAGTGAGCTTAGTCAATGGATGTGGGAAGGCACAGGGAGAGGGGGTAGGGCAGTAGAATAAGATAGTAGGTAGTTTGGGCAGTTGCAAGAGAAAGAAGGGGAGCAAGAGAGGTTATGTAGAAGAGGGGGTGGGAAAAGTTAGGACAGTCAGTGCAGGTGTGATTTCAGTGGCAAGTGTCAAAATTGTCTAAGGGCTTGAGGGGAGTTCCTTAGTTCCATGGTGCACCCATCAGGAGCCAGCTAGGAAGAGCAATCACAACTGCGTTGTATTGTAAGTAACTGGCAAAGGTTATGTTTAAATAGGCCCAGTTTGGGTTCAGTAGGGATATCACTGTGTGAGGAGCTAAGCCAAGATGGGTCTCTGTAAAAGCGAAGGACCTTTGAATTTGCAGTGTGGCATAAGGGGACTAGGAAGGACTGGCTATCTGACCCTGTCATGTGGTGAGGGTAAAAAGAAAGACTTGGGTACTTCTGAACCTCCTGTGGAGTAAGTGCAAGGCTAGATTCTTTAGCCAGCAGGCAGGTTTGGTATTTGATCCTACCGTTCAAGTGGAGCCATCCTGTCTGCTTGTAAAGAGCACACGTATGTGTGACTCGGTGTGCACTAGTGATGAGCCTGCAGGCTTTGTTTAGTGCTGATGACACATGCCTTAGAGATGTATCAGTAGCAGTGCCGTACACTACCAGTCCATAATCTATAATGGAGATGATTAAGCTATGTACAGTTGTTCTTAGGGCCTCGGTAGTCAAACAATGTTTGTGTCTTTACAGTAGCCCGATATGTGTGTTGACTGCTCTGACAACATTTTCAATGTGATTCATGTATGACAGGGTGCTATCAATGGTAACCCCGAGATACTTGAAATGCTGTACCTGTTCAAGGGGGATGTTAGTGCTATTCCGAATTGTTAGCTGCTGGATTTTATGCAACATGGCTTTGTTTTTTTTTTTGTAGTTTAACAGTAATTTGTGTCTGCTAAACCTAGCCTCTACACACGAGAAGTTTAGCTGAAGCTGGTTCTCAAGCAGCATGGGGTTGGGGTTACTGGCAAAAATTACAGTGGCATCCACATATAGCAGGATCTTATCAGGGCATGTGAGTGGAAGACTGTTTAAAAAGAGGCTGAACAGGAAGGGACTAAGTATAGACCCTTGGGGGACTCCTGAGTGGACTGGTTGTCTATCAGATAGGACATTAGATATCTTCACCTGGCTCAGTGGCGCTGAGGGTTGAGGTGCTGGATGCCACACCTCATGCCATGCCAGTGACTTGGGTTCGGGAATGAGCCTGGACTGCTGGGGGTCAGCAAGGGAGAGAGAGGATCGAGCATCCAGAGGACTGATCTCCTCTTTCAGGGGATCCAGGCATCTGCCAGGCATCATAATAGCCCCCAGTGGCAACTGGAGGTACTGCAATGCCTAGCACAGCAAAGGGGATGCTGAGCCATGGCAGACATGCCTGGCATCATTGCATGTCCAGGCTCTGCCAGGGGGGAGGAGGGAGGGAGGGAATGTAACTAAGGAAATCCCTACTCCAGAGGATAGGTGACAGCACCACCCTCTCAGCCACAGCTCCTGGGCAGAGCCCAGCCTGGCCTGAATTCTAGATAGAGTGCCCTGGGGGGATAGAGCGGCCTCACTTCGGGGGCTCAGAGCAGAGGGGATAGCTGGGGCTGGTGCCAGGAGAAGAGGAGTTTCAGGCCTGGAGGTAGAGCTTAGGGTAAGGGTAAGTGGATACCCGAGGGAGTTCCCCGGGACCCAAGTGGAGCTAGAAAAAGAATTGTAAAACTAAAAAAATATCTTCACCTGTTGTACTGTGTTCTGAAGGTAGCATCTGAACCAACCTGTTGCTTCATTTGAGAGCCCTGTACAGGAAAGTTTCTCATGTAAGAGTGATTGACCGTATCAAAGGCCTTAGTGAGATAAAAGTCCACCCCTACCAATTGACCTTGGTCAAGTGAGCTGTGTGTGAAACCAGTGAATTCAACCAGCATGGAGGTGGTACTGTGTCCTTTTCTGAACCCATGCTGCTGGGGGCACTGGATCTGATATTTCTCCAGGTATTCAATCAGCTGGTCAGCCACTACTTGCTCAAGAGCTTTGAAAAGGGGAGGAGAATGGAAATTGGCCTATAGTTTGAATGCAGAGCCCTATCTCCACTTTTATGAACGGGGCAACCATGGCAGATTTCTACTTCTGGGGAAACTGAGCTAACTTTAGTGACAGATTCATTATTTTAGTAAGTGGTGTTAAGATTTCTTCCAGGGTTAGGGTGATTAGTTTGAGATCAAGTGGGTCACTGCTACACCTAGATTTCCCAAGAACCCTATGAATGTATTTCCTGGCCTCAGGTTCCAAGATAGTTTTGAAATAGAAGGGGGGAGGTGACTCTGTGGTTGGTCTTCCCACCCTAGTGGGTTCTGGTCAATAGAATTCTCAAAGAAATCAAGGGGAAGGACACCGCTGAGGTCAGTGAAGGTGTTATTAAAGGTGTTGGCAATAACCTTTGGGTCAAGTGTGGTAGTGCTATCAACACTGAACGTGGTTGGAGCCATTTTGGAGTCATTCCCTGTGATGTCCTTGATATTGCTCCAAAACTTCCTGCCATCACCCCAGGAGTTGGTGAGCATCTCCTTGTAGTACTGACTTTTTTCGAGGTGAATGGCCTGGGTGCAGGAGTTCCTTGCTCTTTCATTGTTTTGTATGTCTGCCTGTCTACCAGTGGCTCTAGCCTGTTGCCACAGATGGTCCCTTGATTTCATAAGGTTGATGCATGCCAGCATGATCCACAGGTTACTGGTGCCCTTAATAAAGCAGTTGATGAAGTAGTCAAGCACTGTGTCAACATCAGCCACAGCGTCAATTGGTGACCAGTCTTGCTTTCAGGTGAGTCTTTAGAGGTTCAAGGTGCCCTCGAGTAATGACTCTACTAAGAATAGTTTTGGGGGGGGGATCTGGTGGATTTGTTCAACCATCTGCATATTTATTTATTTATTTTATTTATTTATTGAGAGAATCGGGAATTACAATCCTTTGAGTCATAGACTCCTTTGCAAAGGTTCCACGTCAGTACAGGAAAGCACAAACATTACATTTAATAACAGTTATACATAGGTCACTCAGCACAGTGTATTTACATTACATATTTGTTACCGCCTCTAGGGCCTAAGAGGACCCTGGGTCAATAGTTGTGGGCCAAGTCTGGTTACAGAAATTCAGAGGGTCATTAGCAGATCCCTGAGTCACAGTGTATTTACAGCTGAATAGTGTGACCTAAGGATGTAGCCGTAGGATATGCTAGACCTTTAACCTTAACTATGCTTTCTTTTTGTATACTGACAAGGGGGAGGAGTATTGGCAACAGCCACAAGCATCAAAGTTAAGGAAAAGGTTCATGATACCAGATTTGAATTGTCCAAGACTAGGGGCCAGGGAGATGGAGGGTGGTAGGTTGTTGAGCCAGAGATGAGCACGATAACTGAAAGACCTTTGCCCTAGAGAGTTCCTAAAGTGGGGAACTAGGAGGGAGGTACTTGCAAGGCATCTAGTGACCCTTCTATGTGGGACTGGCTGGATGAGGGGGTGGAGGCCTATGGGTGTTAAATTCATTAGTATTTTTTTGGCTTGGAGGCAAGTGTGGTATTTAAGCCTTCCTTCGAAGGTCAGCCAGTCCGCAAGCTTGATGGGAGAGTAGTCACTAACTGAATCTGGGAGGACAGTCATATTCGACACTCGCTCAGGGCAATTAGAGAGTATCCAGTCCAGCAAGCATGCTTGTTCCAGTTCTATAATTCTGTCTGGTGTGGTAATCCACTAGCTGGGTAAAATGAATGGCAGAGACAGCATCCTTGTATGGGCCCACATCAGGGGAGAGCCAATTAACACTGAAATCCCCTAACATGATTACCTCAGAGTAGAGTTGCATGCTGTTGCAATAGTCCATGACAGCATGAAAGCCAGTAGCCTGCTCTTTGGGTGGAATATAAACTGATACCACTGTGAGGGCTTTATTGTGTGCGCCTAGAAGCACCTTAATGGCTAGTGCCTGTACTGAATTTCCTGAAGGGAGCCTAGGTAGTGCATGCGCCTTGAGGGTATCTTTGACGTATATACTGTGTGCAGCCCGGAGGGTGTCATATTTAGAAAGCAGGCTACAGATGCTGATTGAAGCCAAGGTGATTAAACCTAGCTTCTTTGCACCACTCCAATTTTGTTGAGGGGGGCCTGGGTTAGGGTGGATATTGCCAGATAATAGCAATAGTAGTAATATGATCCTCAATAAGTGGACCTTTAGTTGTTTGAAATTCACTGCAAGCTTTCTTCTAGTTGGTAATCCCAATTTTTACTTGTGTGTAGTGAAAGTTACACTGGGGGAAGGGGGTTACATGCTTTATTACCTAGGAATGTCCATTCATGGGAAGATGTGGAAGGTCTCCCAGGTGTACTAGGGAACCTGTGGTCTGCCTTGTATGAGGAGCCCAGAGTGCCATGCGCACAAAGAATATCCTCAACAATGTTATATTGGTTGAGGGGGCATTGCTGTGTATATTATCCAAGTCTAACTGGGTAAACACCATGAGCAGAATACTTAGACAGGGTAACCAATAAGAGGTCTTCATTGTTATAGTGGGACCAAGGGCTGCTGATTCGGCTAAATAGGATGTCAAATAGAGCTTCCTTAGAGTTAGTGTGGGTGTATCTGCTGGGATAGTGAAAGGGTAGTATACTGACTCTAAAACAAAAGTACAGGGGTTTGATTCCAGAGTGAGTACAGTTAGTGGGGTGGACAGAAATTACTGTTAGAGCAAGATATTTACTAGAGCATTTTCTGGGAGTGTGTTGCAAATAAAGCTAACCTTGGACAGGGAATTCAGGTGCCTGAGAGAATAGTGAGTGAGGCAGCTGAATCTGGGGCAGAAGTACAGAGATTCACTTCCTGGGTGAGCTAACTTCTTGCTAGTCCGCGTTTTTAGAAGCTTGTTACAAGTAAAGCTTCCTATAAACCTATAGTAAGTGTATTGGCAGGGGTAGTGAGGCAGGAGTGTCATTGTCTCTGGCACTAAAGCTCATCAGTTTGATTCCTGAGTATACTGATTTATTTTGGAAGTTTTTAGGAGTGTGTTACAAGTAAAGCTTCCCATAAACCCAGAGCGAGTATATCTGCAGAGATAGTGAGGTGGCAGTGTCACTGACTTTGGAACGGACGCACAGGAGGTTGATTCCTCTGTGTACTAATTTCTTTACTTTTGTGTACTTTTTAGGAGTGTGATTGCAGGTATTGCTTCCTATAGACTTAAAATGAGAGTACCTGCAGGAATAGCAAAGCAGCAGTATCACTCACTCTGGAGTTGAAGCACAGAGGTTTGATTCCTTAGTATGCTAAGGGTTGGGTTGGGTTGGATGAGGCAGAGAGAAAGTCAAAAATAGGGATGAGGATATTTAAGAGCCTTTGAGGGCAGTGTTTGTTGAAATGAATGTTACCTGTATTATTGTTAATAGGTTGGGATGAAAGTGATGTCTCTGGCTATAGAGCTGAAAGACAAAGGTTCCGTGCTGAGTGTAAGGTAAGTTAAGGTAGAGTAGAGTAGGGGCCAGCAGGTGGAAGAGACCAGTTTTGAGTTAGGGAAAAAAAAAGAAATACCAGTATGGGGGGATGGAGTAGAGAAGAAGATGAGGCAGTAGCAGCGCCATGTAACAGCGAAGGGGAGGAATGAGTGGGAGAAGAGGCAGCAACTATGATATCTTGCAGATGGGGAAAATGCATCCTGGTATTAAAACATTAATTGAATGTCTGAGAGAGGTAAGAGACATGAAAACACAGCTGTACAGTTAAGAATGAACAATCCCTTAAAGCACACTTGACACAGGCTACCAGACCCAGCTTCTAAGCTGGCATCTTAAAGTAAACTCCCCAAACAGTATTAGTCCAGATGAAAACCTGTGGTGAAAAAAACTATCAGTGCAACTCTGCTGTCCAGCACAGGAGGAGAGGGTCCAAAAACCTTATGTAGCTACTCTTCAGTGCAGCCTGGAGGACAAGGTGGATGGGGGACAAATCAAAGCAGTAGGACCTTATGGGGCTGTTCATCAGTGCAGCCTGGAGGACACCAGTTTCAGAAGGTAGGTGGGGATGAACCAGAGCAGTGGGGCCTTATGGGGCTGCTCTTCAGTGCAGCCTGGAGGATGCCAATTTCAGAAGGTGGGTGGGGATGAACCAGAGCAGTGGGGCCTTATGGGGCTGCT
This sequence comes from Neoceratodus forsteri, assembly GCA_016271365.2. Taxonomy (NCBI): domain Eukaryota; kingdom Metazoa; phylum Chordata; order Ceratodontiformes; family Ceratodontidae; genus Neoceratodus; species Neoceratodus forsteri. Next base: position 760,726,467 of record CM028136.1, read on the forward strand.
CTTCAGTGCAGCTTGGAGGATGCCAGTTTCAGAAGGTGGGTGGGGATGAACCAGAGCAGTGGGGCCTTATGGGGCTGCTCTTCAGTGCAGCCTGGAGGAAGCCAATTTCAGAAGGTGGGTGGGGATGAACCAGAGCAGTAGGGCCTTATGGGGCTGCTCTTCAGTGCAGCTTGGAGGATGCCAGTTTCAGAAGGTGGGTGGGGATGAACCAGAGCAGTGGGACCTTATGGGGCTGCTCTTCAGTGCAGCCTGGAGGATGCCAGTTTCAGAAGGTGGGTGGGGATGAACCAGAGCAGTGGGGCCTTATGGGGTTGCTTGTTAGTGCAGCCTGGAGGATGCCAGCTTCAGGAGGTGGGTGGAGGATGAACTGGAGCAGTGGGGCCTTATGGGGCTGCACTTCAGTGCAGCCTGGAGGATGCCAGTTTCAGAAGGTAGGTAGGGATGAACCAGAGCAGTGGGGCCTTATGGGGCTGCTTGTTAGTGCAGCCTGGAGGACGCCAGCTTCAGGAGGTGGGTGGAGGATGAACCGGAGCAGTGGGGCCTTATGGGGCTGCTCTTCAGTGCAGCCTGGATGACACCAGTTTTGGGAAGTGGGTGGGGGACAAACCGCAGCAGTGGGACTTTATGGGGCTGCTCTTCAGTGCAGCCCGGAAGACATCAGCTACAATACAATACAACAAGCCTTTGTGTGAAGCAAATAAACAAATCAAAATGAAAGAAAAAGCCACGATGGTTCTCAAAAGAAGTGGCTGTGAAAGTCAGGAAGAAAAATATAGCATTCCGGAAGTATAAGGAAACACAGAAGGAGCAGGACAGAGAGCTGTACCAGTTAAGGCAGAAGGAAGCAGGGAGGGAAGTCAGAATAGCAAAGGCCCAAACTGAGGAAAAGATAGCCAACTCAGTTAAGAAGGGATAAAATCTTTATAGGTACATCAATGACGTAGAAAGACAAGGGAGGGATAATGAGGCTGAATAGAATGAGCGGTGGGTGGGCAGAGGGGACAGTGAAAAAGCAGGATACTGAACAAATATTTCTGCTCAGTATTCACAAAAGAGGAGGGAAATGCCTAATCCAATTAAGAGAAGCACTCTTGATAGAGGGTCGATCCAGTCCTTTCAAAGAAGAAAGGGTTCTGCAAGAACTCCTAAAACTGAAGGTGGACAAAGCAATGGGTCCTGATGGAATTCACCCCAGAATTCTAAAAGAATTAAGGAGGAACTAGTGAAACCACTGGCTACTCTTTTTAATAAATCACGGGAGGATGGTGTGGTACCCGAGGACTGGAGGAAGGCGGATGTGATTCCCCTTCACAAAAGTGGGACCAAGACAGAGGCAGGAAACTACAGACCTGTCAGTCTGACCTCTGTGGTAGGGAAAGTGATGGAGTCACTTCTGAAGGAAAGAATAGTTGAGTACCTAGAGGCCAGTGGAGCACAGGACCCAAGGCAGCATGGGTTCACAGCGGGAAGGTCATGTCAGACGAATCTAATAGAGTTCTTTGACTGGGTGACCAAAGTAGTAGACCAGGGAGGGGCTGTGGACATGGCCTACCTAGACTTTAGCAAGGCATTTGACACAGTCCCACACAAAAGATTAATAGTCAAATTAACCAGTCTGGGAGTGGGTCCCAGTGTGGTAGCCTGGGTAAAACATTGGCTGCACAACAGGACACAGAAGGTAACTGTAAATGGAGTCCACTCTGAAGAAAGAGGGGTTACTAGTGGGGTACCGCAGGGTTCAGTACTGGGTTCAGTCCTTTTTAATGTCTTCCTCAGTGACATTGCAGAGGGACTGGAAGGAAAAATATGCCTTTTGCAGATGACACAAAGATCTGCAACAGGGTTGATACAAGGGCGTGGAAAGGATGAAAAGGGACTTGGCAAGGTTGGAGGAATGGTCAGAAGTATGGCAGCTAGGATTCAATGCAAAGTGCAAAATAATGTACCTGGGAAACAAGAACCCAGGGAAGAATACACAATGGGTGGGAGGTAGTAACAACAACAAAAAGGAAAGGGACCTGGGGTAATCATATCAGATGACCTTAGGTTAGCAATCAATGTGAGAAGGCAGTAGGGAGGGCTGGGGGTATACTGGGATGTATAGGGAGAGGCATCAGCAGCAGAAAACAGGAAGTTGTTATCCCTCTGTACAGACAGTTGGTGAGACCCATCTGGAGTACTGTGTCCAGTTCTGGAGACCTCATCTCCAAAGGACATAGACAGGATAGAGGTTAGTCAGAGGAGGGCAACTAAAATGGTGCAGGGTCTGCAAGAGAAGCCGTATGAGGAGAGACTAAAGCAGCTTAATATGTATACCCTTGAGGAAAGAAGGGAGAGGGGGGACATGATAGAAACTTTTAAGTACCTCAGTGGAATCAGCAAAGTCCAAGAGGGTAGCATCTTTCAGAAAAAGAGACTTATAAGAACAAGGGGACACAATTTAAAGATAGGAGGGCGGTTCAGGGGCAATGTGAGGAAGTATCATTTCACAGAGAGGGTAGTGGATGCATGGAACAGTCTTCCTGAGGAGGTTGTGGGGTCTAAAACTGTGGGAGATTTCAAGAATGCATGGGACAGACATAAGTCAATTCTTGTGGGGGTAGGAAGAAATAGGCTGTTGGTTAACTAGGATCTGCGGCCTATCCTGTAGGTAGGGAAATGGGCAGACTAGATGGGCCTAGCGGTCCTTATCTGCTGTCAAAGTCTATGTAATACCTACAGAGACCTAGCTAATATAACAAAAATGAAAAAGAAAAAATAACACAATACACACAGAAAAAATGCATTGCAAGTTGTTAAAGTGGTCGTTAACATGCTGGCTGCTGTACATGGCTCCCAGTAGCAATGGCATAATCCCATTTGGGGTGTGCTGACTCCCTTTGCTCCTGGGAATTAGTTTCCAGCTGGGGGCTCTGTTACTGCTCTGCATAGTCACTTTGCACTGCACTAATAGGGCTTCATTTCAGACAGGCAGTGCGCACCGGACGGGGTGCACTGCCTGCCCAAATATGGCACCCCTGCTGGCTGTGCCCTATCTCATCTACACTACAAATAATAGGTGTGATGTACATAGCCGACTCTGAATATGGGGGCCCCACACCTTGCATTGTCTGGTATGGTAAACTACGCATGGATTAGGCCACTCTAAATTTGCTAATTTATTTTCAGATTTACCCATTTTCATAAAAATGTTTCTGTGTTGATTTTTGTGCCTTGCCCCTAATTGTGCAAAATTAAATTTGGCCAAGGCATTTTCAAAATTTGTAGTCCTCGTCAATTATGTAGCAGCTCTTTTTAGTACCTTCGCTGTCCCATCTTGATAAACAGTTTCATAGCCTCAAATGCCATATGGAACAAGCGTATTCTAGATGAGGTCTGATCGATGTTTCATATACTGCCCAAAAATCGAGTTAATGTGGACCTAGTCCTGTTCACTTACATAAACAACATCTGGTCGCGCCACAATGGCAGCTACTGCAATAGTAATGAAGTAACTTGGATGCACATGTTCATAAGCTCCCCATCCCACTGTTTAGTGTAGCCCACCTGGTTAGCAAAAGCTAAATAAATAAATAATAAATATTTTTATTCAAGTGACCCAATTGGCATGAACCAGTGCTGTGTATGGAATAAATGGGAATTAAACAATCTACATATATTGCCTGTGCATCCCTCCTTACATTCACATATTGCACTTGCATTATACCATAGAACCATAGAACCATAGAGGGGGGAAGATTCAGGGGAGAAAGGAGGAGGTGCTACTTCACTGAGAGGGTGGTGGAGCCATGGAATGCACTACCTAGGGGGCTGGTGGAGGCAGAGACAGTGGAGGGGTTCAAGAGGGGGGTGGGACAGGTACAGGAGAAGGGTTCAGGAAGCAAAATCCAATGCAGCAAGAATATCCGGAACTGGGAAGGGAGAAGCCAGAGAAGGCGAGGGGGACAGCAAGGTCAGCACCCAGGGTGGGGGCTGACCAAACGAGCAGACACGAAAGACCGTTAGGCCTATTCTGCTGGAATTTTAGAATGTTAGTATGTTAGTAACTGTTCATTCTCGTGCAAGTTCTAGTTAGTGTATGGTGCTAATCAACCGCAGTTGTACAAATTTAATTTCAGGATCTGCAATTAGCTCCTAATTTATGCCCACTGAAAACTTGCAATTTGAACCATTTGGCACCATATTATTTTAGAGCAATTATCTCAAGCCAACATAGCTATAATTATTTTACATCTAATATAACCTGTTCTACAGTATTTATGAACATGCGATGATGTTAGCAGATACAAGCCTTACGGTCAATCAAGTCTGCTCGAGTGTGCAGCCCTCAGTGTTGAGTATTGATGCTATCCTCCTATCCCCCTCTTTCCTTTTCCCCTTGTTTGTACCATGTGAATTATTACCACCCCCCCCTTCCCGGCTCTGATTTTGCCCTTGATCCTGTCCCACCCCCTCTTAAATCCCCCTACTGATGTATGCAAAACCAGTTTTTCAACCAATGCATTCCAAGCCGTCACCATCCTCTCTGTGAGAAAGTGCCTCCTCATCTCTCTTCTGAACCTCCCCCCTCCAATTTCAGACTATGCCCTCATGTAGTCCTTTCTTTTCTATACCTTAACAGACCCTCATGGCTAACCCCGTTTATGCCCTTCAAATAGTTGAAGGTCTCAATCTTATCGCCCCTATCTCTTCTGTTCCCCAGGGAGTACATATTGAGCTTCTGTAACCTATCATCATAGGGCTTATCTCTCATCCCACTTATAATCCTGGTCACCATCATGGTTGCCCTGGATCTTATTGCTCCTGTTTGTGAGCGCCCCTTATCCCTTCACCCCAGGTACCCTTGGTTTGATGGGACTCTGAGGGAGATGCGGAGACAGGGGCAAAGGTTAGAGCATTGTTGGCACAAGTCCCCCCTTGAAGCCGACTGCTTTAGATTGATAGAACATTATTCTAACTATCAATCTGCAATCACCCACAAGAAGGCAGAATTCCGGTCCAGAGAGATTGCAGTTGCTCAGAATCGACTGGCTCAGCTGTTTCGAACTGTAGACAGACTGTGCAACTCAGCCTGTCTGCAAGTTCAAAAAGCCTTTTCACAAGTAGAGTGCGAGGAGCTCGCTCGTTACTTTGCAACTAAAGTGGCTGACATCAGGGCGGACTTGTGTCCGGCAACCTCTAAGGGTGATGTCGTAGGACAGTGCCTTAATTCTCTTGGAGTTCCTTTTGTCAACCTGAGTTCATGGATGTTATGAGGATCATCCATAGTGTGCATCCCACAAGCTGTGGTTTGGACACTGAACCGAATTCCCTAATTTGGGTTGCTGTGATATCACTGGTCCAGTTCTGGTGCAAATAGTCTGGTGCTCCTTGGAGTCAGGTGAGTTTCCTAGCTCCCTGAAAGAGGCGGTGGTGACACCTCTCTTGAAGAAAGCTTCCTTGGACCCAGACTGTTCTCAAACTAAAGGCCTATCTCTAACCTTCCCTTTATTGGGAAGGTTATTGAGCAGGTTGTGGCTGCCCAATTGGATGACCATTTAACCATCCATAGTATCTACGAATCCTTCCAATCTGGTTTCCGTAAAAGACATAGAACTCAGACTGCGCTGGTTCGGGTGCTTAATGATCTTCTGAGGGCGAGGGATCAGAAGAGACGTTCCATTCTGGTTCTCCTTGATCTCTCATCAGCTTTTGACACTGTGGATCATATGGTGTTGTTAGCATGCCTGAGGTAAATTTGTGGAATGTCTGGAACCGCTCTTCAATGGTTCACTTCATTCCTCGCTGAGAGATCACAAAGAGTTGTGTCAGGGATTTTTTCCTCTGGCCCAATCTCTTTGTTGTGTGGAGTGCCTCAGGGTTCTGTGCTGTCACCCATGTTATTTGCAGTGTATATGCTACCCCTCAGAGACATTATAAGATGGTATGGGCTGAGGTTTCACTGTTATGCAGATGATACCCAGCTATACCTGTCTTTTGCACCCGACCAGGATGGAGCTCTCTCAGTGTTTAACAACTGTCTGGGGGAATCCAAGATTGGATGGATTCTAGTTGGCTAAAATTGAACTCAGAGAAGATAGAGGTTCTGGTGGTGGACCCGGGTGGTCAGATTGAGAGGTTGCATATTGGTGCGCCTTCTGGAATTTTTCTTGAAGGCGTGTCACTTCCGACCTCCGGACGGGTGCGTAGCCTTGGGGTTATCCTAGAGAACAGGCTGACTCTTCAATCTCAAGTGTCAGCCATCATCAGGACTTCCTTTTACCATCTAAGGAATATTGCCAGGGTTAGGCACCTTGTTCTGTCTGACTCTTTGACAATGTTGGTCTACGCCTTTGTGTCCTTGCGCTTAGACTACTGCAAAGCGCTTTACTTTGGGCTTTCTGGGGTAGAAATCCATCACCTACAGCTGGTGCAGAATGCTGCAGCCTGGGTTTTGACTGGGACAAGTAGGTCCTGTCATATTACCCTGCTGCTGCGAGAAATGGAACTGGCTTCCTATACGGTGGTGGATCACCTTTAAAGTCATTTTATTGACTTTTAAAGCCCTTCACGATCAGGGTCTGTCCAATCTGAAAGACCTTCTGGTGCCTTATTTCCCAGGCTGATCGCTCCGCTTGGCCGGCATGGGGTTGTTGGAGATTCCAAGAGTGAGTTTAAAATCTTCAGGCAGCAGAGCATTTTCTCACACTGCACCCACTTTTTGGAATTCTCTACCACGGCGGTTACAGGAGTACACCTCCGTGGAGATATTTAAGAAAGATTTGAAATCACATTTATGGAAATTGGCCTTCTTAGATAATTAAGCTAATTTTAGTATGATTGGAATTTTACTATAATTTATTATGTTATTATGGTATATTTTATACATGTTTTGAAGATTTGTGTCTGGAATGTGAATTTATGATTTTAAAATGTTCAGCACCTTGACACACTGAAAGGCGCTATATAAATAAAATTATTATTATTATTATTATTACCCTTCCAACTGTCTGATGTTCCTTTTTAAATAGGGGTGCCAGTACTGCACACATTATTCCAGGTAAGGCCTCCCCGGAGCCCTATACGGTGGCAGAACCACCTCATCACTCCTTGATGTGATTCCCCTTGCTATACACCTCAGCATCTTGATGGCCTTTGCCACCATCTTCCTACACTGTGCAGAATGATTATTTAAGAGATCTAATGTAGTCATTACCATATGCACATTACCAGCTGGATTGCCTGTTGATTGATGCAGTCAGACTGCCATGACAGCATGAAAAGATAGGAGGTGCTAAAAAGCTACCCCAAGTTGTAGAGGTTTTTGTCAGACACTCCCTCTATTTGTTTGGAATTCATAACTAGTGGCACATGAGGGCCTAGCAGACTACTTTATTTTCCCTTATAAGGCAACTAATCCTCACTGGTTTATCTATGCAGAGCATAGTTAACCATCATGCAGATTATGTCTTCAAGTTCTAAAGAACGAGCATGTCAGTTACTTTTGATAGCTGTTATTCACAGGTTTGGGGGATGTATCCCCAGATGCATATTGGTAAGGCATCACTTACTGAGCTTAGTGATATGCCCCAGTGAAAAATCTTGTGTGTGCTGTTGTGCAAAGCTCTATACATGTCCTGAGGAGTGACTATAAACAAAATAATAGTAATTAAAGGCATGCGTACTGAAGTGAGTTTGAATGATCTCCACCACACTCCCTCATTGCTTATTCACTATGTATAGTGATTTAAAAAATAATATGTAACCTGAGCACTGGTTAAGTCAGATTTTGCAACAGCAGACTATTGTATAATCTCTTATGTATAGTAGGTCTAAATAGCATATTGAATCAAAAATTAGAGAAGGAAAGCAGAACAGAAAATCAATTCAGAAATCACAGTACATGTCTTACTGTTATCCTGTGTAGAATATTTTAAGACTATAAACTCAGATTCTCAAAGATTAAGTGAGTGTATCAACAGTAAATAATAAGCTATCAAGTGGAAAGGAAGAGGTAATGCAATTAAAACTTGTGTCTTGTTTAGCCCATTTAAGCTTCTGCTTTAACAAATGCAAATCAAAAAAGTAACAGAAATAAAGACTGACTGTGCCTTTAAGGGTTGAACTTCCAAAAGGAGACAGAAAAGGTATTGTGCCGTCATGCTTCACCGTAGCTGCCTACAGTGCATTCAGATTGGACAGGATCCTTTTTTTGTTGTTTGTTTGTTTGTTTTTTCAACCCAGTTAATTTGAATGCAGGATTTTCCAGAACACCATGGACCCAGTTTTATAACAAGGAGTTTTGTTTCTGGCACCAGATGCTTTTGTTTGTGGTCCTGCTGTGGCTGAGTTCGTGTCAGGAACTCCCTGTTTAATGATATTACATCCATTTATAAACTCAGAGACTCAGGGAGTGAGAGATTATATCAACAGTCAGTAGTAAGTTATTAAATGGAAGAGAACAGGTAATGCACTTAAAACTTGTGTCTTGTTCAGCCCATTTAAGCTTCTGCTTTAACAAATGCAAATAAAAAACAACAGAAATAAAGACTGACTGTGCCTTTAAGGGATAAACTTCAAAAAGGAGACAGAAAAGGGGATATGCCATCATGCTTCACTGCAGTTGCAAAGAGTGCCTTCAGATTGGACAGGATAATTTTTTGAACCCAAGTCCCGGCCAGTTTGCATGCAGGATTTTTTTTGAACTTTTTCTTGGCTTTGGCAATTATGTGGTCCTTTTGTAATTCCCACCTTAAATCAGCAGCCAGCACATATCCCAATATGTTCTCCATATGGACTTCTCAAAGTTTTGCTGTATCGTGAAGCCACATAACCTTTCACCAGTTCATGACTGGGCCAAGCCTGAAAAAGGACCCTCGGTCCAGCACTCTTGCCAGGTTATCAAATAAATAAAAATAAAATATATAGCCCTTTGCATTGTAATACAGCGTATATGAAAGGCACTATGTAAAAACAGACTCTAGTCTATTCTGCTCTGTTTCATATTCTTGTGCAAAACTTATAAATAAAAAGTTGATCTAACCTTTAGAAAATAAATAAGGAAGTACTTCAGTTGCTTAGTAGTTTCCCTTTGTAAGCACGTGAAAGTCCCAAGCATCAAACACTTTATCTGAGATTTCCCCAGACCACATGTTTCTAGTTTTGGGTACTTTCCACCTTTTGGTCCTCAGCGGCTTAAGAAACTGGCAGCCTTTTCTGAACTCCGCTCCACCTTTATTATTTCCTGTACTTTTCCTGTACACTGAGAAAATGTTTTGGATTACAAAGGACAAATGTTTTCTACAGGGTTCATTTTAGGTGTGAAAATATGACATACTGCACTCACAGCAATTTATTTTTGTGTTTGTAGTCTTTAAAGGTCAGCCTTTGAAATTCATATAGAAGTATTCACTTCCCTCTCAGTTATAAGGCTACACTCAAAGAGGTGCTAAAAATACTGTTTTAGTTCTGTGATAATAATACTAGCTATATTGGTCTCTCAAAAATTAAGATATGTAAAATGATATCTTTCATTGAAATGAAGTTAATGTCATGCATATATGTGAATGTATATATATATATATATATATATATATAATTGGTTAAAGTGCTTTACAAGGCAAAATAGGTTCCAACAGCATGGCTCAGTTAGTAGCACATTCACCTCTGGACAACAAGGTCATGGGTTCTAGCCCCATACAAGGATTGGGCTTCCACCATAACTGCTGGCACCCACTTGCAGTACTAAGGGGGCCCTGTACTTTTTTGGGTGTACCATCCTTCAGATGATTTATTAAGCTGAGGTCCCTTCTGCCTCTTCTGGTGATTGTTCAAGTGGACGTTAAAGATCCCATAGCACTTCTTGAGAAGAGTAGGGATACTTCGCCAGTGTCCTCGCCACATTTCCTCCATTCACTAAAAGAATACCACCAACAGCTTCATCTTGCTCAATTTCTATTGGTTTGTATCTGATTCCCCCATGGAAATAGGCATTATTGTCCAGCCCTCCTTTCCTTGTCAAAAAAATGCAATGAATGAATGAATATATATATATATATATATATATATATATATATATATATATATATATATACACATAAATGTCATTTGACCTGTACTGCAACTATACCCAGTAGGTAAAAGAAAACATATATATATATATAAAATCAGTGATTAAATACAGTGAGACTGATAAATTGCAGATGTGCAAATATTCAGATACAAACATAAATTGAGATACACTGTATAATGGAATTATGGTCCACAGACATAGGCCTGTGTGGCAGCGAGAGGGAATTTTAATGACCTCAGAGTAAGTAGGATTTGATCATTTTGTTGTTGCTTTGGAGAAGGTTATTGGCTGTGGTAGCAAAGATCTCACACTGTTTTTTATGTTTGCTTGTGCGCATGCACGAGAAACATAGTGCCACCATACAATTTTTTTGGAAGTGTGCTACTCACTCTGCCAATGCCCTGATTCATTTTGCAAGCACGACCACACTGCACCAATAAATGGCCAAGTTGTCCATGACAGCAGTTCAGATGCAATGGCATGCAGTTGAAAGAAAGCCACTGCTGCAATCAGCGGTGGTAACGTGTAGGCAATTTGCATATTGACTGCAAGCGACGGCTGTCATCAGCCACCTCTCAGTCCCAAGAAAGTCGACAGGGATGCCCAGTCCCCCTGTTGGAATGCTCCCGCCCAGTTCATTTGCTGATGGGGTAGCCCAGTCCCCATTGGCATAATGTCCCCCCCCATTTGTTGTATGCCGAGGGGGGTGCCCAATCCCCATTGGCTCCAGCCCCCTGCCAACAAACACCCAGATGGCATGCTGGGAGCCCATCCCAGCATGCCAAAAGTGTCCTGCATTGTTGTTGTTATTTTTTTTTTTCTGTAAAACAAAACATTTCCTTGCTGTCTCTGGTGCCTCCTCCCCAACCTATACTCCACTTTGCGCACTTACATCCCCGCTTCCTCACCCCATACTTACTCTCTGAGCCAAGCTTGAGCGATCTTCTGTGGACTGGGAACATGTCTGCACTCTTCAAAGCCGACCACGAACTGAAGAAATGCCAGTAAGCTGTTGATGACATAAATGGGGGTTTTCAACTTAGGTGGATATCTTGGCCATTTCTGTGAATTTTGGCACCAAATTTTCAGCATGGGGTATTTGGGACCACATCTCATGAATTCAGTCACTGTTATGTCATTATTTGGTCTCAAAAGGTGATTTCGTGGTCACTGCGTGGAATCACCTTTCAGGACTGATTAATGAAACAACAGTGTCACTGTTCATGAGTCACAGTGGGAAATCAATGTTCGGGACAGATTAAGAAAATCATTGTGACACTGTTCATGAGCAGAGGTCACAAAATGCCTATGTTGAAAATTTGGTGAAATAATTCCACTAAATGACTGTGTTACGAGCGTGCATTGCACAATTTCCAGATACGCTTGTAACTTCAAGCATTTTTAATTATTTTCTCTCCAGATTTTCAACATTACCATCTCTTCATACCTCCCTATGAATGGTACAGTTGTCATTTTTCACATCCTGCCTGAACTGTGTTTTTGCACATCTGGTGCAGAATGGTGTGGTCGCTGTGGGAAATCAATGTTTGGGACAGATTAACAAAATCACTGTGCCACTGTTCATGAGCAGAGGTCCCAAATGCTTTTGTGAGTGGGGGTCACAAAAGGCCATGTTGAAAATTTGTAGTGCAAATACCAACAAACGCCTGGGGCATTAGGGTTTCTAACCATAACGTCCCACCCTGTACAGACTGACAGGCGTCAGGGGTGTGCCTTTGGATTGCCAGCTGTAATGCTCATGTCATTCCACCCCTACCCACACCCTGAAGCCAGTGACAGGCATCAAGATGTGCCATGGACTCTTCAACCCCACCGTTCACCCCATACTCCTATACTACACCCATTTCAGCGTATGTCCTTATGACGTGGGGTGACTGTCAAGCCGAACACCCCAAGGCACACCTCAACACTTGTCGGTGTCTGCAGGATAGGGTCAGGTGAAATGCCATGAGTGTTATGGGTGATGACCCAAAGACACACCCCAATACTTGTCCATCTCTGCAAGGTTGAGGTGGGGTTGGTGTGAGTTCAATACTTCACTGCCATTCCTATTCTGCATCTGTCTAACTCCTGCATGTCCAATGTTAATATCAGCAAGCAAACATTCGGCATTAACAAATGCTTGTTTATCTTGGTTTGGGCTGTCTCTGGAGCTGCATTTCAAAGGAGTGTAGGCTCTGTACTAGCCTACTTGAACTTCTAGCAGCATAAGCAGTTAGACTGGTGCCCTGGTTTGGAGAAAATGGAAAGTAAGAATCAACTCTAGCAGTTCGGGGAATACAAAGCAAGGAGTACAGCTAACATTGATCAGTAAGATTAGGCAAGTCTGAGGCAAAGCAGCAGATGTAGGCAACATCCCGCTTGACAAATTGGCAGCAGAAATACCATCAAACAAGGTATTTGTATTGTCCAGGAAGGGCAGGAGCATGCAAAATCTAAAGGTCTTTTTGGAATCTGTGGTTAGATTGTTTTGCATAAGAGACCAAATTTGGTAATAACGTACGGCAGTCACAATACTTCAGTTCTCAAAAAGAATAAAAGAGGTTGAACCTTGGCTGCCAGACTACTCTCAAACAAAATCAAATTTATGGCCAAAAACATGAACTAAAGTTCAGTTTGGTTCAAACTAGGTGAGCCATTCGAATCAGGCCAAACTTTAAATTCCAAGTTTGGTTTGAGATATTCTTTGCCCACAAAACAGCAAAAATAAAAACAAACCAAGCCATGCTGGCCTGTCAACACAGCGGTAGCACTACCGATTGTGATGCCATTGACCAGGGTTTGGTAGTGAGCCCGGGTTGTTGGGGTCCAGCTGGGGTAGGGAAAGAACTGAGTGTCCCAGAGGGTGCTCTCCTTCCTGGGGAGGGAGGGTCCTGTCAGTTGGCCCTACATTGCTCCCTGGAAGCAGGGAATGGTGAGTCCAGCATGACTAGGGCTGGGCGGAGTCACCCTGGTGGTCCCAGGAAACTGTCACCATCATCTTGATAGTTCATCCTGCCTCCTTATTGCTGCCCATCCTGGTAGGTGAGGTGGGTTCCTTTTCCCCACTACCATAGCTGATGTTTCCGTCACAGCTTTCACTTGTCTAGTCCTTAGTAGTATAGTAGCAGCCGCTGACACTGACAGCTATTTCCCCAAATTTCTGTGATATTTCCAGAAATATCTTCTGTTTTCTACATTTCCACAGTAGGGGCAGCAGAGAGAAACTCTTCAGAAATTTCGTGAAATATCCCGAAATAGCTGTCAATGTCTGTGGCTACTACTGTATGTGGCATTTTAATATATAGCTGCCCTGCAATATGTTATTATTATATGAAGGGATAGTGGAGGGAGTCCAAGAGATGTAACATTGACAGTAGTAGTTTCTTGTCACTCAGCTAGCCAGGAAGGTAGTGGCCTGTTAGGGTAGCAGAGGGGGCCATGGGAAGGTACTCCTATTTTTGTCACTGACTAAAGTCTGTTCCAGGCTAGGCAGCAGCAAAACACCAAAGGAATGGTTAAAACACATGACCCTTATCCACCCAGACAGTCAGTGACAATGGGGCCACTGTAGTCAGATTGCCAGGAAGCCCTCAATCAACTATTTAAAGATGGGGAAATTATTTGGGAGCAAGAGGTGAGGGGTCTTGGGGTGGCAGGGACCTTTTTTTTTTGCTACCCCTTTCACTTACAGTTGCTAAAAGCAGTCATAAGTGAAAGGGGCCTACTTTTCTCAGTGAACTGGTGAATTTTAAAAGAATAATTTAAACTATGCCAGTTTCAATGTGAAAAGTTGAGAAAGTCAGACTCTGAGTGGTTTATGTAGCTTTTGTTTACTGTCCCTTTATGCTTGGGTGGATAGGGTACTGTCTAGCCAAGAGATTTCAATATCATATCCAGAGATCTGGGTTTTTGTTTGCCTCAAAAAATCCTTACTGTAGACTTTTTTGTCATTCAGGAGTAACCCATTATTCAGTAACCAGAGATGTGGGCCAGCCAGTCAGTGCAGTGGCAACATTATCACTTGGGATGCTGGCGAGCCACATTCAGGAACGAGCGCGGGCCACTGGGGTCTGGCCAGGGGAGGAAGAACTGAGTGACCCAAGGACTGCTGTCTTTTTTTGGGGGGTTGGGGTATTTGGGGGGTACTGCTCCAGCTGCATAGGTGCCACCTGGTAGGGACTAGGTGGGAGAACAGCTGGGAAGCATAAGAGGAAGGGTAGCTGCCAGATGCATGTATGTATGTGTTACTGCATGACGGCACCCCTGGGGGGAAAGCTGGAGGAAGGAGAAAGAAAGCTAGGTCTGCCGTATGCCTGCACCCCCTCCCCTCCCGCACCCCTGCAGATTCTCTCTGAACTGGCACACAGGCCCACCAAGCAATATATGGTCCTGGGTAAGTGGTAGATAACAGTATGCCTGTGAGAAGGTCGGTAACGGGGCTGGGGGTGTCAAGAATTCCATGGGAAAAAAAACAGAGGCATACATGTGCATTTCTCTCATATTGATTGTGTATTTTGCATCAGACCAGGCATTTATAACAAGCCTGACTACTTGTGTGTAACTACTATGTAATATTGACTCATATGCCCCTCTCCACCAGGTCACACCTGGAAATGAGCCTTGGCTCAGTGTGCCTCTCCTCTCCCCGGTCACCAAATTTTAAATAAATAAATAAAAATAAATACCTCAATTAAGGTGCTTCCATGGTAGCATAAAACTGTGCCATCCACATACGTTTAACAGGATATCTGTTTGCGATGATCTTATGGTAGAGCACTACAAAACATGGTGAGCAACGCATTAAACACCAGAAACACAAAACCGATCGCAAATGCAGAACAGAATGTATTCACATACCACCACACCAAGTGATGTGCAAACGAATAAGTGTGTAGTCCCCGAGACTAACAGCCTCCATGCTTTGCGGGCCATTTCCACGTCATCAGAAGACAATAGAAAAGTTTTGGGGTCTCATGGCTCCATTCTTCAAGTGCCTGAAAGGTTATGTGTGACCTTTCAAGCATGTGTACACACTTTTATCTATGTTTAACCATAAAAAATCCATGTTGGCCCTATACAATGTATTACAGGTTCCAAGTCTACTTCATAATAATATAAAAAAAATGACATCAAAATGCAAAGTCTGGCCTGAAGGGCAGATAGGCATGCCAAACTCACTTGGTGTTAAATAACTCCACCTCTCATCAAAGTCTTGCTTTCCCCATACCTGGTTAGGACCTTTTTATTTCCACAGGTACACCGATGAAAACATTCCAAAATGAGACTGTCGAAATACAAACATGGACATCATACCTGTATTTTAACAGTTCCTTTGGAATGTTTTCATCAGTGTACCTATGGAAATAAAAAAGCTCCTCCCCAGGTGTAAGGTAAATAAGACTTTGCTGTAAGGTGGAGTTATTTTACACTGAGTGAGTACAGCACTCCTGTCTGTCCTTCACGCTAGACTTTGCTTTTTGATTTAAAGCCTTTGCGCGTGGCACTGGATTGCTGCTCTAGTGAGGAGATGAGCACTGACATCCCTTGTCGAACTACATATACAAAATCATATACTTGTGCAGTATTCGCCCTACTGTCTGCCAGTCTAAAAGTTTTTCCTCTGCCATTTCTTGTAAAAACTGGATCTCTTTGAACTGCTAAGCACACTGCAGGTCACACGCCGGTTATGAAAAGGGAAATCACACCAGAAAAGCAAACAAAAAACAAACGAGTGCACTTAGGGGGCATTCCGGACCCCTTTTACTGTGTGCTAAGGAAGCCCTCAAAGGGAACTAACAAAATAATAGCAGTAGCAGGGACTGTCCCTGCTTTGTGGGAAAATTACACACACGCACACACACATACACAGTGTACTGTAGTTTTGTACTACTGTCAACTATACTGATTTTAACTGCATTAACTATACCTACCATACTGCTTAATGTATGTCTCCTGTACTAGTTGTGTTTGGAGAAATTGATGGCAAAAGAAGATAGCAGAGTTTAAACCATAAAACCAAACCCTGTTAGAAATATCTAAAAATTAATGAGTGAACAAAGGAAGGAACTTAAGGAAGGAATTGACTTAACTTTTTTACAGTGCCTTTCATGTACAATACTTTTATTTTTTTTACAAACAAAGCAACAAGTTGGTGGTAATGATAAAGAGTGTGTGTTATCATTTTCAACCACTAAGCTTTTGACATGCACACCCAGACATGAAAACTTGTATTATACGAACATACGAGTCTGCCAGCAGAAACAGACCACCTGGTCTATCAATGTCTGCCCGAGTGTGCAGCTAGCCCCCTAGATTGCAGCTTCACCAACCTCCTCCCCATCTGACATTCCCATGATGGCCTCAGACCCTCCTTCATGCTCTGTCCCACACCCTCTTAAAACTTCCTACTGTCTTACATGATACCACCCCCTCTGGTAGAGGGTTCCATTTAGACACCACTCTCTCTGTGAAATAGTGCCTCCTCACCGCCCTCCTAAATATTCTGCCCTCCAGTCTTAGTCCGTGCCCCCATGTGTCCCTACCCTTCCTCAGTTTAAACACTCCTTCAGTGCTAGCTTTGTTTATCACCCTCAAATACTTGAATGTTTCAATTACATCCTCCATCCCTCCTCTCCTCCAGCATGTACATATTCAGTTCATTCAGCCTGTCCTCGTAGGCCTTGCCCTCCATCCCCTGTAACATTTTTGTTGCCCTCCGTTGCACACCTTCCAGTAAATTAGTATCCCTCTTCAGATACTGCTGCCAGTACTGCACACAGTACTCCAAGTGCGGCCTCACCAAAAATCTGTAGAGTGGCAGGATCACCTCCCTATGCCAGGACAAGAAACCCCTTGAGATACAGCCAAGCATCCTGTTCACCTTAGCTGCTGCTTTCCTGCACTGGGCAGAGTTGTTCATGCTCCCTGTTACCAACACCCCTAGGTCCTTCTCTTCCTCAGTTATCCCCAGCCTCACCCCTCCCAACCAGTAGTACCTCCTTGGGTTTTTTGCCCTGAAGTGCATAACCTTGTACTTTTTCGCATTGAATCCCAGCTGCCACTTCTCCGACCATACCTCCAGTCTGGTTAGGTCCCCTTGTAGTTGTTTTCATCCATCCTCTTCATCCACCGCTGCCCCGATTTTGGCATCATCTGCGAACACACTAACCCCACTCTCAACTCCGTGTGCAATGTCTGAGATAAGGAGCCCAAATAGCACCAGGCTCAGCACCGAGCCCTGCAGCACACCGCTCGTCACTGGTCTAAGTGTCAAGAACCCCCCCACTACCACTCACTGTAGTCTCCCCTGCAGCCAGTTCCTTATCCAGTTTGTCAGCTTTGTCCCCACCCCCACAGCAGTCAGCCCCCCCAGCCTCCCATGAGGCACTGAATCGAAGGTCCTGCTGAAGTCAAGTACAGGACATCTACAGCATTACCCATATCCAGTCCTCTTATTACCTAGTCATAATATTCTATTAGATTGGTCTGACAAGACCTCCCCAAGACGAACCCATGGTGTCACCCATCCTGGAGGTCATTACCCTTGAGGAACGGCACCAGCCTCTCCTTCAGTATCGTTTCCATAAGTTTAGCCACTATGGAAGTGAGACTGACAGGCTGATAATTTCTAGCTCATCCCTAGGGCCACTCTTATGTATGGGCACCACATGGGCTACCCTCCAGTCCTGAGGCATTCATCCCATGTCCAGGGAGGTGCTGAACAGGTCTGCCAGCAGCTCAGCCAACACCTCTGCCATCTCCCTCAGCACCCTGGGGTGGATGCCATCAGGACATGGTGCCTTGTCCATCCTTTATGCCCTCAGACCCTCCAGTACTCTACTCGTCTCGATCTTTATGTCCATCATCTCCTCCCCTCCCACCCCCTCCCAGTACATGGTGGTAGTGGACCATCCTTCTCCTTTGTGAAGATGGAGCAAAGTATTCATTTAGTACTTCCGCTTGTTCCTCTCCTTTTCCACCCACTTCCCTCCCCCTTTATCTTCACTATATGGTCTCTGCACTTCCTCTTTTCCCTGACATATCTAAAAAAGTCCTTCTCCCCTCCCTTGATGCCCTGCACAAACCTTAGCTCCCTGGAGACCTTGGTTACCCTCACTTGCTTGGTCACCTCCTTGGACCAACTCACATAAGTATCCCTGTCCTCTTCCTTCCTCATTCTCCTGAACTTCTGGTACGCAGCTCTCTTCGCCCTCACCCCTTCCAACACTTCTCTGTTCGGACAGCATGGTTTCTTGGCTCTACACTTGTTGCTCCTAGTCCTGGTGCAATCTTCTGTAGCCTCTGTTAGGCTAGATTTAATAATTTTCCACTTTTGCTGTGCATCCATCTCTGGCTTAATACCCTGAAGTCTCCCTTGCAGTATTTCTCTCATCCTCCCGAAGTCCGCCCTCCTAAAATCCACCATCTTTCTTACCGTGCCTCCAGACACCCTGCCCAACTTGAGAGTGAACCACACAGCTTGGTGGTCACTACCAGCTAGTGGGTCTTACACCCTTATTTCCCTCACTGCCTCCCCATTTGACAGCACCAGGTCCAGCATGTTACCTAGTTATGTTGGCCCACTGACCAGCTGTGTCAGGAGACCATCCTGGATTGCGTTCAGGAGCACGTGCTCCCCGGCAATGGAGGTAGCAGGGGTGCTCCAATCTACCCCTGGCAGACTGAAATCCCCCACAATCACCACACTCCCTTTTCTACACATCCTCCTTATTTGCTCTGCTAACTCCCTGTCTAGTTCCAGTGATTGGGCTGGTGGTCTGTACACCACCCCCAGCCTCAGCTTTCTACCCTTGGAGTCCAGAAGCTGCATCCATAGTGCCTCGTTCTCCCTTCCTCCCCATCATCCCTCACACATCTGATCCCTTCTCTCACATAGAGTGCTTCCCCAACCCCTCTCCCAACCCCCCCGGTCTTTCCTGTAAATTTTATACCCCGGGATTGCCAGATCCCAGTCATGGTACTGGGTGGTCCAAGTCTCAGTCACTGCAGCAACGTCCACACTTCCCTCTGCAAGGAGTGCCTGAAACTCCGTTGTTTTGTTACTCAAGCTACTTGGGTTTAAGAAGACCACTTTCCACCCATTTCCATCCACCCTCCACCTCGGCTCCTTAGTCTTCCCCCTCCCCTTACCCTCAACGTTATCAAGGGGGGACAGCGCATTTTGCATTCTAATCTGGAGACCCTGCATGCTAGCTGAGCACTCGCTTCCCCCTACCTAGTTTAAATACCCTCTTGAAACAATATAATCCTCTAATTTGCTCTTTAACACCCCCTTAACTGCCACATTCAGGTGTAAACCATCCTTTGCATACAGTTCTCTGTTAGTCCATGGATCTCCCCATCCTCCTACTAACCCAAACCCTTGTGCTTTACACCAGTCTCTCAGCCAGGAATTGAACTCCACTATCCTTTCCTTTCTTGCCCTGCTCGCCTTTGGGACTGGTAGAACCTCCAAGAATGCCATGGACCTCCCTATTTCCAAGCATAGCTTCCCCAGTTCCTCAAACCTCTCCTGGTCCAACTCCACCGTGCAGCCCCATCAGGTCATTTGTGCCCACATGTACCACCATGTGAGGTTCCTGCCACTTCCTCAGAGCCTGCCCTGCCCTGTCTGCTGTCAGGCCCGGTACAGGTTCCACCCACATCTGACTGCGTCTTTCTCCCCTCCCCACCACCCGATTCCTTTCAGGATAGAATCTCCTATCAGTATAACTCCCCCCCTTTCCACACTCCTCTTCTGGCTGCACCCTCTCCCTCCCCCACACCCTTCTCATGGCCCTCGTTCCTACCCTGTCCCTTAATTTCTGGAGCTGTTCTTCTTACTCCTTCTTCTCCCCTCTTGTCCAGCCTCCTGTGCACACTTACACCTTCTCTCCTAAGCATCCGTTCTCCCCTGTGTTCCACCCCATCCCCCTATGCACCATGTCCCCTGCCTCCTGAGTGCTCTCTTCTACCATTGCCATGGCACTGCCCCCTCTCCCGGATGTATCAATGTCCCCCTCTGTGGTGCTGGCCCCTGTGCCCCCTCTTCCCCTCTCCCAAGCATCCCACTCCCCCCTTCTACTTCAGTTGCCAGTACCTCATACCTGTTGTATGACCCCAGTCCCCAACCCCATCCCCTGCTGTGTCCTCGCTCCTGCTCTATATTTCTCCTTGGCATCCTCTCCCTCCCCTTGTGCCTACCTACCCCACCCTTTCTGACCATGTTCCTCAACCTCCCTATCTCAACCTCCAGCCACTGGATCTCTGCCTGTAGGTCTCTTATCCTTCGACATACAGGACACTCCCATAGCCTCCATAATGTGCCCATCCAGACTGCCGATCCACATCTGTTGCAGATTACTAGCCTGTCCCCCGGTTCCTACTTCTGCCTTATTACAACCCAATTTATGGATGGGGGCACTTTACCTGTGACATAGAGATTTATCCCCCTCTGTTATGAACAGTACCATGGAATATTTTACCTACCGCCTAAACCAGAAATAGAAACACAGAATGCTAAGGAAAGAAAACAGCCCCAAGTCAATGCAGTCTGTTCTAACCCTACCTACTGACCCCTAAAACATCAGCCTGCTATTCCAGACCAGGTTTCAATGAGCCATTCAACAATCCTTTGTATCTATCCTATATGAAGTTGAACTCCACCCCACTGCCAGTGTTCACTACCTCACTGGGCAACCTGTTCCAGACCTATACCACCCTTTCTGTAAAGAAAAACTTTCTCACATCCCTTTTAACTTAACCCCTGTCAACTTATAACTGTGCCTCCTAGTGGCTTAGTCCTTTTCACTGTGAACAGCTCTGCAGTGTTTACCCTGGTAAACTTGTGTAGAAACTTGTAGGTTTCTGTCATGTCACCTATTTCTCTTCTGATCTCCAAAAAATTCATGCTCAAACACTTTCATGTTTCCTCACATGCATTCTCCTGAAGCCTACTAATCATCTTTGTTGCCTTCCTCTGGACTAGTTCCAGCCTTCCTCTGTCTTTTACAGATGAGGGGACCAGAAATTGATGCAGTACTCCAGATGCAGACTCACCAGTGACATATTATATAACAATATAGAAGATATGGGTTTCTGGGCTCACCCAGTCTGCCTTTTTTTCCAAACCTTTATTTTCTGCTGCAGACCCTACTTGATCTACACCACAATCCCCCCCGCCCCATTCCTTACATCCCTGATTCATCTGTGCCTGTCCCATGCATTTTTGAACCCCACCACTGATTTTGCCCCGACTACCTCTGCTGGAAGGCTATTCCAGGTATCCACCACCCTTTCTTTGAAGAAGAACTTCCACACATTCCCCTGAATGTGGGAGTGAATTTCTGTAGGAATTGTAGTTTTTTCACTTTGGCGCCTAAATGGACCTGGAGGGGGAGCCCTTGCTTTGACGGGCAGATGAATCAACTAACTGAACCATTTTTGGATCATAAGGAAGTCCCGGTGCTGCCTGTAGCAGAGTGTCAGTCTGAGTTTGGAGAGGAGAGGGTGAACAGCTCGAGTGATTCAAGCAGCTGCTCCTGTGTAGTTGCATGGGAAACTGGTGGAAAGGTTGAGTTTGGCCTGTCTGCCTGCTGTCCCTTGAAAGGGATCCTTAAAGGGTGCTTAAATAACTGGACTGTATCCGAACCAATTGTGACAAAAGCCACCGAACTGTGACTGTACCTTTGCCTGAAGAAGACCAAAGATCTGCTGTACACGATCGGCCTGTCAGGACGTCTGAATCACCACAAAGGTCACGGTTTTGCTCAGGAAAGCTGAAATTGCAACCGGACTGTCATCAAAACTGTGGTATTGCTTTTCTTTTACTATAAATGTGCTGAATGCTGTTACTGTCTAATTGTGTCACACTTGCTGGAAGCTTCATCCAGCATTTATCGGACTGAATTCGAACTGTTCACCTGGCCTGGGCCCTGCCAACTTGGCCCAGCCAGCTACTCGCAAAGCAGAGAAAACTATTGATGAGAGATCTGCCCGGGGATCATTCCCCTGCTCAACACCTCAAATAGGAACGACACCTCAGTGACTCGTGTGGGCCCTGCTTTTCCTGGCAAACCAGCAAGTCATCTTAAAGTCTCCATTTCGTCCATCCTGTGTCCTGTACTGGGCAGCATGAGTAAACACCAGGGTAGCTCCCTGCAACAACAGCTCAATCAAAGTATGTCATCTGATTTAGTTGTTTTGTCTAATTATCAAGAACTGAGCCTCCTGGCTCTGGATTACAAATTGTGTGTGGTTGTGCATGCTTCTTCTTTCCATCACAGGGCCCCAACCAGTTGCAACGCCGGCCTACCCTGGACAACGAATTAGGCTAGCCCTCCCTTTATTCCAACTGGGTACCCAGAGGGTGCAACTGTGAAGGGACTCTAAAGTGCATGCATGATTGCCTGATTGAATCAGTTACAGAACTAATCAGCCAAACTATGCCCCTCCCTTGTTCATGCCCCCTGAATAAATCAGATCTAATTATTTTTGCATTTAACTTGACTGTGGTTCCATTTTGTACCAGAAGCACTATACTGTTGTTACTTGCTGTGTCTAACCTTATTTTACAGGGGGTCTCCAGGGTCAGACTGGTGGAACCAGCCCTGGTGGTAAGTGTTAGCAGACTGGGGATTTGTATGCTGATTAGGGGTTATTGTACCTGTGTATTCTGTTCATTGTTTAGGCCACTAGAGGGGAGGGGGGGTCACAGTGTCCCGGAGGGCTGTACCCAGGTCAGCTATGCTACCACTAACCCTGCCCTCCAGGTGGAGGCACCTGTTTTCAGTACCCAGGCCCCTTAACCTGCAACTAGTCATGCAGGCAGGGATAGTAGCTCTTGGGATAGCACCACCTAGGGGTTACATCTTGGAGGCATACCACTGGGATTAGCTCCCCCCTAGTGGCTAAAATCAAGAACTGTTGTCAAAGTATAATGGCTACCCCAATAGAAGTGGCTGTGCGCCAGTTGGTGGAGTGGTGTACAGGGCAGGAGATTGACCCCCAAAATGCCTTGCTTATACTGGAGATCCCCTTGGGTATCAGTAAGGACACTGTAGAAGAAGCAGTCTCCAAAGTTGAATGTTTAAGAAACACTGTAGTGGTCTGTCAACAGGCTGATTTGACCGCCCAAACTTTCATGGCCTTGGTAGAGTGTAGTGACCTCATGGACAGTTCTAAAGTGCCACAGACTATTACCTCAGAAGGGGTTCTAGCCACCTGGAGAGTGATAACAAAAGACAGTAAAGACCCCTGGGATGATGATCCCCACCATTATCTGAGACTTTTGAGGAGAAGTTTGCTAAGTTGTTACTGGAGGAAGGGAAAACCGTAGAGGACTTTAAGAAATTATTCCTGCCACCTGGGGGCGTTCCTTCCCCAACACCCCTGCCCACTCCAGCACCTGTTCCTACCCCGCCATCTGTGCCTATGCCAATGCTGGCCCCTATATCTGTGCCTGCCATTAGTCACAACTCCCACCGGAGGCTGAGAATCTTCTCGTGCACCCTTCCCACCCCCAGGAGGAGGATGACTGGGAGACCTGGATAGACTATGTTGCCCCTCTAGTACCTGAACGGCAATGCTCAGAGGCACAGAAACAAAAGAGGTTGAGTGAGAGCCTCCGAGGTCCTGCCTGGCTACCATCTGTGCCAAGTGGGCAAATAACCCCAAAGCAACTGCACAGGACTATCTTGATGCATTGGAGAATGTGTATGGTAGCCCGGATTCAGATGATGACCTATGGTGGAGAGTAAGAAATGCTCTGCAGTACCCAGGGGAGCCATTATCAGTGTGTTAAAAGAGTGCCTCAGAAAGGGTAGTCTGGCATCAGATGAATTAGATCGAACTAGTCTGGACCAGATCCTAAAGTCTGCTCTGTTTTTAGAATTGTTACTGCTTCGGTTGCGCCTTGCCACCCGACTGGAATCACCCTCCTCTTATGACAACGTAAAGAAAGAAATTCAGGGGATTGAGCAATGGTGACCACATGAAGGAAGTGCACTAATATCTGCTACTACTGCGTAAGTGACCGAGAGTGATCAGCCAAGTGAGGTTTAGGGGCAAAAGTCGGCCCCAACGAGCACTCTGAGACTGCAAAGGACTTTCCGCCCTGGGCCAAGTTTTAGAAAGACGAGCTACTAAAGGAAGCCTGAGAGTTGAAGACAGGCACCTCTGCAAGGGTTCCCCCCATGGAACAAGATTCAGGCCCTTCTCAGAGTGCGTCGGCCATGGGGGTGGGAGTGCCCACCCCGGCACCCCCTGCATAGGGCAGCTCCAATGTGGAAATCAGAGAATTGACTGCCACCCTAAAGGAACTGTTAAGATACGTTGCACCACCCTCACCACTGCAAGCAGATATCGGACCCCGATCCCCTGCTACTACTTCAGTTCCTCATACAATGTTCTCTCCAAGGATGAACCAGGAGTCTATCATTTGTCACAACTGTGGAAAGGATGGCCATATGAAGAGAGAATGCCAGTCTCAGAAAGACTTAGAAAAAGTAGTAAACAGACTCCAAGGGGCACTCCAAAAAGCAAATCAATGGCCGAGGGGTGCCTGAAATGACCACAGTGAGGGCTCAAGAAATACTAACTCAGACTTCTTTGTGGGTAAATAGTCTGTCCAGGTCCCTGCTACCATCCCTCCAGACTGGTCCAAATTGGTGGGCCCTTCAATGGAGATTGCTGTGACTGTCAATGGTATCCATACTCGGGTTTTGTTCGACAGCTGGTCACAAGTGACCACTGTATTCCAGGACTGGTATGACAAACACTTATCTGATGTGCCATTACAATCTCTAGAAGGCCTACATGTGTGGGGCCTGAGTGACAAGTCTTATCCCTACCTAGGGTATGTCTGACTTTGGCTGACTTTTCCTGCGGTCGTGACTGGTGTAGATGAACAAGTACGGACGCTAGCTCTGGTGTGCCCCTCCCCCCACCGGGATGTATGATGGGGTCCCCCTACTCATTAGAACCAACACCTAGATGTTTGGAAGGTTAGCGCAGTAGTGCCAAGAGAAATGAGACTGACAGACTGGCGGGGTAATGAGAATGCCAGCTCTGATAAAGAAAGCTTATGACCTGCAGAGGTAGTCTGTGGCAGAAGACCAGGATGACCCAGTTGGAACTGTCTGGAAGAAGGACCCTGATTCCTTGGTATTGCCACCCAATACTCAGTATACTGTTCATGGAGAAGTCTGTCTTAGGAGAGACGTGAAAAACAAAATATCAATGCTGGATGCACCAAGTGAAGGAAAGTTGCCAGAGGGGCTGTTGTTTAAACCCAGTATCCTACCTACCCGTGTCCATGCCTATGCACGACGAGTGATGGTCCAGATTCAAAATGTGTCAGATCGAGAAGTCCGAGTAAATGGAGGGTTTACACTAGCTACAGTACACTGCGCTGACACTGCAGTATTATCCAGCAACAAATATTCTGGAGAGAAGGAGGAGGTGACCCCAGACCCATTTGACTTTGGTGAGTCCCCCTTGTCTGCTGAATGGAAGACTCGGATCAGTAGGAAACTTGCCCAGAGAGACCAAGTGTTTTCGCTAAAAGAATGGGATGTGGGGTGTGCCCATGGTGCTGAGCATAATATTCATCTGCACGATGACAGATCTTTCCGAGAGTGGTCCCACTGCCTTGCTCATCTGATATAGACGATGTTCAGCAGCACCTACAGGAGTTGCTCGCTGTCAGAATTATTCAAGAATCAAGAAGCCCCTACTCATCTCCCATTATAGTTGTGCACAACAAAAATGGGTTCATGAGGATGTGTGTGGATTATCGGACCCTTAACCTACGGACTGTCCCAGATCAATACAGCATGCCCCGCATACAGGATGCCCTGGACTGCCTCAATGAGAGTCAGTGGTTCTCAGTACTTGATCTCCGCAGTGGATATTATCAAATCCTGGTGGCCCCAGAGGACCGTGAGGAAACAGCCTTCATCTGTCCTTTGGGGTTGTACGAATCTCTGAGGGTGCCACAGGGGATCTTGGGTGCTCCTGCTACATTCCAGAGGTTGATGGAATTTGTAGTAGGAGACATGAATCTGCTAGAATGTTTGGTGTACATGGATGATGTCATTGTTTTCGGTCGCACGCTAGAAGAACATGAGGCCAGACTGTTCAAAGTCCTCGATCGCTTGGAAGAATTCAGCTTCAAGCTATCCATAGACAAGTGCCAGTTCTTTCAAGTGTCTGTAAAATATGTGGGACATATAGTGTCAGCTGAGGGGATACAGACAGACCCCAGTAAAGTAGAGTCCCTGACCACCTGGCCCCAGCCCACCAACCTGAAAGAGCTGCAGTGTTTTCTGGGGTTTTGTGGCTACTATCGCCAATTCATTAAGGACTGTTCGAAGGTAATCCGGCCGCTACTTATTCTTACCCAAGGTTATCCTCCCACCAACTACAGAAACAAGAAGGGGTCCCTCAAAGAAGAAGACAAGGTGTATTTTTAAACAGGTGAACCTTTTGGAACCCATTGGACCCCCGAGTATGAGGTGGCATTCTTCGAAGTCATCTATCAGTTTACCCAAGCCCCAGTCCTTGCATATGCTGATCCCACCAAACCATACCTCCTGCACATGGATGCCAGTCTGAAAGGGCTTGGGGTTGTGCTATATCAAGAAAATGAGGATGGCCTGAGACCTGTGGCCTTCACCAGTCACAGCTTGACACCCTCCGAGTGGAATTATCCTGTGCACAAGTTGGAGTTCCTCGCACTAAAGTGGGCCATAGTCGATCAGTTCCATGAGTACCTCTATGGGGCCATGATATTAACAATCCTCTAACATATGTACAGACTTCAGCCAAGTTGGACACCACTGGGCAGTAGTGGCTTTCTGCCTTGTCAGCTTACGATTATCCAGTTGACTACTGGCCTGGACTGAACCATATTGATGCCAACGCCCTTTCATGGCAGAGAAGTTCCAAAGACAATTGGGTATGGCTGTCTGAACCTTCTATTAAAGCATTGTGCCAAAAGTTTGACAAAGATGAGCAATTGTTTGCAGGCACCGTGGACTGCCTGCTGGACCATTTGGGGCACCCCGATATTTGCATACCTGCCAGTTATTGTAATTTTTCTGCATTGGATATCAGTGCTTTGCCCCAGTTTGATAGTGACAGCATTCAGTGGGCTCAATCCCATGACCCCATGATTCAGCCCACACTTGATGCCCTGCATGCGGGGGAAGGATGTGTCTTAATTATGTTCTACTGACTTACGAACTGCACTGTTATTCAAAGAAGGCCCCAGACCAAGTTTACGAGATCAGTTATTATATAGAGAGACAGCAGATTGTCAGGGTCAAGTGGACAAGCAGCAGTTGGTCCTAATCACAGCCTTCAAACAGCTGGTACTGAGGTCCCTCCATAACCACATGGGACACCTCATTATTGACTGGATCCTCGACTTAGTATGATCCCGATTCTATTAGCCAAAAATGGGGGCAGATGTTGAGAATCATGTCAAAACTTGCAGTTGCTACCTCCAGCGGAAAGCTTTGCCCCAGAAAGCTGCCCCACTTGTCAACATCACTACCAGAGCCCCATGGAACTGGTTTGTATAGACTTCATGTGTCTGGAACCCAATCAAAAGAATGTACTGGTAGTAACCGATCACTTTACCCGATACGCATAAGCTTTCCTGACCAAGGATCAAAAGGCCTCTTCAGTGGCCAAGGTGCTAGTGTAAAAGTTCTTTGTCCATTATGATGCCCCCCAATGTATCCATTCTAACCAAGGCAGAGACTTTAAAAGTAGACTAATCAAAGAAATGCTCTCCCTGTGGGGGGTGCGGAAGTCCAGAACCACTCCCTATCACCCGCAGAGGGACCCTCAACCAGAATGCTTTAATCAAACCCTTCTGGACATGTTGGGCATGCTCCATCCTAAAGACAAGCCTAAGTAGAGTCAGCAGATTAGCACCTTGGTACACACTTACAATTGCACCAAAAGTGATGCTACTGGATTCTCTCCCTATCGACTCATGTTTGGGAGGGAGGCCTGGCTGCCCGTTGATGTTTGCTTTGGGGTCTTTCCAGATGGAGTCTGAGCTGAGAATTATTTTTAGTACATGCAGAAACTGAAAGATCAATAGAACCATGCATATCAACTGGCACAATCTATGGCTGCCAAAAGAAATCTTGCTAACAAAGAAAGATATGATTGATGAGTAAAAGCCCAAGAATTGTTACCTGGAGATGGGGTACTACTGCGCAATTTGGGACTGCATGGAAAGCACAAAATTGCTGACAGGTGGCACCATGTTCCCCACATAGTAGTTGGTAAACTGGATGACCTGCCAGTGCACAAAGTGCGCCCTGAGAATAACGCTAGAGCTGTCAAGACCGTGCGCCGCAACCACCTACTGCCCATCAGTCAAGTGATCATTGATGATAAACCAACACCCAACACTTCTGCCAGTCAGTGACTTGTGCTGCTGCCAAAAAAGAGACAGCGTCAACTTGCCCATGTTGTTTCAGACCTAAGGCCTTCCTCCCGGCAGGCCCTGAATGATGATGACTGTCAGTCCATTTCTGATGAAAGTCAATGTGACAATGCCTACTATCCTTCTTATGAACTGAGCCAGTTGTTTTGAGGCAATCCTCTGCAGAATTGTGTGGATGAACCTGGGCCTTCAGAGCTGTCTAACCACCCAGCTTCTTCCCTGGAACCAATGCCCCCTGAAAGTGAGGTGCAGAGTATTACATCTGAAATAGCATATTTCTTGTGTCTAGTGGAACCATTTGAATTACCTGAGGAGGAATCTGCTGTGGAAAAGCTGCCTGGTGACACACCAGAACCTGCATAACAATATGACAGTGTTGACAGCACCCCTTCAGTGCCACAAAATTCAATGATCCAAGAGTTCCTTCAGGATGAGCATCCTGGGCCTTCTTCAGGAGAGAATAATGAGCAAAGTATTGTGGAAGCAGAATCTGCTGTGCAAGGAGCTGATAATGTTCCACTACTGGAGACTTCACCCCAGTGCAGAGGTACCCCTTTCTACTGAAAAAGAGACTGATGCAAATGCTGGTACTCCAGAGACTGTACCTGTTTCCCCAAGGCAGTCTAGAAGAGCGGTTAAACCCATAATATGTCTAAGCTGCGACTCCCCTGGAAGACCAGTAGATCTTCCTTTAAATGTTGTCCACAAGGGTATCTATGTTTCAAAGAGCTCACTGCCCCAACTGAGCCTTTCTGCTACTTCCAAGTTGATTGTCCATCCTTCAGGACATCGTGCCCCTGCCCTACCTAGCCCCAAGTTAGCTGATAGGGATGGGACCCCATCTATGTTGTTTAGAATGCAAGAAACTATAACATGAATAAGTACAGTAATGTTATTGTGTGAATCATAGTGAAATCATTATTGAATGTATGAAAAATGCATAACTTTGCCATTATGTATATATAAAATCATATATATTGGCTATGTTGGATACGTATAGTAATGGTAATGAAGCATATATTTTGTATAAGTACAATGTCTTCAAATAACATTGTGAGCATAGACTTGATGTGGATGCCAAGTTATTTCCAGGCAGGGAAGGGTGTAACCACCCCCATAAATGGGGGTTCCCAAAAGTCTTCCTTGGGTGTACTTAAATGCCCACTGCCGGGCGGGCGTTCTGTGTCTTTACAGATGTAAACGTGCTTGCATGAGAGTGCCCTGTTAGCCTCCATGCCTGTCTCTTTAAGAGACATTATTTTTGTAGTGTATAATTAATTTGGGTAGGGGCCGAGTGTTTCCAGGCTCGAGTCCCGCTTGAGCTCCAATAATATTGCTCAGTTCTGCCATCGCTAATGGTGCAGAGGGAGCTCTGTTAGAACTGGTAATTGTTTGCTGATTAGCTGCTCTAATAACAATGGTATTTTAGCTTGTCTAACCTGCCTTTCTTTGCAGCATGGACATTTCTGTACTGCACCAATCAGTACCTTTTGGGGACCTTAAAATGGAGTCTGTCCCCAGGGGTCTTGTGGGAGTGAATTTCTGTAGGAATTGTAGTTTTTTCACTTTGACGCCTAAATGGACCTGGAGGGGGAGCTCTTGCTTTGACAGACAGACGAATCAACCAATGAACCCTTTTTGGATCAGAAGGAAGTCCCGGTGCTGCCTGCGGCAGAGTGTCAGTCTGAGTTTGGAGAGGAGAGAGTGAACAGGTTGAGTGATTCGAGCAGCTGCTCCTGCGTAGTCGTGCGGGAAACTGGTGGAAAGGCTGAGTTTGGCCTGTCTGCCTGCTGTCCCTCGAAAGGGATCCTTAAAAAGTGTTTAAATAATCAGACTGCATCTGAACCAATTGTGACAAAAGCCACCAACTGTAACTGTACCTTTGCCTGAAGAAGACCAAAGATTTGCTGGATGCGATCGGCCTGTTAGGATGTTTGAATCACCACAGAGATCACGCTTTTGCTCAAGAAAGCTGGAATTGCGACTGGACTGTCATCCGAACTGTGCTACTGCTTTTCTTTTACTATAAGTGTGCTGAATGCTGTTAGTGGGTCGTGATTTGGTTCCCCAATGCCTAATTGTGTCACACTTGCTGGAAACTGCATCCAACATTTACTGGGCTGAATCCGAACTGTTCACCCAGCCTGGGCCCTGCCAACTTGGCCCAGCCAGCTACTCGCAACGCAGAGAAAACCACTGATGAGAGACCTGCCCCAGGATCAGCCCCCTGCTCAACACCTCGAACAGGAATGACCGCTCAATGATTCATGTGGGCCCTGCTTCTCCTGGCAAACCAGCAATTCATCCTAAAGTCTCCATTTCATCTATCCTGTGTCCTGTACTGGGTGGCATGAATAAACACCAGGGTAGCTCCCTGCAACAACAGCTCAATCAAAGTGTATCATCTGATTTAGTTGTTTTGTCTAAGCCTCCTGGCTCCGGCTCACAAATTGGATGTGGTTGTGCATGCTTCTTCTTTCCATCACAGGGCCCCAACCAGCTGCAATGTCAGCCTGCACCGGGCAACGAATTAGGCTGGCCCCCCTTTGTTCCAACTGGGTACCCAGAGGGTGTGACTGTGAAGGAACTCTAAAGTGCATGCATGATTGACTGACTGAGTCAGTTACAGAACTAATTAGCCAAATTATGCCCCTTCCTTGTTCTTTCCCCCTGAATAAATCAGATCTAATTCTTTTTGCATTTAACCTGACTGTGGTTCCATTTTGTACCAGAAGCACTGTACTGTTGTCACCTGCTGTGTCTAACCTTATTTTACAGGAGGTCTCCAGGGTCGGACTGGTGGAACCAACCCTGATGGTAAGTGTAAACAGAGTGGGGATTTGTATGCTGATTAGGGGTTATTGTACCTGTGTATTCTTTTCATTGTTTAGGTCAATAGAGGGGAAACAGGGGGGCCACAGTGTCCCGGAGGGATGTACCCAAGTCAGCCAAGCTACCACTAACACTGTCTTCTGGGTGAAGGAACATTTTTTCAGTACCCAGGCCCCTTAACCTGCAACTAGTCACACAGGCAGAGATAGTAGCCCTTGGGATACTGCCACCTGGGGGTTACATACATATTTAGCTCCTTTAGTCTTTCCTTGTAAAACTTTTGATGCAGACCCTGCACCATTTTGATAGCCGTCCTCTGGACCACCTCCACTCTGTCTGTGTCCTTTGTCAGATGTGGTCTTCATAACTGAACACGGTACTCAAAATGGGGTCTTACCAGCGATCTCTATAGGGGCAGCACCACCTCCCACTTCTTGCTGGTGTTACCTCTTCCTTATGCACCCCAGTATCCTGCTAGACCTTTCAACTGCCTTCCAACTCTGTATACAGAGGGAGGATCACCTCCTTCCTTTGGCTAGTGATACCCCGCCCAATGTACCCCAGCATACTGCTGTCCCTCCCATATGCTTTATTGTACTGAACACTTGGTTTTAGGTTGTCACTGATGATAAATCCCTCGCCTCTCTCCTCTGTTGACTGGGCCACCCTTGCCCATCTACTGAGTGCTATGTTTTTGGGTACTTCCTCCCTATGTGCATGACCTTGCACTTCTTGGCATTAAACCTTAGTTGCCTATTAAGATGTGGATAAAACAAGCTACAGGAAACAAAAGTAGAGAGGTCAATAGTAACATGTTATAAGATAGTAAAGGGGACCCATCGGGTGATGGATGAGATCCTCAGTTAGGAGAAGCTGTGCCTAAGAGGCAATAAAAAAAAAAAAAAAAGAAAGAAATTATTGGTGCAATGTATCAGATGCTATAGATGAAGGTACTGATGTTTATAGTGGATGGAGGAATTTTGATTAACCGGGTGGGGACGGGGAAGGGGAGGGTTATATATCAGGGTGGGAGGATTGGGAGGGGAAGGGAGTCCCTTTCTTTTCCCTTTTTTCTCCTCTGCTTTTTTTTGTTTGTCTCTTTTCCCGTCATTTGTTCTTTTTTGTTATAATGTAATATTCAAAGATCAAGTAACAGAGGCATGTATCTAATCTGAGAATGTGATATAAGGTCTATAATAATGATACTCAAATTAACTGGAAGAATATTATGGATGTAAAATGAGAGGCCTGTAAGATTTAGGAGAAGAATGTTATGTGTTTGCTGAGATGAGAACCATTGTTTTTGCTTTGGTATGAATAAGATAAACTAATAAAAAGATTATGCAAAAAAATAAACCTTAATTGCCCTATGTTCAACCTGCTTTCCAACCTCTGCACATCCCTAACCATATCTCTGACTCCCTCTGCACTGTCCACTTTCTTACAAAGTTTGGCATCATTTGAAAACAGACACCTTACCACTGACCCCCCCATTTCTGAGGTCTACATGTTGATGGGCATAGGTCCTGAGACAGAGCCATGGGAAACCCCACTAGTGACCCGCTTGAATCCTGAGCATTTGCCATTTAAGACCACCCTCTGACCTATAATTCCTGGAGTCATCCCTAGCTCTGCTCTTATGGAATGGCACTACATCAACCACTCTCCATCCCCAGGCATCACCCCTGATGGTAATGTAACCCCCTCCTCCCTGCCCTGTCTAGGGGCATACTTTTTTACTCGCAGTTCTTCCAGGCAGGAAGAAGGGAGCACTCCAAAGCGCTAACATACGAGACATTGCACATCACTGGACCAGGGAAAACAAATGGTCGCCTACCTGCTTGCTGTCTTCAAGCTGTGTATTTTACCTCCTCATTCTCAGCAATGGATCTCCCCCTTAAACTGACCACAAGACCGAGACCTCCCTCTTCTTCTACTACGGAGGTCTCACGGAATCCCTTGCAGCCCCCATGGCTGGATTCCGCCCCTGGAATATAACTCATGAAAAAATAATCAGACTGCAAATATGAGGAGAAAAAGGATTTCATTTCATTAACTCCCCCCTACAGTCAGATATGGCACAGACCACTATTTCTCCCCAACTGGCTTTTATTTTCACCTGCATGGCAAATGATTCCAGTGATACAGGGGTCACTATTCTTTTATGGAAAAATAAATATTCAGCTCCATGGGGCTACAAACTTTATACACTTCAGCTGGACCTAATAAACAGTAGAACCACAAATTTAACCAGATATCAGAAGGATTCTCAATTTCCTACCCTTCCTCTCTCAGTGATCTACCCAAGACCCTGGATCCCAGATCTCTGCAATCTCCTGGCATATAAGGATCTGGTAATCCAAGCCTTCCTTTTACTTCTCTCTAACCGGGTCCCTTTTACTCTGGCACTGGTCGTCCCCCCTTTCATTGGTATGGGAAAGTGAGCTGCCCTCCCCACCTGGACCCTGGGTGTTGTCCCATGCTACAAGGGCATCCAGGATTTTTCCTGATGACCCAAGCCCTGACCCACCTTCCAATGGCTGGCATTGATGTACAAGCTGAGGCTACTTCTACCGATCACTTGACTCTGCCTCAGCCCTCCATGGCCCCCAATTCATTCCAGGGTGTTCTGCTGTTACATTCTTCCCACAGGGTGTCCCTGCCAGGACCACAGCCCTTCAAAATGGTTCCTGGGCTTGAATCAAGCTCCAGCATGGGGACCACCCTCCAAGGTTTACCATTCTTGGTCTGCGACCTGCCCAGACCTAATGGACTGATGCCCCAGGACTTATCCCTCCAAACTGGCCCCACATATGGGTGAAAGGCTCCCCAGCTCCCTCGACCCTCCAGGCCACCCTGCCACACCAGGAATGAGGGGAACCTCTGCCACCGGTTCCCCTCCTGAGAGGGCCCTGCCACAGCCCTCCCAGCCCTGGTAACCTAGGAAAACACAAATGGGCTTCCTAAGGGCTCCTACATCTCTTGGTTAGGCCTACTAAAGCATCCTTACACCCTAGTCCCCCTCGACACAGGCCCTGGCAACCTGTGTCCCCAACAGAGCTCCATACCCCCTCTCCTCGGCCACAGTGCATAGAGACATCCTGACTGCACTCTACTTGTGGGGAATCCCCACTGGCCCTCCTGGAC
Source organism: Neoceratodus forsteri (assembly GCA_016271365.2). Classification (NCBI taxonomy): domain Eukaryota; kingdom Metazoa; phylum Chordata; order Ceratodontiformes; family Ceratodontidae; genus Neoceratodus; species Neoceratodus forsteri. Next base: position 760,760,966 of record CM028136.1, read on the forward strand.
CGCCAAGCTACCTCACTTGCCCACCTATCCTGATCCTAATTGTACTCTTCTAGCCTCCATCCTCCAGCCCCAAGCCCACTGCCCAGGCTGGAAAAGGTCCTGCTACATCCTGTCTGTCTTCTTTTATACCATTTTTCTACACTCTGCTGCCACCTTGAGGTGTCCAGAGCAATATCTCCCAGAGCACTAAACCCATTTCCTAGCTCGGGGAGGGGGTAGGAGAGGAAAAGGGATGCCTTAAATTGGGAATATAAGCCCCACTTTTGCAGGGGGATTACAGTAATTAGGAACTAAATAGATGCACCAGTGACACTGTCAGAACCTGTGCCACCTTCTGTAGCACCCTCGGGTGTAAGCCATCCGGTCCAAGGTATTTATTTACATGCAGGTCCCTGCAGCACCCTCAGGTGTAAGCCATCTGGCCCCAGGTATTTATTTACATGCAGGCACCTGTAGCACCCTGGGATGTAAGCCATCCAACCCCAGGTATTTATTTACACACAGGCCCCTGTAGCACCCTGGGGTGTGTCAGGAGGTCTAATCCTCACCCTCAGGTTCTTGGCAATAATGGGTATGCAAGGAATCACAGACACATTGCATAAGAGTAATAAAACTTGTTTATTACTACCAAAAGGATAATCACAGTTGCCCTAAGCAGTTCTTATCAATAGGAACTAGGAGCCAATGCTAAGCATTCCCTATACCTCGAGGAATCTTTGTGTCTCCTGGGGTCTCTGAGGTAGAAGACGTAATGTCTCACATTATATACCTACGATAATTACCATGGTTACTGTAAGAAACATTTCTAGTTACAGAGATGAGCCCTATTGGCTAAATTAGAGGTGGCTCCACAATCCACGATAACATTATCTAATTTTGTAGTAGTCATCACTTTGTAGAAACAAAGAGGTACAGTTTGTACATAGTCGTGTAATAATACAGATCATCAGAAGATGGCAATGCCGACTCATATATCATAATCATTACAAGGACACAGGTGCCCTAACATCTTGTAAGCAAGAAATACATTTGTATATTCAAAAGTAAAGCGTGTATCAATAATGTGCATACATATCCTAACATCTACTCTTATATAGTAGATGCCCTTAGCCCTATATGTTAGTGTAACATATGCCTAAATGCTAGCTGTCTGTGGTGTACCTGTGGGGGTACCAATTAGGGTGCAGGGACCTCGTGTAACAGGTGTAAGCCATCCAGCCCCAGGTATTTATTTACATGCAGGCCCCTGCAGTCTTTTTGGAACTCTGTCTTCAGTGACATCTCCCAATAACAACTTATGCCCTTTTCATCTTTGAATTTAACCCACTTTCAGGCAGTGGACCCCTTGTTTACACTGTGAAGGGCAAGCAGAAAAATAAATTTAGGATGTTTGTCCTCCTGGTGTCATCCTCTACTGTTACCCCTTGCTGGTCATTTTCTTTAAGTCTCCTTAGGCTTCCTCTTCTCTCTTATGTAGCAGAAGACAATTCTGTTGTTTTCCTTCACCACCCCCTTTGCTACCCTCAGTTCAGTGTCCACATTTGCCTTCCTAATAATTTAGTCAGTAAATTTAAGCTTTTTCATATATTCCTGCTTTCTTCTCTCTGCCTGATCCCTTTGTACTTTCAGAAACACAGAAACATAGAAGTTGAATGAATGCTGCCGTCTTTGTCCTGACATTCTCCCTAACCAAGCCATTAAATCAAATTGGTCTCCTATGTGCTTTTACCCTCTCTGATATTGTCTCTTTTTTATGATCTCCCATATGCTTTCCACTCCAGAAACTTGTATTCCTTTCTGTCTATTTTTAAGAATCTCCTTCATGCTGTCGAAGTTAGCACTTCTGAAGTCAGAGACCAGCACCAATGAAGTTGGCATCTGGTTATCCAGTGAGATCCGAAATCTCCCCATGCTGTGGTCACTTGTCCTCAGAGGCTCTACTATCTTTATGTCACTTACGGTGTCCTTGTTGGACGTTACAACATCCAGTGTGGCACCTTCCCTAGTTACCTCCTGAGCCCATTGTTTCAGAAAATCATTGTGCAGTGCCTCAACAAACTCCTGACTTTTTCCACAGCCTGCTACTGGGATGTCCAATTGGAAGATTAAAGTCCCCCATGAAGACAGTGCTACCTGAGCCTGCTGCCTCTGTTGGCTCGCCACGCAAGGCCTTGTCGTCTTTGGCTGTCTGACCTGGTGGTTCGTGGATCACAAATATCCTCAGGCTATTTCATCCCTTTTCAACCAGCTGGGCAGAAGGGGCACAGTACAATGTTTCATCTGAGAATGACAACACCAACAGTGCAGTACCCCATGCTCAGTGCTTTATAACAGTGCAGCATGTGATATGAACCCCAAGCCCCTATGTGGGACATGAAAACATGACCTTCTGGCCCACAGTCAAGGGTGCCACTGACTAAACTACATTAAAAAAAAGTAGAACTCAACGTTTTTTTTTTTTTTTTTTAGTTTTTGGTAACCGGGTAAGGCCCACTAGGCACAAGTGGCTGTTTTCAGGAGCGACCTGGGAGCACTGGGTGGTTAAGTGACTTGCTCAGAGTCACACAGTATGCAAGTGGGGGTTGTGAGACTCAAACCCAGGTCTGGTCTGCTAGATGTAGCAAGCTCGCTCACAGCTTGTCACTCTAACCTGTAGGTGAAAAAGCCCTGTCTTGTACCTACCAACCTGTTGACACTGGTGCATGCCCTCATCACATCTAGAGTAGATGACTGTACTGCTGTTTAACTTCTCCTGCAGCTTTGGCAGCCAATTTATAAGCATCTCACAAAAGTTTTTTCAGACGTTTGGTGTACTCCAGGTAAGATTCAGTTGAAGTTTTACCAGCATATATTTCGAATGCTAAGTCAATTGGAAACCGGGCTTCTCGACCAAACATGAGCAGGTAAAGGTGAAGCATCTGTAGCACTGTTTCAAATACAATTGTAGGCATGCACCAACTTGGGGACATGCTGGCTCCAGTTTCTTTTCTGTGCAGGATCCAGTGTACCTAACATATCTAACAAGGTACAAATAAATCTTTCAGGTTGTGGGTCCCCTTGCAGATGATAATGTGTGGGGCCGGATTGCTGAATGCCATGAGCAGTAACAAATTCTTTCACTAGGTGGCTTTGAAAGTCAGTACCTTGTTCAGAGTGAAAAAGCTGAGGTATACCACAATGTGCCACAAATTCTTCAAGCTTCTGAACAACAGTTCAGGCGGTCTGATTTTCAGTCAGGTAGGCTTGTGTGTACCTGGTGCAATGGTCAGTAATGACTAGGATATGGCTATAACTTTTACTATCTGGTCCCAATGACAAAAAGTCCATACAGACCAGTTCTAATAGTTGAGTAGTTTTAATATTCACAAGTGGTACTGCTTTCTTGGGCAAAGTCTCTCTTTGAACACACCTGGCACAGTTCTTTCAGCACTTGTCCCCATCAGATACCATTCTGGGCCAGTAAAATCTGCTCTGCACAAGGATCAAGGTGTGCTCAAACCCGAGGTATTCCACGTCATTGTGAAGTGCTTCAAGGACAACTTAACAGTATTTTCATGGTAGCACCAACTGATGGCAGGCAGTCACTGTTTTGGGGTCTTGCACACTTTGGTACAGAAGGCCATCTCTCAGGGACAACTTGTTTCATTCTTTAAACAAAATGGGAACATCAGGATTGTCATTTGGCACCTTCTCTGGGCCTTCTCCCTTTCCAAAAATGAAATTACTCCTTTAAGCCCATAATCTTGCCTCTATGACCATTTCTCTTCTCTCCGCTTAGGCCGGGACAAATGCCTAATGTCCAAACTCTCCAAGTGGCAATAAGCTTCAGGTATGGAATCAGGGTGGGCTGCCATTGCATCAATAGCTCTTGTGGGACAATCAGGCACCTTGTTATCAGTGTTCACAAATTTTGTACATAAAGTCTTTACACTTACAGGAGTCATACGAGTTCACTGTTTCTCATCTGACGGGTGAGGTCTGTGGGACAGGGCATCAGCATCTGTATTGTTCATGCCCTTACAGTACTCTAGGGTGAAGTCATATGTGGAAAGGGGAGACAGCCAGCTGTGATCTACGGCATCCAACTTAGCAGTGATGCTGACATATGTGAGTGGACTGTTGTCAGTTCTCATCGTAAACTTAGCTCCATAGAGGTAATCATGAAACTAGTCAGTGACGGCCCATTTTAAAGCTAAAAACTCCAGTTTGTGGGCTAGGTAGTTCTTTTCACTGGGCATCAGACTCCTATTTGCAAATGCCACAGGTCTCAATACTTCAGGGTACTCTTGATACAGCATGGCTCCTAGCCCATCCTGCTGGCGTCCATATGTAAAAAATAGTGCTTGATGGGATCAGCAAAAGCCAGCACCAGAGCTCCAGTAAGTCTCTTAAATATCTTCCTGAATGTATTTTCACAGTCCTGATTCCACTTGTTTCCAAATGTTTCATTAGGTTTGTAATATGTCCGTTTGGGTGTTTTTTTCACCTTCTGCTTCTGGTAGTTGGTAGGGGGGTTCCCTTGCAATAAGTTTGTAAGCGGCCGGACCACCTTGGAGAAATCCTGGCTAAATCTTCTGTAATAACCATAGAACCCCAGAAAAGACTGTAGAGTCTTCAGGTTATGGGGCCTAGGCCAGGTAGTAAGGGTCTTAATCTTGTTGGGATCCGTTTAGACTCCTGCCAAAACAATGCGTTCTACGTATTTTACAGAGGGCTGACAGAACTGGCATTTGTCAATTGACACTTTGAGTCTAAATTCTTCTAGTCTGTCCGAGACCTTCATCAAGTATTCTTTGTGCTCTTCCAGTGTGTGTCCAAAAACAGTTAAATCGTCCAGATAAATTAGCACTTGCAGCAGAGTCATACCTCCTACGGCTTTCTCCATCAGCCGCTGGAAAGTGGCCAGTGCCCCCGAGATACCCTGTAGCATCCGTTGAAACTAATAAAACCCTAGGGGGCAAATGAAAGCTGCATTTTCCTTGTCTTCTTCAGCCACATGAATCTGATAGTATCTGCTCTGTAAGTCTAAGATGTAGAACCATTTACTGCCAGTGAGACAGCCCAGAGCATCCTCCAAGTGTGGTACCCTGTATCGGTCTGTTATAATATGCTTACTCAAAGTCCTGTAGTCAATACACAAGTGCATGGCCTGATTCTTCTTACGGGTTACAACTATGGGGTATGCATAAGGACTTTTGAATTCAGTTATGATACCAGAAGCTAGCAGTTCCTGTAACTGTTTGAGAACATCTTCCACATCCACTGGGGTTAGCCATCTAGACCTCTCACGAAAAGGTCAGTATCACTCAGATGTATGTGATGCTCTTCACTACAGGCAAATCCAGTGTCAAGTTCACTTGTAGAAAAAACATTAGCCCTCTCAGCTAACTTCTGCCTCAAGTTTCTCTTGTACAATTCAGGTACTGGGGAGTCTCCAAAATCAAACAGGTTAGGATCAAACATTCTTCCTGTGGCAATAATCGGGACTGCAAGTTGTACCATTTCTACATTGCTAAGGTCCTTCCTTTCTGAACAGTCACTTGTCAGTTTCATTTTTCACCAGGATGCTAACCTTGTTCGTTCCAATGGGGATACCAGCAGGACGCATCATGCTTCTCTGTACTAACAGGCTATTTGGTCGTTCTCCATCTGTGGGTGCATCCAGAAAGTAAGCATGGCTTCTGGCGGTCATATCATACTCTATCTTCCTATCACTTGGCACTCAGCACCTGTGGCCAACACCAAAGGCCAGGCATCCTTTCTTTGAATTACACCCACTCAATCATCTTCAGCATCTGGCTTCCTGGAAGCGGTCCCCTTCAAGTAGATATTTTGGCTCAGAGGATGTATCTCTTAGCTGCAGAATGACTGTGGACCCTTCATCTCTTGGCATAACTGAGCCAGTCTCTGAAACATGTTAGCTTTTGTCATAATCAACACTGGAGTCTCTCCTTCCATCCCAGTGTTAGGGCATACCAGGGCAAGCACTTCAATGGGGGGTTGTACTCCTGACACACTTTGGGGGAATGCTATTTGTATGACAATGTACCCTCATTACTGGTAGGGCTTTTCGCTCACCCTCCAGATATCCAGTCCTTCCAGTGGCTGTAAGGGCATGTGACTCAAATACTTCTAGTACTAATCTTCAAACATGACAGTCACTTGGGCCCTACTGTCAAGTAACACCATACAATACACCCCTTCAGTCTTGGCTGGGACCCTAGCCGATGGTCCTATTAATCCTGAGGGAATCGTGGGGCCTTTAACATTAATAAGTTGTATCTGTTTTATACAGCAGGTCTTTGAGTCCCACTGATGTCTCTCTGACATATGCTTCTCTTCCAACAACTTCTGTACTACTATATCCAAATATACAGGCCTTCTGCAATTTTGTCTTTGGTACCCATCTTCACCGCACTGGTAACAAAGAAATCCACCATTGCTTGCGGAAGATACCTTCTCAGACTCTGGTGAGACAGACTTACCATCAGGGTACTATCTCAAACCCCCTGCAGAAGAAGTGTTCTCTCTCAGATTTTGGTCACTAGTAGTCCGTGGCACTGCTACCTGCTCAGTCAACTCTTTTATCTGTTTCTTCAAATCCTCACTCTCACTGGTGTCTCACCTGGGCGAATCTTGGGTTACAGGAGTCTCTACTTTTCTCAGAGGTGCCACCTTCGGCCTTTGCTGTGCATCTCTATCTTCCTTTTCTCAAACTTCATGCATCAACTTACCATAGAAAGGGGGATTACCCAGTCGTTCTGTTAAGTGCAACTTCATCATCAACATTTCAGAGTGCCCAGCTCCCTCTAGGACTTGCTCCAGCCTCAGTCTATTCATTTATTGGACAGCCGCTGCTCCCTTATGGTAGGCTCTCTGCATTAACTGCTCGAGATGAATCAAGTATTCAGACAGTTTTTCACCTTCTCTTTATACTGCACCTTGTAACTTTCTCAGAACTCAGAAGCCACTGTTGGTACTCCCAAACATGCTTTCTAGGGTGTTGAGATGCATCTGGGCAGTAGCATCAGGTTGGGTAGCTTGCAAAGCTCCAATACCGTCCATGGCTGGCCCTCTCAAACTCTCCCACAGTCGTGTCTCTTCTCAGCTTTGGGACAATGAGGATCTTGTACCATGGGAGTGGCTTAACCTATCCAAGTTTCAAAATCATCTTCTTCGGACGGCACTGGTTTTCTTCCAGAGAAGGGCCTTAGTCTCTGGTAGGACCCTGTGCCCCTCCCCAACACCCAAGTAACTAACCAAGCCAGATGCTGATCAGGTGGGGTGACACTGTCAGTTTTATATAGTTCTGGCACATCTTGGAGGGGTTTTCCCCTCTGATTTCAACCACTTTTCAAATTTCACTTTAAAATAATCTTCATCTGAATAACCCATTGGTATTTTCTTATCACTGTTGGATGATACTATGGTCCAGGTGGACCTGGCCCCCCATGGGGAGATAGTAATTGGCAGCTTGGAAACATCAATCTCAGTATCACCGTTTATCAAAGCAAGCACACTGTTACTGGTACAGTCGTACCTTAGTCCTTGTACAGTACCTTTAAACTGTCAAAACAATCCAATGCCAACAGTTCATCCACAATTTAGGATCTATCAAACTTTTCTGAAATACCAGTCACTAAAAGGGCTTTTTTATAATCCAATTTCTCCCCTCGGCACCAACCTTTCAAATCGTGTTGGGCCATAGTGACTTTTCACAAATGGGGGAGCAAAATTTCTCCTTTTTCAGAAATGCAATTTGGGGGGTGACAAATAAGGGGGCAACAGATCCCAGCAGTGTCTCCACTTGTAATTGCCCCTTTTGGACTCACCTCAGCTGTTTCCAGGGCCCTTGGGTTTTTCTCAGACACACCTCAAGTGGGCTGGCCTAGTTTCACAGCTAGACAAGTGGTACTGGAACAGTAAGTGTGCTTGGTGCCTTCACCTGGGATAGTAGTACGGCATACCTGTGGGTAAATGTCAGGTTAACACCCCCCTAGGAAAATATAGTAACTGCCCCCATTGTACTGTCCCCACACAACAGTAATTTCCCCTTTTAGCAATGAGTCACAAGACCAGAATGTAACATTAGCAATTATTAGTTTTATTTGGGGGAAGGTGAGAAAAGGGAAAAAAAGTAGTTCAACACCATTAACAACTGTTAAAACCCTTTTAACCCACACACTCCCCACTCCCATCCATGGGTGCACCAGGCTTCCAAATGGCAGCTGCCCAAAAGTCTAATAAGTCTCTTGGGTGGGTACCACACCACCATGAAGCAGACACTGGGGATCTTTCATTGGGGCCCAAACAATTCAAACGGCAGCAACAGTTGCAAAACTTTACTTTCTGCCTGGGCACAGCTTTAAACTTGGCACAGTCCTGCCCAGGACTTAACACCCTTATTTCTGACTGACTAGCTAGCTAGCTAACTAAACAAAGACTTCCCCAAAGCCACAGCCCAGGGTACTTAAAGTTCAGTAGTTTACAAGGAGGTGGCAGAAACTTGTTTCACAATACCATGCTGGTATCAGGAGTTGTTGGTGCAACACAGCATCAGTCAGCTGAAGGAATGAAGAATGCTGGTCTTCACCTGTCAGGCCCTTCCAATCTTCACCCCAGAGGCCTTTGTATGCAGTGTTTTACCTGGCAGGCCCCTCGATGTCTTCCTTTCTGGTGGTCTCCTCTTCAGTCTGGGTACACAGCAGGCTGGTGGTTACCCAAACTGATGCTTGGCACACACTTTTCTCTGCTGCAGATACTGTGGGATTAGACAGCAACCTTTACAGTCTCTGCCTTTCAACTGCCAAACTCTGCTGGCTCTTTCTGCCCTGTAGGGCAGTCAATTCTCTCTCTGTCTAGCTGTGGAGTCTCCAAGCTTCCTACAGTCACAGGTTCAAATCTTAGAATCAGCTTCCAAATTCTCAGCAGCAAATTCACTCAGCCATAGGTTCAAATCTCACCAGAAACTTCTCACTTCTCAGCTGCAAATTCACTCAGATGCAGGTTCAAAGCTCACCAGAAACGTCTAACTTCTCCACAGCAAATTTACTACCTGTAGGTTCAGCTCTCACTATGGGAACTTCTCACACAGTCCAGTTCCTTTGCCAGGGACTATGCTCTGTTCCAGACATTCTGCAGCTTGGTCTAATACCGTGGCCAAGTAAGGTCTTTGGCAAAAAAGGCAGGCCTTCAGGGCTAGCAAGCCCAAAACAGTCTCTCTTCTACTGAACTCACTGGCTGAACACTCAGGAATCCCCCTTTGGTGGGCAAACAGTCCTTTTTATCAGCTTTCCAATAGCCCCCTCTCATTGGCTACAGCAGTTGTCCGAGTGGACAAATTGATATTCATTTAACTCACTTGACACCCTAGTGGTCCCTCACTTGGGTGGCAAGAAAAGTTCCACTTTTTTCTCCCAGCAGTCCTTTGTGCAGTCCCATAGAGCCCTCTTGCAAAATCCCTGCATCCAATTGGCTGAGGCAGGGGTTAAAGGTGGCCATCATGGCTGCTGTAAATACAATCCATATAGAGTCCCAACTTTACAATGATTTATATTTTATTTCCCCCACAGATCTGTGATAGCCTCTCTTATTTGCCCTCCGGCTGCACAGTCATAGACTAAAACTCTTTTCCCCTGCCTGTCACACCTTTCATTATACAGTCCCCCCTGGCAACAGGCAGGGAGCTCATTAATATTTATTTTCCCTCATATATATTTATGGCCAGGCCATCACACAACCAAACCAGCCGCAGGTATGGACAGCACCATCTCAGGCACACTGACTCCCAGTTGCCACACAGTATTTGTGTTTGCCCACCACATCTAAGGCGGCAGCTGCCCCACCCACTCTCCACCTTCTCACCCTTGGTGATCTTTTCTGGTATAGGACCACTGTGTCACATGACCAGTCATGTGACCACTGCCCTGGATTTTTTTCTGTCTCCTTAGTTCATCATTTGCTGCCTATACTATTGGGCCACTAGGGGCCACTGCTTCATCACCTTGCTTCAGTGACTCCAATTACTGTAGCCTTGCTAACATGTCCTCCCCCTGTGCTCTTCTCCCTCCCTCATTGCTCTCCTTTTCTTTCATCCTGTCTCCTTCTCTAATCCAGCCCCATCCTTTCCCAACTCCTCCACTTATACTCCTTGCCCCTTATGTAACCAATCCACCTCTCCCTTCTACGTTCCCCACCTTCCTCCTCTGACTTTATCCCACTACTGCTTCCACCCTGGGCTACTAAACGTCTCTCTTATAAAGACAGATGCCATCTGGCATCTCCTGCCTCCTATCCCCTCTAAACGTCTTTTTCCCCTATTTCGCCAAAAAAAGCCTAAATGTCAAGCTCCTCTCTATCCCCTTCTCATGTTTTTCCTACTCCTAGCAGGAGATGTCGAGCTAAATCCTAGCCCCTCCCATCCCACCTCACCGCTGACCCTTCCCAAGGGCCTGAGGTTCTTCCATATAAATGCCTGAAGCCTCCTTCCTAAATTGGATGACCTCAAAGTATGGGTCACTCAGCACTCCACTGATATCCTATGTATCATGGAAATGTGGCTGTCTTCACATATCTCAGACAGCCAGATTGCCCTCCCCAACTATAGCCTTCACTGCCAAGACCGTGGTTAAAGGGCAGGCGGGGTTGCAATTTACGCCAGAAATTTTCTTACCTGTAATATCACCCACCATGAAACAGTCCCCAAATCTCCTGAACTCCTTATAGCCAAGCTCACCCTTCTGTCCTCAAATCTGCTTTTTGTTGGAGTTCTGTATATGTCCCCAAAATGTCCTCCCTCCTCCCTTGTCTCCTGCATTACGTCCACTACCACCCTTGCATCTGCAGGTGAACTGATTCTTCTTGGTGACTTCAATCTGGACTGGCTCTCCCCATTGTCTCAAAATACATACATAGATACATAGATACATAGACAGTGTCAGCAGATAAGGGCCTATGGCCCACCCAGTCTGCCCATTTGAGCTTGTAAGTTCAGTTTATGTTTTCCAAGAAGTCTGTTGCCCCTTACCCCTTACCTCCAGAATTCCTTTATGTCTATCCCATGCATTCTTAAATCCCGTGATTGTTTCAGCCCCCACCAGTTCCTCTGGCAGGGTGTTCCACTTGTCCACCACCCATTCTGTGAAGAAATTCTTCCTCATGTTTCCTCTGAATCGTCCTCCCTCCAACTTCATCCCATGCAATCTAGTCCTGGAACATCTTTTCACTTAAAAATAGTGTATTCCTGCACCATGTTCCTCCCTGTAAGATACTTGTATGTCTCTATCATATCCACTCTGTCCCTCCTCTCCTCCAGGGAGTACATGTTCAGTTCCTTCAACCTGTCCTCATAGGACTTGTGATGCAATCCATGCACCATCTTTGTTGCCCTCCTCTGAACCTTCTTTACCCTGTCAACGTCCTTACGTAGGTAAGGTCTCCAAAACTGCACAGTGTACTCCAGGTGGGACCTTACTAGTGTCTTATATAGTGGAATTATGACCTTCCTTTTCCTGCTGGTGATGCCCCTGCCTATGCATCTCAGCATCCTATTTGCTTTACCTGCTGCCTTCTCACACTGTTTCTCTGCCTTGAGGTCATCAGAGATGATAACCTCAAGATCCCTTTCTGCTTGGTGCATGCTATCCTCACCCCCAACTGATATATTGTGCCAGTGGTTTTCGTCTCCATATGCATTATCTTGCACTTCCTTGCATTGAATTTCAACTGCCAAACCCCTGACCATTCTTCAAGTTTCTGCAGGTCCCTTCTCATTCTGTCTACACCTCTGGTGTGTCTACTCTGTTACAGAGCTTTGTGTCATCAGCGAACTGTGAAATTCTGCCTTCTAGGTCCTGCGCAAATGTCATTGATGAAGATATTGAATAGGACGGTCCTAGCACTGATCCCTGTGAGGCCTCACTGGTCACTCTCTTCCTCTGTGGAGTGACAGCCATTTACCACCACCCTCTGTGTCCTGCCACCCAGCCAGTTACCTACCCACCACACTCTACTGTCCTGCCCACACCCATATTCCCCAGTTTGTGCAATAGTCTTCTATGTGGCACAGTGTCAAGGCTCTTGTTGAAGTCCAGACAGGCCATGTCCACTGCCCTCCCCTGATCCACCTCCCAGTCACCCAGTCAAAAATTCAATGAGGTTGGTCTGACATGACCTCCCCTGGTGAAACCATGCTGCCTTGGGTCCTGTAGTCCATTGACAACCAGATGTTCCACAATCTCTCCTTCAGTAGTGCTTCCATGATCTTCCCCACTACCGGGTGGGAGGCTGAGTGGTCTGTAGTTCCCTGCTTCCTCTTTGTTCCCACTTTTGTATAAGGACTACATCTGCTATCCTCCAGTCTTTGGGTACCCCTGTTTCCAGTGATCAGCTAAACAGGATAGCCAGAGGTTCAGCCACCACCTCTCTTAGTTCTTTAAGGACCCAGGGTGCACCCATCTGGCCCCCTGGCTGTATCAACTCTTATTACTTCCAGTTCCTTCCAGGACCCTTTCTCGTAAAGAGACTTGTGTCCATTTCTGCACCATTCTCACCCTTGCACTGCTCAGACCCATTACCTCCTCTTCCTCAGTAAAGACTGAGCAGAAATATCTGTTCAATATGTCAGCTTTACTGTTGTCATCCTCCACACAGCCCCATCCTCCCCCTTCAGTCTCACTGTCCCTCCCTTTGCCTTTCTTTTTTCACTTATGTACCTGTAAAAGGTTTTGTCCCCTCTACCCACTGATTTTGCAATGTGTTCTTCTGTCTGAGCTTTGGCTTCCCTTACTGACCTCCCTGCCTCCCTTTGCTTCTCCTGGTACTTCTCCCTATCCCCTTCTGCCTATCCAGATAGAATCTTTAGACCTGTTCCAACTGATCAAAGAGCCTACTCATCCCAACCTTCACACCCTGTCCCACACCCTGCTTGACTGGGTGTTATCAACCCACCTGCACCGCATCAGCGCCGCTGTGTGATGCTACCCTCACCCACTTCACATCTATTTTCTTAATAGTCTGGGATTCCTACTCCCCACTGAAAATAGTTAGGGTAAAGCGCTACCACTACCCTTGGATCCTTCGTGATATCCTGTCCATGTGCAAAACCCGTAACGTCGCTTGGTCCTGTTTCAAAACCTCCAGTGACCCAGCAGACCTGCAGAACTACAGGACCCACTGTAATGGCTGCACAAAGGCAATTTCCCATGCAAAATCTGGCTACTTCAAAGTCCGACTGCTCCCCTCTAACAATTCTCCATCATCCTTCTGGAATGATTTCCACTCGTTCCACTCATTCCTGCTCCCCTCCTTGGAACCTCCCCAACCCACTCTTCACAAGGCTAGTTCCCTCCTCCGTCACAGCTGCCCTAAACAATTTCTTTATAACGTGTGCTGTCCCACAAGACCACCCCTCCACCACTCCCATCTTCCCCCCACCTCTTCACAGCCTACCGGCTTTCAGATGCCCCGTGTCTCCCCCTCAGAAGTCCTCAGTGCACTAGGGTCCCTAAACCCTTCTAAAACAAGCCCTAATGGTATACACCCTAAACTTCTCATTATCTCTGCTTTTTCTATTCTTATCCCTCTTACTCACCTCCTCAATCTATCTTTCTCCTCCTCAACCATCCCCTTAGCCTGGAAATCAACTACAGTCCTCCCCCTCCACAAAGTGGATAACCCAACCACCCCAGGAAACTATCGCCCCATATCACGTCTCCTCTCACTTGCCAAGGTCCAAGAAACCCTTGTTCTTACTTGGCTAAATGACTTCCTCTCTGCCTCTAACACTCTCTGCCCTGTCCAATCTGGATTTAGGAAATTACACACCACCACCTCGTCCTCCTCCCTTCTTCTTTTCACTGATGTCATCTACACTTTGATGGATCACAAGCAGATCACCTCTGCCATATTTATTGACCTTGCAAAGGCTTTTGATTCCATCTGCCACCCTCTCCTTCTAAACAAGCTAAGCACCAGTGGTCTTTCCCCTGCTCTTGTCTCATTGTTCTGCTCTTATATAACAGGTAGGTCCTAATCAGTCAAGGTAAACAATGTCCTATCTCCCCCACCCCCCCATCTTGCTGGTGACCCACAAGGATAGATCTTTGGACCAATTCTTTTCTCTCTGTTTATAAATGATTTGCTTTCTTGATGTACCAATGCCCACATCCACATGTATGCAGACAACACCATCCTAGTATTATCTAGTCCCTCTGTCCCAGACATCCAAACTCCCCTTCAACATGATTTCACTGCAGTAATACACTGGCTTAGTGCTAGCAGTCTAAAAATGAATACCAAAAAGACTGTTGCCGTGACCTTCAGCTCAAAGCAGAAACTTGCCAGAATCCCCTCTCTCCCTGCCTTCTCTACCCACGATGACACTCTTCCCGAAGTCCCAACCTTTAAATACCTTGGAATGTGGCTTGACCCCTCACAGGACTTCTCCTCCCATTTTAAGGCCCTTCACTCTTAGCTACACCCCAAACTGGGGTTTCTTTACCGACACAAGTGTAGTCTCTCCCTCCCAGTCTGACTGGATCATCTTGTATAATGAATTCTCCCAGCCATCCACTATGCTGATATCATCCATGGCTTGGCCCCGGCCACCTCCCTCACAAAACTTGATGTCCTCTTGAATGCTTTCTGTCATTTCGCCCCAAATTCACCCCCTCTGACTCACCACTGCAACCTCTACTCCTCCCTATCTCTTCCATCTGTCTCACAAAGATGCATATCCCACTGTACTACTTTCATCTCTAAATACTGGTTTGACACACCTCCTTCCTACCTCTCCTCCCTATAGCTCCAGCCACCCCATACCCCTACCCCTCGCCAACAAATTTTGCCTGCTCTTTCACCCTTCCACGTGCCAGGACCTCCACAGATAAACTTGCTTTCTCCTTCAGACTCCCTTCCCTCTGGAATGACTTCCAACACAACGGCACCTCACTCCCTCCTTTCCTGCACTTAAGTGCCTACTCAGACCATCCACAGTAACAGCCTGCTACTGTCCACAGAACTAAGTTATGCCCAAAACCTTTGTCCTCCCCTTTGTCTCCCAACATAAATAAAAATGTTACCTCATTATATGCTCTGTCAAAGTGATATTGTTCTCTTTTTTCATTTGTAAATATGACTTTGTAACCTCACTTTAAAAGTGCAATATGTTTGTATGTTATTTAGTACTGTATTTTGAATCTTTGTAACTCTTTTGTTGTGTTCTTTATTTGTACCCCCTGTCCCTGGGTCACACCTGGAAATGAGCTTCAACTCAGTGTGTCTTTCCTGGTTACCAAATTTAAAATAAATAAAAATAGCACTTATTGGCGCTCTGTATATAAACATTTGTAGGGTTTCAAAGTGGCCTCCTCCGTGTATCTGGACCCTGTTTTGTCCATCTAGGGGTCCAGGAACACTGGAGAGGCTTTAGTCATGCTGCAGCAGTGGCAAGAAAGCAGATGCACTCTACTGCGCATGCACAGACTGCTGGCTCACACATTTCTATGGCTGCAGCATGGCGGTTTCATGTCTTCATTCCTCCGGCCCCATTCACACTGGGAAACACATAGAGGGCCTACCACAAGTGAGGTGTCCAAGGTCAAACTGTTCAAGTGCTGATAAATCATTATTTAACAAGTTCCCCACTGCATATTGCATTTATGCAATAGGAAAGGGATTTTTTTTGTATGATTTCAGTTTATTTTTGGCTGTCTAGAGGAAATGTTTTTAAACAGAAGATGGCAGCTGAGGTTAACAAGGGAGCTTTTGGTGAAAATGGGTTGAAGTTTGTAAGTGGGCTCATTTGAAATAAGCCATAGAAATGTGTGCCGATTTGTTTTTAAAATGAAGTGGTGTTGATTTTTTTTTCTTGTGTATGGGGAGGACAATTTCTTGACTGATCACTTATTGCCAAGAGACATGAGAGGGCGAGTGGTGCCTGCAGCTGAAGAGGATGGGGAACTGCATTTGAAAGGGCAGACACAGAACCAGAAAAAATACGCAATTTTTTCTTGTTTTTTTTTTTTTTTTATGTTTAACTAGGCACATAGTAGAAAGGACAGGAGCAATATAGCAAATCCAGATTGTAAGTGCAAGGAACTTGGAAGTGAGCAACCATGTGAGTGTGAGGGGGCGATGTGAATCTGGCTACAGTCTGAGAGAAACGTAAGAAAAATAAGTAAAATCAGAGATTTTGATATGTACTGCAGGACCTCTTATTGCTGCAGTGTACTGAATGAAGGGAAAGTGAATGTACTATGTAGGGAACTTATGTAAGTAGACTGGTGACGGAGTCAGAGGAAAGTGAATGTGCTATGTAGGGGAGCGTATGTCGTAGACTGGTGTGGAGTCAGAGGAAAGTGAGATGTACTATGTAGGGACGTGTAAGTAGACTGGTACGGAGTCAGAGGAAAGTGAATGTACTACGTAGGGAACGTATGTAAGTAGACTGGTGACGGAGTCAGAGGAAAGTGAATGTACTATGTAGGGAACATATGTAAGTAGACTGGTGATGGAGTCAGAGGAAAGTGAATGTGCTATGTAGGGAACGTATGTAAGTAGACTGGTGATGGAATCAGAGGAAAGTGAATGTACTATGTAGGGAATGTATGTAAGTAGATTGGTGATGGAGTCAGAGGAATGTAACAAAAAAACAAACAAAGGAGCTGCTTAACACAGTTGTTAAGTTCTTTTTAGCTGTGTGTGAATTCACGGACTGTGCAGAGAGTGAAGAGCTGCTGCGTGAAAATGCTGCTTTCATAAAAGGTACTTTTATTTTCCTGTATAGCAAGGGAAAGTAGTGCCAGCAGCCAGGGAGGGGGGGTCACATAGAAACTGTGTACATAAATGGAGTGTGACACAGTAACTATGTACATAAATAAAATTTATGTACACAGTTACTCAGATAAACAGATACAGTATATCACACTCCATTTCTATCCACCCCTACTGCATACATTTAGACTCTGGATTTCAGAGTGGCATATAGGTTAAGTTCTTAACCTTTCTGGGGCATAGGAGGGATCATTACCACAAATAGAGGGACATGAGTATCTGGGGGTTTATTTAATATGTTTCAAAGTCTCCAGAGTCTCATGATTTCCTTTTGATTTTAAGGAGGTTATTCTAGTTGTTGTTTATTGTAAACCACAGAACAAGCCCAACACTTTTGTCAGCACTGACTAAAATGTCAGTTTCACATCCTCCAATGGCTAATATCTGGCTCACTGAACTTGTATGGTTCCATTGAGTGATCCAAGAGCCCTATGCTAGAATTATACTGTAGCTGTCCAGATCAGTTGAAGATTGGTACAGTCAGACCTGGTTAAGCCATGCCTTGTTATTACATATATCCGATTATCTGAACAGTTAACCTCTAAAATTCATTCTTTGTCATGTTAATTGCCTCTTTAATATGGAAACCTCTGTTTCTGAATCCAAATCCTGCGTTCTGAGTACAGAGACCATTATGATCATTCATTTTAACCTGGACAATCCATAGCAGGTGTTAATGAGTGTGCTAATAGCAGTCTTCTTAATCCCTCTTAATCCTCTCTGACATCACAAGTAGAAAATAGGAAGTTGTTATCCCTCTGTACAGACAGTTGGTGAGACCCCATCTGGAGTACTGTGTGCAGTTCTGGAGACCCCATCTACTTATCCAATAGGTAAGGAATTGGGCAGACTAGGTGGGCCGAGCGGTCCTTATCTGCCATCAAAGTCTATGTTTCTATGCTTCTGTGTTAAAGGTGACAGGAAATGAGTTTTAGATAGTTAAAATTCCTCCCATTTTCCTTTCTATGCCAGTATGTGTTCTAAAATGCTTTGACACATTTTTGATAAATAAATAACCTAGCTTTGGGATGCACTCAGCTCTACCTCAAGTTACACTCTCTTCACTAGCTACTTCTCTTTCTTTTCACATTCCTAAACATTCTCTGGAATCAGTGACACCATTACAGGTTATTCATATGAATGGCCTGGAATGATGTTACTAATGTCACAGAACATAAAGGCAGTTGAAAAGAGAGCACAGCAACTGCTGAGGGGAAAGGGATTCACTGCGGTTACAAAGGCAAACAATAAATTATTAATTTAACAAAAAAGGTCAAAACATGGAAACTAGAATATTTTAACTGCTCAGCACTGTATTACCAAATTTCTAATTTTCTAATAAAGTAAACAAAAAAAAGCATTGGTCATTGCCTGGTTGCTACATATATTTTTATTACGTAACAAAATGGTCAAAAACAAATGTTTATGGATTACCCAGGTCTGACTGTATTAATTAATAATTTCATTGGTATATTATGTGTTATATAAATATTCGATTTTGTCATATGTGTTATTTCCTTAATCTTTGCTTTCTTTGTGGTGGATGAGAATGGACTGGGAACCATTCATTAAAGTAAGAAAAACAGTAAATCTAAAGACTAAGTAACTAACAAAACATTTCATGTGACTGCCATGGTATTTAACAAAGTTCCAAGCAAGACAATATGATTAAGTAGCAATATTTTAAAATGTGGAAATGTGTAGCAAATTTTGACTGTCAGGAAATGACTGTGGTATAGTGCATTTCATACACACTGTGACTTAAAGCACTTTACAATCTGAAAGCAATTACAGCAGCCAGTAGAGGCTCCCACAGAGGTTAAATGGGACAGAAATTAGTTCTAACTGGCAGCAATTAATAATGTACAAAGCAGGGGAACAGGCAGCTAACAAACATGGAGTTGGCACCAACTATTTAAAAACGAAACAAGACAGCAGCAACAAAATAGGGCAGCTCAGCACTGCAATGAAAAAGATCACAAACGTTTGGTCTAGTTGAAACTGTTTAATCAAAATAAACTAAACAAACAGTAAATAGCAGCACCCCTCTCCTGTGTACACAGCCTGTGTAAACAGTTTCAACTAGACCAAACGTTTGCAGTCTTTTTCGCTGCAGTGCCGAGCAGCAATTAATAATGTTTCTGTTTCCTGCAATGAAATTCATACCTTCAAATGATTCTTATTTAACTGTACCTGAATAAGCAGTGATGTGAAAAAACTGCGTCAGTTGTTTTCTTTTTATGGACAACATGCTACACAGTTCTCTTCACAGAACCAGCAGTTTGGAATTTTTACTACATCATGGTTTGTTTACAGAATGCTAATTACAAGCCGTTGACCTATCAGAACCTTGCTTAAAGTCCTGTGCACAAACTGTGACATCGCTAAAACTCAGGCTCACTGGTTCGATGAGGAGTACTGTGACTGAATGCTGCTCATAAGAAAGCAATGCAAAATACAATTGTTCATATAACTTCTTATTCAGGTAGTTTAATTTGGATGCTTTAGGTAAATTAATATAATTTCTGAAAATAATATTATAAATAGCTGCCATTTAGAAATAATTTCCTGCCCGCTTTAAGCAAAATGGAGGGAGGTTATGCCAAAAAAAAAAAAGAGAGAGAGGAAGTGATTGAGGACAGTTAAGTGACTTGTTCAAGGTTACACAGTAAGCTAATGGCAGTAGTGGGATTCAAACATGAGCCTATTCAGTGACACAGCTGTACACTGTAACCACCCACCTGGCTGCACTGCTTCCTTGCATTTTGTATGCTGTTATCCAACAGAGTCACAGCACCTATGTTTGCATCCTACTGAACACAAGCAAAGATAATACAAATTTGTTATTGCCGCTGCTGTTTTGAAATTTAAAATGAATGTTTAAAGAATATCAGGTGGGTTCCAGGGCTAGAAAACAATCTTGGTAGTTAGCCTCCATAGTTTGAAATATTTACCTTCTGGTGATGGGCAATGCATATACTCAGGAATGGATTTACAACCAGTTATAGCACAATTCAGCCACACTTGCAGTACATGCAACAAGACTGATAGACCACAGAAAATGTGTCTTTTTGTCACAAGTGTTGCGAGTTGCACAATGAAAAAGAAGCATGCATCAAATACTTAATTCATGCATGATTGTTCAGCCGTAAATTGTTCAAAGTGACATAACTGCATCAGAATATCTGAAAATCGCAATGCCTCTGAAGCCTTTTCTGAATGACCTGTGTAAAGAAATCATCAATGCGTGGCTGGCACACACTATGCAAATAATTGCAAAACTCAGGAAAGCAACCCAAACTCAGGGGGAAATAGGACCCCCTAACACTAATATGTCATCATCTATGAGTTAGGTCACCTAGCACAGATTATTTTTTTTTGTTTATTCTGATTATCTGAGGAGCCCTGGTGATCTTCAACTTCATCCACTCCCATCCCTGTCAACTGGACCACCATTGTGGGACACCCCTCCAACCATCAGTGCCCCCAGGGCTTTCCCTCCCTTTTGGGGGTGACAGTGCTATGGTCACACCGCTGCACTCAGGATCCAGCTACGCAGCATGAAGGAGGCCCACCATGGCCTGGAGTGCAGGGTGGAGGAGCTAGCATCATTCGACCGACTCCCTGGTTTTAACCCCTAATCCCACACCAGAGGCTGCAAACGTGCAATGACATCAATGCAGCATATGCATGCACACATATGCATACTGCAGATGTCTGCCAACAGCACAGTCTTTCTCCGTGTGTTCCTGGCTTGATGCAAGCCTGGCACTGAAATGCCATTCCACAGTAGATTCCTCTCCCCCCCCCCGAGGTGGGAGAGCAGTTGCTCTGCCAACATCCCTCCCCCCCCGGCCAACCCTCAGACTCCTGGACTCACTTCTGAACCCAGGGTATCTGCATCGCAAGCGGTAATGCCCAGATGTGGGTTTTAAAAGGTAGGTGGAGAAGGGTCTTACTAGATTCTCACAATGTATCTCTGCTGGCAAATTATTAGACTTTGAAGCCCTCAGGCAAAAGTCTGACTTGAGCCATCAGGATTTATGTAGCTACCGATAGCTGAACCACTTTATGAAGAGTGATGGAAACCTAACCAATGTGTCCATTGACTGCTCTATCATCCATCAGGAAAAATGTTTGGTTCGGTGGCTGCAGACAGGATAGAAAATGACCTCATAACCGGTATTTAGAAACTTTGCTTGGAAAGTATCAGCGAGGTACTTTCACATACCAGTAATTATGAAACACTATGGTAACTCTAACATAGACAAGCACTGGAGAGGTTGGGGGGAGGGGCACACATGCCTCCATCTCCTGGGATGGCCCAGTGACATCCAGATTCTGGGCACAGATCCAATCCATAAGGCGATTGAGCAGGTGCTAGGTAGTACCTATTCATTTGCACTCCAAGATACGATTGCAGGGACTCCAACAGCAGGGAGACTATTGCAACAACAAATGAAAAAAGAAATTGTTATTCATAATGTTACAGGCTGCTCACAAATGTATAACAATAAAATGGTTTTCTGAAGTCTCTCCACAGTTTGAGGCCTGGACAAATAAAATACAGGATGTCAGAAGTATGGAACACATCACAGCAGTGTTTAATCTAAACATGGAGCAGTTCCTAGTTATCTGCAGTCCCTGGGACTAATACAGGACACTTGTAGTCGAAAAGCCAATTTTCAAAAGGGGCCTAGAAAAAGGGTCACGCAGCACACCCAGTATTTGGAAGGTTTGACTTTATATTCAGTTAGTTGCATGTTTGGGGCATATCCTGAGACCAGTTGTACATCAGAATTGTGGTATCACTAACGCGTGACAGTACAATTTTCATTGCCTTAACCAAGCGCTTTTTTTTCTGCCTTTACAGTGTAAAACTCAGTATCCAGTGATGATAGTGACTGAAAATGAGCGACTGTTAAAACAGCGACTCATTTTCAGTGCTATCATATTGGGCTACCCTGCAAGGGTAGCGACAGAACAGCAAGGGACAGCGACTGGAAGGGGAGGGATAGAGAGGAGAAGGGGAGGGATACAGAAGAGGGTTTTCACAGGGGAATGTGCCTGCTGCAGCTGAGCCAGCTGTGTGGTGTGGTGGCGAGGGTGGCTGGCTCCAGTGCTGTAGGCACTGGGTTTGGGGCTGGACTGGGGAGACACTTTTGCTGCTGCTTGTGGCTGTTGTTTTTTTTAATGCATTCTTAAGTGTTTCCCCTCCCGACATGCACCCCTGGAGTTGGTAATCCAAAATGGTGGGGCAGGGAAGCCCTGCGATGGGGGGCACGGGGAGTGCAGCCCCCCCAAATAAACACTCCATTTATTTGTCAGATGTGCATTCGCCAACATGTGTATATTGCTAATTTCATTTTCAGTGATATACACTTGCCATAATAGCGATTCCTGTTTTGCGATCGCTATTATGACATGGAAACATAAAATTCTGTGTATAAGTCTTTGGAAGCTTCTAGTTCATGAACTATCCATTGGATCTTTGCCAAATTTGAAACATATTACCAGCATGACCAGGTATATATGTCAACAATATAACTTTGGCCGGATAAGTTTGATTTCCATAATAGTTATGTTTTTGAGAACGAACTTTGACTGCGGATATTTTTTTGTCAGCAAAAACTGTAAGATTGACTGTTTTGCCAAAGTCATGTAAAATACTCTTTTCAAACGAGCTCAGAATATGTATCTAGGTGGTAACAACCTCCTTAGGTGAAGCAATGGGAAATGTGTTCACGGTTGAGTGATTTGGGGCAAAACACTTATTTTGAAAAATGTAATCATGTCAATTTTGGCCAGAGTATATTACTACACAGTTACACTGTGAATGTGTAGGTATGTGACATGTACATGTGACCTGAAACTCAAAAATCTTGAATTCTTACAATGAAAGAAGAAGATTTAAACATGGTACTGAAGTCACAAATATTTACTTCCCAAAACACAAAATGAATATAATGAGACTCCACAGATACACAAAGTTGTATGTCTAGCTATTCTGAAGCACTATTTTGGAATGCAATTTAAAAATAAATACACAGAAGTATTCTATACGTGGCTGAAAATTCCAAAACTGTAACATATGTTTCACTTCATCTTAACCATCTTAATCCGAGTCATCTTCATAAGCAATTGTTCTATGGACATTTTCACACAGATCGTCTGACATGCAAAAGCAAGCTCCAGTGCAGACTAGAGTGCTTGCTTTGCACTGTCACACATCATTCCTTGTGCATGCAGATTTCTGACATCTGCATGATGTAAGTTCCAGCAGTCCACTTGTAGCAGGTTCTTTTGACATGAGACCAAATTGTCTCCTTTGATACTTAACCAAGGTGGTGGAGTCCCGGGGTGGAGTGTGTTGTCTGTTTATCATCCAAAGTTTCCTCAATATCATTATCTGCTGCCATCTGAACAAACATGTTTGGAACAGTTTGTTGGGATAGTGCCATGCTTTCTTGACTGAGCTAGAACTTCTAGTGCAAGACTCGTATCTACCACCTTAATATCATCATAAGAGGCACTATGTCCCATGCCGTTCAGAATGGTGATAGCCTGTTTGGAACCTGTAAAGTGTCTCATTGTCATAGCTAAGCTGATGTGCTTTGGCATCTTTTGTCTTCCATGTAATGCACTATGTGCAGTGTCCTGACTTATCAAGATTATGTGCCTTTCATCTGCTTCATTCTTACATTCTGAGCTGAGATCACCAAACTGTTCTACATCTAGATCCTTTTTATGTTGCTTGCACGCATGTGCAAGAAACATAGTGCCATCATCGGAGATTTCGGAGGTGTGTCACCTCCTCATCCAATTCAGTCAGTGAGCTGGCTGGCACGGTTTCGCCAGTGCATTTTAGCTGTCTATGAGACACCCAAAATGCAGTGGCGCATAGTTGAAAGGGGAGCTACGCTCAGTGAGCAGCGATAAGAGGCTGCTCACGCGCAGCCCCCCTCCGCAGGCGCGATGCCCCTCGCACACTGTATAGCCGATGGGGTGCCCAATCCCCATCGGCTGAGCTGCGCCCCTCCCCCCATAGTTGCCACGCTGGGGAGCCCACCCCACGTGGCAAGCGGTCCTTGCTGACGGGGTGCCCAATCCCCGTCGGCTGAATGGCCTCTGAACAAATTCCATGGCCGATAGGGGTGGCCAGTCCCCCATCGGCTGAACACCCCTCCCCGTCCTTTTGCCATGCTGGGAGCCCACCCCAGCGTGGCAACAAATTCCATGGCCGACGGGGGTGCCCAATCCTCCGTCGGCTGAATGTCCCCCACAACATCCTCCTTCCACGCTGGGAGCCCACCCCAGCGTGGCAAAGGGTCCCACGTCGTTTTTTTTTTTTTAAATACCTGAAAACGAAACGGTCTCTGCCGGCGCCTCCCAACCCCTCCCACAACTCGCACCCACCCACTGCTCACCCAGCCTCCCACACTCCCCCACCCCATACTTACCTTCGACTCTGGCGACGATCTTTGGTGGACTGAAACACATCTGCACTCTTCAAAGCCGACTGCAAACTGAGGAACTGCCGGTAAGCTGTATAATGGGCTAGATGGGGGTTTCAACTTTGTTGCATATCTCAGGCATTTTGGGAATTTTTGCACCAAATTTTCCAACCTGAGTTTTGGGACTCCTCTCATGAATGATGTCATCGATGGATTTGAGCTGGCGGTGATTTTGCGCAGTGACTGTGCAGTGACTGCAAATCACCCTTGGGCCTGAATACTACCATGACAGTGACATCATTTATGAGAAGGGGTCCCAAAACCCCATGTTGAAATTGTTGCCAAAATTCCAAAATGACTGTTTTACAAGCGTGTTGTGCAGTTCCCACGAGCTCATAAGTTCACAAATTTCAATATTTTCACTTAGATTTTTCAACATTGCCATTTTACCACACCTTCTTATGAGAAGTACAGCTGTCATTTTTCACATCTCACCCAAAATGTGTTAGCGTAGACTGGCGCAGTCGGTGTGTGAAATCAATGTATGGGACAAATTAAGAAAATCACAGTGACACTGTTCATGAGCAGAGGTCTTAAAATGGCTATGTTGAAATTTGGTGAAAAATTCTAAAATGACTGTTTTACGAGCGTGCGTTGCACAGTTCCTACGCACGCTCGTAAGTTTGCAAATTTTCAATATTTTCACTCCAGATTTTCAACACACTGGCATTTTATCACACCTCCTCATAAGCAGTATAGCTGTCATTTTTCACATCCTGCCCAAAACATGTTTCCGTCCATGTAGCGCACAATGGCGCAGTCGGTGTGTGAATTCAATGTATGGGACACATTAACAAAATCACAGTGACACTGTTGATGAGCAGAGGTCTTAAAATGGCTATGTTGAAAATTTGGTGAAAAAATTCCTAAAAATGACTGTTTTACGAGCGTGCATTGCGCAGTTCCTACGCACGCTCGTAAGTTCGCAAATTTTCAATATTTGCACTCCAATGACTTCCAAATACTTAAACAGCACATAGAAGCAAGCAACATTCGGCATTGACAAATGCTTGTTTGTAATGATCCATCGCAGAAACTAGTAAAGGCTTTCTGAAATCATTTCCTTTGATTTTCTGAATGTGAGATTTTCAATATTGACTGGTTTGATGTTAATTCCCTTGCAGTTCTGCAAATCTGCCTTCACTATCTGTGCTGCATGAAAGACTACCTGAATAGGACTTTCTCCACCCTTCTTTGCTCCTCTGCCTTCTGTAAATTCTAAAGTCACCTGGGACTGTGATGTCCTGGAGCATACCGTGGAAGCTGCATTAATTAAATCTTGTAAAGATATATCACTAGAAAAAATTAGTTCTGACTTGGAAGGATTCAGTTACTGGTAAAAATTCCAGTGAATCCTGAAAGTGAATCTGCAACCTGCTCTTCAGTCGCTGGGAGCAGTAACTGTCTGCTGCAATACCCTTCTTTTCCAAATAAGACTCGAAGCGACCTGACAGAAATGTCATGGTATAAGCCGTTCCTGCATTAATACCTGGTTGTATCTCTGTCTCTAGCTCATGGAATGCTTCCAAGTACAAGTCCTCATCAACAGATTCTTTGTATGACTTAAAGTTCACATTTCACTTTACTACATACTGAGCTCTGCATATTTCGTGATATTTTGCCTTTGCAGCAATTAGGTCAACAGCCCAAATTTTTGTGAGCATTTTAGCATCACCCTATTCCTCTGCAGCTTGCTGTATAGTCTTGCTTGCAGAAAATGCAGCAACTGAGAATAGTTTCTTGACTTTCTTGTGGGTTTTCTTTTGACAGAACATGCACATTGACCAGTCCATCCCATATGATGGGGACCGTGCTGATGTAGCAGTAGTAGGCAGTTCTTCCCCTTTTGTTTTTTTTGATCTCAAGAAGAACAGGAGTAAGAGTTAAGGATGTCTTGATCACGAATTTAAGATTATGTGTGCTTGTATCAATCAATCAAAATCTTTATTTATCCAGGCGAACTTCGTTGAGCAAAGCTCATTTACAAGATTGACCTGGTTAAGGCCAGTAAAAATAGAGTTACGTACAACAGTGATAATACATCATTAAGGCAACACATATAGAACTTGTTTACAGGATGTGCCTGGTTAATACCAAGACATAATTGATTTATATACAACAGTGACAGTATATCATATGAAACAGGTAATATAGAGTAGGTGCTCAATGCAGCAGCAGAGTAAAACAGAAGGGAATAGTGCGGGTGGGGAACTGAGATGGCATGGTGGGTATGGGAGAGCATAAGTTAGGGAGGTAAAGGGTCGAGGCCAACCTAATTAAGCAGAGAGAAATGAAAGAGTTCACTCACAACATAGGATGGATCCATGGAGCCAGCAGTGCTTTAGTCTACACTGAAGGCAGCTGAGAGCCGAGAGCCTAGGACTCAGGATAGGTTATGGAGCGAGGGAAACAGTTACAGTGTTCCCTCACAGTTCAAGCAAATAAGGTCTTGAAGGAATCCAAGCTGATGGGTATGCTCAATTTCAGCGATTTTTGCAATTTATTCCATAAGGTTGGCAGTACAAAGCTAAATGCTGCTCTACCAAAGTGGGAAGAGACCTTGGGAACACAAAGTGTGAAAAATGAGGCACTTCTTAAGGCATAAGTTCCTTGCATGCTTAGCGGGAGACAGTCAATGATATATTGTGGAAGCTTTTTTGTGACAGCTTTAAGAGTCCAAAATGCTGCATTTCTATTTCATCTAAACATGAGGGAGGACCACCCTACAGCAGCATACAGCAAGCAGTGGTGGGTAGAAGGAGGAAGACCTGTTATAAATCTGATAGCTCTGTGATAAAGCATGTCCAGCTTATCAAGGGAAGCTTTTGGGCACTGACTGTATAAGTCTGCATAGTCAACCAGTGATAGGAATGTTGATTGGACCAGGCACTTTTTAGCATCTGTGGTCAAGAACCGGTTAATCCTAAAGAAGAGGCCCAACCTCTGCCTTAGTTTCTTAAGCAAGTCCTCAATATGCTCTGAAAATGGAAGATTTTGGTCCAGCCACACTCCCAGGTATTTGAATTTCATGACAAACTCCAGGTTTTCTCCGAGGACTGTAGTGATCTGAGGTAGCGCTCCAGTACTAGTTAGTTTCACAACACAACTATAGGGCGAGAAAAGCATCGCTTTTGTTTTTTTGGCATTTAACAGGAGTTTTTTGAAGAGAAGCTGATTCTGAAGATGGTTGAATTCCTCCTGGAGATCTGCATAGGCGGCTTCAGGAGTCAGGCGACTAAGGTACAGAACCATGTCATCTGTGAACAGGTGTATATTTGCCTTGGATATGCTATCATCAATATTATTAATATAGATAGCAAATAGTAGGGGGCCAAGTATAGACCCCGAGGCACTCCCCTCTGAAGAGGTTTTAGTAGGGAGAGCTCACCCTCAGCCTTAATCTGCTGGAACCGTCCTGAGAGGTAGTCGGTGAACCAGTGCAGTGATACTGTGTACAGACCTATGCTCCTCAATGATGAGAGAAGCAGGCTGTGATCCACAGTGTCAAAAGCCTTGCTTAGGTCTAAGAATACGGCACAGATAACTTTTTTGCTATCCAGATCACGGTACCAGTCATTGGTCACTTTAACAAGTGCCGAAATAGTATTGTGTCTTGTTCTGAAACCAGAGTTCAAGGGGTATAAGAGGTTTTTCAATTCTAGATAATTCCTGAGCTGGGTACTCACTGTTTTTTCTATAAGTTTTGATAGAATTGGTAAGAGAGATATTGGTCTGTAATTGTTCAGATCGCAAGGGTCTCCTGACTTGAGTAAGGGGATGACATGCACAATTTTCCTTATTGAAGGAATAAGCCCTTGCGACAAAGATAGATTGAAAAGGTGAGTGATTGGTAGAGCTAGAACATGATATGCAATCTTAATGAAGTTGGGATCTAGTGAATCAGCACCAGCACTTTTCTTTGAGTCCAGCTGAAGTAAGAGATCTTCAGCCTCTTTCAGAGATACAGGTTGGAAGGAAAAATCAGGAGTGGGGACATCAGAGTCATCATCTTGTACTCCTAATTGACAGCGTGCCAAGTATGCAGGAGAGATATCAAATGCAAGACCAGCCGTGGCAAAATGATTGTTAAAGGAGTCAAGGATCCCATTTTTCTCACATATGGTTGTATTCACTGAGGTGATTTTTGTAGGTAGGGAGTTGCCAGGTGTGTGCCCTGACATTTCCTTAATAGTACTCCAGAATTTTGTGGTGGAGTTCAGTTCATTACGGTAGAAAGCAGCCTTCACTTCTCTGATCATTTTTGTACGTAAGTTCCATGCCTTCCTGAACTGGTACCAGTCTGCATCCAATATGGTTCTGTGAGCCTTTTTCCAGAATTTGTCTCTTGCTAGCAATGCAGCCTTCAGTTCAGCCGAAAACCAACAACAAGCTTTGTTCCTTACGCAAATTGTTACCACCGGCGCATGTCTGTTTAGTGCCCCGACCAGAATTTCATAAAGTATATCATATGTCAAATTTACCATGTTGGCTAAAAAGAAGTCTTGCCAGAGCAAAGAATGTTTCAGGTCATTGATGTATGCAAATTGGTCGAAGTTCTTTCGTGACCTTTTTGTGTTAAATTTAACTTATGGTACTGTGTTATGAACTGATCTAATACCAGCAATGAAACAATGGTCACTGACATCAGAGAAAAAGGAGCCCGAATGAGAGAATAGGTGGGACTTATTAACTAGAATGACATCTAAAAGGGTACTATTATTCGGATTATTTTTGTTCGGGCATGTAGGTTCACTAATTATCTGTGTCATCCCATGAGAGTCACAAAAGGTATTCAGTGGAGTCAAAATCTTAGAAAACCAGTCGAGATTGAAGTCTTCTAAAATAATTGTTTCGAGGTTACCTTTCTCAAGTAAAGATCCAAAATAAGTTAGGAGCTCCAGCCCAGCTGAAGGTGGTCTATAACAACCTATTACACGGAGCACAAGGGAATTGGCTAACTCAGTCTTAATAGTCAAGCATTCAAATTCATTTTTGACAGTAGCTGAGTCAAGGCAGGATACGGAGTATTTATTCTTGACATAGATTGCCACACCTCCTCCTCTAGTCAATCTATCGGCTCTGAAGAGAGTGTAAGAAGGGATGCTGATCTCACTATCAAGAGTAGCAGGCCTAAGCCAAGATTCAGAGACCACCAATTCATCTGGCGAAATATGGCTAATCCATGCTTTGATCATGGTAAACTTTTTCATGAGACTGCAGACATTAACATGCCAGAAGCTCATTCATGAGACTGCAGACATATATAGGTATATTTGGCATAACGGTTTCTGTGCCATACAATACCAAGTTCAGTGAGCCTGTCAAAGTCAGACATCAGCCCTTCATGGACTTTGTCTTCTCTACATTGTATGGCATCTCTGAATTTTGAGATACTAATTTCTGTCGCATTGCAAACAGTTTCTCTGCTGTCTACCTGGCATATAACACATTTGCTCCAATATGTCCTCTTGATGCACTTTGAAGGCAGAAAATGAAGAGCCACTTCATCATCACAGCTATTATCACTGTCCATCTTTAATTAATCTGAAAACAGAAAAAATGTTTGTTAAAACCTTGTGTGTTATGAAAATGTGTAATTGCAATTATAACAGATGACACTACATTTCATCCTCTTGTGTTCTGAAGACAGTGTAAATTGCTTTATTAAAATGTGCACACTTACATAGATGGCACTCATTAAAGGTTCAGACCCACAACATGCACACATTCTACAACATCCGCTTGACCTTGACCATTGACCTTTTGACAGTTGATCATTAATGTTTTGGCTCAAAATATACAGCTCGTCTAGGAAATGTTAAGATGAACATGCATATCAAATTTCGTGATCCTATTTATATCAGTTCTTGAATTATCATAATAACCCTATGATATGTATCTGATCTTGACCTTGGTCTTTGACCTTTTGACCCCAGGTGTGTTGCACAGCCAGAGTATGTCAAGATGAATGTATACAACAAATCTGGTGATCCTATTGCAATCGATTTTTGAGTTATCATGTGGACAGTCCCATATACCCATGTACTGAGACCGCTATGCACACCTTTCAATTCATGTCAGCGTAGCTAATTAGTGATACCACAAATCCATAGTACAACAGGTCTAGAAATGTTCCATAGGCATTCCCGTAGCTGGACCAAGGGGCATACCTTCCAGATACTGGGTGTGCTACGTGGTCATTTTTGACCTAACGTTAGCTCCTGGACTATTGGACTGGTAAAACTTGCATAAATGGTACATAGAGACAGTTTATTTTTGTCTCTCTCCTCGCGCCTCCTGGTACTCTTGTTGGGGCAGCAGGGGACATAGAATAATGAATGCTACCTGAGACAGATATGACCCATTTCCATGCTTTGTGAGCCTTACCATTAGTATGACTCTGCCAGAAATGTATGCAGTTTTTGGACAGCACCCATTGTTAGACTGAAGACCTGTTGTGCTCCAAAGTTATTGCTGTTTTTAAAAGTCTGTTATTTATCAAATTATTCTTTCTTTATTCTTTGTAAAAACTTAAAACTCAGACATCAGTTTCTTGCCTTGTTACTGCTCTTGTTTTTTCCTCTGGTCAGTTTGGGCAGGCTTGTCAGTCCCGTCCTCACCCCACCACCCAGCATTCTATTTCAGTCATGACTGGGACTCTGAGACCCCCAAAGATTTCCCCTCATTGTGGGGCCAGGTGGGGGTGGGCCATCCTTCTCCCACCCAGAGACACACATCCAGTACTGGGGTCCTGGTCATGTGGCAGTGCAGAGCAGAGGGCTGGTGGGCAGGACTTCATGAAGCCCAGCATGAGCACTTTTCCTTTTTCTCCCCAAGTTCCTGTAGCCACAGCAGCTTGGGAAATGCATGCACATGGAGACATGCATACATCCTGGAACCCCAGCTCCTCCTGCCATGACCTTAGTCTGTTGCTCATGTATCAGTGCTACCACCAGGCCTCCTCTTGATGGTAGCCAAGAGAAAAGTTGACCCACCACCCCGATCTGGGAGAGCTGCCAGATGGTTGCTCGACCCAATCCCAGCCCTCCTCCCCAACTGATCCCCAGTGATCAGATCTTGTTCCCAAATTAGGTTGCCAGTATGGTGAGAAGTAATACGTTTAGTGCGTCAACCCTCTGCGTCACTGGACTGGTTTACTGTTCCTGTTTTTAAGAATGCATTTCTTGAATAAAGATGAATTAAAAAAAAGAATATTTGAAAATCACATGCAAACCTTCTGGCACATTTACACAGACACCGCAAGTGTAGTACTACTGCCACAGGTGCTGTGTCCAGACTTTTGAAAATCCATGTCATACTGTTTGGCTGCTGAAGATAAGCTATACTGCTGTAACACCTGGGTTCCCCTAGGTTACTGGAACCCCTTTTGCAGTGCAGTTTAGGTAGAAGTTGAGCGGCACAACGGGTAAAATCCCTGTTGGGCTCCTTTAAGCCACCTGGTCAGCTATACTGGACAAAGGGTTCTAAAATGGAATGTGGAACTCTTGCTGCAGCATGACCCATGACTTGTAGTGCTGCAGCTGAATTCTGACTCACTGTAGAGTCACAGAGTAGCACTGAGTGGCGTTCAAGTGAGTTGTCAGTGCTCTGCCTGTGAGCAAACCGATTGTCAAAGGGACCCCACCACCTTTATTTCTTTTCTCACCCTAGTTCATAAATGGAATGATCTGGGCATTGGGTTATGGTGACTGCTGTCTTCTATAATGCTCAGAGGGGCTGAGTTCTTCAGAAAGTGCTTTTGGGACTGGTAACAGTGGGTAGCAACTACTGTAGGGCCATCCCTCACCTGTAAAGACTTGAGTACAAGTGCTGGCCCAGAAATGATCTGGCAAGATCTAGCCTCCAGCCATGGAAATGCAATGTACTTTGAAATTTATCACTTCAGGACTTTAAAGCAGGTTTACCCTTCAGCTTTAGGCACCTGGAAGTCTGGAGACAGTGTCTTCTTCAATTGCTGTTGAGGGATTGTTTAAGTTAAGCTGGACCATCACATTATTGAAATGCAGAGTGTTTTTGTCAGAACTAACATGGGACTGCTAAAAGCAATTTAGTGCCTTCACAGTTCATGACCCTGTGGTGAATTTAGTGTTGTCTGGCCTTTGGCTGGAGCCTAGCTGAACATCTCAGTCCAGTTCAGGAGGGTAAACCTGTTCACAATTTATTTAGGGAGTCAGGCGCTGCCATCCCTCTTGTTTCGGGATTGTATGCCTGCGGGGTAACTCTCCCTTTGCTTTGCATCTCCCCCATTGCTCATGCACTCTCAAATGTTTACTCTGGTTAACCTATAGCTCAAAGTGTTTGGGATATCTGTCCTGGTCATTGCCCAGAAGAGGGGATAGATGTCCGAACTACCTGTACTAGGAGTAGCTCACTACAGTTTGTGGGTTCTGTGTAATTTTTGCTCTGCACCTGTAAAAGCCTCTGTCAGTTGTGTAACCCTACCCCCCCTTGGGCAACATTACAACAGTCCTTACCCATGGCTGGAGGTCAATTACCTGACTCATTATCTAGGGAGTCGGGGGGGGGGGAAGCACATAAAAATATTTCTATTTTTCCGAGTCCCAGGGGAGATGCTTTGGCAATAGTGGAATTTACACAGTCTGAGGAGGCCCCAGAAAGTTACACAGGTTACACACAGGTCGAGTGTCCACAAGAAGACATCAAGTCATGAAGTATGGCTTTATTCAGCGTGATGGTCAGTCAGAACGTCAGTACCCATGGGGGGGTTTACAGCTAAACAGCAAAAAATACACGGAATCCACAAACTTAAAGCACTTAAGAAGAAGGAATTTCATGCGAGTTGTCTCTGTAGAGTGCAAGACATTTGTGGAGTTCTGTTGGAGATCTCCAGTGCAACAGTGGATGCTGTCCAAAAACTGAATACATTTATGGCAGAGTCATACTAGTGATAAGGCTCACAAAGTATGGAAATGAGTCATATCTGTCTCAGGTAGCATTCATTATTCTATGTCCCTCTGGTGCCCCAACAAGAGTATCAGGAGGAGCGAGGAGAGAGAAAACAACAAATTGTCTCTACATACCATTTATGCAAGGTTTTCTGGTCCAAGTGTCTTGTACGAGTCCCAGGGTCTGCAGATATCTAGGAACTGCTCCACGTTTAGTTTAAACACTGCTATAATGTGTTCCATACTTCTGAAATCCTGCATTTTATTTGTCCAGGCCTCAAACTGTGGAGATACTTCAGAAAAACATTTTATTGTTATACATTTCTATGCAGCTAGTAACATTGGACCCTATTCACAAAAGGTGTAGATGGGATACGTGCTGCATAACCCTGGTGCATAGCCCACCCACACCTGGCTGCGCACACTGCACCCCATCTGTGGTATTCACCACACAGGTCCACCCCTGCCTAAGTGCTCGATCCCTGGTCAAGTGCGCAGCTCCACACCGGGGCAGGTATCAGCAGGGCGTGGGCTGTGGCAGCACTCTATGCGATTCACAAAACCACGGAGTGCTGCATGCAGTGGCTGGTGGCTACGCAATCTGGAAGCAGCTGTAAACCTGTGCTGCTGGTTACGCGCCCCCGGGGATGGAGCCGCTGGCTACAGCAGACAAGGTGGGGGGGATCGGTTCCCCCAGTAGGGACACCCTTGCCATCAGGGCACAATGAGTAGGCTGGGGGAGATCAGCTGGTGTCATCACCCCCAATATCATGCCTGGCACTCTGCTTGCTGGGACCATCATGGTACCCTGTGGGCACAAGGGATCCACTCCAGGACCCAGTCCAAGCAACTGATTGGCTACACGGCCAGGTCTGTAGCCTTGCACTGGACCTCCCTCATGAACCTGTGCATCGGGGGGGGGCAGGGCCACATAAGGGAGCCGAGCAGGGACCAGTGTTTGTGAATGTGGTCCCTACATGGATCTCCCGCTGGTGCGGAGCTGCATGGGGGGATGCGTGCCATTTGTGTGCACCCCCTCCTACGTTCATGAATAGGGCCTATTATGAATAATTTTTTTTTTTTTGCGATAGTCTCCCTGCTGTGGGAGTCCCTGGGATCATATCTTGTAGTGTAAATAAATATGTACTACCTAGCGCCTGCTCAATCACCTTATGGATCGGATCTGTTTCCAGAATCCGGAGGTCACTGAGCAGTCCCAGTAGTTGTGGGTCTGTGTGCCCCTCCCCATAACCTCTCCAGTACTCGTCTGAGTTAGAGTTACCACTGGTAATTATCGGTATGTGAAAGTATCTCCCTGATACTTTCCATGCAAATTCTCTAAATACCAGTGATGAGGTCACGTTCTACCCTGTCTGCAGCCTCTGAAGAAAATGTTTTTCCTAAAGTACCACTCTCCTCCCTCCGTTCCCACTTTTTACCTAATATGTGCTAACGGGGGACCATCACATTTTGCTACAGTTATTAAATACATTTCAGAGATGTATCTAAATTTGTCTTTCAGGATTCCTACCCAATAAAAAAAGTCCTCAAGGATGGAGCAGTCCCTGGACACCTTGGTTAGGTTTCCATCACTTTTCATTAAGTGGTTCAGGTGTTGATACCTACATAAATTCTGACAGCTCAAGTCAGACTTTTACCTGATTGCTTCAAAGTCTAATAATTTGCTAACAGAGATACAGTGTGAGACCCTAGTAAGACCTTTCTCCACCCATCTTTTAAAATCCACATCTGTGCTAGGTGGCTTAACTTTTTGATGATGACATATTAGTGTTAGGGAGTCCTGTTTCCCCCTGCATTTGTGTTGCTTTCCTAGGTTTCACAATTATTTGGATAGTGTGTGTCACCCATGCACTGGTGACCTGTTTACACAGGTCATTCAGAAAAGGCTCCAGAGGCATTGAGATTTTCAAATATTCTGATGCATTTATGTCACTTTGTGTAACTTAAGGCTGCAAAATCACACATGAATCAAATATTTGATGCCCGTATCTTTTTCATTGTGCAACTCGCAGGGTATACCATTGTAACAGTGATGCTGACAGAGTGACACAATTACAGAGAATGTTATAGAGCGAAGACTATGAGAGCAACAGGGATGTCATGTCAACAGATGGAAGTGTCGACAGGTGTTTCGTACTGGTTGGGTATATACTGTAGGTGGTGTGGGTGGGATGGGTACATGCATGTGTGGAAGGATGCTGCTAGAGTACATCCTTAGTTCAAGGGGTAAGAAGCTGCTTGTTGTCAGTGGCTTCGTATATCAGAGGGAGCGGGTGAGTCCTGTTCCATTGTTGGGTGGATTGGTATCAGTGTAGCCAGTAGAACTGCCATTTTCTCCACTGTCTGTGCAACATGGAGTTTATTATATTAAATATGGGGGTGGGGGGAAGATAGGTATTTTGTATCGTGTTGAACTATATTGGTGTTTGATGGTGTCTTGCTGTCTCGTTGTTGTGATGTGATGTGATGTTGTAGGGGATGTCGGGGTAATTGCGTCACTGTAGGGGATGTTGGGGGTAATTGTGTCACTGTAGGGGGATGTCAGGGTAATTGCACTGCTGTAGGGGATGTCGGGGTAATTGCGTCGTTGTAGGGGATGTTGATGTAATTGCATCGCTATAGGGGATGTCGAGGTAATTGCGTCACTGTAGGGGATCTTGGTATAGCTGTTGTCAAACCGACTTAATGAAACCAACTCGCAGCACTTGTGACAAAAAGACAGACCAGATTTTTTGTGGTCAATCAGTCTTGCCACAGGTACTGCAAGTGTGGCTGAATTAAGCAATAATGCACTCCAGGGTGTGTGTTGTGCTGGGGTAATGTCATGCCTGGGGTGATTAGACACGAGGCCACAGGCCGAGTGAGACTAATCACCCCAGAAGTGATGTTATCCCAGCACAACACACACCCTGGAGTGCATTATTGCTATTATACAATGGCTCCTTTATATTAAAAAAATAAAATACAAATAAGAAAATCATTTTTTTAACCAGATTTTCACTTTATTTTGTAATGTGGAGGTGTATGAAGGAAAAATATAGTTCCATTTGCCCTGTAGGTGGTGCTGCTGATAAAGGGAGCGGCTCTGTCTGTGTAAATGGATGTCCCCAGACACACTTCTTTTCGTGTTACAGGTCTCTTCGCCCCAATGTCTCTGTTGTTTGTTATAGCTGGCTTCCCCCTCGCCTCCTTGGAGTCTGGTCATGCTAATGGAGTTTTATTCAACTGGCCACACTGCCTGCTCTGGGGTCGGGTGAGTTATGAGACACAGGAACAACTGTGAAGGGGAGTGAGGCTTCCAGTGTTGGGAAGCAGGTCCCGTAAGCATCTGTTAGCTTGCGGAGCGGGGGGGTTAATCAATGCTAAAGCTGGCTGCTTTAGTTAGGGAGAGAGCAGGAATGCAAACTGAATTTTTAAGCCAGTCTTTTTTTGCCATGAAGTGAGCGGCATCAGTGAGCAGCTTGACCGTCTGACAGTTGGTTACAGTCTTCGCGGCTTACTGAAGCCACAGGAAAAAAAATTTTCAGAAGTCCATTTATTTTCTCTGCTGCAACTTCCGTATTTTTTAAACATCATACTGAAGAGCTACCATTATTGGGAGATCAGAGTAGGAGTGCTGTGATGGCGAGTCAGAAAAATTACTGTAGGAAGTGGCGAGAGGGAATCAGTGAAGCAGGCTGAGTGATTCAGTTTAATAGCAGATGTGGTCGTTTGTGTGCTGGGACTTGACCCGTGATGTTGTAGTGGGATAACATCACGGGTCCAGTCCCACACTGACCAATCAAGGTTAAGGATTCTTTCATGCCATTGTATAATTGTGCTGTAACTGGCTATAAATCCATCTCTATGTGTATGTATTGCCCAGCACTAGAAAATAAAGATTTCAAACTATGGAGACTAACTACCAAGATTGTTTTCTAGCCCTGGAAGCCACCTGACTTTCTTTAAACATTCATTTTCAATTTTCAAAACACCAGTGGCAATATCAAATTTGTATTATTTTTGCTTGTATTCAGCAGGATGCAAACGTAGATGCTGTGACTCTGTTGGATAACAGCGAACACAATGCAAGGAAACAGTGCAGCCAGGTGGTTACGGTGCACAGCTGTGCCACTGAATAGACTCAAGTATGAATCCCACTACAGCCATTAGCTTACTGTGTAACCCTGAGCAAGTCACTTAACCGTCCTCAATCACTTCCTGTCTCTCTTTTATTCTGCATAACCTCCCTCCATTTTGCTTAACGAGGGCAGGAAATTACTTCTAACTGGCAGCTGTTTACAAGGTTCTTATTTTCAGAAATGATATTAAATTACCTAGAACATCCAAATTAAACTACCTGAATAAAAAGTGATATGAGCAATTGTATTGTGCATTGCTTTCTTGTTATGAGCAGCATTCAGATACAGTGCTCTTCATGAAACCGGCGAACCTGAGTTTTAACAATGGCACGGTTTATGCACAGAACTCTAAGCAAGGTTCTGATAGGTCAACAGCTTGTAATTAGCATTCTGTACACAAACCATGACATAGTAAAAACTCCAGACTACTGGTTCTGTGAAGAGAACTGTGTAGCATGTTGTCCATAAAAAGAAAACAGCTGATGCAGTTTTTCACATCAGTGTTTACTGAGGTACAGTTACAGTACAAGTCACATCAAACTGTTCCATCAACTCACTGGTGTAGAATTGTTTTTTGTGATGCTACTGGAGTGGCAACTCAAACTGCTGAAGCTTTCAACTATTTTCCAACCATCCTTCACTGCCTATTCAGCTCACATGTAACTGTTTAGTGAAATGGCAGTAGCTGCATTTTCATGGCATTGTTTATAAATACCACAGCATTCCTTAAGAGCATTGTTTATAAATATCACAGCATTCCTTATGAGCATTGTTTAGAAATATCACAGCATTCCTTAAGAGTTGTTTAGTCTGCCTTCTGAAATGAAACTCATAAGCACTCAGCTGAAAATAAAGCTTATAGCACATAACAGCTAGATGCAAACCAATACTAAACTTTTACTAATTCATTGAATTAAACTCTGCACAGATTAGGAAACTCATTGAACAATGCTACACCAGTGAGTTGAGGGAACAGTTTAATGTGACTTGTACTGTAAATAAGTGTAACTCCTCCCCCCACACACACACGGTGGGGGCTTACCTTGCTGCTGCATTCTGCCAATTGTGCCGTCTGTCCTGGTCCTATTATGGCCCCTGATTGCTCCTGCCAGCCCCATTGCTCTGCTACACGCTGTGGGGACCGGAGAAATAAAGCAAAGGTAAAGCTGCCGGTTTGGCAGTTGCCAACCGCTGTGCAGCTCAGTGTGCAAGCTGCTGCGGTTGGCTCTGTGGTTCTCTCTCTCTCTCTCTGTAAGCGCTGTGGTGCTTCAATGTGAAAGCTCCTCCATGCAGCTCCAGAAGCATTCTGGTGTGTGCCCTGGCCCCTGTGGGCAGAAATAAAAGTGATGGGGGTCCGGAGGCACCGGGAAGGAAAATAAATAAAATGTTTTGAAAGCACTCTTAAATGCTATTAATTTAAAGGGCACCTTGTAACTTTAAGGACCAGCTGAGGCTGCTCTTGAATATTAATGAGCTCTGCCTTCTCCTGGGGGAACAGTGCTACAGAGGTAGCAAGGGGCAAAAGAAACTATGATTTAAGCCCACTCTGCCACCAGATGTAAGGGCAGAGAAGCAGCCTCAAATGTAGGGGTCACACTGAATGTTAAGTTTTACTGTTTGCCAGCAAGATAATGTAACACTTGGGACATTGTTTGAACTGTTTTGCTAGCAGCCATCTTGCCAGCTTGGTGACTGCAGCACAGCCAGTCAGTAAGCCAGGATCACAAGGACCTGTGGTGATGGCTGCTGGGAAAAGGGGTGGTGCCAAGTTTTGCCTCCCAAGCAGCCAGCCAATAGGGCATCGAGTGAGTCCATTGATTACCATTTTTCTGATTGACAGTTTACATCAGTCAATCAATGGCTGCCATGTTCCCTTGAGAGATTGTTCTGGCCAATCAGAAGCTGCTTTGGCTCTTGAAAACCTTGTGAAGAAAGACAATCCAGTCAGTTTGGCTGGAGCCCCTCCTGAGGGAAAGGGCTCCTGCCCCTTGCTCTCTGATGGATTGCAGGGAAAAAAGAAGGCCTGCCTTGGGGTTTGTTTAGTCATTAGCCCAGGATGCACCTGTGTTACCTTCCAATGTCTGGAAGGAGAATCTTCAGTTTAAAATCGTGATTTGCTCTCCAGAGACAAGAAAGTTGCCTGAGAGTTTCCTGAGGGAAAGGAAGTTTTCCTGCATTTTTTCCTGTGAAGAAGAAGGCCTGCCTGGGGCCTTGTACAGCCACTAGCCCAGGATGTGCCTATGTTGTCTTCCACTGAAGGGAAAGAGTTTGCCAGAACAAAGATGTCTTTGCTGAAGCAGTGTCAAAATATCCATCTG
This sequence comes from Neoceratodus forsteri, assembly GCA_016271365.2. Lineage (NCBI taxonomy): Eukaryota > Metazoa > Chordata > Ceratodontiformes > Ceratodontidae > Neoceratodus > Neoceratodus forsteri. Next base: position 760,800,700 of record CM028136.1, read on the forward strand.
GGAGTCCCCGAAGGGAAGGGAAATTGCCCAGGATGCCTATGATGTCTGAAGAGGTATGGAAGCAGTGTCAAGGTCATTGGCTGGGGGTCCCCGAAGGGAAGAGAAATGGCCCGGGATGCCTGTGATGTCTGAAGAGGTACAGAGGTCTACTTGGAGGCTTGCACATGCGAAGAGCCAAAGGAAGCCTGCCTGAAGATTCCCGTATGATGGAAAGTGAAATTGAGACTGCACCTGAATGGTGAGAGTTTTGTTCTGGTTCGTCAGCACCTGCATGGTGAGGAAAAAGTAATTTCTAGTATCACGGGACTGATCATGTACATGGTGTGTTCAGTCAGTGCCAAGATCAGGGTCCTCAGAGGAGCCCATTCGAATGTGTCCACATCTCACTAGGACTGCCTGCTCAGTGAGAATCCAGAAACTGTGTCCTGTATGCAAAGAGCCACGGCTGCCACGCTGGCAGTGTGGCTAAAAATTACCTCTAGTCACCTGCTGTGACTAACAGCTTCTTTTAAAATGAAGTTGCCAACATGATTGTGAAGCTATGAGAGATTGTGATTTTCTAGCATCAGCCACTAGCAAGGGAGTCCAAGAGAAAGCACTGCTGCATCAAGATGTTGTTGATTCCAGTGCAGGTGGAAGACCATGGCTGCAAGCTGCAGTCTGGAGTCAGGTAGGGAAACTGTCAACCCCTATCGAGTAGGGCCAACTGTGCCACAGGGAGCCATGGGCGTGGGCCCGAGTGCTAGGGCACTCTAGATCCATTCGTGGGGAGCCAGACTGTGGGGTCACTCCTGGGTCTAGGTTCCTTGGTGGCCTGGAAAGCCTTGTGTTGTGCTCTGCATCTGGCCTGCTTGGTGGGCTGAAGGGGACAAGCTGCTAGAAACCTCCAAACAAGTAGAAAGGTGCCATCTTTCCAAGCTGCCAGGTGTCAGCTACACAACTGCTCATCTACAGCTTCTCTAACTCCAGAGTTTTGCTGATTCATGTCCCCCCAGAGCTACATTTTCCAGTGCCACCCAAGACTGCCTGCAGAACCATGAGTAACAGCAGAAATTGCCCTGTACCTGGGATCATACATAGTTCCCACCACAGTTTGGGTTTGATCATCGGATCAAAAATACAGTGATTCAATTAAATGCCATTTTCGCAAGTACATGGCCTGTGGGGTTGTGGGTTGAAATATGTTTTATATGTTCACCATTGCTGGCCAACCAGCTGCATTATACAGACTTGCATCTAGACACTGGGTACCCAGGGACAGAGTGTTGGGGGTTTGATTTAAACCAAGGTACTGGTACCAGCTGGGGTTTGTCTAAGGGTGACTAAAAAAAAGATTTGCAACAGTTAGTCAATCAGAAATTTAATTCTAAAGTGGATGAAATAAAAAAAGGCGTGTGACTTGAAATATGCGTTAAATTTAAAGGGGGTATGATTGTTCTTAAAAAAGTAGAATGCAACACGTTTGTTTGATGCTGATCTTTGAACTCCAACTCAAACTGAAATTGTTGTTTTAACCTTGCATCTATTTTACCCAGTCCTAACCCTCCCCCTGTAAATAAATGTGTTTTATCTGGTTTGGAAAAATCTCACTCATGAGCATATTATTAGCGTAAGTCCATAATTACAAGTTATTGAAAATGTGGTTTTTGGTTTCAGGTATGCCATGTGTGTGGGGTGACTGTGAGAGAGGTGGGTAGGTACAGTATCCCAGGGAGGTTGTACCCAATTTACCAACTGGCCCACAAAACCTTACTCTGGGTGGAGGCTCTGTGCTTATTGTGAAATCATTTGGAAACAAACTCCCAGACCATCTCGAACAGTGCCCAGGCCCCTCAACCTTGACGGTGTATACAAGGCAGGGGTAGTAGCCCTCATTAGATATGGCGGCAGGGTTACATAAGGATCATTTGGAGGTATGAATTTCATTGCAGGAACTGAAACATTATTAACTGCTGCCAGTTAGCATTAATTTCCATCCCTTTTAACCTCTGTGGGGGTCTCTACTGGCTGCTGCAATTGCTCTCAGATTGCAAAGTGCTTTAAGTCACACTGGGTATGAAAAGCACTATACTAGAGTATTTTCCTGACAGTCAAAATTTGCTCCAGATTTCTACATTTCAAATGATTGCTACTTAATCATATTGTCTTACTTGGAGCTTTGTTAAATACCATTCCAGTCAACTGAAATGTTTTTGTTAGTTACATAATCAATCTTTAGATTTACTGTTTTTCTTACTTTAATAAATGGTTCCCAGTCCATTTTCATCCACCACAATGGACGCAAAGATTAAGGAAATCACATATCACATATGATAGAATTTAATATTTATACAACTCATAAAATACCAATGGAAATTATTAATTAATACTAATCTTCAGATGCCCTTGAGAGCTATAATTCTAACATTGGGCTCTTGGATTACTCAATGGAACCATACAAGTGCAGTGAGCCAGATATTAGCCGTGGGAAGATGTGAAACTGACATTTTAGTCTGTGCTGACATAAATGTAGGGCTTGTTTTGTGGTCTAAAATAAACAGGAAACAACTAGAATAACTTCCTTAAAATTAAAAAGAAATCATGAGGATCTGGAGACTTTGATTCGTATTAAAAAAAAACCTCAGACACTCGCTTCCCTCTATTTGTGGTAACAATGCCTCCTATGACCCAGAAAGGTTAAGAACTTAACCTATGTCACTCTGAAATCTAGAGTCTAAATTTATGCAGTAGGGGTGGACATAAATGGAGTGTGATAAGTAAGCAATAACCCAAGATAGGGTATGGGGCATTGGGGATTAATCAACATCCAGGGTGCACTGTGAGGCGTAAGGCTGCAGGCCGAGTGTCCTCATAGCACCCAAGATATTGATTAATCCCAAATAACCCCATATCCTGGAGTGGGTTATTGCACTTATTACATAGGTTATTTGAAAAATAAATAAAAAATGACAAGAAACAGTTTTTTTCTGTGCTTAAAAGACTACAAATCTAAGTGTGTCCTGCCACATTGACCAGTAGTCCCAACTACTTAATGCATATCTCACTGATGTTATAAACACAGAAATCCTAGAAAAATACTATTTGGATGATTTCTGGCATTTCTTGTCCATAACATACTTTGAGATACTCCAAAACATGCTTTACTTTGAGCCCCCCTCCCCCGACACACGCTTCTCTGAAATGACTGCATGGCTCCGTGACAGACACAGTAACTACACTGCAGGAATATGTGCAGCTTCAGGAGTTTTACAGCCACTCAGGCTGTACTATGGAGGATTACTAGTCACTACATTGTGCTTAGAATAAATAAAACCTACTGAGGCACTCAACCTACAAATAACAAACATCGTAAATTAAAAAGGCAATCCCAACTGTTATTTCATTTGTCACCCCGTTTGCAGAGGTACTGTGCTTGTTCATTCTCTGACACTTTCGCATGGACGCAGAGACACATTCCACACATGACTGTCTCAATCGTTATCGGAGGAGAGCACTTTAACAAGACACTGGCTACTGCACTTGCTCGCTCCCGGTCTGATTGCTACTGCGGGATAGCACTTTGAAACCACACTGCCCACTCTGGCTCGAGAACAACTCCCTTTCAATGACTGCTATGTGTCTGTCAGGAGCTCGTTCCACTGCTCCTGTGTCTCTGTGTCTCACAAGTGTATGCTACCTCGCTCTCTCTCAGCAATGCCTGTGGCTGCCCGCACTGTCGGAGGTGGGGACAAGACCCAAATTCAGTAGGACCAGGTCATGATTACATACAAACATGGGAATTTCCTGTCTCTCTCCCTCCGGTCATGTAGAGTACAACAGCTCCCGATCTTGCCCTCTCTTGCTCACCTACCTATCTCCTGCTCTGGCATGTCTCAATGGCTGCCTTTCACGTTCAGTTGCTAGATATTAATAACGAGAGCCAGCAGCACAGCACCTGACTCCCTCGCAGAACCATGGATTAAACAGACTGCTCAATCCACAGCTACACAATCCTGCCAGATCAATCAGGTTGTGCATTCCACAACTCATGCTATAAATCCATGTATCTGAGCAACTTTTATGTACACAGTTAATACGTCACACTCCATTTATATACACAGTTTCTACAACTCCCCTCGCTGGCATTACTTTCCATTTCTATACAGGAAAACAAAAGTACCTTTTACGCAGACAGCATTTTCACATAGCAGCTCTTTACTCTCTGCACAGTCCGTGAATTCACACACAGCTAAAAACAACTTAACTACTGTGTTAAGCAGCTCCTTTGTTCTGTTTTTTTGTTACTTTCCTCTGAATCCATCACCAATCTACTTACATATGTTCCCTGCATAGTACATTAACTTTCCTCTGACTCCATCACCAGTCTACTTACATATGTTCCCTACATAGTACATTAACTTTCCTCTGACTCCATCACGTCTACTTACATACGTTCCCTACACAGTACATTCACTTTCCTCTGACTCTTCACCAGTCTACTTACATACGTTCCCTACATAGTACATTCACTTTCCTCTGACTCCGTCACCAGTCTACTTACATACGTTCCCTACGTAGTACATTCACTTTCCTCTGACTCCGTCACCAGTCTACTTACATACGTTCCCTTCGTAGTACATTCACTTTCCTCTGACTCCATCACCAGTCTACTTACATACGTTCCCTACGTAGTACATTCACTTTCCTCTGACCTGGCCACCAGTCTACTTCACATACGCTCCTCACGTAGTACATTCACTTTCCTCTGACCGTCACCAGTCTACTTTACATACGCTCCTCACGTAGTACATTCACTTTCCTCTGACTCGGCCACCAGTCTATTTCTACATAATGCTCCTACGTAGTACATTCACTTTCCTCTGACTCCGCCAGTCTACTTACATGCGTTCCCTACGTAGTACATTCACTTTCCTCTGACTCCATCACCAGTCTACTTAAATACGTTCCCTACATAGTACATGCATTTTCATTCACCCAGTACACTGCAGCAATATACAAAACTCCTTCCCCAACTATTTACAACAGTATGGAACATCAGAGGTCCTATAGTATACAACAAAATCTCTGATTTTACTTAATCTTCTTAAGTGTCTCTCAAACTGCAATCCGATTAATATTCCCCCCCCCTCCACACCCACTTGCTCACTTCCAAGTTCCTAGCACTTACAGTCTGGATTTGTTATATCATGCCTGGCCTTTCTGCTGAGTTCCTAGTGAACATAAAAAAAAAAATAAATAACCTTTTTTTTCTGGTTCTGTGTCTGGCCTTTCAAATGCAGTTTCCCGTCCTCTTCAACTACTGGCACCACTCGCCCTCTCACGTCTCTTGGCAACAGGTGATCAGTCAAGAAAATTCCCTCCCCACACATTAAGAAAAAAAAAACTAAACACCAGCCTTCATTTTAAAAACAAATTAGCACACATTTCTATGGCTTATTTCAAATGAGCCCGCTTACACTCTTCAGCACGTTTTCACCAAAATCGCCCTTGTTAAACTCAGCCGCCACCTTCTGTTTAAAATTTTCTCTTCTAGACAGTCATACCCAATCAGCTGCCATGTTAGCATGTCAGCTCATCCACTTGACACTGTATTCATGGCAGCACCCATGGCAATGAACCTCACAAAAAGCGGAAGCACACAATTTCACCACAGAAACCCATTGAATTAAAACTATAAATAAACTGAAATCACACACAAAAAACTCCCTCTCTTATTGCAAAAATGCAGTATGCAATGGGGAACTTGTTAAATTAATGATTTATCTGCACTCGAGTAGTATGACCTCGGACACCTCACTGGTGGCTTATGCCACTCGTGAGGTTACCTGGGGTCAAACTGCTCTTGTGCAGATAAATCATTTATTTAACTCATCTCCATTGCATATCCCTTAGCATGTTATGCAACATAGAGAATAAAGTATAGGGTGGTGTGTGTAATGAGAAGTTTACACACACCTGAGGGGTTAGATGCTACATAAACCCCGAGAGCGAAGCTCAAGCGGTTTGTGAAAGCATCTAACCCTGAGGGTGTGTGTAAACTTTGAGTTTCGCAACATACCACCCCATATTTTATTTTATATAATTGCTGGGTTTCTATTTTTCATCACAGCAATTATGTAAAATAGGGGTTCCACTGGTCGTGTGATGTTCTGGTGTGGCTGCACTGCAGTTTCATTTACGGACTGTTTAATGTGCGAGTTTTTAACATCCTTTGTCCCTATAAATATACAAAATTAGCCATTTTGAAGAAATAAACTTACTGCCAAGTTGCACTGGCCAGCAGTTTCTTTTGGCAAGAAGGCAGGCGGAGACCGGTTGGCCCAGGCGGTCGGGAAGTATGGAAAACTGCAGCAGGCGCATGCGCAAAGTGAGGGAGACATGCATGTGTTTGCTGTAGTAAACACTCCGTTATTACAGCAAATAACACCACGGTTCCTCTATGGAGAAAACAGAAACCCAGTTACTAGAATGTATTAATAGCTAGTGAAATTAGAATAGTGATCCTTTCCCACCCACAGGCTACTAGTTTAAATCTTGAACCTAAGATTTTGAATCACGAATTTAAATGCAAGATGGAAGATAGGTGAAATGGCAGAGACTGTCAAGTTTTTGAAAGGAATGAACAAGGTGAATTGTAAGGAACTATTCAACAGGAACAGTGCATCTAGAACACGGGAAAATGAATGAAAGCTGGTAGGTGGAAGATTCAGCAGGGATGTGAGGAAGTTTTAGTTTACAAAGTGAGTGTTTGAGCCATAGAACAGTCTGTTGGCTGGGGTGCTGGGCCCCAAAATCATTAATGGTTTTAAGCACAGTTGGGACAAAGTTAAGGTCTTAACAGTTACTCATGGGTACCAGTAAGATAGAGAACATGGAATCGGGTAGTGAGGGCAAAAAATCTTTCATAGACAACAGTTCTTGGGGTACGATAGGGTATTACAGGCAGACTGGATTGACCAATGGTCTTTTTATGCCATCACTGTCTATGTTTCTATGTTCGGCCCAATTAACTGTGTGACAAGTCAACATTCTGCAACAATTCTTCTTCTGTGCATAGTATCTAATTAATACTGAGTTGGCTAATCTCTGCTGTGGAAACAAGCTTTGACTTCGCCAGTGGGTATCACTTGTGTGCACCCAGCCTAAAGATATGAAGGTAATAACTGTTGTAGCACAAAGACGAAATAAGAAAACTGAAATACAATTGGATGTGCCATGTACACATTGGATACAGATATTTTTGAAATTGCAGAACATTTAAAGCAGCGCATGTTACGGCAAATTTTAACTATATGTTTTTTTTTCTATTTTAGAGTTCCCTTTTTCTCCTGTCTTATAAGATGTCCCTTTTCACCATTTTTAATCTTATGTCTTTTATTTACATTTTAAATTTAAAAAATGAGCACTCATGTTAATATGGCTATCCCAGGTTTCCTTCATTATTTTCAGCTATGGTTTGAACACCCGTTGCTTGAGATCACTTTTCTTGTAGTCAAGGTAAATTAGCACTCATCAGACACTGCTGCCTGACTTTATGAAACAGTGGATGTTCAGAAATGGCTGAGAATATCGATGAAATCCTGGAGACAGCCATATTTAAAAGCGCATTCCTTGCTAGTTCACGTGTACTATATGGGTGTCATTTTTCCCAACAGGGAATCTGTGACATCAAAAACTCATAATACCATCACTCTGACATCAGAAAGACAAAAATACTATCATTCTGACATCAGATAAGTTGTATTATGAGATGAAATGCTTGGGAGTGTTCCATATATCACAAAAAATAATAGCTTTCTGATGACATCATAAACCACTCTTGCTTTGCTCTCAGGGTTTATGACGTCACCAGAATCCCTCAGTGGAATTATGTAAGCAACAATACCCGACAGAGTGGGCAGTATTGGGAAATACCGGACCGCCCGGGGCATAATGAAGCCTGATGCCACAGGCGGAGGGCCTTATTGCCCCTGGAAGGTCCAGTATTTCCCAAAGACGCCTACCCTGGAGGGTATTATTACACTTAGAAAATGGGCCACTGTATTTTATGCATTTTAAAATGAAATAAAATATTATAAAATAGTTTAAGTAGTATAAAATTGCATAAAATAGTTCCTCCGCCTGCACTTGTATGCTGTATTTCTTTCTTTTTTTACCTAAGGACTTTTGTCCTGTTGGAGCCTTTGTACTTGTAACTTGTGGTCATAGTTACCTAGCTCCACAGATACTCCCAGGGCTTTCATTAAAACTTTTCGGTTTGTCAGCTTACTTTTTTTCGTATCCATCAATTTGTTCACTTTATTTTATATATTCAGTGAACCATTCAGTCATTCATTGTTTGATCAGGGACTGGCTCGGCTTAACAGCGGTGGTGGTTCTGTGAGCTGGTAGAGGGGGAGAAGTCTGTTATGTCTTGTTCTTTGTAATTGATTTTGTGCTCAGTTTCATCCTCTGATAGTGAGAGGGGCTAGAGTAAATAAACGTGAAGATATTGGGAATCAGCAGCGGAGCAATTATAGCGGGTGAGCAGTCCTACTGAGGAGCGGCATAGAGACAGTCAGGAGGTGCAGTTGAGGGGAGGTCAAGTGAGCTGTTTCTTTTTTTTAGTGGCAACAAGCAAAATGGACCACCCAAGAGGCAGCATTTCTCTGTCGGAACTTTTGTACAGAGAATGTGAGGAATGATCGGTGGTGGACTTTCTTAACTTCCGCTCCTGGAACATGGAGTCATGTTACCGGCTCAGAATGCTTACTACCTCGGGGCGGTTATTGAGGTACCAGGAGCTGCGACTTTCTCTGTCAGATAAAATGTCAGGTGAATGTTCTGTTTGTGAGAAGTAGGAAGTTTTTGTTACTTTTTTTATTACATCTATTGAAGGAAGCTGAGACCAATGGGGGGAGGTGACACTGGCTGCCAACTCGCCTCAGTAAGCAAGAGGGAAAGGGTCACTTAGAAAATTCGAGGTGCCCAATAATACTCAAAGTAATGGGGCACCCCGAATTCACCCTGGTTTTTTAGCGGGCATCTATTGAAAAATAAATGCATGCCTGGCATGTCCTGTCAAGCAATCAACATGCATTATTTTTCAAGCTCATTTTCTAAAGCTTTATAATAACTGGGTTTCTATTTTTCCCATAAGGGAACCGTGGCATTATTTGTCATAATAAAGGAGTGTTTATTACAGCAAACACGCACACAGTCTCCCTCACTTTGCGCATGTGCCTGACGCAGTTTTCCATACTTCCCGACTGCCTGGGCCAACCGCTCTCCACCTGCCTTCTCACTGAAAGAAACCACTGGCCAGTGCAACTTGCTGTAAGTTTATTTCTTCAAAATGGCTAATTTTGTACATTTACAGGAAGAAAGGATGTTAAAGACTCGCATGTCAAACCGTCCGTAAATGAAACTGCAGGGCAGCCACACTGAAACAGCACGCGACCAGTGGAACCCCTATTTTATCTAATTGCTGTGGTGAAAAATAGAAACCCAGCAATTATACAAAATAAAATATGGGGTGGTGTGTTGTGAAACTCAAAGTATATACACACCCTTGGGGTTAGATGCTTTCACAAATCTAACCCCTTGGGTGTGTGTAAACTTTGAGTTACACAGACTACCCCATACTTTGTTCTCTATGTTACTGATGACTTCCTATCTATTATTTTATTTGTAAGAAAGTACTAATGCAGACTAAAAATGGGGTGAAGTGCTTTTTACAGAAGCGGACAAAAAGGCAATCATTCAGAAGAGTAAATTGGTGTAGGTCAAACCTTTTAAAGTAACATGCAGTGCCACTTTAAATAATTTGACGCTATGATACTCTGTGGAAGATCAGCACAGCAGAAGTAGCTCTTGCTTCACACATCTTTGGTCCAATTTTATTTAATGGGAGAGGTGCCTGCATACTATAGAAAATGTGAACATGGTTCAATTATTAACTTTCTGAATTGTCAGGGGAGGGACACCAGCTAATAATCAGGACAGGAAGGGAGATGGATAACAGGCCGTTCAAAGAGGAGTGAGTTCTAAAAGAACTTACAAAACTGAAGGTGGATAAGGCAATGGGACCAGATGGGATACATCCTAGATTATTAAAGGAGCTGGGGGAGGTACTGATGGCACCACTGGCAGCCCTGTTCAATGAGTTCCTGGAAACAGGAGTGGTTCCAGAGGAATGGAGAAGGGCAGATGTAGTCCCTCTCCACAAAAGTGGAAGCAGGGAGGAGGCTGGGAACAATAGACCTGTCAGTTTGACCTCAGTAGTGGGTAAAATTATGGAATCTCTGCTGAAGGAAAGAATAGGGGAGCACCTTGAATCAAGTGGAGCACAAGATCCAAGGCAACAAGGATTCACATCAGGAAAGTCATGTCAGACTACTCTGATAGGTTTTTGTTTTACTGGGTCACCAGGGAGGTAGATCGGGGGGAGCAGTGGATGTGACCTACTTTGACTTCATCACGGCATTTGACACTGTTCCACATTGGAAACTTGTGAACAAGCTGGGTGACCTAGGACTGGGACACAAGGTGGTAAACTGGGTAGGAAATTGGTTAAGGAATAGAACGCAGAGGGTGGTGGTTAATGGGACTAAATCCAAAATAGGGAGGGTGACCAGCAGGGTGCCACAGAGATCAGGTCTAGGGCCAGTGTTGTTTAATATCTATTTCAGCGACATTGCAGAGGGGCTAGAGGGGAAGGTATGCTTCTTTACAGATGACACCAAGATCTACAATATGGTAGACAGTCTGGGAGGAGTGGAAACAATGAGGAGAGACCTAGCTAAGCTAGAAGAATGGTCCAGAGTGTGGCAGCCAGGATTCAATGTGAAAAAGTACAAAATCATGCACTTGGGGCTCAGGAACCCAGGGGAGGAGTACATGATGGGCAGGGTGTTATTAAAGGCCACAACGCAGGAAAGAGATCTAGAGGTACTCATATCTGGTGACCTAAAGGTGGCCAAACAATGTGCCAAGGCGATGGAGAAAGCCAGCTGAGGGCTGGGGTGTATAGGGAGAGCTAGCACCAGCAGAAGAAAAGCAGTCAAATGCCACTGTACAGGACACTGGTAAGACCTCACTTGGAGTACTGTGTCCAGTTCTGGAGGCCACATCTCCAAAAGAACATAGGCAGGATAGAGGCAGTTCAAAGTAGGGCAATAAAAATGGTGCAGGGTCTGCACCAAAGGTCATATGAGGAGAAAACTGGAGGAACTTAATATGTATACCCTGGAGGAGAGGAGGGAGAGGGGAAACTTGATAGACACTTTCAAGTATCTCAAGAGAATTAATAAGGTACAAGAGAACAGTATCTTACAAAAGAGAAAATGCTCTAGAACAACAAGTGGGCATGACATGAGACTGGATGGGGTAGACTGAGTGGCAACATAAGAAAGTACTTCTCACAGAGAGGGCGGTGGAGGCATGGAACAGCCTGCTGCCAGAGGTGGTGCGGGCAAAGACGGTAGGGGGATTCAAAACTGCATGGGATAACATAGGAGTGCCACAGCAGTTCCAAAAAGAAGATGAAGCAAGGATCTCTGGCATTTTCGCTAGATAGGGATACAGTCAGACTAGATGGGCCTGTTGGTCCTTATCTGTAGTCAAATTCTATGTTTCTATCAAGAGAATTACTGACCACTTCTTAAAGGGACCGTGTCATCCCTTTTTGTATCATATTATTTCTAGATGGAAACCCACCTCTTATGATTGTTTTCCTTCTCTAAAATTAGTGTAAGTCCCCTCTCCTTGGAGGGGCTTATGCTCCCATTAGGGACACCCTTCCACCTTCTACCCCCCAGAGTTTAGGGATTTGGTAGTGCTCTAGAGGTTAATCCCTGCTGGACACCTGAAGGTGGCAGCAGAGGGCAGGCAGAAAAGGGTATAAATAGAGCTGCAACAGGAAGTTCTAGGTCTTTTCAGCCCGGGCAGTAGGCCTGTGGCTGGAGAAGGTGGCTGGAAGAGCAGGAGAGGCAGGCAAGGAGAGAGCTCGATGGCTCTAGTTGGGCCTGTGGGGCGACACCTCGCCCCCGAAGTCAGTAGTTAGGGATGGCTTCTGCGCAGTGACTTGGCTTTGAGGAGCAGGGATGGGAGCTTTGAGGGAGGATGGCCAGATAGTCTAACTGTGTCATTGGGATGGGGTGGGGCTGGTTAGTAGGTAGATGGCAGGGTAGGTAGGAGTCCCTAGGATCCTGTGCAGGTATGGCTTGGGCTGCCAGGGTTGTGGGAACTGTGGCAGGGTTCCCACAGGGGAGAGACCGGTAGCAGATGCCCACTCCTGTACCTGGTGCGGCAGGGTGGCTCAGACGTAGAAGGGGCTCATGTTGTCTTTCACCCACTTAAGGGGCCTGTGTGGAGCGGCAGGTCCTGGGACACTGGCATTACTTAGGGCCAGGCAGGCCACAGGTCTTTGGACAGGCCTTGGGGAGCAGCGCTGGGCCAGGAGCTTTATTCAAGCCAGGATGTGTTGGCAGGGATGCAGAAAGGAGGTTGAGGCCATCCCGGATGTTTCAGCTGGAGCACTGCAGGAGAGGAGTGGACACCAGGGATGCCAGAGAGGATTCGAGATGCTCAGAAGGCCTGGGTGGTGACAGGGCCCACGTTCCTCTTGTGGCAGGGCAGCTCGAGCTGGCAGTAGGGCATTGGGGCTGGGCTGGGGTACACTGTGGGCCAGTCAGGTTTCAAGGTTTGGGCCGGCCCCAGGGCCACCATTTATGCGCTGGCCTTTGAGGCCCATTAAGGGTCCCAGCACCTCTGGGAGCAGAAGAAAGAGGACTGAAGGAGTTGCAGAGCCGGTGGGGGATGTTTGGTATACTGTGGTACAGGCTCATTAGAGGAAAGAGAACAAGGGTTATAGGACCTGATTCAAGAAGGAAAAAATTCTGGGACCCCTGTAGGATTCAGGCCAGAGGCCAGGTGGTAGAGGCAGCTCGCTTCTCCAAGCAGAGACAGGGCAAGCTGACCAGAGCCGGGGAAAAAGGTAAGCAAATAAAAGATTGGCTTACCAGTGCCACTTGGAAAGGAGCCTGATGATTCTTCTCAGACAAAGGATCTGCTTGGGTAAATTAGTTGAGCTTCCAAAGCTGAAAAGCTGCCTTGCATGTACTGCCTCTATGACATCTTGTGCCTGCTCCAGAGTTTCCAGCTGGGTGAGATTGTAAAAAGTTTTGATAGCCCCATGCAGCTGCTTTATTTCTTGAAATAAGATGGTACCCCTGTGCCTCTGGAATCATTTGGGGCACAGTTGAAAATAAAAAGCTGTTTTCGGAAGAAACTGCGTATTGATTTATTTTATTTAAGTTAGAAGGAGGTAAATGAAATGGAAAGTCCCTCATATTTATTTGTGCCATGAGTTTGTAATTTCAGAAGGTTTCCAGCAGTTTGCGCTGCGACCGAGTGTTCGGAAGCCCAGGAGGAGCTGAAAGCCGCAGATCAAAGAGGTCCTGGATTCCATGGCAGAGGTTTGGGGGCAATGTCAGTCAACAGAGAGAGAAATCTAGGGTGCACTGAGAGCTGGAGCCATCGAGAGGTAGGCTAAGTCTTCCTACTTTAATTGCATGGTGCATATGCTCGGAGATATTTCGTATTGCTGTAGATCTTTCCCCTGATACATCAGCGAATTCTTCATGCCCCTAGACAGTTTGGGGAAGTGGGGCTACATTAGTTTAAGCTGCTGGTTGTTTTATTTGCCTCCTTTCTTAGTAGAGTTGAAATGCATGCCAATGGTGTGATTATAGACCATCATTTTTTGTTTCAAATCATTGATCAGCTCTTATTGCATACTACCTGGACATAAGGAACACCTTCAAACAGTACAGCCACTCACAATACAATAGTTTCCTCTCCATTTACTGCATTGTGAGTTGTTAAAGTGTGTTGGGGGTGCTTCCAAGTCCAGAAAAGATGCAGTGGGAGTTGATCAAGGACTGTAAACAAACATGTTTCAGTGTGGCAACCCCAGTATGGTAGGCAGTCTGATTTTCAGTCTTAAAGGAATCAAAATCAAACAGCTACATTAGCAATATCTGCAGAATCTGATCAATCATAACGTGCATTTTAAACCAGATACAGTTGAGGCCTAAGGGGGTTTGGTAGTGTCCCTTTGGAAGGTCAGCAAATTTGTCAGGCATGACTTGTCCTTCCTGAATCTGTGGTGCTCTTTAACAATTAGGCCCAGTGCTCTAATTTGTTTGTTCAGGTGTTCCCTGCAGATTTTTATATCAGTTCTTGAACCGTTCTTGTGACTTGGTACCACAGTGGCACTCCTACAATCACTTGGGACCAACCTTGATTTAAAGGAAGATTCCATGAGGTATTTGAGAGGGGCTGTAAGCTCTTTGGCAAGCTCCTTTAACAGTTCAGGATGTAGTTTGCCTAGGACTGCTGTTTTGGAGGCATCTAATTTTGTTATTTTTTTATGTAAGATCCCTTCTTTTATTATGAAGTTAGCTAAACCCCTTAATCTGAAATCCATGTCTCTGATTCCCTAGCAGGTTCATCATGTAGTCAAATGTCCTGGAGGAGTAATCATTAAAGGTGGTTGCCATAACCACTTGTACACCGATTTCTTTGTCACGGAATATTAAGGGGCACTTGCACTGGCAAATGTTTTAATCAAATTTATGTAGTGGCAAAATTACACTGATACATAGACAATGATGACAGGAAAAACACCCTTGGCCCATCCAGTCTGGCCACTCTAGCTAACTATTTTGCCTTTTTTAGTGGCAATCCTCCCTTTTTTACTGTCCCCCTTTTTATGTTTGCTTGTGCGCATGCACAAGAAACATCTTGCAAAAGTACCACATTTCAGAGGTGTGCCAGTGTTGTGGCCACCAATCAAGGGATAAGCTGCCAATGACAGCAGCTTCAAAGAGAGCCAAGGAGTGAAATGAATCTGCCACTGCAATCATGAACAGTTTCATCACTGCAGTGGCACCTCCTCCCAACCTCGCAACCTTGTAAGGTCCTGCCGACCAGCACTCTGTCCCTGGCCCTTGCTCCACCAGCAACTTGTTTGTTCTGTGTGCTTTTCCTTGTGAAACATGTAATGAGCCGTGGCTCCTGTCACCTGCCACACACTCCAAGGAAAGCCGACATCGGGGTGCCCAATCCCCATATCGGCATGTATCCCCCCATCCCTCCATTAATGCGACACATTGGGAGCCCACTCCAGTGTGCCAAAATGTTTCCAACACCCAGGATGCCCACTCCTAGTGTCAGATGCACCTCCCAAAACCCGTCTGTAATCTGCCAATATCAGGGTGCCCAATCCCCGTGTCAGCATGCCCCCCACCACCCCCATCACTATTGTTCCACACTGGGAGCCCACCCTTGTGTGCCGAATTTTTTTTTTTAAACCTGTAAAACAAAAGCTGGCCTGATGGCACTGAGGGCTGAGGTGCTGGTGCCTTACCTCGCGCTACGATGACAACCTGTGCTCGGGAGCGAGCATGGGCCACCGGGGGTCGGCAGGGGAGGAGAAGGATTGAGCATCCAATGGACTGCTCTCCTTCTCTGGGGAGGGGGGTTTCCTGGTGTCGGCACTTGTTTCCCTTCCGACGGAGGCTGGGGGACAGGGTGCCACACCACAAGATGGGGAGGAGTCGGGGTAGACGCCTGGAAGGAGCGCATGTGGACGTATGCACGCTCCCCTCCGCTGGTGTCATTGCATGCCCCCAACTCCTAGGGAGAACAGGAGGAGAAAAAAAATCACTACAGTGCACAATGGCAGAGGGCACTTCGCAGGCTCCACTCCGGGCAAGCCACGGCACTGGTCCACTAAATCCGGACTTCAGTGGTGGTTGGGAACCCCTGCCAACCCCACATGGGGGTGCAAGCCCTGAAGCTTGGGTCAGCGTCGGCTGGTAGATGCCAGGGGATGGGGCTGGGGGTGCCCTTCTGAGGATGAGCTGGCAGTGAGGAGAGAAAATAGTAACTGTAAATAAAAAAAAAACTGTAAAACAAAGAAAACTGTCCCCCGGCGTGTTTTTTTTTTTTTTTTTACCAGTAAAAAAGAAAATGGTCCAATGGCATCTCCCCAGTCCTCCTCCCCCCTCCCACTAAGCACCCACCTCCCCGCATGCCCCCTCACCCATACTTACCCTCCAGAGGTTGGGAGCAGTGATCTTCTTTGGACTGGGACACATCTGCACTCTTCAAAGATGAACTGCGAACTGAGGAATCGGGTAAGCGCTGTATAATGGAAGTCAAATTAGGTTGATTTCTCAGCCATTTTTAGGAATTTTGGCCCCAAATTTTCAACGTGTGGTTCTTAGGACCCCACCTCATGAGCATGTCACTGTCATTTCATTACTTGGTCCCGAAAGGTGATTTTGCGGTCACTGCGCGGAATCACCTTTTGGAACCGACTAACAAAATGACAGTGCCACTGTTCATGAAGTGGGGTCCCAAAAAACCCATGTTGCAAATTTGGTGCAAAATATCAAGAAATGTCTGTGGTACAAGCGTGCATTGCTCTGTTTCTATGCACGCTCGTAACTTCATCAATTTTTTATATTTTCAATTCAGATTTTCAACATTGCCATTTTTCCTACCTCCTTATGAACAGTACAGCTGTCATTTTTCACATCCTGCCCAAAACATGTTGTCGCACCTGTGGGGCAGAATGGCGCAGCCACTGTGGAAAATTGACTTTTGGGACAGATCGACAAAATCGCAGTGTCACTGTTCATGAGGGGAGGTGCCAAAATGCCCATGTCGAATATTTGGTGAAAAATTCAAAAAATGATTGCGTTACTGGCGTGCGTTGTGCAGTTTCTATGCATGCTCATAACTTCACCAGTTTTTCATATTTTCACTCCACATTTTCAACATTGCCATTTTTTGACACCTCCTCATGAAAAGTACAGCTGCCATTTTTCACATCCAGCCTGAAATGTGTTTTCCCACCTGTGGCGCAGAATGACATAGTCGCTTTGAGAAATCACCTTTCGGGATTGAGTAACGAAATAATAGTGCCACTGTTCATGAGGTGGGGTCCCAAAAAGCCCATGTTGAAATCTGGAATGAAAATACCAACAAACGCCCTGGACATTAGGGTTTCCAAACATAATGCCCCACCCTGTAGAGATTGACAGATGTCGGGGTGTGTGACTTGGGGTCATCGGACGTAATGCTCACGTCTTTCCAGCCCCACCCCCACCCTCCAGTCAGTGACAGGCATTGAGGTGTGCCTTGGGATCTTTGGCCCAAACGTTCACCTCATTCTTCTATACTGCACTCATCTCCGCTTATTTCCTTATGGAATGGGGTGAGTGTAAGGGCTGAAGACCCCAAGGCACATTGTGACACCAGTCAGTGTCTGCAGGGTGGAGTTAGGTGGAATGGCATGAGCATTATGACTGATGGTACAAAGGCACATCCCCAACGCCTGTCAGTCTCTGCAGGGTGAGGGTGGGGGTTGGTGTTAGTTCAATACTTCACTGCCATTCCTATTATGCGTCTCTCTAACTCCTGCACTACTAATGCCAATGCCAGCAAGCAAACATTCAGCATTGAAAAATGCTTGTTCTAATTAAACTCACCTGCCTGTCCCATTCCCGCTTGAAGCTGCTGACTGATTTTGCCTGTACCATTCTTCTGGAAGATTTTTCTACTTATTCACCACCCTTTCCGTGAAGAGGTGCTTCTGGCTGTCTTTTTTGAATCTCTGCCATACCAGCTTTAGCTAATACCCTCTCGGCCCTGTGTCTGAACTCAAGGAGAATATTTCCTTGGTGTCTACCTATACCATGCAGGTACTTGTACGACTTAATAATGTTACCCTTTTCTCTTGTTTTCTCCAGGTTGTACATGTTTAAGTCCTACAGCTGCTTCTCGTATGTCAAATCCCTAAGACCATGCACCATCTTAGTTTCCCTGCTTTGCACTGCCTCCACCTTGTTGCAGTTATCCCTCAGGTCAGTGAACTGCAGTACCTTGCACACTATTTTAGGTGCGGCCACACCAGTGACCTGTACAGAGGGAGGATCACCTCCTGCCTTCTACTGCTTATCTTCCTCCCTGTGCATCCCAGCATTCTGTTTGCTTTGCCCTGTTTCAGTGCGCAGACATTTTTAGGATCTCTGATATCATCACCCCTAAATCCTTTTCTTCCAGTGTGCCACCCTGCACCATACCTCCCATTTCGTATTCATTATTTCCCCCCCTCCAGTGCTAGTTTGTATTCAATTGATCCTTTTTCCGTTCTTATATATTTTTTGTTACATTTTTTATGGCAGTTCTGTCATTTGTATGTTACTCATCATGTTCCTTATCAGCCTCTAAAGACTTCCGTTTTCTGTATGCTTTATATGTTGTCATTATACTCCTTTGTGCCTTTCTGTTTAGCCAAACAGTTTTCACATCCTAATGGTTCTATTTTTTGCTTGTCATAATATGTTTCTCTTGCTGGTTGAATAACTGATTCTTTCAATTATTCCACTGATTTTCAGTGCTCATCCTATCTAGTTTATTTTATTTTATTTTTATTTTGCTTTTGGTAACCGGGTAAGTGCACTCGGCAGACAATGCCTATTTTCAGGCACGACCCTGGAGAAAACAGTTTACAGACAAACAATTTACATGTGACACAGCACATGAAGGCAGTACAAATCAGGGTAGGAAACAATGTATAGGTATGATAACAAGTCCCAACTTTGCATTTCAAAATGCACTTGGCTCCAATTTGCTTTTCCTATTTTCAGGGCCCCGTGTTTTCTAAGATTCTACGGTTGCAGCAACTGCTGCAGAAACAAGCCTCTGCCACAGAAACAGCATTTTGTGGTGCAGTAAAAGTGTCTGTCACCGCTGAAAACCCCAACTAAATGGCTAAAATGATTGTGAGCAAGCTTAAAATGGCATTAGTGTGAGTTGTTGCCAGCTGCATTATACATCCATCCCCCCTGGGTTGCAGCAGTCAATGGGGCCACCCTTTCCAATCCACTGGCACTCAGCCCTGAAACTTATGACCATCACGGCCTTCTATAAACACTGAGGGAACTTCAGGAAGTCTATTGCATGAGAAAGAATTGTGGTTCTATCTGCCAACTGCAGAACTGTGTAATGAAAAAGTATTAGTAATTATTGCAGACAAAAAATTGGAGGCTTTCTGGGCATTTGTCTAATGTAAAATGGTTCAGCTACTCTCTAGCCTCACAAAAAATCCTTACAGAGTGGGAGAGAAGATGATATAGAAGCCAAGTGGCACTGACACAAATGACACCACTGGTGTGGAACCACATGAGCAGGAGGAAGCAACTAGAGCAGCATTACAGCACAAACCATCACCTCCAGGCTTCAAGCAAGTTGGTGGGAGGGAGCCATTGGAGCAGCACTGTTTTGCAACCAGGCAATACTGGTCTTCAAGCAACTGGGCAGGCAGGGGGAGAAATTCTCAGGAGCATAGCTGTGATAAACCAGCACTAGGCAGGTGGGAGGGAGCCATGGGACAGTACAACAGACTGCAGTAATACAATAAATAACCATTTAATTCCTCCATGCCCAACATCCAATCCAAATCATGATTCCAAAGTTGCTTTGCATTGCCTTGCCTGTGTATCTGCCAAACTGCCTTTTTCTGAGCATTCTTTCTGGGGAAACTAGACTTTATTTGGGGGCTTATTTGAGTTGCCAGAGAATGTAAAGCACATCACAAAATTACCGCAGAATCGCTGCAGAATTGCTCATACCCTGACTGCAGCAAGCATGAGGTCCTGCCACAGAATGCAGGTCCAGTTTGCCGCAGTGAACACGGGGCCCTGCCTATTTTCTTAGTTGTATATCTATTGTCAGCAATATCACTATGTGGTCACTTCACCAAAGGGGTTTTCTTAGCTTGCTCTCTGTTAGGCCTTGTCTGGTGTTCGTGATGGTCAGGAACAGAATGTTTTCCCTTCTAGCGAACATATTGACTGATTGGGATGAATTACATCTATGCAGTGTCCCTAGGAATGCATTCTCAGTATAATTAGTGGATTTTAGCTTGTACTAGTCTAGATAATTACAGTTACTCACTATTAGTAACCTCCATGGTCAGATGCCTTTTCAGTTTCTTGTTCCAGATATGCGTCATTGGTTCTACTACTGTCTGTCTGTGACTACAATAGTAATGAGTTAGCATGATTTGATCGTATTCTAGCATATTTATTTTAAGTGGTATTGTCAGCTGTTTTAACAGTATGTATTCTATACCTGGGATGTTCTTTATGTAACCTATAGGTGGCGCTATCCCCAGGGCTACTACCCCTGCCTGCTTGGCTAGTAGCAGGTTAGGGGGGCCTGGGTACTGAAACGAGTGCTTCCACCAGGAGGTCAGGGTTGTTAGTGGTCAAGCTAACCTGGGCACAGTCCTCCAGGACACTGTAACCCCCCACTTTCCCTTCTAGTGGCCAGAACAATATACAATAATTACTTTCACAATGACCCTTATTCACTAGGCAATTACCCACACTGTTTGCACTTATCACCAGGGCTGGTTCCTCTAGCTTGACCCTGGGAACCCCCTGTAAAACAAGGTTAAACACAGCAAATAGCAACAGTACAATACTTTTGGCACAAACTGGAACGACAGTCAGGTTAAATGCAAACAAAGTTAAACCTGATTTATTCAGGGGATTTGAACAAAGGAGGGGCGTAATCAGGTTGATTTGCTTAAAAGCTATATTAATCAGACAGTTATGCATGCAGTTCAGAGTCCCTACACAGTCACACACTCTGGGTACCCAGGTAGGAAAATGGTGGGCTAGCCAGGAACGTTGCAGCTGGTTTGAGGCCCTGTAGTGGAAGAAAACAACATGCACAACACACATTATTTGTAATCTGGAGCTGAAGGGCTCAGTTCGTGAAAGAAAAGGCAATAAGACAATCAGATGACAACACTTTTAGATTTAGCTGTTGTTGCAGGGAACTACCCTGATGTTTACTCACGATACCCAATACTGGAAACAGGCAGGATGAAGTCGAGACTGCAGGCTGTTGAGCTGGAGTGCCTGGAGAAGCAGGGCCCACAAGAATCACCGAGGCGTCATTCCGGTTCAAGGCTTTGAGCAAGGGGCTGATCCCAAGTCCGGTCTCTCGTCGATTACTTTCTCTGCATAGCAGGTATTCTGGCTGAGCCAGTGTAGCAGGGCCCAGGCAAATGGAAATGGATACGGATTCAGTCTGTGGAGCTGGATATAGCCTCCAGCAAGCAAAACACAGTTCAGACACACAGCGGGGAACCAAATCACGACCCACTATAAGCACACAGCACATTCACATGTAAGGAAATTACACTGTACCAGGCAAATGGCTCTCCGGTCGCAATTACAGAGTCTCTGCACAATCCGGAAGTTCAGAGGTAGCTGGAAGTCCTGACAGGCCGATCACATTCAGTGAATCTTCGGTTTTCTTCAGGTTAAAGCCTGGTGACAATTCAGTGGCTTAATTCATTCTCCAAACTCGGATTCGGTCCGAAAAAAACACAAGTTCCCTCTCAGGAACAGCAGGCAGGCATGCACGCCAAACACAGGCCTTTCCACAGTTCTTCCACGTGAATCCACTATGGATTGCTGCTCAAACGATCTTGAACTGTTACTTCTTCACTTCCCAACTCAGATCTAACTGAAACTGCAAGCAGTGTGAGATTTTTCCCCAAGATCCAAAAGGTTCGGTTGGCTGATTTGTCTGTCAGTCACAACAAGGGCTCCCCCTCCAGGTTTATTTTAGGCACCAAAAGCCCAAAACTACAATTCCTACAAGTTTTGGCCCCACCAAACCCCTGTAGGCAGGCTCCATTTTAGAGTCTCAAATGGACTGATTGGCCCATTCTGCAGTCCAGGACCAAGATGATGGAAACAAATAGAACTGTCCATGCTGCAAAGAAGGCAGGTTAGAACAAACTGCAATATTATTACTGCTCTAACAAACGATCACCAAACAAGTACATCTTCTAACAGAGCTCCCTCTCAGATTAATTATGACTGCAATCCAGGCAGCTCTTAAAGAGACAGTACACAGAGGCTATACAGGCACTCTCTAGCAATATACTGTATTTAAACTGCAAAAACACAGAACACCAGCATGGCAGTGAGCAGTTAGGCAAGCTCAAGGAAGACTTTTTGGGAACCAATTTGTAGGGGGGTTACATTTATGAATAGGTGACCCCTCCACCCATTCTGCCTTCTCTGTTCATTGTATATAAGTTATATTCTTTTACAGTTTTTAGCCCAGTTCTCATTTGTTTTCCACTAAGTTTCCATTACGGCAATGAGGTCTGGTGAGTCCTCAGTTGCTAAATTCTCCAAATATTCTCTGTTTATTTAGCATTAGCTTGCAGATTGTGAGGTTTGGCTACCCTTTTTGATATTCGTGTGATACAACTAACATTTCTGACATTCACAAGGGGTGGGGGTGTGTTAGTCTATGCACAAGTGGCCTCCTCAGTTTTATCTGATATGTCCACTCACCTGGCCCCTCCCCACATCCTAATCAGTTTAACTGTTTAACCAGTGCTGGTTTTAGCCTGAGACCCAATATTCTGGAACCATTTTTATTTAGATGGAGACTATCCCTAGAAAAGAACTTAAATTTTATCATAGCAGGCATTCCACTTCCTTAAGTTCTCTGGCACCACCCCCAATCCAGCGGAGGAGAAGGACTATGATAGCTGCATGAGTAATGTCACCAAGGTGGTACAGGAGTGGAAGTACTCAGGTGATGAGAAATGCAAGGGAGTGGTTGAGAGCTTCTGAGGCACAGCTCTGGATGTTCTAAGGTCACTATGCACTTGCCAGCCTAATTTTACAGTGCATCACTTGATTATTTGGCCATGATTAAGAGTGCATTTGGAGTTGCTGAGAATGGCGATGACCTCCTGTTCCACTTGAGGGCTACCCCCAGACAGGTGAAAGAAATTGTCATACTATTTGAAAGGACTGATGACGGTGGTAAAGCATGTCACTGAAGCTGGTGAGATAAGCCCCGACCAAACTATTCAAGACTGCTCCTGATCGCAAGTCGTCTGCAGGAATGTAAAGTTAACCTCTTGACATTCTGACAACTGCTGGAGGAAGTACATGAGAAAGAATAAGAGGAGACTGTGATAGACTCTTTAGGAGTGCCCATGGGGTATGCCAACCCTTTCTTGCCCCAAGCAAGTGCAGAAAGGAGCCCAGAAAGATGCCCGGGATTTGGGTGCAAAGCTCAAAGAATTGAAAAAAATGTAATCCTTAAAGATGGTACAGCAACCATGCCTGAAATCTACTTTGATGCCAGATGGAAAAGGATGTGCTCCATTTCTTCCTTCTGTCCCTCAGGTTAGAGCCCGATCTTCAGCTGTGCTCAGGTACATCATATTCTGCTACTGATGTGGTGAGGATGGACACAACTCATAAGGATGCCCTGTACCTTGGGCTGTCTGGTGGCAATCTCGCCCATCAGCAGCTGGTGCAGAATGCGGTGGACATGTTGTTGACTTGGGTTTCAAGATTTGACCATGTCACGCCGGTTCTCCGTGGACTATATTGGCTGCCACTTAGGTGGAAAATTGCCTTCAAGGTCGGTTTGCTGATCTATAAAGCCCTGAATGGCCAGAAACCATACTATCTGCAAGACCTCCTGGCTCCTCACCACCTGGCTTGCTCTCACCATTCCTCTGAGAGTTGCCTCCTGATGATTCCCAGCGCTAAGTTGCAGCAATCTGGAGACCATGAATTCTCCACTGCCATACCCGTCCTGTGGAATTCATTACCAGCTTATTTAGGGAGGCACCCTTGATGGAAACCTATAAAAAAGGGCTAAAAACGTACCTTTTTAACCAAGCTTATGACTTGGACAGTGTATGATTCTTGAAGGCTCTGTGTTATACTGATCACTGTGTCTTTAGATTTTAGTTGTAGATAGATGGTTTTTCAGTATTGTTAAGTACTCTGCAAGGTGTGGTTGTAAATTCTGGTCTGTGATTTTATTGATGATGTTTATTTTTAAGTTTTGTAAAGCACTCCGAGCCTGCAGGAAGGGGCACTATATAAGTAACGTTTCTATCTATATAGCTATGCATCAACTCAGTCACTCAGCAACCAGTTGTCCAGATGTGGAGAAAACAGCAGAACCAGCAAAGAAACAATAACAGTGTCAGGTAGGGAGCACACAGGGACTCAGCAGTGAAAAGCTCCATCAAACGGACTGAGCATACTTTTCCCCTCAGGAAGAAAGCTGCCTCAGGGACTTCTGGATCCACAAACAGACATATTTATCACCACTGAGGAATATCCATGCAAGGCCATGTTGAACAGTGGTTTTTAGGTTACCATCATCTACTGTTCCTTTTACAGGACCTATCTAAGACATATCCCTTTGCTGTCTTTGGAAGGACAGGTGATATAAAGTTTGAGCAGAATAAGTTACCCATACAATGGATGCAAGTTCCCAAAGGCCCTTATGGAAGTTCTACAAAAGACTGAGGCTATGGCAGGGATTTACTCATTAGAAAAGACATCTTTTCTTCTTGTTTTTTAATACAGTATTTTTGGAATTTCAAGTTTTTTTCACATTGGTCCCACCTATGTCTTGCCTCTTCACCTGCTACCCCTGAGGGGGTCAGATCATGCCACTGCTGACAAATGATGCACCCCACATTATGAGGTAGTGGGGAGCTTGGGCCTGATGATATAGGAGGCAGTATAGCATTTTGGTTAAGGGCACTGAGCTGCAAACCTGAAGACCAGGGTTTGAATCCCGTCAGCCCCCGCTTGCATATTGTGTGACCTTTAGCAAGTCACTTAACTTCCTTGTGCTCCCAGGTCACACCTGGAAACAAGCTCTGGCTCAGGTGAAAAGAATGCCTTCATCCCATTTGTGCCCTGCATTTCTATCTACAGAGAACGCCAGCTTGTATTCCTGCATAACATCTGTGGCAGGACGTTTGGGTTGCAGGAGACAGGAAACTGCCAGTGGCGAAGGAACAATTGTTTGGACTGTCTAACCATGGGTTTGCTTGCCAGTGGTTAGGAAAAAACTGCCTGAACTGCCTGGGTTGCAGCGCTCTGCACAGGTGAGTTGGTTGGTGCAAGGGGGCGAGGGGGAGCCAACGACCAATCAGAGTGCTGGAGGGTGGAGTCTGAGCTCCATTTAAATTGGAGCCATGTGCTCCAGTGTGAGTGGAGCACGAGTGGTGAGTGGCGTGAGCGCCACTCAGGAGAGAAATTTCCTTGGAGCAGTTAGAGGGCTTCTGGTCTGATCGTTTCCCGAACGAGTTCCCCAGTGAGTAGGTTCATCTAAATTATCTGAAATTTGAAGTTGGGGCCTTGTCCACTGGGTAGCTTTGGGCAGGTTGCAGAACAGACTGGAGCCTTCCTTTTTTTGGGGGGGGTCCTGAGTAATTGAGAAATGGGGGGCTTTAAAAATGTGGTTTTGTTTTCTCCTAATTTATCTGGTAATATGCCCAGTATTTGAAAATGATGTAATAGTACAAAATGAGGAGGATGTGATCCCTGTTGTTTATTTATGACATCAGTGGGAGGGATTTCAGTCTAGTAAAACACAATATATGGGTTCCAGGAGAAGAAATTCCTCTTTTCCCTTATAAGAGACTCTATAGTGGGGTTAAATAAATATAGAATAATTATGCATTTTAAGAAACAAGATTTACAAACAAATGTCTGTCTTATTTTATGGATGGGAGGGGATATTGAAATAAATCCTGGACCCACTTCCCGTCTGTTTAAAGTAATTTATGATAATACAAGGGGTTTAAAAAATAAATTAGACATGTTAAGAGCTTGGGAGACTGTGGAGTGTCCTGAAATTGTAGCACTGACAGAGACCTGGTTGACCCCAAATATAAGTGGAAGAGAAATCGAGTTACAGGGATATACCATGTATAGGAGAGATAGGGAAAAGAAGGGAGGGGGGTTGTTGATGTATTTAAAATGGGAGTTGGGTGAAACTGTGATGATGTATTCAGGGGAAATAGGGATGGTGGAATCTTTGTTAGTATTAATAAAGGATTTAAATATGGTTCTGGGTTTAATATATTCTCCCCCGAAAGCTAAAATAGAGGAGTTTGATAAATTGGCTCATTTAATACAGCAATATACAATGGGGTTGGACTTATTAATGGTAGGTGATTTTAACGCAGCATGGAATAAACCTAAGGGTAATGCTTTAAAGACAAGTTTAAATTTGTTGAATTTGCACCAAAATATTGCAGTTTCTACAAGGAAAACACATATGACAAATGAGGGGAATATGTTGGATTTGTTTTTTCTTCAGATGGTATTAAAGTTATTTATATGGAAGTGAAGCAACCTATATTTGGAGATCATTCCTCTATTGTATGTGTGGGGGAAATGAAAAATAAGAAGGAAATATTTGTGAACCCAGTTCCAAAGAAAGTAAGGCACTGAAATTTCAAAAGATATAGTAAAGAAGCTTTTTTGTATGAATTAAGAAAATGTAGGTGGGATAGGTTGTTTTTAATCCCTGATTTGGATTGGGCTATTGAGGAGTTTTCTAAAATGTTTGTACAGGTCTGTGATAAGGTTGCACCTTTTGAAACTGGTGCCCGTAAAAAAGTAAATGTTGCTTGGATTACAGATAAAATAAAATACAGTACACATTATAAGAATAAGTTATGGAAAAAGGCTAACAAAACTTTGGACCCTGATGATCAGATTAAATATAAGAGTGAACGGAATAAGCTTAAAGAAGAAATTAAAATCTCAAAAAAACATTACTATAGAACTAAGGTTGAATATAGTAATGATCCAAGACAATACTGGAAACTGATAAAGTCATTTGAAAATATTGTGGAGAACAGACAGCCCATTCAAATCAGGGAGGGGGATATTTTATTGTCAACATTTGAGTCTGCAGAAAGGTTAAATCAATATTCTGTCTTATTACCTGATATAGAAATCTTAAAACAGCCTATTATAGAAGGAAATCAAGGGGATAAGAGGCCATTAAATAAAACGAGGTTCAGATTTAGAGTAATTACCTGTAAAGAGGTAAAGAGAGAAATAAGGAAACTTAAAGTAAATAAAGCTTCAGGATTGGACAAAATAGAGAATAGATTTTTAAAAGATTCTCTGGAGGTGATTGCCCCTATTTTAGTAAGACTCTTTAATTGGAGTCTGATGGAAAAAAAATTTCCAACCCAGTGGAAACAGGCAAAGATTGTACCAATTTATAAAGGAAATTCCCCAGTGGAGTCAACAAATTATAGACCAATTTCACTATTGTTGTGTTTGTCAAAGGTCTTGGAGGGACTGGTAAGGGGGCAGTTAAGTAAGTACCTTGAAACAGGTTCTCTGCTGTCTCCTTGCCAGTCAGGATTTCGTAAAGGGTATTCCATGGACACACTTACCGATTTAGTAGATAACACCGCCTCCCAGTTGAATGGGGGAGGATCGGTGGGGTTGGTGTTCATGGATCTCTCCAAGGCCTTTGACACCATAGACCATGGTAAATTGTTAGGGAGAATGAAGAAATTGGGAATAGATAGCAAACTCTCCCTGGTTTGATTCTTATTTGACAGGCAGAGTTCAACAAGTTTTTGTTGATGAAATTTCATCTAAACCAGATTTTGTAAGTAGGGGAGTCCCCCAGGGATCGATTTTGGGCCCTTTGTTGTTCCTAATGTATGTAAATGAACTCCCAACAGTGGTACAAAATTCCGTTTTGAGTATGTATGCAGATGATACTGTTCTGCTGGCTAGAGGAACCACAACTCAAGAAATGGAGAAGATTCTTCAAAATGATTTTAGTAGGATGGAAGCATGGTTATATAAATCAGGGTTGGTATTGAACAGTTAAAAAACTAATTCAATGGTATTCTATAGTACAGGAAGAAGTAAAAATTAAAACAATTTTCCAAAAATTTTAATAAAAACAGACAAAAATGATCCTTAAATCAAGTTGAGTCATATAAATACTTAGGGATTATCGTAGACAGTAGCTTGAGCTTTAATACTCATATAAAGAATCTTGTCTATAAAACAAATAATAAATTGGGGACTTTTCACAGATCTAAATATTGTTTAGATTATCAAATGAGGAAAGATATAGTAAATCAACTGATTATTCCTTGTATAGAATATGGGATTCATATATATGGTATGTCAAGAAAATCAAATTTGAGGGCAATTCAGGTCCTTTATAACAGTTTGGCTAGATTTGTATTAAATTGTGAATTTATACTCACCATTGTGAAATGTTTAAGATTCTAAAATGGGAACATTTTGAACAAAAAAGGGACCGAAAATGGTTAAAACAAATACATGGAGTAGTTCATAAACTAAGTCCTAAATATCTTATGGATAAAATTCCGTCTTTAAAGTATAACCACCAACATAATTTAAGATATAAAGGGGGAAGTAAATATGTAATGCCTAAAATAAATAACAAATATGGTGAGATGACCTTTGGTATGAAGGTCAAAAATTTGTGGGCACCTATTGACTTGGAAATGAAGCAGATTCAAAAATCTGAATTTTTTATGAGAGCCATTGATAAAGAGTTGCAAATAAGGTGTATGTGTAATGGATGAAAGAAGTTCTTTTGGAAACCACTGCACTATAAATTATAAATAATGAATTTGAAGGAATTGTTTTATGTGGTAATGTGATGTCCTTTTTGAAATGTAGATTAATACTAATCATGCCTGTTTAGTGAAGTTGTGTAACATGTCTGTAGGTATGCATGAAATAAGTATGTAACATAAATGTTTAGAGTGTAACTTAAGTGTTTTTTAATTGAAGAAAACAGGTACATCTTGAAAAAGGGTCTTGACCCAATGATGTAATAACCCATCTCTACCTGTATAAAAATAAACTTTTACTACTTTTACTACTAGTGTGCCTTTTCTGGTTAAACAATTTCCCCTTCCATTGATGTTGAAACCTCCTCGTCTTCCCACCAAAGGGTCTACAGCCTGCCATCATTGAGAAACACTGACGTAACTCCTCTGTCTCAAGAGAGAACCACAACCCTTTCAAGGCACCAATGTGTTTGGTCGTGTGGCAAAGGAACTCAACTTGAAAATGGTTCAATCCCTAGAGGTGTAGAAGGGACAAGGTCCCCTTTGACTTTTTAAGGAGTATACTAATGCTCCTCTATAAGGCAAAGGCAAAGGCACAGCAAAGCACACACAAATTTGAAATGCACTTTCCTGTGAGGAGAGGGAGAACTGAACTAGCAGAAGAGGCATACTAGGCAGACAGAGTCACCACTCATGATGGAAATTATTTTATAACCTTTGCAATGGAGGAAAAGGAAAACCCCTCTGAAGGAACTCTCTGGGGAGCTATGGTTTAACATTACCATTCTTCCAGGTTTATTATCTATTATTTAGAAGTCCTCAGACACATTACCGGTGCATGATGAGTTTGATACAGGTAGATGACCATCATGTGTGTTGGGTGACAGAAGAACTCTCTTCCTGGAGATGATTTTAGGCAATTCTAGTTCTTTCAAAATTGAAGATTGGCTAGACTGATGGCTACTGTATGTGACAAGCCTGTAGGCTATAGCATTCAACATGTCAGAAAAGGCAATTAACTGGTGCCAAATGGCAAGGCAGGTTCTGGTGTCCATACTGGATGCCTCCTGCCTTGGTGAGAAGGACACCTCCTTCCAGGTGTCAGTGTGGTTCAGTTCGTACACTGACCTCTGGGCCAGAAGGTTGTGGGTTTTGGTCTCACACTGGGATTGGGCTCATACTGTAAATGCTGACACCCAAGTGCAGCACTAAAGGCATACTGTATTGTTGAGATGTGCTGTTCATTCAGATTAAATGTTAAATCAAGGTCCTGTCTCCCTGTTCTAGTGGTTGTTCAGGTGGCCATTAAAGATCCCATGGCACTTTTTGAAAAGAGCAGTGGAATTTCCTCAGGTGTCCTGACCAAATTTCCCCTATGGTCCTGATTTTTTCCCTCAGGACCATACCCTGAGGAGAGATAAGAGATGGGTTAGTGTAAAACAAATACCCCATGTCATCGAGGCACAGGTCAGGAAGCATAAGATGACCAGGAGCAGTTGTAAAAGTTGCAATGAGTGTTTTGTTATTAGTAATAACAGCAAAATAAAAAATAAAAATGTGTTCAATATAACTATTTACAAAGGCAGTTCAAACAGAGAAAACAAAGTCTTCTGAGAGTTTCTTCTCAATTTCAAATCTCAATCTCTCCAGCAAAAATATTGCTGCTCTTTTTATAACAAGCCTTTGGCAGGGAACTCATTAAGCAGAACATCCTGTTTTTCAGAAAATGTTCTTGTCAGTTTTTTTCCTTGCAGGCGTAACAAATTAGTATATGGTGTCCCAGAACTAACCTCCTGTTTACAGCTCTGCAAAGAGTTTGCAAACCAGTATCTCAGGTTAACCCCTAAGTTCCAAATAGTGTTTTGCAATCATTTAAACAATATAACTATATACATTTTCAAACCAAGGGATACCAGTTTCACATTAAGATTCACGCATATTTTACAACTTGAGATACTCGTGGGAGAAGAAAAGATAGAAACAGCAAGTGAAGACAGAGAGATAGTGGGGGGGGATAGTGAGACCGTCGGAGTGGCCAGTTCCTAGGTCTCACAAGAAAAGTTGACTGCACAGTCAGACAGACAAGAGACAGAACAGAAGAGGACAAAACAGATCCCTGTGTTTAACTCTTTCTACATAACAAATCGGACAGGGTCTTATTCAACCCTGTCATACCACAGCAACCCCAAGCAGATGAAGCTGCCCCATTCCCCCATGCCAGAGTAGGGCCCTACTGACTCCTCCCACACCTTGCCAGCTCCTCTTTCTGCATCCTCCTATCAGCATGGGGAACCATCATGTCCCATCCATAGGGGACAAGCTGTGGGTTACAATCAGGATTCCTAAGAGGATGATGCACAGAAGCTGGTGGTGGGTAGGACAATCAGAGGTTTCCAGCAACATCAAAAAGGGCTTGGGCAGGTGGAAGGAGGACCTAGCAGCTGCAAGGAGAACTGGGGTCAAAAGTAGAACATACAAAAAAAAAGGAAACGCAACCTGGGACAAGACACACAGAGCCTTGGTTGTTAAAGGGTGTCAAGCACTAGGCTTACCATATGAATAGAGGGATGTTGATGCTCTTTAAATTTGAGAAAGGAGCTCTTGAAGTTCTTTAAAGTTTAGAGGCAGAGCCACAGAATGTTATGAGGCAGGAATTTGTTTCATTACCATCATGTTTGAGTCTCCTTTAGAAATGGAAGTTGGTCCGGCCCGTCAGCGCAGCGGTTGGAATTCCACTTGCAATGCCAGTGACCCGGGTTTGGAAATGGACTCAGGTTGTCAGAGGGCCAGCTGGGGGGGAGAAGGATTAAGCATCCCACAACTGCTCTCCTTCTCCGGGGGGGAGGGTGATGGAGTGAACAGCGCTATGGCGACACCCAGCAGAGGCTGGGTTGCACCACAAGCACCGACGCCTAAGCAAGCCCAGAGGTGGGGCAGATGCAGGTCATCATTGCACATCCCCACCTAAAGGGGGAAAAACTACACTGCCAACCGCCAGGATGATGCCTGCCTCTCTGCTCTAATGAGCTCCCAGGCCGACTCCCGGACCTATTCCATTGTCTGCGGTGCTTGGGCCAGTGCCGCAACCCCACACTGGGAGGTAATCCAAGGGTATCTGGGAGTTACAGCTCATGTGGGAGTGGGAGCGGAGGGGGCCGTGACCTGGTCTGATGGCTCAGCGGTAGGCAGCAGGAAAAAAAGAGAATAAAAAAAAAGAAATGGAAGTTAAATATTTTTAAATATCTCTAGCAGACTTCAATCTACCAAGAATATGCTGGAAAGAAGAGAAGGCAGATCCACTATGGAAAATGAGTTCAGAGGTACAATCACATATTTAAACTGGAAACAGCATGTAGATCATAATAGGGGTAATCACCATATCGTTGATCTTGTATTAAGCAGTCTGGAAGAGCAATTGATAGACTGCAAAGTGAAGGAACCATTAGGTAGTAGTGACCACAACGAGGTAACTTTTAGGATCCTAAATTGCAATAACAAAGTAAAAGGGATAACAAAAACAAAAAGCTTTAATAAGACACATTTCAAAGCAATGAGGTACTCCCTAAAACACTGCAGTTGGGAAAGGATGTTTAGGGGCAGTAACCTTGATGAAATTTGGAACATATTAAGTAATAAACTGCAAGAGATGGTAGAAATGGTTTAATAAAAAAATCAAAAGCAAGATTAGGGGGAAACTGGATGGCTTAGTGGATTGGTAACAGGTTAAGAAGCCTTTTGCCTCTAGGTCACAGGTTCAAGTCTAGCACAGATCGATAGTTGTTGAAAGCCATTATCACCTGAGGGTGCTCAGTGGCCAATGTGAAATGTGTTGTGGTGGTCTCAGTCCAGTTCCCAGTAGGCAGGTGTTCACATCACAGAACTACCAACATAGCCGGCCCGGTGGCACAGAGGGTTGAGGCGCTGGCACCTTACCTTGGCCTTATCGCCGTGACCCGGTTCAGAATGACCCTGAATGTCGGGGGCTGGCAGGGGCAGGAGAGCATTGAGCATCTGTAGGACTGCTCTCCTCTCCTGGGGTGGATAGTGGGTTGTCTTCACGCTGCAGCGGCCTCTGGTGGAGACCAGGAGCACTGCAGACGCACGCAGGAGGGACTAACTGGAAAAGGAGAAATACCACTCCACATCAGCTGGATAACAGCTGCCCGGTTCTCTGAGGCCATCTAGGTCCTACCAAACTCTCCACCTCAGCAGCACCCCTGGGGCCAAGTGTTGCACTGGCCTGCCCTCCTCTTGGCTGGCGCGTTCCCCCTCAGAAGAGGGGGACCCTTCCGGTGAAAGGTTACGCCAGGTTACCCTGGGGGATGGCTGCGATTTGGGAGTGGAGGCTCGGAGGTTTGATGGGTTGGAGGTCAGTCTTGGCTAGCCCGAAGGAGTGGCTGCTGTGGAACACGTAAGGGGATAATAAACAAATAACAAAACCAAAAAACTACTGGCACTAATTGGCACCCTTGTTGGCAGTCTCACATGAGAGGCCAAGGACTTGAATGGGTATGGAGCCTGAATGACTC
The DNA here is from genome assembly GCA_016271365.2 of Neoceratodus forsteri. Lineage (NCBI taxonomy): Eukaryota > Metazoa > Chordata > Ceratodontiformes > Ceratodontidae > Neoceratodus > Neoceratodus forsteri. Next base: position 760,833,748 of record CM028136.1, read on the forward strand.
TCTCACCTACGCAGTGGTCCCTCCATGGCAGGACTGAGGCTTACTGATGGGACAGTGTAGGGAAGCTTGTATTATGATCGCCCATGCTGTACCTGTCTTGTAGATAAAAAAAGAGGACTTTAGGTTCCAGTACTGTCAATCCAGCACCTTTCACAAGCACTACATTCACAGAGAAAAAACAATAAGAACAAAAAAACTTAAAAAAAAAGCAAGATTAGGAAAAAGAAAAACATATAAAAGGTCAAAAAAGGGGCTACACAAGAAGACTGAGACAAATAAAGGCAGCTAGTAAAAGAAAATAAAATAAATATGGGCCAAAAGGTCACAAGAGTTACAGTTGGCAAAAAAAGTCAAAGATAATTATAAGTCTTTTTATACTTATATAAGTGGATAAAGAAGCACAAGCTCAAAGGTAGAGCCATTAGTAGACAAAGGAAGCACTATTAACAAAGAGAAACAAGCATTTGTCAATGCCGAATGTTGTCTTGCTGACATTGGCATCGGCAGTGCGGGAGTTGAACAGATGCATAATAGGAATGGCAGTGAAGTATGAGAGTGACGTCAAACTCCACATTACCCTACAGAGACTGATAGGCACTGAGGTATGCCTTTGGGCATCGGCCATAATGTTCATGGCATTTCAGCTCACCCTACCCTACATTGCGACAAATATCGCATTGTGCCTTGGGGTCCTCGGGCCTTACGCTCACCCCATTTGGTGATAATGCTCATGGCATTTTACCTCACCCTATCCTGCAGACACCGACAAGTGCTGAGGTGTGCCTTGGGGTGTTCGGCTTTACAGTCACCCCATTTCATAAGGACATATGCTGAAATGGGTGCAGCATAGGAGAATGGTGTGAACTGTGGGGCCAAAGAGTCCAAGGCACGCCTCGATGCCTGTCAGTGGCTTGAGGGTGGGGGGGGATGTTATGGCGTGAGCATGACAGCTGGCAATGGAAAGATACACCCCTGATTCCTGTCAGTCTGTACAGGGTGGGATGTTATGGTTAGAAACCCTAATGCCCCGGCTGTTTGTTGGTACTTGCACTACAAATTTGCAACATGACATTTTTGTGACCCCCACCTAATGAAAGTGTCTGGGACCTCTGCTCACGAATAGTGGCACTGTGATTTTGTTAATCTGTCCCGAACGTTGATTTCTCACAGCGACCGCACCATTCTGTGCCAGATGTTGGAAAACACCATTTGGGCAGGGTGTGAAAAATGACAGATGTACCATTCATAGGTAGGTGCGAAGAGATGGCAGTGTTGAAAATCTTGAGTGAAAATATTAAAAATGCTTGAATTTACGAGCATACGTAGAAACTGCGCAATGCACACTCGTAACACAGTCATTTAGTGGAATTATTTCACCAAATTTTCAACATAGGCATTTTAGGACCTCTGCTCATGAACACTGTCACTTCAATTTTCTTCTCTGTCCTGATAGTTGATTTCCCACAGCGACTGCGCCATAGTGCACCACTTGTGGGAAAACAAATTTCGGGCAGGATCTGAAAAATGACAGCTATACTGTTCATAAAGACATGTGCAAAATTGACAATGTTGAAAATGTTGAGTGAAAACATTACAAATTGTCGAGGTTATGAGTGCGCATGAAAACTGAAAACTCAGATCAGAGAGGTGCCTGCAAATAGGGTAGCATCACAGCCTCCAGAATGTCTCCCGGAACACTGCCGCCCCACAGCCATTGCACTGCACCACTCCCATCATGTCTTATTTTGTGTCCCCTCTCCTGTTTCACTGTATGCTTACTCTCCCCTCTCCTTACAACTCTCACCCTTCCTGTTCTGGGACAGCAAAAACCTGCATTCTTCAGTAGCCTCCTTCTTCCTTGCTCAGAGTCAGACCACCAGTAGCTGGGGGAGAAAGAGCTACTTTTTCCTTAGGGCTGACAAAACTAATGTTTCTCTATGATCCTTCCTTCCTACTGTCAAACAGGAAGTTCCTGTTGTCAGTCAAATCCAGTGGCTATAAAAGTAGAACTGGCTTAGGGTGGGAGGGTGGAGGGATGGGATGGAGGGCAATTAGTAAGAAAAACTGTAGCTTTTTTAGTTAGCTGCTTTCTGCACTACAAGCAAGATTTCTGTCTTTCAAAAGCTAGCAGCAGGAAGTTGTAATTGGAGTCACCTGCTTTTATACTGCCTAAGCCACACCCCAATTAACCTCTCTTTCTCCTCCTACTGATTTAGCAAAGTAAGTTAATACAGTACCCTTCCCAACACAGAAACACACACTGACTTTCTTTCTTTTCTTTTTTTAACCCTAAATGAGACCCCCTCTACTTCTAATAAAGTATCTGTTTGCTTAATCTCAACAGGCACTGACTCCTGCTGAGATAGAAGTGTTAAATTAGTAAGAAAAATGGTAGCTTTTTTAGTTAGCTGCTTTCTGCTCTACAAGCAAGATTTCTGTCTTCCAAAAGCTAGCAGCCCCATCCACCATTCCCCAGCCCTGTCACTCCAGCGTCCACTGGGACTTACCTTCTCCAGATCTTCCCCCAGGGCTTGCCCTGCCTGGATGAGTCAGTGGGCCCCCCTATAGCCCCACTGAGACAGGATCCAGTTCACCACAGGTGCCCAGCTGGCTGGCTGTGGAGCCTGCAGAGGACCAGTTTCATCCTACCAGCTGGCAGCCTTTTTCCCTTTGTTTCTCCCCTGGCACAGAGGAGGTGGCATGCAATGATGCCAATGGCAGTGCCGCGTATGCTCCCGCATGCAGCATACCAGGCATCTGCCCTTTCTCCGCCTCCCATTTGCAGTATCAGTGTGCCAGTCACCAGCCTCTGCTTGGGGCCAGGTTGACACTGACCACTGTTCCCCTCCCTCCCTCTCTCCCCCCAGAGGAGGAGGAGAGCAGTCCTTGAGACACTCAATCTTCCCCCCCCGGTTGATCCACTGACTCCGGTCTCCTGTCACTGGCACCTCTAGCGATAGCCCTACCACTGCACTGCCAGGCCAGTGTTAATCCCATTATTTAAGAAGGGAGTAAAATCAGATTACAAAAACTATGGACAGGTGAGCTTAACATCAGTGGTGGGCAAGGTCCTCAAGACTATTATCAAACAGGAAATAGAATATTTCATATCAGAGGACAATTTAATAGATAAGTCCCAATGTGGCTTTAGGCATGTTATATCATGCCAAGCAAACTTAATAAATGTATTTGAAATTGCAAGTAAGCTTTTGGACAATGGTTCATCAGTTGATGTTATTTTATTTTTTTTTGGACTACAGCAAGGCTTTCAACAGCGTACTGCATTTAGATTTAATCAACAAACTACAGAAAATAGGAGTAATAAGCAGATTAGTCAGAATCCTATCTGAGGGACAGAAAACAAAGAGCATCAGTGAGAGGGCACATGTCAAAATGCGGATATGTTACAAGTGGAGCGCCACGAGGGTCTGCCCTTGGTCCCATCTTATTTAATATATATGTCTCTTCCATGAGTGTAACAGGAAAATTGGGATGACCAAATTCATGGATGATACGGGGGGTGGGCAGTGATAGATATGGAGGATGCAGGTAAAGCTTAAAGGAGGAGTCAAGAAAACTCAAAACTTGTGCAATTAGACATACTGTAGACCACATTTCAGTGCTGACAAATGTACTGTAATGCTTATGGGTAGCAAAAACAAGAGAGTCACTTACACTCTGTTGGGTAAGGAGATAAAAGAAACAAGTTCAAAAAAATTTCTTGGAATTCTAGTAACAGAGGACCCTATTTCTGACAGGCACTTTGGTGAGGTCATAAAAACTATCATAAGATCCTGGGGTGTAAAAGGCATAACACTGTGAGCAGAAACCAAAAGGTTGTCATGCCACTTTTTGGAGCTGTTATCAGGCCACATTTGGAATACTGCAGTCAGTTCTGGGCCCCACAAAACAAAGGCAGCATTAAGGAAATAGAAACCGTACAGAGGAAAGTGGCAAAAATGGTGGTAGGATTGAAAGATTTGATCCACAAAAAGAGACTGGATTATCTGGATATGTAATCACTGGTGTGCAGGAGGCTAAGGGGAGACCTATGCCTTATTTTTAAGGCTTTTTGAGAAGATGATATATGGGTTTGTTTGGAACTACAAGCAAAGAAATTAATGTATGAGACAAGAACATGATTTCCAGTTAAAAGGAGAAATGTTTAAAACCGAAAGAAGGGGGTATGTGGTTTACACAGACAGTAACTAATATATGGAATGGACTTCCTAGTGAAATAGTAAACTGTAGAAACATGGACACTTAAAAAATCATTGAACGAGTACTGCATCAAAAACAACAAATATGTATAGTAACATTGAGAAATGGCAAGTCATTATGGGCAACTTGCCCCTAGGCTTGAAATCAACCTATGAAACCTATAAATCAAACTGGGGGGGGGGGGTCATTGGGTTGAGAAATTAATTATTAGAGACTTTAATAAAGTAAGCAGTGGTAAGTTCAAGTCAGTTCATGACTGAGTAATGATTTGACAGACATTAGTAAGTTTCTGGAAGATGCTCTACTTTATAGAGGAATGATGAGCAGACTAAGACTGGCTTTAAAAGCCCATCATTTCTTTCCTTGAAGGTGATGAGAGAAAGCATTTTATTTTAGCTTTAAGGTCATGGCTGGCAAGAACCATTATGATGAAGGGTACTGAGCTCTACTGTGGTTAAGAAATAGAGTTCTGCTGGCCCAGTGGCACAGAGGGCTGAGGTGCCAAGCACTTTACCTGCTGTCACACTGGAGACCCAGGTTCAGAAATAGACTTGGGTTTCTGGGGGTCGGCTGGAGGAGAGAGGATTGAGCATCCAATGGACTGCTCTCTCTTCCTGGAGGGGAAGGTTTCTTAGCCCCACTATCGACTAATACCAGGTGAAGTCCTGGTGGTAATGCAGTCTGGGGTGGCATGTGTGGAAGGGGCTGCCGCTTCCATGAGGCATGCACTACTGTTTGTCCATGGTGGGGACTGGGAGGAACAGAAGAGCAGAAAAACATACGCAGGCTTTGTGAAGCCCTACATGTTTGTCCCTGACCAGCATTACCGTTCTGGAACACCAGGACCGGCTCTGGATGTGTATCCTAAAGGGGAGGACAACCCTCCCCTCCTGGCCCGGCCATGGGGGGGGCAATATGTTGGGGTCCAGGCCCTCCTTGTAAATGAGTTTTGCTCAACGGTGCTTCGTCTGATAAAATAAAGATTGATTGAGTGATTGATTGATTGAACTCTGGTCAGGTAAGTACCGGGGAAGGTGGCTACCTGTTTGTAAGAGTGCAGGCAGGGCTGATAGCCTGCCTGCACATTGCCTGCAGCAAAAATATTTATTAAAAAAGATAGAAATAGTGTCCTGTAGCTATGAGGATTGTGAAATGTGACAGTTGCGTTTGATTGTGCATTGTATATTAAAGGGTGCAGAGTCCTTATGTAAAAAGTGCAAAGAGCATTGGGGTGCAGTTGTGCACTGCAGTTTTCTTCTTTTGGTGCTAGGGTGCAGTTTGGATCTTATGGTCCTTACCTCAGATGCTGGACCGTGTTGCTAGCTCTGTGGTTTCTTCATTAGAAGATAGAGCAAATGCAACCTATGCTCTGTGGCAAATCTGGAAACAAACTTCAAAGCTGGATATAATTACAGTGAAGTTTTGTTCTAGTGTCAGTCAAGGAAGCTTCTAATGTAATCTAGTAGATGGCAGTAATGAACAATGTAGATCTTCCAGAAGTTGCTTCACAGTATACAGAGACAGACTGTAGTGATCTTGTGTTGGACTGCAAAGTTGATGTAGTGGGAGAAAATCTATTAGACAAATTGGGTGCTGAAGCACTACAGTATTAGAACTGTGATCTGACAGCCTCTGACAAGTTGTTTGGCTGTGTCTATAAACAATGTAAGGGTTACCAAGTAGTTATTATACAATATATGGAGACATGCTGTTGAGTCCCAGTGTTGGACTGAAAGGTTGAAGCAGGAGAATAATACTGCTTAATGAATGCAGTGCTGAAAGCACTACAGTATGAGAGCTGTGCTATTCATGGGGCATGGATTCCTTATTGTTTGTGCCTCATAGAGTTTGTGTCATTCATGAGGAACAGAGCCCATGTGCTTTGTGGGACATGAAGACCCTGGCATTTATGGGGCACAGAGTCTTTGCCATTCATGAGGCATGGAGCCCTTGTCATTGATGGGGCATAGAGCCCTTGGCATTTGTAGGGTGCTGAGCCTTTGGTATTCATGGGGCATGGAAGCCCTTGGCACTCATGTGGTATTAAGCCCTTGTGGTTCATGAACACTGAGCCCTTGGTGTTCATGGGGTATGAAGCTCTTGGCAACTGTGGAATGCACAGCCTTAACATTCAAGTGGCATGGAGCCCCTGGTGTTCATGTAGCACTAAACCCTTGGCATTTGTGCAGCATGGAAACCTTGCGATTCATTGGCATGAAGCCCTTATCTTTTATGGGGTCTGAAGACTTTGATCTTCATGGGGTGCAGAGCACTTGTCAGATATGGAGCCCTTGTCAAACATGGGGCATGCAGCGTTTGTCATTCATGGGCATGGAGCCCTTGGTGTTTATGGGGCATGGAGCAGCTGGCATTTGTTGGGTGCAGAGCCTTTGGCATTCGTGGGGTGTGAAAGCCCTAGGAATTCTTGGGGCATGGATTGAGCCCTTGTAGTTCATGGGCAGGGAGCCCTTGGTGTTCATGGAGCATGAGACCCTTGGCATTTGTGCAGTATAGAGCCTTTGTGCTTCATGGGCATGGATCCCTTGTCGTTCACTGGGCATGAAGACCTTGGCATTCCTGGGGTGCAGATGCCTTGTTATTCAGGAGACATGCAGCCATTGTCATAGAAGGGGCATAACACCCTCGTTGGTTATAGAGCACAGAGCCCCTGTCATTCATAAGGTGTGGAGCACTTTAAGTTTATGGGGCATGGAGCCCTTGGCATTTGTGGGGTGCTGAACATTTAGCATTCATGGGGCATGAAGCCATTGGCAGTCCATGAGACATGGAGCCTTTGAAAGTTATGAGGAGCAGAGCCCTTGACATTAATGGAGTGTGGAGCCCTTGGCAAGACAAGGAGGAGATGGAGGAACTAATGAAATGCCCCCAAAATAATTTGACTGACTCTTACACGTGATTTGGTTGGATCTATAAAAATTAAAAACATCTAGGCAGCTATAGAATGGTGTGTGGGAACATGCTGTAGAGACCTAGAGGTGGACTGAAAGTTGATGTGAGCTGCTGGGTTCACTATGATTGGTATGATAGGACAGTCTGTGAGCTGTTAGGTTAACTTTGAACAATGTAAATCTTCCAGGAAGTCTTAGAATTCTATAAGGAACATCTCATAGTTGTTGCACTGTAAGATGATTGATCATACAGGCCTTGAGTGGCTGAAAAAGTGAAGTAGGAGAAAACTGATAGGACATATGGTTACTGCATAGCACTGCTGTGGCTTTGAATGGGAGGCACACCCTCTGACAAATCAATTGCAAGTCTATGGTGGCAGCAACATGGACTCCAGCTTGATTTTTGCAGTGATATAGATAGTGAGAATGGAGATAATTAAGTGCACTGGGATGTGGGAAAATGATGCAAGTGTTTGACCTGTGAACTAGCCAAAGCTGTACCATCTCAGTTAACTGGCATCCTGTGGGATGTAAGTAAATGTAGCAGGCAAGTGGCCTGTTGACAAACTCCTTCTAAGGCTACTGACCTGACAGGAAGTTACACACACCATTTCTTTCATCATTCTTTTTGCCCACCCACCATATCCTCCTTATGCTCTGTCAGGACCTTAGACCAGAGACCCACAAGACTCTCCAGCCCTTCTGCCCAGTGGCCATAACCTATTGACAAAGCATGGCCTGCAAATACTAGCAGCCATTATTCTGACAGCCCACAGCTGGGATCCCCCATGTTTTGCCCTGATCCCTCTCTTCGCCCCTTGGCATAAGCTAATCACTGTTGGCTTTGTGCATGCACTGTGTTCCTATGCAGTGAAAGCAAGTTCCCTGCTCCAACCACAGGAGTCACTCTGGTGCCAGAAAGCACTGCCAGCTCTCCCCAGCCAAGGTGCACTGCTATGTTGCAGCTATCTCTGCTTGCATTAACTCCTGATGCAATGAAGTGAGTCTGCTTCCAAATCGAAGTTGCCTGTTGTTGAGTCATCCTGATGCCCTGCTAAACATAAATTTTAACAGCAGTGAGAAATAAATTAGGCTTAGAGAAACGTAGCAGGTATTTTCTATTGAAATTGCAGCTGATCAGGCATGTGGATGATATGTCAATTGATGTTCTGTAGGATGCAGGTAGATGCCTCCAGTGAGTAATCTGTTGACAGTCATGCACTATGGCACCTGATATGAGATGAAACTATGTGAAGAAGTCTGTTAATGAAAAAAAAAACACACTTCTGTAATACAGCTGACTTTTGGCCTTTGAAGTGTTGGTGAACTCGCAATATACATCCATTCCTGGCATGGATTATTTATTTTAAAATTGTTAACCAGGAGAGGCACACTGAGCCAAGGCTCATTTACAGGTGTGACCCGGGGATGGGAAGAGTGAAAGAACAACAACACAATACATAGAAGCAAGACACTAAACAACATTTGGTAAACAAATTTGGTACAAAATTAGACTACATAATAAACAATTGTATGTGCACGGAATAAAGTGCGGTACAGAAAGTTCAATGTGAATGTCAAGTGAGTACAAATTCAGAACAGGCACACAACTTAGTGAATAAGAACAGAACTGACAACAGGTGATAGACCAGAGGTGTGAGTTATTTGCTTACCTCATAATAATGGAGAAAACTGTAGTGGTGAGAAGGTTAAACAACGGCAGGAGAGGTGACCCTGCTGGCTGCTTACTAGGATGGTTAAGGATTAGCCATGGTGGTACTAGGAGGAAAGGTAACAGGAACAGGTCAGGAGGAGTTGAAGTCTCTATGAGCTTTTGACCACACTGGGATTCATCAGTAGGGCACTGATGTCACAGAGAAGAAGTAGAATCAGCATTATGCTGCATAAGTAAGAGTGGAATGACAACCTAGTCCCAGGAACCTCAAGTGTTTAAGCACTACACAAGGCTCCCAGGAAATCTAAGGACAAGCTGCAAGCAGGGGTTTGTCCTAAAACCAGTAGAAAATGCTTTGGATATTTGTTCCAGGCTAATTGTAGAACAGCTGCCAGAAAGTGTAGCAAGCAAGTAAGGCAGTAAGGCAATCTGTAGCGTCAATTAAATATATAGTTATGTCCAGTAAGCTGAGCTTTTGAGGATACAGCGGGAACAGGAAGGATGCAAGTTGGATAAGGATGCTGAAGAAGGCAAGTGCCAACTTATCAGGGCATAGGACAGAAGATAAGGAAGTAATGTAGCAAGGATTGTGCAGAATCAAATCTGTTTTACCTAGATCGTACTACTGCAAGTTTAGCAATAGTCCAATTCCATTCTCTGTTTCTTTGCAATACAGGATTTCAGTTAAGGAAATATAACAGATTCTGTAGGCTGAAAATGAAGTAAGAACTACAGGTTAAAGGAATTTGTCTGAACTGATTCTAAAAACAAAATATTAGTTTCCTAAGTCTTTCAAAATAGCTATTCAGAAGCAGCAAGAACCTATATTCTTTGAGCAACTCCTCAGGTCTGGAGTAGTCATGAAGAAATTCATGACACTGAGTGATGCCTGTAAGTACCATTTGGGTATGATGAGAGGCAGACCTGTGAGGCTGGGAACAAGGATGGCTTCAGAAAGTGTCCTCAGACTTCTGAAAACTAAATCTCCAGTTTCCACTGCCACTTTGATTTGTTTACTGCTAACGTGACGTTACCTTTAATCCTTTCAGTACTAAGGTAATCTGGTCTGGGTAGAGCACTGAACTCTGAAGTCAGAAATTCTACATTAGGAGTGACTCCCACAACAGCCGGATCCTGAGCAAATCATTCAAATGTGAAGTGTAAAACTGTAGAAGAAAGGTCCACTGCATCAGTAAAAGAAGGGGATAAAACTTTTTTTAGATATATAAGCAAGAAGAGGGAGACCAAAGAGGTAATAGTATGGATAAAAGGGGAAGAAGGGGTTTGCGAGGAGGAGGAGGACCAAAAGAAGGCAGACATATTGAACATGTACTTTTGTTCAGTATTTACAAAAGAAGGGGTAGGTGATGGGCCAGAGATAAGGGACACGGGCATAAATGGCAGGGAGGTGGCCACCAGACCTTTTATAGAAGAGAAAGTCCTCAAGGTCCACAGTTAAAAGTAGACAAGGCAATGGGATCTGATGGAATGCACCCCAGGATACTGAGGGAGCTCAAAGAGGTGCTGGCTGCAACTCTGACAACTCTGTTCAACTTATCATTAGAAACAGGGAAGGTTCCAAGGGACTGGAGGAAGGCAGATGCGGTCCCACTTTACAAAAGTGGGAACACGGGAAGAGGCAGGAGATTACACACTGGTCAGCCTGACTTTGGTACTGGGCAAAGTAATGGAAATACTACTGACGAACAGGATAGTGGAATACCTTACCTGAGCGTTATGCTTGACAACCCCAAGAGAGACTATATCTCTCATTCACTTCAGGGGTGGGGTAGGTGTTTTAGGGTTGTAAGCCCTAATGTCATACTTATCTATGTTTGTCGCCTTATCTTCAACCCTAACTGATGCATTAATATAGTTTTTTTGCAGTGGATATTAATATATGGATGGGCCCTCTTCTCCATACAAGAAGTCATTATACAGTATATTTCTCCAGCTACCTACCTACCCAAGTAAAAGCCAGATATCTAACTGACAGATACCACTTAATTAACAACCTATGAACATGTTAAGAATGCATTAGCACCTGCTGAAGAAACAAAAAAAATTATACCCTTATTAACATAGTAACAGCCACCTTTTTAACACATGTAACAACCATTCCATAAACCTCCCCAACATTTCACAAATGCAGCCCCTATATATCAAGAGAAATGCAAAAACTCTACCTACATACTTGTCCTAGCCTAAAAAACCTATTACTAACCCAATGTCTCCTTCCAGACTCACTCATAAAAGCCATGTTTCTTGATGCACCAGCTCCCTTACATGAGAGCCCTGTAAGCTGTCACCTCCATGTTGCTGCCGCTACATGCTACTGACACCAGCTCCCAGCTCCCAGGGCCCCCTCATGTTTAATGTTTATGTGAATAATCTCCCAAAGCAAATAAAATATTGTGATGTTAGAATGTATGCAGATGATACAGTAATTGTAGCATCTGCAGATAGTATGGAACAATTGACTTATAAATTGCAACAAGATATAAATTTATTACAGATTAGGTTTAACAACTTATGTTTATTATTAAACTAAAAAAAAAGTATGGTTTTTAAGGGAAATAGAACAAAAGGGGAATTAAAATTACAAATAAAACTTAGGAATATTCAGATTGAAACCGTTGACACTTACAGATACTTAGGTGTACAAGTTGATTCTGGTTTAATGTATACAAAACATGTACTTACACAAGTTAAAAAGGTAACTCAGAAATTAAGGATGTTAAGAAGGGTAGCAGGAAGTTTGTCTAGGAAAGTAAGGGAAAAAGTAGTAGGACAGTTGTTAGTTCCAGTTCTGGAATACGGATCAATACTGTACATGCATTCTAACATCACAGTGTTAAATAAAGTAAATCAGGTTTATTACAAAATGAGCAACTTTATAACAAGAAGTAAGCATGGGGTACATCACTGCGATTTGTATAAAAAGTTAGACTGGTTAAATCCCAAAGAGAAAAGGGCTTACATTTGGTATACATATTGTCATCAAATAATAAAAGGTGAACCGAAGCACTGTTTATTTGATCATATTAAAATTAAAGGTGATAGAACATTAACTATCCATACAAGATCTTTTGGTTATCAGATTCCTATGTTTAGATCATATAATAAATATGGTGATATTATACTTCAGAATACCATTGCTTATTATTGGAATGAAATGCCCCAAAGATTGAAGGTTATTGAAAACTTACCCACTTTTAAGTGCAAAATAAGAGAATATTTGTAATCAACATGTACCTGTGTTAAGTAATTGTGATTGTGTATTGTAAATGTTTTGTATTTTGCATTGTTATTTTTTATGACAGGACTTTGTTGAAAATGGGACTGTTGTCCCAACAAATGTATTTCCTGTATAAAAATAAATTTTAAAGAAGAAGAATACACAACATGACGCTATGATGCTCATGAGCACAAACGTTATGCTGCTCGTGACCATCGCTCAAAACTGTACACGCCCTGCTGCACCAGACTGCAAAGGCCACAATACTCTTCTTGTTAAGTGCCATCCTGAACCTTAACCAAAGGACAGACCACCACAGACATGCTTCCTTTTCTAGGAGTAACCTCCACTATGAAATACACTGTACAGACAAACAACTTTCCACTCCAAAAACAACACTACACAACAGAAAACACAGCAGGACAACAAATCACAAGGGCAAAACTTAGCAGTGATCACAAATGTGATCTAAAGATGACCAGCCTAATGTAGTCTATGAAATAAACAACAGGTAAGTATGTCATAGAGAAATCTACCATCTTAGGGGGAGAGGGCTAGTTAAGTCAGAATCCCACCCACAAGTCAGGCTTTTGGGCTGTTCATTTAACTGTCCCCTTTTGATGGTATGTAACTTACCTATCATTTATTCTGTATACTGTATTACAATGGTACGAAGGTGGCTGGCAAATTCTATGTCAAACCACAATTTTTAGCTAGTTGCAAATTGCACACCCATGAACAGGGTTTGGTGCTGACGCATGCATCTACGAATGTGGAAAATTTCAAATTGATCCATTCAGTAAGTTTTCATTGGAAGATTTCAATAAAAATTATAAGTGCCAAAAAGTTTGCTGAGGTTTTTAATATCCATTTTTTGTCTGGGACTACAGCTCAAGCTGTAAAAAAAAAAAACATCATAAATGTTTGCAGTCTTAACAGTCCTTACCTTCCTGTGCATGTGTTTGGTACCTCTTTTTGAAATAATTTGGTCATTTTTAAATTATTTGGTTTTGAAAATTATAGTATGGGAATGCACAGTACAAAAAAAGGTAACATTCCCCACTTGTATATCAAGGGATCATCAGTTTCAGAAGCAGTGCCTACACTGTATGATTTACTGAGTTGGTAACAAACTTTGGAAAGCTGTTTACTTAGTGCAACCCAGAATTTGCCCACATGTAAGAAAACTTTACACCTATGGATGGATTGGTTGACATTTTCAGATAGCTGCTGGTGCAAACATCTATGAACAATGACAATTGAATTTCAATCTGAACAGTGGTTTTTGATTTACAGGTTTAGTGAAAAAACGTTTTCATGTTTTTGTTGGATTTGTGGATTTTTCTGGTTTTAAAGCCAAAAGTACAACCACTGTGGTCTAAGTGCAGTAGTGGGAGCCCATCCTCATTGTCACCAACCCTTCCCCCCCAAGTTGTTGTCTGGCACCCCCACCCTGACAGGAATCCAATTTCTGGTATCCCCACTTATGTTAAACTAATAGGTTAATTACCAACCTTGTTAGTATAATAGCAGTTTTGCAACACATAATCTCAACTACATAATCAGCAGTGCTACAAGCCCATCCTTGGTGCCAGCAAATCCTCCCCTTCCAAGGTCTAGTTAAAGCACTGGTAGTTCAACCCTAGTACCAATGAACTGCCCCATAACAAATTGTTGTGAGGCATGGAGAGCCCATTCCCAGTGCTACCCATCATGCCCCACATCCCAACTTGAAAAGCAGCAACAGGAATCCAATCATAGAAACATAGAAACATAGAAACATAGAATTTGGCGGCAGATAAGGACCGCTTGGCCCACCCAGTCTGCCCATTTCCCTACCTGATGGATAAGCTGCAGGTCCTAGTTAACCAGCAGCCTACTTCTTCCTACCCCCACCCCCTAGAATTGCCTTATGACTGTCCCATGCATGCTTGAATTCCACCACTGTTCCCAGTGCAACTGACCTCCCCTCACCCAAAGTTACACTGCAGCAGTGGGAGCCAAAGATGGCATAGAGGGAGAGGCACCATAGACACCACGGACATAGAAACATGGAATTTGACAGCAGATAAGGACCACTTGGCCCACCCAGTCTGCCCATTTTTCTCTACCTGCAGTATGACCGCAGACCCTACTTGATCTCCAGCCTATTCTCTCTCTCCCTTCCTTTCCCCTAAGATTCTGTTATGCTTATCCCATGCATTCTTGAACCGCACCTGTTTTTGCCTGCACCAGCACTACTGGAAGGCTGTTCCAGGAATCCACCACTCCATCTGTAAAACAGTACTTCCTCACATCTCTCCTGAATTTAACCCCCTCCAGCTTCACAGAATGTCCCTTTGCTCTTGAGCACCTTTTTTTCTGAAAAATACTCCCCTCTCTGGTACCTTATTTATCCCTTGAGGCATGTAAATGTCTCTATCATATCTCTGTCTCCCTTTTCTCTTCTAGGGTGTACATACTGAGATCCTTTAATCACTGATCACACAGCTTCTGATTCAGACCCTGCACCATTTTAGTTGCCCTCCTCTGGACTGCCTCCACTCTGTCTATGTCCTTCCGGAGATGTAGTCTCCAGAACTGGGCAAGATACTCCAAGTGTGGTCTTACTAGCAAACTATACAGAGGCAACACCACCTCCCTCTTTCTACTGGTGATATCCCTCCCTATACACCCCAGCATGCCACTAACCCTTCCAATTACCTTTTCACACTGCCTAGCCACCTTTAGGTCAGTAGATGTGATTAGCCCAAGGTCTCTTTCCTGTTTAGTGATTGTCATACCACTCTACCCATTTTCTACTTTGCCCTGGGATTTATGTTCCCCAAGTACATTATTCTGTACTTTTTTTTTCAGTGAAACCCAGCTGCCATACCCTTGACCACTTTTCAGGTCTTCTCTGGTCTGTGTTGATTCCTTCCACCTCTCTACCCCCACAGAGTGTCCACCCTATTGTAGATTGCAATATCTTCCACAAAGAGGCAAACCTTCCCTTCCATCTTCTCTGCAATGTCACTTATAAAGACATTAAAAGGACTGGTCCCAGCACGTTCCATGAGGCACCCTGCTTGTCACCCTCCTCTCCTCCGAGTGAACTCCATTTGCCACCCCCTCTGCCACCCATCCACTAACCAATTTCTTTTCGGCCTCACTCCGATTGGTCCATTGCCCGTCTCTCCTTCTCTGTGTTTAAAAACTATCTGAAAAGGACTGTAACTGCCAGTTTTCAATGCTGTTTGATGTTGTTTTTAAGCAAGCTGTTAACCTGATTTCTCTTTCTTTTTGTGATAAACAGAGCTAAGTTTAAAGTGTTCACAACCCTACCTTGATTCTGTCACCTGTACCCCAGACTCCTGGGCACCAAGTGGAATCAGCCCTTTTGTTTTGCAAATTGTTTTTGCTGCTGGTCTGTGTGGCCTTTGTCTCCAGTCAGTATTTAATTCTCACCTGTCTCCTCTCTCCCCAGCCGAGAACCCCCCAGGGTCCCCAGCTCATCTGCCGAGGGAGACTTGACCACCGGAAAGATGGCATTTCTATAGCCACCGCCTGAGACCACAAGCCCAGACACTCTCCTCTTTAAGGTATGGAAAAAGCCACCAGTCAATCGGAATGCGAGTGCCTTTTTCAGCCTCGCTCCGATTGGTCCATTGTCTCTCTTTCCTTCTCTATGTTTAAAAACTATCTGAAAAGGACTGTAACTGCCAGTTTTCAATGCTGTTTTTTAGCAACTGCTGTTAGCCTGATTTCTCTTTCTTTTTGTAATAAACAGAACTAAGTTTAAAGTGCTCACAGCCCTCCCTTGATTCTGTCACCTGGACCCCAGACTCCTGGGCGCCAAGTGGAATCGGCCCTTTTGTTTTGCAAATTGTTTTTGCTGCTGGTCTGTGTAACCTAAATCTCTGGCCAGTATTTAATTCTCTCCTGTCTCCTCTCTCTCCCCAGCTGAGAACACCCCCCCCCCAGGCTCCCAGCTCATCTGCCGAGGGAGACTCGGCCACCGAGCAGAAGGCACTTCCATAGCCACCGCCCGAGACCACAAGCCCAGACACTCTCCTCCCTAACATACAGCAAAAGTCACTTTTTGCCCTCCCATTCCCTGCCCTCACCTCCTATTAAATATGCTTTCGCCCCACCCCACTGCACACCCACGCCCCCATTTCCCCTCTCACTTATTACGATCATGTTCTCTAGCTTCTCTCCACATCATTGAGGCCTAGGCCCACCCCACTGCGCTAATTTATCCCTGATCCATTAGGTTAGGAAGGAATCCCGGCTCTGTTCTGCTTACTTAGGAAGAAGATCTGCAGTGCTGTGAATAGGCAGCTGATGGTATTTTACATCTGCACGCTTATAAATACTGAGGCAGCGACTTAGGCTGCTAATTCAATTTATAGGCTACAAGGACCAGTTAGATCAACTCTCTCTGCTATCTGCAAGGCCTCACCATGTGGGGGCCCCACTGGCTCCACTATCTGTTCCTTCTCTCCCTTGTGCCACGTACAGTACAGTACACAAGCTCTCTCAATCTTCTAGCCGGGGGGAAGATAGCCTTCCGGTGGGCTGTCATGTGCACCGTAACTCATCTTATAATTATCTCTGTGCTCTTAGACTCACTCACCTGCAGCCTCTTACTTGACCTATTATTAGTGGTGGGACTTCGGCCAAACTGCCCCTACAGGGCACATCCATTACTCTGCCGTGCACTTACTTCTCCCTACATCTTATGGCTAGGATCTTATTAGCTGCTGTTTTAGGACAGATTAGATGTAAACACGGGGTCTTATATACTCAGACTGACACCCCTCATAGATGAACACAGGCAAGGGATTACAAAATGACTATTGCTGCACTAAGGAAGCTCTTACTCTTCCTTCTGTTGTGCTCAGGAGACACTGAACTTAACCTTGGCCCAGCTGAAGTACTTACTTCTCCATCAGACTTAGCAAAGCTAAAAGGAATGTGTTTTATGCATGTGAATGCATGCAGCCTGTTAAAAAAGTCTACTTTGATCCAGGCCTGGGTCAATCATATCGCACCGAATGTCCTAGTAGTCTCCGAATCATGGCTCAGACCCGCTACACCTGACAGGGAAATTAACATCCCAGACTATTCACTATTTAGAGCTGACAGGCACACTAGGGGTGGAGGATTGGCCATCTGTGTCAAGGATAAATACTTGGCTTCATGCCTAGACTTGCTATCCATTGCAAACCTATTCGAATGCCTGTCACTAAACGTTGAGATATCCTCCTCTACTGCTCTTTGTGTCATAAGTTGCTATAGACCTCCATCTTTTGGCTCTCAAATCCTCACCCATCTAACTACTACTATTATGGGGCATGGCTCCCTTGAAACAGTTATTCTTGGGGATCTTAACTTTGATTGGATGTCCAAGGCTGCTGCACCACTTAAAGAGTTCTGTGATGCCCACAGGCTGACGCAACTTATTGATGAGCCTACGCGCCCTAATAAGAAGAACCCTGCTAATAGCACACTGCTTGACATCATTCTAGTAAGCAAACTGCACCTGTTATCTCATGCAGGAACCTTCTTCTCTGATGTTAGTGACCACTGTGTCATTGTCGGTGTCAGATCTGTCCAGAATCCACTATCCTCATCAGGGTTCTCCTCTAAGAGGTCCAGACATAACTTTGATCATTTTGCCCACCTTGATGAACTAAAATACTCACTGTGCTGGCAGGACTTTTGCCTAGCTAATTGGGTCAACTTGGCATATGATAACTTTTCTGAAATTGTGTCTGGGGCATTAAATAAGTATTCCCCTCTTGTAAAAGTCAAGATAAGGAGTAGAGCCTGTCGCTGGTTCTCCTCAAAACTCAAAACAGCACTGTTGGACAGGGACAAGCTCTGGAAAAAAGGCCAAACTACTAAGGCCCCTATGGACTGGTGTCACTTTAGGAAAGCTAGGAATACATGTACCTAGATGATAAGAGAAGCTAAGGCCTCCTTTTACCGTTCGAAACTGGACTCTGCCGCCAGAAGCTCTTCTAAATTTTGGAAGTCTATTAAGGACATGTCAGACCATACACCAGGGAACTCTCTGCCTGCAAAGATCACCTCTAGCAGTGCCACTATTTGCCACAAAATGGAGATCCTGGATGCATTTAACAACCACTTTGCCACTGCAGGGCTAGCATTTGACAATTCCCTCGCACATTTCTTATGTTTCCAGTTGGTTGCACAAAATACTGAACCTCTTCTTACCAACTCAGTCTTTTCCCTCCAGCCTACTTCATTAAAGAGGTCGAAGAACTCCTATTACAGTTGGATACCAAAAAAAGCGAAGGTGTTGACTCTCTTGACCCATACTTTCTAAAGGTCACCTACCATGTTTTAGCTGTACCAATCACCCATCTATTCAATCTCTCACTGTCTCATGGAATCCTCCCACCTTTATGGAAAACAGCCCATGTTATCCCCCTGTTTAAATCAGGGGACCCCTGTGATCTTAACAGCTATAGGCCAATTTCGCTACTCCCTATACTGTCCAAATTGTTGGAAAAACTTGTAAGCAAGCAGTTGAGAACCTATGTAGAAACTATGAACCTACTAAACCCTATGCAATCTGGCTTTAGAGCACAGCATAGCACCATTATGGCCCTAGCCAAAGTGACCAATGATTGGTAGCGAGACCTGGAGAATAGAAACTTCATCTGTGCTGTGTTCTTAGACTTAAGCAAGGCCTTTGACACTGTCGACCATGGCCAGCTCCTCTCCTACCTGAGGGCAATAGGCCTGGACCGACTATCCTTGCATTGGTTTGCTGACTACCTCTCTGACCGGTGGCAGCAAGTTAAGGCAGAAGGTGAACTTTCTCTCCTTAAACCCCTGCAAAGAGGGGTTCCCCAGGGATTGATTCGTTGGTCCCCTACTGTTTGCAATTTACATAAACAATATCGACACCAACATTACTAAGGTCAATATTCATCTGTTTGCTGATGACATGGTACTTTATCTAAGTCGCCCGTTGCCAGAAGCTGCCTGTGGAGACCTACAAGCCGAATTCAATCTACTTCAGAGCCAACTTCTAAATAAAAAGGTCTTACTAAACACCAAAAAAAACTAAGGCAATGCTTTTTTCACCACTTCTTCAAGTAGCAAACCCGGCCAGTGCTGGCTCTATTCCACAGATCACCACAATCCTGGAAGAAAATCTAGAATTTGTCAATAAATTCAAGTATTTGGGAGTGTGGCTCGACCATAGACTCTCCTTTACGGACCATATCAAAGATCTGCTAAATAAACTGAGGCAGAGGCTTGGACTCTTTTTCAGGATTAATAACTTCCTTACTAGAGATGCCAAGCTGCAGCTGGTACAAACATCGTTTCTCTCCTTGGTTGACTATGCTGACTTTCTTTATAGTCACTGCCCTGCCTCTCATCTTGCTAAATTGGACATGTTGTATCACAGGGCTCTGAGATTTATTACTGGCCTACCTTTTCCACTCATCATCGTGCCCTTTATGCTGCCTTGGAGTGGCCTTCCCTTCAGTATAGAAGAAACAGAAATGCTGTACTCTGGACGTTCAGAGCTATTATCAGAAAACTACTTCTATATATCTCTGATTGTCTTCCACAATGTTAGTTAGGGAATTATTCACTGAGAAGTTACTCCTTTATTTCTTTAAAGGTTCCTAAGCTTAAAACACACTTTGAAAGAACGGCTATAAGCTTTGCACTGCCATCTCTATGGAATAAAATACAAAAATCGCTGAAGCTTAGTACTTCGATCAGTCTATCCTCCTTCTATATGCCCATTCAGTCAAGGAAATTTGCAACTCCTACCCCCAATCCTAAATTTCGCCTGCACCTATGGCGCACCTTGATGGCGTTTGTCTTCTTTGCCATGCCTGGCCTTGTGGCCTCTCCTTCACATTTCTTCTAGTACTTTCTCCACTCTTTTATCTAATTGTGCTCTCCATTCTCCTGTCCTGTGTCCTCTCTGTGGCTTTTATCTCTCCCCATTCAACCTTCAACCACCCAGCCTATACTCTGCTTCCTCTCTGCCTGCCACACTCCCCCTTCTACCCTGTTTACACTGATTATGAACACATTGACTGTCTTATTTCACAAGGCACTGTATGTAATATACCATTACCTAACTGTTGTCCTTGTATAGTTCACCCTGCTACTGTTGTTAGACACATTACTACACCATGAAGGAATTAGACCACTGTTCTCCGAATGTTCTCCATTTGTGTCTCCTTTAAATTATTGTGTCACTGTATTGTATAGTATTACTGGGATATTATGTTGTGACTGTTTATAAATTGTATATCCTGTGTTCCTGTGCTAACCAGGTCCATCTTGTAAATGAGCTATGCTCAGTGGTGTTCACCTGGATAAATAAAGATTTTGATTGATTGATTACCCAGCTTACCACCTAAGCTACCTAGCTTCCTTACTAGTCTCCTATGTGGGATGGTGTTAAAAACCCTTACTGAAATCTAGGTAGACCATGTCCAGCACTCAACCCTGATTTAATTCCTTGGTCACCCTGTCAACGAAATCTATCAGATTCATTTGACATGACCTCCCCCATGAATCCATGCTGCCTTAGATCTTGTAACCCACTGGATTGTAGATATTCCACAATCCTTTCCTTCAGCAGTGATTCAATTAACTTTCCTACCACCAATGTCAGGCTGACTGGCCTGTAATTGCCAGTCTCCTCCCTGTACCACTTTTGTGAAAGGGGGGGCTACATCTGCCCTCCTCCAGTCCTCTGGAACCACTCCTGTTTCCAATGAGCTGATAAATAGAACTGTCAGAGGTTCTATCAGTACCTCCCTGAGCTCCCTCAATACCATTGGATGCACCCCGTCTGGCACCATTGCTTTGTCCACTTTTTGGTTAGTGAGGTCTATCAGGACTCTCTTCTTCAAAAATGGAATAGTATCCACCTCCCTTCCTCCCACCAATGCTCCTGTTACTTTTTGTGACCCCTCTCTTTTTCCTTCCTCTGTGAACACTGAGCAAAAGTATTTGTTAAAGATGTCTGCTTTTTCCTGGTCCTGCACAGTTTCCCCCCTTCCCTTTTTAACCTTACAATTCCTCCCGTGGTCTTCCTCTTTTCACATACATATCTAAAAATGTCTTGTCCCTTTTCATTACCACCTGGGCTATTCTTTCCTCAGTTTGTGCCTTTGCACTCCTTACTGCTCTCCCTACTTCCATCTGTCTCCCTGATGCACCTCTCTTTGCATCTCCTTACACCTTTCAAATGCTACCCTTTTAACCTTTACCTTTACAGCCACCCCTTTTGAGAACCGTAGTGGTCTCTTTTCCTCTTGATTTTGCTCACTTGCTTGACTCAGAGTGTGTTGCCATCACTACGGCCCCTTTCAACTTTGCCCACTGTGCCTCCACCCCACCCAGGTCACCCCCTCCCACCAGGTCATCCCTGAGGCATTCACCCATCTTTTGAAAATCTACCCTCCAGAAGACCTGGACCCTCCCCCTTGTGTGGTTCATTTCTGCAGCTGTCCTTATATTGAACCACGTTGTACAGTCATCACTGGTCCCCAGGTGGCCTCCTACCCTTACATCCGCAACACTTTCCCTCTTGGTGAGCACCAGGCCCAGTATTGCCCCATCATAAGTGGGTTCACTGACCAGTTGCCTAAGGAATGCCCCCCTGCAGTGAGTCCATAACGTCTCTGCTTCTAGATGAAGCTGCGGCTAGGAATTTCCAATCTATATCCGGCAGACTAAAGTCCCCCAACAGCAGCACCCCTTCCCTCCCTTTCTGTCGTTGTACCAGTGACTTTCACCAGTATCTTATCTAACTCCTCACCCTGTGTTAGAGGTCTGTAGATCACACCAGTGTGAATAGTGGCTCTGTTCTCCAGGGTGACCCACAGTACCACTGAGTCCCTGATTTCAGTATTATATTTTTGTAACTTGCCAGTTTTCGTTCATGTCCATTTAATTACAATGCATAGGGATTGCTTTTTGGTACTAAAATGTATTCCTCCACTTAGACTTTGATGTATTTAAACTTTTCTGTGCATCCTTGTTCTCACACCATAGGGACTGCGTTTTGGCACCAAAATTAACTTGTTCACATGGACTTTGATGTAATTCGAAAATACTTCTGGACA
Source organism: Neoceratodus forsteri (assembly GCA_016271365.2). NCBI lineage: Eukaryota > Metazoa > Chordata > Ceratodontiformes > Ceratodontidae > Neoceratodus > Neoceratodus forsteri. The sequence continues at coordinate 760,855,915 of CM028136.1, forward strand.
CATCTCTGATCCTATATCAGCCTGCATCTGTCTATTTTTCCATGGGGATATTCTGAACTTGGCATTTGTAGTTTTTCTTTACTTTTTGATTTTTTTTAAACATAATACATTTTTGGCTACCTAAATATTATTTTTGTTTTCAACAGCCCTCCTTCCCCCGTTCCTTATTCTGTGTTTTACATACCCTTTTGCTTTGTTATTATTATAGCTTGACTGATTAATGTATACATGCTGTTATGTTGCATATTATGGTTTCCGTGCTATTTCATTGCATTTTAGGGGATTTTATTTACTTCACCTGTGGTTGTGCTGATGGGTGTTTTGTTTGTGGTGTCACTCATTATTTGATTTGTCATTGATTGCTGTATTAGGCTATACCCCACACAGAGACACGCCCCCGATAAAGGGTCACATGAGGGCCCGAAGTGCCGGGGTATAGTGCAACTGTCTATGGAGCTCTGCCACAGTAAACTTTTATATTTGCTTGTAATCTTGTGGACTACTACTTTGTTACTTTAACTTCTTCCCCATCTGTGCAGCTTTTACTGTGTGTTCAGTTCAAGAGAGACATTCTTCAGTTTAAGCTGGCACCCACACGAACTGCCTTTAGGCATGGTTTCTGTGTTTGTCTGAATTCAGAAGTAGACTGAGGTGGTTCACAAGTCTCAATAAACTCAAACAGCATAACCTCTTTTATCCATTTATTAGTAGATCATAGCATAATGTGCATTAAAGCATTACAGCTTGTATTTTATATGAAGGTGATGCCGCGCTGCAGCTGGCCTTAGGCTAATTTTCATCTGCAGGTCAGTGAATTACTGTAAAGAGTTATCTGGCTTTACCAACCGAATAGTATTTCCTCACATTTGTGGTTATGGTGGAATATATTAGGTCAGTGAGGCTAATGGATTGCAGTTGGGTCAGGTTTCACATTGACATGTTTATTAAATATCAAGGGTCACACGACTTTCTGTGGTGCAGCTCATTGCCCTGTTAATTAGTTGAGAATAAGGATTTATTTATTTAAACATTTTATCAGGAAGGCATACCGAGCAGACTACTGCTCAATTCCAGATGTGTCCTGGGGAGACAGGAATAGGGATAACAACATAATAGAGATATCAACATAATAAACACAATAACACCATACAAAGAGAGCAGGGAAATATACAGAGTACAGAGCACCTAGGGACAAGAAAATGCAAAAAATGGACTACATACAGAGGCCATTTGAGGAGTGGGGGACACCATTTATTGAAAGTGCATTTTTGATGTGCATTTCTCAGGGCTGTCAAGCTCAAAGACTTGACCCCCAGCTTGGGCCTTGACAGCCTGCTGTAGGAGCTGTTAAGTACTGCTAAGAAACACAAAGTACTGTATGCTGAGTAATACCTGCTGTACAACACACACAAGAATGTAGGACGATGTAGACTGAAACATATCTCTCTCTCACAAAAAAACTTGTCCCACAGTGTTCCCTGCTCAGTGTTCCAACCTGGATCCTGTCATATCATGCAGTAGCAGCAATTAGAAAATGGGCTTTTTATTTCCTGGCATCTGATTGGCTAGTACCCTTGCCAAGGGGGTACATTAACTTTCAATAGATGCCAAGGAAATAAAAAGTACCAACCCAAGTGCCCCCTCACCCACTCAGCTATCCTTGTGCCCACCCTGCTTCCTTATTGGCTGAAGCATTGGGCACAAAATCTGAAATTGTCACCATTTTTTTAAACTCACTTAGCGAGTGAGCAGAGCCCCCCACCACCACCATTCACTGAAACTGCAGTGTCACGTCGAAAAACGGCAGTTGGCTACTGTAATACAGCAATATGAAAACACGTTTCTGTTGCTAAAAAAAAGTGGTTTTAAAAAAATAAGTAGTGGTGTGTAGCACTGCACCTCACTCATCACTGGCACCGCTTCTCATCCCATTCGCACAGGCTCCTGTACTGACTGAATCTGCAAAGTGCAAGCGCACTATTATAAAAAACAAAGAGGAAAGCATCGAGTAAAGAAACACACTGCTGTTCTTATTATGCTGTCGGGAGAGAGACAGGATACTAACCGACTGTTTCTCCCAGACGTTCATTCACGCACGCAAGTGTGCCCTCTCTCACCCCCTCCTCCTCCGGATAACAGCCTGCTGTCTTGTGCTTACGAGAATGTAGAAATTTTTTTTTTTTGAAAACAATCTTGATTTTATGGGTCTGCTCTAGTCCTTTGAGTGAGCCACCACCGATGATCAGATCTATTGGTAAAAATGGCAAGACAAAAGCATCACTACATTACAGTAGGGCGGCTCGCGCTATTACCCCGTTCGTTCAAACTGTTTCCCATAAGTACAAACAAGCCCAACGAAGAAACAACTTCTTTTCCTTTTCTTTCAGTAAAAAGACTTTTCTCTGGCTACACACTGTCTACCACAAGGTGCACTCCATCTCAAGAGATAGTGCACTTTGAAAGTCTGCTGACAGACTCACAAGTTGAAAACCAATCCCAGAAAAAAAAATGTATTTAAAATGACATTCACATCCTTTCCCTGCTCCAGCGCAGCACTCAAAAACAGCAAATTAAAAATAAAACAGTGCCTGTCCACTGTATTGTTGGGGGGGTGTAGTGGACGAAGCAGCAAGCAAGCAAAACCTACAGCTGCTACAGTCATAGTAAAGAAATGTTACAAAAAAACAGCAGTGCCCTCCAGCGGTGATGGTACTACAGGGACTACTTTACCACAAAAGTTATTTTTAACTGTTGTTTATATTTATGTTTTATATATATTTTCATTTTGACATATTTTCTTAAAACAATGTCACCTATAGCCCATTTTCTAAGTGCAATAATACCCTCCAGGGTGGGCGGTATGGGCAATACCGGACCTTCCAGGAGCTCTAAGGCCCTCTGCCTGCAGCGTTGGGCCTCATTACGCCCCTGGGCGGTCCGGTATTGCCCAATACTGCCCACCCTGTCGGGTATTATTGCTTACTTAGGTGCTGCCAACATGGATTTTGCCTTTGACACATTTTGCCTTTAATACCACTGGAGTTGCATTGCCTGGGGTTTTGAAGCTTACAGTATATTGATATATGGCAGTGCCTTTGTATGAATGGCAATTCCATGCAAGGTCTTAGCTAAGTGCGGGTGGAATGTCCTGTGTGAAATGATACTGGGGTTCCCACATAAAGATCATGACCCTCCATTCGGAAAATATTTACTCTGTTCATTTCTAAGATATACCACTTCAATTAATTTCACTTTTGAAAGTTGCTGTACTGGTGGGGTGCTGTAGATTGCAATCAGTCCATTACTAAATGCTGGTCTGAGGATGTAGTTAATAATAATTGAAAGCTACTCAGACAGTGTTGGGTTTCCAGTATACATTTACCCACTGCTGTCTTTACAAATGTGCAGGGCAGTACAGTTGATGGCAGGGGTCCAGATAATTTTTAGGACTGCAGTATTAACTGCTTCCTTTTTTAACCTGGTAGTATTTTCATCTAAATGGTAGTATACCATCCACCGACCAGTTTTGTGTGTGCCCAACCCCCAATAAACCAAATCTCGAACCCACTGGGTACCCAGCACCTGCAGCCAGCTACTGGCTATCTTTGCCTAATAGTGCCATGGGGTCTACAGTGCTTCACCCCTGCAACCCAATACTTGCCAAGTTATTTTTCCATCAAAACAACCCCGTTGGCCAGCCAATGAGCAACTCCTGAGATTGTCTACTGTACTGAGTATACATAAGTTGATACTGATGCTCTTTTTCTGTGTCTGTACCACTGCTTCCACTCTGTGGTACTACATCTGCTTGCATTACCTGGTGCTGACAATTCTGTGCATATGTATCAAATTTTAAATGCACAAGGTGGGAAAACTAACATCAGAAAGTGGAAAATGTGAGTAAAATATTACTTTACTACCCTTGTCTGTCTTCCTGGTTGATGGTGCCTCCAATTCCATTACAGAAATCCTTAGCAAATGTTCCAGGATGACAGTTGAGGCTATGCCTTTTTTTCTCATTAGCCAATGTTTTTACCTCCATTTTTATGAGAACTTCCCCCAACCCGATTTTTGCATTTGTCTGTGTCAACACCATGATTTTGCTGACATTATGGCATTTTCCTTGACAAGCTCATAATTCAGTTCCTCTCTTCTCAATTGCTCTGGGACCCATGTGGACCCAGTGTGCAGGATTTAGAGGGTTTCCTCTGCAACCCTGGTTTCACAGGGGACAGTAGAGAAACTATGATCCACCACTGGACTAGCCTCATAGTGTAATTTGTAAAACATTTAAACCTTTGCTGATGTGCTTTTAGTAAAAATATTACAAAATAGAAGTAACATTTTGTTTAACACAATGGATCCATGGCTTTTACTATGACTTCCAAGATGATGGTTATTTTGACCATGAGAGTTCCACAATTGTCTCCAACAGTATTATTATTTATTGTCTTACTGACTGTACTATGTGAGTTGTGGATAATTGTACAGACAATGCAACATACTGTATGTATTGCATGGTGTTCAATTCCCATTATACACAGCACCTGTAAGAAATTGCAGTAGAAGTGTATTAGTGAATCCTGAGTAAAAATTAAATAAATGTACCTAATGGAAAGCTGTAAACTATCAGCATTCAAAAAGTACCTGGCAATGGCAGAGAACAGCAAGAGGAAGGAGCTGCTATTAGAATTTTACTACTCTACTGGGCTAAAGAACTAGAACTCTACTACTGGGAACTTCAATTTAGGGTAAAAGCAAACAAAAAAATGAAGAAAAAAGACATAATGTATTTGTCTGAGCTGGGTGAAGGAATTGTTATCTGTGCAGTTAGCTAGGTGAAGAAAGAATGAAATAGGAGTGGCTTAAGCAGAAGGAAGCCAGGTGTTTGCATTTAAAAAAACTGACCTAGATAGCTCTTGGCAGAGAACAGCAAGAGGAAGGAGCTGCTGTTAGAACTTTACTACTCTACTGGACTAAAGAACTAGAACTCTACTGCTGGGAACTTCAATTTAGGGCAAAACACACACAAAAACAAACAAAAAAAGAGTTAGTGTGTTTGTCTGAGTTAGGTGAAGGAATTGTTATCTGTGCAGTTAGCTAGGTGAAGAAAGAAACTGTAAATTAGGAGGACTGGCTTAAGCAGAAGGAAGCCGGGTGTTTACATTTAAAAAAAACTGACCTAGATAGCTTTTGGCAGAGAACAGCAAGAGGAAGGAGCTGCTATTAGAACTTTACTACTCTACTGGACTAAAGAACTAGAACTCTACTACTGGGAACTTCAATTTAGGGTAAAAACAAACACAAAAACAAACAGAAAATAGTTAGTGTATTTGCCTGAGTTAGGTGAAGGAATTGTTATCAGTGCAGTTAGCTAGGTGAAGAAAGAAACTGTGAATTAGGGGAAGTGGCGTAAGCAGAAGGAAGCTAGGTGCTTGCATTTAAAAAAACTGACCTAGATAGCTTTTGGCAGAGAACAGCAAGAGGAAGGAGGTGCTGTTAGAACTTTACTACTCTACTGGACTAAAGAACAAGAACTCTACTACTGGACACTTCAATTTAGGGTAAAAACAAACAAAAAAACAAAAGCGTTAGTGTGTTTGAGTTAGGTGAAGGAACTGTTATCTGTGCAGTTGGCTGGGTGAAGAAAGAAATTATGAATTGGGGGAGTGGCTTACCCAGAAGGAAGCCAGGTGTTTGCATTTAAAAACTAACCTTGATAGCTTTTGGCAGAGAACAGCAAGAGGAAGGAGCTCCTGTTAGAACTTTACTACTCTATTGGACTAAAGAACTAGAACTCTACTACTGGGAACTTCAATTTAGGGTAAAAACAAACAAAAAAAAGAGTGTGTTTGTCTGAGTTGGTTGAAGAAATTGTTATCTGTGCAATTAGCAAGGTGAAGAAAGAAACTGTGACTTAGGGGGAGTGGCTAAAGCAGAAGGAAGCTAGGTGTTTGCATTTAAAAAAATGACCATGATAGCTTTTGGCAGAGAACAGCAAGAGGAAGGAGCTGCTGTTAGAACTGTACTACTCTACTGGACTAAAGAACTAGAACTCTGCTACTGGGAACTTCAATTTTGGGTAAAAACAAACAAACAAAAAAAAGAGTTAGTGTGTTTGTCTGAGTTAGGTGAAGGAATTGCTGTTAGAACTTTACTGGGACTATATTGCCCTCCATCCCTCCCTTCTACCCTTAGCCAGTTCTACAGTACTAGCCACAGACACTGCCAGCTATTTCCCAAAATTTCTGTGATGTTTCCAGAAGTATCTGATGCTTTTTGCATTTAAACAGTAGGGGCAGCAGAGAGAAACTCTTCAGCACTTTTATAGGCACAGGATTTGACTGACAACAGGAACTTCCTGTTTGGGAGCAGGAAGGGAGTGATCACAGAGGCACAAAAGGCTCACCATCCTAGAAGGAAAAGAGCAGCTCTCCATGCCCCACCCCAGCTGCTGGAGATCTGACTCTGAGCAAGTAAGAAGGAGACTACTGAGGAATATAGGAACTTACTGTCCCAGAACAGAAAGATCAGGAGTTTTTAGGGCATGGAGGCAGTAGGAAAGTATGGACAAAAACAAAATTATATAAAAAAATAAACAGAGAGAGAGGAAAGAGTAAGTATACAAAACAACAGTTAAAGGGCCACAAATAAGACATGATGGGAGTGGTGCAGTGCAGTGGCTGTGGAGTAGCAGTCTTCCGGGAGATGTTCTGGAGGATGCGGTGTTATCCCATCTGCAGGCACCTCTATGGGCTGAGGGAGGAGGTTGCTCATCTCCAGGCTGAGTTGGCCAGGATTCGCGGGACCACGTTTCTCAGCCAGAGATCACCAGGGCCACTGCTGCTGCCTCAGAGGTTGCCAAGAAAGAGGAGCAGTTGGACCACAGTGGGCTCAGGGAGAGTGAGGGTGGTGGAACAGAGGCACATCCCTCCAGTTGTACCTTTCCACAATTCATATGCCATTCTGGCAGACTGTGGTTCCTCTATGGAGGCACCCACAGTGGAGACCAAGGAGGATACTGGGAACGTCCACAAAGGAGACCCACAGGAGGGTGGCATGGGAGCCCACAGGGGAAGGAAACAGCTCCTTGTGGGGGACTCCATTGTTAGTAAGGTAGAACTGGGGCCGGCCTGGTGGCACTGAGGGTTGAGGTGCTGGACACCACACCTCGCACCACTTTGGTGACCCAGGTTCGGTAACAAGCCCGGATTGCCAAGGGTCAGCAGAGAAGAGAGAGGATCGAGCATCCGGAGGACTGCTCTCCTCTCTCAGGGAGGGAGCCAGGAGTAGCCCAGCACAGCAGTGGCCCTTGGTGGAGACATAAAAACATAGAAACCTAAAATTTGATGGCAGATAAGGACCACTTGGCCCACCTAGTCTGCCTATTTTCCTACCTAACGGATAAGCTGCAGATCCTAGTTAACCAACAGCCTACTTCTTCCTACCCCCCACTAGAATTGCCTTATGTCTGTCCCATGCATTCTTGAATTCCCCCACTGTTTTTGGCTCTATGACCTTCTCAGGAAGGCTGTTCCATGCATCTACAACCCTCTCTGTGAAGAAATACTTCCTCACATTACCTCTGAGCCATCCCCCCTCTATTTTCAAATTGTGCCCCTTTCTTTCTTGCACATCTCTTTTTTTGAAAGATGCTACCCTCTTGAACTTTGATGATTCCCTTGAGGTATTTGAAAGTTTCTGTCCCCTCTCTCCCTCCTTTCCTTAAGACTATACATCTTAAGCTCCTTTAGTCTTTCTTCATATGTCTTCTGGTGCAGACCCAGCACCATTTTGGTTGCCCTCTTCTGGACAGCCTCCACCCTGTCTATGTCTTTGCGGAGATGGGGTCTCCAGAACTGTACACAGTACTCCAGATGTGGTTGTACCATCTGTACAGAGGGCCAACAACTTCCTGTTTTCTACTGGTGGTGCCTTTTCCTATGCATCCCAATAGCCCCCCAGCCCTCCTTATTGCCTTCTCACATTGCTGGCCCACTTTTAGGTCATCTGATATGACTACCCCCAGGTCCCTTTCCATTTTTATTGTTGTCAGTATCTCACCCCCCATTGTGTACTCTTGCCCAGGGTTTTTGTTTCCCAGATGCATTACTTTGCACTTCTTCGCGTTGAATCTAAGCTGCTATACATTGGACCATTCCTCCAACCTTGCCATGTCCCTTTTTATCCTTTCCAACCCACCTTGCATATCAACTCTGTTGCAGATCTTTGTGTCATCTGCAAAGAGACATACCTTCCCCTCCCATCCCTCCACAATGTCACTTATAAAGACAATAAAAAGGACTGGCCCCAGTACTGAAACCTGCGGTACCCCGCTAGTAACCCTCCTTTCACTGTGGACTCCATTTACTATTACCCATCAGTGTTCTGTTGTCCAGCCAGTGTTTTACCCAGGCTACCACCCTGGGACCCACTCCAAGGCTGGCTAATTTGTTTATTAATCTTTTGTGTGGGACTGTGTCAAATGCCTTGCTAAAGTCTAGGTAGGCCATGTCCACAGCCCCTCCCTGGTCTACTACTTTGGTCACCCAGTCAAATAAATCATTAGATTTGTTTGACATGACCTTCCTGCTGTGAATCCATGCTGCCTAGGGTCGTGTGCCCCACTGGCCTCTAGGTACTCAACAATTCTTTCCTTCAGAAGTGACTCCATCATTTTCCCTACCACTGAGGTCAAACTGACAGGTATGTAGTTTCCTGCCTCTGTCTTGCTCCCACTTTTGTGAAGGGGAATCACATCTGCCCTTCTCCAATCCTCAGGTACCACACCATCCTCCCATGATTTATTAAAAAGGGTAGTCAGTGGTGTTACTATTTCTTCCTTTAGTTCTTTTAGAATTCTGGGGTGAATACCATCAGGCCCCATTGCTTTATCCACCTTCAGTTGTAAGAATTTTTTCAGAACCCTTTCTTCTGTGAAATGACTAATATCAACCCCCCCTATCCAGAGTGCTTCTATTGACTGGATTAGGTCTCTCCCCCCCTGCTTTTCCATTGTAAATACTGATCAGAAATATTTATTCAGTATCCCTGCTTTTTCACTGTCATTCTCTGCCCAACCACCTTCCTCTTTATTCAGCCTCAGTATCCCTGCCTTCATCTTTCTTTGCTCCCTAATGTACCTATAAAAGGTTTTATCCCCCTTCTTAACCGAGTTGGCTATCTTTTCCTCAGTTTGGGCCTTTGCTATTCTGACTGCCTTCCCTGCTTCCTTCTGCTTTAACTAGTACAGTTCTCTGTCCTTCCTTATACTTCCTGAATGCTATCTTTTTCTCCCTTACCTTCCCCGCCACTTCTTTTGAGAACCATAGTGTTTTTTTCTTTCATTTTGATTTGTTTGTTTGCTTCACACAAAGGCTTGTTGCCTCCCTGATGGCAGTTTTAATGTTTCCCCATTGTTGCTTCACCCCACATTCTTGCCTGTTTGCTAGTGCTTTTCTGAGGCACTCTCCCATTTTGACAAAATCAGTCCTTGTGAAGTCCAGTACCTTCACTTTTGTGTGGCTTGACTCTACAGCTGTGACCAATTTACAGGGATAAAGCTTTGAAGGTGTTTTTTATATGAACAAATGGTGCTAAAAAAAATAGGCTTGGGGGACCCTCTCAAAATTTTGGGAAATTGCTGCTAGGGGACAAAATTCAAGATGGCTGCCAACAATCTCTAAAATGGCATATCTCAGCTCATAGTTGTCATATTAATCTGTATTTGGTGTCTAAATAGGGGTTTTGAGGGTCAAAGCCTGTGTGAGCCTTATAAGAAAAATGTCAAATATGCCCTTCTTCCACTTCAAACTAAGAACACCATCAACCTGGTGTGATACATATGCAGCTAGGACTACTATGTCAGTGTCTTCTGCATCAAGTACAACATCCTTTACTCCATTCTTCCTCAGTTGTGAGTATATATATACAGAAGTATCATGTCTGCTTCTACATGGTGACACTGGAACTTTTAATCTGCACATACTGTATTCATCCTCAGAGGACAGATCCCAACAGTTGCTCCTCAAAGAATATAGAAATCAGATGGCTGGATGTTGATGTGCAAACACCCTGAATTCACCCTTCAGGAATTGCTGGATGTGTATTTTGTTGTCTGGGTTTTTGAACATGTTGTGGAACTCATTTGCAGCAGGCAGCTTATCTTCTCTCTTGATATACAGTATATACAGTATATTCCCCATCGCTCCTGTGTATGATGTGTATGTTGTCCTATGTTCATGCTCACCATCTTTGATGCTCGTCTCCAAGTCATATGGATCATTCACAACGACGAACTTGGAAGCTTTGTGGTGCTGAGATAGGACAAGTACAAATACCTTATGAACATAATCTGCCCTTGTGAAGTCAGTCTCATCATGCTTTTCTCCATCCTCTGCAAAAGGAGTGGCAAGCCTTCAAATAACTCCTATGTCTACCAGGACAATGTAGCTACTGATGGGGTGTAGTGGAACCAGGTTCAACTTTTCAACTAATTTAGATTTTTGCACTTTGACTATAGTTCCATTAGGACTGAATATTGAGAGGCATTCCTCTTTCACGCGATGTTCCATTACTTGTGACAGGTCACATTTCTCCTTGCACTTTTGAGTAAGAGAGATCACTTCTGCCATGGCATTGTCTTCCATTACACTAGTCCTCATTACAATGTTTTTAGTTCCTTCTCTGATAATAGGTTGTCTACTGAAGTTGTACCTTGAGTTTCTGTGAACTGTTACATCAAATGTTTTCTTACTTGAAAACATCCGCTCCTGAAAGAATTTATTGACTAGTGATTCAACATCCTCAGGTGCTGTTTCAAAGTCCTGGACAAGTTTTTTTGAAGCAATCATTCAGACTGGAGAGTCCATAAAGTAGACTTTGTAAGGTCAAAAGGATCACAATCAAATTTTTTGATGCAACTATCAAGATCCTGTACTGCCTGTTCATCTGCTCTGAGTCAGGGAGTTGAATTCTCACTGTGGCATTGAGAGGTTGTCTTCATGTTTGTGATGGTATGCAGAAAGACTCTAACTCTATTTATAAAATTAGCATTCCGCGTGTGAGTTAGCAGCACCCTTTCATTCTTCAAACTTCTCGTCCAACCAGCTTTCATCTTTAAGACCTTGTTCATTGTCATTTCTATCCATAGATCCAGTGGCAAGCAAGAGTAGGGGTTCCCTGTCATTGATTGCGCAAATAAACCATCACGCACGTACAGTACTTGACTTTCTCCAAAGGCAGACAGCTAATCTCTAGCCAGAACTCAATGTCCATCTTCCATACTTGTCATTGTCATATACTTGCAGCCATGGCAACATCAAGCTGAGTGATGCCTTGAATGCCTCCCAATCCTGAGTGCTTAATACATGGTATTATCATCAGCATTTCAATCATGTACATGAAACTGAGCCAATACTTTGCCATTGAACTATCAGAATTTTCAACCATTTTGAATGCTTTCACAACAAATGAAGATAACTATTGATCAGCCTCTAGTTCATCACAGCTCATTTTGCACTCTTCTTGTGTGTTTGCAGAGGGGTGTCTTAGTTTTTATAGCTTTTCTTGTTGCTCTGGAGACAAGTATAGACCATCACTAAGTCCTTTTCAAATTATTCTATGAGCCAGTACCTCGCACATCAGTTGAAGACATCTGATGCTTCTCTTATAATGTTTTTCATGCAGTGCTTTGTCAACTGAACCCTCTGTAATCACACCAGCTGCAACAAGAATGTCAGACAAACCAGTTCCTTTGAATTGCTTGTTGATTACAGATATTAAAGAACACTGCGCATGGAATGGACCTAGGAATGGAAAGATGAGTTCAAACTATGTAGGATTCTCATTTTTCAACTGAACAATCAGACCACAGACTGTCTGGTCTCCAACCAGTTGAATGAAAGGCATTGATTTCTTTTTCACTACAATGACCATGCAACGCATCATCTCATGTACTACTGACTTGTGGGGCGGCTTGGGCAATGTGAGGTAGTAGTAGTAGTATGCCTTGCTCTTTGTAGCCAACTTCTGGATACTGGCTTGAAATCCATAAAATGCACAAGTCTTCTGGCTTTCTGCTGGAACCTCTTTCCTATTGGTATCAAGATGAGCCAAAGAACTTTGTAGTGAGATATCAACTTCAGCTTGAACTGATGGTAGGCCACGTTTGTCCATCTTGTAAGGTTGAACTCTGTGTTGTTCTGCACTGATATTTTTCACCTCAAGAGGCCTTGCCATGGGAAGTTTAGAATGATTCTCAGTAGAAACTTTAGTAGCAACATCCTCTGGCTGAACAAACATCACGTATGTGTGGTGAGATGCATCTGTTCCAGTCAATGTGTTGTCCTGAAAGTTGTCATTTTCTAGAATTGCAGTTCCAGGAAAATAATTGCCAAGCTCTTCAGGACAGCTGTCATTCTTCTCAAGCTCAAACTTGGCCCATGTAGTATACAGATTAAGAACATCCTGGTAGCTAAGTGATAATTTCTTCAACATGTCTATAATCTCATGACTTCTAGTGAGGCCATGAATCATCATTGATAACTTGACATTTAAAATGATTTTTTTTAAGATTTCACAAATGCCTTTTCACATAGTATGCCATTGCCACCCATGCTTCAGATGTTGAAGATGCAATTTGTTTTGTAAAAATAAGCTGTTATTTTTTTAATATTTTGTGAGCACTTTGTTTCTGCTCACCCTCAACTTTTCTGTGTGTGGCCACACCCCCAGAATGATGTCATGCAAGTGATCTGTCTATGTTTTACATACAGCAATAAGGAATGCTGGGTAAATTATACAATTGACTTAAATGTTCATTACTCAAAGGTGCAGTCCCTTATTTTGGCGGTGGTGACTGCAGCATAGCCCGTAATATGTAGATGTACATAGCAAGACATTGTGGGTACAATGAGAAGTTGTTTTCCAATTTCCTTACTGTGAAGTGCTGTCTATAGCACCACTCGCTCATGCTTGCATCTACCTTTCTGAAGCCACTGACTCCCTCACTCTCTGCTCTCTTCAGTCGGCAGCTTCCAGTACATAAATGTGAATCTTAAAATAACAAAAGGAGTTTACATACTTTTGGAGGTAAAAAGCTTATTTTCAAGCTCTGCCAGCATTTCCTTAACTGACATTAAAACCACTTAGTCACACTACAATACAGCAATGAATGACTCGCTGGCTCAGGTCTCTGTACAGTCAGAGGCTTTATTTAAAGAAAAATGTAAAGAACTGTAGCCAAAAAAAAAAACAGAGCTTACATAGTTTTTCGAGACAATTATCCTTGCTTTAAACCTCTGCCAGCATGTCATTTGCCATTATTAACACCACTCAGTCATTGTATGCTAGAACAAGAAAAGTGAAAGTGATTCCACTGTGAGACATTATGAAAATAGCAGGATCAACCAGATACTTTTTTTTTAAGTTACTTTTTGTTTAAAAATGTTGGCAGGATCAACCAGATAATTGTAACCAGTGTGGGGCAACTATAAAGATTTAGTTAAGGTTGTGGGTGCCAGCCTGTGTGTGGGTCTGGCTGCCTGTCTGTGCCAGGTGTGGAGTGGTCTCACTGCTGGTGAGAAGGGTTGGAGGACTGGAAAGTAGCTCAGACATGCTGTTATACTGGGATGCGTGTGGTCATTGTGGAATAATGCACAGTCATGTGACATGTTTTGTCCAATTAGCATACTGGATTTTCAGTGGTTTTTCTTACTCATTTTGTATATATAATAATTAGGGTTAAGTAGCATGTTTAATGTTAAGCCTCAAATTCTGGACTTTAATAACGTTGCAACTGATTAATGGATTTGCACAAAACTTGGCATCCGCTGTCCTGTTAGGGAAGATCTCTTGATTTATAGTTGGTATTTACACTTGGTATAGAACAGTAAGAGACCATTGGTCCATATAAACTGTCCCCTACTTTAGTGGGTACACATCAGCCTATTCCCCAAAAGATATTTATCAATCTTTCCCTTAAATTCCTTTAAGGATTTGCTATCCACCACCTCTGCAGGCTGAGTATTCCACACTCTCCCTGCTCTATTTACAAATGAATAGAATATACCATTCTTAGTAACAGTTTTCAATTTAATCTGCTTATCATGACTTCTCAGCCCTTTTGGTTTTACTTGCATCTTCACCCCTATTTCATTTATCAGTTCATTGTCATTTATTATTCTGAATATCATCATTAAATCTCCTCGTTCCCTTCTTTGTTCCAATGTAAATAATCCTGTCCTTTTTAATATTTCACTATATTCATCTCTATTTAAATTTCAGATCATCTTAGTATATGTCATCTGCACTCCTTCCACTCTCCTTATTAACTTCTTTGTATATGGACTCCATAACTGGGACCCAAAGTCCAAATACAGTCTAACATAAGACCTATATATTGGTATCATTCATCCCACTGATGTGGCAAGCTTCGTTCCAGTCAGATGTGCAGATTCCGAAATCCAGACAGTTGAGTTGAGAATGTCATAAAGTCACCACTTTTTGCAGTTTTATCCTCATCACCTTGTGTCCAGACGACGTATAACTTTCGTGTGATTTTTGTGTGGTAGAAACAACTTGGGTCACAGAACTGCCATGCTTAATTTGGTGAAAAAAACATGAATCTCTTGCAAAGTTATTCAGTTTATAATTTCCCATTGTTTTCAATGGGAAATTCACTTTTCTGGATAGTGGGAGAATGTTCGACAAATTATTTGATCTCACAAAAAAGGATTTTGTCTCGCGAGACCTGTTCCTTTTTCATGAGAATAAAATCATTTTTCATGAGAAAAAAATCCTTTTTCGCAAGCAGCCATCTTGTTTTTTTTCTTCACCAATTAAAAACCATGGAAAATACATAAAAATTTAATTTTAAAAATAAACAAATATCAGAACCTAGGTAAACGGGACTTGTTTAGCTAGATTCTGATGTTTGTTTTTAATAATTAGCCCAGGGGGAGGGAAGAACCTGCTCCCAAATACCCCCTCCAAAACTGCTGCTGGTGGTCTGAAATCTTGAATAGATATCTATGTATGTACAAATTAGGAAAACAATTTTCCCCTACTAGATCCTTAAACTGCTTGGCCATTTGCAATTATGTGTCTGTACTGGGTAATATAATCAGACAGGTAAAAAATATATTGTTCTGTGCCAAACTTTCAGATTGCATTAGAAAAATCTGTTTGCAGCTTGAACTTCATCATAAAAACTAGCCAGTATGAAAACTATATGGTACGCTTATCTGAGCACTGGTTGTCATCTCCTTAGTTAAGAAAACAGATGTGCAGTAATCATTGTAAAAGAGTCAAAGTGAAACTATAGACCGTGATGGCTAATCATCCGTTGTGCACTGTGTTAGCACGGCCGCTATTGCTTCAGCTGAATGCCGCTGCAGTCTTTTCTTACCTATGGAGATGACAATCAGTACTCAAATAAGTGTACCATATAGTTTTCATATTGGCTAGTTTTCATGAAATAAATACCCAGAAAAACATACCTAGAGGACTTCTTTCATTGTTTACTCTCTTTCTTTCTCTACATATATACATATATATATATATATATATTTATTTATTTATTTATTTATTTATATTTAGCAGTGCAATGCTTTGGAAGCTCTGAGTATTGGAGAACAGTTACAGTTTTATGACCACCATGTAACATTTTGCTTTATTATTATTATTAGTATTAATTGAATTGAAGCTGTTGGATGGCTTCCTGGATGCGTTCCTCAATCAGCAGGTGATGGACCCAATGAGGGAGAGTCATATCCTGGATGTGGTTTTAGCAGATGGGGATCTTGTACGAGATCTGGTTGTGGAAGGACCCCTGGCTGGGAGCGATCACAACACCACAGTCTGAATTCGGCTTAAACTGGGGGGGAAGGGGGGTCATTCAAGGACAGTGATGGTTGATTTTAGGGAGGCAAACTTTCAGAACATGGGGGAAATTCTCAAGGGGCATTTGTGGGAGATAAAACCAGGTTTGGACGTGGAAGGTAGGTGGGAGATCATAAAGTGGGGGCTACTGGAGGCCACCAGGACCTGTGCAAGAGTGAAATGCAAGGGTAGTAGGTCTCGTAAACCATGCTGGTGGACCAAGGAGGTCCAAGAGGTGGTAAGGGAGAATACGGCTGCCTATAGTAGGTACAAAGAAATAAGAGGAGAGAGGGATAGAGAGAACTATCACCTTGCAACCAGGAAAGTCACCAGAGTGGTGAGGGGAGCAAAGGCCTGGAAAGAGCAGAGGCTGGTGCAGGGGATATGGGGTGGGGAAACGGGGTTCTTTAGGTGTATTGGTGAGTGGAGAAAGGTCAAGGGTGAGCTCAGTACGTTGAGGACAGCTGGGGGGTGGGTGGAAGGGGCTGGAGAGTAGGCAAAAGTGCTGAATGAGTTCTTTGTCTCAGTGTTCACTAGGGAGGAGGCTGGGGAACTTCCAAAAAAGGGGTTGAAGGACACAGAAGGTGTAGCAGACCTGACTATTGGGGTACCTGCTGAAGAACAAGCCACTGGGGGAGGTAGGCCAGGGGTGAGATATCAGGCTGGTTCTGCTGAATGGGGGAGACAGATGCTGATATTCCTATTGGTCAGGTGTGGGAAGCCCTCCAGTCCCTAAAAAAGGATAAATCTATGGGGCCTGATGCTATTCGTCCCAGAGTACTGAGGGAGTTGGTGGATGTTTTGGCTGCACCATTGGTGGATCTCTTTAACTTGTCACTCCCGACAGGGAGGATGCCAAGGGATTGCAAGCAGGTGCATGTTGTGCCCATCCATAAACAGGGATCAAGAGAAGAGCCAGGAAACTATAGACCCATCAGTTTGACATTGGTGGTGGGGAAGGTAATAGAAGCATACTTAAGGAAAGGCTGGGAGGTTTCTTGGAGGAGATGGGTTACCTGGATGACCGGCAGCATGGGTTTGTGCCAGGTAGATCGTGTCAAACAAATCTTGTAGAGTTCTATGAGTGGGTGACATCAGCACTCAACTGGGGGAGACCAGTGGATGTCCTGTTCCTGGACTTCAGCAAGGCATTTGATTCAGTCCCTCACATAGGCCTAAGGGAGAAGCTGGGGGGATGGGGGTAGGCCCACTGACAGTTAGGTGGATTAGAAATTGGCTTTCATGTCACACTCAGCGGGTAGTGGTCGGAGGGGAGGTCTCGTCTCCTAGGGAAGTCAAAAGTGAGTCCCACAGGGATCAGTCCTGGGGCCACTCCTGTTTAACGTCTACATCTCTGATATCAGGGAAGGTACTGGGTGTGAAATAAGTCTCTTTGCGGACGACTCTAAGCTGAGGGCAGTGGTGGAGGGGGAGGAGGGGAGATTAGCCCTGCAAGAGGACCTGGATACTCTGGATAGGTGGTCCTGCACCTGGAAATTGAAATTTAACTCCTCCAAGTACAAGGTGCTACACCTAGGGTGGGAAAACCCCAACTATGTGTACACCCTTGGGGTGGGGGATGAGTTGTAGGCCATGGCAGGGGAAAGAGATCTAGGAGTCTAGGTGGATGTTAACATGAATATTTCAGAGCAGTGCAGGAGGGCCACAGTGAAGGCAAATAGGATGCTGGGATGCATCACTAGGGGGAGTACCTCAAGGAATAGTGAGGTGATTTTGCCACTGTACAACAGCCTGGTTAGACAACATCTTGAGTACTGTGTGCAGTTCTGGAGGCCGCACCTAAGGAGGGACATCCAACTCCTGGAGAGGGTTCAGAGGAGAGCAACTAGAATGATCTGGGCCTGGGGATATGACATTTGAGGAATGACTAGGGGAGCTCACCCTGTTCTTGCTGGAGGAGAGAAGGGACCGGGGGAACATGACTGAGGTCTTCAAGTACTTCAGGGGAGTAAATAAGGTAAGCCGAGATAGGATCTTTCGACTGAAGGAAAGTGGAATCACCAGAGGACACAGCTGGAAGATTGAGGGTGGTAGGATTAGGGGAGAAAGGAGGAGGAGGAGGCACTTCACCAAGAGAGAGAATGGTGGAACCTTGGAATGCATTGCCCAGGGAGCTGGTATAGGCAGTTATGGTGGAGGGATTCAAGAGAGGGTGGGACAGGTATAGGCAAGGGGTGAAGCTGAGGCTGGTTTGCCAGGGCAGGGCAGGACTGGGGGATGGAGTAACAGTGGAAAGAGACAGATAGAGGGCTATGGTACCCAATCCGGGTGCTGAAGCACGAGAAGACTTGATAGACCAATAGGCCTACTCTGCTGGCATCTAGTATGTTAGTATGTTAGCTTGCCAACTTGCACAGGATGGGTTTTAATGTCTCTATTGTGCATAATAGAGATGAAGATGAACAGGGTGACTTTTCTAAAGAAATATTTTTTGAAAAGCACGTTTTCAAGGTTCCCCTCTATAGATGGCATGCATAAACACTCAGATCCAAAAGGAACAAAAGCTGCTGCCCCCACACGCACACCCTTAGACTGCATCAGGTCTGGACCAGTACTGATAATAAGGAGGTTTGCATCCCTCACTCCCTCCTCATGTCAGCATTATAAGCCCCCCCAGCAGTGTGGGACATTGGGCAGCCCACCCCCAGTGTCCTGAAATATTTACTCAATAAACCTGTAAAAACAAAACAGTCCCCCAACATCTTTTTTAACCTGAAAAAAAAAATAGTCCCTCATCATCCCCACCATCACCCTTCCCTATCCCAACCCTCTCACTGAGCAACTACCACCCCACACACATCCCTTACTCTATACTTACCATTGGAGGTTGAACGGTATCATCTTCTGTGGACCGAGACATGTCTGCACTCTTCAAAGCCAAACTGTGAACTGAGGAATCAAGGTAAGTGCCATATAATGTATTTCAATGGCATTTTGAATTTATGTTCATAACTTTGCCATTTTTTGAAATTAATTTCACCAAATTTTCAACATGGCCTTTTTGAGGTCCTACCTCATGAATACTGCAAATATCATTTCATTAATTGGGCCTGGAAGGTGATTTCACGGTCACTGCAAGAAATCACCTTTTGGGACTGAATAATGAAATTTCACCACCAGTGTTCATGAAGTGGGGTCCCAAAAAGGCCATGTTGATAATTGGTTGAAATAATTCCTAAAAATGGCTGAGTGCATTCAATGAAAAGTTTCTATGCACAAGCATAACTTTGGTAATTTTCAATATTTTGAGTCCAAATTTTCGACATAGCCATTTTTTCACACTACCTCATGAACAGTACAGCTGTCATTTTTCACATCCTGTTTGAAACATGTTTTCACATCTGTGGCATGGAATAACATTTTGGCATGGATTTGAACATTTTCATCAATGGGGTTTATGAGGCTGGGGTCGTAAGAAGATTACATTGAAAATCTGGGGTCAAAATCTGAAAAAATACCAAAGTTATGACCGTTCGTTGCAATTTCATTACGCCCACTCGTAACTTCAGAAATGTTAAATATTTTTACCCCAGATCTTAAACATAGCATTCTTATTACCCCACTTCATGTATGTCACAGCTGTCATTTTTCAAATCCTAGCCAAAATGTGTTTTTGCACCTGTGGCGCAGAAAGGCGTTGCAGTTGCACAGAATTACATTTTAGTGGGTATTCTAAAATTTTCTGTACTGGATACATGAGGTGGAGTAAAAAGATGGCTATTCTGACAGTTTGGTCACAGTTGTCCTATAAAGTGAAGCGCAGGCCACAGCTACATACATATACGCATCTAAGGAGGGATGGGAGTGCAGGGTCCAAAGTACCCTGCGCTCCCACAGTAAAATAAGGATATTATTATACTATCTCAAAAAGTAAGGAAATAAGTTGCAAAAAACTTTGTTAATGCAGCCAGTTAGGGTCAAAGAGACAAATGTTGGGAAATGAGGCATTAAGGTTTCCAACCCTAACACTCCACCCTACCAAATCAGGCAGGACAGCAGGCGTGGGGAGTGTGTTGGGCTTCTCAAGCCTAACGCTCACCCCATTCTCATAAAGTCTACTCATTTGACCTTATTTACAGATGGAATGGGGTGAGCATTAGGCTTGAGAAACCCAAGCCCCAGTCACACCTGGTCTGCTGCCTGGTTTGGGAGGGGGGGTGTTAGGGTTGAAACCCTAATGCTTCATTTCCCAACTGTTGTTGCTTTTACCATAAATATATATATATATATATATATATATATATATATATATATAATATCCACATTTGGCTTCAAGAAAGAACATTTTTATTATAAGAACTGAATTCCATGACCCTCAAAACCCCCATTTAGACAACAAATACAACTTTATATGACAACTATGAGCTGAGATATGCCATTTTAAAGATTTTTGGCAGTCACCTTGAATTTGGCCAATTGCCAAAACTTTTGTGAGGGTCACCCAAGCAGATCTTTTTAGCACAATTTATT
Source organism: Neoceratodus forsteri (assembly GCA_016271365.2). Classification (NCBI taxonomy): domain Eukaryota; kingdom Metazoa; phylum Chordata; order Ceratodontiformes; family Ceratodontidae; genus Neoceratodus; species Neoceratodus forsteri. The sequence goes on from CM028136.1 coordinate 760,876,288, forward strand.
CATATAATAACCACCTTCAAAGCTTTGTCCTCGTAAATTGGTCACAGACTATTATTTTTCCTTTACTACAAAGTGAGGGAAGAGATGGTACTAAACACCAGTGACTGCTTGGTAATGGAGGTACTAAAGGAGAAGGGTATCACTGGACACCAGAGACTTCCTAGCAGGAGACAGGGTGATGGATGGTGCACCCCAGCACACTAGATGCTACTTGGCAGGGTACAGGTTGAGAGATGGGGATTCAACTTAACATTACAGAATGCTTGGCAAGGGGCTGGTATGAGGGAGGGTGTGCCATTGGGCACCAGGGAGTTCTTGACATGAGCTTACATACGAACATATGAAGAAGTCAGCAGAAGAAGGTCATTTTGTCTATCTAGTCTGCTCATTTTGCAGGATCCACAGCTTGAGCTACTGTCCCTGCCCCTCTCCCCACTCCTCCCACCCTCCCTACCCATGATCCTTACCTTCCCCTATGCCTATCCCAGCCTCTCCTGAAGCTGCCCACTGACTTCAACAAGACCACCTCTTCCGGCAGCGCATTCCAAGTGTCCACCACCCTCTCTGTGAAGATGTGCTTCTTGACCTCCCTCCTAAACCTCTCCCTATCCAGCTTAAGACTGTGCCCCCTCGTGCTATGGTTGCCACTCAACTTAGAGAAACCCTCCTTATCCACCTTGTTTATCCCTTTCAAGTACCTGAAGGTCCCAATCATGTCCCCTCTCTCTCCTGTCCTCCAGGGAGTACATGTTCAGTGCCCTCAACCTCTCCTCATATGCCTTACCCTGCTGAGCTGCTGTCATCTTTGTAGCCCTCCTCTGGACCTTCTCCAGCAGGTTAATGTCCATTTTGAGGTGTGGGCACCAGTACTGAACTCCATACTCTTGATGTGGCCTCACCAGTGACCTGTACAAGGGCAGTATAACCTCCTCTCTCCTACTACTTGTAAAGTTTGAGCTTGGGAAAGGAAGAGAGGGTGTGCCACTGTAAACTAGAAAGTACATGACATGAGCTTGGGAGAGGGAGGGAGGGAGGGAGGAGGTGCCATGGGAAACTAGGGAAAGCTTGGGCTTGGCTGGGGAGAGGGAAGGGGTACCACTGGACACCAGAGATTGCTTGGCAAGGGAGTCAGCATGAGAGAGCTGGATAATGGAGGAGGTGCCACCGGACACCACTGCATTCTTTCCATGAGCCTGGGAGAGGGCAGGAGATGTGTCACTGGAAACCAAGGAGTGCTTGGCCTTAGCTGAAGAGAGGAAGAGGGAGAGGATATCACTGGACACCAGAGACTGCTTGGTAGAGGCCATGATGAGGGAGGGTGTGCCACTGGACACCAGCGTGTTCTTGCCATGAGCTTAGAAAAGGGCAGAAGGGGGTGCCAGTGGAAACCAAAGAGTGCCTGACACTTGGCTGGGGATAGAGAAAGGGCACCACTAGACAGTAAGGTATGTTTGACACTGGATGGGACAATGAGGTTTCTGGACACCAGGGACTGCTTGGAATTTGGGTGGGATAAGTGAGGAGTGCCACTGAATACCAGGGAGTGTTTGGTATGAGGCTGGAAGAGGGAATATGGTGTCACTTGATACCATACCAGGTGGTGCTTGGCATAGGCTGGGGAGAGGGAGGGGTGCCACTGGCTATAAGGGAGTGCTTGGCATAGGAGAGTGCAGGAAATTCTGCTGGAACAGACACAAAACACTGCTTGACATGGAACTGGGGAGAGGGAAAGGAGTGCTGCTAGACAGAGGGGCCTGCTTGGCAGGGGCCAGGATGAGGAGGGGGGTACCACAGGACACCAACAAGGTCTAGCATGAGCTTACGAGAGAGAAGGAGTGGATGCCCCTGGAAAACCAGGAAGTGCTTGGCACTTGCCTGGGGAGAGAATGGAGGTCCCATTGGACATCAGGGTGTGCTTGAAATAAGATGGGGAGATGGCATTTCACAGGGTGAATGTCAAATGCCATTGGCCACTATAGAGTATTTAGCATAGGCTGAGGTGAGAGAGAGAGAGGTTACCAGTGGACACAAGGGACTGCATGGCATGGGACAGGGAGAGGGAGTGGGTGCTGCTAGCCACAAGGGAGTGCTTGACATGGGACTGAGGAGAGGGAGGGCTCCCACTGGATGCCAGAGAATGTTTTAACATGGACTGGGGAGAGGGAAGGGTTACCAAATGGACACAAGGTACTGTGTGGCATGGGACAAGTAGAGAGAGAGGGTGCCACTGGATACCAGATACTGTATGGCAAGTGCCAGCATGAGGAAGGGAATGCCACCAGACAGCAGCGAGGACTTGGCTGGGGTGAGTTGAAAAATGGCACATGCTCTCACATACACCAGAATTGTGATGAAAAAGAGGTGAATTTATTGCTTTATGTGCAAGGACACAGTCAGCCCACTGAAGGACTACAGAGAAAGGGATGCCTTTCCTAGGAAAAGGGCATTTCACCTGTAACCTACACAGAAATCTTATGTCCAAGAAACTGATTGCACCTTTAGCAGATGTGTGCATGATCTTCCTGTCTGTGTTGTTTTTCCGAGTAAGGGGTGCCTCTGGTTACCAGCAAGTTCTTGCCATGAGATTGGGAAAGAGAAGGGGGGTGCCACTGGTAACCAGGATTTGCTTGGCATGGTGATGGGAAGAGGGAATTACTGGACACTAGGGACTGCTTAGCATTGGATGGGGCAAGGGGAAGGGTGCCACTGGTAACCAGGAAGTTCTTGGCATAGGCTTGGGAAAGGGAGGGGATACCACAGGGGGTGAGGGAAAGAAACATAAGAGCATAGAATTTGTTGACAGAAAAGGACCACTTAGCCCATCCAGTCTGCCTAGATGTTCTTGTCTCTCTTAACCCCCCCAACAGCTTCATCGCATGCCCCCATGTTCTGCTGCTTTTCCTCATTTGAAAGGGACCCCCCCTTCTGCACCCTGTTTACCCTTGTGATGCTCTTGGGCTTCTCATGCAACACAACCTCTGCCCTCCTCTGAACTGCCTCCACCCCATGTCCTTTCTGAGGTGCAACCTCTAAACCTGGACATAGTACTCCAGGTGGGGTCTCACCAGCGAGCGATACAGTGGCAAAACCACTTCTCTCCTCCTACTGGAGATACCCCTCCCTCTGCACCTCAGCATCCCACTAGTCCTACCCACTGCTTTGTCACACTGCCCTAGCACTTTGAGGTCATCCAAAACTATAACCCCAAGGTCCCTTTCCTGTTTAGTGACTATCAGTACCTCCCCTCCACCCTATACTCAGCTCCTCGGTTCCTGTACCATAGGAGCATGATTTTTCACTTTTTAGGTGGATGCAGGGATCCTCCACAGTAGAGACACCTGGGGGGATGGCACATGACCCCAGAGGAGAAGGAGGCAACTCCTAGTGGGGGACTCTATTATTTGGGGGGTAGTCCTGGGGGTGGTAAACAGGGAGGTCAGGTACCTACCCGGTGCCACTGCTTGGAAGGATTGGAAGTGAATCCAAAGCATTACTGGGGCAGCCAGGCGGGAGGGCGAACTAGAAGTCATTGTCCATCTGGGGACAGATGACCTGGTTGGGGATAAGGTGAGGGCAGTGCAGAGGGAGTTTGCAGAGTCGGGGAGGGGTCTTAGACAGGTGGCATGCATGGTAACTTTCTCAGAAGTGCTACCTGTCTACAGCATAGGGGAGGCCAGGGTACTGTGCACCAGGGGATTCAACAAATGGCTGAACAGCTGGTGCAGAGCTGAGGGATTTCATTTCACTGGGGACTGGGGGACCATCTGGAGAGATGCAGACTTGTATGGGAGGGACGGCCTGCATCCATCTGAGGGGGAACCCAGATTCTTAGTGAGAGATTTAAAGGTTTCACTGGCAAACATTTAAACTAGCCAAGGCAGGTGGCAGAATTAAGCAAGAAAGAATCAACTCCCCCCCCCCACACACACACAGATTAAGGTAAACAAACAGACAGATACTAGAGCCAAGAAAGGAACATTTAAACTAGCCAAGGGGGATGGTGGAATTAAGCAGGGAAAAACTAACTGTCCCCTGCCCCCAGAGAAAGGTAGACAAACAGGCGGATACTACAGCAGTGGAAGCAACAAAAGGAAACACAAAGGGAGGTAATAGCGGGGGAGGCATGGAGGGAAGGCATAGGGATCAGGACAGGGAAGCTGGTATGGGGGAGCATCAAAACATAGAAAGCGATGTGTACAGATGCCCGTAACCTGGGAAACAAGATCACAGACCTAGCGGCCTTGATGGTGGAGGAAGACCTAGACATTGTTGCAGTCACTGAAACATGGTACACTGGAAACCATGAGAGGGGATCAAAGCAATGGAGTTAGATGGAAGACAGGAAGGGGAAGAGGCACGATGGGTCACATTAGAGATGGGAAATGGCACCACCATCCGCACCGGAGTTGTCTACAGACCTCCAGCAGAGGGGGAAGAAATAGACAGGGTATTAGTGGAAACCATACACAAAATGGCAAAGAAAGGGTAGGTGTTGCTGGTGGGGGACCTAAACATGCCAGATGTTACTGGAACAAATATGCAGCAGCCACTTCCAGGAGCAGGGACATCTTAGATGCGCTGGAAGGAGCATGCCTCAGACAGTTGGTGAAGGAACCCACGTGGGAGGGAGCAATACTAGACCTGGTTCTCACAAATGGTGACAGAATAACAGATCTGTCAGTGGGCAGCCATCTAGGGACCAGTGATCACCATACAGTGTGGTTTAAGGTGAAGACAGCAGTAGAGTCAAGCCACTCAAAAGTAAAGGTCCTGGACTTCAAGAGGGCAGACTTTACAAAAATGGGGGAACACCTCCAGAGAATCCTGGTGGGGGGGGGAGTGGAGGAACAGTGGAAGAAACTTAAAGGAGCCATAGCAGAGACAACAGGCCTCTGTGTAAAGCTAGTAAACAAAGCAAAAAGAAAGAAAAAAACACTATGGTTTTCAAAAGAAGTGGCAGGGAAGGTTAGAAAAAAAAAAAAAAACAGGTGTTCAGAAAGTACAAGGAAACACGGAGGGAAACAGGGAAATATACCAGGCAAAGTAGAAGGAGGTGGGGAAGGCAGTCAGGTGTGCAATGATGCAAACTGAAAAAAGGATAGCAAAATCAGTAAAAGAATGTGACACAACCTTCCTCATGTATATCAGGGAAAGGAAAAAGACCAATGGAGGGATTGTGAGGTTGAATAAAGGGGGGGAGAGTGTGCAGAGGGGGACCTAGAAAGAGCAGAAATTCTAAATGAATACTTCTGCTCAGTATTTACTAAAAGAAGGAGGACCAAAATTAGGGTAGAAATACATGGGGATGGACTCCAGTCCATTCACGGAGTAGAGAGTCCAAAAGGAACTCTTGAAACTAAAAATGAACAAGGCAATGGGACCGGATGGGATGTATCCCAGAATGCTGAAAGAACTCAGGAAGGTACTAGGGGCACCACTGACAGACCTATTTAACAAATCACTAGAGGACGGGGTGGTACCAAAGAACTGGAGGTGGGCGAATGTGGTACCACTACACAAAACTGGGGCAAGGTAGAGGCTGGAAATTACAGGCCATCAGCTTGACCTCAGTGGTGGGGAAAATCATGGAATCCATATTGAAGGAAAGGACTGTGACTTACCTGGAGGCTAGTGGGGCATAAAATCCAAGGCAACATGGATTCACAGCAGGGAAATCTTGTCAAACAAATCTGATATATGTATTTGGGTAACCTGGGTGGTGTATCAGGGAGGGGTGGTGGACATGGCCTACCTAGATTTTAGCAAGGCATTTGACACCGTCCAACACAGGAGGCTAGTAAGCAAGTTGCACAGTCTGGGAGTAGGTCCCAATGTGGTACACTGGGTCCGAAATTGGCTGAGCAACAGGATACAGAGGATGGTGGTAAATGGAGTTCAATCCCAGGAGAGGGGGGTGACAAGTGGGGTACCACAGGGCTCAGTTCTGGGGACGGTCCTCTTCAATGTCTTCATTAGTGACTAGGGTTACCACCTGTCCATATTTTCGCAGGACAGTCCTGATTTGAGCAGCTGTGTCCAGCAGAAAAACATGAAAAATAGTACATGTCCTGACATTATACTAGAAAAAAAATATTTCTGATTTTCCTCTAAATGTTGCAAAGAACTATAATATCTTAACTAAAACACCTTCAAATAATAAGAAACAGTAGAAACAACCAAAAAACTACATTTTGTCTTAATTCCGATTATTTAGAGAAAACAATTCTGCTGTATTGGTCAAGTTTACATATTGTCCTGCAAAAAATCACATTTCAGTAGGAAATATCGCACTTTGGGCTTCTTAAAAGGTGGTAACCCTATTAGTGACATTGCGGAGGGGCTGGAAGGGAAGGCAAGCCTCTTTGCGGATGACACCAGATCTGCAATAGGGTAGACATTCCAGATGGGGTGGAAAAAATAAGAAGAGACCTAGGCAAATTGGAGGAGTGGTCAAGAATGGGGCAGCTTAAATTAAATGCAAAAAAAGTGCAAAGTTATGCACTTGGGCCACAGGAATCCTGGAGAGGAAGAATACTAAATGGGGGGTGGGAGAGATACTCACTTGGGCCACAGGAATCCTGTAGAGGAATACTAAATGGGGGGGATACTAGCAACAACAAAACTGGAAAGGGACCTGGGGGTAAACATAATGGATGACCTGAAGGTGGCCAAGCAATGTGAAAAGGCGGTGGGCAGGGCCAGAGGGATGCTGGGGTACACAGGGAAAGGCATCACCAGTAGAGAACAGGAGGTAGTGATGCCACTGTACAGACAATTGGTTAGGCCACATCTGGAATACTGTGTTCATTTCTGGAGACCGCATCTCCAGAAGGACATTGACAGAATGGAGGCAGTCCAGAGACAGGCAACAAAAATTGTGAAAGTAATGCAGCAAAAAACATATGAGGAAAGACTGGAAGACCTCAATATGTATATCCACGAGGAATGGAGGAAGAGGGGGGATACCTCAGGGGAATCAACAAGGTCCAGGAGGGCAGCATCTTTCAAAAACAAAGATGTGCAAGAACAGGGGATCACAATATGAGACTAGGGGGGGGGAGACTCAGGGGTAATGTGAGTAGTGATGGGCGGACCAACCCATGATAAATCAGAACCCTCCCGGATCCAATGCAGTCCACCAGACCTGGATCAGTAAGAGTCAAGGGCTTAGTTGTACCATGTCCAGGTCCATCAGCCGCAAGTTCCTATTACAGTATTGCTAAAAACCTAAAAGCACAGTTTACCTTTCTTTTTCGGCCTGTAGAGGGAGCTAGGTGATCGTCCGGAGCCCGGCAGTCACCTGATCGCAATATTTCTGGTCATGTGGCTGCCTTGGCATTAGCATCCTCCTAGGGTGGCCTGATAAATGCTCACACTAGTAGTGGGGAGGGGAGACAGCAGGAAAGGCGCGAGCAGCAGGAGCAAGGGAGCCGAGTACCAGCTCATGAACAGCACACTGGGACTGAATGGTGGTAAACTCAATTGACCACATCCAGCCAGACTGACAGGCTAGGCAGCCTATAGCTAAATGGAGACTGCCTGCTGTGGGTGGGTGGAGCTGGAATGCTTTGTAGCTTGGCCACTGTTGGAAGAGGTGCCACTTCAGAGCTAACTATCGGAGAGAACAGACGTTGTGCCTCTCAGTCTTGACTCTTGTCTCTTTTTCTGATTTTACAGCACAAGTCATACATTCGTTGATAACTTTGTGTGTGTGTGTGCTGTGCTTTTTGTTATCATATCTCGAAAAAAAAAATTGGGGCTAATATAAAGGACAAAAAGGAGAGAGGCATATATGTGAAGGGAGTGGGGATTGAAGGGAGACAAGATCATGGTGGGTAGGGTGGCAGACATCTTCAAGGCTCCTGGAGTGGGCCAGATGTCGTCCTCTGTATTGCAAAAGTTAAAAAAAAAAAAAAAGATTTTGAAAAATACATTGACTCAGTGACTGAGTTTATGTGGAGGTTGGAGGAACTGATACTAGACTCTGACTAAACAATTAAAAGCTAAATAAAAAATAACTACAGAAAAGGAAGCATTTGTTTACATTAGAAAAGACCTTGTTGAAGTGGGTGAGGGTGTGTGTGGCTGTGAGTTCACTCTAGGTTAGAGGAACTCAGAACAAAAGATAAGAACTGAAGTTACAAGAAAATCTAGATAATTATAAAGAAAAAGTTGCATATATTTTTTTTTAGACTAAAAAAACAACATAGTAACTACAGTGGTGTGTGGCTGTGAGAGCAAGCCTGCCCTGGCCCTTGAGAGGGCATAGGAACTTGGGAGCAGCGAAGGTCCATAAAGGAACTACATTAAGGAAAAAGCATTTCTGAGTGTACAAATGTAACCCCTTTGTTACCCGAGGTTACTAGAATCCCAGTAAGACCTAGTGGTAGGCAGGGAAGGCAGCTTGTGAAACTCCAGTTAAATGGGTTTCACACTGTCTCACTCTGTCCTCAGTCACAGCTGAGACTTGAGAGATGACATCACTTTAGAACTGTCGCAGCTGCATGAGCCACATTTGGAATCTTCAGCTCAGAGAGTGAAGTTTAGAACTTTGGGAATTTCAAAGTCAGTCTTCAGTTTGTCCTTAAGCAAACAGTGAGGAAATCAGTGAGTTGTCTGTTTGCCTCCACACAGAAGGAAGTGTTCCTGAGTTTCACCTTTTTAAAGTGGTGGAGACCGCTCCCCCGATCTCAGTGCCCCCTTCCTCCGGGGGCGGGTAGGAAAAGTTCTCTGTGGGTTCCAGGGGCAATACCCTTCTCCCACCCCGGGAAGAAAGCTGCCTGTGTTAAGTTCAGTCTGTTCATGTATAACAGCAAAGGTTACAGTACTTCACCTGTGGGGCACCTGCAACGAATGGGTGAGTGTTTGGCTCCATTGGAAGGGGCAAACATCTTGTTTTCTTCAGTTGGATTTCAAGTAAATGTGGACTGCTATTTGGGAGGACTATGTCAACTATGACAAACAAATAGAGCAGTCATCTGTTTAAAGTGTTAATGGATTTAAAGTTCGCTGTAGAGGGGGTGCTTCAGGTCATCCACCGTTCAATCTACATTTTAAAGTCTAAAGTGTTCAGTGTGTCCAGGGTATGGGCTGTGGGAGCTGGAGGTGGGAAAACCCCCCATCTTTAGTAACCAGGTCCACATCTATGGATTTCTTCTGTGTTTTTGCTGCTTGTCTCATGCGCTTGGCCAGTGATGGGGTGGGTACCCAGATGTGGGTCGCAACTTGAAAATCTCTCTAAGAGTCGCAGACTCTAAGTGGTGTGAGGAGCCACAGGATGGGAAAATTACTCCTTGTTTGATGGGAGTTTCGATTTGGAAGTACGAAAACAAATCTCTCTAGGAGTCGCAGACTTCTAGTGGTGTGGGGAGCCACAGTTTGGGAGTCTCCTTGTTTGATGGGATGTCTTTCCAAGTAAAGTTTGGGTTCATTCGCCAAGTGGACCGTCAGTCGAGTGGCCAGCAGGGGAGCCGAGCCAGTCGGGCTATGTATCCAATGCGCATGCAAAGTCCGGGCTAAGTGCCTGGTGGGTCCAAAGCCAGACAACTGTTGTAATGTGTTCATTCCTCAAATGGACTGCTGTGTTTTAAAGTCTAATCTGCACATACAGTTACGTAGCCCTTTGGGGGACCATGCAATACTTTGTTTATGTTCAGTAGTTAATAAATAAAGCCACACTGAAAAATCCCAATTCTGGTTCTGGACATTACAGTTATTGCTTCCTGTAGTTGGATTTACTTGGGTGCCCCGTGCAGAGTAGCCAAACCTAGGTCTCTTGCGCCAGGTAACCTCATCCTTCCCCGAACCCTTTGACACACACATGTGTTACACAAAAAAAAATTAACCTAGCTACTGTAGTGGAAGGGGGAGCGTAGCTATGAGGCCAAGTCTATACTGACTGGGCAGAGGAACTTGGGCCCAACTGAGAGGACTACATACAACTGCAGTACTGCAACAGTCGAGAAATATTTCCTTGTGTGTAATAAAAAAAAAACTAACTATTACGGTGGAAGGGGGAGTGTGGCTGTGAGGCTAAGCCTGTACTAGTGGGCTGAGGAACTTGGAAACAACTGAGAGAACTAAATTAAAAGAAAATACAAAATCACACATGCCCACACAATGCAAAGCAGCATGGGCTACAAATGCAAATCACCACAGAATGTTATGCTGGTTCAACTTTAAGCAGAATTGCATGGTACCAAAAAACCTCTCACACAGTTTGCAGAGAACGCTAACAGATGACATAGACATGTGTTTCATTCTACCACGACTCATCAGTATGCCTCATCTGTTTGACACCCCAGTGGAATGCACCAGCTACCCTGAGACAGTCTGTCTTGATTATTTTGTGGTGAACCCATTAAAATAAAAAAATATTTAAAAGACAAAGAACTTCTATGCACAAACACTGAGGCAAGTTTGCAAAGGGTGCTAACAGATAACATAGACACATGCTTTGTCCTACCAGGACTCATCAGTATGCCTCGTCTGCTTGACACCCCCAGTGGAATGAACCAGCTACCCTAAGACAGTCTGTCTTAGTTATGTTGTGTGAGAGGCCTTTCGGAACCATGCAATTCTGCTTAAAGTTGAACCAGCATAACACTCTGTGGTGATTTGCATATGCAGCCCATAATGCTTTGTATTGTGTGGGCTTGTGTGATTTTGTATTTTCTTGAAACTTGACTTCCCAGCCAAATGCCCTTTGGAGTAACCCTTGCCTCAGTGTTTGCGCACAGAGGTTCTTTGTCATTTAAATATTTTTTTTATTTTAATGGGTTTACCACAACATAGCCAAGACAGACTATGTTAGGGTAGCTGGTTCATTGCACCAGGGTGTCAAACAGATGAGGCATACTGATCTGTCCTGGTAGAATGAAACCCATGTCTATGCTATTTATTAGCATTCTTTGCAAAGTCTGTGAAAGGCCTTTTGGCATCATGCAATTTTGCTTAAAGTTGAAGCAGTGTGATATTCTGTGGTGATTTGCATATGTAGCCCATGATGCTTTGCATCATGTGGGTATGTGTGATTTTGTATTTTGTTAAAACTTGTCTTCCAAGCCAAATACCCTTTGGGGTAACTCTTGTCTCAGTGTTTGCACACAGAGGTTCTTTGTCTTTTAAATAAAAAGAAAATACCTACGGGGGAAAAACATTTTTGTGTGCCATTTAAAAAAATAAACCTAGCTATTGTGGTGGAGAGGGGACACTGACTATGAGGCCAAACCTGTACTAAAGAGAACTGAGAGGACTAAATAAAAAGAAAACACATACTGGAAAAAGCAAGCATTTTTGAGTGCAATAAAAAGAAAACTGGGAAATGTGCACCAGACAAGGTGAGGAGGAGGAGATCAAAATGGGGAAAGGTATGGGGAACTGTATGGTGCAAACAACACTGAACAGTCTTACTGATAAAAGACCAGTTGCTGGGACTTCATCCAGTAGCAGTAGTGGTTCTTCCACAATGCTGTCCAAACAGACAGGAAAGGCTGAAACTATCTTAATTAAAACTAAAGGAGTAGTTGGCACCACAAGGAGTGGCAAGCCTAGATATGGTACCTATGTGTACTGTAGTACCAGTACAGATTTAAATGAAACAGAGGGGGAGAAATCTAGCTCTGATGAGAGTAATGATTATGAAATGGAGGATGCAGACAAGGAGGGAGATAAGCAGAAACAAATGGAAAGCTGGAATGATGTAGAGGTGGCAGTTGCACAGACGCAGGATGAATGTGATAATTTGGACTTGGATGAGATGGACAGTTTGGCATGAACAGTGTGGTGCAGGTGCAGGAGAAACAAGATGAGGGGGCAGTGCATTTAGATTTAGGTTCTGTTAGTGGCCTGGAGGAGCTGTTGGATGATGATAATGGTGAAACAGAAAGACCATGATGTGCAGCTTCCCAGTGTTGAGAAACAACAACACAGTGGAAGTGACAGAGGAGGACAGTATAGTACGCCTGGTACTAAAACAAAAAAGGCGACATCGTATGTGTGGTCTTACTTTTCTCTGGCTGCCAATAATGAGTAAAGAGCCATTTGCTCTATATGTAAAAAGACCATCAGCAGAGGGAGCAAAAAAGGTGTTCTGGGTACCTCAACATTAAAAAGACGTTTAGAGTGATGTCACCCATTACATCTCAGGCGTGATTTATTGGTCAGAGAGAAAGAAGACAACATGCAGGCAGAGTTAAGTTAGACTACACCTGCACCTGTTATATCAACTGATAGCAGCAGCAGCCCTGCAGCTTCAGTTGTACTGTCAACTCTTTCTCGGTTTACTTCTAGAATAAGTGAAACAAACAGTCCCCTGTTGCCCTTATCATCATTCAGCACTCCTAATGTTGGCCATCTGAAAACTTCAACTGCTACAGGACAGCTCACGATTTCAGAAACAATTGAACGTAAAGCTAAGAACCTGCGTACTCATTCTAAGGCAATTGCTATAACAAAACTAATTCCAGAGATGATTGCACCGGACTTACACCCTGACAAAACTGTGGTGCATGTAGGATTCAAAAGGCCTTTGAATCACCTGTCACCACGATACAATATTCCATCCAGGAACTATTTCTCAACTGTTGCAATACTGCAGATGTATGATTTAGTAAGTGCTAAACTGAAAAATGTTTTAAAAGATGCAGTTGCTGGGGTTGTCCATCTGACTACTGACATACGGACAAGCTGCCAGTCAGAACCATTTATGTCACTGACTGCGCATTGGGTAACATTTACTCCCTGTAGTGACACTGACAACTCCCCTCTGAGACTGGCTTCCCTTCGCATCCAGTATATCCCGCAGGATCACACAGTTTCCAATATTCTGGATGAGCTCAATAGAGAGATACAGTACTGGCTTACATCACAGGGGCTTTCTGTAGGTTATATTGTGTCTGACAATGGTTCAAGCATAAAGAAAGCATTGTCTGTTGGGGGCTTTGTCCACATTCAATGTTTTGCACACTGTCTAAATTTGATTATGCATGTATTTATGGAAGAAGAAATATAAAGGCCCTCACACATGTGGCAAAAAGAATATGCACACATTTCAGCCACTCCTGCAAAGCACGCCAGCATCTTCGGGCCATACAAGAAGAGCACAGACTGCCTCCTAATACACTCATCCAGGATGTTGCAACAAGGTGGAACGTTACCTTTTACATGTTTCAGTGATTTCTGGAGCAAACAAAAGGCTGTAAGACAGTATACACTAGAGAACAGCATAGGGGATGCTGAAGTGTACATTAATCCTCAGCGGTGGACTGTTTTAGAACTTCTTATCAAGATACTGCAACCCTTTGAGGAAATTACTTGGGAAGTGATTTCCAACGGTGCCACACTCAGCCAAATAATCCCACTGACCAAGATTCTTAAATTTCCACTTAATGCAATCAGGGATGAGTTGGAAGGTACAAGAAGCCAGTTTCAGATGGGAGAGTCTAGTGCAACTGAAAGGGACTTTCCACCCATAATAAAAAAAGACATAGTACATAAAATGATTATGTAACCCCCCGTTACCTGGGGTTACTAGAATCCCAGTAAGGCCTAGTGGTAGGCAGGGAAGGCAGCTTGTGAAACTCCAGTTAAATGGATTTCACACTGTCTCACTCTGTTCTCAGTCTCAGCTGAGACTGAGGGATGACATCACCATAGAACTCTCGCAGCTGCATGAGCCACACTGGAGTGCTGCAGTTGGAAGTTAGAATAGAATGTTGGGGGAATTTGAACAGAGTCTGTGTGCAGTCTTGGAGAGAGGAAGTAGCACAGCAGTCTGGGTGCAGGCTCTCAGAGCCTTAAGCTCTGTTTTAGAGCTACTGTAAGGGAGGTGTGTGTTTCCACCATAAGAGGAACACAGAAGCTGATTGTTGAAGTGGTAGAGACCGCTGTTACTGGTCCAGGTGCCCCATCCCTGAGGGGATGGTGGAGAAAGGTTTCCCTGTTTCCTGGGTCCGGCTAGGGAAGAAGCTGCCTATTTCAAGTTGTGCTGTGGCACCAGAAGCTGTGGGAGAGAAATTCCTGTGAGGAATCGCCTGTGGGGCACCTGTAACCAAAGGGTGAGTTCGCTCTGACAGAGGGCCAATGTTTTTCACCTGAACTGTTGGAACGTGGGGATTGGACTACTTAATCTGTAGGAGGTCTAGTGTAATAGACATTAGCGGTTAATTCAAGTAGGTTCAAGTCCAGCACAAAGAGTGAAGTAAAGTGGGAATTGGACTGCTTAATCAGCGGGGGGGCCTAGAGCAATGGGCTAAGCCAAGTGAAAGTATGTTCAAGTCCAGCACAATGGGAAAGCAAGACAAGTAGAGGAAATGTGACATACATTTAGCCTTAATCTACATTGCCAAACTTTACAGAATGAGATGTTTAATGTCCAGAGAAATGGCTGGGTATGAATTGTGGGAGCGAGAGGTGGGAGACCCCCATCAGTAGTAACCAAATTCACCTCTACAAATTTGCTCTGTGGCACCTTTACTTTCTCTCAGGTACTTGGCCAGTGCCTGAGGAAAGTACCCAGACATGGGATTAAAAGGAGAATTCCCCGATAGAGCTGAGGTACTCTTAGGTGGTTTGGGGAGCCACCAGAAAAGGTTTCCATGACATATGGAAGGTATCCGAGTGGCCGGCAGGGGAGCCGAGCCAGGGAAAACCCAGAATAGTGTACAAGTTCGGGCTGTGCACCAAAAGCAGCATGCAAGTCAGGGCTGTGTGCCCAGTGGGTTCAGAGCCTGAGGGCTGAAATGTTGAAGGAGTGTTTGTGATTTTTTTAATCTGCATTACCAGAAGTGTAGCCCCGTGGGGGTCCGTCTATGCTTTGTTTGTTCTGTTTGGATGTGAATAAAGCCACACTTTAGAATACCATTTCTGGTATTGTACATTACAGTTATTGCTTCCTGTGTTCAGAGTTACTTGGGTGCCCCTGTGCAGAGTAGCCAAACCTAGCCCTTGTGCCGGGTAACCTATTCCTCCCCGAAGCCAGTCCCCACCTGGTAATGCTGTCAGATTCAAACAGCATACCGCCTGTCATTTTGCAAAAGGCAGGAGTGGGGGGTTTACAATTAAAAAAGTCAGAGATGAGGAACTCAGTGAAATGATAGCAGAAGAACATTACATTATTGCAACAATACTAGACCCATGGTACAAGATGAAACACCTATCACAGTATGACCCAAATGTGTTCCAAAACTGCAGAGAAAATCATTCAAGAAGTAGATTTGCTTTTGAAAAAAAAAAAACAACAGATACTGCCCCCTCATCCATTCCTCCTGTACCTTCACAGCTCTCTTCTCAGTCAGGCTACAAAACAATCAGTTGCTGCCACTCATTCTACACCGAGCAGTGATCTTTGGGGTCACTTGGATGCTTTCATCCTTGAAAATCAGCCTTTCCTTCTCCATATGTCACTGCTCCTGCCCAGGCCATGGTTGACTGCTATTTAGCAGAAAAACGTATTGAATGGAATGAAGATCCCATTTAATACTGAAAAAGCAAGGAGCATGTATGGTCTGCACTTATACTGGTAGCATTGAAGTACATGGTCTGTCCCCCAACTAGTATATCTTCAGAACGACTCTTTAGCTGTGCATAAATGTAATAACAGATACATGATCTAGGCTACTACCAGAAAATGTTAAGAAGTTAACATTCTTTAAAGTAAACCTTCGATTGACTGGTTACAGTTATGACCTGGAGGCAGCAACTACATTTCGCAGTGACCTCAAAGATGACTACTTGGAAGACTAGAAAGATCACCGTTTCTTCAGAAAAATAAATCAGTACTCAAGTAAGCCCATATGTGGTCTACACAATTTTTGTACCTGATAGCACAATGTTTTCAGTATGTCCTAACAGACTTTGCTAATTTTTGAACTGCCTGAACCTGATGGCACACTTTTCGCAGCATGTCCTAATGGACTTGTATAATTTTTGGAGCGTCAGAAGTTAAGATTGATGGCACAATGCTTTCAGCATGTCCTAACAGAGTTTGCTAAATTTTGGACTGCCTGAACCAGATGGCACACTTTTCGCAGCATGTCCTAATGAACTTGTGTAATTTTTGGATTACCAGAACCTAATGGCACACTTTTCACCACATATCCTAATGGACTTGTGTAATTTTTGGACTGCCTGAACCTGATGGCACACTTTTCGCAGCATGTCCTAATGAACTTGTATAATTTTTGGAGCGTCAAAAGTTAAGATTGATGGCACAATGCTTTCAGCATGTCCTAACAGAGTTTGCTAATTTTTGGACTGGCTGAATCTGGTGGCACACTTTTCAAAGCATGTCCTAATAATGGACTTGTCTAATTTTTGAACTGTTTGAAGTTGAGACAGATGGCACAATGTTTTCAGCATGTCCTCCTCACATACTTGGCTAATTTTTGGATTGCCTGAACCTGCTGGCGCATTTTTCACAGCATGACCTAATGGACTTGGGTAATGTTTGGACTGCCTGAAGTTGAGACTGATGGCACAATGTTTTCAGTATGTCCTAATTTCTGGATTGCCTGAACATGATGCCACACTTTTTTTCTCTATGTACTAATGGACTTGTCTAATGTTTGCATTTTTGGATTGCCTGAATGTAGGTCTCTGCCCACTCAGTACAGGCTCGGACTCAGCCACAATCCCCCTTCCACCACAGTAGCTAGGTCTCTGGACTCCCAAGGACATGCAGTTATTTTTTGGGGTAAGGGCCCCCTAAATGTGTCATCAATTTGGGTGCATGGGTGGAGGGGACCCCATGCCATAGAAAATAACTGCATGACTCTCAGTGGAGCAGAAAAGGAACTGGCGCAACAATAACAAAAACTGATATCTTTTAAGAGCAAGTAGGCTGTTCGTTAACTAAAACCTGCAGCTTATCCAATAGGTAGGAAAATGGGCAGACTGGGTGGGCCAAGTGGTTCTTATCTGTCGTCAAATTCTGTGTTTCTATGATATGTCCATTGTACAGTGTATACTGCAAAATAGGAATGAGATTCCTCCTCTGAGTCCAGACAGGTCAGTTTACATTTGTAGCACTAGTACTACTGACTCTGAGACAGGAAACAGACAGGTCAACTGCATGACTGCCATATTCCATTGACCAGCACATCAGTGCTATAAATTCACAGTTTTCATATCCTGAAATGCTGATTACAATTATGTGTGTGTGTCACAGATCTCAGTGTCGTTTTATGTAATTATATAGCAGATTTGCAGTTTTCATAACATTTTACAAAATGTTCTGATTCAAATCAGAACCTATCAGGACTTTGGCCAGGATACTGATAACAAGGGTCAGGAGTTGGACCTTTTCAGGTCTGCCCATCCCTAAATGTGAGGATTTTTTTCACAGAAAGGATGGTAGATGCATGGAACAGCCTCCCAGCAGAGTTCATAGAGGCTAAAATGATCAGCGAGTTCAAGAATGCATGAGATAGACAGAAGGTGACCCTAGTGATAGGAAAGAGAGGGTAAGCTGCTGATCATTTAGGATCTGAAGTTTAAGTAGGTAGGTAGGTAGGTAGGGAAATGGACAGACTAGGTGGGCCACGCAATCCTTATCTGCCATCAAAATCTGTTTCTATGTTTAACATTGAACCCCACTACCACACTCTTGACCACTCCTTGAATTTTCCAAGATCTCTGCACATTCTTTCACCCCTTCCTAAGTGTCCACCCTGTTGTAGATTTTGGTACCATCTGCAAAAAGGCCTACCTTCGCTTCCAGTTCTTCTGTAGTGTCACTTATGCTAACTTTGAAGAGGACCAGTCCTAGTACTGAGCATGTGGCACCCCGCTAGTTACTCTCTAGTCTGAGAGAGTGCCATTTACCACCACCCTCTGTCTCATATCTGTTAACCAGTTTCTAACCCAATTCACCACTTTGGATCACACCCCTAGGCTGCTCAGTTTCTTTATCAGCTTCCTGGGTGGCACACTGTTGAAGGCCTAGCTAAAGTCCAG
Source organism: Neoceratodus forsteri (assembly GCA_016271365.2). Classification (NCBI taxonomy): domain Eukaryota; kingdom Metazoa; phylum Chordata; order Ceratodontiformes; family Ceratodontidae; genus Neoceratodus; species Neoceratodus forsteri. The sequence continues at coordinate 760,894,243 of CM028136.1, forward strand.
ATAGGGCATGTCCACTGCCCTCCCCGATCTATTTCCCTAATAATCCAGCCAAAGAAATCTATTAGATTCATTTTGAATGACCTCCCCACCATTGTGAATCCATGCTGCCTATGGTCTTGCAGCCCACCAGATTCACAATACTCTTTATCCATCCCATTAACTTCCCCACAATTGAAGTAAGACTGATGGGTCTATAGTTGCTAGCCTCCTCTCTGCTGCTTATATAAGGAGACCATGTCAGCTCTTCTCCAGTTCCTTGGAACCATGCCTATTCCCCAAAAGCTGTTGAATAAAGCTGTCAGTGAGGCAGCTAGTACCTCCCTGAGGTCTTTTAGAACTCTTGGAAGTATCTCATCTGGTCCCATAGCTTTGTCCACATTCAGAACTGCAAGTCCCTTCCTGATTCTTTCCTCAGAAAACTGACTTGTGTCCATCTCCCCTGTTCCTACCACTCCATGGTGGTCCATGTGTTTCCCCCCCATCCCGTTAAGACTGAGCAGAACTACCTGTTTAGGATGTCCACTTTTTTTTGATCCTCTTCTGCACAACCTCCCCATCTGCCTTTCTAATCCTCACTATCCCTCACACTGCTTTTCTCTTCTCACTTATATGCAATATCTGAAGCAACCCTTATCCTCCTTAGCAACCCCTCTGGTGATCCTTTCCTCTGTCTGTGCCTTTGCTCCCATCACCACCTTACCTGCTTCAGTATGCTTTACTACGTATACCTCCCTGTCCTCCTCCCTCTGTGTTTCTTTATATCACCTAAAAGACCCCCTTTTTTCCTTCACCACCTTTTTTTTCTGTTTATCTAGCTTTTTCTCCCCAAAGGGCAGCTGGCAGGTGGGCTTTGGTTCTCTCCTTGAGAGGGCTCCATGCACCCCGAGCCATTTGCTCTCTCCAAGTCCTGGCCAGAGACCCCAGTGAATCCCCCAAGGATTCTGCCCCCCCCCCATGGTGGGGTCAGGGAGGGGAAGGCCATCCTCCAACCCCAGTGCACACATATCCAAATGCCGAGGTAGAGCCGTGGGTCTGGAGCATGGCCGAGCTTCATGCAGTCTGCCAAATTCCCCAGTTTTCATTCCCCCCCTTTGCTGGGGCACATACATCAGCGTGCGCATGTAGAGGTGTGTGCTCACTGCAGAGTCCCGCAGCACCTCCCGTCATTGGCACCCCCGACCCAATATTCCCTCAGGCCTACACCTGGGGCCAGTCATTCAGCGTGACTGCCAAGTCACCCTCCCCAGGAGAGGAGAGCTGTCCTCTAGATGCTCATTCCTTTCCCTCCCCAGCTAACCCCCAGCAACCCATGTTCGCTACTGAACATAGGATGCCAGTGTGACAGAAGGTAAGGCGCAAAGCCTCAGCCCTCCATGCCACTGGGCCAGCCTCTTCACCACCTTTTCAACTTCCTTAGAGAACCATATCGCTCTCTTTTTCCTTCTGCTTTTACACACTTTAATCACACAGCGGTTGGCTGCTTTAATTATGCCTTTTCTTATTTTTCCCCACTGTGAATCCATCCCTCCCTTGAAATCCCCCCCTCAAGCAGTTTTTTTGAGGCAGTCCATCATTCCTCTAAAATCTGACATCCTCAACTTCTGGTTCTGCATCCTGGGAAAATGGTGTCTTAGAAACAAGCTCCTCAACCCCAACAGATAAAAACCATTAAAATCCTGCCTCAAACACGCTGATACAAGTTGGGACCCTGCTGAAACAGTCGTAATGACCGGGTTCAAAATCATTGAAATTGGGTTGCTGTACTGACACGATGAGGAGATCCTCAGATAGACGGCACAGCCCCAGCGACTCTCTCTCATGGGCCTCAGATGCCACGATGGGCTCCAAGGAGGGGGAGGAGGAAGAAGACATCCTGTCGACTACAGGCCATACGATCAGTAGAAGCAGCACAGCTGCAATCCTAAAGATACTTCAACACACTGACTTGAATGTCTCAGGCATAAAGTGGGATCTCAAAAAGCTTGAAACCCACACAATGGTAACAGAAGAGGCAGTAGCGGAGCTTCAGGAGGAAGAAGACTGTCTCAGCAAAGCAGTATTATACTTGTGCAGACAGGAGCAGGAACTAACTGAATGAGTGGAGGAAGTGGAAGCAAAAGTGAGGAGAAAAAAACCTCAAATTCTTCAGTTTTCCCAAAGATGCAGAGGACCCAGATCTTAACAGCTTCCTCACAACCTGGCTCCAGGAAGAATTACAGCTACCAACCGACTGCAAAATAGAAATTGAAAGAATACCCCGCACCCTCAGGCCAAAGCCCAAACCCAATGCATCTCCTCATTCCATAATCGTGAAATCCCTGACATACCCACTAAAGAAGGACATAATGAGAAAGGCCTGGGTTAAACAAAATTTGAATTTTAACAGGAAGCGCATCTATGTCAACCAGGACTTTCTGCCAGACATGGTGTGGAAAAAGAAGTAAGCGCTGTCGATAATGAAACAACTTAAAAAGAATTATATTAAAGCACAGATCCGCTACCCAGCAAAGCTGATTGTTCATGAAGAGTTTGATATCAAGACATATGATTCCCTCCTGCAAGCCAGTAAGTCACTAGATGCGCTAGGCATCACAGTACCCAGGCAGTAGGACAAGCTTTACAAAAGAGACATTCTGCAAATGGCATGGACCACAGCAGGCAAGGGGAAAGGCCAACTGGCAGGATGAGGTTTGATGACTGGGCTGCCTCCAGACCTTGCTGCTCACTATAACACAAACTGTGAGTATACTCTCTCTCTCTCTCTCTCTTTTCATTTCTTGATCCCCAGTAACCCACCCTCAGTGACTTTGCTGGCAAATTTATTAGATGCCCTTTGAGCTGATCCCTTTTTCCCTAAGCCTTCTGGCCATCAGATGATGAGAAAACTTTGGCATAATGTATGGATTGTGATGCAGGTGGCATGCTGGGGCTTGGGGGGGGCTGTCCCAGAGCGTACTTGGGCAATAGACAGCTGCAGCAAAAAAATCAGGGCCTGGGATGGCTGGTCCATGTGAGATAATCTCCCCACTCCAAGACATCATGATAGACTTTCAGAGACTTGGTTAAGGCTTGGATAAGCGTAGAGAAGGGAAACCCCTCCCCCACCCCACGGCTTTCTTTTCTTTTCTTTTCTTTTTTTTTTAATATTTCACTGAGACTGCTGGCACCACTTGGTGGGAAAAGGAATACCAATGATTATGGTGCAGAACAGGAAACGAACCCAGAGGTTCATAAGAGACATTTGCACTGTGTCTATTTTACCTTTCTTTCTTTAACAGGTGGATACTAACAAAGGGACACAAATGGACAGTGAATACTTAGTTAGGGGAACAAAGAAGGGTGGGTTTGGTGCAATAGGACTCGAGGAATATCAATGCTTAGGGGTGACGGAAGATATGAGAGAGGTGATCACAAGATATAATGGTAAATATGTGATTTATGAGGTATCACATTGAGTTAAAGATGTTGGATAAAGTAAAGTAGGGACAAGTTTTTCTATTAGTGGCAAGAGAGAATCCCCTTGAGCATACTTAGACACATGAATGTTCACAATCCCTTTCAGCTGTAACCCAGAGGGTAAGATGACATTAGGGAAACGGTGGAGAAACTTTTCCCTTGACATCTGGTCTACAGTCCAGGATAGATGCATGAGTTGACTGCCACGGTGATATCAGCGCATAGGGAAGTGGGCAGTAGCCGGTATTGGAGGTTTGACACCACCCCTTGCTATAAGAAGGGGGTCTGGTATTAGCCCAATAACCCGGAGACAGCTCTCATCTCAGAGGGAGTGACCCAGGGCATGCTAGTAGCTAATCGGTCAAGGAGTGGCAACACAGCCACTGTCCTTCAGAAGGGAAGGAGACTCTTTCCAGAGCCCCAAAGTTCTCACAGTGTGGGGACCTCATGACCTATCATGTTGGTGGGGAGCAAGTGTCTTTTCACAATTTATGCTGATCTTCTTTGGTGTTATTGTAACTGGTCATTACTCACAAGGGATGTTAACAATAACATAGAATCTGATGGCAGATAAGGACCACTTGGCCCACCTAGTCTGCCCATTTCCCTACCTAATGGATAAGCTGCAGATCCTAGTTAACGAGCAGCCTACTTCCTCCTACCCACCACTAGAATTGCCTTATGTCTGTCCCATGAATTCTTGAATTCCCCCACTGTTTTTGACTCAACAACCTCCTCAGGAAGGCTGTTTCATGCATCTACAACCCTCTCTGTGAAGAAATACTTCCTCACATTACCTCTGAGCCATCCCCCCTCTATCTTCAAATTGTGCCCCCTTGTTCTTGCACATCTCTTTTTCTGAAAGATGCTACCCTCTTGGACTTTGTTGCTTCCCTGAAGTATTTGAAAGTTTCTATCATGTCCCCCCTCTCCCTCCTTTCCTCAAGGCGATACATCTTAAGCTCCTTTAGTCTTTCTTCATATGTCTTCAGGTGCAGATCCTGCACCATTTTGGTTGCCCTCCTCTGGACAGCCTCCACCCTGTCTATGTCTTTGCGGAGATGGGGTCTCCAGAACTGTACACAGTACTCCAGATGTGGTCTTACCAACTGTCTGTACAGAGGGCTAACAACTTCCTGTTTTCTACTGGTGATGCCTCTCCCTATGCATCCCAGTACCCCCCCCAGCCCTTCTTACTGCCTTCTCACATTGCTGGCCCACCTTTAGGTCATCTGATATGACTACCCCCAGGTCCCTTTCCATTTTTGTTGTTGTCAGTATTTCACCCCCCATTGTGTTTGTTTTGTTTTTGTGTGTTTCGATTGCTAAGAAACAAAGGTAACAAAGAAAAGGTATGCAGGTGAACATAGGGAGAAGTAGTGTGAAAGATTAGTAGAGGGAAGGAAGCAAGAACATTCAGGCCAGGGAACAGCTGCAGAAAGAGGAGAGGGGAAGGTACATCCTAATGTTTTGTTTGAAAGAAGTGTTGGAGGGACAGAGTTTGAGTTCAGGGGAGAGAGAGTTGAAGAGTTTGGGGCCCAGGTAGGAGAAAGTTTTTTTGTCCATGGGAGGTATGGCAGAAGGGGACAGAAAAGGATAGGGAGGAGGATCGTCTTGTGACCCTGAGGTGAGTTGATGTTTGGAAGAGGGAACTGATGATGTTAGGGAGAAGACCGTGGGAGAGTTTGTAGAAGAAGGTGGCAATTTTGCAGTTGAGTTGGTTCTCAAGGGAGGGCCAGCCACAGATTCTGTACAGGTCACAGTGGTGTGTAAGTTTTGGGAGGCCTGAGGCAAAATGGGTCACATTGTGGTAGGAGCTACATAGCCTAGTGACATATTTAATCGAAAGGTGAGGGAAGTAGACAAGAGTGTTAGGCTGGGCCCCCACTCCATGTTGGCTACCCACAGTGCATCTTGGACAACACTATTTTGTTACTACTAACCACAATGATACTGATCATAATTAATGACTTAGGGCACACTACCCACCATACAAATGTGTAACAGGGACCAATTATTGATTATTGTTTGCTGCTAATTATGATGTTGTGACTATTGATATAAATATAATGTGATTTTTACTGTATTTGTCTAAGAACTAAGCATTATTTTATGCTTTATTGCTTGCAATAATACTATTGTATGACCAAGTGTGGTCTGTACCACCATCTGGTGGATTATGTTACAATTACTTCTGACTGTATTTGGATTTGCTGTATCCAATGTCATGATGATTTTTACCTTATACAACATCACCACCTAGTGGACTGCTGTCTGTCTATAATCTATTGTCTAGCACCGGAATACTTTAGCTGGCATATTTCTTTTTTTTTTTTAATTCAAGTTTATTATAATATTGTTTATATAATTATGCCATGACATGGTATCCATACATGCACAGAAATAGAAAATGACACCCTCCCATGCCAGGCATCTCCCCCAACCTCCCCTTCCACCCACCGACTTGGCATCTAAAAGCAAAAGAAGAGAGAAGAAAAAATTCTGAAACCAGCCTAGTACTCTGAAAGGCATTAGCAGCCCAACCATTTACGAGAGGGAGCAACTGAAAGATAAGACTATGGGAATAAACCCCTTGAAACTACCTAGAGATTCCATCCACAGGCCCGCCAGTTTGAAGCAAATATAGGGTATGAAAGCTTTCCCAGACTCTTCTATACTGGGGCATAGATCCCTAGAAACCAGCTTTAAGTTGCTCAGCACGGAGATTAAAAAGGAGCTCCTTCAGCCACTCAAGATATGTGATGGCATGCCCATCCAGCCAGTGGCGTAACACCATTTTTTTCAAAGTTAATGGTATTATGGCCATGTGATACCTTCAAATCCGCACAGGTATCCGGGAGAAATCCCTGACTAAACATATCTCGGGGGTGAACAAATCTTCAATGCCCAAGAGGTCCACCCTGGTCTTCATCAGATCCCACAGGTTCTTAATCGCCGGACAGTCCCAAAAAATGTGTCTGAGGGTACCCTCTTGCTGCTGACACCTGTTGCATAGAGCATCAGGGGTTCTTCCCAGCTTCTGAAGTTTAGTGAGAGTCCAATACATATCATTTAAAATCTGATACTGGGTATGCTTCAGTCTATCTTGAGAAATATATGTCTGTGTATCTTTCCAGATGGTTTCCCATCTGTCTAGTAAGTCAGAAAATTGAGACGACCAAACTCGGTGGGGGGGGGGTCCCACATTGGGGAGCTAATGATCTTTCCCAAAATAAAGAGTATACCATAGAGATGGCATGGGGTTTACTACATAGATTAACCAGAAGACCAAACCAGCCATGCATTCCCAGATCCCCATTCAGGTCCACCAGGAAGTGAATTAAGAGACGGTGTAACTGGAAAACTTTGAAAATCTGGGGCTTATCAGGCTTGAAATGGGCCATAATAGAACCCGAATCCATACAGGCTCCCCCTGGTAAGAAGTCCATTAACCAGAAGCCTTTGAGGTGAGGCAGCCACGATGTGGAAATAAATTGGCCCCCTATTTTAAGATTAGGATTTCCCCCCACTGGCTGCATGGGATCTCTGGTATTTTTGTACCGTACTAAAGCACACAACTGTGCATGTATCCAGATAGAAGAGAAAATTGGGGAGTTGACAAAAGTAGCAGGGAGAGCCTTTGCAGAAACATGTAGCAAGGCCTCCGGAGAAATATTGGCTCTTAATATCAGCCCTCTCTCTAACATCAGCCACTCAGGCACATAGATATAGGAGGCAATCTCTTCCTGGGGGGTGAGCCATCTCAAATATTTGACTGCCTGGCTAGCCCAGAAATACAGGCCATGATGTGGGAGCTTCAGACCCCATGAGAAGTGGAGGCCACTAGTTTCCTATAAGCACATCTGGGGCGTTTCCCGAGCCAAATAAAAGAAATGATAGCATGTGCCTTCTTAAACCAGACTAAGGGAATCCAGAAGTTTAACATACTGAGGGGATAGAAAAGCCTGGGCAAGATATTCATTTTGATTATATTGATATGCCCCCAGAGTGATATCAGAAGAGATTGCCACCTACTGAGATCCTGTTGAATGGTGAAAAGTAGGGGATCTAAATTTAATTTCCTCATCGAGGTCTCACTTCCAGCTAAAAGTAAACCCAGGTAGTTAAGATTCTGGGGGCTCCATTGGACGCCTAGGAGCTCTATATCCTGTTTAGTGAGCCTATGGTTCAGAGGAAAAAACATAGTTTTTCCCAAGTTACCTTATAATTGGATACAGCTCCAAACTCTGCAATAATGGAGAAAACCACCAGGAAGGAGTGACCAGGGTATACCAGGCAGAGAAGAAATTCATCGGCATATGCTGAGAGTTTGAATTCCTGGACTCCTACCTGAACACCTTGAACATCCACATGTTCCTTTGATCTAGACAATAAGGGTTAAAGATATATAATGAACAGGCGACGGGATCGGGGGCAGCCCTGCCTAGTACCGGAAAACAGAGGGAACAAATCTGAGAACACTCCATTACAGTAAATATGGGTGTGGGGATTCTGTAGAGAGAGGAGACCCACTGGACAAATTTAGAAGGGAAACCAAATCTATGCATGGTTAGGAATAAAAATTGCCAATTCACTTTGTCGAACGCCTTCTCTGCATCCAGGGAGAGCAGTCCAGCCGGAATGTTGGAATCCCTAGATGTAGAAAAGACATGTGCAAGTTTACGGAAGTGTTCGGCAGAATGCCTGCCTTCCATAAATCTCACCTGATCGGGGTGAATGATATGGGGCAGAACCATCTTCAGTCTATTGGCAAACAATCTTGCAAGCACTTTAATGTCACAATTTAAAAGTGATTTAGGTCTATAGTTACTTACATTCTCTGGATCCTTACCTGGCTTGGACAGCACAATGATTAGCGCCTCTAGTACTGAATGATCCAGGGGATTAGTATTCAATATCCAATCAAATAAACGAGTTGGCCAGGGGATTAAATTTTTACTGAAAACTTTGTAGAAGTTGGGGGAGAACCCATCAGGCCCAAGAGCCTTGTCAAAAACTTAAGAGGTTTTGGCAGCCTGGAGTTCTGCCTCAGAAATCGGGGCAACCAATATCTCTTGTTGTGCGTCTGTAAGGGAGGGAAGGGGATAGACCCAAGATAGTTCTGGACCGCCTCCTTCTCTGGAAGGTTAGTCATACAACTATAAAGATTCCTATAATATTTGGTGAACTCCCCAGTTATCTCATTTGGAGAAAGGCAGAGGGACCCATTTGCCTGGGTTCTTATACTTTGAATCACTCTAGAGGATTCCACCTTCTTAAGCCATAAGGCAAGGAGATGCCCAGCTTTCTTCCCTTGGTCTATATATTTGTACCCATTTTTAAAATTGCATAGTCTGCCTTCTCTCTCAGAAGATGACTATATTCATCCCTGAGCCCAATCAGAATGGATTGATCATTCTCTGTAGTGGTGGGGGACAATGAGGCCTCCATACTATGTATATTTGCCAAGAGGGAAAGTGCTTTTTGATCCCTAACACATTTTCTCTGTGATGTCACCTTAATAAAAACACCTTGCAAAACACATTTCAAAGCCCACCATTCTAAATCTGGTCTTCCTGTGGAATTCAAGTTTACCTCTCTATACTCTCCAATTTCCTGATTTATGAGTTCTACAGTTTTCTCTTCCTTGAGCAAATCATTATTCAGTTTCCAGATCGACTCTCTGGGAATGTCTGCTGAAAAGGATATGCACGCCCAACCGTAGAGTGATCAGAGATCACCCCAGGGACAATTTTAGAATCTAAGAGGCCCCCTAACATCGACTGACTGATCATGAAATAATCAATCCTAGACAGGGATCCATGAACCCCTGACCTAAAAGTGAATTCCTTTAGAGTGGGGTGGAGGATCTGCCATGGGTCAGAAAGCCCCAGATGATCTGCCAGTTCCCTGAGGGATCTTTGCACCGGGGAGAGACCTTTTCTCCTCGAACCAGACATCTATTTCTGGACAAAAGGGGAGATTCCAATCCCCTCCTAATATAATTGGGAGGGTAGTGAAGGGAGCTAATACTTGTTGAAGTTCAGTGAAACACTGGGGGGTATCAGCGTTCGGGTCATATACACTTCCCAACACTACAGTCTGCCTAGCTAAGATACCTTTCACAAAAATATATCTGCCATGTGGGTCCCCAAAGATCTTGTCAATAATAAAAGGAGTTCCTCATGCCACCAGAATGGCCACCCCACTACTTTGGGTGCTATCCCCAACGATTTCCCCCTTGAGTAATCTGATGTGCTTAAGTACCTGATACCTCTTAACCTTATTTCTGATGCTTTAAACATTCCATGAGAGAACTTTTTTAATACTTGCCATACCTAACAGTAGTAACAGTGAATAAGTGGTGATTTCACCAGCCAACCATGACACACCGAAGTAAAGTCCCACGATGCCAAGCCAGACCCCCCATCTCCCCACGTCTCCCCCTCCATCCCCCACCCCTACTCCCTCTAGAAGTCCCCTAACAATAGTAACAAGCATTCATCATACACAATCCCCAGTAATTAAAGATAGCCTCCCACCCTCCTTCCTGTTCATCATTTGGGTATGTAATGCACCTTCCCCTTAGTAACCTGTTCCCTCCCCCTTCCCCATCAACAAACACCATGATCCTTAAGAAATAGGCCCCCTCACAGATGACCAAAACTTAGATATAAGGGGTATCCTCCTGAGCTCTTCCAACCAGAGAGCTTGAACAAAATACATCCCCAGCATGAACCAGACGGTGCCCCATATTGTAAACTGGAAAATTAACTACAGTCAGAGGGACACGGCCAAGAAGTCATAAGAAGAACTTTTTACAGGTATGTGTAGAAGTTCTGTACTGTTCCCAAGGCCATAAAGTTTCTTCCAAGGAGTAATCACTGGAAAGTCCAGAGGGCTAGTCACTATTGCCTCCTTTGTGAAAATAAATACCATCCGGATGATGTCTAAGTAAATAACTGACTAAAACAGATACCCGTAAGAGCCTTGGGGGTATGGACTTGCCCTGATGCATAACAAACAATGTCCAGCTTCAACAATCACAACAGGCAGGATCGAGTTGGTTTGCCACTGGGCCAAGGACAAACAGATGGCCTTACAGCTGGCCCTAAGCTCCAGGGAGCTAGAGACTCACAACCCTTAATACTGTTCACTGAGCATGCGCCCCATAACAAGGAAAAGGGCTAGCCATGACTGGGTATAGGACTTCCCTGATGGTAACGTTGTAGACCTATACACTCCCGCTAATGCATTGTCCTTCATCTCCAGCCTTCAGCAGGCTTAAATAAAAACATAGTGGCATCCAAAACACAAAGTCCCGATTTGCTGAATAAAACAGAAATCCAGTCACCTAGTGCTGCTTGTTCCTCAGCGGTCTTTAAATAAATCTGGGAGTGATTCCCTTAGTGATTCCTCAGTGGCTTTTGGATCCTCAAAGGTCAGTCAGGATCCCACTACCAGGACTTGAAAGTGGGCAGGGTATCCCATACGAAACTTGATATTAGCTGCTATTAATTTAATGACAATGGCATAGTATGAGGCCCTTTTTGCCTGACCGAGAGCGGGAGATCTTGGGCTAGATGGAGCATTGCCCCTTCCCATCGGACTTCTTTCAACTCCTTCACCTTGACCATAATGTGCTGTCTCTCTTGGAAGTTTAAGAATTTGAAAATAAAAGTCCATGGCGGAGCCCCAGGGGGGAAGGCATGGGCCTTAATACCCTGTGAGCCCGTTAGATTGTATACCCCTGTTCCAAAGGGTGATGGCCCAGCTAGTTTGGTCAGAAATGTCTGGACAAATAACACAGGGTTTTCCCCTTCCTCCTTCACAGGGGAGCCCAATTAAGATTAAATTGTTCCGGTGGCTCCTACCTTCTAGGTCTTTGACCTTCACCATCAATTTGGCTATACGACTTCTTGTAGCAGCCATGGCCAGATCTAGTGCTGCAATTCTTTTTTCAGCAGAAATAATTCTGGCTTCATTGACGCTGGTGAGCCGCGTGAGATCCTCCAGAGCTCCAGACAAATTTTTGAAATCTGTGGCCAGAGAGTGCAGCTCTTCCTTGAAGGGGTGAAATTCCTTCCGAAAAAGCTTCAGAGTCAGAGGAGTTTGCTGTTGGTGCCCTGCAGCCTGCGACTGAGAGATATGGGCCTGGGCCTTTGTTTTCTTGCTTGCTTTCTCAGAGGTGCATGGCAGTGTGTGGTGAGGTAATGCAGTTGCATTTCAGCCTCCATTTTCAGTTCTAATCACCAAAAATAAACCCATGAGACTCCTGGTGACTTCTTATATCCCCCCCCCCCCAATACACTGAACCGAACTAAGCAGAGCTTTAATTAAATATGTAGTGTTTAATGAGAGGGGCGAGTGGGAGCACACGGAGATAGGTACTACAAAGTGGGTTGCATCACGTGATCTGCTGGCATATTTCTATAAATTGTATATCTTTAGATACTAGGAGCCACCTAACTTTTAGCCAGTAGGGCTTGTTTTGTATGCTAGCTGTAATTGTAATATGCACATGGACTAGCCATTGCTATAGCAATTATTTTAGTATATTAGGGATTGCATACTGTTTGCACTCAGAGTCTGATCATATGCTCCACAGTATAGGGAATACTCTGGCTCCCGGTGTCGAGATAAGGCAATGCAGGGCTTATATCTATAATCAGAATAAATACTTTTTCCATGATCTGAACCCTTTTGTCGGTGTTCTGTCTGTTTCATCACTGGTCCCAAGTTCCTCAGGGGTCTGGCCCTATACCTTCTAGACATTATGGCGACTGTGGCAGGACCAGTGCAAAAACGAGGACATGAAAGATATTAGGGTATAAGCGGATTGGTTTGGGGATACCCCACCAGTCTGCACACTCCGAGGAAATTTCCTAAACTGAACTGGGTGCAGGCAAGACAAGGATCATGCTCCCCTATGCCTGTCAGCTTTGGAAGATGGAGTAGCAGGTGCCCAACCTGGTGGACTGACTGCTGTCAGTAGCAGATCGACACGCACCACCTCACAGTCTCCAGGAAACTTTATAGAGGTTGCCTAAAATGGCTAGCAATATCTGTATAGATTTGAGACTTGACGTCTCTAATTTTCTTGCCTCCCATGGATGGTGGAATGATTTCATGCCGGACGTGAAATCAGAGGGAAATGCCAAGCAAACAGCGAAAAAACATAACCAGAAGGCTTTGCTTGTTACAGCATTTTTCGCTGCCTTAGAAGCTTCTGAAGCATTGGTAACAGCTGGTGAACTGAAAATCACAGCTCTGAAACAAGAGCTGAGTTCTCAGGTGAGTGGTATGTCACAGAAACATAAGCAAATGGACCAAAAACTCCAAGTGCTACACTGTAAACATGAGTCAAACTTACAAAATGCTGTTCGAAAAAGTGAATGAAAAGCAAAATGTTTGAGAGAGGAAAATGGTAGATTGTTGCAGGATAAGACGTAGTCATTGCATATGAATGACTTGTTGAGTAGAACGTATGAGATACTGCATGATGAGAATGAGGAGTTTGAGGAAGAGTTACAGACAGTCTCTAGGGAGTTAGATAAAGAACTTAGGGAGACTTGCAAACTCAGTGCCACATATAGAGTTTAATGAAGGGGAACATCATAAAAATAAATTTGCCAAGTTTCATGTATAGCCAAGATGTCGAAACTGTACCATCAAAAAGAGGTGTTGGCTGGTCATGTCAAAGCGATGGGTGGACACCAGTATCCACCCATCGACATAGTGTCATCAGGAGATGATGACGAAGCCAATGACACAGTCATCAAAGATGGTGACCTCCATAATTGAGGCAGTGGGCCAGGCCTACCAAAAACTGTTGTGATTATCAAGCAGGATAAGAGTGAGATCCTGAAATGGATCAACGATGCATTGGTCCAAACCACCCTGAACCCTGAGCAGATTTCTGCTTTGCAGACTGCCATGAAAGAAATTCTTGTGGGACAAACTGAGAGGGAACCCCTCATTAAAACCATGGCCAACACCGAAGCGAGCACAGCAGATCAGTCTGCCACCATTCGCCCACCTCCGCCAGTCATACTGGCAAGCCCCTTGCAGGCCGCTCAGTCAGTACAACAGATTGCCAACAGTAAATGTTACATGACCCCCAGTGACAACCTCAGCTGTCATCTGGAAAAGTCCGAAACCAGTGTGACATGATCAGCCTCTCCACAGAGTGCCGATTATAGGTACTGCGCCAAACCATCAACCCGGCTCTATAGGGGGAACTCCCCGTGGAAGTCACGAATGCTGCTGACATCAAATACAATGAGATAGCCACCAATCCCAGGATAGTGGGCGTGATGCTTGCCCAGCCAGTTAAGCAGTTCGCCAAAGAAAGTCCCGTTTATGGTCAGCCTACCACAGAGGTAAAAACCTAGCAGGGGAAGGAGCCGATGATGACCAGGCTTAGTACAAGGCCCTTTTCATCAAAAATCTGCTCCCTGCTCTCCATGACAAGGTTAAACCCACTGTGTTCCCTAGAACAGATAAGTTTTGTGATATTCTCCAGAGAGTGGAACAAGTGTTTACGCTGTATCTCTGAGCCCTCACTGCCGGTGTCAAGAGTAAGGTAGCTGCGGTGCAAAATGCCAGTGAGCTACCTATGCACTATGTGTGGAAGGAAAGTCCCAGGCCGAACAGAAGACCTACCAGCCCCAGGCCCAACACTACTACCAGCCTCCGCCCTACAACCCACAGGCCCAACCACAAGAGTCTCAGGCCTCTGGCCAGGCCTACCCCCGCAAGGCCCAAGGGGGTGGTCAAAACCAGAACTACAACAAAAACTGGAACAAGGCCCAAAATCAGCAAAACCAGCAGCAGTCCTCATATAAAGGTATCAACAAAGGCCCTCCCTATCATGAGATACAGGACAGCCACCTATCAATCACATCCACTGACAGTAATCATTGGCACCATGCATACTACATTTGTGTTCTAACTGATGGTCCTATGTCATCACCCCAGCATCCTGGGGATTGACTTTCTAGCATGACATGGCTGTGTTGTGGATATGGCTAATCTGCTGATTATCCAGATTGAAGGACAGTACAATGTCCATGTCATCCCTGACTCGCATGTTGCGGCTGCAATAGCCAACAATAACACAGAATATGACATCATCACGTCACTCCAAAACCACACGCTTTACGATAGGCTCCTGCCCATTGTAGAAAGACATCTGGATGCTTTTGCAAAGCATAAGCATGATTGTAGATGGATGGACACCTGTATAGTTGTCCCCAGACCAGCACCAATCAGGTTCAAGCAGTATCCATTTCCTGCATAGGTCTTGGCATCTCTGAAAGCCACCATTGGATCCCTATTACAGCAAGGGATCATCAGACACTGTGTGTCAACCACCAATTCCTCCATTTGGCCCATGAAAAATCCCAATCATTCTTGGAGACTCACCATTGATTACAGGAAATGTAATCAATTCACCCCTAGTTGTTCACCCACAGTGGTATCAGTACCTGCTGTGCTCAAGCTGCTGAAATCAGAGCAAAACTGATTCAGTACTTTGGAGATCTCCAATGCTTTCTGGTCATTACCTTTGGACAATGATAGTTAGTATAAATTTGCATTCACATTCGAAGGACGCTAGTAAACCTGGACATGTCGTCCCCTAGGATTCCATAACAGTCCATCACGCTTCCATATTCACATGCACAAAGCCATCAAAAGCTTCAGTGCCCCACATTGCTTCTTGCAGTATGTGGACAACTTACTGCTAGCTACTGCAGACTTTGAGGAGCACTTGGAGTTCCTGAACAAACTACTGACCCTCCTGCAGAGGTCAGGCCTCAAGTGCAACCCATCATAGATACAGCTTTGCCAAAAGGAAGTCACTTTCCTTGGCCTCCGTATCAACTCCAAAGGGAGGCATCCAGCACTGAACAAGATTCAGGGCCTACAAGATCTGCCACTGCCAACAAGTGGGGCAACACTCAGACATTTTCTGGGGATGGTAAACTACTCCAGAGACTTTGTCTGTGATTTTGCACAAAAGGCCGCCCCCCTGTATGAGCTCTCGAAAAAGGATGTCTCATGGATATGGGAACCAGCACACGCTAAAGCAGTCACTGACTTAAAATAAGCCTTGGTCTCTGCCCCAGCGTTGGTCAACCCAAACCCTGATCTAACTTTCCATTTGGAAACAGCCACTTTTGACATTGCCATGTCCAGAGTACTTGCCCAAAAGGTAAATGGAATACTCAGGCCCATTGCCTATTGTATCCCAGATGTTCACCCCAGTGGAACTAAAATAGTGAGAGAAGCCTCCTGGCTACCTTCTGGGCTGTCAAACATTTTCTGTATATCACTGGGTTTTCACCCATTGTGCTACACACCAATCACACCCCTACAAACTTTTTGCTATCAGACAGAGTAAAGGACGAAACAGTCTCAAACACCAGACTGACCCATTGGTCACTACTTTTGCAAGACAGAAACATCCAATTACATACAGTCAAAATGCCTTCCCTTCTCGCCCATGGGCTGTTATATCTTGGAGAACCACATGAGTGTGGCCTCCATTCTCCTGTACTGCCTGACTCAGGCCCATTTCTGCCAGCAATCACCAAACACTTGGAAGACACTGCCATGTGTCATATCTTTACAGATGGCTCTACCTCATACCATGAGGGAGTTCAAGTGGCTGGGATAGGAGTCCTAATTCACTAACCTGATGGAAAAGTTGTGCACGCCTCAAAGGGGTGTCACATCAAATCCTCACAGTATGAGGAACTTGCTGCTATTACTGTAGCCTTGGAACTTGTAAAAGAGGGACCAACTGACACAATTATTTTATGGACTCCAATTGGGTCTGTATGTTTCTTACAGAGCTCCTACCATTTTGGCTACTCCATTCCTTCTCCTCTTCTGATGGCACCCTCATCAAATACAGAGATCTTTTTGTTTACATTGAGAATCTGGTACAGAAATTTGCTTTTAAACTGTACATCCAAAAAGTTAAAGCCCATTCCAAAAATGAGCCTTATCACACCTTTAATGAGAAACTGGACCTCCTTGCTAAGGAAGGTGCCCGGGGGAGATATCTGGGTAAAGAGTTACACAGATACCATCCCTGCCAGCATTGTTGCAAATCAGAAACAGAAAACAACAGTCCCTTTGGACTTGCGAGCTACGCAAAAATCTGACAAAGAACTCAGACAAATGTTTGCCTTCTTGAGTAAATCCACTGAGAAGAAGTTGCCAACCCATAATCCTTACATACGCTGTGCAAACAAACAACTCCATCTTTCCAAAGATGGAAGACTGATATGGTATCAGCCTGAAGATGACTCACAGCTGAAGTTATGGGTAGTTCCAAAATCACTGTGCACTGAATTCATTTACTAAGTACACGATACTCCCACTGGTGGACACCAGGAGTTAGAAAACACACTACAGAGACTCAGGACCACCAGCTGGTGGCCTGGCATGTTCGTTGACATCAAACACTACATTGACAACTATCTTGTCTATGCACAAAACAATCCAATCCCTACTAAGAAAATGCTAAATGACAACCCCAGAGACAATCAGGCCCTTGGTATGCAATTCAAATTGACTTATTATGTCCACCCACAAACACTAGCAGAAATAACAAGTATGCACTTGTGGTGACTGACTTATTCTCAAAATGGGTCGAAGCCCGAGCGAGCACAGCAAAGGCAACTGCAAAAATCCTGGTAGAACAATTGTTCACTAGGTGGGGCCTACCACTCAGGGTGGACTCCGATCAAGGAACCAGTTTCATGGGTGAGTTAATGAAAGAGACACCTGAACTTCTTGGTGTACACCAGAAGTTTCACATCCCCTACCACCCCCAGTCCTCAGGACAGGTAGAGAGAACAAACAGACAAATCAAATACATGCTCACCAAATTCATTGATGACAACCCCAATACCTGGGATGCCTTATTGCCCTTACTTCTAATGGCAATTAGAGGTACTCCTGCTTCCTCTACCCAGCACACCCCTTTTGAGGTTATGACTGGTGGAACCATAAGACTGCCTGAGCACCTAGTGATAGACATGAACATGCCCACTGCGGACAGGGTTGTGGTAGACATCTATGTTTCGCAGCTCAGAGAGAATATTATTAAGACCCACCTGCCTGTTGCCAAAAACACTGGAAAAGCCCAGCTGCAATCAAAAATGCATTTTGATAAGACAGTTAAAGAAGTCGACTGGCAAGTTGGAGACCAAGTAATGGTACTCAAATTTGCACACCCCACACATCCCATTGCCAGTAAATGAGAGGGACCTTACCTAATCATCAACAAGCTCAGTCCAGCAGTCTATCAGATAAGAATCAATTCTAAAAATAAGCAGAGAGACAAATGGCTTCATGCCAACCAGCTTAAGATGTTTAAAGGAGAGTAGCACCTTACTTAATGACGTGGAACCTTTGTAAAAGAGCCTCGGCTCAAAGGTATTTGTAATCCTAGAACAAATAAATAAATAAAAATAAAATAAAAAAAGCACCCTCCTTCCTTACCCATTTGGTAGGAAACTGTGAATACTGATGCTAATGTTCTCTCTTCCTTACAGGTTACCTGCAAGATGGCTATCTTGCTTCTTTTCCTTATCCCTGGAATCCTGACTGCTGTTATACCACAGGATGTATTTACTAAGCCCCAAAACATGAATCCTAATATGAACCCTAATCTGAAGAGACTTCTCCATGTTCTGCATCCTTTGGATGAGCGTTACTTTCCCCCGGCCAAGTATCAGATCACCCAACTCTTAAACAAGGAGTCAGCGTTGCTGTCCCGTCCAGACTAATTACAGTCCAGGAAGGCAAGGTTGCCTACCTCAATGCCATGGTCGTTTCTCCTGACCAATCCTCTCTCTCCAAATTGAATGTCAAACTGATGGGCAGGGTAAATAATTCCAGTAGCCCACCTAGCTAAAGGCACATTTAAAGGTTGGCCCAATCCACATATTTCTCCAAATGGTACCCTGTCTATATGACAAGCCCAAGCCCAACATAATGGTCTATATAACCTTAATGAAATAATCAACCCCACCTTTTGTGGTACTTATGATAATGAGTCTAGAAAGCAATTTTGTACACAACATTCTATTGCCAGCACTGTTATGTTTTTAACTGTGGTTCCCCCAACTGAAGAACTTGTTACCGAGTGCCCTATTTTGAAACAAGGACTGACTAGCGAATTTGTTGCCACTTCTCTACCAAGTACCCTTGTCAACAATGTGCAGTTCATGCATGTTCCTGTTGTTTTATTTTTTTTTATACTTAAATTTTATTCATTTTTCTTATACATTAACATTTTATCAATCAGACCAACAGTTTACAATTGACATCTTAATTGACCATGTTGATTTTCCAGTTATACTGTTATTTTCTTCAATTAAACATAAAAGAAGAAAAGATAAACCAAAACTTAATAAAAAAGTAAAATAATTACATTATCCAAATTTTAAAAACCAGGGAGAGAAGTTAATAAAACCAAATGAAACAAGTGTTATCAGTTGAATTGATTCTTACTATGGCCATCATGAACAAGTCATCCGAGGAGGGGTATCACAATAATCAGGGACAAGCACACATTCCTTACATTCATTCCTAGATAGAAAAAGGAAGTTTAGGAGAGGTTCTTAAATTAGAGGGGCCGTGGGGGAGGGGGAACATGAGGGGAGAGGAAGAGAAGGGGGAAGGCAAGGAGGTGGATGGAAGGGGAGGGGGGAGGAGAGGAAAAAGAGAAAAAAAGGGGGGAGGTGGAGGGAAAGGGGAAAAGAAGAGAAAGGGGAAGGAAGAGGTATATGACTTATAAGTCTAGCTTCAAGTCATTTCATCTATATATAACTCCCATCTATTCCATCTAACATCATATGCACTCCCACTATGGTTTATACTATATGTTATTCTTTCCATTTGTCGGATCTGGTTAACTATTCCCAGCCAATCCTGTACAGTAGGAGGTAATTCCTGTAGCCATCTCTTAGTTATGGATTTCAAGGCAGAGATTAACAGAATGGACCAGAGGTATCGGGCATCCTTATCCATGGCCTCATCTGGGCACAGACCTAGCAAACAGTGCTCAGGGCCTAATATCTTTGTCAGGCCAAACAGGGCAGCCAGATGTTTAGTTACACTGGACCAGAAATCAGAAATTCCTGGGCAATACCAGAACACATGGGCTTGGTCAGCTGTCATCTCCCCACACCCCCGCGAGCAGCTTGCCTGTACTTGTGCTCTCATTTTACTGAGCTTTTCCAGTGTATAAAAATACCTGATCCTTACCTTCCAGGCATATTCCCTCCACCCTGGTGATGATGTTGTTTTCCAGGTATTTCGGAATACTATGCCCCATGTTTTAGAGCTTAATATGATCCCCATTTCTTTTTCCCATTTCCCTTGAGTGCTATTTATGTTGTATGCTAAGTCTGCAATCCTGTTGCCATATAGCATCGTGATTGCGCCTTTTCCATGGTCTCCCTCCCATACGTGCTCAAACACCTTCGGATATGGTCTCTCATCAAGCCACAAAATGTTATGTCTCGATTTTTTAGCTAAGTAATCCCGCAGCTGAAAATAGAACAAGTAATCCCCTGGTGACCAGCTGTACCTAGCCCAAAGGGTTTCAAAGGACATAATATCAGGCCCCCTGTGGAGCTGCCATGCTGCTACAACCCCCCATCCCATTTGCTCCTTATACCAGCTATGTAAGGCAGCCGGAGCATGTTCCTGTTGTTTTAAATCTCACCAACTGGAATATGGCCAAATTTGGTTGGTGGTCCACCATTAATACTTCTAAGTTCCATAGTGCCATGCTGCTTGACCTACTGGCAGCATATCAAACTCACACTCAGGACCCTGTAGCAGGGCCCCATACTACCCCACATCGAGGTGTGTTTAGAGTCCATCCCAAACCCAAGAAAGCTAAAGGTAAACCCCACAGCAAGCATGGCTTCACTGACATTGCAGGAGTTACAGGTACCGTTACTGGTCTCGTAGGGACTGGTATGTCCATATGGAATCGAGCAGACTTGGCTGTTATACATAGCCAGACTTTGAAATTCCAAACTGTTGTAGGACAAGATGTTATTTCCCCTGTTTTACAAGGTGTCGATGGCCTTACCCACTAGAAGCGCTTCATAGTATAATACATGCATGATATTGCTACACACTTTAATGACACTAAGAACAAAATCAATGAATTCATTTTTTGGAACAATAAAGAAGCACAGCAACATTTCATAGCCAGATAACTACTTTGCTCAGCCTATGGCTCTTTTGTAATGACAACTATGATGAATCTCTTTCAGGCTCTTGAATCGGGGCACATCCCAGATTTGATCCATGATACCCATATAGCCAAATGGTATTGCCCACATTGTAGATCTGTATCCTGCACCACTAAATGTATGGAAAGAACTGTACAGTTTCCATTATCCTCTACCAGAAACCTAGGGTATGTTACTAGACACCCAAACCAGGGACCATGCTATGAAACTAAACACTGCTCTATTTAAGACACCATGTACATGACCTTCACTGTTTCTCTTCCCCATTTTGATCCTAAAACTGCCATTTTTGATAAATTAGCCAACATCCATTCTGTGGGACATCTTCAAGAAGTCATCTTCAGAGAATGGATCGACATGCCTCCATTGTTGGTATTCCATTACATCCTTGATGCCCGGGTGGTGCCATCAACAGACTGCTGCACAAAAAAGGGTTATCACTATCTCTGTTGCTGTGATGTGTTTGATGTAATCAAAACCGTATGTGGTTATTCCACTGATACAACTGATTGGTCATTTTCTCTTGATATGGAACTGCAATCTAACAAAACTTTTAACCCTAGCACATGTAACACCCCTTCAGTTTTATCACCCATTATGCCAAAGGGGACGCCACCTCAACTCTACAACAACTACAAGGAAGACGTCCATCGCTATACCAGCCACCTCAGAAACTCATCATTCACCTGTCCCATCAAGCTCACCAAATTGCGAATTCAACAAGTAAAGGTGTCTTATAATGCAGATGACCAGTATTGTGTCATTACCAACCATAAACAGTTCACCTATTGGTTCCTCAATTGTGATATTCCTGAACCTAATTTCTGTTTTATTCTTCATGAAACAACTGTTATTAGCCATACGCTTATCACCCCGGTCCCAGTCCCGGAAGCAGATTCCATTTCCAGTGACCCTGACTATTTGAATGCTCTCTCACAACACTTACCCATGTTTAATGTCAAGATTGATCCCTTGTCATTGAAGCTCAAGTCATTATTAGACAAGAAAGACACACACCTCATACACATTAGCAATACCATCTCCAAAACTGGAGAATCCCTTAATGACCTCTTCCATGATGAAGACTTAAGTGTCGCCCTTGGTAATACCTGGCTAGAGTTTGTTCTCAAAGGTTTCATAGTTATACAAGTATTTTTAATATTTGCTTTTTTGATATCTTTTTGTTGTCTAAGACACACACTAAAACAACACCGTGCACAATTTGAATTTCTTTACAAGGCCCGCACATCAGGCTTGTAATCCCACATCCACTTACTGATTTTGTTGCCTTAGCGGGGAAGGCAACAAGGGGAGGGGACGGTTAGGCTGGGCCCCCACTCCATATTGGTTACCCATAGTGCATCTTGGACAACACTATTTCGTTACTACTAACCATAATGATACTGATCATAACTAACAACTTAGGGCACACTACCCACCATACAAGAGTGGTAATAGGGACCAATTATTGATTATTGTTTGCTGCTAATTATGATGTTGTGACTACTGATACGAATATAATGTGATTTTTACTGTATTTTCCTAACTAAGAACTAAGCATTGTTTTATGCTTTATTGCTTGCAACAATACTATTGTATGACCAAGTGTGGTCTGTACTACCATCTGGTGGATTATGTCACAATTACTTCTGACTATATTTGCATTTGCCTTATCCAATGTTATGATGATTTTTACCTTGTACAACAGCATCACCCAGTGGACTGCTGTCTGCCCACAATAGTAATCTATTGTCTAGTGTTGGAATGCCTTAGCCAGCATATTTCTATACTTTTTATATCTTTAGATACCGTGAGCCACCTAACTTCTAACCAATAGGGCTTGTTTTGTATGTTAGCTGTAATTATAATTAGCAGTGTCAGTGGCTCAGCAGGTAGCACACTCACCTCTGAGGCCAGGAGATCAGAAGGCTGTGGGTTCTATCCCCACACCAGGCACTTGGGTTAATATCCCAATACTGACATTGTAGCACAGCATGAGGGGATGCTGCACTCCTGAGGTGCCGTCTTTCAGATGAAATGTTAAACCAAGGTCCCATCTGCCTGTTCAGGTGGATGTTAAAGATCCCATGGCACTTCTTGAAAAGAGTAGGGGAAGTTTTTATTAAAGAAATCATACAAAAATCCAAAAAGACAATCAGTACAGAAAATCATAACAAAGAAACAGCAAGGTAAAAACCAAAGGTATGCAAAACAATTATCAAAACCAAAGAAATACTCAGGTTACAGGTACATCATTATCTGTGATCCATAAAAGATTCCTCCACTGAGCTAGCAACACACGTCATGTCACCAGTCAGGCTTCTACATAATATATCCTAGTCAATTCACATTGTACTTTGTGAAAGATTTCAGAATGGTTGATCACATTTTGCTGTAAAGTAAATATGCTTTTAGCATTCCAAATATACCATTTAAACAGAGAAAAAAAATAATATGCAATGTCCCTTTGTCCCATTTACTCCACCTGGAAGTGTATGCCCCATAAATCGAAATCGGATAAGTCACTGTAGAAAATATATCCTCTCCCACTTCCTTTGCAATAAAGGACCAAAAATGCTGAATATAAGAACAATAGAAAAACAAATGTTCCATTGTCTCCAGCTGATTACAACACAAAGGCTTTGAACAGATCCTTTCCTCCACCTTTTTATGTTTCTGATTAGCCTTCACATTAAGTCATTCATGACAACACAGTCACTAAACATCTTTTACCTTTACTGGTATGCGCTTCTCTATTAGCAAGTGATCCAAGGAGGGGTGGTGTTTCAATGGGCATTTTGGAAAAAATCAAGTTTTCATGAAATGCCGATCTTAAAACTTGAGCATAAAGTTGTTTTTTAGTAAGCGTTAAGTACTGCTAAACTGGATATCTTCCACATCTTAAGTTTCACAAAAAAATCTAGAAACAGGGGTCACATCACTATGGGGTTTCACCACCCGAAGTGTACCATAGTCCTACAAGAGAAACCAGTGCGATAGACTATTGTAGACCACATCACATCACTCCAATACTGTATGTGTCTGTGTTAATTAATAAAGGTTTAATATTAGTAAAAGAAAATTGACAAAAGAAAAAAAGGACTGAATTAACCATCCGCTGACCACCCTGCTCTAACAGAACATACAAAATATTTCTTTTAATAAGGTTCAATCTATTGCCCCAGAAAGCCTGAAAAAAAAGGGCACATACAGCTGTTTCCCTGGCTTGTGGGAGAGGAAAAATATTGGAAATAAACAAAAATATGGGCACTAAAAAAGTTTTTATAAGGTAAATTAATTTACTCTTACTCATCCCCCAAAAATTCCATTTGTGAACCAATTGTGTGCCAATTTGCAGTTTACTATCCCAGTTCAGCAGAGCCATATTTCCAACACAAAACTGTACCCCAAGGATTTCAATATGGTCATCACAGAATCTGATACCTGCAATCTGAAAAGGCAGATCTGGGTTACACCCCAGTACCCTCCCTGAACATTTATATTTAAGACCGTTCCAGAAACAGTTCCATAAGCAGTGCATAAGTGAATAGATTCTTCCACTGAGGGCTGATCCTTAACCAAAATCATTAAATTATCCACATAAGCAAACGTGGTATATGGTAAAGGGTAATGGTCTAGTGAGATCCTCTGAACAGTAGTTGAAGAATTCAGTAATCTAAGAAGGAGATCTACTGCAAAAACATATAAAAGGGGGCTTAGAGGGCACCCCTATCTGACCCCTTTGGTCAGGGGGATCAGTGGGCCAAACAAAACATTTACAAAGGGCATTACAGTGGCAAATCTACACAAGGCCAAAATCCAAGAAATAAAGGTCTGAGGGATACCATATCGAGCCACAGTATGCAGAGGAAGGCATGATTAACATTGTTGAACGCCTACTTCTGGTCAAGCGACAAAACAAGCCCCTCCAGGTCAGATATGCCATTTCATTCAAAGATTTCATGGAGCAGAATCAGTTGATCAGTGATGCTTTATCCTGGGTACTGTGCCTGACTGGGAAGGAAAAATCAGGTGCTCCATCAGTTTTAAAAGCTGAACAGTCAACATTTTAGAAAGCAATTTAAAATCACAATTAAGGAAACAAATAAGACACCAGTTAGCCAAATTAGTTTTATCTCGGGTTTTAAAGATAAAAATCAATCAACCTGTTGCCATATCTAAAGGGATGGCATCATGCTCCAAGTAATAATTAAAAACCACTGCCAGCTCACCAAAGAGTTCTGACCTAAGCAGTTTATAAAGCTCCAAAGGCAGCCCATTTTCCCCAGGTGCTTTGCCCAGGTTTGAAGAGGAAATGGCATATTCCACCTCACTCTGGGAGATAGGCAAAGTAAGATTTTGTAATGCCTCAGGTGGGCCTTGTAAAAGCTCAATCCTGTCAAAAAGCTGCTGGTAGGAATGCAGATGCTGTCTATCTTCTTTAAACAAAGTTGTGGCATAATCCACCACCACTTTTAAGATATTGGAGGTAGCAGTGTGCAGCATACCTAGTTGGTCACGCACTGCAGAAAATTATTTCTTTTCATTGTGTTCCTAACTACACATCATAGGGCACATGAAAACAAAAGACTCTCCTGTCCCATACTGCTGCTGCATTTTTAAAGCAGCTGTTTGTTTGTAGTAGAATTGAAGCAATTTATTTTTAATACACCGAATTTGATCAGAAAAATCATGTGAGGTAGTCTGGGCGAGAAACAAAAGATGCTGCAACTCTTGTCTATTTTGCAAATACGAATGATATTCAGCTGTCCAAAACCTTTTACCATATAAAATTAAAAGCTGACGGAGTTCGTATTTAGTATCAGACCACCAATCTGCTGGTGAATCATATACCACAAACAGTGATTTTCTGCAAATCAAAAAATACTAAATATGTTGCTGAAGGTCAGATTGCAGTAAGGGGGAGGAATTAAGTCTCCAATATCCAGGGCCGTGTGAAACCACACTAAAAGCTAGATGGAGTTTTAGCACTTTATGGTCTGAATACTCAACCACCAAAACTTTTGTTTGTTGACAAGAAAGGGTTTGGGAAATAAAAAAAAAAATCTATCCAAGTTGATAGAGCACCTTTATAAAAGGTTGGCTCTCTGCGACCTGTATGAGAATAAAAGGCATCCTTAAGATGAAACGTTTGAATAGTGGATTGTAGAAGGGACAAGTCATAAAATATTTTGGTGGTGGATGTACTTTTGCCCCTATCCTGCTTCCCTAGTCCACAACTAAAATCCCCTTCCCAAATAACAGCCTGAGTAGAGTGGAGATAAGGACGAACCAGATTAAACAGTACAGTATGGCTTGCTTTTGATTGAGAGGCATAAATATTTATGATAAGGTAATAAATAGAACCAATTTTAATGTCCAGTATCAGGGTTCTACCTGGATCCAGGTCAATCAATTTCAGAACCGTAACTGAAAGCTGATGAAAAAGTATCCCAACCCCTGAACAGGGTACTAGTCCAAAGGACCCAAAAGTGGCCTCAGACCCCCATTCTTTATTAGCATGATGAATTTCACCTGTAGTGTGTAATCTAGTGTCCTGTAATAGAAAGATGACCGGAGCACTAGATTTTAAATAATGAAACACAGCCCCTCGCTTCAGATTATTTTTAATACTGTTAACATTTGTAGAGAACAAAAGTAAGGGCTGCTGCCTAAGAAGTAGTTAAGGTAGCATGAACCCCCACAAACTAAGGTGGTTTAGCTTTCACCCCACCCTGTTTTTTCCACTGTGTCTTACCCCCCCCACTTTCTTCTTACCGCTCTTGGAGAGTTGTTTGAGGCCCTCAGTGTCACTCAGATCAGAAGCAGTATGTTTGTCAGGTGCGTGAACTGCCAGAAGTGTGACTTTTGAGTCAGTGTCAAAGGTGTCCATTATACCAAAAGCTTGAAATCAATTGGTAATGGGTGTCGGAGAGATCTTCGGTACCTTTGGGGTAGGCTGAAACCAGGCCTGTCTCTGCCTCAGTGCCATTTTTGTGCCTTGCTCACCCAGTGGGTCTGGAGGACACGGGGGAGGCTTGGATTGAACATCAGTCATGGCCTGCTGTGTGATGGGTGCTAAATAAGCACTAGGTGCAGACACATCCTCAACTGACATTCCTGGGACCGCTGTTGTTAGGATTTCCATGATGTCTAGCAAGGGGGGGTCAGGCCACTCCTGTGGGGTAAGGTGCACCTCCGTCCCCATCCCCAGCATACCTATACCCCGTGTGACAGTCTGTCTCTGAAGGTGGGGTGAACCGCCTTGATCTACCTTGGTGTTGTTGTTCTTGCGTTGTGCCAGAGTAACCCCCAATCGTTGTTGCTCAGCATCAGCCGGAGATGTGCTGTGGGCCGCTTCAGGGCAGGCTACATAAGTTTGACCCTTACCACCACAAAGATTACATGTAACTTCCTCCCTACAATTATAGGTAGTGTGCCCCAAAGCTCTGGTGGCCCCAACACAGTGCATTATTTCTTAAGCCGATGTAATAGATTTGTCACACTCACCCATTCGTTACAGAAGAGTACTGTGATCATTTTATGTGATGGTCTTATAAGAGGAATTACTTCAAAGGGGGCCCATAAAGGTGAATTTTTAACCAAGTGATATTTATCCCAGAATTTACGTAACCCACTGTCCAACTTGCAACTAACATCAAAGGAGTTTTCTCCAGAGACACGGATTAGAGCGTAGAGCTCCGTGACATTAAACCGCATGTCATCTTTCAAAATGGTTTTCCCGACAAACACCCTATAAATAAATCCATGCCCCACTTATACACCAGCCGAATGCCATTATGCCGTTTAGCAGGATACTGAGTCTGACGAAAACAGGAGGCATATGGCCTGGAGTTAGGCTTGTCCGAAAAAATATTAGCACCCACATTTGACCCCCGTCCTGCCCCAGTATTTGGAGGCAGGGGTCTACCATCATCAGGAATCTTATGTGGTATATCAGATACATCAGAAAATCACTTAACATTTCACTTTCATGATCAGCATCCGGAACATTATCTGCTACTACAGTATGCAAAACAGGTAAAACAAGGTTTTGAGTCAATTCAAGATCAGAGGGTAATGTCAATGGGAATGCACGTCCCCCTGTGCAGGTACCTGATCTACTGTAGCCACTTTTGACCCAGGAGTAGTGGCAGCAGAAGTCTGATGTTGATCCCAGAGATTCTAATAGGAGAAAAACCCAAAATCCAATGCTGAGAGTCCGGGGGGGTGCACCCAGCCTGCAGCATGCAGGGAGTTCTCCACCGACCAAGTGGCCGAGTCCTCAACATGCGTATCTGCCCAGGACAATTTACTGGGAGTCACCTTCTTAGTTATACAGTCCTTCAGTTCAGGATTCATTGGAACTGAAAATGAGAAATCCGTAGCATCCATTTGATCATGTAGGCAAGGGCGTAGCTACAAGAGTGCAGGGGGTGCAGTGGCACCTGGGCCCATGAGGTTTGAGGGGCCCAAATCATAATTTTGATGTTTATTTAAAACTGAGGAGGGGTCCTGTAACATCGCCTCTCACCCAGGCCCTCTGGGAATTTGCTACTGCATGTAGGCTGGTCTGAAAAATAGTTGTGTCAATCTTTACTGGTTGGACCAGCTTACCTGTGGCTCAGTCAGTAGTCTCAACTGGACATCCAGCCAAGGCTCGGTCAGGCACTGAAATAGAAGCTGTCTCCGCTGGTTGCAATTCAGCGAGCGCTGTTTCCAATGTGCTTCTTTTTCTGAAAATACATGTCCTCCGCTCGTCACAACTCCTGTTGCAAAAGTGCAGCTGTCTTCTCTGGTATTGAAGGAACCTCAGGTAATAACCCATGCAACATCGAGTCACTCACAGCAGGCCTGTATTCATAATCTCCATAGATCACAGAGGTAGTTCCACCTCAGTGATGGCCAACCCAGCCGCATCAATGAAAACATCTGTCTCAGCGGTCTCCAGAGCTGAGGAGGAGACCAGTTCCTCAACCACCCACCCATCCTCCTTCATGGTCATCTGAACAGGGAGTGAGTCAGCCATTGCAATCGGCTAGAACTCCACAGCGCCCCCTACCAAACAGTGGAGGAATTTCCCCGGTGCCCTGGCCAAATTTTCCCCATTCACTAAAAATACCACCAACAGCTTAATCTGGTTCAAGGTCAGTTGGTATTCATCTGTATCCCCCTCCCCGGGTCGTGCCTGAAAATAAGCAGAATTTGTCTATTGCACTTACCTGGTCAACAAAAAATAAATAAATAAAATAAATCATATATGCACAGACTAGCCATTGCTATGGCAATTATCTTAGTATATTAGGGATTGCATACCATTTGCACTCTGAGTCTGATCATATGCTCCGGAGTATAGGGAATACTCTGGCTCCCGGTGTCAAGGTATGGCAATTCAGGCCTTGTATCTGTAATCAGAATAAATACTTTATTCACGATCCAAACCCTTTTGTTGGTGTCCTGTCTGTTTTTATCACTGGTCCCAAGTTCCTCAGAGGTCTGGCTCCATACCTTCCAGACAAAAGCACCATAGTCAAACAAAGTGAAAGGAAACTGTCAACAAGAAGGGACTTGGATTCTTTGTTAAGGAACTGCTTCATCCTGTGGAGCATGCCAAGTCTTTGGTGGGCTTTCTTAATGGTTAAACTGATGTAAGCATTGAAGTTGAGGTGGCAGTCAAGGAGTAGGCCGAGGTACCTAAATTCATTAACTCCCTCTATGGGGGTCCCGAAGTTGTTGTGAAGGGTGAAGTCAAATTCAAGAGGTCTTCGAAGGCTGGAGAAAATCATGACCTTTGTTTTTTTTTTTTGAGTGGAGGACTTTGCACGTGAACCAAGAGTGGAGCCATGAGAAATTGGCCTAAAGTTTATTTAGGAGAGCGGAGGGGTTCTTGTCCTTACAGAAATGGGCAGTGTCATCCGCACAGAGAATAAGCTCAGTGTTCATGCAGACATTTGGGAGGGAGTTTACAACTAGAGAAAAGAGAAGAGGGCCCAGGATGGACCCTTGGGGTACACCGTACTTAATGGGGCAGGATTCAGAGAGGACCCTGACAATTGTGTTTTGATGCCACCTGAGCATGAGGTAGTTGCGGAACCAGTGGGTAACTTCGGGGGAGAAATGGAGACTGGCCAGGGTCTGGAGGAGAAGAACATCATGATCTATGAGATCAAAGCCTTTTGTGAGGTCCACAAAAACTGAACCAGTGTATAGGACTTCGTCAATGATTCTGTGTAGTGAGTGAACTTAATGAGGGTGGTCTCCGTGTTGTGGCCAGCCCTGAAACCATGTTGCACTTCAGAAAGGAGGTTATGTTGAGTGAGAAAGTCTGTGGTTTGCTTATGGACTACTTTTTCAAGGATTTTGGAGAGGGGGCAATGAAGGAGATAGGACAGCAGTTGGAAACTTGGTCCTTGGGACCGGATTTATGAAGGAGTTTAATGATCGCACATTTCTATTTATGTGGGAAGGACCCTGTGCAAAGGGAGTAGTTAAGAATATTGGTGAGGGGGATGGCCAAGGAATCACAGACTAGTTTTAAGACTCTGTAGTCGATGTTGTCAGTGTCCTTTGAAGGTCTAGGGTCATTAGTTTTAATAAGTTTAACTACCTTAGAGGGGGAGAGATACCAGTAATAGAATCTGGGGTGGGAGCCCGATGGGGGGTGGTGCTGGGGATTGGGGAGGAGTTGGCCTTATATTTGTCAAGATCCTCAAAATATTGATTAAAAAGTGAAGCTATCTTGTGAGGATCGGTGATGGCCAGGCCACTGGAGGAGAGACAGATTTGTTCATCGGATTGACCCCTGCCGACAAGGTTGTTGAGGATATTCCAAGTTCGCCTTGGGTTCCCTATGGCTAGGTACTGTTTCTCCAAGATGAAGGAGGTTTTCGTGGCTCTGACTGCAGACTTGCATTTGTTTTGGAGGCTTTTGTAATTTTGGAGAAGGTGGAGAAGTTTGTGTAACCTGTATTAGGACCAGGCATGATCTCTGTGCCTCATGAGCTTGCTTAGATTGGAAGAGACCCATTCTTTATTAGTACCTTTAACCCTGATTTTTTAGAAGGGATGAAAAGGTTGCACAGGGTGAGGAACTTGTTGCTAAACAGTTCAACGGCTACATTAATGACAGTAATGGAGTCCATGAAGGACCAACTACATCCCCTTGTTGCAAATGACAGTCTGATTTAAAATGATGGGTGGAACTGCCTCTGAGCATAGTGGGGAAAAGAGTCTCTATAAATGAATTTTCTGTCTTGCTTCCTGTTCCTATTTTCCTCCCTTCCAGTGCAGGTACCTAAACACATGTGGAAGAGGGCAAGGAGAGCTTGGTCCAAATTAATTTGGGGAAAAGAAAGCTGAGGACAGCCTGGAAAACCCTCCTACAGCCTAAAACATTGGGAGGCTTGGGGCTACCAGACCTGCAAACCTAGAGTACCTTCAGGCATGTCAAGTACAGCACTTACTGACACAGCTCAAGCCAGATGGGGCACCTAGCTGGGTGACCTTGGAAGAGGATGGGAGCAAGCAATAAGCCATGGCAGGCATAGAACCCAAAGCAATAAAATTAGTGGCCAACACCTGTACCAGGGTGATGCTGGAATCCTGGAGACAGGCACTACACATAGGGGAGGGCTCTGAGGTTTGTAAGTTTACTCCCATAAGGCAAGAACTGTCTTTCAACCAGGTCTCATACATAATAATGATAATAATATTTTTATTTATATAGCACTTTTCAGTGTTCCAAAGCACTGTACAACTTAAAACCCTACAACATTCAATATTAAATTCAGATATAAAACATAGATAAAACCATCATTCAAGAACATTCAATTTTCTGTAAAAGCCATTTGCCAAAGATGGGTTTTCATACCCCTCTTGAATTCCTCCACGGAGGTGCACTCCCATAACTGGCATGGTACAGAATTCCACAGAGTGGGCACAGCATAAGAGAATGCCCTGCAGCCAGATGATTTGAGGTTTACTCTTGGAATCTCTAGCAACCCCTCGTCAGCCGAGTGGAGTGATCGACCAGGGCAGTAAGGAACCAGAAGTTCTTTCAGACAGACCCACCTTCAAGAAAATGCAAAGGGCTGAACTGTCCAGAATTGGTCAGCTATATCGAGAAAGATATCAAGATATGGAAGCAGTATAGCGCAGTGGTCTAAGGCTCTGAGCTGCAAATCTGGTAACATCCAGCAGACCAGACCTGGGTTTGAATCCCACAGCTTCCACTTGCATACTGTGTGACCCTGAGCAAGACACTTAACCTCCTTGTGCTCCCAGGTCGCTCCTGTAAAAAAGCTTTCAGCTTAGTGTGCTATACCTGGTTAAACAACTGAATTAAAAAAAAGAAAGAAAATGGAAATCCTATGCACATATTAAGTAAAAGTTTAAGGTACCACAGCAAGATTTCTACTTCTACTTGCAGATCAGAGATTATCTGACCAAGGAACCAGTAAAAATGCAAATGCAACAGGAGGTAGTAAGTAAGTAAAATGTTATGTTTTTAGCACCCAATCCTGGAGGTTCTGTGTGCTTCACACAGGTATGGTGCAATGACATACAATACAGTAATTTTAAAACAATCAGAAAAGTCGAGGTATTTTATAATTCAGCTCTATAAATAAATAATCATAATGCAAAAATCATAATAGAAACAGTTCAGCAGTAAAATAAAACAATAAAAGTAAAGCTGGGTCCCTTAAGGACATTAGCAGGACCAGTCATGGAAGAGGAGGATCTCAATCATTCGGTTTTAGTTCTCTACAGTATCTATGCCAGGCCAGACACCAAAGCCCAGAAGGTTTGCCTGGCTAGTTGGAAAAGGGAAGCAACAAAGAATGGGCAAAATGTTGGTACAATACTACAAGAGCAACCCTTTCCAATGACTGGAGGGAGCCAAGGTGTAAGGTACTGACCAGTACCAGAACCTCCATTGTAACAATACACTATGGCTCCAGTCACACAGACAGATGCTGGAGGCAGTGCACTCAACAGGAGCATCACAACCATATTTTTTGCGGCTTCTCAAAGTTGGGAATATACTGCAGGGAGGTAGCCGGGACGATATGGTACATTCTGGGCATCCCTGCACCACATCATAGAAGGCACATGTTATGAAGACTAAAACCAACGGAGGTGAAGTTAAGGGGGAAAGCATGCCTCTTTCAAATCTAATCGAAGCAACTTCCAAGAATATTTACCCAGAGGTGGCTCCATCCAAACCCGCAACAATCTGAGAGTTGGAAGCAACACTGTAAGCTCATTTTTGTAAATGGAATGGCTCACAGCCAATTATGACTCAGGATGGACAAAATCAAGTTCTATTGGCTTCCCTTCTTTGATTACATATTTCATTTATTGTTTACCCTGGAAAGGCACATTGAGTAAAGGTGCCCGTTTTCAAGCATGACCAGCATTTACAAATATACAATACAAAGGATGAAACACATAAGTTACCATAGAATTAGTAACAACTACAATAAACTGATTATTAAAGGTTAAACAGCTGTTTCATTAAAGTATGCATACATTTACTAGACTTACAAGATTCTGGCAGATGATTGCGAACATCTGGTCAAAGACAGTCAAATCCTCCTAGGGCAAAGCAAGCTTTACAAAGATGAATCCCAAACAGTGTTGATTCCTGAGAACTAGCGAATCAGTTAACATGCTGTATCATTTCATAGCATTTCATTTACAGTTTATACTGGAAGGCATGTTAGCTTGACAGCCCATTTTCACGGGCGTCCAGTGACAAACATAACAAGTGAGAAAATAACACATATCAATGAAAACATGTTACAGTAGCAAGAGCCATGATGGGGAGGATTTACAGTAGGATGGGGTCAGGGACAGTTAACGACTTGTCTGCTAAAGAGGTAACACTTTAAAGACAGACGGAGATGGACATTGGACCAGAGTTCAGTTCAGTTCAATTTTATTGTTCAATCTAAAAAGATCTTTACAAAAAGACGAAATATAAAATAAAGATACACAAAATTCTTTCAGGGTTACAAAACATAAAATAGCTATAAATATTCATTGCACATATACATGTAGTCACAAACAATCCATAATATAATAAATTGCTTTCTCCCTAAATACAATCTTTTTAAGGTTTTATAATCATTGTCCTAATGTTGCTGGCCCTTATTTCCCTTATATTAATTAAAAACTGTGCCATTTTTCTTATTGTATATTCATCATTTGTAGTAAGAAGTATATTAACCTTTAATTCATCATCACAGTCTTGTAGGCCAGATAATATATCTGTCAACCATTTATTTCTGGCCTTTTCATACCACATACACCTTAACATCATGTGAGACAAGTGTTCTATCTTTAAGGCTCCACATAGGCAATAAGAATGTATTCTATCTACTTCCCTATTAAATCTAGCTGTTAATGTATTTGACTCCTGGGACTCAGTTCTAAACCTAGCATAAACTTTTCTTAATTCTGGTTCTTCTAGTACATCCAGATAATATTTATGGTTATGGTTTAGGATATTATTACTATACCACAATGAACAGTGAGAATTTTTAATATTTTCCATATCTATATTATTAAATTTCCTGATTAACAATTTTTTTAATGTATTTCTTATATTGGACAGATATCACCACATTCTGATATGTCAGATCTAATAGTTGTTCTTGTTCTACTGTCCTCAATATCCTTCTAACTTACTGCAACCATGGGGACTTTATACCATTCATTTCCCAATATTTTTTTTCCTCCAAACATTTCTTAGAAATTCTACCATTCTCTTGAGTATTTAATCTTATCCAACAATTGACAGTATTTGACTCAGCAAATGCCTTCAGATTTATTAATCCCATTTCTGCTTGTACATATGAGACTGGTACTGTTAATGTTAAACCCATTGTGCATCTCAATAACTGCACAACTGGTTTTTCCATATTTTTTAAGTACTTATGTTCACTTATTTCTGTCCCATATAGAATTTGTGAATTATATTTTACTTCAATAGCCTTTAATAATGGTTTCATTGTATGACCTCCAAACTTTAAATTGAATCTTTTTAATGCCAAAGCTGAATTTACCAATGTATTATACATTGTAGTATAATGTGTCTTCCAACATAATTGTTTTGAAAAAAAAAACAGCCCTAAATAGGTATACTCATTCACAATTTGAAGCAGTTGTGAATTAATATACCATCTCCCATTATATTTTTTTCTCCCAAACAACATTACATTAAATTTTGACATATTCACTTTTAAACTCCTATCCTTAGCAAATGGTTTAAGAAGTTTCAACTTGTCCTGGAGACCTTTTGCCATTAGTAAAAATAATATCAGATCATCAGCGTATGCAAGTCCCGCACAATAATCTGTTCTGATTTTAGGAGAATCAGTATTAGATGTTTGCAAAATTATCAGCAATGGATCCAAATAGACTGTAAACAAAGTTGGAGTGAGTATGCACCCAGTCTTACTCCCATATTAGTTAGAAATTGTGGAGAAAAATTACCTCTCATATCCAATCTAACCTGAGCCCATGTATGTGAGTATAATAATCTTATAATATTTATCAATACTGGATTTATACCAGTATTGTACATTGTGTCCCATAACTTAGTTCTAACAATCGTATTGAATGCAGTAGAGAAGTCTGTATATACAGTATATATGTATATTACATATAGCCTATGTGCAGTTATCTTAACATACTTCTCACATAAATGGTGCAAAATAAAACAATTAACCATGGTAGAATATGTCCTACGAAAGCCAGCTTGAAGAGAAGATAGACCTCCTCTTTTTTCTAGATCTATTATAATACAATCTAACAAGATTCTGGCAAAAATCTTTCCCACAATATCCAGTAAACTGATTGTCCTGTAATTTTTCGGATCA
The DNA here is from genome assembly GCA_016271365.2 of Neoceratodus forsteri. Taxonomy (NCBI): domain Eukaryota; kingdom Metazoa; phylum Chordata; order Ceratodontiformes; family Ceratodontidae; genus Neoceratodus; species Neoceratodus forsteri. The sequence goes on from CM028136.1 coordinate 760,929,878, forward strand.
TACTTATTACCTTTTTTTGTAAATAGGGATTATTACTGCACCCCTCCAAGATTGAGGGATAAAGTTGTTATATACACATTTATTGAACAATGTTGCTAAAAATTCTGCCCATTGCGTATCCTTAATTTTAAATAACTCTCTCGGTATCATATCTGGTCCTGGTGCCTTATTGTGCTTGGGTTTTTCTATTGCCAATTTTACTTCAACACTTGTAATTGAAATGAAGTTCATACTTATCATACTCCTTTCCATAACTGGCCATGAATTCTCTTCAGTCATATTATACATTACAGTAGAAAAATACTCTAGCCAACCCTTGGAATCTATATAATTTACATTTTCTACCATAAGTTCCTTACAGCCTCTGGCTACTAATGACCAAAATTTCTTATTATCCTTAACTTCTATCATCTCTATCATTTGTTTCCACAGCTCAGCATAGAATTCCTTTTTTCCTGGATGATAATAAATTCCTATGTTCTTTCCTTACCACCTTTAAAGTGTCATATGTCTCTTTTTTACCATTTTGTCTATGTATTCTCAAAGATTTCATAAGTCTTTTTTTACTCAGTCTACACTCTTTATCAAACCAGCCCCTAGCCTGCATGTTATATGTGAAACCTTCTTCTTTATATAATTTAGGCTGAATTTCTGTAAAAAAGTTCTTCAATCTACCATAAAATGTAATAATGTCTAGTTCCCTTAATTCTAATTTAATCTCATCAAAAAATGTCTCTAATTGTCCTATAATTTGTATTTCTAAAGTCACCGTCCATCTAATCCATTTCTTATATCTAATTTCCACTTGAGATGGTTTTATTTTCTTATTTACTGTAATCATTTCCTCCTCCAATTGATCAGTATAAACTATTACTGGTAAATGATCACTTTCAAGTCATAGAGGTATAGTTAATGACTTCCACCAATCACTAGGGCCTCTCCAACATATTAAATCAAGTACTGTGTTTCCATATTTTGAGATATGTGCTGTTACTCCATCTTCATCCCTCTTCAATCTCCCATTCAGAATGTAAAGTCCATTATTTTTTAATATTTCACACAGTTTTTCCCATTTACTGTGAGTTTATTTTTTCATCCTTTGTTTTTCTTTTAGGATTTTCAATGTCTGAATATATCCACTGCATTACTATATTATCTGTCAGTCCATCGAACCTACCAACTCTGGCATTAAGGTCACCAAGTAACATTAGGTGGTCCCCTGGATATTCCATAGAGACCTCAAGAATATCACCTTCTAACCTTTACCATACCAATTCTTTATAATATTTAGATTTAACTGGTGGTACATAACAATTAACCAGTATTATTGATATTTTACTTGTCTCCAGTCTAAGAATCATATAGTTATCATCTTTAATCAATTCTTTAATAGACCTAAATATTCCATTTCTTACATGCGTTATTAAGCCCCAGCTCTTCTCCTTAGCTTAGCATCCTTATAGCTTGGGCATTGCAAGGTTTGATACCCATTTAGATTTATGTCTATTTTAATATCATGCCAAGTCTCTTGTAAACAAATGACTGCATTTTCTTTAATGTCAGCCAGTCCTGATTATATAATGTGGTACTATAACCTGCTATGTTCCAAGTCATAAAACTGATTAAGATTTGTTCTTTCTTAATCTCATCACATCCTTCATTTATTATCTCAGAGCTGTTTCATATAAGATCACTATTTAATTTTTTTTTCCTGGTCAACTAGATTCTTCTAATAATGGAAACCTATTATAAGTCTCAATTGATAAATTTATCACAGAATGTTCAGTAACATTCTTATCTTTCTTTCTATCTCATTTCTTGAAACCTGGTCACTTCCTTCATAAAGAGCATTCAAATTCACAACATAAATTCCCATCTTATCTAGTTTCTCATAACATTCCAATGTTCTTTGAGCTACTTCTTCATTTTTACATACTATATCCACCTGACTATCTCCACTTAAGCTTTCATGCCTATAAGTACTCATAATACCCATTCTCCGTAATCTTATCTGAAAGACACTGGAGATCAAATTACAAATAGACCATGTCAGCTTTCTTGATGTCTCATTATAAATTCCTGGATAGCCAAACATTGTTATTATTGTAGGGTTATCTTGCTTCTTAATGATCTCATTCTCTTTTTTATGTACAATTTCTGATTCCAATTCCAAACTTAATTTAAGACAGTTTAGTAGGTAGCTATTTCTCCACAAATAGTGTGCCACTCTCTTATGAGAAACTTTTATCCATACTGTATCTGCAGAGCCAGGATTTAATGGCATAAACACTTCAATTATATCTCCTTCATCAATTGCCAATTCAAGAGCTTCATTCAATATTTTAATTTTCCAAACCTTCAAGGTTACCTCTGTATCATTGTCCATTCTCTTTAAGCCATACAATTTTAAACAACAGTCTTTAACCCACATATTTCCCCTTTCCCATTCTACTTGTTCTTTATTTGTTGCATCTGGGTTATTCTTCAATTTTTCCTCCACAACTTTTACATCGTGTTTTAGTCCATTCATTTCCTGCCCCCACTTTACAGAATCATTATCCATAGACTTTGACAGTAGCTCTACACCTGTCCTACAAGTCTCTTCATTTTCTTCAAACCCTTTTTCTCCTTTTTGTCTCCCCTGTAGACAATTGCTGTCACTCTTTATTTGTATCTTACTCTGAACCTTCCTCTTATTTTTTCTTTATTTTTTTCACCTAAGCTATAGGCTCGTTATTTTTAATATAATCTATTAATGATAAAGAAGAACACTCTGGTCTTATTCTATTTTCTTAAATTTCTATCCTATCATTTATCTTGTCATCCATCACCATAACTGATGATGATTCCTTTAGGGACTGTATTTTATTCAAAACATTCAGCATCTCATCCATTCTATATCCATTTATGGCTATGTTCTCCTTTAATGTGTCAATTTCATTCCTTATTGCTATCAGTTGATCCATTAATATCAAATTCGCAGCATGTTGGTTTTTCATAATTGAAATGATCTCTTCACTAATTGCCACAGGATAGTACATCATAGATTCAGCCATTATTTTTTTCTCTTTTCCAATACTATCCTCCTGGTCCCATGTTGGTGCCAGGCTCTCAATTACCACCTTTGTATCAACAGAACCATTTAATTTTGATTTTTGATAATCATCCAACATTTTAAGACCTTGTATGGTATTTTGTAAATCTTCAATAATTTCCAGTTTTTTTACCACCTTTACCCAATGATTCCTCATTTATCAAATTCCTAGTTACAATTGGAGTATATAAGGTAACATCTTCAATTAATTTCTCCAAATAATCCTCCTCCAATACTCCTAAGCTACATACTATAGGAGGTGATGGAGTCATTATCAAATTCACATCTTTATTTACTCTAGGGGTAGACATAGAAAAACTCTAACTTTTTTTCCTTAATTATTTGATCCGCACCACTTCCTTCTTCAAACATCTCTGACTTAGATAATATCCTATTAAGATTTTTCCTTAGCAATGGAGAAATCCTGGTTTGTGTCACATCTTTACTTTCCTTTCTTTTTCCTTTCCTACTATTTTTACTTTTTCCTTTTCCTTTTCCATGATTTCTCTTACTATTTTTATAATCCATATCTTCACTTTCCTCTTTTCCTTCTCCACCCTTTTCTCCTTTTTTTTCTTTACCTCCAGTTTTTCCATCTTTCTTTACCATTTTCTTTTTGGCATTCCCTTCTTTTAACATCTCAAATCCTTTTTGTCCATTATTTGTTAGCTCGTCTAATACCTCAGTTACCCCATCATTAGCACTTTTGGCACTAAATGGATTACTGCTCTGGTGTACTTTTAACATTCGTCCCATACCCTTTAGAATATTAAGAGTTTTAGGGACATCCTGTATTTTATCTTTATCATTGGCTTTAGCTCTTGTGATTATCATAATTACCAATAGCTATTTTCAAATTACAAAGAACTAAAATATACACTACTAAAATACCCTAATAGATACTAAAAGTCTAAAAAAAACTATATGAAACCTACACACTTTCCCAGGAAGGTAAAAGGCAAAACCATCAATTTTACTAATTTACTAATTTTACTAATACCTCCTTGTGAGCTTACAAATGTTTTCAGATTTATAGACTATTATAGACAACAGTAAACAATTAGATGGTTTGTCTCTAATGAGTAACCCTCCGGATACTAAGGAGGTACAAACGTAAGATATATGAAAATATAAATATGGGATACAAAATCATTATTATTAGACTCAATTTAGACCCAATTAAATTAAATTGTGTGGAACAGTGCAAGGAAACATACAAATCAATACTCAATAACTTTTTTTTTAACTTTTCAGTACCTAATATCCAAAATAGAAAAGATTCAATTCTTCAGTTCTTCAGTAAGAATAAAACACCCTGCAAGGTCCCTCTTAATCTTTATTCTTCTTCTTCTTTATTCTTTTAGGATTAGACTGAGCAATTCCCTTCAGTTGAATCTTACAATTTTTACCAAAAGAGGCCGTTCTAATCAAGACATCGAATTCCCATATTGTTCCAGGGAAAAAAAAATCAGCTATGATGACTTTCACACCAGAGTCCCACTCCAGTAGGCTTCGTAAGGTGAACAGATGTAGAAACCCAAAGGTTCATTTTAGTTTTTGGGAGGGGGAAGGTTGCTGGTTTTAATCCCAATAAATCAAGTAGGGCAATCAGAGTCACTGATCAAGACTCCTAATTCACTGCCTTCTCAAAGGGATCAAACCACACAAATGTAGCAAAGATATTTAGCAATCTCTCTCTCTCTCTCTTAAGCACTCGACCTCGGCTTCCTTTCCTTACCAAGAGCATTCTGAGTTAATCATCTAACATGTGCACCTTTTTCTAGGTAAAATCACCTTACCTCCCATAGCCAATCAACACTATCTCAGGCTGTAACCAGGAAATAGGAGATAAACTAAAATTTTAATGATTTAAGTAATAAAGTACAAAAATAAATACTACAAATACTTATTACCCCTCTGTATATCAAGTCAACATGCCTTGCCCTTCTGTTTTTCACCACATCAACCCCAAAATCCACACATCTATCTCAGCATAGGTGAGTCACTCTCCCTTCCTATGTGTGAGTGGGCAAAGTGGGTAAAACAATTTTCCTAAGATTTCTAAAATTCTGGCAGTTAAAGCAAAAAAAAAAAAAACTAAACTAAAAAAGCCAGATATAACAACAGAGAAACCCAGTTTAAAGAGGGGCAGAGAAACGTAAAAAAACCACAACAAATAAAACAGAATGGCGAGCTCTCTCAGTAGATTTCTCAGCAGATTCGCAGCTGTTCAGCAGATTTCAGTAAAGCTCTTCCAATGCCAGTAAACACCATAAAAAAGGAGAAGACTTAAGGTTTCCATCTTAAGAGGCAGACCGATAGGCCCCCATGGGCTTTGCTGGAACTTCACCCCAGAAACAGGGGGCTTCTCGCACTGCTAAGAACTCTGCTCCATTTTCCTGGGGGTGTCCAGAGGCCTAACCCCTGGCTCTTCCTCCTTTGGATAGAAAACTCCAAAGATGGCCTGGAAAGAACAACACTTTTCACTTCCTTACTGTGGCAATGGTGGCATACCTTTTCAAGGAAGATTAAAAGCATTTGTCATTCCTGCTGCTATCACTCTTACTCTTTCTGTGATTCAGTGACCGTGTCTTCCTCCAGCACCGGGTACAGCTCAGATTTTTAAAATTCTTTTAGTAAATGCATATAAATATAAGGAAGCTTCAATAACTACCCATTGGACCAGAGGTAAAGGTAGACAAGTACAGAGTTTGACACCACTATAGGAAAGGGAGTGCCGCCCTTGAGTAGTATAACAGTGGGGAACTGAGAAAGAGAAGTATGATGTGAGTCTAGTAGCCCTTACCTTCACCAGCCACTGGAACAAGGAGATAACGCTGTAAGGCAGACGGCCCCAGTGGATTGTGTGGAAGAAAGTAAGGATTTTAAAGTCTGTGGCATCTACAAGGCAGCCAATTAGCTGCCTTGTAGATGTCACAGTGATGGGTCCATTTAGGGAGATTGGTGACAAACCGAATGATGTTGTGGTAGATAGCCCTGAGCCTACAAAGGTTTTTTTGCGTGGTAGAGGAGGAGTAGGAAAGTAAGCCATAGTCAATTAATGGCAGCAGAGGATTTTTAGCTAATAGGGCCCTGGTTTCAGGTATTAGAAACCATTTAACATGGTAAAACAGGCCTAGCCTCTGGTGAACCTTTTTAATAAGCTGACAGATAAGGTGTTTATAAGTTACATAGAAACATAGAAGTGTGTCGGCAGAAAAAGGCTCTATCAGTCCATTCAGTCTGCCCCTATCACTTCCCTATTTGTGTCTCGGTTCCTTTCACCCTATTCCCCTATCAAGGTAGATACCCAAGTATCTGAACTCAGTGATGGGTTGCCGTCATTATCTCTGAGAGAGAAGTTGAAATCAGTGGCTTTTCTGATCCCCGAGAATACCATTGACTTGTTTTTTTGGTACTGAGCACAACACCATGTTTGGAGAGCCAGGAGTGAAGCTTGCTGAAGTCATGCCGCAGTTTGTCAAGGAGGTAGTGGGACTCTTATCCTTGCAGAAAAGGAGTTCACCACCGGTGTAGAGAATGAGCTCTGTGTGATGGCAGATCTCTGGGAGGGAAATGACAACCAGTGAAAACAGTAGGGGTCCATAGAATGCAGAGGTACTCCGTATTTAATGGGGCAGACATCAGAGTAGAGTCCTCTGATCATTGTTTTATGTGACCTATCACATAAGTAGTCCCTGAATCATTTAAGTACTTTCCCTGAAACATTTAAGTGGTACAGGGAGTTAAGGAGTATGTTGTAGTACACTAGGTCTAATGCCTTGGTGAGGTCAACAAACACCGATCTAGTGAAGAGCCAGTGAAGAGCCCTTCATCGTTAGCCTTCTCAGTGAAGTTTGTGAGCCTCACCAGGGCAGTACTCCAGGTGGGACCTCACCATCGAGCTATACAGGGGTAATACCACCTCCATCTTTCTGCTGGTGATACCTCTCCCTATGCACCCCAGCATTCTACTAGCCTTCCCTACTGCTTTATCACACTGCTTTGTTACCCTCAGGTCATCAGATATGATGACCCCCAGATCCCTTTCCTGTTTTGTAGTTTCTATTCCACTTCCCCCCAAATGATACGTTGCCTTTGGGTTTCTGTGCCCTATGTGCATAATTTTGCATTTTTTGGCATTGAAACCCAGTTGCCAATCTCTTGACCAGTCTTCCAGCTTTTTTAGATCTTCCCTCATTTTTTCCACACACACACATACACACATGCACACACACACACCCAGTGTGTCTACTCTGTTGCAGATTTTTGTGTTGCCCACAAACAGGCATACCATTCTTTCCAGCCCTCTGCAATGTTTCTAATGAAGATATTGAAGAGGACTGGTCCCAGTACTGACCCATGAGGCACCCTGCTGGTTATCTTTCCTTCTTCTGAGTGAACTCCATTTACCACCACCCTCTGAGGTCTGTTACTTTGCCAGTTTTGTACCCATTTTACAGGCCCACTCCCAGGCTTCCCAGCTTGCTTACCAGTCTTCTGTGAGGAATGGTGTTGAAAGCCTTACTGAAATCCAGGTAGGCTATATCCACCAGCTCCTCCCTGATCCACCTCCCTGGTAACCCAGTCAAAGAACTCTATCAGCTTTGTTTGGCAGGATATCCCCGCTGTGAACCAATGCTGCCTCGGATCCTGCAGTCCACTGTTTTTAAGGTATTCCACCATCCTTTCTTTAAGTAGTGTTTCTATAACCTTGCCCACCACCGAAGTTAGACTTAACTGTCTGTAGTTTCCTTCCTCCTCCTGTAGTGGGACCACATCCATCCTCCTCCAGTCTGTGATATATTGTGAGTCTATACAGAAGAGACTCATACACGGTATGTCAGCTCAGTGGCCATCTTTTATTCTACTCAGAGATAATGGTCTTACATCACGGGACTTACACAAAGAAAGACTTACTGCGCATGACAGGAACTTACATATATAATGGACTACAATACTCACATGTATAAACTACAACTCTAATCAACTTCCTACCATATATACCCATGTATATACTACTATACATATCCATGCATATACTACACTCCTCCCCCTTAGACAGAAACTTGTCGAAATACTCCAACAGTAACATTTCTAACTTCTGGGCCAAAGTAGACTGCTTGGTACCCAGAAACAAGTTCGGGGATTATTCTGTCCCTTGGGTAGAACTTGTCACTAACTAAGTAACAGTGTAAGTAAGAGTCCAGTTACACAGAGGTACACGTTCAGTACATGACTTTACAGATCAAGTCTTTGGTGCTTCAGGGGATATCTGCAGGCTGGAATAACCACTGCTGATGGAACAGGAGATTCATTATTATTTGGCACCAGCTGCAATGGAACTTCACGGGTAGGAGCAAAGTCCACTGTGTCACTATCCTCAGATGGAGTGACGTCTTCTGCTGCAATTGCTGAAACCTTGAAATGCAGCAGGTGATCCACATGTACATGAACAAGTCACTGTCCCACATGAAATGCATAAGTCAAAGGTCCACGTGTTTCAATCACCACCCCAGGAGGCCAAGAACCCCTGGGATGTCTACAGTCTCGAACCATCAACCTCTCCCCAGGATGAAAAATCCATACTAGCTTGGCTGACTTGTCATGACCCTATTGCTGTTGTAGTTGACGCTTTGCGACAGTGCTGGCCAAGTCTGGCTTGAGTAATGACAAATGGGTACGAGGTTGACGTTTTAGGAACAGTTGAGCAGGTGTTCGCTCTGTGACTGTGTGAGGAGTGTTCCTGTAAGCAAACAGAAAACGAGCCAGTCTTTGAGCTGTAGGTACTTGCCATGAATCAGGTTTATTCCAAGCTTTTTTGAATGTCTGTACAGCTCTTTCGGCTGCACCATTTGATACTGGATGGTAAGGTGAAGTCAAAATATGTCGGATGCCATTCTGCTTTAAGAACAGTTTAAAGACATGGGGAAGAAAATTGGGGACCATTGTCCAACACTAACTCCCGTGGTAGTCCATAAGAGGCAAAAAGGTGTCTTAAAATGTCTAAGAATGATCTTAACACTGCCACATTTGTTGGTGTAGGTGCCTTGACTATAGCATCCACCTTGCTGTCTATTGGGCGTAGGCCTTGGGCGTCAATCTGGCAACCTAGGTACTCAACAGAATTTAGCAGAAATTGAAATTTTGCTAGCTTTACTCTCAGTCCATACCATTGCAGTCTGGTCAGAACATGGTCCAGGGTTGTCAAATGCTCTTCCACTGTGGGTGCGGTTACCAGGATATTATCCATAAAAGCATACTACATGGTCCAGTCCATGTAGTATCTGGTCCATTGTGTTCTGGAAAATTGCTGGCACTGTGGAAATTCCATATGCCAAGTGATGATACCAGTAAAGTCCTTGTGGGTGTTAATGGTAAGATGTGGTTCTGACTCTGGTTCCAGTTCCAATTGCTGGTATGCAAAGGATAAGTCCAACTTGCTAAAGAACTTGCCACCTGAGAGTGTAGCAAACAAGTCCTCTGCATTGCGTAATGGGTATGAATCTTGCTGTATACAACGGTTCACTGTAACCTTGTAGTCACCACACAACCTCACTGCCTTGTCTCGTTTTGGCACCACAATGATAGGGGCAGCCCAGTTGCTCCTCTCTATTCATGAGATGATACCATGGCTTTCAAGATGGTCCAGTTCCTTCTCTACTGCTCTGCTTAAAGCATACGGTACTGGTCGAGGCTTGTGGAAAATAGGAACGGCTCCTGGCTGCATTCAGATCTTTGCCTTGAAATCCCGGAACATGCTGTAACTGTCCTGGAAAATAGGACAATGTTTGTCCAATATTTTCTTCAGCGCATCTTGCAGTGCTTTGGTCACTGTATTTAAGCTGAATATCTTTTCCCAGTTCAATTAGATTTGCATGAGCCAGTCCCTGCCTAGTAATGCAGGTCTTTCTCCTTGCACCACCACAAGAGGCAAGGTCCACTTTCCTCACTCGTAAGTGACTGGCACTTGGATTTCCTCTAGCACTGGGATTTGCTCTCCAATGTAAGTCGAGAGCTGAATATATGTTGGTTGCAATGGGCACTGCTGAAGTTTCTCTCTGTAGATGTGCTCTGGCACAAGAGATACTGAGGCTCCAGTGTCTAGCTGCATGCTCACCAGGTTGCCTGCTAGCTCAAGTTGGAGGTAAATTTCCTTTCCCGTTGCCCGTGTTGCATAAACCATGAACAGGCGCAATGCCCCATCTTCTGTTTTAGTGGTTGCAGTGCCATCTGTGACATATTGTGCATTAGTAATCCGTGATGTATTTTTGTACACCCTTTGTAAGTGACCCACTTTTCCACAGCTGCAGCATTTCTCGTTTTGAAAGCAGCACGTGCTTTGATGGTGGTTAACTCCACATCGGTAACACAGTTTTGACTTTGTGGAAGTGCCCTGTAGTGCTGGCTTCCTAAATGTCTAGGGTTGCTGACAAGCATGTGATGGGCCATTGTGTGGTGGGGCATGTCCCTTTTGTTCTAGGGTATGGGTAACCTTATGAACTTCACTTCTTTATGGTTCAGAATGTCCTGCCAGTGCTTGGGAGCCTTTCTGAGTGAGCTCCATAGCAACTGCAATGTCACAAGCTGTCTTAAAAGTCTAGTTTATTTTTTTGCAAAAGCCTTTTTCTGTAAGCTTCCCCTTTCAGACCACAGACAAAGTGATCCCAGAGGGCATCATCCAGGGACTGGCCAAACTCACAAGTGCATGCTAGACGTTTAAGGCAATGATGTAGTCAGCAATAGGTTCACTTTCACCTTAGTTGTGCTGGTAAAATGTATACCGTTCAGCAATGAGAAGGGGCTGGGGTTTGAAATGCTTTGCAACTGCCTCAGTGACTTGCTCATATGTCAGGGTCAGGATGCCAGCTGGGGCTGTTAAATTCCATAGAAGGGCATACATCTGTGGTTGTAAGACTGCTAGGAAGACATCTACTTTTGCCATCTTCTGCTATTTTGTTTGCCTTAAGCCAGCATTGGAAACACTCTAGATATAAATCAAATGTTTCCTTGGATTCATCAAATTCAGGTACTCTGCCAATTGTAGTCATGATGTCTGTGGCTACAGGTAGGTGCTCAGTAGCTACTGTGTCTACACACAAAACAGAAAGTGTCTTTTTCTGGCTTTTTTTTTCTCAGTGTGTGATGCAGTTTCTGTGGTATGCTTCAAGAGGCTTCTGCTTTGTTACTATGGTCAGTGCCTGAGGACATACAGCAGCCGAGATGAAGCAAGAGAATGTTAGCTTTCAGGTTTAAGCCATAACTCATGCGCCTGGTGGTGACCTGCTATTAGCAGTGTTGTCTCTGTTTCAGTACGTCAAACTAGCCAGTAGTGCATAGTTGCTCTTTGCTTGTTTATCTTTCTTTAGATAAATCTGTACCCAGAGCTTACAAGTGAGCAATTTATGGAGTTTTCAACAAGTAGCCAGAGAGAGACAGTTAAGCAGCCCGACAAACAGAATTTAGATGCAAGGAGCTAGAAGGATTTATTATGCAATGTTAATTAAAAAAAAAAAAAAACCTGCATTCATTTACATGACCCTTCAGTTACACTCGTAGAAGCTCTGGTGTTGATCCTCATCGCCAATGTGCTATATTGTGGGTTAGTACAAAAGAGACTCATACGCAGTATGTCAGTTAGTGGTCATCTTTTATTCTACTCAGAGATAGGGGTCTTATATCACTGGGCATACACAAAGAAAGGCTTACTGTGCATGACAGGAACTTACATATATAATGGACTACAATACCGACATGTATAAACTACAACTCTAGTCAACTTCTTACCATATATTCCCATGTATATACTACCATATATAGCCATGCATATACTACACAGTCCTCTGTAAATTTTTCCATATGCAGTGATAGATTGAACAGGGTCATCAGAGGCCCAGCCAGTTCCTCCCTTAGTTCATTCAGTACCCTTGGGTGAACCCCATCTGGCCCCATTGCATTGTCTACCTTTATTTTTACTAGTTCCCCGAGAATTTTCTCCTCCGTAAAAGGGCTAGTGTCTACCTCCCTTCCCTTAATGCCATTTCCCCCCTCTGTGGCCCATTACTTACCCCTTCCTTTGTGAAAACTGAACAAAAGTACTTGTTCAATGTTTCTGCTTTCCTTTGGTCCTCTTCCATTCTTTTCCTGGTTTGTGCCACTCTCAAGATGGGACATGAGCATGATGGGACATGCTAGGTGTTCCTCCTTTTGTCTCCCCTTCCTGCTTCCTGGTGTCCCCTGACTGCCTGTCCCCACTAATCCTCTGGCAGCTCCACCCCCCAATTAGACACCTGTTTCACAGGGCTCTTTTAGTCTACTCACCGCCAAAATTAATTTCCAGAGTTAGTTTCCCCATACTACCTGTTACAAATTTAAAGAAAAGTCTCAAAGTGCCCCAAACACTGATCAAAAATATCTTTCCTCCACCTACTCACTTACACCTATACTTTAAGTATGGAGAGAAAATATGTATATATTCACCTCTAGGAGAGGGTGTCACTGGACACCAGTGAGTGTTAGACCTGGTGTTGGGGAGAAGGAGTACCAAAGAACAACAAGAAGAACTTTGTGTGGGATGGGTATAGGGAGGTGGGTGTCCCTTTCTACCAGTAGGTGCAGGGTTATGTGTTGGTGGAGTAAGGTACCACTTGAGTAGTGCAAGTTATATATTAGCACCATGAATGGGTCTGCAGTACCAAAGCAATCATTAATGAGGGAACTTTTTTTAAATAATAGGGCAATTTAATACAAAATCAATGTTAAGGGAAGGTGGCAGACAATGTGAAAGAAGTTAGAAAATCCATAATTAGTTTGTTCAGTTCTGTAACCATAACTGCACTAGTTCTCTAGAAGTAAGACAATAGGGTATCATAGTTAGTTGGGTAACATACAGTTCAGTAAAGCAAACTGACCTGTAGGATTTGATAGAACAGGCACAGCTGAGGTTATTGACTCGCGCACCCTAACTTTGGAATCACAAAATCTAACCACCCAGTCCCCTGGGATTACTAGAATCCCATCAGAATTAGACCAGGTAGGTCTCTGTGCAGGAAGTAGAGAGTTTTTAGAAACTCTCTACTATATTACATCATTGTTTACCTAGTTATGCTAGGCAGAGAATGAGTGATATCATTTAGAACTGTAGCAACATCATAAGCCTTTTAGCTCAGCTGCAGGGGAAGCAGTTTGAATCTTGGGAGTTCAGAGATTGTGAAGTTCCAGTTTGGAGAGTGAAGAGGAAGGAGCTCTTTGTCCAGCAGAGGGCAAGAGGTGCCTGCCAGCCTCCCTTGGGCTGGGCGAAGGAGCTCTGGTCATCATTTTTCTCACCCTAGTGTGTGGAACAACAGTGTGCCTACAATAAGTAGTTGAGACCTGTGTCAGTGGGACCCCAGTAGATTCATTTCCTTTGAAATGTGAACAGAGACTGAGAAATCAGTGGTACTAAGTGACAACCCCCGATGGACTGAGGATTGTCACAGCTGCCCAGAGAAAGAGGCTAAAACAGTTTCTGGTAAAAACTATGGATTTCAAGGAAGGAATGTTTCTTCAAATATTGTCAGATGCCTGGTAACATAAGGGACTACCAAACCGTGAGTACAGTGAGCATTTGGTTAAAACTTTTGCATTGTCTGGTGGTGTATGTGCCCTATGCTGGCTAGATTATACTTCACTGAGGATCCAGTTCACCACAGATATGCGCTGAAGTAATGTATTGAAGTAAAGGATGTCTCTAGCAATCCAGGAGGGGTTGAAGGATCCAGTTGTATGTCCCAGATGGAATGGCACAGACTGAGTGAGGCCAGGGTGGGCAGAACCTCACTTTTAGTCTTAGTTCAGGGCTAAATGGTTACTAGATAAGACATCATTGCTTGCAGGTGTTAACGTAGTCCATCTCATCAGGAGTTTGAAGTAAAGAGTGTGGTAATTCCCACTATATAGGCACATGGTCAGAAATCCAGAGATCCCTAAGCAAAGGGGTGGATAGTTTGTGTTTCTGGAAAACATTGATGTTGGAAAGTATAGTACTGCCTGTGTTTCTGTGTAAAAACAAATGTTTCCTCTACTGCAAGTTGTGTCATCTGTTTGGACAGTACAAACTTTGGGGACCACCCTAATGCTGCTTAATATCTAGTCAGAAAATAAAGCCATACAATACAATCCCAGTTTTTGGTTGTGCACAATCCCTCTGTGAGTCCAAGTAAAATCTTATGGGGCCCCTCAGATAGGAGACAGAGTATAGCCCTGGCACCTCTCTCCCAGAACTCAGAGTAAATATAAATGTTATTTTGTGCTCTAACCCCACGACCTCTTAGATGCCCAAGCCAAGTATTTACCCTAATGCCAGGGGCGATACTTATTTTCTGCCAACTTGTGGTTTGTTGCCTTGTCTGTGTAACAAGTTGGGGTGTCCTGGTTGCAAGATGCTGCTCTTGACCGGGGTAAGGGCTGCACAAATATTCTGTGCTTCATCTGACACTACTTTAACATAGGTTTTGCAATAAATGCCATATATAGTAAGCTGGTGAGTAAACGGAAACAGGGACAGTGTTCCATGAGCTCTAATAAAGATAATCATACTTTTGCTGCCAAATGAAGCACACCGCAATTCCTATAATAATACATTTCACTTAAGGTACCATTTTGTACGCTATATCTCCATCTACTGGTAATTTTTACACTCTGGTACTTTATCCTGTTAAACACAATATGCTGCTACAGGTGCTAAGGAATGAATCATGCAGTAGCTGTTTGATTCACAGTCTTCCCCAGAATATATCGCACAGTGGAGGGTAGGCCAAGGCAGGACTAGACCCTAAACTAGAGGTCATACACTAAAAAAGCACAGGGGTGCCAGTACTAGCCAGACAAGCCTATTCAAGTTAATTTTTTAAAAAACTGAGATCTTCAGCATGATTTGTAATATGTTTATATATGCAGTTCTCGTGTTTCTTATGGTTGTTTCTTTTTAAGTCCTGTGTGTGCCAGAACTGCTCCATTTTGCTTCACAATTTCCACACCCAAAGAACTAAAGAATGCACTCATAACAGCAAGAGACATAGTAGCTGTACATACGAACATACTGTATATTACAAAGCATGTAGATTTCAGTTAAAAAAAGTAACTTGAATTTAAAAACAAGATGTTTTGTTCTCTAAAAATTAGAGAACTTCTTAGTGGGAAATGGACTATGCCAACTGAGCTTGGAACTTCAGAATTTTAAAACTAGTTGCATGCGACAACTTCTTATGGTTATAAGAGTACCTGGAATGTTTGGAAATAAACAATCCTGATTGGCTAAGAATGATGTCATGCTATACTATAAAAAGAGTCTGAGAAATGGAGCTTTCTGATTGGCTGCAAACATTCTAGCAGCCTTATGTTAATCTTTTATTAACATACACGTAGAGCTTAGCCATATGCTGAACAAGGTTTAACACTGCTTAAAAACATTTTTTATTATAATAGCAATAAGGCACTCCCAAGGATTATGTTAATGGTCAGTTAATCACCCTCTAGGGGCATGTAGCACTCGGCTACACCTCGTGTCACAATACACCCCTAGAAGGTGATTAACAGACCATTAACATAACCCTTGGTCATGCCTTATTGCTTAATAATACAGCTATTGCAGCATAGGAGAAAAGATGCAGAGGTTTCAGTTTCAGCTTACACAGTAACATGGAACAGCATTGTGATTAAAGAAGGGAATTAGGGTCCATCTTGTCCGTCATTCCAGAGGTATGGCAGTTACTATAACAAATCTGAGTATAGACAAGCACATCTAAACTTAAGAGCCCAACTGATACCCCTACTAATGCTGTGTAACCCTTAATGCCATTCTCCCTCAGGAATCTGTCTAGTCTGGCTTTAAAGCCTGTATTGTGCTAGTTTCCACAACCTCACTGTGTAGGCTAGTCTGTGTGTTAACCACTCTAGGAGTAAATTAATGCCTTCAAATGTTTCCCCGTAGTCTATCCCCCCTAGTTTGAATACATGCCATCTAGTTCTATTTGCACTCCCCACCTCATGCCTCTGTGTATACCCTCCCCATCTGTCCTTTTTAGTACTTGGAAGACAATGGTTATGTCCCATATCAGCCTTTTCTTTCGGTGGCTGAATAATATGAATATGCACCATCTCTCCTCAAAGCTCTTGCTTCCTAAGTTACTAACCCGACTGGTTGCCCTGTGCTGGACTGGCTCACTCTCATCAATGTCTTTTCTGTAAAGCAGTGGCTAAAAATAGAAGCTGTACTCCAGGCGTGGTCTAGCCAAGTCCTTGTACAAAGGGAGGATCACCTCTTTATCACCTTATGAGCAATATTGGGAACATTTACCACACTGGGTACACTACACCCCCAACTGGCTCTTTTGGCTGGAGGTCACAAAGTAGAAACATTCAGCTAAAGCAGAAGACTGACTCCTCTCCCCCTCCAGGCTGTCAGTGCAGAAGCTCTGTTCTTGCACTGAAGGGCCCTGCTGTTACAAGAACAGTAACTGTAGGCTTTACCCCCCTTCAAGTTCAGATACAAAGTACTGTAACAGCAGCACAGCATGTATTGTACAGTGTCTTTGGCAACCAGAAAGGTATGTGTTATCAGCAGGATGCAGCCAGTGAGGTTCCTGCTGGTACTGACATGGAAACGGTCACAAATGTTGAATGTTAACATTTAAAAAAAACTTGTGTGTGGTACAAAAACTCCCTGCTATGAAAGCTCCAATTTGCCTCCACCTCAATGTTTTTGCCAGAATTACTTTACATTGTATTTATTTATGGAATTTTGTTGACCGGGTAGGCCCACTAGAAGTCCCTTTTTCAGACGCAACCTGGGGCGGGGGGGGTGATACAGATGGTAACCAATTGAAATTGAACCAGATTGAGCTGCTGGTGGTATTTTTTTTAGTGAACTGGGGAATTTGGCCAGGACAGAGGTGAAATTCCCCTACTGTTTTCGAGAACTACCATGGGATCTTTAACATCCAGTTAAACAACCATAATGTCTCATCTGAAAGACAGCACCTCAGGAGTGCAGTATCCCCCTCTTGCTGCACTACAGTGTCAGTATTGGGATTTACCTCAAGTGCATGGTGTGGGGCTAGAACCTACAACCTTTTGCTCTCCTGGCCACAAAAGTGAGTGTGCAACCTGCTGAGCCACTGGCACTGGCACATTGTATAGTAAGCTCTTTAGTTCATCTGTACCTGCCCCATAATCTGAAGGATTTGATTTTTTCCATTTTTTTTTTCCTTATCCTTCATTCTTGCAATCCACACAAAGGAAATCCAGCCCCTACAATAATTTATCAGTTTATATAGTTGGGTAAAGAAGTTTAAGAAAGGGGGAAGGGTCTTGGCTGCTGCAGACTGCTGATATCATACAAAAAAGCCTACGAGAAGGCCGGCCTGGTGGCACTGAGGGTTGAGGCGCTGGATGCAACACCTCGCTCCACACCGGTGACCCGGGTTCGGGTGCGGACTCGGGTCGTTGGAGGGTCAGCTGGGGGGAGTACAGCTTGAACGTCCCACGACAGCTCGCCGTCTCCATGGGAGGGCAGGGTGGGACGGCCGATGCCCACTGCACTTGTACGTCTCCGGGTGGAGGCTCGGGGGATGGCAAGCTCCCAATAGAAGGGGGACGGGCAGCCCTGACACACAGTAGAGGTCGGCGTCTAGCGCATTGACATCAGGGGCTAACACTGCGTGGGGGAAGAAAAACACCTGTCTGCTCCGGGATGACGGGCTTCCCGGGGCATGCTCTAATTTGCCCTTGCTCACTGACTACCTCCAGGCCTGACGAATGAAGGATCACGGGGTCTGTCGCACCTGGCCCCAGCTTGGGGTAAGCCAAGCTACATGGGGACTGGAAAGGTAAGTTCTGGTGAGCGGGTGGTAGGAGGATGACCCCTTTGATGTCCTGAAGGGTCAAGGCTGGCAGGAAGTAGGAGGGAAAAAGTACCATTTCAAAAAAAAAAAGCCTATGAGATAGGTGTGAGTGTGTGTGTACATATGCATATATGGAGTCGATTATCCCTTGGGCCCAAAACGGAGAACTTTTCCTAAGGTGGGCTGGGGGTACCAGTACATTCTCTAAGTCAATTCTCCACCATCAACACCTTTTTATGTTATCTTGCACATGCGCAAGCAACATCTTGTGGTAGTAGTAGAAATGCACAGGTGTGTTAGTGTTGGGGAATGCAGGGCACATTTTAGTAGGTGTGTCCCTCATTCTCCAATTAGCCAGCATGCTAGCGGTGACACAAGTATTATGCAAAGTGCCACCAACTTGAAACAAATGTGCCGCTGCAATCGGAGACAAGCTCGTCATGCAGTGGTACAGATGACACGACTCCCCTACATGCCTTGCCTGGTGAAACATTTCAGTAAACATGGCGGTGGCTCCCACCGTCCGTCTCTCACAATCCCCAGAAAGCTGACTTTGGGGGTGCCCAATCCCTCTGTCAGTATGCCCCCTTCCCAGTTCAATTTTTTTGCTGATGGGGGTGCCCAAACCCTGTCGGCATCATGCCCCCCAACACAGACACACTTTCTATGCCAACGGGGATGTCCAATCCCCGTCGGCTTCAGTACCCCCCCAAAAAAAACAGGGAGCACACTGGAAGCCCACCCCAGTGTGCCCAAATGTATGTTTTTGTAAAACCCGGAAAAAATAACTTTCTCCCAACGTTTTCTTTTTTTATTTGTCACTGTATACAAGAAAACGGTCCCTCGTCGCCAGAACGCTCATCCTCCCCCCCCCAACCTGCACCCACCCTCTGCGCACCCCACCTCCCGCAACCCTCATACTTACCTCTGGAGGTCTGGTGCACTGATCTTCTGTGGAGTGGAGACATCTGAACTCTTCAAAAGCTGACCACGAACTGAAGAAAATCATGGTAAGCTGTATAATGGCATCAATGGGGAGGTTTCAACTTAGGTGGATATCTCTGCCATTTTTTTGACTTTTGGCTCCACATTTTCAACATGGAGTTCTTGGGACCCCACCTCGAGACCACTGACACTGTCATTTTGTTATTCGGTCCCGAAAGGTCATTTCATGTGCACTGTGCTGAATCACCTTTTGGGACTGATTAACAAAATGACAGTGCCACTGTTCATGAGGTGGGGTCCCAAAAAGCCTATGTTGCAAATTTGGTGAAAAAAATTCCAAAAAATGACTGTTACGAGCGTGTGTTGCACAGTTTCCATGTACACTCTTAACTTCATCAATTTCTAATATTTTCACTCCAGATTTTCAAATGTGCCATTTTTTCACACCTTCTTATGGACAGTACAGCTGTCATTTTCACATCCTGCCCGAAATGTGTTTTTGCACCTGTGACACACAATGGAGCAGTTGCTGTGGGAAATCAATGTTCGAGCCAAATTAATAAAATCACAGTGACACTGTTCATGAGCGGAGGTCCCAAAATGTCTATGTTGAAAATTTGGTTATATTTTTTCCCCAAAATAATTGCGCTACGGGCGTGCGTTGCGCAGTTTCTACGCACTCTCTTGACTTCACTAATTTTTCATATTTTCACTCCAGATTTTCAACATTGCCATTTTTTTACATTTCCTTATGAACAGTACAGCTGCAATTTTTTACATCCTGCCCAAAATGTGTTTTCGCACATGTGGCACACAATGGCGCGGTCGCTGTGGGAAATCAATGTCTGGGACAGATTAATAAAATCACAGTTATATCGCTTATGAGCAGAGGTCCCAAAATGCCTATTTTGAAAATTTGGTTAAAAAATCCCCAAAACAATTGTGTTATGGGCATGCGTTGCGCAGTTTCTACGCATGATCGTGACTTCACCAATTTTTCATAATTTCACTCCAGATTTTCAACATTACCATTTTTTTATACCTTCTCATGAACAGTAAAGCTGTCATGTTTCACATCCTGCCCAAAATGTGTTTTTGCACCTGTGACGCCAAATGGCGCAGTCGCTGTGCAAAATCACCTTTCGGCTAATGAACTGATACTGACACTGTTCATGAGGTGAGGTCACAAAAAGCCCATGTTGAACATTTGGAGTGAAAATACCAACACATGCCTGGGGCATTAGGGTTTCCAACCGTAACACCCCACCCTGTAGAGACTGACAGGCGTCAGGGGTGTGACTTGGGATTGTCGGCTGTAATGCTCATGCTATTCCACTCACACCCCACCCTGAAACCACTGACGGGAATCAAGGTGTGCCTTGGACTCTTCGGCCCCACAGCTCACCTCATTCTCCTATATTGCACCTATCTCAGCGTATTTCCTCATGGAATGGGGTGAGCGTAAGACCCAAAGACCCCAAAGCACACTGCAACACTTAGAAACATAGAAACATAGAATTTGACGGCAGATAAGGACCGCTTGGCCCACCCAGTCTGCCCATTTCCCTACCTACTGGATAAGCTGCAGATCCTAGTTAACCAGCAGCCTACTTCTTCCTACCCCCAACCCCCAGAATTGCCTTATGACTATCCCATGCATGCTTGAATTCCACCACTGATTTTGACTCCACAACCTCCTCCGGAAGGCCATTCCATGCATCCACAACCCTCTCTGTGAAAAAATACTTCCTTAAATTACCTCTGAGCCGCCCCCTCTATCTTCAAATTGTGCCCTCTTGTTCTTGCACACCTCTTTTTTGAAAGATGCTACCCTCTTGGACTTTGTTGATTCCCTTGAGGTACTTGAAAGTTTCTATCATGTCCCCCCTCTCCCTCCTTTCCTCGAGGCTATACATATTAAGCTCCTTTCGTCTCTCTTCATATGTCTTCCGGTGCAGACCCTACACCATTTTAGTTGCCCTCCTCTGGACAGCTTCCATCCTGTCTATGTCTTTGTGGAGATTGGGTCTCCAGAACTGCACATAGCACTCCAGATGGGGTCTCACCAGCTGTCTGTACAGAGGGATAACAACTTCCTGTTTTCTACTGGTGATGCCTCTCCCTATGCATCCCAGTATCCCCCCAGCCCTCCTTGCTGCCCTCTCACATTGCTTGCCCATCTTTAGGTCATCTGATATGACTACCCCAGGTCCCTTTCCATTTTGTTGTTGTTAGTATCTCAACCCCATTGTGTACTCTTCCCTGGGTTTTTGTTTCCCAGGTGCATTACCTGCACTTCTTAGCATTGAATCTAAGCTGCCATACATTTGACCATTCCTCTAACCTTGCCAAGCCCCTTCTCATCCTTTTCACCCCACCCTGTGCATCAACTCTGTTGCAGATCTTAGTGTCATCTGCAAAGAGACATATTTTTCCTTCCAGTCCTTCTGCAATGTAAACTTATAAAGACATTGAAGAGGACCGTCTAATACTGAACCCTCGCGGTACTCCACTAGTAACCCTCCTTTCTTCTGAGTGGACTCCATTTACTATTACTCTCTGTGTCTATTCTCCAGCCAATTCTTTACCCAGGCTGTCATCTTGGGACCACTCCCAGGCTGGCTAACTTGTATATTAATCTTTTGTGTGGGACTGTGTCAAATGCCTTGCTAAAGTCTAGGTAAGCCATGTCCACAGCCCCTCCTGATCTACTACTTTGGTCACCCAGTCAAAGAAATCTATCAGATTGTCTGGCATGACCTTCCGCTGTGAATCCATGCTGCCTAGGGTTCTGTGCCCCTCGGCCTCTAGATACTCGACAATTCTTTCCTTTAGAAGTGATTCCATCATTTTCCCTATCACTGAGGTTAAACTAACAGGTCTATAGTTTCCTGCTTCTGCCTTGCTCCCACTTTTGTGAAGTGGAATCACATCTGCCCTCCTCCAGTCCTCGGGTACCACCCCATCCTCCCATGATTTGTTAAAAGGGTAGTCAGTGGTGTCACTAGTTCTACCCTTAGTTCTTTTAGAATTCTGGGATGAATCCCATCAGGCCCCATTGCTTTGTCCACCTTCAGTTTTAAGAGTTCTTTCAGAACCCTTTCTTCTGTAAATGGGCTGGTATCAACTTCTGTATCCAGAGTGTTACTACTGTTTGTTTTATGTACCTCCCCCTCTTCCTTTGTAAATACTGAGCAAAAATATTTGTTTAGTATCTCTGCCTTTTCACAGTCTCCCTCTGCCCACCCTTCCTCCCCTTTATTAAGCCTCACTATCCCTCCCTTGGTCTTCCTTCGCTCCCTGATGTACCTATAAAAGGTTTTATCCCCCTTCTTAACTGAGTTGGCTATCTTTTCCTCGGTTTGGGCCTTTGCTGTTCTGACTGCCTTCCCAGCCTCCTTTTGCTTTAACTGATACAGTTCTCTGTCCTGCTCCTTCTGCATTCCTTGTACTTCCTGAATACTTTCTTTTCTCTTGAACCTTCACTGTCACTTCCTTTGAGAACCATAGTGGTTTCTTACATTGTCTTGTTTTGTTTATTTGCTTCACACAAAGGCTCGTTACCTCTGTGATGGCAGTTTTATTATTCCCATTGTTCTTCCACCCTTCCTTCCTGCCCATTTGCTAGTGCATTCCTTAGGCACTCACCCATTTTGGCAAAAGTCAGCCTCCTAAAGTCCAGTACTTTTGTCTTTGTATGGCTTGACTCTATTGCTGTATTTATTGTGAACCATACTGTTCGATGGTCGCTAGCTCCCAGATGGCTACCCACTTCTACATCTGTGATCCTCTCTCCATCTCCATTTGAGAGTATCAAGTCTAATATTGCTCCCTCTCAGTGGGCTCCAGTACTAGTTGTCTAAGGCATGCCCCTGTGGGCATCTAGAATAACTGCACTCTAGTGGCAGCTGCAACTGCACTCCAGTTAACATCTGGCATATTCAGATCACCCATCAGCAATATCTCCCTTTTCTGCCATTCTAAGTATACTTTCTATTATTTCCTTGTCCATTTCCTCCCCTGAGAAGGGTGTATCTAACCCTGTGCGGATTGTGGTGCCACTGCCTGTCTCCAAATTTACCCACAGTGCTTCTTCTCTTCCCTGTTTACCCTTTTGTTCTGTTGCTTTTATTCCTTCCCTATGTAAAGAACTACTCCTCCTCTTTTACCCTCCCTGTCCCTCCTGTAGATAGTGTATCCTGGTATGTTTACGTCCCAGTCATGGTTTCGTGTGTACCATGTTTCTGTGACTGCCACGATATCCAGATGTTCCTCCTCCATCAAGGCCACTAATTCAGGAAGCTTGTTACCTAGACTACGGGCATTGGTACTCATTGCTCTCCATTTTTTGATGGCTTTACCTTCTGTTGCAGCATCCTCCACTGACCGTTCTACCTTGGTCTTTTTCTCATTTAGTACCCTGTTTTGTAGGGAGAGGCTGGGATTTTTCTGCTGCTTGTCAGTGCCTCCCCCTTTGACTAGTTTAAAAGCTTGCCAATGAAGCATTTAAACCGATTGCTCAAAAGACATGTTCCCTTCCTGGACAGATGCAGACCATCCTGCCAGTATAGGCTGGTGTCCCTCCAGGTGGAGCCCCAGTCCCCAATGAAGCCAAACCCCTGTGCTCCGCACCATTTTTTCAACCATTCATTAAACTGCATGGTGCCAATTACCCTCGCCTCCCCCATGCCTTTGACAGGCAGCACCTCTGAGAAGGATACTGTGTGTGCTACTTGTCTTATCCCCTTCCCAACTCTGCAATGTCCTCCTGCACTGCTCTAACCTCATGATGAGCCAAGTCATTTGTCCCTAGGTGGACAATTACGTCCAGCTCAGAATCCCTTGCAGCTGTTGTCGTGATCCTGAGGATGCGCTTCCTGTCCCTCCAAGCCATGGCACCAGGCAGGCACCTTACTTCAGTTTTCCCAACTCCTCCCAGTTCTATCCCCCTAATAATTGAGTACCCCACCAGGAGCTGCTTCCTTTCCTTGTGGTGTCCTCTGCCTCCTTCCTGTGGGCCTCCCTTGTGACAGCTATCTTCAGCCTCCTTAGTCTCCTCTGTGGGTGCATCCATAGGGGAGCTATGCTCCCCCAGAATGGTGTATGGATTGTGGAGTGGAACAACTGACTGGGTGTGCCTCTGTTCCACCATCCTCACCCTTCCTGAGCCCACTGAGGTCCAACTGCTGTGTTTTCTTTGCAACCTCTGAGGTAGTGGTGGTGGCTGTGGTGCTCCCTGGATGGGGGAGGTTCCCTTCCTACTCTCCAGTGTGGCCTGGGGGAAGGTCCCCGTACTACTGTCCAGTGTGGCCTGAAGACGGGCAACTTCCTCCCTCAGGGCAGAAAGTTGTCTGCAAATAGGGCAGCATCTCAGCCTCCAGAAAGACTCCCAGAAGACTGTTGCCCCACAGCCATTACATTGCACTACTCCCCACATTTGTTTTTTTTTTTTTGTTTGTTTTTGTGTGTGATTGGTTTGTAATATAGAAATATATATTTATAATATACAATGTGTATGCTTATATTGTCAATGTCTGCAGGGTAGGGTGAGGTGAAATGGCATGAGCATTATGGCTGATGTCCCAAAGGCATACCCCAATCCCTGTCAGTCTCTGCAGGGTGGGGGTGGGGTTGGCGTTAGTTAACTACTTCACTGCCATTCCTATTATGCATCTCTCTAACTCCTGCACTACCTGTGCCAATGCTAGCAAGACAACATTCAGCATTGACAAATGCTTGTTTTCCTTTCCCAGTCATGTACTGTAGAAGCAATGCGTTAGATGTAGATCTTTATGTATGTATGCATGTATTTGTTGTAATTTATGGATGTGGAAAGTACGATGAGACTTTGTGTCATAGTCAGTCACATTTTTGCAGGTTTGATAAAATCTTAACATCATAAGTTGTAAGACATAGTCTTTAGCCTGAGAGAAAACAAATGACATTTGTTTTTTTTAATCCAGTTATTTTCCAACATGAAAAAGTCAAACTCAGAAATTCCTCTTAAGGCCTAGGTACCATAGTAGATACAGCGCTTGTTTTCCAAAAGCTTTGTAGGTGGCTCTGGTGTAGAAGACCATATATGTTTAGCAAATAAACATCCTGAGTGAGGTAGAAGGACAGAGAGGGAGAGAGTGATTGGCTGTTATTTACAGCTGGGCTGTCCAAGTGAAAATTGGAGGAAAGGATGTATTTTGTTTGTTTTGCTAGGAAAAAGGTCCACTGAGCAGTGATCAAGGAGGTCCTGGATAGGCTGTCAAAATAAACGGAGACATCTGAGAAGTGCAGCTGCATTCTTTATTTATTCTTTATTCATTCATTACAAATTGGGTTTACAACCTTTGAGTCAGAGACTCATTTACAAAGGCACCTTGTCGCGGGGGGGCAAACATCAAGACAGTTATTACAGTGCAGATTAAAACAGAGGATAACATTACAGGTGCAGTAAAAGGAACATTTAACATAGATACACTTAGGTTACATAATGTAGTAGTTTTTATGTTACTTAGGTTACATAATGTCACAAAATTGTGAGTTACACTCATGGATATAGCAGGTCCCCAGAGAAGACAGCGAGTTACATCTCTGTTTGGACCTAGTAGAGAAGGAGTGGGTCTGGGGGAGGGACAGGCTGACCAGTGGACATTGTCGAGCCAGGGGGCAAGGCGGGTGGGTACCACAGGTTACAACAGGGGGTTAGTTGCACCTACAACAGCGGGTATTAAAGCTATGGTTCTGAAGGGCTGTTTTGAAGGAGCCAATTTTTGGCAAGCTGGAGATGCAGCTAGGGAGGGAGTTGAACCAGGTGGGGGCTCGGTAGAGGAAGGATCTCTGGGCAAAAGAGGTCTTGGTTCTGGGCACCTTGAAAGTGGCCTTAACAGAGCTATGGGTGGTGACAAATGATGATGACTGTTGTAGAGAGGTGGAGACCCCCGAGGGGGAGAGTCCTAGCAGTGATTTCTTAGCGAGAAGGCAGGCCTGGTGGAGCAGTCGCTCCTCAAAGTTGAGCACATTGGTGGTAGTATAGAGAAGACAGGTGTGAGTTCGGCTGGGGGCACCAGTCAGGAGCCTACAGGCCTTATTGATGGAGAGTTGGATTTTGGAGAGGGCAGTGTTGTCAGCTGTGGCATAGATGGGCAAGCCATAGTCCACGAGGAACAAGACGGAGGAGATGATGGCCAGCCTGAGGGCAACCTGAGGCAGGCAGTCCCTGTGCCAGGATAGCAGGCCAATCCAAGAGCAAATGGCAGCTGACAGGGCATTAATGTGGGTGTGGAAGGAGAGGGCAGTATCGAACGTGATGCCTAGGTACTTGTATGTGGTCACTTGTTCTAGCGGGTGCAGAGTGCTGGGGATAATCAAGAGGGGGGTATTTTTAGCTTTATTTTGGTGGTGGGAGAAGAGCATTGATTTGGTTTTCTTTAGGTTAATGACCAGTCTGCAGTCACCGAACAACCTTTTTTCTTGGTTGTAAGCTTGCTGGAGGGATAATTGGAGGGAGGTGGGATTGGGATGTGAGGTAATGAGGACTGCATCTTTGGCATAGAGGAGCATTTCACTGATGCATGAGCTGGAGAGGGTGTTGAGGTAGAGACTAAAAAGTATCAGACCCAGGATGGAGCCCTGAGGGACCCCGGAGTGGATGGGAAGAGTGCTGGAGAGGGAGCCGCTGATCTTGACACGCTGTGATCTAGTAGAGAGGTAGCTAGAGAACCAGAAAATGGGACTACCAGAGAAGCCAACTTGGTGGAGATAGTCGAGTAGAAGGGGATGACAGACAATGTCAAAGGCCTTGGAGAGGTCAATGAACACTGCTCCTGCAAGGCTGCCAGAGTCGAGAGCAGCATGCAGGTGTTGGGAGAATTCCAGGAGAGCCGTGGTTGTACTATGTCCTGGGTGGAAACCGTACTGCTCTGGGCACATAATGTCGTACTTGGTTAGGTATTCAGAGAGCTGGATCGACACCACTTTTTCAAGGGCTTTAGAGAGTGGGGGGAGGATGGAGATCGGCTGGTAATTGTTGGGGGTGGACTGGTCCCCACTCTTATGTATGGGTGTGATTTCAGCAGTTTTCCAAGCACTTGGGAACGGACCCAGGCATAGAGACTGGTTTAGAAGGTCAGTCAGGGGGACTAGGACTTCGTCCAAGACCATACGGAGGATCCTGGAATCGAGGGGGTCACTGCTGGGGTTATTGCTGCCTAAGGCTTTTAGCAGGTGTGGCCTGGCTTCTTGGAGGGATAGGGTGCTCAGGTAGAATGGTGGGTGATGCAGGACCAGAGGGAGAGAGGTGGGGATTGGGTCAAAGAAGCTGCTGGGGAGGACCGAGCTCAGGTCAGAGAAGGCAGTGTTAAGACAATCGGCTATGAGTGGCTCTGTGGTGGGGCTGCCATTGATGGAGAGCTGAGATGGTGGGGGGGTTGAGCAGGACTTCCCATTTAGCTCTTTCATATTATCCCAGAAGGTCCAGGCTGAAACCCAAGTGGAAGCGAGGGTGGTCTGGTAGTGCTCTGCCTTGGCCCGCCTAATGGCCCAAGTGCACTTATTGAGTTCTGTATTGTAGGCCTGTCTATCAGATGCCTTTCCAGATTCTACAGCAATGTGCCAGAGATTATCTCTCTTTTTGAGTCTCTGGAGGAAGGGTGGGGTGATCCATGGGGCATTTCATTTTTTGGAGCAGATCCTGGTGAGGGGGACGAAAAGGTCACAAGCCTTACAGAAGGCATTTGTGAAGTGGTCAAGAGCTGAGTCAATGTCAGGGGCACGCTGGATAGGGGACCAATCTAGCTTTGCTAGGTATTGTTTTAATTTTCTGAGGCTGCCGGGGAGTAAACGGCAGTGTAGAGTGACCTGGGACACTGGCTCCAGAGTGGAGGATGACCAGAGACAGAGGACTGGGGAGTGATCGCTAAGAGAGTCGGGGAGGACAGTGACATCCCGAATTTTGTAGGGGCGGTTAGATATAACAACATCTAGGAGAGTGCTGGTGCCAGTAGAGTGGTTGAATCTGGTAGGCTGGGTGACTAACTCGGACATAACCAGGGCAGCAAAGGAGTCCCTTATATGGGAGGCAGTGGAGGCAAGCCAGTTAACATTGACATCACCTAGGATGACTTGCTCCGCTTTGTGAGGGAGAGATGTGAGGTAGTCAATGAGGGGCTGGACCGCTTGGTTTTGATTCCTCAGGGGTATGTGGGAGACCATGAGGAAGAGAAGGCCCTTGGGCGGGGTCAGGTGTGATTTTTAAGGTGAGGGCTTGGGCTCCATAATCAAGTTCAGGAGCTGGGAGTGCCTGACCTATAAGGGAGTCCCATACGAGTAGTGCACAACCACCACCGTGTTTGCCTACTCGGTCTTCTCTGTAGATGGTATATCCAGGGAGGGTGATAGCAGAGTCAGGGGTGGATTTGGAGAGCCATGTCTCTACCAGTGCAATTATGTCAGGTTGATGTTGAACAACTCAGCACTGGAGGGCAGCAGATTTCTTTAGGAGACTGCAAATGTTTAAGGATGCAAAGCGGAGGCCAGTTGCAGTACAGGGTTTAGAAGAGCTAGAAGCCATAGGTCCTGGGTTTGGTTGTACATTACCAGATAATAATAATAGCAGTGTAATTATTCTGGTTAGTGGCCGGTGGCGATGGATACCCTTGGGTCGACACCCAGCTGAGGACTTTACTATCAGGGTGCATGGGATAGATAAAGTGCGAAGGGTTGGAATGGCAGGGGAGAGCTGGGTCCAGGTCGGGCCTTGGAGGGCGGAGGGAGTGGGGGTGTTGGAGGGTCACAGGTGTGTCGAGGGTGGGAGAGGGCCGAGTCACTGTGGGGTAGTCTGGGGATGAGGTGCCTAGTGTGGAGGAAAGGTGCTCCGGTCAGTGTGAGGTCTGTACCAAGAGGGTGAAGGAGAACCGACTTAGTAATGGAGTATAGGTACCCATAGCAGCTGAGCAGTAAAGGAAGAGTGTCCAGGAGTAGTAGAGCGTAAGGAGATGTACAGCAGCTTTGGCACGGTTGGGGGAAAACCCCTCTAGTGGGCAAAGAGTATAAGCTGCAAATGTGAAAAATCAGTATCAATCAGTAGAAGAGGGAGGGGGCAAAGACTGATGAATAGTGATAGACTGACCACACAATAAGTGAAATGATACAGGAACTGTATTGTGTTGGATTGGGTAAGTGTGCTTATGACTGGGTCCTCTAGTGGCTAAAAGATATAATCTGCTAATGGAAAAGTCAAAAAAAAAAGGAACAGGCAGGGAGGTTCTGAAGCAAGTTTTTTTGAGGGGGGGCACTGCAGCAGTCTCAACTGGACACAGAGGTCAAGGGTGCAGCCCACAGACTTACAGTTCTAAGAGAAGGCACACAGGGCTCAGGGCAGATAGCAAAATCACACTACCTTAAAACCTCTCTCAAAACTTAAATCAACTCTTAAGAAATTTCTACATCAGACTAAACATTACTTAAAGTGAGAAATCAAGAACATGTCAAGCAGAGGTCAGTCCTAGCATTAATTTCTTGGCAGCAGTTCCTAGAAGACTTCTGGATTGCTGCACATACTGTGAGAAACACTGGCAAACAGGGGCAAGTGAGATTCCTCCAGGGTAGATGCCAAAATTCAGAGTTCCAACCCGTACCTTGCTTGGAGGGTGAGAGTTGGGCAGCTTCTTCTTAGTCTGCTTACCAAACTGCAGAATGCAGTTTATTTGAGAGGAAACAACCCGAAATGGGCGTAGTAGTCCCCTTGCTTGGAGAGTGAGCGTCGGGCAGCTTCTTCTTAGTCTGCTTACCAAATTGAAAAATGCAGTTTGTTTGAGAGGAAACAGCCCGAAATGGGCACAGTAGTCCCCTCAACAGGACAAGCATTCAGAATGCTGCTGTCTCTCAAGCTGTGCATTACATATGGAAGAGAAGAGATGTAATAATAGAAATACAGCACAGATGACCAACAGAGCTAAAAAGGGATCCTGCACCCTTTACTGGAGTACCTATGATCTCCAGCCTAAGGCTATTCCTATGGAAGGCAGTATAGCCCAGAGTTTAGAACTCCAAACTGTGAACCTGGAAATCCAGCAGACTTGGATTTGAAACTGAATCCTACAACAACCAACTGCATACTGTGTGACCCTGAGTAAGGCCCTGTCCACACTACATCTCAAAAACCCCTCTGTAATGTTACAGAGCATGCAAACTGGTACCGCAATGGTGCGCGTTTACACCTGTAACGTTACAGAAGGCGTTTCCGCAACCGTTACAGAAACCTGTCGGGAGCTGGTTTCTACAATGGTTTCTGTAATGGTTAAATGACTGTACCATTACAGGTACCCATGTAAACGCACCACCATGTAGCTGGAGGTCATCCAGTAGACCAGCATCCAGTACACAATGCGCATAAAGCCAAGAGGGCAGGGGAACCAGGAAGCCAATGGAGGGCATAGAGTACACCCACAGAGGGGCAGCAGATGGCATGGAGCAAAAGCAGCAAAACAGCAACAAAATCCTGAACCCGTGAGCCGCCAGAGGCACACACCAGAGAGAAGAGCAGTGGAGAAACCCCTGAGGCACACCAGGTAGCAGCCAGCAGCTGTACAACAGGACAAGCAGGCAGCAGAGGCTGATGGTGCCCAGGGCAAACAGAGGGCAGTGCAGTGTGGATAACAGACCACAGGGGACAAGCGGCAGGTGACAGAATGCACAGCCAGGGGTGGGAAGTACCCAACCAACAGCACACGCCCAGCCCCAAATAGCAGTATTGCCAGAACACACCACACCGGCACTGCTGCGTGGTCACCCCATCCCCAAACCACCACTCGTGACTGTGGTGCACCAACACACCCACCCACCCTGTGCAGTGTGCCAACAGGACCCATGACAGACCATGGCACCACCTGGTCGGATGAGGCCACAAAATTGCTGGTGGAGTACTGGGCACAGGAGCTGGTGCAGGCAGAGCTAGCCAGTACCAGGCACAACACAAAGGTGTACCAGAAGATTGCAGACTATCTCTCTGAGAATGGGGTTGAGAGGACGGCAAAGCAATGCTGTGATAAAATAAAGCAGCTGAAAATGCAGTACCACAAGACCAAGGACAGCAACAGACGCTCAGGGGGTGCACGTGTGGTATGCCCCTTCTATGACATGTTGGACACCATGCTAGGTACCCAGCCAACCACTGAACCTGTCATCATCCTTGACAGCTCACAGGTGGACAGCCCACAACCAGTGTTGAGGATGATGGGGATGCCACTGGGGACCTGTGCCCACACCAGGGAATGACGGCGATGACAGTGTGCCATAGGAGACACCCAACACAGGTACATTGAATGTGCACTGCACCCGTATGGTGACTGGGTCATGGTGGGCACTGCATGGCATGCTGTTAGGGGTGTTACCCAGGCATGCGGCATATGGGGAGTGCCGTAGCACAGCATTAGGATGTGGCACGGGTGTGCATGGGGAAGGATAGTGAACATGCCGTCCATGGCCATACCACCTGCCGGTAAACACCTGCCATGTGTGTACGCCCACAGGTGGGGGGTGGCGGTGGTATGGGGATGGTGTAGGATGAGGTGTGGGTGGGTGAGGAAGTGGCATGTGTGCAATGGTGATAGGTGTGTTCTGCCATTCCAGAGCAAGACCCCGGGGAAGGGACATCCATGGATACCGACACAGCAGAGGCATCCACTGTTCAATCGGGCATGCTGGATGAGATGCTAGGAACCTCCAGTGACACCCCCACTGCTGGAAGAGGCAGACCTGCAAAGCAGCAAAGTGACCTTGAACCCCTGGTGAACCTCTGGAAGAGGAAGTCCAAAGCTGCACGACTGGCCGATGTACTAGGGGCGGTGTTGGAACTGACATGGAGAATGCTGCAGGAGCATCATAGGGAAATGATGGAGCTGGAAAGGGAGTCGGCGAGGGAGGAGAGGGCATGGGAGGAGCGCCAACAGAGACGGGAGGCTGAACAGACACAACAGTAATTTACTCAGATGTTTCAGGTCCTAGCTACACAATGCCAGCAATCACCCCATGCAGCCACACAGCACTCGGTGGTTGCTTCCACCATGCCATACGCCAC
This sequence comes from Neoceratodus forsteri, assembly GCA_016271365.2. Taxonomy (NCBI): domain Eukaryota; kingdom Metazoa; phylum Chordata; order Ceratodontiformes; family Ceratodontidae; genus Neoceratodus; species Neoceratodus forsteri. Next base: position 760,961,868 of record CM028136.1, read on the forward strand.
CACGAGTGGTGCTGGCACCACCACCCCACCCCCATGGCCCAATACTCCATGGTGCAGCACACTGGTGGGAGTCTCCCCCTGCCCATGTCCACAGGGCACCCCACTGGCATGTCCGACTATGCCACCCTGTGGCAGACCACCAACGATGACAGGTGGGCAGGCTGCATGACACTGCCAACCATCACCGGTATGCACCACCCACCCATGGCAGTGCACCACAGGCGTGCAAAACCTCTACAGAGTGGTGCGTACACAGATGGTGCCACCGCCCATGCCACCCTGCCACCCACATCCCAGGCACCTCCGTATGGTGTTGCCATGGCACAGCAGTACTCCACAGGTGGCACGACCACTGCTGCTGGTCTGCACACCACACCCCAGCCCCTGATGCATGGTGCTGCTGGCCAGCACTGCGATGCCCCAACAGCGCCCATGGCACTCATGCTGAGCTTCACACAGGACCTGTACAGTGATGACTTCCAGTGGACCTAACTATGATGCACCATGCCACCTGCAGTGGTGTGCCATCTGGCGTGGTGCACGGTTTGCCACACCTGATACTCAGTGTGTTCCCTGTCCTGCATTGGTGACATCACTGAGGGTTGCCCAGTGGCATCAGCACCTGGTATGGGTCAGCACTGTGTTCTGCACTCACGTTGGCACCCATGCCTACCTTGCTACTATTGGGTTGTACTACATTGTTGTATGGCATGTCTACATCATGGACTGCCAGAGGTCGTGACACATGGGGGTCACACGTTCTGTGCCTACTACTGTGTTCTGTTGTAATGGGCATGGCGAGGGTGGGTGGGTATCGTACTAGATGTGCACTGATGCCCATATTGTGGGCTGGGTTTGTGTATTGCATAGTCATGCCACATGACAGGGTCTGTGTCCTGCATCCACCGGCTGCCGCACTGTCCCACAGGGGCCTCGGGGGGGTGGTGTTGTATCTGTTTTCTGTTTAGTGCCCCATGGCACTTTTGCAGTGTTTACATTTCCTTTACAGTGTTCCATATGTATTTGGTACAGTCCTGTTGTGTTACAGGATATTGTATTTCTCTTTTGGTTTACTGGGGTACAACAGCAATGCACAGGGTCTGATGCATGAACATGCTGTCGCATTACGTTAATTTACATGTGATACTGCCACCAGAGGTGGTGGCAGCATTGGAATAAAGACTGCATGTGGCTCCATACAGTGTTGCTCTGTTGCTTGGGCTGTTTGCATGCATGCTCACATTGCTTTCTGGGGGCACCGTGGGGCTGCAGGTTCAATGGGGCAGTGGTGTGGTGGACCTGGGTGTGCTGCCTGGCTGCAGTGTGTGTGTTTTACCCACACAGCCTGCGTCCGGGGGGTCTGCTGTACATGACATACCCAGTCCTGGTGATGCACTGCATACCTGACTGTGGCATGCGGTGGGGTCATGGTGCATGGCTCGTGTGGGTGCATCACGGCCCGCCTACATGCCACATGTCAGCGCCCCCTCCTTTTTCTGTTTCACACCTTCTGCTGCTTCACACCTTTGGTCCATCACGTGTGCCATGGGGTGCACAGTGCTGTCGGACGCCATGCCATGTCCTGCCATGCTCTGTGTACACTGTATACACCACCGGCAGGCTGGGCATGTGGGTGGGTATCTGTCATTGCAGCAGTCATTGCCTAGTGCACCATGGGATATACTCAGCATTTCAGGGGTTGGGTACACACACTGGTCATGGCTCAGTGTGGGCGGGCTGTAATGATTTTGAGCCATTTTTGCACCTGTTCTCTGGCAAAGTGTACCATTTACAGTCTGTAACGGTTCAGAACCATTACAGCATTTAGGTGGTGTAGTGTGGATGGGGCCTTAGTCACCTAACCTCTCTGCGCTGCCGAGTTGCACTGGAAATGAGCTTCAGTTCAGTGTCCTGTATCACAAACAATTCTAAAATAAAAAGAATTCTTGGAAGTAGAAGCAGCGCATCCATAAAACCTGCTGTAAAAGAAACTCACTTTGGCAGCACAAGTCCAGTGCTAGCAATGTAATCTGGCCACACTAACCAGACAAGCGAACCATATGTATCTTACCAGTTAATCCAAACAGATAAAGAAAAACCTATATATTTTCACTGTTTCTTGACGTGAAGTTGTGACGGAGACCCAAAATGAGACAGTCAAGACACATAGTGTGATCCATGGCAGAAAGAAGGCTGACTGTTGAGCAGTCATACTAGCCAAAAGAGGCAACAAAGTAGAAGATTATACAATTGCGTGATACTCCGAGGAGAGTGCAGAATCTTCAGGAAGCTTTAAAGTGCATTTTCTTGGGCCATCAGAAAATTACCTACTCTGATAACCAGAAGCATGAAGCCAGCTGAGTATCGTAGGCTAAGAAACCTGAATGACATGACCTCAATAATTCTTACCTGTTATAAAACTGATGCTAGACTTTGGATGGGTATGATGATCCAAAGTCGGCCGGGGGGGGTGGAGTCATACCAGCTTGGTAGCAAAGAACTCTAAGCTTTGTGTTTAAATCATTCCTTATTGTTTACCTGGAGGAAGGTTTACATGTACTTTTCTCGGCAGTTTGAATTATACTATTTAATTAATTCATAATGTAAACCCTAGGTGGTGCTGTTCCAAGAGCTACTACCCCTGCCTGCATGACTAGGCACAGGTTGAGGGGCCTGAGCTCAGTGAACGAGTGCCTTCACCCAGAGGGTTGGTTTAAGGGTAGCGTAGCTGCTATGGGTACAGCCCTCCGGGGCACTAATACCCCCCCTAACCCCTCTAGTGGCTTACACAGGTCAGCAGATAAACAATCACATATGACATAGGAACACAATACTGAACCCATACTTGGTACATTTACCACTAGGGCTGGATCAGCTGCAATGCCCCTGAAGACATCCTGTGAAACAAGAACTGCAATAGAACTGTTCAATGGCAATACAGTATCCCCTCCACAAAAGTACACACTAGCCAAGTTGAATGCAGAAAGAATAGAATCTGATTTATTCAGGGGACATGAACAAGGGTGGGGCAGTACTCTAGCATTTGATTTTAGATCTGATTTAGTCATGCTAAGCATGCATTAACTAGGAGTCCTTCTGGCACAGTCACACACTCTGGGTACCCAGTTGTTCTACAGGCTAGCCTGGAGCATTGCTCAGGGTAGGCTGGCGTTGCAGCTGTTGTTGGGGCCCTTAGGAAAGAAAACAATCAACATGCACTTCAACCCAAAATTTGTATTCCGGAGCCGGATGGCTCAGTTCATAATGAATCATTACTAATGACCAACACAAACAATAAAATTAGATGACACACAATGATTTGAGCTTTGTTGCAGGGAGCTACCCTGTTGGTTACTCACGCTACCCAGACCAGGAGGCAGGATTGATGAGATGAAGACCCCAGGATGGTATGCTGGTTTGCCAGGGGAAGCAGGGGCCACATGATGCATCGTGGTGGTCGATGCCTGTTCGATGGTGTTGAGCAGGGAGCACATGCCAAATCCCCAAGCGGGTCTTTCAGCAGATGAGTCTCTGTGGCATAAGCTGCAATCTAGGCCAAGTTGGTGAGGCCCAGACCAGGTGGAAAGTTCACATTTCAGTCTGTTTAAGTGCTGGAGTAGTTTCCAGCTAGCATAACACATTCGATGGTAGGGAACCAAATCACGGCCCTCACAGTGCATTCAGCACACTTATAATCAAAACAGTAAGATACCACAGTTCACTCTTCAAACTCCAACTCTCAACTGACACACAGCTGCACGCAGCTCTGGGATTTCCCAGTGATCCAAAAGGTTTGGCTGGTTAATCCATCTGTCCATCACAGAAAGGGCTCCCCTTCCAGGTCCATTTAAGCGCCGAACACTAAAAACTACAATTCCTACAGAAATTCAGTTCTCCAAGAACTCTAAGGACAATCTCCATTTTAGCCACCCCCCCCCAAGGTACCGTCTGGCCCAAAATGACAGTCCAGAACCAAAATGGTGGCTTTTAGCAGAAAGTCCATGCTGCAAAGGAAGGCATGTTAGCCAAACTACTATAATTATTAAAGCAGATAATCAACAAACAATCACAGATCCTATAAGGGCTCCCTCTGCACACATTGCGATAGCAGAATGAAGCATCTTTACCACAGCCCAGGAGGGACTCAAGCCTGAAACCACTCGGCTCCCACCCAGATCAACTATATCCTAAGAAATAGACAGTGGTTAAAGAGACAGGCACGGAGCCTAAAAGGGCACTCTCATGCAGGCATATTCAACACTGTTAATTAAGACACAGAACACCAGCCTGGCAGTGAGCATTAGGCAAGTCCAAGAAGACATTTTAGGAACACCCATTCGTAGGGGGGTTACACCTTTCTCTGCCTGGAAAGAACCTGGCATCCGCAACAAGTCTATACTTACTATAACATCAAAGACATTACACTACTTGAGACATACATGTTTCATTGATATACCATACAGAAATAAGGAGTGATGCATCAGTAAATGTAAGCTTATAATATTACTATACTTATTCATGACATATTCTATACTCTGTAATAACAGCAGGTATGCATTCGGCATACATATAAATGATTTCACTATGATTCAACAGATAATCACATTAGACAGGTTTGGGCCAGTTGGTAGACATTCAGGTTTTTACCATTTCCTGCACTCAAAACATAGATGGGGGCCCATCCATATCAGCTAATTTGGGACTAAATGGGGCAGGAGCACCACGTTTTGAAGGGAGGTCAATTAGCTTTGATGCAGCACAGAAACTCAATTTAGGAAGTGAGCTTTCAGAAATATAGACTCCTTTATGGACAGCATGTAAGGGGAGGTCCACAGGCCTCCCAGGGGAATCATAACTGAGACGTATCACTGGTTTAGTAGCTCTTCCAGACTTTCGAGGAGGAACAGACATAGGCTCTGGGATTTCAATACTTGCATTAGATTCTTCTCCTGTGGGGAGGGGTACCTCTGCACTGGTTGAAGGTTCCAGATTGGGAACACTGTCTGCTCCTTACTCTGTTGATTCTGTTTCCACCATATTGTGCTCATCACTGGATTCTGTAGAAGGCCCAGATTTATCATCCAGGGAAAACTCTTGACACATTTAGATCTGGCAACACTTGACTGGCACTGTCAACCTCAGGACTTCCACTTTCACCATTTACCACAGCAGGGTTGGAATCATTCAGTTTGAGCAGTTTAGTTTCTGGTAGGTCACCAGGGTCATTTGTAATAGCCTCTGTTTCTGATAAATTGAACTGTTCCACCAGACACAAAGAATCAGCTACTTCAGAAGTCACACTTGGCACATCACTTTCAGGAGGCACATACTCTGAGGAGGAAACTGAGGGGTTAGGCAGTCCCGAAGGCCCAGCTTCATCCCCGTAATTGCACACAGGAATCCCTTGAAATAATTGACTTAGTTTGTAAGAGTCCTGGACAGCTGGAGAAGGTTGACTCTGTCTCTTTTTGGCAGCAGCTCGAGTCACAGGCCCAAGAGGGGCAGCATCTGAGGGTTCAGAATCAATAATTACTTGACCAATAGGCAGCAAGTAATTTCTGCGCATAGTCTTGATGGCTCGAGGATCATTCTCAGGGTGTACTTTATAGACTGGCAGGTCATCCAGCTTGCTTACTATGATGCATGGAAAATGGTGCCACCTATCAACAATTTTGTGTTTTCCATGTAATCCCAGGTCTTGTAGTAACATGCGGTCTCCAGGTAACAACTCCTGAGCTTTTACCCTTTTATCATGTCTTTCCTTGTTGGCCAAATTTCTTTTGGCTGCCATAGTTTGGGTCAGTTGGTAGGCATGATTTAGCTGAGCCTTTAATTTCTGAACATATTGCAAGTCATTTTCAGCATGAACCCCATCCGGAGACACTCCGAAACAGATGTCTGCAAGCAACTGGGCTTCCCTGCCAAATATCAGATGGTAAGAGGAAAACCCAGTAGCATCACTCTTGATGCAATTATAGGCATGGACTCGGGTACTGACCTGTTGACTCCACTTGTGCTTGTCTTTGGGGTGAAATGTACCCAGCATGTTCAGAAATGTCCTATTGAACCATTCGGGTTGTGGGTCCCTCTGAGGGTGGTAAGGAGTGGTTCTGGACTTTCTCACTCCACAAAGAGAGCATTTCTTTTATCAGCCAGCTTTCAAAGTCTCTCCCCAGATCAGAATTAATTCTCTGAGGAGTGCCATAATGGACGAAGAACTTCTCTACAAGAACCTTGGCCACTGTGGATGCTTTCTGATCTTTGGTGGGGTAGGCTTGGGCATGCCTTGTGAATTGATCTGTCACAACTAGCACATTCCCAATGTTCTTTTGGTCAGGCTCAAGACACAGAAAGTCGATACATACCAGCGTGATTTAAGAATGCATGGGATAGACATAAAGGAATTCTGGAGGTCAGGGGTAAGGGGCAACAGACTTCTAGGAAAACATAAACTGAACTTACAAGCTCAAATGGGCAGACTGGGTGGGCCATAGGCCCTTATCTGCCAACACTGTCTATGTATCTATGTATCTAGCTCCACGGGTGCGCTGGTGGAGATATTGACTAATGGAGCAGCCTTTTGAGGTAGGGCTTTCCTTTGAAGACAACGACTGCATGTTCCAACATGGGTCTCAGCGTCAGCCCCATTTTTGGCAAGTAAAATTGAGAATGGGCTAGGTCAAGAGTCCAATCACAACCCAAGTGTCCCATTTGATTGTAGAGGGTACAAAGCACTAAATGTTTGAAAGTGGTGGGCAATACCAGCAGCTGTTTATCCAGCTGGCCTTGACGATTTACTGTTTCTTGATACAGAAGCTGATTACATAACTTAAGTCTGGGACCTTCTCTAAACAATAATGCAGTCCGTGGGTCAGAAGAACGAAGTTTAGTCACATCTTTTCCTGCATACAGGGCATAAAGTTCAGGTCTAATCATGGGATCTTGGGTTGGGCCCACAGTATATTTTCATGGTCAAACTGCAGTAATGCACTGAGGTCTAATGTTGCAAAATGGCAGTAGGCTGCAGGGGCACATGTTTCTGGGGGCCCCAGGCAGTCCACTAGGCAATCAACAGTGTCCGAAGACGGGTGCTCATCTTTATCAAACTTCTGACACAGCGCTTTGATAGATTGTTCAGACAACCTCACCCAGTTGTCATTGGGGTTCGGCCTTCTTGAAAGGGTGTCTGCGTCAATGTGGCTCAGGCCAGGTCAGTACTCCACCGCATAATCATGTGTGGAAACAGCAGATAGCCACTGGAACCCAGTGAAGTCCAGTTTAGCTGAGATCTGGACATAGGTAAGTGGGTTGTTATCAGTTTTAACTAAGATCTTGGCCCCATAAAGATATTCATGAAATTGGTCCACCACAGCCCATTTGAGGGCAAGAAATTCAAGTTTGTGAACTGGGTAATTTCACTCAGAAGGTGTCAGACTTCTACTAGCAAAGGCCACTGGATGCAGGCCTTCTTCACACTCTTGATACAGAACAGCCCCCAGTCACTTCAGGCTGGTGTCCATGTGCAGTACATAAGGTTTAGTAGGGTCAGCATACGCAAGCACCGGGGCATGGGTGAGTTGATGAATAATTTCATAAAAAGCAGTTTCACAGTCGGAAATCCATCTGGCTCCAAACAGTTCATACGTCTTGAAATAGGTCCTATCTCCCTCCAGGATGGAGCATTTCTTGTACTTTCTGTTGGTGGGAGGATAGCCCTGAGTGAGACTGAGCAAAGGGTGAATGACTTTGGAATAGTCTTTGATAAACCAGCAATAATTGCCGAAGAACCCCAGAAATCATTGCATCTCTTTTAAATTACTTGGCAGGGGCCAGGAGGTCAGAGACTCCACCTTGCTTGGATCGGTTTGAATTCCATCAGCTGACACTGTGTCCCACATATTTTTCAGATGTTTGGAAGAATTAATAATAATAATAATAATTTTTATTTATAGGGTGCCTTTCAAGTGTCAAGGCGCCGTACATAATAACAATTAAAACAAGCATCATAAAAAATATAAGCAAACCACACAATTAAAATGATCAATAGTCAGGGAATGCTGTTTCCCATAAAAAGGTCTTTAGACTCCTCTTAAAACCCTCCACAGAAGTGCACTCCCGCAACCGACGGGGTAGAGAGTTCCAAAGGGTGGGGGCAACATACGAGAATGCCTGAGCACCAGAAGATTTTAAATTCACCCTTGGAACCTCTAGCAACCCCTCATCGGCCGAGCGGAGAGATCGATCAGAGCAATAGGGAACCAGCAGTTCTTTCAGATAGGCTTGGCCCAGATCATGTAGGGCTTTAAAAGCTAGCAAGCCAACTTTAAAGGTGATCCGCCACTGAATTGGCAGCCAGTGCAGTTCGTACAGCACCGTGGTAATATGACAGGATATTCTAGAACCCATCAAAAGCCGAGCTGCAGTGTTCTGCACTAGCTGCAGATGACGGATTTCAACCCCAGAAAGCCCTAAATAAAGGGAGATGCAATAATCCAGGTGCGAGGACACGAAGGCATGGACTAAAGTAGGCAGGTCAGCAGATGGAACAAGATGCCGAATCCTGGCGATATTCCTAAGATGATAAAAGGAAGACTTGACAACTGCTGACACCTGTGAATGCAGTGTCAACCTATCATCAAGAACTACCCCCAGGTTCCGCACCCATTCAGAGGTCAGGAGAGAAACGCCACCAAGAAAAATTCCAGAGGACACAACACTACCTGACCCCCCATCTGTGAGCCTGGGTCCACAACCAGTACCTCAGTCTTATCCGAGTTCAACCTCAGCCATCTGGAATTCATCCACTCCTGGATTTCTCTTAGACAGCTATTAAAGACCGAGAGAGCTCCCTCCTGGTCGGGGGCACAAGAAAGACAGAGCTGGGTATCATCTGCATAACAGTAAAACCTCAGCTCATACTTTCTTACAATGTCTCCGATGGGTAGCATATACACTGCAAATAACACGGGTGACAATACTGAACCCTGAGGCACCCCACACGACAAAGCTGTTGAATCCAGATAAAAAACCCCGGACACAACCCTTTGTGATCTCCCAGTGAGGAATGAAGTGAACCATCTTAAGATGGTTCCAGATATTCCACAAAGCAGCCTCAGGCATTCTATCAACATCATGTGATCTACATTGTCAAACGCTGAAGAAAGGTCAAAGAGAACCAAGATGGAACGGCTCTTCCAATCTCTAGCCATCAAGAGATCATTGATCACCCAAACCAGTGCTGTCTTGGTACTATGTCTTTCATGAAATCCAGACTGGAGGGGTTCATAGATGTCGTGGATGGTCAAATGGTCCTCCCAGTTGTGCAGCCACTGCTTTCTCAGTCACTTTCCCAGCAAAGGGAAGGTTAGAGATAGGTCTGTAGTTTTCGAGACAGTCAGGGTCCAAGGTAGCTTTTTTCAAGAGGGGTGTCACCACCGCCTCTTTCAGAGAGCTAGAAAACTCACCAGATTCCAAGGAGCACCTGACTATCTGCACAAGAACAGGACCGATGGTATCAAATCAACCCAGAATTAGGGAGGTCAGTCCAGGATCCAAACTACAGCATGTAGGGCACATATGCTGGGTGATCCTCATGACATCCATGAACTCCAGTTGGCTGAAGGAGCTCCAGGAAAACTGAGGCACCGTGATCTCACACCGGTCCACGGCCGCTCCCCTAGAGTGTGATGGCAACAGTTCTGCCCTAATGTCAGCCACCTTATTTGCAAAGAACCAAGCAAGCTCGTCGCACTCCAATTGCAAGAAAAAGCTTTCCGAACTTGCAGACAGGCTGGGTTTCACAGTCTGTCCACAGTTCAAAACAGCTGAGCTGGTCAATTCTGAGCAACCGCGATCTCCCTGGACAGGAATTCTGCCTTCTTACGGGTGATAGCGGATTGACAGACTGAATAATGATCCATCAATCTAAAGTGGTCGGCACCTTCGCCAGCAACACTCTAACCTTCGCCCCTGTCTCCGCATCTCCCTCAATGTGCCATCAAACCAAGGGGACTTGGGGCGAATGGGAGGGGGCGAATACAAACTGGAACAATAGAATCCAGAACCCCCCCCCAAGGCTATATTATAAGCCGACATGAGGGTCTCTGGATCACTGCTTGCCAACGTGGGAGACGAGAGGTCAAGCAGCGCCGCAAGGCCTCGGGAATCTATATCCCACAAAAGTTGGTACTGTACCTGACCAACTCCACAGGAGCAGGCCTTCTAGAGGGGGTGCAAAAACTAAACCCCACGGTGTAATGGTCTGACCACCCAACGGGTTCCACCCCCACATCGGATGCCTCGACCCCTAGGAGGAAGATCAGGTCCAAAGAGTGTCCAAATTTATGTGTAGCAGAGGAAACTACCTGTATAAGGCCCAGCGTTGTCATTAGCTGGAGGAAGTGTTGACCAAATTGAGAGAGTTCGTCGTTGACCCAGGCGTTAAAGTCACCCAGAACCATCAATCTGGGTGACTCAAATGCCATATCGATGACGAAGTCTGCCACTTCCTGAAGGAATCACTTCTCATCACCGGGTGGATGGTAAATGGGAGCAATTCAAAAGCCTACACCTGCTACTACTATACACTCAAAGGACTCACCCCCCCAATGGGACCTCCGTGAGGCCGAGTTCGGTCTTAAAACAGACCAAACCCCAGCCCCCCATGATCCAATCTTGGACGGTGTAACACAGAGTACCTGGCTGGAGTCATAGCCTCCAAAATGCGGCCAGAATTTTCATCCAGCCAGGTCTCAGTAATGCAAGCCAGGTCCACTGTACCAACAAGATCAGCAATAATTGCTGTCTTGTTTTTAATGGACCTGGCATTGCACAGCACCACTTGAGCTGGACGAACCTCACGGGCCACCCAGGTCATCTGCCCATGATAATCAGTGGTGCCCTTGGGTATGGGCACGAGACATGGAAAACCACGGTCTGGATTCCATTTCACCCCAGGGAGCCTTCTGGACCCGACCACCCCAATACGATGTCCTCCCTCTATCATCCCCTCTTTTTCATAACCCTGCACCCTTCTCCCTCTCTTACATGCAATACCCAGTGACCTACATCACTGGTAGGTCTCAAACTGGAGAGGGGGAGAATAAAAAGGGCGTAGGGCATGAAGAGAGGAGGATGAGTAGTGCACAACAGTGGGGGATGAAGGCCAACACATGCTGTAAGCTATACTACTGACTAAAAATAAACAAGCAAAACCTTAAAAAAAAATGAAACTAACAAACTAATAATGCCCACTTAATAAAAATCATTTAAAAGCCCCACCCAACACCCAAGTTAACTTAACATCAATTCAGAGCCTGAAATTTAGAGACCCTGACAACCCCCCTTAAACACAAAATAACCCACTAAAACAAATACACAGCAAAACAAAGCTTAGGGACTCTCACCCCCCAAACCCAAATACATAATACAACAAAATACAATAAATGCATCTTTAATAAATAGCAACGAATAAAAGCACAGCAAAAATTGCACACAATAAATGGCACCAATCTCACCCGTAAAAGAAAAACACGGTGCAGACTGTGATGTCTAATGTTTCATGCAGCCAAAAGAATCCTGGGGGTCTTAGGTTAATGCAGATGCGCATACTCGGCGTTCACTGGAAACTTAGCGTGAAGCAAGGAAAATGGAATATCTCACCTACATAAAAACTGATGGCTCAATGTGCTGCCGAACTGATTCTAGGTGAAACGCAGCTGAAAATGCTACCACGCGGTGAAATCAGAATGCCAGAAAGACCGACTCGCATAACCACGACCCTCGGCATGCATGCATGCACAACACTTCCGGGTATGCTTACATATCGACCGTGTGATGGTCTTCTTCAGAGCATACCTATTACCGATGTGAAACCCATTTATACAAAAAACGGCACCATCATTTAAAGATATATATCAAAGCCATGTTTAAATCACCAGTGCTCAAGCTTAAAATAATAATACAAGCCACATGCACAGAGTGTTTATCATGCAAGAAAAGGTGAATTACATCAATACAATTGAATTTATAAACTACGCAAAACAAGGAACTTAACAAGATCTACGGAATTCCATTTAATTTAACATCAAAGATCTAAACAATTAATGCTAAAATGGAAACGCACAAAATTTAAAGAAACGAGCAGAGCTGGCAAGTCATGCTCATTAGAAAGTGGCCAGAGCACGAAAAGTCATGGTCACAGTGTGCTAGAATAAATAAAACTAGTTAAATTACTCAGAGAGCAGAGCCAAAAAAGTCATGCTCTCCACAAGTCCAAGTAAACGATACAACTCGGACATATAAGTACATAACTAGAACATAATGTGTACATACAACTAGGGTAACTGAAAAAAATCTATAGATAGCTATATAACGGAATTTCTTCATTCAGTCCATACTGTACCATGGTATTAAGCTCATAAATCCAATAAGCTTCTCTTTGTAGAAGCCATTTACCAAGATCACTCCCTCTGAAGCCTACTTCGACTTTTTCCAAGCTTAAAATCTCAATGACGCTGATGATCCATGTCTCTTAGTTTGATAATGACAACCCATTGCATAGTCCAAATTACTATTTCTGATTGCTCCTTTGTGTTCTCCGATCCGGAGTTTTAAGGCCCTTTTTGTTTGTCCCACATAAGCCATTCCACACAAACATGTCAACATATATATACAGTAATTCCAGTGGAACTGCAATTGATGAAAGACTGGATATTATAACTTTTACTCGCTCTTGGGTGATGAAAACATTTTGTATCATATGTATTGGAACAATGTACACAATGGCCACATCTATAATTGCCTTGTGGTGGGGCTGGTAGCCATGTTCTGTTTCCAGGTTCTTCCACTTTCAAATGAGACCTAACTAACATGCCTTTGAGATTTTTGCCTCTTGTATAGGTCATCAGGGGAAGGGGTTCCCAGAGGTCACTGAATCTAAGGTCCGAACGTATAATAGCCCAATGTTTCTGTATAATTTTTCCAATCTTGCTTGCCATATTGTTATGTTCTGTTACAAAAATCAATTTATTGTCCATATCCTCTCTACATTTTGGCTCTAACAGCTTATCCCTCTCCAGAGTATTGACTGTCTGTATTGTATCCAAAAGAAGTTCCAGTTCATACCCACATGCTATGAACCTATCTGCGAGATCCCTTTTAGCAACTTGAAATGAATTTTCAGAAGAGCAAATTCGTTTTGCTCTTATATATTGTCCCTTTGGTATATTGGTTATTACAGATCGTGGATGACAACTATTTCTGAGAAGGAGTGTATTCCTTGCAAGCGGTTTTCTATATAGGATTGTTGCTGATCTACTACCATACTTTTCGATCATAATGTCCAAAAATTGGATTCTCAAAATACTGCTTTCCGATGTAAAATACAAATGTGTACAAGTGTGGTTAATATAGTCCATAAAACAATCAAGTTCATAGATAGACCCACTACATATCATTAGACAGTCATCAATATATCTTTTCCATAATTTAATATGTCTAAGAAATATATTTTGTTCTCCATTGTATATGTAGGAATTCTCCCATTCTCCCATAAAGAGATTCGCAAGACTTGGCGCAAAAGTAGTGCCCATAGCCGTTCCCTTTTTTTGAATGTACTATTCTCCATTATACCAGAAATAGTTTTATTCAAGTACAAATCTGGCCAATTCTATGATGTATTCTGTGGGAGATTTCATTTTATTTCTTTTGGATAGACCTTTCTGTATTGCTACCAAACCACCCTCATGCGGGATATTAGAATAGAGACTCTCTACATCTATGGTCACTAATATGTCTGTCTCTGTTACAACCACATATTTTAATAACTGTAGAGTATCTTTAGTATCCTTAACGTACAATTGCAGTAAAGGAACCGGCTTTTGGATAAAAAAATTGACAAATTTTGAAATGTTCTCAGTAACAGCGCCATTGGCTGAGACAATAGGCCCCCCAGGCACAGGACTAGTGTTCTTGTCGACTTTGGTAACAAATATAGGACTGGTCTCCGAGGGTATGGAATCTTTAGAAAATCCACTTCTTTTAATGTAATAAATCCCATAATGAGGCCATTGTCAATCAATGCATCTGCTTTTATTTTTATGACCTCTGTTGGATCTCTTCCTATCTTTTCATAGAACAAGTCGTTATTGAGTTGGCGTTCCACTTCTGTGTTATATTCCTTTAAACCCCATACCACCACTGCTCCACCCTTATCTGCTTGTTTAATTACTATATCTCACTGGCTTTGTAATTCCTTTATTGCCATTCTCTCTTTATTCGAGATATTATGCATTTGCTGCTTGAATTTATTTTTATTAATAAGGGAATGTACATCGTTTGTAACAAGGTTACAGAATGTATTGATGGTATGGCTGGAATGAGGGGGATTAAAAGTAAATTTTTTTTGAGAAATGTATTCTCTCTCTCTCTCAACCTCAACAACATTTATTATAGCCTCATTAGACAAAGAAAAATAATATTTCAGATACAGTTTTCTGAAAAATCTAAAGAGATCGACTTCAACTTGGAAAGGGTTAACTTTATTTGTGGGTACAAAGGTAAGGCCTTTGGATAAGACTTGTACCTGTGCACTAGAGAGTGCTATATCCGAGAGGTTTATGACCTACAATTCTGATTTCTCAGTCTGGGGGACCTTCTAACCCCCCCAGTTCTGTCTCCCTCTGTAACTCTGCCTTCCTCTGTTGCCTCTGAATCCTTTCCCTCTTCCTCTTCCCCTGTCCTCTTCTAGTTCAAATTCTCTGTGTTCTACCATATCTGAATCTTGATCCTGATTCATGCCTAAAAAATGCCTATTTTCATCTGCCCCGAGTTGTTCTTCCAAATCGCTGTCAGGCCCTGATGAAATATCCATACCCTCTTCAGTGAATGCCACCTGCCTTCTATTGTCAGCATAAATTATTTTTCTAGTACCTTGCCATGTATAGACTGTCCCAGCTTTATAGTCACTTTCATCTCTCTGGTACTTCTTCTGTTTGTATACAATCAACTCTGTTGGAAATTTAGACACATTATGTTTTGTTCTTTGTTTAAGTGTATCATATTCAACCGATGGAAATTTATCCTTTAACTTAGTCTCTAAATTTATGACCTCTTTGCTGCTTTTTCAGACTCTTTTTTTGCTTTTTTTATTGTAAGAAGCATCAAATCATAACTGCATTTGTTTAAAATACGTTTCCCAATCATGAAACTATTCCAGTAGGCTTCAGAGGGAGTGATCTTGGTAAAAGGCTACTACAAAGAGAAGCTTATTGGATTTATGAGTTTAATACCATGTTACTGTATGGACTGAATGAAGAAATTCAGTTATATAGCTATCTATAGGTTTTTTTCAGTTACCCTATTTGTATGTACACATTGTGTTCTACTTATGTACTTATATGTCCGAGTTGTATCGTTTACTTGGACTTGTGGAGAGCATGACTTTTTTGGCTCTGCTCTCTGAGTAATTTAACTGTAGTTTTATTTATTCTAGCACACTGTGACCATGACTTTTCATTCTCGGGCCACTTTCTAACAAGCATGACTTGCCGGCTCTGCTCGTTTCTTTTAATTTTTTGTGCTTCCATTTTAGCATTAATTGTTTAGATCTTTGATGTTAAATTAAATGGAATTCCATAGATCTTGTTAAGTTCCTTGTTTTGTGTAGTTTATGAATTCAGTTGTACTGATGTACTTCACCTTTTCTTGCATGATAAACACTCTGTGCACATGGCATGTATTATTATTTTAAGCTTGAGCGGGCCTTTTGTTGGATGAGTCTCTGCGGCGTGAGCGGCAATCTAGGCCGAGATGGGGAGGCCCAGACCAGGTGGAAAGTTTGAATTTCAGTCCATTTAAGTGCTAGAGCAGCTTCCAGTTAGCATAACACATTCAATGGTGGGGAACCAAATCATGCCCCACACAGCGCATTCAGCACACTTATAATCAAAACAGCAAGATACCACATTTTGGATGACAGTCAGATTGTAATCAAGCAGGATCTCTGTGCAAACCATTCGCTCTGCGGTTCTCTTTGGGCTCCTGACAGGCCGATCTCTAGGAGCAAGTCTTCGGTCTACGCCAGGTGAAATTCACTCTCTCTCTCGATTCAGGATTCAGGTCTCAATAAGGTATTCGGATGACAGTCCAATTTATTTGCACATCTTCTTCACACTGGAAGATGGTAGCAGGCAGGCAGGCAGGCCAGACACAGCCTTCCCACCGAATCCCACTTGCTACCACACAGGAGCAGCTGCTCGAAAAGCTCGAGATGTTCACTCTCCAAACTCCAAGTCTTGACTGACACACTGCTGCAGGCAGCTCTGAGATTTCCCAGTGATCCAAAAGGTTTGGTTAGTTAATCCATCTGTCTGTCACAGAAAGGGCTTCCCTTCCAGGTTCATTTAGGCGCCAAACACTAAAAACTACAATTCCTACAGAAATTCAGCCCACAAGACCTCTGGGGACAGTCTCCATTTTAGGGTCCCCCGAGGTACCGATTGGTCCAAACTGGCAGTCCAGAACCAAAATGGTGGCTCTTAGCAGAAAGTCCATGCTGCAAAGGAAGGCAGGTTAGACAAACTACTATATTATAATTATTAAAGCAGATAATCAGCAAACAATCACAGATCCCATAAGGGCTCCCTCTGTGCACATAGCGGTGGCAGAATGAAGCAGCTGTACCACATACCGGGCGGGACTCAAGCCTGAAACCACTCAGCCCCCACCCAGATCAACTATATCTTAAGAAATAGATAGCTCTTAAAGAGACAGACATGGAGGCTTACAGGGCACTCTCATGGAGGCATATTCAACACTGTTTAGACACAGAACACCAGCCTGGCAGTGGGCATTAGGCAAGCCTAGGAAGACATTTTAGGAACCCCCATTTGTAGGGGGGTTACAATAACATTCATCATACTAAAATTTACAGCAAACGTGCCTGAACAAGGCACCGTCTGATCATGAAACTGTAAATATCTTCATTCAGTCATTTTACAATATAGTGGCTAAGGTTTTATAACATAAGATTAATGTTTGTTTACTAAAACAAAAATGCTTCTTTATTCTACCTGTAGTCCAGAATTTAATTTATGTAATGGGTAAATAAATATGACTGGCTCATTGTACAGTAGCTTAGTCCTAGATTGGAATAAAAAAAAAAATTGTTAAACTACCTTGGTGAAGAGATGTTTTTAATAAAAAAATATATCCCTGATAATGAGTAATGAGGTGGATGGTTTGCCTTTTCATCTGTTGTGTATTACACAATTGATCAATCATGCACATTACAGAATATTGGTGTGCTGTAGTGAGGCTCGTGATTCACCCTTAAATCATCTGGTGCGCAAACAAACTCATTAATTCTGCCCTGCAACAATTAGACCATTACAGTGGTACAATAAAAGCTACTAAAATGTATTTGATCAGGACAGTGTGTTAGGTACTTATTTTTACAAACATTATGCTATCCACAAGACAAGGGTCATTTCATAATCTGTAAATGCTAAGAAGCAGCAGATATACAGTATTTCTACACCTCTACACCTGTTTCAAACTGTATATCATCAATGAAATGCACTGCGGCCATGCTGATAAAGAAATAGTGCAGTGGTTCTCAAGCTTCAAAGCCTGGTGGCCTCAAAGGGCCTCAAAACGTGGCAACCAGAACTCGCTGGTGGCATCATTTCTCATTCATTTCACCCAAACTCCCTGCTGTATACCATACCCCATGATATAACGCATTTCTTTTTGCATCGTGTATGCTATATTAAAATCTTTTAAACTTTCAAACTTTATTGGATTTCAAATTGAGATAAAAAATATCTCTTTTGCAATTGAATCTGACATTTAACATAACATCACTTAAACAGACATACGTACACAATTTCAGTTTCAATATAATATTGATTAATTTAAGTTATGACACAAACCTAAATGTCAATAATTTATCCATAAGAATTACAATGTTTACCATATAAAGTCATTAAAAAAGACTTAAAATGATTAAATGGTAGCAATACTGTGCATTTCAACCTTTTAGATATTTGTTCCCAAGTTTTAGGCACTAAATTTGAAATTGTTTTATCAATAAAATCTAGTCCCTGAGGTACTGTTACTTGAACTGTATCTTCCATTTTTTAAAGGAAAGACATCATCCGTTTCATTACCTTCGTAACGGGGGCTTTCATTGTGCTGGTGGCTGACTCATTTGAGAAACACTAACCTAGTGGAACCTAAAGGCATACTTAGTTAATGAGATTTAGAGGTACATTTTTGTTTAATTTTATAGCAGAATTGTTATTCATACTATGCCAGATCCTTCACTTTATTGCTGCTGGGTACTATTCCCATATCATAAAATGGCAAGGAAAAATCCTGACACCTCATTAGCTGTGAGACATCACATGACCGTGCATTCAAAAGTTATTGATGAGTACTCATTTATGGATCCAGTCACCATGGCAAAAAAAGCCTCTTTATCTACAAAATCAGGGACAAATTCATTAATATCATTTTGCCATTTAAAATGTTTTTATACAAATGATTTTACATAAAAAATGTATTTATACAACTAGTTTACATTAAAAAAACCATATTAAAAATATTTCACTTTATATAAAAATCAGAGTAGTAAGCCATTTTATAAGTGCATTAAGCCTCACCAAGGTATGTCTGAAGTAAGCAATAAGCCATGGTGGGGTTTGCATAATAGGATTAGTGATGCACAGCTTAGGAGCATAGTAAGGCATGAGGATGAGGGCAGAGTGTCCTTTTGCCCGTGGGAAGTGCATTGTTAATCCTTTAATTCACACCCCAAAGTGGCTCAGCGCACTTATAAAATGGCTCATTGTAGGTAATGACATTGTCCATGCTTCGTAATGAGATCTGGTTTCTGACCATGCTTCGTTAGTATTCTACGTATGGTCACGTGACAGCTGTCATCCAATTAGGTTTTTCAATTTATCCTTGCCATTTTATAAAGGATTTGAATGCACTCCCGAGGGGCCTACGGATGGTTGACATTTCTCATGCCACTCTCCTGGGGCGTGCATCAAAATCCTTTAATGCACACCCTGTCATTACTTATTGCTTACAGAACCTAGTTAGACTAACAATAAAGGGCCTGGTATTCAGCTGCAAAGTTTGCAGGTGCATATTCTGCCACCACACTTCAGGGTGATTCTCAAATGTCTGTCTTAGTCACCTGGGGTGGGTGGGGGAATTCCCCTTCAACTAAGGCAGAATGCAAATGAGGGTACCTATATGTCAATGAGTACAAGAGGAGTTTGCATCCACTGACACCTGTTGTGCAACACCCATGGTGGTATGTATGTGCACTGCGTAGGACAGCAACTGTTGTATGGGCTTATGCCATGCAAAAACCTTTGCTCCTGAGGAACCACTGATATCATCAAAGTGCGTCCTACACCCAGCTGACCCATCCTTTCTGGTCTGCTCCTAGGCTGAAGAATGCCTCTTCATCACGGGCCTCTCCTGTCCCTCTTGGTGGTCCTGTAGCTCCCTCCTGCAACCCAGCACTGTAGCTGTCCCTGGTGTCCAGTGGTACTCCTCTCCTATGCCCCATTCCTCATGTTCACCATTCCAATTCAGTCCCATGATGATCGCAATAATTTCTATTGGTCAGCTGCACAGTCATGCCATGAATACTGCCTGTCTAACAGTTCTTAACTCATTCCTTCCTGATGATGCATATGGCATCATAAAAAAACATATATGTACAGAAAGGCGGCTACCAACGAAAAAAACTGGAGCCGGACAACAAAGACATCACAGGAAAAAGCACAGAACGGCTAGCCAGTAATTGACTTAAATAATCAAATCCTACGATAGGAATAAGATAAAACAGCTTTTAATGAAATAGCTGAAGCAAGCAGCAATATAAAAGCCACAGACGCACGTTTCACGTCCCAAAGACGCTTTTTCAATGTGATGTTGGCTCACAGAACACACACTTTAAATAATCCATGATTCAATTAACACAACAATTACTACAATAAATTAAACACACTAAAATTCAATCAAAGTGATCAATGAGAAGTGAAGGCAATATAAATTACTGATTGCTTAACATTCAACCATTCATTACTTCAATAGACATCACTTTGAAATGAAACAAATACATGATAATGTCAAAATTAAACAAGTCACAGAAAAATTACTGCTGAGTTTAAATCCAGAAACCTACTTTAAATATGGAATAATACTAAACATGCAATTTAAACCCTTATCTCTACGTGCCCCTACCAGGCACTGCCATTTGCTCTCAGCTCGCAAGATCTTATTGTTCAAGTTCCCCTCCCCCGGACGCCTAATGTGATCTTTTCAAGACCCTGAAATTTAAACAAATGTCCACTGCCCTTCTGCATAACATGTAAAGCTAACTCATTTGTGATGTCCTTGTTAGCAATACTGCATAAATGTTCTGCTATTCTATTTTCCTTTTTTCCATCCTTTGGTGTTTTATGTGCGTTTTATTGACGACATATTGCTCATTTGGAGAGGTAACATTTGTATGTTGCACAAGTTTATTTCCTATTTGGAATCAACAAATCAGAATTTGACTTTCACTAGAAAGGTGGAAGATTTTGAAATTCAATTTCTGGATCTTAGTATTAGTAAGAACGAACTAAATGGGTTAGATACAAAATTGTTTACCAAAGAAACAGCCAGAAATTCTTTATTGTTACATAGTAGTTGTCATCCCAGACATATCCTAGATAATATACCTAAGGGGCAAATGATGCGTCTAAAAAGAAATACCTCCTCAAATGAGCAATATACATCAGATGTTAAATTACTTATGGATAATTTTGAACGAAGAGGATATAATAGAACAGTGCTTGAAAAGACTGAGAATCTTGTTAGTAATATGGAAAGGGATACTTTATTTCAAAAGAAAAGTAACAATGGTCAAAAGTGTTATCATAATCAGAAAGATTTTATGAGAATTAATTTTGTTTCAGATTATACACCACAGAGTTCGGTTGTTTCTGGCATCCTTCTGAAACATTGGAATATTTTAACATTGGAACCAAAATTGGCCAAACATGTTGTAGTTCCCCCAGGATGATTTATAGAAGAGGCAAGAACATTGCGGATATGGTTACCAGCAGCTGTTTTGAATCACCGAAGAATCAAAATAATGCGTCATTGCCGAATGGGACTTTTCGTTGTGGTAACTGTACATTTTGTTATCATTTGAATACAGGTACTGTTTTCCAACACCCTATTACAAAAAAGGAATACTTTAATCGTGATTTCATCAGCTGCTCTACAGCAAATGTTGTATATTTGGCACAGTGTTCTTGTAAGGACTTTTATGTTGGGAAAACTCAAAGGTTGTTTAAAGATAGAATAGCAGAACATTTACGCAGTATCGCTAACAAGGACATCACAAATGCGTTAGCTTTACATGTTATGCAGAAGGGCAGTGGACATTTGTTTAAATTTCAGGGTCTTGAAAAGATCACGTTAGGCAACCGGGGGACTTGAACAATAAGATCTTGCGAGCTGAGAGCAAATGGCAGTGCCTGTTAGGGGCACATAGAGATAAGGGTTTAAATGCCATGTTTAGTATTATTCCATATTTAAAGTAGGTTTCTGGATTTAAACTCAGCAGTAATTTTTCTGTGACTTGTTTAATTTTGACATTATCATGTAAGTGTTTCATTTCAAAGTGATGTCTATTGAAGTAATGAATGGTTGAATGTTAAGCAATCAGTAATTTATATTGCCTTCACTTCTCATTGATCACTTTGATTGAATTTTAGTATGTTTAATTTATTGTAGTAATTATTGTGTTAATTGAATCATGGATTATTTAAAGTGTGTGTTCTGTGAGCTGACATCACATTGAAAAAGCGTCTTTGGGACGTGAAACGTGCGTCTGTGGCTTTTATATTGCTGCTTGCTTCAGCTATTTCATTAAAAGCTGTTTTATCTCATTCCTATCGTAGGATTTGGCTATTTAAGTCAAATACAGGGTAACCATTCTGTGCTTTTTTCCTGTGATAAAAAAACATACCTCGTTTTCCTTATGACGCCATATGGTGTCCTAAATCATGTGCTGTAATGCCTGATGACACCGATTGGCGTCCATGTCTTTCTCTTTGTGCAGCTCAAGCATTGTTTACATTTGATGAATTGAGTTGTACCAGCTAATAGGGGACATTATACCCTTACTGATTTTACCTAATATAATATGCGTTCCTGTTGGCTATTTTTGAGAAAACAAGCCTTAATACATAAATAAATAAATTTACTATTTTTTTGCATGTGCTGTGAAAAATGCATTGTGTTCATTCTGCCATTAGTTTATCTTGTAACAGCAAATAATCTTGTTTTAGTGTAACATGTTAAGCTGATCAGGTTGACGCTATAATTCATTTCATAATTTATATTTTGTTTTTACTCGAGCAATCCGATTGGCCGTCACCACATTTGGTGTATTTTTTTATGTCTTTTGGGGTATTTTTCTACAATAACATGTTGTCACTGACATCATGACTGTTATAACTAATAGTCCATTTATACCACTAAGTGAGCTGAATATTTCTGTATTTAAAAATCGAGCTCTGTGATTAGTCGGATTTTCTGACATTATCAATTCTGAATTTAATTAGTATAAAGGGATTGTCTTAGATGCAGGCACCATCCCCCTGATGAAGCCTTAGTTGTTGAAGCACCAGGGAACCTGCACACAGATCTTTTTGTTGTGCCTTCTACTATTCTATTCAATGTGTGTGCCTGAAATGTTAGATTAAATCCTTATTTAACATTCAAGCAAGGACTCATATTTTTTTAAAACTATCACTGGAGGCAAAGTGGCTCTCTGGACTCTGAAGTGTACAGTGATTTTTTTTTTTTTTTTATGTTTCAGTTGGGAGTCGAAGCCCTCACCTGCACCTGCCCTAGCTCTGTAGTGCGTCACCATTTGGTCATATTGATCTTCACTGTTGCCATGCTTGCTCTATGCTTATTGTACACATCACTATTTCCATTAACCAGTCAGAGTACACACTGGTGCAGGAAGAGCATGGTGACTGGAAATTTAGTTTCAAGATGGGGGTGCTGCTCTTATCCTAAAATACTCACTTCATTTTGGTGCCAAAACCTCAATTTGTAATCTGTATTTACTTTATTCATTTTTATTTTTATTTATGATAAAAGTTTTCATAGTTGTCACTTTGTTTATTTAAGCAATAAGCCATGAGGGGGTGTGGGTTATTGGGGGATTTACCATGGCTGGGGTGGTTTGCCCACGAGGCATAGCTGAGTGGGTAAATCCATCCCAGCCGTGGTAAATCCCCCTATAACTCACACCCCCAAGTGGCTTATTGCGATTATACCATGGTAAATTGTTTTAGATTTAGGGAATTGTTGAGATTTTTGTTTAGTTTTCTTAAAAAAATTATTTTTATAGAGAAGATATTAATCCACTACAGAAAAGTAGTCCATTGGTTGCAATAGAAAAATGTATTTATTGTGACAAGGAATGTATAGGTGCACAGTTATTTTAAGAGATTTTAACAGACAATTTGTAAGTGCACTCTTTGTTATTGGAAAGTGGAACAGAGATGAACATTTAGGTATTTTTAACTGAGAACTGAGAAACTGTTATAACTGCAGTCTTTATTTTGTAAAAGTTGATAACTTGTATGCAGAATTTGTAGGTTTTCAAGTGCAGGCTCTGTTGCTTTAAATGCCGTCGACGTTGTACGTGTGTGGTGCGGCCTGTTGGAGAGGAGGAAAAAGAAAGAGTGGTTATTTATTTTTTTTTAAATGGAGGAGTAGTTGTTCGAAAGGTGTGCTGCCTTATTTGCTATTTGCAGAAGAAATTTATAGTTCCATAGTTTATGAGCTTTTCTATGGAGGGTATTTTCGGACGTGGGTGGTCATCTGATTCATTGTTTCCGGTGGCTGTGGAAAGATGCGCAGCTTGTTGAGGTGGGTGAGGAAGTGCTGCAAGATCTTTGTTTTTTTCTTCTTGGTTGATCTTGCTTGTAGTTATCATGCTTCTTTGTGCTTCAGCAGAAGTGGTTGGAGATGGCAGAGGTACACTTGTTTGTGCAGTATTGATTTGTTTGCTACAGTGTGGTTCGGGTGGAGGGTATAGATATTCCTTGCTGCTTTCTCCACAGATGATTTCACCCCATTTTTTGAACTCTTGGAGATTTGGGTGCCAATAGCTCCTTAGTGAAGCTTCGCTTTTGTGTCCTGTAATAATCATTATTTGTCCGGCTTCCATGCCAGAATTGCTTAAAAGGGTGACTACAGTGGCGCGGAGTGAGTGGTTAGTGAAGATAGTGTCAAAATGTGCTTCTTTGCAAATACGAGGCAGCATGTTAGCTAGGAAGTTAACTCCCATGGGTTCTGCTGTGTACCACACTTGCATGTCGTTGAGGAGTGCTTGATCACATTTTTTGGGATGAAGGAATAGAGAAGGTGGATTTGTAGGTAGTTTGGAAAGGTATTTTTTTATAACTACTGAGTGGGCAGAGAGGATTGTTTGGTTGTGTGAACATACATCCTCTGGTAAGTTGTTTTGTGGGGTCATTTATTTCTTTATGGTTTTTACTTTGTTCGTTGAAACTTTTAGTTAGATATTCTTCACCATTTTCTGTGGTTTTTATTTTGAAGGATTGAGTTGTCAGCTGTCTTATGCCTTTGTTTCCTCTGTGAGCAAAATGTAAAACTATGTCTAATCAGACTTTTTTTACAAGACCTGTGGCCGTGTCTGGTGTTAAGGCTGGAGAATTTCTGAGTTGAGTGAGCTGATTGATTGTTAATGGAGGGTGATGCTGAGTTTTGTCTTTACCTTCTCTTCTGAAGTGCTTTACTACACCTTTAAAGATGTTATTAGCAGTGCTGAATTCTGTGTCAGCCATTAGATTAAAGCTTCGACTTAGGGGAGGGTTGTTTAAATATCAATTTAGTCAAGCTCTTAGGCAGGTGTAACTAGTGAGACAGTATTCATTGCCATCACTGTTACGGACTGTACTGTAGAACTCTCGAAGTACGTTATTTAATTCTGATGCAGTTATGGTGTTTAAGTGTATTTGTTTACCTTTTTGTGAACATCAGTCAAAAAAAAACATTAATTGCCCATTGCATTTGCTTTTGTGTTGCTATCTCATGCCTTTCTCTTTCTAGGTGTAACATTTCTTCGTCTGTTACTTCCTGGTGACGTTGCCTTTTTTTCCCCTCAAGATTGGCTGGTTGGACGATGACGGTGAGGACCGAGGATTTCGAGTTCTGCACTGCGGGGGATGGTGATGCTGTGACGGGCACAGTGCCAGTGGAGATGCCAGCGGTTTCGGCCGCTGAAGACGGAGGGACTACCGGAGCATGTAAGTTGTGGTATAGTAGATTTGCTTTGGGTATAGGGTTGTATTGCTGTTCGAGAGTATTGAAAATTGCATCTAGCTCTTCGTTGTCTATTAATTCGAATGATGTGTCCATTTTTTCTTTTTTTTTTTCCGTCATTACCAAGCGGCTTTACTGCGAGCACATATGGCGGCACTTTGATGTTGTTTCGGGTGTCGGAGGGATTTACATGATAGGGTGGCACAGACAGTGGCAGGCTGGCACCTTTTGCAGTGATTATCAGTGAATAATCAATGGAGGTAAGGTGCCAGGCTGCGTCTGTGATTGGTCAGTCGGCGAGGTGCATGGTATAATTTGGGATAATTTCTGGTCATCATGTGTGATCACATCTTATGGATCCGGCTGGCATTCCTGATGTGAGAGAGTGTTTCTTGTGCATGTACTAGATGAGGCCACATGAATTCAGCACCTTTTGCTACTTTTTAAAGAGTTTATGTTTGGATTATGGCTATGTTAAAATCTATGTGGCATGTTGCTCCCCGTGTTATGGATGATAAGTGGGTTAGGGTCAGTAGCATGTTTGTCTCATGCTCTGCACTTGAGTTTTCTCCCTAATATGCAGCTGCTGATTGTTTAAAATGAAAAAATAATGGTGTTGCCTTCAACTTATCTGGCATCAGTCCAGCCCAAATCTCTGATGCACTGTAAAGGCCAAATCAGTTTTGAATCCCTCCACAGTCACTGGTGTTGTCCATCGACTCGTATGACGTCAGTCCAGACTCAACCTCTGATGCACTGTAAATGTTCTTCAGGTTAAAATCCTTCCACAGCCACTTGTAAGATCTAGCTCCTTACCATGCATCAGTCGAGCCCCAAACTGTAGTGAACAGTGAAGTGCATTTCAGGTTCAGATCCCTCCTCAACTGATGGTGTTGTCCATCGACTTACCATGTATCAGTCCAGACCAATCCCATAATGCACTATGAAGTGCATTTCATGTTCAAAACCCTCCACATCCACTGGTGTAGTCCATCAATTCATATGACATCAGTTCAGCCCCAATCTCTGATGCACTGTAAAGTGCTGTTCAGGTTCAAATCCCACCAGAGTCACTGATTTAGTCCATCTGTTCATCAGTTTTCAGTCCAACCTTTAGCTCTGACACTCTGTGATGTGCATTACTGATATGGATCCCTCCTCAGTCACCGTGGTGTAGTCCTTGTGCACATCAAGATTTATTCCAACACTACCCTCAGATGCACTGTAATATTCTATTCAAGTTCGAATCACTCCACAACCACTTATTTAGTCCCTAATGCTCATAATGCTTCAGACCAGCCCTTACCTCTGATGCACTGGGATGTGATCGGTGCCAGTGTATGACTTATACAGTCCATTCAAATGAAACATAGCACGTAGTACACATGTGCACCAATGAGCATCACTCCATGGTGCAGGCATACCCACACTCCTTCCCACCCACACAGTGCACCATGCTGAATGCTGCAACATATCACATGTGTATGCAGGCAAACCATATGACACAGCACATAGTACACAGCCTTTACAGGTGCCCATGTCATCACCCTGCATGTGTACCCACAATGTCTCTGCATGGCATATGCACACCATTACCAGGTGCAGGCAGACCCACCTGCTTCTCTACAACTGAGTATACCCCAAGGACAGGTGCCAATTCATGACACAAAATGACTGCAGTGCCTATGAGCATCATTCCTTGGTACTGGCACACCCACCCCCTTCCCCATGACACAGTATACCCCAAATAACCAGTGCCTTTTCAGCAATTTCATCATTCTATACGTATACCCATAATGTTTCTACAGTGTCGGTTAGCACCATTATTACATGCATACAGCACCTCTCATTTCCCCAGAACATATGAAGTGCATCTGAGCATGTATTATGAATACAGGCCCCTGCCCGCCACTAACACACAGTGCTTCATCATACAGTCATTCCCTCACCTTTAACCATCCCATAATACAACCCCCCAAATATAAACTATGTCAGGAAATTAAATAATACACAGATTTATGTAACATGATGTTTACTGAAAGACTGTGAACCTTTACATGAACAACATCATGCTTCATTTACAGTATGATAAAGCACACAGCACAAATAAAATACAGTTTCCTATACTTATTATGGGATTTTATTGCAAAAATAAAATAAAATAGTTTATTTCAATGAAATTACACATTTTAACTACAGCAAATATGCAATTAATCATAGAGAGACCTCAGCACTAAATAATGTATCCATTTCCTGTGTCAGCTCACCGACCTACACTGGAAGTGTTCTTCCTATTTACATCACTTGACCTCACAAAGCACTTCCTTCCTGCATCACTTCCTGATATGTACTTCTAAGGTACTGTGTAAATATGTTCTTACTAAACTAGGGGAAAAACAAAAAAATTGATAATCAGATTCATAAACTAAAATCAGTGGATAAGAAGAATTAAACACTGCAAAAATTCCAACCAGTGTAGTGGAACAAAAAACTCAAACTGTAATAACAAGAGATTCAGATATTGATTTCTGACTAAAAAAAAGGTAAAAAAAACTTGCAAAATTTATATTTAGACAATGACAGATGTTTATTTTATATTTTTAACAATTTTAACCAACACTTTTACAGAAATTTAATATTGTTGCATAACTAAGTAAACAGAGCATAATTATATTAGACAAGATCATCAAAATTTATTAAAATATGAAAACAACCTTATACAGCATTAAATCCAGTTAAACAGACATTACCAAACCTCACTCATTTTCAAAAACTTTTTGTCCTGAAAAACTTTTTACAGTTTTAAAATTGGATGTATGGTTTTTAAGACATGTAGGTTTAAGCACAGTGGGCTGGATATTCAAACTGCGCCATTCTGTGGCGCAAGCCCTTGCGCTGCTCAAAAAAGTTGCGCTGGGGTGTGGCCGGGGCGATATTCAGCGGAGTTGCGCTATTGAGCAACTCCTTTGAATATCACCCCCGGCCACACAGCACTGTGCACATGGCGAGTGGAACTTGCACCACCGCAAGTGGTCAGGTGGAGCATTCAAGATGCGGTGGCACTAAGTTCCATTCGCCATACGCGAAATTTCCTATATTCAAAAGGTGACATGCAAATGGGGCCATAATTCATACCGAAGCGCAGGGGAGCCATTTGCATCTACTTATGGCCCATTTGCATGCCAATAACTGTGCAGGTGCGCCAATCCCGACGACTTGCGCCTGGCACCCTGCCAGGCAGCAGCGTTTGAGGACCCCGTACCCCTACGGCCCGATGTGGGCAAAACGGTAAGTAACCCCGACTAGCCCGATCGTGGGCAAACGATATGTCCACCTCCCACTAGCCGATCGCAGGCAGAACGAGTTCAACCCCAAAGACCAATATCCCTGGTGGTCAGTGGACGCATAAAGCCCGATCGCGGGCATTAGAAGTCACCCCTCAGGTCAAGTACCCTGGTGATCTGTGGCCCCACCCACCCATGGGCCCCACCACCCACTTCCCCATCAGCGGCGGATGGCAGCACCCACCGCCTGCTCTTGCTCAACCAATGGGCGCAGCCCTACTGCTGAGCAGTCAGTCGGGCAGGCAGCAGGCTTGCAGGTGGTGGTTCTCACACCAAGGCTGACGGGGAGCGGGCGGGGGCTCCATGGGTGGGTGGGGTGGGGGGCCACTAGATCACCAGGGTACTTGGACCCGGGGGTGGGACTCAATGCCCACATCGGGCTTCAGTGGGTCCACTGGACCACCAGGACATTGGTCTGGGGAGGCTGAACTCTGTTCTGCCTGAGATCAGGCTAGTGGGGGGGTGGGGTTAGCCTGGCCAGTTTGCCCAAGCATCGGGCCAGTCAGGTGGTGGGGATTACCACTGTTTTGCCCGCGATCGGCCAGTTGGGGGATTACTACAAAGCCTGCCTACCCATCAGCCAGTGGGGGTTGATTCTGTCTCTGCCCGCGACCGGGCTGCAGGGGGGAGCACAGAGAAGACATGGAGGGCCACCCACAGGTGGCAGTTGCCAAAGGCGCTCTGCAATGCAGCAGCTCACCTGTGGGTGGCCCCGACTTCTACTCCTTTTTTTTGCTCAAAGTTGTGCAGATGCAGGTTGGGGTTGCGCCTGCATTAACTCTGCACAGCTCCTCGCTGGAATATCGGCTGCAGTTTATGCATGGTTCCTCCCTCCTGCTGAGCATGCCTTCATTAGTATTGGCGCTGTTGCTCATCATGACTTGGGGTAACTGCCTCCTGCGAATATGGCAGAATGGCTAATTTTGACTTGGTGCGGGTGCAACCCTTTTGAATATCCAGCCCAGTGTGTTTGTATGAATGCTGCAGATCTAAAACCCATTCAAGAACACAGGTGTTCTAGCAGCAGGCAGATGGTACCTGAACATTCTAAGTGACAATAGGATAGAATGAGTTAAGGCACAAAGCGTCACAAAACTCAGCAACAGCAAAGACAAGGGTTGCCATGTTTGAGAATGGCATCTGAATGGCAACCCTACTCCTACCCCACTGCACAGTGCAATTAGCACTGGGGCATGGGGGAAGGGCTGCAAACCCTTTGAGTCTAGCTTCAGGGGATGACAAAAAAGGGATCAGTGCAAAAGTGTTATACATGAACTTTGGTGCTGGTCCCTTGTAACTGAGAACAGGGACCACACAATTTAAATGGGCCTGTGGTCCCCAGCAAATGTCTCTATGTTGGCATCAGCAGCACTCCGTTACACAACATTCAAAGAATTTCAATTTCATGCCATAATATTCTATATAATTAAAGTCAATACAGCAAACCTAGATCTTTATCCCTTACAGCTGAGGTATATTCAGGAACTGAAGTCATAATTATCTACTTGTGACATCACTGTCTGTTGCTTTGGAAATGACAATGATATCACAAGCAGGGAATTATGGCTACAGCACCTAAATAGGGATGATCCAATTACAATTTTTGGGTTTGGATTTAATTCGGGTACATTGGACTTCGATTCAAAAGTTAGATTTAAGATTTTCAGATTTCTCAGCCCTGAAAAGTCATGAAGGTTTTGCCTCTGCACAAAGGGGGAGGGCTTCTTCCCGGGTAATTACAGACCGCTGTCACTCCTCCCCTTTCTTGCTAAGCTTTAGGAGACCATTGTGTACTCGAGGACTGATGTCTTCTTTGATTTCTCAACTTTCCTCTCACTTTGCCAGTCTGGTTTCAGGAAGGACCACTCTACTGTTTAATTCCTGCTGCGTGTAACTGATTCTGTCCTCAGTGGGATGGATCAGGAACACATCACCACAGCCATAGTCATCGATCTAGCCAAAGCTTTTGATTCAGTGTCACACCCCTCTTCCTGGACAAGCTGAACACTGCTGGCCTGTCAGCATCCACTGTGGACTGGTTCCATTCATACCTTACAGACCATCAACAGTCAGTCCAGGTGGGTGGTGTCCTGTCCTTTCCTCTGCCATCCTAGCAGGGATCCCATAGGGCTCGATCCTGGGTCCAGTCCTTTTCTGAATTTTACTAAATGACCTCCCCGCTACCTGTGTCTCTTTGCATATCCACATGTATGTGGATGACATGGTCATTTACACTTCTGGCCCTTCAATCTCAGCTGTGGAGGTCCCGCTCCAGCACGATTTCCACAATGTGCTGCACTGGTTCTATGCAAATCAGCTCAGGTTCAACACCAAGAAGACAGTGACCATGACCTTCAGCACCCACCAGAAGCTGGCAAGGTTCTTGCCTTCCCAGTCTTCTCTACCTTGGATGGCACCCACCTGGAGGTTGTCCCTGCCTTGAAATACCTCAGTGTGTGGCTATATAGCAAGCTTGATTTCTCTGCCCACATTGATGCTAGCCATGCCAAAGTTCACCCCAAGCTTGGTACCTTGCACTGTAACAAGGACTGCCTCTCCCTCCAAGTCTGCCAGGAGCTGGCAATCCAAATGGCCCTCCCAGTTTTCAACTATGCAGCTGTAGTGTATGGCACTGCTCCCTCCTCTTCCCTTGCCAGACACCAGCTCTCCACTCTGGACTTACCATTGCTCCCTCTATTCCTCCCTTTCCATCCTCCCACTGCCTTTATGTCACCAGTCCCACTGTACCACCTTCACTGCCAAATACTGGTTTGGGTCCCTTCCCTCCTACCTCTCCTCTCTCCTCTCCCCAGCCCTCTCCTCTTCTTACCCTCTATGCTCTAAGGATTCCTGCACCTTCTCCATTCCCCATCCTCACTTGTGTGTTGGGCAAGCTGCTTTCTTCTACCATCTCCCTCCCTCTGGAGCCTACCCCCTCTTCCCTTGTCTCTCCCTCCCTCTCTCACCATAACTTTAGATGCCTGCAAAGACGTATTCCTGCTCCCCCCCTGTACCTGTCACTCCCCCTTCTTGAACCTTTGGACCTTTTTCTCACAGTTTCTCCTGTCCCCCCACCTGCAAAAAGAGAGGTTACTATAAACGACAGTCCCCAGACTCTGGCACTGTACTGATGTGCGCTCTAAACGCAGGCACTGTGATCCTGTGGAACTCCCCTGGAGAGTAGTATTGTGCTTAAAAAATAGGTATACATTTACATTTTTAAATAGTGTAGCCCAGGCGCCGTGTGCCAGTGGGCTACTACCTCTGCCTGTTGGCCCTCTAACAGGTTAAGGGGCCTGGGTCCTGTTACGGTGGTGTTCAGGGGTTCCATCCCAAAGATAATAAAAATTGCATGGTGCCTCCAACCAGAGAGAATTAGAAATGGATCAGGTGACTGGCTGGCACAGCCCCCTGGGATGCTGCACCTATCCACCTCCCCTAACAACCACCCCACACACTGAATACCCAACAGTTCAGTAACACCAATAACCATGAATAGTAAGGATTTGACAGATTCAGAGAATTCCTGCAATGTCAAATGGTAAACCCCAGCTTTATTGAGGGTAAGGACTAGGGAAGGGATACCAGGACAAAGGATGGATGTGGATAGAAAAATGGTTAGTAAGAACAAATAACAATAACCATTTGGGTCCGTCGGCGTAGTCCACCCCCACTGGTACCAGTGTCTAACCTGATATTCCTTATGGGCACACACAAGGTGCAGACCTGTTCATTGCCATGGGTTGGCCGGCTGTTGGGGCCCTGGTAAACAAGAAAATGATTTGAGGAAGCAATTAAATCCCTTTTACACTCCCTTGCTCAGTTTCTGGGAACTAGGTCCTGGGTACTCATGGTTTTGCAGAACTCAAACACTCCTGGGATGAATGCTTCCAGCTGTACTGGATCACAAACTCCATGCAGCAAGGGGCAGATGGAATCTTGCTCAAGGATCTTGCAACTTGTCCCCTTGATTGCAGGACTGGCCATTTGTCGCCTTCAGCCACTTCTGGCCCATTGCAGAGCTCTGTGGCAGGACCACACCAGCCCCAGAAGGCCCAGACCTGGGAGTGGCTCCACAGCCCGGCTAACCACAATGGATCACAGGTGCCCTAGAGTGCCAGTGACCTCCTGAGATGTTGAGCCCCACTTGAAAGGAGTTAGCTGATCCCCTCCCTGCCTCTAAGAAAGAGCTCCCAAATGGTAGGGGTCCACCTGCAGTGCATGCACTGAGTCAGAAAACTGCAAAAATCACAGGCAGTAGCTCAAGCAAAGTCCAGTGCCAGTCAGCAGTGGGTGCTAACCCTAGGTCAGATGAAGCACAGGTGTAAACCGCAGGGGGAGCCAAATACAACAGACCCCTGCACACCATTCAGCACTTTTCAGTTAGAACTGTATACAATGCTTTCTTCAGCTGCAGCTGGGACACAGCTCTCTGCCATTTCAACCACTCTGCTCAGGAAAAGCATACCACCTGGCTAGCACCCCGAAGTCCAGAGACACTGTGCCTCTTCAAAATCATAGTCACAGTCCCACACAGGTAAAACAAATCCACAGTAGCAACTATGGCACTCAAATAATCAGCACAGTCCTCTCGGACCAATTCAGTCCACCAGTGCAGGGTTTCTGCAGCACTTAGCTTCTGCAATATAATCAAACAGCTCACAGTACCTGGGGAAGCAAGGTATCAGTTCAGTATCTCACTCTCTTTTCCCTTTTGATCTTTTCCTAAACAGAGCAATCTCCTCTAGAGACCTGGGAAAGGCCTCTCCAGTTCAGATCCACTCTCACAGGAGACTTCTGACTCGTACAGAGCCTGGGAACAGACTGACTAAAACCCAGAAAGTCCAATGGGTTTCACTAGAGAATCCAAGGTTCTGATTGACTGGAAATCAATATTTCCCAACTGGCTTATTGGGGCATGGTTTTGGTGCCTGAATTAGTCCCCCCCCCTTTTCCCAGGAGTCAGTTTGGCACAGTTTTAGGCACCTAAAGAGGTGTTTGGATGCTATTTGGGGTCATAATGTCAACAGCATGGCTGCTTCCATTCAGTTCTATGCAGTCCCATACAGTTCCCCATTTTCCAAGGACTGGTGCAGCCAAGCAAAATCCTTTATTCAGTTAAACACCCCACCGTCTTCTAGTCCCCATTGTGCCCTTCCAATTAAGCCCACTCTCAATTCCCAACACTCAGTACCCCTGTTGTCACTGTCACTGACACACATACCCCCAGGTGTCAGGCAGCTCCTTATTAATATGCATGACGGCTCATGAATTATTCATGAGCCCTCGCTTTGAGCCCAAACCTAAACTTTATTTCTTAAACAATAGAGAGGCCTCTCTCTCACCTCATCAATGTCTCTGGTCCCCATTAGACTCAAGAGAGCACTGGGACTGCTGTCACACTTCCCAGCCGACTGCAAAACCAGCAGTCAGTAAGATCAAGTGCTGCATGCGCACTTGCCACACGCTCCGAAGAGCATGGACAGTAACGGCGACCACAATCCAGCAATCCAAGCCCAACATTGGCTGAAATCAAGCATAGGGCCACTCTGAGGAAGTCCCTGGGCATCAGGGGAACTGAGAGGGCAGTGGGAACAACCCACAGAAACGGAACAAAATGGGGACAATGAACGTAAGCCCCCAGAGGGGGGTTACACCCCCCCAACCATTTACTGCCTGGCTTCCATGCCAAGCTTAAGGGTAAAGTACCGAAGTTTAACAATAATATATAATAACATTACTAACTGTATACCAGAATCCTGTCTATTATGTTGTAACCATGTGTTCAGAACAGGAAAGCATGCAAAAAAACATTATATATATTTCAACCACTTTCCTTTTCCATTATGAGCCCCATGCCACATAAAAGTGGCTCCCATAGGTTCAATCCATTAGCCATAAGATACTGAAACCCCAAATAGTACGCTTTTCCCTTAAACCTCCTAGGTACCCTTTTCCCCTCCCTCTTCTTCCCCTAGTCACCTTTCTCTCGGATCTAGGAGATTTAGCATTAGCAGGGCACATAACCACTTTCTGTAGGGACCTAGGAGTAATGTACACTCCCTTGTGTATTACACACAGGGATAAGTCCGTAGGAACTCCAGGGGCATCATACGTCAGTTTAAGGATAGGTCGTAATGTCTTCCATGACCTTCAGGGGGGTTTCCTGAAATTCGGGACAACTAACCACCTCTTGATTAGAGGTAGATTCCTCATCATCATCACATTCCCCTGATCATTCTCTTCCTCAGCCATTGGGGCAAAGGATTCCAGAATTTCCCCAGCATCACCTGTTGCTCCAGGGGGACTAACCTGGGACCTTTCAGAGGACACAGTCAGACCAGTGTTCAGTTCTGATGTGGGCCCTCCAAAAGACACTTCCTTCCCTTCTCTTTATTGATCCTCAGAATTATCCTGTGGCCATTCCAAGGACCCAGGTGGACTAGTATACAAATCCACAGTGGATTCTCAAAAGGGCATATCTGCAGGGGAGCTGCTCCGCTACCACTCACAGGGCTCAGCCAAACCAGTATGCAGGTCCGGAGTGGTCCCTCTATGAGGTTTAATGGGAGCAGCCTCCCCATCCCCACCCTTTTTCCTGTGTACATTCATGCGCACCGAATTCAGAAGTGGTCTCTGAAACAATCTGGCTAGTTCTGGAGTAGGGTTAAAGCTCTGGGGGGTATTCGTCAACCTTGGTGAAACAGCGGAAGGAAAGACAATCCCACCTGGAACAGACCCTCCATTTCCTCCAAACTGCACACCAGCAGGGGGATGACTCGGTCTTGGCCCAACTTAAACAAATTAAACAAGAGCTGGACTCATTGGCCTGGCAGAACACAGACATAGCTCTAGCCTTCCTTAGGCAAAGATATGGTGAAATAGGCCCGAGGGCCTCTCATCTACTTGCCTTCTAGTTGTGTAAACAGCGATGTTTCGTCACCATAGCTGCCATCAGGGACCCTAACACAGGTAACCTGTATACTAAAGTGGGTCATGTTATTTATTTATTTATTGAATTTTGATGACCGGATTGGCCCACTGGGCCCCGAAGGTCCCTTTTCAGGGGTGACCCGGGGAACAGAAGCAATACAATACATACAATCAGGTGATCCAGAAGCAATATAATACATACATTCAGGTGATACAGGGTTACGAAAAGTAGACAAGATAATGAGGTTAACAGTATGGCAATTATTCAAATCATAGACCATAAGTGCAACACTGAAAAAATTTATGGATTTAAGGCATGATTTAATGTAGGTTAAGGTGAGAAGAGAGGGGGGATGGGTGCTGTGATTAGGATCGGGGGGTGATTATCCTATACCCTCACAGTGGCATGAGCTTGTTCTGAGCAAATGGGACTTAAGCCTAGTGCGAAACATTGGTAGTGAGGGGGCTTCCTGTACTAGAGGTGGGAGAGTGTTCCACAGTTTAGGGGCTGTGAGAGTAAAGGAATTGCCTCCCTTGTGAGTCTTGATTCTGGGAATTGCCAGTAGGGACCGACCCGAGGTCCTGAGCATTTGAGGGTTAGGATATGATAGAAGGCATACTTAGGATGGCAGTGAAAGGGGAGATACTGTTGATGGGGGACCTTAATATGCCAGATGTTAACTGGAGCACCTTTGCTGCAGCCACATCCAAAAGCAGGGCCATTCTTGATGCCCTTCAGGTGGCATGCCTCAAACAGCTAGTTTTGGAACCCACCGTGAGGGAGCAATCTTAGACCTCGTACTCTCAAATGGGACAGTGAGAGGATCTCAGATCTAGCAGTGGGTAGCCATTTGGGAACAAGTGACCACCAGTGTGGTTCACGATAAACTCAGCTACAGAGTCAAGGCATACAAAAGTGAGGGTTCTGGACTTCAGGAGGCCTGACTTTGGCAAGATGAGAGAGTGCCTTAGAAAAGCACTAGCAAACAGGCTAGAAGGAGGAGTGGAGCAACAATGGGAAATATCAAAACTGCCATCACAGAGGCAATAAGCCTTTGTGTGAAGCAAATAAACAAATCAAAATGAAAGAAAAAGCTACTATGGTTCTCAAAAGAAGTGGCGGTGAAGGTTAGGGAGAAAAGATAGCATTTAGGAAGTATAAAGAAACACAGAAGGAGCAGGACAGAGAACTGTACCAGTTAAGGCAGAAGGAAGCAGGAGGGTAGTCAGAATAGCAAAGGCACAAACTGAGGAAAAGATAGCCAACTTCGGTTAAGAGGGGATAAAACCTTTATAGGTATATCAGGGCGAGAAAGACAAAGGGAGGGATAGTGAGGCTGAATAGAATGGATGGTGGGTGGGCAGAGAGTGACAGTGAAAAAGCAGAGATACTGAATGAATACTTCTGTTCAGTATTCACAAAAGAGGAAGTGGGGGAGGTGCCTAATCCAATTAACAGAAGCACTCTGGAGAGGGGGGTTGATCCAGTCCTTTCACAGAAGAAAGGGTTCTGAAAAAACTCCTAAAACTGAAGGTGGACAAAGCAATGGGGCCAGATGGAATTCACCCCAGAATTCTAAAAGAATTAAGCAGGGAACTAGTGACACCACTGACTACCCTTTTTAACAAATCATGGGAGGGTGGTGTGGTACCTGAGGACTGGAAGAAGGCTGATGTGATTCCCCTTCACAAAAGTGGAGATCAAGACAGAGGCAGGAAACTACAGACCTGTCAGTTTGACCTCTGTGGTAGGGAAAGTGATGGAATCACTTCTGAAGGAAAGAATTGTTGAGTACCTAGAGGCCAGTGGGGCACAGGACCCAAGGCAGTATGGGTTCACAGCGGGAAAGTCATGTCAGACGAATCTAATAGATTTCTTTGACTGGGTGACCAAAGTAGTAGACCAGGGAGGGGCTGTGGACATGGCCTACCTAGACTTTAGCAAGGCATTTGACACAGTCCCACACAAAAGATTTGTAGTCAAATTAACCAGCCTTGGAGTGGGTCCCAGGGTGGTAGTCTGGGTAAAACATTGGCTGAACAACAGGACACAGAAGGTAATTGTAAATAGAGTCCACTCTGAAGAAAGAGGGGTTACTAGTGGGGTACTGCAGGGTTCATTACTGGGTCCAGTCCTTTTTAATGTCTTTATAAGTGACATTGCAGAGGGACTGGAAGGAAAAGTATGCCTCTTTGCAGATGACACAAAGATCTGCAACAGGGTTGATACACAAGGAGGCGTGGAAAGGATGAAAAGGGACTTGGCAAGGTTGGAGGAATTGTCAGAAGTATGGCAGCTTGGATTCAATGCAAAGAAGTGCAAAGTAATGCACCTGGGGAACAAAAACCCAGGGGAAGATTACACAACGAGGGGGAGGTAGTAACAACAACAAAAATTTTATTTATTTATATATTTATTAAATTTTGTTAACCGTGTAAGGCCACTGGGCCCCGGAGGTCCCTTTTTCAGTGGCGACCTGGAGTTAGTTACATAGAGTTGAACAAGTGCAGTCAATAGATACAGAGTAGTACATTACATACAAGTGTACGATGTTTTTGTACAACAGTATTTGGACAACACAACACAACAAAAGTAGCAGCTGTTAGGTTGAGGGCAGGTAGTACTTTAAAAATATACAAGCAAAGTGGTATACGTCTTTAAAAGGTGCAATGTTACAATTGGAGTTGCTAGCTTTATATAGGAGAGGGCAACTGTTTACAGGGGGAGTACCCCAGGTCAACAGTGGTAATTAGATGCCGGGGGCGTGATTTAGCTAGCCTTCTGGACATACGCAGGAGCTGAGATTTTGCAGGTGAGCACGTAACCTCATCTGAAAAATAGCTGGGGAGGGTGCTTCTTGTAGTTGACAGGGGAGCTTGTTCCACAGTGTGGGGGCTATATGGGCAAAGGACTTACTACCTGCTGCAGATCTGGGCCTGAGCTGTTCAAGCAGTTTTTTGTCTGAAGTGCGAAGGGGCCCGCTGGGACGTTTTGGGGTGATTAGCCCAATAAGCCCTGCAGGGGGATCGTTGAAGAGGAGCTTGTATGTCCAGTTTCGTAGGGGGTACTGAAGTCTTAGGTTCAGGGTGGGCCATTTGAGTGCAGCAAGGACTTCGCAGTGGTGAGTCTTCGAATGGGCTTTTGAAGTGAATCGTGCGATTTTGTGGTACAATGTCTGTAGTCTACCATAGTCTAGCTTAGCGATGCTAAGTAGGGTTGGGGCCACATAGGTAAGAGTAGGTAGGAGGACACTCTGAGCGATTACCAGCCTTGTCTCAAGTATCAGATTGGCACTTAGACGGTAAAGCAGCCCGAGTTTTTGGTGGATGTTTTTGGCCACCAAATCTACATGTGGTTTTAGTGTGAGTCCTTGGTCCAATGTAAGACCTGAATATTTGAAGGATTGTACCACTTCGATAGGAGAGCTGGATGTGCTGACCAATGGGAGAAGATATGCCCTGGAGGGACCCAAGGATTTGGGACCAAACAGGAGTGTTTTGGTCTTGGTAGGGTTGAGAACTAAGCAATTCTCAACAAACCATGCTTCAGCCTGGGAGAAATCAGCCTGGAGCAGGGGTCCTAGGTCATCCTGATGTGGCACAGCTCTGTAGAGTACTACATCATTGGCGTACTGCACAACAGAGTTGCCCCCGCAGTGGTGACAGAGGTCATTGATGAACAGGGAGAATAGGAGCAGGCCCAGGATGGAGCTTTGTGGCATGCCCTCCTTTAGCGGTAGAGGGTCAGAGGTAGCACCTCTCCACTTGACTTGCTGGGAGCGGTCAGTCAGGTAGTTGCTGAACCAGTTCAGGGAGTGTTGGTCCAGTCCAAGTGTGCTCAGTTTCTTTAGTAGGAGTGGGTGATCCACCAGGTCGAATGCCTTGGTCAGATCTATAAAGACTGCTCCCGTGGGAGTGCTCTTGTCCAGAGCGGCTAGGACGTCAGAGGTAAACCAGATGAGGGCTTTGTCAGTCCCATGTTTTTGCCGGAACCCATGCTGTGAGGGGGCCAGGAGCTGATTGTTTTCCAGGTAGTCCCTCAGTTGGCCATAGACGAGGCGCTCCTGGATCTTTGCTAGGTGGCAAAAGAATAGAGATGGGTCTGTAGTGGCCAATTGGATCTCCTGGATCCACCCTTGTGGATTGGGACCACATGGGCCTGTTTCCACATAGTGGGGACAACTCCCTTCTGCAGGGATCTGTTTATTAGCACAATGATAGGTAAGGCTATGGCAGGGGCCGCAGCCTTGAGCAGCCGAGGGTCCAAACTGTCGGGTCCTGGTGATCCCCTAGGTTTTAAAGATTGCAGGAGGGGTAGCACTTCTTTGACACATATGGTTCTTAGGTGGAAATGGGGGGTTGGAGGGTCCTGTGTTTCCTTGACCAAGGGACCCTGGTGACGAGGTTGGCTGTCTTTTCTGTAGATGGCCAGGTCCGTGAAGAAGCTATTGAAGGCAGCGGTGGCCTCTCCACCATCGGTTAAGGTTAGCCCAATGCAGGTAATATTGCCCTGCTGTGGTTTATTTGTTCATTTTAACAAAGAGTTGATGCAGGTCCAGAAGGACTTAGGGTCGGAGAGGGTGTCTCGCTGAAGGACTTTGAGATATTCCCTTTTGGCAGATTTTGAGGCTTTCTTGCACTTGTTTCACAAGGACCTGTAATCAGCTAGGTCGGCTGGGCTATTGGAGCGCCTTGCTTTTTTCCAGGCCTTGTCTCTGCTTAACATCAGGGCTTTAAGTTTGCATGATATCCATCTGTGGCACTGCCCTTTCGCTCGTCTTTTCCGTAGTGGAGCATGCAGGTTGGCCACTGCAGTGAAATTGTGTTGGAAGTACCGAGTAGCATCATTGATACTACCTAGCATACTTAGTGGTACCCAGTCAGCATTTCGCAAGGAGTTCTGGAAGGTCTCAGGGGAGAAGCCAGAGAAGTCCCTGGCTATTATGAGCCGGGGGGTGGTCCTGGGCGGCCTATTTTTCCAGATGCAGAAGGTGGGGGAGTGGTCAATCAATGCATCAGACATCACGCTGGCTGCTTGGATGTTGTTTGGATTGGAGACTAGAATCTAATCAAGGGTGGAGTGATTCCCAGTCTTTAGATTTTGACTGGTGGACTCTGTGATGACCTGGGTCAGGTTAGCTTCTTGGAGCAAGGCCCTATGGGCTTGTTCGGAGGCAGGATCCCACCTCAGGTTATAGTCCCCAAGAACTAGCAGCTCTGCAGGTGGTCACCCTGCAAGGGCACTTGTCAGGCTCTGGAGGGCAGTACTGCCACCAGTGGGGAGATTATAGATACAGCCTATGGTTAGGTGTTTTGCATGGCACAGGATGATTTTGATGAAGAGGGATTCAAGGCCTGAGGGGCTTGGCAGTTCAACAGAGGAGGACGAGGCCTCCAGAGAGGAGCTCACATAAATGAGGACACCCTCTCCTTTTTTTTCCTCTCTGTCATTTCTGAAGGAGTGGTAATTTGCCAGCTCCACTTCATGAGGAAAAATGTGAGGCTTCAGCCAGGATTCCGAGATGGCTAGCACATCTGGCGTGTGCATCTCCACCCAGGACTGGACCTCATGCATCTTGGGTCACAAGCTGCAGATGTTCATATGGTCAACTCTCAGGCCTTTGGCAAGGTGCCATGTGGGGTCACTGGGGGACCCCAAGGTGGTGTTAGCAACACTAGGTCCTGGGTTGGGTTGGACGTCGCCCGAGTTCATTAACAGGGTGAAGACAAGGAGGCGGAGGATCCCCTGTCGGATTTGGGGAGGTAGTGTTGTCTGCTTTTTCATTGCACCTGCTAGGATGTGGTAGCAGGTTCCCCTTCACATTAGGTTATGCATCAATATCAGGGTATCTGGGGTAGTGAGTGCAGGACATTGTGTCAGGTGCGGGAGGTGGTTGCTTGTGGTTCCGTTGCACGGGTTCTCATAGAAGCTATGGGCTAGTGTTACATCTACCCAAGCTAGTGCCGCAATGTACAGGATAACCATGCCATGGACCCTCAGTGGGGCAAGGCTTGGACAGAGCCCTGCTTCCTGTGGTTTCCTGAGTTGTTCGGGCCGAGCAGTTATCGGTTGGAGCTTTGAGCTCCGGACCTTCAGGCCCATATCGTGGGCAACGGTGTGCGAGTTGGTTACTTGTTCCTGTTCTCAATTAGAAGGCACTTAGAAAGTAAGGGCAATAGAGCCCTAGGACTTTGTGCTGGTAAACCTTGGTAGCTGTGGTTGGATTCTCACACAGCAGGCAGTAGCCATGATTGCAGTGTTGCCCTAGGGTGTAAACTGAGGAGGGGTCAATGCCCCTGGTTCTATCACTCCAGTCTGACCACGATCAGGGATGAGCTGCGTGGACAGCTCTGCACCATAAGCATCCCTGTGTATAGAGTTGAGAGTGCCTTGCAGTGGGAGTTTGTCAGCCACGTAGTCAGCCCTAACTGAAGCGGCCTCTAGTGGTGGCAACTGATAAGTTGCAGATGGGAAAGTGAGCCGATAGGTTCACGCGGTCACGAGACCATCACTATAATAGGCGCAGCTGAGCAAGGGTGGTGGTGGGGGGGTGGATTAGGCGACGTGGAGCATCGGTGGGGCTCCTCCGTTGAGCAGTGCAGTAGCAGCTTGAGTCCAAAGCAGCGTGTCATTCCGCTGTCAGTGTTGCGTATCTGTGGTGCTGAGCTGGAGGGAGGGCTACAGTAGCCTGGCCTTCGCGACCATCTGCCCATCAGTGGGGGGGGAACCTCCATTCCCGTAGCTGAATCTGTGGAGAGGAGAGAGACATGTTTATACCAGGTAAGGGCCCTTTGTCAGCTCTATGGGGGGAGGGGGTGTGTAGATGGAAAGGGACCTGGGGGTAATCATATCAGATGACCTTAAGGTTGGCAAGCAATGTGAGAAGACGGTAGGGAGAGCTGGGGGTATACTGGGATGTATAGGGAGAGGCATCCCCAGCAGAAAACAGGAAGTTGTTATCCCCCTGTACAGACAGTTGGTGAGACCCCATCTGGAGTACTGTGTCCAGTTCTGGAGACCCCATCTCCGCAAGGACATAGACAGGATGGAGGCAGTTCAGAGGAGGATAACTGAAATGGTGCAGGGTCTGCAAGAGAAGCCATACGAGGAGAGACTAAAGGAGCTTAATATGTATACCCTTGAGGAAAGGAGGGAGAAGGGGGACATGATAGAAATGTTTAAGTACCTCAGTGGAATCAACAAAGTCCAAGAGGGTAGCATCTTTCAGAAAAAGAGATGTGCAAGAACAAGGGGGACACAATTTGCAGATAGAGGGGGGACGGCTCAGGGGCAATGTGAGGAAGTATCTTTTCACAGAGAGGGTGGTGGATGCATGGAACAGCCTTCCTGAGGAGATTGTGGGGTCTAAAACTGTGAGAGAATTCAAGAATGCATGGGACAGACATAAGGCAATTTTTGTGGGGTGTAGGAAGAAATAGGCTGTTGGTTAAATAGGATCTGCAGCTTATCCTCTAGGTAGGAAAATGGGCAGAGTAGGTGGGCCAAGCGGTCCTTATCTGCCATCAAAGTCTATATTTGTATGTTTCTTAGCCATGATTATTCCTGTTAGGCTTGGTGGAGCCGCCGGGCTCTGCAATTTGTATGCATGGCAGAGCAGGGGATACTGTAGACGAGCCTTGAAAGAAGGCCATTGCAGCTGGGCTAGTGAGATTCAGGGGTGGCTTCTTGGTTGACACATTTGTCGCAAACCTTGCAACCTTGTTGTACAGGACCTGAAGCCTGCTAACCTCGCCCTTTGCCATGCCCTGGATTACCGGAGCAGCATAGGTTAATGTGGGTAGGAGGACACT
The DNA here is from genome assembly GCA_016271365.2 of Neoceratodus forsteri. Lineage (NCBI taxonomy): Eukaryota > Metazoa > Chordata > Ceratodontiformes > Ceratodontidae > Neoceratodus > Neoceratodus forsteri. Next base: position 761,005,346 of record CM028136.1, read on the forward strand.
GGAGGCAATTACTTGTCTAGCCTCTGAGATAAGTTGTTTTTTTAGCCTGTATATGGTACCAAGTTTGACATGGATAGACCTTGTTACCTGGTCAACGTGGGGCTTAAAGGTGAGACCCTGGTCAATAGTTAGCCCTAGGTGTTTTATGTTGTCAACTACGTCTATTCTTTTATCCCCAAGGGTAGTAAATTTTAGGGAACTGGTCCGATCCCGGCCAAGGGATCTAGGACCAAACAGCATGGATTTAGTTTTTGCTGCGTTGAGTATCATTCTGTTTGATGTGAGCCAGGCCTCGAGTGTGTTTAGGTCCCCTTGTAGGAGAGGGCCCAGATTATGTGGTATGGACCTGGCTCGGAAGATGACAGTATTGTCTGCGTATTGAACTACTGAGCTATCCCCACAGTGCTGGTTTAGGTCATTTGTGAAGAGAGAGAACAGAAGGGGGCCAAGAATTGAGCCCTGAGGAACACCCTCCTGAATGGGTAAAGGGGCAGAAAGCTCTCCCTTCCAAATGACCCTCTGGGAGCAGCCTGAGAGGTAGCTTTTGAACCAGTTTAGGGCCTGGTCATCAAGCCCAATGCCTTGAAGCTTAGTAAGAAGAAGGTTGTGGTCTACAAGGTCAAATACCTTGGACAGGTCTATGAAGATAGCATCTGTCAACATGCCCTCATCCATTGCCCTGAACAGGTCCACTGTGAGTTTGGTGAGTGCTGTGTCTGTTCCATGGTTTGCCCAAAAGCCATGCTCAGGTCTTTAGTGATTACTATAAAAAATTTTATATGCCAGACCACCCATTAGACCATGAGGACATCAGAACCTTTCTTTCCCCACTGGGCCTCTCTAAGCTCAATGAGGACCAACAGACTTCTATGGTTTTCCCCATATTGTATACTGAACTAACAGCTGCTATTTCCTGATCTAAAACTATGAAGATCCCAGGCCCAGATTGGTACGGTACAGAATTTTATAAACATTTGGAGCAGACGTTTGTACCACTTCTTCTGCGGGTTTACAATGATGTGTTGCAGGATTTATCGGACCCCCCCGCCTCGTTGGTCATACGCAGTGGTATCCCTCATTCCCAAGCCTGGTAAGGACCTACAATGCTGTACATCATACCGCCCAATATCAGTCCTAAATGTGGACTATTAGTTTCTAATGTCCATTTTGGCTAAACTTCTGGATACAGTTCTACCCTCAATAATTAATTTAGATCAGATGGGATTTGTTAGTAATAGATCCACTACAGATAATACAAGAGGGGCCCTCCATTTGGTACAGGAAATGCAATCTTATGAAACACCCTCTGTCCTTCTCAGCCTAGATGCTGAGAAGGCATTTGACAGGGTATCGTGGCCTTTTCTGTTTGTTGTTATGCTACAAATGGGCATCCCCCTCCCTTTCATCTCCATGATCAAAACACTTTATTCGTCACCCCAGGCCTGTGTAAAAGTCTCTGGACATCACTCTCCCTATTTCCCTTTATATAGGGGAACCCGTCAGGGATGCCCTCTATCCCCCGGTCTATTTGTCATTTTTATTGAGCCACTGGCGCAGGCCATCAGAGACTCCCTCCAAACAGAAAGAGTGCAGATGGAAGGGACGGAACATCATATAGCCCTATAAGCTGATGATGTTCTGCTTTTCCTTACCAACCCAACTCAATCAGTTCCAGCCGTTTTTAGCATACTAGACCAATTTGGCAGATGCTCAGGATATAAACTTAATACCACAAAAACAGAAGCATTGACTTTTCATTTTATTCCCACCTTAGTATTTAAACAAAGGTTCCCATTTCATTGGGATTTAGATAAATTAAAATATTTGGACATCTATCTCTTCCATCAGGCAGCTGATGCAATGCAAAATAATTATGAAACCTTTTTTACCCAGCTTCAGTCAGACCTTGCAAGGTGGAGTATCCTCCCATTGAGCCTACTCCAGAGAGTCAATGTTATTAGGATGGTGGCTCTTCCTCGAGCCCTCTATTTATTCAAGAATGTCCCAATATATATCCCAAATAAAACATTTCAGATGTGGAACAAATCCATTAGTAGATTCATATCATCCAGAAAACGTCCTAGAATAAAGTTTCCTATTCTCAACCTCCCAAGAAAACTGGGTGGGTTAGCCCTCCCCAGTCTCAAACTCTGCAACTGGACCTCACACTTGTCTTTTCTTCTGTGCCGTCTTGCCAGAACCAGCCCTGCTTTGTAGAGGGAGCTTGAGGAGGGCCTCATGCCTTTTAAGAATCTGGTTAGAAATATGATGCACTGAGTACCCCCCATCCCCAAGATCAGATGCCACCGAGCCCCCGGATTACACAACCGATGAAAATTTGGAATGCAATACGTAGACATTTATGCCTCTTCCCATTCCTCCCATTTATGTGTCCCATAGCTCCCCTGGAAGATTTTCATCCAAATGTTTATGACCATACATTTGTCTCCTGGGAACGTCTGGGGCACTCCAACCTTACTCAGTTTCAAACTGGAGGAGAATTTAAATCCTTTTAGGAGTTATGCCAGTCCCATGGTTTAAGACAACAAGATTTTTATTGGTATTTACAGCTAAGACACTTCTATTACTCCCTCCCAATCCAAACATGCAATCCTGAGAATTTTCCCCGCACTAATTTCTTGCTTTCAACAATTTATTAATGCCGGCAGAGTTCCCCACATTATTTCTGTTCTGTATAGGGCACTCGAAGATACCCTGGGAATGAATTCTGAGAGTGTATGTGCTAAGTGGATCACGGAATTTGGTTTTGATATTCCTACACAAAAATGGGACAAGAGGTGTCTTTCAATAGCTAAACTTACCTACTCCCACAGCTGGAGACTATTCTGGCAAATTCTATCTAGGTACTTTCTCACTCCCGTCATAACAGCCTATTTTTCATCAACAAGGTCAGAGGGTTGCTGGTGTCAGTATGGTGAACCCTTGGCACTCCATACTCATAAATTCTGGCTATGCCCTCAGATAAAACCCTTTTTAGATTCACTACAATCTGAAATGAGAGGCCTGTTTGGCCTCACAATTACTCTTACTGCTGATTTGTTTATCCTTCATATTTTTCCTCGTGGATTTAGGGACACACACACACGTTACCTGCTGGGAATTTTTCTGATGGCAGCTAAGAAGGACTTGACTTGTTGTTGGCTTACTCCCAGGATTCCCACAATGTCAGGATGGAGGGAGATAGTGACTCAAATCTACAGGTCGGAAAAAATTTCCTATCAAATGATAAATCTGATTTATGTACCTTGAAAGGGACTAGATGGATTTTATATATTATGTCAAAGGATGCTACCTTTGTCCCTTAGGGGGTCTGGGTGTGATGAGAGGCGAGCCTAGTGGGGAAAGATATATCTGGATCCCGTCTTTTCTTTTTTTAAGCCATCTTTTGTTCTGAGGTTTACAGAAAGTCAGACACGGGTCTTTATAATTACTATTATTATTGTTTACTGCCATTACTGTTTATTTGCATATTAATTTCAGACACATTGTGAAGCTTACATATAATGTTTTGATGTATGGTTTTACTTTTAATCTCAATCTCTGTATAAAAATGAACTTGTGACTGTCAACCTCCCTTGTATCCCCCACCAATATGTGAAACATGAATAAAAATTATAATAAAAAAAAAGCTAGGGGGGTACTATCATCTTCTCCTTCAGTCTCATCATCTGTACATTTTTTGCCTGATGCCTCCCCAACCTGGGCAGGCCCAGCCCCCATGGTATCACTATCTCCATGCCTCTGTCTCCTGTGTGCAGCAGCTCAAGTGGTGGGAGGGGAGTGAAGGAGAGTCTTACTCATTAACCTCTTCATCCATAATTCAGTTGCCAATGGGCAGCAGATGATTTTGGTGAATGACTTTATGGCCTTGAGTTTCTCCTTCAGGCCGAATCTTGTATACATAGAGGCCTTCCAACTTCTCTAACACAATGTATGGTGTGTTTCTCTGCTATGCCCAGACTATGCAGCAGCACTCGATTCCCTGCCTCAAGATCCTGGACTCACACCTCTTTATCATATCTCTCTTTGATAGCCTGGTTTCTCTTAGTGGCCATCTCCGTGGAGAGGTGATAGGAGTCATCGAGTTGCTGCTTCAGCTTCTTCATATATTGCAAGTAGTCTCCTGCTCCAAGGCCACTGGTGGATACCCCAAAACACAGATCCACTGGCAGACAGCCTCCTTTCCAAACATAAGCTGGTAGGGAGAGAATCCCATATCATCATTGCAGGTGCAGTTGTAAGCATGGACCAGGGTGCTCACCCGCTGACTCCAGGTGAATTTATCACGGGGGTCCAAAGTGTTCAACATATCTAATAAAGCCTGGTTAAATCACTCAGGTTGAGGGCCACCTTGGGGATTGTATGGAGTGGTCCCTGATTTTTTGATGCCCCACAGTGACAGAAGCACTTTAATGAGACGGCTCTCAAAGTCACGACCCTGGTACAAGTGAATCCGTTGAGGGGCCCCATAATGCATGAAGAATTTTTCCACCAGGATCTTGGCCACTGTGGAAGCCTTTTGCTCTTTTCTAGGGTAGGCTTAGGCATATCTGGTAAAGTGGTTGGTGACTACTAAGATGTTTGAGATGTTATGCGAGTCAGGTTCTAAAATAAGGAAGTCAATACACACCAGTGCCATGGGGCCTCTCGTCCGTATGTTTACCAATGGGGCTGCCATTTGGGGAAGTGCTTTCCATTGTATGCATCTCCTGCAGCTCTTACAATAAGTGTCTACATTGTCTCCCAATCTCAGCCAGTAGAATCTGCTTTTTACTAGGTCCAGTGTGTGCTCAACGCCCAAGTGGCCCATATTGTTGTGCATGGCCCTTAGCACAGTCTTGATATGCTTCTCTGGTAGCACCAGTTGTTGATGGGGTGCACCCTGCTGGTTCTGTGTTTCTCTGTAAAGCAACCCTTTCCTTAACCACAATTTGAGCCATTCTCATAACAAGAGTCGGGCAGGGGGATAAATAGTGTCTACTTGAGTTTGATCCCCATTTTGCTGAAGCACTAAAATTATTTCCCCGGTGACAGGGTGGGCTCTGTGATCTCTCTTTAAATCCTGGATGGTTAGTTGAGGAAAAGATCTCATGTCTAAGGCAGTCTGCCAGCAGTACGCAACTGTGAAACAGCTTCCTGATGCCGCCAAGCACTCCACTAAATGAGGGGCATCCTCTTCGGAGAGTGTCTCTTCACTATCATGCTTTTTACACAGGGTCTTTACTGCTTGCTCTGATATCTTTTCCCTGGCACAGTGTTCAGTGGAGTAAGCAGGAGGACACCTGGATAGGGCATCCTCATCCACGCGGTTCAAGCCAGGCAGGTACTCCACACAATTATCATAAGTGGACAAAGCTGATAGCCACCTGTGTCCTGCTGCATCCAGTTTGGTGGTGTCTGAATGTACATAAGTGGGTTACTATCCGTCTTCACTGTTATCTTAGCCCCATACAGGTAGTCATGGCACTGGTCCACAAAGGCCCACTTCAAAGCCAAAAATTTTAGTTTATGGACTGGATACCTGAGCTCTGATGGGTTCAAACTTCTGCAGGCAAAGGCCACAGGGCACAGACCCTCCGGATACTCTCAATAGAGGACTGCACCCAGACCACTGAATCTGGTGTCAGTGTGGAGTACATAAGATTTCTGCTGGTCCAGATAAGCCAGCACTGGAGCTTGTATCAGGCAGTAGATGATGTCTTCGAAGGCCTGATCACACTCTTCATCCTGCCAGGAGCCACAGGGTTCTGATGGCCAAACATAGCTGGTCTGATTAGGTTTTGTCCTGGGCGAGGTGGCTTTTTTGCTTTTATTTGTTGGTGGCTACCCCTGCAGCAAGTTCAGTAGCGGCCAGACCACCCCGGCATATTACTTTACGAATCTCCAGTAATACCCACAGAAGCCAAGCAGGTGCTGAAGCTCTTTTAAGGTCTGGGACTTAGGCCAAGTGGTAAGGGCTTCAATCTTGCTAGGATCAGTCTGGATGCTCATTGAGGAAACTATGTGCCCAACGTATTTAACCGAAGACTGGAAAAACTGACACTTATCAATCGACAGTTTCAATCCAAATTCTCCCAGATGAGCTAACATTTTGAACAGTCAGGCTTCGTGTCCTCCAAGGTCTTCCCAAACACAATAATAGCATCCAGGTAAACCAGACACTCCATTAGGTTCATATCACTCATGGCTTTCTCCATCAGCCACTGGAAGGTGGCATGGGTGCCCGAGATCCCCTGAGGTATCGGGAGAAATTCATAAAATCCTAACAGGCATATGAAAGCCATCTTCTCTTGGTCCTTGGGGGCCATCAGGATCTGAAAATAGCTGCTCCACAGGTCCAAGACCGAGAACCACTGGCTGCTATTGAAACAATCCAGGGCATCTTGTATTTGGGGCATAGTATATTGGGCGGACACTGTCCATTTGTTCAAAGTGCAATAGTCCACACACATCCTTATTGCCCACTCTTCTTCCTCGCCACAACAACTGGGGATGGATAGGGGCTTCTTGATCCTTGAATAATCCCTGCAGCCAGCATTTCCTGAAGATGCTGTCGAAAGTCATCAATGCCTACTGGAGACAACTGCCTGGATCTCTCTCTCGAAAGGGCCTCTCATCATTAAGACATATGGGATGCTGCTCTCCACTCACACACACTACATCCCATTCATTGTAGGGAAAACACCTCCGTTCGGGTAGCCAGTTTCTCCCATACCCCCTTTTCCATTCTTCCAGGATTGGTGAATTACTTAAGTCAGACAGTCCAGGATCAAGTCCCTTGGAGGTGCCACCTCTCACTGCAGTGGGTTGCGCTGCTCAACTGGCACAATAAACTCTTGCTAAAGTCTGTCCCTTCCTCACAACCACTTGCTGGTCGATGATGTTCTTTACTTGTACAGTAACCCTTCTGACATAGGCATATGCTCGGGCAGGCAAAACACTGGGTTTTACCAACAGTCCCATGGGAAATCCCTGGGTCATGCCTGAAAATAGTCAGTTCTGTCTAGTACACTTACCTGGTCACCAAAAGCAAATACATAAATAAATAATCCATGCTCCTCTGGGGCATCCAACATCAGCAGCTGATTTTTCACATCCTTTTTTAACCTCACTACCCCGGCAATGTTACACTCCTCATTGGACGGTAGTAAAATCTCTTCCCCATCTTGCCTCCACACTATGCCTACAGAGTCATCAGACTCCTCGTTAGGGGGTTGTACTCTCTTCCAGTATACTTCTCTAATCAAGGGATGAATGGAAGGCTCATTATCTTTCCTCTCGGCCTCTCGAGCTTGGCACAACTGGGTTAACCACCTGAATATATGGATGTTTGTGCCCACTAGCACAGGCACTCCATCATAGATGCCAGATTCAGGGCAAACCAGAGCCAGGGTCTCCACTGCATCTGCTACTCCAGCTACTTTCGTTGGAAATGCCAGCCACATCTTCATATATCCCAGATAGCACCTTCTTCAGCACCTCTGCCCCTAGGGCCACTGTGAAAAAAACCATACTACCTAACTGGCCACCTTTCTATTTCAAGCTAGTCCTGGAAGCTGATGCAAGAAAATACCTTGAAAAGGGTCTTGGCAAATCTAGACACAACAGGGACTCCTTGGACTTCAAATTTGTTCAGTTCGCACTTGATGAAATACTTGGTCCCCTCACAAAGATAATTAAACTGACCTCTGCCAATCCAAGTTCCCACAAATCTGGATGTCTGCCACAGTCACCCTGATACACAAAGGTGGAAACTGGTCACTCCACAACAACTACAGGCCGATCTCTGTACTCCCCCCACTCTCTCTCAAAGGGTCTTGAACGAATTGTGGCCAACCAGATGGTGGAGTACCTCAATCAGTACCAGCTTCTATGCTCTGAGCAGCATGGGTTCTGAGCTGGCCACAGCACCGTCATAACTTTACTCAAACTTTCTGGATTCATACACAGTGCGTTAAACAAACGGCACATTGCAGAGGCAGCCTTCACTGACCTATCTGAGGCATTCGATACGGTCCATCATGCCCTCCTCCTTCAGCAACTCTCAGACATAGGACTAGCTGCTGAAACCATGCAATGGTTTAGAAGTTACCTGCACTTCCAGCAAGTCAGGATTGGGAAAGTCCTCTCTGAAAGTAGACCTGTCAGATTGGGGGTACCGCAAGGCTCCATTCTCGGACCGTTACTCTACAGTATCTTTCCAGCCAACCTCCCAGCATCCTGCCAATGCCACATGCTCCTCTATGCGGATGATGCAGTGATCTTTGAAAGCAACCCTGACCCCTCACTCCTTGAATCGGACCTCAAAACTGGCTTCACGGCTGCCGAAAATTGGCTCAATGGACACAAACTGGTCTTGAATTATAAAAAGACCAAGACCATGCTCTACTCCTTAGCCCAAAGCAAGCAAAAAGGCTTCCTCCTAGCAATCCAGAATGATGCTGATTTCACCCTGGAACTAGTCCCCCACTTCAAATATCTGGGTATCACATTGGACTCTACCCTGTCCTTCACTCAGCATATCGACAACGCTGCTAAAGTCCGCAACACCAGGATCGGCATCCTTTACAGACACAGACACAATCTAACATTTGAAGCCCTGAATCTGGCAATAAACAGCTCACTCATATCCCTCATTGACTATGGCCTGCCTATTTACAGCTCCGCAACTGGGTCTGCTCTCCAGCGCCTCTCAACTGCTCTAAACAAAGCCTGCCATCTGCTCACCAATGCCCCAAAGCTGATCCATACCTGTGAGCTGTATGCTCGGACTGGCTGGCTCCAGTTGAGGGACAGAATCCAATATCAAACCTACCTCCTTGCAAAAAAGACCATTCTACATCTACTTCCCCCTGGGGTACAGAGACTCCTAGCTCCACCTTCAAATGCCAGACACAACAGGAGCTCGTCCACCCAAATCTTTCATGTGCCCAAGTGTCAGACTACCATGGCTCAGCGTTCTTTTGCTCACCGTACTCCTCTCAGAACAAATGGCCTACCTCATGACATCTCCAATGCCACTACACTGGGATCCTTTAAACGTAGCCTGTGTCAGCACCTCACTGATAGTAGCTTCTGTATGTGCCACCGCTAAATTCCCGCAAGCAGCAAAGGACTACCCTCAGCACTTTCCCATTCATATCCTACCAGGATAGTCTCTCAGCAGCACTTTGCCTCACCCCCCTACACACTCTATCGCCTCCTCATCCATGCCCTGTCCTAACCCCCTTCCCCACTCCTGCCTTTTCTAGCACTTCCCCCTATCACCTTATCCCCTCCTCTGTCTCTGTTACTTTATAGGACGCAGGCATACATTGTATAATGCCTCAGCACACCTTGTTAGCTATTGTCTGAGCCACCAACTGTTTTGTTTGTGCATTGTATTTTGTATATATATATATATATAAAATGTATATATATCAAATCTGTATTTTGTCCACCATGATTTTGATTCCTCAGTTAATGGAATGACGTGGAACCTCTCAACGAGCAACTGCTCACAGGTGTCTTCCAAGATCTTCAATCAATAAAGAAAAATAAAGAAATAAAGATAGGGGTATGACTTCTCACTCAGTCCCCCGACATGTAAACCCTCAAGTGGTTTCAGCTCAATATTGGACAGTTGCTGGTCGTACCATGATTTGAAAATGATGGTGACTTGAGAACCGCTATCCAGGATGGCTCGGATGGAAACTACATTAATGGTAATTGTGGTTTCAGTTGACGGACCCACAAGCTGGTTCATGTCAATGGGAACTGATGTGGTGGTTTTAGCTGTAGAGGCTCTTGTGCAAGGCATGGAGCTGGACCTGCCAGGGGCCACAATGTGCTCCTTTACTGGGCCCCTCCGTAGTTTCCCTGGTTCTGATGGGAATTTTCATGTGGCCTATCTCTGCCGAGGGCACTGTTTATCGGCACCCTACACTCCTTTCAGATATGACCCTCACCTCCACACCTATAGCACATAAAGGGTTCCCACTGAGGTGGCCTAGCTGATGCCTTGGATGGGCCCCTGGGACTCCCACCGGGGCACTTGCTGCAACCGGACCCTATGCAACTGCCTTGTCAACTCCCTGCACTCAACTAAGCCTTTCCACCCTCTCTAACTCTGCTACTCTGTGGGCTAATTCATTCATCTGAGCTTTTACCCCAACCTCTGGAGTGGATGCCTGTGCTGTAAATCCAGAGCCAAACATGGTGGGAGATGCACTGGGGGTCATCCCACTCACCCCTTGGGGTTCAACTAGCCCCAGATTCACTACCAAATTAGCTGAAGTGACTACATCCTTTCATTCCTGTAGTAAAGTCTTCAACTCTTGCATTTCCCCAGAGGGTGCCTCTTTCCCTACCTGGGTAGTAGCCATCAAGGCCCTCTGCACTCCCCATTGTCCTTGCACCTGCTCTGCTTCTCTAATCTCCTGCAGTAGGACCCAGTACAGAGGGGGACTGTTCTTCCTATCTGCTAAGCGGAGCTGTAACACCAACAGGGTAGAATGGCTAGTGGCTTTTATCACATGTTCTAACCTCACCTAGTTTAGATTCTGTGCTGCCATTCCCCCTTTTGTAAATACCTTCTGTAACACCCTCTGTACTCGGGATAAGAAGGTAGACAAGGGCTCCCAGTCCCATTGGTGGGTGGTCTTAAATTTCCACATAAGGTCATCACCAGATTCAGGGCTGCCAAAAACACTTTTGAGGGCAGTCAGGTACTGTATACCTGGGCTGGGGCGCTGGGGTCCATGGCACGCAAAGAGCAAATTACTTCCAGGGCAGGCCCACAGAGGCTGTCTACCAGGCGCTTCCATTTTTCAGTTTCAGAACACTGCCAGTCCTGTACAAGCTGGGTGGCACAATCCATCCATGACTCCAAATCATCCTCATTATTAGGAGTTGGCTTAACCCCTGAAAACATTCTTAGCTTGCAATAAGAATCAAAAGCTATAGGCACAGATCTGGGCTGGTGTTTCTCAACCTTGGGGAGTCTTGGTGGGAGCCCAGACCCTCGTCCCCCTTCCCCCAAGGAAGTTACACTAAATGAAGTTACAATAGGCAGAGCCTCAGGAATCCACTCTGCCACCAAAGCCTCAGGTATCCAGGCAGCCTCTATCACATTGTTACTCTTTACTAATACAGTTAATGTACCCCTTCCAGAATCGAGCATTCTTCCTCGCACTTTTACTTTACCCAGTTTAGTTACTGTGGTCAGGTGTTGTTCTATCTCGCCTTCCTCCATCCCCTGGGGTACTCCCAGCAGCAGAAAGGATTTTTGGGGGGCCATTTTCATGTCCCTACTCCATTCCACCAATTTCACTTTGTCATCCTCCGTAGGCCTAAAGCTCAGCCTTGGGGTGACAGATCTGGGTGCTGGGGATCCCGGGGGGGGGGGTGTCTCCATTCTGGTTCTCCAGAGTGGGTATGGCTGGCAAACAGGAAATCCCAGCAGTGCCTCCAAAGATGTAGCCCAGGTGCCATGTGCCAGTGGGCTACTACCCCTGCCTGTTGGCCCTCAAACAGGTTAAGGTGCCTGGGTCCTGTTACGGTGGTGTTCGGGGGTTCTATCCCAAAGACAATAAAAATTGTGCAGTGCCTCCACCCAGAGAGAATTAGAAGTGGGTCAGGTGACTGGCTGGCACAGCCCCCTGGGATGCTGCACCTACCCACCTCCCCTAACAACCACCCCACACACTGGATACCTAACAGTTCAGTAACACTAGTAACCATGACCATTAAGGATCTGATAGACTCAGAGAATTCATGCACACACAATGTCAAACAGCAAACTACAATTTTATTGGGGGTAAGCACTAGGGAATGGATACCTGGACAAAGGATGGCTGTGGATAGAAAAATTGTTTATAAGAACAAATAACAATAACCATGTGGGCCCGTAGGCCGGGTCCAACCCTGGAGGCCCACCCCCACTGGTACCAGTGTCTAACCTGATAGTTCTTAGGGGTACCCACAAGGTGCAGGCCTGTTCGTTGCCATGAGTTGGCCGGCTATTGGGGCCCCGGTAAAGAAGAAAATGGTTTGAGGAAGCAATTAAATCCCTTTTACACTCCCTTGCTTGGTTTTTGGGAACCAGGTCCCAGGTACCCATGGTTTTGCAGAACTCAAACACTCCTGGGATGAATGCCTCCAGCAGTCCTGGATCAAGGAGCTCTGTGCAGCAAGGGGCAGATGGAATCTTGCTCAAGGATCTTGCAGCTTGTCCCCTTGATTGCAGGTCTGGCCACTTGTCACCTTCAGCCACTTCTGGCCCATTGCAGAGCTCTGTGGCAGGACCACACCAGTACCAGAAGGCCCAGACCTAGGAGTGGCTCCATAGCCCAGCTAACCACAATGGATCACAGGTGCCCTAGCACCCCAGCAAGCCCCAGTGAACTCCTGAGATGGTAAGCCCCACTTGCAAGGGATTAGCCGGTTCCCTCCCTGGCTCTGGGTGAGAACTCTCAAATAATGGGGGGGAAGGGGTCCTCCTGCAGTCAGTGCACTGACTTCAAAAACTGCAAAAAAATCACAGGCAGTAGCTCAAGCAAAGTCCAGTGCCAGTCAGCAGTGGGTGCTAGCCCTAGATCAGATGAAGCACAGGTGCAAACCACAGGGGGCTCCAAATACAACAGATCCCCGCACACCAGTCTGCACTTTCCAGTTAGATCCGTCCACAATCCTTTCTTCAGCTGCAGCTAGGACACAATTCTCAGCCACTTCAATCAGTCCACTCAGGAAAAGTATACCAGCCGGCTAGCACCCCAAAGTCCAGAGACGCTTTGCCTCTTCAAAATCACAATCACAGTGCCACACAGGTAAAACGAATCCACAGCAGCAACTATGGCACTCAAATAATCAGCACAGTCCTCTCGGCCCAATTCAGTCCACCAGTGCAGGGTTTCTGCAGCACTTAGCTTCTGCAATATAATCAAACAGCTCACAGTACCTGGAGAATCAAGGCATCAGTTCAGTCTCTCACTCTCTTTCCCCTTTTAATCTTTTCCTGAACACAGCAATCTCCTCTAGAGACCTGTGAAAGGCCTCTCCAGTCCAGATCCCCTTTCACAGGAGACTTCTGACTCATTCAGAGCCTGGGAACAGACTGACTAAAACCCAGAAAGTCAAATGGGTTTCACTCGAGAATCCAAGGTTCTGACTGGCTGATGGAGCCCATTATTCATTGATAACCACAAAAATCAATATTTTCTACTGGTTTATTGGGGCATGGTTTAGGCGCCTGAATTAGTCCCCTCCTTTTCCCAGGAGTCCATTTGACACAGTTTTAGGCACCTAAAGAGGTGTTTGGATGCTATTTGGGGTCATAGTGTCAACAGCATGGCTGCTCCCATTCAGTTCTATGCAGTCCCATACAGTTCCCCATTTTCCAAGGACTGGTGCAGCCAAGCTAAATCCTTAATTCAGTTAAGCACCGCACAGTCCGATAGCCCCAATTGTGCCCTTCTAATTAAGCCCACTCTCAGTACCCAACACTCACTACCCCATTGTCACTGCCACCGACACACATACCCCCAGGTGGCAGGCAGATCCTTATTAATATTCATGAGGGCTCATGAATTATTCATGAGTCCTAGCTTCGTGCCCAAACCTAAACTTTATTTTTTAAATAATAGAGAGGCTTCTCTCTCTCACCTCATCAAGGTCTCCAGTCCCCATTTGACTCAAGAGGGGCACCGGGACCACTGTCACACTTCCCAGCCGACTGCAAAACCAGTGGTCAGCAAGATCAAGAGCTGCATGCGCTTGTGTGGTCACCACACACCCCAAGAAGCATGGACAATAACAGCGACCACAATCCAGAAATCCAAGCCCAAAATGGGATGAAATCAAGCACGGGGCCACTCTGGGGAAGTCTCTGGGCATCAGGAGAACTGAGAGGACAGCGGGAACATCCCACAGAAATGGGTCAAAATGGGGAAAATGGGGACAATAAAGGTAAGGCCCAATTGGGGGGGGGGGTGTTACACTAGTAATTTACAAATAGGTACAAAATTAGAAAAAAACTATTTATAAATATTAAAATATAAATACTTTTATGGTAAAGCAGTCCCTGCCTGGCACAGTTGCCTTCCCTGCCTGGCTTGGTTATCACAAGAGGGGGCTGCTATTTGTTTGACTAGATTTGTCTGAGTGCATTAGGAATGGAGTCAACCCTTATGAGTGCCATATTAAACTATGCACGCTTATTCTGGCATGATTGTGTCCCCTCCTCCCTCTGTTTTTTATTCTTGCCATCGGGAGCATGACAGAGCGGGAAAGGTGAAGAGATTGCATCAATTAGCATGGTTGTTAAACAAGAAGTATCAGGACAAGACTTTGGGAGCAAAACGGAGCAAGAGAGGTGAACTGATCCAGGTTGTACTGGTAGAGGTTTGGGGACGAGCGAATATTTGGCCCTGCCGCAGTGGGTACTTCTGTTATCATTAAAATAATCAAGTCAAGAACAGACTGACAAGTTGCAGGAACACCTTGGGTCATGGGTATCTGTTTCAGTTTTTATACAGTCTGTACTGGTGGGCTTTGGGGAATGAGCGAGCAGTCAGGGCATAACTTAAATAAATAAACAGTATCACGGAGCTAAATGTAAAAAAAAAAAAAAAAAAAATGACCACTGTAACTGTGGAATGTATCTCCGAGTCAGCGTGTTAGTGTGTACATGGTGAGGTTAACTCGTGTTTCGACTCACTTAGTGAGTAGAAAAATATGGCGTCAGCTTCATTTTCAAATCGAAATTGGCACATTGATACCAGTTTCATAGTGCAGCAGGTTGTGCTGGCACTTATTTGCCAAGCGCTATTGAAAGTTAATGCACCCTCCTGCTATGGCTCTCAGCCAATCAGAAAGCTCATAGTATATTGCCCATTTTCTGAGTCGTGATATTGAATCTCCCACAACTAATCCGTTTATGATATCAGCTGCGGGGGATCCTCACAGGCTACCCAAATAGCAACAGTCTTAACATGACTAGTGCAGGAGACTGCAGCATCAACCAGATAGAGAAGATGTAAAAATAAAGTAAGGGAAACATTTGTAACTTAACTCATAGTGCAAGTTGGGAGCTGCTCACACAGTAGGTGTGGGGTGTCTACATTGTTATTCCTTTTTAAACCATTTACAAAGTCGATTGCATTTACAGAAGCGTTCTCGGTGACGGTCTCTTTGATTTGAAACTTCCTTCCTTTCCACCTAAGGAGATCATCCTCGGTGAAGAAATTTAAAAAGGGGCTAAAATCGTATTTTGTTTTCAACAGGGTTTAGGGACCAATGATGTGGTACCTTTTCCCTCATCATTTTATGAAATGACTCTTGTGTGTTATGTATTTCTTTTTTCTTGCTGGTTTTATTGTGAAGCACCTATGCCCATGAGATAGTGCACTGTACAAACAAAAATGCCTTGCTCTGCCTTATGTAACTTTTCTACCTTCTTTTTATCCTGTTCCAGAATATAATGTTCATATGTCTGCATTTTATTTTGAACATTTTCCTCAATGAAAATGAAAGTAAGAGTCCCTGCAAATGGAAATGATGGAAACTTTGAAGATATTATTGTAAATTAGATTGCATGCAGAAAAGAATAGTTTTTGTGACTTCCAAGAGAGTGAGATACTAACAGCTATTTCCCCTAAGAGTGTTAAGAATTATCTTTAGTTTCAGAGAAATTATCATACTAATGTAAGCGTGGATGCCAAGGCATTGTGTAGTGTTTGAGACTGGAAATTCCAGGTCAAGATTATAAAAACATTAAGTCAGCATTATTTCCCCTAACTTGCCTGAACAGAAACAGAAACAGAAACAGAATTTGCCGGCTGATAGGAACTACTTGGCCCACCTAGTCTGCCCATTTCTCTGCCTGTAATATCACTGCAGATCCTACTTAATCTCCAGCACATTTACCCACTCCCTTCCATTTCCCCAAGATTTCCTTGTGCCTATACCATGCCTTCTTGAACCCCACCACTGTTTTTACCCCCACCACCTCTGCAGGAAGACTGTTCTGGGAATCTACCACTCTTTCTGTGAACAAGTACTTCCTCACATCTCATCTGAATCTACCTCCCTCCAGCTTCTTATCATGCCTCCTTGTTCTTGACCACTTTTTTTTCTGAAAAATACTTCCCTCCTGTGCCTTTTTTAACCCTGTGAGGTATTTAAAGGTCTGTATCATATCCCCCTCTTCCTCTTCTTTTCAAGGGTGTACCTATTTAGGTCCTTAAGTCTCTCCTCATTATGGCTTCTGATGCAGACTCTGTACTATTTTAGTTGCCTCCTCTGGACTGCCTCAACTCTGTCTATGTCCTTCTGGAGATGTGGCCTCCAGAACTGGACACAGTACTCTAGGTGGGGTCTTACTAGTGAACACTACAGAGGCAATACCACCTCCCTCTTTCTGCTGGTGATACCCCAACCTATGCACTCCAGTATACCACAAGCCCTCCCAACTGCCTTGTCGCACTGCCTGGTCACATGTAGGTCATCCAATGTGATTACCCCCAGGTCTCTCTCCTGCTTGGTGGTTGCCCTCCTAACTGCCTTGTCACACTGCCTGGCCACCTTTAAGTCATCCGATATGGTTACCCCCAGGTCTTTTTCCTACTTGGTGGTCGTCAGTACCACTTCACCCATTTTGTACTCTGCCACCTGGGTTTATGTGCCCCAAGTGCATTACTTTGCACTTTTTTACACTGTAACCCAGCTGCCATACCCTTGACCACTCAAGTTCTCTCAGGTTTACATTCCTCCTTTCCACCCCTCTGGAGTGTCCACCCTAGCACAGATTTTGATGTCATCCACAAAGAGGCAGACCTTCCCTTCCAGCTGCTCTGCAATGTCACTTATAAAGACATTAGAGAGGACCGGTCCCAGTACTGATCCTTAAGGCACCCCGCTGGTCACCCTTCCTTCCTCTGAGTGAACTCCATATACCATCATCCTCTGCCACCTATCCCCCAACCGATTTCTTACCCGGTTTACCATATATGGACCCGCTCCTAAACTACCCAGTTTGCTTACTAACCTCCTAGGTGGAACGGTGTTGAAAGACTTACTGACGTCTAGGTAGGCCACATCCACCACTCCACCCTGATCTAATTCCTTGGTTACCCAGTCAAAGAAATCTATCAGATTAGTTTGTCATGCCCCACCATCTTGTGAATCCATGCTGCCTCAGGTCTTGTAATGCACTGGATTCATGATATTCTACAATCCTTACCTTCAGCAGCAACTCCATTAACTTTCCCACCACTGATGTCAGGCTGACTGGTCTATAACTGCCAGCCTCTTTCTTGTTACCATTTTTGTGAAGTGAGATACATCTCTGCCCTTCTTCAGTCCTCCAGAACCTCCTGTGTTTAATGAGCTTTAAAATAGAAAGGTGCAGCCAGTACCTCCCAGAGCTCCCTCAATACCTTTGGATGCACCCCATCTGGCCCTATTGCTTTGTCCTCTTTCAAATTAGCGAGTCCCTTCAGGACACACTCCTCTGAAAATGGACCAGTGACCACATCCCTCCGTCCCTTCAATGCTCCTGCTACTTTTTGTGGCCCCTTCCCTTCTCCTTCCTCTGTGAAAACTGAACAAACATATTTGTTCAGGATGTCTGCCTTTTTGTAGTCCCCCCTCTGCACAGTCCTCCCCCTTTCCTTCTTAATCTTATGATCCCACCTCTGATCTTCCTCCTTTCGCTTACATACCTTAAAAAAAAGTCTTGTTCCCATCCATCAAAGACTGGTCTATTCTCTCTTCAGTTGTGCCTTCGTGCTCCTTACTGCTCTCCACACTTCCCTCTGTTTCCCGATACACATCCCCACCTCTGCACAGCATGAATCCAGATTGGCACTTTTATGACCCCTCTTTGGCATCTTATCAAAATTTGCAGAAAGAATACAGAATAACACATGGGCAGCCATGAACAACTAGGCTGTATTTCCATTGACATGTTCTGAAGACATCATAGAGTCCTCAAGACTAAAGCTCAAGAGGTCCCTGATGGCATCAGAACCATGCGATCAAAACGAAGCTAAGTTGTGCGTGGTTTTCATGTGGTTTTTTTGTATAGTATATGGTTTGAAACATTGAAAAAATGCTGCTTTTTTTTTCCTTATGAAATTTGTTTTATTTTTTATTATATACAAAAAAAAAACATGCATCCTCACCAGCTGCTGAACACCCACCTGGGGGAGGTGTGGTTTTATGTTTTTTTAAATTATGAAACAGCCGTAGATTGTGCTAGAGAAGGATTAGGGTTCTGTGTGTAGGAAAAATGAAAGTAAAACAGCAGGGGGAGTATATTTAAAACAGACTGGGGGTGCGCTAACAGGGTTAGTGCCTTGTTAACTGTGGTTTGTGCCCACAAAGCAGGGGAATTGTTAAAAGTGCCATACTAAAAGGCAAAGTTTAAGGAGGCACTAAATCATTTGTAAGGACTGCTAAAGCATGCCAAGCACCTATGCAAATTGCTTGACTGTGCCTTGCATACAGGCGCACTGATATATTCAAAGTTTTTTTGACGCATTATCCAGCCATTCGGACTGTGCTAGATAATGCCTCCACAAACCTAGTACCAGCTAGGCACATAGCAGTGCACCCCCAACCAGTCTGTGTTTTGATATTTCATACACTAATCTCTGGTAGTCCAGTGGCACCTCACCCACTGTTCACTGTTACAATATGAAATACATCAATCCCTGATATTCTAGTCGCCCCCAACTCCCCTGATTATTTTTCCAATATTACATACACCTATCTTTGGTGGTCTAGTGACTCCCAATCACTGCTCTGAAATGAAATACACCTATCCCTGGCAGTCCAATGACCCTCCCGATCAGTGTTCTGATATTACATCCAGGGAATCAACAAAGTTCAGGAGGGTAGCATCTTTCAGAAAAAGAGATGTGCAAGAACAAGGGGGCACAATTCAAAGACAGAGGGGGGACGGCTCATGGGGCAGCGTCAGGAAATATTTTTTCATGGAGAGAGTAGTGGACGCATAGAACTGCCTTCCTGGGGAGGTTGTGGGGTCTAAAACAGTGGAGGAATTCAAACATGCATGGGACAGACATAAGGCAATTAAAGTGGGGGATAGGAGAGAGTAGGCTGTTGGTTAACTAGAATCTGCAGCTTATCCAATAGGTAGGGAAATGGGCAGACTGGGTGGGCCAGCGGTCCTTATCTGCCGTCAAAGTCTATGTTTCTATCCACCTACCACAGGTAGTCTAGTGGCCTCCCCCAGTCACTGTTCCGATATGACATACACCAATTCCTGGTACTCTAGTGGCTCCCAACCCCCTGTTCATTGTTTTAATATTACATACACCTATCCCTGGTGGTCTAGGGGCCACCTACCCTTAATCACTGCTCTGAAGTAACCTACACCTATCCGTGATAGTCTAATGCCCCCCTTCTCAGCCCCGATCATTGTTCCAATATTACATCCACCAATTCCTGGTAGTCTACTGCCCCACCACTGTTCTAATATTACATACACCTATCCCAGATAGCATAGAGGCCCTTCTCAGTCTAAAATATTGTTCTGACACTATATACCCAAATTTCTAGGGCCCCCCCCAGGCTGATCACTGTTTTGATATTACATACACCTATCCCCAGTAGTCTAATGGATTCATAACCCCCCGATCATTGTTCAGATGTTACGTGCACCTATCCCTGACTGTCTAGTGTCCTTCACTCCTGCTTACTGTGCTGATATTGCATACACCAATCCCTGTTAGTCTAGTGGCCCACTCACCCAATCGCTGTCGTACCAAATGTGAGCCCCACCCATCCACTCATCATTCACCACCCCTACCATTCGTCAACCTCCAACTCACCCATCCATCCACACAGTTCAAAGCCCCTGATAGGTCCAATATGGCAACTGGCAAGATCCTCTGCACACCATCTTGGTCAGCCACAGTCTGACTAACAGGGATGGACCACAATTATACTGCAGAACAGAACAATTACTCGCTGTAGCAGTAGATCTTTGAGAAACTCTCCTCCATTGGGCCACATCTTTGGAACTGCAAGCTGTCGTACATTTGCTAGGTGGGGGCTGCCCATGATGACATACAATATCACAACCTGTCAAACATTGGTAGCCCATCACTCCTCAGTTCCCTGTGAGAGACAAGCTCAGATGGTATTTTTTACTGAGAGGAACCATGAGACCATACTAGAACCAGGCACACAAAGTGAGGCGTGGGACTAGAACACAGAATAAACATAAGGCAATTATGGACACATCCAAAAAAGCAGTGGACAATCCTGCCAGCTTAAGGATGATGGGTGCACTGTGGCCCAGTGGAGAAGACTCTCTCAAAGATCTACTGTTATGTAAGGTAATTATTCGATCTTCATCAAGAATATCTCCTTCATTGAGCCACACCTGTGGAAAGATTCCCAAGCAGTACACCAGGAAGGATGAAAAGTCTGATAAGACATCACAACAGGAGACTGTGCAGTGCCGTAAGGCCAAAGCTAGCATGTCTGGAAGAGTCTATGTCCAGACTGTGCTGCTTTGTGAAAGTTTGCACAGTGTTCCATGTGGCAGCAGCACATATGCCAGGTTGCAGAAACATTCTGGAAGCAAGCAACAGAAGTGACCATACAACAAGTAGAGAGGCCATGGACAGCACCAGGAGGTCCCTTACCATGCTTCCCATAGACAAACAGAATACTGTTGGCCAGCCACTTGGACAGACACTGTTTAGTCATACGGACACCCTCTTTACCATGGGTGAATGTTGCAAAGAGCTGAGAGGACTTTCTGCAGTCCTTAGTGCAATTGAGGTAGAAGCATAGTGCTCTATGCACATCAAGTGAGTGGAGCAATGCTTCGCCCTTCTTAGCATGCTCAGAATAATACACAGGAACATACATGGTGTGATTCATTGTGAAATCAGAAACAACACTGGTTCACAAAGGTACCCTGTCATTCTGGAAAATCAAATTAGGTGGCTCATGCATGAGAGCTTGAATCTCAGAGATTTGACAAGCCAAAGTCATAGTGACAAGAAACAGCACTTTCCAATAAAGGAAACTTGTTTAACAGGTCACAGAAGGCTCAAACAGAGCTAGAGGCAAAGTCATTTTCTAAAGAATAAAATTAAGGTCCCAAGATGGAACTGATTTATGAACAGAGGGATACATGTGTAGAATGCCTCTATGAAATGTACAGGACACATCTAGTTGTGTCACCATGCACTCATCAATGGGGATCTGAAACAGCAGCCAAATGCACTTTAATATAGGAGTCCTTGTGACCAGAGTTAGACAGAGACAAAAGGTACTTTATTACAGTATTCACAGAACATGTAAACAGGCCCATAGAATGGGAAGCACACCATACTGAGAAGCGTTTTCATTTCAAAGAATAGGTGTGCCTGGTGGAAGATTTTGTAGCTGCAAGTAAGACATCAGCCACCTGGGGTGGAACCCCAAAATGAGCAATGGCTATGTCTTTGGGAGCCAGGCATGTAGATACAGAGACTACAGGTCCAGGTGAACCAGGGACCTTTGATCCTGAGACAGCAGACCCCAACATAGACAGAGCTGAACAGAAAGCTCCACTGCTAGGTGCTGCAGAAGTGGAAACCAGATCTGGTGAGACCATAAGGGGGCCACCTGTATTAGGCTGGTATGCCTGGCTCGCAACTTGGGCAGTAGTCTCTGAATGAGAGGGATTAGAAGGAAGGCATAAATGAAATTCCCTTTCCAAGAGAGGGACAATACTGCTCCTTGCCAGAAATTTCCAGGATCTGGAGTGAGCAAGCAAACACAACAGTTTTGCATTGCTCCAATAACCCTGAGTATGAAAGGCTCCAAGACGGGTAGCCCAACCAGACCCTGAGGCACTGGCTGTCAGAATTTGCACAAGAGTCAGGTGAAAAAATGTTAACACCTTGTAACAGATGCTGACAGTTCATCCACCACACCTGAGCATAGCACAGAGGGGATGTGACGAGAACCCTTTGTTTCGTGTTGTCCGTTAGCTTGTCCCTTTACACCAAAGAGTCCAATGCAGAATCTGCACATAGAGGTGGGCAAAAGGGACCATGATGACAGCCACAGCCATCAGCCCCAACAGACATAACATCTTCAGCTCCGACACATAAAGGCTGCTGTGTATTTAGCCAAGACTGGGCAGCAAGGGCCTCTGTCCTGTCTGCAGATAGGAAGGCACTGCCATGTCCAGCACCACCCAATGTATTGGAGGTGCCAACAAGGAGCAAGCACAGATTTTGGTGCGTTCACCATGACACCCAGTTCACTGAAATACTATCTCATTCTGGACAATGTGTGAAAAATGGTTTCCCTAGATGGGGCCTTCAGTAGCCAGTCAACCAGATATGGGAAGACATAAGGCCCTTCCCTCCAGAGGGCTGTTGTCACAACCGCTAATGCTTTGGTAAATACCCACAGTGCTGAGGAAAAGCCAAAGGGCAAGACTTGGAACAGATAATGGCTGCCCTCCAGAATGAACCGAAGGTACTGCCTGTGTATTTGCATATTGTGATATGAAGGTATGCATACTTCATATCCACAGCATGGTCATCAAAAAAAGCCAGCATCCAGTCAGGACTCCATTTCAAAGCAGCTTTATTATAAAGCAAAGTGCAAGTGCAGTACTGCAAAAAACATTCTGACTACTAAACCATTATGGTCACAAGTGTGGTTGCAAAAACTCTTACGTTTCACTTAGCCTCCACCAGGCTTTATCAGAGATATCTAGCATTATCATGTGAGATCCATATATACATACAGGTTCCATGACATAATGCGAAAATTTTACCACGACTTGCAAAAAAGCGAGTACATCTTGCCAAATACCTAACTGACATAAAACACACCACAGCAAACACCAATTCAGCGCACAATAAAATGAATGTTTAATGCGGGGGGCTATGCCCCCTCCTCAAACCCCCCAAATTAAAATAACCATCTCGGGGGCAGACACTGAAGGACAGAAGACTACTGTGGCCCCAGAACCAGATGATGGCAAAAAGTAAAAAAAAAAAAAAATACTCCAACACCGGTAAAAGTAAAAAGATCTGTAGGCAGTCCCGAACCCAGGACAATCACCTCCATAGGTGGTGTCCCTACTCACCACGCCAAGCAGCTATTTCAGCAGCAGCAGGCTGCACTCTTGTATTTCACCAATGCTTCCTGCAAAACCCCATCATTAGCAGTCACTGTTCTTTCCCTCCACCATCACTATTCCCCAACCCTCACTATATCGTCATCATCGCTGCTCCTATAGGTGCCCAAACTGAGTCGCTCATATTCGAGTCACTCAGTTTGGTTCACCAGTAATACAGGATACCATACAAATACTACCACATGATTATGTGTAAAAACATGCATGTTAAATAGATCAATTAGAACAGTTTTTTGCATTTTTAACTGCAGCTGGGACATGTCAATTCATTACATTTGTTATTTGCTAATTGGTACAACTATATTAACCAACGACATCTTTCACTTAGCCATAGCTCTTACTGCTATAGTAATTAGATGCTTCATATATATTTCATTATTAGCTTCACTCAGCATTTACACAGTTCATTTGTCAGTTGCAAATTTTGATACGAAGGTGTGCATTTCTAACCATCCAGTCCCCTGGGGTTACTAGAATCCCATCAGTGTCAGTGCTAGGCAGGGTAGGCAGCTGGTGAATAACTAGTTAAATGGGGTTTTCACCTGCTCCCTCTCGGTTTACTTGGTCTCAGCTGAGATGAGAGAGGTGATGTCATTTAGAATTCTTGCAGCAGCATAAGCCATGGCAGCTAGCTGTGAGTGGGGAGTTTTAGATTTAAGCAATAATGCCCATCAGGGTATGTGTTGTGCTGGGATAACGTCACACCTCAGGTGGTTGGGCACGATGCCGCAGGCTGAGTACGTCCAATACCTGAGGCATGACATATCCCAGCACAACACACCCTGAAGAAACGTGTACTATTATCTAATGCCTTGTTGTAATACAGAATTTTAAAAAAGCATTTTAAAGGATGTTTTTGTTAGTGTGGAAGAATATTTTTGTTTCTTGAGAGAAGATGCAAAAAAAGAGAATATCCAAATGGTCCAAATGGTCATCTGTAGGTTCACAGTGAGGCTGAGATTAGATCTGTGATGTTGTGCTGGGATAACATCACGGGTCCAGCACAAGACTAACCAATCAGAGTCCAGGATTTTTTCTTACCATTGTATAATCTTGGGTTAGTTCAATTAGTCTGTCAGTGGAGTTGTTGGTTGGAGTCTGTAATGAGCAGCTGGAGGAGTGAAGAGCTGCAGTGTGGGCCCTGTGAGGAGGGCCTATTTTTCTCACCCTAGTGCTGAGAACCATCTACCTGCCAAGAGAAGTGATGGAAACCGTTGTCTACAGCAGGAGTTCCTGATTTTTCATCCCCAGAGGGATGGAAAAGGACTGCCAGGATGGATCCAAGGAGCAATCCCCTGATTTTGATCCAGGACTTTGAAGCTGCCTGTCTGTTTACCAACAGTGAGTAATCTGACTTTGTGCTCCCAGTGGAAAGTACCTGTTTTTGGAGTGTACTCTGATAAAGGGAATTATACACCAGTTCTGAACTAAGCTGAGATTGTTCTCATGGGTTTTTAAAGTTGGCTGAGAATCGTGGAGTCCCCAGAGAGACTCGGCACATTGTTCAGGACTTTAGTTTCTACACTCACAAGTAGTGTTTTCTTATGCAGAATGTGAAAGTCATTCCAAGATGTATATTTCTACTGTTTCCAGAAGTTTTTAGGTGTAACTCAGAAAGAATGGCAGGGTATGGACGTGGAAACAAAAGGTGGACAACCCCCCCATCTGGAGTGACCAGTTCAGCACTACAGATTCCATAAGGGTGCCTGATTATTCAGGACATAGTGGACAATGCCTGAAGATAAAGTTTACCCCCTGGTGTGGGTGGTGCTAATTTTGAGCACCAGTGTGCTCTGTCGTGGCCAGTTGCCACATTGCTGAAATGTAACGTCCCATGCCAAATGGGAATTGTGTGCTAAGCTGTGGAGTGCCACTAGAAGAAAATGTGTGTTTCGGCTGAGGCCATTGCCGCTGAAGAGAATCTGAAGTCCTGTGACTTATGGGGTATGTAGGGATTCTGTCTGATACAGATTTCTGTTGTTCTGTTATTGCCTTGTGCCACGATGTGAAAATCTTGGTGGTCCACCTTTGCTTTAGTGTACCATCTTTGGAACAAAGCCAAACTCTAGAACCCCAACCTGGTTTGGACATTCATGTTACTGCTTCCTGTGTGGAATTACTGGGTACTCCTCCAGAAGTACAGACCTAGCACAGCCCTAAGCAAAAGTTCTCTCCTCAGGACCTGGGTTTAGTAATGGTCATTTGTGCAATTTTGCTTTTGTACACCCCCACCCTTTTCTGACCTCTAGAGAGATACGAGCCTGGTATACATTCCCAAAGCTAGGGATGGTACCAAAAAAGTGTCCAAAGTAGTTTGGGTGCCCAGTCAAGGGTACCAAGGGGTAGCTTACCGTGCAAAGTAGCGGGGGGTGGTTACATATCCTTCATATCCAAAGCACAGAACCAATGCCCCCATTGTAACAGGGGGATTAGAACCTGAAATGATGCCATTTGAAACTTATTGTATTCCATGGACAGATTCAAGTCTGAGGTTCAATACAGAGCACAGCTATCCTGACCACTTGGCAGCTAGGAAGTATCTGGAATAGAACCCTTTGTTTGTTTCGTGAGGGGAAACAGGTCAAGAGCACACTTTTCTACGAGTGTCTGAACCTCTCCCAGCATAAGGGACAAGTGGCCCAGAGGACAATGACAAAGAGGCGGTGGATGTACTGGGGGATAGACAGCAGCTCCAGGGCATGCACCTCTTCAGCTACTTCCAGAGCCCACTTGACTGTGGTTATCTCCCTTCACTTTTGTAGATTAAGGGAGATCCTTCTCCCCACCTCACCTCATCCTAAAAACTGCCTCTTAGGTATGCTTACTCTGAGTGTTCTAAACAATCTTCCAAAGAGTAGATCAGTCTAAGCTAAACAGAAACTGTTTCCACAGACCATTTTACAACTCCAGTAAATTCACATCTTTGCAGGAGCACGAACCACCATGATTTATAGATTTATGTGGGAAGTGAAAGAAGTTCATGGTATAAGGTAACAGCCCCCTTCTCAACAGGTGGACTCCAGTGACACAGTGTAAGACAGAGAAACTGCCAAGAAATAGAATAACAAACCAAAAGGTCACTGTTACAATGAGTTCTAATTACACGCACAAGAGACACCGCCAGCACTGTAATTTGGGTATCTAGACTATCTCTTAGCTGATCAAAGGATTGCAGTTTGTTATACTCTTTACCAGCTTGGAAAGAGATCAGGTATGCACCGTTCAGGACAATGATGGAAATACAAACTTGTCATTTAATCTTAGGTCTCAATTACTTCTGCTTCCCTTATGTACCATATCGAATTAAAACAAGCATTTATCAAAGCCGAATGTTTGTTTGCTGGCATTAGCAGTAGAAGTGCAGGAGTTAGACAGATGCAGTATAAGAATGGCAGTGAAGTACTGAACTGACGCCAACTCCACCCCCACCCTGCAGAGATGGACAGGCATTGGGGTGTGGCTTTGGGTCGTCGCCCATGACAGTCACAACATTTCACCTCACCCTACCCTGCAGACACTAACAAGTGTCGAGATGTACTTGGGGTTTTTGGGATTTACATTCAACTCATTCCATAAGGAAACACGCTGAAATGGGTATAGTATAGGAGAATGGGGTGAACTGTGGGGCCAAAGGGTCCAAGATGCACCTCGATGCCTGTCACTGGCTGCAGGGTGGGGAATGAAGAATGAATGGCATGAGCATTACTGTTGGCAATCCCAAGTCACACCCCTGACGCTTGTCAGTCCCTACAGGGTAGGGCATTATGGTCGAAAACCCTAACGCCCTGGGCGTTTCTTGGTATTTTTACTCCAAGTTTTCAACATGGTATTTTTGTGACCCCACCACATGAACAGTGACACTATCAGTTTGTTAACCAAAAGGTGATTTTGCACAGCGACTCACCATTTGGCGCCACAGGTGCAAAACACATTTCAAACAGGATGTGAAAAATGACAGCTGTACTGTTCAAAGGAGGTGTAAAAAATGGCAATGTTGAAAATCTGGAGTGAAAATATAAAAAAAAACTGGTGAAGGCGGCGTGCGTAGAAACTAATAGCGCACACCCGTAATGTAATTAGTTTGGGGATTTTTACAGCAGATTTTCAACACAGGCATTTTGGGATCTCCGCTCACGAACAGTGACACTGTGATTTTCTTAATGTGTCCCAAACACTGATTTCCCACTACGGCCGCTATTCTGCGCCAGAAGAGTGAAAACACATTTTGGCCAGGGTGTGAAAAATGACAGCTGTACTGTTCATGAAGGTGTGGAAAAATGCAAATGTTGAAAATCTGGACTGAAAATACTACAAATTTGTGAACTTACAGAATGCGTGGAAACTGTGCAATGCCGCTAATAACACAGTCATTTATGGACTTTTGTCACCAAATTTTCCACATAGCCATTTTAAGGCGTCTGCTCATGAATAGTGTTACTGTGATTTTCTTATTAATGTTCCATACATTGATTTACTTTTACTGACCCGCGCCATTATTAGCTACATGTGAAAACACCATTTTGGGTGAAGATGTGAACAATAACAGCTGTACTGTTCATAAGGAGGTGTGGTAAAATGGCAATGTTGAAAATCTGGAGTGAAAATATTAAAAATTCTCGAAGTTACGAGAGTGCGTAGGAACTGTGCAATGCACCCTCGTAAAACAGTCATTTTGGGAAAAATTTTTCACCAAATTTTCAACACAGGGTTTTTGGAGGACTACCTCATGAACAGTGACACTGTCTTTCCATTAATCGGTCCTGAAAGGTGGTTCCGTGCAGTGACCGCGAAATCACCTTTCGGGACCGAATAACCAGATGACAGTGACTGAATTCATGAGATGGGGTTTCAAGAACCACATGTTGAAAATTTGGTGCAAAAATTTGGAAAAATGACCAAGAAATGCACCAAAGTTGAAAGAACCCTATTTATGCCATTATACAGCTTACCGGCATTTCTTCAGTTCACGGTCACCTTTAAAGAGTGCAGACGTGTTCCTGGTCCACCGAAGATTGTCGAGCCGGGCTCCAGAGGTAAGTATGGGGTGAGGGGAGGTGTGGGGAGGTAAAGTGTGCAGAGGGTGGGTGCAGGTTGGGGGGCCAGAGAGTCAACGAGGGACCGTTTTCTTTTGTTACAGGGTTTTAAAAATAAAGAGCATAGAACTTTTGTCATGCTGGGGTGGAGCTTCAGCAGCACCTGAAAGTTGTTTTGGGGCAGTGGAGTCAATGGGGATTAGGCACCCCATTGTGGCCATACAGTGTCTGTGGGGAGCACATGACGATGCGGGACTTTTGCCACGCTGGGGTGGGCTCCCAGTGTGGCACTGAAGTTTGCTTTTTCGGGGGCACTGGACTGGAGCCCAATGGGGATTGGACACCCTGTCGACGCCACAGTGTGCTTGGGGGGTGTGCATGTGCTGAGGGAGTGGGCTCCCCCTCAGCACATAACAAATGGGGGGGGGGTGCATCATGCCGGGAGATGCAGTGGCATACAGCTGACAGATAACGACTGCTAAGGTGGTAATGTTTACGCAATTTGCATACTGCTGACAGCACGGCAGTATGCAAATTGCCTACACATTACCACCGCTGATTGTAGCAGTCTTTCTCTTTCAACTGTATGCCACTGCATCTGAACTGCTGTCATAGACAGCTTGGACATTCATTGGTGCCCTGCTGCCGTGCCTGCAAAAACTATCAGGGCATTGGAAGCGGGGGTGCCACATCTACGAAAACTCATATGGTGGTACTATGTTCTTGCACATGCGTGCAAGCAAACATAAAAAGGAGAGAGCCTACTAAGTCTCAAAGGAGTTTGCTGAAAATGGATTAACATAACAGGGAAAAATACAAATTAATCATGAAGATCAAAAGTCCCAATTACAGTTTCATAATATAGCTGGTTGTTATGAAACATGTCAAATATTGAAATGGAACTTCTAACATGGATCTTAATCACTGGGCTGGTAGTACAGCCTAGGGTTTAAAGTAGCCACATGTGAATGAGCTGGGTACATCCAGCAGACCTGGGTTTGATTCCCACAACTTCCACTTCATGCTGTTGTGTGCCCCTGAGCAAGTTGCTTAACTGCCCTGTGCTCCTAGGACACAGCTGGAAATGATACACTGGAAAGCACTGTAAATGAGTCCCTGACTCAATAGTGTACCAATTTCTCATGAATAAAAAAAAAAAAAAAAAAAAGTATTATTATTAATACTATGTGATATGCAGAATAAACAGAGGACTATATACAGTATATCAAGTTTGAATGGAATTTGTTGTACAATGTTCAAGAAAATGTGGGAACTATTTTGAACTTTCAACTGTGTAGTCAGGTGATGGTCACATGGGTTGGTAAATCAATTATGCCATATATCAAATGCAATCTATATATAGTCTATAGGCAACAGACATGAAAATAAAATCTTCAAAAGTACCAAAGACAAGTGGCACTTTAACCAACTATAACCAAATTGTTGACAGACCAACACAATGTATAACACTGCAGAGGGACATGAATGCATATCTTGCACTGCTGCTTCAAACAATTAAAAATCAGTATTTAAATAAACAACTTCTGCACGCTGTTGAAACAATGAACGTTGTTACAGAAACAGAATTCAATGACAACTAAGATGTAACCAAGCATTTGTCAATGCCAGATGTTGCTTGCTTGTATGTGCTGTATAGGTATTTGGAAGTCATTGGAGTGTAAATATTGAAAATTCGCAAACTTACGAGCGTGCATAGGAACTGCACAACGCACACTCGTAAAACAGTCATTTTTAGGAATTTTTTCACCAAATTTTCAACATAGCCATTTTAAGACCTCTGCTCATGAACAGTGTCACTGTGATTTTCTTAATGTGTCCCATACATGGTTTCACACACCGACTAGCCATTATGCGCTACATGGCCGGAAACACATTTTGGGCAAGATGGAAAAATGACAGCTGTACTGCTCTAAGAGGTGTGGTAAAATATGACAATGTTGGAAATCTAGAGTGAAAATATTGAAAATTCATAAACTTATGAGCGTGCGTAGGAACTGTGCAACGCACGCTCGTAAAACAGTCATTTTTAAGAATTTTTTCACCAAATTTTCAACATAGCCATTTTAAGATGTCTACTCATGATCAGCATCACTGTGATTTCCCTAATGTGTCCCATACATTGATTTTGCACACCGACTGTGCCATTGTGCGCTACATGGGTGGAAACACATTTTGGGCAGGATGTGAAAAATGACAGCTATACTGCTCATAAGGAGGTGTGGTAAAATGGCAATGTTGAAAATCTGGAGTGAAAATATTGAAAATTCACGAACTTACGAGGGTGTGTAGGAACTGCGCAACGCGCGCTCGTAAAACAGTCATTTTTAGGAATTTTTTCACCAAATTTTCAACATAGGCTTTCTGAGAACCCACCTTATGAACACTGGCAGTGTCATTTCATTAATCAGTCCCAAAAGGTGATTTCGCGCAGTGACCACGAAATCACCCTTCGGGCCTGATTAACGCCTTGACAGTGCAAGAATTCATGAGGAGGAGTCCCAAAAACCCCATGTTGAAAATTTGGACCCAAAATTCCCCAAAATGCCTGAGATATGCAAAGTTGAAAAAACCCTATTTATTCCATTATACAGCTTACTGGCATTTCCTCAGTTCGCGGTCAGCTTTGAAGAGTGCAGGCGTGTTCCCGGTCCACCGATGATCGTGTCGCCCGAGCTCCAAGTAAGTATGGGGTGGGGTGTGTAGGGAGGCAGGGTGCACAGTGGGTGGGTGCGGGTGGGGGCAGGGAGACTGTGAGGGCCGTTTTTATTTACAGGGTTTGTTTTTAATTAAGATGGCGGGAGGTTTGCCACGCTGGGGTGGGCTCCAGCATGGCAGCTGGAAAGGCTGTTTGGGGGCTGGAGCTGACAAGGATTGGGCACCCGTCCAGCTATAACAAGATTTTCCATGCTGGGGTGGGCTCCCAGCGTGGCACCTGGAAGCTTTGGGCGATGCAGCCATGGAGCCAATGGGATTGGGCACCCCATCGGCTATAACATTTTTGCCACGCTGGGTGGGCTCCAGCATGGCACCTGGACAACTTTTGGGGAGGCATGGAGCCGGCGGGGATTGGGCACCCTCGGCCATATGGTGATGCGTGGGGAGGCGCATCAGCAACGCAATATCGTGCTGCCGTGTGTGTGTGTGGGGGGAGCTCTGCTCACTGAGCGGAGCTCTCCCTTTCAACTGTATGCCACTGCATTTTTGACTGCTGTCATAGACAGCTGCAGCAGTCATTGGAGAACTGCGGCCGCGCCTGCAAACTCACTGACTGAATTGGAAGACGGGTGCCACACCTCCGAAAACTCGGATGATGGCACTATGTTTCTTGCACATGCGTGCAAGCAACATAAAAAGGAAGACTACACAGATTAGATCAGATAACATTTATTGATTGTCACAGACATAGTGATCTTTACATATCAGATAAAACAATTTCCTCACATAAAATGGAAAAAGATTTTTCCTCACAGTCAGACAATGTACAATTAATAGGAATCCTTATTACAAAACAAATGATTTGATCACTTTGTTTAAGCTTCCAGCAATAGATTTTTTGGTACTTACTACCTGTGTATAAATCAGAAACACCCTCTAAGATAAATAAAAAGCCTGTATACATGGAACAGTAACATGATTTGAAAAAGTAATTAAAAATCAGTTTCTACTGGGGCAAAATGACATATAGATTCAGTGCAGTTCTCCTTTAATATAAATGTTGAATAACACAAGGGCTAGAATGCAACCCTGCTTACCCCAACATTCATCCTCATTTTGCCTGTGAGATTCACAATTTTGTCATACAGTTTCTGACCCTACACTAAATATCTAAGTGCAAATCATTGATGGCATTGACTAAAGCACAATTCAAACCCAGGTCATGTAATCAGGGAATCAAATACTTTTGGGGGGGTCTTTAAATGCAATGTACACAGACCGAGACCTCACCCAGACATACTTCTCAAGCAAACGATCCACACAACTGCTTTTCCTGGGTGCTCTGCAGAATGGTATGACTAAAGCAGCAATGATACAAAATCAAGCAAAACCCAGTCCATACCTGCGCCTACTACAGGCCAGGGGCCCGATTCTAGAAGAGCTACGCCTGACATAACTGCAGTTGCACCAAGTAGAATGGCACATGTAGCAACTTACGCCAGCAGTTGCAACATGCGCAATTCTACATAGTGGCCTGTGACATGGTGCAGGCCACTTGCGCCAAACAGCAGTTACGCCGCATAAACCCCCTACGACATGGCGCTAGGGGGTTTACAGCAGCAGTTGCGCCCCATTCTAGAAGGACAGCCATAAAGTGCCCACATTGGGATTCTACAAGAACCCCCAGAGGAGATCCAGCAACATAAGTTATACCAGCATTTAGCTGGTATAATTTACGGACGCCCCCGGGGTCCTGCAGACCCGTCGGCTGTCCAGCGGACAGTGCACAGTTCCCTCCCCCCCATGCCCAGCACACCTAGCAGGGCCCCCACAGGGCTACCCATACCACCAGCCCCCCAAAACAGCCATTGGCAGAATCCCTGCAGGGCGGCGCTGCCATCCCCCCACCCGTGCCCAACACCGTGCGTCGCCCACTGCATATGTGGCAACTAGAGTTTAAATAAATAACATAAAATAAATCCAGCCCTGGTAGTCTAGTGGCCCCCCCCAACTGTACCTAAATGACACACATATCCCTATTTCCATGGTAGTCTAGTGGCTCCCCCGAACTGTACATAAATGATACGGGAATCCCCGTTTCCCTGGTAGTCTAGTGCCTCCCCCCTCGAACTGTACATAAAAAATAACGAGAATCTCCATTTCCTGGTAGTCTAGTGGCCCCTACCTCCCCAACCAGCTGTGCCAGCCCAGCACCCTCCCCACCCATCCAGCCGTGACTGGCACAGTCCACCTCCACCTCCACGGCCAGCCGCTGACTGAGTGCAGTATTAACACTATGCGACAGACGCCGCCAGAAATTAAATTTGAGCTGCCTCTGCAGTAGCGCTACTACTGCACTCAGTCGGCAGGTGGCCATGGAGGTGAGAGGTGGGCTGTGCCAGTCACCAGCTTGGGACAGGTGTGGGGGTGCTGGGTGGTGGGCTGGCATGGCTGGGTGGGGGGCCACTAGACTACCAGGGAAACAGGACTGTATATTTACTATTTAACAGTTGGGGGGTGCTAGACTACCAGGGCTGCATTGGTATCTGCCGCATTTGCGGCTGGTGACTAGGGTCAGGGGCATGGGTGGGGTGTTGCCCGTGCCACCCGCTGTGTGCTTGGGACGCACTGCTCGCCAGATACGTCCCGCAGTTCAGCGATTCGGCTGCATGTCGCAAGTCGCAGGACTTGAATCGGTAAAGACCCTGCCCCTACTAGAATAGGGTGCAGGGTCAATGTCACAGGTGCGGGTGGCGCAAGTTGCGTTGGCAGCAACTTGCACCACCCTTCTAGAATCGGACCCCAGGTGTCAATATCTCTCCAACACTTGGGTTCCAAGATAGAGCCTAGCCAGTGTTCAGTAACTTTGCTGGATTCTATAGTTTGGTGCACAGGTGACAGCCGGGCCAGTAGTGGATGGAGGTAGGAGCAAGGATTGCTTGATTTTTCATCACTGAAAAGAAAAATGTTAACACATATCAGAAACAAACAGAATGCCTTTTCTTAATCAAAATGGTATAATACAGGTCTCCCATGCAGTCATTCACCTTTAATCACCTTTAACAACAAAGTTCAAAGGACAAATTCTGAAAGCAGGGACATTCCTAAAACAAATCTATGTCAGAAAATGGGAGAAATGTATTCTGTATTCTGTTAGTATTAGTAGAATGTATCGATGTGCAGTTGGGAGACAGTGGAGACAGGTAGGAAGCTGCAGAGATGCAATTTACCCATATCTAGGTCCCAGGAACCTCACAAAATAAAGATGCACTAAAATAATCCTAAATGGGGAATTATGTGCTGCTGCTACAAACAAAGGCTAAACTACAGAAGGAAATAGAAGTCTTACTGCATTGTTTCTGGATAGGCATAGCTAGACAACCAATTCTGGCTGCTGTACTACTGCTCATCTACTTCAGGTATGCCACAACATCTCTCCTGCAGCACTTGTGTTATACTTTATTACGTGCAATGGAGCCGCAACGTAAGAATCCTCTCTGTAATGAGCAGATGTTGAAGCCAGAGTAATTCTGCAAATCCTTATGCATTGCACTGGTACAATATGAATGTAACTACACTCCTCCTAGTCTGAGTTTTCTACATTTCTTCAAAACAAGCACATTCTAAAGCCTCAAGTACAGCTGCAACTACATTTTCCACTTCACTGCACTGAGGAGTCCAAAAAGGATAAAGCATGTGTCTGTAGTTTGTTGCTCTCAGTCTATACTCGGACAATTGTTAATGAATCTTTTTTTTTTTTTTTTACATTGATGTTTACCCCCAGACTGCCACCTGCACCTGCCATCTGGCCCTCATACCAGCAACCCCCCAACCCCATCTGCCATTTACCACACCATTGAAGCCAGTGGGGATCTGCATGGTGGGGGGCCCAAGAATAGTAGCCACTGTCATACAGGCAGCCTAGCAAGGGAAAGTGGAAATTGATTATCCAGGAAAGGCACACTAAGCCGGAGCTTGTTTCCAGGTGTGTCCTGGGAGCACAAGGAAGTTAAGTGACTTGCTCAGGGCCACACAGTATGCAAGTAGGGGCTGTGGGATTCAAACCCAGGTCTCCAAGTTTACAGCTTAGAGCCCTAAACCACAGCACTATACTGCCTCCTCAAGACATGGGGGTCTGTTTTTCTCCACATTCCCCTTTAAGCCCTCCCACCTCCCGAACACTGGGAAGTGCCACATCAGCCCTCCCTTGCATGCAGTAACATCCCTGCAGAGGAGGCAATCTACTGAACCTGCTGCAGGGGTTGCTGTGGTGGCACAACTACAGCAGCCATCCCTCCCCATCTGGAAATGCTGCCATGCACCAACACTAGTCCAGCCCCTTGGTGACCCAGTCCAGCTCCTGAGTTCACTTCCCAATACAGGTCCCCAACATGAGAATGTGATGATGTGCTACTCATTGGACCATTGGGTGGCTCCTGTAAAAGCCTGTGTTTAAGCAACTGACATATTAAACTACAAAAAAACAAAGACTATGTTATCCTCTACACTCCCACAGAAATGGAAAAGGTCCCTCCTTGTCATCCGGAATGGTCTGGGACAAAATCTTGAACAGGTGGAGACCTTTAAATACCTTGGAGTATTATTTATTTATTTGAATTTTGGTAACCAGTTAAGTCCACTGAGACCATGCAGTCCCTTTATCAGGGGCGACCCGGGGGAAGTTACAAAAGGAGTAGGAGCTAACAACATTAAACAACGAGATACACAACAAAACTAGAACAACTTACATAAATACTTGGCAAGAATACAACAAATTTGGTAACAAGTACAATAATCATGGCATGGATTGTACAGTGATCAAGGCTATAAGATGCTGTACAATCATAGTTGTGATCTGTTATACTTATGCAGAGGTGATTCATGATGTATTAGTATAGAAGGAGGATGCTGATAGGATTTGGAGTTAAGGGAGGATCAAGATAAGGACTGGTGCATGTACGTTCAGGTGGAGCAGAAGCAGATAACTGATGCAGTTAGGTGGTTATGAAGGGCATGCTTGAAGAGAGGGAGGGTAGTACAGGAGAGGCTAGATGGGGGAAGGAGTTCCAAGCCGATGAGGCAGCTTAGGCAAAGGACCTTCTTCCGGAGGTTAGACATGTCTTCGGTACGTCAAGTAGTGAAAGAGAAGCGGAACGGAGAGGCCACTTGGACTGCTTTTGTACAATGATCTCTAATAGGCTCGATGGAGTGTGAATGTGTGTGAGCTTGAAAGTGAGACTTGCGAGGAGTAGAGGATTTTGTGCTCCAGTTGTAGCCAGCCCAGTGATGTAAGTACAGTGCAGTGGTGCTGGCGGGGTGCTGCTCCAATGGCAAATCATGCTATCTTGTGATAGAGTAGTTTCAATTGATTGGTGAGGGATGTTCTGAGTGATAGGAATAGTGGTGTCCAATATGAAACCACAGACAGTAGCAAAACAGTAGCAATTTTTAGACAGGATGCCTTCGACAGCTGGGGATAAAGATGGTAAAGCAGACCAATCTTTTGGTGTATGGTTTTGGTAGCTTTGCAAGCATGGGCCTCGTATGAGAGGTGAGGATCCAGCAGGATGCCCAGGTATTTAAATGAAATGGCTGGTTCAAGGGGCTCCCCTTTGTTGGTACGGATGGAAAGCTGTGGGTTTAGGGTGGTTTTAAAGTAGGGTGGATGGAAAAGCATGGATTTTGTTTTTTTAGAGTTTAAGAGTAAGTTATTTGTAAAGAACCGTTCTTCTAGTTGGTGAAAGTCAGATTCCAGGTTCTGATTAAGCCATGCAGGTGTCAGCTGAGGATCGGTAAAGCACTGCATCATCCATGTAGAGCTGCGCTGATGTCCCCCCGCAGAAGCCAGACAGTTCGTTAATGAATAACAAGAAGAGTAAAGGGCTCAGAATGGATCCCTGGGGGACTCTGTGTGTA
Organism: Neoceratodus forsteri; assembly: GCA_016271365.2. Lineage (NCBI taxonomy): Eukaryota > Metazoa > Chordata > Ceratodontiformes > Ceratodontidae > Neoceratodus > Neoceratodus forsteri. The sequence goes on from CM028136.1 coordinate 761,042,156, forward strand.
ATCAGATGAAAAGCAGATAAGACAGTTGGCTCATTTGACAGTTTGGGTGCAGTCGGATAGGTAGTTTTGTAACCAGGAGGTGGATGATTGCTCAAGTCCTACGGATTCTAGTTTCATTATCAGCAGCATATGGTTCGCTAAGTTGAAAGCCTTTGTGAGGTCAATGAAGATATCCCCAGTGACTAGGCCAATACCAAAGGCATGATCAATGTCTGAAGTGACTTTGATGAGTGTTGATATGGTACTATGCTGCTTGCGAAAGCCGTGTTGGTTGGGGGACAGGAGTCAGAGTAGTTCAAGGTATTCTTGTAGCTGGTTATATAGAATTCTATCTTGAACCTTAGCAAGTGGCAGAGGATCATGACTGGCCTGTAGTTTTCAACTCGGGTGGCCAGCCCCCCTTTACGGACTGAAATTACTATTGCCATTTTCCATTTTGATGGAACAGTGCGTTCAAGAAAGGAGCTATTGATCAGGTTTCTCACTGGCATTGCTAGTGCCGGAGCTCCCCACTTTAAGAAACTAGGCTCAAGTGAGTTATGTCCGGGGACAGCTACTTTCATTGAGTTTTTGTAGTAGCTTTAGTACTTCTTTTCAGGTAGCTAGCTTTATGTGGAACTGTGGTGACACAGTCCTAGCGTGTTTTGTGCCTGGATGTGGTTTGTTGTTGTGGACTGTAGTGAAGCTGGATACATAGTTTCTACGGTCTGTAAAAAAGTTGCTGAGACCATCCGCTATTGATACTGGGTCAGTCAGAACTTTGTTTTTCATAGAGAGTGAGTCAGGGCAGTTCGGAGTTTTGCCCTAAAGGAGTGAGTTTATTTTGGCCCAGAATTCCTTGGGGTTACCAAATTTTTCAGTTTGGGTTGATTGGAAATAAGTCCTCTTCGCTTTGGTTATTTTGGCCTTGTGTATGTTCCTGTATTGTCTGTACAAGTGCCAGTCCGATGGAAGGCCTGTTTTCTTATACATTTTGCAGGCTTTGTCACGTGTGGACATAAGGTTCCTAATATCTTTGGTCAGCCAAAGTACGTTGGCACCTTTGGATCTTTGTCAGGTAAGGGGGGCATGAGTGTTAATAATGGCAGTGACAGTGTCAATTAGGTAATCCAGCGCTAGATCTATAGTAGGCAAGGTGCGTATGGGGTCCGAATTTACATTATAGAGAGAGTTTAGGAAGGCTGCGTGGTTGAAGGTGGTTATGTTACGAGATTCTATTATTTTTGGTGGAGGGTAAGGGTGATTGTTTCTCCAAATACAATAGACTGGAGAGTGGTCGCTTATGCAGACTGGTAATACCCTGAGGCTGCTATTCTGTGTTCACAGTTATACAGGACCCAGTCAATGAGGGAGTGATTTCCTGTTCTAGTACTTATTCTTGTGGGTTCAGTGATGTGCTGTGTTAGGCTGGCATCGGCTATAGGTGCGAGGGTTTTTTTTTTATTATTGGTTAACCAGTCAATGTTGAAATCCCCACATAATATTAGTTTGTGAGGGGGAAGGTCAGAGAGGGAGGTGACGATGTTAGGTAAGGCAGTATAGGCAGACTTAGGTGGTAGGTATGTACATTCTACTATTATTTTTTTTGTGTTTCCTAATGTTAAGGAGATGAAGATAACTTCAGTTGGTGGTGTTATGGAAGCCAGGGCAGGGATTTCAGTAGCTGCGATGTTGGACTTGATTTACAGGAGAACTCTGCCTCCTCTTTTATCAAGCCTGTCTCGCCTAAAAGTGGTATACCCAGGCAGGGCTACTTCTTGTTGGAGGATGCAGGGCTTTAACCATGTCTCAGATAATCAGAGTACATTGGGTTTGAAGGAGTAGCCTTGGATGACACCCTACCATTTGTGTGCCCCCCCCCCGCCCCACGTTGACTATCTAGTGGCTGAAGTCAACAGAAGTCTGGGTGCTCTGTACCAAAGCCAGAATAGCCTAACTGTGTGGAGGCTGTACACCTTAGAGAGGCCAGCTCCATCCTGTCACTTTTAGATTATGGCCTCCTTGTGAATGCAGCTGCCTGTGACACCGTGCTAAACAGATTAAAGCTGATCAGTAATAAGGGATGTTGCTTTGTACTTGGCATGGATAATTGAACCCATACTTGCACCCCAACTAACTGGCTTCCACTACCCAGCAGAATAAAACTATAGACTTGTCTGCTAGCCAAAGAGGTGTTCCTGGGACTCACTTCCCCCTGCCTTAACAAACTGCTGCCACACAGTTTCCAGCTATTACAACACCAAGAGCATGGTAAAGACTGCCTTAGAGCCTCCTTTCTGGTGTACTCGGCTGGGCAAGCGGTCATGGCCGCAAATCAGCTAAATGAATTGCCTGATACTCCACTAAATCTACCCAAGTTAAATCAGTTCAAGAGATCTCTGAAGTCCACCCTTGCAATACAATGCAACTGTAACTCTTAACTTTTAATTCCGCTTTTAATTTATACTTATTCTGTGACTTTGTTGCACATTTACTGCCTGTATTTGCACATTTCTGTATGTAACTGATATTGTCTTGTTTACTATGTGCCTGATTCAACTATATTCCTCTGTAATTGTTTACAAAACTTGTATTGTCTCATTTTGTGATTGTACAGTCTGACATGAAACCTTTGTTAAACAGCACGTGTGCTCAAAAGTACTCTGACGTTCACAATAAATAAATATTAGTAGGTTTGGAGAGGCAGTAACTAGTGGTTAGTGCCTTGCTAATTACTGCCTCCCCAAAGCAGGTCTTATTGCCACTTCACCTGTAGCCAACCCAACCCCACCATCTGCTGCCCGTTTAATGAATCACAGTCCCTGGGGGACCAGCCCCCCCCCCTTGACAGCCTGCCCATTTACTGTATGACATTCCTTGGTGTCACTTCCCTGATCACCCGCCTGTTTACAGTATGAAATTCCCTGTTGATCTAGCATGGCCCCAAAAGCATTCTCATTTACAGTATGACATTCCTTGGTTGTCCAGTGGCTCCCGCTCCCCCACTGCCAGACCATTTACAGTATGAAATTCCCTGCTGGTCCAGCACCAGTCTCACTGATCATCTGCCTGTTTACAGTATGAAATGCCCTGGTGGTACAGTCCTCTATCCCCACAGTCATCTGCCCATTTACAGTACGACATTTCCTGATGGTCCAGGGTGCCCCCACCAATTGCCTGCCTGTTTACACTATGAAATTTCCTGGAGGTTCAGTGACCCCCCCCCCCAAATGAAGTGGTGTTTTCCATCAGTGAGTGGAGGCAAGGACGTGTGGGGAGGAGTTATCCGAGTGGGTGGGACGGGGTTGGCTCTACAGTTGTATGGGTTGGTGGCAGATCACCAAAGAAACCATATGCACAACCACGAGAACAGAGTGTAAAATGTGATTTGCACAAACGTCTTGGAGGGTCTTGGTCTGTGAAAATAAACTTGAATATAAACTGTTTCACAGTACTTTACAGTGAAAAATTAGGAGAGTGTGTAAAGACTTACTATCCTATGAAACAGAAGACAGAGCCTAAGCAAACTGAATAAAGATACCTAAGCAGCTTACTTTCTGGGCAGCATGGTAGGAGGCAGGGTTTCAGTTAACTCCATTTTGGGAGCATCTGACTCCCCAAAATATAGCAAAAACTTCCCTTCTCACAGATGTGTGCCCCATTCCGCATGGTCAGCATGCAGCGAGGCAAAGACAGGGTGAAGAGCATGAAATTTGATTTGCATTAACATCTTGGAGGGTCTTTTTTCGGAAAATAAAATCTAAATGTAAACTGCAATCCTGGAGTTGGCATTAGGCTCCTTGTGGCGTCCTATTTATCATACATAGTTGCTTTAGGAGTCCGTTAGTCTGCATCACTTAAACGGAAATGTCCACCTAAAATTGGGCCTCACTTCAGTGTGAGGCAGGGCATAATTAGCATTTTTACGAACAATTACATTTTTTTAACCTATGTTGAGTTCAGTTATTTTGATTTTATCTGGTTGATCCTGCCATCATTTGAAAGCAAGTGCCCCTAGCGACACACCCACAATCTCCTCCTGCTGCTGTCCTGAGAATGACGTATAAGATGGGGAGCAGCTGCGGGAGCTTGCATAGGGGTCCTATACAATCAGAGTTATTAACAGCTTCCATTTGCACTGTACATGTCTCAGTGCTACAGCGAGGCCAAGTATAGACTGGCAGTTGATTACCAATCTATACCTGACCTCGGCATTGCACAGAGACATTTGCAGTGCAAACCAGAGCTATTGATAGCTCTGATTATACTAGACCCCTATGCACGCTCCTGCAACTGCTCCTTGTCTTATACATCATTCTCGGAACAACCGCAGGAAGTTGTGAGTGCGCCACCCCTAGGGGCACTTGCATTCAAAATGCTGGTTGGAGGGACAACAGGATCAACCAAATAAAATCTAAATAACTAAACTCAGTGTAGGTTAAAAAAGTGTAATTGTTTGTGAAAATGCTAGTCGGGCCCTACCTCACACTGAGGTGGGGCCTGATTTTAGGTGGGTGTTTCCCTTTAATCTTCTCCTCTGATCCCTGTAGTGGTAAGCATCACTGGAAGTGCTTGGGGAGTCAGTACTTCTCTGACCCATTTGCTGTCTTTCTGGAATGAGTTTTAACTGTTCACCCCTTCCCCGATTTCTCCATCCATTATGTTTTTCCCATCAGGCCTGTCTTCACCAAGGTAACCAGCGGGAGTAGCAATTTCACATAAGTGCTGTCAAAGCTGTCCGATACTCGGGGAATCAGTGGGTGTTTGTCCCATTTCTGCTCAGAGTTACCTAGGTGATGAATGAGAAATATAATGACTGGCAGTATTCACTGCAGTCTAATCTTTACTGTACCATGTAGAAGGAGAGAGCCATACCACTGATCACTGTAGTTTGTTTCGGGGGGGGGGGCATTTTAACAGGACACAGTCTGAGAGTAAAGTGCAGTATCAAATCATCATACTCGGACTATCCTACCCTCATCAACTGTGCATGCATATTATAACACATGCACAGTTGCAAACACTGAAGGTTGGACAGTTTCAGCATATTTTTCCCATGAATGACTTTGTGGAAGTTACACAGGTCTTTGGCTCTCCATATCTCTCTCCCCCCCCCCTTCTGGATCACTCCATAATATATAGGCTACTGAAGGTACTTACTGTACTAACACTCCATGCCAAAAAAAAAAAGAATTAAAATGGCTGGATCTCTCGGTATTCTGAGAAAGGCTCTCTTTCAGGCTGCGAACATGCATAATTCTGTTTCTAGGGCTGATCTTGTCTGCTCAAATTTATTACAGGCAAAGCAACTATCTGACAGCTGAAACTAATAAAATATATTTTTTTGTCAGATTCAGTGGTTAGCTAGTCTCTCTGCCTGTAATAAACTTACAAGATCATTGTTCGACTGAGGCTATATATCTCTCTGTTCACTACCTCAAGAAAATAAAAACATCTAGGTCCATCCAGCTGCACCCCGACCTTACCTGGGGCTGTAACTATCTCCCTACTATCTGTGTGTGTGCCTGTCTGTCTCTCTCGTGCTCCCTCATTAATTTATATGCCACTGAACTTCTAACTGAAAAAAAAATCGTGCTGCCTGGATTTTGTATTTACTGACCCTCAAAAAAGAACTGGAATGGTTAGGTCAGAACCTCAGCATTCTGAGAAAGGCTGCATTTACCTTTCAGGCTTCTAACATTGAGTTTGTGTCCAATTTTATTCGTGTAGCTGATTGCCTTATCTGTGTATATTTACTACAGGCAAAGCAACTACCTGACAGCTGAACCTGGCAAAACTTTTTTTTGTAAACATTCATCTGACAGCCTGTCAGCTGGTCTGTCTTCCCCTTATTCAGCATCTGCCTGATCCACAAAGGTGGCCAGGATACACTCGAATCGAGCATATCTCAGCTGCAGCACTACCATCTCATGCCTGTCCACACCCGACGGTACCTTCAGTCCCCGCTCTCTGCATTCCGCCATTGCAGAGCCATGTGGAGAGGCAGGGGAGAGTGGAGTGCTCCAGACAACTGGCATCCAACCAGATGCCCATGCCAGTCCATGATTCTATCCCCATCTGTGCAGGGGGCAGGGCACGCTGGGATATGGCAGTCCTCCAGGACTGCAATATCCCCACTGGAAATTCAGATATATTGTACATAAAAGTGTAGACAATAATTTACGTTTTAAAATACGTACCATAATCCCTTAAAACACCGTGCAAATTCAAGGCTTATGTTTCTAAAAATGCCTTTTCAAAGAAATATGTTTTGAGGGAGCTTTTAAAACCCTCTATGGTCAGGCTCTCATGTATCTGACGAGGTAGAGAGTTCCACAGGGTAGGGGCCATAAAGGCAAAAGATCTTCCCCCAAACGTCTTCAAGTATACCCTGGGAACCTCTAGCAATCCCTCGTCAGAGGGTCAGAATGAGCAGGAGGGACAATAGGGAAATAGGAGGTCTTGCAGGTATTGTGGTCCCAGCTCATGTAGGGCTTTATAGGTCAGCAATGCGACCTTGAAAGGGATTTACCATTGTATAGGCAGCCAGTGCTGTTCAGACAGCACAGGTGTTATGTGACTGGATCTAGGGGTTCCAGTTAACAACCTGGCCATCGGATTCTGCACTAGCTGCAGTTGGCGAATATCCACTCCCAATAGCCCTAGATAAAGGACATTGCAGTAGTCCAACTGAGTGGTGGCAAAGGCATGGACCAGTGTTGACAGATCCTCAGACAGAACCAGATGCTTCACCCTGGCGATGTTTCTGGAATGGTAAAAGGAGGACTTGACTACAGCTGACACCTGAGCCTTCAAGGTCAAACCTTCATCAAGTACCACCCCTAGGTTACGCACCTGGTTGGAGGCACTGAGCAGGCTACCCCCAAGCTGTAAGCCGGACGGTTTCCCTGCCCATGACCTGGTCATCCTCATATCTGGGTCCACCACCAACACCTCGGTTTTCTCCAGGTTTAACCTCAGCCAGCTGGCACTCATCCAGTTCTGTGTCTCCTGTAGGCAGTTGTTAAACATCAAGACTATCATATTCCTGGCTGGGTACAAAGGATATGTACAGTTGAGAATCATCTGCATAGCAGTGAGAAAACAACCCATACCACCTAATAATGTCCCCCCAGTGGTAGCATGTACACTACGAACAACATGGGGAAAAGCATGGAACCCTGTGGCACCCCACAGGACAGACCTCAAGGGGATGAGGAATAAATTCCTGACACCACCCTCTGCAGTCTGCCCTCAAGCAACGATCAAAAACCAATTGAGGACTGTCCCCTCCAGTCTACAAAAGAACCGCTGGCATTCCAGCAGTACCCCATGATCCACAGTGTCAAATGCTGCTGAGAGATCAAGGAGAACCAAGAGGGAACAGGCTCACCGGTCTCTCGCCACTAGAAGGTCATTAAGTACTCAAACCAGGGCAGTCTCAGTACTGTGCCTTTTCCTGAAGCCAGACTGGAGAGGGTCATAGATATTATGGCTAGATAAATGATCTTCCAGCTGCACAGCGATCATCTTCTCAATAACCTTCCCTATAAAAGTTGGCAGGGCAGTCTGGGTCCAGGAAGGGCTTTTTCAGCAGTGGCCTAACCACTGCTTCCTTTAAGGGATCCTGATAGATCCCTCTCTCCAAGGAAACCCCGACTATCTGAGCTAGGACTGGGCCAATAACCTCAACACACCCTACAAGAAGGCGTGTTGTGCCCGGGTCCAAACTACAGCAAGCTGGTTGCAGAGTCTGGATGATCCTCACTATATCCATGACTACCAGCTGTCTGAAGGTAGACCAGGTCAGTTTGGGTGTTAGTACCACTCGGTAGGTAACCACAAAAACCCATGGGGAAACATTGGCTGATCTCTGTCCTGATGGCGGACACCTTTTCAGCAAAAAACTGAACAAACTCCTCACACTTTTCCTGTGATAATGCTCCTCCTGCCTGTAGACAGAGTGGATTGCACAATCTGTCCACGGTCTGGAGGAGATGGGCTGGTCTGTTTCTCACTAAAGCAATTTCCCTGGACAGAAATTCTGCCTTCTTATGGGAAATTGCTGATTGGTAGACCTCATAGTGGTCCAACAACCTAAGTCTGTCCATCTCCAGGCAAGTTTTCCACCAATGTCTCTCCAACCTTCGTCCCTGCTTTTTTAGTTCCCTTAGTGACCCATTAAACCATGGGGCACCAGGGCGAGAAGTCAGATGGCGAACACGAACTGAAGCAACAGTTTTTTGTCTACAGTGCCTTGTACCTTTTTCCTCATACACACTCAAATGCCTCCTACTGTATTATCACTACAACAATCAGTGACTGTGATCCCTGAATAAAACTATACAAGTATTGGGAGACCTGAGCCATTGTTTACATAGCATATCATCAGCTCCTGGAATCTCTTGGGCCTTGCTTAGCGGTGTTCACTTACTGCATGATCAAGAGCCGGCTACACAGGCTTGTTTATTTGCTGCCTTATTTGGTGAATTGCAGGCTCACTGCTGGCCCTACACATTGGTGGGGGGGGGGCAGAGTTTGTTGTTGTGGCGTCCCATAGTTTGCCCTGCATGTGGGGTGTCTTAAATTAACCAACTGTGGTTCCAAAGGAGGGACCTGCCAAGTCATTTTTATCTTTCTTGCACTATCTGAGAACAAAGTTCCTGGGATACCTGCAGCAGGTAGAGGAGGGGTGCTTTTCCTGATGCCAGATTGGCAGCCTCTGGGGAGATCTGCTCAGAAGTTCTGTTTTACTTGCTGTCAGATCAGCAGTTCCCAGAGTCTCTGGCTCTGCATTGGTTTTTGTGCCACCCAACTGTTCTGCATCCCTTTTCAATCTTTGCTTTTTAATTCACTTGTTTATTTGCCACTAGGCACATCTGGGCACCAAGTATGGGATATGGGTACCAGTGGACCTTGGGAACTAAATGGCTTGAGATGGGAAGGAAATGGGTTACGCCACTGGACAACTGTATGCACCTAGCATGTGACTGGGTGAAAGAGGCGGTGCCACCGAACAAAAGGAAATGCTTAGCATAGGATGGGGTGAGGGAGGGTGTGCTACTAGATGCCAGTGAGTACTTTGGCATGGAACAGGGATAGGGAGTGGGTACCAAAAGACAGCATTGAGTGTTTGGTACAGGATGGGGTGCTAATGGAAACCAGAGAGTGACTGGCATGTAATGGGGAGGGAGGCATCCCACTGGACACCAGGGAGTGTTTAGCACAGGATGGTATGAGTGAGAGGGTGGCACTGGACACCAGTGAGGGCTTGGCCATTGATGGCATGAGTGAGGTTGGGAAACTGGACACCAAGGGGTGCATGGCATTGGGCAGGATAAGAAGGGGGTGCCAGTGTACACCAGAGAGTGCATGGTATGGGGTGGGTTGAGGATGGGTTCCACTGGACATTAGGGAGTGCTTGACATAAAACAGTGCAAGGGAGGGGGTGCCACTGGACACCAGGGAGTATTTGACATGAGACTTATTGTACTCTGCTTTTGTGTTTGCAGTCATTTTTTCAGTTTACAACCCCAAGGCACAACGCAATACCTGTCAGAGTCTGCAGGGTAGGGTGAGGTGAAGTGGCATGAACGTTATGGCTGATGACCCAAAGGCACACCTCAATGCCTGTCAGTCTCTGAAGGGTGGGGTGGGGTTCACGTTGGTTCCATACTTCACTGCCATCCCTATTATGCATCTCTCTGACTCCTGCACTACCAATGCCAATGCCAGCAAGACAACATTCGGCATTGACAAATGCTTTTTAGTTGTACCAAACTTTTACATTTGCATTCATTTTTAGTTGTGCCAAACCTTTGTCTTTGCATTCATCTTTTAGTTGTGCCAAACTGTTATGCTTGAATTCATTTATGTGCTGTACATTTGGTTTGTATTAATTTTTAATAGTGCTATACATTTTGTTTGTGTTCATTTTTTAGTTGTGTTGTGCTTTTGTTTGCATTTATTTTTTGTTGCACTATATTCTTCGTTTGCATTAATGTCTTAACTGCACTATAGTTTTTTGTAGTATTAATTTTTTAGATGGGTTTTACTGTATTGGGTTGTACTTGATGTTTTTGGTTCAGATACTTTCTTTTTCGTTGCACTTAAGATTTTTAAACATTATTTTGGGAGTTGTATCTTAAAATTAGCTTTGATGTTTGACTTTTTCTTTGCATTCATTTTTTGGTTGTGGCTTTACTTTTTTTGGTTGAGTTTTGCACTTAAGAGCCACCATATGAAAGTCAGAGTCCGTTGATTAACCTGGTCAGAGAGCTGTCAGCCTGACTGTGAAAGTCATGATGAAATCAGTGTTATTTGATTACTTTGTTGTTAGAGCGACACTGACTGTGTTGTCATGTTGCTTTAAAGGTAAGTGGTCATTTTACTACATTTTAAAGCAGCAGATGCAGAATTTTTGTTCCCACCTCCTATGCCCCCCCCCCCAGAAGCCAACTCTTTCAGACCACTAGCATCACTCCCTCTACCAGGCAGAGTCAGTTTTGTTGTAGTTGTTTATTAGGAATAACCACTGAGCATAAGCTCATTCACAGTGGCAACCTAGTAATCACATAAATACATGCATTCAACATCAAACCGTACAGTATACAGTATATAGAATAATGGATAGGGAACTGTGCACAACAAGGCTGTGTTTCCATCGAGGGGGTTGATGACATCATAGACCTCAAGAGCGAAGCTCGAGAGGTCCCTATGATGTCATCAACCACCCAAGATGGAAATACATGGCCTTGTTGGTGCACAGTGCCCTATCTATTATTTTATATAGTATATGGTTCCCCCAAAAAATGTGGTCGGTTTAATTCACAAAGTTGAGGTCTAATTTCATACCTTTTGTATACCTTCAGTCACACTGCACATCTACCCAGTCCGCGTTGCCGCGCCGCTCTGCTGCCGACCTGAGTATCTCCATTCTCACCGTTGTCCCGCTGTGCTGCCGACCACAAACATGAACCAAGGTAGTGTTGTTACAAACACTAAAAAGGACAAACTGAATGTTTGGAAACACGGAGCCAATTATGGCAGAGTCCGTGTCTAAAGAATCTTTTACCCGCTCTCCCAGCTGCTCGCTAAGTGGCGCCGCCATGTTGACTCATATTTTTTTTTAAAGTGTGATGTTTCAGCCAATCGGGAAACAGTTCAAGGGTAAAAAGTTGTTGTACTATCGATGTGATGTCAGAGCGATAGTACAACAACTTTATTGACCTTTGAACTGTACTACAACAAGATTTCAGCAGTTGTTGAAATCCATTGACAATAGAGGCTAACCATATACTATAAACAAATATGCATAACAATATACATCACTAATTAAAACAATTGCAAGCCTGGACACATGACTATAAGTACAACTTTGCATCTCCAGTCCACGGAGTTCATTCAGACCTCAGCCAAATGTGCAGAATTGTTGGTCATATTTATAGCACTGTATCTATACTTGTGTCTGCTCTTTCATGGAATTATATTATTGAATGTTTTCTGCTGTTTTAATTAGGTGTGTACGTTGTCTTTCTTCTGTTTGTTTGTTTGCTTGCTTGTTTCATTAGGGAATACTACTAAAGACTTTTGAGATTGGATTTTGCAGCAAAGTATCTTTTCAGTTTTGTTGGATGGATTTCACACTTCTCTAGACAGATATTGGTTTTTTGGGGGGGTTTTTTAGCGACGTATTGTATTGTTTTGGTATGTACCTTATGATTGTTGAGTAATGTTGCCAGGCCAAGAGAGGGATGTGTTTATCATGTGTGTTTTTTTATCTGCATGATGTCTTGATTTTGCTGGGTTGTATGATTTTGAATGCTGTATTAAACTTTTGATCCTGACAGGTTGCATTCCAGCAGGGGTATGTGCTATGTTAATTTAGTACTACGAAATGGGGTCCTGACCACTGTCAGACTCCATTTAATAAACACATAACATGCTTGCGATATGCATTTTGCAAGGTGTGTTGTCAGAACCTCTCATTTTAAGATTTCAGATCCTGACTCGTAGTGCTATACTTTGTATTGCAGCTGTTTTCAAGATCCTAATGGAAGGGGCCAGCTGGAAGACAGACTACATAGGAAATGAAGCAAGGTGCCTCGTGGATGAGACACAGTATATTTTATAAAAGTGCATACTGGCAAACCTCTGAGTAATTGCCTTTTCTGATACATAATTACACCATAAGCAAGAGCTATGCTGTTGCAATCAGCGTTGGAATTCGGAGACTGGATCCCTAGGGTCTAGGCCCACTTTACATCTTAAGTGAGCCCCAGTGGAGTAGTTCATGCCCTACTATCATTTAATACAATAGATGATGGAAGGGCTTAGCTTAAAATCACAGCTCCTCTGGACCCCCATACTGTAGCTCCTTCAATGCAACTGCAGCACTAGTTCAACACCCAAAACGGATAGATCAAATGTACATGCTATCTTTAAGGTCAGCGCCTGTACAAGAGCGGAGTTAAAACAAGGCCCTTCATAATCAGTTTTTACAAATCCCAAAAGAGTAGTCAGTGGCTGCAAATGTTTATAATGCTTTATAGAGGCCAGTCAAGTTTCACCATGGTCTTCTTTCCTTAACTTTACATAGCAAGCTGACCAGAAGACTAGACTGCCAATTTGTAATCATTTAAAATAGAAAGATGAAAGAAAAAAGGTTGATTTTATGTATTTGACCATTAACACTGGATTTCCTAATTTGATTACAGCACCAGTTATGGCTATGTTTCGTGGATTAGTCTATTTTCTGTCCTACATTTCAAACGCTAAAGATGTATTTTGTCTTCCTTCCTTCCTACGTGCTGCCCTTAACTAGTGTTCCTATTATACGTCCACAGCACCATCTAATGGCCACATTGTAACTTTTTTGTTTTTTTAATATAGTCAGGATGCCTATGGAACACTGTTCAAAAAAATATTTCTTTAACTCTTACAGCTTTTATGCAAGTAGAAGTGTGATGAAAGATGACATTTTTTAGGCCGACCTGCCAGCACAGTTATAGTGCTACCACTTGTGATGCCAAACAACCCGGATTCAGAAACAAGCCAGGTTCATCGGATGGCCAGCTGGGGAAGGAGAAGGGAAGGTGTCACGTCCCGCTGCTTTACCACTACCTGGGTGACCGGGGTGGTGGTGCAGAGGAAGCATGACATTGGAATGGGACCACTGCAGCATGCCCACATGTTGGCAATGTTGGCCCTTGCCAGTAGCCAATCCTGAAGCACACTCCTAGTGGGAGGGACAGGGATAAAAATGAGAAAAACAAGGTGCAGGACTGGGAGGATGAAACCTCTGCCGGCCCACCATGTTCCTCACTGGACCTGAGCTGCCATCCCCTGGGAACATCATCTGCCTTCCCCTCTGCCGTGGGTGGCCAGACTGAAGTGGGGAAGAAATGCCGTGGAGCTGAAGTGTACCCAGCCCTGGGGGGTTAAGCCAGGGGGCAGCACAGTGGTGTGTCACAGGTGGGCTGGTGGTCCTGGAAGGATAGGTTGCAGGGTCTCAGCCAGATGGTAATGGGCACTTTAGCAGTAGGTGGAAGGAGGTCCCACCTGTGATCAAGGGAGAATAAAAAAAATACTTTTTTAAACTTTTTTTTATTGAATTTTATGTTTCGTATTTAATTACTGGTTCTTCACAAAATTATTAGAGAAAAAAAGAAAAGAAATTAAATAGTAACCCAATAGTAAATTAGTATCTGTGTCATGTTATGCTGCTCAGCTGAACAGACGCACCGCTTATAGAGCTGTGAGACCCAAGTCAGTTCTATTGCTTTAAAAGTACATTTTTACCACAAAACAACTGAACTAACAGCTTCATATGAGTGGAAATAGCCTCCTGCATGCTCCAGAGTAACCAGACTGCCAAAAGCACTTACTTCAAAGATGAGATGTCAAACGATTCTGTGAGCCTGCAACTCCCAGCCATGCTGAGTATCAACCCCCGATCGCTTACAAGCCAGCAAAAGTTGCAAGATGGACAAGTCCCAGTTCAGCCCAAGAACCTGAGTAGCAAACAGGGAAGTGCTTCATAGATTGAGGTCCATCAGGGAAACAATCCTGGACCTGTCTAGGGATATAAAAACTATTAAGCCAGCAGCTGAGGCCCTGGCCAGCAAAGTTGGTGACACAGAAGCTCGAGTGCTCTCAACAGAGAACCAGCAGTCTAGAAGCCAAGCTAGAAAGGTCACCAAACTTGAAGCCAGAACTGAGGACCAAGAGGGTAGATATTGCAGAAACAACTTAGTGTAACCCCCCCCACCCACACACACACACACACACACACGGTGGTGACTTAACTAAATGCAGCCACCCATTTGTGCCGCCTTGCTCCCCAGATCTAGTGTGGTCCCCAAATGCTCCTGCTGGCCCCATTGTTCCTCTACATGCAGTGGGGGCCAGCAGAGCACAATAAAAGTAAAACCGCATGCTGCGGCAGGTTGCCAATCACTGCGCATCTCCTGTGCGAGTTGCTATGGTCGGCTCCTCCCTCTCTCTCTCCCTCTCGCACTGTGGAGTGCTGCAGCTCTCACTCATAAATGAAAGCTGCTCTGTGCAGCTGGTGAAGCAGCTTGCCTGTGTGTGCTCCAGCCCCAGAGTAAACAGAGATAAAAAGGGGGTTTGGAGGCACTTAGGGAGCATAATTTAAATGTTTTAAGAAGCACTCTTAAGCGCTATTAATTAAATGGGTGCCTGTCATTTTAAGCAGTAGCAGAGGCTGCTCATCAATAAATAATGAGCACTGTTGTGTCCTGGAGGATTAATGCTATGGAGGTAGTGACAGGCACATGAAGCCCTGGTGGAAATTTATTTTGCAGTCGCTGCATAGGGCAGCTTAATAGCCACAAATGTATGTCTTTAAATGAATGTATAACTTTATGGTTTGCCTGCAATACAATGTCAAAAGTGGGACTCTGATTAAAATGTTTTACTGGTGGCCATGTTTTTCCAGCCTGGTGACCACTAACAGCCATTCAGAATGCCAGGATCCCAAGGGGCTGCTGTAAAAGCTCCTGGGAAAAAGAGGTGGTGCCAACTTTTGCCACCAAGCCAGCCAGCAAATACGGCATCTAAGAGGCCCATTAACTGCCTTTTCTGGGACTGACAACTGGCATCAACCAATCAGCAGATGCCAGGCTTCTCCCAATATCTGCCCTAACCAGTCAGAGATGGTGTTCTTTTCCTGAAGCTCATGAGGAGAGACAGTCAGTTCAGTTCTGTTCAGTTAGTTGATGTGAAAGTTTGAATTCAGTCAGTGTTGACTGGAGCCCTCTCCTGAGGGAAGGGGGCTCCTGCCCCTTACTTTCTGATCCTGTGGGGGTAGGAAAAAAAATATAGAAATGCCCAACAGTGTCAATGGAGTATGAGTTCCAATGCCTGGAGGAGCTCCAGTTCAAAGAAAGAAATGTAATTGTCTGAGGTAGGGAAGTTGCCTGACATTGGTTGTGTTCTCTTGAGTGAAGTAAAGGGACTGCTTGGGGGTCTGCACAACTCACAAAGCCCAGGAAGTGCCTGTATGTCTCCCACTGTTGGAAAAGAAAGTGTTTTCCAGCACCAAGGTGTATCTGAAGCAGAATTGAGGTTATCGGCTGTGGTTTCTGAAGGAAGAGGGAACTGCCTGGATGCCTGCAAGGTTTGAGAACATCTAAAACAGAGTCAAGGTTATCAGCTGGGGTTTCCTGAAGAAAGAGGGAGTTGGACGGATGCCTGCGAGGTCAGAGATTGTCTAAAACAGAGTCAAGGTTATCAGCTGGGTTTCCCTGAAGGAAGAGGGAACTGCCTGGATGCCTGTGAGGTCTGTGAAAGTGTGGTCTTTTTTTTTTTTTTTTTTTTTGGGTGCCTGCACGGCTGCTAAATGCCCAAAGGAGCTTGCCTGAGTTTCCAGTGTGATGGAAACTGCATCTGATGCTTCACCTGATCGGTGAGTTGTTCTTCATGTTTGTCAGCACCTGCATGGTAAGAAAAGAGAAAAAGTGTTTTCTGTTAGCTGGGGACTGTATGCTGAAAGCAAAGGGCCACAGCTGCCATGCTGGTAGGTGGTCAGAAAATGCCTTTCCAGCCACGAGGTGACAACAGATTTCTTTTAAAGTGAAGTAACAAGTGACTGTAAAGCTATGAGAGACTGCAAGCCACAACCTGGAGCCAGGTAAGGGAACCTGCCAACCCCTATCAATTGGGGCAGACTGGGCCACAGGGAGTCACGGGTTTATACCTGAGTGCTAGGGCACTCTGATCAGGAGGAGCTGAACTGTGGGGTCACTCCTGGGTCTGGGTTCTTTGTGGTCTGGTATGTTTTGTGCTGTGCTCTGCATCTGGCCTGCTTGGTGAGCTGAAGGGGACAAGCTGCTAGAGGCTGCAAGCAAGCTGCAAGATGTCAGTTTTCCAAGCTTCAAAATGCTTGCTTCATGCCTCTGTTCCAAGTTGCAAGATGCCTGCCTCATGTCTCAAGCTTCTCAAGTCTTCAGGTTTCTACAAGTTCCGTCCACCCCAGAGAGCTAGATTCAATGCCAACAGAGTTTGTCGAATGGGAAGAAC
This sequence comes from Neoceratodus forsteri, assembly GCA_016271365.2. NCBI lineage: Eukaryota > Metazoa > Chordata > Ceratodontiformes > Ceratodontidae > Neoceratodus > Neoceratodus forsteri. Next base: position 761,058,677 of record CM028136.1, read on the forward strand.
ACCCCTCCCCCCCTCAGCTAGTGGTCAAACAGGGATTCAGCATGTTTGCAGTTAATTTGGATAACCAAGTAAGAAAAAAGGTCCGTCTCCCCATACGACGCACAGGGGAAATGCCAAACCTCATCCAACAACTAACACACCGAAATCTGGCCAATGGAAAATCATGTACACAAATGCTCACAGCCTGGGAAATAAGATCCCAGACCTGCAGGCAATAATGTCAGAGGCTAAACTGGACATAGGAGCAATTAGTGAGACGTGGTTTACCAGTAACCACACTTGGGAGACTTCAGTACCTGGCTATGTACTGTTCAGAAGAGACTGAGGTGCAAAAGAGGGGGGTGTGGCCCTGTATGTCAATGAAAATATCAAAGCTACAGAAATTCAGAATACACATAAGGAGCCAGAAGAACTGCGGGTCACCCTGGAAACAGGAAATGGGACTGCTATAAAAACTGGGGTTGTCTAGAGGCCCCCAGACCAGGGGGAGGACATAGACACATTACTGTTAGAAGATATACAAAACATGACAGCTAAAGAGGAGGGTCTAATAATGGGAGACTTCAACATGCCGGATACAGATTGGTCAATACCAGCAGGAACATCTGCCAGAACTAGACACATGGTGGATTCCCTGCAGGGGGAGGGCCTCAAAACAACTGGTACAGCAACCCACAAGAGACAGGGCTATCCTAGATCTAGTACTGACTAACAGGGAAGGGATCGCAGATCTCCAGGTAGAAGGTCACCTGGGGGCCAGTGACCATCACATGGTATGGTTCAATTTGGCCACTACATCTAAATCATCCCATTCCAAGGCAAAAATATGGGACTTCAGAGGAGCTGACTTTTATAAGATGGCCAACAGAGTTAAGCTAGCCCTGGCTAAAAGAAACACAGGTGAGGGGGTACAGGCAAAGTGAGCAAGCATTAAGGATGCAATACTTGAAGCCATATCCCATTGTATTAGACAGAAAAGGAAGTACAATAGAAGAAGGAAACTACTTTGGTTCTCAAATACAGTAGCAGAAAAGGTCAAAGCCAAAAGGCTGGCCTTCAGGAAATATAAGGGAACACAGCAGGATGAAGATAGGGAGGCATACCAAACTGCCCTAAGGGAAGCAGGGAAGGCAATAAGGCAGGTAAAGTCCCAAACTGAGGAAACACTAGCACGAACAGTAAAAGAAGGTGGCAAGACTTTCTTTAGATACATTAGTGAAAGGAGAAAGTCCAGAGGGGGTATTGCTAAGCCCAAAGCAGACAAGGGGGCATGTGAGGAGGAAGACCCTGTAAAAGCATCTATCCTAAATAGATACTTTTGCTCAGTATTTTCTGAAGAGAAGGTACGGCAGGGCCCACAGGTCAGCACCATGGACACAGGGGGGAGGGAGGGAGGTGAGCACTACTCCCTTCACAAAAGAAAGGGTCCTACAAGAGCTAGCTAAACTCAGGGTGGACAAGGCAATGGGAGCTGATGGCATACATCCCAGAGTACTTAAGGAGCCAAGGGTGGAACTAGCAGAGCCATTAGCAGAACTGTTTAGTGAGTCTCTGAGCACAGGAGAGGTCCCAGAAGACTGGAGAAGGGCTCATGTGACCCCGCTCCACAAGAGTGGTAGCAGGGAGGAGGCAGAGAACTACAGACCAGTCAGTCTTACCTCAGTAGTGGGCAAGATTATGGAGGCACTCCTTAAGGAAAGGATAATGCAACACCTGGAATCCATAGGGGCACAGGATCCAAGACAGCATGGGTTTACAAAAGGAAGGTCCTGTCAAACTAATCTCATAGATTTATTTGACTGGGTAACCAGAGTGGTGGACCAAAGGGGGAGCAGTTGATGTCGCCTACCTTGACTTCAGCAAAGCTTTCGACACTGTTCCACATAGAAGATTGATAAATGAGCTGGGTAGGCTTGGGGTGGGTCAGAATTTGGTCAACTGGGTAGCAAACTGGTTGGCGGGCAGAAAACAAAGAGTGGTGGTAAACAGTATACAGTCAGAAAAGATGCAAGTCACAAGTGGGGTACCTCAGGGATCAGTCCTGGGGCCAGTCCTCTTCAATATCTTTATTAGTGACATTGCAGATGGACTAGAGGGTAAGGCTTGTCTGTTTGCAGATGACACCAAGATCTGCAACAGAGTAGATGATCCAGAAGGGGTGGGCAGAATGAGAAGAGATCTGGATAAACTGGCAAAATGGTCAGAAGAGTGGCAACTGGGACTTAATGCAAAGAAGTGCAAGATCATGCACATAGGGAAGAGAAACCCTGAAGCCACCTATAGGCTGGGAGGAGTTGCTGGCAGTCACAAAGAAAGAAAGAGACTTGGGCATCATCATCACCGATGACCTGAAATCATTCAAGCAGACCTCTAAAGCAGTAGGTAAGGCTAGGGGGATGATAGGGTGTATTAGTAGGGGTATCACAAGTCGTAAGAGGGAGGTAATAATCCCTCTTTACAAGACATTAGTTAGGTCCCATCTGAGTACTGCATGCAGTACTGAGGCCACACCTTCACAAGGACATTAACTAAATTGAGGCAGTCCAGAGAAGGGCAACCAAAATGGTGCAGGGACTGCATCAGAAGACATATGAGGACAGATTAACGGAGCTCAATAAGTATACCCTTGAGCAAAGGAGGGAGAGAGGTGATATGATTGAAACATTCAAACACCTTAAGGGCATTAACAAGGTGAAAGAGTCTAACATGATTAAATATAAGAAAAATAGCAGGACAAGAGGACACAGCATGAGATCAGAGGGAGGCCAATTAAGGAGGAATATGAGGAAATTCTTTTTCACAGAAAGAGTGGTGGATGCATGGAACGGCCTATCTCAGGAAGTGGTGGCTATGAATACAGTGCAGGGCTTCAAACAGGCATGGGAAAGGCATAAGGGAGCAATACAGATGAGTATGAATAGATAGACCACTGACACAGCAAAGGCTGATGGCACATTTATAAGGTAGAAAAAGAAATGGGCAGACTGGATGGGCCATGCAGTCCTTATCTGCCGTCAACCTCTATGTTTCTATGTTTGTCTGCAGAACTGTGAGTAACCGCAGTGATTGTCCTGCCCATGGGGAACTGTACAGTTATGATTTCAAGTTATGCCCCACGGTGTAGAAAGCTTTAAAGTAAAAAGCTAAAATGCCATTTAAGCAATTGCACAGCCTTTGGGGTTCTGGGTTTATGAATCTAATTTTAAAAGTGCACCAACTGCCGGCCAACTAGCTGCATCATACAGGCCTGCAACTAGATCCTGGGTACCCTGCTAGAACTCATAGGGGATATATTGGTATCAGTTTAGGAGTGAGTAATATGGTTGACACCTATGATGATTGAAGGGAAATGCTGGTGGGAGATGGGCACTGAAAATGTGTTACCTGAAAGGTGAATGTTACCAAACATGCAAAAAATGAATTCTAATGTTCTTAGCTATATTCCTTTTGCCCAGTCCTAGTCCTCCCCCATGTATATAAATGTGTTTTACTGTTTTGTTTATTCAAATCTAGGATTACAAAGACCTTTGAGCCGAGGCTCTTTTACAAAGGTTCCACGTCAGGGTGTACAGTCTTGGTGTTACAATAACAGTGCAAAGCAATCATTAACAAGTAGGTTTTGACATGATTAATACAAGGTTTACACATGATCAAACGCAAAGATGGTACATAGAGGTCAGGAGAGGCATGGGGAAGGGTAACATTGAGAGCTGGAGGGACACAATGGGGGGGGAGTGGGAGATGGGGAGGAGAGAGGGGGTATATGCGGCAGCCAGAGGCAGCTTTGTCAAGAGGAGGATAGGATAAGAACATAAGTTGGGCAGAGGCGGCGTAAGTGCTAGGAGGTAGGGTAAACAGGGAGTCAGTTTGAGGAGGGATTGGTTAATAGCAGTCACAGGAGTTAGAGGCCAGAAGAGCTCGGCGGAGTTTGGTCTTGAAGGCACCCATAGTTGCCAGGGTCATGATGTCACTATTGAGATTATTTACCCAGCCAGGTGCCCGATAAGCAAAGGACCTTTGGCCTTGGGATGTCCGACAGTGTGGGATTTGCAGCAGGTGTGGTTTGGATTTCCTGGAATAAAAAATGACTCATGAGCATATTATTAGCTGTAGTCTTTCACTGCAAATGTTATAGAATATGGATTTTTGGTTTCAGGTATGCCATGTGTTTTTTTTTTTTTGTTTTGTTTTTTTCAATTGTTTAACCAGGAGTGGCACACTAAGCTGAAAGCTTGTTTACAGGTGTGACCTGGGAGCACAGGGAAGTTAAGTGACTTGTTCAGGGTCACACAGTATGCAAGTGGAGGTTGTAGGATTCAAACCCAGTTCTCCAGATTTGCAGCTCAGAGTCTTAAACCACTGCGCTATACAGCCTCCCAAATTCCTTACAAATTACAAATGTGTGTGGGATGACTGTAAAGGGAGGTGGGTGGTACAGCATCCCAGAGGGTTGTACTGCTAAAACAACATCTGACCCACTTTATATTTAACTCTGGGTGGAGGCATCACACTATTTATCTAACCTTTGCGAAAGAACCCCCCTTCTTTCCAACAGAATCTGATCCCAGGCCCCTCAACCTTGTTTGAGCTGATCCAAGCTGACAAGGCAGGGGTAGTAGCCTTTCTCTCTTCAAGACCACGGTACCGGAGAAGGGGTTACACTAGTAATAGTTAGCAAGAGGTGGAGGGGTCTGATATTCTGGCATTTGCACAGATTTGGTACACAATGGTGGCAAGACCCTCACCAGTGAACCAACCTACCTAACAGAGCAGGCGTACTGCAACGTGTGCCCTCCACCAGGCCTGAACAAATGACCCTGACCCATCATTATGAGACTTCTCAATGATCTAGATAAGGCTTTTATTTAATGTCAGGCCAGAAGCAAAGAAGAAGTACTATGGGAAGGTTGCAAATATTTCATTTTCAATGACCTCCTGTTTCTGGCCCACACAATACAGGGGGGATACTGAGCCATCACGTCCAAGCTGCATGCTGCAGGACCTAAATTCTGGATGGTATACCTAGGGCCCAAGCCAACGGTCACAACTCCACAGTAGGTCAAACAATTCACCAATGCCAAGGAAGCATCAGAGGAATTGTCCGCCTTGATGTCCCATTTATTTCCCACCACTCCTTGAGAAGAAGAAGACACTGACAGCCAACAGAACTCCATTCTCCTGCTTCAAGCGATCCTTTAATCACCCCACCAAGTACACCACAGAGACAAGATTGTGGGTGACATACAAACCCCCCATGGTGCACCAGCATGTTCTTCACCAAGGCCTGCCCTAGGAGCACTTCTGTCTCATCGCACGCCAGCCCACATGCCCATGATCACTGGAATCACTAACTATGAAACACAGACTCGGGGTGAATGGGGCATTGGAAAGCCAAATGGGATTAAACGACTAGCTAAGGCCACTATTGACAGTCCTGAGACTATTGCTTTAAACTTATGGAGTTAAATATGGTACGTCACTGTGGATCAAGCTGACAGCAAACGCATGTGCTGCAAGTGGCATAGAAGTGAGTGCCTCGCACTCTGGTAGTTGCATTAATATTGTCATTGCTGCTCCTCCAAACTGATGAATTCACTTCTAATGTGACTGTATTATGGGACTCAAACTGGCTCTAAAAGGGACTGCAGGCTTAACAAAACCAAAGCGGTTTCTATTTTTTTTTTTTTTTTTTTTACTGTAATGTTTGAATGTTTCTACTTGGAATTTAACATGGTTGTTAAACTCTGTAACAAAACTCACTGGAAGTGAGCATATTGCTACTACCTCAAGGTAAGAAAGCTCCAACAATACTGCACTGACACACCACACACACACACACACACACACACACACACACACACACACACACCAGTTAAATCATAAGGTTTCAGTTGTTCAAAGGTTATGGCTCGAATGAGCTTAGGGTCCTGCAGTTGGGGTGGCCTCCACCAGCGGGTTACTGTCTGAACCAAAAGGACACAAAAACAGCAAAGAGGGAAAATATACACTCCCATAACTCGCACAGCAGTGAAATCCATCAGCAGGCCACTTCACAGGTACATCCTGTGAACCTGAGATGGTATGTCCACCTAACTTTCCAGTGAGCCACCACTGACAGTTTCGTTTTGAATGCAAGTACTGTTTTTTATCACTTTGTTTTCATTGTTGTTCTGTGCGTCTTGTGTTGAAATGTATGTGAGGAACATGTGTGTGTGTGGGGTTGGAGATACCACGGTTCATACTCCACAAACTGTACCACTATGAGGGTGGGAAAGGGAAATGGTCATGGGAATAGCATAATCTTGTTACTATTTGTAAGCCAATACAATAAACAACGTGGAACATCCAAGGTGGTCAGACTAAGGGGGAAAGGTTTAAAGTGCTTAAACACCTAAAAAACTACCAGGTCAAACTGTGCTGCTCCAATAAACACACTTTACTGAGATGAGACAGGGTGGGCCAAGCATTTGGCACAGGGGAGGAAACTAGAAAACAGCAAGTGGCTATCCTTGTAGCATGAAATACCTTGTCTCAGTTCTTAGTAAGGGGGCAGATACATTCTACAGAGAGTGAAAGTGGGTCAGAATGAAATGGTGCTAGGCTTAATGCATGGACCTGTGATTACCCCTCTGTTTTGCAGCCCTCCTAAAGTTGCTAGCCCTCTGGGCCCAGATAACCATAATATTGGCAGTGGACTGAATTTGGTGATAGCCACAGAAATGGATAGACTGGGGGAAGGGAATAGAAGGGGGCTCACACCTGTGCAACAAGCCAACTGGGAACTAATTGATACCCTAGTTACTGTGGATTCCTAGAGGGCACAACATCCCAATTTGAAGGAATATATTTTCCACTCAATCCCACACAATACTTTCTCCAAACTAGATTATTTTCTCCTTAGCTCGGAAATCCTCTGTGGCCTGCACACATGTGAGTATAAGGAGAAGGTGATCTCAGACTATAACCCTGTACAACTGCAGCATTGTTTCCTGGGGGACATGGAGTAGGACAAGAGGTGGACAATGAAATAATCAAACACTGCAGGATAAGGGAACGCTAGAAATGATTAGTAAATTCATTAAGAATTTCCTAAAGGAAAATAAAAACTCTGTCAGAAGGGCAGACAACATGTTGACTGCACTAAAATGCAGGTTAGGTGGTGAGCTAATCAGAATAGCTATCATTCATAAAAGAAACCAAGAACAGGCCACCTCCCAATTGCTAACAGATAACAGAAGTAGAGACATGACCCTTGACCCCACTACTGATGTGGGCACATGGGTCAAACAGAATGCATTACCAGCCAAATACAACAAACCTAATAGGGAAAGGGCTGAACATGCCATCTTTCACTCAAACATCAAGTATTTTGATGAAGGCAAAAGGGCAGACAAATTGATGGCACTGCACATGACAACAAGAGAGCTATCGTGCCATACGAGGCATTGTGAAGAAGGCAATCAGCCACTGATTACATATCCAAGAGCTATAGCAGAACAGTTCCACATATGTTTCCAATCCCTGTACAGCACCTAGGGAGGAGCCTAACTGGCTTGTTGAGTACTGAAAAATATCCAGACTACGTGTAATTACCACAGACAGGCCAGGGTAACACTCCTTTTTACAACAGACCATTACATTAGCAGAGGTACAAGTTTCCATTAAGAGCTTAAACTCTGACAAGATGCCAGGCTCAAGACAGCTATGTCTATGAACGAGTCCAGTGAGACACCTGCTGCGAACAACAGTGCGGGGCAGGTGCCAAGGAAGGGCGGCCAGCCCAAGTGTACACACAGTTCCAAAACCTTGGCACTCCTAAGGTAAATAAGCAGCCACCAAAATATACCAATAACTCAGATAACTGCAAAATAGTTTTATTTGTGGCCATACTCAGGAGCTGTGGCAAGCGGTTGGTGGTAGTCTTTTCTTTATATTATAGTAGTTGTTCACTTGGTATCAGCATAGCATATCCCACCACTCTGTCAGTTTCTCTAGGGGAATGCCCCTGCCAAATAAATGTTTTTGGTGGAGGATGGCTTGAATCAGGGCACAGGCTTCATGACACATTACACCATTTGAAATGTTGTTTTTTTTTGTTTGTTTTAGGTACAATACATGGACAGATAATTGTGTTTATAAGATGCCTATATACAGAATGGTTCCACCTAGTCTAGATGACTCTGTATTCATAGGCTTGTTTCTAACTGGTGTGTGGGGATCTCATGGGTTTTAAATTTACACATGCAGATCTGTTATTTAGTAGTAGAAAATGTTTTTATACAGGCATATGTTGGTACACTGACACTGTTAGGGCTAGAGTCCTATTTACTAGGTGGTCTGGTTTCAGGTTACAGCTTTGATGTTCACAAATAATATTGATAAATGAACACAAGGTTATAGACGGTACATGTTTAAACAATGCAAGCTAATATTCACTAGTGATATGTAAGCATTAAACCATGACGGAGCGTGGTTCTACTATGGCATTAATCCATGGTTGGGCTAGTTGGTGCACAAGGCCGAGTGCATCCAACCTGCCAACCGTGGATTAATGCTACAAGTAGAACCATGCTCTGGAGTGGTTTAATTCGCTTGTAACATAGCAATGAATGTATGACTAATATTCACTATATAAATGAGAACAAACATACTGATTTAGGTTTGGAATGCTGTATGCTGAACTGTTAAACACGGTGTCCACACAGCACAAAACAATTGGAACACACCTATTGGAAATATCGTGGCTATTTACCTTCTGCAAAAATAGCTTTCATTACAAGTTTTAAGCTTCCTAACATCAAAACATATTTTAAAACTTTTCAAAAACTTGAAGTTAACTTTCTATGCTAGGTTCTTAACTTCCTTGTGCTCCCAGGTCGCACCTGTAAACATGCTTCAGCTTAGCGTGTCTCTCCTGGTTAAGAAAAGAAAAAAAAGAGGTTCTTCAATTTTCGTGTGTGTGTGTGTGTGTGTTACAAGATATGGGTTGCACTGCATGATGGGACCGTGCTAGGATAGATCTTCATGTTTTGTTCCTGCAATTCCCTTGGGAGGCCAACAGATGGCTGTGAAACAATGCTAGCAGCACAGCACTGTTTTACAGCCCAGGATTTTTAGATCAGTTTCCAAATGTACTGAATTGAGCCAATCTGAAAAAACTTTCATAGACCAAGTACTATTTTTGTCAGTATTAACTTCACTTTTTTTTCTCTAAATTAACTAGCTCAGCAGGAGCTAGAACATGACGTTTACTGCTCTCACCTTTGAAATACTTGTTTTGACTAGTATTGTTACTCTCTTTCTTTGATTTCCTTTTGTTTTTCTCACTTTATTTTTCTTTTCACCCACAGAAGCAGTCTCTTTCTTTGATCTGGCTTTGTTTATCTCTCTGTCTGTTATTTTTGCTTTCTGTTACAGAAGGTGCAAGGCTCATCTTTACTATAGTGTGTATTTTGCAAGGTAGTGATGCCTGCTACTCCGCACACACAAAAGTTGACATAAAAATTATGTATTGCTCTCCTTCTGTGCTTCACTTTGAAAGGTGATGAACTGGGTGGTGGGTGGGTGGGAAAATTAAGGAATTCTCTTTATGATGGCTATGAAACAATGCTAGCAGCACAGCACTATTTGACAGCCATCTGTTGGGCTGCTGTGGGAACTGCACTTGAGCAAAGAATTGCTGGAGAAAGCATGGATTATTAGAGAACTGTGTTATGTATTTTATTGTGGTTCATACTGGTATTACACAAGCAACCATGGTTCTACTGTGGCATTAATCCATGGTTGCTTAATGGGCAGCCGTTGCTGTTTATCCAATCTGTGTTAGTTACTTTACTCTCTTGTTCAAAGTCATGACAAATGAACACAGTTACAGACAGAAACATGTTTACCCAGTGCTAGCACTGCAAATGTAATTGGAGTGTGTCTCTAATTCCATGAAAGGCTTGCACATAGACAGACAGACAGACAGACACACACACACACACACACAGTGTTCATTTTTTTCTAGTCTTTGGTAAGATTTCAACATTGGACAACACTGCATCTGCATAGCATTATTATTTTTCAGGTGTATGACCTTCATACTGCTTCGTTTTTGTGGAGTTTTCCTTATCTCTAAGTTGTGCATCCCAGTTAATTACTTCTCTAAAACTGACAAGTCAATTTATGGCACTTCTTCTATAACATTCCTTCTGTGACATTTGACCTACAGTACACAGGGTTTTTAAGAATGTTTTCTCATCTCTGGTTGTGTTCTTATCTAATTACTTCATTAATCTGTCACATCCATGTGTAAAATGTTTAACTCTGGGTATTTTAAAGTGTACTTTTCAGAAACCTGCCATTTTCTTTCTGAAGAAGAACCTTGTGAGGTAAAAAGCTCAAAGTTTTTTTTTCTGTAACACTTCATTGGTCCATTAAAGGGTATTAAATCACTTATTTTGTGCATCATATTGTACAAGGATCAATACGACAACAGGCATCTTTTTGACATCAAGAATTTGGGGTGATCTCAAATTATAAATTGAATATAGATAAGGAAGAAGTCATGCCCCTCAATAATAGAGTAAATAAGGCAGATATAACTTTGATCTGAGAATGTCAATGAACACTTCAGTAAAGCAGGTTAAAGCCCTAAACATAGACAGACTGATTACACAATTCAAAGCTGACCTGGAAAGATAATGTAGACTTCCAGTGACCCTATGGGGCAAAATCAACATCATTAAAATGAACCTACTGGCAAGGTTTCTATACCCGCTAGGAATGTTAAATGTTGTTCCCACTCCCCCCCCCCCGGTTTTCACAACTACACTGCATGATGACATTTATATGGGAAGAATATACAATGAGCCTGCCCTAAATTTAAAGGGGGTTTAAGATTGCCTAACTTTACCTTATATTATTTGGCCCTGCACTGTAGTGGTACCTACAACGGTGCAAACCAACCACAGAGAATCACAGCCCTGTGTACACCCCGCAGTGGCCGGACACTGAAAGACACTTATGTGAAGTAGGCTCAGTATTGCCTGTTGTCGTGCTACACCTTCCCATAAGAAATTTTTCCAGCAGCTGTAGAAACACCCCTATTGAGACTTCCATAATGAGTCCATGCTCAATTATGTAAACTACTAAAGCTAGAGGCCCACAGAGACATATTTCAGCCACTTTTGTCTAATCCCGTCTTCAAGACTGGTTGCCCCTTAGTCACCTCAGTATTTTGGCAAAGCAAAAACATTGCTACGGTGGAGCAGCTTGTTCTGGGTGGCAGACTAATCCCCCATGCCACGTTTCAAACTGGATATCACACCCAAAACAGGGACTGCTCCGTCTTCCTGCAAGTTGCACATGTGCTGACCAAACAGAAACGCAGTCCTGGTCGAGGCAGCATGCAGACATGATCAATCCCCTTGTATGCCATGCCATCAAACTGCATCCTGTATCTAATCTATATGGCCAGCTCTACGATCTGACACTCAGTAACATGGATGGATCAGCTTCCTAGTGGGATAAAACTCTCCCAATACTTGGGAAGCCCATATGACTGGGATAGAATTTGGAGAGACATGCATAAACATGTTAAATTTGAAAGACATTGCCTTATGCAAATGAAAATTTTAAATGTGTACTGTACAATATGCAACAGAAACTCTGCACTCTCCTTCAACATAGTGAATACTGCACTGTAGATGACCATCCACCCCCATGTGACAGTAATGGGGGCCAATGGATGTCCATGTGAATAAGGAGACCCTTTTTAGGCACCTTTTCAGCATCTGCTGTGATACTGCAGGAAGGGAAAACTGGGCAGATTGGGAGGGCCAAGTGGTCCTCATCAGCTGACAAATTTGTTTCTACGTAACAGCATAACTGTAAGCACCTATTGTAGTCATGCATATTCTTTTTTGCATTTAGTCAAGTTCAAAGGTACATTTAGTGTGAGTGATTTGGCTGCACGATGTAATTGATGATGTCAGTGATAGGGCTTTTGGGTCTCAGTGTAGAGTTTTAAACCTGCACAAGCCTCAGCTCAGTCCCCAGTGTGGAACAAAACTACTAGATGTCATTGCTGGTGTCAGTGATATACTTTCAGCAAGGTTTGAAGTTCTGTACTGTCAATAACTTGAAAAGTTCCTGCCCCGACTTTTAAAATTAAGTGCACCTTGGGGGAAAAAAAAACACTTCAACCAGACAGACTGTTAGTTATGAACATTCACTACAGCCATGTTGGCATGCCAGCTCGCTGGCGTAAGCGGTAGCAATACTGCTTGTGACACTGATGACCTGAGTTTGGGAACCAGCCTGGCACATTGTAGGGTTGGCTGGGGAGAGGAGGGTAAAGCATTTTAGGGACTGCTCTCCTCCTCTGGGGTGGGTGGGCTGTGATGCTTGGTGAAAATTTGACTCCTAGCAATGGCTTGGGGTCAGTGAGCTAGAGACTGCAAATGCAAGGGTATTGGTGGAAGGCAGACAGCTGACGTCACCAGGAACAAGACGTCATTGCACATCCTCTCCTCCAGGGAACCAGAAAATGTAAAACCCTCACTGGCTGGGCAGATAATGTTGCTCCTTACCACCACACCCACAACTGGATTCTGCCCTCCTGGGTCCTGCCATCCCTCTGGTCTTCATCTCTGCCTGCTGGGCATTAGACAATTGTACAGAAGTACTGTGGAGTTTAAGGTGGCCCCACTTTGGGAGGCACAAGCCGGGGGTACCCAAGCAGGTGAGTCACAGGTGGAGTGGAGTGGAGGATGGGGGTCACCGGCCAGGGAAGATTTTCGACGGGAAGGGATCAAGCACTAGGAGTCAGCTGAAGAAGGTCCTGGCCAGTGGCACTGGTGGGATAAACATAGGTAAAAAAAGTAAGATTTAAATGCAACTAGAGAAACCCTACTTCAAACAGACTAATAATTATGAACATACACTGCAGTTATGCAGAAGGGGTCTGCACTCACTGCTGAATGTCCTTTGCCACAGCATGCATCTCCTTTGTAGGAAGCTTAGTACAGCAGTAAAATAACAGGCCACTAACCACTACAGTGAAGGGTACTGGGGTTCAGTCCTCATAGTGCAACATTTTTGCTTAATCACTACAATTTATGTAGTATGAGAGAAATTTCTAGATGTCATTCCTGATGATAGTGATAGACTTTCAGCAAGGTTTGAAGTTCTATACTGCTGATAACTTGAAGAGTATCAGCTCAGACTTTGATGTTTAAATGCAACTTGGTAAACACTACTTCAGACAGACTGTTAATATGAACATCCGCTGCAGTTTTGTAGGGGGGTGTCTGTACTCACTGCTTGCTGTCCTTTGCTACAGCATGTATTTCCTGTACAGGAAGGTTAGGGCAGTGGTAGAGTTACAGGCTACAAAGCAGTAGAAGGCAGATGGCTTGGGTTTGATCCCCAGAGTGGAACTTTTTTTTTCTTTCTCATTTCAATTTATGTAGCATGAGAGAAATTGTTAGATGTCATTGCTGATTATAGTGACAGACTTTCAGTAAGGTTTGAAGTTCTATACTGCTTTAAATGCAACTTGAGAAACACTACTTTAAAGAGCTAGTAGAATTAAAAAGAGCAGACAGGAAAATGTTATAGATTTGAAGAAGTAATCACTTAAAACTTTTTATTTCTGCAGTATTTTCCTTTTTGCTCATTAGAAAGTCTTCTATGTGGCAGTATCGTGCTGGATGTCTGGCGCTCTGGCAGGTAGAGGACATATCTAGTTCTATTCCTCCCACTATATCATTAGCATTGTGACCTCACTGACTGGTACATCACAGGTGACTGATATGTCGGCTACTGAGTGTTTTTTCCTGAGCAGTTTTGATGTCACAGTCAGTGAGATCACAATGCTAATGATGTAACAACAGGAACAGATCTGGATATGTCAACTGCAAGGCAGATTGCCGTTTCACACATCACACCTACTAACATCAGGCAAACAAATCTTCCAATTAACTAAAGGGAAAAGAAAGTACTTCAGATATAAAAGGTAATAATGTACTGCCTTTAAAACACTAATATTAGTTTTAGGCATTACACTAGTTCTTTAAATAGACAGAGTCTTAATTACCAACATCCATACAAAATCCTGCAAGTCAGATGAATAAAGGCATTTTTCCTGTTTGCATTACAGGAGCCAGGTGTCTAATTTCATAAGGTGGTGACTGCCCAACTTGCAAGATTTTTTATCGGTTTATTTTGTCATTGGCACAGTCTTCCATGTGCGGACTATTATTTGTTGTTTTTTAATTACCAACATCCACCATAGCAGTGTAGGGGGTTCTACACTCTGCTGGGTGTCATTTACCACAGCATGCTTTTACCATACTTAGTAGTTAGTATAGCAGTAGAGCTACAGGCTACCAAGTAGTAGAGAGTTGGGGGCCTGAGTTTGATCCCTAGAGTGAAACATTTTTTCCTTCTCACTACAGTTTGTGTATTATGAAAGAAATAAATATTATTGCTGATGTTAATTATAGACATTTAACAAGGTTTGACATTCTATATTGTTGATAACTTGAAACGTTCCAGCTCATACTTAAGGATTAAATGAAACTTAGGGCTCATTACTTCAAACAGATCGACTGTTCATTATGAAAATTCACTGCAACTGTGGGGACAGGGGGTCTGTACTTAATCCTGGATGTCCTTTGCCACAGTATGCATCATCTGTCTAGGAAGCTTAGTACAGTGATAGTGCTACAGGCTACCAAGCAGTAGAGGGTAGAGGGCCTGGGTGGATCTTTTTTTTTCCTTTCTCGCTACAACATATGTTAAATGAGAGAAATTGTTAGATGTCATTTCTGATTTTAATGATAACTTTCAGCAAAGTTTGACAGTATATATTACTGAAGAGTATCAGCTCAGACTCTGAGGCTTAAATGTAACTTGGGAAACATTACTATAAACATATAAATTGTTCATTATGAAAATTCACTGCAAGTGTGTGGGGTGCTGCTCATTGCTGGATGTCCTTTGCTACAGTATACATTATTCTATGAAACTTAGTACTGCAGTAGTGCTACAAGCTACCAAGCTGTAGAGGTAGGGGGCCTGGGTTTAATCCCCAAAGCAGAACATTTTTTTCTTTTCTCACTACAATTAAGAGATGCTGTGTCTCAGATCCCATCCCTCAAGCCATTTCCCTTTTCATTACCCTCTTTCTGACCACTTAATTATTTCATACAGATCTTCTTTGGTATTTTTAGTACCATAGGTACTCTGATTTTAGCTGTATTCTCATGCAGCTTGCTGGTCATATTGTACAGAACAGCATGAATTCCAGGCAACTGAGGCTTTGAGCTGGTGGGGAAAATCTGCAATGGGGAAGGGAAATAAATGGAACAAACCTGTCCCAAACTGTATGTACAGTACTAAGTGGCCCCAGCTAAGTCAATTCACTGTTTTAAAAAAAAAAAGGCAGCCAAAGAAAAAGGTCAAATAAGGTGTGGGGGGGGGCAAAAGATAAAATGGCCCACACTGATTTCATAATGGGGAGGGCCAAGGACAATGTGGCCCCTAGTTTAGCTGTCTCTGGCAGTGGTCGTAGCACTACCACTCATGATGTCTGCAACCAGGGTTCAGGAATGAGATTTAACCATCAGAGGGTCAGTTTTGAGAGGAAGATCAAGCATCTCAGCAGACACTCTCCTCCTCGGCAGGGGGGGGGATTATTGCTTCCTCCTATTCTACCACCCTCTGGATGACCACAGGTGGTGGTGCAGAGTTGAGAGCAAGAGCATTGGAGCACACTTGCAGATTGGTTGCATCAGGCCTCACTGGCAGCTAATCACATTAGGCGCTCCTGGTGGGGGCGGGGAGAACAATGAAACAGTACGCACAGCATTTGGAGCATGACGCATTACTAGCAGCCTACACCCACATTGGGCTCATGTTATGGTGCTACTAGAAGAATATCCTCACTTTCACCTCTGTCTCTTGTAGCCAGATGTCTGCAAGGAAGAAATGCTGATGGAGCTGAAAGCATACCTGACCTCGGGGGTAAGACAGGGGAGCAGCATAGAAGTGTGTCATGCATCAGTGGGTGGGACCAGGAGCAGCCGTAACAGTGCCTCATTAGGGTGGATAGTACGCAGGGTTGGTAGTGGAAGGAGGTCCTAGCCTGTAGTATGAGGAGGAAAAAAATATGTCAGGGGAAAAAAAAGGAATGCCTGGAACCTGGGAAAACAGAAATTTAATGGGTCAAACAACCTCTATCTCTCAGATACTCTAACAGTCTGGAATAAGGTCTGTAAGCTTAGGGGCTGAAACAGAAGTTGAAATGCATTATCCCTGTTACAGGAGAGTCTGTCTCACCCTTTCTTTAATTCTACATTTCTGAAACAGTGACAAACAAATGTTATGAATTTCTTAGGAGATCCTTACACAGGTAACACCTTTAAATCATTCAGCAGCTTCTAACAGAATACGGTCTGCAGAAAACACAATTCTTTAGATATAAAGTATACAAAGGTATGTCAGCAGCTCCATAAGAATCATATATAGAGTTCAGCCAGGGAGGCCAACCCTGCTGCCATACCCATAAGTTCCTCAGATCATCTGGCCCAGAAAAGCATAACATTGCCCCATCAGAGGTCCCAGGGCATGTCTGAGCTGGAGATGACCTCTAAAAGCATCTTTGAAGTGCTGGCACCTAACAAATAGTTGGTCAAACATGAAAAATACACCCAGCCCTGGGTCCACCATGTCACAAAAAAATAAAATACCCCACCCCTCCCAGTCTATAGGAAAGTGATTTATTTGTAACAGTGGATTTCCAGAGTGGGCAGACCTCCAACACTGCTGGTGTCCTGCTAAAGCAAGAGGCAATTTGTTTCCAAACGTGGTCCTTTTGTCCTAAAGTAGGGTGGTCCCTAAGATGACGTGGGAGACAGGCATGTAACATGAGCAACAGAGTGCCACCTTCAATGAGCACCCACCCTGTTTCCACATTGGCACCTCCTATGACATTGATGGTTCACATATGTGACAAACTGGTTTCAGTGCTATTGCCCAGACATGCTCTGGAAGTCTGTTAAATTCCAGCATCCCCAAAATAAAGGCTGTTGAAGTCTGGAATAAGAAATGCCATCTTTCCCATCTTTTCAAAGAAAACTCCTTGTGAGGATATTAAGTTTATAAAACCAACATTTACAGACACCGACTGATGATTACCTGGCAGGCAATGACACTTTAGAACCTAGCATGAGTTTAAATGCTTCTGCCCTCTCCCTTGCTAGCGTATTTTTAGTTTGCTCCAAAAGTAGAGTGAAATTGGATGAGATCAAAAGAGACAGCCTGGAAGGGACCTTGACCCATGTGACTGAGCCCCTTGCGACAGTCAAGCATCCCAATTTGTCCAGCATGAGCTGGTCAGTGAAATCAAGTGGGAAGTAGTCACAGGTGGCAACAAGATTGTCAACTGAGCTACAAATGTGAAAATATATCAGCAAGTTACAAAAAAGAATGAGCTCAGACTTCACTGAGAAAATAAACCCAACTATGCTTGGATGTCTGATTCAAAAAACACTTTTATTGATTTCCAAGGTGCAGCACTACCAACAATGCTAAAAGTTTTCAAACACTCCCTTGTGTTCTTCCTCAAGGTGTGATTTGAGTGAGACAGGTGAGTGTCTTTAAAAAGCCGGTCCTTAAAGGGACCATACCTATTTCTTAACGATTCACATAATAGATACATCTACACGTACCTGCTCACATCTAAAATCCTACATACACAAATAGATTACATCTTATAAAAACAAATACAATATTAAAACCATTATTTAACCTTAGTTGCATTTAATCAATGGTGACCTCCCATGAAGGGAGGTCAAATACCCATTAGAGCAGTAAAATGATGCGCTAGAATCAGGAACAGTAGGGTGGGAGAAGAAAAGGCAGGAGGGGGAAAGGAAAGAGGCAGCACAGTGGAGAAGAAGGAAGAAAAAAAAGAAGGGGTTGAAAAAAAGGAAGGGGGACAGGAAAGGAATGGAGCAAGACTCTTACACCTACACATATAGATCTATAAGCAAAGATACATATAGATAAATATCTTCATATTAATGCAACATGGAACCCACGTTAAACATAATCAAAAGTGTAAACCTCTCTATACCCGTAACCAGACTATAGCGGATAACATGAGAAAAATCCCTAACTCATACAGCACTTTTAAGTTGTACCTTATAAATTATAGACTGTACATCCATGTCCATAATACAAACATATGCAGAAAAACACCTAAAGCAGGTCAAAAAACACCCTAAACCAACCTATTACATATTCTAGAATCCTACTGGATAAGCAATTTTATTGCATGTGGTTTTATACTCTTTTTAGCCATTTTAAGTCCATATTATCAATATATCATGTAGTATACATAAGTTAGGATTTCTTTAGAAAAGGAACTAATTGAAATTTCTCATTAAGTCCATGCATGGTGTAATGGGTGGCCCCAAAGTGTACTGCCAGAAACCCTGTAGCATAGTATCCACATTTCCACCCCTTTCTGGTATACTTATCTTCTCCACGCTTTGAAATTTGAAAGTACGTTGTGGTCCTTATGAATGCCAAATTGTTCTAGGATTTGGAAAAAAAATGTCCATACTATTTCATTAAGTGATTTTTTAGCATCTAGACTTATTAGGTAGGCTTTGATCATACTTATTTTATGTAATCTATAATATGTATGGTGGCGGGCATAATCTGGTGCTTTTCAATCACAAGAGTATGGTGTGTAAATTTATGGAAAATGTACAAACAGGAGAGAGAGAAAGAAGTAAGTGCCTCAACTGGGACTAGATCCTAGGCCACTTGGAATACCATTCCAGTTGTACTAGCAGCTGCACCGCCAAGTCAACTGGAATCTGGCCTGGCAATAGCTTTGAAGATCCACATGATGGAAAATGTTACACAATTAGGTCTTTTATTAATTGTAGCACGGAAAATATTATATATAAAGCCACTTGTGTTTGTAACTGTTTTTATATAGGTAAGACTACCAGAAAGTTTAAACAAAGGATCGGTAAGCATCTCCGTGCCATTGACAAAAAAGATTAGAACAATGTGTTAGTAGTCCATGTTTAGGGGGGTGCAGGGTGGCGGGGGACTACATGGGTGAGTGGGGGTACAACTGGACCACCAGGGATATTGCCCAATGCCCACAATCAGGTGACAGAAATCGGTCCCCTGGACCACCAGGGATTAATTTACTTCATGCCCACAATCAGGCAGGGGATAGCGGGCAACTGGACCACCAGGGATCAACTTTTAATTTGCATAGATGTACAGGGTCTCTCTCCCCCCCCCCGCCGGTGTTCACCTTGTATATACTGTAGAGCATCTGGATCAATGGATTTGCTTCTACCAGCAGATAGAGGGCATCAATATGGAGGGAGGTAGCCAACTAGAGACACCACTGTCCATAGATGACATGCTTTTATATTTAACAAACCCTGAGGAGTTGGTAAGGGTGGTATTAATGGTACTTGAGCTATGCGTGTGGCACACTGGATATGTACTGAATAAAACTAAGACACAGGTCCTGACATTCCACTGTATGCCTGACAACAGCTGCAGTAATTTCTCCCCCCCCCCCCCGGAAATGGAAAATGTCCCATATAAAGTACTAGGGGATTCAAGTCACAAAACATCTCAAGAAACTATGAAGCGAATTTCATGCCACTAAAATGTAAGTTGGAGGAGTACTTGAAGAGGTGCTTTTGATCAATTTCCCACTTTACTCCAGAATCGGATCTATTACTATGAATGTATTACCTCTTTATATGTACTTATTTCAGTGTGTACCAGTGCTGATCCCCAGGAGACAGTTTGTAGCGTGGCAGACAACCTTCCCTTTTTTTTTTGTAATCAATATTTTATTGAAAGTTTTTTTTGTTTTTTACATATACACTAACTTGTGCTGTAAAATAACATAGTGTGAATAACCAATAAAACATGCAATATCATAAAACTCAGAAGTATAGTCAGTTATACAACATGCTACTAGATTCAAGCAACTGAATAAAAGAGATGGGGAAGGGGATCTGTAGGAGGAAAAGCAGTAAATTGCAGTTTTGTAAGAACTTACCGTAACAGTAGATCTTCGAGAGAGGTTCCTGCAGTAGGTCTCCACATATAGGACTGCACCCCCTGATGTCAGGGCTGAACGGCAAACTTGTAGATAGCAATCATCAGCGGGGACCGCCCCTGACATCAGGTGATGTGACATCAGCCCGACTATAAAAGGGGCGGTCCAATGCCCGCCCTCCAGTTCTTTTCCACTGGAGACCTATAGAAAGGTAAGAATAAAGTAGGAGTAAGGACTCCTAGGTCCCTGCTTCCTCTCTAGACCCAAGGACTAGGTAGGATGAAAAGTAAAGGGAAAAACATCCAGGAGCTGGGGGAAGGTGGGTGGGAAACTAGACCTACTGCAGGAACCTCTCTCGAAGATCTACTGTTACGGTAAGTTCTTACATAACTGCAATATCTTACTTCAAGAGGGTTCCTGCAGTAGGGCTTCACAAATAGGACTGAATACCAAGCAGTCCCTAAAATAACTAATACTGAGGTGCATCTGGGAGGAGAAGTCGCCATAGGGAATCAGGACAGGAGGCCTTGCAAAACTGCAAGACCAAAACCGGTTCTGCGCCTAGAGGCAATGTCCAGACTGTAATGCTTAGTGAAAGTGTGAACAGATGACCACGTGGCTGCTGCACAGATCTCTGCAGTAGACACATTCCTGAAAAAGGCAGTAGAGGTAGCCACACTGCGGGTGGAGTGACCTTTGACTGCCCCCGGAAGGGACTTCCCTTATTTCTTGTAAGAAAAGTGGATGCAATTGGATAACCATTGGGAGATGGTCTGTTTGGAGATAGCCTTGCCCTGGCACTGGGGAGCAAAGGCCACAAAAAGTTGGTTAGATTTACGAACCTCTTTATTTCAGTTGGTGTAGTACCTCAGAATCCGGTGCACATCCAAGGTGTGCAGCAAGTATTCCCCCGTTGGAATGTTGAGGATAATAAACTGGCAATTCCATGCTCTGATTCAAAGTGGTTTCTGAAACCACTTTGGGGAGAAAGGGTTTGTCTGAAGGACTACTCTGTCCCTATAAAAAATTAAATAGGGTTCCTTACAGACAAAGGCCTGAAGCTCAGAGACCCTTCTGGCGGAAGTGACCGCGACTAAAAATAAAGTCTTCCATGAAAGGAAGCGTAAATCGCAGGTAGAAGCTGGTTCAAACGGGGGTAAAGTCAGCTTGTCAAGCATGAAATTCGGGTCCCAGGGGGGATGGGAAGCATGAAATTCGGGTCCCAGGGGGAACAGGGATTCCAGATCGGAGGTTTCAAGTGAAGGATGCCTTTCAGGAAGGTTTTGGCAACCTCCAGCTGAGCCAAGGTTTTGGCAACCTCCACCGGGAGGTGGTAGGCAGACACTGCAGAGAGACGGACCTTAATGGAGGAGTAGCTAAGGCCCATCTCAGACAAATGTGCGAGGTACTCTAACACCTGAGCCGCCTAGCACGAAAAGGGGTCCCAACTCCTTGCTAGGGCCCAGATAAAAAATGTTTTCCACTTCATGGCGTACCTTGATCTAGTAGAGGGTTTTCTGGCTTCTACCAAGATATGTGCCACCTGCGAGGAGATACCGTAGTTGGAGACCACTATGTCCACAGGTGTCACGCATGAAGATGGAAAGACTGAAGGCTCGGGTGCACCAGGGTTCCCTGCCCCTGATTCAGAAGGTCGTGTGAAAACGGCAAGGGGACCAGAGGTTCCAAAGCCAGTTGTTGTAAGAGAGGATACCAAATCTGGCGTGGCCAGAGAGGAGCTATGAAGAACACATGTGCTCCTTCCTGCTGAAGTTTCACCAGAACCTTCTGAATAAAAGGAAAGGGAGGAAAGGCATAGAGAAACCTCCCTGTCCAGGACAGAGACAAGTAGGTCTCACCAAAAAGCACCATGCCTGGGAACGAGCGAGCAAAAGTTGGGTAGTTTTGCGTTGAATGGGGAGGCGAACAGATCTATCTCTGGCCGACCCCAATGAAGAAAAAGTTCTTCGACCACTTCTGACTTTAATGCCCACTCATGAGCCCTGGCTACTGATAGAATGAGACTGCCTGCCAGAACGTTGCTTATGCCTGGGATGTGGACTGCTGTCAGGAAAAGGCTGTGCTGAATCGCCCAGTACCAGACCCTCATTACTTCTCTGCAGAGAGGGTACAAGCGAGTTCCTCCCCATTTGCTAATGTACCAGACAGTGGACATGTTGTCCATCTGGACTAGAAGTGGTTCCGGTACCAGAAGTGACTGGAATGCCTGGAGGGCATAAAGAACCGCCCTGGTCTCCAGAATGTTGATGTGGAGCATGAGCTCCTGATTGGACCAAGACCCCTGTGTCTTGTGAATCCCCAGATGGGCTCCCCAGCTCGAGTCTGAGGTGTCCGTGGTGAGGATTTGGGTCGGGATAGGGGAGTGGAAAGATGTTCTCCTGAAAAGGTTGGAGAGATCTTGCCACCAGTGAAGATCTCTCTTAAGGCTGTTGGAGATCATGACCTTTTAGCTCATGCCGTCTGTCTTCTGATCCCATTGGACTTGGAGAGACCATTGGATGACCCTCATGTGAAGTCTGGCCAGGGGCACTGTCAAAATGGCCACTGCCATCAGTCCCAAGAGACTGAGCACAGAATGTGCTGGGATCCATCGAGCCTGGGCCACGAGAGTGGCCTGAGCAACCAGGGTCTCAGCTCGATCCGATGGCAGAAAAGCCCTGCTCTGAACTGTATCTAGTACTGCTCCAATGAACTGGAGATGTTGAGATGGTACTAGCTGGGATTTGGGGAAGTTGACCATAATATCCAGGAGAGAGAACAAGTTCAGAGTGAGAGAGAGAGACTCCTTCAGGCTGGAAGGAGAGGGTGCTGCGAGGAGCCAGTCGTCCAGGTACGGGAAGACATAAATGCCCCGGCGGTGTAAGAACACCGCCACCACCGCTAAACATTTCGTGAACACTCGAGGGGCCCAAGAAAGGCCAAATGGAAGAGCACGAAACTGGAAGTGGTTCTCCATAAAGACAAAACGTAGAAAGCAGCGGTGGGCCGGGAGGATAGGGATGTGCAGGTAACCATCCTGCATATCCAAGAAGCACAGCCAGGAGTTTGGATGGAGCAGGGGGAAGAGCCCCTGAAGAGTCAACATACGAAACTTCTTGTACTCGACAAAGATGTTTAGTGTGCTGAGGTCCAGGATCGGTCTCAGGTTTCCTGTTTTCTTTGGGACTAGGAAAAAGTGGGAGTAAAATCCCCTTCCTATCTGGTTTAGAGGGACGGGTTCTATGGCCTTTAGTAGAAGCGTCTGGATCTCTTGGGATACTATGGGGACCTGATCCCCTGGATAGAAAGACCGTCCTGGCGGAAGAGGGGCTGGGATCTCGGAGAACTTTATTGAGTGACACAGCTGGATGATCTGAAGCACCCAAGATTCTGCAGTGATGAACCTCCATCCGTCCAGGTGGAGGCTGAACCTCCCTCCAACTGGTTCCTCCTGACTTAAGGAAGGGAGCGGAAGGAGGGGAAAGGAATCAGGATGCCGAGGGGAAGGGAGCTTTTGCCCCAGAGACTGGCTTGGGGAACTTGGCCTGGGGGGTTTGTGCTCCTGAGCCAGGGGCATGTCTTTTTCCCTGACGCTAACCCTGGTTCTTATTCCACCTTCTTTGGTGGTGAAAAGGCTGCTTTTTCTGACCCATCCGGTACATAGAGCGTATGTCTCTTAAGGAGCACCCACTCTCTTGCAGTCCTGTGATAATGTCTTTGGCATCACCACCAAAGAGGACAGGACCCCTAAAAGGGGCATCCAAAAGGGAAGTCTGTACATCCTGTGCCAGACCTGCTATCCCAAGCCAGGAAAGGCAGCGGAAACAAATCCCCATGGCTGCCGCTCTAGCCACCGAGTCCACCGCGTCGTACATTGCCCGGAGTGCATGAAGACAAGAGGACTTACCCATCCTGACCTTGTCCAGGAGTTTCTTTCTAAGAGTTTCATCCTGAACCTCCTTGAGGTCCCTTTCCAGTTCTGAAACAGAAGCCTTCTGGAAAGCAACCGTGTAAGAAACATAGTTGAGGGGCAGAATGGTGCAAGAGGAAGAAGAATAGATCTTCCATCCAAACTGGTCCAATGTCTGTCGGTGAGGAGCTCAGGTCTTTCAGTTGGGCCGACCGATCGTGAGCGGCAGTGATCACCATGGAGTCAGCCTTTGGATGGATGGTGAGATGCTGGATTCCTTCCAGGGGATAACAAGTGTGACCTGCCTTTCTAGAGACGGCTGGGATGGAGGATGGCTGCTGCCATATCGTGGTCACCAAGTCCCCATGAAGGCCCATCCATGGGGGAATGGGGATGGGATCAGAAGTAATAAGATCCAGGTGCTCCACCAGTCTTTTTCACTGCAGGTCCACCTCTTTGGAAGGCCAGCCTCCAGCAGCCTGGATTGTTAGTAAGAGGTCTCTGAAGGAGGGGTCCTCTGGAGGAGATTTTGGGGACTCCTTAGGAGGGACCTCAATGAGGGATCTGGGGTCTGAAGGCTCAGAGTCAGGCTCCGAATCGGAAGGCTCAGAGCGACTGGGGATGGATGGGTCCACCCCAGCAGATCCCACTACTAAAGCACCCGAAGCTTCCAGGAAGGAGGCAGTGGAAGGGGAGCCCTGGGAAGGGGAATATCTCCACAGACTGCCTGATCTCCATTAGGAGCTGGGTTCTGGTATCCCACCACCATTGGGGAGCTGACTCGCGGTCCACCACCGGGGGTGGCAGAGGAGGAGGCTGGAAGTTAGGGTAGCCTGGGTAGTGAGGGTATTGCCAAGGTGGATATTGAAAGCCCAGCAATGCTTGTGGGTAATAGGTGTATCTGAGATACTCCGGCATCATGTATCCTGGCATCGTGGGCACATGGCTAGGTGTCGGGTACTGTGGAGCCGACGGTGGGCCACCTGGAGGCAGTATGATGGGTTCTGGACCCGGGAAGCTGCCAGAAGGATCTGGTCCTACCAGGGGATGTGCCATAGCGGACACTAGGTGCCGAGGGATCCAAGAGGGCCCCGAAGGAGGAGGCTCCATGAAAGGATCCCCAGCCAGTGATGAATTCCTGTCCGGGGATGGTGGTAGACCTGGTGAGGGGGGGGAAGGTCCAGGAGGAACCCTAACGACAGGTCGGTATGCGATCCTACTGGAAGTGGGGAGCAGAGGATCGGATGGCGGGTCCCTGGGATGAATGACCCAGTGGGATGAGATGTCGCTGTGCCGCTCATTCTGTCTGACGTTGGGGGCCAAACTGGAGCCTGACGGGAGAGTGGGGAGATCCAGGCAGGCGACAGAGAAGCAATCGTCTGACTGATCGGACTGACCCAGGCTAGCAGTGGCCGGGAGACCACCGCTAGACTGGTCGGCTGGAGCCATGTGCCCTTCAACGGGGTCAAGGGGTGACTTATCAGCTAGGCAAGATGACTTAACAGAGACCCCTGAAGAGGCTACCCCTGGCTGCCCGCTCACCTCGGCAGGAAGGGGAGAAGGTGCCCAGCCCAAAGAGGTGGACAGGGTACCTGAAGCAGTACTCATGGTTTTGGTAGGCCTCCCACGTGGCAACAGACTCCTGTCCTGGCACTTCTCCTTGCTCTTTTTTGGGGTCGGCGACACCGCCCTTTCCCTCAGTTCCTGGAGCTCCTTTTCCATCGACGCCAGTCATCGGGTCAGGAGGTGGGCCTCGAGGGTCCACTTGCACTTGGTTTGAGATGCTTGGTTGAAGGCCTGACAGATGGAGCACTCCTCGGTGTTGTGCTTGGAACCAAGGCAGAGGAGACAGTGGGAATGGTCGTCCCCGTGCGGGATTTGGGCGCCACACTTTGAGCACTTCTTCTTCTGTCTAAAAGACATCAATCGAGGAAAATTTAAAGAAAAAATATTTATGAGGCAAAGAAAGCTTCAACTAAAAACGCGGATGTTTGATTGCTGTTCTATCTCGTGGCCGAACGTACTGAGGCGATGGCGGGAAATAACTGGAGGGCAGGCACAGGACCGCCCTTTTATAGTCGGGCTGAAGTCACGTCACCTGATGTCGGGGGCAGTCTCCGCTGATGATTGCTATCTAAAGTTTGCTGTTCAGACCTAACGTCAGGGGGCCCAGTCCTATATGTGAAGACCTACTGCAGGAACCCTCTCAAAGTAAGATCTATACTTATTTAAAATGAAGAAACATAGCCAGCCATTTGGCGCAGAGGCATGGCTGCGGTCTGCGATGCCGACGACCCGGGTTCAGGAAAGGATCCGAGAGCTGGAGGGCCGACCAGGGGGAGTAGGATTGAGAGTCTGCTGGACTGCTCTCCTACTCTGGGGGGAGATGGGGTTGAGTGTCCGACACAATGCGGAGGCCAGGGGATCAGCAGCGACTGGCGCAGGGCAGATGCAGGTCATCATTGCACATCCCTGCCCCTGAGGGAATCTCAGCACTAAAAATGCCGGCCCCTGGTAATGAGCCGGCTCTGGCACCGTCCCCTCTAGGCCACCTAAGTCCGCCGCTGGCAAGCCCACTCAGGAGGGGGGACAAGCCCTGAGTATGAGGGGGCAGGCAGCCAGAGCCTGGCAAGCCCGTTTGCAGGGCCTGGGAATGCCCGGCAGCAAAAAAATGAAAATAAAATGAAGAAACATATCTCTATCAGAACAAAACAAAGCAATACTTGCTACATGTTAATTTATTGTATAAGTTTTATTTCAGACATCCTTCTCAAAGTATGTATGGGCTGGTATGAACCCTAGGATTCAGTTTAAGCTACTGCAGTAGGGGTAAGCTGAAGGTGAGAGGGCCATCCCAAACTATAGCTCTGCTATTATGCCACCCATGTTAGAACACTTATAATGCGACATGGAAAATGATAGAACAGGTGGAGAAAAGTACTCCCCCCCCCCCTTAGGAGTGAGGGCAACTGATGGAAGATGCAGGTGATCAACTACAGACCTATCTCTAACAACTGTTGGAACAGCACTGTAAGTAGGGCACAGGACAGACTACACTTAGGCTCTCACTTGTGACCCTTCCAATGGCTGACATGGGATGCTTTCTTTGTACCAGCAACCCTGGAAGCTGGATGCAGACACTGGTCCCAAATGGGTTTACACAGCCCATTCCAGTTTCTTTTACAGGGGGTAGTGGTGGAGTTCCAAACCCTCAAACAGTTTTCTGAAGTCGATAATTCATTTCTGCAGATGCCTACAGGTAAGGACTTTCATTCAATCCCAGGAAAGAACAACGCAGCCCTCGCACTATGTGAGTCAGTTGGTCCAAATAGCACAAGACACCCTTGGAGGCAAGATAGCCAATGTGCAGATTTCAGCTCTCTATAATGCATTTCAGGGGTTAAACTAGAACCAGACAAGTAGGAGCAAGCAAGTGCGGGAACAAAAGAATGGGCTGTCACTCATGCTACAAGAGTGGCAATCAGCATTCCAACCTTCTTTCCAGACCATGTTCTCCCCATTATGGAAAGAATATCATTGAAAGGTGAAAACTCGATACTTTTACACTCCAGTGAGTAGAGGAAATGGGGTACCAGGATCATGCAGAAGTGTTGGAGAACATGTGGTGATGTTTAGTTTCATCACTCGCATATCTTTTGGCAGTGGCCCAAGCTAACGAAGTACTGTAATGATGAGGGAGGCTCAAAGACATGTTTAACTATGATGCCCCACTCAATATTGAAAATGCAGTCCTGGGATTAGTTCTGGAGGAGGTTAGCGGCAAAGATTCTCTCCATCTGTGGCAAGTGTTGCATGTAGCAGCCCATAAAGCCAGAAGCCATACATGGTTACTGGAGGAGGCCCCTTCCTTGCAGAGTTGAATAGAGGTAGTACAGGAAATTTTCCAAAATGGAGCAGTTAACATTTCTAATGCGTCAACGGTCTTGCAGTTTACTACCAAATGGCTGTGGTGGAGTCTTCACAGGAGGAGAGCGATCCAGACTTTGTCCTGTGAGCAGTCTGAAACACAAAAGGGAGGAGTGAGAAGGTTATTGCCCAGAAGCCATAGGACAGCCTGGGGAATATTGCTACAACCTGCTGGGCCTGTCATATGTTACAGAAAACCAGGGTTTGGTATGACTCAGTTCTGGAGGCAGGTTAGTGACTATGACCCACTCTAAAGCATGTACATAACTTATGAAGTCAAATGCAATGAAAGACACTGGCTACTGTTTGTCTTGAAATTTTCATCTGTACCTTTAGTTAATAAAGATGAATAACAAAAAAACAAGAAGCAATAATGGAAAAAGGAGCGCTTTTAAGGTCTACAAAAGGGAGCAGAATGTGACCAACAAGAAGCTGTACAAGGAGAAGCTAGG
Source organism: Neoceratodus forsteri (assembly GCA_016271365.2). Classification (NCBI taxonomy): domain Eukaryota; kingdom Metazoa; phylum Chordata; order Ceratodontiformes; family Ceratodontidae; genus Neoceratodus; species Neoceratodus forsteri. The sequence continues at coordinate 761,087,067 of CM028136.1, forward strand.
TAAATGCAAGCAGCTCATTAAAAGGGCAAACACAAACATAGGCCTTCTTTAGGTACATTAGAGAAAAAAAAGACTTAAGCATGGCATACAGAGGGTGAAAAAAAGTATTGGAGGATAATGTGGGAAAAGCATGCTACCTGAGTACTTTAGCTCTGGGTATACTAGGAAAGCTACAGGACCAACAGTGGTGTGGACTACGAAAAATTATACGTTTGTACCTTTGACTTACCAAGTGTGTTGTTTTCATTTGGTTTGGTTTGGTTCAGTGACTGCTTTGGTTGTTTGGGTTTTTGTAAGCTTCGCTTCTTACTGTGTAGCTGTCATAATTTTAGACTGTCACCTTCTATCAAAGTAACCCACTTCTGATTGATAAAGACTTCCAAGAAACATACTTAAAATTTAATATTATTGTTCTTTATACTCACTCACAGTCAGTAAAAGGTTCTGACATGAACAACTTCTTGCACCTGTCACCAAGATGTGGTATAAAAATGTTAGTTAAGGAGTAAAAAACATTGTGTAAGCTATTCGTCAAAGGAAATCTAAAACTGCATAGTAAACTGGAAAACATCTCAATACAGTTTTAAAATAGCAAATTTAAGAACTACTATAAACAGTGATGTACAGTGAAATATTTGCTTTAGATGACTTACTGAATCTTTCAGAGGTAAAGGTAATCTTTCAAACATTGCTGAGTGTGTATACCCATTTAATTATGCTAAGACAATAGCTTTCCTGGACCCACCTTCCTTATTACTATGTTCCTAGAATCGTAGAAATCTGACGGCAGAAAAGGACCCCCTGGGCTGTCTGCCCCTCCTCCCGTTACACGAGATCTCCCCTTCTACCCACTTGCCAGCCCCTTATGTCTGTCCCATGCCCTCTTGAATCCTTCCACTGTTTCAGCCCCACTTCCCCCAGCAGATTATTCCTGCCCTCGACCACCCTCTCTGTGAACATTTCTTTGAAGCAGAGGAATACTTCTATTTCAGTGGTGTCATGAAGAATCTTTATCTGCAGTCTGATGGCTGGCATCTTCACATCTAGGACTCCTGGTCTGAAGTCTGCATCTGTGGCTGCTTTTATCTCATTAGGTTGCAAGACTGGAAAATCAGTTCTTTAGAGAAAAGCCTCTGTTCTGGTTTCTGGGTGTCGTCGCCACCAGTGGAGCCTGATAGGAGAGCTGAAGGACGTTTAACATTCTGTAGGTCTGCTGCTCTCCTTCTTTCCCATCTTCATCTCTTTCTGCTGTTTTTTAATACTGTTGTTTATGGCTCCGGTAGCCTGGTATGAGAGGTTCAAATCTGGGCAAAGTCAGTTCCCCTTTTGGCATCCATTAGTTATTTTTTGATCTTCATCCAAAGGGTTGAAGATGTGATACATGTTCATGAAAATTGGTTCACCCCTTCAAAATGTTGTATGAAAGTGGGCAGTTCTCATTGAGAATACCTAAGAAAAAATTACTCACCTTAGTAATGTTGTTTCTTCTAATGGAGTCTTGCTGTATTCTGACCATTGCAGTGATCTCCAACCCCTGAACTGCCCAGGAGAACAAAGAGTTAACTTTCCATGCAAGGCATGGAACGCTGAGATCGAGCTCGGTTGAAGCCTCTGTCTGCTGTTGTTTGAACCCCAACCATCAGATCTTTACAAGCTATACTCACTGGGAGTTATGTGTGGAAACTGTAAACTCACACTAGCCAACTGGCAACTAAATTTGATAAAAAGTTTTTTTTTCGGTTTCAAAGCAAACCCAAAAAACAAAACACAACACACCCAAAATAAAGAAGGGTGGAGAAAAAGCACCCCTAGGTGCCAACACTGTTCTGCCCACCTACATCCCAAAACCAGCTTCCTGAGAGGGAGGGTAGGGAGGTCAGATACAGCAAGACTCCATTAGAAGAAACAACATTACTAAGGTAATTTTTTTCTAACAACATGAAGTCTTGCTGTATTCTGACTATTGCAGATTACAAGCAGTACCTCCATGGAGGAGGGACAGAACCTACTTTGGGAATAGGCTCTGAAGTACTGCTGTGCCAAACCGAGCATCACTCCTAGCCTGGATATCCAGAGAGTAATGCTTGGTGAAAGTATGGACTGTTTTCCAGGTGGCTGCTTGACAAATCTCTAAGATAGGAATATCCCTGCCAGCAGCCAGGGAAGCAGCTGTACCTCTAGTAGAGTGAGCCCTCAGGCCTGAGGGTGGGATTCTACCCAATTTTTCATAGCAGAATTGTATACAAGAGACAATCCACCTGGCAATAGATGTTTTAGTGGCAGGTTTTCCCTTACCGACCTCCCCATAAGTGAGGAACAATTGGAAGGAGTCAAACCTATGACCCTTGGTATGCTCTATGTAGTAGCTAAGGGCCCTTTTTACGTCCAGGCCATGCAGCCTCCTCTCTCCAGAGGAAGAATGGTCAGTGAAGAAAACAGGAAGAGACACAGACTGATTAAGGTGGAAATCTGAAACCACCTTAGGCAGAAACTTCCTGTCAGTTCTTAGGACCACTTTATCTCTATGGAAAGAGATGAAATCAGGTTCCACGGACAGGGCTTGCAATTCACTGATGCACCTGGCAGAGGTAATGGCTACCAAAAACACAGTTTTCCAAGTCAAGTTCTGCAGAGGACAAAGGCTCAAAAGGGGGTTGCATAAGCTGAGCAATGCAAACATTAAGGTTCGGAGCAGGGTCCCTGAAGGGAGGATTGGTGTGCAACAGTCATAGAAACAAAAGTTGATGGCAGATAAGGACCGCATGGCCCATCCAGTCTGCCAATTTCTTTTTCTACCTTATAAATGTGCCATCGGCCTTTGCTCTGTCAGTGGCCTATCTATTCATACTCATTTGTATTGCTCCCTTATGCCTATCCCATGCCTGTTTGAAGCCCTGCACTGTATTCATAGCCACCACTTCTTGAGGTAGGCCATTCCATGTATCCACCGCCTTTCTGTGAAAAATAATTTCCTCACATTCCCCCTTAATCGGCCCCCCTCTAATCTCATGTTGTGCCCCTTGTTCTGCTATTTTCTTATATTTAAACATGTTAGACTCTTTCACCTTGTTAAGGCCCTTAAGGTGTTTGAATGCCTCGATCATATCACCTCTCCCTCCTTTGCTCAAGGGTATACATATTGAGCTCTGTTAATCTATCCTCATATGTCTTCTGATGCAGTCCCTGCACCATTTTGGTTGCCCTTCTCTGGACTGCCTCAATTTGGTTAATGTCCTGGTGAAGGTGTGGCCTCCAATACTGCATCCAGTACTCCAGATGGGGCCTAACCAGTGTCTTGTAAAGAGGGATTATTACCTCCCTCTTATGACTTGTGATACCCATACTAATACACTCTAACACCCCCCTAGCCTTACCTACTGCTTTAGAGGTCTGCTTGGATGATTTCAGGTAGTCAGCGATGATGATGCCCAAGTCTCTTTCTTCCTTTGTGACTGCTAGCAACTCCCCTTCCAGCCTATAGGTGACTTCAGGGTTTCTCTTCCATATGTGCACGATCTTGCATTTCTTTGCATTAAATCCCAGTTGCCACTCTTCTGACCATTTTGCTAGTTTATCCAGATTTCTTCTCATTCTGCCCACCCCATCTGGATCATCTACTCTGTTGCAGATCTTGGTGTCATCTGCAAACAGACAAGCCTTACCCTCTAGTCCATCTGCAATGTCACTAATGAAGATGTTGAAGAGGACTGGCCCCAGGACTGATCCCTGTGGTACCCCACTTGTGACTTGCATCTCTTCTGACTGTATACCATTTACCACCACTCTGTTTTCTGCCTGTCAACCAGTTTGCCACCCAGTTGACCAACTTCTGACCCACCCTGAGCCTACCCAGCTTATTTATCAATCTTCTATGTGGAACAGTGTCAAAAGCTTTGCTGAAGCCAAGGTAGGCGAAATCAACTGCTCCCCCTTGGTCCACCACTCTGGTTACCCAGTCAAAGAAATCTATGAGATTAGTTTGACAGGATCATCCTTTTGTAAACCCATGCTGTCTTGGATCCTGTGCCCCTATGGATTCCAGGTGTTGCACTATCCTTTCCTTAAGGAGTGCCTTCAAAATCTTGCCCACTACTGAGGTAAGACTGACTGGTCTGTAGTTCCCTGCCTCCTCCCTGCTACCACTCTTGTGGAGCTGGATCACATGAGCCCTTCTCCAGTCTTCTGGGACCTCTCCTGTGCTCAGAGACTCACTAAACAGTTCTGCTAATGGCTCTGCTAGTTCCACCTTTAGCTCCTTAAGTACCCTGGGATGTATGCCATCAGGTCCCATTGCCTTATCCACCCTGAGCTTAGCAAGCTCTTGTAGGACCCTTTCTTTTGTGAAGGGGTAGTGCTCACCTCCCTCCCCATGTCCATGGTGTTGAGCTGTGGCCCTGCCCTACCTTCTCTTCAGTAAATACTGAGCAAAAGTATCTATTTAGGAAAGATGCTTTTACATGGTCCTCCTCCTTACATGCTCCCTTTTCTCCATTAAGCTTAGCTATACCCCCTCTGGACTTTCTTTCACTAATGTATCTATAGAAAGTCTTGTCACCTTCTTTTACTGTTTGTGCTAGTGTTTCCTCAGTTTGGGACTTTGCCTGCCTTACTGCCTTCCCTTAGGGCACCATGGTATGCCTCCCTATCTTCATCCCGCTGTGTTCCCTTATATTTCCTGAAGGCCAGCCTTTTGGCTCTGACCTTTTCTGCTACTGTATTTGAGAACCAAAGTGGTTTCCTTCTTCTTTTGCACTTCCTTTTCTGTCTAACACAATGGGATGTTGCTTCAAGTATTGCATCCTTAATGCTTGCCCACTTTGCCTGTACCCCCCTCACCTGTGTTTCTTTTTGCCAGGGCTAGCTTAACTCTGTTGGCCATCTTATCAAAGTCAGCTCCTCTGAAGCCCCATATTTTTGCCTTGGAATGGGAGGATTTAGATGTAGTAGCCAAATCGAACCATACCATGTGATGGTCACTGGCCCCCAGGTGACCTTCTACCTGGAGATCTGTGATCCCTTCCCTATTAGTCAGTACTAGATCTAGGATAGCCCTGTCTCTTGTGGGTTGTTGTACCAGTTGTTTGAGGCCCTCCCCCTGCAGGGAATCCACTATGTGTCTAGTTCTGGCAGATGTTCCTGCTGGTATTGACCAATCTATATCCGGCATGTTGAAGTCTCCCATTATCAGAACCTCCCCTTTAGCTGTCATGTTTTGTTTATCCTCCAACAGTAATGTGTCTATGTCCTCCCCCTGGTCTGGGGGTCTGTAGACAACCCCAGTTCTTATGGCTGTCCCATTTCCTGTTTCCAGGGTGACCCACAGTTCTTCTGGCTCCTTATGTGTATTCTGAATTTCTGTAGCTTTGATATTTTCATTGACATACAGGGCCTTGAAGAATTTGCAAAATACAGGATGGGCTGAAAGAGAAGAGGGCTTGCCTACTGACAAAAAAGCAGAAACAGCTGCCAAATGTACTTTGAGTGTAACTGGTCTGAGTCCCAAGCCATTGAGATGAACCATATAGTCCAGGACTGTAGGCAACCCAGCAGATTCTGGAGAAATATGCTCATCAGAGCACCAAATAGTGAACCTTTTCCATTTGGAGTTGTAAATCTTTCTGGTGGAAGGCTTTCAAGAAGCCTTTAGAATATCCAGGACACCTTGAGAGAGGTGCAGATCAGCAAACTCTAACCCTTCAAGAGCCAGGCCCTGAGATTGAGAGATTTGAGATTCAGATAACAAACCCTCCCCTGAGAGGATGTCAACAGGTTGTAATTCCTGGGAAGAGACAAGGGAAGGTGGACTGCTAAGGACAGCAACAGTGGGTACCAGGGCTGTCTGGCCCAGTCTGGAGCGATCAGAATCATTTTGCAGGGTTGAGACCTGATCTTGACTAGTACCTTGAACAGTAGAGGGAAGGGGGGGAAGCATAAAGGAACTTCCATCCCCAATTGAGTACCAGAGCATCCAGGGGGACTGAGCCCAACACTGGGGGTCTGCAGCAAAAGAGAGGAAGTTGGTGATTGTCTGGGGCTGCAAAAAGATCCATCTGTGGAGTGCCCCATCTTGAGAAAATCACCTTCAAAACTAGGGGATCCAGGGACCATTCGTGGTGGCCCTGAGATATCTTGCTGAGAGCATCTGCCAGGATATTGTCCTTCCCTGGCAGATGAACTGCTGTGAGAGAAGTTTGCAGGGAATAGGCCAGAGACCACAACTTCATTGCTTCTGTGCACAAGGCCGTAGACCGAGTGCCCCCTTGCTTGTTGATGTACCACATTGTGGTGGTATTGTCTGTTCTGATCTGGACTACTTTGTTCTGAACATACTTGGAGAAAACTTGTAGTGCCAGAAACACTGCTCTGAGTTCCAAGAGACTGATGTGAAGCAGAGATTCTTGAGGTGACCACAGCCCTTGGGTGGTAAGATCCCCCAAGTGGGCTCCCCAGCCCAAGAGGGAGGCATCTGTGGTGAGGATTAGAGAAGGAGACTGAGTGACAAAAGGAACTCCTTGCCTTAAATTGTCCTGATCCTACCACCATTGCAAAGACTGGATCAGGGTTCGAGTCACTGGGACTAGTTTGGTCAGGGAATCCTTTCTCTGGGACCAGAAGGTTCTCAAGTAGAACTGAATGTCCCTCATCTGAAATCTTGCACCCTGAACCACTGCTGTAGAGGCTGCCATGTGGCCCAGGAGCTGCAAGAAGTGCCTTGCTGGTCGAGACACCTGAAGGGCGAAAAAAGAGGCCAGTTCTATTAGTGTCCTTGCCCTGTCCAGGGGAAGGAAGGACTTTGCTCTTACTGTATCCAGCTCCACCCCTATAAAGGTGAGGAGCTGCACTGGCTCTAGAACTGACTTTGGAAGGTTTAGGAGGAACCCTAAGGAAGTGAGCAGTTGCCGAGTTATCTGAAGATGTGACCTGACTTGGTCTGGAGACTGACCTACTATGAGCCAGTCGTCCAGGTATGGAAAGATGGAGATCTTTTTTCTCCTTAGGAAAGCAACCACTACTGCCAGGCATCTGTGAACACCCTTGGGCTGATGTTAGACCAAAGGGCATTGCTCTGAATTGATAGTGGCCTGAGGGCAACTTGAACCTGAGGTACTTTCTGTGGGCACCTGATGGGAATGAAAGTAGGCATCCTTGAGGTCAAGGGAAGCTAGCCAGTCCCCTGGCCTTAGAGAGGGCAGAATTATTCCCAGAGTCACCATTTTTAATTTTGGCTTTAAAAGGTGCTTGTTTAGGTATCTCAGATCCAGGATGGGCCACCATTCTCCTGTCTTTTTGGGGGTTAGGAAGTACCTGGAGTACAATCCTTTGCCCCGTGTAGGGCAGGAACCCTTTCTATGGCTCTGAGAGCCAAGAGGGAAGAAACCTCTGCCTCTAGGGCAAGGGCCTCTGAAGGATTTGCAGGTGGAAAGGATCTGGTTCTCATCTTGGGACATTTTTTGAAGCCGAGAACCAGTCCCTGGCTTACTACTTCCGGGACCCACATGTCTGATGTTAAAGACTTCCAGTCCTGGACAAAGTAAGCCAACCTGCCCCCTACAGGTAGTGGAGAATCGGCCTGGGCAGACCCATCAGGGTGTCTGCTTGGCAGGGGCTTTAGGCTGAGGGGTGGAAGCACAGCTTCTTCCATAGGAAGCTGAAGGGTTTCGGCCACTTTCTTACAAAACATGAAATGGGAAGGGGACTCAGAAAGCCTAGGAGGAGAAACACCTGAAGGTCTGTCTGGGGAGATGTCCGGGTCAATAGGCACATCCAGACTTTCATAATCACCATCATCATCATTATCTTCATACTCTCCCTCCTCCTCCTCCTCCGGTTCATAAAATTCTTCTAAAGTGTAATCCGGAACTGGGGGAACCGACCGAACCGAGCCCCTAACCGATGGTGCCGGTTCGTCCGGAACCAAAGTTAGCGATTGAACTATCCTTATCGCTTTGGCCATCTCATCAGCGGTCGGAGAAAGAACTTGTGGATCTGAACCGGATGATTTATCCCTTCTTTTTCTTTTAACCGGAACCGACTCCTCAGAATTGGTTCTCCTTTTGCCCGAAGAAGTTTCGCCCTGGTCAGAGGGTACTCCTTCTGGTTCGGTTGGAACCGAACCGGGCTAGCCATCCTGGTCAGCGGACTTCTCGGCCTCCCTTTCCCTCAGTCTACCTACTCTCTTATCCAGGGTAGCTTTGGGAAAACTTTTATAAATTTGGCAGTCTGCATTGAGGTGGTCAAACCCCAGACAATCAACACAGGTGGTGTGGGGGTCAGCCTTAGCAAAGGCTTCCCCACACACACTACAGTGTTGAAACCCAGTGGGCCTGTTTTTTTTCTTGGGTTTCTCAGACATGGCCAATCCTAACCAAAACTTACCCTTTCTTCAGCAATCCGTCAGGTAAGACACCCCTATCGGTTCCTAACCGTGTTACGGGTCTTGGAAAAAAACAATGAAATCCGTTTTTTTAGAACCGATACGGACCGATTACCACACTCTATAATAAAGACAAAAATTTTTGGACACAAACCTGATCGGTTCAAACCGAACCGATCCAATGTTTACAAGTTCCACACAGAAAACTAATATAGAAAACCTATCTAGTACTCACAGTACCACAGACAGAGACAAACTGACAGGTTAGATGCAGAAATTCGGTTGAAACCAAGCGAAAAAATGACACTTTAACCGACTTTTTTGAACCGAGCAAAGGAGAAATCTCTGGAGCGACTGTTCAGTGAGACAGAGTAAAGAATCTGACAGTTGGGGTTCAAACAACAGCAGAGAGAGGCTTCAACCGAGCTCGAGCTCAGCGTTCCATGCCTTGCATGGAAAGTTAACTCTTTGTTCTCCAGAGCAGTTCAAGGGTTGGAGATCACTGCAATAATCAGAATACAGCAAGACTTCATGTTGTTTGAAAACTTCTGCTTTCAGAGAAGTTCAGATATCTTTGCAGAACATTTGGATACATTCTCAAAAATTCCATTGTCATATTAGTCATGCAGGATGAACACTTCGGAAGAGAAACATTTTCATATGTAATTACATTCCTGGATATCCAACAGACTTCTGTTATATGTTCTTTGATATCTAAAAATGTCCTTTACAAGAGGGTATACAATAAATAGGTGGTTATAGTGTTTGGCATTCTGTCATAAAAAGTAAAAGTTTTTCCTCAGTTGTCTTGCTGTGTTAGCTGCCTTACAGCTTGGCCAGTGATGAAACACTGATTGCAAGGTTGTTATCTACTTAACCACGTCAAGTGAGCCTCCTGAGATTGTCCATCATCAAATCTAGGCTCATCTCACAATGGCACCTTTCTCTGCTGCTTCTTGAGATATTTATCTATGCCTCTGGTTCCTGGAAATCTAACGCTTTCTTTCCTTGTTCTCACTGGTATAATTGGTCCATATTTATTTTAAACTGAGGACGTCTACTGTGGCCTGTGTTCATACAATAACCACTTTTGCATATGAACTGTCACTATCAATCATCCATATTTTTTTCCTATGTAGTCTTTCATCTTAATATGGTTTGATAAGGCATATAACAAAATAATAAACCTAGGGCATTATCTCAAACAAATAATGTTGCATCTTAACCTAATTGTTCCTACATAGCACCCAGTCCTCAGTGTGGCTTTGTTTTTCTTTCAGAATACAGAAAAACATGTTAAAATTCAGGGGCAAGGATAACAACAGGTCAGTGACTGGATTTATGACTATGAAGAGAGCAATAAGGGGTCTGCAGGACCTACAAGTAAACAAATCCCCTGGCCCAGAAGAGATGCATCAAAGGGAACTAAGGATGAAAAGGCAGGTCCTGGTGGCATCTTGGCAGACTTATTCAATGAATCATTAGCAACAGGTATTGTGCCAGTGAACTGAATGGTGGCAAACCTGGTCCCACTACACAAGTCTAGAGCTAGGGAGGACCCAGGTAATGATAGGCTACTAAGCCTAACATCTACAGTAGGCAAGCTTCTAGTGACAATTATTAATAAGCAGATAGTCAAATTATTGGAGATAAACAGGCTCATTGGTAGAATCCAGCACAGGTTTATAAGAGGCAGGTCATATCAAACAAGCTTCACTGATAGTTTCAGTTCGGTGACGCAAATGGTTGATAGAGGCCAGCCAGTCAGCATCATTTCAAACATCTGCAGCACTGACCCTGAGCATACAGCTCCCCAAGAAAAACAGACACAGCTTACCTTGCTTGCATCTTCATTAAATATAGCAAATAAAAGTGACCATTAAACTGTAGCAAAAGTGTAGAGTACAAGGTGAATCGACAGCAGGACTAAGCTAAAAAAAAATATCCTAACATGCACTGCAGTCTACTGAATCTTATCATTGCTGCTTACTGCTCTGATGTCATCTGCAGGGGATTCTGGGATGTGAAGTAACAAAAGATGTTGGCCTACAATTAAGCAAAATTAGTCTGATATAATCTACTATGCTACAGTAGACAGTAAGTAAACCAAAATGTTTTTGCAAACAGTATCAACTCTGTAAGTAGTCCCACATGTGAATGTGGGACCCTTGGTGGTGACTGCACCCCTTTAAATCCTTACAAGGTAACAGCGACATTACAATAAAGCCAGCTAACAAGGGAGGCTCAGTTATCTAAGCAAAGTTTCTAGAAAGCCCTTTCAAGAGATCCTATCACTACTTAAAAAAAACCAAAAACAGACTGTTATCTTACAGCAAGCTTTTGATGACTGTATTATCTCAAGGAATGCTTTCATTTTTCATAAGGTTGAGTTTCCAGTTACAGCTGCCCTATCATAATTCCTACAATACACAAACATCTTTGAGGTACCACCAGGTAGAGCAACAGTGGTTAGCACTGGCATCATAACCGAGCCACTATCAAAGTTTGGTGATGTCCTCATTAAGCCAATCCTGATCATCTCTATCCATCTTACATACTGTAAGAAACACCACAAATAATCCTAAATATATCAGGTGCTCTCCATATCAAACTCGATTCCTTGTTCATCACAATGGATTTGGAGTCCTAGTACACCAATATACTGCTTGTGGGAGGACTTCAGACCCTATGTGATGCCCCTAAAGAATATTTGTCATTGGAAAATGTTACTCCATTTATTTTAGCCCTTACTGAAATGGTGTTGACTGTAAGTTAATTTATATAGGATTACTACAAATTCAATGGACCGCCATGGACTACAGACTCAAGGGACTGCTATGGTGAGTGGCCCTGGCCCTAAACTGCATTAACATCTATCACAGCCAATGGAAGAAGGTGGTGAGTCTATATGCAGAGATTAATACATTGCATCAAAAAACAATTTACATTGCCATTATATTTACGCTATAATTATGGTTTGGAAAGGTACAGTAAAACTGCTATTATTTAAAGAGTATTTAGAGAAAAGCAATGAAAATCTTAGATTCATGCAAAATGTAACTTATAACAGACTGGTTTTTTTACCCAAGTATTTATAAAAATAAGGAATTAGGAGTAGAAAAATATTTGTTTCAAAAAAGCACAGAATGAAGTGCACTCCTCCTATATAGCAGTTGTCCACCCCACCACATTTTGGAGAATATCACCGAGACAGTATTATCAGGAGAGAAACTGCAGTGAAGAGAACAACTTTTACAAAACTAACAGCAGAACTGGGTCAACGGTTTACTGATAAGCATTAGCCTGAATCAACTATCCAGAAAGTGAGAATCAGGACCAAAGAATGAACAAGATCTGATTCATTAATAGTGAGGAACAACAGTGGCTCAGGTACAAGTCGGCAGATTAACTTTGTGACCATATAGAATATTCAATCAAGCTTCAACTGAGCCAAGTGAATGGGATTATCAGAAACAAACTGGCACGCTCTACAGTAAGAGCCATTCTATGCAAGTACACAGAATTATATATTTGTATGTTGTACAGAAAAATATTTATTATAGGAGACCAACTTGTAAATAGTTATCAACTGTCTGACATGAGACAGTCTGTTGCTCGCCACCCCTGGTGTCGGGCTGTAACAGGTGTAGTACCTGTAAAGTATGCCATGTGATTTGCAGTACAGTGGGTTTTGAACATCCAACACCAAAAACTATGGCAAGACATCAAACGATTTTTTTTTAATTGTAACACAATGTCAGTAGCATACATGATCAAATTCCCCTGTGATGCAGGCTATATAGGCAAGACCCTGAGAAAATGAAAGGTGTGGGGGAGGGACACATAAAGGATACTGGAAATGGGAATACTGAGAATGCACTGGTGGCACGTGTGATGGAAAAATACCCTGGACACTACTATACAGGCAAAGAAAAAGTCCATGTATCCCCAATGGGAGGATTTAAATAATCTCCTTCATAGAAGAAAACTTTTGTACAGTATGAACACCTTAAGTGCACTCCACCCTTCAGGACTTCTTGATCATGTATAATTGGCTCCTATTTTGATAGAACAGTTAAGTAGTCTTGGAGTTTCTAAGTATTATTTTTCTTTAATTCCACAAGTATAAAAAGATCAGCTGATTTAGTGAGTTCCTTCCCACACAGCTCAATACAGATTTTCACATAAATTGCCTTATCTGGGAATTCAAAATTAAATATACTATTACCAGTAGTAAGGTTCTACCTTGCTGCTGTAGAAGAAGAAGAAGAATCAGCATTTATATAGCGCTTTTCATACATCCAAAGTGCTTTACAAGCAATGCTACACTGGTAGTGAAGTGACTGAATGTGTGGTGGCGGCCATATCGCACATCATCACCCACACACAGCCTGGATAATTGCATTAACCGGTTTATGGGAAGAGGAATGTTGGCCAGGACACTGGGAATGTTCCCTACTCTTTGCGAAGAGTGCCCTGGGTTCTTTTACTTCCACTTGGACACCCACCAGGACAACACCAGGATGGGCAGAAGGGACCTCGGTTTAACATCTCATCCGAAGGACGGCACACCCCAGCAGTACAGCACCCCCAAATACTGCACTCGGATGCCAGCGATTTTTAGGTGCAAGTCCAATCCTGGTGTGGGACGAGAACCCATGACCTTCTGGTCCAGAGGCAGATGTGCTACCAACTGAGCCACGCTGACACCTATACCCTGGTGTACCCTGGGTCATAGTGCTCATTGGTGCTTGTTAATCACCAGGAATTACGAGCTCAGCATTTTTTTTGTTTCTGTACATATGTCATTGTAAAATATCCTATGCTGATGTTTTCCACACACCAGCAACAGTCCCTTCATAATTTCAGAAATATTTATAAGAAAAGTGATTAAATCTCAGTGAATTAGACCGGGCTGAGTTTGTTAAGGAGAGGTGTAGCCTTCTCCTATTTAGAAAACTGTCTACTTGGCCACCTGTGAGCCTCTTATGGTCCAGCACTCAGTTTTAAAAAATGAAGACTTACAGTAGTTGCTACACAAGACAAATACAGAAAGTAGGAGGGGGCACAGCTTATACTTGCATGTCAAAATGTAAAGATTAGGGGTGGTCAGGTTAGTCATGGTTTGGCCAAATAATGAGACCAAGAATCCCCTTTTAAAATTATGGAATGAAAACAGAAAGTAAGAAAATGGAATAACTAAATCATTTGCAGGCTCTTTTTGAGAGGGGATACACTGGTTCTGTTTGATTCTGATGTTGACCATACACCAGCAACGCTCCTACATAATTTTACAAAAATGTACAAGAAAAGTGAATAATTCTCAATGAATTAGCCAGAGTTGAGCTTGCTATATATCCTTAATAATTTAGTTTTGAATGTATAAACTGTGTTTTATATTGTATATGTCATGATGTGCTTATTTATTTATATTTTAAATTACGTTCTGTGCTGAAGTTTTAATCTGTGATTGTTTACTGTAAGCCACCATTAGCCTCTGGGGAAGGGCACCCTATAAATAAAAATACTACTGCTACTTAAAAATACCGTTATCATATACGTGCAGAATGTTTTCAGCTTTCTATTTATAAGGCCTTTTTGTGATAACTGAATATACAAACGAGCGATAAAAACTAAAAACAAAATAGGTTTCTGTGTTTTTTGACTTTTGGCCATAACTTGGCCATTTGGGGTCAAATGACCCCAAATTTTCAGGGCTGTCATATCACCACCCCACCTCACGGACACACAAGTGTAATATTATTAAAGCACCCTTAAACGTGTTTTGGGGGTTCACCCTAAAACAAATTCTGGGGCACATTAACAAAACAACACTAATGTGTACAAGTGTTGGGATGCCAGTATGCCAACCCCAAAAATCTGTGGTCAATCAGACCCCAAAATGCCAAGTTATGGCCCAAAGTGAAAAAAAAAAAAAAACCAGAAAAGAAAAATGAAAGAAAACTATTGTTTTCGTCACCCCATCCCCTTTGTTCTTTTTTGGACCAACAGGGTACCCAAGCCCTGTGGCAATCTATGTGTTTTCATTTGGCCACCAGGGTGCCGAAGCCAGTGACCATCCTTATAGTTTACTGGCCAACGGTGTGCCTAAGCCTAGAAGCAATCCTTATGCTTTTATTTGGCCACTAGGGTGCCCATGCCCTATGCCCAATAAATGTTTAGACCCCCCACCCTCTCAGTTCCGATGCCACCCACCTCTCCCCTATTCTAAAGGAAGCTACCGGAAATAAAGAAAATTGTTCCATTTAGTCCTGTTTGCATATTCATCCTGCAAAAAATAAAATGGTCCAACATCATCTCCATCACCAGTACCTGTAACAAGAAAAATGGTCCAGTAAGCATCTACTCATCCTACCCTGACACTCCTCTAACACTGTGCCACCAACTCAGGCCCCCCCCCATAGCCAACTTAACTGTTTAGGGGTCCCCTGTCATAATTCTTCAAGCAACTGATGATGTGCACACTACCGCATCCAACACCCAAAATGAACTATATACACTTTTGGTCTTAAGTTTTTTCCTTTTTTTACTTTCATCCTTAACTTTATTTTCACATTTTGACCCCAAATTTGAATATGGCCTTTTAATCACCCCCACCCTGTGAACCTGACAGCTGTCATTTTTCAAATCTCAGTCAAAATAGTAATCAGGTTCATGAGGTGGGGTGATAAAAAGGCCACACTGAAAATGTGTGGTAAAAATCTCAAAAAACAAGAAAGTTATGAGCAAATGAAACAAAGATGGAACAAAAAAGAAATAGCTGGCTAGTGCAACAGTCAGATACTTTTCAACTTTGATTCATAACTTGTTTTTTGAGATGTTGACTCCCAAATTTTCACTGTGCTCTTTTTTCTCCCACCTTATGAACCTAACAGCTGTGTTTTTTGTTTGTTTTTTTTTCAAATACTGCCAGAAAGGTTGTTTGGTGGTCATTTTGCAAAACATTTCAGGCAAGATTTGAAAAATGACAGCCGCCATGTTCATGAGGTGGTATTAAAAAAGACTACAATGAAAATTTAGGATCAAAATCTCAACAAGACACAAAGTTAGATCACACAAAGTCAGGGCACAGCAACTTCAAGCCCTGCATGTCCTTGCTTTGCACAAAGCAAGTTAGGATGTACAGACCCTCTGTAAAGCAAGTTAGGACTCATTTTCTAATTTGCACTGGGCCCTGTGTGCCCTGCTTCACCCAGGGACCTAAGAAGTGCCTCCTGATTTTCACAAGGCCCAAAGGGCCCTGCATGAAGCAAATTAGTACTTACCTCCTGATTTGTGCAGGTCCTGCTTCAGCCCATGCATGGAGCAACTTCAGACTTATCTCCCCCCACAGCAGCTAAAGGACAAGAACACACAAGCAACTACTCACAGCCATCATGCAAGACAAACAACATACAACTGTTTCTAGATGACACAAGTGCAGCAGCACTAATGTGCTACCTTCGTGGGTTTGTACATGCAGCCACAACAATGTATATATGGCTTATAGCTTGCATGAGTACCTGTAGCTGCAGAAGTGCTGTTGCAGTTTGGTTATCATGGGTATCTATATGCAGCTGCAGAAGTGCAGGCCCCACAGGAGCTTGTGCTTTTGCAGCTAGAAGTTGGTGTGTATATCTTAAATGTGTGGCTGCAGAGGCACAGGCCCACTTCTGCAGACAGTAGTGTTGCAATTTGGGTATCATGGATTTTGTGGGTCCTGCATGTCCACAGCCAGAACTGTGTGTATGTGTCACAGTGTGCATGAGTACCTGTGGCTACAGACACACTGGCCACACAAGGGCCTGTGCTTCTACAGATAAAAGAACTCTTGTAATTTCGGTATCATGGATTTGTATCTGTTGTGGCAGGGGCCTGAGCTTTTGCAGACAGAAGCAGTGTTGTGATTT
This sequence comes from Neoceratodus forsteri, assembly GCA_016271365.2. NCBI lineage: Eukaryota > Metazoa > Chordata > Ceratodontiformes > Ceratodontidae > Neoceratodus > Neoceratodus forsteri. Next base: position 761,103,351 of record CM028136.1, read on the forward strand.
TTGAGTGTCATGGATTTCTGATCTACAGTCAGAAGTATGTCCTGCAGTATGCACACAACATACACAAATCAAAGAAGGTAGCATGGTACTGCTATTGCATTTGTATCATCTGGAAACAGCTGTGTGTTGTTTGTTTTACCTGATGATGGCTGTCTGTGTTTGCTTGTGTGGTCTTATCCTTTTGCTGGTTGAGAGGGGTGGGAAGTTAAGAGTAGGAAACCTAACATCACATTTCCCGTCTTTTGTGTCATTAACACATTTGTTTGCAATAAAAAATATAGGGTTGAGTTACTGTTTGTGTCAACAATGTTTTCTGTACAGTTTACATCTCGGAAACCTTAGCCCCTAGGACTGCAAAATTTCATCTGCACAGTCTCAATCCTAGGGGCTAATTTATTGGCAAGTTTGGAGTAAAGCAGTTTGATGTTTCAGAAGTATATTTGTGAAATTACATGAAAAATCCTAAATTAAGACTTTTCTCATCACAAGTAGTGAACAAACTACACAGATTTTTAAATTATGAAACCTACAGATTCCTTAGAGCTTGACCTAGAATAGGCTTTTTCATAGTTTCAGAACAAAGTATTTTTTTTCATTAAGTTACAAGGTTTTAAAGTTTTAAAATCTCATGCATGCACAAATTACTTGAAAAAACATAACTGAAGAAATGCAAAACTCCCCACCCCACGTCAACACCGGGCATGACAATTTTAAAAGCTAAAAAATGTGAAAAAAAATACTTAACTTTAAAGGTTAACATTTGTGTGGTTTGTCAGAAGACAATTAGCATTTTAATTAGAAAAAAATGTCCATGACTGTGTCAAAAAATCATCGAGACAGACTAACTCAGTGAGTGCACAAGAGATAGTGTACATGCTTGGTAAGACATGACAAAAAAAAAAAAAACAGACATAAAAATAGTCACATACACGACCACAACGGTGAAAAACATGCAGCTTTTCTTCAGTTAGTGAGTTTCATGGGGAACTGTACAAACTGTCATGAAAAATGAACTAAGTCCTACACAAAAAAAAGTTTAAATCCTCAAAACATGAAAACTAATCAAGAGCACAACCAAAAAAAAACACTGTATGCATTTTGTGCTACAATTAAAGTTGTACATGAACAAAAATAATAAGAAAGTTGGGGTTCACATCTTGCTTTGCACAGGAACCTTCAAATTAGGATTCACTTCCTTAAGGCCCTGCGTAATAAAAATTACAACTCTGCTTTCCCAAAAAGTAGGGAAATTCAACTGCAAAAATGACACTGATATGTACATTAGGGTAACAAAGCCACAAAAGGAGGGAAATGTGGCATACGGGTATTATTTTTCTATAGATCTTTTTATGCTCCTGGGTTTTGGTTGACTATCATCCCCTACTGCCCTCTCGACCAATCCAAGAATACCACCGCACACACCCCCCCCCCCACACACACACACAACATAGCATATTTAAACTTTCCACTGCCAAAATTGGTTATATTTACTTTTAGCTCCATGTAAGGAGATGGTCCTCTTAGTTTCAAACTGGAATTCCAATGTGAGTAAGCCAAACCACCAACGTCACGGTGGGACCCATGGTTTAGTCCCTACTCTAACTTTCCAGCTTTCAAATGCCTCAAGGGCTAATGTGCCTAATTGGCTCTTTTTATGCACTGTGCTCCCATCCAGGAATTTACACAGGTGTTCAAAGGGAGCATGCTAAAAGGAACACAACAGATTCCCAAAACTCAAACAAATCCAAAAATAGCATACTCAAACCTTTCATGTTGCTTCACACACTAGAATTCACATTTCTACTAAGGGGTGCTGCTGGGTTGTGGCATATAACAAATAATCCAAAAATACCAGTGCACACCACCCCAGCCCACTCCTCGACCAGCCATCATCTCTCCCCAGGGCTGACCTGCCTTTATTTCCAGACGGCTTGCCCCCACCAGTGGGGGCTAGGGAGGGAGGGCCATCCTCTCCCACCAGCACCCCAAGTCTGGATCCTGTTTAGCAGGGCCTAGGGCAATGGCATGGATCAAGGCAGGCCAAGGAGGCTTCCTGACTGCACAGTCCCCACTTTTCCAGTTTTCTGGTTCCTGCCACCAAGGTTGACACATGTGCAATGGCATGGGTGTGCGTTGTGAACATGCCGCATACACTTGAACACCTGCACACGGCACTCAGAGAAGCAGCCACATGCCACACTATCCAGCCTCTGCTGGGTGGCAGTCAAGCAGCACATGCTGTCCCCCCCTCTCAAAGGAAGAGAGCCATCTATAGGCACTCAGTGCTCCTTCCACTGGTCAGTCCCTAAGTGATATGTGTGAATGTTGGTACAGGATGCCCAGTTATAATCACTAGTACATCTGGACCATCTGACTGAGGCTCTAAGTGACCCTAATCTGTTACTGTACTCCAGTCGCTGGCATGGCAGGAGGTAAGGCACCCAGTGACTCAGCCATTGGGCCAGCTCTGCAGAACAGTATTTTCAACTGTAATGCCCTCCCCTCGCCGCCAAGCTACAGATCAGGGGCCCTGCCACCCAAATTTTCAGCATCGAGCTATAGATCTGGGACCCTGTACAAATAAAGCTATGACTCGGTTCCTGCTTCAGACCTTGCAAACAGAAAGTTATGACAACATCTACTTCTTCATACAGAGCCCTAAGAAAGTACAAGAAGCACTAGGTACCTCAGCGCTAAAATCTACTCACTCACCCTGCTCCTAGTAAAGTAAATTAAGCATTTATCTATAAGCTTTTTGCACCTGAGCACCCTTTTAAGAGTTCTATGAGCCTACATTAAAAGAGAATACATTCATGCTAACAATGGTGTGTCCTTCCAATTTCGGAAGAATGAGGTTTTTGCACCCCTCAATTCTGAGGGCACTTAGAGAGCCTTTTCCTAAGGGAAATGGTGGTAATGGCCCTAAGAAACTTATGATTGATCCTGCAGGCCCTATGTGAAGCAGCAGACTTATGGGTCACAGCTCCAGACCTTTAGCTTGGCCTTCGGTCATGAGGCTAGTAGATAAGGTGGGCATAAGGGTTGAAAAAACTCGAACACCCCCCTTTCCTCCTTCTGTGGCTTGTAGTTATATATGAAAGACACACATTTATTTAACTCCACTAGTGAATGGTAAGTGAGTGGTAAGACTGTGGAGAAGCCACAAGTCAGTTATGAAACTCTTACTACTCATGCGTGAGGGCTATACTATTATTCTACTGCAAACTATTATGTATTTGGTGTATACCACACCATCTGTCATGCTTTTAGTAGTGTTTTACGTCCTTTCCATTGTAAATGCTCTATCTGGCCCATTGTTGTCTGTGTTCTATATCCAGATTCTAAGTGGATATACCGGTAACATGTTCTTGGTGAAATAACATGATCTAAGTGAAATAACACATGTTCTAAGTGAAAATATCACAAAATAATAGGATTTAGCTCATTGAGTCCTGGTGGCCATTCTGGATCTGGTTCTGTAATGGATGGTTCTGACGCCATATGGCTTCTACTGGACCCAATGAGTTAGTTACCCAGTTTATTCAACACTAGTGTGCAATATAGAGATATACAGATATAGAGAGACAGAGAGAGATGCACACATATAACGTAGTATAGCATATTTCCACATTAAATTGTAGCTCAAGGAACCAGTATTAATTGGCACAACTTGTCTGCAGCAACAATATGCCATGATACAGTACTGCATGTGTGGTACAAATATTTCTTTAAAGGATCAAGATTAACTGTAAAAACTGTCTAAAAAATGGAGATATTCTAAGGAAACTTCTTTCAACAGCCTTGCCGAGTGGCTGACAAGACCTTGCAAACAGCCATAATACTATTTAACACTTCATTGCCTACCAGTCTGCCTCCAATACATTTTTCTTACTTGGCACATTTATTTAAAGGAATTATCTGAGATTTATCAAAACTGTAACAACCTAAAATCCCAAAGTTCTTTACCTTTGCACAAATCTTTATAGCCAGAATAAAACAGCTTCGATCATCGCCTTTTGGGAGGAACTGGGATCGTATTTTGGCCCAGAAGTGGTGGCCATCTAGTATTTTACACTTGCCGATGTGCTGTTCCGTCCCCTCACTCAAAAGTTTTATGACATCCAACCAGGTAGAGTGCGGGAGTGTGCTCCATCGAGGTGAATGGGGCATTTTTTACTTTTTTTATTTATTTTAATGAATATTTTGACTTTGGTCCTTTTCAGTCCCACAGTGGCTTTAATGTAAAAATACTCATTCAACTACAAAAGAAATAGTAGGCAAGTAAAGGGAGACGTATACAAAACGACAAAAAAGGGGACATAGTTTTCGCAAACGGTGGCTTCCTTGTGGAACTCGTTGAGTGATTCTGTGGTTATGAGTAAGAATATAAAAAAGTTTTAAGGCTAGTCCAGACAAGTACCTGGATGTGAACTGTATTCAAGGATACAACCATTGTTGAAATGACGAGCACTATAAAGGCTCCAGTAGCCTAACTGTGCTTGTACATGCCTATGAATCCAAAAACTGTATAAAAAAGTAAATCAAAATCACCCCATTCACTTCAATGGAGTGCATCTCAGGCTCTCTCTGGTTAGACATGATAAAAACATCTGCGCATGGGGTTGGGGCCAGCACATCAGAAACTGAAAGGGATTAGCTGTCCACCTCATCAGGCCCAGAACACAGTGCCTCCCCTTCTGAAGTGGAAAAATCAAAACATTTTTAATTTTCATTAAAAAGGTTTGTACAACAGTAAGGGACTTGGGGATTTTAGGTTTCAGCCATTTTGATAAATCTTAGATCATTCCTTTAAGTACAAAAAAAAAAACAAATAAAAAATGTACATGTATGAAAATTTATTTTTCATAGATATACGTGTGTAGTGTGGTGTGGGTGTGTGTGTTAAGTTAAATGACCCCTCCATTGGATGATCAATTAAATAATTATCATGAAAAAAATGTCCAAATGTACTGTACATTGGTTACATTAACACCATGTAGCCGACCTCACAGTTTCACTCATAATATTCTACAATTCTTAAAATTTAGCTTTGTGATTTGCATAACTAGGAAAACCAAACTGAGAGATCATAAGGTTGGAGTACTTCAGAGGCATGTTTCCATAGATATCAGCCAGTCTGTTGAGACAGTAAGATCTCTGCAGCATGTGTTCTGCTCGGTGCCACATGCCACTGTAGCCACTACTTGCCTCTTTCTCCAGATTTCTCATGTCCACTGGTTTCACAAAGACTCCTGAAGGTTTCTTTATGTGCTTCGCTACCACAAAATTCATGGCAATGTCATCGCAGTTCTGCACCTCATCAATTAAGGCAAGTACAGCAGTCGGCTGGTTTTGGAAATGGTCCAGGTACTTTCTATGGAAGAATGCTGCTCCAATCAGAACCATGGAGTATGTGTCACCAATCCCCATTTCGGGGTTTTGTAGTTCAAAGCTGCCATAACTGTATATTCCTGAGGAAGTGGAAACGTGCTTTCTAGGAATGAATCCCACTATTTGGTCCGGGAATTGCTGTAAGAATAAGGCACAGTGTTAGGAATCAATGCCTCAGATTTGGTTACAATATTGTTTACACCCCTTCCCAAGTGGTGCACAGCACAGAAATTACAGTTACATAAGAACTTACTGTAACAGTAGATCTTCAAGACGAGCTCTTGCAACAGGTTACACCATTAGGATTGAAGCCAGCAGGCACCAGGACCCCACGGAAAACTTCTAGCTAGCAGTCTATGACAGGGGACAGCCCACTGACGTCGACCCGCCCCCGATGTCTGCCTATGGTATAAAAGGGACATTCACCCAGCACCACCTCAGTTCTCCTACCAGAGACCCTGGCAAACACAGTGAATAGAGAACCAAGGTGTTCCTCTGAAACCAAGGAAACTGAAAAGTGATGGAGAAGCAGTCACCAGAGGGATGGAGGGAGGGAAAGCAGCACCTGCTGCAAGAGCTCCTCACAAAGATTTACTGTTAGGGTAAGTTCTTACATAACTGTACTATCTCACTCACTTCAAGGGGGTGCTTGCACCAGGTTACACCATTAGAACCGAGTCCCAAGCAGTAAAAGGACTGACCCCGGTCAGCTGAGAGGAGGCAGCAGTCAGCATAAGGCTCTCAAGAAAGCAGGCCCTGCAGGACTGATAGTCCAAAACCTGCCCAGTGCCTAGAAGCAATGTCCAGACTGTAATGTGCGTTAATATGTCTCTCGGAGCCACTTGTTGCTGAAAACGAGTGGTTTCACACGCTTTCAGCTGAGCGAGAACAGTGAAGCGAAGCTGAGCTGTTCTGTCTCAAGCTGAAGGCAAATAAAACCACTCATTTTCAGCAACGAGTGGAGACTGGGGACATATTAATATATTATTGATCGTCAGCAATCAATAATATAGTTAAAAAAAAACAACTTCGCAGAACATGCCCGTTTCCAGGGCACCTGCGCGTGAGATGCTCTTTACAGAATAAGAGTGCCTCACATGAAGGGGAAAGGAGCATTCCAATTGGTCGGGAGTGCTCCCTCGATCTATAATGCTGGATGAAAGTGTGGACAGAACTCCAAGTGGTCACTGTACAGATGCCAGCAATGGACACATTTCTGAAGGATGCAAATGAAGCAGCTACACCCCAGGTAGAATGGCCTTTAACCAGGCCCAGTAAAGGCTTGTCGTATTTCTGGTAGCAATAAACAATGCAATTAATTAACCATTTGGACAAATATTGTTTAGAAACTGAAGCCCCTTCTTTTCTTGGGGCGAAAGAAACAAACTGATCAGTTTTTCTGATGGCTTGGGTGCAGTACAAATAATAACGAAGGACACAGTGGACATCTAGAGTATGCAGTAATGCCTCCCCTGGATTCAAATACTCTGGGTGATACACAGAAAGGTGGATGTTTTGATTCAGGGTAAACTCAGACACCACCTTAGGAAGAAACTTAGGGTTGGTTCTCAAGGACACTCAGTCCTTGTGAAAAATGTATTAAGGCTCTTTATACATCAGAGCCTGAAGCTGGGAAATCCTTCAAGCAGAAGTAACAGCAACTAAAAATAACATTTTCCACAACAGAAAGTGTAGCTCACAGCTTGTGGCAGGCTCAAAAGGAGGAAATGTAAGCTTTTCTAAAATGAACAACAGATCCCAAGGGGGAACAGGGTCCCTTATGGGAGGTTTCAGATGAAGAATGCCCTGTGAGAAGGTGCGGGATACAGTGGTAATCGCGCAAAGGTTTACCGGTAACACAGTATACCAAGCACTGCGGAAATGCGGTACCCATTGAATAACGTATACCACTACCGCGCAATGACACGTGGTACACAGTACCGATATACTTTTGTATGACTACCACAGTAGATCAAGTTGGGCAAGGGTCTTGCCTTTGATAGGTGCATGGTATTCAGAGATGGCTGAAAGGTGCACCTTAATCAACAAGTAACTCAGGCCTCAGTCAGATAGGGAAAGAAGATACTTTCCGGACAAGTAAAGGGATCCATTTGACGAGCGGTGGCCCATAAGCAGTACCGCTTCCACTTCATAGCATAAACTGATCTAGTGGAGGGTTTTCTAGCTGCCACTAGGATGTCTGCCACCCAGGGAGAAACCCCAAAGCGGAGAACTGCTAAGTCTGCAAGAGCCATGCATGAAGGTGCAATGATTTGAGGTCCAGATGGACCAGGGTGCCCTGCTCCTGTGACAGCACAGCGGCAGGGGAATCAGGGGTTCCACTGCAAGCTGCTGGAGAAGTGGAAACCAAATCTGGTGTGGCCAGTAAGGGGCTATCAGGATCATCTCTGCCCCTTCGGGCTGATACTTGAGCAGAACTCTGCAGCAATGGAAAAGGAGGGAAGCCATAGAGAAACCTCCCTGTCCAACAGAGGGACAATGCATCTCGCCAGAAAACATTAGGCCCTGGATCTAGTGAGCACAAACTGGGCAGTTTTGTGTTGGATGGGGACCCAAATAGGTCCAGCTCTGGGCGGCCCCACCTGTTGAAGATATCTTCAACCACTATGGGAAGAAGTTCCCATGTGAGCCTTGGACTGGGAATGGTTTTAACTGTCCATCAAGGTGTTCTGAACACCTTGAACATGTACAGCAGTCAGGCTCAGGTGATGTTCTATGACCCAATACCACTCTCTCATGGCCTCTCTGCAGAGGGGGTAAGAATGTGTTCTCCCTTTCTTATGTAAAAGACTACAGACACATTGTCTGCCTGGATCAAGCGAGGACCTGGGAGTAGGTTCATCTGAAAGGCTTGTAGAGCATACAGGATCGACCGCATTTCCAAAATGTTAATGTGGAGATGCTGCTCCAAAAGGGACCAAGTCCCCCCAAGTCTGACAGTTTGCCAGATGGGCGCCCCAGCCCTGGCCCGACGCATTCATGGTCAGAATCTGCCGAGGCGATTCCGACTGGAAGTGGACCCACTTGGAGAGGTTTGAGGGGTCCAGACACCACATCATAGTCTGTCGCACCAAACTGGATACTGACACTAGAAGGTCCAAGTCATCTGAACACTGATCCCATTGGACCCAAAGGTTCCATAGGGCCACCCTTATGTGCAGGTGAGCCAGGGGTACTGTTGCAATGGCCACTGCCATATGTCCCAGCAGCCTTAGAACTGTTCTGGCTGAAAATTGTCAAGATGATGAGACCAGCTGAGCCTGAGCCTGAAGGCGTTTGCCCTGTCTGGAGGAGGAAATGCTTTGCCTTGCTCGGTGTCCAAAATTGCCCCTATGTATTGGGAATCTTTGACTTGGCCAAGGGAAGGATTTGGGGAGGCTGAGGGTAATCCCTGGGTTCCGAAACAGAGAAAGAAAGTGGCTTCCATGGTTTTGAGCAATTGCTCCTTAGTAGGAGTTGTCAGAAGCCAGTCATCTAGATAAGGGAAGACATAATGGCCTTCCCTCCTCAAGGCTTCTGCCACCACTGTGAGGTACTTTGTAAAGACTCATGGGGCTGAGGACAGACCAAACTGTAGGGCCCAAAACTGGTTGTGGTTTCCTTGGAAGTGGAAGTGAAGGAACCGTCTGTGGGGTGGAAACACCAATATGTAAAGACAGGCGTTCCGCATGTCCAGGGAGCACAGCTAATCTCCCTGATGATGTAAGGGAAGAAGGCCGGGAAGAGTGACCATCCTGAAACTTTTGTACTCTATAAACTGGTTCAGGCTGCTAAGGTCCAGAATGGGATGCAGATGATCTGTTTTCTTTGAAATCAGGAAGAAATGCAAGTAGAATCCCTTGCCTCGCTGTGCTGGTGGAATGGCTTTGATGGCCTGTTTTCGCAGAAGTGCTTGGATCTCTTCTTGAATAAAGGCGAGATGGGCCTGAGGGTAATGGGAGGGAAGTGGACGACTGTCCAGGGAATCTCCAAAAATTCTAGGGTATGCCCCTGTTCCACTAACTGCAGAACCTACTGATCCGAGGTTATTCTGCGCCAACCCACTCCATAGAGAGAGAAAACCAACCCCCCACCATCTCCCCTAGGGATTTTGCTGGGGCGGGTAAGGAATCAGGCAGAGGAGCCAGGGACAGGCAACGCAGCCTGTGAGATTCTGGAAGCTCTGGGCGCTGAACTTCCTGTGCCTTGGTAAGTAGCCTTTCTCTTAAAGGAACCCCTGGGCTGCTGACTTCTAGATTGCTGCTTGGAGTTGCAATGAAAAGGCTGTCGCTGGGACGACTTAGCCTGAGACCGGTACAGAGTATGAACCAAATGGACAGCCTTACCCAACTCTTGGAGGCGAGTGATTATATTTTGAGAATCCTTGCCTAACAAGACGGGGCCTCAAAAGGGGCATCCAAAATCTCAGATTGGACGTCCAGAGCAAACCCGGAGACCGTAAGCCATGAGTAGTGACGTAGGCAAATTCCCACAGCCATGGCTCTACCTGCAGAGTCCACAGAATCATAAGATGCTCGGAGGACGTGGGTCTCCACATCTGAGCCCGACTTGAGAAGGTGCAATAGTTCAGCCTTCCTGGGGAGATCAGGCTGAGCTTGTGCCACCTCAAAAGCCTTCTCCTACAAGGGCATTCCGATATTGAACCATGTGGGCAAGGAAGGTTAGGGAATAGACAGCACATGTGGCTGAAGAGTACACCTTTTTGCCAAAAAAGTCTATCTGCCTAGAGTCCTTATCAGGAGGCTGAGTGTTGTGGTGCCGGGGTCATTTTGAACGGTCATGGGCCATGTTAATAACAACCTAATCAGCATCCGGGTGCTCCCCATAAAAGGGTTCATCCCTTGGGGCATTATACAGGCAATCCACCTTTTTGGACGTTGCCGGTGTTGTGGATGGGCACTTCCAAGCAGCCCTACTGAGGTAATTGAAGGAGTCAATTAAAGGGGGTATTACTAGAGGTAAGGACTCCTTTTTGCAGAGGAAAGTGGCTAGCCGATGTTTCTTAGGGCCCACTTCTTCAGTGTCCCAGCCCATGAGGACCTGGATGTGCCTCATCACATCCATGAAAGTTGGGTCATCCGGAGGAGACCACGGGGTATGCTTGGGTTCCTTTGGCTCTGACAGGAGATCTGAATCTTCAGACTCGTCATTAAGAGGAGGAAGAGGAATATCCCCCTGACTCACTGGAATCTAGAGAGGGGGAAGGGAAGCGCCAAGGCTTATGTCGATGGGTCTTAGAACGACCGGTGCCAGTCCCTGCTAGTTATGTTGCAGGCTCCCTAGGAGTTGGCATTGGAGTCTCCCTAGGAGAAACCTGGTCCTTAGAAGGATTGAGCGGAGGATCCCTCAGAGTTGGAGTTGGGGGCTCCTTCAGGGCCTCCTTGTCCTTGAAGTACACCCACCAGGCCGCAAAAAGGCATTACGGTCCACTGGTAGATTCTGAGGCAAGGCCAGGGGAATTGGCAACTGTGGGGTCGGTTTGGAGGGCCCCAGCATCAGTTCGTCAGGTTGCAGTAACCCTGGCATTGGGTAGATTGGCATCGGATCCTGAAGTAAGGAACCATCTGGCGTTGGTCTGACTGGGGTTGAAAGACCGGGCACCGGTCCCCCTTGGGTCGGCCATGTGACAACAGGTCCAGACGGCAACTGTGGAGGACTCTGGGACGATGGTGGAGGCATCGTCAGGGTTGGCGCCGGGGAGGCCGGTGTCGATGGGACAGGAGCAGGATGATGCCGGTCTGGTGAAGCAGCCAGCGCCAGTCTGGAGGGAGAAGCCTGCACAGGGGAGCTGGCTCCCGAGTCGGGCAGAGACGTCACACTCGCAGGGGAGGAGATCACATGCCCCTAGCTTTGCAAGGTGGCATCAGTCCCTGATGTTGAAACCGACTTCACAGACACTTTGACCGGGAGGGCGACAGGCAAAGACCCGCCACCCGAGGAGGACCCAGTCGAGCCACCTGGCTGAGGACCCATCTGTTGAACAGGCCTGACCTTCAGGGGCTGAGAGGCTGGGGACGAAGTCCCGAGCCCCAAGGAGCCACCGCACAATATAGTTTGGCGAGAGGGTGGTTTGACCACTGGCAGCGCGGAGGGAGAGAAGGCTGATGGAGTGGAAGGGGCCAACCTCCCGTGGGTGGAAGACCCATGATTGGTGCCCTACTTGCACGGGGACCTGGAGCGGTACGATGACTGGGGTTTCTCCCTATGCTTCTCCCGGTGTTTGTGCTTTCCCCGAAGGCTTTTTCTTGTCCTTAGCTGATGAAGAAGTGCAGGCCCTGAAGGCCGGGGAAAAGGAGATACTCTGCTGAAGCTCCTTCTCCATCGCTGAGAGTTTTTGCTGCAGTAGGAATGCCTCCAGAGTCTTCTGGCAGCGGAGCCAGATGCGCTGGTTAAAATCCTGGTAGTGCTGGCAGGCCTCAATTTCATAGTTCAGGCCTAGGCAAAGCAGGCACACCAAATGGCTGTCTTTGTGGGGGAGTTGCTTGCCACAAGTGCACTTAGTTCATCGCCACTCAACAGTCGAGGAAGGAGAAACAGACATGCACAGATTGCTGTTACATTGAAGAAAAATTAGAAAATAATAAAGCACAGGTAACGCAGAGAAAATGGTGGTCGACTAAAGCAGAAGGCATCCGTGAAGGTCCGACTTCTGCAGGTCGACGCCAGGAAAAGTACTGAGGTGGTGCTGGGGGATCACCCCTTTTATACCACAGGCAGACGTTGGGGGCAGGCTGATGTCAGGGGGCAGTCCTCTGCTATAGAGTGCTAGCTAGAAGTTTTCTGTGGAGTCCTGGCACCTGCCGGCTTCAATCCTAACGGTGTAATCTGCTGCAAGAGCCCCCTCAAAGTGAGATCTGGTGTTGCTTAGTGGAAGACCTCACCTTCAGGACAGAGGGTTGCAGGTTAATATTTCACATGGGGGACTCTGTATCAAACCCAATTATGACACTACAGTGCAGTACTGGTGGTAGGGAGCCTTCATATGCAAAACTGAACAGTTTCCTTCCACTCAGATTGAAGTCACAGCACTCCCAACATACCATACAAAAACATCAGGAGTCCGAAAAGCTTGAATCAAACTTCCAGTATTATTTACTCACCAGTCATGGATAAAAAACCCTCCAGGTACAGGAAAATCAGCAGCAGAAAACCACTCTGGCCAGCCCACCAGCGTAGAGGCAGGGTGTCTGTCTGCAATGCTGATGACCCGGGTTCAGAAACTGACTCGGGACGTTGGAGAGCCAGCCGGGGAGAGAAGGATTGAGCATCCTAGAGACTGCTCTCTTTCTCCATGGGGGAGAGGGGTAGAGTGTCCGACACACTACAGACCTCTGGCAGAGGCTAGGGGGGACCCATTGTGTCGGCGCAGTTACCTGCGGGGGGGGGCGGTGTAGATGTGGGACGTCATTGCACATCCCCACTCCCAGGTACTGCCGCATGCTACAAAACATTCTGGCCCCCAAGCATGATGCCCGATTCTGCTGCCATCCCCACTGCCAATAGTGTCCGCCAGGGGGTCCCGATCCCGTGGCCCCACCCTGGGAGGTAAGCCAGGGCACAATTCCAAGGACCATGGGGAGGGGAAACCTGGGCATGGGGGGGTGTGTGTGTGGACGGGGCTGAATTCCCTTTGGGGAGGGGAAACAAAAAATAAAATCATTGTAATGTTTTACCTAGACACAGGCTTTCACGAAGATAAATGTTTTAAAGTGTAAACTCTCTTAAGTAGCCCAGAGGCACTGGTCACATGTCATCTCTTAAAGTGATAGTAGTGCATTCAATCCAATATATATTTAAGCAACCATATATAATATAAATACCATTAACCACAGTGCCTGTGTTCACACATTTAAAAACATTTAAGAAAGGGCTGAGCCCCCACCCTGGTGGATCTCTGGTGTGGAGTGAAAGGTCACACTACACCTTTCAAAAAGTATTGAATTATCCTGGTGTCCTGGCAAGCATTAGTCAATTAATTAAAATTATTCAGCCCTCTGGTTTGTGAAGTGTTTTGAGTTGCATGAAAGCTGCCTTTAACAGGATAAATAACCCGAGTGTGAAGAACAAACTGGTTTTCACACCGGGTAGGTACTGTGATGTCATATAACACAAGAGTGAAGCTTGAGTGTTCCTATGGAATAACAGTACCTACTAGGTGTGAGAACCATAGAATCATAAAAATTCGTCAGCAGAAAAGGACCTCTCTGGCCCATCGAGTCTGCCTCTTACCCCTCTCAACTCGTCTTCTTTACCTAGGGACCTCCCCCCCCCCCCCGTCAACCATTTGTTTGTCCCATGCCCTCTTGAATCCCTCCATCATTTCAGCCTCCACCACCTCCTCAAGTAGTTTGTTCCAGGGCTCAACCACCCTCTCAGTGAGGTAACACCCCCTCACACTGCCCCTAAATCTCCCTCCTTCTAATCTTAGACTATGACCTCTAGTTTTAGCCCCCACTTTCCTTGTAAATAAACTCCCCATCTTCACCTTATTAATCCTCTTCACACACTTCCATGTTTCAATCATGTCCCCCCTCTCCCTTCTAGTCTCCAATGGGTACACATCCAGTTCCATCAGCCTCTCCTCACAGGGTTTCCCCTGCATACCGTGCACCATCTTGGTTGCCCTTCTCTGAACCCTCTCAATCCCATCTATGTTTTTTCACAGGTGAGGTCTCCAGAACTGGACCCCATATTCCAGGTGGGCTCTCGCCATGGTTTTGTAAAGAGGCATCAGCACCTCCCTCCTTCCTTCTGTTTGTTATGCCCCTTCCTATGCATGCCAGTATTCTATTTGCCTTGCCCACCGCCTTACTGCATTGGGTACCCACCTTCAGGTTGTTTGATATTATAATCCCCAGATCTCTCTCCTGCTCAGTTGGCTTAATTACCCCCCAGTGTGTACGTGGCTTGCGGGTTCTTACACCCCAGGTGCATTATGGTACACTTTTTGGCATCAAATTTCAGCTGCCAAGTTTCTGACAAGCGCTCCAGAACCAGGAACCAAGCTTGTTCTTTATACTCAAGTTTATTGTATTATATATGATAGAATCAGTGCATCTTTTTTCTGAAGCAGAGCAGATCTGAGCATACCTCTCAACCCTCTGTCACTGAAATGAGGAACACAGACACTCATAATGAGGGACACCGACACTTATAATAAGGGACACATCCTCAAACATGGTCAGGCTCAGAACACTGTGAACATCACTGTGTTTACCTACACAAGGCTGAATCTGAATTCAGCATCTTAGAACATGATTTTCTGCTATATAGTCTACATTTACAGCACATTCTTTTTGTGGGCAGCGCTTGTTCGATGAGGTACAGATGGGGGACACAGCAACTGTAAGGGGGAAAACTAAGGACATTCGTTATAATTGCAGGTGCTTCTGATTTAGTTTTGAAGTTGTTCTTAATGGTCATACGTTAAGAACAATATTTTAGAAAACACTGGAAAAAGATAATCATTGTGTTTTATAAAAATCTTATTCCACACTATAACAAGTATACAGCTATCTGATGGTGTTCGGCAGGAGTGTCTAGAAGCTGGAGACAAACCAGGGCTTTGAAATTCAGTGAACTGAACCTGAAACCTGCTTCTGTGCATAAGATATCTAATTATTTATCTGCTAGACAGCTAAATGCTGACAATGTAAAATTACACCTATGGTGGTTCTATTAAGTTCCATGGTGCTGGGGAGCACATGCTATAAACTTGTTTACTGCTCCATCCAGTCCTTAACAATGTATATTTATATACTAGAATCTTAGAACCACAGTCCCTTGAAAAAGCTGGTGGCTCGGCCAGCGAAACGTTGGGCATTATGAAATGGGTATCAAAATATAAGCAATTTCATTGGTCAGTGACCATGCGATAAAGTGTCTAACACATAGAAATAAGTCCAGCTGGGTATTGATATCAGTGATACTACCACCTTAGAACTTTCAAAATTGAAATAGCAGCCATTTGTTTTCTCCACTAGCGACAGTGGCCAAACACTAAACTAAGCAGGTCACTGTCATCTGTGCCACAGTCCAAGTTTTAAAACCAACTATTTCAGTTTGTTGCAACACATGATAAAACAGAAAAAAAAAAACTTGTGACTGCAACGATCTCTTCCAATCCTGCCTGCCTGCCCCCCCATCCCCCGCTCGCAGTCCTCCTGAATAGCCACCCTGCCAGCTGGTATATACTTCCCTCCCCACCTCACACACTGCGTTCACAGATCACCTTCTCAACTTCTTTGCCACAATTTAAAAAAATAGTTATTACTGCTGAGATGTCTTTGCGTTCTGTCTGCCAGTCCGCTCACTCGCAGCCCTCCTAAACCCAAGATCTCTTTCCGTTCTACCCGCCCATTTGCTTGCTCGCTCACCCACAGTCCTCCTCAACCAGAGCTGCCACCCACTCGATACTTCCTAATTTTAGCCCTCGCATTTCTCTTATTTTGTATGCGAAAAGTTTTGTTCTTGCCATACTGAATCCTTACCTGTATTGTTCCCAAGCAGCTGCAGTTCCGCACCCGGTTCTCCCCGTGTAGCTGAAACATTTCAAACATGTCCTGAGTGCGCTGCCTGCTACTCAAATATAAATCCCCTTAAAAAACAAAACAAAAGCACATCCATCACCTAAACTTCTCTGTCCAAATACAAACCGAAACTGCAACTAGGAGAGACATCAATTCCACAACAACCACATAACTAAAAAGACAAGTATGGCAGCCTGCCCAGGTCAAAAGTCCTCAACTAAAAAAAAAAAAAAAACACGGAAAATTGGCAGAGGAACTAATTTATTTAAATTAAAGAAAAAGATTTCAGTTTTTTATTACTTAAAAGTAATTTTTACTTTTCACACGCATCTATAATTTAGATGCCCATTTCATAAGCGCAATAAACCACTCTATGGGGTGCATTAGTTCTAACGCAAAACTAGGGGGATGGACGAACTCGGCTTGCGGCCTTGTGCCTCACTACACTCTCTAGCCGTGCATTAGACTCTGGCCAACTCTGGCTAAGATACATGAACAACTTGCCCTTGCTCAATTCTCCCAGCACCTAGCTGATTCTGCTTTCTTCACCCCATACCAATCTGGTTTCCGAAAATCTCATTCCACCACAACCTCCCTACTAAGAGTTACAAACGATATCCTCTCAGGTATGGATAAAGGGCATATCACGTCAGCCATATTTATTGATCTGGCCAAAGCCTTTGATACCGTCTCACGCACTCTCCTTATAGATAAAGTGAAGGCTTCCGGCCTCTCCACCCATGCCACTAACTGGTTTCGGGCATACCTGAGCGGCAGACAACAAGCGGTGAAAATTGGCCCCCACCTATCTTCCCCTCTCCCCATCACCACAGGTGTCCCTCAAGGGTCGGTCCTGGGCCCAATCCTATTCTCGGTTTTCCTTAATGAACTCCCGCTAGCCTGCTCCCACTCATCTATCCAAATGTACGTGGACGATACGGTATTATACTACACTGGCCCCTCCATGGTAACAGTACATGACCAACTTCAGCAGGACTTCAATGCTGTACAACACTGGCTCTCTACAAACCAGCTGTTCCTAAACGCAAAAAAGACTCTCTCTCTAACTTTCGGTTCGAAGCCGCATCTCTCCCAGTTCGCAGAGTGCCCCCCTTTCGAAAACCTGGACCTCTCACCCTAGAATCCTGTACCTGTTCGATATCTCAGGTGTTTGGCTCCAACCAAAACCTAGATTTCTCTAATGGAATCCTTGCAAAAAACTTAATCCTAAACTAGGGGCCTCTACACGCAACAAAGGCTGCCTGTCCACCACGGTCAGGTGGGAACTCGTGCAAAATGATACTTCCGATCTTCCAGCTACGGTGATATGCGTCTATGGCGCCTCTGCGTCTACTCAGCCAGCCTGGACACCCTTTTCCACTCCTTCTGCCGTTTCATATTGGAATGTCCAAAACTGACCCACCACTGCGACCTATACAGCTCCCTGTCCCTCCCCTCACTTGCGGACCGCCGGCTAATCCACTGCTCCAGAGTTGCTGCTAAATACTTGTCCCATTCACTCCCTCCTTACCTGGCCTCATCCTTAACTTCTCAGCTCCCCCCGGCGTACTCTCTTCGGCACTCGGATGCTAGGCTATTCCAAATCCCTCTTATGCGTACCTCCATGGGCCAGGTGGCATTAAGCTACCGAATACCAAAACTCTGGAATGACCTACCAGCAGATATCCGCCACTACTCCAATCACAGACAACTCAACACCCGCCTCCTAGAACATTTCCTCTCGGTCTGCTCTTGCTCCCGCCCTGCCCATTAGGAGGCCCTAATTTCCTGTTGGCCTACTACTTCAGCATATAATCACATATTATAACCATCTGGCTGGTAAAGCTACACTTGGTGCTCCCTCCCTCTCTCCTAATCTAGCTCAATATTCTATGGAGGCACTCAACTCTCTCCTACCTAGATTATGTCTTGCTGTTGGTCTTAGTATCTGGATATAAGTTCATGTCTACCCTAGCTACCTACTGTATAGGC
This sequence comes from Neoceratodus forsteri, assembly GCA_016271365.2. NCBI lineage: Eukaryota > Metazoa > Chordata > Ceratodontiformes > Ceratodontidae > Neoceratodus > Neoceratodus forsteri. Next base: position 761,121,284 of record CM028136.1, read on the forward strand.
TCCATAACAGTGCCTCATCTGTACAGAATGTTTGTGTAATTACTGTTCCTTCCCTTATGTTACCCCCCCCCCCATGTTTCCCCCAGGTCGCATCTGGAAACGAGTGGTCCTCCGCTCAGTATGCCTGCCTGGTTAAACTCTTGAATAAATAAATAAATAAATTAGAACTGTCTAACGTACACCTCATTGTGTGTTATTGCTTACTTAATATGCAGTGGCCATTGATAGTATGAAATAACAAAAAGAGATGCTGAGAAGAATTTAGGTTTACTGGTAGCTCTACATCACCAAACATCTGGCAGTACATCCTTGAGGTTACAGTAACTAGCTGTGAATGAGTCTGGTACATCCAGCAGACCTGGGTTTGATTCCCACAACCTCCACTTGCATACTGTGTGACTCTGACCAAATCACTTAACCACCCCAGTGCTCCCAGGTTGCCCCTGAAAACAGGCACTTGTGCCTAGTGGGCCTTAACCGGTTACCAAACTAATAAAATAAAAAATAAAGTAAAAAAATCTGTCTATGGTTTGTGTAGTGTACTGGTTTCCCAGGCCTGTGGTTGGCAACACTGTATTTTGATACATCAACTTACTGTAGCCGACTCTTAGCCCAAAGGTTCTGAAGTTAACCCATTTTAAATAAATTATCTTTTGAAAGGTCTAACTTTTGGATTAACATATGTACTGTGTCACTTATTTGTTACAATTGATGCATACTGTAGTCTCACCAAGCAACAGCACCTGACATGGGGCAGGATTAACATACGTACGCTGATTGCATTGTTCTGGCTAAGACTCCTCTAGAAAGATTCCTTTTATTTCATAAAGTCTTGCCATTATAATTAATAGTCACAGCATATGCCAGGGTGATGGGGCGGGGGTGCTCCCTGGAAGGAGGGACGACCGGGAGAGGAGAAAAAAAATAAGTATAATGCAAGATAAAAAAATATCAGGCTGACTCAAAGATCTAGATCCCTCAACTCAAGCAAAAGGGATTGGGGTCACTCTGAAGCCAAATTCACCAAACGCACTGGAGCAACACAACTAATGTGTGCAGGTGCTGCCACTGGGGTTAACAGCAGAATGTGGCACACACTGAAAGAAGTGAAAAGTCTAACACAACTGGCTAGATTGTTGCAGTGACCAATAAATTTATTAGGCTAAAACAGTCAAAGTAGGATACTCACAGCATTAAATTACCCATACCAAGTTGCCTGGCATTTCACTACATCAAGCGTTACATAACGAAGTGCTGGGGCAACTTGCTGTAGGTGATTTAATGCTGTGAGTAACCTGCTTTAGCTGTTTTAACCTAATAAATTTATTAGTCACTGCAATCCAGCGGGTTGTGTTTGACTTTTCACTTCTTTCTGTGTGCGCCACATTCTGCCCTTGTCGCACTGGGGCTGGCTGGCATCTGGGCACATTGTAGTGAGGTGCTTGGTACCCCAGAAAGGAGGATATGGGCTGCCCAGCATTTGTACACACCCTGCTGGCATATTAAAGAGTGGCTCAAGCATCAGATGTGAATGCAGCCTCTCACCTGCCCCAGAACAGGACAAGAATACAACCACGGCAACCTCTTTCATGGGATGGAAGATCCATCAGATGCTCACTATCCTGAGACCGGACATTGCAACTGTTCACTCTCTAAAGGCAAATTCATGAATTCGGCTGCTATCACTGAAGGAGTTGCCACTTTTGAACCTTCACATCCTTGTGCAGTGTGGATTCAGCTGCTCCAGGATCAGGAATGAGTTGAGCAGCATGAAGTCCTCTGGGACCACTACTTCTAGCTCTATCAGGTATCATCTGGAAGTGAACAATACTATCTATCCCACAGTGCTACATTATTTAAAGGAAGCACAGAGGGGAATGATGGCAAAGGGAAAAGTCAAGCAAAATGAAATAGTACGTGGGCATTCTTCTCGATCAGTCACTGGACTGTTCCTTAAATATCCAGTCACTGATTTCAAAGTCGTACAGAAGACTTGGTGTCATCTATAGATGGATGACTGCCTTTCTCTAGGCATGAGAGAGAGCCTTGTTAAACAAATGGGTTTACCAACTACTGCTTTTGGTGATATGATCTATGAAGTTGCCCCAAACTGCAAGCTATACAAGCGGGATACCCTGCTGAATGCCCTATTTATCCTTCACTGCCATATCCAGACTCACCCCTGCTCATTACATGAGCACTTAAATTGGCCATCGCTTAATGACAGGTGTGTACAGCACCAATCACTTTTTTTTTTTTTATATACATTTTATCTCCTGTTCTCCCCGGCTGCCCCCTCCTGAATGCCCCCCCCCCCCACCTCGGCAGCCGTCAATCGGTTTTCCTGGGACTTAACTATAACGACGTCCTCTGCCACAGGACTGTGGTGGTGTCTGGTCATCAGTGTGGGGCCTGCGAAGGGTCGGGTGTCATCCTGCTGCCTGGCGTGTTCTTCCACCTCTTTTCGCTCTGAACCCACGGACATGCAATGGGTGCGATGTGCAAGCGCCACCTCCACAGAGATGCCCCCGACATCCTGAACGTGGGTTCCCCTTTTCTTCTTGGTGGCGTCACATGTGTTGACACCCAGCCACTGCTGGGTGGCAGTCAAGCAGTGCGCCACACTGAGACCCCTCTACAAGGAAGGAGGAGCTGTCCTAGGGACACTCAATCCTTCCTCTCCCAGCCAGCCCTAAGCAACTCAAGTCATTCCTGAACCCAGGTTTGCCACCGTGGCAGGAGGTAAAAGCACCCAGCGCTTCAGCCCTCCATGCCATAGGGCCCGACAGCACCAATCACTTTTAATTACTAGCTAAATTAACTACTCGGTTACTTGGTACCCGTAAGCGCCCCATGCCTCATTATGCACCTGGGGTGTGCTTTTATCAGGCCATAAACCACACCTTTTCATGTCGTAGTCCTTACATATTAATATTTGTTTTTCTCTTCGATTGTGTGGCCCTCTACTTTCCTTCCCCACCCCAGGTCGCATCTGTAAATGAGATTACTTTGTATCTCTGTATGTTAACTTTGTGAAACAATTTCAATAAACAAACAAATGCTATTAACATAATGCAATACAAAATTCAGCATTACCTGCCAAACTGAGAAGGCAAACATCAGGTCATATGCACTGATCAACATGTCATCATCCAGCATCAAAATAGCTGAAAAAAAAGAATAGTTTAGATTCATGAACATAAAGAAATGAAACACAATTCTATTAACAGACCTTGGAGTCTTCCTCCTCTGCCCTTCCCTGGTTCAAAACTATCCAGCAGAGAAAAAGAAGCAGATTAAATTAGGGACAGCTTATTCTAAAGTGCTATCCACCATATTTGGTGCTCCACAGGGATCTATGCTCGAGCCTATTACTTTACTCTCTCCACTTAAATGAGCCCCCACTCTGTCTATTCTCCAGCATCTGTTGGCATCATACCAGAAAAATTAAAATATCATCTCTGGACATCCTATGGGGTGGCTCATTTGTACCACGGGACTACTGAATGTCTGATGTCCAAACCCCTGTGTGGCTTTACTCCGGTTGTTTTTTTTTTGTTTTTTTTTAAATGTACAGTATGTCAAAAGTATGTCAAATGTTTTACAAAAGGGTTGCTGTGGTTACATTCTTTTGATGATGTGTCATTCATGCAATTAGCACGTTATATTGGCTGTGATGAGTGAGTTTGCTTGATGTATGTATCTGCCATTGTTTTGAAAGGGTGAACAGCAGGTAGCCTGCACTGGGGGTCAGAGGAAAACAAAAACAAAGTCTGCCTCTGAGACTAACCATGTAATAAAGTCATTTGCCCTTCAGGCTTGTGGCCTTATTGTCTGGTTGGGCCCCCAATGTGGGTTTATTTCCAAGCAGTATACCATGCTCAACCATCATTATATATACACACAACATATAGGTACAGTTATGCAGGCTTTAGCCCAAAACTGGATGAAATATTTTTTCAAGAGAACCAAAATGCTAAGGGCCAGATTCACAGTTGCAACATGGGAAAATTGCAAATCAGGACACTAACAGCCACTCCATCAAGACACCCCACATTACAGTTATCTACAAAGGCCTGACTTACTTTCTGGAGTTCCCCCTAGCAACTATGTCAGAACACCAATAACTGTTGCCAGATATTACACTGCACAAAAGGGGTTTGTGCCAATAAACACCTGCTGCACAACACACCCCCTGCCTTTTGTAGATGGCACTGTTGAACCTCAGTCGAAAAATGTTATGCCATTCAAAGATGGTGGTGGCAAAGATGCTGCTGTCTTGGCCTTCCTTTCACCAGCCCCACTCCCTGAACTGTACCTTCAGACACTGATCATGTTTTTCTGGGCCTCCTCTGGACCTCCTTATTACATCCAAGAACCCCAGCCTTCTTGGCTACTCAGGAGCTATCAGGATGAAGCTCCCTCCTTATCACATGCTTTGTAGAACCCTTGGAATTAGAAGAACTGGAGAGAAAAGGTAGGCCATTCTGAAGTCTCAACTTGCACAAGGATGGCCCCAGGGACGGACTGGCCCACAGGGAAAATTCCCTTGGGGGCCCCCACCCCTAAGGGGGCCCCCATGGCTGGCCAGCACTTTTATTTTTCAGGGTAAACCCTATGTTTCAAGTTTTCCCTGGGCCATGGGTGAGTGACTGGCAGGAGATTAAAAAAATAGAAAAAAAGAATTTGTACTTTTTTTTTTATCCCCCCAACCATGCCCATGCCACAGTAGTATTCCCTAGTCTAGTCCCTCACTCGCTCGAGAGTTGTCATCATGCACTTTGCATGTGTGTCACGACACTTGCTTCTAGCTTCCCTGAACGTTACCCAAACCAAATATGTGCGTGCGCCCAGCAACAGTCCTTCTGGCTGAGTAAGTTTTGATGCCTGTTGCCCCCACTTCCATTTGCTGCTGCCACTGGAGCTTGGGAGAAGTTCACAGTGGGCTATGGGCTGACTTCTCTTAATCTCTGGGCTAGCTGCTAGCAGACAGTGTCATGACTCGAGTAGTCAACACTGGATTTGGTTGGAAGGAGTCTGGAGATGAACAAGCTGGGCCCGGGGACTTGGGGAGTCGAGTCAGGAGGACTGCGAAGTGAGATGGTCGGTCAGTTGAGGCAAGGAAGTTGGTGAATTCATTCGGTGCATCCCAGCAGGCCAGGCCCCCGGCATCGACGCCGATGACAGAGAGAGGCTTCACTCAAGGAGGCAAGCCATGCCAGCCAGGCCAGCCATCAGTGGTGCCGCCCACCACACCGCCGAGGTTCCGAATGACGGCTTGACAGCTCTGCTCTGGGCTCTTCTTTGAATTACACCCTGGCTGGTGGCCTAGTGGCCTACCCTGTTTGTGGACAGTTGGAGGACCGATGGGCAGTATCTTGTGGGAGTGGGACACTACAGCTAGCCTGGGGGGGCCCAGAGACTTGGAATGAGTTAGGGTCAGTCAGAGACTCTCTCTCTCTCAGTGACAGACGGAGCCACTACTACAGCATGCCACACACCACAGAGGAGACTGAGGAGTAAAGTAAGTAGACTGCTGTTTAACACTAACCCCACAAATAAAGACTTTTAGGGCAATGGACAAATTCTGACAAAAACAAAATCTCTATTCTTGCCAGTGATGGTGGAAAAGGATTGGAAACCAATTAGCCAGCATGGATGCTAGAGCGCAGAGCAGGTTAGGGAAAGTGATTGATGCTGCTGGCATGGAAACCAAACACAAATAAAAAAATTCCTGCAATTAAAAAAGCATGTTGTCTATTGCCGCACATTTAGGGTCTCATCCCTGGCATAATGCAAAACTTGGGTAATTAAATTACCCTCAGGGCATTTGCAAATGGCCCTAATGCCAATATGCCAAGCCATTTCCAGGTTGTACTCAGACAGCAATCTCTGACTCAGCCCTAACATGAATGCGTGTGAGGGAGTAGGCCACTACTGGGTGAATGTGTCCCAATGGCACTTATAACTGGTCATGGAAAACCATCTGGGAATGGAAAATGTGCTTACATATCTGAAAATGGGGAACTTATGACTTACACAGTACAGGTCCAAGATTTTAAATAACTTCTACTTTACGGCCCAAAGGTTCTACAAAATGGGGCATTTTGACACCCCTACATGTATAAAATGTGGAGAGCATGTAGGAGTCCTCCTGCATATATTATGGGAGTACTCAAAGATGTGGTCAGTAGTAATTCAAGCAAACTTAGCCTCCTGCTGGGACTGCGAGATGTGTTAACCCTTGACATCCCTTGAAATTTGTTTGCTAGGGAACTATGGAGACCTCCTGGTTCTTGGTATGCAAAAATACTATGTGGCTATGGTGGCCACTGTAGGCAAGCAGAATTCACAAGACACTGGCTGGACTGAGAGGTCCCCTTGTACAGGTAGTGGCACAATGAAATGCTGGAAACTGTGGTCGCAGATTCTCTTTACTGTCTATACTTTACCTTAATTTCTATGTACTCAATAACCACACCAAATGGTTATTCCAATAAACTCAGTTTATTGTCTGCACACATATATGTGGGAGCCTCAGCTAAAGGAGAGAGCTCCTCGATTATTGTTCACAGAAGCTTATATACCTTTTTCAGTTTCACAGTCTAACAGTGATCTCATGCTTACAACAGCTTCTCCTTATCTCAGCAAAACCTCAGCTTCAGCACTTTTCGTATAAGGAGTTGTTTTTTTATACTTACTATGTGTCTCCCTTTATCTTAGTTACAACCAGCTGTATTTAGCTTCATTTAATTTTCAAGGTTTCCTTATCTCTGTCAAACAACCTCCTTTGTTTTAGTCAGCACAGAACTGTACATTCATTATGGCTGTTTTACAAAGCAGATAGTTTTAAAGCATATGAAAGGCTATATGGCTATAACAAAGCAGATAGTTTTAGAGCATATGAGAAGCAACATATATATATGGCTATAATAGTATATAACAGTTATAAGCTTTGGTACAATAAGCTTTAGGACATAAAGTTATTATACTTTAGGATATATAAAAATTCCACCACAATACTCTGAAAATAGAAACAATCATTGCCAGTGTCAATAATATCAATCAATCAAATTTATTTATAGAGCACTATTCACCTTGATCATAGTGCTTAACAATAAAAACTCAATAAATATCATATTAAAATACCATACAATGCAGTAAATCCAGCCATCCTACAGTGAAGTCAATAGTCTGGAAAAGCCAGCTCAAACAGGTGGGTTTTCAGAGCACTTTTAAAACTCTACACGGTCAGGTACTCATGCACCCGAAGAGGTAGAGAGTTCCACAGGGTAGGGGCCACAAATGAGAAGGCTCGGGCCCCAGATGTCTTCATCCGAACCCTGGGAACCTCTAGCAATCCCTCGTTGGTGGAGCAGAGCGATTGGCAGGGGCAGTAGGGACACAGAAGTTCTTGCAGGTAACTCAGCCCCTGTCCATGTAGGGCCTTAAACGTCAGCAAACCGACCTTAAAGGTGATTCACCACTGAACTGGCCACCAGTGCGGACTACGGAGCATAGGCGTGACATGATCTGAACAAGGCAGCCCCATCAGCAGCCTGGCTGCTGCATTCTGCACCAGCTACAGGCAGCGGATATCAACCTCAGGTAACCCTAGGTATAGGTAGTTAACAGTAGTCAAGGCGGGATGTCACAAAAGCATGGATCAAAGTTGGAAGGTCGCCAGGCGGAATAAGGTGCTTAATCCGGGTGATATTCCTCAGATGGTAAAAAAAGGACTTGATGGCGGCCAATACCTGAGAGCAAAGCGTCAGCCCGTCATCAAGAATAAAGCCCAGATTCCTCACCCATTCAGAGGTCAACAGCTGGTTACCACCAAGCCAAAGTCCAGAAGGAGAACCTGCCGCCAACCCCTCTACCTGACGACCTGGATCCACCACTAGAACCTCAGTCTTGTCCGGATTCAACTTCAACCAACTGCCATTCATCCAGTCCTGGATCTCAGCGAGGCAGCTTTTAAACACCGAGACCACACTATCCTGCTCAGGCACAAAAGAAAGGTAGAGTTGGGTATCATCTGCATAGCAATGAAAACCCAACCCATACCGCCTTACAATGTCTCCCAACAGCAGCATGTACACCGCAAACAACATGGGTGGCAGCACAGAGCCCTGCAGGACTTCACATGGCAGAGAGAATAAGTCAGAGGAATAAATCCAAGGCACTACCCTCTGAGATCTGCCAGTGACAAAAGAATGGAAACATCTGAGGACTGTACCAGACAGACCACAGATCACCCGCAGGTGCTCCAGAAGCACCACATGGTCTACAGTGTCAAATGCTGCAGAGAGATAGAGAAGAACCAAGATGGAATGGCTCTTCCGATTCCTCGCTATCAGAAGATCATTGAGCAGTCGAACAAGGGCAGTCTCCGTGCTATGCCTCTTCCAAAATCCTGACTGGATAAGATCATAGATATCATGGATTGTAAGATGATTCTCCAGCTGCAGCGCCACAGCCTTCTCGATAATCTTCCCCACAAAGGGGAGATTAGAGACCATCCTGTAGTTGGCAGGACAATCCGGGTCAAGAGAAGATTTCTTAAGGAGGGAGGGTCACCACCGCCTCCTTTAGGAAGTCTGGAAACTCACCTGTCTCCAATGAACACTGGATGATCTGTGCTAGGACCAGGCCAATGACTTCAGCACACTCCACAAGGAGGCGGGTTGGGCCTGGGTCCAAACCACAGCAGGTCAGCTGCATACTCTGGACAATTTGCATGACATCTATAATCTCCAGCCGGTCAAAGTCAGACCATTCAAACCGGGGAACTATAACCACCCACCAACCACCGTCATGGGTACAAGATATATTTTAAAAGATGGGGGAGGTTGCATATGTTATTTTCAGGGGAATAGTATGGTAGGGGACCACCAATATTAGAAGAGAGATAAACTTCCACTTATTGTACTAAAATTATATGTAGAATATTGCGTGGTCTCACCTTTTGGGCTTGGATGTTTTTCCTGATGGCTGCTTCCTCTGTATTTGAAACCATAAGTAGCACTGTTGCTTTTTATGTATTGTGCTTGAATTAACTGCCTGTAAATCTGCTATCACTGACTTATAATGCACTATTTCATTCTTAGATTATATGTGCTGTGCTGCTAGTTGGTTTACATATTTAATGTTGCCCTACTCCCTCCAATCGGGAGGTACTGATGGTGTGTGTGGGGGAAGGGGAGCTAAACTACACTAGTATCTTGAACCTGGGCTGTCCTCGAGCACATTATTCTTTCTCAAATGCACAACTCAAATGGCAACACAAATATTTAGTTATAACAATCACACCGGGGTGTGGTGTGCATATTTTATGGAACACATACAAACACAGGTGAGAGAGATTAAGTGCCTCAGCTGGGACTTGAATCCAGGCTGCCCAGAATACCATTCCGATTGCACTAACCAGCTGTATCACTGAGACAACTGGAACCAGGGCCATCCCCGAGCACATTACTCTTTCTCAAATGCGCAACCCAATGGCAACACAAATATTTACTTGCAACAATCACACCAGAGTGTGGTGTGCATATTTTATAGAACACATACAAACACAGGTGAGAAAGAATAAGTGCCTCAGTTGGGACTTGAACCCAGGCCACCCAGAATACCGATCCGACTGTGGCCTGGGCACAGCTGGTTAGCACAATCGGAAAGGTATTCTGGGCGGCCTGGGTTCAAGTCCCAGCTGAGGCACTTATTCTTTCTCGCCTCTGTTTATATGTCAGTGGCGCAGCTGGTTAGCGCAATTGGAACGGTATTCCAGGCAGCCTGGGTTCAAGCCCCAGCTGAGGCATGTTCTTCTGGGCTTCCTCTGAACCTCCTGGGAGTCTAGTGGCCCCAATTCCTTAACCTCAGTCCAAATACAATTCCCATGTGCCCAGCGTATTCCCTCTCCCTAGCTCCAGTCTTTGTGCATACGAACATCTGTACAGTTCTTCATTAATCACTATCTCCAGTCTGCTCAGTATAGAAGAAATTCTATCAGACTTGAGAGTAATTTCTTTTCTGTTAGCACCACATTGTCAATGAGTAATCTTTACACGTGGTACCGTATATATGTGCCTCGTTTAGGAGTCACTGGTACAGCTATAGCTTTAAGAAGCTACGCCTACAAACTTGGAATGCTGGTGTCCTCTGTGTTCTGAGACTCCAAGTTCCTCAATCAACATACAGTATATTGCAAAGCAGAAAAAAATACTCTGTACACTCCTGCTATTGAGACCAAATGGCTCTTGAATATTTTCTCAAAAAGAAAGTAAAGAAGATGTCCATCTTACCTTCCCGAATGTTGAGTCGCCCTTTTCTCTTCATAGCCTTTGCATGGATATATAATCTGATCGATGTGTTGTATTGTTCTGTCCTGTATCAGATTCCAAATATGGATGTGGAGATCATCTCGATGTTTCCTCTGACGAATTTACTTAACTATGGGTAATCTTTACATAGGAATTCTAAAAAGCAGTACCCATCCAAGAAATGGGGGTACTGGTCTATATGTGACCCAATAAGGGCAATGTTCTATAATACCTTAAGAAAACTGCATGCAGAACCTTGCATCATAAAGCTCCATCAGCTGTACTTTGAGTGTCAGTCCTACAGTGCTTTGTAACAGGCATTCAGGGGGCTCAAACAGTGGCCCTGCAAGCTCTGATGCAGACATTTAAACCTCTCACAGCCCATGGAGTTGCCACATTCCTGGAGGAATGTATTCCAATACAAAATGGGGTTGTCAATTTGGCCTCCATCTATGCCCTTGCTACACATCTCGCATACCTTGCTGCAGTGGCCATGGAAGCTCATTTGGCCTTCTTTGCTGCTCCAAGGACAGCAAATAAACTGCCTGAGCAACAGAATTCCACCTGATTCTTGAGATAAGATCTTTCCCCAACACTAGGAATATCTATCTTAGGCAACCCTGTTTCCTTGGGGTTGGCTGGATTAAGAAAGACAGAAGTAAGGACGGGTTCCTTTCAAGACAGACCTTGTACATTGCCAGTTTGTCTCACTGAGTACATAGCTATGTGGAAACACACCCTGTAAGAGAAGACATCCTTGGAAACTGGTAACCAAAAATTCCAAAGGCTGTTACAAAGAGCATTGAGTATTGCATTCATATTCAAAAGAGAAACTGGGAAATGGAAAGAAAGTCTATAGAAGGAAAGTCTACAGTGGCTAACTGCCTGCAAGTCTAACTTTTGCATGGGCCACTAGGGAGGTACTGTCTGGAGGACCCTGGCCTACCATAATAGCCCAAGAGACTACTGAGAGCCAAGACCTTGTCTACTTCAGACTGAAGAAATAAAACAATCTGTGGCATTCAGTCCTTAGTGAATTTGATGCCCTTCTCTTTGGTCCAGGGGGAAACACCAGCTGGCTCCTGTTGTAGATTGAGAATTAAGAGGGCCTTCTGGAGACATGGAAGTGTCCAAAACCCAAAGAGAAAAAATAACTTGTTTTAACACGTATTTCCTCTTAGAAGCTAGTCTAACTGAAGATATTTTGGGTTTTAATGGTGGTCAGGACTGCGGATTAGCATGGAAGCCAAAAGGGCTCCAGTATCATGAGATTTATCACATCCAAGAACCCCAGCCTTCTTGGCTACTCTGGAGCTATCAGGATGAAGCTCCCTCCTTATCACCTGATGCTTTGTAGAACCCCTGGAATTAGAAGAACTGGAGAGAACAGGTAGGCCATTCTGAAGTCTCACCTTGCACAAGGGTGGCCGTGGCCCCGCTTCCACTGTTTGGCATAAAAAGCACCTAAAGAGTCCAGAAACAACATTTTCCCTGGATAACAAGAGATCCATTTCTTGTGCCCCAAAATCATGGCATAGAAGGTCAAATATTTTCAGACTTGACAACTTCTCCGAAGGATGGATGAGTGATGGAATCCTGCTGATTTTCAGACTGTGCCAATCCACCTGGATGTTTTGATCCTCCACTAGGAGGATGTGACAGAAAGGGATTCTCCTGTATCTACTGAAGCACTTTCTGAACTTCAGGAAGCACACTCCTGCTTCTACGTGCCACCTTGGTTGCTTACATATGCCCTGTCATGGCGTTGTCCAGCTGCACCTTAACTGCTTGACACCCGACTTGTCCCTGGAAGTGGAGAAGAACCAGGAGGTTGCCCTCATCTTCAGCACACTGACTTGGAAAATCTGCCCCTCTGTGTTCCAGATGCCCTGACTGAAGCCTGATCCTGCAGGCTTGCATCCGATGTCAGCTCTCTTTCCTCGAGGGAGAACAAAAGAAATCCCATTTCCAGATTTTCAGGTTGAGCCCACCAGATCAAAATCCATCAAACTGATTGGGAGACACAAATAGGACTAGATACTGTTCCGAGGTCTTATCAAGTCAACAGATGAGATGCACCTGAAACAGTCAAATATGGGGATGAATACAAGGGACCAGCTCAAATGTGGTTGTCATTTTAATTAGAAACTGCAGACAGTGGGCACAAAGGCTACCTTCTAAGGTCAGATGAACCTTAGGTCCTGCTGAAGACCTATCTGTCAGGCAAATACATCCTCAAATGTTCTAGTCCCTGATAAAAAAAATAAGCTAACTGCTCTATAACCTTAAGGGTCCTGGCGGCCAAAACTGTCAGTGCCTCATCTGGGCAGCTCTAATTAAAACAAGCATCCAGGAAGAAAGCCATGATGTCCTTCCCGATTGAGAAAGACCACAATCACTCTTGTCACATTTAAGAAATTCCCTCAGCGAGGAGGCCAGGCTAAAGGCAAGGCCTTGATACTGGGAGATCTGGTCCTGGATCACAATCTCAGAATCTTTGGTGGTTCTGCAGGATCGGTATGAGGAGACATGTGTACAAAAATCTATGGTCATCAGACAGTCCACACAACTGGACTGCCCTAAAAAGTACTGGAGTGACTCCAACATGAACACTGATCAGTGAACCAAATTATTACATACGAACGTATGAATCTGCCTGCAGATACAGGCCACACGGTCTATCAAGTCCGCTTGAATATGCAGCTAGCCACCCACACTGCAGCTGCCCCTCCCTCCCTCCCCCTCACCTTGTCCCATCCCCTTTAAAACTGCCCACTGTCTTACAGGATACCACCACCTCAGGCAGAGTGTTCCACAAAGGCACCACCCTTTCTGTAAAAAAGTGTCTCCTCATTTCTCTCATGAATCTTCCCCCCCTCCAACAGCAGACCATGCTACCTTGTGTCCCTCCCTCCCTTCAACTTAAATATCCCCTCCGTACAAGTCCTGTTTATACTCTTCATGTATTTAAAAGTCTGAATCATATCACCCCTATCCCTTCTCTCCTCAAAGGAGTACATGTTAAGCTACCTCAGCCTCCCCTCGTAGGGCTTGTCTTGCAATCCCTGGATCATCTTTGTTGCTCTGCGCTGGACCCCTCCAGTAATCTAATATCCTTCTTCAAGTATGGGCACCAGTACTGCATGCAGTACTCCAGGTGTGGCCTCACCAACGACCTGTGCAGAGGCAGGATTACCTCCCCTCTCCTGGAGATGATTCCTCTAGCAATACACCCCAGCATCTTGTTGGCTTTAGCTGCTGCCTTCCTACACTGTGCTGAGTTGCTCAATCGCCCTGTTATTATCACCCCAAGATCATTCTCCTCCTCAGTAGTGGCAAACTGCATCCCTCCCAACTGAGAACACCTCCTTGGGTTCCTTGCTCCGAAGTGCATTATTCTGCACTCCTTAGCATTGAACCCCAGCTGCCAAGTGTCAGACCAGTCCTCCAGTTTAGCCAAATCATTCTGCAACCCCTGCCACCCTTCTGTGTCATCCACCACCACTCCGATCTTGGTGTCATCTGCAAACAGACTAATCTTGTTCTTAATGCCATGCGAGATGTCTGCTATGAAGATGCCAAATAACAGTGGTCCCAGTACCGAGCCCTTAGGTACCCTGCTCATCACAACCCCTGCAGATGACAGTTCCCCTCCCACCACTACCCACTGTTGTCCCTCCTGCAGCCAGTTCTCGATCCAGTTCACCATCTTTGTCCCTGCTTCCTGGTATTTCAACTTACTAACCAGCCTCCCGTGTGGCATTGAATCAAATGCCTTGCTGAAGTCCAGATAAAGGACATCCACTGCATGGCCCTTGTCCAGTTCCCTAGTCACCCAGTCATAACAGTCAACTAGGTTGGTCTGGCAGGATCTGCCAGAGACAAAACCATGTTGCTTTCCGTCCTGGAGTCCATAACCTTCCAGAAAGGTTAGCAGCCTCTCCTTAAGGATTGTCTCCATTAACTTTCCCACAATTTATGTGGGGCTTACTGGTCTATAATTTTTGTGGAGGGGCACCACATGAGCCATCCTCCAGTCTTGTGGTATGCTTCCTGTGTCCTGGGAAGTATTGAACAGGTCTGCCAATGGCTCTGCCAGGACCTCAGCCAATTCTTCAGTACCCTGGGGTGTATGCCATCTGGTCCTGGTGCCTTATCCACCCTCAGTGCCCTTAAACCTTCTAGTACCCTGCCCGCTGTGATTTCCCCATCTGGCACCCCCTCCCTCCAGTGCCTACCTCCTCGAGGTAGTGACCCACCCTTCTCCTTAGTAAATACAGAACAGAAGCATTCATTTAGTGCTTCTGCCTGCTCTGCACTTCTGGCAATGAGGATTGAAAATCAGGCAGAACCGCACCAATTTCCCAGGGACTACAAGAAAAATTATTACGACCCCTGTTCTCTCTTGAGAATGTGAATTATAATTATTTCCCTGCTAGGAGACCTAAGATTGTTTTTGTTCTTATCAGTTTTTTTTTTTTTTTTTAACATTAGAGGCTGAAAAGAAATTGACCTTTGTAGGCCCAGTAAAGGCTTATTTTGTCTACTTTAGAGATAATTTCCAGAATCCATGAGTCAGATGTGGTCCTTGGACATTCAATAAGAAACCAAAGACATTAAACAGAATTTCTATAAAATGCCACCTGAAACACCAAAAATTGACAGTTATTAAACAATTCTTGTAGCAACCTGATTCTTGCGCAGAACAGAATTATGCTTCTCAGTCTGTATAGCTGTTGCTGTACAGGTAACGGGACTAGAAGGAAAAGGGGAGATTTAATGGCGATAGTAAGGGTGGTAAAACCTACAGTAAGATGCCTAAGAATGTCTCGTCCGAGAGAGTTCAGTGTAAACCTGGCCAACTGTATTGCAAGAGACTATAACACAGATACAAGGACAACATACTGCCAGTATTCTCTTTCCTGCTCTCCATGCCCCTGCAAGACAGAAAGCAGTAAAAATCCACTGTGACAGTATAACTAAGATGGTCAAATGGAGCCATGCTCTGGGGCAGTGACTGGATCTGCCATCCTGCTTTATTAGCGGAACTGGGTGGTGTGCTAGTCGGGGCTGGTGGCCTCGTTGTGCAAGGGTTGTGGTCACTTATCAGAGAGAGAGATAAGTGCTATTCAGACCTCAGCAGAGCCTTAGAATCCCCTCCTTCCCTCCTATCATTTTCCACCCCCCTCCTTGCTTTTCATCCCTATACTTAACACACACACACACACACACACACACACACACACACACAATATGTACACCCACTCCCTCTTATGGTCGTTCTCCAACTCCCCTATCCCTCCACCCCAGGTTGCTATCAGAGTGCCCCTTTTGAGATTCATATTTTTACCACCTTATGGTCACCCATTTCAAGCCACTGTGTACTTCTATATGTTTTGCACTGTATATCATCAGCATAGCTCCTTTTTCCTGCACTGTAACTGTATTTTCTATGTTTTTTGTTGTTTTTCTGTAAGGTTTTTTATGTAATTGTTTAAAAAGTTTAATAAACAAAACTTGACCAATTACCAAAAAAAGTATGATAATGAAGATAGGATCCTTTTCTTGTTTCAAATTCAATTATACCTCCACCAAACGATGGACATGGGGATGCCTACATTTCACTTAGAGCATTCAGTACATGCTTACGTATATCTTTACGTGCACTGCTGCAAATCACCTTGGCCTAAGGGATTCACTCTAAGGACAAGCTTTACAACTCCGATGGGTTAAAAACTTTTCTACACATGCCTCAGATTACCAGATGCAGCACTCAACATCATCCCAGGATTCTGGAAAATGGGGTGTGAGAATTTTAACTATTATTAATTAGAACTCGACACAATGACTCTATCACCAGCACTGCCCAAAACGTATCTCATGAAAGACAGTAAACACCTAGCAAATGATGGATGCAGGGAGAGGGCAAAAACAATACCTCTACTTACCTGAAGCACCAGGATGGTTGAAACAAAAATAAACTACTACACTAGAACCAATAATACAAAATCATAAGTTATAAATCTTTCAGTGGCAAAGTACCATCCAGAACTACAGGGCTGAAGCTGTAATAGAGAAAAAGCAGTTTGCCAAATAGAGGAAGTTTCTCATTTAAAACAGTCACAGTTTGAATTTGGAGGTGCTACCTGGAACCCATGCAGCGCTTGCCTGCTGGAGTCACTTAATTTGTATCTTTTCACTCTAAAAAAATCAAGAAAAAAATGATGATAATACTTGCTGTGGAGAGTTCACTTTCAAAGATGCTAACCCTGCTCACTGGAACAGGAAGACTGAGGAACCTGAAGTCTCAGAACATAGAGAACATCAACATTCCCAGCTGCTAAGCACAGCTTCTTAAAGCTATATCTGTACCAGTGCCCCTTAGCCAGTGTGCTCATATACCCATTAGGGATGTCACGGTATCGAGGTTGCATAGTATACCGCAGTATCAGAAGTCACAGTATTAATACCATGGCCACTTTCTGATACCCTAACAACCGTGGTTCATGGTAAACTGCAGTTTTCAGTCCTCTCAACTGATTTTGGCTGTGTTTTTAGTAACGAGTCAACGACTGACCCTTCTGCGACAACTTTCCCTGACACAATTGTTCAAAAGTCATTTTTTTGCACAAAAATTACTACTTCTGTAATACAACGGTACTTACCATAACCACGGTATTACACGTCATGGTTATATCATCAAAACTTGATACCATGACATCTCTAATAGTCATGTGTAAAGATTTCCAACTGACAAGGTGGAGGGACACAGAACCACTTGTATCTTTAGTAACACCTCATAGACCTTGGTTTTTGCAGCTTTACACTATGGGAGTCAGCAAAAATAAGACAAATCATGCCATGATCGCTGTGCTCTGTGGATGGCCCTGTGAGCCACTTGCGTGGAGGCCCCTGACCCCTTCCCTGTGTAGTCACAACTTACTTATTTATTGGATTTTTTAACCGGGTAGGCTCACTGAGACTTACATCCATTTTTCAGGAGTGACTCGAGATTAACCCTTGATGCGCCACAGACTGATATATCAGTCCAAAATTCCTATACTTTCTAATTTTGTCGGCAGCCTAAGGGTTAATTATATACAGTACAACAAAAGTGACAGAGTAGGGGCAAGGTGCTCATACACTACAAGACAATGAGAGATATTTAGAAGATGCACAGCATCATCATAAGAGACAACATAACAACAACAGTAGCAACAGATACAAACATTCAGATCAGAAAGACAAAACACAATGTGCACGTTTTAAAATGTACCATACATCTCACTGGACAAGATGAGAATGGACTCGCAGAATATATCTAGTAGCAAAAAAAAAAAAAAACTATAGCAAATTAACAGGTTTTGACGGAGCTAGGTACAGCTGGTTTTAGGAGGGCAGCCTTTAAGCTGCTTTTTGAAGGACTGGAACGATGTAGGCAGTTCTTCACCATATAGGGAAGAGCTGCAACTCTCTTTGTGGATAATCCTGGGTGAGGTCGCAAGCAAGAGACCACCAAAACATCAATGGTGCAAAAACTTTGCAATGATCCCTTGCTACTGATCAGGTGATCGGTCTACATTCTCCAAGCATTTCATGGTGAGACTCTCAGAACTGTACTTCTCTATGAGCTCTTAGTTCAAGTGGCCTCCAGCATAACAGTCTGCATCATAAAGGACAGTGCTTGCCCTGGGTGACTGTCACATCTTGTGATCTGTGAACTGACTCATAACACCTCTGCTTTTAATAATTTGGATGACGATGTGATCTGGAGCATGAAGTGCTGCTGCACAAAGGGCAACTAGGGAATCTGCCTTGGAGTCATCTGAAGAAGCAGCTGGTTGCCAACCACTCTGCTCAATCCAGTGACTGTTCACGACTTTCAATGTTCATCCCTCTGTTTTTTATGTTGCCACCCATTTGCCTTTGAACTTTACATCATATAACCTGATGCTGTTTTTCTGTTTTGTTTTTTGTTATAGAGCACCACCATGCTGGGCAGCTCATCTGAAGAGCTCTTGACCTTAGAGCATTTCGTCTTTGTTTTAGTCTGTTATAGCTAATGAATCCCCTATTTGTTATTAGTGTAGTTTGGCAAGGTACATATTTGAAAAATAGTTATAAATTTCTCTAGTGAAGCACCATAGGACAGTATTTTTTTTGTTTTATAGATTAGCACTTGTTAGTCTGGTGTCTTACACATGTTTAGCTGTTCCTTGCTGTATAGTTTAACTATCTGAAAGCTACTCATCAATTTATCACTCATTTACTCAGGTATATTTACACCTTTGGAATCTCCAGGGTGATTGCTCGGAGTATAATGATAAACGTAAACTATGGGACTACATGCTAACATTATATCTGGGTACTGTCCTAGTACTGAGACCAGCTCTTCGACCCCAACTCTATTCCTCAGCTGAGTGGAATCCATGGCAGTGCTAGAGAGTTTGAGTTGCTCTGTGCAGCTGCTTTCTGGTTTGGAGAGTCATTAGTGGAGCGGCTTCACGTGCATTGTGGTAAGATCTAGTACTTCTTTTCGCAATGTGAAGCCAGTAGCGAGAGCCTGACCAGATACCAGTAAGTGAAGTCTCCTGGCATACACTGCCTGTCAGTCTCATTGTACTGTGAGAGAGGACTTGGGGCTATTGTTAACTGGTCTTGTTTGTGGACAGCCTGGGTTGTTTCATGGACTACAGTCTCCTAGTCCTCTGAGTTGACATTCCTACCTTGTCCCCAGTGAGAGAGGGGCAAACTGAAAGCCATTCCCCTCTCAGTGACTTAGACTGTACTGGTCCAAGCAGGCAGCTCGGGTGAGAGCTGCACCAAGCTGCAAGTGATCTCCTTTCCCTCCTTTCTCCTTCTCTGGTTTGTGCTGGCTGGAGGGATTGAGGAGTATCATTGGAATGTTGAGATCTGTGTGCCAGAATTATATCCAGACTGTCTCAAGATATTTATTGTGACATTTAGAGGTCTCTACTTCATCTGGTGGCAGCAGGTTTAGCATGAGCCTCTACAGACTGGTTTTAGTGAAATACGATACTGTTCATCTTCATCTGTGCAGAATTCCATGCATTTCCCCTTCTGTTTTTCTTATTTTATTTTTGTTCGGTATGTGGTATGAGTTGGGATTGCAAATCATAGGGTAGTGGCCTATTTATTGAGTGTATTGATGTGTGTGTTTGTGGAGTCTGGCTGTGTGTTTCATAGGTTTCATAGGTTTATTCAAGCCGAAGATAGAAAATCTACCCTATTAGGCCTGCCATCCATTTATTTTTAAAAAAAGGAATTTACTATCTCCAAAATATGAATCTACCCCGGTTTTGAATTCATTCATTGTGGGACTGCTAACAATTTTAGTCGGTAGGTTGTTCCAGACCCCAACTACTCTTAAACTGTACCAATTTTTCCTAAAATTGTGTGCCCAAGTTTGTTGACATAATTGTTTCGTGTGTTTTCTTGTGCTAGTTCTCCCATAGTTATGCGTAAAGCCCAAATCTTTCAACAACTCTTCATCCTTAATACTTTTATATAGAAAGCATAGGTCTCCCCTTAATCTACAGTAATACATAGAAACATAGAAGTTGACGGTAGATAAGGACCGAAAGGTCCATCCAGTCTGCCCATTTGTTTTTCTACCTTATAAATGTGCCATCGGCCTTTGCTCTGTCAGTGGCCTATCTATTCATAGTCATTTGTATTGCTCCCTTATGCCTATCCCATGCCTGTTTGAAGCCCTGCACTGTATTCATAGCCACCACTTCTTGTGGTAAGCCATTCCATGCATCCACCACCCTTTCTGTGAAAAAGAATTTCTTCACATTCTCCCTTAATCGGGCCCCCTCTAATCTCATGCTGTGTCCTCATGTCCTGCTATTTTTCTTATATTTAAACATGTTAGACTCTTTCACCTTGTTAATGCCCTTAAGGTGCTTGAATGCCTCGATCATATCACCTCTCTCCTCCTTTGCTCAAGGGTATACATATTGAGCTCTGTTAATCTGTCCTCATATGTCTTCTGATGCAGTCCCTGCACCATTTTGGTTGCCCTTCTCTGGACTGCCTCAATTTGGTTAATGTCCTTGTGAAGGTGTGGCCTCCAATACTGCACGCAGTACTCTAGATGGGGCCTAACCAGTGTCTTGTAAAGAGGGATTATTACCTCCCTCTGACGACTTGTGATACCCCTACTAATACACCCTAACACCCCCTAGCCTTACCTACTGCTTTAGAGGTCTGCTTGGATGATTTCAGGTCATCAGTGATGATGATACCCAAGTCTCTTTCTTCCTTTGTGACTGCTAGCAACTCCCCTCCCAGCCTATAGGTGGCTTCAGGGTTTCTCTTCCCTATGTGCATGATTTTGCACTTCGATTAAATCCAGTTGCCACTCTTCCCAGACCATTTTGTCAGTTTATCCAGATCTCTTCTCATTCTGCCCACCCCATCTGGATCATCTACTCTGTTGCAGATCTTGGTGTCATCTGCAAACAGACAAGCTCACCCTCTAGTCCATCTGCAAGGTCACTAATGAAGATGTTGAAGAGACTGGCCCCAGGACTGATCCCTGAGGTACCCACTTGACTTGCATCTCTTCTTACTGTATACCATTTACCATCACTCTCTGTTTTCTGCCCGTCAACCAGTTTGCCACCCAGTTGACCAACTTCTGACCACCCGAGCCTACCCAGCTTATTTATCAATCTTCTATGTGGAACAGTGTCAAAAGCTTTGCTGAAGTCAAGGTAGGCGACATCAACTGCTCCCCTGGTCCACCACTCTGGTTACCCAGTCAAAGAAATCTATGAGATTAGTTTGACAGGACCTTCCTTTGTAAACCCATGCTGTCTTGGATCCTGTGCCCTATGGATTCCAGGTGTTGCACTATCCTTTCCTAAAGGAGTGCCTCCATAATCTGCCCACTACTGAGGTAAGACTGACTGGTCTGTAGTTTCCCGCCCTCCCTGCTACCACTTGTGGAGCAGGATCAAACCCTTCTCCAGTCTTCTGGGACCTCTCCTGTGCTCAGAGACTCACTAAACAGTTCTGCTAATGGCTCTGCTAGTTCCATCTTTAGCTCCTTAAGTACCCTGGGATGTATGCCATCAGGTCCCATTGCCTTATCCACCCTGAGGCTTATGGCTCTTGTAGGACCCTTCTTTTTGTGAAGGGTAGTGCTCACCTCCTCCCCGTGTCCATGATGCTGAGCTGTGGGCCTGCCTACCTTCTCTTCAGTAAATACTGAGCAAAGTATCTATTTAGGATAGATGCCTTTACAGGGTCCTCCTCCTCACATGCTCCATTTTCTCCATTAAGCTTAGCAATACCCCTCTGGACTTTCTCCTTCACTAATGTATCTATAGAAAGTCTTGTCACCTTCTTTACTGTTCGTGCTAGTGTTTCCTCAGTTTGGGACTTTGCCTGCTCTGCCTTCCCTGCTTCCCTTAGGGCAGTTTGGTATGCCTCCCTATCTTCATCCGCTGTGTTCCTTATATTTCCTGAAGGCCAGCCTTTTGGCTCTGACCTTTCTGCTACTGTATTTGAGAACCAAAGTGGTTTCCTTCTTCTTTTGCACTTCCTTTTCTAACACAATGGGATGTTGCTTCAAGTATTGCATCCTTAATGCTTGCCCACTTTGCCTGTACCCCTCACCTGTGTTTCTTTTTGCCAGGGCTAGCTTAACTCTGTTGGCCATCTTATCAAAATCAGCTCCTCTGAAGTCCCATATTTTTGCCTTGGAATGGGATGATTTAGATGTAGTAGCCAAACTGAACCATACCATGTGATGGTCACTGGCCCCCAGGTGACCTTCTACCTGGAGATCTGTGATCCCTTCCTTGTTAGTCAGTACTAGATCTAGGATAGCCCTGTCTCTTGTGGGTTGCTGTACCAACTGTTTGAGGCCCTCCCCATGCAGGGAATCCACTATGTGTCTAGTTCAGTGAATAAAGGTTCAGACTCACCAATCTTTCATAGTATATTTTATTTTTCAGTCCCTTTATTTGTTTGGTTAATCTTCTCTGCACTCCCTCAATAGAAAGTATGTCTTCCCTGTTTTGGGGTGACCAAACCCTCGCACAATACTCCAAGTGGGGCCTCACCAGTGCAACGTACAGTGGAATCAGCACTTTCCTCTCTCTGCTTGCAATATGTTTGAATATACAATTTAGAATATGGGTTGCTTTCTTAAGTTGATTTCTACAATGTACTCTAAATTTTAAGTCTTTTGTAATTGTGATACCCAGATCATTTTCCTCAGTAACTACCCCTAAAGTTGTTTTATCCAATAGGTAGATTGCTTCCTTATTATTCTTACCCATGTGCATAACCTTGCACTTCGATTTGTTTAAGACAAGTTTGTTAAGGTTAGTCCATTTATATATTGAGTCCAGGGTGTGTTGAAGTGCTACTCTCTGTTCATCATTATTTGGAACTACCCCCAGTCTGCAGTCATCAGCAAACTTGTACATCCATATATTCTTATTACTGATTTTCAACGAAGCAATGTATAAGTTGAATAAACTGGGGTCCAACACCGAACCCTGGGGTACTCCACTAGAAACCGGGGCCCAATCTGAATATTCCCCATTTATGACCACCCTTTGCTTTCTATCCTGCAACCAGTTTGAGACCCATCTGCAGATGTTACTAGGCAGTTTTGTATTTTCCAATGCTAACAATAATTCCTTATGTGGCAGTTTGTCGAATGCCTTCGCAAAGTCCAGAAAGACCACATCCACAGGGTTCCCAGCATCCATTTCCCTATTCACTTTTTCATAGAAGGATAATAGATTGGTCTGACAGGATCTATTCCCTACAAACCCATGTTGAAAGGGATCCATCATATCTTGTCCCTCCATATGTTCCATTAGTATGTCTTTAATTATTCCTTCCATAAGTTTTCCCAGTATTGAAGTTAAGCTAATGGGCCTGAAGTTTTCTGGTAGGGTACTGGGTCCCTTTTTTAAAATAGGTACTATATTTGCTAATTTCCAATCATGAGGAACAGAACCCAAGTTTATAGATGTTTGAAAGATATGTGTTAATGGATGGGCCAACATGTCTGCCAATTCCCTGAGGATTCTAGGATGCATACCATCTGGGCCAGGGGATTTATTAATGCTTAGACCAACTGTTTGCTTGTATATGTTATTTGGGTTCAATATTATTGTCCCAGGTTCAAAGGGTCTACTTATGTTATGTACATCAGTAACATTTAGTTTATAAACTGAACAAAAATATTTGTTCTGGATGTTAGCCATTTGCTGATTAGTTGCTGGGTGCCCCTCTTCAGTGAGAAAGGGACCTATACTATTGGGGTCTTTTCTCCGGTTGTTAATATAGGGAAAAAAAGCTTTTTTATTATCGTGTACTCTGTTAGCAAGATTAATCTCATGTAGGGCCTTTGCTTTCCTAATATTTACTTTAACTTTTTTAAGACATTCCCTATATTCAATATTTAGTTTAACTGTACTGAAAACTTTTAACTTCTTATATAACCTATTTTTTTTATTTATTAATTTTTTGATTGATGTAGAGAGCCAGGCAGGTTTAGTAGTTCTAACCCTATGGTATTTAGTAGTGATAGGTACAAATTCAGTTGTTAATTTCTCTAATTTAATATTAAAAGAATCCCACATAGATTGTAAGGGTTTATTAGCAAATTCCGATCTCTAATCCCAGTTACCCAATTTCATTTTCATTTTTTGGAAATCAACTTTCCCAATATTTAACTTAATGGTAGTTCCCGTGGGTTTGCTAAATTGAATTTGTTTAATATTAAATAAAACAGTATTATGATCACTGTTTCCTAGGGGAGTACTTATTTCCACTGAGTTTACTATGTCCCCCATATTAGTAAAAATTAAATCAAGGATATTATTACCCCTTGTACACTCTAGGACTAGCTGCTCAAGTCCCCCATGATCCATGACGTCTATATACTGTCTCTCGAGAGGACATGTGCCTGTACCTTTGACCCAATCAATACTGGGTAGGTTAAAGTCATCAGTTATCAATAGCCTATTAGTAGGGTTCAAATTTCTAAGGATACTCAATAAAGCCTTGTCATCTTCACGTGACATAGACGGGGGCCTATAAAGAAGACCCAACATAATTTTAGGTCTATTTATGGGTAATAATTGAACCCATAAGAGTTCAATTTGCCCCACATCCCGTTTGATTTCTTCAGAGACAATATCCTTATGAATATATATTGCCAGTCCTCCGGCCTTCCTATATTTTCTACAATGGGAAAATAGTTTATACCCCTCAATTTCTTTTTCCCATATATCTTTTTCGTCCCACCACGTTTCCGTAATTAGGGCAATATGTACATTATTTCTAAGTAAAATTATGTTAAGCTCGTCATATTTATTCTGCAAGCTTTGCACATTTATAAGAATAGCATTCCAACCCGGGATATTTAAAGGGGAAGATAAAGTTCTGTTTAAATTATTATTATTTTCTAACCCCCCCCCCGAACCAGTTTAAATGGAAATTGGTAACATCCTGAACTTTTTTACCCATTATCCTTACTCCAGCATGATTTAGGCGGACGCCCTCCTTTCTGAATAGGGATATTCTGTTAAATGTCTTTTCATTATCCATGAAGCCAATTTCTTCTTGCACACAGAAACTTCTGATCTTACCATTAATTGTTTTTATCTGGTTATTTTTAAATATTTTGTTTCCCAGCATGGGAATTATCCCAGAAATAATAATTTCACCACCATTCCTTCTAACTGCGTCTACAATGCACTTAAAATCCCTTTGCATGTAGTTCCAATTTGTTTTACCCACATCATTAGCCCCCACATGTAAGAGAACTAAAGGAGTAACTGTATTTTCGGATAGACCTTCCAGAAGTCCAACCATATCATGTACTTTCGCTCCAGGTAAGGAGCTGACTATGGTATGTTCATTACGATTGAAACACACATATGTATCAATATCTTTTATAACTGAATCCCCAATTATCAGAATATCCCTTTCTATTGGTTTAATTTTTTCAGGTGGTTTTGCTTTAACTGGGCAAGTGGTGTTATCCAACTTTGTGTCATCTTGATTTATGGACTCACTTGGTTCCTTTGATTCACCTGGTGTTATGTTGGATCCCCCTTTTTCCGTGCTATTCCTATCTAGATTATTAGGTGCATCCACGGCAAGGCACTCAAATCTATTCACTAATTCTATAGTGGAATTTGGCTGAAATACTTCGTTCATCCCATGAATGGATGTTCCACTAATTTCAATTTTGTCGGTCGAGTATTCTTGGTGCCCTGTTTTATTCAAAACCAAGGATTGCCTGTTACTAACATCGCATACTACTTCATTTATATATTCCTCCAATTTAGTTATATCCTTATATGTTTGAAGTCTTGTTTCAAGTTCAAGTATCTCCTTAATTAAAGCAGAGTTTTTGATGCATTTGTCGCACTTAAACTCTGAGTTTGTCACCTCCTCCACATACATAAAGCATTCCCTATATGTTTTTTTGCCTTTCAATTTCTTTTGCCTTGTATGAGCGATATCAGTGTTATTTATTAATCCTACTTAACAGCCCAATTTTATGTTTATTATGTAGCCAGGGTTTTGTCCCCAGTGATTCCCAGTGTCCCCAGCAGACACAGCAGACACGCGACGAGCGTGTCTCTGTGCGTGTCTCCGCGCGTGATACACGCTCCACTCGGCTCGCCGGAGAGGCTGCTTTTAAGTGTAAAACCCTGGAAGTAGCCTGAAAGCCCTCGTTACTGTAGTTGCACAAATCTAAAAGTTTTTCCCTCAATGAAGTAGTCAGAGACCTAACTAAGGTCTAGAAATGCCTCCTGAGGTTTTAAAATAAAGAATGTTAAAAATATATTAGTTTGTAGTTTGTTACTATCTGTCCACGAACTACAAGCTCTCTTCCTGCTTCCGGTCGGTCACAGGGCTCAAAATAGCTCTAATAAATTGCAATATTTGGCTGGTCAAAGGGTTTACGTATTTTGCCTTGGGCTGGGGGGGTCATGTTTTTTGGGGATGTTATGAAGCAAAAAAGTGTAGCTATAGCGATGGTCCCAGTGTTTCCTACTCCTCTGAGCAGCTATGTCTCCTGTGCCCTTTCAGGGGGACTCAATGTACTATACCAGTAGTGGTCACTGATCACTGCAAGGGGCTGGGCATCCTCCAGAGCGTGGACAAAGACGTCTGCTGGCCTAGTGGGGGGTAGTGAAAAAGGGTGTGCCTGGGAGTGTCCAGTCAGGAAGGTGCCCTGGGCATAGACCAGCCCAGAACAGCGGACCATCCTGACTGGTGCTGGTCCCAAAGGATCCCTTGATTACAACAGATTAAGTCATAAGAGGGCCAGCCTTAACTGCTTCCCCTTCAAAAGGTTCTTTGTAATTCTGGTCCCTCAGGAATAAAACTACAGTGGTGGAGGTGTTCATTGAGGAGTCCTCTGCGGACACGGTATGCATCATAGAGACCTGGTTGGGTTATGGCTCTGACTTTGTGCTGCAAGCATCAGTCCCTCCAGGTTATTCAGTGGTGTCTTGCAAGAGGCAGGGGCACGGGGTGGAGGGGTGGCCATCTACTTTAGATCCATTCTGGGACTGGCGGCATACCCCATGGTGAAGATCACTTCATTTGAATGCGTGGCTGTTCAAGGGGGTCTGGGTACAGGTTGTAGATTCATCCTCTGGGCATGGGGGTTATTTTCTGCAGAATTGGAGGGTTTCATGGCCAACCTACTGGTGGACTCATCCAGCCTGTTAGTGCTGGGTGATTTCAATGCTTGGATTGATGATGAAGGCTCTCAGTTTGGACAACAATTCTCCCAGTTTATGTTTTCACTGGGCCTAGTGCAAGCCGTTGCCACCAGGACCCACTAAAACAGTCATACCTTAGATTTGGTTTTCGTAAAGATGCGTCTTGACATAAAGGATGTCAGGTTTGAGCTGGTCAGGTGGTCGGATCATCATGCTGTACAGTTTCCTTGTGGGGCCCCGCTTTGAAAACTATCCTGTGGAAATAGTTAGATATCGCCCTTTTAAAAACCTGGAGCCAAATAATCTCCTGGCGATTGTGGAAATCCATAGTATGGAATCAGCTTGTGCCGGGGGTGTGGAGAATGCTGTGGATGGTTGTAATAAAGCCCTTACAGCACCCTTCCTCTCTCTGGTGCCTTATCATGTTTGCCCTTTCATGTCCTGGTCCAGATTAACCTGGCTTGATGTTGATCTGTGGCGTTTGAAGACTAAGGAGCAGAGATTGGAGCATTCCTGGAGGAAGTCCAGTTCGAAGGAAGACAAACTGGTGCTGCATGCTCACTATGGGGAGTATCAGTGGGCTATCACACTGAAAGAGACAGCATGCCTGTCACGTCTGATAGCCAAAGGTGAAAATCATCTGACTCAGCTTTTTAATGCTGTAAACAAATTATTAAATTCTTGCTGTCTGCAGTTCAGAAGAGTATTTACAGCAGAAAAGTGCAATGAGTTTAACTGATTTTTCCTTAGCAAGGAGGCCTCTATTCAGATTGAAGTGTCATCAGGTGGCCTGTCATGGGCTGACAGTGTTCAGGAGGTGTGGGACTGGAGTACTCTGTCACCTTGGAAGGAGTCCTATCTAGTTCTGGTTGAGGACATCTCCTGGGTGGTCCTCGGGCTGCACCTTATGTACTGTATTTTGGACACAGGCCTACAAGATTTACCTCAAGTTGCTGATTGACCCTGGTTCCAGTTATAGCTGAGATTGTCACATGTTCACTTCAGAAGGGTGCATCACCCACTGAACTGAAGAGGGCAGTGGCGAACCCCATTCTGAAGAAACCATCACTGGACCCCAACAATCTGGCGAAATATAGGTCTGTCTCAAACCTCCCATTTTTTGAGAAGGTTATTAAGAAGTTAATGGTGGCATGGCTACAGGACCAAGTGGAATGTTCTGAGATCCTTGAGCCTTTTCAGTCTGGATTCAAGCCTCGTTATAGTATAGAGACAGCTCCCATCATGGTGTGTAGTGATCTTCTCTGGGCTACAGGCAGCGGCCATTGTTCCATCTTGATGTTGCTGGATCTGTCCTTGGCATTTGACATACTGGACCATGGAGTGCTACTATCCCGACTGGACCCTACGCAGGACTCTCAGGTACAGTGATGCAGTGGTTTGAGTCCTATTTATCTAGCAGAGTGCAGCAGGTAGCATCGGGTGGAAACATCTTGGGTGCTGTTGCGCTCAGCTGTGGTGTGTGAAAGCTTTTACAAAAATTTGCGACACTTTCTTGAGTGCGACACGACTTTGCGAAAGTACTTATTCCAGAAATTTGAAAAACATATTTCTAGGGTGTTTAACCTCAAAATAAAGACATGCCTAGCATCCTCAGGGTCCGACTAGGTAAATACAAAAAGAATTGTGTTGCTAGAGGGTCCCAAATTTAAATGCCAAGCATTTTTCTGATCACCAACTGAAAACAAAATGATGGATTTGCAAAAGTAAAAGGGCCATTTGCAAAAGTAAAAACTGCACTTGCGAAAGTGTTGAACTTTTTGTTAACTTTTCCCATTGACTTATAATGGGAAATTGTTTTTTGAATAACGTTTGAACCGTTTAATATTTTTTCACAAAATCTTCAAAAGGCACATCAGGGACCCCGGCCGCATGTTCCCTGAAGTTTTCGGACCGGTTGCGCAAACCGTGCGACCTGTAGGGACGAGCAAAGAATTCAAAAAAATGTAAATGCACGTTCAGATCACACTTAATAACTCCGCAGTCATACACCTGAACAGTACGAAAGTGGTCAGATTCCAAGATGTATGGTTCTTGATCGTGTATTCCAAATTTCAGGCAAATCTGTTGAACGGTTGCAAAGTTATTAAGGTGCAAAATTTTAGGTTTAACATGTAAATGGCTCCTCAACCCTAACTACGGTAGCACTACCGTGCTACCATAAATGTTTTTTAATGTAATTCTGTGTATATCCACATGCCACAGAAATACCAGTGTTAATTTAAGGGGACAGACTGGAAGGATTTTCAAAAAAGAGTTTGACTTTCTTTTAACCTGCAGGCCAGCCTTGCTTGCAAGGAAAATTACAAGTTATTGGCAAAAAGCTTGTGGATAGCTGGTCAAAGAGTCTTCCTATAAGTTAACTACCCAAGGGAAACAGTAGTAATAAAATGTCAGGAGACTGTCCGTTTTACTTCAAGAAAAAGCAGAATGCTTTGATCCCAGGAAAATGTTAACAGTATACTTCATTTTACGAGGTAATAGGAAAGAACACATCTTTCTAGCATACCTGTATGAAATTCCACTTACAGGAGTTATGATTCTAAAACTTGGGTTAACTATGGGAATCTGAGCCATCAAAGGTTATCAGGAAAATATGATTTTGGGAAAGAGTGCCACCATTTGGCCTAAAAGTTGTGGGACTTTAACTCACTATTTCAGGGAGTGAAACCAGAGGTATAAATAGCCCCAAATCAGGGCATTTTGAGACACTTTCTCATCTGGACTACACCTGACACACATAAGCCAAATTGCTGAAACCCAGTGTGGCTACAAGGACTAAAGAAACTGAAAACGTTCATCCACTTTTATGAACTTCAAAATATAAGGTAGACTCTTAGCTAACAGTTTTAGTACATTTACATGTATATATTTTTCCATTTTATTTCTGTATACTGCAACCCAAATTAGTATCCTCTTTTAGATGTACTTTATTTACGTATTTTTAGCAAAATAAAACCTTTGTTTTCTCTAAAGATATCTGCCTGAGTGAGGTTTTCTATATGTGTGTGTGTGAACTGTAGAACAGTATTAATAATCTGTAACAACTGTTAATTGCTGGGTCACCATAAGCAACCAACTCGAGTAAAGGCTCCATTAGGGATCTGAAAGGATAGGGAGAATACCAGAATCTCAGGGACAGGTCTGTAGGGAGTCTGAACCAGGCTGTTGTATGTCCTGTAGGGAGAAGGCCAAATCAGGCTTACGCTGCTACCCCCAAAGAGAGTGTGATGCCTGGGTCTTCCTCCTGTGTGTAATAGCCAAGAAATGGTTCATATCTGGCCACAAGACTTGAGACTAATATTGTGCCCTTATCCAGAGTTAAAGGGACGCTCTGGGTCCTTGTGGCTGAGGTGCAGTCGTGACCTCGACGAGCATTCAAAAAGGACGAAGAGGGTATCCCTTCCCCCCCCCATCATGGATTGCACTTAGGGGTGGGCACTGTGAGCTCAGTAGACCTGACCCCCAGGAATGGGTTCATGACACATGTGACCTCGCCTGACATGCCCACAAGTCCATTGGCTCACCAACTGGCCTTGCTAAATAAGTCAGTTCATAACATCTGTACAAGAGCTATTAGGCCTGCAAAGGGTAATTACTTTGCATCCACGCTCCAGAACAACCTTAACCACCCCTCAAAATTCTGGAAGGTCCTTCACACCCTCTTCTCCACACCCTCCCAGCCCTCTCCCCATCCTTAAGGTGAGCAACTCCCCCATCTTTGATCCCATAGCAGTTGCCTCATCTTTTCACCACTTATGCCCTCTCCCTCCTTCTCTTCACCTCCCCCTCCCCACACACCCCCATGTATCAATCCTCTCCTACCCTCTCCATCCCTCCTCCTCCCCCACTACTCCCTCGCCTACCCTCAGGGCCCTCCTAGGTCTTAACCCAAACAAAGGAGGGAGCCCTGATGGCATTGACTCCAAACTTCTCTCTCCACCATGCCAATTGCATTTTCCATCACCCACATCTTGAATTACTCATTGTCCCTTGCCTTAGTCTCTGATCTTTGGTAGAAGGCCAAAGTCACCCCTTCCAAAAGAGGGTGACCCCCTCCCTGGCAACTATCGCCCCACCTCCCTCCTCTTCTTCCCAGCTAACTTCAAGGACTCCTGTTCCTTTCCCAATGCTCCCCTTTCCTTGACAACACCTCCTTCTCCACTCCCTACTAGCCTGGCTTCAGGAAATTACACTCCACCACCTCCTTCCTCCTTAGGCTCACCGACTCCATCTTTTCTGGCGCAGATCAGGGGCTGGTCACTTCTGCCATTTTTGTCAACCTGGCCAAAGCCTTCACCTCTGTTGCCCACCCCATCCTCCTAAACAAGACTCTCCTCTTCCTCTGATGAGTGGCTTCACTTTTACCTTCAGGGTAGGACCCAAGCTGTCCGTATTGGTGATGCCATCTCCCCTCCTCTTCCCATCTTCTCTGGCATCGACCAAGGGTCTGTCCTTGGTCCTATCCTATTCTCCATCTTCCTGAATAACCTTCCCCTCACCTACTCCTCTATGTCTATTCATATGTATGCAGACAACATGGTTCTCTACACCTATGGTTCCTCTGCCTCTAACCTAATGACCAAACTCCAACTGGATTTCAACAATACCCAGCACTGGTTTGGGACCAATCAGTTGCCCCACAATGCCAAAAAAAAAAGTCACCATTACCTTTGGCACTAGGCAGAGACTTGCTAGGCTCTCCTCCTCCTGCCAGATCCTTGATGGTGTTGTGACTGAGGATGTCTCCTCCTTTAAATACCCTGGGGTATGGCTGCACTGTCAACTTGACTTCCTTATTTATGTGCATGCCATCCATCAGAAGCGGCACCCTTAACTTGGGGCACTTTACAGAAACGAAGCAAGTATCCTGCTTCCTGCCCATAGAAAGATTGTCATAAAGAAGATTCTACTCATCTTCGATTACAGCAATACTATATATAGCACTATTCCCAAGTCCACCCTTGCCAAGCTGGATCCCCCTTCTTTCACTCCTTCTGCCACTCTGACCTGGATCACTTCCCCAGAACCTACCCGTTCCCAGTATTCCTTCCTCTGCATGCCCTCATTTGATGCCAAGCGCCTCGCTCACTATGCCACCTTAGTCTCCAAATTCCATCTGGGCTCCTTCCCTCACCTTTCCTTCCTCCTCTCCTCCCCTTCTACTCCCTTCGCAGCTCTAAATCCTGCCCCCTTCCGTAAAATCCTCTACTGGACAAGCTGCTTTCTCCTTCCACTTTCCCAAACTTTGGAGCACTCTCCCCTTTGTTATTCACAATGCTCCCTCTTCCCTATCTTTAAAATCCCTCCTCGGTGACTTTGCTACCCACTCCTGCAGTTGCCACTGATCCTAGGCTAATACCACTACTCCTCCCTCCATACTATTTCCTCTCCCTACTGCCCTGGTTGGTCCACTATTCTCATTAACTTGCCCCCCCCCCAGTTGTACTCATAATCTTCCTTCCCTCCCTCATTTTGATGCCAGTTGTCCTTTGCTGAACTGTTGCTATTGATATGCTAGGTTTTGACCTACTTGCACATTGTGCTTCCTCTGGCCTACTGTGCACTTTTATTATTTCTATTATCATTATTACTATTATCGTAACATGAATTGTAATAAGGTGTGTTAGATGCTGATGGTAGCTTGTCAATTCGTGAACCAGATTTGTCCAAATGTGAATTTTGGATCAAATTAAAATCACCTCCTATTATAACTGTAACATCACTGATGTAACTTATTACTGCACTCTCCACATCCTATTTCCCCCTGATACACATGAGGAAAATTATTTTAGCTCAGTATATTTTTACTGGTGAAACTCTTGTAATAAATACTGTGAATCATAACCAACATTTTTATGTCCCCAATAGGCATGAATTTTGGGGGAATCATTTGTTTTTACAGATTACAAGTCAAACTTATTTTTTTATCAGAAGAATATTACCCTCTGTTTCCAGCTCAGGAAAAGGCTTCAGTCGATTTCTCATCTTGTTCTCAGTAGATTCTATGAATGTGACTGGGATTGGATGGGGCCCCAAGGATTCCCACAGGTCTCGTGGGATCTTCTCTCCCAAGCTGTTCCAAACAACGATTACTTTGTGAAGATGTGGTACAGCTTGATAGTGATTCAGAAGCTTTAGCAGCAAGTCTGTTCTGTTGTAGGTCTGCATGATAACAGTAAAGGAATCCTCAGGATGAATTTGTGGTTCCTTCTCCCTCTGAAACAGATTAATTTCATTCTCCTTCACTTTTGGAAGCAAAGCAGTAAGCGAAACCCCAACTATAAGCAGCATAACTGCAAGCATCATACAGATGCGGAACATTCCTCTCTTAAACATTCTTCCTTGTAGCAGACAGATACGATAGTACAGCCTTCAATGAAACAGAAAAAAGGAAAAAAAAAATTTCAGGACTTGAATTTTCACATGGTAATTTAAAGAGCACCAATCATTGCTCAACTTAAAAAGTCCCCCCACCCGGAAGGCAAAGACAGCCTTACCTGCCTCTTGGTCAGCCTGCTTTATGTTTATAATTTTCTAGTACGGTATTTTAAGATTGAAAGGGACTGGATTTTGGCTCTGTGGATCTGGCAACCTGATTCCTTCTACTTGCTGATTGACAACATCAACATGTGTGTCAAACTTTTGAGAGGTAATATATTGTGGAGCATGACACAGTGTTCTTCATTGAAGTAAATGGCACATTTTTTTCAAGGACCATTATTTTATACTTTACAGTCCTGATAGCTTAAAATCAAGTCCACTACTCAAAAACCATCTAAAATGTATTTGACACAAATCCCTATAATTACTTTTGTCAACAGCACTGATGTGGCCCCCTTCAAACTTACCTTGCAAAATAATGAGGGGAGAGAGAGAGAGAGTGTTTAAGGTAAGATCCAAATGTATGCCAAATATACAGAATGCAACTCTTAAAACCTTTCAGAAACTCATTT
The DNA here is from genome assembly GCA_016271365.2 of Neoceratodus forsteri. Lineage (NCBI taxonomy): Eukaryota > Metazoa > Chordata > Ceratodontiformes > Ceratodontidae > Neoceratodus > Neoceratodus forsteri. Next base: position 761,155,322 of record CM028136.1, read on the forward strand.
GCAAGGATATAATGGAACTTTTGCAAAGAACAAAGACAATGGCATTCTGCAACATTACCCTCCTTGACAGAACAGCCTTGGAGGAACTGGACAAAATAGAAATACTGAGATCAACAATGCACACGGTGGGGGGTTAATGCAATAAAGAGCAATATGAATACATGATATGGTTTATTAAAATATAAACTTTGGAATATGTCCTTACATTTAACTATTTTGTTCCAACAAAATCGTTACTTGCAGACACAGGGAATGGTGATGGGGGCCTCAATGGTCCCACCCCCCACATGCAAATTTCCATACGGTAGCTTGGAAGGAGAGATTTATCCTAGACAGAACTGGCAATTTTATTTATTTTATTTATTTAGGGATTCAGATCATACCTTTGAGCTCAGAGCTCTTTTACAAAGGTTCCACGTCAAACAGTGACAATGACAGCAATAACAAACAGTTTACCTACAATACTCGAATAGTAGGTAGCTAGTATACAGTAAGGATACAATGTCATTCATAGTACCAATGGTGATAGTACAGCGTCAAGAGCATTCAACTAGGGTAAAGGACAGTGTTTATATGTAGCGAAGGAGATAAACAGGTGTGACACCTTGTGTGAGAGTCCAAGGAGGAGTCAAGGTGAGGGGGAAGGGAGACGGGGGTGGGCAGCCAGAAGAAGTGGCTTTGTCTAGGAGGTTGGGGAGGTAGTGGTAGTATGTTGGTTTTAAGGTTGATCCAGTGGGAGAAAAGGCAAAGGGGGGAGAGGAAGACAGAGGGATAGGGCAATAGGGAAGAGTGGGTGTAAAAGGAAAGGGAAGGAGAGTGTGGGTGAGTGGCATTATGGGTGTTAGAGTCCTAGGTGGCAGTCACAAACTGTCCTAGTAAGAAGGTGTTGCCTTAGGCTATTTTTGAAATTAAGTAGATGCATTGGGAGTTGAATGCACTGATTTCATTGAGCCATTGGGGGCCTTAAAGTTGAAAGCACGCTGTCCCGGCACAGTTCAACGGAAAGGTGTTGATAGGGCCTCTCATCCTGCCTCTGGTGGTATAGCTGGTAGCACTTGGTGTTAGGATGCTAGAAATGTATGGGGCGGTTTTACCCATTAGTGCCTTTTTTCCAAGGAGACATGTTTGGAATATAATCCTGTTCTTTAGTGGCAGCCAATAGGTCTCCTTGTATAAGGAGCAGGTGTGGGTATTTCGATCTGCAGCCATTGTGAGCCTACATGCCTTGTTGAGGGCAATGTGAATCCTTTTTAGTGCAGTGTCTGTTGCTGTGCCATAGACCACCAATCCATAGTCGATGGTAGAAAGGATGGAGCTGGAGACTGAGAGACGTAGGGCCTCTGGAGTGAGATACTTTTTATGCCTATATAGTACACCCAGCTTGGTGTTCACTGCCTTTACCACTGTGTCGATGTGTTGGGTGAAGGTGAGGCAGTCATCAAAGGCACATGACATTGTCTTACGGAAAAGTTACACTGATGCTGTCCTGTGTGTGCAGAAAGGTGAACGAGAGGAGAGTCAGTCATTTACTATTTAAAATTCAAATGTTCAAAGCTCCACCATCTCAATCATAGACTATGGTCTAATTGTCTATGGCTCAGCTACTACCATTGCACTAAAGCGCATCTCAACAGCACTAAACAAAACCTGTCAACTCCTCACTGGAGCACAGAGACGGACCCACACTTGTGACCTCTACAGGGAAACCGGTTGGTTGCATCTTTTTAATCGCCTCATGTATCTCACCTGCATGATGGCAAAAAAATCAATCTTGGGACTCACTCCTCCATGTATCCGGGACCTGCTCTGCCTGAACAATGGCACTCGTACCACCAGAAGATCTGACTACCAACCTTTCCTTGTCCCTAGATGCCGGACTGCTCAGGGACAAAGATCTTTTACATACCGTGCCCCTACCTGGTACAATGCCCTTAACCTGCCCTCCCTATCCTCCACGACATTGGGAGCTTTCAAATCCATACTTTACGCTCACCTCACAGCCTCCAGCTCCTGTGACTGCTTTGACTAAAGTCTCATCCACTGAGTGCACTTACATTTGTTTCATTCAACCACCATGGTCTCCTCTTTGACAAAGACAACCTGAGCATCACTAACCTGGTTCTGTCTGCTCCTAAACTTCTTATTTCTCCCTCCCTTCCCTCTTAAGCTCTCCAATCCTTATTCCTTGCCCTTGACACTGCCTCCGAGTTCCTTTTTCCTTTCTGTACATAAATGTTACTGTTTAAGTTGTGGCCTTGTTAAACGGCTTACTGATTGTTTGTAACACTGTCTACTATGTTTTTGTACTTAATGACGTGGAACCTTTGTAAAAGAGCCTTGGCTCAAAGGTATTAATTCCTAGAACAATAAACTTCAAACTTCAAAATAACAATCGAATTTGAGATTCACTGAAGAATAGGACACAAAAGTAGTGATTTGTTTAGATCTGACTCTTAAAGGTCCAAATGGACAATTTATAAAAACAAAAGGATTTCATAAGAAGACACCAGCCAACAGTATTTTACAGGTGAATATACACACCATCCACGTTTAATCTTGTCAATACCATACAGTCAATTTCTTAGACTGAAAAGAAATTGTAGTACACAATGTGACTTTGAAGAGCAGAAATGAAGTGAAGGCTTCTGGAAAGGGGTTATAAATTTGAAAGATGCTTCCTTTATAAAGGCTGATGAGAAGGACAGTGTTTATTAGTTCCCAAAAATAAAACAAAAGATAGCCGTGAACCTATAACCTTCTGTACTGAATACAATAATAACTCAGTGAAAATTGGAAGTATAGTTAAAAACCACTGGAAAATTCTTAAAAGTGACAAAAATATCTCAAAAATGGTAATGGATAAAACTAGAGCAAGTTTCTCTATGAAACTGAATATTGAAGATATGATTACATCAGGTCATTATAAACCCCAAACTCTAAATAGGTCACAATTTATAACTGTTTTACCTCACCAGCCCAGTAAGCATATATGCAGCCATCCCCTTTTTCCAGGTCCCTCCCCTTTCTCAGTTTTCCTTTCTATTGTATTTCTCATGTTGACTTATCACTTCAAGGGAACTTTGTTTCAAAGACTGGTGGAGTAATATCCCTCTATTACTAAGATAATTTGTTTATAATTAATAACAAAGAATGAATAATTGTTCATTTTTATTTGTTTCTGTTATAAGTTATTCAAGTAAGGTTATATTTGCTTATCTTCCTTTTAGGTTAATTGTATGTGATTATTGTATTATAATAACTGGCTTCCCCTTTTTCCCCATACGGAAATCATGGTGTAATTTGCTGTTATAAAGTGTTTATAATGGCAAACACACGCAAGATTTCCCTTGCTGTGCGCATGCTCAGGTAGCAGCGCGACCAGTCGAGACCGTTCACCGCTTCCATCTCGCCTGACACAGAGCCGCCAGAAGAACTCAGCGGTAAGTTCTTTTCTTTTTTCTCCCACATACACTGGAAACACATAAAAACCTGCTAAAACAAACAAAAAAAGGTTTACAATCCGGCAAATCTCTGCACCGGGCTAAAATGAAACCACACCGCGGATGCACCGGAAGCTCTTTATTTTATATAATTGCTCAGGTGAAAAAGGGAAACCCAGCAATTATATAAAATAAAAAAATGGAGTCTGCGTATCAAACTGATTTTACACACACTCTGGGTTGTGGGATGCTTTTTCACAACCCCTCGGGCTTACTGGGTTTATGTAGCATCATTATTCCGGTGTGTGTGTAAATCATTACACACCTTACCCATACTTTATTCTCTATGTTGTATTTGTGGTTTATTGATGGATTTACTTTTGTCCATTGCTTTTTAATTCAATGCAATAAAATGTTATTGATAAAAAAAAATATATATATGAACCCCAAAGACAGGAAAATCCCCCTTGGTTGAAAAAGTTTCTGAAAGGCTTACATTCATACAAAAACTACAACAGATACAGATACTGCATACAGGGTAAAATATTTAAAAATGTTAAAGATGAAACAAAATGAAACAAGATGGAAAAAAAATAAAAGTGAGACATTTCATTTGCAACACGTTTAGTTGTTTATGCAGTGTGATGCTCATGTTCACTTGTCTGTATTGGACAGACTACTCAGAAGTTCAAAGAGAGAATCCAACAACAACTGGGAAATAGCCTACATGCAAATAAGGAGAAGATGTGATGCTATTTTGCCAAAAAAATGTTATTCGGATCCATGAAGCTTGAAAGGGAACTGACCATGTAGCTCCATTTAAATTTGGAGGATATAGAATTAAAAGACTTCTCCAGCTCAAAACATGTACATTTCTGATGGACAGCAGACTCCAAAAAGGTCTTAATGGCAGGCTAGATTTGATGCTCTTCAGACAGTTTCAGATACAGCCAGCCAAGGGACAGCATGGACTGCGAGAGCCTGTTAAAGGTAACAGCTCCCTTCTCTCCGGCAACCTTATGCAGGGGTGTTAGCCCGTCGACACTTCGCGTCAACTGCCCCGCCCATACACCCACCTGCATCCTTTAATATATAGATAACTTCCTGTTATGCCACCCACCCACCCAGGTGCATCCCTTAATATATAGGTAACTTCCTGGCACGTGACCCCTCAGACTAAGTGTCTACTTTTCCCTTAGCAGCTTATCATCTCTTGCCACTAGGTGGTAGCACACATCTCCTCCCACTCCCCCACTACTTTCATCCTTTACCTCAATTCTCTTCCTCGACACTAGGAGGCAGTGTTTCCCTCTCCCTCTACCCCCCATTCTTTCTACACCCCTGCCCAATATTTTCTCCCCGACTCCCCAGTCTTCCCTCCTGTTTTTCCCCTGTATTGACTGCTCTCTCTCAGTCCTCCCAACCCCAGCCTCGAACCCTGTACTTTCTGCACTGAGGCCATACACCCTACCACTGCACTACTGTAGCTGCCCCACTAGTGAATTATCTTTTATACCCTTTCTGTTGTGATGTCACACTGCCCTCTACGTATGGCCCCTCTTCCACTCACTCCTGTCACCCTCTTTCTCCTTATGGCTTATCTCCTCTGGTCCCCCCATAGCCCAACCCAGCGGGGTGCTCCTCCCCTCCCAACACACCCACCACACGTCACCCTCACCTACTTGCCTCCCTCCCACTCCCACACCCAGGGTCCTCACCTCCCACTTCTATAATCACCACAGCCACCCTGGCCTCCCTTTATCTCTCCATACCCCACGTCGCCAATCCCTATCAGTACCCACATGCCCACCTCGCACCACCACACAGGTCATCACCCACTAAGACACCTGCTGCTACATACCCTCTCATTACTCCTCATGTCTGGCAACATACACCTAAACCACAGACCCCCCCCAGGTCTGCAAAGCCTGACCCCTCCCCACTAGGGCTGCGCATAGCCTTCATGAATATCTGCAGCCTTCCAAAGAAATGTGATTGCCTCCAGCCCTGGATGGCACAGCACCAGCCTGATATACTCTCCTTAGTGGAGACCTGGCTATCCAAATCCACTCCTGCCTCTGTAATTTCTATCCCTGGCTACACATTGCACCAGTCCGACAGAGTCAAGAAACATGGGGGCGGCTGTTCACTCTACCTCCACGGACATGCCCCGAAGGCTGGAACACAGGCACTATCCCTCAATATCACGTCTGGCACCTCCATGACCCCTCTGATTATCACAACAGTCTATATCCCCCCACCCCGAGACCAGAAACCTGCATTCCAATCTACACTAGACTACCTCTCCCCCCCCAAGTCCGAATAACTAATCCTTGGGGACTTCAACGTGAACTGACTCTCCCAAACTGCCTCCCTATACAAAGACGCCATAGCCGGACTCGACCTCACGCAGCTAGTTACACACCCCACACGCATTAAACCCACCATGGGCACCACCACCCTGCTGGACCTCGTACTCTCCAATCTGCCCCATAAAATCATCAATTCCACTGTACTCCCCAATGCCCTCAGTGACCACTCCCCCGTCCTATGCACCTGGTCCTGCAAGGCTGAGAAAACTGCCCCCAAAACAGTCTTCTGCCAGCTACTCAAATCTGGTAGGCTAGGCCCTCTCAAAGACTTCCTCTCCAAATGGGACTGGTCACCTGTTACCTTGGCCAGTGATATCGACACAGCCCTTGGCTATTTCATCCACTCATTTAACCATGCTTGCGATATTTATGCCCCCCTCACCAAACGCACCTATAAGGGCCCTAACACCCCCTGGTTATTACAGGCTCTACTAAATATGATGCAGCTCAGAGATAACCTGTGGCAAAAAGCCATTGACTCCAGAAAGCCTGCTGACAGGCAAAGTTACAGTGTGATACACAACAAATGTACCTGGGCCATACGCAAAGCAAAATCTGACTACTTCAAAACCTCCCTTACTGCCACCTGGGGCTCCGGCCTCAAGTTCCGGGATAATATGAAGGTTATCACCGGTACATCCACTACCCCCCCAACACAAATAAACATCAATGGCTCCATAACCTCTGACCCCAAAAGCGTCGCCGACTGTCTAAACTCCTCCTTCTCGGACCTTAGCACGGTCCTGCCACCCAGCTTCTTTGATCCCACAGAGCCCCAACCCCCTTTCCGCTTTAGAGCCCTCACTCCCCTAGAAGCCAGACCATACCTTCTCAAAGCCCTAAATGGCTCCTGCCACAGCAACGACGCCCTGAAACTCAAACTGCTACACCTAGTACTAGACATGGTCCTCTCCCCCTGTTTGCTCAATTGCTCTCTCTGCCGTAATAAATTCCCCTCGGTCTGGAAGATCTCCATCGTCACCCCCATCCACAAGAGCGGAGACTGTCTCCTTCCTGGGAACTACGCCCAATATCCATCCTCCCCCCCCCCAAAGGCCCTCAAAAGAGTTGTCTCAGACCAACTCACTGACTACCTTGCCAAATATGACCTTCTCACGAAAGAGCAGCACAGCTTCCGGCGGGGTCATAGCACGTCCACTGCCCTCTTGGAGTTTACTAGCTTCATACACGATGCCCTCGACAATGGGCAGCTAGGCGGCTACGCCTTCCTTGACTTGTCAAAGGCTTCTGATACCATCAATCACACCCTCCTGCTAACTGTGTTCTCCCACCTGGGCCTCTCCCAAGATGTCACTGACTAGTTTAAAGACTACCTATCCAACCATACCCAATGGGTTAGAATCTGTAACACTCTCTCTAGCCCACTCCCTATTCTCTCTGGCGTTCCACAGGGCTCCATTTTGGGACCCCTCCTTTTCAGCTTTTTTCTTAACTCCCTCCCTAAGTCATGCTCGCGTAAAATCCTCCTATATGCCGACGATGTGGTGCTCTACTCTACTCTGCTCATTCTGACCCCCCCTCCCTCCAGAACACCTTCACAATTGGCTGAATCCTGGTTCGTTGACCACAAGCTCATATAAAATCAAAAGAAAACCAAGATACTGCTGTTTGCACACCCCCAGAGCAAGCACAGCGAGTCCTCCCTCGATATACTTACCAGCCTCCCCCAACCTCTTGAGCAAGTGAATGCGTTTAAGTACCTGGGAATCACCCTCGACTTCGCCCTCACCTCCCATGATCACATTCACCTTCTTAGTACAGCTGTCAACTCTCATACTGGCATTCTCTATCACCACAAGAGCTGCCTCCCCCTGAAGCCCTCCACCTCACTAGCTCATCCTCAATCCTAGCCCTTATAGACTACAGGATCGTAGTCTATGGTGCAGCTGATAACACTGCATTGCAAAGAATCAAAATCTCCCTAAATAAGGCATGCTGACTAGCCACAGGCTGCCCAAGACTAATCCACACCTGCATGCTTTATAACATGGTCATCTGGCTCAACTTTGAGGGACAGCTCAGGTAACAGACCAGTCTAATCACCTGGAAAATCACTAATGGTCTGGTCCTACCTGGGCTCTCCCTCCTCATCAAACACTCTCCCAATTCCATTGCCACACATAGCTCAACCAAATCCAACCTTCTAGTCCCACGTCGTAGGACCACCCCGGCCCAACATCCTTTTACCTACAGAGCCCCCACCTGGTTCAACTCCCTCCCCAGTCCCATCTCCCTTGAACTCAAACTTGGGTGTTTCAAGTCCCTCCTCAGGGACCACCTACTTGCCTCTCACTCCTGCAATTGCCCTGGTTAACACATCTCCCAGCAACCTTGTCCTCGACAAAGGACTCCTGTTCTGCCTACTGCTCTTCTGCTTAAACCCAGGCAATAGTGAGTCAACACGCTATCTACACTCCCATCTCCCTTGAACCCAAACTTGGGCATCTCAAGTCCCCCCTCAGGAACCACCTCCTCGCCTCTCACGCCTGCATCTGCCCAAGTTAACACATCTCCCTGCAACCTTGCCCTGGACAAAGGACTCCTGTCCTGCCTTCCTCTCCTCTGCATTAACCCTGGCATTAGTGAATCAACACCCTAATTGAAACTGATGTGCCAGTGCCTAATTTTTGTCTTTGCCCTACCATGAATGTATTCCCACACCTAATGAATGTACCATCCAGACTGTGTATATCTAATTGTATTTCCATGCACTTGAATGTATTATCACGCCTAATGACTGTACCAACATCATATTGTATATTGTACGTGCCCGTCTTGTTTCCCTATCATGTGGAGCCTTTGTAAACGAGTCCCTGACTCAAAGGACTGTAATTCCGATACTGTTCAAACAAATAAAATAGATCTGATGCCTTTCTTATAAAATTATAAAATTCTGAAACTTTTGCTCTTTGCGTACAGACCTACTGTATTTAAAGGTGCTTCTAGTTACAATAATGAATTGTTTAAAATTATAGCTGATAGAACTCAGACAACGTAGACACTATAATATGTTTTTTAATTTTAGGATTATGGGGTAAGGTAAGAATGTAACAGAATATAATCTGGGTATACTCCTGAATAGATAACTGTTCGTAAGGGGTTGTATAAAGTTAAAATGTTGTTAGTGAAACCTTACATATCATCAAAAAAAAAACAACACTTTTTTTCACCCAGAGCAGGATAGCCAGTTAGAAGTAAAACTGTGGTTAACATTGTGTGTTTTTTATTAAATAATGTGACCAACGCTTGCTGTTCTATTAGAAAATACAAATATAAAACTTATCATGTTCCTGTATATTTACCTTTTGGTGGAGAGTCCCCTATTAATAAAAGGACAAAAAACATAGAAAACAAAATCTACCTTATTGATATCTGTAATACGTCACATGTTCCCATTTGTAATAGTTTTCAAGTATGTTAGCACTATGGGCAAATTGTATAATGTTTTATATTATTGTTAGTGGTATTAAAAGATATATTGAATTGTAATATCAATAATGCTGACTGACTGAAAGTTTCTCCATTATAACTTAAGAGCCACTAAAATCAACAGGGAAATTGTTAAAGTCCTAGTGCAATTCAATTTGGATTTGGCACCCCCTGTGGGATGCAATACCATCTATGTAAAATAATTTTTTGGATAAGCTGGTAGTGATGGTCCCTGAAACTAGTGTGTTCCCTGCTCAACAGGAAGTCATTTTTAAAGGGGCTGATGGTGAGAGAGAGAGAGAGAGAGCGCTACTAGCTGCCGGATGCCGCTCTGCTGAGGAGAAGTAGAGAAAGCAGGGGTTGTACAAAGCTCATTTTCACTCTGGAAAAGGTATGCCACCATTGCCACAGTCCAACGTGAAAAGTGTGTAACCCTTTCCAGTCTATCTTGATGCAGTTTGTTTATTCTGCTCAGTTCTTTGCTGCTGCTTTCTCTCCCCCACAGAAGCCAGGAGTCCAGTAGGTGGAGGAGCCTGCTCCCTTGGGAGAGATGGCAGGTAGTCCTGCGGACGACCATCCGCAGAGAAATTCGGCAATGCAATTGAAAAAAACATAAAACATTTCAAGCATCTGTCAAGCTCAGTATACGCTCCAGATTCTTCAAGGTGTTTTATGGATATACCGACCTATGGTGAAGAACGGACAAACAAATGTTCTGAAAAATTTATTTGGACTTACCCGAATTGCCTTCTTTCTGCCTCTTTTGGGCTTCTGAGCCTACTTCTGAAGAGCCTGCCTGCCTGGTGGTCTGGTTGTGTTTTAGTTTAAACTTTTTGTATTAAATTTTTGTTAGTGAACCCAGTTGCTTGGCTTGGGAAGTCGAGCGTGGTGCTGCATTTTACTGTTCATTCTCGTTTCAGCTATTTTTAGCTGACTTCAGTTTTAACACTTCCGAGGGGTGTCTAAATTACTTTTTTGAGTTAAAAGAATATATCAGAGTCTTAATTTTAATTTTACTAGATTTTAAGAGTAAATTCAATTCTCTAGAGCTTTCTGGTAACGTGACATATTTTGTGACCGCATTCAACTCAAAAGCGCATGCATGGCATTCCTAATATTGGATGTGCCATTTTAGCACACTAACGAATTGGAGCTGAAGCAGGACACAGGATGCTGCACCGCTTTACTGGACTTATTTTGCTGAACTTGCTAAAATGATAAGATATCTTCAGCAACTCATTTCAGCTTCCTCAGTTTTAAAAGTAGTAGCATTTTAGTCTTTTTTTTCTTTTTGGGTTTTAAATTCAGTTCTCGCAAGGCTTAAAACCCATTCACTCAATCATTGTTTTTATTTTTAGGATTTAACTTCATGATCTAGTGTGATCAGTGGTCTGGTCGTAGTACTCCACTGTAGAACATGTGCTGATGATCGGAGCTTTGGAACTTCGTAAAAAAGGCCAAGATGGAGTAAGCATTAGATTATTTTTGTGCTTAATACTTAATAATGATGGTCTGACCCTGAAATTTCAGGTGTCAGCTGTTGTCAAATCCTCTTTCTATCATCTGAGGACTATCGCCCGGGTGAATCATCTGATTCCCCAGGAGGACCTTCCAACTTTGGTCCACGCCTTTGTCACTACCAGTCTGGACTACTGCAATTCCCTCTACCTAGGGCTACCGGGGGTTGATATCCGCCGCCTTCAGCTGGTGCAGAACACTGCAGCTAGGCTTTTGACTGCGACTCTTAGAACCAGTCATATTACGCCTGTGCTTCGAACTGCACTGGCTGCCTGTTCGGTGGCGGATCACCTTTAAGGTTGGTTTACTAACCTTTAAAGCCCTACACGACCAGGGACCCGGTTACCTGAAAGATCTTCTGATTCCCTATTGCCCCTCAGTCCCTCCGTTCATGGCGAGGATTGCTAGAGATTCCCAGGGTTCGTCTTAAGTTATCAGGATTCGTGCCTTTGCTTCCTTTTCGGCTCCAACCCTGTGGAATTCTCTACCTCGCTGGTTAAGAGAATGCCCAACCGTTGATAGTTTTAAAAATGCTTTAAAGACATATCTTTTTACCCTGGCTTATTTGTCTTAGTTTTGGTCGTTTTAATGTTTGGATTTTATTGTTCTATTCATTTCTGTACAGCGCCTTGATTTTGAAAGGCGCTTTATAAATAAAAATGACTTGACTTGACTTAATACGGATATCCTTTTATATTTTAATACGGGCATTTACACACCCTTCGAGTTAGAGTTAGACTGCTTTATTAGGGTGTTACCAGGGTGTTATTAGCGTTTCAGTATCTGTTTATCTTGATTTGTTTTAGTTAGGTGCTCTTCTGTAAAACAACATATAGATTTATAAGTTGTTATTATTGTTTTTTTTTTCTTTTCTTTTTTTAAAGCAGTCTGCTGAAAATTGTGGAGCTTTCTGCAGACAGTGTGCTTATTCTGGTCCTGGCTTTGGAAACTTGGAGACGGTGGCCAAAATACAAAACCAAATAATCTGGGAGGACACTCTGGACTTGTATTTTATTCTGGACTCATACTTCATGTCGTCAAGATACTCGGTCTGTTGTCTCAGATTGCATCTTTACATTAATGAAGGCCCAGATAAGTACTGTATTGTCACTTTAACCTGAAATTGCTGAGACAACAGAAGATTTTGTCAAGAAATTTAAAGATACAGAACACATTCTCTGCTACATCATCTTAACTGGTTTTAGACCTTAATCTAGTAATTAATACTTTATAGTTATTTATGAACATAAATATACTTATAGCTAACAGTTCATCATTTGTATCTTATATAAATTCTGTGTTTGGTTTTTAAGGCACAATTGATTCACTGTGCCGAAATACTGCACCTATTTCATTTATTTCACAATGTGTACCTTAAAAATGCAATAATCTATCTTAGCCACTTTAACAGAAAAGAGATTGATACTGATTCTAGTGGCTGCACCTTGATAGTGCAGGTTAAATATATCAGATTGATAAGCCAAGCACATCTAATTTAAATTCTGTTATAGCTTGACTCACCTCCTGTTGTACATAAGTGAAATTAGACTGTCTTATAATGGTGAACACAAGAAATGGATTATTAGTTTCTCCAAAACAGAGGTTTAAAAGGAAAGTTAATGGCAAAAAGAACGAAAAATCAGATGAGCTAGAGGAGACAGAAATAAAGAGGGATATTAAGAGGAAAGTTAAGAATTTTCAAACTAAAATCACATTTTTTTTTTTTGAAACGGTCTCCCCAAATTAACAGAGATAGTTCAACTCCTGTCATCTTAAGTGAGTATGGTGATACTGAGACCACCTTTGAGAAAAACAGACAAGATAATATGGAAGTGGGGAATTCTGCTCCTCCAGTACTAAGTGAATTCGATCAACAAATGATCACATTAGAAGAATATAGCACCAATAGTTGGACTGAGGACTCTGTAAGTTCAGTTGAGTCCTATGCACAACCATTGGCAGGGTCGGACTGGTCTGGCCAGATACCTGGAAATCTCTGGGTGGGCCCCCCTCAGCCGTGTATACACACACACACACACACACACACACACACACACACACACCTGCTGTGGAGGGGGGCACTGGGGCACACATTCTGAATTCAAGCCCCGCTGTCGCTAATAAAATACTACCCCCAGTTAACAGCCGCGAGCCAGCTGCAGTAGTTTCCTTGGGGACTGTGGCCCTTTGTTCCGCGTACCGATTCCAATAGATGTGGGTGGGAGAGGCAGGGAAGTCAGTCAATCAAGGCAGTGCTAGTAAGTTTAAGTTTCAGACACTGTCTGACTGTGCGTTGCAATGGCAGTATAAAGATGACTGACCACACTGACTTGAAAACTCGGCTCCACAAATTGGCTGGGTAGGTTGCGGCGTGTTGGGGAGGGGAGCTGGGCACAGGAATGGAAAGGCAGAGCTTCTATTGGCTGTGTGGAATTACTTGCTGGATTGTTGGCAAACAATGAATGCTATCAGCCGTGCCACGTCACCATGCTGCTCAGGACTAGACTAGCCTGTGACGTGACATGGTGCACCAGTGCGCGGGCCCTTAAAAAAACCAAGATTAGTCTTATTTTTCCTCCCTCCACCGCCAAGCGATCGATCAAGGAGCCCTGGCCGGACTGAGCTGCTGAGTTAGGGCAAGTTCCGAAGTGAACAGAAGGAGATCGGGTTGATGGAAGGACCACACCACAGTCCAGAAGCCAAGTCCAACAAGGGTGGTGAGTCTTCTTTTATCCTGGTCTGGGTGCAGTCAGTGTAACTGCAGTCTGCGGTGTGGTAAAGGACAGTGGGTCTGCCAGGATGGGGGGGAGGAGGAGTGTGCAGTCACCAGGCAGTCGGTCGGACCAGAAGTGGCATACAGTAGTGGATTAATTGAAGTCGGCATCTGGGCCACCGCGACATGACCTGGTGGCTGTGTGTGTTGATGATAAATTAACTACTACTCATCGCTGGCTGGTGTTCAATTGTTGTGATGATGTGCGTGACAGTGCCTAACTGAAAAAAAATGTGGTCTGCCACCTGGTGGGGGAGGGGGGTGGCATGGGGAGGTGGCGTGGACCACGTGGCATATGGCATCCCTGTGAGCATTCGGCATCATCCCATCCATCGCTTCTTGTCTGCGACTCTGCTGCCAGCTCATTTATTTTTTATTTTATTTATTCATTTGTTAACCAGGTAAATGACAGTGGACCAAAGGCCCCTTTTCAGATATGACCCGGAATTACAGGCTGGGAGTTTGGCAACTGAGTTTTTCTGTCCTTGGTCCAGTGGTGGAAATAAATTAAAACAAAGAGGGAGGGAAGCGGGAGTGGGTGCCAGTCCCTGAGGAAGTACCTCCCGGTTATGGCATGGACTGCATGGTGGGGTGGCCATGGCATCAGAGTCCGGCGACTAGGGGAGGGCTTACTATGGTACTTCAGTGACTAAAGTAGTATCCAGTGAGTGGTGACCACCGCAACTGTCCATTCCAGTCCACCATCTCTAAGCCAGCCCAGCCAGCGGCCTTTAAGAACTGATGTTGCTCCTTGCCCGTTTGTAAAAATGTCACCACCAGGAATTGAAAGAGTTGTTTGTTTAGGGGCCTGCCTTGGTGAGTACTCACTTTCTGTATTAAGGTGCAGTTTAACTAAAGACAAAAGTGCAAACTTATCTGTTCAGAAACACTTCCGCTGGACTTTTGCAAGCAAAAGAATGTGACTAAGAAATACGATATCCAGTGGTACAATATTAAGGATTCTTGTGTCTAGTCAAAAGTCCATTCAGAATTTTGGAGCAATCTCACAGCAGTCCAGTTAGATATAGGATTGTATAGTCATGTTTCCGATGTGCTTGATCAGCTCTTGCTGCAACTATGTCTGAAACTGCTTAGAGGTGAACTGTGGCCCATTATCCAAAAAGCTACTTCCTCTGGAGTCCACAGCAGCAAATATGTTATGCAAAAGCTCTTCGTTTTTCTGTTCCAGTGCTTAGCATTGGTACCATTTCTGTTTTGTCCTGAGTATGCATCAATTAGTAGTACATTTATATATCTTTTTATGCCAAATAGATAAGTAATATTTGTGTTGAGTATACTCAAAGGAGGCATACTGGAAACCTATTTGTACAGCCCAGAGCTTTAGCACAAGTTTTCCAAAGTGCCTACTTCTATGCCGTATGCAAAGTAAGACCTTTTGTACGGCAGTATGCACAATGTTTGAATATGTTGCACCAAGTATATTATGCCAATCATGTAACAATAAGAGATTAGTGCAAAAGAAATCTTAGTTATGAGTCAGATGTAACAGAGTGAAAGGGTGATGACTAGTGTTGTACAGCGAATCCAGTAGCTGGCACTGACTGAGTTCATTCTTTGCCGGGGCCGGGTCAGGTGGTGGATATGGTCCAAATGGAACAATGGGTGTGGAGGGAGGGGGCCAATGCTGGTGCCTGGTGCTATTGAGGTGGACCGTAACGTCTCTGTGGCATGGGAGTCGGCCTGTACCATCTGGTGACCATGACCACTACACTGCTCCACCTTGTCTTGCTGGTTGGTGTATTAATTGCTTATTTTCACCAACTGGGGGAAATACATATGATACAGTGCTGAACAGCAGCCAGGCAGCTGAGCTCTTCTGAGATGTCCTGGCTTGGCCTGTCAGGCCTTGGGGATAGTATGTTGGACTGGCAGATTTCTACATTCAATGCATGTCCATCTCAGGTATTTATCCAACTGACTGCTGTTATGTATTGGACTTACAGTCATAGAAAAGTTTCTCAGTACTGAGGTATACCTGGGTATACTGAGGCAGGATCACATTACAATCAATGCACGTTGCCTCAGTGGTACCTCAAGGTAGGAAACTTTTAGATAACTACCTCTGTATGCTGTCTTATGATGTTTGGTCCTATCACTTTTTCTCTAATTCATCCTTCCCCTTCGTACACCCCATTTCCCCCTGATTATGTGCATGAATTGATTGCCTGAGTGGTTCTGCTCCTTTGCAGTTTCATCTGCACTTTCTGGCACACTATATTTATGAAATGTAATTATATGCACTGTATTAGTACAAATTTTTTTATGCAGTCACCGTTCATTGTGTTGCCATCTCTGACAGACAGCTTTTAAAGCTTCACCATGGCACTTTATGCTCTGAGGATGACTCAATTGCACATCAAAACTGTTGCACAGGCACTACTGCTGTGGCACTGGCTGGCATGCATGGATGTGCGGGGGCACTTTGGTTTATTTTCCTAATTCATAGTCTGCCTCTTTACTGCTAGTTGTGCAGGACTTGGCAGATCTCGAGTTAGCAACCTTCCTTCAGGAAACTGACACTACTTTAGTCCCTGTTGGAAGCAGTGAGTGGGGATATGCCAACTTTTAACGGCCCACAGTGCTGTACATAGATTGAAAGCTGACACCCATGGTATTGTTTGGTTATCTTATTTGAAATGTGCTGACCCACTACTCTACTGCTGCCCTTGCATCACTGAATGCTTGTGGTATATATATCTGGCCACTGAGTTAGCACTGGAGATTATACAGATGGCTTGTTATAATGCGGGAAGAAGGAATGTGTCTGCTGTTACATGCTAACATGTCATTACCCTTGCCCAATATCTGGATGAGTCACCAGGGATCGGTATTCAATCCTTCCTGTGATAAAAAAGCATGTCTGATTCATAAGAAAAAGGGAATTTGTTTTTGAGATGCTTAAAGAGCAACTTTGCACTTTGGCATGTGCTTTCATGAATGAGATGTAAGGTGCTGACCCACTGCTGCTACCTGTGAGTACGAATATGTTTTGCTACTCTGATCCTCGCCTCCTTTCCAAGCCCTTAAGTTGGCACCCTACACGTCTGCCCTTGAAGCTGAAAGTTCTGTGCTGCTTGTCTCAGAGGCTGTACTTTTAAAGAGCTGGTGACACGTTCAGGAGAACTTTAAAGGAAGTTTCTGGCATAAGGTATTGGGCTTCATTGCCCAATACCTTATGCCAGTGTGAGCTAATTTATGCAAACCTTTTTTTTTGTTTGTTTGTTTTGTTTTTTTTACTCACTCTATTAAGTATACGAAGGGATCGTAGCTGGCTCTGTAGCCACCACCAGCCAGTACTTACAGCTTCTAGTATGCTGCTCCGCCTCACGCTCTGAGTTTTGTGACGTAGAGCAGGAGCTGGGGAAAGCCCTGTACTAGTCTACAGGGTGTTTTTTAAAACCAGTTTTATAACACTTTAAGCAATCTGAGAGGGGAATGAAAGCCACTGATCTACTATAGGGTCCCTATTAGTACAGCAGTTGCTTACATTGCTCTCTCAGATTGCTTAAAGCTTTACAAAACTTTTTTTTTAAAACACCCCTCAGACTTGTATAGGGCCCACCCCCCAAGGCCTCCCTGCTCACGTCACAAAAACGGAGTGGGGGGCAGAGCAGCCATACTAGGAAGCTGGAAGGGATCGGCTGGTGGTAGCTACAGAGCTAGCTACGATCCCTTCATATACTATACAGAGTGAGTAAATAAAAAAAAAAAAAAGGTTTTGCAAAAATAGGCTTACGCTGGCATAAGGTATTGGACTATGAATCCCAATATCTTATGCCATTTGGTTGGAAATTCTCTTTAACAAAACCTAATATTTAGACAGTCCAGCTTGTATTTCCAATTAGTGCTGTATTCCTCCTCCCCATTATTTATTACTGAGGTAATTTGTATGAAAACAGGATCTTTGCTCCTGAAGAGTTCATCTGTTCCTGCTTATTTCTCCCTACCTGAAGTCATGAAGCACTCTGTTAGTCAAGCAGTCACTTTTTTTTTTGAAATCGTAACTTTAAATAGTACTACAACCTTCTGAAATATCTCCCCCATTAAAGTCAATGGAGCATGCACACACAGCCTTCATTTTATGACATCACAAAACAGGGCTGCATGTGCCTGCGTGGGGATGTGGTGACAGTATCAGGAAGCGGCTCTGTTTGTAGCGGGATAAAAATTACGAGGGATATAACTTTTATACAAGGCTGAAAGAAACAGACTTCTGGGTACCCACCAACTCTGGAGCAGGCGAGGTATCGCATGGGGGCGATGTTCCGAAGTATGCAACTGCTCTTTTAGCAAATAAGGCATGACCAGGGATTAGATTAAGTCTTGCTAATCACCTCAGAGGGGGTGCAATGTGGCACGAGGCGCAGCAGAGTGCCATATTACCCCCAGGGGGTAAGTAGCAATCTAACTCCTGGGAGTGCCTTACTGCTATTCTAAAAAATGAGTCCAAAAGAATACATTTTGATTCCAGACACTTAGAGATTTTTAATTAAATGGTTCTTCCACCAACAGTTTAAGAATGCTGGTTCAAAATCAGAATGCATCATTCCAGTCATTTAGCAGTGCTAGAGGAAGGAATGCTAACAGGAAGAATCCCTGTGCCATAGTGATTAGGCTATACATGACAGTGTAACATTGATTAATGTAAGGCTGGCTCTGCATGACAGTGTAAAATGGATTAATGTAAGGTTGTTGGAATTGGTTATCGGGCTGTATATGACAGTGTAACACTGATTAATGTAAGGCTTCCTAACAGCCAGATTGCAGCATTTGAGACCATTTTTATAATTTAGTTTGGTACACCTTGTGGGCTCAGAGGCTCCAAATGGAGCCCAGAGTAAGAGGGCCTGTGGTTGGGTCACGGCTTATGGTTGACCAACAGCCAGCACTGTGGCTTGTGCAAGTTGCAACTGCAGAGCCAGCACACAGTCACAGTAGGAGTCAGTCCAACTCTGGAGAGGGCTGCTGGTATTGTTGACAGTGCAATGGTGGTGTGGGGCTTGATTTGGAGATAGTCACAGGCAGGGTAAACCAGGGGTTGAATGCAGCCACTAGCCAGTGTTCCTTATAACTGGGAAAACAGCCCCACAGACTTTATTACTGACTCAGCTGGTGTGCTTAGGGAAATATTACTTTCTCCACTACAAGCCCACAGGGCTGCTTAAAATGGTTTTACTAGCCTGCCCCATACAAAATCTACCAGCATTTGGCTAGTGGAACCATGCTAGTTTTGACCCCTGGTTTTGCTAAATCACTGCTTTTCATACATTGTCTGCATGCAATTCCAGGGGTTGGAATTGGCACTGGCCCACTAACCAAATGCTGGTAGATTTGGTATCAGGCTAGTAAGATTTTCCCTCAACTAGCCCTATGGGCTTGTACTGGAGAAGGTAACATCTCAGTAAGTACACCAACTGGGCCAGCTGAAAAGATGGTAGGGCTAGTCACTAGGCCTGTTGGCTGGTGACTGCAAAACTTGACCCCTGCTGTGCTGCGGACTGATAAATCCATCCAGAATTCCTATATGTTCTGTGTCGGCAGCTTAAGGGTTCATTTCCACCCCTGCAATCCTGACGTGGTTGTTAGTTCTTCTGATCCTTCTGGAGGGGCGAAGGGGGAAGGTTGGGCTCTTCCTCTGGGTGGCAAGGAATCTGGTGCTGTCGTGGAACTGCTTGTTTTGAATAACAGAAAAAATGCTGGTTTTCACTGTGAATTTTACAGTTGCATTAAAATGGGTGGGGGAACCAGATTTCAACCAGGCAGCCGACAGCCGGGCAGGATGGAGGTCAAGACTGTTGCCCACCACAACATCCTCAGCTGCTGACACTACAGCGCTTTCACATTTGAACACTGATGTTGTTGCACTGGCAAACCCATATGTGCATCCAGATTTGTGGAATAGTTATGATGGCAAGCTATTTTTTTCCCTGCTAACATCGGCATCATTTTATGGATTGAAACTGAAGAAACTGACCAGTACTATTTTTATTTGTTCATGATTTTAGTGTCACCTTTCCCAGTGAAAAGTGATATGGCACACATCAACATTAAAATGATCCATGTTTTTGCATGGATCAGCATAAAAACGATACATGTTTTTTGCTGTACAAGAGAAAGTTTAGAAGCCAAAATGGCTTAAGAGAAAAGAATCTTACAACGATGAAGCCATCCTGCAATTGCTGCAAGTGTGTGACTCCAATTTGATGTTTGTGAGACTACCCTAAAACATGTAGAGAGCTGAGAAAATAATTAGGTGTTCTATGGCTTTAGTGTTGCAGATAGGAAATTTTCAGTAGACTGGGAGAAGGAAAGATTTTTGTGGGATGTACAGAGCTTAGACATTTCTGGCACAAGTATAGATGTATACATGGCATAAAGCAACATGAAAACTCCGGTTTGCTTCAGTCACACACCAAGATACTTGGAAGGGGGCACTAACTTTAAGTAGCCAGTTTGCAGTTACATTTTGAAAGACTGGGCAGACAGAAAGAAAATGTTTAGTGGCACTGGTCACCCACTGCTACTGTTGCATGACTGTGCCATATAATTCAACATCGGAGTACTGTAATAGACAGATAAACAGCAGCAGAGAGGAGATTGTGGCAATGAAGGAAGAGACAGATCTTGGCGTAGTACAACATCAGTGATGGTGTGGCCTGACCAGAGGAGCTGAGCTAGCAAAGGTAAACCAGGTTGTAGTTTTGGTACAGTATGTCATTAGTCATTGTAGTTTTGGTACAGATTGTTGTCATTGCCTTTCTCAAGACTGAACAGTAGTAAACAAAACAAAAAATAGCAGATGATACCGGAACAGTGAGTGGAAGACCATCACTGCGTACATGTCAACAGAAGAGTAACTATGTCTGAACTGAGCAAAGTCAAATCTGGTGCCCAGAAGAGGAAACAGGCAAACTTGTCAGGTCTATTGGCAGCATCACTTGACCCAAAACAATGCAAGCTATTGCTATCGCTGTTTACAAGTCTACAAAACAAAGTAAGTACCCTGCAGAACAAAAATGCTTTTGATGAGGCTGCGGTAATAAAAGAAGGTGGACAAAGTGTATCTCAGTGTGTGACCAGCTGCACTGCAAGTTGGATTCTAGATATTCAAGAAATATAGCCACCGGACTCTGCAAGGGGAGTAGTCGGGCAACTTCATGCTGAGAAGACTACCAATCCCAATTTTCAAGGTCCAAAAAGGACTGCCTCTCAATCTGAAAAAGTTGCCTTTGTTAAAAGGCATCCAGTTCAGCCAGGACCCACAGTTGTTAAACACCTACCATACAATCTTTCGAGAATATACAAGCGGATACTTCCTAGGAGCAAAAAAGTAATACCAAGAAACTAGGTTACTGTTCAGGTGGTTGATGGCTAGGTGCATTTATCCACTGCAGCATCTGCATGGCATTTTCTGATGTGGAAACTCGATTTGTCACAGGATACCAAGACTTTAATCACATCTACCAAGGCATGGTAGAACACGAGAATTCCAAAGCTCACAATGCAGCTGTGGATTCCTATCTGGCATGCATAGCAGACGCAGATATTCAAACGCTGGTCAACAAAGAGATGGCTGAGAGACGGAGGAAGCAAGTCCAGCAGAACATAGACATTATGAGGAGGACTATTGAAGTTGTCAGGTTTATTGAACAACAGTGCCTGCCATATCGTGGAAAAGACGAAGCTCCACATAGCTTGGAAAATCCAGTACCTAACCATGGTAATTTCTTGGGAGTTGATTCTTCTGTTGTCCCAATTTGATGTTCCTCTTAATAAACATATCCATAGATCTGTGGAACAGAGCAAGAGAAGGAAGCAGAGAATGGAGAAAGAAAGTGCCACTTCTGAAGTGCGTGGCCATGGAGGGCCAATTACCTTGCTGACGAAGACCACTGTGAACCAAACTGTTGAGATTATTTTGCAGATAATCAGAGATGGCATTGTACGAGATGCTATGGACCAGAAGATCAGCATTCAGATGGACACCACACAGGACATTGGTGTGACTGACCAAGCGGCTATCATTCTACGATATGTGAAAGACCTTAAAGTTCATGAGCGTTGTTGGCCCGCTGATGCAGGTGTCTACCTTTGATGCCGGTGACCCAGGTTCGGAAACTGACCCGAGACGTCAAAGGGCTGGCCGTGGGGAGAAAGATCGAGTGTCCAACGACTGCTCTCCTTCTCTGGGGGGGAGGGTGGTAGAGTGTTTGGCATTATACGGACACCTAGCAGAGGCTGGGTGTACCACATATGCCGACGCCAATATGTTCGGGGGCAGGGCGGACGCTGGGCATCACTGCACGTCCCCACCCCCGTGCATGTCCCCGCCCCTATACAATGGGGAGAAAACCACTGCCGGCCACCTTAATGAAGCCCACCCTCTGCTTTGATCAGCTCCCAGACCGGCTCCCTGACCTAACCCGTCACTTGCGGCACTATGAGCCGGTGCCGCAACCCCGCCCTGGTGTGTAAGCCAGGGGGTATAAGGAAGCCGTGGATAATGTGGGAGTGGGAGCAGAAGGGTCCATGACCGGGCTGATGACCAGCGGCAAGGCAGCAACAAAAAGCATACTAAATTAAAAAAAAAAAAGTTCACAAGCATCTGTTAGCTGTGGTCAAGGTGCAGGACACTTCTGGATAAGGAATGCACAAGATTTTAAAGGACATCGAAAGACATGGACTCAATATGAAGAACATCGTGGGGGAGTCATCTGATGGTGCAGCCAACATGAGAAGTGAGTTTGTGGGGTTACGGGCCTTGATAAAATAGGATTCACCAAACAGTGTGTATACCTGGTGTTATGCTTATGTTCTAAATTTATGCATCGTAGATTGTACTGAAGCTGTTGTGGAAGCAAAGACACTATTTGGTTTGCTACAAAGGATACCTGTCTTCATTAGTGAGTCTCACAAAAGGATGTCTATATGGAGAATGAGCACTGATGGGACAGGACAAGACAAACTGAGGTGACGTCAAAATACTGGTGAAACCAGATGGTGGGCAAAACCAAGAGCACTGGCATGCATCTTCGGAGCATACGAAGATCAAGAAAATAATCTGTATGTGTTACTTCTCCAGACTTTTTATCAGTACCTCTGGAAATTTGTGATGCCAAAGCTGCCAGTGAAGCAGATTCGCTGCTTGAGAAATGGAAAAAGTTTGACGTCATTTTGATAGCATTTCTATTTATGAAGATCTTTACAGTGATTGGGCCAACGTCAAAGTACCTGCAGACTAAAGGACTAGACTACCTTTCTGCCTGGCGCATGGTGGACCAAGCTAAGATGAAGTTGCAACAGTCAGAATTTATGAACATCCAGGCAAAAGCTTCTAACTTTGTTGCCAGAAGACAATAAGAAATTGATGATTTAGGTATTGATATTGACCTTGAGGACCATCTGCCAAACAAAAGGGTAGCCAGGAAGAAGAAAATGCCCAGGGGAAATGTCATCGATGAACGAGTGATGGATCCAGTGAAGCGATTTGAATGTGAAGTGTATAATCGCATTATGGATCAAGTCTGAATGAGCTTAACTGATCGGTTTGATAACACAGAAACATAGAATTTGACGGCAGA
Source organism: Neoceratodus forsteri (assembly GCA_016271365.2). Taxonomy (NCBI): domain Eukaryota; kingdom Metazoa; phylum Chordata; order Ceratodontiformes; family Ceratodontidae; genus Neoceratodus; species Neoceratodus forsteri. Next base: position 761,178,477 of record CM028136.1, read on the forward strand.
TAAGGACCGCTTGGCCCACCCAGTCTGCCCATTTCCCTACCTAATGAATAAGCTGCAGATCCTAGTTACCCAACAGCCTACTTCATCCTACCCCCAACCCCTACAATTGCCTTATGTCTGTCCCATGCATTCTTGAATTCCCCCACTGTTTTTGACTCCACAACCTCCTCAGGAAGGCCATTCCATACATCCACTATCCTATCCGTGAAAAAATACTTCCTCACATTACCTCTGAGCCGTCCCCCTTCTATCTTCAAATTGTGCCCCCTTGTTCTTGCATATCTCTTTTTCTGAAAGATGCTACCCTCTTGGACTTTGTTGATTCCCTGGAGGTACTTGAAAGTTTATATCATGTACACCCTGTCCCTCCTTTCCTCGAGGGTATACATATTAAGCTCCTTAAGTCTCTCTTCATATGTCTTCTGGTGCAGCCCCTGCACCATTTTAGTTGCCCTCCTCTGGACTGCCTCCATCCTGTCTATGTCCTTTCGGAGATTGGGTCTCCAGAACTGCACGCAGTACTCCAGATGGGGTCTCACCAGCTATCTGTACAGAGGGATAACAACTTCATGTTTTCTACTGGTGATGCCTCTTCCTATACATCCCAGTATCCCCCAGCCTTCCTTACTGCCCTCTCACATTGCTTGCCCACCTTTAGGTCATCTAATATGACTACCCCCAGGTCCCTTTCCATTTTTGTTGTTGTTAGTATCTCACCCCCATAGTGTACTCTTCCCCTGGGTTTTTGTTTCCCAGGTGCATTACTTTAGTTTCTGAATGACATCATCTGCACGCACTCCCTCGAGAAGGTCTCGCTCAGTGGCCATAATCATAACCGCCCCTAGTTTCTCTTGCCCCAGCAATGAACGCAGTTGAGTCTTTATTATACAACAAGCAACTATATAACAACGAGCAACTAATTCTGGATACCAGCTGCATGGACCCACGTCACTTTGAAAGTATAATTCAAGATGGCATACCCGAATGAAAGTCTGCAGAAAGTGGCATCGTTGGCAGAAGTGGAACATAGCACACAAACTGGAGTTGCTGGCTTTTGCTAAAATATTCTGATGACTGCAAAGATAGCTGCCTGAAGAGTACAGTGAAGATGTGTTAACTGAAGATGTTGACTGTCATGATTATGAAGACACTTGCTTACAAGGTGAAACTGGTTACCAGAATGAGCAACAAGATAAAAGGGATGAGAAAGACAAATGTAAGTCCTGCAAAGAATGCCTAATGTGCTGTTATAAAATCCTGGCATAATACAACATGCACTCATTGGCATTTTCAACCTTGTTCATCGTCTATGAGTACCTGTTGACTCTATCATTTACCCAGGTGTCCTGTGAGAGAGCTTTCAGCAAGCTAAACATAATAAAGACTCGACTGCGTTCATTGCTGGGGCAACAGAAACTAGGGGCGTTTATGATTATGACCACTGAGAGAGACCTTCTTGAGGGAGTGCGTGCAGATGATGTCATCCAGAAACTAACTGAAAGATCTAAAGTGTACAAAAGAGTACTGTGAGTTTGACACTGGAAGGCTACTGCTGCTAAAGGGCCAAAGCTGGATGCTGGTTAATGCAGCCGGGTCCAGAAAGGGTCAGTTGACTGAGAGTACTGTCAGTTTTGACACTGGAAGGCTACTGTCAGTTTTTACACTGGAAGACTGCTGCTACTGTTGCTAGAGGGCCAAAGCTGGATGCTGGTTAACAGCCAGGTCCAAAAGGTTCAGTTGATTGAGAGTACTGTCAGGTTTTACACTGGAAGGCTACTGCTACTGTTGCTAGAGGGACAAAGCTGGATGCTGGTTAACGCAGCTGGGTCCAGAAAGGTTCAGTTGATAGTACTGTCAGTTGTGACACTCGAAGGCTATTGCTACTGTTGCTAGTGGACTGAAGCTGGATGCTGGTTAATGCAGTTGGGTCCAGAAAGGTTCAGTTGATTGAGAGTACTGTCAGTTTTGACACTGGAAGGCTACTGCTACTGTTGCTAGAGGGACAAAGCTGGATGCTTGTTAACGCAGCTGGATCCAGAAAGGTTCAGTTAATTGATAGTACTGTTAGTTTTGACACTGGAAGGCTACTGTTACTGTTGCTAGAGGGCTGAAGCTGAATGCTGGTTAATGCAGCAGAGTCCAGAAAGGTTCAGTTGATTAGACTGTCTACTGTCAGTCAATCTGCTACCTGGAGTGGTCTTGTCTGAGGACTGAAGAAAGGGTTAATTACCATGCTCGGCTTGGCTATAATGGGAGCTTTGGGCAGTTAACTCCTTGAGGGGAAGTACATGCAGAAGACATCCAGAAACTTAATTGAGCTGAAGTATACATCATTTTTGACTATTTCTTGATGTGACTATAAATAAAATTGTATACACTGTTCTAGTTATTGGTTTTGTGCTTGAGGAGACCATATCACTGAATTTGTATTTTCATACCTTGTATGTGATTAGACACACAGAACGCACAGTTCAATTTTATTACAATAAAAATTACACTCAAGACACTGTTGGCAGATTTTAATGTATAACTGATAAAACAGATATAATAAAAAACATAAAACAGAAATTTTACAGTACAGCTACTGTTTACAGCTAGGGAAAGTGTAGTGAAAGATCAGGATGGACATAATTTATGTAACAAGAGAGGGTCTAAGTCAAAGGCCCATTTTCAAGAGTATCTGGGCAAACCCTTTTTCTGAATCCTTTCTTACCATGGCTGGGACTCTGGCCACCCCTTACCTCTATCTTTCTCTTCCCCCCCTTCCAACCTCATAGTTGCAGCAACCTCACTTGACTATCACCCTGTTTTGACTAACTTGAGCACCAGCTTGGCCTCCCTTTGCTCTGGCAATATGCATTTTCAGTTTGCCCAATTTTGCATGGATTTCTATGCCAGTTCCTAAGAACTATCACAATTTTATTTGTGGTGCACTTAACTTATGCTTTGTAACCCTCACTAACACCACCACCTGACTGGCTGTATCGTATATGTAACTGTGCTTTTCCTCTTCCCCTTTTACTCGGGTTGCACTGGAAACAAGCCTTGACTCAGTGTGCCTCTTACCAATTTGACTAAATTCATGTCCTACAATATAGTTCAATGTAATACAATATGAAATTCAACACTTGCAGCACTAAAATCAATACACAGTATAACACAACACTTGCTTTTTACACCTCTAGATGGCATTCAGTTGTCCTTTTATTGATTCGGACCTTTATTTGGTTACATCTAATTTTATTGCCTTTGTAGCTACCCTGAATCCCCTCTACTCAGCAGCTGCTGCTCTTTTCACACTGCCTAAACATTCACTGCCTGAACATTCTGTGACATCAGTAACACCATTCCAGATCATTCAGATGCATAGCATGGAGTGGTGTTATTGATGGCAACAGAATGTCTTGGACATATAAACAGAAAGCAGTAGCTGCTGAGAGAGTGGAATGATATGTATGTAGATTTGAGGGCACCCAAAGCAAAATCATAGATTTATCAAAACGTCAAAGCATATTGGAACTGGCATGGAATGGAAAATGAAGGGGAAAGAAAAATGAAGGGGCAGTAAGCCATATAAGAAATATTCCATCAGTGCAGCCAATAGAACTTACTGGTGGATTTAACTTTCTTTAGTCCAAACCCCTTGGTGGAAACTTTTTTCACTGTGTATACAACTAATCTCTTCATAGATCAATCTTGTCTCTGTCTTAAGGCAGAACACTGTGAGTTGCACTTCCATTTTGCTTAACTAGGGCTAACAATAGTACTGTGACGACACTGTACTGTGTGCACATACGTAGGCTATTTATTTTTTTTTTAATCCAAGCACAGCACACATTGTACTGCACTCTCTTTTCTGTTGACATCCTGTTATCTCACAAACTGTTCAGACAGGGAAAGCGTAGGGAAAGTGCAGGCCTCAACCTCCGTAGATGCCTTGCCGGGGCATTGAGTTTAACCACTGATTTTATTTGAAAGGGGAACTCATGGCTCACCTGCAGCCATGCAGTGAGACAGTGAGGTCCTGACACAATGTTGGCGGGCAGGGTCACTGGATAACTTTTAGTAAGTTAATAAAACCATTAATATCAGTACCACACTTTCCCACAGTATTGCTGCAGGGGTGGGGAGCATAGTTCATAGCTAGCCGCATTTCTGCCGGGTAGCTGAGAGTTCACGTTAAATCAATGGGACTAAAGCCTCCGAAACTGTCTTAACTACACCAGTAACTGAATACATGCTGATGTCTTGTTGTTGAAAGTTTGGGCTACAGTATGGGCTGCAGTATGCTAGGTTGTACCAGTGTCTATAAAATATGGGCTACAGTTTGTAGACTAGGGCATATCATGGTTGGTACCAAGGCCCCCCAGCCCAATTTCCAGGTGGGCCCTTTGCTACCCAGTCCAACCCTGACCATTAGTGCTGGTGGTCTTATTTGATCCAGATTTTGACTCCTCTAATGAGGTGGATACGCCATTAAACTCCCCAATTAAATCCTATGCTAATGACCTTGAAGTAGTGGATACCCTTCAACGGATATCCACTGACCCAGTTAAAAAATCTGGGGCTAAAAAATATGCCTCAAAGACTAGCAAGTACCCCAAAGCATGAAGGGGAATGAAGAGTACTGATGGCGGGTTACTTGGGGAAGGTACAGATAAGGAAAGAAATGTACAGAGTGCTAGTAATACATTACAGGAACTAGAGCAGACTCTATAAAAATTTGAAGCAGCTGGTTGTAACTAATGATTCCCTAATTGCCTTATCATCTTTGCCACAATTCTCTCGTTCCCCTGGGCAGCCAGCAGAAAGGCAGGCTGCTATACCAAATTCAGAATTTGTGGAGAAGGACAGCGCAGTATCCAGAGATTATGTTATGAATTCAGTCTTGTCCCCACAACTAACTGAGGTAGTTAAAAAAAAAAAAAAAAACATTTGGTAAAAGTGATATTATTGGAAAATCTACGGATATTAAAAGGGGACGTTGAGAATTTGAGAGGCGTAGTAGCCTACAATAAGGCTATATTAGATACTCTTAACATGAAACAAGATAAACCTATCACTGATTCTATAATAATTGAAGACACTCTGTATGACAATGGACAACAGGAAAGAAACAAAGCAAATCAGGCTAATTTACCTCCACCTTTTCAAAAGGGAATTGAGTCAATAACAGAATTAGAAGTATTAACTCAAAATATTAAAAAGGGAAAGAAAGTAAAGAACCAACCAAATAAATCAAACACATCTAAAGGTAAAAATAAAAAGATGAACAAGGGTAAAAATAAAAATGTGACAGACATGAATAAAATGTGAGGAGACCTCAATGACATTCCCAAAACTATCAATCAATCAATATCTTTATTTAGCCAGGCAGAACACCATTGAGCAGGGCTCATTTACAAGATGGACCTGCTAGTTTAAACAACAACAAGTCACAATACAACAATTTGGAGTAGGCGTAGCAACATTAGCAGCCTATGTACAGTCATTACAAGTGAGAAAGGCATGGCTTTGCATGGTGGTGTACAATAATTTACAAACAGCAACGTAAGGCTTGACACAGAACAGAACAAGGCAGCATAATTTACAGGCACTGTACAAAAGGTAGTCAGCATACCGCTATGTGCAAGTTCTATGCAAGGCAGGTCTCTGATAGACAGTAGAGTACAATATTATACTGGATGAGATCTAGACCAGCAAAGCATTACGTGGCCTAGGAGAAGATTATAAAGCAAGGACACTGAGGGCACAGGATGTGCCAAGGATAGTGGAGGGAGAAGAGGTTAGGAGGGGTGGGAAGGGTAACTGTAATACCTTCAGGATTGACACAGCTGCATTAGTCAGCGTGGTAGGTGTAGGGATAAGCGGGAAGGTATGGAGGTGAAAAGGTGCCATCAGTAGGGGGAGGTGACAGACAGGTAGGAGGGAGAGTCAGAGATTCAGCACCAGAAGGAGTTGCAGGATTCCATAAATGATCGTTGGATGGGATTTTTGAAGGCAGCTAATGGTACAGGTGAAACGAGCTACAGTAAATTTTGAGCAGTATTCCAGAGTGACTGATAAGGCATGACTAATCACCGCCCAACCAAAGTGTGTCCTAACTCTGGGTATGTAAAGGGCTATACGAGTCTGGCTTCTCAGCAGATAGCTGCCAGGAATGCAAGAAGGTAGGCAATCCTTAATATATTGAGGCAGCTTGTTAGAGACAGCCCTATAGATCCAGAGCGCAGTGTTCTTTTGTCATCTAAGACCAAGTGACCCCAACCTACAATGTTGTAGAGGGTACAGTGGTGTGCTGAGTAGGGGGCACCGGTAATGAACCTGAGCTCCCGGTGGTACAGTGTGTCTAGTCTGGCAAGGGCCACACTACAGCAGTGCCCGTACAGAAGGTCTGCATAGTCGATGAGAAGCAAGAACGTTGTTTGTACCAACCTGGTTCTCCCCTCCTGCGTTAATAGATGCCTGATTCTGAAGAAAATCCCAAGTCTCTGTTTAAGCTTTTTGGAGAGTTCCTCGATATGGACTCTGAAGGAAAGACTGGAGTCAATCCACACCCCCAGATATTTGAAGGAATCTACACAGTCCAACGATTCACTGAGCAAGGTGTGGATTTGAGGGGCTGTCCTCACAGTGATAGAGTAGGGGGAGTTTACTACAGGGGAGAAGATCATGGCCTTTGTTTTCTCAGCATTTAACAGAAGTTTAGAGTAAAGAAGATTGTTCTGTAAGTGATTAAATTCTATTTGGAGGTCACTACACGCGAGTTCCAGAGTACGTCTAGCTACATACAACACAGTGTCGTCCGCAAAGAGATGTATGTCAGCCAACTTGACTCCAGCATCTAGTTTGTTTATGTAAATGGCAAAAAAGAGAGGACCCAAGATGGACCTTTGCAGTACTCCTCTAGAGAGTGTTTTTAGGGAGGAGAGACCCCTCCAACCTTGATCTGTTGGGTGTTGATCAGAGAGGTAGTTAAAACACCACTCTAGGGCCATGTCACTGACGCCAATATTCCGTAGAGCAACCAGGAGCAAGGAGTGGTCTACCGTGTTGAAGACATTGCTAAGGTCAAGAAACAGAGCGCACACATAACTTCTGGCATCCAACCAGTCGTTCGTGACCTTAGCAAGCGATGAGGTGGTACTATGGTGGGGTCGGAAGCCAGACAGCAGGGTTTAGGTGGTCTGAGTCGTTAATGTGCTGTCTAAGCTGGGTACTAACCACTTTTTCCAGAAGCTTAGAGACAATAAGGAGATGGGGCGGTAGTTATTAACATCGCTAGTGCTGCCAGATTTAAATACTGTAATAACGTGGGCAGTTTTCCAGATGGCTGGGAGTGAGCCCTGGGTAAGGGACATGTTGAAGAGATGGGTGATTGCGGGTGACAGAATGTGGTAGCCACATTTGAGGAAGGAGGGCTCTATCAGGTCTGCCATAGCACTTGTCCTACACTCCAGATGGAGCAGAAGGTCCTAAACTTTCTTTACTGTGACAGGGAGAAGGAGAATGTTGTGCAAGGAGGGGGCGAGGTTGGGGCAGGGCCTGGGCAAGTTGAGCTAGGAGTAAATAGTTGTGCACGTAGGCTAGAAGCCTAAGTTGGTTCAAGATTTTTTCCAAACACAAACAGATACTTGTGCCAATAATTCTTTACCCTGTACCAGTGTACACATTGATATAAAGGTGCCAGATAGAGGGGAAATCAAGGGTACTATATTTGAGCAACAAATTGAGGAATCACAAAGTCAGGAACAAGAAACCTGTGAATATCCACCAGGAATGGCTACAGCTCCAAGGGAAGAATATTTAATAGAGATGTATGGAATTCATAGTTTGAGTTTTGAAACAAGACCCAAACTAACAGACTGGGTATTAAATCTATTACTTTTGAATGAACAAGCCAACGAGATATTTATTAGGAGACCCCCAAATCATGATTACAAAAACTGCGTTCTGTTGTATTGTCAAGCTTATAGCACAGCCCAGGGAATCTGGAATCAAGAAAGGATACTATATGAGAAGGACATTTATGTTTATCCCCTCAATTGATCCCAACTTATGTCTCAAATGTTAACTTTGATCTAGATCAATCAAAAGAAATACAAGTGAAAGAAAAGAAAGATAAGGAATGGCTGCAGAATCTTACTAATGTAATTGATGAGCAAAATTAAAAAAAGGTAAAAGCATGGGAAACTAAGACCCTAACTCTTTTTCGATGAAACATTGAAAAGAATCAATCTATAGGTTCTGTCAAAAGAGATATACTGTAAGTGTCTTTCTTTCCTGTGCTTTGGGCATAAATATTAATAGAAGTTCAATAAAATATATTCACGTTCACTCACTTACCTCGAAATACCCACAAATTGATATTACTTTCCACTCAAACCAAATGGCAGCCTTAGTACTACAGGCATCACATATTCTGGATGAGTATGCAGTTTACTTAACTAATATTAAGTCCGTTTTCGGAGATACATCTCAAAATAAAATAAAAAACAGGCATGGGAAAGAGAATCTATCCCTAAAAAATAATAATAGATTTTCCACATTGGAGCATTTAGAAATAGATTGACATATAGGAACCCAAATAAGGGATATAAAACTGGTCATATTAACATGGAGCATTAAGGGCCTGATTTCGAGGTTAGCAGACCAGGAACTCAAACAGTTCCTTATGAAAATAGACATAATATGTCTGCAAGAGACTTGGATGATAGCGGATAATTCTCCACTATTACCAGGTTATTCTAGTTTTGCCATTCCAGCGCTAAAACATAATAAAAATGGGAGAACTATGGCAGGTCTGGTCAAGTTTATTGATACTACTCTTAACTGTATGGTTACCAAGATAAAGGTCCATTTAGAGAACTGTCAATTTCTTAAAGAGATCTACCAAGTCAAAGGATATTCAGTACATATACTAAAGCCTTACCCTTGTTAGTCGATCGGTGCCCCTGACTGATCACCAGCTGGCCATTACAATATATAGAAACACTTGGAAAGTTGACTCTCATGCTACTATTATGCTGGCCTCGCAAGCCTGGTTTGCATCATAACGTGACTGTGTATGGGGCGGAACATAGGCTGCACTAGAGACCGGGAAGTAAGCTAAACCCGATCAGGATGATTTTACGAGCGTTTTTACTGGAAAACTACAGGGTTATTTTTGGCACCATGTGCAGCTATTACTATTCACAGGGGTAAGGCTTCAGTATATATACTTCCCTTCCATGAATCAGGAAAATGTTCTTCCTGTATGCAATGATTATAAAATATATGTAAAATAGAGATCCACCAATAATTGAATGTTTTATATAGTTCATTTTATATAGCTTGGTAGATCTCTTTAAGATTATAAATGACAGGTTAAAGCTAACCCTAGTCAATATTTGTATTTCACCTAAAAGGAAAATCAATAAAGGAGATTACTGGACTCAGTTCAAATTGATGTTAGTGGAAATAACAGATACAAACAATTCTCAACAATAATACAAGGGGATTTTAATGCCAGAGGTACTCAAAATTACTCAAAGGGATACACTGGCTGTGACTATTTAAAAGGAATAAATATTATTAACAAAAATCTTTCTTCTATAAGGAAATCACGTGACAACATAAGAAATCACAATGGGAAATTATTGTCAGAAATTATGAACAATCAAAATTTTTGTGTTTATAATGGTAGAACAAAAGGAGACACAGAGGGTGATTACACCTATATAGGCCCTCTAGGCTCATCTTGTATAGATTTGGTATGGGGTAATTTGGATGCTTCTGCAGCCATATTGGATTTAGAAATCCAAATAAGAACAGAATCGGCCCATTTACCAGTAATGACAACATGGGACTGGGGATATCCTATAGACAAACAAAATGCTTCTCTAGATATATAAGGAATAGAGATAATTAACATCAAAAGAATACATCGGCAAAGAACTGATATCACGAAATTTGAGGAGATATTATATGCATAACATTAATTAAATCTCAAAAATAATTTATCCGAGATGAACCATAGAGAGATTACAGGAAAATGGAATGACATAGGTTTCTATATAAAACCTTTCTTTTATTCAACATCTCTGCATAGAAAGGGGACCAATACCTGGTTTAATTATAACTGTAACAAGGCAAACAGGAAATTACATGGCAGAAACAAATTGGCATTAAAAGATACTAATAAAATATTAAATGAAGCAAGGAAAGATTACAAAAAAGTATTAGAAACGGAAAGATTGAACTATTATGCGGTGATGTGGGAAAAATTTAGGAAAGCAATCATAAAGAATGATACCAAACAGTTTTGGACCTTGGTTAGCAAGGGTTATAGCAAATATACAAATAAGATTGAGGCAGCTATTATCCCATCAAACTGGGAAGCTCACTTTAGAAAGCTATATTTTTCTCAAGAGGAAGAAGATAGGCAATTCATTATTAAAAATGATAATGCAAGAGGCTACCCCAAAGCATTTTATTTGGAAATAAGTAACACCCTTGATAAAGTATTTAATAATAAATCCCCTGGCCCTGACGGAGTCCTGGCAGATATATATAAAACATTCAATTATTGGTGGATCTCTGTTTTACATATATTTTATAATCATTGCATACAGGAAGAACATTTTCCTGATTCATGGAAGGGTAGTATAATTTGCCCCATTTTTAAAAAGGGAAATACAAATGACCCAGCAATGTACAAGCCAATATACCTTTTTGATGCTTCTCAAAAGATCTTCTGCCAAATCATCCTAGATCGATTACAGCAGTGGGCAGAAAACAATAATCTGATATCTGAAACTCAAAAAGGATTTAGAGAGAATCGTTTAACTATATAACATTGTTTTGTTTTAAACCATCTCACATGGAAATATATAACAGTAAAAAAATCAAAACTATTTTTCTCTTTTGTCGCTCTAAGAACCACTTTCGATTCCATAAGTAGGAAGATATGGGGAAAGTTAGAAAGTTATAATATCCCTCGAGATTTACTAGCTACATTAATAAGACTTCACGATAGCACATGGCTAAGGGTTAAATATGATCAAGATGGGAATTTAACAACTAAAATCAATGCAAATCTAGGAGTGCAGCAGGGTTGTTCGATAGCTTTATTTTTGTTCAACATTTATAGGAATTTGATTCTTGAGTCTCTGGATAATACTGACTTCCATCCACCAAAAATAGGTAACTACACAGTTCCTTTATTAGCTTACGCAGATGTCGTGGATCTGATTTTGACTTCCTTGCTTGGTCTTCAAAGAAAGATTTCCCAATTTTCAGAGTTATGCAAAAAAGATAAACTGGTAATAAATATGGGAAAAACAAATATGTTAGTGTTTGGGAATAGGTCTAGTAAACAATATATCCTATACATTGATAAAATCAAAGTAATCACAACAGCATATTATGACTATTTTGGGTTAAGATTTGTGAATAATTTATCATGGACTCTACAAGTGAAAATCATGTTACAAAAATTAAAATGATCTTTTATGGCATTTAAAAAATTCCATGGGAGACTTGGACAATCTTCCATACAATGATTAATCACAGTAATGAATGCTAACATAAAGGCGGGAATCTTATATGCTACTGAAATTTGGACTCCATCTAATATAACATCTTTAGAAGTAGAAATAAATAAAACATATAAGTATCTCCTGAAAGTCCAGCAGTCATTTCCTGCGGAAATTCTGAGAAGAGAACTGGATCTGTTTCCTCTAAGTACTTTGGCTACAGAAAGAATAATAATATTCACATTACGGTTATTTCTTCTTCATGATAATCGACTCCCTTGGATGTGTCTTGAAGAACAAATAAAGTATTATGGCATGGGTTTCCTACCAAATATAATTAAAACCATACAAGATCATATTGTTCCCTTGGGGCTGGGAAATACATTATATGATACACATAAATTTCCTTTCCCCCAAATTAAACAGATGGTAAAGAACAGATTAAGAGATGATATCGTTCAACAAGATCATGCAAGAATCAATGATTTATGTCATCTTAAATGGTATAAAAGATAAAAACAGACCACAAATTAGAGCCATACTTAACTATTCTCAGAAATCCTGAACAAAGAAGGGTAACAACTAGATACAGATTTGAGCTTTATAAAGCAAGATATATTTTCTATGATCAAAAAAGATCAGGTATAAGAGGCTCAAACTGTAATTGTCAAATGGGAGTAGAAGATGATCTTAAACATATATTACTATTTATTTATTTATTGAATCTTGTTGACCCACTGAGACTATAAGTCTCTTTTTCAGGGGGGAGGGGGGATACAGATGGTAATCAACTGAAACTGAAACAGATTAAAGCTGCTGATGGTATTTTTAGTGAATGGGAAAATCTGGCCAGGACCTGGGGAAATTCTGCTACTGTTTCAGTGGGGGCTGCTGTCATTCTGCGTACAGAATGGCAGACAGCACCAGGTTGCTGGAGAAGCAGGATGGTTTGGAGTGCAGGCAGCCAGAGGTTCAGTCCCCAACCCCAGCTGCGGAGAAGTTAGGGGATGAAGGACATGACCAGATTCCGAATCGTGAGGCTAGAAATGAATTGCATGGAAATGTGCATGCAGCGGGAGAATTGGATTTTGAGAGCACATCCAAGATGTTCTTGACTGCAACAGCACTACAGCCAATGAGGGAAATACAAATTGAGACAGTGCAGGAGAATCTGGAGCAGAACCCTACCACTTCAGCTGCTGTACTGACAGAATCATCCGTCTGCCAGATGCGGGAGAAGGAAAGACAACAAAGGATGAGTCAGCCCGCTGATGCAGTAGAGCATGGAATGTGGAACTCGGAGAGAGATGACACGGCTTTCCCAGAGAAGGACTGGTACAAAGAAAAAGCTCTGAGGGACACCGGCTGGGTTTTCAGCAATGGCAAATGGATCCCAGATTCTTCGTTGATTTCTTTTTCTCCAGACGTGCAGGGAAATGTGCAAGAAACTCAGGGGGCCCCCAGCGTCACTGCGTAGGCAAAGCTAACAGGTCAGCAAATGAACTCTGAAATGTTAAATGCTGAAACTGAGGGAAATGTGGATGAACAAAATGCTGAAAATGAGGGAAGGTTTGAACAAGAAGACCCATCTGACTTTTTAAATAATTGCCTTCCTCCCTCCCCACGTAGAGAAAATTTCAGAACTGGTTCACGGTTTTCGGACCTATTTAAGAACAATAAACTTGAGCAGGCTCCAAGAAGGAACACTGTCTGCCTAAGATATTGGGGCAGACTACAGCAGCATACTGACAGATTTTACATAGCAAGGAAACTGCTAAAAGAATCAATGCAGTTTCAAGCCAGTGACATTTACACTTTAATCAATGTGAGAGGAGAAGACATTTTTGACATTAGCTTTAAGACATTTGCTTGTTTGGATAAGTTCTGGCATAAATATGAATCTTGCAAAACTTTACCACTGTGGACACCATTTTGGGCAATACCCATTACCAAATCCTTGTTTAAGTCTGTTAATGTGATGTTTAGAAACAAGGGAGTAAATGTGGGGGACATCCAGTTTTGGCTTGAGAAAAAGTGTACGGTTTTAGGGCATCCAGAAGCTATACTCGATGATGAGGGGATCTGGACAGGGGGCTGGAGATTTAAAGTTAAGCTTCAGATTTTGGGAAATGAGGTACGGCATATACCTAACAGCTTTTTCCTAGGTAAAGATAGAGGGGTGTGCTTTTCCCCAGCCAACCCAAGGCCTGTTATAAATGTGGCAGCAAAAGGCACCAGAGTAGTGCATGTGATAAAATCAAGTGTGCACTGTGTGGAGACCTAGATCATGATAGTGGGACTTGCAGGAACATTTTTAAATGTAACTTATGCAAAGAGCAGGGACATGCATATCATCAGTGTCCCTGGGCCGGGCAAAATAGACAAGGAGGGCCAGATAAAGAAACTCTGATAAACCAGGCTCAGGATAGGTATAGGCCAAACACAAACAATAGGGATCCCCTGGATGCAGGCCTTTCTACAAACCACCAACCACAACAAGAAGGTACAAATGAAACAACACAGGCAGATAAGGCTCAAGATAATCAAACAGAATGGCAGGAGGAACAAACAAAATCAACACCAGGGACAGATAGCATGCCCCCCCCAAAAACACAACAGACTTTCAAACACCACATCCCAGGAGGGTGACCAGAGCAAACAGTAAGCAGACAAATGTGTCTGCAGAGATCCATACTCAGAATTCCTTTCAGATTCTGCAGGAACATTGGGGGGGGGTCAGAGTCAGATGTTTCTTCTAGATCTGGGGCTGTCTCAGAGATGGATTATGAGGAGGATGGAGGGACAGCGGTGTTAGAAACAAAGAAAAGAAAGGAAGGAAAAGATAGAGAAACAGTAAATAGTTCTTCTCTTGGAAAAAAGGGGGGGAATGGCAATTCTAAATCGAGTTTCAATAAATATAAATACCTGTAGCATAAAGAATTATAAAAACAATTGGGTTTTCTTAATTACTGCAGAAATTTAAACGCAGATATAATTATGCTACAAGAAACTAGATTCAATTCTTTGCAAGACATCGATCAAACTAAAAAATTACGGTCAAGAGGACCATCCTTTTGGTTGTTTGGAGCAGAAGCTGCAGATGGGGTGGAAATCTTGTTCAGTCATTCACAGGTACAGGCAACAAGGTTGGTTGATATTCAACCAGGGAGGATTCTTAAGCTAGATTGTATATACAGTGTAACCCTGTTTATCCGAACATGCGGGGGACATCCAAAATGTTCAGATAAACGGAGTTTCGAATAACCGCAAATACAATGCTGCTCACCTTTAAGCTAATGTAACATGAACGAAAGTAAAGTACTTTATTGCATCTACAGTATACAGGTACTTTATTGAAGACAACACATAACACAGCATTCTGTTTTCTATGCCAGTTGAAAGAATCACTTTGTTAGAACTGCAGCGAGGGACAGAAAGAGAGGCAGAGTGCTTGCTACAACGTGGAAAAGAGAGCGAGAGTGCTTATCTGAAGCTCGAGTTCTCTCCCCGCTATTTTCCTCGGTCTCCTTGAGCATGACAAACTGCTATGGTAATAAAAAATTATTGTAAATGTACTAAAGTGGTCCTGGGATGAATAGGAAGGCTATTTTTAAGTAAAATCAAACACTTTTGTTTATGGAGTTTCAGAAACAGCAGCTCCTATTTCACCGCAAGCGCCAAGAATAAGCCAGTTTGAAACCTGTAGCATACACAACGCGTTTTAACAGCGTTATGGATAAATAAATATCTTTTATGCTATTTTTCTATTTAATGATACTTTCATTCACGTCATGATAAAAATAAGTTTTTTTTTTGTTTAACAAAAAATGGGAACAAAACGGGGTGGCTTTCATCAGAAAGAATAACTGCAGTTACAGAGCAAGTCTGCTAAATGGAGCTACAGAATCTAAAGGCTATTGTTACAAAACGATGTGATAAGCAATGCAAGATTTCACATCTTTAATCGACAAACAACAAGGTTTCTGTAGCAGCCTTGCCAACATGGTTGATTTATGCAATTAATCGTTCGTGGTGAATTTCAAAGTGACAGCATAAGTGATGGGAACAGTGGGAGACAGCAGGCAGTTTCGGATAACAAGGAGATTTGGATAAACGGAGTTCGGATAAACGGGGTTACACTGTACACGGGGTTTTCTTTAAGAATAATAAACACCTATGCACCACAAGTAAAAACATCTAGAATAGATTTACTTAATACTATTAAACCGTATTTATTCACATCAAAAAATATAATATGGGGGGAGATCAGAATTGTAGTCAGGATACAAAAGTCAGAAACCAGGTACAAAAAAAGGTTTACTGTGACACTCAAGCTTTACAAGATGTGTTAAATAAAACAAACCTAAAAGATGCTTACAGGGAGTTACATAAAGACGCTGGATCCACCTACAGAAGGAGTGCATATTCTTCTAGGATTGATTTTTTCTTTATATCAAAAGCCTTAGTTACAGGTAAATTCAATCTACACTTAGTTTAGTTTAGTTTATTGTTCTAGGAATTACTACCTTTGAGCCAGAGGCTCTTTTACAAAGGTTCCACGTCAATTAGGTACAGTACAAAAGGTTACATAGATAACACAACAATTTGTGTTGTGTCAAAAGCAAGAAAACATATACAAATACATATCAAATCATTTGTTCAAAAGGACATGAGATATCAATAATCACATTATTATTACAAGAAAGAGGTCATGCCAGATTAGGAGAAACAAATAGGGAAAAGTCCAGAACAGAGAGGGTAAGTGAAAGGTGTGGGAGCAGACAATACCAGGAGAAAAGGTTTCCCAAACATGTCTTTGTCAAATAACGGGACAGGGTGGGTAGTGAGAAAATAGGAGGTTTAATCAGGGCAGTCACAGGAGCTGGAGGTGGCAAGGTGAGAGAAAAGCCTTGATTTGAAAATACCTAGAGGTGGAGGCAGTAATATGAGTGCTGAGGGCATTTAGCCAGCTGGGGGCACGATAGGCAAATGATCTTTGTCCCTGAGAAGTCCGGCATCGGGGGACTTGGAGAGGCTGGTGTTCTGATCTTCTGGTAAAACGGGTACTAGCGCTCGGGCATAACAGGTCTTGGATACAGGGTGGAGTGAGGCCCAGAGTGGATTTTTTCGCCATCACTTATGCGAATTCTCTGATCATTTGGGTTTAAAATGTACAGCAAGTTTATCTAAGATACCCCCTAGGTTCCCTTCAGTCTCCACTAGATGGAAATTAAATTCTTCCCTTTTGGAACAGAAGGAAATACAAAACAAACTGATTAATGTACCTAATAATAGGAAATCAGTGGCAGGTATGTATAACACGTGGGCTGATTGGTGGGAAGAAACTAAAACGGAATTTAAGAATTTCTTCATAACACTAGGTAAGGACAAAAGTAACAAGGATTACATTACATACCTAGAGTATAGGAACCAATATTACAGATTAATGTCATCACCAAATGCTTGTAATGTATGAATAAAGGAACAAATAGAACAAATCAAAACTAAAATGAAGCAATATCAATACGATAGAGCTAGCTCACTTCAGGCTGAAATGAAGTATGTGTTGAAAAAAAAAACAAACACCTTTTTCAGACCCTTATTCTGCACGTAAGCAAGTTTTGGAAAAAAAAACGGATGGAAGGCCTGATAGACGAGACTGGGAAACAAAAACACAGATACTGAAATGTTATAAGTAGTAAAGCATGCCTTAAGGGAACAATATGGCAGAGCTTTTAAACCCAAAATACAGTGGGAAGAACTATAAACATTTCTACCACCAAGAATAACACCGGAACAAGGTACGGATTTAGAGAAACGCATAATGAAAGAAAAAGTCAAAGTAGAAATAACCCGATTAAAATTAGGGGTATCACCTGGGGAAGATGGTCTCACTAATGAACTATGTAAAACCTTACAAGAGGAGGCGAGTGAAATATTACAAAATGTTTATAATGAGATTTTGGAAACCGGAGCAATGCCGAGGAACTGTACAGCTGCAATAATAATATTCCTATACAAAAAAGGAGGTAGACATGAGATAAGTAATTGGAGACCTATCAGCCTCCTAAATACTGATTATAAGATTCTGTCCACAATATTATGTCATAGATTGCAGAAAATAGCCTCTACGGTGATTCATCCAGTGCAAATATGCTCAGTCCCAGATAGGAACATATAGCCAAATTTAGCTTTCTTAAGGAATGTAAGTGAGAATGGGAAATTAAATAAATGAACTGGTTACATATTAGCCTTGGACCAGTCCAAGGCCTTCAATAAAGTTTCACACGATTTCGTATACCAGGTGCTTGAGAAATATGGTTTCTCCCCAATCTTTAGACGCTTGATACAAACATTGTATAAAGATGCTGTAATATATCCCACAGTTAATGGTTTAATCGTTAAAAGTTTTAAATTAAGCCGGGGAGTAAGACAGGGGTGTCTTTTATTGTACACTTTCATACTGGATCCAATCATCAGAGAAATGATAAATAAAACAGAAATTCAAGGTCTGACACCATCCTTAGTATTAGAACCCCAGAAGTCAGCAGTTTATGCAGACAACATGTGTATTTTAGTTAAGACTAAAGTCTGGGGTAAGAGCACTCCAGACTTTTTATTAATTTTTATATTTATTTATTTGTTTGTTCGTTCTAGGATTACAAATATCTTTGAGCCAAGGCTCTTTTACAAAAGGTTCCACATCACTGGTACAACTGAGACAAACATAAGCAAAGATAACAGTTTATAAAATTAAAAAAAAAAAAAAAAAAAAGAACAATAAGGTGAAACTTTGGGGAGGGGAAAATGAAAAAGGGTGAAATCAGGGAGACTAAGGGATGGGAGAAAAGGGAGGCAGGTGGGGGGTGGGACAGAGAGAGAGAGGTGGAAGGCAGGTAAGAATAGAGGTAGCCGGGTGGCATTTGTCATGGGCCAGCAGGGAGGTGTGAAGATGGGGGGTGCTGGCAAAGTGCAGGAATAGATGTGGATCCAAAAGGGCACTTTGGGAAAATATGCTGTTTTTGCAGGTACAGAGGCGAACCAAAAGAAAAGTATGGGTGTTTTTTTTTGGGGGGGGGGAAGGACCCTACTAATCAAACACTGAACTGATTAAAATAACTAACAAAGCAATTAGGGCCAGATATTCAAAACATTGCCCCGGGGCTAAATCAACACTGCCCGGCAGGCAAACTTGGCCCGAAGCACAAAGCAAGCTATATTCAAAAGGAATAGCCCAGGGCAAACAACTTCTGAATACAGTATGGGAATGAGGCCAGGCAAACTGGGCTGGAAGTGCAGGGCAAACTTAGCCCTGGAATTAGACAGCTCTGAATACAATAACCAGGAAGTGCAAACCACAACAGCAACACAGTGCACAGCGATGTGAAGGTAGGTAGAGGTGAACTGTGTGTGCCAGCAAATGTGTGGACCCAGTACAGCTGCATGCAGCAGCGCATGTGAAAGTACAGTGTTCAAAACTTTTATAATATTCCCCGAACTGTTTGCGCAGTGCTAACACATTTGCGCGGGTTTAGCGCAGGGCTAAACCGTTAGCCTGGTGCAAACACGTATGCCCGGCGCTAAACTTTGCCATATTCAAAAGTGGCATGCAAATCAGCCTACTTAGGTAATCTCTGGGCAAACATCCAGATTAGCATCTCATTATGCCCTAATTTGCATGCAGTTTGCCCAGCGTTACTGCAGGGTCCCACAGCACCATCTGTAGGTCAGTCTGGAAGTACAGGGGCTGGCCAGGTCTGACCGCAGCTCAACCTGTAGGTCAGTCTGGCAGTGCATGATGATAGCTGTAGGCTACATGTAAACAGTACAGCATAGCATAGAATATTGTACCCCAGGGGACAACACAGCATAGGCACAGATGGTGGTGCTGCATGCCACTGTCACACTGTAGGTCATGCTACAGTACACAGCAGACACTACAGTAACAAGGGGGCCAGTAGTGTGTGGACACAGCACTGCCTATGGTGTGTAGGGCAGTGCTGATGACTGCACTATACACAGTGACACGCCCAACATGCAGGTGTTTACTGACAGTGGACATTACTGTTACACTGTTGTGTGACCCACAGATGCTGCACCTCTGGCATGGGATGCTCACAGTGACATATGTCCGGCTTTGTGTGCTGTGGCAGTTGTACAGCTGTGCAGTATGTGGCCGGGGGGGGGGGCATATATTATCAGAAAGGCACACTGGTGTTGGGGTATCCCCAATACTGGCCCATGTGCACTGCGTGATGTGTCCCAGCCTTGTGGCCACACCTGGTCTGTGGCACAGCCTGGCCACCCATACACTCTCCCCTCAACATCCTCCATGCCTACAGTGCTGCATGTGTGTGCTGGCATCTGTTGGTGTCCACAGAAGAGTGGTCCACAGGTGTGTGCTGTATGACCACACTGCCATGCTGTCCACTGGCGGCAGGGTCACCACGTACTGCCTGGCATGGCTGGGACTGGTGGCAGATGATGGCATCATTGTGATGTCATCAGTGAGCAGCATGCTTCCCCTATGTCTGGCTTTGTCTATGTGTCATATTTGTTAGGGTCACGCAAAGCCACGCAAAAGCAGCTCAAACACCGCACAAAGCCAAAATGTTGCGCAAAGCTGACTGCCCAGGGTTAAGACTACCTTTTCTTGGGCGGTAATGTGCACCGCGCTAAGTGTCACGCTAAGTCATGCAAACCACTCTGCGTGGCGCTAGTCACTGAATATAGCATTGCGCCTGTATTCATGTACACACACCCTCAGTATGCCCCTTGCATACATTATGATTCTGCCCTGCGCTAATGCAGCTTGAGCGCACTATTTGGCCTTTTGAATATAGCAAACCTGCGCTAAACCTGAGCAAACAGTTTGCGCTCAACACAAAGTTTTGAATATCTGGCCCTTAAAATCTTAGGGTGCCATTTCGGAAATGGGAATTTGGCCGAAATAAATTGGGAGGAGAAAATCGCAGTAGGAGAACAGAAGGTACAAATATGGAAGGCATGGTCCTTTTCTAAACAAAAAAGGGTAATGGTTATACAAAAAGTTTCTGCTTCCTATTTTTCTTTATTTTAGTGCTATATTTCCAATTCCTAAAAATTTAGGCCCTGTCCACACTATGCCTCTGTAACGTTACAGAGGGCTCAAACCGTTACCGCAACGGTTTGCGTTTATATCTGTAACGTTACAGAAGGCGTTTTCGTAACCGTTGTTGAAACCACTTATGAGGTGGTTTGAACAACGGTTATGAAAACGGTTGTGCCCCTGTAACGTTACCAGCCATAGTGTGGACACGTGAGCGTGTAGCTCCAGTATTCCCCCAGTGCAGCACGAACTGCATTGTGGGATAGGGTGCAGCTGTAACGTTACAGGGCACCCACCAATGTGGACAGGCTGTAACGGTTCCAAACCGTTATCGAAACTGTTTGCCGGCAGTGTGGACACACTGTAACGGTTCCGGTCTGTAACGGTTTGGAACCGTTACAGACTGTAAGTGGTGTAGTGTGGACAGGGCCTTAGAAACAAGAGTTTTAAGTGTCTTCTTCCAAATGTTATGGGGCAGTCGCTTAAACCCTATAAAAAGGGATTTCACATATTTAAAACAGAAACGGGGGGGCTGGGATGATACACCCACTTGTATTCTATTTTTCTTTTTTCCTAAAAGCAGCTTTCTGGGAAAATAAAGGAATAAACAAACATCTGTGGGAATCTTGGACAATAGGTCTTTTTCAACCTTTCTTGCAGGAATAGGGGAACGAAGTTCCAAAAGTTAGGGCCCCTCTAGAAGTCCCTACTTTTGCATATCCTGCAGGTAAAAAACTGAAAGTATGGGGTACTACTAAGATCCAAGTGAAAGGGTTACAAAGAAAGGCATTATATACAGAAATAATAGGAAGGAATTTTTTAGTGCAGGTAGATTTCCCAAAGTGTTTACCTTCAAAACTAAACACTGCCTTAAAGATTTTGAATGATAAAAGAATTCCCACAATGATGTGGGGTGCACTTTGGCTCAGCTGCCATGGGAAACGGGGGGTAAAAGGAAACCTAAAGCACAAACCCATAACAGAAAGGCAGTGCGTTAGACCAGAGTGTGTGGGCTTAGAAGAATCCATGGAACACTTTTATTTAACTTGCAGCTATGCTAAACAATTTTGGACAGATTTGGTTACTAGATGGAGGTGGGGCCCTATGCAACATACTAAGTATGAAAGCCTGGTTTCAGGAGATTACTCAGGGTTTTTATCTAGGTACAATCCTAGTACTTTAAACATGATTTTCACTTGCATAAAATATTATACGTGGCGAGCTAGATGCCAATTTTCCCTGCAACACACACATACACCAACATTAGTTTTGATAAAACAAATTGAATCTGTAATTAGTAAACAAAAAGAAAAGGAAAGAGGGATATTTGAGGTTCAGACATATAATAGGCATTGGAGGTATGTTCATTGGATAAAATGACACTAAAGGATCTAATACATAGAACATGAAGGGACTGTAGAGAGATCAGGGGTAGGGAAAAAGAATATTAAGTGTATAAATTTCAAAGCTTGAAATGTCTTTTTTGATTTACTTGTAGGGTCTTCACAGGTTGTTTTTTTATTGGGGTAAGTGAAGGCACTGCATATGTAAAGTATTGGAAATGTTTTATGTTGGTTTTCTCCTTATTTTTTGTATATTGTAAGCTTGATGTTATGTTTTCTGCAATAAAAAAATTCCCCTACTCTTTTCGAGAAGTGCCATGGGATCTTTAACATCTACCTGAACTACCACCAGAACAGGCCGATGGGACCTCGGTTTAACGTCTCATCCAAAAGACAGCACCTCAGGAGTGCAGCATCCCCCCTCATGCTGCACTGCAGCGTCAGTATTGGGACATTAACCCAAGTGCCTGGTGTGGGGATAGAACCCACAGCTTTCTGATCTCCCGGCCTCGGAGGTGAGTGTGCTACCTGCCGAGCCACTTACACTGACCATTTACATTGCCCCCAATTTGAAATAAAAAGGAGAAAATTGCTAGCTCCAATATTAGTTATGCTTGGTCTCCCTTCTGATGAACTTGTCAAGTATTTATTTAACAATAAGGACTTGAATGTACAGGATAGACTGTACAGATATCTGAAATCTTCGAATCTCTAAATAGGCTTGTTGAGCACTGGCTAGAAAACTATCTTTGATAAATGAGTCAAGTTAAAATGTAGTTACAAGGTTTATATAGTATTGTGATATTTGATATGTAATTTGTAAAATTTGTCAATCTTTTATGGAACGTATTTATGTGAATTTTGTAATGACTTATGTCGAACAAATAAAAACTGTACTTACCCTGTGATTAAATTCGCTGTATCACGTTACGTGATAACAGAAACACTCTGTTTGCAATTCTCCTCTTAAGAGGTTACGCTGACTTGTTGATTAATTAATTAACAATGTGACCAGGGCACTAACTATATAAGGAGAAACCACATTCAGTCAGTTCTCTCCCTGAGGAACACCATGTAGGTGGTCAAAGTGCTGGAGCATGCTTGAATTTTTGCCCTTTTGCGCTGTCTCTATAATTTGCACAAACTGTAATACAGCACTTTAAGTAACAAATACTTGACAAGAGGTTTTTTTTTATCTTTGAATGTATCTGTTGGTGCCATCTACTGTTTTGTTTCTTCCCTCACAAAATGTCAGTGTGCAGGAGAAGAGCTCTTCACATGGAAGTGGAAGGGCTCAGGCTGCCAGCTCCACAGAGTCAAAATACGATCCCACCCACTACTAAATGCTTTACTAGAACATTTTGAAGTAAAGGCAGGCTAAGAAGCATGTAAAGTACCACAGTCAAATTTGCAAAACACATATGTTGAGCAGTGTTTTGATTTGTGTATTTAGCCCTTGTGTGCCCTTCCCTTTGTTTACTGTTAGGAGTTTTTTTTCTCAATTTCCCTACTAGTTTTATGACTTCTTCTACTAGTTTTATGGTCTCTGGGGATCTCCATATTATCATGGTGTGTTGCTCTTCTTTTTTCCTACAATGCCTCCTGTCCCATGTGACAGTGATGAGTGCAGGACTATAAATTCAGCAAGTACTGGTTTACAGTGAATTTTACAGCAGTACAGCGTGATTTTAAGTCACATTCCTTATTCAGTGGGCACTGACGGCTATATTTACAGCTTAGCAATCACTTGAGGTCTACCTGAGTGGGAATTCTACAAGAAAACAGCTAGAGTCTTTACTAATTACAGCACTGACAATCTAGGGTGATTTGTGTGCTTTTTATGGTGGTGTGTAGTTATGAAATCAAAAACTTCAAAAAAAAATAACATTTACTCCTGCTGGCTACATCTAGACAAATACACACAGAACAAAGATACTGAACTGGAGTCGTCTACAGTGCAATCCCGATTGTCCAAACTGCCTGGGAGACATCACATCAGTTTGGATAACTGGAGTCCTGATGATAGTGATTGCACTGTTTTAGCTGTGTTGTGTTAGCTTTGAGCTTTTTCTTAAACTTTCTTAAGCTGCAAATACACACAGTCACACACCAGCCAAAAGCTACAGTACAATGCAGGACCGCAAACTGCAGAAGCAGGATCACAAACAGAGCATGCCGAAACTGCATTTACCGAATACAGTATAATACTGCATACCAAAAGCCAAAACCATTAAGTGACCTCTGGCATGTAAGGAGTAAGGGAGTGTGGTCAACATAAAACTAAGATGAAAACATGATTAAAGCTTAAAAGTTAAAAAAAGGAAAACTCTCACCTCAGTCATCAAGGCTCTAGTATGCTACTGTTCTCTGTCGAGTTTGTGTGTGAGTGCGGGAGTTTTAAAACAAGAACTCCTGTTTTATGCTCTGTAGTTGGTAGTACTGCAATTTACTGTAGTTATATTAAGTTTGGCAGTTCAGTTTAATGCTACATTGGTCTCTTCCCCATACAAACAGAAACCTGCAGTTGTTATTTTAAGTCTTGTGGCTCCTTGCTGCTTCTCCTCGACTCCTCCATGTATGGGCTTTTGATCATAATGCCTTAACAAACAGCTAAAGGAAGGAGACATGCAAATCACTGATTCCTCCTCTCCACATGACAATCACAAAGAAAATCATAAACAATTTTTTTTTACTAACTCTCTTAGACTGAATAAGTTAGTAAGGGAATACGTAAGGACAACAGAGAGGATGATTTTAGAAAACAAGCTTACTCGAGGAAGGGTAGTGAGATATATGAGCTCAGCCCCGTCCACACTGTAGATTTTCTAACCGACCATGTGCTTCTCTTGCACTGGCCTCTTCTGCTGCAATAACAGAGCAACCCCTGGTGGCAGAAACTGTTCACAAGCACAGTACAGTACTGATTATCCCACCTGCTCCTCCTATCCCACTGCTGAAGAACTCGGGCAACAAGCATCTGATTCATTAGCTAGGGATAGGTAATGAGGACTGTACTGCAGCTGAAGCCAGAATATCAGGCTGCTTTTTTCAAATTACTGCTACAGTATTTTCCCCTCACTGAATTATTGGTCCTGGCTGCATCACTGTCACATGAAACAGGAGGCACTGTAGGACAAAGAAGTGCAATAAACCATGCTAACATGGAGTTCCCCAGAGGCCAT
This sequence comes from Neoceratodus forsteri, assembly GCA_016271365.2. Taxonomy (NCBI): domain Eukaryota; kingdom Metazoa; phylum Chordata; order Ceratodontiformes; family Ceratodontidae; genus Neoceratodus; species Neoceratodus forsteri. The sequence goes on from CM028136.1 coordinate 761,203,606, forward strand.
AAGACTTGTAGGCAAATTTAAAAACAAAGACAGGACACATCAGGACTAAACACACAAATCAAAACACTCTGCACAGCATATGTTTTTGCAAAGTTTGACTGTAGTACTCCTTTAAGGCAATCTGGGCAGCATGTCAGAAAGGTATGTGGGTCACAGGACCCGTATACAGAGTTAGTGAATGCAGAACTAGGAATCGGCCACACTGGAAGCACCAGTTTGCCAGGCAGAATGTTTGTTAGTGAGTACTAGCAAAGGCAGGCCAGAAGCACATGCTAATAAAGGGCTCATGCACGAATACATATCCCAATGGCATAAAACAACCTCTAAATGCCTCTTTGGGCTCACAAAGTTAAGGAGTGGTGCAAGCATGCTTTAACCACCCACCAGTGACTGTAGGACCCTAGTAAAAACTATCAGTGCCCTATAAAGTTCTAAAGAGTACAATAACATCGAGTGTTCAAACACAGAAAGCAGTTTGTGAGAAAGGCTGCATTTTTAAAAACACAGATAGTTCAATATGTTTATGTTTGTGTTACTGTTATTTTTATTATTACTGATTTACCCAGGACAGCTAGGCCAAGCTGATATGTGACATCTCTTTTTCAATGGTGTCCTTTCACCCATTTTTGTAGCTGGATAATCTTGAACACTACTAGATTAAAACTGACATGCCCAATGTCACAATGTAAGTATGTTAGGTCTGGTAGGTGTTGCAGAGTAGTCTAGGTGTTACAGCACCAGACTGGGAACCCTACTAGAGACAAGTACTGTTTGAGTAACTGGGAACGTCACTTAACCTCACAGGGATTCACTTTACCCAGCTGCAGAAACAGGCCGAAGCAGGACTCCACTGAAAATAAGGTAGTGCATCTCAGCTAAGCTATCCTGGAAAAATTAGTCACAAAATAAATATGTGATCTCTGGGCTACAAGCGGGTGATTCAACCACTAGAACACACCGTCTCATCCTTCTGCTTAACTGGCAGAACCTTACAAGGATATATGATCTTCAATGTATTACTGCTTAAATGGCTCCAAATGGTAAAGTCTGTCTTGAAAATATTGCTCCGTTAACGATACCACTCTCCCGCCAGTGATCTGGATTTGGAAGCGAGCCTGGGTTGTTGGGGCAAGCCGAGGGCGGGGGTTCAAGCATCCCAGAGGATGTTCTCTTCTATGAAGAAGGGAGGGCTACCAGCTCTGCTGCAAGACTGCCACCTAGGTGACCACAGGTGGCAGTTAAGTCAGAGCTACGCTGCAGTAGGGAGGTTGCCAACTGGTGCTGTGTCGTGTGCACATGCACACATGCTTGGCTTGTGTGCATCAGTATGCTGGCATCCTGTGGGTAGGGAAAAAGAAAAGCAAAAATATCTTGGCATGGCAGGATGAATGCCAACCCCTTACAGCCTTGCACTGGTGACCCAGGTTCTGGTCTACTGGATCTGACTGCGGCAGGTCAAGTAAGATCCCTGCTGCCCCTGCCATAGTGGGTAAGTAGTGGAGGAACTTGGGCAGGTAAGATGGGGAGAAGCTGGGTGACGGGGTCAGGGGGACCTGTATAGTGAGGGGCCAGCTGGGTAGGGGGACCATAAAGATATAAAATACAAAAAAAAAGAAATACTGAAGCTGGCCCAGTGGCGCTGAGGGTTGAGGCGCTGAATGCCACATCTCACGCCACACCAGCGACCCGGATTCGGAAGCAAGCCCGGGCCCTCGGGAGTCGGCAGGGGAGGGAGAGAACCGAGTGTCCAGAGGACAGCTCTCCTCTCCCAGGAGGGAGGGGGGGTCCATGCTCGGCGCTTGACTGGCCTCTGGCATAGGTCAGTGGCACGGCAAGGGCAGAGCAGACACAGGGAGGGAGGAGTGGCGATTCCGGCAGTGATGCCTTGGCATAGGGCGCGTGCCACTCCCCCACACCGAAAAATGGAAAAACGCCTGCAGATCCCGGGAAGGAGGAGCCTGGAGCATGCCTCCAATATGCCCTCGCCTACCCGACTACCTTCGGTCAGAAGAAATATGAGTATCGGGGTGCTTGCCCGCCCCATCTTGGCCCCGCTTGTGGGGGAAGCCATAGCTACATGGGGACAGAGAGGTAAACCTGAGTAGGGCAAGTGAGACAGGATGATGACTCCTTGGCAGTCCTAAAGGGTCGGGTCTGCAGGATGTAGGGGGGACAAAAAGTGATATTAAAAAAAAAAAAAAAAAAATACTATACCATGCTATACTTTAAATATCTTGTTGATACTACAGAATAGTTTGAAAATAATGTACAGCTAGTGCAGGGCATATATTGGAAAATACAAACTCATCAAAACATTTTTTCTGTCCTGTGGGTAAGATGACTGCAATGTGCAACATCACTACAAAACACATCTCTACAGGCTAGCATTACATAAACAGTGAGACGTGCCAGGGTGTGTAACTATGGGCCAGTCAATAAATTAAAAAGCACATTAGAAAAGTGCAATCACTGTCCATAATCACACATCCTTGAAATGCCTTATTGCACGTACTGCATGGGTTCTACATTAAACTGTTTTTAAAAGATTTTTTTTCTATTGTTATAAGAAAATATTATTTTCTCAATGAAATATAAGTGAAAAACAAACACAGTTCCAGTTTCGGTGTACTGGTGTCGGTGTTGCTCAGTTGGTAGCACATCTGCCTCCGGACCAGAAGGCTGTGGGTTCTCATCCCACAGCGGGATTGGACTCATACCTAAAACGCTGGCATCCAAGTGCAGTATTGGGGTGCTGTACGGCTTGGGTGTGAACGTCCTTCCGATAAGACTTTAAACCGAGGTTCCTTATACCCATCCTGTTGATGTCCAAGTGGAAGTAAAAAACCCAGGGCACTCTTCGCAAAGAGTAGGGGACATTCCTGGTGTCCTGGCCAACATTCCCCTTCCCATAAACTGGATCATGCAACTGTCCAGGCTGAGTGTGGGTGTTGATGTACAATATGGCCGCCACTACACATTCAGTCACTTCACTACCAGTCTAGCATTGCTTGTAAAGCGCTTTGGGATACACTCTGTATGAAAGTGCTATATAAATGCTGATTCTTTTTCTTCTTCTACTGCTGTTGTAGTCCAACTGAGCATACTGTACAGACTAAATAAGTAGACAAGTATAAATATGGCCAGATTCTTGTACTGTACTTGTCAATCAGGTGGCTAGAATGTTCTTTTCCTTGTCATATCTGTGGGTATAGCGTAATAAAATGCTGTGCAAAACAGAGGGCAATGGTAACCATTTTCAGAAATGCGTAGCACTAGATGTACGACCAGTTATGACTAAGTCCATATCACAGTAGACTGTATGAAACAATTTTTTTTAAATTTAAATTTTGACGATCAATCTGTAGCAAGTGCTATTTATTTTCACACTTGATTAGCACTTTCACACATGAAACTGCTAATCAATTTTTTCAACTTATTTAGTACCCTGCTTAGTAAAACAGATCAACCAATCCAAAGACTTGAATTAAGCAATAACACAGGACAGGTTATGGGTTGTGCTCTAATAAACTCATGAGATTTTGAGTGTCCTGAAATAGTGGTGCAGAGGATATGCTTTAAAGTGTACTTTAGTTGAGGTTTGTTGAAACAGAATTGAACTGTGCTTTACCAGTGAACTTTGTAATTCACGCACCACATCACTCTACAGCCCTCTCCCCCATAGATGTCCTCATGTCCGAGCAACACACAGACTTCCCACATTAAATCACTAGTTGAAACTTCTGATTACCTTGTTAAACAAAGCTCCTTTCTAGACTGTCACTCATTTTTAAACAGGCTGGTCACTTTGACAATCGGGCAGCAGGAGAGGGGTTCAGTACCCTTCGCCAGTCACTTTGAAGATCAGTCAGGCAAAAAGGGTGGAGGAGAATATTGGCAGCAAAGTGCTTTTTCCCTATTATATGGAGTTCATCATGAATTTATTAAATAATGTTTGAAAACACTGTTATCTGACTTAATCACCTGATTAATGCCTTCATAAAATAGGCTCTAAAACACTGCACAGCAATTATATAAAATACTACATAGGCTGATGTGCCTAAACTTGAATTTAATACGCACCCTTGGTATGTGATGCATAAACCCCATGGCTTTGCTTGCGGGGGTATGTAGTATCACACACCTGGAGTATTTATTAAATTCTCATTATGCACCCCCACTTCATGAATTATTCTGTATTTAAACGCCCTTCTAAGTGGCACACAGCCTGCAGTCAATCAGATGGTAAAGCAGCATTAGAGAGCTGAATAAAGGCACCTATTAGTTAGACCTCAAATAAATAAAACCGAACTTTCTGTCCCTGCAGATTCACACCAGCCAGAGATATTTACTAACACAAGCACCAGAAAAGCAATCGACTGCAATAGCAAATCGAAACTGTATCTAATTAGTTAAAATTTGTCTGAAAATCAAATGCTTCCAGGATGGTTCACCAACCTCACTACCTGGTACCAGGGACACTTTTTTAATAAACATACTTCCTGACCAGGATAATTCAAGCTTCAGACCTTTGGCCAAAATCCTTAAAGACTCGTGTCCATTTTTTTGACACAAGTACAGAATTCTGCTGGAGGAGTTAGACCACAAAAACTTGGTCTAACTCCCAAGACTGAATTGCACAGCTGCATACAAAAAACAGACACGAGTCCTGCAGTTGCAGCAGAAATTGCTGGGAACTGTCATATGTATAGGATTCAGACATATGGATGCATCTTCATGGACGCAGTACGCATCCAAAATATTAAAGTGCTGTATCCACCTGTAGGAAAATCCCATCTTTGTTTTTTACCTGACAAAAGCCACTTCCTCACTGTATGACCCCTTTTTTTTTTTTTTTAATATAATCTGGCTCAATCTGCTCTTACAGTACATAGACCTTAATTGCAAGTACTTCCAAAACTGAAAAGGGAAATGTTAGCAAAAGGGTTGATTGATAGCCGACACAGAAAGTAATACCACTTTCTGTGTCAGTTGAGAATCACATCTTTTGCTCATGTTCCACAAATTATCTTGAAAGTATCTGTGACCAAGATCTATAGTTCCTTTCTCACTTTGTGTCTGACCTCACAGTTGTAAACTGGGTAGGTGGGGGACACCACTGTGAATGAGCTGGTGCATCTCAGCTGGGGTATCATGAGTAAACAAAAAAAAACATGAATTTAACTTACAGGAAATTTCTGATGTAAGGCAGTTACTCACATATAATGGTAGCTGCCTGCAGCGAGAGTTATTTTAGCCAGGATTTAATAAGTAATAGCAGCCAGTACCTTCAAAATATCCCTCATAACTTTGTTATGCAGCCCAATTCAATCCTAGTGCCCCGATCCTGTGATGACCCCCCACGCTCAAGCACCTAATTGACGTGTGGCCAGGGAGAGTGTGGCGTGCTCACTGAATGAATGGAGCACAATTTGTCTTTCATTTTTAAACTAAGAATGGCCACCTAGGTTAATGAAGGTCAACGCTTGACTAACAGGGCTCGTTAGTCAAGTGATGACCTTCATTAATCTCTAGGTGACCATTCTTTAGTTTAAAAATGAAAGACAAATCGTGCCCCATTCATTTCAACGGAGTGCACCCTGCGCTCTCCCTGGCCACACGTCATTAGGTGCTTCAGCATGGGGGAATGTCAACAGGATTAGTGCACTAGAATTGAATCGGGCTGCATAACAGAAACTAAAGTTATGAGGGATATTTTGGAGGTACTGGCTGCTATTACTTATTAAATCCTGGCTAGAATAACTGTTGCTGAGGGCAGCTACCATATGTGAGTGGTAGCTGCTCCCAGCTAGGTCAGAAACTCACTTTACAGTTATGATTGCCAAGTTATTTTGATAACTGTATGCAGACACAGCTATCATACAGACCCAAATTCCTTGGGGGGGGTGGGGGCACAGTGGAGCAAAGAACCAGCCAGATTTAAATTAAGCAATAACGTCCAAACGAGTAGGCATTTACAGGGAATGAACACCTGACTGGGAAGTGTTTGTCTCGGGCCATTAACTCCAATTTGGGTGTTAATCTGGGTTGCACCTGGAAACAAGTTTTGGCTTAGCGTGCCTTTCACAATTACCAGTTTTCACATAAAATAAAATATAAAATCCCCTTCAACGCCTGCTTCAGGGGGTGTTTTTATGATCATAAGTTGAATTGTTTGTGAGAAAAAAAATGACAATTTAAAATAGAAAGACAGTACGGGGGAAGGTAAGGGAGGATGGGAGGAGTGGGGAGGGAGGGCAGGGACAGTAGCTCAAGCTGTGGACCCTGCAATATGAGCAGACTAGACAGACCAAATTGCCTTCTTCTGTTGACTTCTTTGTATGTTCGTATTTACATAATCACATGCTATGCAAGGGATAAACTGAAAACGTAACACCTGTAGTTTTTGGGCTAATTGTTACTGAAATTCTACAGTGAAATCCCCAAATCTGTAGCTAAACCCAAATATTTTATTTAATAAGTCACATAGCAGCCATCAGCAACAAAGTTTTGAGATTTGGAGCCTGGAAAAATAGCCAAATCGAGAATATCTGAATACAATTTGGCAAGTGGCAACTTAAAAACTGTCTGCACTGTTGTAAGCCGTACTGGGTGGTTCTAAGAGAGTAAGGGCTGGGACAGCAAACAAACACAAAAGCACACCAGCCTCCTGAATAATTAATTAGACTGATAAACCCCTTTAAATTTGGCCACTGATCCAGTGACCCTGCTCATTTTATTTAAAGTAATGCAGACATTTGTCTTCTCTCTCTCTCTCTCTGCCAATTTTAATGAAACTCACACCACTCACCTACATGAATCTGGCAGAAATCTCCCACTCTGTGTAAATCATCCATTATCAGATACACAGACTGCACCTACTGTAGCCTTGGAATACAATGGGTCCAGCAGCTGGATGATCAGAACTTTTAAAGACTCAAGGATACTGTAGCAATGACTGAATTTCACCAGATCTGCAGCCCATGGCTGATATCACTGTGGGGATTTCTGGAATGCATTCAGAAAAGCACCATTTACAAAATGCCAGTGTGGGGGGGCCTGGATCAACTAAATATATAAACAAATACTGCAAGCAGCAGAAGTTAAAATTAGTTTGCAGTAACTGTAAAAATATTTTAATCAGAACCACACAAATACTGTACAATTAGAAACACAGAAAGATGCCATCATAAAAACACCCAAGGTCTATCGTGTCTGCCCAGTTTCTACCTAAGCCACTCCAACCTATTGTTGGTCTGGCCTAGGCTAGTGGTAGTCCAGAACCATTCCCCACCTGACCCCTCCCCTTCTTTATTATTTATCTGGCAATCAGAATTACAACCCTCTGAGTCAAGGACTCTTTTGCAAAGGCTCCACGTCAGGAATACAAACAGTGCAGGAATATAAACAGTGGCAAAGCTTAGAAAGTACATGCAATTTGGGGCCAGTGACCCAGCATCAGGAAGTATCACAGTACAACATTGTAGATAATAGCAATAAAAAGTAATTACATAATTAAGATATCAGAAGGATAGCTTCTGGCAGAAACAAATATGCAAGTTAGGCGCACCACTGGCGAGAGGTGTTAAGCTAGCCAGCAAAACAGGATATTGGGGGGCAGACAAATCCTCATTGCGATGCTGGGGCTAGTCACGGTTACAGGAGGAAGAGCAATCAAGGAGAGGGTCTTCAGATCAGTTTTAAAGTGGCCAAGACTGGGTTCCAAGGAGATGGTGGATGGCAGGCTGTTTGGCCAGAGGGGGACATGATAGTGGAAAGAACTTTGACCAAGGGAGGTCCTACAGTGGGTATCTAGGAGGGAGGTTTTGGTGGAGCATCTGGAGGCCCTTCTGTAAGGGATCACTTGGATGAAGGGATGGAGGTCAGAGAGGGCTTGCTTCTGAAGTAACTTCTTGGCAAGGAGACAAATGTGGTATTTGAGCCTACCTTCAAAGTCTGGCCAGTTTGTAAGCTTGTAAAGCTCACAGGTGAGTGTTGATCGAGCACATCCTGAGATCATGCAGCAGGCTTTATTGAGGGCTAGTCTGACATGGTGTAGGGCAGTTTGATCTGCAGTTCTGTAGATCATGATACCATAGTCCACCAGGGATAAGACAGAGGAAGACAGAGTGAGTCAGATGGTCTCAGGGGGTAGGCATTGCTTATGCCAGTACAGAAGCCCAAGCCTGATGTTAACAGAGAAGAGGTGATGAATATGGGTGTGGTAGGGGAGGGAGGCATCCAGCGTGACACCCAGGTACTTGAAAGAGGTGACATGTTCTAGGGGATACCCAGAGAGTTTGTGATTGTTAACAGGGAGCTACTGTGAGGGCTCTGGCGGTGGGCAAATATCATGGACTTGGTTTTCTTATAGTTCAGGATTAGATGGTGGTCAGGAAACCAAGTTTTAAGTTCCCCAAAGAAACCCTGAAGGGCAAATTGAAGGAAGTTAGGATGGGGGTGTTTCCAGAAAACTACAGCATCGTCCGCATAGAGCAGTAATTTCCCACTAAAGGATTTAGGGAGAGAGTTCAGGAAGCGGGTGAAGAGCAAGGGGCCAAGTATGGACTCTTGTGGCACCCCTGATAGGACTGGTCTACTGGAGGAGATTGTGGTGTTAATTTTGACCTGCTGTGTTCTGCCAGAGAGATGGTCTTTGAACCAAGAGGTGGCCTCAGGAGAGATGCCCAGGGATGGAAGGGAGTGGAGGAGCAGTTTGTGACTGATGGTGTCAAATGCTTTGGTCAAGTCGACATAAATTGCCCCAGCCAGGTGACCCTGTTCCAGGGCCTCATGTATAAATGATGTAAATTAGAAGAGGGCAGTGTTGGTGCTGTGTCCCCTCCAGAAGCCATGCTGTACATGAGAGAGCAGATTATGCTTGGACAAGTAGTCTGCAAGCTGGTCTGAAAAAAAATCTTCAAGCACCTTGGAGATGGTAGGTAGGATAGAGATGGACTAATAATTACTGGTGGGTGTGCGGTTGCCACTCTTCAGGATAAGGGTTATTACTGCACGTTTCCAGGGCGTAGGGAACTGGCTAAGGCATAGGGACAGGTTAAGAATTCTGGTGAGCTGGTGCAGGGTCTCATCCAGCATAAGTCGAAAGAGTTTGAGGTCCAGGGAGTCGCTGCTATAGCGAGACTTTGCCAGGACTTTGGTGAGGTGACATTTTGCTTCACTGCAGGAGATGACTCACACCCGGAAAAGGGGGGGGTCTGTGGTGGGAGATTTGTCCATAGGAAAATTTGGATCGGGTCAAAAAAGTTTGGGGGAGGATAGGACTGAGGTCTGAGAAGGCAGCATTTAGGGCATCGGGATAGTAGTGGGATCCTGGGTGACGACCCCATCTAGTAGCAGGGCAGGAGCAGGGAATACAACTTTCCCACTGAGTTCTTTAATATTGGTCTAGAATTTTTGCCCGGATCCCCAGGAGGAGGTGAAGGCTTGTTTAAAATAAGTGGCTTTGGCTTGGCGGACGGCACAGGTGCATCTGTTTCTTGCCTCTCTGGAACGCTGTCTGTCCTGGGGGAGTTGCGTTTCCAAAGCTCTATACCAGAGGGTTATCTCTGAGGTGCATTTGGTCTAGCAGCGACTTCCTCCCAAGTGTTTGCGTTCACCAGCCCTTTGTAGCCGTCCCATTCTCTCTTGAAACCCAGCAACATCTTGGCATTTACCATCTCCCTGGGCAAGCTGTCCCATCTATCCATAACTCTATCCAGAAAAAAGTACTTCCTAACATCCATCTCAAATCTCTCCACCACAAGCTTAAAATTTTGTACACTGCTTGTCGATCCCTTGTGTTGCTTGAACAGGTCCTGACAATCTACCCTATTTATTCCCGTCAGGAATCTGAACATTTCAGTCATGCCACCACTCTCCTTTCGGTCCACCGAGTGCATGTTCAGACTGGCCAGCTGCTCCTAGTATGTTTTGCCCGTTCTGTCCCTGTATCATCCTTGAAGCTCATCTTCCTGGACTATCTCTATACGGTGAGGAATTCTGGAATGTATTCTGAAAAGCACAATTTACAAAATGCCAGTGTGTATGTGTGTGTGTGTGGGGGGGGGGAATAGATCAACTAAATATATAAATATTGCAAGCAGCGGTAAGTTAAAAAATAATTTGTTCTGAGTAACTGTAAAAACATTTTTTTTTTTTATTCATTTTTTTATTTCCTTTACTATTACATTTATATCAGGAGACATTTTACAAACAGAAGATTTTCTGTGATTACTTCAGGTTTGTTATTTTACAGGAGAGCAATGCATATATTTCATTTACGTTGATAACACATAGAGACCAAAACCAAACTTTCCTTAACTGATATGGAGTCGAGTCTGTCCAAGCCCCTACTCCCTCTCCCCATCCCTCTCGAGGACTTATACTCTAAAGGCAGAAATCGAGGTCAATTCTCGCCTGATTGATTGACCATTTCCGCCATAGGGCGGCAAAACCATCCATTTGATTGTCTAGTTTTGTTGTAATGTTTTCCATCTGATATATACCGTACACAATATGTCTCCAATCTTGTATACTTGGTATAACTTTTGTCATCCATTTCCTTGTCAAATATTTTTTTGCCGCCAATAGCAGAATGGGAAGCAGGGTCTTTGTCCAAGGGGGGGGGGAGCGATCCGGGTAGACGGCCACGAGGACCATTTCAGCTGTAAGTTCAACTTGTTCATCAAGGCCTTCACTAATTTCATTTTGTACAGTTAGCCAGAAGGGCATTAAACATGGGCACAGCCACATTATATGTGCTGTATCAGCTAATTCTGCTCCACAATTCCTCCAACAAACCCCATATTCTCTTGGAAGATATTTAGTCAGGGTCGCCGGTGACCTGAAAAATCTTGATCTGCACTTCCAGGAGTATTCCCTCCACACATGTGATCTAGTGATGTTGACCACACTCAGAGATGAAGAGGACTAGTCTTCGACAGACACTTCTAGGTCCAAGTCCTTGTTCCAACTTTCTAAGATTGAGTTTGTTGATAATTTTGATTGATCTTGCATCACTTTATATAAGTTACCAATTAAATGGTTCCAATGTTGCCCCTGAGGGTGGTCAATGAATAATTTTAGAAGAGGAGGAAAAGGAGACTTTAATTTGACCTGGATAATTCTACTGCGTAGAAGGTGATTTCTAATTTGGAAATATCTGAATTGGCCAAAACTTGGGAGATTAAATTTTGATTTTAAGTCATCAAATGATAGGATTCTGTTTGGACCCAAGAACTGGAACACCTGCTCCAGTCCCAATCTACGCCAGCGGGAGAAAGCTAAATCGCCGTGGGACGGGGCCAAAAGCTCATCTTGTGAAATTAACTTACAGTATTCAAAGATTAATTGAAGTGGTGCCTTTTCGCGCATTTTAAACCATATTTTTAAAACCTGTGAGGTAATGACTGTGAAGTCTTTTAAAGGAGGAGTTCTGACTGAGGATGAAACAATTATTTTTTTAATGTCGTACATGTCGTTCAAATGAAATTCTGGCCTCTTCCACTGGGAATCGAACTGGTCAGAGAGCCAAAGTAAAAGAATTTTTAAGAAGGCGGCCTCGGCATATTTTGTTAGGTCCCACAGATTAATTCCGCCCTGAGCTAGTGATAGTTTTAATATGGAAAAGCGAGTTTGTGGTTTCTGTTTGTTCCATATGAACTTTGATATCATGTAGTCCCAAGATTTGAAAAAAATAATGAGATGGGAAATATGGTACGTTTTGGAATAAATACAGCAGGCAAGGTAAAATGTTCATCCTAATGGTTTCTATTCGCTGAAATAAGGATAATGGTAGATGGATCTATTTGTCCAAGTCTTTATTGATTTCTATAGAGATGGGCTCATAATTGATTAGTCCAATTAATGGAAGGTTGTGAGGGATGTGTATTCCTAGGTAATTTATTTTGGTTGAGTGCCATTTTATTGTAAGACTTAGTTTTAGAGTGATTGGGGGAATATAGTTGTATAAAAGGACCTTTGTTTTTGTTACATTTAATTTAAAACCAGCTAACTCTTCAAGTCGGGTCAGTATTGTCCACGTCTCTTTGATCGATTCCGTAGGAAATAAAAGGGAAAGTAGTATGTCATCCGCGAACAGACTGATCTTGTTTTCTGACTGCTGCATTGGTATGCCCCCTATGTTGCTCGAATTTCTGATTGCGCAAACTGTAAAAACATTTTAATCAGAACCGGCTGCACAACTTTTATACACTTAGAAACACAGAAAGATAGCCGGCCCGGTGGCGCGGACGATTGAGGCGCTGGACGCCACACCTCGCACCACGCCGGTGACCCGGGTTCAGGAACGGACTGGTCGCTGGGGGAAGGGAAGGATTGAGCGTCCGTGACAGCTCTCCTTCCTTCCGGGTGGGTGAGGGCTACATGCGGCGCTGCAGTGACACCCAGCGGAGGTTGGGTGTATGACAGCGAGCGCATTTGACAGGGGGGAGAAGCCGGCAGACGTCTGCACGCAAGTGCGCAGACGTCATTGCATGTCAGGCTCTCCAGCGGGCTACACTATACAACTAAAAATATAGGACCTCCACCTCTATGAAGCCCTCCCTTGGGGCTTCCTTCCTGTATCGCCGTTCCCCCAACCAGTTACTAGGACCGCGGACTGGAATATGGGGTGCCAGCTCCGTGGCCCCATCCTCTGGGGAGTAAGCCAGGGGTGACCGGGGGATACGGTCGGCATAGGAGGAAGACCTTGGGGTCCGTGACCAGGGTGGATACCTGGTGGTAGGATCCATAAAAAAAAAAAAAAAAAAAAAAAGAAACACAGAAAGATGCCATTAGAAAAACACCCACAGTCTATCATGTCTGCCCAGTTCCCACCTAAACCACTCCAACCTATCTTTGGTCTGGCCTAGACTAGTGGCAGTCAAGCCCCATTCCCTACCTGACCACTCCCCTTCTCCCCAGTGTCTGCTTTCACCAACCTTTTGTAGCTGCCCCATTCACTCTTGAAACCCAGCACCATCTCTGCATTTACCACCTATGTTTTGCCCTGCTGTCCCTGTAACATCCTTGAAGCTCATCTCTGGACTATCTCTACAGGGTAACTATCCCTTTTTTCAGTTGTCTGGGCTCCAGAACTAGACACCGTATTCCAGGTGCAGCCTCACCAGGGATTCACAAAGGGGCAGCAGTACCTCATTCCTCCTACTACAGAAACCCCTCCCTTTGAATCCCAGCATCCTGTTTTTTTCCAAATGCTCTGGTACACTGAGTTGCTGACTTGAGACTATCACTTATGGTGACACCAATGTCCCATTGAATTTGTTCTGTTCTCTGACTTTTTTTCACCACTATCCCCAATCCAATATTCCTTTTTTGAGTTTCCACTGCCTATGTACATAACCTTGTACTTTTTGGTATTGGTCGTTGACTGCCAAATCTTAGACCACCTCTCCAGTTTTTCTAGGTCCCTTCTCAGGTCCTTGATTCCCTTCTTAGTGTCTACCCTCCCTCTGATTTTGGTGTAATTTGCAAAGGGATTCATTTTTTCCTAGATCCGATGTTGCTGATGAACAGTACTGGCCCCAGTACTGACGCATGCATCACCCTGCTTGTCACCTCTCTGACCACTAGTGCTACCCACACAATACTACCCACAGAGTCCTCCACTCTAACCAATTTCTAATCCACCCAGATTCTTTCCCACCCCAGATCCTCTTGCTTCTTTACTAACCTTCTACGTAATACTGAATCAAAGACCTTGCTGAATTCCATATACAGGATATCCACTGCCTGACCTTTGTCTACTGCCCTCATAACCAAGTTGAAAAACCTAATTAGGTTAGTTTGACACATTCCTTTCATAAAGTCGTGCTGCCTCCGGTCCTGGAGCACAGCTGCCTCCAGAAAGTCTACCATCTGCTCATTAATGATGGCCTTGAGTAGCTCCCCGTTAAGAGGTCAAACTAACGAGCCTGTAGTTCCCCAGGTAATCCCTGCTACCACTCTTACAGAGGGGGCGATATCTACTACCCTCCAGTCTTCAGCCAAGACGACCAGTCTCCAAGAACAGGTGAACAGATCCATTAGAGGCACTGTTAGTCCCTGTCCAAGTTCACTCAGTATTATGTCGTGCAACCTGTCTAGTCCTGCAGAATGAAAACTTCTCCACCCTCAGTGCCCTATGGTCCCTTAAAGGTCATGTGTGATGAAATTTACAGAACTTAAACTGTCAGCATCATTCACTAATCAGTGTTATAAAAACAGTGTTTGCATAGTATTTTATATGAAGATCTACCATTTCATACCATTTTTAGCCACTTGTGTGCTGTGCTTCAGCCACACTGCTAGATGCTGAGACTTGCTGTTCCCTGTGGTAATCAGCACACCTCCACCTTAGTGATGTCATATGGGGTGCCATTCTTATTCATCTGTGATGAAGCCAGGGAGATTGTCACATTGCTGAGGTCTGTAAAGATATCTATTTTTATTTGCTCTGTGCCTGTTGTAAGAAACTGAAAGACAATCATCTGTTTGATTGTGGTTTTGTCACATTCAATGCCAGTAATGCAAACAAATAGTTTAAATCGATCATTTTAGCCTCTGCAGAAGTCAGGGAGAGTAGCACATTGCTGCGAGGTTTGCAGACTCTATAGGCCCTTTTACACAACGGGATCTGCACCACAGCTAGCACTGCAGAGCAAATAGAATGTTACCCTGGCGTCCATGTACAGCCGTTCTGCACCACATCAAAGGGGAGCGTTCGTTGTCCTGGCATACCCACTTTTCCTGGGTTCGCCATTGCAGTTTTCCATTCCGCACCGCATTGGCTACTGTGTAATCACACTGCAGCCCTCACATCGATGCAGCCCCACAGCAAGTCTCGGGCTCTCAGCCAGCTGGAAACATAACAAAAACGCCAGAAGAGCCACGAGACCGCTGCAGGGTTGGTATACGTAAAGGGAAATGGCAGCGGCACAGACAAAGCGAAGTGAGCATTTGGAAACCGCAGTACTTTGAGAAGGGCTCCATGTAAAGAGGACTTATAACCAGGGCCACTGGAAAACTGCAGAATATTTTACCCAAAAATGCGGGGATTTTCTTGCAAAAATTGCGGGGGTTCACTATACATCCCCACTGCCCCCTAATAAATATTTTGTTTGCTGCAGCATGTATTGATCACATAAATTGTTAGATAAATGTATTGCTACTTGTAAATGCTTTTAATATGAAGAAAGATATGTGTTTTTGAAATGCACTGTAAACTAATCATTACGTAGCATTTCTTCTAAAAATCAGGACATCTAAGTCATGCAGTGCTAACTAGATTTTATTCAGTAATTTACAGTTAGTCTATACTGAATACATCCTGAAACAACATGTTTTGCCAGTTTCTATATGTTAAATGATGAAGCCTGTTTAAACTACTTGCTTTAGTGCAAGAAAAAATAAACAGATAACCAGGGTGCCTAATAAAGGTCTAGTAAGAAAAATATTTATTTTGTTAAATGATTACTGTTCTTAATCAGCACTGTAAGTACATTTTAAAATCACATGATAAAAGTATCAAATCATACCAATAGCTTTTCATTACATCATACAATAGTTTTTAATACATTGTACTTTTGTTGTACTGGTTTTGAAGTGATTTTACTAGGGTTGCAATTATTTCGTCTATTTGAAGGTAACTGTTTAACTACACTTAACCTGTTCAGCATGTTTTCAAAAATGTTTGCTTTTTGTAGGCTTTGTATGTGAGTATACAGTTGTGGTAGACGGACATGCAAGGAATCACTGTCACCAACCCCCTCAGAAGCACATTCAAGTTTATAATCAGCAGGGCCATCCAAACTCTTGACACATTTGAATCAAAATCCTTTCAGATTGAAAGTATTTGTACAAGAAAAATCTACCCTACCATTCAAAAACAAGCACTGTGGTCAAGGCTTCATTTAGGTGAATGGGGCACTTTGCACCTCTTCTCACAACTATTGTTTCAGTCTCTGTGTCAGCAAAAGTTCTCTGATAGTCTGCTTTAACACAGATTTTGAGTGTTCAAGTCTACATATGTATGACCAGAGGATACTGAAACCAAAGCAGGGAAGTGAATCACATGAAAGCAGAGTTACATTTGACCCCTTCTCACCTCACACTGTATTGTTTTGGTTAAATCCAAGTATGTGTACCATATCTAAGTAGATTTCCTTGAGAATTTAAATATTTTTATACAATTTCAGTCAAAAATTCCAGAAATGTAAAAAATTGCAAGAAATTGCGGATTTTGTGCGGAGAAGGGTGAAAATTGCGGAAATTGTGGAAAAATTGCGCCCACAATTTTCCAGTGGCCCTGCTTATAACTTTCTGTAGTGGTGAAAGGAATTGAGTTCTATTGTGATGTTAATGACTGCTGTGCTCCTTCACACCTGGAGGTAATTTCTCAGGATGGCACTAAAACAATTATCACATCACCTTGTAAATGCAGGTGGGAGAAATAATGCTGTTTTGAAGCCCTATTAAGAGTTTCTATGCACTAGCCAGCCCAGCGTTTTCTCCCTGGCAGGTTTTTACTCAACCTAAATTCAGGCTCCGAAGTTCTTTACTCCACATTAAAATGATCTTTTTACCAGGGCTAACACATCCATTCCCAGCATGAATTACCACAAATAATGCCCTATTAGAATTTACTATAAAGCAGACACTGACCAGCAGCAATGAAGTTACCAACATTACAATACCAGTAGCAATACAACTTCTTGAAGGCACAGTAGCACCCCAAATGACATCAGCAGCCTGGAGGCATGCTGACTCAGCATCCAACAACCTTGCAGAAATGGACCACACCAAAAAAGTGCTGAAAAGTATGAATGTCAATGTTTGTTACGAAATCTATTGAGTGTTGCAGCCTGTTTTAGTTTTGAAAACCACTGCACATGGTCTTTAAGCACACTTTCCCCTAGCACTGGACTCCACCGTAGTTTCTGCTGGGTTTTGTTTTCCCCTTCCTGCTTGGCTACACTTCACAGTCTGGAGGTGGGCCCTCTGCCTCCAACATGAAGACTGAACAGTATTACTCACTAAAAATATCTTCCTTCTTCCCAAAATCCTCTACCCAGACCCTCACAAATGTTAATATCAGTATACTTCCTTGGTTTTCCTCTTCTCTCTGATGTTCCTAAAGAAAACCTTGTCACTGTGGTTAACTTCTTCAACTTTCCTCAACTCTGTTTCTGCCATTGCCTTCCTAATGGTTTTGCTGGCCTCTTTTAGCTTCTCTCAATAAACCTCACTGTTGCATTCAGACTGATCCCCTTATACCTTTGGAATGTGCCCTCATTTTTTTTTTTTTTATAAAATCAGCTTTATTGAGCAATTTCTTTTGGAAGATAAGGACAAATAATATGAGTTAAGACTCTATTACATATCAATTGCTCACTAAAGAATTGTCACAGTGAAACCAAGGTCCAACATGACTCTCTTTTAAAAAAGTACAACCGAACAAGTAAGATTTTTTTTTTTCAAGTTTTGCAGTAGAAGTCCAAAGTATGGTGTGGCGATGTGGAAGGCACTGTTCAAAAAAGAAGGAACTTTAAGAATCTGAGAAATACATGTCCCCCATCAGCACCACAACTTCATGTCTCCTTCACATGCTGCCTAGGGTGTGGAGTAGTGTCCATGATAGAAAGGACAGCTATTCCCCAGAGATTAGGTCTTCATCCTGCCTGGTTGAAAGGTATAAGTCCAATGGCTGCCAAATTGCAAAAAAAAAAAAAAAAAGTCCTGCCATAGTTGTAAATCAAGAGTAAGCTGTTCCATGTGATGAACTTCAGCTATCTTCATGAACCACGTGGAAGCCTGCGGAGTGACATCCGAGAGCCATCGCAAGGTTATTCATTTCAAAGACACTTGTGACATTACTGAGAACAGAGACCTATATTTAATCTGGCTTGGAAGAATTCCACCAATTCTCAACACCAAAGACTAAAATGTGTAGGGGAAAGGTTTACGTATAACCCTCTGATCTATGTTGTTAATGGTATACCAAAAGGTGTGAAGCTTCAGGAAATCCCAGAAGATATGATGGTGTGTTCCTCGGATGCCACAAAGCCGGCAACACTGGTCAGTGTGTCCAGTGTTTATGTATCTCATTATGGTGGGGGTAAGAAAGAATCTAATGGAAACCTTCCACTAAAATTCTCTCCATTATGGAGATGAGGTGACCTTCTAACTGGTTTGTATTAGGTGTTGCCATGTTTCTGGAGGAAAAGGGCTGCCAGTCTCCTGCTCCCATTTAAGTCTAATCCCTTCTACTGGACCTGGAATATGTTCTTGAGTATTTTATATAGGTCAGATATACACCTGAACCTGGGGAGCAGGGTCGCTTCCCAACCAATAAAAAGAAAATCCTCTAATGTATTTGTATCTCTAGTCAGTTGCTGAAGGTTGTCGCCTGACTGAATAAAATGTCCAAGTCGCAGAAATCTAAAGAATTCACTATCTGCGAGATTAAACTACTGCTTCTGGTCTTGAAAACTCTTAACTGGTCAGCCTGAGATAATCTGTGCAAAGGTTGTCACACCCCAGGATTCTCAGAGGGCAAAACTATGTTCCTGAAAAGGGGGCGGAAAGGCTGCTGAATAACTAAGTAAAGAAAAGGGACCTAAAGAGACTACTATTTGCAGATGTTTTCTAACCCTGTCCAGGATCATCACAGGGTACCTGACCCAAGGATTGGTGATTTTGCCTCGTCTTCCCAGGGGAACTGAGTTCAGAAGTAAAGCAAACGGGGGTTTAAAATCCCTTGCAGGGTATTAAACAGCTGGTGTAACATAGCAAAATGCTAAGCAAAATGGGGGGATAATGCTAACCATTTTCAGAAATGCTCAGCAGTAGACTGTTAACCATTTTTTGAGTCCATGACCAGCCACAACATTAATGAAACTACATAATTTTTTGCTAATCAATCTGTGCCAAGTGTTATGCATTTTCACAACTGACTGGCACTTTCATGCGTCACTTTTTTCAACTTATTTAAAACCCTGCCTTGCCTATCTTCCATAAAATACCATAGGGAGTTGTACTGTTGTTTGGCCCAGGTAATCAGTGAGGCAGTTTGGGCCACTAAGTAAAACAACTTCAGGTCTGACACTGTGAGACCCCTGCACTCTTGAAGCAGTATTAAAGTGTCTTTTTGACTCCTGGCTTCTGGCCTGCCCAAATAAATTTGCTTATAGCCCTTAACACCTTTGTTCAGAATGCCTCTGGGATAGCCATGAGTGTTTGAAAAAAATAAAACAGGAAGCGGGACAGAAGATTCATTTTGAAGGTGTTAATGTGGCACAGAAGGGGCAAGGCAAGAGCTTCCATCTACTCATGTCAAAATGCATGGCTTTGAAAAGTGCAGAATAGTTAATAGAGACCAGCTTGTGAGTGCGTGAGATGACCTGGATGCCAAGTACTGGAGCTGGTTATTTTTAGCTCAAGTAAACAGGAAGATGCCTTGAAAGTCTGGGAGCACGTTCCACCCACCAACAGAGCCTCTGATTTAGAATAATTCAATTTATACCCAGACATGTCTCCAAATATAGCACATGTGCATAACAAAGTGGGTACCAAAGACTCTTTTCAGAAAGGAAGAAAACTGAGTCATCCGCATAGAGATAGAGAGAGAGAGAGAGAGAGGGAGAGACCTTATGCATTTCTGGGCCTACCTGGATATCCACAATATTTGGATCCTGATAGACTGCCAGTGCCAATGGTCCCAGGCAAATCGCAAAGAGGAATGGCGATAAGAGGCAACCCAGTCGAGTACCCCTTGCCAAACAGAATCCATGTGAAATATAACCAATGAATCTCACCATAGCTTCAGGGCTTCACAGAGGGCCCTGACTATATGTAGACATTTAGGGCCAAATTTGAAGGACTGCAGAGCATATCTTAGAAACTGCCAATTCACCTATTCAAATGTTTTCTCTGCATCTACTGATATGGCTAGTTGGGCCGGACACTTGTGCTTCTGGGAGGTGAAGATGTTAAGAAGCCAATGGACATTATCTTGTAAAAAAACACCCCTTAATAAAGCCTGTTTGACCTGGATGTATAGTGGTCTGTATGTGTGCCTGTAGCATGTCTGCCAAAATCCCAGTGAGAAGCTTCATGTCTGTACAGAGGAAAGAGACGGGGTAGTAGGAACCTCACTCAGAGGTGTCCTTGCCTGCCTTGTGAAGAACTGAAATCTGTGCCTGGTTCCAAGCGGCTGGAACCGCCCCTTCCTCCAGCACCTCATTAAACACCTGAACCACATGTGGTACTACCCGCTGGGCGAAATGTTTTGTACCACTCAAAAGGAAAGTCATCTGGGCCAGGAGATTTCATAGTTGTGAGAAGTTTAATTTTATTCAATATTGCTTCCCCTGTGATGAGAACATCTAGGGCTGCCTGTGCTTCCTCTGACAGACTAGGGAGAACAAGAGACCAGAGGTTGTAGGATCCCATCCCCTTCTGGGGTATAAAGCTTTATTTATTTATTTGCTTTTGTTGACCAGGTGGGTACACTAGACATAGAAATGCCTATTTTCAGGTACGACCCGGGAGGATACAAATGACATACAAAACATCAGTGTGACGCAGCACACATAAACCATACAGTAAAATAGTTAGACAGAAAAGTACAAAACATCTCAAACATTAAATAGACTATGAAAGTACATAAGCAAGCAAAGTAGGTTGTATAGAAACATGGATAACAGGATCATAGAGAAGAAATGAGATAAGTGCTTGCAAACTTATCTAGGACGAGTTTCAGGTTCCCCATATAATCGCCCCTCCCCTCTAGGTGTTTCAGTTTCAAAACAGCTCTATTTGCTGTTTGCTTTCTAAGTTGTACAGCCAATAGGTGGCCTGCCCTATTACCCTGTTCATAGTATTTCCATCAGGCGAAGCAGAGATTTTTCTCCACCACCACATCCAGCAAATTATTAAGGTGGGCTTTCTTTTCATCTGTCTTTTCAACCCCGCATTAAGAGTGATCTGATGGTGGGCCTCCAAATCAAATATCACGTTCTCTAAAGTGACTCATCTCTGGGCCTTTTTTTTTTGTAAAGGGACATGCGGACTAGACAGTTTTGCCCCTCACCTGGGCTTTGAAATATTCCCACACCATGGCCATGAAAATGTTGGAATTTCGTTGGTCCTGCCAGTAATTAAGGGAAACACTCTCCATAAGGTCTTTGTAACCCTGATCATTTAATAAACTGGTATACGCCATGCCAGCGTCCCGGGTTCGGGAACGGACTCGGGTGCTGGGGAAGGGTTGAGGACTGTTCGCCTGAGTGGTGCTCACCTCCCCAGACTCAGGGAGTGGGTTTGTCCGGCAAATCAGGGACCCCCGGTGGAGACCGGGGGCACTGCAGCAAGCTAGAAAAGCACAAATTAGCATGGCCACTGCTGGCAGGGGTTGCAGTGCGCCAAAGCGTTGGACGTGCCCACGCATGGGAGAGGGAACACCACAGAACATGGAAAAAACCCAGTCCTGGGAGTAGGCGAAGGCACCATCCTCCATGCCCACTGCCGGGTCCAACCCGGACGGCCTACAAGGTTCCTCCGCCATGGGCCCACGTCTTCAGCTGGAGGCTATGTTTGTAAGTGCGCCCAAGGTAGGAGGGGAGGCCCCACCTCGGAGGGGTTAAGACGGGGGTGCCAGCTGCGAGGCAGGGTGGAGGAGAGAGGGAGGTCTGTTCGGGGAGACTTCAGGTAGGGCAGGATCGGGATGAATGCCCGAGAGAGGCCCCCAGGAACATGACCAGGAGGGAAAAAGAATTGAAAAAATATATATATATAAATAAACTGGTATTAAATCACCACAGTGTACTGGGAGGCATATGGAAAGTCTCCAGTTCTAAAATTAGTGGGGCGTGATCCGAAAGGACAGAAGAGCCAATCTCACAAGTAACCACTTCAGGCACCAAATCAGCAGAGATAAAAAATTATCAATAAGTGAATAAGAGGTATGCCATATGGAGTTAACAGGTGTAACTGTTGTCAGCAGGGAATAGATGGTGCCAGACATCCAGTAGTGCAAACTCACCAGAAGGCCTGATCAGAAGTCTGCTAGATATGGTGTCACCATGGTCACCCCCACCCTGCCTGTCCAAGGCACCACTCACTACTGAGTTAAAATCCCCCCATAATATAAAAATTATCAAGGTTTTGGACCTTATCCAAAAAAAGCTTTTTAAGAAAAATCACCCTGTCAGATTGATCATCTGCTGCATAAATATTAAGCGCAGTGCAAGGTATATCTTGATACAGACATTCAATCGTAATAAATCTACCAGCTAGGTCTTGGGTAACACTGGTCACCTGGAGAGTGGTGTCCCTCTGGATCAGAACAGTCACCCCCTCTCTGATGAGATTATATCTTCATATGTGAAGGCATAAACCTCACCTACCCATTGTCTATGTAACTTCTGATGCTCCTCTTTTGTTAAGTGCAAATCCTGAATTAAAGCCAGGTGGACTCTATGGTTGTTCCTTAAGGAGCCTATACTGTTTAACAGGGTTATTAATTCCCCCAACATTAAAAATTGCTATTTTTAAGTCCTCTATTATTCATCCATTAGCAAGATACAAAGGTGTGAACCAGACCCCATATCCCGCTCTGAGCTGGAAAAATCACCTCTGCCACTACACCCACAGGTTAATTTAATAAGACATTCTGCAAAACTTTTAACAGTACATAACTGTGCCTGCCAACTGCAGGAAAAATCTTTAACTAGAACAACAACATGCAGATAATAGTCAGAACAACAAGTGCAGCAAAAAAGCCATGTAGCATCAAGATGTGTAGGATGCCCACTACTACGTCAATGGTAGTTAGCAGCAACTGGAGTGGCTCCAAGCGTATCCCCCACTATTATGGGTGTCCATAGAGAGATCCCCAGTAGCTTAAGTCATGGCACTCCAGCAAGGCAATGTATATGCACCAGTAAAGCAACGCACTCTATACCTCACAGAGGTTGCATGACGAGCCTTTGCCCCCCTGGATAACTGAACCCGTATATGATATAATGTAGGAGACCCAGGCACCCAAACCCAAGATCCAGCTTAACATGCTGCCCTCCAATTGGTCGGTCGGTGCATGGGTGACCCACCCCAGCAGAGCACAAGGCCCACCCACAGGCACTCCTCCCCCCCCGGCATGAGGCCCCCATTCCCTGAGCCCTCCTCCATCAACAGGGCAGCCTTTAAACAGATACCAATCAACAGCCAGCTGTAATCATTTTAAACAAGTTATCTCAACTCTCTAGGGCGTGCAGCCACCAACCTCCCCCTCCCCCCCACAGACCCAGTCTGGGACACAGTCCATAACTGTGAGGCATCACATTAATATCTCTCCAAAAAAGCAAAGCTAGAAGCTGACCGGAAGTCACCTTCCTTAGGAAGACCGGGGATGGCAAGACCCCCCCTCCCCCAACACCTAAGAGTCCCCTCAGAGAAAAGTGCTTATGCCTTTGTCTTTAGGTCATATCAAGGTACATTTGGACTTCCCCCCTGAAGCAACAGATCCAACAGAAAGGCTATGAGGAGCCAGCAGTAGGGAAGGCATGGCCAGTGACAGACACCCCCCACCAGCTTGTCACTGTTACTTGGTGCAGGCTGCACTCACCATTGTGATGAACTACACCCCCAGTGGAGGCAAAGGCCAGTCTCCAGAGCAAGACAGATAGCCCCTGCACCAGAAACCCCCCAAGGAGCACCTACCTCCCCACCAGAGCAGGCCTGACACCCACCCAGCCAGGAAGCAAACATGAACCAAGAAGTCAGGCAAGCACTTGTAATATGGAGGACAAACTACTTCATAACATCAGTACAGTGCACTACTAGCCAGATTCAAACAGGCACCCCGGGCCCCCTCATCTGAACATAGCCCCCCCTCCAGCTCAACTTAAATGTCCCTCTGTAAAGAAACATTCTAATATGATCAGGATGTGATCACTTCCAAACAGTAAACAACATTTGAAAGCAGCCACCACCAGATTAGTGGGGTCAGACAGAAACCATAAAGGTGTAACCCCTTGTTACCCGGGGTTACTAGAATCCCAGTAAGACCTAGTGGTAGGCAGGGAAGGCAGCTTGTGAAACTCCAGTTAAATGGGTTTCACACTGTCTCACTCTGTTCTCAGTCTCAGCTGAGACTGAGAGATGACATCACCATAGAACTGTCGTAGCTGCATAAGCCACATTGGAATCCGCAGCAGAGGGAGTGAGACAGAATGTTGGGAGTTTTCAAAGTCAGTTTCTGTTTACCTTCTGACAGGGAAGGAAGTCAGTTCCTGTTTACCTTCTGTGGGAGAAGGAAGTGAGTCTCCTGTTTGTTTTGAAGCAGGAAGGGAGTCTCCTGCTTGCCTGCCAGCAGGAAGGAAGTGTCTTTTGTTTACCTTCTGAAGGAGAAGGAGTGAGAGTCCAGTTTCAAGTGGTGGAGACCGCTGTCCAGGTCTCAGTGCCCCCTCTCTCCGGGGGAAGGGGAGTAAAGTATCCCTTTGTAGATTCCAGGGGCAAGCCCCTAATTTCTGCTAAAGGAAGAAAGCTGCCTTTTACAGTTTCTGTTTGGTCTTAAAAGTGGAAAGAGTTGTACTTCACCTGTGGGGCACCTGCAACAAAAGGGTGAGTGTTTTGCTCTAAATTGAGATGGCAAAAAATGTGTTTCTTCAGCTTGGGAAATGTGAAGAAAGCTGGGATTTGGACTACTTTTTGGGAGGCCTATAGTACTAGGACAAACAAATGGAGTAGTGTCAAAAGCTAAAGTCTGTGTGAATTCAAGTAATGTTGTAGAGGGGGTGCGACAGTTCATCCACCGTTTAATCTACATTTCGAAGTTTCAGTTTTTACAGAGAAATGGCCGGGTATGGGCTGTGGGAGCTGGAGGTGGCCAAACCCCCCATCTTTAGTAACCAGGTCCACCTCTACGGATTTCTGCTGTGATTGCTACTTGCCTCATGCACCTGGCCAGTGATGAGGTAGGTACCCAGACGTGGGTCACAAATGGGAAAATCTCTCTAGGAGTCGCAGACTCTAAGTGGTGTGGGGAGCCACAACTTGGGAAAAGAATTCTCTTTGTGAGATGGGAGTCAGAAGAAGTAAGAAGGAAATCTCTCTAGGGGGTCGCAGACTCTTAAGTGGTGTGGGGAGCCACAAAAAGTAAAATGGGTTCATTCTTCAAATGGACCGTCAGTCAAGTGGCCGGCAGGGGAGCCAGGCCAGTTGGGCTGTGTATCCAAAGCGCATGCAAGTCCGGGCTGTGTGCCTGGTGGGTCCAGAGCCTGAAAACAGTAGAAATTGGTTCATTCTTTAAGTGGACTGCCTTGTAGTCTCTAATCTGCTTTATCAGTAAACGTAGCCCCATGGGGGTCCATCTATGCTTTGTTATGTTCAACTAGTTAGGAATAAAAGCCACACTGAAAAATACCAATCCTGGTTCTGGACATTACAGTTATTGCTTCCTGTGTTCAGATTTACTTTGGTGCCCCTGTGCAGAGTAGCCAAACCTAGGTCCCCTTGTGCCAGGTAACCTCATCCTCCCCGAACCCAGGTCCCCACCAGGTATTGCTGCCAGCGCCAACAGCATGCCACCTGTCGTTTTGGTAAAAAGGTAGGGGTGAGGAGTTACAAAGGTAAACCTGACATATACAGTAAGTTCCATAGTCCCTTGGCCCCTCAAGTCACTGGTTTCAAGGATGAGGAACAGGTGGGTTCTGATGCCCTGGACAGAGATGCAGGAGGGTTTGTTGTCTTGCAGCATGCTTTCAGCTTGTCCCAAGTTGATTTAGGGGATGAAACTCGCTGATCAGGACGGCTTCTAGCTGGTTGCCATCACTGTTGTTCAAGTTCATCTGTTGGCTGGAAGGCAGGAGTTTACTCAAGCTTGATGCCACGCTTCAGCAACATTACAGCAGCATCAGACAGTGCAGCCTGATTCGGTATAGATCTATAGACGGGCCGGGTATTCTTGACTCCTTTGTTTTTAAGTTCTTTTTGAACCGTTAGGACCCGTCGGCACTGCTACATCACTGCCTGGACAAAATTATGTTCAAAATACAGCCTGCAGTCCCCACAGATAATCAATCTCCTTCTTAGCTCAGGCCCAGTGAAGGATTTGCATTTTTCACCTTGTAGTCCAAAAATGCTAAAATAAAAGATCATGGTCTTGCATTTGGGACGTCAAGTGGAGATACTAGGGTACGATGTGCCCCGATGACACTGAGTGCAAAAGAATCTTCCAGCCCCAGCAGTTCTCTGAAAAGGCCCTCAATGTACTCATATGTATCCCATTTCTGCCCGTTCAGGGATATCGTGAATCCTAATGGTACTACGATGGTGAAGATTCTCCAAATCCTCCACTTTCAAGTTCAAGCTCCCTGCTGTGCAAATTAAACAAGGCTTCCATCTGCAATCAGCTGTGGCGGCGTACTCCATGAGGCAGGCTTATGCTGTCCACTTTTCTAGGATGCGCAGGTTTCTGCAGCCATCGGCTACAGTCAATTCTAACTTTAAAGAGCTACTGACGGCTCAAAGAAAACTTTAAAAAGCATAATAATTAGGTACAATTCTGCCTGTATTCCATTTATATTTTATGCATTTCTCCTCCCTATTATTTATTGTGATGGAAATTTGTATGAATATATTATCTATATCCCTTAGAGTCCATCTGCATCTATAGCTTACTCCCTACTTCAAGTCATAATCCTCTGTTGTGACATCACAGTCTGTTGTCATGGGAGTAACTGTGATATCACAAGCAGTGCTATGTGACTTCAGGTAGGGAGAAAACAGCAGGAATAGACAAATTCTTCAGGAGAAAAGATCCTGTTTTCATGCAGATGACCTCAGTAATAATCAATCAGGAGGAGAAATACAGCATTAATGGGAAATACAAGCTGGACTGTGTCTAAATATTAGATTTTGTTAAAATGCTCCTGAATGCATCACCAGCTGTTTAAGATAGCTGAGCTAACACTTCTAAACCCAGCACACAGAAGCTTGGAGGTAATAATGTAGGATTCTTCCCCCTCCTTGCACTTGCTGTCCAGTGGAGATAACGTGGCTGCCCAAGAGGAGGATCTGCTGCTACTACGTCCCTGATCGAATTCTGTGCAGAGTGGAGGTGGAGCAGAGTTATTTTTAAGCCGCTGCCTGGTGACCATTAGAAAATCTTCAACTGTGCATTTTTTGGACGGTTCGGCATGTTATCAAGTTTGGATGGGGGCCAATACCATTCCAGGCCAAGTGGAGCAAGAAAGCTAAGCCACCATTGCTATGGTGACATCACCACAGGTCCAGAATGCGCCCTCTTTGATTTTCTGCCTCTACTACTTTTCTGGTATACCAGATTTGTTTCATACTGGGTTTTTTATTTTTATCCTACCTGCTTAGCAGGCGTTGGTAACCTCCAACAGACTTTGATTCTATTTCACTTGTTCCTCCCCATCTATATCCTAACCCCCCCAACCCCATCCAGTTTGTCCCAGACAATCTCCCCCGTTTTCCACAAATCCACTCCTCTGAAGTCCAACATCATCATCTTTGTCTTGAGCCCTAGTGTCCTGGGCAATACTGAACAACATCAAGTTGTGGTCACTTGTCCCCAGGGACTCTTTAACCCTAACCTCTCCCACTATGCCTGCATAAGACAGTACTTGACTGAGGATGGTCCCAGCCCTGTTTGTTAATATAGTTATTCTCACTTGACTGGTATTCTGATGCCCTCCCAGGCCCAGTTCAAAATACAGTGCATCCCACGCCACTCCACCAAAAACACAGTGCATCTACCCAACAGTAGTGCTGGGCACTTCGAAAATACCACTGGTACCAGTACTGATACCACAGTCCTAAGGAGCTCCCTACGCTTCACTGGGTAGGGTACCTAGAAGTTGGAATTGTGCAGGGTCAATGCAAGTGTACATAGCTGGCTGGCACTGGTGCATGTAAAACAAAAAAAATAGATTACTGGCATCAAAGTAATACATTAATAGTGGCTAAACAACATAGCTCATAAACAAATAGAGCCCCCCCCCCAACTGTAGCCCTGTCTAAACTACTAAAGATGGGTTGCAGGACCCATAGATCAGGAGTACATATTCACAGCTACCCTTGGGCTGGTAAACCTGGACCCCCGCTGCAGTCCAGGCTGGAGACACCGTCTCTCATCTGCAGACTCTGGTCACACCCTCAACATCTCCCTGAGCTCTCCTCTGCTGGTCGCTCGCTCTGACACTTCTGCAGAGCAGCTGGGTTCTCATTCTGTTGTTTTCTCTGTTCTCAACGTATCTTTGTGATCCCAGGCCTCTGTAGCTCAACCCGCTGTGATGATCAGTATGGTGACCTTAGTCAGTACTGACTCTGTCTCCACTCATACTCTTCAGGTCTGCCTCTGGAACAGTCTCTCTAGGGACTCTGTTCAGATGCAAGAGCAGCTCCCCTCCAGACTGTCCCCTTCGGCTGCTGTGTACAGGATCGCTCTCACTCTCTCCATTCCGTATGTAGCAGTCTCCCCTTTGTGTCTGTATGAAAGCCCAGTGGGTGCCTCCTCTTTCCAGGCTGCAGAAACCACAGGCAGGCCTCCTATATCGGCAGTTCAGGCAGCAGCTCTGCCTCTAAGCCATCTGTGATACAGAACTGAAGCAAACTGAAAAGGTCTAGAACTGCTCCTGCTTTTTGCTCAAGGATCTAGTACTCACATTGGTTGAGACCATCTGTCAGTTATAGGGCAGGGTCGGAGTGGCTATCACTCAACAGTCAATTAATCACCTTGTTCCTGGGCAAATAATAATGATGTGCTCTGGAGTCCCTACAGCCCCCTTGTGGCTCCAAGGCATGCTCTTCAGTCTGAATGACTGTACTGATTCCCTCTGCCCACACTGCTTCGGTGAGAGGGGTCAGGGGTTCCTCAAGATGCTGTCTAGTTTGTAGTCCTAATGACACTCAGCCCCATAATTCTCTTTTGCTGAGGGCTTGCATGTTATGCCCTCATATGCCCCAGCTCGACTGAGGTTTGTAGTACAGTTGGGAAAGTCTGGTGCTGTTTGGAGTATCACCAAGTAGCAGACGTCTGCCTCTTTGATGTGTGACGCAGAGTCATGGAACTGCAGAGCATAATCGGCACCAAAGATGGCATCCTCCTCTTCACTCTGCCAGTTTCAAATGGCAGTCCTGGGACTGGACAGCAGATAACCCCCACATGCTAGGAAGTTACAATATTTTTGCGGTACTGGACCCTTGACTATGGAACTCCTCGCTATACCAACTGAGGAGTTCAACCTTAGTGGACAGTTTTACAAGGGGGCTGAAAACCCATTTATTTAGATTAGCATTTGATTTAAATGACATGAATTAACACATTTCTGGTATTTTAAGTTAATTGTTAATGTATTAGTTTATACTGTTGTTTTTATATGTATTTATTGCAACTGTCCTGCATACTGTGATGCACTATGAGCCGTACAGATGGGGCATTATATAAATACTTTACCTATTTATTTTTTTATTGACACCATTCCTGTTGTGGAAAAAATCCTTTAGTTCTGCCATAGGAGTGTCATCAATGGATACTCAACTTCCGGACAAGTCACAAAGAACCCCTTAAAGAGCAACTCTGCACTTCAGCATGTACTATCATAACTATTTTTCAGCTATTCCTATTTACAAGAGAATTCTTTTTTTTTTCCATTTTCAATGTTCCTTTCCAAGATTTGCAGCACATCTTGATCGTCTATCCAAACACTCTGTATAAAAAGCATTTGTCTCTCCATTACCTTCACAGTGCTTTTGTTTGACATCACGATGCTCACCAGACTGTGATGTCACAAACAGCAACTGTAAATTACACAGGGGAGCTACATACATACATTTTGAAAGATTCAGTGGAATAAGCACAGTACTCCAGTATCTGTAATATTCAGTAGGCCAAACATTTTTTTCCAAAAGAGACACAAAAAAAAGTGTAACCAATAAAGTTAAAACATAGCTGCAGTAAATCAAATGGTTTTCAGCATTTTATCATACAGTAGAGACTTGCTCTTTAACCACTTGGAGTGCAACCAGTGCCTGATGACACCACAATGGCCTCTGCTACACTCAGAACAGAGCACTGAAATCAATTAGAGACCATTAAATTTTCATAAAAATTATTAATTTAAAAGCATACAATACACAAACTGGATGCAACGGCCCAACTCTGAACATACCACTTATCACTTGTGAGGAGCCAGGTCTTGCATAACTCACACGTGGCTCTGCCAGTTGTAAGTTACTGTCCTGTTGTTTCACGCATGAAGATAAATGGCATATTTTGTGTATCCTATATTATATACAATGGCATGTTAAATACTGGCTCCTGCTTGGCTGGCTCGCAAGATTTACAATGTGTAAATCATAGTATCACCCAACTGGAAGAAGGGCCACCAGCCAGTCTCCCCCCCCCCCCGCCAAAGATCACTCCAACACAAAAGTTCAGAGGTAACGGCCGCCATGTTTTCAATCGTAACGCAAACCGCCACTCCACCTTCCTAATCGTCCATTCGGGCGGCAGTTAGCCAAGAAGAGAAAATGCAGCAAGGAGCTGCCATTTACTGAAACCACTCCTGCGACATGGTAGACCAGGGTTCAGAGCAGGGAGAGAGTACGCCAAGCGTCAAGAGCCGCCAGTCAGTGATGCCACTCCCACGGTTAATGTCAAAACCTAGGGAATGTGTGGGTTCAAGGAGAAAAAGCAGCAAAGGAGCTGCTATTTTGAGCGAAGCCACTCTGCAGAAATGAAAAGCCAGAAAGGTGGGGGGGGGGGGCCTGACTTAAACGTGGGTCCTGGAGTGAGCAAGAGAACTACAGCAGCAAACGCAGAGGGTGCCACATATCAGAAGCCGCACCGTGGCTTAATGGAATGAATGGCTAATGGGCCAATGTTAAAATGTAAAATTAAAAACCTGCAAGAAAGCAGGCAGGGAAAAGTGCTCCTTGAGGATTTTTTTCCAGCGCTTCCACAGCAATATGTGAATGCAGCTCCATTAAAACACTGGGCCGGGGGTTGGGGGATGCATTAAGAGCGCTGCAGCACATAAAAGGGACTATTTCTTCTCGCGCAGCAATAACTTCAATAAAAAAATGGAATAAAGAATAACTTTCCCTTTATTTTTTTTCTCCCAGAAATAAAGAAGGCCATTGTATAATTGCAATATCCCACTTGAGTGTGTGGGCGATGGCAGGATTTACCCACACCTGGTGTGGCTTCCTCACTCAGTCTGTGGCCTCGTAAGCAAACCACCACACCAGGCACAGGTAAATCCTACCATAACCCACACTCTCTCACAGTATATTGCTTAAATATCCCATGAGAAAAGGTGTCAGTCAGCCCCCGTCAACCACGTATACATAAAAATATATCTGCCCTCTAAAATGAAAACTGAAGCCACCATGTTGACTCCCTCTAAACTGCAACGCAAAAGCTGTAATGTCAAAAAAGGACTGGAGTTAGCAAGAAATAAAAAAAAAAAAGTTGCATTGAACCAGTCCAAAAGTCACTTCACATTAAATAAGATACATTAAGTCTTTACTCACTCCCCACCACAATTGCTTCCTTCACTGTTAAATGCGGCTAGTAATCAACTTTAATGCTCTGTATCAGGCCGCACCTGTACTCCACTCTCCTACTCTGTAATCAGGTCTCCCAGATGAACCGGTCTGCCGCATTCAAGCTCGTCTCTCTCCCCCCCCCCATCTTTGTACTTGTTAACACTGTCATCCTTACCGACAAAATGTTTCCATGAATCTCTACAATCACAGACAGTCAGCAGGTCAGCTAGGAGAGCCACTCACACCATGCTCTCTCAGTAACTTGAATCTGGCAGCCGCTCACAGCTTGTGCCACTCTCTGAAATGACTGCACACAGAGCACAGATGGCACAGAGCAAGGACACCTGAAAAGTTATTCTTTTACTAACAAAACAGTAAAAATACACACAAGAGATAGTGTTGTGTGCAGTCAGGTTTTTATTTGAGGCACGAGCACTCCCAGTGGAGCCGCGCTCCCTGTTGCTGTTTAACTAACAGAAAACTCCACTGTGCCTTTCTACAAAAAAATCCCAGCAAGTCTGCATGTTGGGCGGGGGGAGAGTGTGACATGATGTATGTATGGGATGAGATGGGTGTGCTGGACAACTTCTGACTTACTTACCTAGCAACACAGGACCATTTAATGAAGGAAGGAAAAATATGACAATAAAAATCAATTAAAAAAAGTACTTAAAATCAAGAAATGTAAACTTTTTAATATATATTTTTAATATCTTATTGATAAGACATCGTATAATCGCAATAATCCACTCCCGGGTGTGGGTTATGCTGCGATTTACACACTTCTAGTGAGGATTTGGTCACGAGGCCTAAACTACACCAGGTGCAGTTAAATCCCAGCATAACCCACACCCTGTTAAGGATTACTGCTTAAGTAAAAAAACCACAGTAACTGAACTATGGTACAGTGGTGTGGGCACAGGCCAGGAGATGCAGGTTCAAATCCTACTACCGCAACTTCAGTTAGTTGAAAGGGACTTCAGGCCACTGTTCTGTGCTCATGCTCCCCGCAGCAATATTGGGTAAAACAAGGAACCCACTAAAAATGAGTCACAGAATCTGACTTTAATGGTCCAATATAAATACATTTTAAAAAATCTAAAGAAATGCACTTAAAGCTGATAAACTTCTGAAAATTAAAAATACTGTCTGAATATCTGGACAGGCTTCCTTTGAAAGTTGCCAAGTAATTCATACACACTTGCTATCTGCAGGACTAGGAATCGTATTCATTTAATTGATTTGTGAGTAATGAGGTCTGCACTGCTTTCGTTTGTGACCAAACCAGACATCTACACATAACACACACTGCTTATTCAGCGATTGCTACATTGGTGACTGCAAGCCTCACACAAAGACAAATGAAACTGTCAATATACTGAACTTTCATTTCCAATATCGTATGGAACTTCAGAACTGTAAAGCAAGTTTCTGTACAGCACAGACTATAAGGCCGGGAGCGAATTTTGTTCACCATCTAATGTTTTATTTTTTTTTTTGTAATTTTATTTTTTCAGGTTGTGCGTGTATCGTAATGATTACCAGAAAAGTGTAAACTACACAGCGAGGTGCGAACCGCAGTCTGAGGTAAGTGTAGAAATTCTACGTTCCTGCAAGCACAGATTGGAGCTTCCTTGCTGCGCAGAAGTGCCGAGCAAATCCATTCAGCACACTTCCGTCTACGGACTTCCAGCAATTAGACTCTTTCGGTGGTAACCATTAACAAATAAGTTTTCCGGTAACAAAATGAGGCCGGATAACGTACTAACAGCGTTGTCTGCAGGAAAACGGAGCAACCTGGGCACACACGAACCATTTAAAGTACGCCCCAACTGAACAAAAAAAGTGAAATAAAATACCTCATGCCTCTAACCACCGTTAAGTCACTGCTACCACGTGAAGCACGCTTGTGCGCATGCGCTACTCTTAACCCTGTACAGAAAGTGCCCGGTAGCAGCTCTCCGTGTGGTTTTCATACGAATTTAGGAAGAAGCCAGCAGAAGAAGGTTATTTGGTCTGTCAAGTCTGCTCGTACTGCAAGGTCGACAACTTGAGCTAATGTCACTCCCTTCCCATCCCAAATTCTCCCTACCCATATATTTTTCTGGTGCTGAAGAGAA
Organism: Neoceratodus forsteri; assembly: GCA_016271365.2. Taxonomy (NCBI): domain Eukaryota; kingdom Metazoa; phylum Chordata; order Ceratodontiformes; family Ceratodontidae; genus Neoceratodus; species Neoceratodus forsteri. The sequence continues at coordinate 761,237,304 of CM028136.1, forward strand.
TCCATAGCTAAATCTAATATGGCGCTGTACACAAGCGATTAGTAATATGTAAAAATCAGAATTACAACCCTTTGAGTCAGGGACTCATTTACAAAGGCTCTTCGTCAAAACAGATACAAACACGGTAGCACATACACAGAATAGCTATAGGGAAAAGTATTTACATATATGTACAAAGTTACTAGGGAAAACTGTGGTGCCTATACAGCGTGGAAGCTAATGTTCATAGAGTAACTGTAAATAAGAGACTACAGTATCAGTGCAGCAAAACAACTAGCAGAATAGTAGGAGGATGCTTAGGGCTGACTAGTTGAGCAGCAGCTATGTGCAGTTACAGCTGAGAGTGGAGATGGTGTATTCTGATTGGGGGGGACTCCAGGATGGTGCCCTATAATGGAAGGATCTTTGTGCCAGGGAAGTCCTGACCCTAGGTACTTGAAAAGTACACTTGAGGGAGTTCCTGGTGGGGATGAAGGGGGTGAGAATGGTACTTAGGCCAGGAGGGGCAAGGCCTGCAGCGATTTTCCTGGTTAGGAGGCAGGTATGGTAGCGCAGTCTCTCCTCAAGGTTGAGATCAGATCAGCAAGGTCATGTAAGGTGAATGTGTGGGTGAATCTGCACGAGCCTGTGAGTAAATGGCAGACTTTGTTCAGGGACAGCTTGATTTTATTGAGTGTGGTATTATCATCTGCACCATACACCAGTATACCATAGTCAACTAACATAGAAACATAGACTTTGACGGCAGATAAGGACCGCTTGGCCCACCTTTTCTGCCCATTCCCTATGTATTGGATAAGCTGCAGATTCTAGTTAACCAACAGCCTACTTCCTCCTATCATTCACTATAATTGCTTTATGTCTGTCCCATGCATTCTTATGTAACACTCCGATAATCGACTCACCTGGGCTGTCCTGGCGCTCTCGGGGCTCAGCAGTACCTCCCAGAGGGGCCAGGCCTGAGTCCTTACCGGTAGTTTCTGTGGTGCCTTAGTGCCTCCACCTGGGGCCCTGCGTTGCCTCCTGTGGGTAGAACAGGTTAGAACATTTTCCCAGGAAAAGTAATGGTCTCCCCTCTAACGACTGCCTGTGATGACTCCCCAGACCCACAATCACTCCCCACAATGATTTTACATACACAGCAGGTGAAACAGATGAACAATAAATATCCAGTTTATTATTACAAGCTAATACAAAGGAGGTGGTGGCTACTCCTCCAAAACCTCCTGGTCACCAAACATTCACTTATCCCCACTTCCCCCCTTTCCCCTGGGTGCACCCAGGCCAGTCACAGTTACTGGGTACCTTATGGTCCCTTAGTCTGCAGGCCTGCTGTTTACCATTGGGGCCCTTACACACTTGCACAAGTTCCAAGAATACAAAGATAAACTGGTATAGAGGACGGCTCCCTCCTGACCCTCCTGGCAAAGAAAAACAATGGTCTCCCCTGAGCTGCAGCTCGGGGTACTCACAGTGCCCGGATGGAGCGACAACCCCTGCAGTCCACAGCACGTCGTCTTCCACAAAATGGGTAGTGTAGTTCTTCACCTGCCTGGCCTTTCCAGCTTCGTCAGCAGGCATTTGTATATGGTGTTCACCAGGCAGGTCTGTTTGTCCTTCTCGGTCCTTCTGGAGGGGGGGGCACAGCAGTTCAACTCCCCCTGGTGCCTTTTTAGTCTCCCCTGGCAGGAAGATCTGTCCCTGATGCAGCAGCCTCCCAGATGCCCCAGGCTGAAGGTCACAGTACCTTCAGGCCAAACAGTCTGCCTCAGTACTTTTGAGCAACCAACCTCAGGGGCACTCCTGCACAGCCGCAGTGGCTGTCTGGCTCCTTCATGTTCCTTATGCTTGAAAGGGGAGAGAGAAGGGGTTGAGAGGGATGCAGCCCCAGAGCCTTTGCCAGGCAAAACCACCAAAACAGCCCTTTGGTTTCCTTTTTGGGGGGCCTCAGATTCTCTTTCCTCCTGTTCCTCCACCCTGCTCTCCTTCTCTCCCTTCCCAACTCTCTCTCCCACCAGCCCTGCCTTTTCTTCTCTCTTTCTACTTCCTGCCATGGGGGAGAGGCAGCCAGAGCCTCCCATGCCTGCAGGCAGTCTTTCTCCTGTCTTGCTTTTTGGAGGGGGGAAGGGTAAAGCTGCCTTTTCTCTTTGTAGGAACCCAAAAAAGTAGCATGCACTTTTCTAGCTAGACACCTGGTTCCCAAGTAGCACCAACAATAATCACAATCACAGCTAGGCTTGTTTCAGGTCCAGCAGCATCAGTGGACTAGGCACGAGTACCCCCAGGACAGTGGAAGCCCTCTGCCTACCTTACGTAAGCGCCGGGCTGGGGGGGGCTTACACACTCCTCTGGCAGGAAACTTGGCATCCCGATAAGCCCCTCTGGGAAACCCATGACCAACAATAGGCACTTTACTGACACTACCCATGGTCCCTAACTAGTACCAGCAACCACAGGATCACAAAACAAGCTCAGATAGGTCAGATCTTTGTAGCATACTATATGCGGATAAGAGGGGGGTGGGCACCTACATGCCTCCACTACCCAGTAGAGCAACATAGCGGAGGATGGAGAACTGACATCACAGGCTGGAGGAGAACATCAAGGGGCAGATTTGTGGGCTCACCTAGGGATTCATACATGAGCTTCACGGTGGGCCGGGGGGCAGCCAGATCTGTGGGGCAAGGCATCGGCTAGCACCAGGACCAGGGCAGGGGTCGCAGTTAGTTTGGTAAGGCCATGGTCCGTCAGCCCCCCTCTGGGCAATCCCTGTACTTCTACACTGTCAGGAATTTGGTCCAGAACCTGGGCAGAGTCTGTAACGGCAGATGACTCTGTATCTCATGGAGGCAGGCACGCTGGCGGGCCCCCTTGCCTCCCAAAACCCACTCCAGGTGTGGCCCGGATGCTGGGACCGGGGGGCTGGGCCTCAGGGATAAAGGGCAGGGTCTCAGGGTCCAGGTAGGTCAGGGGTTCCAAGTGGCTGGAGCTGGTGGAGGGGGCGGGGGTCCCACAGGACCCTTCCCAGCAGGGAGGGAGCCATCGGGCCCCATTCCCCACTGCGGACAAAAGGAGTTCCCCTCCTCCTCCTCCTTGCTCGCCTCACTGGAGGAGTCCCAGGGCCCCACGGAGGGCTGTCGGACATCTGAAGCAGGGCCCACGATGAAGTGTCCCTGGTTGTGGGAAAACACCCATCCCTGCCACTTATGCATCCCTCTAGTAACAGGGCACCTTGCCATTGCCGGGTTGGACTCCAAGGCTAGGGTAGGCACGATCTCCCCTATGGGGAGCAAATGATTTCGATATACCATTTTCTCGAGCCACCAGCCATGCTCCTGCTTAATACAGTATACCAGCAGGTCAGTCAGTTTCTCCACCACTAGATAACCATCTGGGGCCCACCAGTCCTGGATCTTGTCCTTACCCTGGAACCCCAGGTTTCGCAGCAAGACCCTGCCCCCCACCTCCAAGTCCTGGCTGCACACTCTGGCATCATACCTCCTCTTATTCCCCTGTCAGCTCCGAGCCGCTGCCTCAGATGCAAGTTTGTATGCCACACGGAGCTGTTCCCATAGGTCACTGATGTACTCCAGGTACGATTTATGGGAGGTCCCATCAGCAGATACCCCAAAACATAGGTCCACCAGCAGCCGGGCCTCGCAACCAAACATGAGGTAGAAGGGGGAGCGCTGCGCAACATCGTTCTTCGTGCAGTTGTAGGGGTACACCAGTTGTCCCACCCACTGACTCCATTTAGCCTTGTCGGTGGGGTCCAAGGTGCCCAACATGTTTAGCAGCGTTCAGTTGAACCGCTCAGGCTGGGGATCCCCTTGGGGGTGGTAAGGGGTGGTGTGGGACTTCTGTATGCCATAACATGCCAGAAACTCCCTCACCAAATGGCTCTCAAAATCCCGGCCCTGGTCAGAATGGGCCCATTTAGGGAGACCGTAGTGTTGGACATACTGCTGCAGAACCTTAACCATGGCGCTCGCCTTTTGGTCCCTGGTGGGGAAAGCCTGAGCATACCGTGTGTAGTGGTCTGTGATGACTAGTATGTTGGCCGCGTTCTTCCAGTCCGGCTCCAAGGATAGGAAGTCCATGCACACCAACTCCAAGGGCTCACTAGTTTGGATGTTGACCAAGGGCGCGGCTCGTCGGGGCAAGGTCTTCCGTTGGATGCACCGCAAGCAGCGCTTGCAGTAGCCCTTCACGTCCGCCTTCATCCGTGGCCAATAGAACCTGGCCCAACAGGCGTCCAAGGTGTGTCATAGCCTAGGTGCCCCATATCATCATGCAGTGACTAGAGGACCACTTCCCGGTAGACCCCTGGCAACACCAGCTGCTGTCTCGAATGGCCCAAGGAATCTCGATCCTGCATGGTCCGCATTACCAACCCATCCCGCAGCACTAACTTGTCCCACACCTTAACCAGCCCCCGAGCTTCGGGGTGGGTGCTCTGTACCTGCCGGGGTGGCCCCCCCTCAAAGAGGGCCCGAAGCAGATCTCAGACACCAGGGTCTGCCCTTTGCTGCAGCTGCAAATCAGCCTTACTAGGCTGGGGGCAAGGACAAAAGGTCCAGGCCAGCGAAATTCAGATAAGCCAGGGGGATTGCTTCCGGGGGAGCTCCCAGGAATTCTACGCTGTGGGTGAGACAGTCGGTGGTGTTACCCGTGGGCCCAGCCTGGGAGCAGAGCACTTGCACCAGAGTCTGCTCAACCCTGACCGGGAGGATGGGATGTTGGGGTGTGGACAGCGAGACAGGGCATCCGCGTCCACATTGGCCCACCCACTCCAATATTCCAGGCTGATGTTATACGTAAAGAGGGCTGACAACCACCGATGCCCCGCCGCGTCCAACTTAGCTGTGGTGGTGACATAGGTCAGAAGGTTGTTGTCTGTGCACACAGTGAACGGTACCCCATACAGGTATTCATGGAACTTCTCCATGACTGCCCACTTTAGCGCCAAGAACTCCAGTTTATGCACCTGGTAGTTCTTCTCAGAGGAGGTCAGACCCTGGCTAGTGAATGCCACAGGGCGGAACCCCTCGGGATACTCCTGGTACAGGACCGCCCCCAGCACAGTAAGGCTGGCATCAGTATGCAGGATGTAGGGCTTAAGCGGGTCTGCAAAAGCAAGGACTGGAGCCTCCCCCAATTGCCGGATGATCTCCCGGAAAGCCTTCTCACACGCCGGTGTCCAACGGGACCCAAAAGGTTCCCCAATGCGCAGGTAGTCCTGGAAGGGGGCCTGACCCTTCCTCCGGTTAGTTAGCGGATGACCCTGCATCAAGTCATTCAGGGGATGCACTACCAGGGAGTAATCCTTCATGAATCACCGATAATACCCGCAGAACCCCAAGAAAGACTGCAGGGTGTGCAGGTGGGTGGGCCGTGGGCACGATTTGAGGGCCTCTCCGTTAGCTGGGTCAGTCTGTACCCCCTTTTCTGAGACTATATGCCCAACATACTTAACCTGTGGCTGGCAGAACTGGCATTTGTTGATGGGAACCTTCAGGCCAAACTCCTCCAGTCGGTCCAGAACCTTCATCAACCGGGCCTCGTGTTCTTCCAGGGTCCACTCGAAAATGATAAGGTCGTCCAGATAGACTATGACCTCCAGCAGGTTCATGTCTCTCACAGCCCTTTCCATCAAACGTTGGAAGGTGGCCGGGGCCCCAGATATGCCTTGTGGCATACCCTCGAACTGGTAGAATCCCAGTGGGCATATAAAAGCGGTCTTTTCCTTGTCCTCCTCGGCCATGGATATCTGGTAGTACCCAGTCCGAAGGCCAAGCACGGAAAACCACTTGCTCCCAGACAGACTGTCCAGTGCATCCTCCACTCTGGGCACTGTGTACTGGTAGGGGATAGTTCATTTGTTTAGTGAGCGGTAGTCAATGCACATTCTCACCGCTCCACTCTTTTTCCTAGCCATCACAATAGGGGAAGCATATGGGCTCCGGGACTCTGTGATGACTCCGCGCCCAGCAACTCCATTAGGTGTTTCCACACATCCTCCACATCCCCGGGGGCAAACCTCCATTACCACTCTCTAAATGGGCAGTCGTCTCTCAGTTGGATGTGGTGCTCTTCCCCAGTGGCACATCCCATGTCCCATTCATGCAAAGAGAACACCCGCCGGCGCTTCACCAACTTCTGGCTCAGGCTCCGTTTATAGGCATCAGAGATTGGTAAGCTTCCAAAATCAAAGAAGTATGGGTCTATCTCCTCCCCTGGATCTTCACCAGGGGTGACAGACACAGTCCCATCACACCAAAAGATGGACGCCAACACACAACCCTGCTGGATGGTCACCGGTTTTCTTGACTCATTCTGGACCCTAACTGTAACACGTCGGGCCTGGGGACTGACCGGGGTTGGTGGCACCCCCCTCTGGACTAAGAGCCCATGTGGCAGACTGCCCGGGGGGAGCATCGAGCATGAGCTCCTCCCCCAAGGGGGATCGGTCAAACTGGGCAATTCCTAACACCCGGCACTTGGCCCTTGGGGGGAGAGTCAATCTCCCACTTCCAATCGCCGAACCACCCTAACCCTGCCTCAATCGACCCCTCTGAGATCGCCGGTCACTTCAAGCGCCAACTGAGCAGCAGTAACCAACAGGCTTGCAAGCTCACCTGTGCCACCCCGGTCATGACACATCTGTGCCAAATGCTCAAACATGTTGGCATTGGTCCCAATAAGCACCGGGGTGTCTGACATGCTCTTTGGCTCTGGACAGACCAGTGCTAGGGCCTCTATGGAAGGCAGGGCTTCCCCTCCCTTAGTTGGGAAGGAGATACTAACCACACAATACCCATCATAAGGCTAATCTGTGCTGTCGATACCCCACAGGGACAATCCGGACAGAGGTCAGAGGGGGAGGTGTGTCAGATGCAGGTTACAAAAGGGCCAGTTGATGATGGTAACCTGGGATCCACTGTCCAGCAGCACTGAGCAGGCCACCCCTTCCACCAGAACCTCAGTGTCAGCCCAAGGACCGATTGGGCCCCTCGGCATGTCCCACTTGCTAGGTATATGGGGGGCGGTCCAGAGGGTGGAGCAAGGCCATTTCAGGGGTAAGGGTTGCTCCCTTACTGGCCACCCATTGGAGTTTTCCTGACTCCGGCGCCTTTCAGCTACCAGCTGGGGGTTCACCTCCCTGTGGCACCCCCGCCTGGTATGGCCGTCCTGCCCACACCTGAAGCAAATCCACCCATCCTGGGGACCTAGGGGCCCTCGAGGGCCGGACCACAAAGCTGCATAGCCCGGGGGTGTCCGCCGGGCATCAGACCCCTCCCGGGCCAGGTAAGAGAGAGACTCCATGGACAGCTGCATTGCCCATACCAGGTCCTTTATGCCTTGAACCTCCTGCAACACCGCCCCCAGGTCCGGCGACCCTATCAACTCAGGCTGGACCGACTCCTTGGGTTGTAGTGCGGCGCTGGTGGTGGCAAGTGCCCCCCACAGGGCCCCCACTTCCTGCTGCGCCTCCTCCTCCTCCTTGACCTCATCCAGTAGCTGCTTGAAGGGGGGGGGCGCTCTTTCGAGCCCGAGGGCAACCACGGTCAGAAAGGAATGCACTGCTCCCCTCAGTATCTGCTCCAACTGCATTTGTGCCACCGTGGCAGGAGGGTCATGCCCCGCTTCCACCAGTTTGCACACCACAGTCTCACCTCGGGTGATGTACTGGGACAGTTTCTCACCCACTTTCTGAGTGGTACCCCACAGCTGGCCCAGCACTGCCTTTCTCTTTTCCACCACCCCAAATATGCTCCGCAGGATGTCCAAATAGTCCTGGGGTGTGCAGTGGGGCTGGATGGCCCGGAGTGACCGGATCACATCTAGCGCCATACCACTGAGGATCTCCAAGACCTGCTTGCACTTTTCCTCCTCCAGGCACCCCCAGACCTGGATCATCTAGGCTGTCTGGCTGCTCCAGGAGTGGAAATTATCTTCCCCCGTGGGCATGGGGAGGGCACCTGAGAAAGTGTGCAACCTTTTATAGTGCTCGTGGGCCACCCCCAGGTAGGGGATCAAGCTGCCCGGCAGCCCTATCAGAGGCAACCCCCCACCAGGGAGTAGAGACCGAACATCATGCAGGGTCTTCCCCGCCTCCTTGAGCCACTCCCCTAGATGAGTTATGAAACCCTCCTGTCCCTTGGGTGGGAGGCCTGAGGGGCCTGGCTCCCTGAAGGGCAGGCTGCTGGCCAAGCCTTTCTTTAATAGGGTCCAGGTTTCTTTGGACTCCCGGGGGTGACCTTGGGGGCACCTCCATGGACCCAAAATCCTTCCCAGCCTCCAGGGTGATGTCCCTCCACCCTCGGACTCGGTGGGTCATCACCCTCCGGACCTTCAACCCCCCGCAGTCAGGCAAGGCCACCTCTAAAAAGTCTAATATGTCCTCCTTCCACCACCCCATGGCCACATTATGGATGAGTAGCATCTTATGGGAGTCTAGCCCCTCAAAGTCGCACCAGTTCTCTACGTCCTGGAATGCCATCTTCCTGGTCCCAGTGCAAACTATCACCCAACTACAGAAGTCAAGGAATACTAAAGGGGTACAACTGAATGTGGGATAGGAAAGTCAACCACAGTCACGTTTGGGCAGTCACAGGGTCATCAAGTCAGTGAATGAGTCTCAGCGGTGCCTCCACTTGTAACACCCCCCTGATAATCCCACTCACCTGGGCTGTCCCGGCGGTCTCGGGGGCTCAGCAGTACCTCCCAGAGGGGCTGGGCCTGAGTCCTTATTGGTGCTTTCTGTGGTGCCTTAGTGCCTCCACCTGGGGCCCTTCGTTGCCTCCTGTGGGTAGAACAGGCTAGAACATTTCCAGGATAAGTAATGGTCTTCCTCTAACGACTGGCTGTGATGACCCCCGGACCCACAATCACTCCCCACAATGATTTTACATACACAGTAGGTGAAACAAATGAACAATGAATATCCAGTTTATTACTACAAGCTAATACAAAGGAGGTGGCGGCTACTCCTCCAAAACCTCCTGGTCACCCAACATTCACTTATCCCCACTTCCCCCCTTTCCCCTGGGTGCACCCAGACCAGTCTCAGTTAGTGGGTACCTTATGGTCCCTTAGTCTGCAGGCCTGCTGTTTACCACTGGGGCCCTTACACAATTGCACAAGTTCCAAGAAAACAAAGATAAACTGGTATAGAGGACAGTTCCCTCCCTACTGGCAAAGAAAAACAATGGTCTCCCCTGAGCTGCAGCTCGAGGTACTCACAGTGCCCGGATGGTGCGACAACCCCCGCACTCGCCATGAAAAAATACTTTCTGACTTTGCCCCTGAGCTGTCCTCCCTCTATCTTCAAACTGTGCCCCCTTGTTCTTGCAAATCTCTTTCTCTCAAAGATGCTCCTGTCTTGGACTTTGTTGATTCCCTTGAGGTACTTGAATGTCTCTCTCATGCCCCCCCCCCTTTCCTCGAGGGTATACATATTAAGCTCTTTCAGTCTCTCCTCATATGGCTTCTGTTGTAGACCCTGCACCATTTTAGTTGCCCTCCTCTGGACCACCTCCATCCTGTCTATGTCCTTACAGAGATGAGGTCTCCAGAACTGCCCACAGTACTCTAAATGGGGTCTTACCAACTGTCTGTACAGAGGGATAACAACTTTCTGTTTTCTACTGGTGATGCCTCTCCCTATGAATCCCAGTATCCCTCCAGCCCTCCTTACTGCCTTCTCATATTGTTTGCCTACCTCAAGGTCATCTGATATGACTACTCTGAGGTCCCTTTCCATTTTTGTTGTTGTTAGTGCCTCCCCCCCCCCCCACCACTGTTTACTCTTCCCCTGGGGTTTTGTTTCTAGGTACATTACTTTGCACTTTTTTGCATTGAATCTAAGCTGCCATATTTTTGACCATTCCTCCAATCTTGCCAAGTCCCTTCTCATCCTTTCCACCCCCCCCCAGAACAGAGGAGGTGATGGCCAGTCTAAGGGCTGCAAGTGGAAGGCAGTTCTTGTGGCGGTACAGTAAGCCAACATAAGTTTACCAGCCCTTGGCTGATCTAATGGTACTTAGACCTTTGTCCTTGGGGTAGGGTTTGAAAATGGAACATTAGAGGGTATGGCAGCCTGCATCTGCCGCAAGCCCCCTAACGCTATACTGCAGCCACTTTTATGGCACAAGGCTGGCTCGAGCCCCTTTGGGGCATGCAGCCTGCATTTGACACAGGCTGCTTTGCAAAATAGCTCATAGAACATCCCTTGACACAAGTGCCTCTTGTGTCAGACATGTTTGATGCAAACACTTTGTGTCATTTTTAGGGTTTTGAAAATCCTGCCCTATATTCTGTGGAGTTAGAGGCATGCTCGCAGCAAATATTAGACTACTTATACACCTTCCGCTTCCAAATTAGATAACAGTAATGTGCAGTGCCTGGTAGCACCTATTTTGGTGGAAGAAATCCATCGGGTAATCAAGGATTCTAAATCTCAGAAATCTCCAGGATTAGACGTCTATCCCACTGAATTTTATAAAAAGCTTCAAACATGTCTCATACCCATACTTCTTCCTGTCTTTCATGAGTCCAAAAAGGAGACCCACCCCCACCAACTTGGCATTATGTGGTCATCTCTGCCATTCCTAAACCCAATAAAGATACAAGATATGCACTGTTTTACAGACCTATTTTTTTTATTTTAACTATAAGATCTCTATGACCATACTAGCACATAGATTAGAGACCCTTATACCATCTCTGATAGACCCAGACCAGCTGGGTTTTGTGCGGAATTGCCAAGCCCATGACAGTGTAAGGAGGACCCTCCTGTTGTTGAACTATGCCACAACATGCAAAATCCCACTGGCACTCTTAATCTTTGTTGCAGAGAAGACTTCTGACAGAGTGGCCTGGCCTTTTTTGTGGGCCACTCTGTCATAGTTTGGCATTCTGAAAAAATTCATTACTGCCCTACAAAACATCTGTTCCACATCACAGGCCTACATAAAGCTCAACGGCTCATTATCAGACCCCATTCTGTTGGAATGAGGAACAAGGCAGGGTTGTCCCTTATCCCCTCTTCTCTTTGCTCTATACTTGGAGCTCCTAGCTACCCACATTCAATATGCTTCTCAGATATTGGGGATCCCTATAGGATGAAAGGACTACAAACTATCGTTATTTGCAGATGACTTACGCCTCACAGCTACCTCACCTGAAGAGTTGATTCCTATGCTTTGGGAGATTTTCCAGATCTTTGGGAAAATGTCAGGATATAAACTTAATACCTCTAAACGGAGGTAATTTTATATAACTATGCCCCTTCCCTACAACTTAAATCAACATTTCCATTTAAATGGCACAAAACAACATTTAGATACTTGGGTATCAAAATTACCAGAAATCTAGACCACCTTGAACTACTTAACTTTGAACCCCTAATACAGCAAATAACAGAAGACCTATCTCGGTGGTCACAGATTTATTTTAGCTTTTTTCAGCTAACTGAAGCCATTTGTCAGAATATACTTCGCTGTATTTTACATTACTTACAAACTTTACCCCTAATTCTGGATCAGTTATACTTTAGAGCTTGGCACAGACAGATTTTCTGGTTCATATATAATGTGAAGTCCCATGAATTAGGTTCTCAGTTTTACAACTACTGCGGAGGGGTCAACCTTCTGAATCTTAAACAATATGCCCAGGCAACACATCTGTGTACAATATGCACATAGATCGCTTCCTCCTTCCAACCATATTGGAAGCAAATTGAATTAGTACTGGATGACATCCATGACTATGATGTTCATTTACTTGGTAATCCCCCACAACATATCCCTACATCTAAATTTTGTTAGTACACGGCAACTACCTTAAACAAGTGGCTACAGATCACCATATCACTCCCACCCTCTAACTCCTTCTACATATGAGTGCTCGCATATGATATGGGTTATAATCCAAACCAACTAAATGGAGCACTGCAAAACTGGGCACAACTGGGTATTCGTTATTTCTTTCAAGTCTTGGAATCTGTGGTAACTACCCCCTTTACTATCCTGCAATGTGTATTCCACCTTCGCTCGACAGACCATTACCACTACCTCCAGCTGCGGTCATATATAGGATACCAGTCCATTCCTTACCACAGTTTGTCAGCCCAACTTCCATTATTAGCACAACTTCTAATTATCTGCCTTCAGGGCAATACCCTAGACCATATAGTAGGATGAACCTACAAGGCAATACAAGAGACCTCACCGGAAACCAACGCTATCCATTCTACAGAAATAGAACTTAGAATTAAGTACCACATATACACTAGACGAATGGAATAAATGTGGTATCCCTACATATCACCTCACATCCTCAACCTTTTTGAGATAATTCTCCTGGAAATGCCATTAATGTTTTTTTAAATCACCTGACATTGTAGCCAAATGTGCAGGTGAAAGGCTAGCTGTGTGCTGGAGGGGATGTGGACAGCAAATAACTAACACAACACATATCTTCTGGGCATGTCCATCTTTACAACTCTTTTGGCAGGCAGTGGCCTAAGAGTTAGACATTTTTAATTGCCAGGGATAGTAACCCCTTCATTGATTTTACTGGCAATTCCACCAGAGGGAGCATGTCTGGATCGTATAAGCTTGTGTTTAATATTTACCTTGGCTATTGCAGTGAAAAAATACATCACCTGGATTTGGCATATGCCTAAAGCACCCACACTAGAAGGGTAGAGATCCATAAGGCTGGACATCTGTAACATGGAATGCATGAATTATACATACCTAGATAAACATCCCCATTTTGAGATCAGCTGGAGGAAATGGGTATTATACCAACTGGAATATCGCCCGAACTTTGTACCACAGGTGGGGTGAGCCTCTCAATCATATTAGATGAGGCAAGCCATTACCTCATCTGTCATATCCTTGATAGACTACGGTCTACTAATCTATGGTGCTGCAGACACCATGGGTGTCAACAAAATTAAAGTAGTCATTAACAAAGCCTGCAAGCTCCTGTCAGGTGCAGGATGGACAACGCACATATGCACCCTCTACTCCCTAACACAGATCCTCAACTTTGATGAGAGGCTCCAGTATCAGGCCTGCCTCACAGTCAAGAAATCTCTCCTAGGACTAACACTGCCAGGAATATCAGCATCCCTAAATAGCAAAGAGTCCACAGTAAACACTCGCAGCACTAACACTGCCTCCATGTTAGTCCCCAGGGTCAAGACAACCCTGGTGCAGAGATTCTTTATGGTCAGTGCCCTCCATCTTCTACAACGCCCTCCATCAGTCACCAGCCTCACCATCTGGGTCCCTTCAAAGCAGCCCTCAAGAGCCACTTCCTCACTTCCCACTCCTGCACCTCACCATAGCTGTACTATCTGCTACCTGATAGCCTGTGCCCAGTCCTCAGCATGCTATCAGTTTTTATTGCTTTGACAAAGTCTCATTTTTCCAGACTACACTGTTTCCTCTGACAATGACTAGTCCCTATGTTACAGGGACCTGCTTAGCTAACAATATGTAAAGGCCACATCTTTCTAAATTGCTTCTATGTTGTGTCTTTGTAACTATGCTCCTCCACCCTGCTTAGCTTACATTATGTATAGGCCGCATCATTTTAAGTCTTCTCTGCGTATTATCTATTTAAGTGTGCTCCCCGCTCTGTACCCTGCTTTAATGTTATAGCTAGTGTCTCTGTAACCTGATGTGGAGCCTTTGGAAATAAGTCTATGACTCAAAGGTTTGTAATTCCAATATACATAAATAAAATAAATACAATACTCTCAATTCTACTTTATACTTCTTAGCTTCTTACTATGCATGCTTTACTTTCTATGCCTCTCTCTTCCTTATATTCTTTTTTATGTTATTTTTCTTATCCTTTTTTTGCACACGATCTGAAAGGTAAAACATGGCTGAAACTGCCTACAAAAAGATAAATACAAGCAGGGGTCAACCATAACTTTTTTTTTGCACTAGCCAGCTGAACAAGTTGATTAAAAATTGCACTAGCCCACAGATGGTTGCACTAGCCCACAATAATAATGGTCAGTTTTGATTGGTTATACAGGAAAAATGCAAGCCAAGGAATACTCTGATTATTGCTTATTTATTCTGCCCCCACATTGCTTCCTGCCCCAGCAAAAAAAAAAGACTGCAATACAGTCACATGCAGTGTGTAACCCCACTGTGTTTTACTATGTGCTCCTTGCTTCCTCTTTCTTCACCCCCTCCCCGCCAAATCAGTGAATACCATAATAGCAAATGTTCAATCAGGCAGTTCTAGCTCTGCACACACAATAGCCAACATCATCATGCACCTCACCATGGTCCCACCCTGACCTGCAGGGCAATGTACAGAATGAGGCGGAAAAAGACAGTCACATCCCCCACCTTGTGATTAACTGGACTTGCACTTCTGGAAGTTTTCTTACACTGTGAAGTGGGCCAGAGGATGTTCTAGGATTTCTTTGGAGAGAGTTAAACAAACACAGGGGCTTGGGATTTAAGAAACTTTGACATATCTGTTTATATATACCAGGCACAAAAATATTGATTTAACATGCTCTGCCCTAACAAAAACAGATTTTTCATAATGGTGTCCTTTCATCAGTCAAAGGGGAGCAGTATACAGGCATGATGCTGTACTACTTCTCTTCCTATATAGGATGATCTATGCACACCAGGAATACCTTTTTTAACCTTTCAAATTATATATTTTACTAAGGTTTTGCTTTCTACCATACATGCTCCAAAGCATTGTTTTTAGGATGAAATGACATGCTAGGTGGTATAAGGGTGGTACTGCATTGATGGCAATTACTGATGTGATCCATTAAGAGGAGCTGTGGACCCCTACACCAGTCAGTAATGGCAGCTATGGGTCTATGGATGGCCACTTCATAGTCTAGTCTGCAGTGGTGTCCAGAGAAAGTATAGAGTTTAGCCCAATCATTAGGGGGGTAGAAGTGGGGGAGGAAGGGGAGAGGGAGGTAAGGTGCCTGCCTGGCACCACGGCTTGGAGGGACAGGAAGCGAATCCTCAGGATTGTGGGAGCAGCTGCACGAGGGAGGGAGCTGGATGTCATTGTCCACCTAGGGACAAATGACCTGGCTAGGAATGGGATCAGAGCAATACAAGAGGAGTCTGTAGAGTTGGGGAGGGGCCTTAAACAAGTAGCACATATGGTAACCTTCTCGGAGGTGCTGCCTGTCTATGGCAAGGGTGATGCTAGGGTACTCCTCACCAGGGAATTCAATGAATAGTTGAAAAACTGGTGTAGAGCTCAGGGTTTGGGCTTCATTTGGGACTGGGGAGCCACCTGAAGGTATGCAGACCTATACTGGTGCAATGGTCTGCATCTGTCCGAGGGGGAACCAGGATCCTAGGTGAGACGTTTAAATGCTTCATTGGCAAACATTTAAACTAGCCAAGGGGGGGCACTAAAAAGGAGCAGGGAAATCCCAGCCTCCCCCCACAAAACACAGTAATTAGTGAGGTAAACACCAAAGTAGAGAAGTCTTTAGGGAGCAGGATGGGGTAAATGTAAAAAAAGGCAAAGGCAGTAAGGACAGGGATGGGGCTAAAAGGGGTAAGTCCATCAAAAAGTGAAGGGTGATGACTACCAATGCCTGTAGTCTGTGTAACAAGCTCCCTGAACTGGTGGCCTTGATGGAAGAGGGTTGCCTGGATATTGTGGCAGTCACAGAAACATGGTACACAGAGAGCCATGACTGGGGTGTCGACATACCGGTATACAAAATCTACAGGAGGGACAGGGAAGGTAAAAGAGGAGGAGGAGTAGCTCTTTATGTAAAGGAAGGGATCAAAGCAACAGAACTAAAGAGTAAACAGGTAGCAGATAAAGCACTCTGGGTCATCCTGGAGACAGGAAATGGCACCACAGTCCGCATGGGGGTTGTATACAGACTCCCATGTCAGGGGAGAAAATGGACAAGGAAATTATAGAAGGCATCCTTAGAATGGCAGAAAAAGGGGAGATATTGTTGATGGGGGACCTGAATCTGCCAGATGTTAACTGAAGCACCTTTGCTGCAGGCACATCCAAGAGCAGGGTCATTCTTGATGCCCTACAAGAGGCATGCCTCAGACAGCTAGTATTGGAATCCACTCAGGAGGGAGCAATCTTAGACCTGGTACTCTCAAATGGGGATAGAGAAAGAATCTCAAATTTAGAAGTGGGTAGCCATCTGGGAACAAGCAACCACCAAACAATGTGGTTCACGATAAACACAGTCATACAATCAAGCCATACAAAAGCAAGAGTATTGGACTTTAGGAGGGCTGACTTTGGGAAAATGAGAGAGTGCCTCAGAAAAGCACTAGCAAATAGGCAAGAAGGAGGGGTAGAGGAACAATGGGGAGTAATCAAAACAGCCATAACAGAGGCAACAAGCCTTTGTGTAAAGCAAATCAACAAAACACAACAAAGGAAAAAAACGCTATGGTTCTCAAATAGGGGAGTAATTATAGGGGGATGGGGGCATGAGTCCCCCCCAACATTTTAGGTGAGCACATTTGTCACCCCCAACATTCAGGCCATATGCTGTTGCTGCCTGCTGGTGAGCTGGGAGGGACACAGGAGCCTGCTGTTCTGTGGGCGGGGGGGTGAACTTTACTGGTGGGTTGGGTCAGGTCCTGGGAGTGAGAGTCCCAAGAGAGTGCAGCAAGCTATGACAGCCAGACAGTTAGATGGCGGGGGGGGGGACCAGTGCTACGTAAGTGGCCTGGCCAGAACCAGGAGGAGAAGAGTGAATTGTAGCAGGGAGGGTCAAAGTGATGCACCACATGGCACCAAGAAGTAGCATAAGCGTGTGCCACCGTTAGTGGCAAGGAATCGGGAGCAGGTAGGAGACTGACTACTCACATTGACGGAAAAAAACTGTGGTGCTACCATTGATGTGTTTGCCTGCTTGGTGCTGCTTCACTTTCCATCTCCTATTGACTGTGACTGTCATGCCCTGCGATTGTTGCTGCCGCATCTGCCCTCTAATGATGCCTGTGGAGGATCTGCTGCTTTGCTTTCCAGCCTGGGAGTTTGGGGGGGGCTGGGGTTTTATGGTGTGGGATAGAGTGGTTCAGGGCTGTGGGCACTAGTGAGTGACTGTGGGGATTAGATGGTTGGATCAGTCGGTCTGAGCCTGCAGTGAAAGTTTGGAAGGCAGAGCAGAGGAATATGGACTGCTGGAGGTTGCTGCAAGCAATGATTAAGCAACAACTACCTCGGAGGTAGGACTGACTGGTGGTGCTGCAGTGCAGTGGGTGGGGGTGAGTAGTGATTAGGGGAGCAGTGAGCCAGCAACATCATCATGCCGCAGGGGCATTTACTCACAATGCAGTATGCACAAATTTGCAAAACAAGACACTGGCAAACAAACAGAGGAGGTGGTGAAAGGGAATTCCAGTTTGCACAGCGCAGTTCTAAACTGGCAGGGGCCACACACTATTGGCCATTTGATTTAGCACCAGTCAGGGTCAGGGAGTGCCTGGGAAAAGAAGCCTGCTGCAATCTGTGAGGCATTCTCTTTACTGTTGTGTCTGGAGTGGGCCAGTGGCTCTACCAGTAGACTGTGGCTAGCACAATCAGCACAAAACTGCTCAACTTGAGCTAACATAGCTCTAATAGTCTACCAAAGGCACAGGTAGGCGATGTTTCTGTTTAATTATGTTTATTGGTGGTCTGTTCTGCTTTGCTGTGTTGGTTGTGTCTGTACTATCTACAGTCAATGTCTGATTTAAAATGCTGTGCTGGCTAGTGTCTCTCCTGTGTGCCACCTGAGCCAGACTGTTGTCTGCTTTGGTAGGGGCAGGGATCTGCTGGCTGGGGGTGGGGTTATATGGTTAGCCTAGCATGCAGCTCCAGTGTTTTCCTCTGTATTACCAAAGTTAAAGTAATTTCAATGGGCTTGCACAACTGGATGATATGTATGCTTGTGTGGCTTCAATGCATTGTGGCTGTTCACCTCTCTATCCATGGGATATACCATCCTGTAGGGGTATGACGCAAGGAACCCTAGAGGAGGGTCTCCCCCCATAGGTGCCACAGGAATAATTTCATTGGCTAAAGGTAGCTTAGGAAAAAGCCCACAGGAAAGAGAGAGATGAGTCGCTGGAGGAGGAGGAGTGGATGGTGGGGCAACAAAGAAAACAAATGAGGACTGGTCCAGAGGAGGGCCTTTTAAGGCCTGGTTGGGGGCGTGGTTTGTTGCTCTGCCCATTGAACTCTGGCCAGCCCTCAGCCATCAGTTTCAATGGGCTTGCACAGCTGGATGAGATGTATGCTTGTGTGACTTCAGGACATTGTGGCTGTTCACCTCGCTATCCAAGGGATATACCACCTTGTACGGGTACAACGCAAGAAACCCTAGAGGAGGATTCTCCCCCATAGGTGACGCAGGAATAATTCTTTTCGCTAAGGGTAAGTTAGGAAGAAGCCCAAAAAGAATGCCCAAAAGGGTGTTGAGCATCGAAGAGGCGAGAAATCAGAATATATCGAGACCGGAAATTAAGGTGATAGACGTAGATGGGAAGGACAAGAGAAGAATGAGATATAAAGAGGACGATGAATGAAATGAGAGCAGACAAGATGCAGAAGGGCAGACTTCCTAAGGAGAGAGGGAACAGCCGGGGCCACCATCCGACTCCATCCAACAGTAGAACTAAACTACAGAAACCTAAAGAAACTCCAACCCTGTCTAATACTATGACCATTGGCAAGGAGGAGAGGAAAAAAAACCTTAGAGGAGGAAACCTCTGGGGATCCAAAGCCTAGGTTGCCTTTCCTTCCAGGCTGAAGGATGTTTTGATTAGTGACGGCTCAGCTACTGCAATTTAGAGTTGAGATAGAGTGAGAAGAAAATGTTTCAATTTAGAGGAAGCTCTTGCTCTGTCCTTCTAAATAGACAACTGTTGAGGGTTATGAGCGATGTCTCTGCAACTAGACACTCAAAAGCAAGAGAGGAGAGAGATGACTGCTAAAGCACTCAACTGGCCAATGCAAGCCAATGAAACAGACTAGGTGAACCAGAGGTGGTCCTGAAGGAGAATAGCATAGAGGGTGCCTCTAAACCCACTCAGGCAGCCAAAGGGACTCTGATGATGAGAGCCCCACCCCTCATAGCTGGATGGCATAAATTCACATCCAGAGGTGTCGCAGAGATGAGGGATGACTGAAGGTCCACCCAGAGCGAAGACATTCTCACTATGGGCCAGGGAGAAGGACCCTGCTCTGAGATTTGCATGCTCTAGATGCAGTCTTCATGGGTGCAGAGTGAGACCGTCGGCTATAGGTTAGCCCCGAGCCAAGGAACAATGGACACAGAAGGTATGTCTCTGAATGGAGAGAAGTTTGATGAGGTAGCAGAAGACTCAATGAGAAGTATGCTTGATTAATTGATGTGAATGAGTAGACTCTGAGATCTGACTGAGTGAAGGAGAACCAGGTTCATGTAATGAGGAAGTTACCCATGATTGGTAACTATGAGAGTGCATGCCAGCGGGGTCCATTGAGAGCCAAATTAGGAATGGACAGAATTGCATGAAGGTAGGAGCAAGAGCGGCCAAGTGAAGCCAGCAGCCGATGGTGAGGTAGGTAGTACCAGGAGGACATCTGAATAGGATTGATTATAATGAGGGAATAGGGTCAGAGGAGGAGGAGGAGGAGATGAGTAGGCAGAGCAATATGCTGGAGGGAATATTAGGCAATGTGAATGAGTAGGGTATGGTGGTATAGCAGGAGCGCAGGATAGGGTAGTCCCCAAAAGAAAGCAGAGGTCAGAGAAGGAGAGGAATGGAGGATGAAGGGAATATGAGGAGGAGGGTGAGCACCCACTATGGGGAAGCACAGTCAGGGATGAAATTAAGAAAGCACATCATGGTGTAACCAAGAGCAATGAGCAGCAAAAGCCAGGGAGAGCAGGGGCAGGGACAAATGGCAAATCCCAGAGGAAGGCTGCAGAGCACTCCAGCCAGGTGTACAGTCCATTCGGATTGATAGTCCTATGATGTGAAACAGGATGGGTGGCAAACAGGTGGGGTTAAGGTTGAGGAAAGGAAGGGTAGGAGTACCAGGAAGAAAACAAGATATAAGGGGAGGTAAGAGGAGACCAGACGAGAACTGAAAGTAGGAGTCGCAGTCCCCGTAGAGAGCAACTTCCACTTTAAAAGGGAGCTGGGAACTAATAAGGGAGATCAGGATCTGAATCACAGGGCAATAACAGTGGATGTGATCCAAACATCAAGACAGGCTGTCGAAAATGAAGTCCTGGAACAGGTATGAGAGGCCAGGAGGTGAGCATTGACCAGGGGGAGAACAGAAGTTGAGAGAAGTGAAGTAAACGCTGTTCCCCAGCTCACAGGAACCGCAGAGGAGCTCAACAGCACAGGGCACAGTAAGTCGCTGTGGAGAGAACTATAGCAGATGAGTGAGGCATCCTCTGTAGCAGTGGGGATGAGCACAGTGGGCAAAAGGGACAGAGAGAGCAAAGGAAGATGGATCGAGGGAGAAAGAGAAGGGAATGTATGAGGGAAAGCTGGGCAGTGGGCTGTGGACATGGCCTACCTAGATTTTAGCGAGGCATTTGATACAGTCACACACAAAAGATTAATACACAAGTTAGCCAGCCTTGGAGTGTGTCCCAAGGTGGTAGCCTGGATAAAATAATGGCCAGACAACAGGACGCAAAGGGTAGTAGTAAACGGAGTCCACAGTGAAGAAAGGAAGGTTACTAGTGGGGTACCGCAGGCTTCAGTACTAGGACCAGTCCTTTTTAATGTCTTTTTAAGTGACATTGCAGAGGTACTGGAAGGAAAAGTATGTCTCTTTGTAGACAACACAAAGATCTGCAACAGGGTTGATATTTAAGATGGAGTGGAAAGGATGAGAAGGGATTTAGTAAGGTTGGAGGAATGGTCAAATGTATGGCAGCTCAGATTCAATGCAAAGAAGAGTAAGGTAATGCACCTGGGAAACAAAAACCCAGGGAAAGATTACATGATGGGGGGGTGAGATACTGACAACAGTATGCAGGGGTGAATCCAGGAGTCCTATAGATGGGGGAGCTCAAAAAATTAAAAATAATAGGCAGGGGGTCTGGTGGGCTGCCTAGGCCCCCAGAATTTTTTTTACATTTTGGTGCATTCTGGTGCATTTTGGAGGGTATTTCTAATGCAGTTTCTACTCATTTCCTCCCTCCTCATGCTTTGTTAGTTGCACCCTAGCACCATCCCCAGAGTCCCCACAGTCCACATGACATTATGTTGCCCAAAATACCCTCCCACCCCCAAAAAAAACACAGAATGCCAAAAGACTGCAGCTGGGCAGCAGCACATCTGAAACACATAGCAATGAGAAAAGTTGAAAGAGACTTGGTGATAAAGACAAACTGCAGACAAATTAAATGACAATCCAAGTAAACAAGTTCACAAATGTCACTCTCTCAAGCACATTATGACATTACCATAAAGCCAACCCATCCCAGTTTGTCCTGCAGTACAGATTAATGTATCCCCCAACCTTATCTCAGTAAAAAAAAAAAAATACAATAACTATGGAAATATGAGAACAAAACCACTTTGATATCTAGTTTCTGAGAATATAATTTCAAGTCTGCTTGCAATTTTTGCAAAACATATTTTATTCTATAGAACAATTAATTCCAAAGAAAATACATTTTTAAATAAATAAAATATTTTTTATTGTTTTAAAATGTCCTTTACTGGGATAATCCCATGGTATCCCAAGACAGCATGGGTTTACAAAAGGAAGGTCCTGTCAAACTAATCTCATAGATTTCTTTGACTGGGTAACCAGAGTGGTGGATCAAGGGGGAGCAGTTGATGTCGCCTACCTTGACTTCAGCAAAGCTTTTGACACTGTTCCACATAGAAGATTAATAAATAAGCTGGGTAGGCTTGGGGTGGGTCAGAAGTTGGTCAGCTGGGTGGCAAACTGGTTGACGGGCAGAAAACAGAGAGTGGTAGTAAATGGTATACAGTCAGAAGAGATGCAAGTCACAAGTGGGGTACCTCAGGGATCAGTCCTGGGGCCAGTCCTCTTCAACATCTTCATTAGTGACCTTGCAGATGGACTAGAGGGTAAGGCTTGTCTGTTTGCAGATGACACCAAGATCTGCAACAGAGTAGATGATCCAGATGGGGTGGGCAGAATGAGAAGAGATCTGGATAAACTAGCAGAATGGTCAGAAGAGTGGCAACTGGATTTAATGCAAGGAGTGCAAAATCATGCACATAGGGAAGAGAAACCCTGAAGCCACCTATAGGCTGGGAGGAGTTGCTAGCAGTCACAAAGGAAGAAAGAGACTTGGGCATCATCATCACTGATGACCTAAAATCATCCAAGCAGACCTCTAAAAGCAGTAGGTAAGGCTAGGGGTGTTAGGGTGTATTAGTAGGGGTATCACAAGTCGTAAGAGGGGTATTAATCCCTCTGTACAAGACACTGGTTAGGCCCCATCTGGAGTACTGCGTGCAGTATTGGAGGCCACACCTTCACAAGGACATTAACCAAATTGAGGCAGTCCAGAGAAGGGCAACCAAAATGGTGCAGGGACTGCATCAGAAGACATATGAGGACAGATTAACGGAGCTCAATATGTATACCCTTGAGCAAAGGAGGGAGAGAGGTGATATGATCGAGGCATTCAAACACCTTAAGGGCATAAACAAGGTGAAAGAGTCTAACATGTTTAAATATAAGAAAAATAGCAGGACAAGAGGACACAGCATGAGATTAGAGGGAGGCCGATTAAGGGGGAATGTGAGGAAATTCTTTTCACAGAAAGGTGGTGGATGCATGGAATGGCTTACCACAAGAAGTGGTGGCTATGAATACAGTGCAGGGCTTCAAACAGGCATGGGATAGGCATAAGGGAGCAATACAAATGACTATGAATAGATAGGCCACTGACAGAGCAAAGGCCGATGGCACATTTAAAATGTAGAAAAGGAAATGGGCAGACTGGATGGGCCTTGCAGTCCTTATCTGCCGTCAACTTCTATGTTTCTATGTTTGGTATGAGGCATCTCATTTTTATGATAGGCCCAAGAAGTCAGTAAGCAGACAGAAAAACAGTTTTTAAACAAATATAAAAATGCATTTTTTTTATTAGCAACAGCACTTACAACTTGCACCCCCCCCCCATTCAACACATAGAACTACATATACTAAATATTGTCACTTTTTTTTCCGGTTTTGTAACTGACTGTGTCAATGGGCCAAATAAGGTCTCATGACTTCTATTGCCAATTTTGCTCTTCAAGCATGCACATGCCGTAATATACAGCAGAACACCTTCAAAGTCCCCATGTCTATTAATTCCCTCTGTGCTCATTCACACTGTACAACCACGACTGAAAAGACCACATAGATTAGACATAAAGTACATGCTGAAGTTTTTACCTCAGTTCAGAGGTCTCATGTACCAGTTTCTGCCTCTCCTGGTTCATGCTGTCGCTGTGACCAGACCAGCCCCAGCATTAGTTTTGTACCATTCCTAGCATGCTACAGGAGGGCACTACTCTCCAACTCCCTCTCCTGCAAATCCATACCAAAATCAATCTGTCATATAGGACAAAACTAGCAGTGACCTTAAACAATTTTAATGTCATGAATTTAAGCTCCCCTTACTAGAAATTAATAACACTAGTACTACATTTATTACACACCTGGGTTTGAGTCCCACAGCCCCCACTTGCATGCTGTATGATTCTGAGCAAGTCACTTAACTTCCTTGTGCTCCCAGGTTGCACCTGGAAACAAGCTTCAGCTTAGTGTGCCTTTCCTGGTTAAACAATTTCCCCTTTCCTTTTTAAAGCAAGAAGTACCTGATTAAATGAAGACTTGATCCATTTTCAGCAGGCTGAAGTCTAAGTGCCGCTAGTTGAGTACTGTCTCTGGTCACCTGGGCACCAAACTTTCTCTCTCTAGACAGCACACACGGACCCCGTGACTCCTAATGAGCAGAGCTCTCAGCTACAGCTTGCTTCAGCTATCAGAAGATGACCTGAACATCACTCCAGCTCCTTGTGCTGATTTACCAAGGCCACACCGACCCCACGTTACTGCACTGCTGCTGCCTGAAACCTCAGGCTTTGCTCTTCACTTGTGGGCTCTACTCTCTCTCTCTCTCTCTCTGTCTCCTCATCAGTAGTACACTCACTCCTCTCTTGCTCCAACATTAATCTTCTGAGTTAATGAATTACAGCTCACTCTTGTTTCAGCAGCCCAGACATTTAAATAAGGTGCCCCTTGCTAGCTACATCCACTACTGGATGCAACAGAAAATCAAGAGCAGTGAGCACCAGGCGACCTGGTTGAGATCTGTATTGTTAAGGTCCACTCTGCTTTGCTGCAGCTGTACCCCCCCCCACGCATGAAGCCAACCCCTGTGCATGAACAAGGAACTGCACCAAGCCTGCAAAAGTAGAGAATGAATGCTCAGGCTCACCAAGGCAAAGTCAGCTGCTGCCACAATGCTGGGACCTGACCACATGGCGCAGAATGAATGTTAGTAAGAAATTCATGCTGGAGACCGGCTTTTCGAGGGGGGGGGTCAACTATGTAATGCGGGTGGGTGTGGTTGTTTACTGCACTACCAGGACACTGGAGGACAAGGCTGGCCTTAACCATTCTGGGCCCCTGTGCAGCCCCCTGCTGAGCCCCACCACTCCATTCCCTGTGGGCCCCCCACATCCAACATTTACACCTAACCCTCCTGTCCTGAATTACTAAAGCAGTACCAGGTCTACTAGTTTAACCAGCATCTTTTAATTAGTGCCATTGACTGCATTTAATTAGTTGACTTCACCATTGGAAATGAATCTGACTGAGCCTGGAGCAAGAATTTAAGTAAGTACAGTACTACTACCATATTCATTTCTGTAGGGACAGGGCCATCATCACTAGACACTCACACCTCAGATACTCTGATATGCAAACACGTTAAACAACTTTACTTTTCTGGAGGTGTGAGAGAGAGAATAGAGATGATTATCATGGGACACCAGTAAGGTTGCCACCTGTCAGTCTTTTTACCTGGTGATCAGGTTTTCAGGGTCCCTATCAGGAAATCCAGTTTTGCCCTGTGCTGGTTAGGTTTTTGAGCCGCTCTGAGTGTTCACATATTTTTGAAACATATTCTGCCATATCATTCATTGTTTCACCTACATAGCCAGGTTACAAACAAGTTCTCTTGTCAATATAGCCCTTTGTTTGTGAAAGCAGTCAACCTGGGAGGTGTAAAGTATGGCCATTAACACCATTAGCACTTACTTAACCTAATGTCTTCCACTGCAGCAAAGCTGCCCCCACCTTTTGTAACAGTAACAGAGCCAGTTGTCTTCCACTTTCATTTGCTGGTAAACATTTTCATCTCTAACAACATTTAGGCATTTTTAAATGTTTTAATTTGTTTTTCCTCAAGAAAAAAGCATGGGCCCCCTACGTGCAAGGGCACAGTTTGCACCTAGCTAAGACCAGCTCTGCTGGAGGACAGATGAGACCTGTGTGGCTCATGCAGCTTTCATGGAGGCATTAGTGCATACTGATAAAGAATGCAGCACAGTGTGTTACTAATAGAGGAGCTCCATGATGGGAGAGCTATAGCACCCTTAGCCCCTCTCCCTTTAAATTTGCCTATGAGTAAAAATGAAAGGGACATGGGGGTAATTATATCAGATGACCTAAAGGTGGGCAAGCAATGTGAGAAGGCAGTAAGGAAGGCTGGTGGGGGGATACTGGGATGCATAGGGAGAGGAATCAATAGTAGAAAACAGAAAGTTGTTATCCCTCTGTACAGACAGTTGGTGAGACCCCATTTGGAGTACTGTGTGCAGTTCTGGAGACCCCATCTCTGCAAAGACATAGACACAGTGGAGGCTGTCCAGAGAAGGGCAACCAAAATGGTGCAGGGTCTGCACCAGAAGACATACGAAGAAAGACTAAAGGAGCTTAATATGTATACCCTTGAGGAAAGAAAGGAGAGAGGGGACATGATAGAAACTTTCAAGTACCTCAAGGGAATCAACAAAGTCCAAGAAGGTAGCATCTTTCAGAAAAAGAAATGTGCAAGAACAAGGGGGAACAATTTGAAGATAGATGGAGTATGGCTCAGAGGTAATGTGAGGAAGTATTTTTTCACGGAGAGGGTTGTGGATGCATAGAACAGCCTCCCTGAGGAGGTTGTGGAGTCAAGAACAGTGGTTGAATTCAAGAATGCATGGGACAGACATAAGGCAGTCCTAGTGGGGGGTAGGAGGAAGTAAGCTGTTGGTTAACTAGGATCTGCAGCTCATCTGTTAAGTAGGAAAATGAACAGACTAGGTGGGCCAAGCGATCCTTATCTGTCATCAAATTCTGTGTTTCTATGAGTGAATAAGCCCCCTGGCTGGGTAGACCGTGTATACATTATAGCATGCTGTCACTGCAGTGTTGGATACAAGCACCCAAAAGGTTGGGAAATGAGGCACACTGGTCTTAATATTGTGGGACAAATCAAAGACAAGTTCAGCAAACTGGAAGCTAGTGACTTACCCACTCTACCCTTGATCTCAGCATGCACACTAGCTGACTGTCCTAATAATTGAGTGATAATGACTCACATAAAGTCTTTTGTTGGATCCCCCTCTTGAAGGGCCAGATAATTGTAGCTTTTAATGAGCTGTTAATCACACCAGACCATCTGGAACATTGAGAGAGATTAGCAAAAGTACTACAGCCTGCTAAAGCAGGGACTTTTTCAACTTCATTAACAGCCATGGAAAACCTGCACTAGTCAAGACGGACAAGCAGAGGGTTAGCTACACTGGCCCTGGCCAATTTGCACTAGGTTCAGGGCTAGTAAAACAATGTTAAGGTCAAACCCTGAATACAAGCCTCCCTAACCATCTAACCAAAGAAAGTCACTTGATTCCCAAATGTTTGCTATGTAGACCAGCAATACTGTATGTTTATTTTATAACACCACAGATTTAGTCTGATTTGGATATAAAGTTGGAATGGTCCAAAGAGGAGGCCCTCTGCATAAAAACTTTGAATTACAAACTTCAGATTTTTACTTGATTCTAACCATCTTAGCATGAAATTAAGTACTTTATATGTAACATTGTCTACCAAGGGAATACTATCAATGTAACATACTCTTATTTTCGGAATGTTCAATCTGTTTTGTGTAAATGTATGTATTTCCTGTCTTTTGAAAATCAATAAACATAAAGTTTAAAACAATTGAATAAAAATTGCAATTTCAAACAAAAAAGGAAAGAAAATGCTTTTTTATATTAAGCCACATACTGTAGGAGGCTTCTTTAGTTGATTTTGCCCCTGTTAAGCTCTGTCCCAGATTTGGTAGGCAGCAGGTTGAAACTAGAGGTATGTTCCTGGGTTAAGTTTTAAGGAGTCTCCGATTTTTGCCTCAATACTTTCTTCAATCCCACTTAATTTTTATATTTCTGTCATGGAAGAGTAGTGGTTTGAGGAAGTATAAAATATTACAGCGGTAATGTGATGTTGGGGAAGCTGTAGAAGGGAATAGTGGCACTATGGGGAGCAGTCAGATAAGGACTGTGGCTGAAGGTTGAGGTCTTCATTATAAAGACATTATAACATCTCTATCTTTTGCCTGCAGTGTCATAGTCCCCAGGTCAACCTCCCCAAGAGAGAAGCTGTTAACAACTGGCTTACATGGCCACCTGCTGACTGAATTCAAGCAAGTTCTGCTCAGAGCCATAACAGGTACTAATGCAGTAGGATGGGTACATTGTGAGCAACATGAGCTGCATTCACCATTTATTACCGGGTGAAAAGAGTAGAATATATTATGTTGATGTAGCCAGGGATTTGCCTTTTCAGCTTTAGAAATTCTGAGGTGGCAAGCAGAGTATGGCAAAAAATCCAGGCACTTGATGCCATGGGACTCTTTTTGGTAGACCTCAATAGTCCAGAGGGTTGTCCCCTGTACCTTACAACCTCCTCCAACTACTTATCTGGGTTACTACTTATCTGGGTTATCTATTGACCGGTTAGGTAATGGTAATGATGACTTCCAAATTACAACGGAAAACAGGTATAAGGCTATGGTGGGGTATAATGATTGACTGCATTTAGTATCAGATGAATCAAATTCAAATGTCACTGGGAACATAGTGGATGGTACTGACTGTGAATGTAAATTTCTTGTTACATGGGGCATAGCAGGCTATAAAACTAAGTCAAGTGATCAGGACTGGATAAACTATGTTTTATAATATTCTTTAATCTGTCTACAGGAGACATGGCATGTTGTAAAAGATGATATCAGTTTGAATTGATATGTTCTTATACAAAGCCCAGGTATTAGAACAGCTAAAGTCAGTCGTAGGTCAGGTGGCCTAGCTACATATGTGAAAATAGGTCCCTTTTTTAAAATAGAAACAATAACACAAGACTCTAACTTTATTGGGGTCTGTGTGGTTCTCGATGAGACTATGATATCATTATTTAACTGCTATGTTCAACCACAGAAAAACAGGAATTCATCCCGTAGTTTTTGGGAAAGACTAACCGACTCCATAAGACATACCCTGCTGAAGTTCCTTAGTGCCCATTTACTCCTTGTCAGAGATTTTATTGCCAGATTTGGGATGTATGATGGCCTTAGTGATAATTCCATTCTCGGATTTATGTACCCAAACATAACCAGAATTAAGAGAGTGACCAGTGACTATCACTATAATTACAGCAGTCGGAGGCTAATTAAACTGATGGATGAAAATGTCATCTTTCCACTTAACATCAAAAATGAAAGGTGACTGAGAGGACTCTCAACTTTCTTTTTCAAACATGGGGCTTTCTGTACTGGACTTGGCGTTATGGCAGGGCCTCAGATTTTGTAAGGACCTGCCATTCACCCTAGGACAGAAATTGTCACTTCCTGTAGCCTTATATAGGGATACTGATTTACTAACATGGAGCAATTGGAAATTGTGACACCTGTAACTGACATGGGGTAAGATATTCCAAGAAATTGTAATGGTCAATAACCCAGGAAAGTGTGATGAAGGACAGAGCTATGCTCTTTCTGAGTAATAGCTAGAACAACCAGATCATAATTCCCCAGAACTTGTATATCAAACATTGCAAGAATTATTTAAAGAAATAAAGTCTAATCTCGATATAGAAACTGCACAGAGAAAGAAAGATGCATCTTCTAATAGCTGGTTTGACGCGGAATGCAAAGCACAGAAAAAAAACAGCTGGGCTATGCCTTAAAAGAAGCCAAAAGACACCACAATAAGGAAAGTGCTATGAATCTAAAAGAAAAAGAAAAGCTTATGGGACATTCTTCAACCAGTGTACACCCGGGGGGGTGGGAATGCAACAAGTCTCGATGGCTGAGGGGGACCTGGGGAGTGGTGGTGGATGTCAAGGTGAACAACTCGGAGACTTGTAGGAGGGCAGCAGCCAAGGCCAACAGGATGCTGGGATGCATCGCTAGGGGGATCACCTCCAGAAGGAGGGAAGTGATACTCCCTCTGTATAACTGCTTGGTGAGGCCACACCTTGAGCAGTTTTGGAGGCCACACTTAAAGAAGGACAGTAAACTCCTGGAGAGGGTCCAGAGGAGGGCAACCAAAATGATTTGGGGCTTGGGGGACAGGACCTATGAGGAGAGGCTCGAAGAGCTAAATATGTACACATTGGAAGAGAGAAGGGACCGGGGGGACATGATGGAGGTCTTCAGGTGCATGAAGAGGGTAAATAGGGGAGGAACAGTCAGGGTGCTTTGAAGGAAGGAGGAGGGGCCACTAGAGGGCATGGGTGGAAGCTGGAGGGGGGAAGATTCAGGGAGAAAGGAGGAGGTGCTACTTCACTGAGGAGGGGTGGTGGAGCCGTGGAATGCACTGCCTAGGGGACTGGTGGAGGCAGAGATGGTGGAGGGGTTCAAGAGGGGCTGGGACAGGTACAGGGGAAGGGTTCTGGAAGCAAAATCCAATGCAGCAAGAATATCCGGAACTGGGAAGGGAGAAGCCAGAGAACGTGAGGGGGACAGCAAGGTCAGTACCCAGGGTGGGGGCTGACCAATCGAGCAGACTCGAAAGACCGTTAGGCCTATTCTGCTGGCATTTTAGTATGTTAGTAACCAAAAGAAAAAAAACATACCAGGCAGCCCAATGGGAAGAAATGTTTGAAATTATTCATAGTAATGACACTTAATCCTTCTAGGTAATGGTTGTCGAAGTGTGTAAGGGATGGCGAACTGATTTAGTTTGTCAAATAGATATGAGTACTTGGACTAAATATTACAGTGAGATGCTTAATGATCCAAACATACACTGTACATGGGGAAAAGATGGAAATACAAGAAATAAGGTCTCATTTCAGCCCAGTCACTAAACTGGAAGTGATGTTAGCGTTATAAGGGTTAAAAAGGAACAAAGCTCCTGGGCAAGATAGGATATCCGGGGAAGTGTATGAGTGTATGGCTGAGGAGTGGGCTGATTTTTTACTAACATTCTTTAACGAATGTATGTTTCAAAATTACATTCCACACTCATGGGTAGGTTCAATAATAGTCCCAATTTATGAAAAAGGATATAGAAAAGTATCCTTCTATGTGCAGGCCCATCAGCCTTTTGGACATTTTGGGCAAAGTTTATGCAGAAATTATGCTGGGTAGGTTAAAAAGAGAAGTCGATACCCTGGGTGACTTAGCTCCATCTCAAGCTGGTTTCCATGAAGAGTACTCTAACATTAATAATTGTTTTATACTCTTACACCTGATCGAGAAATATGTTAAATTAGAAAACAAAAGCTCTTCTTAGCATTTATGGATTACAGTTCGGCATTTAACACCGTTAATAGAAATACATTTTGGGATGTGATGTTAAACTGGGAGATATCACCAGCTCTGGTTAATGGAATTAGAAATGTGTACTCGGAGACATGGGCAAAAATAAGAGCTGGGAATGCAATGTCTTTCCCCTTTACTACCAACAAGGTAGTGAAACAAGGGTGAATCTTAGCTCCCTTGTTGTCTTTGTATTTATTTGAATAAAGTATTCTTGGTCTTACAAGAATCCAAAACTGATTCCCCCAAAATAAACTATCAGAAACATTTTCATTAAAAATAAATATGGAAAAATCAAAGGTAATGGTAATAGGAGCCAGAAAAACTATGTACTCATGGTGGATAAAATCCAATAAAATGGAAGTAGTAAACAGATACGCATATTTAGAAGTAATCTTTACAAATAATGGTTCCTGGAAACTTTACCTTGAATATACAATAGCTGAGACAAAAGGCACAGTAAATGTTTTAGCTAGATTTAACTGTTTATATGGGGACCATTGGTGCATACTATACAAGCTAAATTTAATGTGCACTCACTATGCGGTGTAGAGATATAGGGTAATAATATTATTGATCAGCTGGAAAAGCCAGCAACTCAGCTTTTAAGAAGTGCATTGGGCTGTCAAAAAGCTACCCAGCTTGTTTTATAAGAGCTGAGCTAGGATTGCTCAGACTGCAGGCTTTTTCAGATACTAGAATTATTAATTTCTGGATTAGATTACTCAAAACTCCCGATGATCGTTGGGTAAAACAATGCTGCTTAAAAAAGACTGATTGAGAAGAAAGGGATTCTAAAGAATCTCCATGGCATCAATACCTTAAAAGGATAGTAGGAAATATATATTAGAGTATTTGTTGGCTATGCAAAGAGAATGATCTTAATATGTGATCAATATAGAATATACATTTAAAAGAAAATTGTGAGATATTATAAAGAGCTTGATTTTGTATGCACAGATGCATCTAACTGTGCAACATTGTTTACTTAAAATTACAACAAACATCATTTCAGGTTTTACCTTTGACATATTGGAAGATCTAAATATGTATATGGTGTATACTCGCTTTTGGGTCAGAATTGTTTGAGTCTAATCCTAGGAAGGCTCTGTATATGAAGTCACAAGATCAAAAGATAAGCTGTGTTCCTGTAATCTAAGTGATAAAGAATATTTGGTGCACGTATTATTGAAATGCCCATGGTCCAACAAAATTAGACACAAATGGTTGGAACCTGTTCTCAGATCTGTGGACACTAATGAGGAAAATACTTTGGTGACTATACTCTTGACTGCCGAAGATTCTTTTATTATACATGGTGCTGGGATAGCTAATGCTCACTAGGAAAATAAGGTGAAGTAAGACTAAGGCTTAGTGATTCCTGTATGCTGACTGTATTTATGCTTTATTTATTGTACTTATGTAGTTTTTATTGTAGATTATATGATATTATGTATTGTATTGTGAATTTGTAATAATCATTTTGTAAAACGACTGAACAATAAACTGAAACTGAATCTTTACAGCTGCAGTTAGAACAGTTAATGAAGCAGTAATTTATTTACACATTAAAAATGATTTCTCAAAAATACTGAAGCGATGGGAAAAGTAGCTTCTCTAAGGTCCAGTTTTAAAAAGCACATGCGTCAGGAAAAGTTAACTGCAAGTAGGCCCTGCTGAAGTTGGTGGTGGAGTTGGTAATAAGCGAGACAGCTGGCAGCAGCACCACATGTGTTGGAAAGTGGCCCATAGCACCATTGGGTGCAACAGACCTACTCCCGAACCATGGCTGGAGCAGCTTCTCAGTCAGTCCTGCAATCCCGGTCCCAGAACTGTGCTGTGGTGTCAGGACCAGCACAGAAGCTGCCCACAGCACTATTGGACACAACAGACATGCTGCCCAGCTACAAGACAGTCAGCAGGGTCGGGGATGGACGAGGTCTATAGTGCCATCAGGAGCAACATATGTGCTTCCAGGCTGTGGCTATAGCAGTATACCAGTATTTTTAACAGGCTGCAGGGAAAAATACAATGGCAAAACTGATTTCAGAAGAGAAGTGCCACTGCTGCAGGGACATTGGCTGCTGGCCCTTGATTAGGTATCTTTAATTGTACCGGACTTGGGAGAGGGAAGGGAACAGTGAGCGGGCACAAGGAGGAAGCAATTGGTAAGCAGGATGTACAGCAGGGGTAGGACTGTGTTTTATTATTTATTTTGTGTGGGAACACTGGAAAATGATCAGGAGATGGGTGGGAGTGACCACTGGTAGGAGAACACAAGTTTTTTACTAGTCTGCAGGAAAAAGTGCCATCTGTAACAGTAAGTGGGCATAAGGGGCAAGAGACAGGTGAGCAGGATGTACAATGGGGTGAGCCTGTGTATTTTGAGTTGGAACACTGGGAAATTATCGGGAGGTGGGTAGCTTGTATGTGGGGCAAGGAGGGGCTCATAACCACCAGGAGGGGAACACAACATCGCGGAGGTCTCGCCAACCTCAAACGTCACCTCGCCCAAATCGACTGGTCCCCATTGGCCAGTGCTCCTGACGTTAATTTTGCCCTTACCTACCTCTCCACGGCCTTCAACCATGCCTGTGATCTGTATGCACCCCTCAACATCTGAGGGATAAAAATGGACTGCTGCATGGATCACCTCGCGCTGATCCAACAACTAAAAAAGAGAGATAACCTCTGGCACTTAGCTAATGACTCGCAGGGTTGCTGACAGGCAAGCCTACAGGGCAACCTGCAATCAATGCTCCTGGACAATCAAGCAGGCTAAAGCCAAATTCTACCAGGCTACGTGACATCCACCTGGGGCTGGTCCCAGAGCTTCTGGGACAACATTAAAGATTTAAATGGTAAGACCCTGCCCCTCCATCCCAGATCGTCATAAATGGGACTGTCTCGACTGACCCTACCTGTATTGCTAACTGCCTTAATAAAACTTTCACTGACTTAAGCGCCGTCCTCCGGCCCATTTTCTGACCCGTTGCCAAACCTCCCACACCCCATTCCCAGGCCAGCACCTACCTCCAATGATCTCACCCCACGATGCCAAACCTTTCTTAATAAAGGCCCTCGCCTCTCAGAACCCTACCAATGACCCTCTCGACTCAGGATACTTACTCATGCTGGATGTCATGCTCACCTGCTGACGCTTATCATTAACAAATCCCTATGCCTCGGCCAATTCCCTAAGGCTGGAAGCATGCAGAAGTAACCCCATCCATAAGTCGGGGACCGCACTCGCCTAATAACCACAGCCCATCTCCATCCTTCCCCTATCCAAAGCCTTAGAAAAATAGTAAACACTCAGCTCGGAATATCTTACTAACTACAACCTCCTTTGTCCGGAGCAAGCAACACGGGTTTCGCCCTGGCCATAGCACATCCACTGCCCTTCTGGAATTCTCCCACCACATTCACTCTGCACTAGACAAAGGTCATCTTGCAGGGCGGTCTTTATAGACCTGTCCAAGGCCTTGACATGGTGTGCCACCCTGCTACTAGCTCCCTCAGTACACTAGGTCATGGCCGGCCCCTAGGTAGTTAGCAGCTACCCTACACAGCAGGTCCCAAAAGTCCAAACTAAATGGGACCCTCTCCTCCTACCTTCCGTATACTGGGTGTCCCCAGGCTCCATCCTTGGCCTGACCCTTTCAGCCTATTCCTGAACACCCTCCCCAGCTCCTGTTCCAGTAAAATATTACTCTATGCTGATGACGCTGTTATCCTTGCATCACACCCTGACCCACTCCCACTCCAAAGCATGCAAAGCGCCTTCCTCCAAACCGAAAAGTGGTTCAATAATCACCGCCTAGTCCTGAACCTAAAGAAAACTAAGTCCATGCTATTTTCTCATCGGCAAAACAATGCCAGAGACTTCCCCTCCACATCACCACCAGCACGCCTCCTCTGGAGCAGGTTACATCCTATAAGTACCTGGGCATCACCTTTGACTCGGCCTTACTTTCCACGCCCACCTTAAAGCTCTGTCATCTGCAATGAACTCAGGATCGGTCTTCTACCGCCACAAAGACTGTCTCCTGAACCCGCCTTTAAACCTAGCCATCACCTCATCGGTATTATCGCTGGCCGACTCACGGTCTCCTGTTCACGCTGCTGCTGCTGATGCCTCTGCCTTATCCAAAGTCCAGACCTCTATCAATAAAGCATGTAGGCTCTTACCGTGCCCACAGCAGAACCTCACACCTGTTTGCTATACTCCACCACAAAATATTCACTCTTGAGGAAAGACTGATTTATCAAACCTGCCTACTGGCCAAAAATCCTTGTCAGGTCTCTGCCCTCCTGGGGTCTCTGGACCTTTGCAGCGGAGCTGCTGGGCCCTGCCAACCCAGTGCGCCCGCCCGCAGCCACCTTCAACATTCCCAGAGCGAGGACCTCTCGCTACAAAAGATCTTTCCATCACCAAGCCCCATCCTGGTTTAACTCCCTTCCTGAAACTATCTCCAAGATCCCTGGTATTGGCCGCTTCAAAATTGCCCTTCGCCAGCATATTATTGACAGCCAATGTTGTAAATGCTTGTAGCTGCCCCACGCCAGTCCCTACTGCCTCTATGATGGTCCATACTAACCTTTCTCAAGCCCCTCGCCCACCGGTCTCATATATCTACATATTAGCTTGGACATGCCCAATTATGAATAATGTATCTATTATTGTTTTACCAATGTTAGTACCTATTAACTTGTGACTTGGTGTCAAATTGAGTCTCTTGTTGCTCTTACCAATGTTAGTACCTTCCACAAGTTTGATCCAGCGCAGCCTCGCTGTCTGCTGTCTCCAAGTGTATATATTTTTTATGTATCTAACCTGTTTCGTCATTTCCTGTCCTAACCTCACACACTTTTGTTGTCTCCTTTTGACGAGGTACTCTTGTAAACGAGTCTTTGACTCAAAGGTTGTAAATCTGATCTCTACAATAAATAAAATAAATAAAACATCTTCAGAGTCAGAGGCAGAAATTCTCAGACATAAGGGTGAAATTCCATCGAGAGGGATGGAAGTTTGTGTTGCTGTACCCTGCCAAGTTCTGAATTACCCATCCTAGCAGACCACCCAAATTGTTCCTGAAGCTACAGGAAAGAGGTTTTTATAAATACTGAGGATGCAGTGACTGAGGGCCAGTCCCTACAATACACAATGCCCCAGCACACTGAGATGAGAAGAGGCTAGCTCTGTGACTAGACAGTAGGTATTTATTTATTTAGCTTTTATTGACCAGGTAAATGCACTAGACACAACATGCCTATTTTCAGGCACGACCCAGGAGAGTACATAGTAGTTAACAACAAGAATACATCAGAACATAAAGGCCTAACATATACTTTCACAAATTTAGGACTTGGGTGTTCCTTTTGCCTTCTCCGCTAATACTATTTGGGAACAGCTTGACTCCTTTGTACTCAATACAATGAGCTCCTATGAGAACAAGTGGAACATCATATTTTTAGATCAGAAGTCAAATACTTTGATCAAGGGGAAAAAGCAGGCAAACTACTTGCCTTGCATTTCCAAGCACAGGCTTCTGATAAAATTGTCCCGGCTATTCAGTCATCCTTAGGTCAGTTAGTCACCACACCCAGAGATATTGTGGCCCAATTTAAAATATTTTGCAATCTTTATATTCCCCAAACCCGATCGTCCCTATTTCACACTTTGAAGAATTTTTCCGGGATCTTGAAATACCGTGACTTTCAGATGCCCGATGTACCTTCCTACAATCTCGCCTTTCTCTACAAGAAGTGGTGGATGCTACTGATTACCTATCTTTGGACAAGGCCCCAGAACCGCATGGCTATTCTGTCAACTTTTATAAGAGATTTAAGCTTCTATTGGCCCTGGTACTCTTAGATACCTTTAATTATATATATTCCCATGGGTCCACAGACTTTGCTTTAACAGACGCTCTTATTTTTGTTCTTTTAAAGATGGGTAAGGGCCCTGTTAAAATTAGCTGTTAAAGACCCATATCGTTACAAGTTGGGTTTGTTCCAGCGCGTCTTTCTGCTGATCGTTTTTGCAAACTGACACACCTTTTCTCTGCTTCCAAGGACTCCTCTACTCCTGTAGTGTTGGCTTCCCTGGATGCAGAGAAAGCATTTGATTGGGTTTCATGGGATATTTTTTTACGATTCTACCCAAATACAACATCCCTTTAGACTTTATTAAATGAGTTCAAGTTCTTTACATAAAACTATCAGCTCAAGTATTATGTAATAGGGTTCAGTCAGAAGTAATTCAACCTAAACGGAGTACAAGACAGGGGTACCCTTTGACCCCCTTTTTATTTAACCTCTCTTTGGAGCCACTAATCCAGAAAATCAATTCTTCCCCTTAGATTCAAGCTATTTCCTTTGGCCCACATCAAAACAAAATGTCTGTATACATGGATGATATTTTATTACACTTGCAAAATCCTGCTGTCACACTTCCCACTTGATATAATTAAACAGTTTGGCCAGTTTTCTAATTATGAGTTCAACTTAGACAAAACTGAAATCATACCTTTGAACATGCAGCCATTCTGAGATGAACCAGCACATCTTGGCCTGATCTGGGTACATGAACAAACTGCACAGGATTTAAACTGATGGTCTCATCTCCCCTTTCCCTCTGGGGTCATCTAAACACAATTAAAATGAATGTACTCCCTAGGATTCATTATCCCCTTATGATGCTTAACCTGGTTCTTTCCCAGTTTTGATTTAATGAGTTGCAGAGAGTCCTATCATGATTTATTTGGTGTGGGGAAACAACCACACAGAGCTTATTTTAAACTTAAGCCCCTAAAGCTATGGGGAATTAAATTCCCTTATTTTTATGTTTATTATTTGGTAATCCACAGTTCTCACTACTTTCATTGGTATCGGGATCCTCGGGAAGTTGCCTCAGACATATATATTCCACAATGGCTCGATACTGAGAGGCATCTGTGCCAGAAGCTGAATCTTAATTTTACAGCTCTATTGCATGTTCCCTCAACCTTCCTCCCCACAGTCTCCAGTCTACTCCCATAGCAGTTATGTCAACTTCTTGGTTAAACCAGTTAAGGATACTGCACAACCTCTCTTGGATGACCCGAACACTGAAAATAGCGGGGCACACCATTACTTCAGCATTGTGGCCCTACTTGGACATTAGTTCGGTAGAACAACTTGTTCAAGATGGAGTCCTGTTTAAATTTGAAGACTTCCAAGTTACCAATGCCCCTGCTAGCTTTTGTTTTATATTCCTACAACTCACTCATTCACTGCTCCATCATTTTGGTTCACAACACTGGTCTAACGACTATAGTCAAAGAATTCTGGCACTGGCACCTAAAGCATCAGTCCCTAACACTATAACATTTTCTACTCTCAAGTTTATGATTTTTACCGGACAGAGAAACTGGTAGAGTGTATTACTGGGCATTGACTCTTTCTATGTGCGCTGGATTTATGGACTGGCATTACTCATGGCACAATGTGTATTTATTTATTTTATTTATTTATTAAATTTTGGTGACCGGGTAGGCCCACTAAGCCTTTAAGGTCCCTTTTTCAGGGGTGACCCGGGATAACAATACTAGATAAAATACAGTGGAGAAAAAACCTTTGAATACATAGTTTGTTCCAGCATGAGGTGGTTACAGAAACAGTGGTTACAGACATGGTTATCATCATGACACAGTTTTGCCTTGGTACTACTTAGCATAGTGTTATACAGGAGGTAGCATATGTCCCTAAATGATCAGATAGTAGAGGGCGGTACATGGTCGGCTCACCTTTGAGAAGGTTTGTTGCCAAGAAAGGGGATACCTTAAGAGCCGTATGAGCCGTGGCAGTGGCATGCACTTATGGCCAGTATATGGGACTTGAGTCTGGTGCAGAAGTTCGTGAGTGAGGAGGCATCCTGGACCCGGGGAAGGGGGCTTGTTCCATAGGCAGGAGGCTTGGCAAGAAAAGGATCTGCCGCCAGCATTGGTCCTTACTCTGGGGACTTCTAGTAGTGTTCGTTCTGATGTCCTTAAGTTCCTAGGGTTGTGATTAATGGCTATGGTTCCGGCTATACTTGGTGGAGCAGGGGGTTTGAGTAGCTTGTAGGCCTGCTGGGGCGGCAGGCGGGTGAGGTGCTGCCACCCACCGCTGACTGGGGGGGGGCGGGGATCAGTGGGCGGGTGGGGAGGGGGCCCACTGGACCACCAGGGATATGGGTTTCTTCATTTTTACTTAAGCCCGCGATCAGGCTGTCAGTGGTCCACTGGACCACCAGGGATATGGGTTTCTTCATTTTTTACTTAAGTCCGCAATCGGGCTGTCAGCGGTCCACTGGACCACCAGGGAAATAGGTTTCTTCATTTTACTTAAGCCTGTGATCGGACTGTCAGTGGTCCACTGGACCACCAGGGAAATAGGTTTCTTCATTTTACTTAAGCCCGCGATCTGGCTGTCAGCGGTCCACTGGACCACCAGGGAAATAGGTTTCTTCATTTTACTTAAGTCCACTGGACCACCAAGGATATTGGACGTAATTCTTTAGTTTTGTTACAAATGCCCACAATCGAGCTGACAGCAGTCCACTGGACCACCAGGGATATTGGATTTTTTTTATTTATACTGAAGCCCACGATGGGGCTGTGGGGCACATTGCCACGCTGTGCAGGGGGCATCGGTCCCCTACGGCTGCTGCCTGGCAGGGCGCCAGGTGCAAGTCACCGGGGAATGGCGCACCTGCATGCAAATGGGGCCATAAAGACATGCAAATGGCCCCATCTGCGCCTTGCATACATTATGGCCCCATCTGCATGTGCACTTTTGAATATCGCAGTTGCTGCGCATAGCGCAATGGAACTTGCGCTAGCGCATCCCCCTGCTCCACTCTGGCCACTTGCACTGGCACAGTGCCACTGCACCATGCACACTGAGGGTGGCCAGGGTGTGACATTCAATGATGCTGTGCCATGGCGCAGCTCCGTTGAATATTGCCCAGTCAACGTCCCTGCACAGTCGAGTTGCGCTGCGCCCAGGCTTGCACCACAGCCTGGCGTAGTTTGAATATCTGGTCCTGTATGTCTTAAATGTGGGGAAACACAGAGAAAAAAAAACAGGATGAAGAAAGTAGGCAATACAGTAATACTTTATAAACAAAGAAAAGGTGGGAAAACATTGTACATAGGTAGACTCAAACTGCTCAAATACATTGCTGATGTTTATAAAAGTACATACATTTGAATCATATAGAGGTGTGTTCAGGTGAAATGTACCCCCTTCCCCACCAAAAAAAAGGCAACCTGGCAGGTTTAAACTTTTTTTTTCTTACTAACCTTTCACCTCAATCCTATAGCAGTTTTCCTTTTATGTACTAGACCACAGCACATAAGTAAAAAACCAAAATAAAGAGAAGGTTGCCTTCAGTGAAACTATATAACTACAGTGTAATGAAAATTAAGTTTTAAACACTGCTTATGTTTTACACATTTACAGATATTACAGTGCATTTATATGATAAAAGTTACACGTTACAGAGAAAATATTTATTTTCAACCAACTCTACTAATAACTATTTTAACTGCAAAGTACTGCACTAGTTAATCTATTGCTGAGATATGCCATTTTATGCATTAATAGAGCCTACTTTTTCCATTTTTGGATGTTTTAGAGGTAATGTATTGTACACTCTTGAAAATGGTAAATAAGTTTTAATCCCTATCACAGTAAATCAAACTAATTCTTTTATGATGGTGGCCCATTTTATAAGTGTGATAAGCCACTCCAGGATATGCACATTAAAGGATTTTAATGCCCTTCCATAAGTATATGAGACACTGCCTTTGCCTCATGCTCTGGCATTACTGGTGTGCATAATAAAATCTTTAATGCACACACTGTTGTGGCTTATTACTTACTTATAAACATGCTTTTCCCAACTATAAAAGTTTTAAAAAAGTAGCCCATTTTATAAGCGCAATAAGGCACTCCAGGATGTGTGTGGTACACATCTTACTGCACAGCCAGTGGCTAAAATCACTCGGCCTTCTGCCTCATGCCTTATTACACCGCTGGCCATGCAGCAAAATGTGTTCTATGTACACCCCATCATGCCTTATTGCTTACTTCACTCACTACATCTTGTTGATAGCCATATTGCAAAATGCAGTGACACAGTTTCTTTTTCTGTCTGTCAGAGGCTTCCAGGGTGGAGGAATTTCTACAACCCCTTACAAATTGGCCATAGGAAATAGCCCTTATTCAATGCTGGGGGTGGGCACTTTGTGCTAGTAACAAACTGTTCTGTTTCCTGTGAGTTTGGGAGTATATTAGCATACCTGGAGTTGACTTAAATTTAATATCCAAAAATGTGATTTCTGTTGAGTCAATGTTTGAAGTAAACTTCAAATTAATGTTATTATAATTCAAATATTCAAGAGTCGTGTGATGCATTAGGGCTAGTGGCAGCATTCTGGTGGAGCTCTGACAACCCAAGTCAAATCTGAGTTATACTTTGCAGTCTGAAGTATTTGCTTACAAAAACATCATACAGACCGCTACTTGTTGAATCCAAGCAATATCGCAGCTGAAATGAAGATGGAATCATACTTTCTGGTGCTTTTGTGTACCCCACCACCACTCCCAGAATATCAGCCAGAACACAAGCAGCACAAACCAGATGCATCTTCCACGTCAGTGAGGGGATCCGCGGCTGAGTCACTCACTCCGGAAAGAACCTTGAAGGATTTGAGCTCGTTAAAGGAGACCATGATGGACTTGGCCAGCGATATGAAAGCCATCACTGGAGAACTTGTTGAAGTGAGTGGGAGATGCTGGAGCCCAGGTTTACTCTATAGAGGGACACTGTAACCACATGGAGGCAGAGGTTGTATTGTTAACGAGGAAGGTAACTAAATTGAGAAACGCTAGAAGACCAGGAAGATAGGAGCTATAGAAATAATATTGTGATAGTTGGACTCCCAGAACATGTGGAAGGAGCCAATACTACTGAATATATACAAAAACTGTACAGCCCATCCCTGAACGGTCCCTCCTATGTGATTGAAATAACACATAGTGCCTTGCACCCTATGCCCGCAGTGGGGGAGAAACCATGACCAGTTATTTTCTAGACTGCTTAATTTCCTTGATAAAGTCCACATACTGAATAAAATAAGAAATGAAAGAGATCCTGTGGGAGGGGAAAAAATCTATTGTTTCAAGAGTTAAGCCCACAAGTAAGAAAGAAGCAAGCAGTGTACTGAGAGTCAGAATCTAAATTATATGCTGCCTACATAAAATTCAGAGTAGTATAGCCAAGGCCCCTGGAATTCTGCTGTTCTGTGGTTGCGGAATTTGCCGCAGAATTTGCATCATGCCGCAGAATATATCTAGTGCCGCAGAATTCATTGTTTTTGGTGAATTTTCATATAAATATGCTGTTTTTCCATAGTGCCAGGCTTTCTTTCCCACCTTGTTTATCCTGAAGCTCCTCCTCTATGCTCAGCATATGATGTAATCGATGACATCACATCATATTTAGCCAATGACAGGACTGCATTCTGCCAGAGAAATGAATAAATCATGCCGCAGAAATCAGAAAATTCTGCCGCAGAACACCAGGGGCCCTGAGTATAGCCAGCCAAATTGCTTGTCCAAATGAAGGAGGGGACAAAGACAATTAGAGTAATCAGAGTAGACGAAACACAACCTACCAGGAGTGTTCCTTGATTTATTTGAAAAGACCTGAGAGGGGGTGGCAGATATGGACTCAAAATACTGTTCTTTAATGTGACTACTGTGTGAAAGTTTTTTCAGTTGGAAACATGCAAGAAGCTCATACAGTTTTTTCCTACAGGTTTAAGATTGTTCCCTCCCTGAGTGTCCAGTTTCAAGTTTTGATAGAAATCCACATCAAGGCATATGCTTATGGAGACTCAGCATTTTTCAGTGGATTGTTATCACATCAATTGTAGGCCAAAATGGTGTGTGGTGATGGCACATTGCAGCAAGCCACCTCAATGAGCAGGGTAGGGCACCAAAGACATGGCAAGGTGGAAGGCACAGGGTGTTGTTTTCCTGCCAAGCATATACAGTATGAGAACTATGATGACAGAGTGCTCCAAGATTACAGTGTGCAGGTATGAAGGGAGGCAGGACCGGGGGGGTAACCCGCTTTGGATGGTTGGGCTTAGTTATATATCTTTCTGTGCAACATGACCAGACACTGGGAAGGTAGCGCTTGCTCCCACCCTATTATCATGAGACACTCCCAGCAGAGTGGCAGAGAGACATGGATCTGAGCTACACACAGCCAAAAGGCAAGGGAGGGCCTGGCACACTCAATGTCATATGAATTTTGGCTTAGAGGGGACTGTGTGCACAACAGGAGACATACCATGCAGACCTGGGAGATTGGTATAGCTGGCAGGAGACACAGAAGTGCTTTGGCAGGCTGAAAACAGCACCAGTATGCTGGGTCTTTGATGGAGTACTGACTGCTTTCAGCCACCATTGCATGTTCTTATATAGGGTATTTAATTATTTTTTCTCCTTAGATGCACTGGACTTTTAGACTGGGTGATGAAGGAGGTAAATCAGTGGGAGCAGTAGACATTGCCTACCTTGATTTCAGCAAGGCCTTCAACACCGTCCCCAAGTAAAAGGCTGGTTAACAAGATGGGCAGTCTGGGCATGGGCCACAAAGTAGTAAACTGAGTTAGGAACTGGTTAACGGACAGGAGGCAGAGGGTGGTGGTAAATGGGATCCAATCTGGGGAGAGGGTTGACCAGTGGGGTACCTCAGGATCAGTCCTTGGGCCAGTTCTGTTTAATGCCTTCATTAATGACATAGCAGAAGGCTATAGGAAAGGTCTGCCTGTTTGCAGATGACACCAAGATCTGCAAAGGGTGGATACTCCAGATGGGGTGGAGAAATGAGAAGGACCTGGGGAAGCTTGAAAATGGTCTGAAGTGTGGCAGCTGAGGTTCAGTTCATAAAAGTGCAAAATAATGCACTGGGACAAGGGACCCAGGAGAGTGCTACAGGTTGTGTGGGGTGGGAGTTGCTGACGATCACCAAGGAAGAAAGAGATCTGGGGGTTATCATTTCAGACTACCTAAAGGTGTCTAAGCAGAGTACAAAGGCTGCAGGGAGGGCCAGTGGCATGCTGGGGTGCATAGGCAGAGATATCACTAGCAGAAGAAGGGAGGTGGTGATGCCACTGTATAAAACCCTGGTGAGGCCTCACCTAGAGTACTGTGTACAGTTCTGGAGGCCGCATCTTTGGAAGGACAAAGACAGGGTGGAGGTGGTCCAGAGAAGGGCAACAAAGATGGTACAGGGCTTGCACCAGAAAACATATGAGGAGAGATTAAAGGACCTCAATTTGTACTCGCTAGAGGAGAGGAGGGATCGGTGTGATATGATAGAAACATTCAAGTACCTTAAAGGCATAAACAAGGGGCAGGGGGGTGACATTTTTATTTAGTTTTTTGTTTACCGGGTAGGTGCGCTAGACAATAAAATTGCCTATTTTCAGGCACGACCTGGGAGGTTACAGATATGGTGAAAGGAGACACATGATGACAATACAATACATTACAGGCTAATACATTAGCAAGTGGAGAGGCTATGAGACAAAGCATTAACTGTGTTACGGCTATCTTACAATATAGGAGGAGTACAAAAATGAGGGGGCATGATATGAAATTGGAAGGTGGCAGGTTGAAGGGAAATGTGCAGACGTTTTTCTTCACAGAGAGGGTGGAGACGATGGAATAGTCTGCAACAGGAAGCGGTGGGAGCAAGTGGAGGGATTTAAACATGCATGGGACAGACATAAGGGAACACTAGAAGTGGGAAGGAGAGAGAAAGCTGTTGATCTAGTAGGGTCAGAGGCCATAAACAAGGGAGGCTTACAGGCAGACTGGATGGGCCTACTGGTCCTTATCTGGTGACAATTTGATGTTTCTATGTTCTATGCTCTGTGTTAAGGAACTCTGGACAGTTACTTATGTCTAA
The DNA here is from genome assembly GCA_016271365.2 of Neoceratodus forsteri. NCBI lineage: Eukaryota > Metazoa > Chordata > Ceratodontiformes > Ceratodontidae > Neoceratodus > Neoceratodus forsteri. The sequence continues at coordinate 761,282,180 of CM028136.1, forward strand.
CACTGCCTTTGCTTTGGCACTTGTTATGGCTGTAATACTAGTACAAGTGTGTGCACAGTGGAGGGGAGGGCAATATGATCAGAAGGTATCACTGGGGACTTCCGGTGACATCACCAACCCATGCGGTGGCACTAGAGCAGAGCTCCAGACCCCATGACTCCAAACTTACGTTTTGCCTCCCGGTATTAGTACTGCCTTCTCCCACTAACCTCTTATCGCCAGGCAGCATGGCGGACGCCTGAAAGCTAAAACCGGCACATCCAGCAGCCTAAAAACAACAAAAAATTGAGCTGTAGCCATGGGCCTAAAGCAAAGCAGCCACGCAGCCCAAGCCACCAGAAGCCAGGAGACCTGAGTCCGAGAGCAGTTCGATGGAAAAGGAGGAGGATATAACCATCACCTCCCGCCAGCTGGGCAGAGAACTCCACCACCTCACCCGATCTTTGAGGTGTTCCGAGGAGGTAGGAAAATAAGGAGAAAATAGTCTGACAGGAACAGCAGATCCAACAGGATCGAAGAGACAGTTACTACCCATTCAGACACCCTCAATCTCCACAATGGGGCCATATTGTAATTACATGACAGGTCTCAGCTCCTTCTCGATAAGATCAAGACCTAGAGAACAGATCACGAGGGTGAATCTTCGTGATACATGGCCTGCCAGAGAATACAGAGTCAGGAACATAATAATAATAATAATAATAATACGCTTATTTGATTGAGCGCCTTTCACAATATCAAGGCGCTTCACAAGTTCACAAATAATACAATAAAACATAGTTAAAATCACAGAAATTCAGGAAATGCCTTACTTCATAAGAATGCTTCAGTACCTACTTAAAGCTCCCTACCGTCCTGCACTCCCATAGCTGATGGGGCAGAGAATTCCAGAGGGTTGGGGCAGCAAACATAAAAGCGCGTGCCCCAGATGAATTCAAACTAACCCTCGGAATCTCCAGCAACCCCTCATCAGCTGAGCGGTGCTGTCTCACAGGGGTGTAAGAAGTCAGAAGCTCTTTCAAGTAGTCAGGACCAAGTCCATGTAGGGCTTTGTAGGTTAGCAAGCCTACCTTAAAGGTGGTCGATCACTGAACCAGCAGCCAGTGCAGATCGCGCAGCACTGGGGTAATATGAAATCTCCTAGATACCCCAGTCAGTAAACGTGCGGCATCGTTCTGCATTAGCTGCAAGTGGTGGATATCAACCCCAGGAAGCCCTAAGTAAAGGAAGTTGCAGTAGTCAAGTTGCGAGGTCACAAAGGTGTGGACCAAAACAGGCAGATCGCTGGACAGAACAAGGTGCTTGATCCTGGCAATGTTCCTAAGATGGTAAAAGGCTAACTTAATGACTGCCGACACTTGATGATGAAGGGTCAGCCCATCATCAAGTATCACTCCCAGGTCACTCACCCGTTCAGAGGTAAGGATCTAAGCACCCCCCAAGAATAAACCGAAGGGCAAATCAGTCTTCAACCCCTGTGTCCTGCGGCCTGGGTCCACTACCAAAACCTTTTTCCTGCGTTCAACTTTAACCCACTGGAATTCATTCAGTCTTGGATTACAGTGAGGCAGCTGTTAAATACCGAGAGAGCACTAGCCTCATCAGGGGCAAAAGACAGGTAGAGCCAGGCATCATTAGCATAGCAGTGAAACCTCAGCCCATACCGTCTTACAATGTCTCCGAGGGTAGTATATACACTGCAAACAACATGCGGGACAGCACTGAGCCCTGGGGGACCCCACAAAGCAGAGAGAAAGACTTGGAAGAAAAAATTCTTTAACAACTCTCTTGAGTTCTACTGGTGAGGAAAGATGAAAACCATCTGAGCGCTTGTACCATCAGTCCACAGATGGACCTCAGGTGCTCAAGCAGAACCCCATGGTCCACAGTGTCAAAGGCTGAAGAGATATCAGGGAGTACCAGAATGGAACGGTTTGTCCGATCTCTCACCATCAGGAGATCACTGAGCACCCAAACCAGAGCAGTCTCAGTACTACTGTATGCCTCTTGCAAAAAAACAGATTGGAGAGGTTCGTATATATTATGGATGGTCAAATGGTTCTCCAGTTGAGTTGCCACAACTTTCTCGATAACCTTTCCCACAAAGGAAGGTTCAAGATAGGTCTGTAGTTGCTAGCTGATCCGGGTCCAAAGAAGCTCTTCAGAAGAGGGTCACCCCTCCTTCAGGGAGCTTGGAAACTCCCCCGATTCTAAGGAGCACCGGACAATCTGAGCCAAGACCAGGCCAATGATACCCCTACAACCCAAAATCAGGGTGGTAGGACCCAGATCTAAACTACACCACGTAGGGCGCATCCCCTGGACAATCCTCATAATATCAACGAACTCCGGCAGGTCAAAGGTACTCCAGGAAACAAGAGGCACAGTGACCTAGCACCGACCAACAGCATCCCCCCTAGAACGGGTCTGACGGATCTCCAACCTGATGTTGGCCACCTTATTCGCAAAGAATTGAGCGATCTCATCACACTCTATTTGTGAACAAACTCGACGGAGTTGCAGACAGGCTGGGTTGCACAGCCTGTCCACAGTTCGGAAGAGTTGGGCTGGTCAATTCTGAGTGACAGCGATTTCCCTGGACAGGAATTCTGCCTTCTTATGGGAAATCACTGATTGGTAGAGCTGGTAATGCTCCAATAAAATAAGATGGTCAGCATCCAAGGTGGATTTCTGCCAGCATCGTTCTAACCTACGTCCCAAACTCCGCATCTCCCTCAACGACCCATCAAACTAGGGGGCCCAAGGGCAAAGTGAAAGGGGGTGAACACGGACTGGAGCAATCGGGTCAAGAGCTGAGGAAATGGTCTTATCATAGGCCAGAACCAATGGCTCTGGGAATGGGCAGGCCTCATCGAACTCCGAGAGGTCAATCACCACCGCCAGGACTTCAGGGACCACGTCCCACAAAGGGTGGAAACTGACCATCTCCACAGGGGCAGACCTACCCAGGGGGGCAGAAAAATTGAACCTCACTGTGTAGTGATCAGACCAACTGACAGGTTCCACCCCCAAATCAGAGGCCTTAATCCCCAGGAGGAAGACCAAATCAAGAAAGTGACCACCATTATAGGTAGCTGAGGAAACAACCTGTGTGAAGCCTAGTGATATCATTAACTGGAGAAAGTTGTCCAAAAAGCAAGGATTCATCATTGACCCAGGCGTTGAAGTCACCCAGAACTATCAATCTGGGTGACTCCAAAGCCATGTCGACAGCAAAGTCTGCTACTTCCTGCTGGAACAGCTTTTCATTCCCAGGTGGACGGTAGATGAGAGCTATCCTGCACCCCACACCAGTTACCACAGTGCACTCAAATGATTCTGCCTCCTTAACTGGTACACCAGTGAGACCCAAATTCGGCCTTAAAACAGACCGCTACCCCCCCTCCCCCTGCGATCCAATCACGGCCGATATACCACCGAGTACCCGGGAGGAATAGCTGCTCCAAAATTGGAGCAGTATACCATCCAACCAGGTCTCGGTGATGTCATGACCTCATCTGAGGTGACTCTGATGGCCCGGGACATTCTGCTGAAAGGCCAGCTCCTTGTATGACAGCCCTGTCTGTTTAATCACCTCAAGAGAGGCCTCTAGACATGGCAGAATTCATTGAGAGCCCTACTAAAGAGCTACTAAATCTAGACAAAGACTTGCATCTCAACATTATAAGAGCACATCGTGTGTTGGTGTCTCCCCCTAAGGACCCGAAGGCCAGGCCACACTCTGTGGTTATTGCATTTTAGATTTTCGTACTCAAAGAAATGGTCCTTAGAAAAGCTTGGTCACAGAAGGAGATACAGTAGTGTTTGGAGACACCAGGCTCTTCATCGAACTGGATTATTTATTTATTGTTCTAGGAATTACAACCTTAGAGCCAGAGGCTCTTTTACAAAGGTTCCACGTCAATTAGGTACAGAACACAAGGTTACATGATAACACAACAATTTGTGTTGTGTCAAGAGCAAGAAAACATCTACAAATACATATCAAATCATTTGTGCAGAGGACACTCCACCATGATGACAAAAAGAAAACTGTTGTTTCCAGTGCTGCGGGAACTACGGGCAAAAGGTCTAAAGGCCGAAGTGGACTTCCCAGCCAAGCTCAGAGACACCTTGGATGAGGGAGTCAAGATTTTTTTTTTTGATGTATTATTTCTTCCAAGCTCCCAGCTTCTCCTTCAGTTGTTCCCCAGTGCGCCCTCCCCCCTGAAGGTTAGACCCCCTCCCTTGTACACCCCATGACTTACCCTTCATGGCAGGGTGGTGGGGAGCGACTCAACCCACCCCAAACAGATCCATGCCAGGGTGGTGCCTTCTCGGAGGTGGCGCTCTGTGGAGACCACATCATCCAGCTGGAGCTTTTTTCCACTTTTCTCCCCTTGTGAGGAGGCAGGGTGTGTAATGACTCCTGCGGTGAGAGTGCACACACTACCACACGTGCTCTCACCAAGCATCTGCCTGTCTCCTCCCCTTCAGCTGTAGCGTTGGTGCGCTGCCCCTCAGCAGCTGCTAGGGGCCAGTGGAGCACCGATAGCTAGTGTCCCCCCACCCCGGAGAAGGAGAGCAGTCCTATGGACGCTTGATCCTTCTCCTCCCTGCCAACCCCCGATGACCCGTGCTCGTTCCTGAACACAGGACGCCGGCATGGCTTGAGGTAAGGTATCCAGCGCCTCAGCCCTCAATGCCATGGGGCCGGCCGGGAGTCAAGATTTTTGACACACCAGCAGATGTGAAGAAATACCTTACCTCTCTTGGCTTGGGGACAGATGACCTGGTCAATCCAGGACAATTCAAAGAGATTGAACATTGTCCATGGATCCCAGCAGGTAGGAAATTCCCAAGGGCTTTGCGAACACAGAAAATAATCTGTGGTCCAAACTAAAAGCCAATATAGCTATGAGAAAAAGGAACTGTGAACAATCACAGCCCTTATCCCAGAAGGACAAATCCTTGGACCTTGCCACAGATGGATGAAGCCGCAGAAGAGAAGCATGAGGGTTTGAATTTAGTGACTTAGGCCCAGATATTCAAACTGCACCCAAAAAGTGCACAACAGCAGGAGCAAGTGCAAGTCCACTGCAACCATGTGCAAGAAGCTCGATATTCAAAAACTGAGCAGGCCAAAATGCGCCTACGGCAGACGACTGAATATTGCACCACCTGCGCCATAGCGCAAACTGGGATGTGAAGCTGAGCATATCTGATGCACCATTACACAACAAGGGATGCTCAGCAGAGCAGTCCAGATGCGCCATAGTGCAACCAGGGATGCCCCTTGCAGCAGGGTAGCAATGCAACAGCACAACCAGGGATGCAGGGGCCCACCACCCATGCCACAGATGGGCAGAGGAGCACACAGCAGAACAGACATCATCCCCCACACCCCATGCACTGCACAATCGGGGGAGAGCTGGAATAACCACTGGCCCATGGACACCAGCAACCAACCCACAGCCGGGCCATGGTGCCCCAGCACACCCCCTGGCAAGCTGTGAATGGCACACAAGGAGGGCCAACCACCCCATGCCACACCATACCACCAATGCAGAGCACACCCTGTACCACAATCACCATACACCCTTCCCAGGAGTAGCACCCAACAGTGCAGGACACCCTATGCATGCCACCGCCCCCACTGTGACAATGCAACCCTGTGCACCATGGAGCCATGCAAGGCAGCCCCACCATGTGCACCCTGCTGCGGGTGGCAGCAGACAGCAATGCAAAAACAGCATACACAGTGCCACTCTGCACATCCCCCCTGAGGTACAGCTGAGAGACCGACCATGCGTCGCCACACGAGGTACCCCACATGCGACAGGGCATGCCCCGGACCCCACCACCAATGGTACATCACCCTGCACACCCTCCCAAGGACACATCGCATCCCAGCACTGGCCACAACAGCCAGCACAGACACACACAGTGTTGCATGGAAGCATGAACAACACAGGATGCAACACAGTGCATGGACAAACACCCACCCATACACAAGGGCACACCAACACAGGGACACAGTAGAGGGGCCACCAAGCCACTGGCGTGTGGCCACGGCTGATGTGTACACACGGCCAGCACCCCTACATTGTACAGGTGTGCCATCCACCCTGCGCAGGCACCATGAAGCTGTATGCCACCAGCATGCCGCCGGAGCACAGGTGACAGACACTGGAGCACATCCCCTGCAACAGAAACAAGCGACAGCACAGAGGGGGGACAACAACAGTGGAAGCCACAGTGCCACCGAAGACAGACATGCACCATACTGGTGATGGAAGGCAACCTGGCATTGGGCCAGGTACAGTTGTTATCCAGCATGGACAGCCACCACTGACATGCCAGCAGACCGTGCATATCACAGACATGCAAGGGTGTCAGCTGTGCAGGCCATGGACGGTCTGACAGGGGTGCCATGCACACAGCGCAGGCCCCATGGACCACTGCACACAGGCATCCAGTGCACAGAGTACTACACATAAACCACAGACTGTGACTGATCCCCTGCCTACACCATAGCCAGTTCACCGCTGCACACACACACACACATACGCCCATGCGCACCACCCCAACGCCATGCACACCACTGCAGTTGAGCACCTGTAGCCTGCTGCAAATCAGAGACCACCACAGTTGTCATAACAAAATGCATATATTCTAAAGAAGTAACAAAAAACTATTTACAAGAGGGGGGATGGGCTACATACCAGGTGGGGCCGGTAAGGGGCAGGGGTGAACATATGGGAGAGGGAAGAACGGGTGTGAGGGTGGGTCAAGGGGGGGAAGGTGTTAGTAGGGGCATGGAGTCTTCAACGTGTGCCCTGGTCCTCCTCCACATGGTGCCTATGTCTTCATCTCCTCCTCCTCCTCCTCCTCACCCCGTGGCAGTTGATTCTCTGCAAGAGCTCCAGGGTCGCCCTTGCCACCTGGAGCAGCTCCTGCACACCTCTCTCCAGCACCTGGAGACACCATCCATCTAGGACGAGGGAGCAGAGTCAATAAGTGTGACTGTCCAGCCCTCTGTAGCCCACCCTTTGTGCATGGCATACAGCCATGTGCCACACCCCTGTGCTGGTGTGCGACCACCCACAGTGACCATGTCCACAAGACCTGCCTACCCAGGCAGCCACAGCCATGTGGACCACTGCACACACCCACCGCCCATGTTCTGCACAACACCACCGTGGCCGTACAGTGACTTGGCTATGCGGTGTGAAGGCAGTGCCACAGCCATGTTCCCGGTGCATGCATGGACCACCATTGGCGCTCCCAGACATGCAGTGCCACTGGACAGTGCTGACTGTAACAAGTTGCATCCATGGCAGTGGTGTCAATGGGTGGTGGCCATGCCCCGCTGCCCGGCCAGTTATACAGCATGCAGTAGTAATCATGGTTGTAAGGCACTCACCATCATCAGGCTGGTCCATGCACCACTGCACACCTTCAGCCCTCCTACCCGGCTGCTCCTCCAGGTGGCACCTCTGCTCCCTCGCCTGTCTGCATTCTTCGGGCCCTAAGGTGCAAACATGGAGAGAGGAACATCAGTACAATCCAGTAGCAAAGTCCCCCTGCCCCCATGTGTGTGCAATCCCACACAGCCATACCCATCCACCCCACACCCCAATACCACCACCATGACCAACACTGGACGGCCCCCCATGTGCCGGACACATGCAACTGTGATACCCGTATGGACGATAACAGTGTATGGATGTGGCATCTACCTGGCTGTGGCACTGTGCCCCTCCTGGCACATGCCCGTAGGTGGGCAAGCAGGTCCGGTCCCTGCACCTGAGGTCCCCTGTGATGGTGGTGGCACTGCTCTGCCGTGCATCCCATACCAGTGGTCTCCTCAAGAGCGTTGGCCACCTCCTGCCACACTGCACTCCTGGCCCTGTCCAGGGGTGCATCACCATACAAAGCCCCAGCATGGGGCTCTACAATTGCCACCAGGTTGGCAAGCTCCACCTGGCTCCACATGACTGCCCTTCTCCACGCCATCTCATCAATGTGGTGGATTCAAAATGGCACACGGCAGCGCGGTCCTGCCACGTGCAGATGCTGCGCAGTACAGTGCTGCTGTTCCCTATCACACTGTCACCGAATAGCACGATAGTGGTGCACCCATGCCTGATGCATGGTGCCTGGGGGAAAAGGTCGGGCACAGGGTCAAGGGTCTCTGGCGCACGGACAGCCACAGCGTGATTGGAACCCAATGCATGTAACGTAATTAGGTGCCTGTGTGCCACCTCCTGTAGCGGACTACAGCGCTGTTGCTTCAGTGTACCTACGACACCCCAGTGCCACCGCGCCATATATGTGAACAGCGCAGTAGCGCCACTGGCACAATAGTGGCCTTGCCCTGCATTGTCTCCCACGCACATCACATCAGCAGCGCAGCAGGCACATGCGCCATCAACCTGGGCATGCACAGTTAGGTGTACTGCACATGTCACAGAACTCCACCCTTGGCTCAGCACATTCAACACACATTGTGCAAAGCTAGCAGCGCAATATTCAGCCAGCATATGCAAATCAGCTAATCAGCCATTCAGTGGCGCAGTCACTGCATTTGCATCCACTTAAAATGTGCCTCACCTCATTTGTGTGCCTTGCGCTATAAAATCGACATTGGTCTGCACTGGCCCTAGTCGGTTACTGCAGTCTATTGCAGTGAGCTGCATGCTGTTTGGGAGTGTGGACTGTGGTGTTTGGGACATGCATGGGCCTGTGCAGTCACAGGTAACACCTGTCATTCTCACAGGAGGAATCATGACCGATCGTGAGGTGGAGGAAGAGGAACAGAGACGTGGGAGGAAGAGGAGGCTGAACTTCACAAAGGCAGAGACAGATGCCCTGTTTGAGGCCTACCTCGACCAGGAGCCGCTGCCCAGTGGACACCAGGGAACACCACAGGCTCATGGTGCTGCATGGGAGGAGGTAGTGCGTGCTGTCAACCTGCATGGCAGCCACCAGCACTCCGTGCAGGAGTGCAAAAAGAAGATGGGCACAGACAGGTGGAGAATTAAAGAGAAGGTGGCTGCCATCAGGGTAGCATGGTCTGCGACCAGTGGGGGACAGCCGGAGGTGCAACACCTAACCCCACAAGAAGAGTGGGTTGCTGGCAGCATGCAGCGTTGCACCATCAAGGGTGTTCCGGGTGGTGGATTCCAGATGGGTGGTAGCCCATCACTGCATGGTAGGTCCTGGTCTGTCAATGGGGGGGGGACAGGGTAGGTCACATACATTAATGCTACTGTTTTTCCCTTACAGCTCCTGAGCACCTACATGGGTCAGTAGTGGTGGGCTTCTCCACTGAGGGCAGTAGCATGGAGATGGAGGAGGGCCCGTCCACCTCCACAGGCATACGGGGGTCAGGGTGACGGTGGGCCTGCCTGGACATCCGGACTGATGTTGGTAGAGCAGATGCGGAGGAGGCCCTGCCAATGTACCAGCATGCCAGAATCCATGGATGCCAGCATGCTGAGACTCGAGCTGGTGCCAGATCCACTGATGATGATGGAGCTAACATCATGGGCAGTGAGATGTGTAGGCCACAGGATGGCCACACAGCAGTTGACATCGCGACCATGGCTGTGGTTGGTGCCACCGTGAGGCCTGCGTTACATCACAGTCCCAGCCTGTGCCTGTCTGCACCAGTGGAGCAGCACTGGTGTGTATCCAGGACAGTGGGGCTGTGGTGGCCACTGTGGCAGCACCATTGAGCCCTGGAGAGCGGCAGCCAGAGGGGCAGTATCAGCAGTCGGCCAATGGCCATGGGTGTACAGTGTCAGGGGTGGCATCAGTGCACTGCCTGTGCACATGCCCAGGCCTGGCCCTGTGCAGCGCCCATCCTCAAGGGGTGATGACCATCAGGGCGAGAACACCATGAGGGTCAGCATGCCGATCAGGCAGATGACTCTTAGATGAGCACACCGCATATTCCAAGCATCAGTCAATCAGCAGATGTGGCTTGTGAAGGTGGTGGATGCACTGAGTGCAGCTCTGCACCAGGCAGAGGAGCGGTGCAGCAGAGACACCGCTCTGCTCCTGGCAGGGATGGATCGGTTGCCGGAGGATGTGACCGCTGCCATTGACAGGCAAACACAGGCATTCACAGCAGTCATGGCCACAATGGGCACACAGTTATTTGTCCATGCATCGCAGACACTGCACAGTGCAATGTCCACCCCCATTCCCAGCATCGTGTGACACCCTCCTTGTCGACACCGGGTTCAGCTGCAGGCAACCCGAGCATGCCTGGCACAGGCATGTTCGGTGTTCTGCAGACCCCTGCACAAGCACAGTCGTGTTCACACAGTGGAACCCCTTGAGGGATCATCGGTGCCACCCCATGAGGCCATTGGTCAGCCTGTCTCTGCTGGTGGGTCTCAGCAGGGCTGCCCACACATCCGTGGCAGCCGTGACACTGTGGCGCATGACTGACCTGTCTCCCAGCATGGCTACTGTCCGATGCTGCCCTGTGTGCATTGTGTTGTTCAGCGTGCAATGCATGGGTGGGGTACCTGGCCCTGCGTGCACACACACGTTCCATCTGCACACCCTCCCAGCTGCTGTCCACTGTGGCATGTGCATGATGATGCCTGCATTGCACTGTCTGCCACTGTGCAATGGTGCCTAGCGTCTGACACACGCACAATGACAGGCAGTGGGCATGGTGGTCTGTGGACGTGTGTGTGGCTAGGGGTGGCGGTCTGGGTCGGTGTGCCTCCTACCCTTTGTGCATGTCTTGTGAGGTGTGTGTGTGTGTGTGTGTGTGTGTGTGTGTGTGTGTATGACCATGTGCCATGTTAGACCTTGCCCATCCCTGGCGGTGTGTGCGGTTCCATGCTCAGCCACTTCCCTTGACAGCATGCACCCCTGGTGTGTGTCCATGCGTGTTTGTGGGTTGTACCTTTGCCACTGGTGGTTGTACATGGTCCCATGACTTACCTGGGTTGGCTGAAGTGCTCCTCTGTGATGATGTCCTGGTGCAGCTGTGCCAGCCGGAGCAGTTGGGGGTCCCGTCGCCCAAGGGGGGGCTGCCCATCACCATCTTCAGCAGCGTTCTCATCCCCATCGCTGTCCCCCTCTTTGACCCGTATGGCTATCCCACAGTTGTTGGCCATGTTGTGCAGGATACAACAGGCCAGGAATAGCCCACAGGCCTTTGAAGGGCTATATTGTAGGGCACCGTCAGACGTGTCCAGGCAATGGAAATGTGCCTTCAGCAGCCCGAACACCCGCTCGATGACATTGCGTGTGGTGGCATGTGCCTCATTGTAGTGTTGCTGCGATGGGGTCATGGGCCACTGGTATGGTGTGAGCAGTCAGGGACGGAGTGGGTATCCACTGTCACCTGTGTGTAGAGGGTGGAGGTTAGTTTGGTGATCAGAGTCGCCCTGTCTTGGGCCATCTAGGCCAATACCCATGTCACTTCTGACCATGCCCCCCCAAGCTCTATGTCTTTCTACATGGTTTGCATACTCACCCACTAAGGGCCAGTGGGATGTCCCCACCTCAAATCTGTGGCACAGTGCCAACTGGTGTCAGATGAGGGAATGCTGCTCCCCAGGGTGCACAGACATTGATTATGCAACCCTGGCACGCACACCACCTGGCATTTGATGCTTGCATAGTTCTTCCAATTGATATATGTGGCCCTTCAGGGCCAGGTGGTGTGTGGATGGCCACATGGGTACAGTCTATTGCTCCTAGCATGCCAGGCATATGTGCTACCCTGTAGAACTCCTATATGTTTGCTGTGCGCTCCACTGGTGTGCTGGGGAAATGGATGTACTCCCAGCATGTGGCAGCAGTGAGCTGCGCTGAGGAATTGGGTGAGGTGGTGTGACGCGCCGACTGAGTTATGCCTGTGGTGTCCCCTGCTGGTCTCTGGAAGGCACCAGTGGCAAGCAGGCACATGCAAGCTGTCACTTTGTCTCCACTGACAGAGCATGGCTCCATCGTGTGGTGCCTGCATCACATCACTGCACAGCTCACAGAGCTGCCTCAGATTTGCCCGATTCAGGTGGTACCGGCCCACAATCTCAGTATCGGTGTACAGCTTGAAGCTGGTGTGGGCTCGGTACTGCCTGTTGGGGGCATACCACCGAAGGGCCCTTCCATGGCCACGCCCCCCTGCTGCCTGCCTTCTCACCCCCCTCATTACTGCCTCCATCTGGATGGTGGCACTGGCCATGTCCCTGGCTTGTGTTCCCCGGCAGCTGTTTCTGTGATCCCCGCTGTCCTGGCTGCTACTTCCCCTGCACCGGGAACACCTTCCTCTGGTGGCCTCAGTGCTGTGTGGCACTTCCCCCTTCTTCACTGTGGTTTGGCTGTGGCTCCCCATGCCTTCCCTGTGCCTGTGGGTTCAGGGTGCCCTTTCTCTGTCCTGCCCTGTGTGTCTGTCCTGCCCTGTGTGTCTGGCTATAGTTCAGCAACATGTGCCTTCCCTGTACCATTCTTGCACCTCTCCCTTGTTCCTTTTTATTTTGGCTCATTTCCGCTATCGTGCAACTTCCACTGTACTGACCACACTGTGTTTGCTGTCGCTGTGTTGACCAGCGCTGTAGTTGCTGTCGCTGAAATGACGCATGGGCCAGTACAGCGTCAGCCAATGTACCGACAGCAAATACAGTGCTGGTCAGCACAGCGACAGCAAATACAGCATCAGCCAATATACTAGCCTTTGTCCACAGTTTTTATCTACACTGCCCCATGACATTATTCACTCATACACTGTCTGACACCTCCCATTAATACTATATTGTTGCCCAGAAAATGCTAATTTCTTGGTGAAATTTGGGGGAAAGGGTTACAGTAGGAAAATTACATGAAAATAGCAATTACAGTAACTATGTCACTGTATTGACCAGCGCTGTATGTGCTGTCACTGTATTGACCACGCTGTATTTGCTGTCACTGTATTTCTGTCACTGTGTTGACCAGCACTGTATTTGCTGTCAATGTATTAACTAGCGCTGTATTGGCTGTCGCTGCATTGACTAATACTGTAATGACGCATGGGCCAGTACAGCCAATCAGCAAATATAGTGCTGGTCAACACAGCGCCAGCCAATATACCAACAGGAACTACAGCGAAGCAATACAGCATTAGAAATTACAGAGCTGGTCAATATAGCATCGGCAAGTACAGCGTGATCAATACAGCGACAGCAAATACACCATCAGCCAATATACTAAACAGCAAATATAGTGTTGGTCAAAACAGTGACATAGTCACTGTAATTGCTATCTGTCATTATCCTACTATAAACCTTTCCACCAGATTTCACCAAGAAATTAGCCTTTTCTGGGTAACAATTTAGTATTATTGGGAGGCGTCAAACAGTGCACGAGTCAATACAAGAGTGGAACAAGGCAGCCCATGCAAACAACTGGGAGACCAGGGGAAAACATTTGTGGGAAGTAGCTACTGTACCTCAAAGATTCCACTCTCCGCAGTGATGAGGTCCAGCGCTTTTTTGTAATATTTTCCAAAGTGCCCATGTGCGTGAACTCATGGGCAGCATGGAGCTGAGTAAAGCCTCCATTATCCATTTATCAGGTGTGGTCGGAATACCGAAAGCAAGAACTCGCTTTCTCTGTATTTTCATAAACATAAGTCCGAATAATGTACATCAGCCGCTGCATCGGGGTTCTTTTCTGTTTTTCTTTATTCTTTACTACCTGTTATCTGACCCACGGCCCTTCCTTACCCCCCCCACACACACACACACACACACACAAGTCAAGGAGATCTAAGCAGACAGGTCACTAAATGTGTTGCTAAAGGTGTTACTGATTTACACATCCCATTAGACAGTAGTTCCACCACATTGGAGGGTGGGGATTGAAGAAGTGGCCTTCTATTATTGCCAAGTATATCACTTCTGTTCCTCCAGAGACATTTTGGTTGATTGGGGTGTTCTGTTTGGCTTTGTGGTAAATGAAGCAACAACAGATTGTACTCCACTCCATCTTCCATTTGAACAATTGTTTTACTTTAGCATGTGAGATCAAAGTGGAGAAAGAACTTTTCTTAGCAATGTTGTCCTCTGTTAACTGCAAAATGCTTCAATGCACAGTATATGCAGAGTGCAGTGTGGGTAACAGAAGCAGCTGTGTGCTCTTCTACAGACTTTTTCTTTGAGCTGAACATTCTTTTCTGTCACTGTGGAGGACTCAATGCACAGAAAAGATTGCGCTGTCTGCTAGGAGGATTGAAGATATCAATAATGAAACACTTTTCTCAGCCTTGTCCAGGCATGTTGTGAAATGATTGTCTTCTTCCTTTAGTAAGGTGGCCTCGATAATTAATATAAAATAAGTGTTCCACGGATTTGTTTGCATGCTGTCCATACCAGTACAGATAGGGGTCTGTACTGCTATAGCTGCAGTTCGGTGTCACCTCATTCCCTTGGGTCACTGAATCACCTGAGGAAACTGGGTTACAGTGTCCTTCTGAGAGAATACCCAGGAACTACAAGAATAAAACAAATATACTCAGTAAATCCACATACCCAAGCAAAATAATGATACAGCTGAAAATTAGCATAGAAAGTTACGAAATGTCTTCATGCGCAAACAATGTCCTGATTTTAATTAAGCAATTAGCAAAAACAAAGAGAACCAATTAAAATTACCAGAAAACAAGAAAAGCAAATAAGGAAACTAAACTTCATTACCCGAATATCTTCAGTGCAAATTTCAAACATAATGGCATTATTCCAGGCAAGGTAACGAATCTATGGTTACTCACCTTAGAAAGGGAGAACTGTTCAGGTGCTGACGGTCTGTGACCCACCTTATACAGTGCTGTGCAAGTCACATTCACAGTTTATGCAAAATAGTTTAAAGTCTGAAGAGTTCATATTTTCCCGAGTTCTTTATAAACTCCATAGGATTCATTAGATGGCTCTGTAACAAGCATGCCTAAATAATGCATAAGTTGAGTATACCGCCAGCTGCTATGAATTTCACATAGCGCTGATTTTTACACTCAAATCTACACTTACCCCATGAAGGTTTTCTGATGTTAGAGCTACATTTCTGGACACACAACTATTAAAGGATTAAACTAAATTGATACAAACTGTCCTTAACAAAGCATCTGGGGCCCAAAATTCTTAAGCATAGTATTCTTTAGAATAAGGAAGTGCTACATATTCTGGTCAATTACTCAACATTTTGAAGGGCATTGATATACATATTAATGCTAACAGGTTGCGAGATATGAGCTGCGCACATGCCCAAGCCTTGCATTCAGAAGTGTTATTTTGTGAAGCAGAGGTATTTTTCCACTCGTGTGCTTGTCTCTGTATACGTTCGATTTACTACGGTTTGCCACTCTGATCCAAGCCTCTTTATTCAGGATTGTTCCACTCTCGAAACTCTGTCATACACTGTCAACAGTGTCTTTGTGCAAGAGCAACCTTCAAAGTCTATGTGAAGCAGCTTATACAAAGGTGGTTTCCCCTTGTTTGTACTACTTTGGTTAACGCGGTACATTTAAAGAGAAATAATGTGACCTAATCATGAGTAAATGAAACACATACAACTGAACCCAATTTATTGAAACGTGCTGTTTTCTTTTTCACGTGTTTGATTTTGTGCCAACTGCTGAGCACAGCAGCTAAAATACTGCAAAAGTTCCATTAATTATAGTACAGTGGTCATACAGCTATATCAACACAAATCCAAACTTTGCTGTGCCGCATGTAACATTCTGCTAATATAAATTCATAAATCTCATCCTATTGGTCTCTTCCATTGTTTTCTTTTGCTCTGCTGATCCTATGGAGAACATTTTCTGCCCTCAACAGTTTCTGTATTTAATTTCCTTCTTTCACTCTTACTTATCAAGGGATAGGTACTGTGCAAAACATGCAGAGCATGCCCAACATATTAAAATGACAGCTAGTCAAGCTCAGCACCAGGTCTAGACAATGCCAGCAACTGAAATTAGCTCTCCATGAAAAAGGTCTTTATGTTCAAATTATCCTCATATGCATATTTTCCACAGTCTAGATTAAAGTTATGGCTGGTTCTCCTGGTCTTCTTCAGTGTTGACGTGTCCACATGGTCTTAGGACGTCACAAAGGACCCTATCCAAAACAAAATATATGCACCATTGGTGGGCTCATGTTGTGTAGAGTCCCCCCATGGGCACACATCATGAGTCCTGCATGCATCGATTAAGACCAGAGTGCACCCAACCATAGGCATACACATATGCTCCAGTCGAGGACTACAGGTGGGTGGAGCACCTTAAGTAGCCATCCAGGCTCATATACTATGGAGGGACCCTCAATAATTCCTCTGCACTCTTCTACTATCATGCCCCTGGGTACTTCTGGACTCAAGTCCCCAACCAGATATAGCGTAAGCCTCAGAGAGAGCCATAAGGAGTTAAAGACAACAGTCATTGATGTTTATAATAACAAAAAAAAGAGCTGTCTAAAGTGGCTACAGCATTCCCAGAGGACCATAATCTCAGAATAACCTGCTGTCCAGTTCCTCTTTGAGCCCCCTTATACCAAGACAATAAGTGATGGGCTCGCTCAACTCCTATGTTTATTAAAATCCTTCTAGCTGTTGAAATTTGGGAAAATGCACTATGTCCTATGTGAAGGTTGCATTGTATTTTGAACATTTTTCAAGACCAGAATTTTAGTTTTTGTTTGTCTTGGACCATAGATGATTCTTCCCTTGGATCAAATGGTCTACATTAGAAGCTGTCCAATTTAATAGGCGAGTCTGCCCATCAGCTTATCTAGTATCATCTTCATCCACCATTCACATTTTTACAATGCATTTACCCAGGATAGCCCAACTGAGATAAGCGGTCTCATTTACTTGCTTCCACCCATTCTCATAGCTGGGAGAACTGGAGCACAGGGAGGGTAAATGACTTCCCATGGTCACAGAGTGAGTATTTGGGTCTAGCAGAGTTTGAACCTCAAACTTATGTTAAACTTCCGCTATAGTGGTTCTCAGGCTGGTGCTCTAAGTCTAGGCCACACTGATTCAGAACAGGATAACTGATACTGACTATTAATGGCTGAGCTGGAATTCTGTTGGCCCAGTTCATGCAGAATGGCAATTTGCTCACAGCATGCCTTTGAAATTCCTTTTTAATTCTGAGGAATTTTGAAACTCTTTCCTATATAGGATCATGAAATTCATGAGATACTATTTTGCTGTTCTTTCAGAATTGTGGATGCTTTCATTGTTTGGTAATCAGGTATGGTGAGCTAGGCACACAGCTGTTTTCAGGGATGACCTGGGAGCACTGGGAGGTTAAGTGATTTACTTTGGATCACATGGTGTACAAGTAGAGGTTGTGAGAAAAAACAGGTCTGCTGTATGTACCACACTCATTCACCGACCTCTAGGCTATACTGCCAGATCAAATTCCACTTATCCATGAAGTTCTGTGGAATTAATGGAATTTCTGAAATTCTGCAGAATTTCAGCAAAATGGAATGCAAACATGCCACACAACTTTGCTGTGGGTTTGGAAGTACCTTTGTGAGGCAGTATAGCACAGTGGTTTAAGGCACTGAGCTGCAAATCTGGAGATTTGGGTTTCAATCCCACATCTCCCACTTGTATACTGTGTGACCCTGAACAAGTCACTTAACTTCCTTGTGCTCCCAGGTTGCACCTGTAAACAAACTTTGAGCTTAGTGTGCCACTCCTGGTTCAATAGTTCAATAAATAAAAATAATCATGAGGGTTTCCAGTAAAGAAGATCTTGCCTTTTCTAGTTATAATATGTTTACCAACTGTTTGCCTGTGTAGTTTCTAGGTATGAGCAATGGTTGTCTTTCTTACATCTCACTAATTGCATCATAATTTAAATTTAAATTTTAAATGCTGTTGCTTCACTTTGTTCTGCCCTGGCGTGAAACCCTTTTTGACTCCATTACAAAGGTCATGACCCCATTCATAAAAGGAAGCATGGGAGTAGATAATGTGTTTTTGCACATTAAAGGGACTTCATGCTCAGTGAGTAAGCAAAGAGCTCCTGGCACATAAGAATTAATCAGTTAAATAACAAAATGTCACAAGCACCAGCATCCTTCCAACTGCATTTTTCCAACTCAGCCACACTTTAAACAACAGAAAACATTACACAACTTTACCTTGCAAAGTTGATGTCCAGCATATGACAAGAAAACAGGGACTTCAGAAGAAATACAACAGAATTGACTGACAGTAACACTTCTGCTGGCTTGTTTATGTAGGCATCATCAACTCCCATGATGCCTTGCATGAATGGGGTCATGACCTTTGCAATGGAGTCAAACAGGTTTTCACACTGAGCCAGAATAGAGTAAAGCAACTGCATTTAAATTTAAATTTAAATTACGAAGAAATGATGGGAGTGGGGGGGACAGAGAAATCATTGCCATGTTTACAAATTATTCAGGTATACAGAAAATAGGTTATGGGGACTTTACCATTACATGGAACATCCTCTGTTTTTTTTTAAACCTGTGAAGTTTGCAGGCAAGAACAGTGATTGCTTCTACTACACCCTCCAAATTTCATCAGGATTTAAATGTAAATGAAGTCAGGTGTGAAAACCTGCTTGACTCCATTACACAGGTGAAGACCCAATTCATGCCAGACCTCATGTGATCTGATGATGCTTTACAGCTAGAGTTTGCAGTTCTACTGTATTAGTCAGTGCCTTGATGCCCTCTGCAATCCCTGTGTTTTTCTCTGGTGCAGGCCATCAATCTTGTTTATTAGCCAGCACAGGTGGGAAAAAATAATGAGAACAAAGACTGCATATTCAGTCTTCAAGACAAGTACTTGTAACACAAAACTATTCAACCAAGCAGACATAAAACTTTACAAACCCAAACCTTCTCTAAAATACATTTTTTCTTACTCAGATGCACTTTAAACTACAGGAAACAGGGGAGTCACATGATGCTCTAAACCTAGTGGCAGCTTCACTGCCTAGCTCCCACTCCCTCCTCATATTAACAATCATTTTTACTCACAGTGAAGCTATTTTCTGATATCAGCTACTTTTTTCCTTGCCTCCAACTCTTTTCTGGTCCAAGCAACACCTATGCAGACTATTGCCATTCCCAGACATGTCCTCCAGACCTGCATTCGTGCGACCATGCAAACATGTTAGTGTTTCACTAAGGACTGCTTCTAATATTGCTCTTGCCTCACAAACTAAAAACTCAGAACCCACTGGCCCCATTTCTTTTTTTTTTTTGGTGCAAATCCAGTCAGCGATGCATAAAACATTCTGATATGCTGCTCCAATTGTCTTGTAATTTCGGTTTCTACTTATTGCTGTCACAGCGCTCTGATAACTCTAAAGAGATTTTTGATTGAAACTGAATTAAGAGTTTAAAGAAGCCTTGTGATATATCTGTTTGTTGGAGTCTTAGAAAAATAGAAACATAGACTTTGATGGCAGATAAGGACCACTTGGCCCAACCAATCTGCCCATTTCCCTACCTATTAGATAAGCTGCAGATCCTAGTTAACCAGCAGTCTACTTCCTCCTACTCCCCCCACTAGAATTGTTTTCTGTCTGTCACATGCATTCTTGAATTCCCCCCACTGTTTTGACCCCACAACCTTCTCAGGAAGAATGTTCCATGTATCCACCACCCTCTCTGTGAAAAAATACTTCTCACATTGCCCCAACCTCCCCCATCTTCAAATTGTGCCCCCTTGTTCTTGCACATTTCTTTTTCTGAAAGATGCTATCCTCTTGGACTTTGTTGATTCCCTTGAGGTATTTAAAGTTTCTATCATGTCCCTCTCTCCCTCCTTTCCTCGAGGGTATACATACTAAGCTCCTTTGGTCTCTCTTCATATGGCTTTTGGTGCAGACCCTGCAACATTTTAGTTGCCCTCCTTTGACTGCCTCCATTCTGTCTATGTCCTTGGGAGATGGGGTCTCCAGAACTAGTAGAAGCAGAAGTAGTATTTCACATGGGGTCTCATCAACTGTCTGTACAGAGGGATGAAAACTTCCTGTTTTCTACTGGTGATGCCTTTCCCTATGCATCCCAGTATCCCCCAGCCCTCCTTACTGCCTTCTCACATTGCTTGCCTACCTTTAGGTTATCTGATATGACTACCCCTGGGTTCCTTTCCATTTTTGTTGTTGTTAATACCTCCCTCAACATCGTGTGCTCTTCCCCGGGGTTTTATTTCCCAGGTGCATTACATTGCACTTCTTTGCATTGAATCTAAGCTGCCATACTTTTGATCATTCCTCCAATCTTGCCAAGTCCCTTCTCATCCTTTCAATCCCCCCTGTGAATCAACCCTGCTGCAGATCTTTGTGTCATCTACAAAGAGGCATACTTTTCCTTCCAGTCCCTCTGCAATGTCACCTATAAAGATATTAAAGAGGACCAGTCCCAGTACTGAATGCTGCAGTACCCCACTAGTAACCCACCACCCTTTCTTTGCAGTGGACTCCATTTACTATTACCCTCTGCATCCTGCTGTCAGGCCAGTGTTTTACCCAGGCTACAACCCTAGGACCCACTCCCAGGTTGGCTAGCTTGTTTATTAATCTTTTGTGTGGGACTGTGTCAAATACCTTGCTAAAGTCTTGGAAGGATATGTCCACAGCCCCTCCCTGGTCTACAGCTTTGGTCACCCAGTCAAAGAAATTGATTATATTGATCTGACATGACCTTTGGCTGTGAATCCATGCTGTCTTGGGTCCTGTGCCCCACTGGCCTCTAAATACTCAACACATCTTTCCTTCAGAAGTGATTCCTATCAATGAAGTCAAACTAACAGGTCTGTAGTTTCCTGCCTCTGACTTGCTCCCACTTTTGTGAAGGGAGTCACACCTGCCCTCTTCCAGTCCTCGGGTACCACACCATCCTCCCATGATTTGTTAAAAAGGGTAGTCAGTGGTGTCACTAGTTCTCCCCTTAGTTCTTTTAGAATTCTGGGTGAATCCCATCAGGCCCCATTGCTTTGTCCACCTTCAGTTTTAGGAGCTCTTTCAGGACCCTTTCTTCTGTGAATGGATTGGTATCGACTTCTATCCAGAGTGCTTCTACCGTTTGGCTTAGGTACCTTCCTTTCTTCTTTATGAATACTAAGCGGAAGTATTTATTCAGTATCCCTGCTTTTTCACTGTCCCCTCTGACCACCCCTTCCCTTTATTAAGCCTCACTATCTCTCTCTTGGTCTTTCTTCGCTCTCTAATGTACCTATAAAAGGTTTTAATCCCCTTCTTGACTGAGTTGGCTGTCTTTTCCTCAGTTTGGGCCTTTGCTGCTCTGACTGCCTTCCCCACTTCCTTCTGCTTTAACTGGTACAGTTCTCTGTCCTGCTACTTCTGTGTTTCCTTATACTTCCTGAATGCTACCTTTTTCTCCCTAACCTCCCTGCCACCTCTTTTGAAAACCATAATGTCTTTTTCCTTCATTTTGTTTTGTTGATTTGCTTCACACAAAGGCTCGTTGCCTCTGTGATAGCATATTTGATTTTTCCCCATTGTCCCTCCACCCCTCCTTCTTGCCTATTTGCTAGTGCTTTTCTGAGGCACTCTCCCATTTTCCCAAAGTCAGCCCTACTACAGCCCAATACCCTTGCTTTCGTATGGCTTGACTCTATGGCTGTGTTTATCATGAACCATGCTGTGTGGTGGTCAGTTGTTCCCAGATGGCAACCCACTTCTAAATCCAAGATCCTCTCTCTGTCCCTGTTTGAGAGTACCAGATCTAAGATTGGGTGGGTCCTGAGTGGGTTCCAATACTAGCTGTCTGAGGCATGCATCCTCTAGGGCATTGAGAATGACCTGCTCTTGGATGTGGCTGCAGCAAAGTAGCTCCAGTTAACATCTGGCATATTCAGGTCCCCTATCAACAGTATCTCCCCTTTTTCTGCCATTCTAAGGATGTCTTCTATCATTTCCATGTCCATTGCCTCCCACTGAAATGGGGGTCTGTATACATCCCCTGTGAGGATTGTGGTGTCATTTCCTGTCTCCAGGGTGACCCACAGTGCCTCCTCTCCTTTCTGTTTACCCTGTAGTTCCATTGCTTTGATCCCTTTCCTTACATTGAGAACTCTCCTCCTCCTCTTTTATCCTCCCTGTCCCACCTGTAGATTTCTGTAGAAACGGCTGGCACGCTAGTCCTCAGCTTTTTCAGTTCTGTGTAATGTTGACAAAATAAGTGCCTGCCTATTAATTTAGTCCTGGCATGCTGGGGATTGATTTGGAACCACGTGACACAAGCAGTGGCATTCTTTGTCATTGCTAACATTATACTAAACATTACACTATTGCAACAGAATCCATAAGTGGACTGGGAGAACATTAAACATTGTGAATGACAAACGTCTCAGGTTTGTAACTCTATAATCAGGGAAAAACCAGAGCTATAATTCACAAGAGCTGGTGAAATTAGAACATTCTGGTTTATGCAAATTTCAAGAAATGGGTACAGTTTTCATGTAACTGGTTACTGCAGAAAAATTGTTATTAAAGTGTGTAGTTTCACATTCCTAAAATGTGCAGTTTTTGAAACTGTGTCTTTTGGGAGGGAATGCCCACATGTTTATCTTGTGCACACAAAATCAAAACAAAGAAACATAGGAACATAGGTGGTCCCTATCATATCCCAGGATCTATTGTCTCTGTGTAGTCCCCTATTGTTCTCCATGTTTCTGCCTACCTCATCCCATTCAGTAACAACTGAACCCTTAGCTTTGTCTCAGCTGCCTCCAACACCCCTACCAGCAGACCATTTCGTGGCTCAAACACAATTTCTGTAAAATAATACTTCCCCACATCCTTTTAAATCTTTCCTACACTACCATCCACTTGTGACCCCATGCTTCTCTGTTTTCGGTGAATAGCTCTTCACAGTCTGCAGCAGCAAAAGGAAGTGTAACTGTAACGAGTCATAAAGGACATCTGAATCAGAGTATGTATGTTACACTGTATATTCTTCGTGGTTTCTGTTCAATAGCTACTTTGTAGCAAACAGCTCTGTGAATAGATGTTGGTCAAGAAGATTCCCCAGCAGTGTGATCAGGAATAGCAAACACACTGGCTCAGACTCCAGGAAACAATTCACTATCAAAAGAGAGCATATCACGGTGCTGTGAAGGTGCAAACAGAACATGACTAACTCCACGAAATCACAAAGAAAAAGCAATGAAGGAGCGGTACTCCAATAGGCAAAGAAAAGTACTTAACTAATGCAGATGTGCTTCAAAATAAAGGAACAAACTAGAATGCAAGTGTAAAAAAAAATAAAAAATTGCAGCTCACCCACCAGGAGGACCTCACTAACAGCAGCTCTGTGCCTCACTAGCACTTAAACAGAGCCCACAAAACTGTAATGAGTTCCTCTGTTAAAGAAGGCTTAAAGAGAGTGTGGTAGAATGGGGTTAATTCTGTCAATAGAGGGGAATCTTTTATAGCAAATAATATGTGAAGTACATGCACTAACATAAAATGTACAATACTTTCAGTGATTGTGAATTGTCACAGGTGTGCTGGCTGATGAGTTACTGGATTTCATCACGTTTCCTCCAGTGAACATAATAAACCAGTATAGTGCACATCATAATGTCCTGTGGACACTTGGTTAAGTAGTGTAGGGAACAAACATTGTCAGGCAGCAGTGGCAAAGTTGCCATAAATCCAATCAATGCTAGCACTGCAAGGTAGGCTGTATAGCTCAGGTGATTTATGCTTTCAACCGCCTGCCTCCGAACATAGAAACAGAGACCACAACGGCAGAAAAAGACCAGAGATTAATCCAGTCTGTCCATGTTCCCTATAATACTAGGGACAAGGCTTAAAAATCAGGGATGAAATACCAAAATCAGGGACACATCATAAAAATTACTGATATCCACTCAGGAAGCTGGTGTAATAAGAGGTAATGTTAAATGTACTTTGTGAAGAAGAAGAAGAGTAGGAAGAGGAAGGAGGAGGGGAGAAGTCTGAAATGTAATCTTTGGCATTATTGTGTGTTTACAAACCACACTGTTCAGTCACTGAAACAAAATTTGGGAAGGACGGATGAAAATTTTGAGGTTAAATCATGGACGTCCCTAAAATCGGAACAGTTACTTCAGTGGTATAATAACTCATCTTTCACACGGCTTACCTTTGTTACACAGAAAAGCATGCAAAGCTCCGAGAGAAAACTGCACCCCGCTAGTTGGTTTTACACTCTGTCCCCAGCAGTATGGTGGTATCACAAGTAGATTACATCAAGTTGTAACATGGCTAAAATAATAAAAGAGAAATCAAGTAAGATGATTGGCAGAACAGCATCAGGTGATAGAAGAGCAACATGGCATTATGGCACGATAATGCCATGTTGCTGTAGAACGTTCCTGCCAATAATGCCTTGTTGAGCTCGGGAACGCTCTCAGAAAGGGATCGCTGTGATGTGCTGACTGGGAGCAGGGTGACCAATAGGTGGCGTAAGCACGAGAGAGCAGAAAAGAGAAGTGATAGACACAGGAGAGATAGCAGACGGAGGATGCTGCTAGTGCATGCTGGAAGGGGCAAGCAGGTGACAGAGTAGTAAAAGAAGGGTATTGTGTGTGACCGATACACTGAGTACGGACGGGAGAAGTGGCAGCAGGGAAGAACAGCGCATCACAAAGGACAAGGTCGTCAGGGTGTAGCAGAGAGGAGAGCACAAAGTCGTTTAAATATCACATGGGGTGCTGTCTAGTGTGTACAGTGCTAAATGGCTGGAGGAGTGAGGGCAAGAGTGGCTCTGACCTCAAGGGTGACATAATATTCCAATGTATGGATGCGGGACTGAGTGAGAGAACTATAGGTTAGGCAGAAAGACAGAAGATGTACTGGTAGTGGTTGAAAGCGCCACCTGTAGGTCGGAAGAAAGAGTCAGAGTTGCTTGAAAAGCCAGTGTTCCTGTTAGTGGGCTAATAGGGAAGGTCTCGAGAAATGAAAGAGGAGGAGAGATGTAGGTGAGGGGAAATTATGCATTGGACCGGGCAGGGACGCAGGCGAAGTCGACAGTTATAGAGTGGAATAACAGTGGAAAAGAATGTCGGGAGCAAACAGAGGAGTGCGCAAAACAGCAGAACTTGCCAAGGTGCTCAGAAAGCGCCACCTGTAGGTCAAAAGATGCAGTGCTGCCGATGAGAACAATCGGGAAACAGTGGTGTCAGTGTAGCACACTCGCAAAACATGTAGTGAATAGATTGTGCCCAGAATGCAGCACAGGATGAGTGTCAGATCTAAAGGGGCGAACACAAACATAGCACCCAAGCAGAACTTGGAAATTTCTCGGGTGCAGCATCAATCTATGTGTAGAATGATAGTGAGCTAAATCTCAAATGTGGCACAAAGTGGTAGACACAACATAAGTGAATGTGTGCAGTCCAACGTGCAGGCGCACGCTTACAGCTAGATACAGACTTCAAAAGTAAGGAAGCTGAAGCACACTTTTAGAAGTGAAATAAGTAGCTGTGCTAATTTGTGTTGAATATGAAATAAAACTGGATGTAACTGATACTAGCCTTGCACTTGCCATGTTACAAGCGCATTAGTCCCCGATGAAGGTGTCATTTAATGGGGAGTTAATGCATGGCTGGACCATTGTACGCACTTGGCCTCGTGCCACAACGGTTCCAACCATGCATTAACTCCCCATTAGATGCCACCTTCATCAGTGATTAATGCTTACTTATGGTCACTTTCCAGCAGACTACAGTGCCCTCTAGTGTTTAAACAGTGTAATTAATGACACCATTTCAATTTACATTGGTTTGCTGTTCTAACTTAACATTTGTATACCATAAGGCTGCAAACAATTAGCAACTACAACACTCCCATAACTGTTCTGAAATGCTGTACTGTACTCCTGAACTATGTATTAATCTGTTAATTAATTAAATTAAATTATTAAGTAATTAAATTGCGTAATGGTATGGGACCCTATTTTCATTCTGAGCAGTAGTGTAGAATTTACTTGTTCATTCCTTGTTTAGACAGGACTGAGACTATTGGCACCTTAATGACCTCAGGCCCCCAGTCGGTGTTCTGTTTCATTTTGCTCATGGGATGCTCATCTTAAAGTCTAAAACATCATATGGGTTACTACACCTTTCCTTTGTCGATATACTAATAACAGGTTGAGGTATTAAAACTCAGTGTAGCACAAACACATCTGTGTATGCCCCTACGTCTACATCAGTGCATTGTTAATGCATTAGTGTGCTCACCATGCACTAATGTATTGAGAAGGAATTAATTTATACATTATGGCAAACTCTTTTAATGAACAATCTATAAATAACTAAATAAATGGTTTATAGTTTACTTTTGTCGACCCACAGTGCTTTGAAATTCAATTTAATAAATCAGCACTTCTATTTTAACTGAGACTTGGATTACGACAAACGAAAGTTGTGTTTTTAAATTCATAGCAAAAACTGGGTAACACGATATAAAGTACATACAATTATAAAGCTGCATAATGTGTTTAGTTTTCGTATCTAGTTCCTTTTTGGTTCACATCAGTGTGGAGTGCAGAGCATAGAAGTATATCGCACTGTCTGACACCTCTGTCCTGGAGATCATTAGAAGAGTAGTCTTCTGTTCCTATAATAGTGTGACATTGGAACGGGATCCAATTCCCTCGGCAATAGAAGTTGGGGTATATTTACTTGGGTAGCTCAATTATGCCGGAGATTGTCCGCTGTACTGGCGATACTAGAAGAGATAAGGGTCGGGATCTGTTGTTTGAAATGTACAGTTCAATGTCACTACATTCCCTTCAGTCACAGTCATCCTTGGTAGAAACTGGTTAACAGTGTATTTTTGTCTTACTGTTCTTTGCATTATAAGGTAAAGAGAATTGTGATTATCTACTCTGCCAGACAACGTGTATTAATAAAATATAAAAATAATTTTGCTGTCGAAAGGTACACATACAAGTGTTTACTTAAAAAACAATGGGGTTGACTGTCTACAAAGTGTCATCCAGGAAACAATCCTATGGCATGCGATGCGCAGTTAAAATATGAGTGTACTGTATTATAGCTGAGTTCATCCTAAGACTGTCTCACACAACTCTGGTTGAGAATCGGAAATCATTCCCTAGTTTTGTCTTTCTGCAAATTAAATGCAATTTTCATAACAGCCAGTAGAGCAATATTTAAATGCGGACAATATACAATGTATCCAAAATAAAATATAAATATGTCCAAGCCAACGACTTCAATACCTAACCTCACCTAACATCAGCAGATTTAATAGCAGCAGAAGGAACAAGATCATACTGCATGGAAGTGACACAGAGAATACAGTAAATATAGAGCCCATAGACTAGAGCGTTTGAATTAAAGAAAACTGAACACATCTGCGTCTTGACGGTGGTCCAATAAGACTGGACTATTAACTTTATTATAATCGATATAATGCAACTCATTATAATGCATAAAATAACTGAGAAAGACTATGCACAACCAGTTCAATAGCAATGCATGTTTC
Organism: Neoceratodus forsteri; assembly: GCA_016271365.2. Classification (NCBI taxonomy): domain Eukaryota; kingdom Metazoa; phylum Chordata; order Ceratodontiformes; family Ceratodontidae; genus Neoceratodus; species Neoceratodus forsteri. Next base: position 761,309,712 of record CM028136.1, read on the forward strand.
TAAACTTTTGCCAAGACGTTTTGAAGCTAGTAGTGCGGATACCGGCTTCATAATATGGGGAGAGGATGTAGATTTTTCATTTGTACTCAATCCGTTTTATATGCTATGATGGAAGGTACCCAGCCCTCAGCACCCAACATTTCTAAATTAAAATGGTAGTTTCAGCAATGACAATCCAAACACCTACACAAAAGAGAAAAAGTGGCATCAAATAGTGATGTAGCCTGCTCAAATCGTGTTCCAGAGCTCCATCATTCTGAGGCAATAAAATGATATGCACTAACCACATCATCTCACCGCCTTTAGTTTACTTGTCTAGTTAATCCTGTCAGGATATCTTTCTTTGTGAATTTACTCTAAAAGAAAAAAAAAAGCTAAGCTGCAGTGCAGGGCTCTTCTGATTTCACTACACAGAGGTAGGAACTAGGCACACCTAAATCCACACAGCTGCATTAGCTAAGGCTGTATTTCATATCGCTGTAATGACGCATGGGCCAGTACAGCGTCAGCCAATATACTGACAGCAAATATAGTGCTGGTCAACACAGCGACAGCAAATACAGGTCAGCCAATATACTAGCCTTTGTCCACAATTTTTATCTACATTGTTCCATGACATTATTCACTCATACACTGTCTGACGCCTCCCATTAATACTATATTGTTGCCCAGAAAATGCTAATTTCTTGGTGAAATTTGGGGGAAAGGGTTACAGTAGGAAAATGACATGAAAATAGCAATTACAGTAACTATGTCGCTGTATTGACCAGCGCTGTATGTGCTGTCACTGTATTGACCACGCTGTATTTGCTGTCACTGTATTTCTGTCACTGTGTTGACCACACTGTATTTGCTGTCGCTGTGTTGACACGCTATGTGCTGTCGCTGCATTGACCACGCTGTATCTGCTGTCGCTGTATTTCTGACACTGTATTTGCTGTCTCTGTATTGATCAGCGCTGTATGTGCTGTCTCTGTATTGACCACGCTGTGTGTGCTGTCGCTGTATTTCTGTCACTGTATTGACCACACTGTATTTGCTGTCGCTGAAATGATGCATGGGCCAGTAGAGCGTCAATCAATATACCGACAGCAAATATAGTGCTGGTCAACACAGCGACAGCAAATACAGCGTCAGCCAATATTCTAGTCTTTGCCCACAGTTTTTATCTACACTGCCCCATGACATTATTCGCTCATACACTGCCTGACGCCTCCCATTAATACTGTATTGTTGCCCAGAAAATGCTAATTTCTTGGTGAAATTTGGGGGAAAGGGTTACAGCAGGAAAATGGCATGAAAATAGCAATTACAGTAACTATGTCTGTATTGACCAGCCCTGTATGTGCTGTGGCTGTATTGACCACAATGCAGCGTCAGCCAATATACCAACAGCAAATACAGGGTGGGCAATACAGCGTTAGAAATTACAGAGCTGGTCAATATAGCATCTGCAAGTACAGCGTGATCAATACAGCGACAGCAAATACAGCAGCAGCCAATATACTAAACAGCAAATACAGTGTTGTCAAAACAGTGACATAGTCATAGTCACTGTACTTGCTATCTGTCATTATTCTATTGTAAACCTTTCCACCAGATTTCACCAAGAAATTAGCCTTTCTGGGTAACATAGTATTAGTGGGAGGCATCAGACAGTGCATGAGTCAATACAAGAGTGGAACAAGGCAGCCCATGCAAACAACTGAGAGACCAGGTGAAAACATTTGTGGGAAGTAGCTACTGTACCTCAAAGATTCCACTATCCGCAGTGATGAGGGCCAGCGCTTTTTTGTAATATTTTCCAAAGTGCCCATGTGCGTGAACTCATGGGCAGCATGGAGCTGAGTAAAAGCCCTCCTTTCTCTGTATTTTCATAAACATAAGTCCGAATAATGTACATCAGCCGCTGGGTCAGGGGGTTATTTTCTGTTTTTTTTTTTTATTCTTTACTACCTGTTATCTGACCTAGGCCCTTCCTTAACCCCCCCACACACACACACACACACACACGTCGAGGAGATCTAAGCAGACAGGTCACTAAATGGGTTGCTGATTTACACATCCCATTAGACAGTAGTTCCACCACATTGGAGGGTGTGGGGATTGAAGAAGTGGCCTTCTATTATGACTAAGTATATCACTAATGTTCCTCCAGAGACGTTTTTGGTTGATTGAGGGTGTTCTGTTTGGCTTTGTGGTAAATGAAGCAACAACAGATTGTACTCCACCTTCCAAATTTAACAACTGTTTTACTTTAGCACGTGAGATCAAAGTGGAGAAAGAACTTTTATTGGCAATGTTGTCCTCTGTTAACTGCAAAATGCTTCCATGCACAGTATATGCAGAGTGCAGTGTGGGTAACAGAAGCAGCTGTGTGCTTTCTACAGACTTTTCTTTGAGCTGAACATTCTTTTCTGTCACTGTGGAGGACTCAATGCACAGAAAAGATTGCGCTGACTGCTAGGAGGATTGAAGATATCAATAATGAAACACTTTCTCAGCCTTGTCCAGGCATGTTATGAAATGATTGTCTTCTCTTCCTTTAGTAAGGTGGCCTCAACAATTAATTTAAAAGAAGTGTTCCACGGATTTGTTTGCATGCTGTCCATACCAGTACAGATATCGGGTCTGTACTGCTATAGCTGCAGTTCGTGTCACCTCATTCCCTTGGGTCACTGACATCACCTGAGGAAACTGGGTTACAGTATCCTTCTGAGAGAATACCCAGGAACTACAAGAATAAAAACAAATATACTCAGTAAAATCCACATACCCAAGCAAAATAATGATACAGCTGAAATTAGCATAGAAAGTTACGACATGTCCTCATGCAACAATGTCCTGATTTTAATTAAGCAATTAAACAAAAATAAAACAAAGAGAACCAATTAAAATTACCAGAAAACAAGAAAAAGCAAATAAGGAAACTAAACTCCATCTCCTGAATATCTTCAGTGTAAATTTCTAAAACGTAATGGCATTATTCCGCTGCAAGGTAACTTAAATCTATGGTTACTCACCTTAGAAAGGGAGAACTGTTCAGGTGCTGACGGTCTGTGCCCTACCTTATACAGTGCTGTGCAAGTCACATTCACAGTTTATGCAAAATAGTTTAAAGTCTGAAGAGTTCATATTTTCCCCGAGTTCTTTATAAACTCCATAGGATTCATTAGATAGGCTCTGTAACAAGCATGCCTAAATAATGCATAAGTTGAGTACTACCGCTCAGCTGCTATGAAATTCACATAGCGCTGATTTTTACACTCAGATCTACACTTACCCCATGAAGGTTTTCTGATGTTAGAGCTACATTTCTGGACACACAAACTATTAAAGGATTGAACTAACTTGGTACAAACTTTTCTTAACAAAGCATCTGGGGCCCAAAATTCTTAAGCTTAGTATTCTTTAAAATAAGGAAGTGCTACATATTCTGGTCAATTACTCAACATTTTGAAGGGCATTGCTATACATATTAATGGTGACAGGTTGCGAGATATGAGCTGCACACATGCCCAAGCCTTGCATTCAGAAGTGCTATTTTGTGAAGCAGAGGTATTTTTCCAGTCGCGTGCTTGTCTCTGTAGACGTTCGATTTACTATGGTTTGCCACTCTGATCCAAGCCTCTTTATTCAGGATTGTTCCACTCTTGAAACTCTGTCATACACTGTCAACAGTGTCTTTGTGCAAGAGCAACCTTCAAAGTCTATGTGAAGCAGCTTATACAAAGATGGTTTCCCGTTCTTTGTACTACTTTGGTTAACGCGGTACATTTAATGAGAAATAATGTGAACTAATCGTGAGTAAATGAAACACATACAACCGAACCCAATTTATTCAAACGTGCTGGGTTTTTTTCACGTGTTTGATTTTGAGCCGACTGCTGAGTACAGCAGCTAAAATGCTGCAAAAGTGCCATTAATTATAGTACAGTGATCATACAGCTATATCAACACAAATCCAAACTTTGCTGATGCGGCATGTAACATTCTGCTAATATAAATTCATAAATCCTATTGGTCTCTTCCATTGTTTTCTTTTGCTCTGCTGATCCTATGGAGAACATTTTCCTCCTCAACAGTTTCTGTATTTAATTTCTTCACTCTTACTTATCAAGGGATAGGTACTGGCAAAACATGCAGAGCATGTCCAACATATTAAATGACAGCTAGTCAAGCTCAGCACCAGGTTCAGAACTATGCCAGCAACTGTAATTAGCTCTCCATGAAAAGGTCTTTATGTTCAAATTATTCTCATGCATATTTTCCACAGTCTAGTTTAAAGTTATGGCTGGTTCTCCTGGTCTTCTTCAGTGTTGACGTGTCCACATGGTCTTAGGACGTCACAAAGGACCCTATCCAAAACAAAAATATATGCACCCATTGGCGGGCTCATGTTGTGTAGAGCCCACCCATGGGCACACATCATGAGTCCTGCATGCATCGATTAAGACCAGAGAGTGCACCCGACCATAGGCATATACATATGATCGCAGTCGAGGACTACAGGTGGGTGGGAGCACCTTAAGTAGCCATCCAGGCTCATATACGATGGGAGGGAACCCTCAATAATTCCTCTGCACTCTTCTACTATCATGCCCCTGGGTACTTCGGACTCAAGTCCTCAACCGCTTATAGCCTAAGCCCTCAGAGAGCCATAAGGAGTTAAAGACAACAGTCGTTGATGTTTATAATAACAAAAAGAGCTGTCTAAAGTGGCTACAGCATTCCCAGAGGACCCTAATCTCAGAATAACCTGCTGTCCAGTTCCTCTTTGAGCCCTTATCCCAAGACAATAAGTGATGGGCTGGCTCAACTCCTATGTTTATTAAAATCTTCTAGCTGTTGAAATTTGGGAAAATGCACTATCTCCTATGTGAAGGTTGCATTGTATTTTGAACGTTTTTCATGACCAGAATTTTAGTTTTTGGTTGTCTTGGACCATAGATGATTCTTCCCTTGGATCAAATGGTCTACATTAGAAGCTGTCCAATTTAATAGGCGAGTCTGCCCATCAGCTTACCTAGTATTATCCTCATCCACAATTCACATTTTTACCATGCTTTTACCCAGGATAGCCCAACTGAGATTAGCGGTCTCATTTACTTGCTTCCACCCATTCTCATAGCTGGGAGAACTGGAGCACAGGGAGGGTAAATGACTTCCTATGGTCACAGAGTGAGTATTTGGGTCTAGCAGAGTTTGAACCTCAAACTTATGTTAAACTTCCGCTGTAGTGGTTCTCAAGCTGGTGCTCTAAGTCTAGGCCACACTGATTCAGAACAGGATAACTGATACTGACTATTAATGGCTGAGCGGAATTCTGTTGGCCCAGTTCATGCAGAATGGCAATTCTGCTCACAGCATGCCTTTTGAAATTCCTTTTTTTAATTCTGAGGAATTTTGAAACTCTTTCCTATATAGGATCATGAAATTCATGAGATACTATTTTGCTGTTCTTTCAGAATTGTGGTTGCTTTCATTGTTCGGTAATCAGGTATGGTGAGCTAGGCACACAGCTGTTTTCAGGGATGACCTGGGAGCACTGGGGAGGTTAAGTGATTTACTTTGGGTCACATGGTGTACAAGTAGAGGTTGTGAGGAAAAAAAAAAACAGGTCTGCTCTAAGTACTACACCCATTCACCAACCTCTAGGCTATACTGCCAGCCCAAATTCCACTTATCCATGAAGTTCTGTGGAATTAATGGAATTTCTGAAATTCTGCAGAATTTCAGCAAAATGGAATGCAAACATGCCACTGCAACTTTGCTGTGGGTTTGAAGAACTCTTAGAGGCAGTATAGCACAGTGGTTTAAGGTACTGAGCTGCAAATCTGGAGATTTGGGTTCAATCCCACATCTCCCACTTGTATACTGTGTGACCCTGAACAAGTCACTTAACTTCCTTGTGCCCAGGTTGCACCTGTAAACAAGCTTTCAGCTTAGTGTGCCACTCCTGGTTAAATAGTTCAATAAATAAAATAATCATGAGGGTTTCCAGTAAAGAAGATCTTGCCTTTTCTAGTTATAATATATTTACCAACTGTTTGCCTGTGTAGTTTCTAAGTATGAGCAATGATTGTCTTTCTTGCATCTCACTAATTGCATTATAATTTAAATTTAAATTTAAATGTTGTTGCTTCACTCTGTTTTGCCCTGGCGTGAAACCCTTTTTGACTCCATTGCAAAGGTCATGACCCCACTCATAAAAGGAAGCATGGGAGTAGATAATGTGTATTTGCACATTAAAGGGACTTCATGCTCAGTGAGTAAGCAAAGAGCTCCTGGCACATAAGAATTAATCAGTTAAATAACAAAATGTCACAAGCACCAGCATCCTTCCAACTGCATTTTTCCAACTCAGCCACACTTTAAACAACAGAAAACATTACACAACTTTACCTTGCAAAGTTGATGTCCAGCACATGACAAGAAAACAGGGACTTCAGAAGAAATACAACAGAATTGACTGACAGTAACACTTCTGCTGGCTTGTTCATTTAGGCATCATCAACTCCCATGATGCTTTGCAGGAATGGGGTCATGACCTTTGCAATGGAGTCAAACAGGTTTTCACACTGAGCCAGAATAGAGTAAAGCAACTGCATTTAAATTTAAATTTAAATTACTAAGAAATGATGGGTGTGGGGTGGTGAAACAGAGAATCATTGTCCATGCTTACAAACTATTCAGGTATAAAGAAAATAGGTTATGGGGACTTACCATTACAGGGACATCCTCTGTTTTATTTTAAACCTGTGAAGTTTGCAGGCAAGAACAGTGATTGCTTCAACTACACCCTCCTAATTTCATCAGGATTTAAATGTAAATGAAGTCAGGTGTAAACCTGCTTGACTCCATTACAAAGGTGAAGACCCAATTCATGCCAGACCTCATGTGATCTGATGATGCTTTACAGCTAGAGTTTGCAGTTCTACTGTATTAGTCAGTGCTCTTGATGCCCTGTAATCCCTGTGTTTTCTCTGGTGCAGGCCATCAATCTTGTTTATTAGCCAGCACAGGTGGAAAAAAATAATGAGAACAAAGACTGCATATTCAGTCTTCAAAACAAGTACTTGTAACACAAAACTATTCAACCAAGCAGACATAAAACTTTACAAATCCTAACCTTCTCTAAAAAAACATTTTTTCCTACTCAGATGCACTTTAAACTATAGGAAACAGGGGAGTCACATGATGCTCTAAACCTAGTGGCAGCTTCACTGCCTAGCTCCCAGTCCCTCCTCATATTAACAATCATTTTTACTTATAGTGAAGCTATTTCCTGATATCAGCTACTTTTTTCCTTGCCTCCAACTCTTTTCTGGTCCAAACAACACCTATTTTCAGCAGGAAAATGGATTCAGAAATGTGGGATGTACTCCCATGGCATACCCCGCCAATGTCACTGGACAAGACTGCTAAGAAGGCCATGGCCTGGCAGTCAGGTGCTGGACACACCTCTACTGTGACTTCAGGGCCTGCACAGAGGAGAGGTTTCTTCAGGAAAAGGGCAGTTCAAAGACATGGTCAGGAGCTCACAGAGGAATTAAAGTCTCCGTGGGGATCTCAACGATGTAGATCGCAGAGTCAGGGACATGGAGGTTCTGTCTGGTTTCCATTGAAAGCTGGAAGAAAAGGAAACTCCAAATTGTCCCATATGAAACAGAAGCTTGCCAAATCAGTGAACAAACTTGAAGATTTAGAGGGTCAGAGCCACCGTAACAACATCTGTTGTGTTCAGGCTCCTGAACATGCTGAAGGCTCCGACCTCTTCTTTTGTCCAGAAACTCTGTGCCTCTTTAGCCGGCTCTTCACCTAATGGACCATCGTATGTCGTGGATCATGCTCACAGACCATTGAGGACCATGCCGCCTGGATCTCCCCCACAACCTTTCCTGTTCAAAGTGTTAAACTATTTAGATAAACATCATCTACTGTCCAAGGTTAGAGATACCAAAGAAATTACCTGGGAGGGTGCTAAACTTTGTGTAAAAAAGGATCTACCAGCTTCTGTGAGGCAGAAACAAGCAGCTTACCATAACTTGCTTACCAAGATTATTGCTGCAGGGCTCAGATTTCAAATGCTCTACCCGGCTAAACTTCAGTTGCTGGTTTGAGACATATTTTGGTCATATGATTCCTTGGAGGCTGCTTCTACTGAGCTAAAAACATTGTTGCCCAACTTGTTCAAAGACCGCTGAGAATCTGCTATGGCCTGTCTATTCTTTTTTGCCTATCAGCACTGTTCAATGCTAGTTGGTGATTGTTTGGAGCACCCATCATACTAGGGTATGGCTATTAGGTTTTGACTGGTTCTCGTACTTTGCAGTTTATTTAATGTGGGGACAGTGCCCTGCCTTTCAGTTCGCTCTGGAACATATGTCTGAGATCTGTTTGATGGGGACAATATAATTAGTTATACAAAAGCTGCACTGTTTGGACCTTCCATCCCTAGTTATAATGAGAGACTTTATTTGAGAAGTTAAACATTTCATTTAATTTCTTTTATTTTTATTTTATACTGAAACATCTATGAGCACAAGTGCCCATTTTCACAGACATCCAGTTACAAGTTACAAAAGACAAACACAAAATACAGATTGAACATTGAAAAAATTTGACTTACAAAACTTAAACTAATATTAACAATCACAAAATTACTAAAATATCATTTAAAACAATTACAAATTACCTCTGAAGATAATTTATAATCCAGTAAACCCTTAAAACCTGCAACTCTATGACAATTAGTAATCTTACTTGATAATTCATTGTACAGTTGAGTAGTTTTAAACTGTATCAATTTTGTGGAACATTAGTTCTAAACTGAGGTAATTTAAACAAATTTCTAGTACTGGATCTAGTTACAATAAGGAAACATAAGTAGGGACAAGCTGACAACACTACTTGGGGCAAGATCCAATTGAATCTTGTGCAAAAAAGTCAGTGCTCTAAGATTAAAAAAGCACTAAGGGGTAAACGTCCATATTTATCATATAAAGTACAATGATGTACCATCCTAGGTAAACAGGTAATGAAACTTAAGATATTATGATATGTGATTATTAATTTATTCAACATTTTCTCAGAAGAAAATGAATAAACAACAGAGTCATACATTAGCAATGAAAACAAAAAACTATTGGCCAACAGGTCCGTGTCTCAGGAATAAGGTATTTCTTAATACGAAATAACATACCCAAACATTGATGTAATTTACCAATTAATGAAATAATATGCTGATCAGAAATTGGATGCTGATCAAACACAAGACCCAAGTACTTAAAATGATATACCCTTTTAATAGTATTACCAAAATTGTCATTCAACTTAAAATCATAATCACTTTGGTTCCTGATACCTGAGAAGATCAGAAACTTCATTTTGACAGAATTGAGTATTAATTTATGAGAAATGAACCATGAATGTAAAGCTTCAAAATCTCTCTGTTGATCAACTTGGAGCTTCATTTCATCAGAACCAGTGCAAAATAATACAGCATCATCTGCAAATAAAATAATTTCAGTGTTTGAACAAATGTCCGGTAATGAATTTATAAACAAAGTAAATAACAGGGGTCCTAAAACGGACCCCTCTGTGGAACCCCATAGTTTAGTGAATTTTCCTGAGAAAGAGAACCATTAATTAGGATTTTCTGCATTCTATCACTTAAGTAATGGCCAAACCACCCAATAACCTCATCTGAGAAGTTAACGTTGGCCATCAGTCTTCTAAGAACAACATGGTCAACTAAATCAAATGCCTTGGTGAGGTCCACAAAGGCCACCGCCACAAGGCTGCCCTTGTCAAAGGCAGCCCGGGCGCAGCCTGTGAACCTCACCAAGGCAGTTTCTGTATTATGACCCACTCTTAATCTATGCTGAGAAGAGTCCAAAGACCATATTTACCCATGTGTTCATTAATTTGATCACTAATAATTTTATTTATTTATTTAGATTTTGATAACCGGTAAGCTCACTGAGACCAGGATCCCTTTTTCAGGAGTGACCCGGATTAGTTACAGACAATGATTACATACAATTAACACACAGTAGTACATACATTGGCAGGAGTACACAAGTAGATTAAACATATATAAGAATAGGGTAAGGAGTATGTTACAGAGCATATCAGTTACATTTACATAACAACATAGTAAATCAACATACACATAACAGCATAGTAGATTAAAGCTGTGGGACAACCAGAAATTACAGCCATCAGGACTAGGTTCCAGGCTAGCGGTTACAGCCACAGAGACTAAGCTCTAGCAGGTATGCTTTCAGGCCTGACTTAAAACCCTGAGTAGTACAACAATTAGCCAAATCAGCAGGGAGAAGGTTCCATGAGTGTGGGGCAGGGTACCTAAATGAGCGCTTGCTATAAGTAGTTCGGACACGAGGGATGTCTAGGGGATGGCCAGTGGAGGATCACAGGTCCCGGCCCCGGGCTTTGGGGTTTAACAACCCATGCAAGTAAGGAGGGGGGCCAGGAGTGGTGAATTTGAATGTCAGGTTCAGAGAGGAGTAGGCCAGCTTGTGTCACATAGAGGGCCAGTGGAGATCAGTGAGGACCTCACAGTGGTGCCTTCTTGGTGGGGAGTTGGTGGCGAAATGAGCCACCGTATGGTAGAGCATAGTAAGTTTTCTTTGTTCACTCTCCTAAGGGTCTGCAGCAGGGAGCCCCATAGAGGTTGGAGGGGAGAAGGGTAGTTAGATATGGCAAAATGGGCCTCGAAAGAGAGAGAGAGGGAGAGAGAGTCACCCAGCCTATAAAGAAGTCCTAACTTCTGGTGGGTGGACTTTACAACGGAGTCCATGTGAGGCTGGAAGATCATTGCCTGATCAAACAGGATTCCGAGGTATTTAATCTTGTCTGAGACCTCAATTCTTTTCCCTTGTGCAGTATGAAGCTATAGGATACCATGCCGGTCTGAACCAAGGCAACGGGACCCAAACAGGACTGCCTTTGTTTTTCATTCATTCATAACAAGCAAGTTCGAGGAGAACAAGGCTTCCAGTGCAGCTAGACCGGCCTGGAGGTTGGCACTGATTACACTATGAAGAGGGTCACTGCAGTAGATGTCAGTGTCATCTACACAGAGAATGAGGTTATTCCTCCCACCAGTCACCTCGATATTGCTGACAAAAAGAGTGAATAACAGGGGACCAAGGATCGAGCCCTGGGGTACCCCGGAGATCACTGGTTTAATACTAGACTGGTTCTCTCCAGGACTTTCTGGGTTCAGTTTAGCAGAATAGCTCTTGAACCATGTAACATAGAGCCCATCTAGTCCAAGTAGTTGAAGTTTGGTGAGGAGAAGTTTGTGGCTGACCAAGTCAAATGCCTTGGATAAATCAACAAATAGAGACCCCACTGGGGATCCGCTATCCATTGCATCAAGGATGTCCGATGTGAGCCGGATAAGGGCCGTATCAGTGCCATGGCCTTTCCTAAAGCCATGCGGGATGTCAGCTAGAGTAGGTGCCTTTCAAGGTAGTCCTGTAATTGATTGTAGACCAGTCTCCTGCACCTTCATTAGTGGCCTGAAGTTCCCACATTATCCTGTGTCCCTTTTTGTGAATGGGGACAATAGTTGCCACCTTCCATTTATCTGGGACCTTTCCTTCAAGGAGGGACCTGTTTATAAGTAGGGCAAGTGGGTGGGAGATAGCTGGAGCAGCAGCCCGCAGGAGTCTGGGTTCTAGCAGGTCATGTCCCAGAGAGGAGTCCGGGTTTATTCATTGCAGAAGTGGGAGTACTTCAGTGGGCTTGACCAACTTCAGGTGAAACTGTGGTCTGGAGTGTTCCCAGGCAGTGTCTCTAATTCTGGGGCACCAGAGGTCTTTCCAATACTTAGACCGGGAGCAAGAAGAGATATTGGACACTAATTATTCAAATCAGTCTTTACTGCAGCTTTAAATATAGGTTTAACTATGGCACATTTCCACACACGTGGAAAGATACCGTGACAAAGAGAATAATTGAACAATTCCGTAATGGGAACTACAATGGTATTACCAACCTTTTTAAGTATCCGAAAATCAATAGAAACAAGGCCAGAGTGGGGATGAGGGTTCATTTTACACAAATAATGAAAAACATCTTCTGGTAATAGAGACGGAAATAAAAGTTTAGACTATAACACCCCCTATCCTGGCTTTTTGACAAGCCATTAATGGCATGTGAATCCAATTGACCAACTATTCTGTATTTGTCCAAACAAGAGAAATATGAATTGAACAATTGTGCTACTTGTAGTGGATCACTAATTAAACTACCATTGGACTCAATAACAGTCCCCCCCCACCACCACCAACAATGAATTCAGAGTGTTCCATGTGACTTTAGAGTTTCCTTGATCAGAACTCAATTTATCTCTAAAAAAATTAACCTTGGTTTTATGGACTTCTGATTTACAATGATTACGCATCAACTTATAAGCCTGTACATTATCACTGATTTTATTTTTTCGATATTTAGCCCATAATTTATTCCTAATTCTAAACATCTTTAGAAGATCAGGAGTAATCCATTCTTTGTTTCACCTCTTAATCTAACCTCCTTATTGGTAATAACTCATCACAGATTGCTGAAAATTGAGTACAGAATGACTGGAAAGCATGATCAATATTGCTAATCTCATCTAAGAATGACCAATCACTGGTCTCAATAGAAGTTTCAAAGGCCTGGACATCCAAATCCCTAATCCTACGATACGTAATCGTTCTAGATTCTTTCTTAATCAATTTAGCTGACCAATAACAAAAGATAGCACCATAGTCACTGAGGCTATCAGGCAACACCCCAACAAAGCCTACGTGAGATGGATCATTGGTTATGATACAATCCAGGATTACATAGAAACATAGAAACATAGAAACATAGAAGCTGACGGCAGATAAGGACCGCAAGGCCCATCCAGTCTGCCCATTTCTTTTTCTGCCTTATAAATGTGCTATCGGCCTTTGCTCTGTCAGTGGTCTATCTATTCATACTCATCTGTATTGCTCCCTTATGCCTGTCCCATGCCTGTTTGAAGCCCTGCACTGTATTCATAGCCACCACTTCCTGAGGTAGGCCATTTCATGCATCCACCACTCCTTCTGTGAAAAATAATTTCCTCACATTCTCCCTTAAACGGCCTCCCTCTAATCTCATGCTGTGTCCTCGTGTCCTGCTATTTTTCTTATATTTAAACATGTTAGACTCTTTCACTTGTTAATGCCCTTAAGGTGTTTGAATGTTTCGATCATATCACCTCTCTCCCTCCTTTGCTCAAGGGTATACATATTGTGCTCTGTTAATCTGTCCTCATATGTCTTCTGATGCAGTCCCTGCACCATTTTGGTTGCCCTTCTCTGGACTGCCTCAATTTGGTTAATGTACTTGTGAAGGTGTGGCCTCCAGTACTGCATATATTACTCCAGATGGGGCCTAACCAGTGTCTTGTAAAGAGGGATTATTACCTCCCTCTTACGACTTGTGATACCCCTACTAATACACCCTAACATCCCCCAAGCCTTACCTACTACTTTAGAGGTCTGCTTGGATGATTTCAGGTCATCAGTGATGATGATGCCCAAGTCTCTTTCTTCCTTTGTGACTGCCAGCAACTCCCCTCCCAGCCTATAGGTGGCTTCAGGGTTTCTCTTCTCTATGTGCATGATCTTGCACTTTTTTGCATTAAATCCCAGTTGCCACTCTTCTGACCGTTTTGCTAATTTATCCAGATCTCTTCTCATTTTGCCCACCCCATCTGGATCATCTACTCTGTTGCAGATCTTGGTGACATCTGCAAACAGACAAGCCTTACCCTCTAGTCCATCTGCAATGTCACTGATGAAGATATTGAAGAGGACTGGCCCCAGGATTGATCCCTGAGGTACCCCACTTGTGACTTGCATCTCTTCTGACTGTATTCCATTTACCACCACTCTCTGTTTCTGCCCGTCAACCAGTTTGCCACCCAGTTGACCAACTTCTGACCCACCCTGAGCCTGCCCAGCTTATTTATCAATCTTCTATGTGAAACAGTGTTGAAAGCTTTGCTGAAGTCAAGGTAGGTGACATCAACTGCTCCCCCTTGGTCCACCACTCTAGTTACCCAGTCAAAGAAATCTATGAGACTAGTTTGACAGGACCTTCCTTTTGTAAACCCATGGCTCTCTTGGATCCTGTGCCCCTATGGATTCCAGGTGTTGCACTATCCTTTCCTTAAGGAGTGCCTCCATAATCTTGCCCACTACCAAGGTAAGACTGACTGGTCTGTAGTTCCCTGTCTCCTCCCTGCTACCACTCTTGTGGAGCGGGATCACATGAGCCCTTCTCCAGTCTTCTGTGGCCTCTCCTGTGCTCAGAGACTCACTAAACAGTTCTGCTAATGGCTCTGCTAGTTCCACCCTTAGCTCCTTAAGTACCCTGGGATGTATGCCATCAGGTCCCATTGCCTTGTCCACCCTGAGCTTAGCGAGCTCTTGTAGGACCCTTTCTTTTGTGAAGGGAGTAGTGCTCACCTCCTTCCCCGCTGTGTCCATGGTGCTGAGCTGTGGGCCCTGCCCTACCTTCTCTTCAGTAAATACTGAGCAAAAGTATATATTTAGGATAGATGCTTTGCAGGGTCCTCCTCCTCACATGCCCCTTTTCTCCTTTAAGCTTAGCAATACCCCTGGACTTTTTCCTTTCACTAATGTGTCTATAGAAAGTCTTGTCACCTTCTTTTACTGTTCATGCCAGTGCTTCCTCAGTTTGAGACTTTGCCTGCCTTACTGCTCTTCCCTGCTTCCCTTAGGGCAGTTTGGTATGCCTCCCTATCTTCATCCCGCTGTGTTCCCTTATATTTCCTGAAGGCTAGCCTTTTGGCTCTGACCTTTTCTGCTACTGTATTTGAGAACCAAAGTGGTTTCCTTCTTCTTTTGCACTTCCTTTTCTGTCTAACACAATGGGATGTTGATTCAAGTATATTGAATCCTTAATGCTTTCCCACTTTGCCTGTTCCCCCTCACCAGTGTTTCTTTTTGCCAGGGCTAGCTTAATTCTGTTGGCCATCTTAACAAAGTCAGCTCCTCTGAAGTCCCATATTTTTGCCTTGGAATGGGACGATTTAGATGTAGTGGCCACATTGAACCATACCATGTAATGGTCACTGGCCCCCAGGTGACCCTCTACTTGGAGATCTGTGATTCATTCCGTTAGTCAGTACCAGATCTAGGATAGCCCTGTCTCTTGTGGGTTGTTATACCAGTTGCCCCCCCCAGGGAATCCACCATGTGTCTAGTTCTGGCTGATGTTCCTGCTGGTATTGACCAATCTGTATCCGGCATGTTGAAGTCTCCCATTATCAGAACCTCCCCTTTAGCTGTCATGCTTTGTATATCTTCTAACAGTAATATGTCTATGTCCTCCTCCTGGTCTGGGGGCCCGTAAACAACCTCAGTTCTTATGGCTGTCCCATTTCCTGTTTCCAGGGTGACCCACAGTTCTTCTGGCTCCTTATGTGTATTCTGAATTTCTGTAGCTTTGATATTTTCATTGACATCCAGGGCCACTCCCCCTTTTGCACCTCAGTCTCTTCTGAACAGTACATAGCCAGGTACTGAAGTCTCCCAAGTGTGGTTACTGGTAAACTACGTCTCATTAATTGCGACTATGTCCAGTTTAGCCTCTGACATTATTGCCTGCAGGTCTGGGATCTTATTTCCCAAGCTGTGAACATTTGTGTACATGATTTTCCATTGGCCAGATTTCAGTGTGTTAGTTGTTGGGTGAGGTTTGGCATTTCCCCTGTGCATCGTATGGGGAGACAGACCTTTTTTCTTACCTGCTGATGTAAAAGAACTGCAAACATGCTGGAATTGGTGTGATAAGTAACACAAGTTGTCTCAGTAATCATTTGATAAAGCCCCAAATCAGCAATTAAATTTCTAACATCTAAGACTCGTTAGATTCCCAATTTAGAAAAAATCACCTACAATTAGCCTCTCTCTCATTTGTTGGCAGGTGACCCCAGCCAGAGAAAAGAACTCCAAACCAACTATAGTTACCAGGCGGAATATATACATCACTAATAGTAATGAACTTGTTTCCACCTAGTCCAGCGTCAATAGACAATGATTCATAGGGAAAGGGCCATCTAATATTACTGGATATTGTGACAATTTTAAATGCTCAGTTACATGGAACAAACAACCCTCTCCCCTGTTACCCACTCTGTCCTTTTTTTTTTTAACCAGGAGAGACACACTAAGCTAGAAGCTTGTTTACAGGTGCGACCTGGGAGCACAAGCAAGTTAAGTGACTTGCTCAGGGTCACACAGTATGCAAGTGGGGGTTGTGAGATTCAAACCCAGGTCTCCAGGTTTGTAGCTCAGAGCCTTAAACCACTGCGTTATACTGCCTGCTTCTTATTACAGTATATCCATATATAACATATAACATATAACAGAAAACAAAACAAAGCCAGCTATGTACAGTATGAGGACAGGGGGAAGCAAGAATGGATTAGGAATACTACAATATTTCCTTTCTCCATTACTATTTTAGCCTTATTTACCCAATTATTCAGGACACACTTTTACAGGGTTCTTTTTTTTCAATTATGAAATACATGGTTAAAATCCTTAAACCTGTTGGCTAAGACCACATTCAGTCAGAATGGCATCTCAGTGCATAATCCCAGTAAATTAAAGTAGCTGTTCATGCATCAAATCATGAAGCAAGTCATGCTTCAAATCAGCAAGTTAGGTCATGTCATCAGCCAAAACATATTATAAAATATTTGTATAATTAACTTTTAAATGTTTTATTATTTCAAAAATCAATCCATTTCATAATCACAGTAGTGTAATGCACGGCAGGTGTGCAATTTCATAGGATGTCATCCCTTCCCAGATGGTTGAAGTCACTCAGACTACAGCTTCATGCCTCACAATGCATCAGAGGTGTGACAATACCCCATATTATACAACACCAGTAGTGATAAATTTCCCCTGATACATTTGTTAATCATGAACTAACCTTCAAATAAACGTTTATCTAGAGGTTAGGTATGTCACAATCACCTTCCTTGACATTTGCGCAGAACTCCTCAAACCTAAACCAGTCAGAGAACAGCTGACAGACCTATTCAGAACTGAAGCCTTCAGTTCAAATCACAGAAAAATCTTCACACAAAAATGTGATTTAAAAAGTTACAGCTGTTAAACTGATGTGTAAGTTAAGTACATAATGGCCTGACTCAAAATATACAATTTATCGCCACTTGTGAGGGAGCTAGACATCTGTAGCTCATGCATAGCTTCACCACACTTGAGTTATGGTCTTGCTCCCTCATACGTGGAGATAAATTGCATATTTTGAGTAATGCCATTGTGTATCCCATAATATTGCACACCTAGTTCGTATTATTAGTTATTCAGTCAATCAATCAAAAATGTTTATTCAGGTTAGAAAATGAATATCTACTGAGCAAGGCTAAATTACAATGGTGTCCAGTTTGTGCAAAGTTTAGGAAGTATAACAAGATTACCATAAATACAAGGTTACAGCATATTACATTGAAACAATAGTAAAAAATCAACAATTTGTATTGTTTGCTTAGTACATTCCAGTGGTATACCGTGATGTGCACGACCATGATTGAGTGACCCGAAAGGACTTTATAGCGTAGATGTAAGGCTTACCATCACAAGGGGTATGTTGCTCTGTCTTCTGGACTACTACACATGGCACAGTGGCTACTGGGCAGCTACAGTGACTGGATGGGGTTGGTTGGTGACCATAGCGATAGGAAGTCGCTACAGGCACACGCATGGTGGGGAGCGAGCACACTCGGCGAGGGTGGAAGGATTTTGAGGGTGGCACTGTGGTAGGTTGCTAAGCTGGTCCCGTGGTGTAGCGTGTTGGCTCGTGGCTTGGGTGCTGGGTTTGGATCCAGGCGCAGGTTTGTTTTTGAGGTGCCTGGCTCAAATTTAATTTTTTTACGTTTTCCTTCCCCTGACATGCACCCCCATGGAGTTGAGAATCCTTAAGTAGGGGGGGTGCGTGGAGCACATCCCCCCGCATAAACATAAAAAATGCAAGTCCCCATCACTGTTTCTTTGTGCACCGTGGGAGTCAGAGTGCCAAAACTGATTTTCGGTGCTCTAACTTCGCTATAATGGCGGTCGCCCTTTGGCGGTCACCGTTATCACATATAACCCATTCCAGCAATTCATGATCACTTTCAAGGCAGAGGCTCTGCTTTACCACCACAACAAAGTTTGGGGATACTAGCATTAGAGTGAAACCAGAAATTTAATGGATCCAACCCACGGAAATAACTCAGGTGGTCTGCACTGGGGGGGGGCTACTTCTAAATCTCAGGGTGTCTTGAATGGGGTACCCTCAAGGATTTATCCTGTGGCCCATTCTTTTCTCCATATTTATTATTCCCTAAACCTTGTAAGGAATGTCACATGCTTCTTATGCAGACGATGTGAAACTTTGCCACAGTGTTAAGACCTGTGACGAAATCTTCTCATCCTCACAGGTGAATTTGGCACCACCAGAGGTGTTTCTTAACAAGTAGACTGTTAGTTAATGCCAAAAAGACCAAAGCATTGCTATTTTGGTTGAAGCCTAGGTTTGGAAAATTGGCAGCAAGAACTCACCCATTTAGTATTCTGTCATCTGATATGAACCCCCCCAAGTTAGTTATATCCTTTAAGTAACTGGGAGTCACACCTGATCCCTTCCTGACCTTCTTGGAGAACATTGTTTACATGGTTAAATGTATTAACCAGAAACTGGGACTTGGCTTCATGCTGAAGGACTTTATGGCTATAGGCGTAAGGCTTGCCATCACAAGGGTATGTTGCTCTGCCATCTGGACTACTGTTCCTCAAGATTCACACACAAACTTGCAACTCCAGTCTATCTGGGCTTGACAGAGTTTATAATAACATAGGTTTGCATTAATCGCCCCTTACTCCATTCACCATCGCACTCTTTACCAACTCCTCAGTTGGTTCTCCATGCAAGCCCATCATGAATACCTACTAGGACATCTTATGGGGGGAAGGGGCAAGGGGAAATTGTTTAACCAGGAAAAGCACGCTAAAACTTTATTCCAGGTGTGACCTGGGAGCACAAGGAAGTAAAGTGACTTGGTTAGGGTCACACAGTATGCATGTGGGAACTGTGGGATTCAAGCCCAGGTCTCCAGGATTGCAGGTCAAAGCCCTAAACCACTGCAGTATACTGCCTCCTAAGTAAGTCAAGTCCCTTCAGGATGCAGAGCCTACCCCACTAAATTAATTCCTCAAACCTAAACTGTGCCACCAGAACCTCAGTTCATCCTCTCGGCTGCTTTTTGAGAATCCCCAGTTCCCCACCATTATGGGACAAATGGCCTTCTCTGTTGCTGCCCCGTCACTGGAACAACCTGCTTATCTCCTTCACTCACTAGCAACTAATTCCTATTCAAATCTCACTAAAGAGCTGCCCTCTGGGTCAATTTGACCTGCAGATGCTCTCTTGAATTTGGATTCATGGTATGGGTTTATGAACATGCATGTGTATGATTTTTGATCTTTGATGTTACTTTTTGGTGCATTTGTATCTACTGTAAATTGTATTTATTTTTTTGTGTTTAATGCTTGGTTTTCACTTTTCACTATGGTCACCATTTGTATCATAATGTTAACTGCTTCTTGTCCCGTATATACTTTTTGTCATACCCATTTCATTGGCATCTGTATGGCCCGAGTTGTGCCTGAAAAGAGTTCCTGGGACCAGTACACCCACCTGGTGAAAAAAAAAATCCATCAATAAATAAATAAAGCTGAGGAAGTACGCCCCATACAGGGAGGGTCTCCATACTATTAGTAAGGATTTCCAGATCTGCTGGGCAAAAAAGGCAATGACAGTTCTGTCTTCGTTGCCTTTATCATCCAGATATCAGCATGATAACCCAGCTGAGGGTTTCAGGTCAGCACTTTATAATTTGGGTTTATCATACAGGAAATGTAGTTAGGGACTTTTTAACCATCACATTTGTGCATTCGCTTTTATGTATGGAAGAGCAAGCAATATTTAAGATAGAGTCAACTAAGTCTTCGATAAAGGAGATAGTGGTGGACATCTCTGGGGGCAGAAAGAATAAAATGAGCCAATGTATTATACACAACATCCAGATTCCTTAAAGCAGTAGTGGAATTGAAAATGTTTTTCCAAAAAAGCTAGTTTCAGGTACAGTTCACTGAAATATTGTCATACTTTTCAAATCTACTTTTGTGGGTACTTCTTATACTGTGAACCTTCAGTTTTTTTTTCCTTGATCATAACCCATGCTACATTAACAATGCTATTTTTCAATGTAAAATGTGGTGCCCAACATTTTTTCTTGAGAAAAAAACTCAATTTCCACATTTATAAAATACACATATTTTTGTTCACTCTAGAAGATCACCCAATTTTCTGTCGTACATGGAGGAACAAAGGCATTTTCTTTCTTGGAGATATCTTGGACCAGAATTCATTCACTCTTAGACCATTCTCAGACTTGCAGGTCACATGGAAACTTCCTAAACAGGACTTCTGGAAGCTTTTACAAATTTGGGCAGCTTATAACTCTCTCTCTAGTTTAGTGTATAGGCATACTGTTCTAAACCCATACATCTCACACTGGACTAATTTATCAGTAACATTAAATAGCTCCATTTACAAAGACATTATTGATAATCTACCTGATCAGTCTATACAGGCCAAATATCAATGGAGTACTCTTCTTAACCACAATATTTCAGACGAACAATGGAGTAATTGTTGGCGTATTGCACATAATACCTTTAAAGATGCCTGTAGTTCTTTAATACAAACTAAAATCCTACATCTTTGGTATAGAACCCCCTCGGTGCTTCAACAGATGGGCCTATTAAATAATAATAATTGCTGGTGCTGCAATTTGGCCAATGAGGATCTACTTCATATCTTGTGGTGCTGTGCTCCCATTAATAAGCTCTGGCATAAAGTCAGTTTACTTGCCTCCAGAATAACAGGACAAAATCTACCTTTTGACCCAAAGCTATTCCTTCTAGGCATCCTTATCCCCAATAGCTCTCTCCTCTCGATGCACATTTTAGATGGCTAATCAATCTTTCTTCTGGTCAAACGTCTGATTCTTATGAAATGGAAATCAACTCTGTGCCTTCTCTTTCAGATGTTCTTCAACGCTCTCTCAGTATGCCTCCATAGACCGATTATCTCATGTTATTCATAACTGACTCACTGTATATGACAGATGTTGACAGGATTACTTCAAGTACATTGAACCTAGTTCTTCTGGACACTAATTCTTGGGATATTTAGCCCTCCTTTTATTTTGTCTCAGATTAGGTTTTTCAAAACTTTTGTGCACAGATTTCTCCTCTTTTTCCCTTCTTCCTGTTTTCCCCTCTCCCTTCCTTTTCTTTGCTTATTTTCTCTTCTTTCTTTCCTGCATATTTTTCTCTTATCTTCACCTCTGCATTACTGAACATTGTTCATATTACCACATTTATCACTTTTGCAATTTACTGAATGCCTTGCCATAGCCTGCCCTAGCATGCATTTCGTATACATGGTTGCTATTTGTGATCCTATAATACCCTGTTGATTGTAACCCTTCTGCTCTCCACTTACATCCTGTCAGGTTTCTGTTTTATTATCAATACATGTATATAAGGCTTCTCCAATACATTTTCCTTAAATACTGTGTTTTGTTAAGTGATATTTTGTACCTTCACGGAGGAAAGTCTTCTACTGTATTAGATGTGCTTTCTTTTATACTTGAATTTCAATAAAAAGATACAGTGAAAAAAAAATACTCATATTTTGGTGGAACTAGAAAATTTTACCACCAAATCAAACTGAAAGATGCTTGGAATCTTTTATAGAGAAAAATGTAGGGTAATTTGTTGCACAATTTTGTTGCACTGCTGCTTTAAGTAAATTTCAGTAGCATTAGCAAATAATCACGATAGTTGAAGAAGTAGAATGACAAGAGTATTTACTATTTTTAGACTGGTTTCCAGATCAAAACAGTCCTGAAGCCTGAACAGAGCATCTAGTCTGGGGCCTAGTTTACTGACTGGCTGCTGCATATGGGCCTCCCCTTTAAGACTGATATGCAACCAGATGGCTAGGTAATTGTGGCTAGAGTCTGGCTGAAGCTGCTTGTTATCAAGTGTGACAATATTTAAGGCTTGTGTATTCACATAATCTGGCAAAGAGCACAACCTGTGTCTTCTTGGGGTTCAGCATTTGCATATTTTTAATAAAGTAACTCTGGAGTCTATCAAAGTCAGACTAAAGGGTTTTTTGGACAAAGGTGAGTTCTTTACTAATATAAATATAGAACTGTATTCTTGTCATTGCTTCACTCCATCCGAAAGGGTAATTCTTATTACAGTGTGATATAAAACTGCAACAAGAGTGCAAAAAGGTAAGTAAACTTAAGAAAGGTGCTTTATGAATAGCAAGATAGCATGCAACGTTTAAAGGTGTGTTTAGCATTACCCAGTACAGAGAGCCCTGATGGAACATGGGGCTCTGAAGTGATCCAGAACAAGATTTAGCTTCCAGGGTGCAAAAGGCAGCCTAATGTGTGGAGATGCAAGTCGGACTGCTACACAAGTCTAACAACATCAGGGTGATCTCCAATCTTGCTTATTCCTGGCAGGGGACGGTAATGGCTGAGATTGCTGAGGTCTGTACTTTGTACTGTGAGGGAAGCAGGGCTTAGTTCTTTTCCCTCCCCATCAATAAAGAAGTCCAATATGAGTGGAAGTTCTGCTACAGACAGAGAAGTCCCTTTTTTGATACACCATCTCTTACAGATTAACCAGTGTCTTTGGTATATGCAGTTAGTGTACTGCCTTCATGACTGCAGTAGGCATTCCACCACCCTTGGATGGTAGCCTAGTGCTATCAATCTGTCCCTCTCAGAGCGAGTCTGCCAGTTTGAAGACTGATGTGTTGTACTGAAAGAATGTTCTCTGGTTCAGAAGATCGCCCATGCAGGGAGGCGAAGAGGTATATCCATTGACATCATAGTATAAGGGGTATTGAGATCTCGCCGGCCAGGCTGGGGCCACCAGTACTACCATCTATCTTGTGGATCAGAACTTGTGCATTACTTTGGAATCAGTGGCATGGGAGGAAAGATATAAGCTCTGCCAAAGTCCCATGTTGCCAGCAGTATGTCCACTTCCTGAGCCATTTGATCTTGAAATCAAGAGCGGTAGCATGGGGCTACTTGTTCTTGTTGGATGCCATGAGATCCACTTACAGGGGTCCACACCTGTGACTGATCATGACCTGGAATGCTGCGGTGAGTTTCCATTCTGCTTGACTTAGAATCTCCCTGCTGAGCTAGTCATCTTGGGTGTTTGAATTCCCAGCCACATACGTAGCTGATATGATCTATAGGTTCTGTTCCACTCACCTGAGCACCCTCATTGATTTCCATATCATTGATCAGCTGTACATTACCCCCCTGTTTGTTGAGGTACACCACCATCGTTTGATTGTCTACCTGGGCCATGATAAATTGTCCCATGAGTGCAAGGACAAAGAACTGTAGGGCATGCTGTACTGCAGCCATCTTCAGCACATTGATGAGTAGTTCAGTTTCTGCAGGTGACCAGAGACCTTGCACAACACTTTACATATTGCATCCCTGGAGACTGGCAACTGTGGTCACAGTCTTGGAGTATTGCTGATTCAGAGCTGTGCCTCTCTGTAAATTTGACTTCTTGGACCACCATGTCATGTTTAAGGTAATCTTGTTTGGCAGATTTATCCTGCAGCAGAAGTTCAGAGATGATTGATCCCAAGTGTTTAAAATATACCTCTGAATCAGTCTCGTGTGCAGCCTGACCCATGGTACTGTGTCCATCATGGCAGCCATGAGTCATATAAGTTGTAGGTAGTTTCACACCAGCCTGTTCGGATGTTGTTTGATTTTGGTAACATGGAAAATCAGACTGATTATTTGATTGATCCAAGGCGTGAGATGCAGTTTGTTGGTGTTAGCTGGCTCATCTACTAGTTTAGCACCCACCCATGTTGCTGGTATTGTACAGCTAGATCCATGCTCTGCTGTGCCTGTTCTCGTGTTCTGGCTCTGATGACCCTGTTATCTAGATAGAGGCTGACATGCACCCCCTTCTTGTGATGAGCCGCTCCCAGAACCACTAGTGTCTTGGTGAAGACTCTGGGTGTAAATGTCAAGCCAAATGGTAGGCAGTTGTGTTAAAGTTGTTGTCCCCTATTACAAATCTCAGATATGTGTGATGTGAGTGACTTATTGGGATGTGTAGTGATGTGTACTTGAGGTCTATGGATATCGGAAGTCCCTGGATTAATGGCTAAAGGTGGATCAAAGTGTCTACATAATTAACTTTTCATAAGTCACAAATTGGTTTAGATCTTTGAGGTCCAGTATTGGATACATCCCCTGACTTACTGGGGGCACAGTGTGTAAAAATCAATGGCACACTCTCGATACCCCATTCCATTCTCACAAGGTCCCTCAAGCTCCATCCTGGGCCCTTCTCTTCTTGCTCTATCTGAAACACCACTCCCAGTGCATGCCCTGGCAAAATTCTACTATACAGATGGCTGTCCTTTTTGCCACCACCGACAATCCGTCTCCCTCCAGGACACCCTACAGCAGTCTTTCAACAGTGCGAGCTTGGTTAAGGAGTGCAGACTTCGTCATCAATCTTAAAAAGACCAAAGCTATGCTCTTTTCCCACCCCCAAAACAAACTAGCAACCACCCACTCTATATCCTGCAAGTCAATCAGCCACTGGAACAAGTCTGCTCTACAAATACCTTGGGGTTACCTTCGACTCAGCCCTCACATTTCACAACCACATCGATGCCTAACATCACGCCACTAACACACAGCATGGCATCCTCTTCCGCCATAGAACCTGCCCCCAAATGCACTCCCGCTCGCTGTTACATCATCCGTTTTGTCCCTTGTAGACTATGATCTCCAGTCTATAGTGCTGCCTGACACCACTACTCAAAAAATTCAGCAACCCTGAATAAAAGCCTGCAGATTGATTACTGGTGCCCCAGGGCTCACACACACCTGTCAGCTGTATTCGAGGGCTAAACTTCTTATCCTGGATGAACGGCTCCGATATCAAACCTGTCTCCTCACAAAAAAACCTACTCAGGCTCTCCCCTGAATGGCAGCATCCATCCACCAGAGCCCTCCCACTATTACAACACGGTCATCCAACAAGACCACTCTAATGGTCCCCAGATCAAGAACCAGCCATGGCCAGAGGTCCTTCTGCTATAGAGCCCCAACCTGGTTTAACTCTCTCCCTGCCCCCATCACAATGCCACCACCATCTCCAAGTTCAAAACCACCCTTCAAAACCACATCGTCAACACTGCGTAACTGCTCCTGTCTCTGATAGTAGCCTCCACCTCTACTTCTCATGGCAAAACCCTCCGGCGACTCTCACCCTAGCCATCCCAGCACCACTTCCTGTACACCGTGTACATGTCTAACCTGACCAGTGTCAGCTGTTTCAGTGTTTACCTATTAGGATTGCTCACTTTGATACCAACTTGTGTAACACCTGTTCTCAATTACATGTACCCTGTAACCTAAATGTATTTGTCTGACCACAGTGTGACGTGGTGCCTCTGTTGAATGCCTATTGTTTTGCAAACCTATGCTATGTAACCAAAAACACTATATATGTCTTTATGTGAAAAGTACCTTTGAAACGAACCTCTGGCTCAAAGGTTGTAAACTGATTTTACAAATAAATAAAAATAAATAAATAAAAGCGTCATGTGAAGCTATTGGATGGAATGAATTGACAGCTGCTTTTCTTAATATAGCTGCACACTTGAGCCGACTTAGACTGGGTAGTCTATTTCTGTTGGCACATTCGTATGTCTGTAGTTGCCTAAATATTCCTATATGGGACTGCATTCTTAACGTTATGATCATCATGTGTGTACATGATTTATTGTAATTTTGTATGGCAAAAACTAGTGTAGAAAAAGTGCCCTTTTCACTCTCATAAGTGCCCCTCTGAGCCTCCGCCCCCTCAGTTTTTACTATCTTCTGGCACCTATGACCCTCACCTACTCCCAACCGATTTTTCTAGGAACAGAAACATCTGATATGTGTTTTGCTTCTGAAGCTTCTGAAATATCTCTTCAGTCACAAAAATGCTGAAAGCAAATGTCGACAGAAATGTAGTGTAGATTGGCAATCCCAATGTCACAATCATGGAGTAGACTGACAAGTGGCAAATTATAATAATACTGTATGCTGCTCAAATTATAGGACACGTTTTGCATTCCTGAGATATGTTTAAATGACAGGAAGCTGATGCTAACCATCCCAAGGATGGCAGACAAGGTGAGGTGGTGCTGGTTGGAGACCTCAATATTCCAGACCTGGACTGGAGCCTCCAGCAGCAACATCAACCAAGAGTAGAGTTATCCTGGACTCCCTTCAAGATGCCTTCCCCAAACAACTGGTCTTGGAACCAACTCGGCAAAAAACAATACTGGACCTTGTGCTCACAAAGGGACAGTGTGATGGGGATAACAGTGGGGAAGCACCTGGGGAACAATGACCAACAGTCACTGTGGTTTGACATCACAGAAGGAGCAGAACCACACTGCACAAAAACAGGCATCCTGGATTTTAGGGGGGAAGACTTTGGAAAAATGGGGAGATGCTTGAATGAGGCATTAATGGGAATGGGGTGGGAATCAGGGGTTGAGGAACAGTGGGCAATATTTAAAACAGGGATTACAAGAGCAACAGAATTATGCATTAAGCAGATTAGCAAGGAGAAAAGGAAGAAGAGGCCATTATGGTTTTCCAAGGAGGTAATGAAGAAAGTGAAAGCCAAATGACTGCATTCAAGCAATACAAAAAAGCACGTGGCAGAAGGGATAAGGAAAAATACGGAGAGAACAAAGGGAGGCAGAGAGGTCAATAAGGAAGCCAAAGCTCAGACAGAAGAGTGCATTGCAAAATCAGTGGGTAGAGGGGACAAAACCTTTACACGTACGTAAGTGAAAAAGTAAGGCAAAAGGAGGATAGTGAGACTGAAGGGGAGGATTGGGGCTGCAAGGAGGATGACAACAGTAAAGCTCACTTATAACATGGGCACATAGGTTTCTATAAGTTGGATTGGTTAACAGTCATCAGGTGACCATTCATTAATTTATGTTAAATGAATAGTATGTGTTTCTGAGAACTGTCTGCAGCGTGAAGAGTCAGACAGCCACACTGATATTCACAGGATTCTCATTCCACAGCAGCAGCCATTTATTCATCTTGCTAAGCGATGATCCCACAGTTTCTGCTGTAAGCACATTGTGCAGTGAAAATGTTGTAGTGGTGTCAGAGAAACACATCCTAGTGCCTTTTTGTGGGGAAGTGCATAATCTCCCTCCCACCCACCTGGTGGACACAGTACTATTGGGCGTTATGTGAAAAAGTACAAGTGAAGCTGTGACAGTAAAGTATGTCCTTCCTGGGCAAATGTACAGGAAGTTAAAATGCCAGAATGTCCCGGTGTGTTGCACTGATGTACATACCTCACAGAGACAAAAGCGCCGTACACAGTATTGAGTGCTCCCTCCCTGATCTCAACCCCATTGGTTACAGTGGCAGATCCTTCCCCCATGCACTGCTACTCTCAGTAGTTGTGTCATATGCTCTGCGCAGTTGCCAGTAACAGGATACCTCCAAACCACTGTAAGAATAGGTTCTGTTACTGCTTCCATTCCATTCAGTAATCCTCCGAGGTACCGCAGCATCAGAGAGAGAGAGAGAGAGACACACACACACAGCAAGTGAGTGATTGAACCAACAATTCTTTGTCTGTGTCTGTGTCTGTGTCTGTGTCTGTGTCTCAATTGTAACAGCCCTCCTAATACTCCCACTCACCTGAGCTGCCCCAGTGGTCTCAGGGACTCAGCAGTACCTCCCTGAGGAGCCAGGCCTGAGTCCTTGCTGGTAGTTTCTGTGGTGCCTTGGTGCCTCCACCTGGGGCTCCTGTGTTGCCTCCTGTGGGTAGAACAGGTTAGCAAGTTTCCCAGTATAAGTAAGGTTGCCCTTTAATGACTGCCCATGAGGACCCCCAGATCCACAATCCTTCCCCACAGTGGTTTTACACACACAGCAGATGGAAACAGATGAACAATAACTAACCAGTTTATTACCACGCTAATACAAAGGAGGTGGGGGCTATTTCTCTCAAACCTCTAGGTTACAAAACATTCCCTTATCCCCACTCCCCCCTTCCCCTTGGTGCACACAGACCAGTCACCATTGGTGGGTACCTCATGGTCCCTTAGTCTGCAGGCCTGCTGTATACCATTGGGGCCCTTACACAATTGCACAAGTTTCAAGAAAGATGATAAAACTGGTGTAGAGGGCGGTTCCCTCCTGACCCTCCTGACAGAGAAAACAAAGGTCTCCCCTGAGTTGCAGCTCAGGGTACTTACAGTGCCCAAAGAGGGCAATCACCCTCACAGTCCACAGCACGTTGTTTCACATGAGTAGGTGGCATAGTTCTTCACCTGCCCGGCCTTTCAAGTTTTGCCTGCAGGTCTTTCTATATGGCTTTCACCAGGAAGGCCTGTTCATCCTTCTTTCCATGGTTCCACTGATTTTTGCAATGGGGGGGCACAGCAGTTCGACTCCCCGGTGCCTTTTTAACACTAACCCCACTTCCCCAGCTTCTCCTCTGGCAGGAAACTCTGCCCCTGATGCAGCAGCCTTCCAAACGCCCCAGGCTGGAGGTCGTGGTACCCTCAGGCCAAACAATCTGCCCCAGTACCTTCGAGCAACCAACCTGAGGGGCCCTCCTGCACAGCCCAAGTGGCTGTCTGGCTCCTTCCTGTTCCTGCTGCCTGAAAGGGGGAGAGAGGAGGTGGAGAGGGATGCAGCCCAAGAGGCTTTGCCAGGCAAACAACCAAAATAGCCCTCCAGGTTCCTTTGGGGGACCTGGGATTCCCCTTCATCCTGCTCCTTCTCCCTGCTCTCCCTCCTCTCTCAGTCTCTCCCCTTTATTCCACTCCTATTTTTGTGCCAGTGCCAGCCTTTTAAACCCTCAGCCCCACTCTTCCCTTATTGGCCACTGTATCCCAGGTAACTTACCAGCTGCTCTTAGTGTCCTGGCAGCACGGGGGTTGCCATCTTGTACTGCCCTCCTGGTTGGAAATTTTGGGGCCCCAGGTTGGAGCCAGGCGAGCCGGCATCGGGACTCTGTGAGGGGTCTCCAGGTGTGAGTACCACCCAGAACAGCCAAGGAGAAGGGACAGAGGAGCCCCCTCCCACCTTACGTAAGCTGGGCTGGGGGGGCTTACACCATAATTTGTTTTCTCTGTGTCTGATGTGCAGTACTGTGGCCATTGACCCATTCACCCTGTCAGCTGATGTGTCGAACTCGCTGTCTGCACAGTGACAGTGCCTAGTTCACCAGAATCAGACCACAGAGAAAAATACTCATGAAACAATGCATGAAAGTCAAAAGTAAGTAGGCGCAAGCAGTACAGAACTCCTAAAACAGTACCTATAAATTGTACTATATACAAATACAGGCACAGTGTGGCACAGTGAGGGAGAGACATACAGACAGAGCAGAAATGCATGTGTGTAAAATCAGACTGTAGTGTTAAATAAAACTATACCAATATGCAGTGTGAACACAGAATAACAATATACAAATCTACAACCCTGTGTCTTTTCACGTAACAATAAGAAGCTGCACTGCTCCTTGATTTTCTTATGTGTGCCTATTTACCACAAAGTTGTCTGTGTTGAACTATTTTTACTGTGGCACAACACAGAAAACATTGGTTCCATGGCCATAGATAGTGGAGGAACACTAAGTAGTTCACACATGTTTTCTGTGTTATAAGAAACATTTTTGACTGTATGTCTCCAAATGTGGTCCATGTTATAAGCGCAATAACCCACTCCAGCATGTGCAGTTATTGGGGATTAATCATACCCTAGGTGCTGTGAGGACACTTAGCCTGTGGCCTTATGCCTCACAATGCACCTGGGGTGTTGATTAATCCCCAATAATCACACACCCTGTCATGGGTTGTGCTTACATATTGAACAGGTATTTCTGCTCAGTCTTTATGGAGGAAGATGAGGTAATGGGCCTGAAGGGAGTACAAAGGAGTGGGAATGGCACAGAAATGGACACAAGTCCCTTTACATGAGAAAGTGTCCTGAAGGAACTGGAAGGATTAAGAATTGATAAAGCAATGGGGCCAGATGGGTTGCTCCCCAGGGTCCTACAAAAATTAAGAGAGGTGGTGGTTGAACCTCTGGCAATCCTGTTTAGCCAGCCACTGGAAACAGGGGAGGTACCCAAAGACTGGAGGGTAGCAGATGTATTTCCCTTATACAAAAGCAGGAACAAAGAGGAAGCAGAGAACTACAGACCAGTCAGCCTCACCTCAGTAGTGAGGAAGATCATGGAAGCATTACTGAAGGAGAGATTGGTGGAACATCTGATTGGCAATGGACTACAGGACCCACGGCAGCGTGGTTTCACCAGAGGGAGGTCATGTCACACCAAACTCATTGAATTTTCTAACTGGGTGACAAGGGAGGTGGATCAGGGGAGGGCAGTGGATGTGGCCTATCTGGACTTCAGCAAGGCCTTTGACACCGTGCCACACAGAAGGCTATTAAATAAACTAGGGAATATGGGAGTGGACAGGACAGTAGTGTGGTGGGTAGGTAACTGGCTGGGTGGCAGGACACAGAGTGGTAGTAAATGGCTGTCACTCCACAGAGGGAAGAGTGACCAGTGGGGTACCACAGGGATCAGTGATGGGACCGGTCCTATTCAACATCTTCATCAGTGAGGTTGTGAAGGACTTAGAAGGTAGAATTTCCCTGTTCGCTGATGACACAAAGCTCTGCAACAGAGTGGACATACCAGGGGGTGTAGACAGAATGAGGAGGGACATTCAGAAACCTGAAGAATTGTCAGGTGTTTGGCAATTGAAATTTAGTGCAAAGAAGTGCAAGATAATGCATATCAGGCACAAAACCCTGGAACAAACATATAATTTGGGGGTGAAGATACAGCATGCACCAAGCAGGAAAGAGATCTTGGGGTTATCATCTCTGATGACCTCAAGGCAGGGAAACAGTGTGACAAGGCAGCAGGTAAAGCAAATAGGATGCTGGGATGCAAGGCAGTGGCATCACTGGCAGGAAAAGGGAGATCATAATTCACTATACAAGACACTAGTGAGGCCCCACCTTGAGTACAGTGTACAGTTCTGGAGACCTTACCCACATAATGACATAGGCAGGGTAGAGAAGGTTCAGAGAAGGGCAACAAAGATGGTACATGGATTGCATCACAAGTCCTATGAGGACAGGTTGAAGGACTTGAATATGTACTCCCTGGAGGAGAGGAGGGAGAGAGGGGATATGATAGACATACAAGTATCTTACAGGGAGGAACAGAGTGCAGGAATACACTATTTTCAGTCAAATACTGTAGATGTTCCAGGACTAGAGGGCATGGGATGAAGTTGGAAGGTGGGCGATTCAGAGGATTTGTGAGGAAGTATTTCTTCACAAAACGAGTGGTGGACAAGTGGAACACCCTGCCAGAGGAAGTAGTGGGGGACTAAACAATCACAGGATTTAAGAATGCATGGGATATACATAAAGGAATTCTAGAGAACAGGGGTAAGGAGCAACAGACTTCTAGAAAAACATAAAGTGAACTTACAAGCTCAAATGGGCAGACTGGGTGGGCCATAGGCCCTTATCTGCCAACAGTGTCTATGTATCTATGTAACAGCAGAGAGCATTTAAAATCAACAAGACTTCGCAACACAACACAGGTTTGATATGTCCTCTGGAACAGTAACATTCTGTATATCCTTCTCCAGCTACACAGTAAGGGCCCACTATATCATAGGAAGCAGCTGGAGGTGGTGCGATTTCATGGTGCAGTCAAATGCCATATCGGTTCCACCACCAAAGGTTTCTGTTCCCTTTCTGTGAGGAATCAAGAAACATAGACAATGGTGGCAGAAAAAGACAAATGGTCCATGCAGTCAAATCTGATCAAATGGCAGCTACAAACCTGCTGCAATAGATAAAGTTTTTTGTAACATGGGAAAGAGAAAGGGTTGTGTCAGATTGTTTCAAGAGCATCAGATAACCAACCATACATTAATTCTCAACTAATCCACAATTACCTGAGAATTAATGTATGGCTGAGTCTGCAGCAATTGTCTTCCCCCTCTCACAATGTCCTCCACCTTGGTAACAAAAAGTAGCAATAGCAGGAGTAGCCACTATATATGTATACAAGGCATGCCGATGTGGTGAACATCATTTGGTTTATGGAACAAAAGCCACATACAAGGTCAAGGAATCTGTGGTTTGGCTGTGCAAAAGTCCATCTTTTAACAGTTTGTAAACTATAAGGTAGCATCTTGTTGGATAGTTATGAGACATAGACTAGAATTACCTGTGGTTTATTTTAATCTAGCTGGTTTCTGTTGCAGAGCCGCTGGACAGAGATGGCTTATGCTCTTATCAACACACACACTGGTACTTGTGATTCCAGCAGTATGGAACAGCTCAAATGTACTAATATCTCCCTTCGTTTTATTTTTTTCCTACCCCTGAGGCCCTGTAATTACAAACCTCTCCATATCCTCCCCAGGACCAGTCCTGGCTATCCTCGAAAGGGCTCGTGATCACTCATATGAATATCTGCAGCCTTCAACTAAGATCCATGAAGTACAAGCGTGGCTTGCCCTCTATTAACCAGATGTCCTAGCGGTCTCCGAGACCTGGCTGAAACCCCACATCCTCGAGCAAGAGGTAGCTGCCACAGGGTACATCCACTACAGAAATGACAGGATAACTAGAAGAGGGAGCAGGGTGCTCATCTATGTGAAGGACACCCTAATCTCCTCCCTATCAGCACACAGTACAGCACGTGCTCTGAGAATGAATAGATCTTAATACGGATCACCCTAGGTAGTGCTAAGCACCTTACCATTGGGTGCATATACAGCCCCCCTAAGAATGCACTCCAATCCCTAGAGACACTCACTAAAGCCCTAGCCAATGATGTCTCCTCTGAACTCCTCTTACTGGGGGACTTTAACCTAAACTGGGCCCAGGAGTCAAAGTCGACTATCAATGGCCTGTTACAAGAAGCAAATCTTGCTCTGATTATCACCGAACCCACCAGAATGAATCATAGAATGGGAAGGCACTCCACTCTTGACTGGGCTCTGGTGTCAAACCCAAAGAATATTCAGTCAGCAGGCACTATGGCCGATGCCCTGAGTGACCACTCACCAATCTTCTGTGTCTGGAAGAACAGGGCAGATAGGATCCTACCCAGAATCCTCACAACAAGAGACTATTCTAAATTCTCACCCGAGCAATATAATACCTTCCTCAGTAACACTGACTGGAGTCTGCTTCGATGCCTTCCTACCCTGGACGGCGCCGTTGCCTTCTTCCAGAAATCTCTCATGAGGGCCGCTGACCTCTTTGCTCCATTGAAGACCCATCAAGTTAAAGGCAGTTGCTACAAGTGGATCATCCTCCACTAAAGGCCCTGTTGATCTGCCATGACAAAGCCTGGAAAAAGTTCAAGGGCTCCTCACTCCCAGCTGACCTAGTGACATACAAAGCTCTTAGAAACCAAAGTAAGCATGCCGTTGAGCTTGCAAAAAGGGCATACGTCAATCACCTCCAGAAAACAAACCTAAGCAATCTGAGGTTATTCTGGTCTCACATCAACGAGCTGATAAAAGGAAAAAGCAAGGCTGCCCCAGGCCCCATTGAGGCCAATGGGCAGATACTGAATGATGGGACCCTTATTGCTGCAGCCGTCAATCGTCACTTCACATACCTAGACTCTTATAAGGCTGGGCTCCCTGTGACTAAAAATGAGTCCAACATACTGGAACTCCCTAACCTTGACCACCCATCCTTTCATCTGACATTAGGTAAAATAAGTCCCCACCCTCCTAAAGTCCCTGAAAACCAGAGAATCAGGAGGGCCTGATGGAATCCAAGCCAGACTGCTCAAGGACGGTGCCCCAGCCCTTGCAAGGCCCCTCACCTGGCTCATAAACCAGTACCTTCTAGAAGGGACTGTCCCAGAGCAGTGAAAACACGATCACGTGGTTCACATTCACAAGGGCGGACCTACGGAACCCATTGGCAACTACAGGCCCATCTCCCTGCTCTGTACCCTGGCATGAATCCAGGAAAAACTGGTGTATGGTCAACTCCAAGAATACTTAGAGGCTCACCAGCTTCTTTCCCTGGCCCAGCATGGCTTCAGAGCCAAACATGGGACAGACACCGCCCTAACAAAGTTCTCTGTGGATGTGCTTCGGTAACATGACGAAGGGTCCAACACAGGAGTGGTTTTCATCAACCTCTCCAAAGCCTTCAACTTGGTCGACCACAGACTTCTACTTCACAAGTTGTGTAACATCGGCAAGTCCTTTTCCTATACTGCCCCTTCCCTGTGGAACAACCTTCCTCTGGAGGTGTGGGATGCTCCATCAACCGCGAGCTTCTGAACAAGACTCAAGGCATTCATGCTTGCCACAAGCCAATTCCAATGCTATGTTACCTGACACTTCCCCTCATCCCTCCCACCTGAGCACATACCTCATCCTACCTAAAGCCAGGAGCCCTAATCCTTTTCTGACTGGGATCTCCTCTTAACATATGCTCTTTGCGGGTAATCTCAACCCTGGTGTTGCTCTGGCTTTCCTCCATTGTTTATAATTGTTAATCACTGTAACCTGTTATGTAATATGTCATTGCTACAAGATAACCTGCACATGTTATGACCTACTTCTGTTCTACTCATTTATATCCTATTTGTCCTGTAACTCCCGGGTCGCCCCTGAAAAAGGGACCTCCGGGGCCCAGTGGGCCAACCTGGTCATCAAAATTCAATAAATAAATAAATAAACTACTATACTACACAACTGACTAAATGTGAGAGGTAGTAATCCAGAAACTCTTTCTGCTGCAAGAATTATTGTATTATTAGTCTCCATTTTTTTCTGTATGGTCCCCCTTCCCCTACCAAATGCTGTTTGGAATTTTCAGATCCCATTGGGACAGAATTCTGTGGAATTTCTGAAAATTCCAACATATTCCTTGTAATTCTGTCAGAAAAGAATTGGTAGAATTTCACCAGCAGAATATGGATTATCATGTGAACTGCAGAATAATAGAAGAGCATTGTTCTATGTGGAAACAACTACCAGAAGTTTCACAGCCATCTCCCTCTGTTGGCCTGCCAAGGGAATTGCAGGAACAACTAACAAACCTCAACTCTCTTGTGCACTTAAATATATGCATTTCCCGTAGTGCACAGCGGCCAAATCCCAAACAGCAAAAATAGCAGAAAAACCGAGATGACTCTACAGTTCACAAAAGTAAGTCGGCCAAAATCAGCACACATTGTAAAATGTTGATCACATCTGCATGTAATCTGTAATTCAATGACTGTTCACCACAATTTTCAAAAAAAATCAGATTGTTCAGCATGTAATTTCTCCAGTCAGGTGCAACCCCCTTTCTCTTCCCCAGGGTAGGAACCTTAAAGAGACTTACTAAGCCCCATGCACCAGGTAGTTCAGTGCCTTACCTCCCAGAAATGCTTTTTATCTGTAGTTGCCCCAATAATATGGAATTGTATTTTAGTAATATCACTCATAAAATCCTCCTCACTGAAGCACAGGGACTTCCCAGTTCTAAGTTCCACCCTCGTGCCTCCCTATGCTCAGCAAACTTTCTGATGTGATCACAGGGAGAGTGTGGATACGCGCTACACTATAATCGATGGGGGACACCTTTATGATCATTTTTTTATATTATAATGGCCATTTGGCAATGAAGTGTGGGCACTGGTCAACTAGCAAGGTCCTCGTTAGTCTACCAGTGCTCACGTTTATTGCAAACAGCCATCATGATATTAAAACATGATGATAAAGGTGTCCCCATAGATTATAATGTAGCACATCCCTGCACTCCTGTGATCATGTCAGAAAGCTCGCTGAGCACAGGGCGGTCCGGGTGTATCTTAGAACAGGAAATTTCTGTGCCCCAGTGAGGAGGATTTATGAGTGATATTACTAAAATACAATTCCACATTTTTGAGACAACTATAGATAAAAAGCATTTCTGGCAGGCAAGGCACCGAGCTACGTGGTGCAAAGCTAAATATATTTAGCCTGGTGAGTCTCTTTAATATTCTCCCAGAACATTTGTAATTTTGCACTTTAAAATTACTTTTATGCAAATGTAAAAGGGAAACAGAAACATATAAAAAGAGCACCAAACGCTTTCTCTTCCCCATGTTACAGGTGAATTAATCCACTTCAGAGCATGGCTCTTCTTGGGAATTAATCCAGGGCTGGTTAATTGGAACCACTCAGCCACTCCAACACCCCCCACCCAGCTGTAGATTAATTCCCAAGTAGATCCACACTCTGTCATCGGTTAATCCTTACTTGTAACTGGAAATGCATGGATATCTGACCCGGTATCTGGACCCAGCCGGATAGCTGTCAGTTTTGTTATATCCGGCCTGGCCAGATATCTTTCTGAAAAACTGGGTCGAATAGTATCCTTTGGTGATGTGAATTTGTGCTCCACATCTGTTTTTTTTATTTGCGGTATTCTCGGTCCTTAGATGCTATGCACACAGACAGCACTGTGTGTTGTTCTAGTGATGTGGAAGCACACAGACTTTAAAGCAGGTGTGTTAAATTAATAGAATAATTGACTACTGCTTTGAGTCACAGGCTGCCAGTCATGTTAATTCCACATCACTGTGGGGAAGCTGCTGCCTAAGTTCTCCTGCCCTCGAGCTACAGTCCGCATTTATTTTGCCTTTGTCTTCTGCAAGCTGACAGTCAGGGTGGCACCGTAACTCTCGGTGGTGGGATGAAAGCAGCAGCTGAAAGAGTCAGGAATACCAGTGTTAGAGACAGTTACTGAATGAGAATGCTGCTGCCTGAAATGCTATTGTGAGACAATGCTGCATCCTGCTGGTGGCAAATTAATTAAACTGAATGCTTTGCAAACTATAGCATTGCTCAGTCAGACTGCTCTTTTAAAATGATCAATGTGCAAAATACTGGCTATTCTTAATGACTGAATGTTGCATTTTAAATATATGGGCTGAGGTTCACAGGCACGCTGCTGTTTTAAGAGGAAACATTATTGAAAAGCTAAAAGAAAAAATTGTTAAAGTGCCAAAGTGCTCAAAGTTGAAATTTATCTTCATATGGCTGCTGCAGGTGATAGAGTTGCATTTTCATAATTAATGCTGCTGTGTAGTACAACTGGTAAAGTGCTTAAAGTGCTCAATGTGGACAGTTCATTTTAAAATGCTGCATGCTGCCATCAAAATTATATTTTCGGAATGAATGCTGATCAATCAAGTACTCATAAAGGACCCACTGTGACACTGCTGTTTAAAGTGACATGTTTTCTGTGGTGTAGCTGGGGATGTCATCACAGATTTTTAAGAAATACACAATTTATTTATTGAATAAACTGATTACCAACAAAATAATTATGCTTGCAGTGTTTTTTTTCTAACTATCCAATCTGGCAATATCTGATCCGATCCGGTTATCAGAAAAAAATATCCGAAATCTGATATCAGGTAGAAATTTGCTATCCGTGCATCCCTACTTGTAACACGGGGAAGAGAAAGGGTTGTATCAGATTGGTTCAAGAGCATCAGGTGACCATACATTAATTCTCAAGTAGTCTATGGTTGCCTGAGAATTAATGTATGGCTGAGTCCGCAGCAATTGCCTTCCTCCTCTCACAATGTCCTCCACCTTAGTAACAAAAAGTATCAATAGCAGGTGTGGCCACCATATATGTATACAAGGCATGCTGATGTGCAGAACATCATTTGGTTTGTGGAACAAAAGCCATAGCATGGCAGTGGGCTATTACTAGGTCAAGGAACCTGTAGTTTGGCTGAGCAAAATTCCATCTTTTTGGTTTTTTTTTGCAGTTAGTCTTTTTATTGGGAGATTTCAGACTTATTACAGAACTTTAACCATTAAACCAAATAGCTGACACAGTGGTTTACAGCATTGCCACTTAATACACACAGCCAGAGCTCCAGGACTACATTACAGGTCGGGCACGTCTACAAGTAATACAACTAATTATTCAAACATCTTCTAAAGGATGACTATAAACCTGGTTAACCATACTACAGAAATATTAAGAGACAACGTAAAAGAAATTTACATACTCACTGTACAAATAGGTGAAAGCAGGAGTAGTTGAGCTTCTTCACATAAGGTGAGAAACCGGTAGTTGGGGGGGGACCAGAAATTGATCATCTGGAAATGGAGCACTCATGATAGCTATATAGAGAGGAGCAATAACAGTGTTTAATAAACAATCAAAAAATTCCATCTTTTAACAGTCTGTAAACTATTAGGTGGCATCCTGTTGGATAGTTATGAGATGAGGCTATAATTACTAGGGCTGTGCATACCTTTTTGAATATTCAGCCGAATATTCATTATTCGTGTTCGTTATTAGGATGTCTGTGTGGAAGTTTAAAAAAAGCACCCCCTTCTGGCCAGCATTAAATAAATATTTTATCCCTGGTGTCTAGTGGTCCCACCCACCCCACCCCTGACTGATCGCGGGTCCAAAATAAAGAATCCCTCCACCCCTGCCCAGACTCTCAGCATTATCCCCAGCCCCCGTCCCCAAATGTATAAAAATAAAAAAAAATCCTGCTTTCCCTGGTGTCTACAGGAACCCTGACCCTGCCAGAAAGTGCCTCCCACCCCTCTCCCCCCCACTCAGGACCCCAAGTGGGCCACTGGCACAGCCCTCAACTCACCCCATGGCCGGCAACCTGACTGAGTTTTCAATGAATGAGCATGTGCTTATACAAGCATGCATTCATTCACTGAAAACTTAGTTGGGCTGCTGGCCGTGGAACTGAGTGAAGGGCTGCCAGTGGCCTGCCCGGGGTCATGGGTGTGGGGGGAAGAGGAGTGGGAGGCACTTCCTGATAGGATGGGGGGGTGGAGGGTCCACTAGACACCAGGAAAATTAGAGATTTTTTTTTATTTACATACATTTGGGGACAGGGGACTGGGGAATACTGCTGAGGGTCTAGGAGAGGGGGTGATTCTTCATTTTGGTCTGGGGATTGGCTGGGCAGGTGAGACCACTAGACACCAGGGCTAAAATATTTATTTAATGTTGGCCAGGAGGGTGGGAATGACTTGTTTTCCCTTGTGGACAGCTGAATACGGAATAGAATAGTGGACTATTCGGTATTCAGTTCTGAATATTCGGATAGCCTACATATTCATGGTATTTGGAAAGTAATATTCGGTATTTGCACAGCCCTAATAATTACCCATGGTTTATTTTAGTCTAACTGGTTTCTGTTGCAGAGCAGCTGAACAAAGATGGATTATGTTCTTAGTTAGAGGAGGAGGAGGAGAAGGAGGACGACTCACTGGTACCTGTGATTCCAGCAGCAAGGAACAGCTCAAATGTACTAATATCTCCCTTCTTTTTATTTTTTTTTCCTACCCCTGAGGGCAACTACTATACTACACAACTGACTAAATGTGAGAGGTAGTGATCCAGAAACTCTTTCTGCTGCAAGAATTGTTTTATTATTATTCTCCATTTTTTTCTGTGTGGTTAACCCTGTCCCCTACCTAGTGCTGTTTGGAATTTTCAGATTCCATTGGGACAGAATTCTGTGGAATTTCTGACAGTTCCAACTTATTCCTTGGAAATTTGTCAGAAAAGAATTGCCAGAATTCCACTAGCAGAATATGAATTATGTGAATTACAGAATAATAGTATATAGTAGAGCATTGCTCTATGTAGAAACAACTACCAGAAGTTTCACAGCCATCTGTTGACCTGCCAAGTGAATTGCAAAAACAATTGTCAGACCTCAAATCTTCTGTGCACTTAAATATATGCATTTCCCACAATGCACAGCAGCCAAATCCCAAACAGCAAAATAACAGAAAAATGGAGATAATTCCACAGTTCAGAAAAGTAAGTCAGCCAAAATGAGCACATATTCAGAAATGTTGATCACATCTGCATGTGAACCATAATTCAATGACTATTCACCACGATATTTAAAAAGGAAATCAGACTGTTCAGCTTGTAGTGCCTCCAATCAGCCCAAGACTCTTTTCTTTTCCCCAGGGTAGGAACATTAACATATTCCTGGAATCTCTGTAGTTTTGCATTTTAAATTTATTGCTACACAAATGTGACATAGTGAAAAAAAATGCTAAAAGAACACTGAACTCTTTTTCTTCCCAGTGTTACAAATAAATTAAACCATGCCAGAGTGTAAGTGTCCTTAGGAATTGATCCATGGCTGGTTGGTTGGAACCACTTGGCCTGTGGCCTCACAACCATGAATGAATTCCCAAACAGACCCATGCTCTGTTGTGAGTTAATCCTTACTAACTCCATGGGCCATGGAATACTGACAACAGCTGGAACCAAACCTGAGAGGGAACCAGCATGGAACAGCACTGGATTGCACTTCATCCACTAGTGGGTACAGTCTCAAACTTCATGGGGGATCAAAAGGACATTAGGATTAGGAGGTATTGCTATCACAGGACTTACAGCTGAGGGGTGGAATAGTCTGCTCAGCAATGGTCAAAGCTTGGACTATAACTGGATTCAAAACACATTTGGCAGGATTATTAAGGAGAAGAGAATGACAGGAGACTAGGAAGAAAAGATTAATTCAGAGTAGTACATCTAATACATGGTAGGCATCAATGCACACTTGAT
This sequence comes from Neoceratodus forsteri, assembly GCA_016271365.2. Taxonomy (NCBI): domain Eukaryota; kingdom Metazoa; phylum Chordata; order Ceratodontiformes; family Ceratodontidae; genus Neoceratodus; species Neoceratodus forsteri. Next base: position 761,350,636 of record CM028136.1, read on the forward strand.
GGATTTATAGTCTTATCCCTCTGTGCTTCTGTTTGTCCATATGTTACTCATTGCTTCCAGGTTTAATAGAATTAAGTGGAAGTTTGTTGTGTCACCTATAGCTGGTCCAGAATGCTACAGCCTGATTGATTGCTGGGGCATCTCCATCAGCTTCACATCTCACAGTGCATCAGCTTCATGATAAGCATGTTAGCTTTAAAGGCCCAGCACTGTTTGGGCCCTGGATCCTTAAAATCCTAATCATTTGAGTTAGCATATAGTAAAGTTTTATGATTGTCTGTTTTGATAGATCTGATATTATTATCATTTTTATTATTTTAATTATCTTTGACTTGTGTCACTGTGTGTAAGGTTCCCTTAGCCTTTGGGATAGGTTCCAAACAAATACAATTGCCTTATTTATTTATTTATTTGCTTTTGGTAATCGGGTAAGCACACTAGACAGCTAGTGCCTATTTTCAGGTGCGACCCGGAGAATTACAAGGTATCCATGAGACAAATACATAGTCAACATTACAAACCAGAGCAAAATGCTCCAACAGTGGGTAAAAAACTGTGTAAGGTACATACAGGCTCAGAGAAGCATCATGGGGTGTAAAACAACAAGACATGACCAGGGAATTTAAAGCAATAGTACATAGCATAGGAATTAGAATAACTGCACCAACAGTGGGTAACACAGCTAGGTACATACAGGCTCAAGAGGCATCGTGGGGAGGTATAAGACAACAAGACATACCCTAGGCATCGAGAGAAACAGTACATAGCATAGCCATTAGAATAAATGCATCACAAAAATAGAGGGGCAGTAAGTGCCTAGCTGGGGTACCGTTGAGGGTAGGAGGGCTGTGGGACTGGGCATTAAGTGGCACGCAGGCAGGTCGCAGCAGCTTTTAGGAAGTTCCAGAGGGAAGTTTTGAAGGTGGGATGGGAGGGGGAGGCACGAATGCCTTGCCATGCCTTTTCTCTATAGTGCTGTCTTCTGAGACTGCACTTAGCCCATAGAAGACAGCAGGGCCAGCAAACAAAAGATCAGAGCTTATGAAAATTCCAACATGCAATGCAAGCTATTGTATTTCATACTGCTGTAACCCTCTTCTAATATCAGTTGCACTGGATTCTGTGATTTGTAGTTATAGAAATGTCAGCTTGTAGGTCAACAGAAACAGTCTGATATAATCGATTGCATTGCAGTAAACAGTACTTGAAATAAATGTTTTGCACAGAAAGTACAAATTGGCAACAATCCCACACCTGGGCATTAGACTCTTAGTGCTAACTGTTCACCTTTAATTATGGGGCAGAAACAGCAGACAGTGCATGAACTGTAACCGCTCACAAGCCTTGTGACTCACATGCATGACTATTGCCATTCCCAGACATGTCTTCCAGACCTGCATTCGGTCGACCATGCAAACATGTTAGTGTTTCACTAAGGACTGCTTCTAATATTGCTCTTGCCTCACAAACTAAAAACTCAGAACCCACTGGCCCCATTTCTTTTTTTTTGGTGCAAATCCAGTCAGCGATGCACAAAACATTCTGATATGCTGCTCCAATTGTCTTGTAATTTCGGTTTCTACTTATTGCTGTCACAGCGCTCTGATAACTCTAAAGAGATTTTTGCTTGAAACTGGATTAAGAGTTTAAAGAAGCCTTTGTGATATATCTGTTTGTTGGAGTCTTAGAAAAATAGAAACATAGACTTTGATGGCAGATAAGGACCACTTGGCCCAACCAATCTGCCCATTTCCTACCTATTAGATAAGCTGCAGATCCTAGTTAACCAGCAGTCTACTTCCTCCTACTCCCCCCATTAGAATTTTTTTCTGTCTGTCACATGCACTTGAATTCCCCACTGTTTTGACCACACAACCTTCTCAGGATGAATGTTCCATGTATCCACCACCCTCTCTGTGAAAAATACTTCCTCCATTGCCCCAACCTCCCCATCTTCAAATTGTGCCCCTTGTTCTTGCACATTTCTTTTTCTGAAAGATGCTATCCTCTTGGACTTTGTTGATTCCTTGAGGTATTTAAAGTTTCTATCATGTCCTCTCTCTCCCTCCTTTCCTCGGGGATACATACTAAGCTCCTTTGGTCTCTCTTCATATGGCTTTTGGTGCAGACCCTGCAACATTTTAGTTGCCCTCCTTTGGACTGCCTCCATTCTGTCTATGTCCTTGCAGAGATGGGGTCTCAGAACTAGTAGAAGCAAGTAGTATTTCACATGGGGTCTTATCAACTGTTCTGTACAGAGGGATGAAAACTTCCTGTTTTCTACTGGTGATGCTTTCCTATGCATCCCAGTATCCCCAGCCCTCCTTACTGCCTTCTCACATTGCTTGCCTACCTTTAGGTTATCTGATATGACTACCCCTGGGTTCCTTTCCATTTTGTTGTTGTTAATACCTCCCTCAACATCGTGTGCTCTTCCCCGGTTTTATTTCCCAGGTGCATTACATTGCACTTCTTTGCATTGAATCTAAGCTGCCATACTTTTGATCATTCCTCCAATCTTGCCAAGTCCCTTCTCATCCTTTCAATCCCCCCTGTGAATCAACCCTGCTGCAGATCTTTGTGTCATCTACAAAGAGGCATACTTTTCCTTCCAGTCCCTCTGCAATGTCACCTATAAAGATATTAAAGAGGACCAGTCCCAGTACTGATTGCTGCAGTACCCCCACTAGTAACCCCCCACCCTTTCTTTGCAGTGGACTCCATTTACTATTATCCTCTGCATCCTGCTGTCAGGCCAGTGTTTTACCCAGGCTACAACCCTAGGACCCACTCCCAGGTTGGCTAGCTTGTTTATTAATCTTTTGTGTGGGACTGTGTCAAATATTTTGCTAAACTCTTGGAAGGATATGTCCACAGCCCCTCCCTGGTCTACAGCTTTGGTCACCCAGTCAAAGAAATTGATTATATTGATCTGACATGACCTTTTGGCTGTGAATCCATGCTGTCTTGGGTCCTGTGCCCCACTGGCCTCTAAATACTCAACACATCTTTCCTTCAGAAGTGATTCCCTATCAATGAAGTCAAACTAACAGGTCTGTAGTTTCCTGCCTCTGACTTGCTCCCACTTTTGTGAAGGGGAGTCACACCTGCCCTCTTCCAGTCCTCGGGTACCACACCATCCTCCCATGATTTGTTAAAAAAGGGTAGTCAGTGGTGTCACTAGTTCTCCCCTTAGTTCTTTTAGAATTCTGGGGTGAATCCCATCAGGCCCCATTGCTTTGTCCACCTTCAGTTTTAGGAGCTCTTTCAGGACCCTTTCTTCTGTGAATGGATTGGTATCGACCCCCCTATCCAGAGTGCTTCTACCGTTTGCTTAGGTACCTTCCTTTCTTCTTTTATGAATACTAAGCAGAAGTATTTATTCAATATCCCTGCTTTTTCACTGTCCCCCTCTGACCACCCCCTTCCCTTTATTAAGCCTCACTATCTCTCTCTTGGTCTTTCTTCACTCTCTAATGTACCTATAAAAGGTTTTAATCCCCTTCTTGACTGAGTTGGCTATCTTTTCCTCAGTTTGGGCCTTTGCTGCTCTGACTGCCTTCCCCACTTCCTTCTGCTTTAACTGGTACAGTTCTCTGTCCTGCTACTTCTGTGTTTCCTTATACTTCCTGAATGCAACTTTTTCTCCCTAACCTTCCCTGCCACCTCTTTTGAAAACCATAATGTCTTTTTCCTTCATTTTGTTTTGTTGATTTGCTTCACACAAAGGCTCGTTGCCTCTGTGATAGCATATTTGATTTTTCCCATTGTCCCTCCACCCCTCCTTCTTGCCTATTTGCTAGTGCTTTTCTGAGGCACTCTCCCATTTTCCCAAAGTCAGCCCTACTACAGCCCAATACCCTTGCTTTCGTATGGCTTGACTCTATGGCTGTGTTTATCATGAACCATGCTGTGTGGTGGTCAGTTGTTCCCAGATGGCAACCCACTTCTAAATCCAAGATCCTCTCTCTGTCCCTGTTTGAGAGTACCAGATCTAAGATTGGGTGGGTCCTGAGTGGGTTCCAATACTAGCTGTCTGAGGCATGCATCCTCTAGGGCATTGAGAATGACCCTGCTCTTGGATGTGGCTGCAGCAAGTAGCTCCAGTTAACATCTGGCATATTCAGGTCCCCCATCAACAGTATCTCCCCTTTTTCTGCCATTCTAAGGATGTCTTCTATCATTTCCATGTCCATTGCCTCCCACTGAAATGGGGGTCTGTATACATCCCCTGTGAGGATTGTGGTGCCATTTCCTGTCTGCAGGGTGACCCACAGTGCCTCCTCTCCTTTCTGTTTACCCTGTAGTTCCATTGCTTTGATCCCATTCCTTACATTGAGAACTCTCCTCCTCCTCTTTTATCCTCCCTGTCCCTCCTGTAGATTTCTGTAGAAACGGCTGGCACACTAGTCCTCAGCTTTTTCAGTTCTGTGTAATGTTGACAAAATAAGTGCCTGCCTATTAATTTAGTCCTGGCTTGCTGGGGATTGATTTGGAACCACGTGACACAAACAGTGGCATTCTTTGTCATTGCTAACATTATACTAAACATTACACTATTGCAACAGAATCCATAAGTGGACTGGGGAGAACATTAAACATTGTGAATGACAAACATCTCCAGGTTTGTAACTCTATAATCAGGGGAAAAACCAGAGCTAATAATTCACAAGAGCTGGTGAAATTAGAACATTCTGGTTTATGCAAATTTCAAGAAATGGGTACAGTTTTCATGTAACTGGTTACTGCAGAAAAATTGTTATTAAAGTGTGTAGTTTCACATTCCTAAAATGTGCAGTTTTTGAAATTGTGTCTTTTGGGAGGGAATGCCCACATGTTTATCTTGTGCACACAAAATCAAAACAAAGAAACATAGGAACATAGGTGGTCCCTATCATACCCCAGGACCTATTGTCTCTGTGTAGTCCCCTATTGTTCTCCATGTTTCTGCCTACCTCATCCCATTCAGTAACTACTGAACCCTTAGCTCTGTCTCAGCTTCCCCCAACACCCCTACCAGCAGACCATTTCATGGCTCAAACACAATTTCTGTAAAATAATACTTCCCCACATCCTTTTAAATCTTTCCTACACTACCATCCACTTGCGACCCCATGCTTCTCTGTTTTTGGTGAATAGCTCTTCACAGTCTGCAGCAGCAAAAGGAAGTGTAACTGTAACGAGTCATAAAGGACATCTGAATCAGAGTATGCATGTTACAGTGTATATTCTTCGTGGTTTCTGTTCAATAGCTACTTTGTAGCAAACAGCTCTGTGAATAGATGTTGGTCAAGAAGATTCCCCAGCAGTGTGATCAGGAATAGCAAACACACTGGCTCAGACTCCAGGAAACAATTCACTATAAAGAGAGAGCATATCACGGTGCTGTGAAGGTGCAAACAGAACATGGCTAACTCCACGAAATCACAAAGAAAAAAAAGCAATGAAGGAGCGTGTACTCCAATAGGCAAAGAAAAGTACTTAACTAATGCAGATGTGCTTCAAAATAAAGGAACAAACTAGAATGCAAGTGTAAAAAAAAATAAAAAATTGCAGCTCACCCACCAGGAGGACCTCACTAACAGCAGCTCTGTGCCTCACTAGCACTTAAACAGAGCCCACAAAACTGTAATGAGTTCCTCTGTTAAAGAAGGCTTAAAGAGAGTGTGGTAGAATGGGGTTAATTCTGTCAATAGAGGGAATCTTTTATAGCAAATAATATGAAGTACATGCACTAACATAAAATGTACAATACTTTCGAGTGATTGTGAATTGTCACAGGTGTGCTGGCTGACGAGTTACTGGATTTCATCACGCTTCCTCCAGCGAACATAATAAACCAGTATAGTGCACATCATAATGTCCTGTGGACACTTGGTTAAGTAGTGTAGGGAACAAACATTGTCAGGCAGCAGTGGCAAAAGTTGCCATAATCCAATCAATGCTAGCACTGCAAGGTAGGCTGTATAGCTCAGGTGATTTATGCTTTTCAACCACCTGCCTCCGAACATAGAAACAGAGACCACAACGGCAGAAAAAGACCAGAGATTAATCCAGTCTGTCCATGTTCCTATAATACTAGGGACAAGGCTTAAAAATCAGGGATGAAATACCAAAATCAGGGACACATCATAAAATTACTGATATCCACTCAGGAAGCTGGTGTAATAAGAGGCTTAATGTTAAATGTACTTTGTGAAGAAGAAGAAGAGTAGGAAGAGGAAGGAGGAGGGGGAGAAGTCTGGAAATGTAATCTTTGGCATTATTGTGTGTTTACAAACCACACTGTTCAGTCACTGAAACAAAATTTGGGGAAGGACGGATGAAAATTTTGAGGTTAAATCATGGACGTCCCTAAAAATCGGGAACAGTTACTTCAGTGGTATAATAACTCATCTTTCACACGGCTTACCTTTGTTACACAGAAAAGCATGCAAAGCTCCGAGAGAAAAACTGCACCCCTGCTAGTTGGTTTTACACTCTGTCCCCAGCAGTATGGTGGTATCACAAGTAGATTACATCAAGTTGTAACATGGCTAAAATAATAAAAGAGAAATCAAGTAAGATGATTGGCAGAACAGAATCAGGTGGTAGAAGAGCAACATGGCATTATGGCACGATAATGCCATGTTGCTGTAGAACGTTCCTGCCAATAATGCCTTGTTGAGCTCGGGAACGCCTCAGAAAGGGATCGCTGTGATGTGCTGACTGGGAGCAGGGTGACCAATAGGTGGCGAGTACGAGAGAGCAGAAAAGAGAAGTGATAGACCCAGGAGAGATAGCGGACGGAGGACTGCGTTGCGGCATGCTGGAAGGGGCAAGCAGGTGACAGAGTAGTAAAAGAAGGGGTAATTGTGTGTGTGACCGATACACTGAGTACGGATGGGAGAAGTGGCAGCAGGGAAGAACAGCACATCACAAAGGACAAGGTCATAAGGGTGTAGCAGAGAGGAGAGCACAAAGTCATTTAAATATCAGATGGGGTGCTGTCTAGTGTGTACAGTGCTAAATGGCTGGAGGAGTGAGGGCAAGAGTGGCTCTGACCTCAAGGGTGACATAATATTCCAATGTATGGATGCGGGACTGAGTGAGAGAACTATAGGTTAGGCAGAAAGACAGAAGATGTACTGGTAGTGGTTGAAAGCACCACCTGTAGGTCGGAAGAAAGAGTCAGAGTTGCTTGAAAAGCCAGTGTTCCTGTTAGTGGGCTAATAGGGAAGGTCTCGAGAAATGACAGAGGAGGAGAGATGTAGGTGAGGGAAATTATGCATTGGACCGGCAGGGACGCAGGCAGTCACAGTTATAGAGTGGAATAACAGTGGAAAGAATGTCGGAGCAAACAGAGGAGTGCGCAAAACAGCAGAACTTGCCAAGGTGCTCAGAAAGCGCCACCTGTAGGTCAAAAGATGCAGTGCTGCCGATGAGAACAATCGGGAAACAGTGGTGTCAGTGTAGCACACTCCAGAAACATGCAGTGAATAGATTGTGCCCAGAATGCAGCACAGGATGAGTGTCAGATCTAAAGGGGCAAACACAAACATAGCACCCAAGCAGAACTTGGAAATTTCTCGGGTGCAGCATCAATCTATGCGTAGAATGATAGTGAGCTAAATCTCAAATGTGGCACGAAGTGGTAGACACAACATAAGTGAATGTGTGCAGTCCAACCTGCAGGCGCATGCTTACAGCTAGATACAGACTTCAAAAGTAAGGAAGCTGAAGCACACTTTTCGAAGTGAAATAAGTAGCTGTGCTAATTTGTGTTGAATATGAAATAAAACTGGCTGTAACTGATACTAGCCATGCACTTGCCATGTTACAAGCGCATTAGTCCCCGATGAAGGTGTCATTTAATGGGGAGTTAATGCATGGCTGGACCATTGTACGCACTGCCTCGTGCCACAACGGTTCCAACCATGCATTAACTCCCCATTAGATGCCACCTTCATCAGTGATTAATGCTTACTTATGGTCACTTTCCAGCAGACTACAGTGCACTCTAGTGTTTAAACAGTGTAAATAATGACACCATTTCAATTTACATTGGTTTGCTGTTCTAACTTAACATTTGTATACCATAAGGCTGCAAACAATTAGCAACTACAACACTCCCATAACTGTTCTGAAATGCTGTACTGTTACTGTACTCCTGAACTATGTATTAATCTGTTAATTAATTAAATTAAATTATTAAGTAATTAAATTGACGTTAATGGTATGGGACCCTATTTTCATTCTGAGCAGTAGTGTAGAATTTACTTGTTCATTCCTTGTTTAGACAGGACTGAGACTATTGGCACCTTAATGACCTCAGGCCCTCAGTCGGTGTTCTGTTTCATTTTGCTCATGGGATGCTCATCTTAAAGTCTAAAACATCATATGGGTTACTACACCTTTCCTTTGTCGATATACTAGTAACAGGTTGAGGTATTAAAACTCAGTGCAGCTCAAACACATCTGTGTATGCCCCTACGTCTACATCAGTGCATTGTTAATGCATTAGTGTGCTCACCATGCACTAATGTATTGAGAAGGAATTAATTTATACATTATGGCAAACTATTTTAATGAACAATCTATAAATAACTAAATAAATGGTTTATAGTTTACTTTTGTCGACCCACAGTGCTTTGAAATTCAATTTAATAAATCAGCACATCTATTTTAACTGAGACTTGGATTACGACAAACGAAAGTTGTGTTTTTAAATTCATAGCAAAAACTGGGTAACACGATATAAAGTACATACAATTATAAAGCTGCATAATGTGTTTAGTTTTCGTATCTAGTTCCTTTTTGGTTCACATCAGTGTGGAGCGCAGAGCATAGAAGTACATCGCACTGTCTGACACCTCTGTCCTGGAGATCATTAGAAGAGTAGTCTTCTGTTCCTATAATAGTGTGACATTGGAACGGGATCCAATTCCCTCGGCAATAGAAGTTGGGGTATATTTACTTGGGTAGCTCAATTATGCCGGAGATTGTCCGCTGTACTGGCGATACTAGAAGAGATAAGGGTCGGGATCTGTTGTTTGAAATGTACAGTTCAATGTCACTACATTCCCTTCAGTCACAGTCATCCTTGGTAGAAACTGGTTAACAGTGTATTTTTGTCTTACTGTTCTTTGCATTATAAGGTAAAGAGAATTGCGATTATCTACTCTGCCAGACAACGTGTATTAATAAAATATAAAATAATTTTGCTGTCGAAAGGTACACATACAAGTGTTTACTTAAAAACAATGGGGTTGACTGTCTACAAAGTGTCATCCAGGAAACAAATCCCTATGGCATGCGATGCGCAGTTAAAATATGAGTGTACTGTATTATAGCTGAGTTCATCCTAAGACTGTCTCACACAACTCTGGTTGAGAATCGGAAATCATTCCCTAGTTTTGTCTTTCTGCAAATTAAATGCAATTTTCATAACAGCCAGTAGAGCAATATTTAAATGCGGACAATATACAATGTATCCAAAATAAAATATAAATATGTCCAAGCCAACGACTTCAATACCTAACCTCACCTAACATCAGCAGATTTAATAGCAGCAGAAGGAACAAGATCATACTGCATGGAAGTGACACAGAGAATACAGTAAATATAGAGCCCATAGACTAGAGCGTTTGAATTAAAGAAAACTGAGCACATCTGCGTCTTTGACGGTGGTCCAATAAGACTGGACTATTAACTTTATTATAATCGATATAATGCAACTCATTATAATGCATAAAATAACTGAGAAAGACTATGCACAACCAGTTCAATAGCAATGCATGTTTCTAAACTTTTGCCAAGACGCTTTGAAGCTAGTAGTGCGGATACCGGCTTCATAATATGGGGAGATGATGTAGATTTTTCATTTGTACTCAATCCGTTTTATATGCCATGATGGAAGGTACCCAGCCCTCAGCACCCAACATTTCTAAATTAAAATGGTAGTTTCAGCAATGACAATCCAAACACCTACACAAAAGAGAAAAAGTGGCATCAAATAGTGATGTAGCCTGCTCAAAGCGTGTTCCAGAACTCCATCATTCTGAGGCAATAAAATGATATGCACTAACCACATCATTTCACCGCCCTTAGTTTACTTGTCTAGTTAATCCTGTCAGGATATCTTTCTTTGTGAATTTACTCTAAAGGAAAAAAAAAAGCTAAGCTGCAGTGCAGGGCTCTTCTGATTTCACTACACAGAGGTAGGAACTAGGCACACCTAAATCCACACAGCTGCATTAGCTAAGGCTGTATTTCATATCGCTGTAATGATGCATGGCCAGTACAGAGTCAGCCAATATATTGACAGCAAATATAGTGCTGGTCAACACAGCGACAGCAAATACAGCGCCAGCCAATATACTAGCCTTTGTCCACAATTTTATCTACATTGTTCCATGACATTATTCACTCATACACTGTCTGACGCCTCCCATTAATACTATATTGTTGCCCAGAAAATGCTAATTTCTTGGTGAAATTTGGGGAAAGGTTACAGTAGGAAAATGACATGAAAATAGCAATTACAGTAACTATGTCGCTGTATTGACCAGCGCTGTATGTGCTGTCACTGTATTGACCACGCTGTATTTGCTGTCATTGTATTTCTGTCACTGTGTTGACCACACTGTATTTGCTGTCGCTGCATTGACCACGCTGAATCTGCTGTCGCTGTATTTCTGACACTGTATTTGCTGTCTCTGTATTGATCAGCGCTGTATGTGCTGTCTCTGTATTGACCACGCTGTGTGTGCTGTCGCTGTATTTCTGTCACTGTGTTGACCAGCGCTGTATTTGCTGTCGCTGAAATGATGCATGAGCCAGTAGAGCGTCAGCCAATATACCGACAGCAAATATAGTGCTGGTCAACACAGCGACAGCAAATACAGCGTCAGCCAATATTCTAGCCTTTGCCCACAGTTTTTATCTACACTGCCCCATGACATTATTCACTCATACACTGCCTGACGCCTCCCATTAATACTATATTGTTGCCCATGAAAATGCTAATTTCTTGGAGAAATTTGGGGGAAAGGGTTACAGTCGGAAAATGACATGAAAATAGCAATTACAGTAACTATGTCGCTGTATTGACCACGCTGTATTTGCTGTCACTGTATTTCTGTCACTGTGTTGACCACACTGTATTTGCTGTCGCTGTGTTGACCACGCTGCATTGACCACGCTGTATCTGCTGTCGCTGTATTTCTGACACTGTATTTGCTGTCTCTGTATTGATCAGCGCTGTGTGTGCTGTCTCTGTATTGACCACGCTGTGTGCGCTGTCGCTGTATTTCTGTTGCTGTGTTGACCAGCGCTGTATTTGCTGTCGCTGAAATGATGCATGGGCCAGTAGAGCGTCAGCCAATATACCGACAGCAAATGTAGTGCTGGTCAACACAGCGACAGCAAATACAGCGTCAGCCAATATTCTAGCCTTTGCCCATAGTTTTTATCTACACTGCCCCATGACATTATTCACTCATACACTGCCTGACGCCTCCATTAATACTATATTGTTGCCCTGAAAGTGCTAATTTCTTGGTGAAATTTGGGAAAGGGTTACAGCAGGAAAATGACATGAAAATAGCAATTACAGTAACTATGTCTGTATTGACCAGCCCTGTATGTGCTGTGGCTGTATTGACCACAATGCAGCGTCAGCCAATATACCAACAGCAAATACAGGGTGGGCAATACAGCGTTAGAAATTACAGAGCTGGTCAATATAGCATCTGCAAGTACAGCGTGATCAATACAGCGACAGCAAATACAGCAGCAGCCAATATACTAAACAGCAAATACAGTGCTGGTCAAAACAGTGACATAGTCATAGTCACTGTACTTGCTATCTGTCATTATTCTACTGTAAACCTTTCCACCAGATTTCACCAAGAAATTAGCCTTTTCTGGGTAACATAGTATTAGTGGGAGGCATCAGACAGTGCATGAGTCAATACAAGAGTGGAACAAGGCAGCCCATGCAAACAACTGAGAGACCAGGTGAAAACATTTGTGGGAAGTAGCTACTGTACCTCAAAGATTCCACTATCCGCAGTGATGAGGGCCAGCGCTTTTTTGTAATATTTTCCAAAGTGCCCATGTGCGTGAACTCATGGCAGCATGGAGCTGAGTAAAGCCCTCCTTTCTCTGTATTTTCATAAACATAAGTCCGAATAATGTACATCAGCCGCTGGGTCAGGGGGTTATTTTTTTTTTTTTATTCTTTACTACCTGTTATCTGACCTACGGCTCTTCCTTAACCCCCCCCCACCACCCCACACACACACACACACACACGTCGAGGAGATCTAAGCAGACAGGTCACTAAATGGGTTGCTGATTTACACATCCCATTAGACAGTAGTTCCACCACATTGGAGGGTGTGGGGATTGAAGAAGTGGCCTTCTATTATTACCAAGTATATCACTAATGTTCCTCCAGAGACGTTTTTGGTTGATTGAGGGTGTTCTGTTTGGCTTTGTGGTAAATGAAGCAACAACAGATTGTACTCCACCTTCCAAATTTAACAATTGTTTTACTTTAGCACGTGAGATCAAAGTGGAGAAAGAACTTTTATTGGCAATGTTGTCCTCTGTTAACTGCAAAATGCTTCCATGCACAGTATATGCAGAGTGCAGTGTGGGTAACAGAAGCAGCTGTGTGCTCTCTACAGACTTTTTCTTTGGAGCTGAACATTCTTTTCTGTCACTGTGGAGGACTCAATGCACAGAAAAAGATTGCGCTGTCTGCTAGGAGGATTGAAGATATCAATAATGAAACACTTTTCTCAGCCTTGTCCAGGCATGTTATGAAATGATTGTCTTCTCTTCCTTTAGTAAGGTGGCCTCAACAATTAATTTAAAAGAAGTGTTCCACGGATTTGTTTCCATGCTGTCCATACCAATACAGATACGGGTCTGTACTGCTATAGCTGCAGTTCGGTGTCACCTCATTCCCTTGGGTCACTGACATCACCTGAGGAAACTGGGTTACAGTATCCTTCTGAGAGAATACCCAGGGAACTACAAGAATAAAAACAAATATACTCAGTAAAATCCACATACCCAAGCAAAATAATGATACAGCTGAAATTAGCATAGAAAGTTACGACATGTCCTCATGCGCAACAATGTCCTGATTTTAATTAAGCAATTAACAAAAATAAAAACAAAGAGAACCAATTAAAATTACCAGAAAACAAGAAAAAGCAAATAAGGAAACTAAACTCCATCTCCTGAATATCTTCAGTGTAAATTTCTAAAACGTAATGGCATTATTCCGTGCAAGGTAACTTAAATCTATGGTTACTCACCTTAGAAAGGGAGAACTGTTCAGGTGCTGACGGTCTGTGCCCTACCTTATACAGTGCTGTGCAAGTCACATTCACAGTTTATGCAAAATAGTTTAAAGTCTGAAGAGTTCATATTTTCCCGAAGTTCTTTATAAACTCCATAGGATTCATTAGATAGGCTCTGTAACAAGCATGCCTAAATAATGCATAAGTTGAGTACTACCGCTCAGCTGCTATGAAATTCACATAGCGCTGATTTTTACACTCAGATCTACACTTACCCCATGAAGGTTTTCTGATGTTAGAGCTACATTTCTGGACACACAAACTATTAAAGGATTGAACTAACTTGGTACAAACTTTTCTTAACAAAGCATCTGGGGCCCAAAATTCTTAAGCTTAGTATTCTTTAAAATAAGGAAGTGCTACATATTCTGGTCAATTACTCAACATTTTGAAGGGCATTGCTATACATATTAATGGTGACAGGTTGCGAGATATGAGCTGCACACATGCCCAAGCCTTGCATTCAGAAGTGCTATTTTGTGAAGCAGAGGTATTTTTCCAGTCGCGTGTTTGTCTCTGTAGACGTTCGATTTACTATGGTTTGCCACTCTGATCCAAGCCTCTTTATTCAGGATTGTTCCACTCTCGAAACTCTGTCATACACTGTCAACAGTGTCTTTGTGCAAGAGCAACCTTCAAAGTCTATGTGAAGCAGCTTATACAAAGATGGTTTCCCGTTCTTTGTACTACTTTGGTTAACGCGGTACATTTAATGAGAAATAATGTGAACTAATCGTGAGTAAATGAAACACATGCAACCGAACCCAATTTATTCAAACGTGCTGGGTTTTTTCACGTGTTTGATTTTGAGCCGACTGCTGAGTACAGCAGCTAAAATGCTGCAAAAGTGCCATTAATTATAGTACAGTGGTCATACAGCTATATCAACACAAATCCAAACTTTGCTGTGCGGCATGTAACATTCTGCTAATATAAATTCATAAAGCTCGTCCTATTGGTCTCTTCCATTGTTTTCTTTTGCTCTGCTGATCCTATGGAGAACATTTTCCGCCCTCAACAGTTTCTGTATTTAATTTCTTCTTTCCTCTTACTTATCAAGGGATAGGTATGTGCAAAACATGCAGAGCATGTCCAACATATTAAAATGACAGCTAGTCAAGCTCAGCACCAGGTCTAGACTATGCCAGCAACTGTAATTAGCTCTCCATGAAAAAGGTCTTTATGTTCAAATTATTCTCATATGCATTTTCCACAGTCTAGTTTAAAGTTATGGCTGGTTCTCCTGGTCTTCTTCAGTGTTGACGTGTCCACATGGTCTTAGGACGTCACAAAGGACCCTATCCAAAACAAAAATATATGCACCCATTGGCGGGCTCATGTTGTGTAGAGCCCACCCCCATGGGCACACATCATGAGTCCTGCATGCATCGATTAAGACCAGAGAGTGCACCCGACCATAGGCATATACATATGATCGCAGTTGAGGACTACAGGTGGGTGGGAGCACCTTAAGTAGCCATCCAGGCTCATATACGATGGGAGAGACCCCTCAATAATTCCTCTGCACTCTTCTACTATCATGCCCCTGGGTACTTCCGGACTCAAGTCCTCAACCGCTTATAGCCTAAGCCCTCAGAGAGCCATAAGGAGTTAAAGACAACAGTCGTTGATGTTTATAATAACAAAAAAAAGAGCTGTCTAAAGTGGCTACAGCATTCCCAGAGGACCCTAATCTCAGAATAACCTGCTGTCCAGTTCCTCTTTGAGCCCCTTTTCCCAAGACAATAAGTGATGGGCTGGCTCAACTCCTATGTTTATTAAAATCCTTCTAGCTGTTGAAATTTGGGAAAATGCACTATCTCCTATGTGAAGGTTGCATTGTATTTTGAACGTTTTTCATGACCAGAATTTTAGTTTTTGGTTGTCTTGGACCATAGATGATTCTTCCCTTGGATCAAATGGTCTACATTAGAAGCTGTCCAATTTAATAGGTGAGTCTGCCCATCAGCTTACCTAGTATTATCCTCATCCACAATTCACATTTTTACCATGCTTTTACCCAGGATAGCCCAACTGAGATTAGCGGTCTCATTTACTTGCTTCCACCCATTCTCATAGCTGGGAGAACTGGAGCACAGGGAGGGTAAATGACTTCCTATGGTCACAGAGTGAGTATTTGGGTCTAACAGAGTTTGAACCTCAAACTTATGTTAAACTTCCACTGTAGTGGTTCTCAAGCTGGTGCTCTAAGTCTAGGCCACACTGATTCAGAACAGGATAACTGATACTGACTATTAATGGCTGAGCGGAATTCTGTTGGCCCAGTTCATGCAGAATGGCAATTCTGCTCACAGCATGCCTTTTGAAATTCCTTTTTCAATTCTGAGGAATTTTGAAACTCTTTCTATATAGGATCATGAAATTCATGAGATACTATTTTGCTGTTCTTTCAGAATTGTGGTTGCTTTCATTGTTCGGTAATCAGGTATGGTGAGCTAGGCACACAGCTGTTTTCAGGGATGACCTGGGAGCACTGGGAGGTTAAGTGATTTACTTGGGTCACATGGTGTACAAGTAGAGGTTGTGAGGAAAAAAACAGGTCTGCTGTAAGTACCACACCCATTCACCAACCTCTAGGCTATACTGCCAGCCCAAATTCCACTTATCCATGAAGTTCTGTGGAATTAATGGAATTTCTGAAATTCTGCAGAATTTCAGCAAAATGGAATGCAAACATGCCATGCAACTTTGCTGTGGGTTTGGAAGAACCTTTAGAGGCAGTATAGCACAGTGGTTTAAGGTACTGAGCTGCAAATCTGGAGATTTGGGTTTCAATCCCACATCTCCCACTTGTATACTGTGTGACCCTGAACAAGTCACTTAACTTCCTTGTGCTCCCAGGTTGCACCTGTAAAAAGCTTAGTGTGCCACTCCTGGTTAAATAGTTCAATAAATAAAAATAATCATGAGGGTTTCCAGTAAAGAAGATCTTGCCTTTTCTAGTTATAATATATTTACCAACTGTTTGCCTGTGTAGTTTCTAGGTATGAGCAATGATTGTCTTTCTTGCATCTCACTAATTGCATTATAATTTAAATTTAAATTTAAACGTTGTTGCTTTACTCTGTTTTGCCCTGGCGTGAAACCCTTTTTGACTCCATTGCAAAGGTCATGACCCCACTCATAAAAGGAAGCATGGGAGTAGATAATGTATTTGCACATTAAAGGGACTTCATGCTCAGTGAGTAAGCAAAGAGCTCCTGGCACATAAGAATTAATCAGTTAAATAACAAAATGTCACAAGCACCAGCATCCTTCCAACTGCATTTTTCCAACTCAGCCACACTTTAAACAACAGAAAACATTACACAACTTTACCTTGCAAAGTTGATGTCCAGCACATGACAAGAAAACAGGGACTTCAGAAGAAATACAACAGAATTGACTGACAGTAACACTTCTGCTGGCTTGTTCATTTAGGCATCATCAACTCCCATGATGCTTTGCATGAATGGGGTCATGACCTTTGCAATGGAGTCAAACAGGTTTTCACACTGAGCCAGAATAGAGTAAAGCAACTGCATTTAAATTTAAATTTAAATTACTGAAGAAATGATGGTGGGGGTGGTGAAACAGAGAGAATCATTGTCCATGCTTACAAACTATTCAGGTATAAAGAAAATAGGTTATGGGGACTTTACCATTACAGGGAACATCCTCTGTTTTATTTTTAAACCTGTGAAGTTTGCAGGCAAGAACAGTGATTGCTTCAACTACACCCTCCTAATTTCATCAGGATTTAAATGTAAATGAAGTCAGGTGTGAAAACCTGCTTGACTCCATTACAAAGGTGAAGACCCAATTCATGCCAGACCTCATGTGATCTGATGATGCTTTACAGCTAGAGTTTGCAGTTCTACTGTATTAGTCAGTGCTCTTGATGCCCTCTGCAATCCCTGTGTTTTTCTCTGGTGCAGGCCATCAATCTTGTTTATTAGCCAGCACAGGCGGAAAAAAATAATGAGAACAAAGACTGCATATTCAGTCTTCAAAACAAGTACTTGTAACACAAAACTATTCAACCAAGCAGACATAAAACTTTACAAATCCTAACCTTCTCTAAAAAACATTTTTCCTACTCAGATGCACTTTAAACTATAGGAAACAGGAGTCACATGATGCTCTAAACCTAGTGGCAGCTTCACTGCCTAGCTCCCAGTCCCTCCTCATATTAACAATCATTTTTACTTATAGTGAAGCTATTTCTTGATATCAGCTACTTTTTCCTTGCCTCCAACTCTTTTCTGGTCCAAACAACACCTATTTTCAGCAGGAAAATGGATTCAGAAATGTGGGATGTACTCCCATGGCATACCCCGCCAATGTCACTGGACAAGACTGCTAAGAAGGCCATGGCCTGGCAGTCAGGTGCTGGACACACCTCTACTGTGACTTCAGGGCCTGCACAGAGGAGAGGTTTCTTCAGGAAAAGGGCAGTTCAAAGACATGGTCAGGGAGCTCACAGAGGAATTAAAGTCTCTCCGTGGGGATCTCAACGATGTAGATCGCAGAGTCAGGGACATGGAGGTTCGTCTGGTTTCCATTGAAAGCTGGAAGAAAAAGGAAACCCCAAATTGTCCCATATGAAACAGAAGCTTGCCAAATCAGTGAACAAACTTGAAGATTTAGAGGGTCAGAGCCACCGTAACAACATCGTTGTGTTCAGGCTCCTGAACATGCTGAAGGCTCCACCCTCTTCTTTTTGTCCAGAAGCTCTGTGCCTCTTTAGCCGCTCTTCACCTAATGGACCATCGTATGTCGTGGATCATGCTCACAGACCATTGAGGACCATGCCGCCTGGATCTCCCCCACAACCTTTCCTGTTCAAAGTGTTAAACTATTTAGATAAACATCTTCTACTGTCCAAGCTTAGAGATACCAAAGAAATTACCTGGGAGGGTGCTAAACTTTGTGTAAAAAAGGATCTACCAGCTTCTGTGAGGCAGAAACAAGCAGCTTACCATAACTTGCTTACCAAGATTATTGCTGCAGGGCTCAGATTTCAAATGCCCTACCCGGCTAAACTTCAGTTGCTGGTTTGAGACATATTTTGGTCATATGATTCCTTGGAGGCTGCTTCTACTGAGTTAAAAACATTGTTGCCTGACTTGTTCAAAGACCACTGAGAATCTGCTATGGCCTGTCTATTCTTTTTTGCCTATCAGCACTGTACAATGCTAGTTGGTGATTGTTTGGAGCACCCATCATACTAGGGTATGGCTATTAGGTTTTGACTGGTTCTCGTACTTTGCAGTTTATTTAATGTGGGGACAGTGCCCTGCCTTTCAGTTCGCTCTGGAACATATGTCTGAGATCTGTTTGATGGGGACAATATAATTAGTTATACAAAAGCTGCACTGTTTGGACCTTCCATCCCTAGTTATAATGAGGGACTTTTATTTGAGAAGTTAAACATTTCATTTAATTTCTTTTTTATTTTTATTTTATACTGAAACATCTATGAGCACAAGTGCCCATTTTCACAGACATCCAGTTACAAGTTACAAAAGACAAACACAAAATACAGATTGAACATTGAAAAAAAAATTTGACTTACAAAAACTTAAACTAATATTAACAATCACAAAATTACTAAAAAATCATTTAAAACAATTACAAATTACCTCTGAAGATAATTTATAATCCAGTAAACCCTTAAAACCTGCAACTCTATGACAATTAGTAATCTTACTTGATAATTCATTGTACAGTTGAGTAGTTTTAAACTGTATCGAATTTTGTGGAACATTAGTTCTAAACTGAGGTAATTTAAACAAATTTCTAGTACTGGATCTAGTTACAATAAGGGAAACATAAGTAGGGAACAAGCTGACAACACTACTTGGGGCAAGATCCAATTGAATCTTGTGCAAAAAAGTCAGTGCTCTAAGATTAAAAAAGCACTAAGGAGTAAACGTCCATATTTATCATATAAAGTACAATGATGTACCATCCTAGGTAAACAGGTAATGAAACTTAAGATACTATGATATGTGATTATTAATTTATTCAACATTTTCTCAGAAGAAAATGAATAAACAACAGAGTCATACATTAGCAATGAAAACAAAAAACTATTGGCCAACAGGTCCGTGTCTCAGGAATAAGGTATTTCTTAATACTAAATAACATACCAAACATTGATGTAATTTACCAATTAATGAAATAATATGCTGATCAAAAATTGGATGCTGATCAAACACAAGACCCAAGTACTTAAAATTATATACCCTTTTAATAGTATTACCAAAATTGTCATTCAACTTAAAATCATAATCACTTTGGTTCCTGATACCTGAGAAGATCAGAAACTTCATTTTGACAGAATTGAGTATTAATTTATGAGAAATGAACCATGAATGTAAAGCTTCAAAATCTCTCTGTTGATCAACTTGGAGCTTCATTTCATCAGAACCAGTGCAAAATAATACAGCATCATCTGCAAATAAAATAATTTCAGTGTTTGAACAAATGTCCGGTAATGAATTTATAAACAAAGTAAATAACAGGGGTCCTAAAACTGACCCCCCTGTGGAACCCCATAGTTTAGAGAATTTTCCTGAGAAAGAGAACCATTAATTAGGATTCTCTGCATTCTATCACATAAGTAATGGCCAAACCACCCAATAACCTCATCTGAGAAGTTAACGTTGGCCATCAGTCTTCTAAGAACAACATGGTCAACTAAATCAAATGCCTTGGTGAGGTCCACAAGGCCATCACAAGGCTGCCCTTGTCAAAGCAGCTCAGGCGCAGCCTGTGAACCTCACCAAGGCAGTTTCTGTATTATGACCCACTCTTAATCTATGCTGAGAAGAGTCCAAAGACCATATTTACCAATGTGTTCATTAATTTGATCACTAATAATTTTATTTATTTATTTAGATTTTGATAACCGGTAAGCTCACTGAGACCAGGATCCCTTTTCAGGAGTGACCGGATTAGTTACAGACAATGATTACATACAATTAACACACAGTAGTACATACATTGGCAGGAGTACACAAGTAGATTAAACATATATAAGAATAGGGTAAGGAGTATGTTACAGAGCATATTAGTTACATTTACATAACAACATAGTAAATCAACATACACATAACAGCATAGTAGATTAAAGCTGTGGGACAACCAGAAATTACAGCCATCAGGACTAGGTTCCAGGCTAGCGGTTACAGCCACAGAGACTAAGCTCTAGCAGGTATGCTTTCATGCCTGACTTAAAACCCTGAGTAGTACAACAATTAGCCAAATCAGCAGGGAGAAGGTTCCATGAGTGTGGGGCAGGGTACCTAAATGAGCGCTTGCTATAAGTAGTTCGGACACGAGGGATGTCTAGGGGATGGCCAGTGGAGGATCACAGGTCCCAGCCCCGGGCTTTGGGGTTTAACAACCCATGCAAGTAAGGAGGGGGGCCAGGAGTGGTGAATTTGAATGTCAGGTTCAGAGAGGAGTAGGCCAGCTTGTGTCACATAGAGGGCCAGTGGAGATCAGTGAGGACCTCACAGTGGTGCCTTCTTGGTGGGGAGTTGGTGGCGAAATGAGCCACCGTATGGTAGAGCATAGTAAGTTTTCTTTGTTCACTCTCCCTAAGGGTCTGCAGCAGGGGAGCCCCATAGAGGATGGAGGGGAGAAGGGTAGTTAGATATGGCAAAATGGGCCTCGAAAGAGAGAGAGAGGGAGAGAGAGTCACCCAGCCTATAAAGAAGTCCTAACTTCTGGTGGGTGGACTTTACAATGGAGTCCATGTGAGGCTGGAAGATCATTGCCTGATCAAACAGGATTCCGAGGTATTTAATCTTGTCTGAGACCTCAATTCTTTTCCCTTGTGCAGTATGAAGCTATAGGATACCATGCCGGTCTGAACCAAGGCAACGGGACCCAAACAGGACTGCCTTTGTTTTTCATTCATTCATAACAAGCAAGTTCGAGGAGAACAAGGCTTCCAGTGCAGCTAGACCGGCCTGGAGGTTGGCACTGATTACACTAGGAAGTGGGTCACTGCAGTAGATGTCAGTGTCATCTACACAGAGAATGAGGTTTTTTCTTGGCTGGTGAATCCTGAGAGGGTAGGAAGGTCTTTCTTTCCTTTTCCTAGAGATGGAAGGTTAGGGTTGGATTTCAGTTTCTCCAGGAATTTGTAAAGTAATTGAGCTTTTTCTGAGACTAAGGCAACCGAACAGTGCCACTGGTGGAGTGGGACACATTTCTGAAGCAGCTGTAGAATCTTGCTGGAGAATGTCATCTTGTGTGTCTCTGTCCTTTGTGGTAGTACACACCATACATGTGCTTTGCACCACATGAGTCTCCAGTAAAAGGACTTCACATTCTTTACATGTTGCCATTGTTATGGTGCCTCATAACAGCCTGTGAAAGAGGGGCAGAAAAAAACTGTGTCAGAATGTGAGTATGCAGTATGTCTCTTTAAAAACCATAATGTCTGTCCCCAAATAGTAGCTCACAGCCAGGAGATTGCAAAGGTTTCTGTAGTGGCATGGCCTTCTAAAAGATTGGGGAGGAGGTAAACACCCATAGAAGATGAGTTCATAGGCTCTGTGATAGGGACACATGGAAGTAGTGATGGACAGAGTGCAATTTCTGACCATCTAAAATGGCCACTGGCCATTGCAATGCCTCAGAATGGCTGCTGTAGTTAAAGAGTTTGTCTGCCCTTTACAAGATGGCTAATGAGTGTAGAATACTATATATAGTTGCCCAAACCAAGGTGGCCACCAAGGGGAGTACTAGTGAAGATGAATGCCATTAGAAGTCAGTGGAGAGGATATCCTTCCCTCACCAATATGACCACTGTTCTTGTAAGATGAGATCTTGCTAAGAGAAAGGCAACAATTTCACCAGATTAAAATAGAAAGAGCTCCTCTCTCAAGATGGAGCCCGCAAGTTTGCCATGTGAGGGAATGTGCCCTGGGCTTCCCCAAACAGTGAGAATTGATTTAGATGTCATGGGGAGGGGTTGGGTCAGAATCCCTTAGCTGGGGCAGAAGGGCAGATTGAGGGGGTAGCGGTGTGCAAAACAGCATAAGCAGGAAACTTTAAACAGAGAAACAGCACAGCACAAGCTAGGAGAAACAAGCAGGCAAAAAATGGAGCTAAAAGTAAACCATGGTATTGCAGGTGGGGCACAAAACGGCTGGTCGAGTTGATAGAGGACATGTAGGGGCCCTGGAAAGGTGTCCTGGATAGTAAGAGAGCCATTGTAGGGAAGATGCTGCAGCAGGGTCCTCTCTGCCTTGGTGATACACCCACTTATTATTTATAGCAGCCGGGTGAAGAAGAAAAGTTGTCCCCTGGGTCGTTCAGGAGGGTATCCAGGGGTGCAGAGGCTGAAAGTGAAAATAGTGTGGATGCTGCAGGAGGGTCCAGACTGTTGGCTCATAGATTTGAGGGAAAACTCTCAGTCCAGCATATATGAGAGATTCCTGGGTCACTAAGGAGGGATCCCAGCAACATAACAAAAAATATGGGAAGGGTTTTTGATCCCAGGCGCATGGATGTATTTAGAGGACCAGGTACACAGGCAATGAATGTTTCCAGATCCTGGTTACACACACTTGCTGAATCGAATGATTGTTACCAGGACAGGAAAAATAAGATGAGGTACAGTTATTTTTTAAAGCATAAAAATACTGGGTGCGAGATATAATAGAGAGCTGCATGAGTGGTGCTTGTGTTGGTATACGCAGCCATCTACTGGTAAGACCAGAAGGTTGTTTCATGTCTTTTTATAGCTGTTGTTTCATTGCATGTGAACAAGAAAAAATAATACATAATTAACAACATTTAAAAAGATGAAAATAGGATAAAAGATTAAATAAATAGATAATTTTGGAATATATAATGAAAAACATGTTATTATTTGTCTTTGCAGGTCACCTTGTAAGTGTCAGTGGCTCAGTAGGTAGCACATTTGCTTCTGAGACCAGGAGATGAGAGGGCTGTGGGTTCAGTTCCCACATCTGGCACTTGGGTTAATATCTCAGTACTGACACTGTAGTGCAGCATGAGAGGGGTGCTGCACTTCTGATGAGATGTTAAACCGAGGTCCCATTTTCCTGGATTGGTGGTAGTTCAGGTGGATGTTAAAGATCCCATGGCACTTATTGAAAAGAGCTGGGGAACTTTTATTAAAGTTGGAAAGGAACATACAATCAAAAATGTACAAAACCTAAAGCAATTTTTACAAATCAATAAACAGATAGCAAATGTCAAAATAAAACCAAACAGGGTTAAGTCACACAATTTTAACTAAACCATATGTTTAAACACAATTATATAATTTATAGGTATATTCGTATAACACAAATCCTAAATTATTTATTCTATATCATGCTTAACTATACTAGGCATATATACTTACTATACATACTCATTTTACTTATATCTATTATAACCAATCAATAGAGGCCCATCTTCCTTGAAAGGTTGTTGACTGGATTGAATTATAATTTTGCAACCTGATGTCTTTAATTGCTGTTTCTATCATAAAAAAACAACCCGTCAGAAGTAAAATGTAGTTGTTGAATAGTCAATCTGCACTGGACAAACCATATATAAAATTTAAAACAAACAAGAAATAACCATAGTGTTACTCTATCATGTTTCGTCCACAGAAAAGGCAAAATACCAAGGCATAATATTTCTAAAGTCATAAAACCAAATGGAGATGTAGGCCAGTGACGTTGAATAGATTGCCAAAATCCTTGAATAAAAGGGCACTCTAGGAATAAATGCTGCATTGTCTCAATTACATCTGGACATGTTCCTCTAGGACAATATCTCTCTGACACCTGTCTGTGCTTTAGATTTCCTCTTACATTTAGGCGACCATGCAAGTCCAGCCAAGTTACATCCCACATAAAAGTAGGAATACGAGGGGAAATCAGCATTTCACCTATCAGTAATCTATCTGGTAAAGAACAAGAATCAAATCCTGCTGTTTCTTGAAAATATTTTAAAATCAAAGATTCATACAAGTTTTTCCGAGTATAAGAAAGGAGATACTCTTTGGAAATACCCCATAGCTTTATTTTAGCAAAGCAAGTTCTCATTGGATCAGGTAAATAAGAAATTGAAATTTGTTGAGGAAGGTTATCATACATGGGCCAAATAGAGAAAATAGGTCCCAAGGAATCTAAGACCCAAGGGGACCATCTATTAATTTTTTGAGCTACCAAGGAAAATAAATTGGCATATAAATATATGGTGAAAAAAAATACCACAAGTAGTATCATCTTCAACCCTCCATTTCTTTTTTCTCTCAATAGTAAGCCTCCTTTAATTGGATTTAAACGGTTTTCCCAGATACATGAAAAAAAACAACTATATATTCTGGTTTCTAAAGTTGACGATAAGCTATATACTGTACTTAAATATAAAAATATGGGTAACAAAAAGGTTTTTATCATGTAGATTCGCTTTAATTTAGCTAAACGCCAAGTATTCCAAAGATTAACCTTATTTTGTGCTTCATTCAATTTAAGTATCCAATTCTGATAAGCCAAATCTCCAGAACCAAATAAGATCACTAAAATAGGGGCTGTCCCTTTTAATACTGGTACCCCAATTATAATATCATCTGTGACATCTTCAGCATTAAGAGGAAGGCAACAAGATTTCTGGTAATTTATTTGAGCTCCAGTATGAGTCGTAAAATTAGTTAAAATTATTCCCAGATTACGTGCTGATGTGATATTTACTATTCTAAAACAAATGTCATCTGCATATGCAATGCTCTTTATTTCAGGGTCTTCGCAGGAAAAGGATACACCCTGTATACTCTAGTTTATCCACCATTCTAAGTAGTGGATCAATGGTAAATAAATATAGTCAAGCACTCAGAGGGCAACCTTGCCATACTCCCTTTAAAACAGTACACCTAAGACCTATCCACCCATTACAAAAGGCTTTAGCAGAGGCAGACTTATAACATGTTTTAATCCAATTAATAAACATTTCAGGAATGCCATATGTAGCCAAACAACTCCATAAATACTCATAATTAACATTATCGAAAGCCTTAGCTTGATCCAGACTAAAAATAAGACCTGTAAGCTCACCAGTATTACCTCTATGAAATATTTCTCTAAGTAATATTAAACCATCAGAAATCTTTCGTCCTGGTATTGAAAATGCCTGAGAACTGTGTAATAGAAAATCAGCCATTGGTATAAGTCTATTATGTAACAGTTTTGTAAATATTTTAAAATATGTATTAAGCAGGGTAATTGGCCTCCAATTTGATAACTTAGTTCTATCTCCTTTTTTGTACATAAATACCACTAAACCATCTGACATACTATTTGGTAATAATCCTGTAATCAAATTTCCTTAAGACCTCTACAAATTCTTATAATAATATTGTAAAAATTATTTTATATATCTTATATGGCAAACCATCACTCCTAGGGCAGTACCTGCCTTTGTTAATGAAAACTAGCGATACTTCTAAAGATGTTATATCAACAAGCAACATGTCTCTGCTATGTTTATCAAGCATAGGTGGAATCACTTGAGCTAACCATAAGGAATGTGGGGATCCAGAAACAGTAACATATCCAAATAATTGCTGTATATGATTATCTAAAGCATTCATAATATCTTTCCTGGTCATACATTTTTTATCTGTAGAGTCACAAACCTCTGCCATATATTTTTGATGTCTTTGTTCAGCACAAAACTGATAGGGGTCCATAAAGGCTTTACCTCCTTGGGAACCAAATCTTCTTTCTACATCTAAGGATTTATATCTACTGTATTGTGTTGAATTTAATAATTTTTGAATTCTGTCTAATTCAGATAAGGCTGTATAATCCCCTTGTGCAACTATAAAATGTAAGTCTAAAAACTGTTGTTGAGTTTTTATATATGTATCTTTATTAAATTTCCCATTAATCTTGCCAATTATTTGGAAATACTGTCTTATATCTATTTTTGTATCTTCCCACCAATCTCTGTATGAATCATAGAGGTTAACCACTGATTTCCTTGCCTGTGGTACTGCCAAAATTCCTTCTTCAACAGTTGATAACTTAAGTAATTCCAGGTTAAGACGCCAATATCCTGGTCCTCTATGCATTATTTCATAACTACCTATCATAATCTCAAGTATCACATGATCAGAAGGTGCAACTGGTATAGTTTGAGCTTTTTGTATTGTTAAAGTATCTGAAATAAACCAGAAATCTATCTTTGTTGCTTTAGTACCTTGAAAAAATGTTTTTTGTGGTTTACCTAATACATCAAAAACATCAACCAATCCTGACTGTGTCAATAAATCATTAAGACACTTAGTATCACAAAATAACTTTGTGGATCGTATGCCTCTATCCGTATGATAACAGCTACAATTAAAATCTCCACCTAAAAGCACAAATCTAGAAGTGAACAAATAGGGCAATAAAGTCTTAAATAATGCTATTCTCGCAGATTTAGCTTGCGGAGTGTAAACATTAATAAATCTACAGTGTAAATCGTTAAGTATCATATCTAACAATAATATGCGACCCGGCAAAACATCTATAAGTTGAACTAGGCGTGCTGTAGGATTATTAACTGCTATACCTACCCCTGTGCATAGCTCTTCACCAACAGACCAATAAACAGTGCCACATTTCCACCTTTCAGTGGCCTGTTCTACCTCAAACCTGGTATGTAACCAAGTATCTTGAAAATAAACTACATCATCCTTGCCTCCATCAAATAGTGAATATATCAACATTTGCTTCCTATTTGATTGAATATTATTAACATTTAAGGATGCCAAATTTATATTCAAAAACATAGACAAAAGAGGAAGAGGAAAGAAGGGTGTTGTCATAACTCATATCAATGTTCCCTTTTAATTTTATTATTTCTTTTTTGTAGATTTTCTCGTCCCAGGTTGACCCTTTTTTAAATTTTTCACTGTATCCATATCAGCAGCAGATGGTTCTGGATCGGAAGATCCTTCAGGTTGTGAAGAATGTACTGAGGTGGAATCTGACTCAGTACCTATGTCTTCCTGTAATACCGAAAATGCATTCTGGAGGGGTATCAAACCTTGTTCAGATATAGGTATTTTAGAGGTCCTGGATCTTAAACTGCGACATCTAGCAGTAATGAGGTTAAAAGATTAATCAGGTGGAAGCGGGGGAGGCATGGTATTAGGAATTACCTGGTCCACAACAGAATCTGTAAGAATCACCATTTTAGAAGATATTAAGTTCTCCTCTTCCTGGGAGGGAGTAGTTGATACAATTTCTGAAATGTCCGCCCATTCCATACTAGGTATGGTTTCAGGCCTACTTGGGGGTGAGGGCGGAGGTACAGGTTTTTGCCTCCGGACCGCATGTACCGCTGTATTTAGGTAAAAATCCTGTATGCAAAAATCTCCATTTGTTTTATTTTGGGCCGCCCAAGGACAGTCAGTAAATACATGGGGTTCTTCACAAAGTGAGCATTTAGCTGGATGATGACAATCTGACAATGTATGCCCCAATTCTCCACACTGGACACATTTGTCGACTTCACAATTCCTGCTAAGGTGTCTACCAGAACCACATTTATAACAGTGACGGGGCTGTCCTGGATAAAAGATAAATCCTTTATCCCTTCCCAAATAAAAGCAACTGGGAAGGTGTTGTAAACCTTCTTCAGTTTGGTTTAAATTAACTTTAAATCTCCAACCACCATTCCAAAATCCTTCTGTATCAAGAATGGACTCTGGGTTTCCTTTCAGGGTACACTTTTTCTCCAACCAATAGGAGATATCCTCCACATTAACGCCTTCATTACGGAACAATACAGTAATAACCTTGAATGTCTGTTTGGTTAATGGTATGACCTGAAAATGGACCCAAGCAGGATTAGTCTTTAATAATGTGTATTTCATCCAAAATCTGTTTAACATATCTGGTGTACGAAAACTAATGTCATACGTATTGTCTCCTGGTGTATGAATCAAGGCATACACCTCACTGGGCATAAAACCCAGCATTTGTTTAAGTAAGACTTTCCCCACATAGAATCTGTCAGGCATGGTATCAGTGGGTCCCAAAAACCTCAGCCTTACAGCATTTTGTCTTTTAGCCAAGGAAACAGGTTTATGAAAAAGGCTGGCATAGGAGGTAGTTGGGGTTGTAAGACATGGTAGGGTATTTTGATCAACATCAGGCCCTATATTATTAGTAGCTTTATTTTAGTTGGCATTTTTCTCCAAATCCCCACTTTGGCATTGTTGAGGTGATTTTGATCCTAGTTTAGGACTAACTGGCTGGTTGTGGTTAACCACAGCACCCGGATCCATTAAAGGCCTGTTTATGTCAGATAATTCTACATTCTGTATTATAGAACCAGGGCCTAAACTACCCTCAGACCTAGCTGCAGGAACACTAGTCTCAGAATTGGGCCCATCTAAAACTGCAAGAGGGGTATGATCCATACCTGAAATTGGTATGGCAGGGTCCGCGATCCACTGACCCAAATCTAACAGCAGCCACCCCACCCTTTTCAAGGCGATATCTGGGGACCATGTGGGGGAAGATTCTACTTCTGCATCCCCAGAAATCTTGGTGAACAAGCTTTTTTTCCTCAGGGCTGTTTGCACCTTTATGTATTTTCAAGTCAGTACCTGTATGACCTGAGGGTGAATCTATCTCGGGTCTCTTTCGTTTCTGAATCTCTTCTTCAGCAGCAAGCTGAGCAATTTGATAATCCATAGCAGCCTTCTCCCAAAGGCGTTGTTTCTCTTGTAATATAGTGAGAGCTTGTTGATCTTCGAAGTATCATCAGCTGTCTCTGCATTTAGAAGTCGCACTTCCGGGTTTGGATTTAATGCCAATGTGGTCTTGCAATTAAAGCTAGACATACTCCTCGTATGTGCTGGACTTGCGGTGCATTTTTCACCTTCCAGCTGAAAACTGTGTTTTGAGGGGTTAGATACGTTTTGCTGGCCACCACTCGGGTGCATTCCAGCCGTATCATTCCCCTCTGCTCTGGGTAAAACCTGTGAGCTCTCATGCATCTGAGCTCCTCCACTGTCGGCCATCCTGAGACGGTTCCTCTCTCCCAACAGTCTCACAGCGCCACCATTGTCCACAAGAGATATTGAAACAGAAAGGGACTCCTTGTCTTCTGTATGCAGTTCTTCTCCACCTGGATCCATGGGAGCTGCCATCTTGGTCCTACAGGAAAAATGGGTCCCCCCTGCTCACAGGAAGCAAGAGTAGGGGAATTTGCCTGGTGTCCTGGCCAAACTTCCCTCATTCACTAGAAATACCACCAACAGCTTAATCTGGTTCAAGGTCAGTTGGTATTCATCTGTATACCTCTCCCTCAGGTCGTGCCTGAAAATAGGCAGGATTTGTCTAGTGCACTTACCTGGTCAACAAAAAATAAATAAATAAACTTTAATGCCCTGAAAAATACTTCATAAGTAGAGGACATTGCAATTTCCAGTAAAAGTGGTCTGCTGGTTATATCACACTGTCTTTTCATTGAAATTAGTGGTCTCACTTCTGGGTTCACTGGATGCTCTGCTCTCTTCTTGGTTATGATTTCCCGCTTTATATGCAGTATTGATTTTTGCCAAGGAAACTGACATTAGTGAAACCAAAAAGTGCACTCCCTACAGAGGGGGATTCCTGAGCAAAACAAACATCAGCAGAGCAAACTGTGTAACATGTAGAGGGAGCCTGCCTCCATGATTAGCACAGTGTACTGCTGCCCCCTACTGGGATCTCACTGTTACTGCTATATACTGCATTGCTGCCCAGTGCCTACAGTTTTCTTTTTATAATGTATTTACCCAGGGTAGCACAGCTGACATGGAAGATTTCCTTTTCAGTGGGTCCTACTTCTACCTATTTTAGCAGCTGGGAGGACTGGAGCACTGAGAGATCAAGTGACTTGCCCAAGATTATGCAGTGAGTATGTGGCTCTGGCAAGGTTTGAATCTGTTTGATCCATATACTTGGAATCTTAGACCCAAAGTAACTAGACATGCACTTAGTACAAACTGCACTAAGCAGGACAACTTTGTAAACAGGGCTGCTAAATTCCTAACAGTTCAATCCTGTTGAAAAAAATTAAGATTCTACAAAACTACAAATGCCATTGCCCTAACCACTGGGCCACACTTCCTCTACCGTTCTTAGTACCATAGTAATTTAAGGTAATTTGGTTTCTGCATATCACTCCAAACCACACACATATACTGTACACTCAGAAGCCTCAAATCCAGCGTAATGCAGCATGGATCCTGCAAATCTAGGTTAATCCCCCCCACCCGTGCCTGACTTCGTAAGCAGAGATTGATATATTCCTAAATTGAGTTATTCAGGAAAGAAACCAGTAGAAGAATTTTATTTGGGGGCCGGTAAGGATTCATTGTGCTTCTTGGGAGGAAATTTGATAAAGCGCACAATAGCTGCTCTTTAAGGTGATAAGATGAATGAAAATTAATTTGAAAACTACACAGTCATTAATTAAACAATGTGTAGTAATACCAAAATTCAGAAAAAGTTGAATTTTTTCATTATGTTTTTAAAACCATACTGAATGCCACACCTCATGCTTTGCTGGCAACCCAGGTTCGGGAACGAGCCTGGGTTGTCAGGGGTTGGTGGGGGGAGGGTCAGTGAGGAGCAGGATTGAGCTGCTGCAAGGCAGCTCACCTCTCCCAGGGAGAGTTGAGGGGTTTCCCGGCCCTGGCTGCCGTCTGGTGGAGGATGGGTGGCAGTTCGGGCAATGGGGAGCCCAGGAACAGCCAGGAGGTGGGGCAGAAGGGTCTGAGACGGTACCTGGTGTGTGTGTACGCCTCCACGTGCATGCACGGCTGTGTCTGCCAGGATTAGGGAGAAAACGCAAAAATGTAAATTAAAAAAAAAATGATGTCATTTTTGTATCAATACAAAAAATAGTATCCATATAACCTACTGACACAAAAAAAATGTTATAGGCACTATGTATCTGCTATTTTTTGGGCTGTCACAACTAAGAACTTGTATCGCTAATGTACTGAAAAAGCAGGTTCAAATACTATTGATGCATATAGACAGGATATAGAACAGTAGCAACACATAACAGAATGGGCAGAGCTAACTCTTAATGGTTGGACTCCAAGCGTTCATTGAAATGTAGCCCAGGCAGCTGGCCCAGTGGCATGGAAGGCTAAGTCATCATGCTTTACCGCCTGCCATGCCGACGACCCATGTTTGCTGTGTGATCGGGTCACTGGGGGTTGGCTGGGAAGGGAGAGGATCGAGCATCCAGGGGACAGCACCCCTCTCCCAGGGAGGGTGGGGATCATGGACCGGCATTTGCCTTATGCCTAGCGGCGGCAGGATGTTGGCATGCTGAGTCCCACATGTTGGGGCGTGGAAGAGGAGCAGTCAACCGACATGCAGGGTGCCGACATGCCCACTGCATGCCATTGTCAGCATTGCATCCTCCCCCTCCACAAGAAAAGTGGAAAAATGGATCCCAGCAGAGCGGCATGAAACCATCCCCCGCAGGCGCTGCCCCGAGATTGCACCTCACCGGAGCAGGATCCATTCAGGGGGGTTGAGTTGCTCCCCACCACCCTGCCACAAAGGGTAAGTCATGGGGGCATGAGGGGGGTCTGATGCTCAGGTGATGGTGCTGGGGGGGACAGTAGAGAGAGACAGTGAGTGAGAGAGTGAGAGAGAGAGAGGGAGAGAGGGGGAGAGAGATGGCCGGGTCCACAGGGAGAAAGAATACTGGAAAAAAAAAAGTAGCCCAGGAACTGTGTGCCAGTTGGCTAACACCCCTGCCTGTTGGTCCTCAAACAGGTTAAGGGGACTGAGTCTTGCTACAGTGATATTTAGGGGTCCTATCCCAAAGTTATTATAAATAGCACAGTGCCTCCACCCAGAGTAGATTGTGAGTGGGTCAGGTGACCAGCTAGTGCAGCCCCCTGGGATGCTGCACCTTCCCACCTCCCCACCAGCCACCCCACAGACACCAGATACCCAATGATTCCCCAATAACATTAACCATAAACAACATGCACTTGACTCTCTACACAATACTCTACACACAGTTTTTCCAAACAATAGCTTACAGCTTTATTTGGGGTAACAGGGTGAGGACAGGGTCCTCGATAAGGGATAGCTGTGGATGAGAAAAGGTTAGAGCAAGGGGTAAAGCAACAACAACTAGGCCCATAGATAAATTAAACTGAGCACTCCCCTTGGGTTCCAGGGAAGCCCTCTGGGTGCTCAAGGTTTGATGATTCTCAGTAGTCTCCAAGATGCAGGGCTTTCACTGAACAGGCATGAAGAGCTCCATATGCAAAGAGCACAACACGGGTTGCAGACTGGTACTTGCTATTGGGCCTTGCTCTTGATTGAAGTTCTAGCAGCTTGTCCCCTTGATTGAAGATCTGGCCACTTGTCACCTTCAGCCTCTTCTGGCCCATCACAGAGCACACATGCAGATCCCACCCAGCCACAGGAGGCCCAGACCTGGGAGTGGCTCCACAGCCTGACTCCAACCTCAGGTTGCAGGTGCCCTAGCACCCCAGCAAGCGCCAGTGACCTCCTGCAACCAGCAGACCCCACTTGAGAGGGGTTAGCAGGTTCCCTCCATGACTCTGAAGAGTGCTTCTGAATTTGGTAGAGTTCATTCTTTCCCTGCACAGTACAACAATTTCTGGGGCAGACAGGAAACTTTTGTCCATTGATCCGCAGTGCTGTTGGGTCACTGACTTGCAGGCTTTAAGCAGTAGCGTCACTCCACACTGGTATACTCAGCTGTAGCAGAGATTTTGGATCATGCAAACACCTGCTCACCTTTTGAGAGCACAGTCTCTGAATGTTAGACCAGCTTCTACAACAACTCTAGCTGGATGCTGCTCTCAGCAGCTGATATACAGTCCTCAAACAGTCTCCACACAGCATGGCTGGCCCCAGTTCCAAAGACGCTCAAAATATTCAACAGCTCATAAAAAGTCTCAAAGCAGTGCAGGCTTTCTGCAGTAAAAAAAAACACTTCTAGTAGGCGCCAGCTTTCTTTTTTCACTAATGTATCTAGAAAAGGTTTTGTCCCCTTTCTTAATTGCCTGGGCTATTTTTTCCTCTGTCTGTGCCTTGGCCCTTTTTACTGCTTTTGCTGCCTTGCTCAGGCTTTCCAGATATGCATTCTATCCTCCTGCTCTGTGTCTCCTTGTATCTTCTGAATGCCACCCTTTTCTCCTTCACCTCCTGGCTACCTCTTTTGAAAACTATATTGTTTTTTTCTTCTTAGTTTTACTTACTAGTCTAATACACAGACTTGTTCCTTCAGCTATGGCTCCTTTTAGATGTGCCCATTGCTTCACCATGCCTCTCCCTCCTCGCCCTTTCTTCCAGGGCTTTCCTTAAACTTTCCCCATATCTTTGCAAAGTCTACCCTCCAGAAATACAGGACCTTCACCGCTGAGTGGCTGCCTCCACCGCCTTAACACTGAACTGTACCATGCAGTAATCACTGGACCCCAGAGGGCTCCTGCTTCTACATCTATGGTTCTTTCCTCATTGGTGAGCAACTGATCCAAAACAGCTCCTCCTGGGTGGGTTCTACCACAAGCTGTCTCAGTCCCGCCCCTAGCAGAGCTTCCAGGATATCTCTGCTCCTAGCTGTGGCTGCAGCATGGGTGCTCCAGTTGACATCTGGCAGATTGAAGTCTCCCATGAGCAATACTTTTCGCCTTTCTGTCATCTCGTGTATGCTTTCCACCAGTTTCTTGTCCAGCTCCACTCCCGTGCTGGAGGTCTGTAGACCATGCCTGCTCAAATGGCTGCACCATTCTATGTCTCTAGTGTGATCCACAGCGCCTCCGCCCCTTCCTGTATCCCGTGTACCTACATAGCTCTAATTCCCTTTCTTATGTAGATTGCAACTCTTCCGCCCTTTCCCCCATTCCTCTGGAATAGAATATACCCTGGTATTGTAATGTCCCAGGCATGGTTCTCTGTGTACCAAGTCTCTGTGATAGCTACAATATCTAGATCTGATTCTGACTTTAAGGCCACTAGATCTGGGATTTTATATGTCAAGCTACGGACATTTTATTTCGCTTTTGTTTACCGAGTAGGTGTGCTAGCCATAGAAATGACTATTTTCAGGCATGACCCAGCAGGTTACAGAGTAGCATTACAGAGACACAAAACAAGGTTTTACAGCAAAATACAAAACAAGATATTGAGAGCAGAGTACAAAACAGTGTGTTCCAGTAACAACGATGAGATAAAAACATTAAACTGGGAAGAACAGAATAAATCACATACTCTCAAGGAATATTTATTTATTTATTTATTTCAATCTAGGATTACAATACCTTTGAGCCAAGGCTCTTTACAAAGGTTCCAAGTCGGCATGTGCAACAGTCATCATTTTTAGTTACAAACATTTGGTCATTGACTTACAGACATGTAATAACCAGTACAAAGACTTGAGCTATGAGCAAGATGAGGGAAGGTGGGGTGGGTGGTGGGGGAAGTGAGGGTAGGAGATCGAGGGGGGGAAAGGAGGTGCAGGGGGTAAGGGGAAGTAAGGGAGGTGGTTGGGGTGGAGGCAGGAGTGGAGATACGAGGGAGAGGTGGGCGAGGGTGGAAGACAGTGCAGTCAGGGGGCCTTGTCGAGGGAATATGACAGGTAAGGTGCTAGGGGGTGCAAAGACTGATTGTAAGTGCTGGTTGCTGGGGCATTTGCAGCTGGGATGGTGGAAATGTTAAGATGGGCAATCATAGGATACAAGTAGTGAGAGGCACAGCTTGGACTTGAAGAGGCCGAGTGTTGGAACGGTCGCTATGTCATTGCCAAGAGAGTTGAGCCAGTTGGATGCCCGATAGGCGAATGATCTTTGTCCTTGGGTCGTGCAACATCGTGGGATATGTAGTAGATGGGAATTGGATCTCCTTGTAGTGAAGTTCCTATGTCTAGGCTTAAGGAGGGCACAGACACCAGGTGGGGCCAGACCCATTATAATTTTCTTGGTCATGATGTAGGTTTGGTATTTTATGCATTTGTCCAGTTGAAGCCATCCAGATTGCGAATAAAGGTCACATGTGTGGGTACGGCGATGTGAGCCAGTGATGAGATGACAGGCCTTATTCAGGGAGGTTGCGATACATTTGAGAGTAGAGGTAGTTGCAGACCCATATATGATAAGACCATAGTCTATGATGCTGACGATGGAGCTTTGGACGGCCACTGCCAGTGCTTCTGGGGTTAGGTGTTTCCTGTGCCAGAATAATATGCCTAATCTTGCATTGGCAGACTTTGCAACATTGCTGATATGGACAGCGTATGAGAGGTGGGGATCAAGGGCGATGCTGAGGTACTTGAACGATTGTGTTTGCTCTAGGATGGCTCCTTATTTGGTTGCAATGGAGAGGTGGAGTTGTTTGTTTTTGTTGTGGGGGCTGCAGAAGACCATAGACTTGTTTTTTTTCTGATTGAGAAAGCAGTTTATGATTTAGAAACCAGGATTCGATGGAGGAGAAGGCCTGCTGAAGTTTTTTTTGTAATTTGATTGGATCAGGGTCTGAGGTGAGGATCACAGCATTGTCGGCGTAGACAGTTATTTGTTCTGGGCAGCTGTCCAGTAGTGAGTTTAAGAATAGGCTGAAGAGGAGGGGTCCTGGAATGGAGCCCTGGGGGACTCCCGAGTGGACCGATCTAGGGTCTGAGAGTGTATCAGTGATTCTTACTGTTTGGGACCATTCTTCAAGGTAGCTCTTAAACCATCCAATGGTGTTGGTTGACAGCCCAGTGTTCTGTAGCTGGACAAGCAGGAGGTGGTGATTGATGATGTCGAAGGCTGTAGTTAGTTCAATGTAGATTGAACCTAGTAGTTAACCGGAGTAAAGTGCATTGTGGATTGCGCCAGTGAATTCAAGTAGGGCTGTGGAGGTGCTGTGACCTTTGCAGAACCCATGTTGTTCCTTGCACAGGATGTTGTATGTATCCGGGTATTCTGTAAGCTGGTCTGAGATGATGCGTTCTAGTGCCTTGGAGAGTGGGGGTAGTAGGGAGCTAGGTCTGTAGTTATCGTGGGCAGTTTTGTCACCACTTTTATGGATTGTAGTGACAGTGGCAGATTTCCATCTGTCCAGGAACTGGCTAAGGCTGAGGGAGAGGTTGAAAATTCTGGTCAGAGGACTAAGCACTTCATCACGTGTGAGAGACAGGATTTTGAGATCGAGGGAGTCATTACTGAATCTTGATTTACCAAGGGCTTTGGTTACATATTTGCGCACTTGGTGAGCCTTGACTGCTTTGAAGTAGAAGCGGGGGGAGTTGGTGGGAGTAGTGTTCATTGCAGACAGAGGGGCTTCACCATCTTTGAAGTAGTCCTGGGGTAGGACAGCGCTGAGGTCGGTAAAGGCCTTGTTAAAGGTATCCACAATGGTTTTTGGGTTGAGGGTTGTGGTTCCATTGATGTTGAGTATTGATGGGGGGGTTTTGGGTGGATTCCTGGTGAGTTCCTTTATGTTCTTCCAGAATTTCTGACCATTGCCCCAGGAGTTTGTGAGGGCATGCTTATAGTAGGCGGACTTCATTTGCCGTATGGTTTTGGTGCAGTCATTGCGGGAACGTTTGTAGTTTTGGATGTTGTTTTGCCTTCCAGAGTTTCTAGGCCAGCTCCCATAGGTGGTCTCTTGTTTTTAGCATCCTGAGGAAGTCACCGGTGAGCCAAGGGTTACTGAGTGATTTGACTTAGTGTTTCTTAATAGGAGCATACATGTCACAGACCACAGTGAAGATGTTTATGAAGTGGTCAAGGACAGTGTTTACATTGGTTGCATTGAAGATAGAGGACCAGTCTTGATGAAGGAGGTGGGATTTGAGTCAAGGAAGGTGACCACTGGGTAGAACCCTGCTGGTGATAGTTTTTGGTGGTTGTTTGATGAATTTATTTGACCAGGTGCAGCTAACAGGGGAGTGGTCGCTGAGAGAGTCATGGAGGATGATAGTGTTAGATATCCACAATGGGTGACTGGTAAGGATCCAGTCCAAGAGTGTGCTGGTGCTGGTCCTGTAATTTTTCCTGGTTGGTGAGTCAACCATTTGTGTGAGGTTCGCCACAGCAGTAGTATACCTAAGTGCACCAGCATTGGCCGCAGGCCAGTTGATGTTGAAGTAACCTAGGAGGATAGATTCAGTGTCCGGTGGGAGTGACTTTACAAAGTCAAAAACAGCTGTTAGATTAATTCCCTGTTCTTTGGGAGGGATGTAGATGGTGACAACAGTGAGGGTTTTGTTTTGGGCTCTGAGGAGGATTCTCACTGGCAGTATCTGAGCAGTTGTGGGTTGGAGTGAGGTAATGATTGCAGGCTGATTGCATGGTCCGGTACTGATGGCATAAGCCAGGTTTCGACAACCACCAGGATGTCAGGGCTGTGCTGGCTGGTGAAGGCCTGTAGGACATCCATTTTAGGAAGGAGGCTGCAGATGTTGATTGATGTGAATGAGAGGGCACCCGAAGGCTTGCTCAGAATAATGGCTTTAGAACAGAATGGTCCAGGGTTTGGGTGCACATTGCCTGACAGCATTAGGAGGAGGAGGACTACCCTCAAGCAGCTGCAGTGTATTTCTTTAAGGAAATGCCTTTGCCCGCTAGAATCTCGGGAAATTGCCGAGCATCGACAATAGTGGGTGAGAGTAAGCGTAGACAGGGGGGACCAGAGTGGAGGGCTAAGACCAGTGTGGTATAGGACAGTTTCATGGCGGTAGGATGGACCCTGGGCAAGGGGCAGTGACCATTGTGCAGCATGCCTAAGTGGAGGAAGGATGTAGGAATGTAGAAGCTGTGGGGGAGGAGGGAAAGCAGACTTTGGGGCGTGCAGTAGGGAGGAAAGCAGGCAAGAAGAAATAGACTATGGAGTGAGAGCGGTGGGCGCATGATTAGGTAGGATTCAGGGTAGGCGGAGGGGGTTAAGACAGGCTGGCGGGGCTAGGAGAAGGGGGTGGAAGAGCAGTAGCTGGATCAGTGGGACGTGAGGATACAGCCAGGAAGGCCAGGCAGCCAGGGACTGTGTCTTTCAGAGGGTATATATATATATATATATATATATATATATATATATATATATATATTTTTTTTTTTCTAATGAAACACCAAGAATCCCTCTAGTGGCAGGTCTGTATAACCTGCTAATGGAAAACTAGCCACTTAAAATAAAAAAAAACTTCTATTACACACTTGAAATGTGCTTAGTCCTATCTAAAATCTATTTGTAAAAAGTGCCAGGTGGCAGAAGCAGGGGAAAAGTCATGGCCAATAACAGCGGGTTTGCTGGAAGCGCCCATGTTCCAATTGGCTGCGCTGTCCGTACCTTCCAAGGAGCTGCAGGAAGGTGTCCTGGTCTCGGTCGGTGGCTGGCTGGGTGCCGGCCGACCGTGGGGGAGCTGAAGCAGCCCCATTCAAGTGCAGGCAGCTGGAGAGAATAAAAAAGAGCAGGTCTTAAATAGTATTGAGGTAGGATGGGTTTAGATTTGAGCAGTTTAGCAAGACAAAAGAGAGTTAGACTTTTCGGCGCCAAGGCAGAGTGCTTGGATGGGGGGGGTGCAGGAGGAGCACTGAAACAGGAGAGGTGTAAGCACTTTAAAACACTAGTAGAAATTACAATCAAGCTAATACATCAGCTACGTTGGGCAGAATAAAATAAAACATATGGCAGGTATAGCCCAGGAGGAAACATTTCATACAATTCAGGAGATAGGGCACAAAACATTACAAGTAAGAGCATTTGGAGTATGAGTACAGGGATCAGAAGAGTAGAGATTAGTTGTGCCTGGATGGGGCAAGACTCTGAGATAGGAGACAGATAAGGGGTTAGCACAGGCAGATGAAGAAAAGAGCATCAGTTAGGGAGGTGAAGTTGGTAGACAGGCAGAAGGAGGATTTATATCGCAAGGGCATATAGGCAGAGAAAGCAGGTCAAGTGCGCCAGGGAGAGAGGAGGAACAGTACTAAGGGGGTTTAAAACAAGAGGATTGATTAGCGGAGATGAGGTAGCCATGGAGCTCTTTTTTAAAGGCAATATGTGCAGGCGCTTGGCGGATGGCTAAAAAGAGGGCGTTCCAGTGCTGAGGAGCATTGTGGGCAAAAGCACGGAGACCTTTGGTGGTTTTACTTTTCGGGACACATACAAGGGAATTTTCAGCTGAGCAGGCTGTAGCTTGATGTCTGAGGAATAAGCAGATCAGCTAAGGTTTGGGAGTTTAAGATCTCATAATACTATCAACAGTAGAACCAAGGGAGTAAAGTCTAGCAGCATTGGGAGATAGTCAGTTTAGATCTGAGTAGAGGAGGCAATGGTGTTTCAGCCAATGGGTGATGTCCCTCCTGTGCACAGATGCCGAAACGGGGGGCAGCCGCCCCACCACTTTTTTGTGCACCAGGAGATTGCCTCTATATTTCTGTGGAAGGGTAGCGGAGCCGACTGGCGTCTAGGGTTTTTGGGGGTTGTTTGTTTTCGCGTGTTTCCCTAGCCGCTCTCAAGCGTTTTCATTTCTTTTAAAGGTGGGGGGTCTAAACATATGATGTGCCCCAGCCAGCGGACCTGATTGGGATGGCAAACATATCTCTCAGTCAGGTCCGCTTTGAAAGAAATGAAGGCATGTCTATAGTTAGGGGCGGGTCGCACAGGCTCTTTAAATGCCCACAGATTTCCTTGAGTTTTCCTTATTCCTGTTCTTCTCTGGAGATGAGACGTGGTGGACTACTCAAGACGTGGAGAATGAGTGACTAGCACTTTATTTTTGCAGCAGCAAGTTGGCGCTGGTGTGGAGGTAACTTGGATGGAGAGGAACCTGAGGAGGAGGAAGTTACTGTCAGAGTCATGACTGGAGTCTGTGGGAAGGAACTAGGTAGAAGAATCAACGGCGGCAACGCAGCAGCAACAGAACTTTGTCACTGTACTAGTAAGTAAAGTTTATTTCCTTCACCTGAGCCAGGCATTGCAGGGTCGGTCAGTCAGTCAGTGAGAGAGAGATGCCCAGGTGGACCGTGGGACTCGGGCCGGTAATACACAGCTGACTGCTGTGGCTGCCAAGGGACACAAGTGTTCGGTCAAATCGGTCTTCCTTGATTCTAAATCACTGTGCTCACTCTACATACTGGTGAAACTGCAGCTAAGGATTGGATATATTTATAAAAAATTCTTGCCATGTAAACATCCAGCTGTGGCTGATCTAACCTGTTAGAGGATATTTTGGGGGTTTCTTGGGGGAGGGGGGAGTCTGCAGCCTGAGCGTGACAGGTCATTTAAAGTGTTTTTTTATATATAGGTGGGACTGGGTAGGGGAGGGCTGCTTCCCCCCAGTTGGTGACACATCCAGATTGGGCAGGGTGTTTGGTCAAGGCAGATGTAGGTAGGCAGGCCTCATGTAGTCCATGCCAACCCAGTGTTTTTTGCCTGTTTCCACTGCCATGACAGCACATGAGAGGGGCTGTCTGTGGAATTGTGCACGCTCAGTGGGATTGTGGTCCCTCCCTTCAACTTGCTCATGCTTGCACCAGCAGCAGGCCTCCATCCAGTGGTGGTCAAGGGCTGACAGCTGGCCACCCCTCCCCAGGAGGAGAGCAGCCCCTGGGACACTATCTGTCTCTCACTGGCAACCCATGATCATTCCCAAGCATGAGTTGCGGGCATACATGAGGTGAGGCGATCGAGCTCAGCCTTCCATGCCACTGGGCTGGTTTTGAGTTGTATATTGGCATTTTGCCTATTTTATAAGGGAAATAACACCCCAGGAATGTGCATTACATAGGATTTACTTCCTGTGTGGAGACACTCGGCTGCACCTCCTACCTCTCCTACACCTGGGGGCATGTGGGAATGCAGCTGAATGCATACTGTATTTCTTAAGCTTGCATGTAATGCATACATATGCGCACAGCTGTGCACATGTACTGTTTATATACAACTGAATGTTAGGCATGTGTTTGCTATACTGTATATATGGTGTGTGTAGTTTCTCTGTGTGGTGCAAATACTTAAAGGGGCAGTGTCAGCTTTCTCCCTTCATTTGTGGGCATATGTATGCAGTGTAAGTTCTGGCACAGACCCATTCTACATGTGCTGTAAAATACACCTAGCAATATTTTGTACCTCTTTTGCTCATTTTTCACAATTCAACAGTCCCTCAACCCGCCTCCGGAAGCATCGCCAGGTTCAGAACGAGCGTCTGGCACAAGCGCAGTCACGAGGCACAATTTTTTATCATGCCACTTGTGATTAGAGGTTTCTCCAATAAACTATTAAATGCTGAACTGTTTGTGGTACCTAAAAACCAAAACCGAGCATTGAGAGCATGGCATAGTAAAAAATGTTGCCTCACCACTACACCTGATGTGCATTCTGAACCTGTTACAAAGTAGCAGTTTCTTTACCAGAGCTGCAGGGTAAGACTGCTTTTACACTTGGCTCAGGCTGTCTGGTTGTGGGAGAGGGACACTGATAGGAAAGGGGACAAGAGCTGGGGCGTACAGTGTGATTGTGATCTATTTGATTAGAGCACCAGATTTGGAACCTGGAGATCAAAGGTTCAGATCCCACTATGGACACTGACTGGGATGTGATCCTGGGTAGAACTAAGTAGGAGCCCACTGGAAGTGGAATGTTGTATTAAAGCTGAGGTAGTCTGCGTAAATAAGTTGGAATGGAAATATCTGGTGGTGGCAGTGGCATGTCTAGTGTGGAGTGTGTGAATGGACCTCTGTGGGACTGGATACCTTGATGAGGTACAGAGGCTTGTCACAATGCAATATTGTAACCAAAAGCCAGTCTGTTAGTCTGACACGTGGTGGTGGTGGCATGTCTAGTGTAGAGTGTGTGTGTGTGTGTGTGTGTGTGTGTGTGTGTGTGAATGGACATCTGTGGGACTGGCTATCTTGATGAGGTACAGAGGCTTGTCGCAACGCAATATTGTTACCAAAAGCCAGTCTGTTAGTCTGACACCTGATGGTGGTGGTAGCATGTCTAGTATGGAGTATGTTTGTACCTCTGTGTTGGTGGTGGGGTGGTGGTATGCTGGCATACAACACAGAAAATGACGCTAGCGTCTGAGAGGGCATGGACTGTGGGGGAGGGGTAGCTCACCTTAACAGGGGTGGGTGGGTAGCAGTGGGGTCCAGTTGGTGTGCACCTCAGAAATTCCTGGCTACACCCCTGCTGCAGAATGGAATTAATTGTTGCGTGCACATTATAACATGATTGCCCTTGCTCCGTCCTAGCTCCTTGCCTTTGAATCTGCAATGCTGTGCCGCCCGCCCCCACACCCCCCCCGCCACTAAAACTTAAACAAAAGAAACTGACACCTGCTTGTTATTAAATGCCTCGGCCAGCAGAGATGGGTTGCAAAGTGGTAAATTGGTAGAACTTAACATTGACTTCTTAGTTTTTTTTTATTCTATTCATTCAGGGCAGGCAGCTCGGCAGCAGCTTTAACACCTCTGTCTAGTCTTGTCCACTCCTCTTTGTTTTTGTGCCTCGCAGTCAGGAGGGACGACAGTCAACAAATACCCCTCACTTAGCACACCATTTAGTCATCCCAGTAGTAAGCCATCAGACAGCCCTAGCCCACGTGCTGCCAGCCAGATAACTGCACAGCTCAGCATTCCCCTAATAACAGTGTCAGTTTAACTACTTTATTCACTGGCGCCTCTCAACAATTTACACATTTAATTAAGTAAGGCACCTCAGGCTTCAGCTTTTTTTTTTTAAATGTCCCACTGCGCAGTCACACTCGTAGAAGAACTAAGTTCCGCGAGCCCCCCACCCGAATGAGAGAGTGAAGAGCACTAACCAGGGGGTATAAGAGTATCAGACACATACACAGTCATCCCCAAATCCCATCTCGCTGACTACTTCTTCTCGTTGACTTGAGTTACTAGTAAGTTGAGTGTCGTGGACTCGGAACTTGGGACTTCACTTACTTGCTGACTGACTTGCTGCAGGCTCCGGCTCCGCTTCGGCTTCAGACAAGTAAGTTTAAGTTAAAGTTAAGTTAACTACGGTTTTTCTTTTTCTTCAATTCAAGCGACTCGACTCCTGGCTGCTGGCGCTGCTGAGTGCTGACTAATTAGTAAGTTCATTGCCCCCCAATGTACTCCGTACTACTGTGACTGTCTGATGATTTATTAATTACATACATTTTATTGTGGTCGCGACCGAGGTGTTTGTTATTGTCTTCATAATGATGGCATTGGAAGCAAAATGCCAGCAAGTAAACAAACCTGTAGTCTCCTAGCACAGTATATATAGAACCGTCATTGCTGTGAATGGTTAATTAAAGTCAATTTGTGGGAATCTCGGTACCTTTAGTCCGAAATGCATATTGGTGGTGTTGTCTTATCTAAAAGCATACAGTACACGATAGCCTGCCCTAAACAGATTGTGTGAATATGGACTGTTTCAGTAAGAACTCTGATGTGCGAGTCAGTTACTTTTTCTACATTTGGAGAAATATCCTGATAGTTTAGTTACAGCAGAACTCTACATTTTCTAAGCTACTGGTCTCTGTAAATGTGTGTTGAAAGGTATAGCAAATTTCAAGGGCTGGGAGGCTGTTTAGTTGATGTGTTTTGAAAGGGTAGATTACATATGTATATTCTTGGATGTTTAACAATGTCAAGTTTGCTTTTTGGTGCAGATGTTTGTGAATAGATGGTTGATTGAGGAATCATCAACAGCTGTCTTCTTGCTGCCTTTTTTGTACTGACCGCAGCTAATCGCATCATTATTCCATAGTTGAGTAAGAGTGCATAATATGGATACATTGTCATATAA
This sequence comes from Neoceratodus forsteri, assembly GCA_016271365.2. Classification (NCBI taxonomy): domain Eukaryota; kingdom Metazoa; phylum Chordata; order Ceratodontiformes; family Ceratodontidae; genus Neoceratodus; species Neoceratodus forsteri. The sequence goes on from CM028136.1 coordinate 761,394,815, forward strand.
ATTAAGATTGTAAAGGAATATAATATAACATGCCCCTGCTCTCTCCTAGCTTACTCCATATATCATCTGATCGTGCACAATTTATTTAGGAAGCATTCTGCATGAATAAAAAGTTAAGGCAGTGACCTTGCAAACATTTTAAACGATGATGGCCAACCTACGAGCACTGCTTTTACTCTGGTCACTTTCTGTAAACACTGCTTTCTGGAAATGTGAAACAAATCTAATACTTACATTCGTCTGCATCGGAATTTATTTAAATGTGGATTTGGAGTGACCAAGTCTCCTGTTTCTATACAAAACCTTACTAGTTTTTTTTTTTTCTCCATTAGAAAAACAAGTTTGATTTGTTCAGCTTTAAGTGGTGGCTCCTGCTTTTGGCTAGTGCAATTGTGTTTTATTTGGGGGTGGTCCAAATAAAACAATTAACATTTTATTTTATTTTTCATGAATACACAATTGTAGTCACCGTATTATATTGTGGTATGGACGTGCTATAATACAGGAGGTGGAATGCCCTCCCTGAAATAATGAGTTAATATTTCTGAGATATACCAACCGCACCTTCCTGTCAATGACTTGGTTGGATTCAATCTATATGCAAATAAATGTGTGTGTGTGTGTGTGTGTGTGTGTGTGTGTGTATGTATTATAACTACCACAGTTTCATGTTTAAAAAGTCAGACATCAGCATCACATTGTCAATAATTTGGGCCTACCACCACCACCCCTCAAGTGCCCCTCAAACCAGCAGTTCACTGAAACAAAGTGCAGTGTCAGAAATAGGCATGGATGCACACACACTATATAGAACAGTGGTTTGCAACTCTATGCACAGCCAGTGTGTTGTGTCACCTCAGGGATCCGATTCCCATGGACCCCTCAAGCATCACTCTCAAGGTCACAGGGTAGCAGAACCCCTCAGTGCCACAAGACACTGGTTGTGCATAGTCTCCCATCCACTGTCCCATGTATAGTGACAGACTGAATTACTTATTGTACCAGGGTGTGCAATGTGTTATTTTTTTAGTAGGGAAAAAAACTGCAGTAAATAAACTTACACTTTTCTGCTTTCCAATGAATGTATATGGGTTTGTGAACTTGGGGAATAGGAATCAGATCAGTGGGGAAAAAGCTATGCAGGCCCTTCATGAAGCTAGCAGCAGACTTGGGCACAGGGCTGTAATAACCTCAGTTGCCTTCTGCTGAATGCCTATGCCAATGCCACTATCATGTGTGTTTATACAGAGTGGCATGGTCTACTGAAAAGCAGCAGTCATAGTGTGTGAACAAAGAAGAATTAAAAAAAAATATTGATAAATACATAATTGTGCCCTGTCCAGCAGTTGTCATAACACTTTACAGTGCAGGAAGGAGGGAGGAGTAAGAGATCCCAAGAGAGGTTAAAACAGGATGAAGAAGACCTAGGGAAAAATAAGCAAGTTAGTGAAAGGAGACTAAAGACATAAAGAATGGTTTATTCATTTATTATGTTTGCTTGCACGCATGTGCAAGAAACATAGTGCCATCATCGGATTTTTGGAGGTGTGTCAGCCCTCTTCCAATTCAGTCAGTGTGTTTGCAGGCATGGCCGCAGTTCTCCAATGCCTGCTGGAGCTGTCTATGACAGCTCCAAAATACAGTGGCATACAGTTGAAAGGGAGAGCTAGGCTTCAGTGAGCAGCGATCAGATATCGCCTGCTCATGCGCGCTCCCCTACACACACACACACACACACACATGCTGCTGCCCCAATGCACGATTGTATAGCCGACGGGGTGCCCAATTTCATCGGCTATGTCCCTCCAAACACAGTTTCATATGCCACGCTGGGTGCCCACCCCAGCATGGCTATGTCGTATAGCCAATGGGGGTGCCCAATCCCCTGTCGCTCCACTGTGTCTCCCCCCCCGGATACAGGGTGCCACGCTGGGAGCTCACCCCAGTGTGGCAACAGATGCCATGGCCGACGGGGGTGCCCAATACCCCGTCGGCTCCACATCCCCCCAGCCATCCTTCTGCCATGCTGGGAGCCCACCCCAGCATGGCAAATGTTCCACGTCATCTTTTAAAACAAAAAACCTGTAAAGAAAAAACGGTCCCTTGCAGTCTCCTGCCCCACAACCCGCACCCACCCACTGCGCACCCTGCCTCCCCACCCTCCCACCCCATACTTACCTCCGGAGTCCGGCGAGACGATCTTCGGTGGACCGGGAACACATCTGCACTCTTCAAAGCCGACCACAACTGAGGAAATGCCGGTAAGCTGTATAATGGGATAGATAGGGTTTTTTCAACTTTGTTGCATATCTCAGGCATTTTTTGGAAATTTTGCACCAAATTTTCAACATGGGGTTTTTGGGACCCCTCCTCATGAATTCTTGCACTGTCATGGTGTTACTCGGGCCCGAAGGGTGATTTAGCAGCCACTGCATGAAATTACCTTTCCGGAATGATTAACAAAACAACACTGCCAGTGTTCATAAGGTGGTTCTCAAAAGCCTATTTTGAAAATTTGGTGGAAAAATTCTAAATAGTCCAAAATAATCAGAAAGCGTAATGGTCTGACAGCATAAACACTGTTTTTCTTTTTGTAACATTCTGCTTGGTCCAATAAAAGGTATCACACCACCATTTACTTCTGGATCTACTTCAAAGTAAACAACTTAAATCCTTTATTGGTCAAAGATGTGCTGAATATGAAATACAGAGCATGGGTGCCATTTGTATTCATTTATATAAAAATGAGATGACAGCAGCTTGTTTTCTGGTGTGTCCTGGGGGAAAAAGAGTTAGATGCGTATTTCACAGAAAACTGCACAATCAGTGTATAATGGGTATGTTTTTAACCCTATTTCTTGTGGAACATGAGCTCTGGTTTAGTTTGCTGTATAACATGTAAGTCAGTCATAACTATTCTCACTGTTGACTGGTCTATTTCTCTGTTAAATACAGCCATCCCTGTAGACCTGGCATCTGGGAGCACTAGGTTTGACAGAACAGTATAGCATCATTTTTACTCTAGCACTATTTGCTATTTATTTTGTTTTAGTTAACAGCTCAGCCACACTAGGCTGAAGACCTATTTTGAAGTGTGCCATCAAAACAGACAATAAACAGTTCACGCTGGCTGACACAGATTATAATAAAAATACTGCCAGTTTATGTACAGATATGTACAAATATATACATGGCTGAAACTGTTGATTAAAATAATCTTCCAGTTAAAAACCTAAAGCATAGCATTTACTAGGAGATTGTGCAAGTAAGTGTTTTAATTGTTCTAATTGCTTGGATTGTTTTAGTAAGATGTAATTTACCAATCAACAACATGAGGGGACAGGCGTATGATGGAGCAGCAAATATGAGTGAATGCATTTCTGGAACTGCAACAAGAATTAAGAGAGAAAATCCCCTAGCATTGAATATCCATTGTGTAAATCATTCCTTGGACCTGGTGTTGCAAAACTGTGGCAAAACAAGTGATGCCATTGAAGATGTCCTCAACTTTGTCCAGAATTTAAGTGTGTTGATTCGGGGATCACCACAGAGGCTGGCTCTTTATGAAAATATTGCAGTGAATGACAGTGAGGACCCTTACATGGTGAAAGAAGGCCAGCACTTACTTTGTCCAACAAGACGGAGAGCAAGAACAAAGAGCATCAAGTCAGTTCTCAAAAAGTATGGAGCACTCTATGAAACCTTAGAGGAGCTGAAACGAGACAAATCCACGGATGTACGAACTAAGGTCAAGGGCCTGTTGTCAGTGATGAAAAAGTTTCTGACCTATTTTGGACTGGTTGTATCATAGAATATATTCAGCGTATCAGAACAAGTGGCTTCAATCTTGCAAACAAAAACACTGACAGCAGAAAGTACAATGATGAGTGTAAACTCCCTGAAGAAAAATTTACAAAGCCAGCGCAATGACTTTGACCAGGTCTATGAAGGCATCAAAGAGAAAGCACAACTACTGAAAAATTGTGAAAGAACCCAAACTTCCCAGACAGCGCTATGTCCCAGCAAGGCTGCAACATGGTAGTGCACCACATCACCATCCTGAATCTGTTAAGTACTGGTATCGACAGATGTACTATGAAGCCATCGATGCTTGTCTTGTTTAACTAGACCGACGTTTTGATCAAGAAACCTACACTTTGCTGTCATCCATGGAGAATTTGTTGCTTCAAGCAGCCAATGCAAAAGTGTTTTCAGTTCCTCCTCAGATCACACAGTTGTATGGAGATAAGGACTTGGACACTGACATTCTGAATGCACAACTGAACTTGCTCCCAGGACTTGTGCAGCAGGTTTTGCCAGAGGTGAGGGCAGTAACTTCAATCAACACCATTATTGACGCCTTAGTGGGAAAAGACTGCCAGCTGCAGATATTGTATTCAGAAGTAATGAAGCTCATTCAAATTTACCTCCTCATCCCAATGAGTACAGCAACTGGGAAGAGATCCTTTTCAACACAGCGGAGGATAAGTCTTGCTAAGAAGCACCATGACAGAGAAGAGGTACAATCACCTAATGCTGTTGAACATTCACAAAGAGAGAACAGACAAGTTGGATTGGACACAAATTGTTTGGGAGTTTGTGCAACGAAATGAAAGACGACGTAACTTTTTCGGAAAAATCTGATACTGAAAATCTTTACTTTAGGGGACTATTCATATGGTAGTAAATTGTTGATTGGTTGATGTGGTGGCCACCAGGGCCTGGGAATGACTTGCCTAGCATACCAGCCTGAAGTGGTGATCAGAGCATCCAGAGTATTAATTCATGGCAGAAGTATAAATTTGGTGGTAGTGGTAAATTGGTTGATTGGTTGATTTGGTAGCCACCAGGGCCTGGTGAAGGCTTGTACAGGCATACCAGCCTGAAGTGGTGACCAGAGCATTCATGGGATGATTTGGTGGCCACCAGGGCCTGGTGAAGGCTTGTATAGGCATACCAACCTGAAGTGGTGATCAGAGCATTCATGGAATGATTTGGTGGCCACCAGGGCCTAGTAATGGCTTATACAGGCATACCAGCCTGAAGTGGTGACCAGAGCATTCATGGGATGATTTGGTGGCCACCAGGGCCTGGTAATGGCTTGTACAGGCATACCAGCCTGAAGTGGTGACCAGAGCATCCAGAGGATTAATTCATGGCAGAAGTATAGATGTGATGGTAAATTGGTTGATTGGGTGAGTCTGTGGTATGCAGTTGCAACAGTCCAGGAATGAATGAGCAGATGGCTTTCCTCTATTGAATTCTTAGGGAACAGTGGCCCATTTCCAAATGTATCCTACTCCTCCATCCAGACTTTGCTGTAAAATCTGTTTTACACCCATATTGTTGTACAATAATATTGTTTATTGTCATTGTATACTATGATTCATTAATAAATACACTTTACATTGTACACTGTGATTCATTAATAAATAAGCTGTGTAAACTTAATGGCTCTGTGTCATTATTTCCCCAGCCTGAGGAGTTTACCTTGTCGCTGGTGGTTGGGCTTAACTGCTAACTTCTATCTTGAAGTTAGTGGAACCAAAAACTCCTAACTCATTAGTGTGAAGACTGCATGCTTGGGACTGGTGATAACATTACTATGGCATCTCTGTTTCACCTGGTCAACCGCTGTAACAGGTTAAGCAATGTATGGTCCAAACTCAGAACTCTGCCCAGCAGCGGAGACTAAACTCAGGGATTGCCAGAGCCTGTAAGAGGTAAAGTGTCCTGCACTACAGCGTGACTGTTGTGAGGCACTTCCTGCTTGCCCCAACCTGGGTCAGTGCTTCATTTATTGGGGCTGGCAGGTCACGTGTCACATCACATGCCCTACCCTTCTTTTTACTAAGTGTCCACTTTCCCATTTGCAGCTTATAGACACCAACCATTAGGGGTTGCTGCACTCTTCACTCTTGCTCCTCTTTCAACTCTCTACCCCTTCCTAGCAACTGTTTGAAAACCTACCCACTAGAGATCACTGCAGTTCCCTTTGAATCCTTTCTACCACCTACTTTCCTCACTCCTCTCATCAGCATCAAACCTGGAACTCTTTTCTCCAAAGGCTACTGACTAACCACTAAGCCAATCAACCAGGCCAACACCTTCTTCTACTTTCAAACTCTTAACCCTTCCTCCCTCCTTTACTGAATTAAAAAAACATTCTACACTCTGTCCCTAAGCTGTGCTCAAACCCAGTACCCTTGCAGTCAGAGTCAGCAGCTCTACCTCTTGACCACATTGCCTACCCGTTTTATGCCTACTTTCTATGCCTTTTAGTCTCTTAACCCCCCAACCTGCCAAAATATAAGTTTACCACTTCTCTCTTGCTGCCTTTGCACCCTGCATTCTCACTATCAAAGTCAGCAGTTCCACCACTCAGCTAGCGCACCTGTCTATTATTTCTGCAGGATTTCAAAACTCTAAAAACGCTCTAACACTGCTAAAGTGTTATCTGATTGTTTCTGCAGACCTTGAACCCAACTCGCTGCTGTTATAGCCACTTGCTGGGCTCTATCCTGCTACCCTGGGCAAGATTTGAACCTAGTGCCCTGTACACCTCAGACACCAGCCCTGCCACTGTACCAAAGCAGCAACTAGGCTTAAAGGTGACCTCTCACTACTATCTCCCCTCTATCATCCTAGTTCCCCCATTCTTTCTTCACTTCAGCTCCTCCACCCTTACCAACTATGCATGTGCACCCCCTGCTCACCAGCCTCTCTCTTCTCCTCCTCCTTCTTTTGCCTTCCACCAACCCTATTGTCCCTGTTAACCCCTCGGCCTCACTACTCCAGTGTTCCTAACTACCCTCCTGTCTTCCCTCCTCCTTACCACTACTCTCCTCCCTCCTCCTCCTCACACACCCCATATGCTCCTCTCACCTCACCCCCATCCAGACATTACCTTCCCCCAGCTCCCTTGTGCTTCTGATCATGCAAGCCTTCTCTGCCTGTGCCCTACCCACCCCTGTGCTACAAAACCCTTCCTCATCCTATCGCTCCCGGCGTAAACTCTCCATCTACCACCCACTGACCAGAGCAGTTCTCCTCCTTCTACTCCTGACAGGAACAACATCCCAACCCAGGCCCTGCCCCTCCACCCACCCACCCAGCCCACTGATCTTCAAGTAGCCTCCATGAACATATGCAGCCTGCTGAAAATTTGCCTCCCTACAGTGTTGGGCCTTGGCTCATCAACCAGACATCATAGCCCTGGTTGAAACCTGGCTGTCAAATCCACCCTGACTCATTTATTTCCCTCCCAGGCTATACCTTATACCCGGTAGGACCCAGAGTAGGCAAGCAGGGGAAGCTCAATGCAATCTACACCAGGACACAATACTTGGACATGCTCTCCCACCCTGCCCTTGTAAATGGGGCCCAGGCTCTTACCTCAAACTCACCCCAGACCCCTCTAGGAGCCTCTCTATCTCACCACAGCCTCGTTCCCCAAAGAACCAGCACCCAGCCCTGGTATCTTTAACTGACTACTTGGCCACCCTCCACCATAAGGCGGAACAAATCCTAGTTGGGGACCTTAATGTAAATTGGCTCAGAACCTCCTCATCCGCAATCAGAGACTCATTTACCGCCCAAGACCTGATGCAACTCGTCACCCAGCCCACGAGAATAAACCCTTAAAGAGGTACCAGCACCCTTCTGGATGTTATTATAACTGCCCTCACCTTCTTCACTCACACCTTCAACATGGCCTGTGATCTCTTTGCACCCTTCACCAAAATCCGGTCCAAAAAGCAGAATGCACCCTGGGTTAGCCCTGCCCTTCTACACTTACTAAGAAATCGGGATAACCTCTGGCACCTTGCCACTGAAACAGGTCGTCTGTCTGATAGGCAGGTTTACAATGCAGCCCGGAATAAGTGCTCTTGGGCCATCTGGAAAGCCAAGGCCGACCATTACCAGGCCACCCTTACCTCCTCCTGGGGCTCGGACCGGACTTTCTGGATAATATTAAACAACTTAACGGAAAAGCCGTTCCCTGCCCCATCACAGCTCACTAGAAATGGCACTACCACCACCGAGCCTGCCACCATAGCTAACTGGCTCAACACCACTTTCACTGACCTTAGCTCAGTCCTCCCTAGTAATTTCTTTGACCCTCCCCCCAGCCAACCTCCCCCTGTCCTCCAGCACCCCAGCTTCCACCTGTGCAAGATTTCCACCCGGGAAGCCAGACCCATCCTAATCAAAGCTTTGAATGGCAACAGTCCCGGCAGTGACTCGCTGGACCCCAGTATCCTCAGGCTGGTGCTAGACGAAGTCCTTGCCCCACTCACCAGCCTAATTAACCAATCACTCTGCCTGGGACAATTTCCCACAGCTTGGAAAACAGCCATTATCACACCAATTCATAAAGGGGGCGACAGGTCGTCGGCCAACAACTACCAGACAATCTCCATCCTCCCCCCCATCTCTAAAGCCCTGGAGAAAATGGTGGCCATTCAAATCACTGACTATCTGGCTAAGCATAACATCTTATGCCCAGAGCAACATGGCTTCCATGCTGGTCACAGTACCAGCACTGCCCTAATTGAATTCTCCAACTTCCTACACTCCTCCTTGGATATCAGCTCCCTAGTTGGTGCAGTGTTCATCGACCTCTCAAAGGCTGTTGACACCATCTCCCATCCACTTCTGCTGAATGCTCTCTGCCACACTGGTCTCTCGGCTGGCCCCCTAGCATGGTGCACAAGCTATCTTGTCGCTCGATCACAGTGTGTAAAAATCAATGGCACACTCTCCGATACCCATTCCATTCACTCTGGGGTCCCTCAAGGCTCCATCCTGGGCCCCGTTCTCTTCTTGCTCTATCTGAACACCCTGCCCAGTGCATGCCCTGGCAAAATTCTACTGTATGCAGATGACGCTGTCCTTTTGCCACCAACATAATCCGTCTCCTCCAGGACACCCTACAGCAGTCTTTCAACAGTGCGAAGCTTGGTTTAGGAGCAGTTCGTCATCAATCTTAAAAAGACCAAAGCTATGTCTTTTCCCACCCCCAAAACAAAGCAAGCAACCACCCACTCTATATCCTTCCAAGTACCAATCAGCCACTGGAACAAGTCTGCTCCTACAAATACCTTGGGGTTACCTTCGACTCAGCCCTCACATTTCACAACCACATCGATGCCCTAACATCCGCCACTAACACACGGCTTGGCATCCTCTTCCGCCATAGAACCTGCCTTCCCCCCAAATGCTCTCCGGCTCACTGTTACGTCATCCGTTTTGTCCCTTGTAGACTATGGTCTACCAGTCTATGGTGCTGCTGACACCACTGCACTCAAAAAAATTCACTTAACCCTGACTAAAGCCTGCAGATTGATTACTGGTGCCCCCAGGCTCACACACACCTGTCAGCTGTATGTCGAGGCTAAACTTCTTATCCTGGATGAACGGCTCCGATATCAAACCTGTCTCCTCACAAAAAAAACCCTACTCGGGCTCTCCCCCCCTCCCCTGGGGTAACGGCATCCATCCACCAGAGCCCTCCCACTATTGCAACACGGTCATCCAACAAGACCACTCTAATGGTCCCCAGATCAAGAACCAGCCATGGCCAGAGGTCCTTCTGCTATAGAGCCCCAACCTGGTTTAACTCTCTCCCTGCCCCCATCACCAATGCCACCACCATCTCCAAGTTCAAAACCACCCTTCAAAACCACATCGTCAACACTCGTAACTGCTCCTGTCTCTGATAGTAGCCTCCACCTCTACTTCTCATGGCAACACCCTCCGGGCGGCTCTCCACCTAGCCATCCCCACCACCACTTCCCTGTACACCGTGCCTATGTCTAACCTGACCAGTGCCAGCTGTTTCAGTGTTTACTTATTAGGTTGCTCACTTTTGATACCAACTTGTGTAACACCTGTTCTCAATTACATGTACCCTGTAACCTAAATGTATTTGTCTGACCACAGTGTGACGTGGCGCCTCTGTTGAATGCCTATTGTTTTGCAAACCTATGCTATGTAACCAAAAACACTATGTATGTCTTTATGTGACAAAGTACCTTTGGAAACGAACCTCTGGCTCAAAGGTTGTAAACTGATTTTACAAATAAATAAAAATAAATAAATAAAACGTCATGTGAAGCTATTGGATGGAATGGGTCGACAGCTGCTTTCTTAATATAGCTGCACACTTGAGCCGACTTAGACTGGGTAGTCTATTTCTGTTCGCACATTCGTATGTCTGTAGTTGCCTAAATATTCCTATATGGGACTGCATTCTTAATGTTATGATCATCATGTGTGTACATGATTTATTGTAATTTTGTATGGCAAAAACTAGTGTAGGAAAAGTGCCCTTTTCACTCTCATAAGTGCCCCTCTGAGCCTCCGCCCCCTCAGTTTTTACTATCTTCTGGCACCTATGACCCTCACCTACCCCCAACCGATTTTTCTAGGGACAGAAACATCTGATATGTGTTTTGCTTCTGTGCTTCTAAAATATCCTCTTCAGTCAGCAAAAAATGCTGAAAGCAAATGTCGACAGGAATGTAGTGTAGATTGGCAATCGCAATGTCACAATCATGGGGTAGACTGACAAGTGGCAAATTATAGTAATACTGTATGCTGCTCAAATTATAGGACACGTTTTGCATTCCTGAGATATGTTTAAATGACAGGAAGCTGATGCTAACCATCCCAAGGATGGCAGACAAGGGTGAGGTGGTGCTGGTTGGAGACCTCAATATTCCAGACCTGTACTGGAGCCTCCAGCAGCAACATCAACCAGGAGTAGATTTATCCTGGACTCCTTTCAAGATGCCTTCCCCAAACAACTGGTCTTGGAACCAACTCGGCAAAAAACAATACTGGACTTTGTGCTCACAAAGGGACAGTGTGATGGGGATAACAGTGGGGGAGCACCTGGGGAACAATGACCAACAGTCACTGTGGTTTGACATCACAGAAGGAGCAGAACCACACTGCACAAAAACAGGCATCCTGGATTTTAGGGGGGAAGACTTTGGGAAAATGGAGAGATGCTTGAATGAGGCATTAATGGGAATGGGGTGGGAATCAGGGGTTGAGGAACAGTGGGCAATATTTAAAACAGGGATTACAAGAGCAACAGAATTATGCATTAAGCGGATTAGCAAGGAGAAAAGGAAGAAGAGGCCATTATGGTTTTCCAAGGAGGTAATGAAGAAAGTGAAAGCCAAAATGACTGCATTCAGGCAATACAAAAAGACGCAGGCAGAAGGGATTAAGGAAAAATACCAGGAGAAGCAAAGGGAGGCAGGGAGGTCAGTAAGGGAAGCCAAAGTTCAGACAGAAGAGTGCATTGCAAAATCAGTGGGTAGAGGGGACAAAACCTTTTACACGTCCGTAAGTGAAAAAAGTAAGGCAAAGGGAGGGATAGTGAGACTGAAGGGGGAGGACTGGGGCTGCAAGGAGGATGACAACAGTAAAGCTCACTTATAACATGGGCACATAGGTTTCTATAAGTTGATTGGTTAACAGTCATCAGGTGACCATTCATTAATTTATGTTAAATGAATAGTATGTGTTTCTAGAGAACTGTCTGCAGCATATGAAGCCAGACAGCCACACTTGATATTTCATAGGATTCTTATTCCACAGCAGCACCCATTTATTCATCTTGCTAAGCGATGATCCCACAGTTTCTGCTGTAAGCACATTGTGCAGTGAAAATGTTGTAGTGGTGTCAGAGAAACACATCCTAGTGCCTTTTTGTGGGGAAGTGCATAATCTCCCTCCCACCCACCTGGTGGACACAGTACTATTCGGCGTTATGTGAAAAAGTACAAGTGAAGCTGTGACAGTAAAGTATGTCCTTCCTGGGCAAATGTACAGGAAGTTAAAATGCCAGAATGTCCCGGTGTGTTGCACTGATGTACATACCTCACAGAGACAAAAGCATGGTACACAGTGTTGAGTGCTCCCTCCTGATCTCAACCCCATTGGTTACAGTGGCAGATCCTTCCCTTGCACTGCTACTCTCCAGTAGTTGTGTCATATGCTCTCTGCAGTTGCCAGTAACAGGATACCTCCAAACCACTGTAAGAATAGGTTCTGTTACTGCTTCCATTCCATTCAGTAATCCTCACGAGGTACCGCAGCATCAGAGAGAGAGAGAGAGAGAGAGAGACACACACACACAGCAAGTGAGTGATTGAACCAACAATTCTTTGTCTGTGTCTGTGTCTGTGTCTGTGTCTGTGTCTCAATTGTAACAGCCCTCCTAATACTCCCACTCACCTGGGCTGCCCCAGTAGTCTCAGGGACTCAGCAGTACCTCCCTGAGGAGCCAGTCCTGAGTTCTTGCTGGTAGTTTCTGTGGTGCCTTGGTGCCTCCACCTGGGGCTCCTGTGTTGCCTCCTGTGGGTAGAACAGGTTAGCAAGTTTCCCAGTATAAGTAAGGTTGCCCTTTAATGACTGCCCATGAGACCCAGATCCACAATCCCTCCCACAGTGGTTTTACACACACAGCAGATGGAAACAGATGAACAATAACTAACCAGTTTATTACCACACGCTAATACAAAGGAGGTGGGGGCTATTTCTCTCAAACCTCTAGGTTACAAAACATTCCCTTATCCCCACTCCCCCCTTCCCCTTGGTGCACACAGACCAGTCACCATTGGTGGGTACCTCATGGTCCCTTAGTCTGCAGGCCTGCTGTATACCATTGGTGCCCTTACACAATTGCACAAGTTTCAAGACAGATGATAAAACTGGAGAGGCGGTTCCTCCTGACCCTCCTGACAGAGAAAACAAGGTCTCCCCTGAGTTGCAGCTCAGGGTACACAGTGCCAAAGAGGGCAATCACCCTCACAGTCCACAGCACGTTGTTTCACATGAGTAGGTGGCATAGTTCTTCACCTGCCCGGCCTTTCAAGTTTTGCCTGCAGGTCTTTCTATATGGCTTTCACCAGGAAGGCCTGTTCATCCTTCTTTCCATGGTTCCACTGATTTTTGCAATGGGGGGGCACAGCAGTTCGACTCCCCGGTGCCTTTTTAACACTAACCCCACTTCCCCAGCTTCTCCTCTGGCAGGAAACTCTGCCCCTGATGCAGCAGCCTTCCAAACGCCCCAGGCTGGAGGTTGTGGTACCCTCAGGCCAAACAATCTGCCCCAGTACCTTCGAGCAACCAACCTGAGGGGCCCTCCTGCACTGCCCAAGTGGCTGTCTGGCTCCTTCCTGTTCCTGCTGCCTGAAAGGGGGAGAGAGGAGGTGGAGAGGGATGCAGCCCAAGAGGCTTTGCCAGGCAAACAACCAAAATAGCCCTCCGGGTTCCTTTGGGGACCTGGGATTCCCTTCATCCTGCTCCTTCTCCCTGCTCTCCTCTCTCTCAGTCTCCCCCCTTTATTCCACTCCTATTTTTGTGCCAGTGCCAGCCTTTTAAACCCTCAGCCCCACTCTTCCCTTATTGGCCACTGTATCCCAGGTAACTTACCAGCTGCTCTTAGTGTCCTGGCAGCATGGGGGTTGCCATCTTGTACTGCCCTCCTGGTTGGGAATTTTGTGGCCCCAGGTTGGAGCCAGGTGAGCCGGCATTGGGACTCTGTGAGGGGTCTCCAGGTGTGAGTACCACCCAGAACAGCCAAGGAGAAGGGACAGAGGAGCCCCCCCTCCCACCTTACGTAAGCTGGGCTGGGGGGGCTTACACCATAATTTGTTTTCTCTGTGTCTGATGTGCAGTACTGTGGCCATTGACCCATTCACCCTGTCAGCTGATGTGTTGAACTCACTGTCTGCACAGTGACAGTGCCTAGTTCACCAGAATCAGACCACAGAGAAAAATACTCATGAAACAATGCATGAAAGTCAAAAGTAAGTAGGCGAAAGCAGTACTGAACTCCTAAAAACAGTACCTATAAATTGTACTATATACAAATACAGGCACAGTGTGGCACAGTGAGGGAGAGACATACAGACAGAGCAGAAATGCATGTGTGTAAAATCAGACTGTAGTGTTAAATAAAACTATACCAATATGCAGTGTGAACACAGAATAACAATATACAAATCTACAACCCTGTGTCTTTTCACGTAACAATAAGAAGCTGCACTGCTCCTTGATTTTCTTATGTGTGCCTATTTACCACAAAGTTGTCTGTGTTGAACTATTTTACTGTGGCACAACACAGAAAACATTGGTTCCATGGCCATAGATAGTGGAGGAACATAAGTAGTTCACATAGTTTTCTGTGTTATAAGAAACATTTTTGACTGTATGTCTCCAAATGAGGTCCATGTTATAAGCGCAATAACCCACTCCAGCATGTGCAGTTATTGGGGATTAATCATACCCTAGGTGCTGTGAGGACACTTAGCCTGTGGCCTTATGCCTCACAATGCACCTGGGGTGTTGATTAATCCCCAATAATCACACACCCTGTCATGGGTTATTGCTTACATATTGAACAGGTATTTCTGCTCAGTCTTTATGGAGGAAGATGAGGGTAATGGGCCTGAAGGGAGTACAAGGGGTGGGAATGGCACAGAAATGGACACAAGTCCCTTTACATGAGAAAGTGTCCTGAAGGAACTGGAAGGATTAAGAATTGATAAAGCAATGGGGCCAGATGGGTTGCTCCCCAGGGTCCTACAAAAATTAAGAGAGGTGGTGGTTGAACCTCTGGCAATCCTGTTTAGCCAGCCACTGGAAACAGGGGAGGTACCCAAAGACTGGAGGGTAGCAGATGTATTTCCTTATACAAAAGCAGGAACAAAGGAAGCAGAGAACTACAGACCAGTCAGCCTCACCTCAGTAGTGAGGAAGATCATGGAAGCATTACTGAAGGAGAGATTGGTGGAACATCTGATTGGCAATGGACTACAGGACCCACGGCAGCGTGGTTTCACCAGAGGAGGTCATGTCACACCAAACTCATTGAATTTTCTAACTGGGTGACAAGGGAGGTGGATCAGGGGAGGGCAGTGGATGTGGCCTATCTGGACTTCAGCAAGGCCTTTGACACCGTGCCACACAGAAGGCTATTAAATAAACTAGGGAATATGGGAGTGGACAGGACAGTAGTGTGGTGGGTAGGTAACTGGCTGGGTGGCAAGACACAGAGTGGTAGTAAATGGCTGTCACTCCACAGAGGGAAGAGTGACCAGTGGGGTACCACAGGGATCAGTGATGGGACCGGTCCTATTCAACATCTTCATCAGTGAGGTTGTGAAGGACTTAGAAGGTAGAATTTCCCTGTTCGCTGATGACACAAATCTCTGCAACAGAGTGGACATACCAGGGGGTGTAGACAGAATGAGGAGGGACATTCAGAAACCTGAAGAATTGTCAGGTGTTTGGCAACTGAAATTTAGTGCAAAGAAGTGCAAGACAATGCATATCAGGCACAAAAACCCTGGAACAACATATAATTTTGGGGTGAGAATACAGCATGCACCAAGCAGGAAAGAGATCTTGGGGTTATCATCTCTGATGACCTCAAGGCAGGGAAACAGTGTGACAAGGCAGCAGGTAAAGCAAATAGGATGCTGGGATGCACAGGCAGTGGCATCACTGGCAGGAAAAAGGAGATTATAATTCACTATACAAGACACTAGTGAGGCCCCACCTTGAGTACAGTGTACAGTTCTGGAGACCTTACCCACATAATGACATAGGCAGGGTAGAGAAGGTTCAGAGAAGGGCAACAAAGATGGTACATGGATTGCATCACAAGTCCTATGAGGACAGGTTGAAGGACTTGAATATGTACTCCCTGGAGGAGAGGAGGGAGAGAGGGGATATGATAGACATACAAGTATCTTACAGGGAGGAACAGAGTGCAGGAATACACTATTTTTCAGTCAAATACTGTAGATGTTCCAGGACTAGAGGGCATGGGATGAAGTTGGAAGGTGGGCGATTCAGAGGATTTGTGAGGAAGTATTTCTTCACAAAACGAGTGGTGGACAAGTGGAACACCCTGCCAGAGGAAGTAGTGGGGACTAAACAATCACGGATTTAAGAATGCATGGGATAGACATAAAGGAATTCTAGAGAACAGGGGTAAGGAGCAACAGACTTCTAGAAAAACATAAAGTGAACTTACAAGCTCAAATGGGCAGACTGGGTGGGCCATAGGCCCTTATCTGCCAACAGTGTCTATGTATCTATGTAACAGCAGAGAGCATTTAAAATCAACAAGACTTCGCAACACAACACAGGTTTGATATGTCCTCTGGAACAGTAACATTCTGTATATCCTTCTCCAGCTACACAGTAAGGGCCCACTATATCATAGGAAGCAGCTGGAGGTGGTGCGATTTCATGGTGCAGTCAAATGCCATATCGGTTCCACCACCAAAGGTTTCTGTTCCCTTTCTGTGAGGAATCAAGAAACATAGACAATGGTGGCAGAAAAAGACAAATGGTCCATGCAGTCAAATCTGATCAAATGGCAGCTACAAACCCTGCTGCAATAGATAAAGTTTTTGTAACATGGGAAGAGAAGGGTTGTGTCAGATTGTTTCAAGAGCATCAGATAACCAACCATACATTAATTCTCAACTAATCCACAATTACCTGAGTATTAATGTATGGCTGAGTCTGCAGCAATTGTCTTCCCCCTCTCACAATGTCCTCCACCTTGGTAACAAAAAGTAGCAATAGCAGGAGTAGCCACTATATATGTATACAAGGAATGCCGATGTGGTGAACATCATTTGGTTTATGGAACAAAAGCCACATACAAGGTCAAGGAATCTGTGGCTTGGCTGTGCAAAAGTCCATCTTTTAACAGTTTGTAAACTATAAGGTAGCATCTTGTTGGATAGTTATGAGACATAGACTAGAATTACCTGTGGTTTATTTTAATCTAGCTGGTTTCTGTTGCAGAGCCGCTGGACAGAGATGGCTTATGCTCTTATCGACACACACACTGGTACTTGTGATTCCAGCAGTATGGAACAGCTCAAATGTACTAATATCTCCCTTCGTTTTATTTTTTTCCTACCCCTGAGGCCCTGTAATTACAAACCTCTCCATATCCTCCCCCCAGGACCAGTCCTGGCTATCCTCGAAAGGGCTGCGGATCACTCATATGAATATCTGCAGCCTTCAACTGAAGATCCATGAAGTACAAGCGTGGCTTGCCCTCTATTAACCAGATGTCCTAGCGGTCTCCGAGACCTGGCTGAAACCCCACATCCTCGAGCAAGAGGTAGCTGCCACAGGGTACATCCACTACAGAAATGACAGGATAACTAGAAGAGGGAGCAGGGTGCTCATCTATGTGAAGGACACCCTAATCTCCTCACCTATCAGCACACAGTACAGCACGTGCTCTGAGAATGAATAGATCTTAATACGGATCACCCTAGGTAGTGCTAAGCACCTTACCATTGGGTGCATATACAGCCCCTAAGAATGCACTCCAATCCCTAGAGACACTCACTAAAGCCCTAGCCAATGATGTCTCCTCTGAACTCCTCTTACTGGGGGACTTTAACCTAAACTGGGCCCAGGAGTCAAAGTCGACTATCAATGGCCTGTTACAAGAAGCAAATCTTGCTCTGATTATCACCGAACCCACCAGAATGAATCATAGAATGGGAAGGCACTCCACTCTTGACTGGGCTCTGGTGTCAAACCCAAAGAATATTCAGTCAGCAGGCACTATGGCCGATGCCCTGAGTGACCACTCACCAATCTTCTGTGTCTGGAAGAACAGGGCAGATAGGATCCTACCCAGAATCCTCACAACAAGAGACTATTCTAAATTCTCACCCGAGCAATATAATACCTTCCTCAGTAACACTGACTGGAGTCTGCTTCGATGCCTTCCTACCCTGGACGGCGCCATTGCCTTCTTCCAGAAATCTCTCATGAGGGCCGCTGACCTCTTTGCTCCATTGAAGACCCATCAAGTTAAGGCAGTTGCTACAAGTGGATCACTCCTCCACTAAAGGCCCTGTTGATCTGCCATGACAAAGCCTGGAAAAAGTTCAGGGCTCCTCACTCCCAGCTGACCTAGTGACATACAAAGCTCTTAGAAACCAAAGTAAGCATGCCGTTGAGCTTGCAAAAGGGCATCGTCAATCACCTCAGAAAACAAACCTAAGCAATCTGAGATTATTCTGGTCTCACATCAACGAGCTGATAAAAGGAAAAAGCAAGGCTGCCCCAGGCCCCATTGAGGCCAATGGGCAGATACTGAATGGTGGAACCCTTATTGCTGCTGCCGTCAATCATCACTTCACATACCTAGACTCTTATAAGGCTGGGCTCCCTGTGACTAACAATGAGTGCAACATACTGGAACTCCCTAACCTTGACCACCCATCCTTTCATCTGACATTAGGTAAAATAAGTCCCCACCCTCCTAAAGTCCCTGAAAACCAGAGAATCAGGAGGGCCTGATGGAATCCAAGCCAGACTGCTCAAGACGGTGCCCCAGCCCTGCAAGGCCCCTCACCTGACTCATAAACCAGTACCTTCTAGAAGGGACTGTCCCAGAGCAGTGAAAACACGATCACGTGGTTCACATTCACAAGGAGCGGACCTACGGAACCCATTGGCAACTACAGGCCCATCTCCCTGCTCTGTACCCTGGCATCAATCCAGGAAAAACTGGTGTATGGTCAACTCCAAGAATACTTAGAGGCTCACCAGCTTCTTTCCCTGGCCCAGCATGGCTTCAGAGCCAAACATGGGACAGACACCGCCCTAACAAAGTTCTCTGTGGATGTGCTTGGGTAACATGACGTAGGGTCCTACACAGGAGTGGTTTTCATCAACCGCTCCAAAGCCTTCAACTTGGTCGACCACAGACTTCTACTTCACAAGTTGTGTAACATCGGCAAGTCCTTTTCCTATACTGCCCTTCCTGTGGAACAACCTTCCTCTGGAGGTGTGGGATGCTCCATCAACTGAGCTTCTGAACAAGACTCAAGGCATTCATGCTGCCACAAGCCAATTCAATGCTATGTTACCTGACACTTCCCTCATCCTCCCACCTGAGCACATACCTCATCCTACCTAAAGCCAGGAGCCCTAATCCTTTTCTGACTGGGATCTCCTCTTAACATATGCTCTTTGCGGGTAATCTCAACCCTGGTGTTGCTCTGGCTTTCCTCCATTGTTTATAATTGTTAATCACTGTAACCTGTTATGTAATATGTCATTGCTACAAGATAACCTGCACATGTTATGACCTACTTCTGTTCTACTCATTTATATCCTATTTGTCCTGTAACTCCCGGTCGCCCCTGAAAAGGGACCTCCGGGGCCCAGTGGGCCAACCTGGTCATCAAAATTCAATAAATAAATAAATAAACTACTATACTACACAACTGACTAAATGTGAGAGTAATCCAGAAACTCTTTCTGCTGCAAGAATTATTGTATTATTAGTCTCCATTTTTTCTGTATGGTCCCCCTTCCCCTACCAAATGCTGTTTGGAATTTTCAGATCCCATTGGGACAGAATTCTGTGGAATTTCTGAAAATTCCAACATATTCTTGTAATTCTGTCAGAAAGAATTGGTAGATTTCACCAGCAGAATATGGATTATCATGTGAACTGCAGAATAATAGAAGAGCATTGTTCTATGTGGAAACAACTACCAGAAGTTTCACAGCCATCTCCCTCTGTTGGCCTGCCAAAGGGATGCAGGAACAACTAACAAACCTCAACTCTCTTGTGCACTTAAATATATGCATTTCCGTAGTGCACAGTGGCCAAATCCCAAACAGCAAAAATAGCAGAAAAACCGAGATGACTCTACAGTTCACAAAAGTAAGTCGGCCAAAATCAGCACACATTGTAAAATGTTGATCACATCTGCATGTAATCTGTAATTCAATGACTGTTCACCACAATTTTCAAAAAAAATCAGATTGTTCAGCATGTAATTTCTCCAGTCAGGTGCAACCCCCTTTCTCTTCCCCAGGGTAGGAACCTTAAAGAGACTTACTAAGCCCCATGCACCAGGTAGTTCAGTGCCTTACCTCCCAGAAATGCTTTTTATCTGTAGTTGCCCCAATAATATGGAATTGTATTTTAGTAATATCACTCATAAAATCCTCCTCACTGAAGCACAGGGACTTCCCAGTTCTAAGTTCCACCCTCGTGCCTCCCTATGCTCAGCAAACTTTCTGATGTGATCACAGGAAGAGTGTGGATACGCGCTACACTATAATCGATGGGGGACACCTTTATGATCATTTTTTTATATTATAATGGCCATTTGGCAATGAAGTGTGGGCACTGGTCAACTAGCAAGGTCCTCGTTAGTCTACCAGTGCCTACGTTTCATTGCCAAACAGCCATCATGATATTAAAACATGATGATAAAGGTGTCCCCATAGATTATAATGTAGCAATCCCTGCACTCCTGTGATCATGTCAGAAAGCTCGCTGAGCACAGGGCGGTCCGGGTGTATCTTAGAACAGGAAATTTCCTGTGCCCCAGTGAGGAGGACTTATGAGTGATATTACTAAAATACAATTCCACATTTTTGAGACAACTATAGATAAAAAGCATTTCTGGCAGGCAAGGCACCGAGCTACGTGGTGCAAAGCTAAATATATTTAGCCTGGTGAGTCTCTTTAATATTCTCCCAGAACATTTGTAATTTTGCACTTTAAAATTACTTTTATGCAAATGTAAAAGGGAAACAGAAACATATAAAAAGAGCACCAAACGCTTCTCTTCCCCATGTTACAGGTGAATTAATCCACTTCAGAGCATGGCTCTTCTTGGGAATTAATCCAGGGCTGGTTAATTGGAACCACTCAGCCACTCCAACACCCCCACCCAGCTGTAGATTAATTCCCAAGTAGATCCACACTCTGTCAGTCGGTTAATCCTTACTTGTAACTGGAAATGCATGGATATCTGACCGGTATCTGGACCCAGCCGGATAGCTGTCAGTTTTGTTATATCCGGCCTGGCCAGATATCTTTCTGAAAAACTGGGTGAATAGTATCCTTTGGTGATGTGAATTTGTGCTCCACATCTGTTTTTATATTGCGGTATTCTCGGTCCTTAGATGCTATGCACACAGACAGCACTGTGTGTTGTTCTAGTGATGTGGAAGCACACAGACTTTAAAGCAGGTGTGTTAAATTAATAGAATAATTGACTACTGCTTTGAGTCACAGGCTGCCAGTCATGTTAATTCCACATCACTGTGGGAAGCTGCTGCCTAAGTTCTCCTGCCCTCGAGCTACAGTCCGCATTTATTTTGCCTTTGTCTTCTGCAAGCTGACAGTCAGGAGTGGCACACGTAACTCTCGGTGGTGGGATGAAAGCAGCAGCTGAAAGAGTCAGGAATACCAGTGTTAGAGACAGTTACTGAATGAGAATGCTGCTGCCTGAAATGCTATTGGAGACAATGCTGCATCCTGCTGGTGGCAAATTAATTAAACTGAATGCTTTGCAAACTATAGCATTGCTCAGTCAGACTGCTCTTTAAAATGATCAATGTGCAAAATACTGGCTATTCTTAATGACTGAATGTTGCATTTTAAATATATGGGCTGAGGTTCACAGGCACGCTGCTGTTTTAAGAGGAAACATTATTGAAAAGCTAAAAGAAAAAAATTGTTAAAGTGCCAAAGTGCTCAAAGTTGAAATTTACCTTCATATGGCTGCTGCAGGTGATAGAGTTGCATTTTCATAATTAATGCTGCTGTGTAGTACAACTGGTAAAGTGCTTAAAGTGCTCAATGTGGACAGTTCATTTTAAAATGCTGCATGCTGCCATCAAAATTATATTTTCGGAATGAATGCTGATAAATCAAGTACTCATAAAGGACCCACTGTGACACTGCTGTTTAAAGTGACATGTTTTCTGTGGTGTAGCTGGGGATGTCATCACAGATTTTTAAGAAATACACAATTTATTTATTGAATAAACTGATTACCAACAAAATAATTATGCTTGCAGTGTTTTTTTTTCTAACTATCCAATCTGGCAATATCTGATCCGATCCGGTTATCAGAAAAAAATATCCGAAATCTGATATCAGGTAGAAATTTGCTATCCGTGCATCCCTACTTGTAACACGGGGAAGAGAAAGGGTTGTATCAGATTGGTTCAAGAGCATCAGGTGACCATACATTAATTCTCAAGTAGTCTATGGTTGCCTGAGAATTAATGTATGGCTGAGTCCGCAGCAATTGCCTTCCTCCTCTCACAATGTCCTCCACCTTAGTAACAAAAAGTATCAATAGCAGGTGTGGCCCATATATGTATACAAGGCATGCTGATGTGCAGAACATCATTTGGTTTGTGGAACAAAAGCCATAGCATGGCAGTGGGCTATTACTAGGTCAAGGAACCTGTAGTTTGGCTGAGCAAAATTCCATCTTTTTGGTTTTTTTTTGCAGTTAGTCTTTTTATTGGGAGATTTCAGACTTATTACAGAACTTTAACCATTAAACCAAATAGCTGACACAGTGGTTTACAGCATTGCCACTTAATACACACAGCCAGAGCTCCAGGACTACATTACAGGTCGGGCCGTCTACAAGTAATACAACTAATTATTCAAACATCTTCTAAGGATGACTATAAACCTGGTTAACCATACTACAGAAATATTAAGAGACAACATAAAGAAATTTACATACTCACTGTACAAATAGGTGAAAGCAGGAGTAGTTGAGCTTCTTCACATAAGGTGAGAAACCGGTAGTTGGGGGACCAGAAATTGATCATCTGGAAATGGAGCACTCATGATAGCTATATAGAGAGGAGCAATAACAGTGTTTAATAAACAATCAAAAAATTCCATCTTTTAACAGTCTGTAAACTATTAGGTGGCATCCTGTTGGATAGTTATGAGATGTAGGCTATAATTACTAGGGCTGTGCGAATACCTTTTTTTGAATATTCAGCCGAATATTCATTATTCAGTATTTGTTATTCGGATGTCTGTGTGAAGGTTTAAAAGTAAAAGCACCCCCTTCTGGCCAGCATTAAATAAATATTTTATCCCTGGTGTCTAGTGGTCCCACCCACCCCACCCCTGACTGATCGCGGGTCCAAAATAAAGAATCCCTCCACCCCTGCCCAGACTCTCCAGCATTATCCCCAACCCCCGTCCCAAATGCATAAAAATAAAAAAATCCTGCTTTCCCTGGTGTCTACAGGAACCCTGACCCTGCCAGAAAGTGCCTCCACCCCTCTCCCCCCACTCAGGACCCAAGTGGGCCACTGGCACAGCCCTCAACTCACCCACCATGGCCGGCACCTGACTGAGTTTTCAATGAATGAGCATGTGCTTATACAAGCATGCATTCATTCACTGAAAACTTAGTTGGGCTGCTGGCCATGGAATGAGATGGAGGGCTGTGCCAGTAGCTCTGCTGCAGGGGTCATGGGTGTGGGGGAAGAGGAGGGAGGCATTCTGATAGGGATGGGGGTGGAGGGCCCACTAGACACCAGGAAAATTAGAGATTTTTTATTTACATACATTTGGGGACAGGGACTGGGAATACTGCTGAGGGTCTAGGAGAGGGGGTGATTCTTCATTTTGGTCTGGGGATTGGCTGGGCAGGTGAGACCACTAGACACCAGGGCTAAAATATTTATTTAATCTTGGCCAGGAGGGTGGGAATGACTTGTTTCCCCTTGTGGACAGCTGAATACCGGATAGAATAGTGGACTATTCGGTATTCAGTTCTGAATATTCGGATAGCCTACTATTCATGGTATTTGGAAAGTAATATTCGGTATTTGCACAGCCCTAATAATTACCCATGGTTTATTTTAGTCTAACTGGTTTCTGTTGCAGAGCAGCTGAACAAAGATGGATTATGTTCTTAGTTAGAGGAGGAGGAGGAGAAGGAGGACGACTCACTGGTACCTGTGATTCCAGCAGCAAGGAACAGCTCAAATGTACTACTATCTCCCTTCTTTTTATTTTTTTCCTACCCTGAGGCAACTACTATACTACACAACTGACTAAATGTGAGAGGTAGTGATCCAGAAACTCTTTCTGCTGCAAGAATTGTTTTATTATTATTCTCCATTTTTTTCTGTGTGGTTAACCCTGTCCCCTACCTAGTGCTGTTTGGAATTTTCAGATTCCATTGGGACAGAATTCTGTGGAATTTCTGACAGTTCCAACTTATTCCTTGGAAATTTGTCAGAAAAGAATTGCCAGAATTCCACCAGCAGAATATGAATTATGTGAATTACAGAATAATAGTATATAGTAGAGCATTGCTCTATGTAGAAACAACTACCAGAAGTTTCACAGCCATCTGTTGACCTGCCAAGTGAAGTGCAAAAACAATTGTCAGACCTCAGATCTTCTGTGCACTTAAATATATGCATTTCCCACAATGCACAGCAGCCAAATCCCAAACAGCAAAATAACAAAAAAATGGAGATAATTTCACAGTTCAGAAAAGTAAGTCAGCCAAAATGAGCACATATTCAGAAATGTTGATCACATCTGCATGTGAACCATAATTCAATGACTATTCACCACGATATTTAAAAAGGAAATC
The DNA here is from genome assembly GCA_016271365.2 of Neoceratodus forsteri. Taxonomy (NCBI): domain Eukaryota; kingdom Metazoa; phylum Chordata; order Ceratodontiformes; family Ceratodontidae; genus Neoceratodus; species Neoceratodus forsteri. The sequence goes on from CM028136.1 coordinate 761,419,297, forward strand.
AGACTGTTCAGCTTGTAGTGCCTCCAATCAGCCCAAGACTCTTTTCTTTTCCCCAGGGTAGGAACATTAACATATTCCTGGAATCTCTGTAGTTTTGCATTTTAAATTTATTGCTACACAAATGTGACATAGTGAAAAAAAATGCTAAAAGAACACTGAACTCTTTTTCTTCCCAGTGTTACAAATAAATTAAACCATGCCAGAGTGTAAGTGTCCTTAGGAATTGATCCATGGCTGGTTGGTTGGAACCACTTGGCCTGTGGCCTCACAACCATGAATGAATTCCCAAACAGACCCATGCTCTGTTGTGGGTTAATCCTTACTAACTCCATGGGCCATGGAATACTGACAACAGCTGGAACCAAACCTGAGAGGGAACCAGCATGGAACAGCACTGGATTGCACTTCATCCACTAGTGGGTACAGTCTCAAACTTCATGGGGGATCAAAAGGACATTAGGATTAGGAGGTATTGCTATCACAGGACTTACAGCTGAGGGGTGGAATAGTCTGCTCAGCAATGGTCAAAGCTTGGACTATAACTGGATTCAAAACACATTTGGCAGGATTATTAAGGAGAAGAGAATGACAGGAGACTAGGAAGAAAAGATTAATTCAGAGTAGTACATCTAATACATGGTAGGGCATCAATGCACACTTGATGGATTTATAGTCTTATCCCTCTGTGCTTCTGTTTGTCCATATGTTACTCATTGCTTCCAGGTTTAATAGAATTAAGTGGAAGTTTGTTGTGTCACCTATAGCTGGTCCAGAATGCTACAGCCTGATTGATTGCTGGGGCATCTCCATCAGCTTCACATCTCACAGTGCATCAGCTTCATGATAAGCATGTTAGCTTTAAAGGCCCAGCACTGTTTGGGCCCTGGATCATTAAATCCTAATCATTTGAGTTAGCATATAGTAAAGTTTTATGATTGTCTGTTTTGATAGATCTGATATTATTATCATTTTTATTATTTTAATTATCTTTGACTTGTGTCACTGTGTGTAAGGTTCCCTTAGCCTTTGGGATAGGTTCCAAACAAATACAATTGCCTTATTTATTTATTTATTTGCTTTTGGTAATCGGGTAAGCACACTAGACAGCTAGTGCCTATTTTCAGGTGCGACCCGGGAGAATTACAAGGTATCCATGAGACAAATACATAGTCAACATTACAAACCAGAGCAAAATGCTCCAACAGTGGGTAAAAAACTGTGTAAGGTACATACAGGCTCAGAGAAGCATCATGGGGGGTGTAAAACAACAAGACATGACCAGGGAATTTAAAGCAATAGTACATAGCATAGGAATTAGAATAACTGCACCAACAGTGGGTAACACAGCTGAGGTACATACAGGCTCAAGAGGCATCGTGGGAGGTATAAGACAACAAGACATACCCTAGGCATCGAGAGAAACAGTACATAGCATAGCCATTAGAATAAATGCATCACAAAATAGAGGGCAGTAAGTGCCTAGCTGGGGTACCGTTGAGGATAGGAGGGCTGTGGGACTGGGCATTAAGTGGCACGCAGGCAGGTCGCAGCAGCTTTTAGGAAGTTCCAAAGGGAAGTTTTGAAGGTGGGATGGGAGGGGGAGGCACGAATGCCTTGCCATGCCTTTTCTCTATAGTGCTGTCTTCTGAGACTGCACTTAGCCCATAGAAGACAGCAGGGCCAGCAAACAAAAGATCAGAGCTTATGAAAATTCCAACATGCAATGCAAGCTATTGTATTTCATACTGCTGTAACCCTCTTCTAATATCAGTTGCACTGGATTCTGTGATTTGTAGTTATAGAAAATGTCAGCTTGTAGGTCAACAGAAACAGTCTGATATAATCGATTGCATTGCAGTAAACAGTACTTGAAATAAATGTTTTTGCACAGAAAGTACAAATTGGCAACAATCCCACACCTGGGCATTAGACTCTTAGTGCTAACTGTTCACCTTTAATTATGGGGGCAGAAACAGCAGACAGTGCATGAACTGTAACTTCGTCACATAGCCTTGTGACTCACATGTATGACTATTGCCATTCCCAGACATGTCTTCCAGACCTGCATTCGTGCGACCATGCAAACATGTTAGTGTTTCACTAAGGACTGCTTCTAATATTGCTCTTGCCTCACAAACTAAAAACTCAGAACCCACTGGCCCCATTTCTTTTTTTTGGTGCAAATCAGTCAGCGATGCACAAAACATTCTGATATGCTGCTCAATTGTCTTGTAATTTCGGTTTCTACTTATTGCTGTCACAGCGCTCTGATAACTCTAAAGAGATTTTTGCTTGAAACTGGATTAAGAGTTTAAAGAAGCCTTGTGATATATCTGTTTGTTGGAGTCTTAGAAAAATAGAAACATAGACTTTGATGGCAGATAAGGACCACTTGGCCCAACCAATCTGCCCATTTCCTACCTATTAGATAAGCTGCAGATCCTAGTTAACCAGCAGTCTACTTCCTCCTACTCCCCATTAGAATTTTTTCTGTCTGTCACATGCATTCTTGAATTCCCCACTGTTTTGACCCCACAACCTTCTCAGGAAGAATGTTCCATGTATCCACCACCTCTCTGTGAAAAATACTTCTCACATTGCCCCAACCTCCCCATCTTCAAATTGTGCCCTTGTTCTTGCATTTCTTTTTCTGAAAGATGCTATCCTCTTGGACTTTGTTGATTCCCTTGAGGTATTTAAAGTTTCTATCATGTCCCTCTCTCCCCTCCTTTCCTCGGGTATACATACTAAGCTCCTTTGGTCTCTCTTCATATGGCTTTTGGTGCAGACCCTGCAACATTTAGTTGCCCTCCTTTGGACTGCCTCCATTCTGTCTATGTCCTTGCGAGATGGGGTCTCAGAACTAGTAGAAGCAAGTAGTATTTCACATGGGGTCTTATCAACTGTCTGTACAGAGGGATAAAACTTCCTGTTTTCTACTGGTGATGCCTTTCCTATGCATCCCAGTATCCCCAGCCTCCTTACTGCCTTCCACATTGCTTGCCTACCTTTAGGTTATCTGATATGACTACCCTGGGTTCCTTTCCATTTTTGTTGTTAATACCTCCCTCAACATCGTGTGCTCTTCCCGGGTTTTATTTCCCAGGTGCATTACATTGCACTTCTTTGCATTGAATCTAAGCTGCCATACTTTGATCATTCCTCCAATCTTGCCAAGTCCTTCTCATCCTTTCAATCCCCTGTGAATCAACCCTGCTGCAGATCTTTGTGTCATCTACAAGGGGCATACTTTTCCTTCCAGTCCTCTGCAATGTCACCTATAAAGATATTAAAGAGGACCAGTCCCAGTACTGATTGCTGCAGTACCCACTAGTAACCCCCACCCTTTCTTTGCAGTGGACTCCATTTACTATTACCCTCTGCATCCTGCTGTCAGGCCAGTGTTTTACCCAGGCTACAACCCTAGGACCCACTCCCAGGTTGGCTAGCTTGTTTATTAATCTTTTGTGTGGGACTGTGTCAAATACCTTGCTAAAGTCTTGGAAGGATATGTCCACAGCCCCTCCCTGGTCTACAGCTTTGGTCACCCAGTCAAAGAAATTGATTATATTGATCTGACATGACCTTTTGGCTGTGAATCCATGCTGTCTTGGGTCCTGTGCTCCACTGGCCTCTAAATACTCAACACATCTTTCCTTCAGAAGTGATTCCTATCAATGAAGTCAAACTAACAGGTCTGTAGTTTCCTGCCTCTGACTTGCTCCCACTTTTGTGAAGGGGAGTCACACCTGCCCTCTTCCAGTCCTCGGGTACCACACCATCCTCCCATGATTTGTTAAAAAGGGTAGTCAGTGGTGTCACTAGTTCTCCCCTTAGTTCTTTTAGAATTCTGGGTGAATCCCATCAGGCCCCATTGCTTTGTCCACCTTCAGTTTTAGGAGCTCTTTCAGGACCCTTTCTTCTGTGAATGGATTGGTATCGACCCCCTATCCAGAGTGCTTCTACCGTTTGGCTTAGTACCTTCCTTTCTCTTTTTGAATACTAAGCAGAAGTATTTATTCAATATCCCTGCTTTTCACTGTCCCCTCTGACCACCCCTTCCCTTTATTAAGCCTCACTATCTCTCTCTTGGTCTTTCTTCACTCTCTAATGTACCTATAAAGGTTTTAATCCCTTCTTGACTGAGTTGGCTATCTTTTCCTCAGTTTGGGCCTTTGCTGCTCTGACTGCCTTCCCACTTCCTTCTGCTTTAACTGGTACAGTTCTCTGTCCTGCTACTTCTGTGTTTCCTTATACTTCCTGAATGCAACTTTTCTCCCTAACCTTCCCTGCCACCTCTTTTGAAAACCATAATGTCTTTTCCTTCATTTTGTTTTGTTGATTTGCTTCACACAAGGCTCGTTGCCTCTGTGATAGCATATTTGATTTTTCCCATTGTCCCTCCACCCTCCTTCTTGCCTATTTGCTAGTGCTTTTCTGAGGCACTCTCCCATTTTCCCAAAGTCAGCCCTACACAGCCCAATACCCTTGCTTTCATGTGATGCTTGACTCTATGGCTGTGTTTATCATGAACCATGCTGTGTGGTGGTCAGTTGTTCCCAGATGGCAGCCCACTTCTAAATCAAGATCTCTCTCTGTCCCTGTTTGAGCGTACCAGATCTAAGATTGGGTGGGTCCTGAGTGGGTTCAATACTAGCTGTCTGAGGCATGCATCCTCTAGGGCATTGAGAATGACCATGCTCTTGGATGTGGCTGCAGCAAAGTAGCTCCAGTTAACATCTGGCATATTCAGGTCCCCTATCAACAGTATCTCCCCTTTTCTGCCATTCTAAGGATGTCTATCATTTCCATGTCCATTGCCTCCCACTGAAATGGGGTCTGTATACATCCCCTGTGAGGATTGTGGTGCCATTTCCTGTCTGCAGGGTGACCCACAGTGCCTCCTCTCCTTTCTGTTTACCCTGTGGTTCCATTGCTTTGATCCCATTCCTTACATTGAGAACTCTCCTCCTCCTCTTTATCCTCCCTGTCCCTCCTGTAGATTTCTGTAAACGGCTGGCACACTAGTCCTCAGCTTTTTCAGTTCTGTGAATGTTGACAAAATAAGTGCCTGCCTATTAATTTAGTCCTGGCTTGCTGGGGATTGATTTGGAACCACGTGACACAAACAGTGGCATTCTTTGTCATTGCTAACATTATACTAAACATTACACTATTGCAACAGAATCCATAAGTGGACTGGGGAGAACATTAAACATTGTGAATGACAAACATCTCCAGGTTTGTAACTCTATAATCAGGGGAAAACCAGAGCTAATAATTCACAGAGCTGGTGAAATTAGAACATTCTGGTTTATGCAAATTTCAAGAAATGGGTACAGTTTTCATGTAACTGGTTACTGCAGAAAAATTGTTATTAAAGTGTGTAGTTTCACATTCCTAAAATGTGCAGTTTTGAAATTGTGTCTTTTGGGAGGAATGCCCATGTTTATCTTGTGCACACAAAATCAAAACAAAGAAACATAGGAATAGGTGGTCCCTATCATACCCCAGGACCTATTGTCTCTGTGTAGTCCCTATTGTTCTCCATGTTTCTGCCTACCTCATCCCATTCAGTAACTACTGAACCCTTAGCTCTGTCTCAGCTTCTCCAACACCCCTACCAGCAGACCATTTCATGGCTCAAACACAATTTCTGTAAAATAATACTTCCCACATCCTTTTAAATCTTTCCTACACTACCATCCACTTGAGACCCCTGCTTCTCTGTTTTGGTGAATAGCTCTTCACAGTCTGCAGCAGCAAAAGGAAGTGTAACTGTAACGAGTCATAAGGACATCTGAATCAGGAATATGCTATGTTACAGTGTATATTCTTCGTGGTTTCTGTTCAATAGCTACTTTGTAGCAAACAGCTCTGTGAATAGATGTTGGTCAAGAAGATTCCCCAGCAGTGTGATCAGGAATAGCAAACACACTGGCTCAGACTCCAGGAAACAATTCACTATAAAAGAGAGCATATCACGGTGCTGTGAAGGTGCAAACAGAACATGGCTAACTCCACGAAATCACAAAGAAAAAACAATGAAGGAGCGTGTACTCAATAGGCAAAGAAAAGTACTTAACTAATGCAGATGTGCTTCAAAATAAAGGAACAAACTAGAATGCAAGTGTAAAAAAAAAAAAATTGCAGCTCACCCACCAGGAGGACCTCACTAACAGCAGCTCTGTGCCTCACTAGCACTTAAACAGAGCCCACAAAACTGTAATGAGTTCCTCTGTTAAAGAAGAGCTTAAAGAGAGTGTGGTAGAATGGGGTTAATTCTGTCAATAGAGGAATCTTTTATAGCAAATAATATGTGAAGTACATGCACTAACATAAAATGTACAATACTTTCCGAGTGATTGTGAATTGTCACAGGTGTGCTGGCTGATGAGTTACTGGATTTCATCACGTTTCCCTCCAGCGAACATAATAAACCAGTGTAGTGCACATCATAATGTCCTGTGGACACTTGGTTAAGTAGTGTAGGGAACAAACATTGTCAGGCAGCAGTGGCAAAAGTTGCCATAAATCCAATCAATGCTAGCACTGCAAGGTAGGCTGTATAGCTCAGGTGATTTATGCTTTTCAACACCCTGCCTCGAACATAGAAACAGAGACCACAGCGAGAAAAGACCAGAGATTAATCCAGTCTGTCCATGTTCCTATAATACTAGGGACAAGGCTTAAAAATCAGGGATGAAATACCAAAATCAGGGACACATCATAAAAATTACTGATATCCACTCAGGAAGCTGGTGTAATAAGAGGCTTAATGTTAAATGTACTTTGTGAAGAAGAAGAAGAGTAGGAAGAGGAAGGAGGAGGGGGAGAAGTCTGGAAATGTAATCTTTGGCATTATTGTGTGTTTACAAACCACACTGTTCAGTCACTGAAACAAAATTTGGGGAAGGACGGATGAAAATTTTGAGGTTAAATCATGGGCGTCCTAAAATGAGGAACAGTTACTTCAGTGGTATAATAACTCATCTTTCACGACACCTTTGTTACACAGAAAAGCATGCAAAGCTCCGAGAGAAAACTGCACCCCTGCTAGTTGGTTTTACCTCTGTCCCCAACAGTATGGTGGTATCACAAGTAGATTACATCAAGTTGTAACATGGCTAAAATAATAAAGAGAAATCAAGTAAGATGATTGGCAGAACAGAATCAGGTGGTAGAAGAGCAACATGGCATTATGGCGATAATGCCATGTTGCTAGAACGATTCACCAATAATGCCTTGATTGAGCTCGAGAACTCTCAGAAAGGGATCGCTGTGATGTGCTGACTGGGAGCAGGGTGACCAATAGGTGGCGCAGTGCGAGAGAGCAGAAAAGAAGTGATAGACACAGGAGAGATAGCAGACGGAGGACTGCGTTGCGGCATGCTGGAAGGGGCAAGCAGGTGACAGAGTAGTAAAAGAAGGGGTAATTGTGTGTGTGACCGATACACTGAGTACGGATGGGAGAAGTGGCAGCAGGGAAGAACAGCACATCACAAAGGACAAGGTCATAAGGGTGTAGCAGAGAGGAGAGCACAAAGTCATTTAAATATCAGATGGGGTGCTGTCTAGTGTGTACAGTGCTAAATGGCTGGAGGAGTGAGGGCAAGAGTGGCTCTGACCTCAAGGGTGACATAATATTCCAATGTATGGATGCGGGACTGGTGAGAGAACTATAGGTTAGGCAGAAAGACAGAAGATGTACTGGTAGTGGTTGAAAGCACCACCTGTAGGTCGGAAGAAAGAGTCAGAGTTGCTTGAAAGCCAGTGTTCCTGTTAGTGGGCTAATAGGAAGGTCTCGAGAAATGACAGAGGAGGAGAGATGTAGGTGAGGGAAATTATGCATTGGACCGGGCAGGGGCATGGCGAAGTCGACAGTTATAGAGTGGAATAACAGTGGAAAAGAATGTACGAGGAGAAACAGGGAGTGCGCAAAACAGCAGAACTTGCCAAGGTGCTCAGAAAGCGCCACCTGTAGGTCAAAGATGCAGTGCTGCCGATGAGAACAATCGGGAAACAGTGGTGTCAGTGTAGCACACTCGCAAAACATGTAGTGAATAGATTGTGCCCAGAATGCAGCACAGGATGAGTGTCAGATCTAAAGGGCGAACACAAACATAGCACCCAAGCAGAACTTGGAAATTTCGGGTGCAGCATCAATCTATCGTAGAATGATAGTGAGCTAAATCTCAAATGTGTACGAAGTGGTAGACACAACATAAGTGAATGTGGCAGTCCAACCTGCAGGCGCAGCGCTTACAGCTAGATACAGACTTCAAAAGTAAGGAAGCTGAAGCACACTTTTCAAGTGAAATAAGTAGCTGTGCTAATTTGTGTTGAATATGAAATAAAACTGGATGTAACTGATACTAGCCTTGCACTTGCCATGTTACAAGCGCATTGGTCCCGATGAAGGTGTCATTTAATGGGGAGTTAATGCATGGCTGGACCATTATGCGCTTTTCGGCCTCGTGCCTAGCAGTTCCAACCATACATTAACTCCCCATTAGATGCCACCTTCATCAGTGATTAATCTTACTTATGGTCACTTTCCAGCAGACTACAGTGCACTCTAGTGTTTAAACAGTGTAAATAATGACACCATTTCAATTTACATTGGTTTGCTGTTCTAACTTAACATTTGTATACCATAAGGCTGCAAACAATTAGCAACTACAACACTCCCATAACTGTTCTGAAATGCTGTACTGTTACTGTACTCCTGAACTATGTATTAATCTGCGTTAATTAATTAAATTAAATTATTAAGTAATTAAATTGCGTTAATGGTATGGGACCCTATTTTCATTCTGAGCAGTAGTGTAGAATTTACTTGTTCATTCCTTGTTTAGACAGGACTGAGACTATTGGCACCTTAATGACCTCAGGCCCCTCAGTCGGTGTTCTGTTTCATTTTGCTCATGGGATGCTCATCTTAAAGTCTAAAACATCATATGGGTTACTACACCTTTCCTTTGTCGATATACTAGTAACAGGTTGAGGTATTAAAACTCAGTGCAGCTCAAACACATCTGTGTATGCCCCTACGTCTACATCAGTGCATTGTTAATGCATTAGTGTGCTCACCATGCACTAATGTATTGAGAAGGAATTAATTTATACATTATGGCAAACTATTTTAATGAACAATCTATAAATAACTAAATAAATGGTTTATAGTTTACTTTTGTCGACCCACAGTGCTTTGAAATTCAATTTAATAAATCAGCACATCTATTTTAACTGAGACTTGGATTACGTAAACGAAAGTTGTGTTTTAAATTCATAGCAAAACTGGGTAACACGATATAAAGTACATACAATTATAAAGCTGCATAATGTGTTTAGTTTTAGTATCTAGTTCCTTTTGGTTCACATCAGTGTGGAGCATGAGCATAGAAGTACATCGCACTGTCTGACACCTCTGTCCTGGAGATCATTAGAAGATAGTCTTCTGTTCCTATAATAGTGTGACATTGGAGCGGGATCCAATTCCTCGGCAATAGAAGTTAGGTATATTTACTTGGGTAGCTCAATTATGCGGAGATTGTCCGCTGTACTGGCGATACTAGAAGAGATAAAATTCGGGATCTGTTGTTTGAAATGTACAGTTCAATGTCACTACATTCCTTCAGTCACAGTCATCCTTGGTAGAAACTGGTTAACAGTGTATTTTGTCTTACTGTTCTTTGCATTATAAGGTAAAGAGAATTGCGATTATCTACTCTGCCAGACAACGTGTATTAATAAAATATAAAAATAATTTTGCTGTCGAAAGGTCACATACAAGTGTTTCCTAAAAAACAATGGGGTTGACTGTCTACAAAGTGTCATCCAGAAACAAATCCTATGGCATGCGATGCGCAGTTAAAATATGAGTGTACTGTATTATAGCTGAGTTCATCCTAAGACTGTCTCACACAACTCTGGTTGAGAATCGGAAATCATTCCCTAGTTTTGTCTTTCTGCAAATTAAATGCAATTTTCATAACAGCCAGTAGAGCAATATTTAAATGCGGACAATATACAATGTATCCAAAATAAAATATAAATATGTCCAAGCCAACGACTTCAATACCTAACCTCACCTAACATCAGCAGATTTAATAGCAGCAGAAGGAACAAGATCATACTGCATGGAAGTGACACAGAGAATACAGTAAATATAGAGCCCATAGACTAGAGCGTTTGAATTAAAGAAAACTGAGCACATCTGCGTCTTGACGGTGGTCCAATAAGACTGGACTATTAACTTTATTATAATCGATATAATGCAACTCATTATAATGCATAAAATAACTGAGAAAGACTATGCACAACCAGTTCAATAGCAATGCATGTTTCTAAACTTTTGCCAAGACGTTTTGAAGCTAGTAGTGCGGATACCGACTTCATAATATGGGGAGAGGATGTAGATTTTCATTTGTACTCAATCCGTTTTATATGCTATGATGGAAGGTACCCAGCCCTCAGCACCCAACATTTCTAAATTAAAATGGTAGTTTCAGCAATGACAATCCAAACACCTACACAAAGAGAAAAAGTGGCATCAAATAGTGATGTAGCCTGCTCAAAGCGTGTTCCAGAACTCCATCATTCTGAGGCAATAAAATGATATGCACTAACCACATCATTTCACCGCCCTTAGTTTACTTGTCTAGTTAATCCTGTCAGGATATCTTTCTTTGTGAATTTACTCTAAAAGAAAAAAAAAAGCTAAGCTGCAGTGCAGGGCTCTTCTGATTTCACTACACAGAGGTAGGAACTAGGCACACCTAAATCCACACAGCTGCATTAGCTAAGGCTGTATTTCATATCGCTGTAATGACGCATGGGCCAGTACAGAGTCAGCCAATATATTGACAGCAAATATAGTGCTGGTCAACACAGCGACAGCAAATACAGCGTCAGCCAATATACTAGCCTTTGTCCACAATTTTATCTACATTGTTCCATGACATTATTCACTCATACACTGTCTGCGCCTCCCATTAATACTATATTGTTGCCCAGAAAATGCTAATTTCTTGGTGAAATTTGGGGAAAGGGTTACAGTAGGAAAATGACATGAAAATAGCAATTACAGTAACTATGTCGCTGTATTGACCAGCGCTGTATGTGCTGTCACTGTATTGACCACGCTGTATTTGCTGTCATTGTATTTCTGTCACTGTGTTGACCACACTGTATTTGCTGTCGCTGCATTGACCACGCTGAATCTGCTGTCGCTGTATTTCTGACACTGTATTTGCTGTCTCTGTATTGATCAGCGCCTGTATGTGCTGTCTCTGTATTGACCACGCTGTGTGTGCTGTCGCTGTATTTCTGTCACTGTGTTGACCAGCTGTATTTTGCTGTCGCTGAAATGATGCATGAGCCAGTAGGCGTCAGCCAATATACCGACAGCAAATATAGTGCTGGTCAACACAGCGACAGCAAATACAGCGTCAGCTAATATTCTAGCCTTTGCCCACAGTTTTTATCTACACTGCCCCATGACATTATTCACTCATACACTGCCTGACGCCTCCCATTAATACTATATTGTTGCCCATGAAAATGCTAATTTCTTGGAGAAATTTGGGGGAAAGGGTTACAGTCGGAAAATGACATGAAAATAGCAATTACAGTAACTATGTCGCTGTATTGACCACGCTGTATTTGCTGTCACTGTATTTCTGTCACTGTGTTGACCACACTGTATTTGCTGTCGCTGTGTTGACCACGCTGCATTGACCACGCTGTATCTGCTGTCGCTGTATTTCTGACACTGTATTTGCTGTCTCTGTATTGATCAGCGCTGTGTGTGCTGTCTCTGTATTGACCACGCTGTGTGCGCTGTCGCTGTATTTCTGTTGCTGTGTTGACCAGCGGCTGTATTTGCTGTCGCTGAAATGATGCATGGGCCATAGAGCGCCAGCCAATATACCGACAGCAAATGTAGTGCTGGTCAACACAGCGACAGCAAATACAGCGTCAGCCAATATTCTAGCCTTTGCCCATAGTTTTTATCTACACTGCCCCATGACATTATTCACTCATACACTGCCTGACGCCTCCCATTAATACTATATTGTTGCCCTGAAAGTGCTAATTTCTTGGTGAAATTTGGGGGAAAGGGTTACAGCAGGAAAATGACATGAAAATAGCAATTACAGTAACTATGTCTGTATTGACCAGCCCTGTATGTGCTGTGGCTGTATTGACCACAATGCAGCGTCAGCCAATATACCAACAGCAAATACAGGGTGGGCAATACAGCGTTAGAAAATACAGAGCTGGTCAATATAGCATCTGCAAGTACAGGCGTGATCAATACAGCGACAGCAAATACAGCAGCAGCCAATATACTAAACAGCAAATACAGTGCTGGTCAAAACAGTGACATAGTCATAGTCACTGTACTTGCTATCTGTCATTATTCTACTGTAAACCTTTCCACCAGATTTCACCAAGAAATTAGCCTTTTCTGGGTAACATAGTATTAGTGGGAGGCATCAGAAGTGCATGAGTCAATACAAAGTGGAACAAGGCAGCCCATGCAAACAACTGAGAGACCAGGTGAAAACATTTGTGGAAGTAGCTACTGTACCTCAAAGATTCCACTATCCGCAGTGATGAGGGCCAGCGCTTTTTGTAATATTTTCCAAAGTGCCTATGTGCGTGAACTCATGGGCAGCATGGAGCTGAGTAAAGCCCTCCTTTCTCTGTATTTTCATAAACATAAGTCCGAATAATGTACATCAGCCGCTGGGTCAGGGGTTATTTTCTTTTTTTTTATTCTTACTACCTGTTATCTGACCTCGGCCCTTCCTTAACCCCCCCCCCCACCCCACCCCACACACACACACACACGTCGAGGAGATCTAAGCGACAGGTCACTAAATGGGTTGCTGATTTACATCCCATTAGACAGTAGTTCCACCACATTGGAGGTGTGGGGATTGAAGAAGTGGCCTTCTATTATTACCAAGTATATCACTAATGTTCCTCCAGAGACGTTTTTGGTTGATTGAGGGTGTTCTGTTTGGCTTTGTGGTAAATAAGCAACAACAGATTGTACTCCACCTTCAAATTTAACAATTGTTTTACTTTACACGTGAGATCAAAGTGGAGAAAGAACTTTTATTGGCAATGTTGTCCTCTGTTAACTGCAAAATGCTTCCATGCACAGTATATGCAGAGTGCAGTGTGGGTAACAGAAACAGCTGTGTGCTCTCTACAGACTTTTTCTTTGGAGCTGAACATTCTTTTCTGTCACTGTGGAGGACTCAATGCACAGAAAAAGATGCGCTGTCTGCTAGGAGGATTGAAGATATCAATAATGAAACACTTTTCTCAGCCTTGTCCAGGCATGTTATGAAATGATTGTCTTCTCTTCCTTTAGAAAGGTGGCCTCAACAATTAATTTAAAAGAAGTGTTCCGGATTTGTTTCCATGCTGTCCATACCAATACAGATACGGGTCTGTACTGCTATAGCTGCAGTTCGATTGTCACCTCATTCCCTTGGGTCACTGACATCACCTGAGGAAACTGGGTTACAGTATCCTTCTGAGAGAATACCAGGGAACTACAAGAATAAAAACAAATATACTCAGTAAAATCCACATACCCAAGCAAAATAATGATACAGCTGAAATTAGCATAGAAAGTTACGACATGTCCTCATGCGCAACAATGTCCTGATTTTAATTAAGCAATTAACAAAATAAAAACAAAGAGAACCAATTAAAATTACCAGAAAACAAGAAAAAGCAAATAAGGAAACTAAACTCCATCTCCTCGGAATATCTTCAGTGTAAATTTCTAAAACGTAATGGCATTATTCCGCGTGCAAGGTAACTTAAATCTATGGTTACTCACCTTAGAAAGGGGAGAACTGTTCAGGTGCTGACGGTCTGTGCCCTACCTTATACAGTGCTGTGCAAGTCACATTCACAGTTTATGCAAAATAGTTTAAAGTCTGAAGAGTTCATATTTTCCCCGAGTTCTTTATAAACTCCATAGGATTCATTAGATAGGCTCTGTAACAAGCATGCCTAAATAATGCATAAGTTGAGTAATACCGCTCAGCTGCTATGAAATTCACATAGAGCTGATTTTTACACTCAGATCTACACTTACCCCATGAAGGTTTTCTGATGTTAGAGCTACATTTCTGGACACACAAACTATTAAAGTTGAACTAACTTGGTACAAACTTTTCTTAACAAAGCATCTGGGGCCCAAAATTCTTAAGCTTAGTATTCTTTAAAATAAGGAAGTGCTACATATTCTGGTCAATTACTCAACATTTTGAAGGGCATTGCTATACATATTAATGGTGACAGGTTCGAGATATGAGCTGCACACATGCCCAAGCCTTGCATTCAAAGTGCTATTTTGTGAAGCAGAGGTATTTTCAGTCGCGTGTTTGTCTCTGTAGGCGTTCGATTTACTATGGTTTGCCACTCTGATCCAAGCCTCTTTATTCAGGATTGTTCCACTCTTGAAACTCTGTCATACACTGTCAACAGTGTCTTTGTGCGAAACAACCTTCAAAGTCTATGTGAAGCAGCTTATACAAAGATGGTTTCCGTTCTTTGTACTACTTTGGTTAGGTACATTTAATGAGAAATAATGTGAACTAATCATTGAGTAAATGAAACACATACAACCGAACCCAATTTATTCAAACGTGCTGGGTTTTTTTCACGTGTTTGATTTTGAGCCGACTGCTGAGTACAGCAGCTAAAATGCTGCAAAAGTGCCATTAATTATAGTACAGTGGTCATACAGCTATATCAACACAAATCCAAACTTTGCTGTGCGGCATGTAACATTCTGCTAATATAAATTCATAAAGCTCGTCCTATTGGTCTCTTCCATTGTTTTCTTTTGCTCTGCTGATCCTATGGAGAACATTTTCCGCCCTCAACAGTTTCTGTATTTAATTTCCTTCTTTCACTCTTACTTATCAAGGGATAGGTACTGTGCAAAACATGCAGAGCATGTCCAACATATTAAAATGACAGCTAGTCAAGCTCAGCACCAGGTCTAGACTATGCCAGCAACTGTAATTAGCTCTCCATGAAAAAGGTCTTTATGTTCAAATTATTCTCATATGCATATTTTCCACAGTCTAGTTTAAAGTTATGGCTGGTTCTCCTGGTCTTCTTCAGTGTTGACGTGTCCACATGGTCTTAGGACGTCACAAAGGACCCTATCCAAAACAAAAATATATGCACCCATTGGTGGGCTCATGTTGTGTAGAGCCCCCCCCCATGGGCACACATCATGAGTCCTGCATGCATCGATTAAGACCAGAGAGTGCACCCGACCATAGGCATATACATATGATCGCAGTTGAGGACTACAGGTGGGTGGGAGCACCTTAACTAGCCATCCAGGCTCATATATGATGGGAGAGACCCCTCAATAATTCCTCTGCACTCTTCTACTATCATGCCCCTGGGTACTTCCGGACTCAAGTCCTCAACCGCTTATAGCCTAAGCCCTCAGAGAGCCATAAGGAGTTAAAGACAACAGTCGTTGATGTTTATAATAACAAAAAAAAGAGCTGTCTAAAGTGGCTACAGCATTCCCAGAGGACCCTAATCTCAGAATAACCTGCTGTCCAGTTCCTCTTTGAGCCCCCTTATCCCAAGACAATAAGTGATGGGCTGGCTCAACTCCTATGTTTATTAAAATCCTTCTAGCTGTTGAAATTTGGGAAAATGCACTATCTCCTATGTGAAGGTTGCATTGTATTTTGAGCGTTTTCATGACCAGAATTTTAGTTTTTGGTTGTCTTGGACCATAGATGATTCTTCCCTTGGATCAAATGGTCTACATTAGAAACTGTCCAATTTAATAGGTGAGTCTGCCCATCAGCTTACCTAGTATTATCCTCATCCACAATTCACATTTTTACCATGCTTTTACCCAGGATAGATCAACTGAGATTAGCGGTCTCATTTACTTGCTTCCACCCATTCTCATAGCTGGGAGAACTGGAGCACAGGGAGGGTAAATGACTTCCTATGGTCACAGAGTGAGTATTTGGGTCTAGCAGAGTTTGAACCTCAAACTTATGTTAAACTTCCGCTGTAGTGGTTCTCAAGCTGGTGCTCTAAGTCTAGGCCACACTGATTCAGAACAGGATAACTGATACTGACTATTAATGGCTGAGCGGAATTCTGTTGGCCCAGTTCATGCAGAATGGCAATTCTGCTCACAGCATGCCTTTTGAAATTCCTTTTTTAATTCTGAGGAATTTTGAAACTCTTTCCTATATAGGATCATGAAATTCATGAGATACTATTTTGCTGTTCTTTCAGAATTGTGGTTGCTTTCATTGTTCGGTAATCAGGTATGGTGAGCTAGGCACACAGCTGTTTTCAGGGATGACCTGGGAGCACTGGGGAGGTTAAGTGATTTACTTTGGGTCACATGGTGTACAAGTAGAGGTTGTGAGGAAAAAAAAAACAGGTCTGCTGTAAGTACCACACCCATTCACCAACCTCTAGGCTATACTGCCAGCCCAAATTCCACTTATCCATGAAGTTCTGTGGAATTAATGGAATTTCTGAAATTCTGCAGAATTTCAGCAAAAATGGAATGCAAACATGCCACGCAACTTTGCTGTGGGTTTGGAAGAAACTTTGTGAGGCAGTATAGCACAGTGGTTTAAGGTACTGAGCTGCAAATCTGGAGATTTGGGTTTCAATCCCACATCTCCCACTTGTATACTGTGTGACCCTGAACAAGTCACTTAACTTCCTTGTGCTCCCAGGTTGCACCTGTAAAAAGCTTAGTGTGCCACTCCTGGTTAAATAGTTCAATAAATAAAAATAATCATGAGGGTTTCCAGTAAAGAAGATCTTGCCTTTTCTAGTTATAATATATTTACCAACTGTTTGCCTGTGTAGTTTCTAGGTATGAGCAATGATTGTCTTTCTTGCATCTCACTAATTGCATTATAATTTAAATTTAAATTTAAACGTTGTTGCTTCACTCTGTTTTGCCCTGGCGTGAAACCCTTTTTGACTCCATTGCAAAGGTCATGACCCCACTCATAAAAGGAAGCATGGGAGTAGATAATGTGTATTTGCACATTAAAGGGACTTCATGCTCAGTGAGTAAGCAAAGAGCTCCTGGCACATAAGAATTAATCAGTTAAATAACAAAATGTCACAAGCACCAGCATCCTTCCAACTGCATTTTTCCAACTCAGCCACACTTTAAACAACAGAAAACATTACACAACTTTACCTTGCAAAGTTGATGTCCAGCACATGACAAGAAAACAGGGACTTCAGAAGAAATACAACAGAATTGACTGACAGTAACACTTCTGCTGGCTTGTTCATTTAGGCATCATCAACTCCCATGATGCTTTGCATGAATGGGGTCATGACCTTTGCAATGGAGTCAAACAGGTTTTCACACTGAGCCAGAATAGAGTAAAGCAACTGCATTTAAATTTAAATTTAAATTCTGAAGAAATGATGGGTGTGGGGGGGGGTGGTGAAACAGAAATCATTGTCCATGCTTACAAACTATTCAGGTATAAAGAAAATAGGTTATGGGGACTTTACCATTACAGGGAACATCCTCTGTTTTATTTTTAAACCTGTGAAGTTTGCAGGCAAGAACAGTGATTGCTTCAACTACACCCTCCTAATTTCATCAGGATTTAAATGTAAATGAAGTCAGGTGTGAAAACCTGCTTGACTCCATTACAAAGGTGAAGACCCAATTCATGCCAGACCTCATGTGATCTGATGATGCTTTACAGCTAGAGTTTGCAGTTCTACTGTATTAGTCAGTGCTCTTGATGCCCTCTGCAATCCCTGTGTTTTCTCTGGTGCAGGCCATCAATCTTGTTTATTAGCCAGCACAGGTGGAAAAAATAATGAGAACAAAGACTGCATATTCAGTCTTCAAAACAAGTACTTGTAACACAAAACTATTCAACCAAGCAGACATAAAACTTTACAAATCTAACCTTCTCTAAAAAACATTTTTCCTACTCAGATGCACTTTAAACTATAGGAAACAGGAGTCACATGATGCTCTAAACCTAGTGGCAACTTCACTGCCTAGCTCCCAGTCCCTCCTCATATTAACAATCATTTTTACTTATAGTGAAGCTATTTCTTGATATCAGCTACTTTTTCCTTGCCTCCAACTCTTTTCTGGTCCAAACAACACCTATTTTCAGCAGGAAAATGGATTCAGAAATGTGGGATGTACTCCCATGGCATACCCCGCCAAGGTCACTGGACAAGACTGCTAAGAAGGCCATGGCCTGGCAGTCAGGTGCTGGACACACTCTACTGTGACTTCAGGGCCTGCACAGAGGAGAGGTTTCTTCAGGAAAGGGCAGTTCAAAGACATGGTCAGGAGCTCACAGAGAATTAAAGTCTCTCCGTGGGATCTCAGCGATGTAGATCGCAGAGTCAGGGACATGGAGGTTCGTCTGGTTTCCATTGAAAGCTGGAAGAAAAGAACCCCAAATTGTCCCATATGAAACAGAAGCTTGCCAAATCAGTGAACAAACTTGAAGATTTAGAGGGTCAGAGCCACCGTAACAACATCGTTGTGTTCAGGCTCCCTGAACATGCTGAAGGCTCCGACCCTCTTCTTTTTGTCCAGAAGCTCTGTGCCTCTTTAGCCGGCTCTTCACCTAATGGACCATCGTATGTCATGGATCATGCTCACAGACCATTGAGGACCATGCCGCCTGGATCTCCCCCACAACCTTTCCTGTTCAAAGTGTTAAACTATTTAGATAAACATCATCTACTGTCCAAGCTTAGAGATACCAAAGAAATTACCTGGGAGGGTGCTAAACTTTGTGTAAAAAAGGATCTACCAGCTTCTGTGAGGCAGAAACAAGCAGCTTACCATAACTTGCTTACCAAGATTATTGCTGCAGGGCTCAGATTTCAAATGCTCTACCCGGCTAAACTTCAGTTGCTGGTTTGAGACATATTTTGGTCATATGATTCCTTGGAGGCTGCTTCTACTGAGTTAAAAACATTGTTGCCTGACTTGTTCAAAGACCACTGAGAATCTGCTATGGCCTGTCTATTCTTTTTGCCTATCAGCACTGTACAATGCTAGTTGGTGATTGTTTGGAGCACCCATCATACTAGGAGTATGGCTATTAGGTTTTGACTGGTTCTCGTACTTTGCAGTTTATTTAATGTGGGGACAGTGCCCTGCCTTTCAGTTCGCTCTGGAACATATGTCTGAGATCTGTTTGATGGGGACAATATAATTAGTTATACAAAAGCTGCACTGTTTGGACCTTCCATCCCTAGTTATAATGAGGACTTTTATTTGAAGTTAAACATTTCATTTAATTTCTTTTTTATTTTTATTTTATACTGAAACATCTATGAGCACAAGTGCCCATTTCACAGACATCCAGTTACAAGTTACAAAAGACAAACACAAAATACAGATTGAACATTGAAAAAAATTTGACTTACAAAACTTAAACTAATATTAACAATCACAAAATTACTAAAAATCATTTAAAACAATTACAAATTACCTCTGAAGATAATTTATAATCCAGTAAACCCTTAAAACCTGCAACTCTATGACAATTAGTAATCTTACTTGATAATTCATTGTACAGTTGAGTAGTTTTAAACTGTATCGAATTTTGTGGAACATTAGTTCTAAACTGAGGTAATTTAAACAAATTTCTAGTACTGGATCTAGTTACAATAAGGGAAACATAAGTAGGGAACAAGCTGACAACACTACTTGGGGCAAGATCCAATTGAATCTTGTGCAAAAAGTCAGTGCTCTAAGATTAAAAAAGCACTAAGGAGTAGCGTCCATATTTATCATATAAAGTACAATGATGTACCATCCTAGGTAAACAGGTAATGAAACTTAAGATACTATGATATGTGATTATTAATTTATTCAACATTTTCTCAGAAGAAAATGAATAAACAACAAGAGTCATACATTAGCAATGAAAACAAAAACTATTGGCCAACAGGTCCGTGTCTCAGGAATAAGGTATTCTTATCACGAAATAACATACCCAAACATTGATGTAATTTACCAATTAATGAAATAATATGCTGATCAAAAATTGGATGCTGATCAAACACAAGACCCAAGTACTTAAAATTATATACCCTTTTAATAGTATTACCAAAATTGTCATTCAACTTAAAATCATAATCACTTTGGTTCCTGATACCTGAGAAGATCAGAAACTTCATTTTGACAGAATTGAGTATTAATTTATGAGAAATGAACCATGAATGTAAAGCTTCAAAATCTCTCTGTTGATCAACTTGGAGCTTCATTTCATCAGAACCAGTGCAAAATAATACAGCATCATCTGCAAATAAAATAATTTCAGTGTTTGAACAAATGTCCGGTAATGAATTTATAAACAAAGTAAATAACAGGGGTCCTAAAACTGACCCCCCTGTGGAACCCCATAGTTTAGAGAATTTTCCTGAGAAAGAGAACCATTAATTAGGATTCTCTGCATTCTATCACATAAGTAATGGCCAAATCACCCAATAACCTCATCTGAGAAGTTAACGTTGGCCATCAGTCTTCTAAGAACAACATGGTCAACTAAATCAAATGCCTTGGTGAGGTCCACAAGGCCATACAAAGCTGCCCTTGTCAAAGGCAGCCCGGGCGCAGCCTGTGAACCTCACCAAGGCAGTTTCTGTATTATGACCCACTCTTAATCTATGCTGAGAAGAGTCCAAAGACCATATTTACCCATGTGTTCATTAATTTGATCACTAATAATTCTTATTTATTTATTTAGATTTTGATAACCGGGTAAGCTCACTGAGACCAGGATCCCTTTTTCAGGAGTGACCCGGATTAGTTACAGACAATGATTACATACAATTAACACACAGTAGTACATACATTGGCAGGAGTACACAAGTAGATTAAACATATATAAGAATAGGGTAAGGAGTATGTTACAGAGCATATCAGTTACATTTACATAACAACATAGTAAATCAACATACACATAACAGCATAGTAGATTAAAGCTGTGGGACAACCAGAAATTACAGTCATCAGGACTAGGTTCCAGGCTAGCGGTTACAGCCACAGAGACTAAGCTCTAGCAGGTATGCTTTCATGCCTGACTTAAAACCCTGAGTAGTACAACAATTAGCCAAATCAGCAGGAGAAGGTTCCATGAGTGTGGGGCAGGGTACCTAAATAGAGCTTGCTATAAGTAGTTCGGACACGAGGGATGTCTAGGGATGGCCAGTGGAGGATCACAGGTCCCAGCCCCGGGCTTTGGGGTTTAACAACCCATGCAAGTAAGGAGGGGGGCCAGGAGTGGTGAATTTGAATGTCAGGTTCAGAGAGGAGTAGGCCAGCTTGTGTCACATAGAAAGCCAGTGGAGATCAGTGAGGACCTCACAGTGGTGCCTTCTTGGTGGGGAGTTGGTGGCGAAATGAGCCACCGTATGGTAGAGCATAGTAAGTTTTCTTTGTTCACTCTCCCTAAGGGTCTGCAGCAGGGGAGCCCCATAGAGGATGGAGGGAGAAGGGTAGTTAGATATGGCAAAATGGGCCTCGAAAGAGAGAGAGAGAGAGTCACCCAGCCTATAAAGAAGTCCTAACTTCTGGTGGGTGGACTTTACAATGGAGTCCATGTGAGGCTGGAAGATCATTGCCTGATCAAACAGGATTCCGAGGTATTTAATCTTGTCTGAGACCTCAATTCTTTTCCCTTGTGCAGTATGAAGCTATAGGATACCATGCCGGTCTGAACCAAGGCAACGGGACCCAAACAGGACTGCCTTTGTTTTTCATTCATTCATAACAAGCAAGTTCAAGGAGAACAAGGCTTCCAGTGCAGCTAGACCGGCCTGGAGGTGGGCACTGATTACACTAGGAAGTGGGTCACTGCAGTAGATGTCAGTGTCATCTACACAGAGAATGAGGTTATTCCTCCCACCAGTCACCTCGATATTGCTGACAAAAAGAGTGAATAACAGGGGACCAAGGATCGAGCCCTGGGGTACCCCGGAGATCACTGGTTTAATACTAGACTGGGTTCCTCTCCATAGGACTTTCTGGGTTCAGTTTAGCAGAATAGCTCTTGAACCATGTAACAGAGAGCCCATCTAGTCCAAGTAGTTGAAGTTTGGTGAGGAGAAGTTTGTGGCTGACCAAGTCAAATGCCTTGGATAAATCAACGAATAGAGACCCCACTGGGGAACCGCGATCCATTGCATCAAGGATGTCCGATGTGAGCCGGATAAGGGCCGTATCAGTGCCATGGCCTTTCCTAAAGCCATGCGGGATGTCAGCTAGGAGTAGGTGCCTTTCAAGGTAGTCCTGTAATTGATTGTAGACCAGTCTCTCCTGCACCTTCATTAGTGGCCTGAAGTTCCCACATTATCCGTGTCCCTTTTTGTGAATGGGGACAATAGTTGCCACCTTCCATTTATCTGGGACCTTTCCTTCAAGGAGGGACCTGTTTATAAGTAGGGCAACTGGGTGGGAGATAGCCGGAGCAGCAGCCCGCAGGAGTCTGGGTTCTAGCAGGTCATGTCCCAGAGAGGAGTCGGGTTTATTCATTGCAGAAGTGGGAGTACTTCAGTGGGCTTGACCAACTTCAGGTGAAACTGTGGTCTGGAGTGTTCCCAGGCAGTGTCTCTAATTCTGGGGCACCAGAGGTCTTTCCAATACTTTAGACCGGGGAGCAAGAAGAGATATTGGACACTAATTATTCAAATCAGTCTTTACTGCAGCTTTAAATATAGGCAACTATGGCACATTTCCACACGTGGAAAGATACCGTGACAAAGAGAATAATTGAACAATTCCGTAATGGGAACTACAATGGTATTACCAACCTTTTAAGTATCCAAAATCAATAGAAACAAGGCCAGAGTGGGGATGAGGTTCATTTTACACAAATAATGAAAAACATCTTCTGGTAATAGAGGCGAAATAAAAGTTTAGACTATAACACCCCTATCCTGGCTTTTGACAAGCCATTAATTGCATGTGAATCCAATTGACCAACTATTCAGTATTTGTCCAAACAAAGAAATATGAATTGAACAATTGTGCTACTTGTAGTGGATCACTAATTAAACTACCATTGGACTCAATATCAGTCCCCCACCAACAATGAATTCAGAGTGTTCCATGTGACTTTAGAGTTTCCTTGATCAGAACTCAATTTATCTCTAAAAAAATTAACCTTGGTTTTATGGACTTCTGATTTACAATGATTACGCATCAACTTATAGGCCTGTATTATCACTGATTTTATTTTTTCGATATTTAGCCCATAATTTATTCCTAATTCTAAACATCTTTAGAAGATCAGGAGTAATCCATTCTTTTGTTTCACCTCTTAATCTAACCCTCCTTATTGGTAATAACTCATCACAGATTGCTGAAAATTGAGTACAGAATGACTGGAAAGCATGATCAATATTGCTAATCTCATCTAAGAATGACCAATCACTGGTCTCAATAGAAGTTTCAAAGGCCTGGACATCCAAATCCCTAATCCTACGATACGTAATCGTTCTAGATTCTTTCTTAATCAATTTAGCTGACCAATAACAAAAGATAGCACCATAGTCACTGAGGCTATCAGGCAACACCCCAACAAAGCCTACGTGAGATGGATCATTGGTTATGATCCAATCCAGGATTACATAGAAACATAGAAACATAGAGGCTGACGGCAGATAAGGACCAAAGGCCCATCCAGTCTGCCCATTTCTTTCTGCCTTATAAATGTCTATCGACCTTTGCTCTGTCAGTGGTCTATCTATTCATACTCATCTGTATTGCTCCCTTATGCCTATCCCATGCCTGTTTGAAGCCCTGCACTGTATTCATAGCCACCACTTCCTGAGGTGAGGCCATTTCATGCATCCACCACTCCTTCTGTGAAAATAATTTCCTCACATTCCCCTTAACGGCCTCCTCTAATCTCATGCTGTGTCCTCGTGTCCTGCTATTTTTCTTATATTTAAACATGTTAGACTCTTTCACTTGTTAATGCCCTTAAGGTGTTTGAATGTTTCGATCATATCACCTCTCTCCCTCCTTTGCTCAAGGGTATACATATTGTGCTCTGTTACTCTGTCCTCATATGTCTTCTGATGCAGTCCCTGCACCATTTTGGTTGCCCTTCTCTGGACTGCCTCAATTTGGTTAATGTACTTGTGAAGGTGTGGCCTCCAGTACTGCATATATTACTCCAGATGGGGCCTAACCAGTGTCTTGTAAAGAGGATTATTACCTCCCTCTTCACGACTTGTGATACCCTACTAATACACCTAACATCCCCAAGACTTACCTACTACTTTAGAGGTCTGCTTGGATGATTTCAGGTCATCAGTGATGATGATGCCCAAGTCTCTTTCTTCCTTTGTGACTGCCAGCAACTCCCTCCCAGCCTATAGGTGGCTTCAGGGTTTCTCTTCTCTATGTGCATGATCTTGCACTTTTTGCATTAATCCCAGTTGCCACTCTTCTGACCGTTTGCTAATTTATCCAGATCTCTTCTCATTTTGCCCACCCCATCTGGATCATCTACTCTGTTGCAGATCTTGGTGACATCTGCAAACAGACAAGCCTTACCCTCTAGTCCATCTGCAATGTCACTGATGAAGATATTAAAGAGGACTGGCCCCAGGATTGATCCCTGAGGTACCCCACTTGTGACTTGCATCTCTTCTGACTGTATTCCATTTACCACCACTCTCTGTTTCTGCCCGTCAACCAGTTTGCCACCCAGTTGACCAACTTCTGACCCACCCTGAGGCCTACCCAGCTTATTTATCAATCTTCTATGGAAACAGTGTTGAAAGCTTTGCTGAAGTCAAGGTAGGTGACATCAACTGCTCCCCTTGGTCCACCACTCTAGTTACCCAGTCAAAGAAATCTATGAGACTAGTTGACAGGACCTTCCTTTTGTAAACCCATGGCTCTCTTGGATCCTGTGCCCCTATGGATTCCAGGTGTTGCACTATCCTTTCCTTAAGGAGTGCCTCCATAATCTGCCCACTACCAAGGTAAGACTGACTGGTCTGTAGTTCCCTGTCTCCTCCCTGCTACCACTCTTGTGGAGCGGGATCACATGAGCCCTTCTCCAGTCTTCTGTGGCCTCTCCTGTGCTCAGAGACTCACTAAACAGTTCTGCTAATGGCTCTGCTAGTTCCACCCTTAGCTCCTTAAGTACCCTGGGATGTATGCCATCAGGTCCCATTGCCTTGTCCACCCTGAGCTTAGCGAGCTCTTGTAGGACCCTTTCTTTTGTGAAGGGAGTAGTGCTCACCTCCTTCCCGCTGTGTCCATAGTGCTGAGCTGTGGGCCCTGCCCTACCTTCTCTTCAGTAAATACTGAGCAAAAGTATATATTTAGGATAGATGCTTTTGCAGGGTCCTCCTCCTCACATGCCCCCTTTTCTCCTTTAAGCTTAGCAATACCCCCTGGACTTTTTCCTTTCACTAATGTGTCTATAGAAAGTCTTGTCACCTTCTTTTACTGTTCATGCTAGTGCTTCCTCAGTTTGAGACTTTGCCTGCCTTACTGCCTTCCCTGCTTCCCTTAGGGCAGTTTGGTATGCCTCCCTATCTTCATCCCGCTGTGTTCCTTATATTTCCTGAAGGCTAGCCTTTTGGCTCTGACCTTTTCTGCTACTGTATTTGAGAACCAAAGTGGTTTCCTTCTTCTTTTGCACTTCCTTTTCTGTCTAACACAATGGGATGTTGCTTCAAGTATATTGCATCCTTAATGCTTTCCCACTTTGCCTGTACCCCCTCACCAGTGTTTCTTTTTGCCAGGGCTAGCTTAATTCTGTTGGCCATCTTAACAAAGTCAGCTCCTCTGAAGTCCCATATTTTTGCCTTGGAATGGGGCTGATTTAGATGTAGTAGCCACATTGAACCATACCATGTAATGGTCACTGGCTCCCAGGTGACCCTCTACTTGGAGATCTGTGATTCATTCCGTTAGTCAGTACCAGATCTAGGATAGCCCTGTCTCTTGTGGGTTGTTATACCAGTTGCCCCCAGAGAATCCACCATGTGTCTAGTTCTGGCAGATGTTCCTGCTGGTATTGACCAATCTGTATCCGGCATGTTGAAGTCTCCCATTATCAGAACCTCCCCTTTAGCTGTCATGCTTTGTATATCTTCTAACAGTAATATGTCTATGTCCTCCTCCTGGTCTGGGGGCCCGTAAACAACCTCAGTTCTTATGGCTGTCCCATTTCCTGTTTCCAGGGTGACCCACAGTTCTTCTGGCTCCTTATGTGTATTCTGAATTTCTGTAGCTTTGATATTTTCATTGACATCCAGGGCCACTCCACCCCCCCTTTTTGCACCTCAGTCTCTTCTGAACAGTACATAGCCAGGTACTGAAGTCTCCCAAGTGTGGTTACTGGTAAACTACGTCGCACTAATTGCGACTATGTCCAGTTTAGCCTCTGACATTATTGCCTGCAGGTCTGGGATCTTATTTCCCAGGCTGTGAACATTTGTGTACATGACTTTCCATTGGCCAGATTTCAGTGTGTTAGTTGTTGGGTGAGGTTTGGCATTTCCCCTGTGCATCGTATGGGGAGACAGACCTTTTTTCTTACCTGCTGATGTAAATGAACTGCAAACATGCTGGAATTGGTGTGATAAGTAACACAAGTTGTCTCAGTAATCATTTGATAAAGCCCCAAATCAGCAATTAAATTTCTAACATCTAAGACTCGGTTAGATTCCCAATTTAGAAAAAAATCACCTACAATTAGCCTCTCTCTATTTGTTGGCAGGTGACCCCAGCCAGAGAAAAAGAACTCCAAACCAACTTTATAGTTACCAGGCGGAATATATACATCACTAATAATAATGAACTTGTTTCCACCTAGTCCAGCGTCAATAGACAATGATTCATAGGGAAAGGGCCATCTAATATTACTGGATATTGTGACAATTTTAAATGCTCAGTTACATGGAACAAACAACCCTCTCCCCTGTTACCCACTCTGTCCTTTTTTTTTTTAAACCAGAGAGACACACTAAGCTAGAAGCTTATTTACAGGTGCGACCTGGGAGCACAAGCAAGTTAAGTGACTTGCTCAGGGGTCACACGGTATGCAAGTGGGGTTGTGAGATTCAAACCCAGGTCTCAGGTTTGTAGCTCAGAGCCTTAAACCACTGCACGTATACTGCCTGCTTCTTATTACTGTATATCCATATATAACATATAACATATAACAGAAAGCAAAACAAAGCCAGCTATGTACAGTATGAGGACAGGGGAAGCAAGAATGGATTAGGAATACTACAATATTTCCTTTCTCCATTACTATTTTAGCCTTATTACCCAATTATTCAGGACACTTTACAGGGTTCTTTATTTTCAATTATGAAATACATGGTTAAAATCCTTAAACCTGTTGGCTAAGACCACATTCAGTCAGAATGGCATCTCAGTGCATAATCCCAGTAAATTAAAGTAGCTGTTCATGCATCAAATCATGAAGCAAGTCATGCTTCAAATCAACAAGTTAGGTCATGTCATCAGCCAAAACATATTATAAAATATTTATAATTAACTTTTAAATGTTTTATTATTTCAAAAATCAATCCATTTCATAATCACAGTAGTGTAATGCATGGCAGGGTGTGCAATTTCATAGGATGTCATCCCTTCCCAGATGGTTGAAGTCACTCAGACTACAGCTTCATGCCTCACAATGCATCAGAGGTGTGACAATACCCCATATTATACAACACCAGTAGTGATAAATTTCCCCTGATACATTTGTTAATCATGCAACTAACCTTCAAATAAACGTTTATCTAGAGGTTAGGTATGTCACAATCACCTTCCTTGACATTTGCGCAGAACTCCTCAAACCTAAACCAGTCAGAGAACAGCTGACAGACCTATTCAGCACTGAAGCCTTCAGTTCAAATCACAGAAAAATCTTCACACAAAAATGTGATTTAAAAAGTTACAGCTGTTAAACTGATGTGTAAGTTAAGTACATAATGGCCTGACTCAAAATATACAATTTATCGCCACTTGTGGGGAGCTAGACATCTGTAGCTAACATAAAATGTACAATACTTTCAGTGATTGTGAATTGTCACAGGTGTGCTGGCTGATGAGTTACTGGATTTCATCCGTTTCCCTCCAGGAACATAATAAACCAGTATAGTGCACATCATAATGTCCTGTGGACACTTGGTTAAGTAGTGTAGGGAACAAACATTGTCAGGCAGCAGTGGCAAAAGTTGCCATAAATCCAATCAATGCTAGCACTGCAAGGTAGGCTGTATAGCTCAGGTGATTTATGCTTTTCAACCACCTGCCTCAGAACATAGAAACAGAGACCACAACGGCAGAAAAAGACCAGAGATTAATCCAGTCTGTCCATGTTCCCTATAATACTAGGGACAAGGCTTAAAAATCAGGGATGAAATACCAAAATCAGGGACACATCATAAAAATTACTGATATCCACTCAGGAAGCTGGTGTAATAAGAGGCTTAATGTTAAATGTACTTTGTGAAGAAGAAGAAGAGTAGGAAGAGGAAGGAGGAGGGGGAGAAGTCTGGAAATGTAATCTTTGGCATTATTGTGTGTTTACAAACCACACTGTTCAGTCACTGAAACAAAATTTGGGGAAGGACGGATGAAAATTTTGAGGTTAAATCATGGACGTCCCTAAAAATCGGGAACAGTTACTTCAGTGGTATAATAACTCATCTTTCACACGACTACCTTTGTTACACAGAAAAGCATGCAAAGCTCGAGAGAAAAACTGCACCCCTGCTAGTTGGTTTTACACTCTGTCCCCAGCAGTATGGTGGTATCACAAGTAGATTACATCAAGTTGTAACATGGCTAAAATAATAAAAGAGAAATCAAGTAAGATGATTGGCAGAACAGCATCAGGTGGTAGAAGAGCAACATGGCATTATGGCCGATAATGCCATGTTGCTAACAACGATTCCTGCCAATAATGCCTTGATGAGCTCGAGAACATGCTCTCAGAAGGGATCGCTGTGATGTGCTGACTGGAGCAGGGTGACCAATAGGTGGCGCAAATGCAGAGAGCAGAAAAGAAGTGATAGACACAGGAGAGATAGCGGACGGAGGACTGCGTTGCGACATGCTGGAAGGGGCAAGCAGGTGACAGAGTAGTAAAGAAGGGTAATTGTGTGTGTGACCGATACACTGAATACGGATGGGAGAAGTGGCAGCAGGAAGAACAGCGCATCACAAAGGACAAGGTCATCAGGGTGTAGCAGAGAGGAGAGCACAAAGTCATTTAAATATCAGATGGGGTGCTGTCTAGTGTGTACAGTGCTAAATGGCTGGAGTGAGGGCAAGAGTGGCTCTGACCTCAAGGGTGACATAATATTCCAATGTATGGATGCGGGACTGAGTGAGAGAACTATAGGTTAGGCAGAAAGACAGAAGATGTACTGGTAGTGGTTGAAAGCACCACCTGTGGGTCGGAAGAAAGAGTCAGAGTTGCTTGAAAAGCCAGTGTTCCTGTTAGTGGGCTAATAGGGAAGGTCTCGAAATGACAGAGGAGGAGATGTAGGTGAGGAAATTATGCATTGGACAGGCAGGGATGGGAGAAGTCAACAGTTATAGAGTGGAATAACAGTGGAAAAGAATGTCGGGAGCAAACAGAGGAGTGCGCAAAACAGCAGAACTTGCCAAGGTGCTCAGAAAGCGCCACCTGTAGGTCAAAAGATGCAGTGCTGCCGATGAGAACAATCGGGAAACAGTGGTGTCAGTGTAGCACACTCGCAAAACATGCAGTGAATAGATTGTGCCCAGAATGCAGCACAGGATGAGTGTCAGATCTAAAGGGGCGAACACAAACATAGCACCCAAGCAGAACTTGGAAATTTCTCGGGTGCAGCATCAATCTATGCGTAGAATGATAGTGAGCTAAATCTCAAATGTGGCACGAAGTGGTAGACACAACATAAGTGAATGTGCAGTCAACCTGCAGGCGCAGCGCTTACAGCTAGATACAGACTTCAAAAGTAAGGAAGCTGAAGCACACTTTTGAAGTGAAATAAGTAGCTGTGCTAATTTGTGTTGAATATGAAATAAAACTGGCTGTAACTGATACTAGCCATGCACTTGCCATGTTACAAGCGCATTAGTCCCCGATGAAGGTGTCATTTAATGGGGAGTTAATGCATGGCTGGACCATTGTACGCACTCAGCCTCGTGCCACAACGGTTCCAACCATGCATTAACTCCCCATTAGATGCCACCTTCATCAGTGATTAATGCTTACTTATTGTCACTTTCCAGCAGACTACAGTGCCCTCTAGTGTTTAAACAGTGTAATTAATGACACCATTTCAATTTACATTGGTTTGCTGTTCTAACTTAACATTTGTATACCATAAGGCTGCAAACAATTAGCAACTACCATACTCCCATAACTGTTCTGAAATGCTGTACTGTTACTGTACTCCTGAACTATGTATTAATCTGCGTTAATTAATTAAATTAAATTATTAAGTAATTAAATTGCGTTAATGGTATGGGACCCTATTTTCATTCTGAGCAGTAGTGTAGAATTTACTTGTTCATTCCTTGTTTAGACAGGACTGAGACTATTGGCACCTTAATGACCTCAGGCCCCTCAGTCGGTGTTCTGTTTCATTTTGCTCATGGGATGCTCATCTTAAAGTCTAAAACATCATATGGGTTACTACACCTTTCCTTTGTCGATATACTAGTAACAGGTTGAGGTATTAAAACTCAGTGCAGCTCAAACACATCTGTGTATGCTCCCTCGTTACATCAGTGCATTGTTAATGCATTAGTGTGCT
Source organism: Neoceratodus forsteri (assembly GCA_016271365.2). Taxonomy (NCBI): domain Eukaryota; kingdom Metazoa; phylum Chordata; order Ceratodontiformes; family Ceratodontidae; genus Neoceratodus; species Neoceratodus forsteri. Next base: position 761,450,161 of record CM028136.1, read on the forward strand.
CACCATGCACTAATGTATTGAGAAGGAATTAATTTATACATTATGGCAAACTATTTAAATGAACAATCTATAAATAACTAAATAAATGGTTTATAGTTTACTTTTGTCGACCCACAGTGCTTTGAAATTCAATTTAATAAATCAGCACTTCTATTTTAACTGAGACTTGGATTACGACAAACGAAAGTTGTGTTTTTAAATTCATAGCAAAAACTGGGTAACACGATATAAAGTACATACAATTATAAAGCTGCATAATGTGTTTAGTTTTCGTATCTAGTTCCTTTTTGGTTCACATCAGTGTGGTGCATGAGCATAAGTACATCGCACTGTCTGACACCTCTGTCCTGGAGATCATTAGAAGTAGTCTTCTGTTCCTATAATAGTGTGACATTGGAGCAGGGATCCAATTCCTCGGCAATAGAAGTTGGGGTATATTTACTTGGGTAGCTCAATTATGCGGAGATTGTCCGCTGTACTGGCGATACTAGAAGAGATAAGGTCAGGGATCTGTTGTTTGAAATGTACAGTTCAATGTCACTACATTCCTTTCGGTCACAGTCATCCTTGGTAGAAACTGGTTAACAGTGTATTTTTGTCTTACTGTTCTTTGCATTATAAGGTAAAGAGAATTGTGATTATCTACTCTGCCAGACAACGTGTATTAATAAAACATAAAAATAATTTTGCTGTCGAAAGGTACACATACAAGTGCTTACTTAAAAAAACAATGGGGGTTGACTGTCTACAAAGTGTCATCCAGGAAACAAATCCCTATGGCATGCGATGCGCAGTTAAAATATGATGTACTGTATTATAGCTGAGTTCATCCTAAGACTGTCTCACACAACTCTGGTTGAGAATCGAAATCATTCCCTAGTTTTGTCTTTCTGCAAATTAAATGCAATTTTCATAACAGCCAGTAGAGCAATATTTAAATGCGGACAATATACAATGTATCCAAAATAAAATATAAATATGTCCAACCAACGACTTCAATACCTAACCTCACCTAACATCAGCAGATTTAATAGCAGCAGAAGGAACAAGATCATACTGCATGGAAGTGACACAGAGAATACAGTAAATATAGAGCCCATAGACTAGGCGTTTGAATTAAAGAAAACTGAACACATCTGCGTCTTGGCGGTGGTCCAATAAGACTGGACTATTAACTTTATTATAATCGATATAATGCAACTCATTATAATGCATAAAATAACTGAAAGACTATGCACAACCAGTTCAATAGCAATGCATGTTTCTAAACTTTTGCCAAGACGTTTTGAAGCTAGTAGTGCGGATACCGGCTTCATAATATGGGGAGAGGATGTAGATTTTCATTTGTACTCAATCCGTTTTATATGCTATGATGGAAGGTACCCAGCCCTCAGCACCCAACATTTCTAAATTAAAATGGTAGTTTCAGCAATGACAATCAAACACCTACACAAAGAGAAAAAGTGGCATCAAATAGTGATGTAGCCTGCTCAAAGCGTGTTCCAGAACTCCATCATTCTGAGGCAATAAAATGATATGCACTAACCACATCATCTCACATACTAGTTTACTTGTCTAGTTAATCCTGTCAGGATATCTTTCTTTGTGAATTTACTCTAAAGAAAAAAAAAGCTAAGCTGCAGTGCAGGCTCTTCTGATTTCACTACACAGAGGTAGGAACTAGAGCACACCTAAATCCACACAGCTGCATTAGCTAAGGCTGTATTTCATATCGCTGTAATGATGCATGGGCCAGTACAGAGTCAGCCAATATACTGACAGCAAATATAGTGCTGGTCAACACAGCGACAACAAATACAGCGTCAGCCAATATACTAGCCTTTGTCCACAATTTTTTATCTACATTGTTCCATGACATTATTCACTCATACACTGTCTGATGCCTCCCATTAATACTATATTGTTGTCCAGAAAATGCTAATTTCTTGGTGAAATTTGGGGAAAGGGTTACAGTAGGAAAATGACATGAAAATAGCAATTACAGTAACTATGTCGCTGTATTGACCAGCGCTGTATGTGCTGTCACTGTATTGACCACGCTGTATTTCCTGTCATTGTATTTCTGTCACTGTGTTGACCACACTGTATTTGCTGTCGCTGTGTTGACCACGCTGTATGTGCTGACGCTGTATGGACCACGCTTCATGGGCTGTCGCTGCATTGACCACGCTGAATCTGCTGTCGCTGTATTTCTGACACTGTATTTGCTGTCTCTGTATTGATCAGCGCTGTATGTGCTGTCTCTGTATTGACCACGCTGTGTGTGCTGTCGCTGTTTTTCTGTCACTGTGTTGACCAGCGCTGTATTTGCTGTCGCTGAAATGATGCATGAGCCAGTAGAGTGTCAGCCAATATACCGACAGCAAATATAGTGCTGGTCAACACAGCGACATCAAATACAGCGTCAGCCAATATTCTAGCCTTTGCCCACAGTTTTTATCTACACTGCCCCATGACATTATTCACTCATACACTGCCTGACGCCTCCCATTAATACTATATTGTTGCCCAGAAAATGCTAATTTCTTGGTGAAATTTGGGGGAAAGGGTTACAGTCGGAAAATGACATGAAAATAGCAATTACAGTAACTATGTCGCTGCATTGACCACGCTGTATTTGCTGTCACTGTATTTCTGTCACTGTGTTGACCACACTGTATTTGCTGTCGCTGTGTTGAACACGCTGTATTGACCACACTGTATGGGCTGTCGCTGCATTGACCACGCTGTATCTGCTGTCGCTGTATTTCTGACACTGTATTTGCTGTCTCTGTATTGATCAGCGCTGTGTGTGCTGTCTCTGTATTGACCACGCTGTGTGCCCTGTCGCTGTATTTCTGTCGCTGTGTTGACAAGCGCTGTATTTGCTGTCGCTGAAATGACGCATGGGCCAGTAGAGCGTCAGCCAATACACCGACAGAAAATGTAGTGCTGGTCAACACAGCTACAGCAAATACAGCGTCAGCCAATATTCTAGCCTTTGCCCATAGTTTTTATCTACACTGCCCCATGACATTATTCACTCATACACTGCCTGACGCCTCCCATTAATACTATATTGTTGCCCTGAAAGTGCTAATTTCTTGGTGAAATTTGGGGGAAAGGGTTACAGCAGGAAAATGACATGAAAATAGCAATTACAATAACTATGTCTGTATTGACCAGCCCTGTATGTGCTGTGGCTGTATTGACCACAATGCAGCGTCAGCCAATATACCAACAGCAAATACAGGGTGGGCAATACAGCATTAGAAATTACAGAGCTGGTCAATATAGCATCTGCAAGTACAGCGTGATCAATACAGCGACAGCAAATACAGCAGCAGCCAATATACTAAACAGCAAATACAGTGCTGGTCAAAACAGTGACATAGTCATAGTCACTGTACTTGCTATCTGTCATTATTCTACTGTAAACCTTTCCACCAGATTTCACGAAGAAATTAGCCTTTTCTGGGTAACATAGTATTAGTGGGAGGCATCAGACAGTGCATGAGTCAATACAAGAGTGGAACAAGGCAGCCCATACAAACAACTGAGAGACCAGGTGAAAACATTTGTGGGAAGTAGCTACTGTACCTCAAAGATTCCACTATCCGCAGTGATGAGGGCCAGCGCTTTTTTGTAATATTTTCCAAAGTGCCCATGTGCGTGAACTCATGGGCAGCATGGAGCTGAGTAAAAGCCCTCCTTTCTCTGTATTTTCATAAACATAAGTCCGAATAATGTACATCAGCCGCTGGGTCAGGGTTATTTTCTTTTTTTCTTTTATTCTTTTACCTGTTATCTGACCTCTGGCTCTTCCTTAACCCGCCCCACCCCACACACACACACACACACACACACACACACACACACACACACACGCTCGAGGAGATCTAAGCAGACAGGTCACTAAATGGGTTGCTGATTTTCACATCCCATTAGACAGTAGTTCCACCACATTGGGAGGTGTGGGGATTGAAGAAGTGGCCTTCTATTATTACCAAGTATATCACTAATGTTCCTCCAGAGACGTTTTGGTTGATTGAGGGTGTTCTGTTTGGCTTTGTGGTAAATGAAGCAACAACAGATTGTACTCCACCTTCCAAATTTAACAATTGTTTTACTTTACCACGTGAGATCAAAGTGGAGAAAGAACTTTTATTGCAATGTTGTCCTCTGTTAACTGCAAAATGCTTCCATACACAGTATATGCAGAGTGCAGTGTGGGTAACAAGCATGTGCTCTCTACAGACTTTTCTTTGGAGCTGAACATTCTTTTCTGTCACTGTGGAGGACTCAATGCACAGAAAAATTGCGCTGTCTGCTAGGAGGATTGAAGATATCAATAATGAAACACTTTTCTCAGCCTTGTCCAGGCATGTTATGAAATGATTGTCTTCTCTTCCTTTAGTAAAATTGGCCTCAACAATTAATTTAAAAGAAAGTGTTCCATGGATTTGTTTCCATGCTGTCCATACCAATACAGATACGGGTCTGTACTGCTATAGCTGCAGTTCAGTGTCACCTCATTCCCTTGGGTCACTGACATCACCTGAGGAAACTGGGTTACAGTATCCTTCTGAGAGAATACCAGAGGAACTACAAGAATAAAAACAAATATACTCAGTAAAATCCACATACCCAAGCAAAATAATGATACAGCTGAAATTAGCATAGAAAGTTACGACATGTCCTCATGCTAACAATGTCCTGATTTTAATTAAGCAATTAACAAAATTAAAAACAAAGAGAACCAATTAAAATTACCAGAAAACAAGAAAAAGCAAATAAGGAAACTAAACTCCATCTCCTCGGAATATCTTCAGTTTAAATTTCTAAAACGTAATGGCATTATTCCGCGTGCAAGGTAACTTAAATCTATGGTTACTCACCTTAGAAAGGGGAGAACTGTTCAGGTGCTGACGGTCTGTGCCCTACCTTATACAGTGCTGTGCAAGTCACATTCACAGTTTATGCAAAATAGTTTAAAGTCTGAAGAGTTCATATTTTCCCCAAGTTCTTTATAAACTCCATAGGATTCATTAGATAGGCTCTGTAACAAGCATGCCTAAATAATGCATAAGTTGAGTATACCGCTCAGCTGCTATAAATTCACATAGCGCTGATTTTACCTCAGATCTACACTTACCCCATGAAGGTTTTCTGATGTTAGAGCTACATTTCTGGACACACAAACTATTAAAGTTGAACTAACTTGGTACAAACTTTTCTTAACAAAGCATCTGAGGCCCAAAATTCTTAAGCTTAGTATTCTTTAAAATAAGGAAGTGCTACATATTCTGGTCAATTACTCAACATTTTGAAGGGCATTGCTATACATATTAATGGTGACAGGTTGCGAGATATGAGCTGCACATGCCCAAGCCTTGCATTCAGAAGTGCTATTTTGTGAAGCAGAGGTATTTTCCAGTCGCGTGCTTGTCTCTGTGAGCGTTCGATTTACTATGGTTTGCCACTCTGATCCAAGCCTCTTTATTCAGGATTGTTCCACTCTTGAAACTCTGTCATACACTGTCAACAGTGTCTTTGTGCAAAGCAACCTTCAAAGTCTATGTGAAGCAGCTTATACAAAGATGGTTTCCGTTCTTTGTACTACTTTGGTTAGCGGTACATTTAATGAGAAATAATGTGAACTAATGTGAGTAAATGAAACACATGCAACCCAATTTATTCAAGCGTGCTGGGTTTTTCACGTGTTTGATTTTGAGCTGACTGCTGAGTACAGCAGCTAAAATGCTGCAAAAGTGCCATTAATTATAGTACAGTGGTCATACAGCAATATCAACACAAATCCAAACTTTGCTGTGCGGCATGTAACATTCTGCTAATATAAATTCATAAAGCTCGTCCTATTGGTCTCTTCCATTGTTTTCTTTTGCTCTGCTGATCCTATGGAGAACATTTTCCACCCTCAACAGTTTCTGTATTTAATTTCCTTCTTTCCCTCTTACTTATCAAGGGATAGACTGTGCAAAACATGCAGAGCATGTCCAACATATTAAAATGACAGCTAGTCAAGCTCAGCACCAGGTCTAGACTATGCCAGCAACTGTAATTAGCTCTCCATGAAAAAGGTCTTTATGTTCAAATTATTCTCATATGCATATTTTCCACAGTCTAGTTTAAAGTTATGGCTGGTTCTCCTGGTCTTCTTCAGTGTTGACGTGTCCACATGGTCTTAGGGACGTCACAAAGGACCCTATCCAAAACAAAAATATATGCACCATTGGCGGGCTCATGTTGTGTAGAGCCCACCCATGGGCACACATCATGAGTCCTGCATGCATCGATTAAGACCAGAGAGTGCACCCGACCATAGGCATATACATATGATGCATGATCGAGGACTACAGGTGGGTGGGAGCACCTTAAGTAGCCATCCAGGCTCATATACGATGGGAGGGACCCCTCAATAATTCCTCTGCACTCTTCTACTATCATGCCCCTGGGTACTTCCGGACTCAAGTCCCCAACCGCTTACAGCCTAAGCCCTCAGAGAGCTATAAGGAGTTAAAGACAACAGTCGTTGATGTTTATAATAACAAAAAAAAGAGCTGTCTAAAGTGGCTACAGTATTCCCAGAGGATCCTAATCTCAGAATAACCTGCTGTCCAGTTCCTCTTTGAGCCCCCTTTTCCCAAGACAATAAGTGATGGGCTGGCTCAACTCCTATGTTTATTAAAATCCTTCTAGCTGTTGAAATTTGGGAAAATGCACTATCTCCTATGTGAAGGTTGCATTGTATTTTGAACGTTTTCATGACCAGAATTTTAGTTTTGGTTGTCTTGGACCATAGATGATTCTTCCTTGGATCAAATGGTCTACATTAGAAACTGTCCAATTTAATAGGTGAGTCTGCCCATCAGCTTACCTAGTATTATCCTCATCCACAATTCACATTTTACCATGCTTTTACAGGATAGCCCAACTGAGATTAAGCGGTCTCATTTACTTGTTCCACCCATTCTCATAGCTGGGAGAACTGGAGCACAGGGAGGGTAAATGACTTCCTATGGTCTGAGTGAGTATTTGGGTCTAACAGAGTTTGAACCTCAAACTTATGTTAAACTTCCACTGTAGTGGTTCTCAAGCTGGTGCTCTAAGTCTAGGCCACCTGATTCAGAACAGGATAACTGATACTGACTATTAATGGCTGGTAGAATTCTGTTGGCCCAGTTCATGCAGAATGGCAATTCTGCTCACAGCATGCTCTTGAAATTCCTTTTTTAATTCTGAGGAATTTTGAAACTCTTTCCTATATAGGATCATGAAATTCATGAGATACTATTTTGCTGTTCTTTCAGAATTGTGGTTGCTTTCATTGTTCGGTAATCAGGTATGGTGAGCTAGGCACACAGCTGTTTTCAGGGATGACCTGGGAGCACTGGGGAGGTTAAGTGATTTACTTTGGGTCACATGGTGTACAAGTAGAGGTTGTCAGGAAAAAAAAAACAGGTATGCTGTAAGTACCACACCCATTCACCAACCTCTAGGCTATACTGCCAGCCCAAATTCCACTTATCCATGAAGTTCTGTGGAATTAAATGGAATTTCTGAAATTCTGCAGAATTTCAGCAAAATGGAATAGCAAACATGCCACGCAACTTTGCTGTGGGTTTGGAAGAACCTTGTGAGGCAGTATAGCACAGTGGTTTAAGGTACTGAGCTGCAAATCTGGAGATTTGGGTTTCAATCCCACATCTCCCACTTGTATACTGTGTGACCCTGAACAAGTCACTTAACTTCCTTGTGCTCCCAGGTTGCACCTGTAAACAAGCTTTCAGCTTAGTGTGCCACTCCTGGTTAAATAGTTCAATAAATAAAAATAATCATGAGGGTTTCCAGTAAAGAAGATCTTGCCTTTTCTAGTTATAATATATTTACCAACTGTTTGCCTGTGTGTTTCTAGGTATGAGCAATGATTGTCTTTCTTGCATCTCACTAATTGCATTATAATTTAAATTTAAATTTAAACGTTGTTGCTTCACTCTGTTTTGCCCTGGCGTGAAACCCTTTTGACTCCATTGCAAAGGTCATGACCCCACTCATAAAAGGCGTGGGAGTAGATAATGTGTATTTGCACATTAAAGGGACTTCATGCTCAGTGAGTAAACAAAGAGCTCCTGGCACATAAGAATTAATCAGTTAAATAACAAAATGTCACAAGCACCAGCATCCTTCCAACTGCATTTTCCAACTCAGCCACACTTTAAACAACAGAAAACATTACACAACTTTACCTTGCAAAGTTGATGTCCATCACATGACAAGAAAACAGGGACTTCAGAAGAAATACAACAGAATTGACTGACAGTAACACTTCTGCTGGCTTGTTCATTTAGGCATCATCAACTCCCATGATGCTTTGCAGATGGGGTCATGACCTTTGCAATGGAGTCAAACAGGTTTTCACACTGAGCCAGAATAGAGTAAAGCAACTGCATTTAAATTTAAATTTAAATTACGAAAAATGATGGGTGTGGGGGGTGGTGGTGAAACAGAGAATCATTGTCCATGCTTACAAACTATTCAGGTATAAAGAAAATAGGTTATGGGGACTTTACCATTACAGGAACATCCTCTGTTTTATTTTAAACCTGTGAAGTTTGCAGGCAAGAACAGTGATTGCTTCAACTACACCCTCCTAATTTCATCAGGATTTAAATGTAAATGAAGTCAGGTGTGAAAACCTGCTTGACTCCATTACAAAGGTGAAGACCCAATTCATGCCAGACCTCATGTGATCTGATGATGCTTTACAGCTAGAGTTTGCAGTTCTACTGTATTAGTCAGTGCTCTTGATGCCCTGCAATCCCTGTGTTTTCTCTGGTGCAGGCCATCAATCTTGTTTATTAGCCAGCACAGGTGGAAAAAATAATGAGAACAAAGACTGCATATTCAGTCTTCAAAACAAGTACTTGAACACAAAACTATTCAACCAAGCAGACATAAAACTTTACAAATCCTAACCTTCTCTAAAAACATTTTTCCTACTCAGATGCACTTTAAACTATAGAAACAGGAAGTCACATGATGCTCTAAACCTAGTGGCAGCTTCACTGCCTAGCTCCCAGTCCCTCCTCATATTAACAATCATTTTTTACTTATAGTGAAGCTATTTCCTGATATCAGCTACTTTTTTCCTTGCCTCCAACTCTTTTCTGGTCCAAACAACACCTATTTTCAGCAGGAAAATGGATTCAGAAATGTGGGATGTACTCTGGCATACCCGCCAAGGTCACTGGACAAGACTGCTAAGAAGGCCATGGCCTGGCAGTCAGGTGCTGGACACACCTCTACTGTGACTTCAGGGCCTGCACAGAGGAGAGGTTTCTTCAGGAAAGGGCAGTTCAAGACATGGTCAGGAGCTCACAGAGAATTAAAGTCTCTCCGTGGGGATCTCAGCGATGTAGATCGCAGAGTCAGGGACATGGAGGTTCGTCTGGTTTCCATTGAAAGCTGGAAGAAAAACTCCAAATTGTCCCATATGAAACAGAAGCTTGCCAAATCAGTGAACAAACTTGAAGATTTAGAGGTCAGAGCCACCGTAACAACATCGTTGTGTTCAGGCTCCCTGAACATGCTGAAGCTCGACCCTCTTCTTTTATCAGAAGCTCTGTGCCTCTTTAGCCAGCTCTTCACCTAATGGACCATCGTATGTCATGGATCATGCTCACAGACCATTGAGGACCATACGCCTGGATCTCCCCACAACCTTTCCTGTTCAAAGTGTTAAACTATTTAGATAAACATCATCTACTATCAAGGTTAGAGATACCAAAGAAATTATCTGGGAGGGTGCTAAACTTTGTGTAAAAAGGATCTACCAAGCTTCTGTGAGGCAGAAACAAGCAGCTTACCATAACGCTTACCAAGATTATTGCTGCAGGGCTCAGATTTCAAATGCTCTACCGGCTAAACTTCAGTTGCTGGTTTGAGACATATTTTGGTCATATGATTCCTTGAGGCTGCTTCTACTGAGCTAAAAACATTGTTGCCTGACTTGTTCAAAGACCACTGAGAATCTGCTATGGCCTGTCTATTCTTTTTGCCTATCAGCACTGTACAATGCTAGTTGGTGATTGTTTGGAGCACCCATCATACTAGGGTATGGCTATTAGGTTTTGACTGGTTCTCGTGCTTTGCAGTTTATTTAATGTGGGGACAGTGCCCTGCCTTTCAGTTAGCTCTGAACATATGTCTGAGATCTGTTTGATGGGGACAATATAATTAGTTATACAAAAGCTGCACTGTTTGGACCTTCCATCCCTAGTTATAATGAGAGCTTTTATTGAGAAGTTAAACATTTCATTTAATTTCTTTTTATTTTTATTTTATACTGAAACATCTATGAGCACAAGTGCCCATTTTCACAGACATCCAGTTACAAGTTACAAAAGACAAACACAAAATACAGATTGAACATTGAAAAAAAAATTTGACTTACAAAAACTTAAACTAATATTAACAATCACAAAATTACTAAAAAATCATTTAAAACAATTACAAATTACCTCTGAAGATAATTTATAATCCAGTAAACCCTTAAAACCTGCAACTCTATGACAATTAGTAATCTTACTTGATAATTCATTGTACAGTTGAGTAGTTTTAAACTGTATCGAATTTTGTGGAACATTAGTTCTAAACTGAGGTAATTTAAACAAATTTCTAGTACTGGATCTAGTTACAATAAAGGAAACATAAGTGAGGAACAAGCTGACAACACTACTTGGGGCAAGATCAATTGAATCTTGTGCAAAAAGTCAGTGCTCTAAGATTAAAAAAGCACTAAGGAGTAAACGTCCATATTTATCATATAAAGTACAATGATGTACCATCCTAGGTAAACAGGTAATGAAACTTAAGATACTATGATATGTGATTATTAATTTATTCAACATTTTCTCAGAAGAAAATGAATAAACAACAGAGTCATACATTAGCAATGAAAACAAAAAACTATTGGCCAACAGGTCCGTGTCTCAGGAATAAGGTATTTCTTAATACGAAATAACATACCCAAACATTGATGTAATTTACCAATTAATGAAATAATATGCTGATCAAAAATTGGATGCTGATCAAACACAAGACCCAAGTACTTAAAATTATATACCCTTTTAATAGTATTACCAAAATTGTCATTCAACTTAAAATCATAATCACTTTGGTTCCTGATACCTGAGAAGATCAGAAACTTCATTTTGACAGAATTGAGTATTAATTTATGAAATGAACCATGAATGTAAAGCTTCAAAATCTCTCTGTTGATCAACTTGGAGCTTCATTTCATCAGAACCAGTGCAAAATAATACAGCATCATCTGCAAATAAAATAATTTCAGTGTTTGAACAAATGTCCGGTAATGAATTTATAAACAAAGTAAATAACAGGGGTCCTAAAACGGACCCCCCTGTGGAACCCCATAGTTTAGTGAATTTTCCTGAGAAAGAGAACCATTAATTAGGATTTTCTGCATTCTATCACTTAAGTAATGGCCAAACCACCCAATAACCTCATCTGAGAAGTTAACGTTGGCCATCAGTCTTCTAAGAAAAACATGGTCAACTAAATCAAATGCCTTGGTGAGGTCCACAAAGGCCACTGCCACAAGGCTGCCCTTGTCAAAGGCAGCCCAGGCGCAGCCTGTGAACCTCACCAAGGCAGTTTCTGTATTATGACCCACTCTTAATCTATGCTGAAAGGTCCAAAGACCATATTTACCAATGTGTTCATTAATTTGATCACTAATAATTCTTATTTATTTATTTAGATTTTGATAACGGGTAAGCTCACTGAGACCAGGATCCCTTTTTCAGGAGTGACCGGATTAGTTACAACAATGATTACATACAATTAACACACAGTAGTACATACATTGGCAGGAGTACACAAGTAGATTAAACATATATAAGAATAGGGTGAGGGTATGTTACAGAGCATATCAGTTACATTTACATAACAACATAGTAAATCAACATACACATAACAGCATAGTAGATTAAAGCTGTGGGACAACCAAAATTACAGCCATCAGGACTGGGTTCCAGGCTAGCGGTTACAGCCACAGAGACTAGCTCTAGCAGGTATGCTTTCAGGCCTGACTTAAAACCCTGAGTAGTACAACAATTAGCCAAATCAGCAGGGAGAAGGTTCCATGAGTGTGGGGCAGGGTACCTAAATAAGCTTGCTATAAGTAGTTCGGACACGAGGGATGTCTAGGGATGGCCAGTGGAGGATCACAGGTCCGGCCCGAGGCTTTGGGGTTTAACAACCCATGCAAGTAAGGAGGGGCCAGGGTGGTGAATTTGAATGTCAGGTTCAGAGAGGGTAGGCCAGCTTGTGTCACATAGAGGCCAGTGGAGATCAGTGAGGACCTCACAGTGGTGCCTTCTTGGTGGGGAGTTGGTGGCGAAATGAGCCACCGTATGTGTGAAACATAGTAAGTTTTCTTTGTTCACTCTCCCTAAGGGTCTGCAGCAGGGAGCCCCATAGAGGATGGAGGGAAGGGTAGTTAGATATGGCAAAATGGGCCTCGAAAGAGAGGAGGAGAGTCACCCAGCCTATAAAAGTCCTAACTTCTGGTGGGTGGACTTTACAATGGAGTCCATGTGAGGCTGGAAGATCATTGCCTGATCAAACAGGATTCGAGGTATTTAATCTTGTCTGAGACCTCAATTCTTTTCCCTTGTGCAGTATGAAGCTATAGGATACCATGCCGGTCTGAACCAAGGCAACGGGACCCAAACAGGACTGCCTTTGTTTATCATTCATTCATAACAAGCAAGTTCAAGGAGAACAAGGCTTCCAGTGCAGCTAGACAGGCCTGGAGGTGGGCACTGATTACACTAGGAAGTGGGTCACTGCAGTAGATGTCAGTGTCATCTACACAGAGAATGAGGTTATTCCTCCCACCAGTCACCTCGATATTGCTGACAAAAGAGTGAATAACAGGGGACCAAGGATCGAGCCCTGGGGTACCCGGAGATCACTGGTTTAATACTAGACTGGGTTCCTCTCCATAGGACTTTCTGGGTTCAGTTTAGCAGAATAGCTCTCGAACCATGTAACAGAGCCCATCTAGTCAAGTAGTTGAAGTTTGGTGAGGAGAAGTTTGTGGCTGACCAAGTCAAATGCCTTGGATAAATCAACGAATAGAGACCCCACTGGGGAACCGCGATCCATTGCATCAAGGATGTCCGATGTGAGCCGGATAAGGGCCGTATCAGTGCCATGGCCTTTCCTAAAGCCATGCGGGATGTCAGCTAGGAGTAGGTGCCTTTCAAGGTAGTCCTGTAATTGATTGTAGACCAGTCTCTCCTGCACCTTCATTAGTGGCCTGAAGTTCCCCATTATCCGTGTCCCTTTTTGTGAATGGGGACAATAGTTGCCACCTTCCATTTATCTGGGACCTTTCCTTCAAGGAGGGACCTGTTTATAAGTAGGGCAAGTGGGTGGGAGATAGCAGGAGCAGCAGCCACAGAGTCTGGGTTCTAGCAGGTCATGTCCCAGAGAGGAGTCCGGGTTTATTCATTGCAGAAGTGGGAGTACTTCAGTGGGCTTGACCAACTTCAGGTGAAACTGTGGTCTGGAGTGTTCCCAGGCAGTGTCTCTAATTCTGGGGGCACCAGGGTCTTTCCAATACTTTAGACCGGGGAGCAAGAAGAGATATTGGACACTAATTATTCAAATCAGTCTTTACTGCAGCTTTAAATATAAGCAACTATGGCACATTTCACACGTGGAAAGATACCGTGACAAAGAGAATAATTGAACAATTCCGTAATGGGAACTACAATGGTATTACCAACCTTTTTAAGTATCCAAAATCAATAGAAACAAGGCCAGAGTGGGGATGAGGGTTCATTTTACACAAATAATGAAAAACATCTTCTGGTAATAGAGACGGAAATAAAAGTTTAGACTATAACACCCCCTATCCTGGCTTTTTGACAAGCCATTAATGGCATGTGAATCCAATTGACCAACTATTCTGTATTTGTCCAAACAAGAGAAATATGAATTGAACAATTGTGCTACTTGTAGTGGATCACTAATTAAACTACCATTGGACTCAATATCAGTCCCCCACCAACAATGAATTCAGAGTGTTCCATGTGACTTTAGAGTTTCCTTGATCAGAACTCAATTTATCTCTAAAAATTAACCTTGGTTTTATGGACTTCTGATTTACAATGATTACGCATCAACTTATAGGCCTGTACATTATCACTGATTTTATTTTTCGATATTTATAATTTATTCCTAATTCTAAACATCTTTAGAAGATCAGGAGTAATCCATTCTTTTGTTCACCTCTTAATCTAACCCTCCTTATTGGTAATAACTCATCACAGATTGCTGAAAATTGAGTACAGAATGACTGGAAAGCATGATCAATATTGCTAATCTCATCTAAGAATGACCAATCACTGGTCTCAATAGAAGTTTCAAAGGCCTGGACATCCAAATCCTAATCCTCAAATCGTAATCGTTCTAGATTCTTTCTTAATCAATTTAGCTGACCAATAACAAAGATAGCACCATAGTCACTGAGGCTATCAGGCAACACTCCAACAAAACCTACGTGAGATGGATCATTGGTTATAATCCAGGATTACATAGAAACATAGAAACATAGAGACTGACGCAGATAAGGACCGCAAGGCCCATCCAGTCTGCCCATTTCTTTTCTGCCTTATAAATGTGCTATCGCTTTGCTCTGTCAGTGGTCTATCTATTCATACTCATCTGTATTGCTCCCTTATGCCTATCCCATGCCTGTTTGAAGCCCTGCACTGTATTCATAGCCACCACTTCCTGAGGTAGGCCATTTCATGCATCTCACCACTCCTTCTGTGAAAATAATTTCCTCACTTCCCCTTAGCGACTCCCTCTAATCTCATGCTGTGTCCTCTGTCCTGCTATTTTCTTATATTTAAACATGTTAGACTCTTTCACTTGTTAATGCCCTTAAGGTGTTTGAATGTTTCGATCATATCACCTCTCTCCTCCTTTGCTCAAGGGTATACATATTGTGCTCTGTTAATCTGTCCTCATATGTCTTCTGATGCAGTCCCTGCACCATTTTGGTTGCCCTTCTCTGGACTGCCTCAATTTGGTTAATGTACTTGTGAAGGTGTGGCCTCCAGTACTGCATATATTACTCCAGATGGGGGCCTAACCAGTGTCTTGTAAAGAGGATTATGCCTCCTCTTCACATGAATACCTATAAGCACCCTAGCATCCCCAAGCCTTACCTACTACTTTAAGGTCTCTTGGATGATTTCAGGTCATCAGTGATGATGATACCAGATCTCTTTCTTCCTTTGTGACTGGAACTCCTCCCACCTATGGTGGCTTCAGGGTTCTCTTCTCTATGTGCAAGATCACTTTCTGAGTAATCCCAGTTGCCCACTCTTCTGACTTTTGCTAATTTGTCAGATCTCTTCTCATTTGCCACCCCATCTGGATCATCTCTCTGTTGCAGATCTTGGTGACATCTGCAAACAGACAAGCCTTACCCTCTAGTCCATCTGCAATGTCACTGATGAAGATATTGAAGAGGACTGGCCCCAGGATTGATCCCTGAGGTACCACTTGTGACTTGCATCTCTTCTGACTGTATTCCATTTACCACCACTCTCTGTTTCTGCCCGTCAACCAGTTTGCCACCCAGTTGACCAACTTCTGACCCACCCTGAGCCTACCCAGCTTATTTATCAATCTTCTATGTGAAACAGTGTTGAAAGCTTTGCTGAAGTCAAGGTAGGTGACATCAACTGCTCCCCCTTGGTCCACCACTCTAGTTACCCAGTCAAAGAAATCTATGAGACTAGTTTGACAGGACCTTCCTTTTGTAAACCCATGGCTCTCTTGGATCCTGTGCCCCTATAGTTCCAGGTGTTGCACTATCCTTTCCTTAAGGAGTGCCTCCATAATCTTGCCCACTACCAAGGTAAGACTGACTGGTCTGTAGTTCCCTGTCTCCTCCTGCTACCACTCTTGTGGAGCAGGATCACATGAGCCCTTCTCCAGTCTTCTGTGGCCTCTCCTGTGCTCAGAGACTCACTAAACAGTTCTGCTAATGGCTCTGCTAGTTCCACCCTTAGCTCCTTAAGTACCCTGGGATGTATGCCATCAGGTCCCATTGCCTTGTCCACCCTGAGCTTAGCGAGCTCTTGTAGGACCCTTTCTTTTGTGAAGGGAGTAGTGCTCACCTCCTTCCCCGCTGTGTCCATGGTGCTGAGCTGTGGGCCCTGCCCTACCTTCTCTTCAGTAAATACTGAGCAAAAGTATATATTTAGGATAGATGCTTTTGCAGGGTCCTCCTCCTCACATGCCCCCTTTTCTCCTTTAAGCTTAGCAATACCCCCCCTGGACTTTTTCCTTTCACTAATGTGTCTATAGAAAGTCTTGTCACCTTCTTTTACTGTTCATGCCAGTGCTTCCTCAGTTTGAGACTTTGCCTGCCTTACCTTCCCTGCTTCCCTTAGGGCAGTTTGGTATGCCTCCTATCTTCATCCGCTGTGTTCCTTATATTTCCTGAAGGCTAGCCTTTTGGCTCTGACCTTTTCTGCTACTGTATTTGAGAACCAAAGTGGTTTCCTTCTTCTTTTGCACTTCCTTTTCTGTCTAACACAATGGGATGTTGCTTCAAGTATATTGCATCCTTAATGCTTTCCCACTTTGCCTGTACCCCCTCACCAGTGTTTCTTTTTGCCAGGGCTAGCTTAATTCTGTTGGCCATCTTAACAAAGTCAGCTCCTCTGAAGTCCCATATTTTTGCCTTGGAATGGGACGATTTAGATGTAGTGGCCACATTGAACCATACCATGTAATGGTCACTGGCCCCCAGGTGACCCTCTACTTGGAGATCTGTGATTCATTCCGTTAGTCAGTACCAGATCTAGGATAGCCCTGTCTCTTGTGGGTTGTTATACCAGTTGCCCCCACAGAATCCACCATGTGTCTAGTTCTGGCAGATGTTCCTGCTGGTATTGACCAATCTGTATCGGCATGTTGAAGTCTCCATTATCAGAACCTCCCTTTAGCTGTCATGCTGTATATCTTCTAACAGTAATATGTCTATGTCCTCCTCCTGGTCTGAGGCCCGTAAACAACCTCAGTTCTTATGGCTGTCCCATTTCCTGTTTCAGGGTGACCCACAGTTCTTCTGGCTCCTTATGTGTATTCTGAATTTCTGTAGCTTTGATATTTTCATTGACATCCAGGAGCCCTCCACCCCCCCTTTTTGCACCTCAGTCTCTTCTGAACAGTACATAGCCAGGTACTGAAGTCTCCCAAGTGTGGTTACTGGTAAACTACGTCGCACTAATTGCGACTATGTCCAGTTTAGCCTCTGACATTATTGCCTGCAGGTCTGGGATCTTATTTCCCAGGCTGTGAACATTTGTGTACATGATTTTCCATTGGCCAGATTTCAGTGTGTTAGTTGTTGGGTGAGGTTTGGCATTTCCCCTGTGCATCGTATGGGGAGACAGACCTTTTTTCTTACCTGCTGATGTAAATGAACTGCAAACATGCTGGAATTGGTGTGATAAGTAACACAAGTTGTCTCAGTAATCATTTGATAAAGCCCCAAATCAGCAATTAAATTTCTAACATCTAAGACTCGGTTAGATTCCCAATTTAGAAAAAAATCACCTACAATTAGCCTCTCTCTATTTGTTGGCAGGTGACCCCAGCCAGAGAAAAAGAACTCCAAACCAACTTTATAGTTACCAGGCGGAATATATACATCACTAATAGTAATGAACTTGTTTCCACCTAGTCCAGCGTCAATAGACAATGATTCATAGGGAAAGGGCCATCTAATATTACTGGATATTGTGACAATTTTAAATGCTCAGTTACATGGAACAAACAACCCTCTCCCCTGTTACCCACTCTGTCCTTTTTTTTTAAACCAGGAGAGACACACTAAGCTAGAAGCTTGTTTACAGGTGCGACCTGGGAGCACAAGACAAGTTAAGTGACTTGCTCAGGGTCACACAGTATGCAAGTGGGGTTGTAGATTCAAACCCAGGTCTCAGGTTTGTAGCTCAGAGCCTTAAACCACTGCGTTATACTGCCTGCTTCTTATTACTGTATATCCATATATACATATAACATATAACAGAAAACAAACAAAGCCAGCTATGTACAGTATGAGGACAGGGGAAGCAAGAATGGATTAGGAATACTACAATATTTCCTTTCTCCATTACTATTTTATGTATACCCAATTATTCAGGACACACTTTTACAGGGTTCTTTATTTTCAATTATGAAATACATGGTTAAAATCCTTAAACCTGTTGGCTAAGACCACATTCAGTCAGAATGGCATCTCAGTGCATAATCCCAGTAAATTAAAGTAGCTGTTCATGCATCAAATCATGAAGCAAGTCATGCTTCAAATCAGCAAGTTAGGTCATGTCATCAGCCAAAACATATTATAAAATATTTGTATAATTAACTTTTTAAATGTTTTATTATTTCAAAAATCAATCCATTTCATAATCACAGTAGTGTAATGCATGGCAGGGTGTGCAATTTCATGGATGTCATCCCTTCCCAGATGGTTGAAGTCACTCGGACTACAGCTTCATGCCTCACAATGCATCAGAGGTGTGACAATACCCCATATTATACAACACCAGTAGTGATAAATTTCCCTGATACATTTGTTAATCATGCAACTAACCTTCAAATAAACGTTTATCTAGAGTTAGGTATGTCACAATCACCTTCCTTGACATTTCGCAGAACTCCTCAAACCTAAACCAATCAGAGAACAGCTGACAGACCTATTCAGAACTGAAGCCTTCAGTTCAAATCACAGAAAAATCTTCACACAAAATGTGATTTAAAAGTTACAGCTGTTAAACTGATGTGTAAGTTAAGTACATAATGGCCTGACTCAAAATATACAATTTATCAGCCACTTGTGAGGGAGCTTGACATCTGTAGCTCATGCATAGCTTCACCACACTTGAGTTATGGTCTTGCTCCCTCATACGTGGAGATAAATTGCATATTTTGAGTAATGCCATTGTGTATCCCATAATATTGCACACCTAGTTCATATTATTGGTTATTCAGTCAATCAATCAAAAATGTTTATTCAGGTTAGAAAATGAATATCTACTGAGCAAGGCTAAATTACAATGGTGTCCAGTTTGTGCAAAGTTTAGGAAGTATAACAAGATTACCATAAATACAAGGTTACAGCATATTACATTGAAACAATAGTAAAAAAAATCAACAATTTGTATTGTTTGCTTAGTACATTCCAGTGGTATACCGTGATGTGCACGACCATGATTGAGTGACCCCGAAAGGACTTTATGGCCATAGATGTAAGGCTTACCATCACAAGGGGTATGTTGCTCTGTCTTCTGGACTACTACACATGGCACAGTGGCTACTGGGCAGCTACAGCGACTGGATGGGGTTGGTTGGTGACCATAGCGATAGGAAGTCGCTACAGGTACCACGCATGGTGGGAGGAGCAAGCACACTCGGCGAGGGGTGGAAGGGAATTTTTGAGGGGTGGCACTGTGGTAGGTTGCTAAGCTGGTCCCGTGGTGTAGCGTGTTGGCTCGTGGCTTGGGTGCTGGGTTTGGATCCAGGCGCAGGTTTGTTTTTGTAGTGCCCGGCTCAAATTTAATTTTTTTACGTTTTGCTCCCCCTGACATGCACCCCCATGGAGTTGAGAATCCTTAAGTAGAGGGGGTGCGTTGAGCACATCCCCGCATAAACATAAAAAATGCAAGTCCCCATCACTGTTTCTTTGTGCACCGTGGGAGTCAGAGTGCCAAAACTGATTTTCGGTGCTCTAACTTCGCTATAATGGCGGTCGCCCTTTGGCGGTCACCGTTATCACATATAACCCATTCCAGCAATTCATGATCACTTTCAAGGCAGAGGCTCTGCTTTACCATCACAACAAAGTTTGGGGATACTAGCATTAGAGTGAAACCAGAAATTTAATGGAGCCAACCCACGGAAATAACTCAGGTGGTCTGCACTGGGGGGGCTACTTCTAAACCTCAGGGTGTCTTGAATGGGGTACCCTCAAGGATTTATCCTGTGGCCCATTCTTTTCTCCATATTTATTATTCCCTAAACCTTGTAAGGAATGTCACATGCTTCTTATGCAGACGATGTGAAACTTTGCCACAGTGTTAGACCTGTGATAAATCTTCTCATCCTCACAGGTGAATTTGGCACCACCAGAGTGTTTCTTAACAAGTAGACTGTTAGTTAATGCCAAAAGACCAAAGCATTGCTATTTTGGTTGAAGCCTAGGTTTGGAAAATTGGCAGCAAGAACTCACCCACTTAGTATTCTGTCATCTGATATGACCCCGATTAGTTATATCCTTTAAGTAACTGGGAGTCACACCTGATCCCTTCCTGACCTTCTTGGAGAACATTGTTTACATGGTTAAATGTATTAACCAGAAACTGGGACTTGGCTTCATGCTGAAGGACTTTATGGCTATAGGCGTAAGGCTTGCCATCACAAGGGTATGTTGCTCTGCCATCTGGACTACTGTTCCGCATCTACACACAAACTTGCAACTCCAGTCTATCTGGGCTTGACAGTTTATAATAACATAGGTTTGCATTAATACCCCTTACTCCATTCACCATCGCACTCTTTACCAACTCCTCAGTTGGTTCTCCATACAAGCCATCATGAATACCTACTAGGACATCTTATGGGGGAAGGGCAAGGGAAATTGTTTAACCAGGAAAAGCATCAAAACTTTATTCCAGGTGTGACCTGGGGCACAAGGAAGTAAAGTGACTTGGTTAGGGTCACACAGTATGCATATGGGGAACTGTGGGATTCAAGCCCAGGTCTCCAGGATTGCAGGCCAAAGCCCTAAACCACTGCAGTATACTGCCTCCTAAGTAAGTCAAGTCCCTTCAGGATGCAGAAAATACCCCACTAAATTAACTCCTCAAACCTAAACTGTGCCATCAGAACCTCAGTTCATCCTCTCGGCTGCTTTTTGAGAATCCCCAGTTCCCCACCATTATGGGACAAATGGCCTTCTCTGTTGCTGCCCCGTCACTGGAACAACCTGCTTATCTCCCTTCACTCACTAGCAACTAATTCCCTATTCAAATCTCACTAAAGAGCTGCCCTCTGGGTCAATTTGACCTGCAGATGCTCTCTTGAATCTGGATTCGTGGTATGGGTTTATGAACATGCATGTGTATGATTTTTGATCTTTGATGTTACTTTTTGGTGCATTTGTATCTACTGTAAATTGTATTTATTTTTTTGTGTTTAATGCTTGGTTTTCACTTTTCACTATGGTCACCATTTGTATCATAATGTTAACTGCTTCTTGTCCCGTATATACTTTTTGTCATACCCATTTCATTGGCATCTGTATGGCCCGAGTTGTGCCTGAAAACAGTTCCTGGGACCAGTACACCCACCTGGTGAAAAAAAATCCATCAATAAATAAATAAAGCTGAAATGCGCCCATACAGGAGGGTCTCCATACTATTAGTAAGGATTTCCAGATCTGCTGGGCATAAAAGGCAATGACAGTTCTGTCTTCGTTGCCTTTATCATCGAGATATCAGCATGATAACCCAGCTGAGGTTTCAGGTCAGCACTTTATAATTTGGGTTTATCATACAGGAAATGTAGTTAGGGACTTTTAACCATCACATTTGTGCATTCAGCTTTTATGTATGGAAGAGCAAGCAATATTTAAGATAGAGTCAACTAAGTCTTCGATAAAGGAGATAGTGGTGGACATCTCTGGGGGCAGAAAGAATAAAATGAGCAAATGTATTATACACAACATCAGATTCCTTAAAGCAGTAGTGGAATTGAAAATGTTTTCCAAAAAGCTAGTTTCAGGTACAGTTCACTGAAATATTGTCATACTTTTCAAATCTACTTTTGTGGGTACTTCTTATACTGTGAACCTTCAGTTTTTTTTTCCTTGATCATAACCCATGCTACATTAACAATGCTATTTTTCAATGTAAAATGTGGTGCCCAACATTTTTTCTTGAGAAAAAAACTCAATTTCTACATTTATAAAATACACATATTTTTGTTCACTCTAGAAGATCACCCAATTTTCTGTCGTACATGGAGGAACAAAGGCATTTTCTTTCTTGGAGATATCTTGGACCAGAATTCATTCACTCTTAGACCATTCTCAGACCTGCAGGTCACATGGAAACTTCCTAAACAGGACTTCTGGAAGCTTTTACAAATTTGGGCAGCTTATAACTCTCTCTCTCTCTAGTTTAGTGTATAGGCATACTGTTCTAAACCCATACATCTCACACTGGACTAATTTATCAGTAACATTAAATAGCTCCATTTACAAAGACATTATTGATAATCTACCTGATCAGTCTATACAGGCCAAATATAAATGGAGTACTCTTCTTAACCACAATATTTCAGATGAACAATGGAGTAATTGTTGGCGTATTGCACATAATACCTTTAAACATGCCTGCAGTTCTTTAATACAAACTAAAATCCTACATCTTTGGTATAGAACCCCCTCGGTGCTTCAACAGATGGGCCTATTAAATAATAATAATTGCTGGTGCTGCAATTTGGCCAATGAGGATCTACTTCATATCTTGTGGTGCTGTGCTCCCATTAATAAGCTCTGGCATAAAGTCAGTTTACTTGCCTCCAGAATAACAGGACAAAATCTACCTTTTGACCCAAAGCTATTCCTTCTAGGCATCCTTATCCCCAATAGCTCTCTCCTCTCGCATGCACATTTTAGATGGCTAATCAGTCTTTCTCTTCTGGTCAAACGTCTGATTCTTATGAAATGGAAATCAACTCTGGTGCCTTCTCTTTCAGATGTTCTTCAACGCCTCTCTCAGTATGCCTCCGTAGACCGATTATCTCATGTTATTCATAACTGACTCACTGTATATGACAGATGTTGACAGGATTACTTCAAGTACATTGAACCTAGTTCTTCTGGACACTAATTCTTAGGGATATTTAGCCCTCCTTTTTATTTTGCTCTCAGATTAGGTTTTCTCGAAACTTTTGTGCACAGATTTCTCCTCTTTTTTCCCTTCTTCCCTGTTTTCCCCTCTCCTTCCCTTTTTCTTTGCTTATTTTCTCTCTTCTTTCTTTCCTTGCACATTTTTCTCTTATCTTCACCTCTCCATTACTGAACATTGTTCATATTACCACATTTATCACTTTTTGCAATTTACTGAATGCCTTGCCATAGCCTGCCCTAGCATGCATTTCGTACATGGTTGCTATTTGTGATCCTATAATACCCTGTTGATTGTAACCCTTCTGCTCTCCACTTACATCCTGTCTAGGTTTCTGTTTTATTATCAATACATGTATATAAGGCTTCTCCAATACATTTTCCTTAAATACTGTGTTTTGTTAAGTGATATTTTGTACCTTACACGGAGGAAAGTCTTCTACTGTATTAGATGTGTGCTTTCTTTTTATACTTGAATTTCAATAAAAAGATACAGTGAAAAAAAAATACTCATATTTTGGTGGAACTAGAAAATTTTACCACCAAATCAAACTGAAAGATGCTTGGAATCTTTTATAGAGAAAAAAGTAGGGTAATTTGTTGCACAATTTTGTTGCACTGCTGCTTTAAGTAAATTTCAGTAGCATTAGCAAATAATCACGATAGTTGAAGAAGTAGAATGACAAGAGTATTTACTATTTTTAGACTGGTTTCCAGATCAAAACAGTCCTGATGCCTGAACAGAGCATCTAGTCTGGGGCCTAGTTTAGTGACTGGCTGCTGCATATGGGCCTCCCCTTTAAGACTGATATGCAACCAGATGACTAGGTAATTGTGGATAGAGTCTGGCTGAAGCTGCTTGTTATCAAGTGTGACAATAGTTAAGGCTTGTGTATTCACATAATCTGGCAAAGAGCACAACCTGTGTCTTCTTGGGGTCCAGCATTTGCATATTTTTAATAAAGTAACTCTGGAGTCTATCAAAGTCAGACTAAAGGGTTTTTTGGACAAAGGTGAGTTCTTTACTAATATAAATATAGAACTGTATTCTTGTCATTGCTTCACTCCATCCGAAAGGGTAATTCTTATTGCAGTGTGATATAAAACTGCAACAAGAGTGCAAAAAGGTAAGTAAACTTAAGAAAGGTGCTTTATGAATAGCAAGATAGCATACAATGTTTAAAGGTGTGTTTAGCATTACCCAGTACAGAGAGCCCTGATGGAACATGGGGCTCTGAAGTCATCCAGAACAAGATTTAGCTTCCAGGTCGCAAAAGGCAGCCTAATGTGTGGAGATGCAAGTCGGACTGCTACACAAGTCTAACAACATCAGGGTGATCTCCAATCTTGCTTATTCCTGGCAGGGGACAGTAATGGCTGAGATTGCTGAGGTCTGTACTTTGTACTGTGAGGAAAGTTCTTTTCCCTCCCCATCAATAAAGAAGTCCAATATGAGTGGAAGTTCTGCTACAGACAGAGAAGTCCCTTTTTTGATACAACATCTCTTACAGATTAACCAGTGTCTTTGGTATATGCTGTTAGTGTACTGCCTTCATGACTGCAGTAGGCATTCCACCACCCTTGGATGGTAGCCTAGTGCTATCAATCTGTCCCTCTCAGAAGCGAGTCTGCCAGTTTGAAGACTGATGTGTTGTACTGAAAGAATGTTCTCTGGTTCAGAAGATCCGCCCATGCAGGGAGGCGAAGAGTATATCCATTATCGCTTGTATAAGGGAGTATTGAGATCTCGCCGGCCAGGCTGGGGCCACCAGTACTACCACCTATCTTGTGGATCAGAACTTGTGCATTACTTTGGGAATCAGTGGCATGGGAGGAAAGATTTAAGCTCTGCCAGAGTCCCATGTTGCCAGCAGTATGTCCACTTCCTGAGCCATTTGATCTTGAAATCAAGAATGGTAGCATGGTCGGCGCTACTTGTTCTTGTTGGATGCCATGAGTTCCACTTGCAGGGGTCCACACCTGTGACTGATCATGACCTGGAATGTTGCGGGATGAAGTTTCCATTCTGCTTGACTTAGAGTCTCCCTGCTGAGCTAGTCATCTTGGGTGTTTGAATTCCCAGCCACATACGTAGCTGATATGATCTATAGGTTCTGTTCCACTCACCTGAGCACCCTCATTGATTTCCATATCATTGATCAGCTGTGCATTACCCCCTGTTTGTTGAGGTACACCACCATCGTTTGATTGTCTACCTGGGCCGTGATAAATTGTCCCATGAGTGCAAGGACAAAGAACTGTAGGGCATGGTGTACTGCAGCCATCTTCAGCACTTTGATGAGTAGTTCGGTTTCTGCAGGTGACCAGAGACCTTGCACAACACTTTACATATTGCATCCCTGGAGACTGGCAACTGTGGTCACAGTCTTGGAGTATTGCTGATTCAGAGCTGTGCCTCTCTGTAAATTTGACTTCTTGGACCACCATGTCATGTTTAAGGTAATCTTGTTTGGCAGATTTATCCTGCAGCAGAAGTTCAGAGATGATTGATCCCAAGTGTTTAAAATATACCTCTGAATCAGTCTCGTGTGCAGCCTGACCCATGGTACTGTGTCCATGGCAGCCATGAGTCATATTAGTTGTGGGTAGTTTCACACCAGCCTGTTCGGATGTTGTTTGATTTTGGTAACATGGAAAATCAGACTGATTATTTGATTGATCAAGGCGTGAGATGCAGTTTGTTGGTGTTAGCTGGCTCATCTACTAGTTTAGCACCCACCCATGTTGCTGGTATTGTACAGCTAGATCCATGCTCTGCTGTGCCTGTTCTCGTGTTCTGGCTCTGATGACCCTGTTATCTAGATAGAGGTGACATGCACCTTCTTTGTGATGAGCAGCTCCCAGAACCACTAGTGTCTTGGTGAAGACTCTGGGTGTAAATGTCAAGCCAAATGGTAGGCAGTTGTGTTGAAAGTTGTTGTCCCCTATTACAAATCTCAGATATGTGTGATGTGAGTGACTTATTGGGATGTGTAGTGATGTGTACTTGAGGTCTATGGATATCAGGAAGTCCCCTGGATTAATGGCTAAAAGGGTGGATCAAAGTGTCTACATAATTAACTTTTCGTAAGTCACAAATTGGTTTAGATCTTTGAGGTCCAGTACTGGATACATGCCCCCTGACTTACTGGGGGCCACGAAGAATAAAGAGTACACCATAGGGGTGCTGCACCTCTTGTCCCATATACCTCCAAACTGGAGATGATTATAATATAGTACAAGGGGTGTGGGGGGCTCAGCCCCCTCTGGAAAAAAGCCTGAATGTGCCCCAGGGCATTTAGCGTGAGGGGGGTTAGCCAGCAAAATGGCTGAGCACAATGTTCACCATTGGCATTGTGCTGGTATCCTCATAATGGCTGCCCTTTTCCTTGTCACCATAACATGGGTAAACTGTTCTGTGCCACAGCTTCTACCCATCTGAGCAGGGCCCTCCTGTGTTAAAGCCAAACTGCTGTGTGTCAGTCAAGAAAGCCAGCTGTAGGCCTCATAAATCTTTGTCAAGTGTTCTTCAATTTTTTTTTTATCCATTGGGTCCTTCAATGCTGCTGTGCTCTCAATGAGAATGGTAGTGTGATTTGAGAGGGCCAAAACCAGTGGGTTTACTTCGGGTACTCTGCACCAGTCTTTCCTGTGGAGACTAGGTATGATTTGTTCACCATATGGCATTCTGATAATCTTGTTGGCTCTAGGGTGTCATATTCTTTTTAAATGACTGTGTCGATCACGTGGCACAATGGGAAATGAAGCCTATCCATTGTCAGAACCTGAGAGCAGAAGTGGGTCATGGAATGTACTGGGAACAGGAGCTTCATGCGAGATTGATAGGATGCCGCTCACCATCTGAATGAGCTCGTTGATATTTTCCCCTGACAAAGTCTGTTGGATGTCTTGAAGTGGTCATCATCCACTGATTCTGAGGAGTGAGAAGATGCATTGGGGACCTTATGGTTTTCTTGGCTGGTGAATCCTGAGAGGTGAGAAGGTCTTTCTTTCCTTTTCTAGAGATGGAAGGATAGGGTTGGATTTCAGTTTCTCCAGGAATTTGTAAAGTAATTGAGCTTTTCTGAGACTAAGGCAACCGAACAGTGCCACTGGTGGAGTGGGACACATTTCTGAAGCAGCTGTAGAATCTTGCTGGAGAATGTCATCTTGTGTGTCTCTGTCCTTTGTGGTAGTACACACCATACATGTGCTTTGCACCACATGAGTCTCCAGTAAAAGGACTTCACATTCTTTACATGTTGCCATTGTTATGGTGCCTCATAACAGCCTGTGAAAGAGGGGCAGAAAAAAACTGTGTCAGAATGTGAGTATGCAGTATGTCTCTTTAAAAACCATAATGTCTGTCCCCAAATAGTAGCTCACAGCCAGAGAGTTGCAAAGGTTTCTGTAGTGGCATGGCCTTCTAAAAGATTGGGGAGGAGGTAAACACCCACAGAAGATGAGTTCATAGGCTCTGTGATAGGGACACATGGAAGTAGTGATGGACAGAGTGCAATTTCCTGACCATCTAAAATGGCCACTAGCCATTGCAATGCCTCAGAATAGCTGCTGTGATTAAGAGTTTGTCTGCCCTTTACAAGATGGCTAATGAGTGTAGAATACTATATAGTTGCCCAAACCAAGGTGGCCACCAAGGGAGTACTAGTGAAGATGGATGCCATTAGAAGTCAAGGAGAGGATATTCCCTCACCAATATGACCACTGTTCTTGTAAGATGAGATCTTGCTAAGAGAAAAGCAACAATCTCACCAGATTAAAATAGAAAGAGCTCCTCTCTCAAGATGGAGCCATGAAGTTTGCCATGTGAGGAATGTGCCTGGGCTTCCCAAACAGTGAGAATTGATTTAGATGTCATGGGGAGGGTTGGGTCAGAATCCCATAGCTGGGCAGAGAGAGATTGAGGGTAGCGGTGTGCAAAACAGCATAAGCAGGAAACTTTAAACAGAGAAACAGCACAGCACAAGCTAGGAGAAACAAGCAGGCAAAAAATGGAGCTAAAAGTAAACCATGGTATTGCAGGTGGGGCACAAAACGGCTGGTCGAGTTGATAGAGGACATGTAGGGGCCCTGGAAAGGTGTCCTGGATAGTAAGAGAGCCATTGTAGGGAAGATGCTGCAGCAGGGTCCTCTCTGCCTTGGTGATACACCCACTTATTATTTATAGCAGCCGGGTGAAGAAGAAAAGTTGTCCCCTGGGTCGTTCAGGAGGGTATCCAGGGGTGCAGAGGCTGAAAGTGAAAATAGTGTGGATGCTGCAGGAGGGTCCAGACTGTTGGCTCATAGATTTGAGGAAAACTCTCAGTCCAGCATATATGAGAGATTCCTGGGTCACTAAGGAGGGATCCCAGCAACATAACAAAAAATATGGGAAGGGTTTTTGATCCCAGGCGCTTGGATGTATTTAGAGGACCAGGTACACAGGCAATGAATGTTTCCAGATCCTGGTAACACACACTTGCTGAATCGAATGATTGTTACCAGGACAGGAAAAATAAGATGAGGTACAGTTATTTTTTAAAGCATAAAAATACTGGGTGCGAGATATAATAGAGAGCTGCATGAGTGGTGCTTGTGTTGGTATCATGACCATCTACTGGTAAGACCAGAAGGTTGTTTCATGTCTTTTATAGCTGTTGTTTCATTGCATGTGAACAAGAAAAAATAATACATAATTAACAACATTTAAAAAGATGAAAATAGGATAAAAGATTAAATAAATAGATAATTTTGGAATATATAATGAAAAACATGTTATTATTTGTCTTTGCAGGTCAACTTGTAAGTGTCAGTGGCTCAGTAGGTAGCACATTTGCTTCTGAGGCCAGGAGATGAGAGGGCTGTGGGTTCAGTTCCCACATCTGGCACTTGGGTTAATATTCCAGTACTGACACTGTAGTGCAGCATGAGAGGGGTGCTGCACTTCTGATGAGATGTTAAACCGAGGTCCCATCTTCCTGGATTGGTGGATGTTAAAGATCCCATGGCACTTATTGAAAAGAGCTGGGGAACTTTTATTAAAGTTGGAAAGGAACATACAATCAAAAAATGTACAAAACCTAAAGCAATTTTTACAAATCAATAAACAGATAGCAAATGTCAAAATAAAACCAAACAGCGTTAAGTCATACAATTTTAACTAAACCATATGTTTAAACACAATTATATAATTTATAGGTATATTCATATAACACAAATCCTAAATTATTTATTCTATATCATGCTTAACTATAATAGGCATATATACTTACTATACATACTCATGTTACTTATATCTATTATAACCAATCAATAGAGGCCCATCTTCCTTGAAAGGTTGTTGACTGGATTGAATTATAATTTTGCAACCTGATGTCTTTAATTGCTGTTTCTATCATAAAAAAACAACCCGTCAGAAGTAAAATGTAGTTGTTGAATAGTCAATCTGCACTGGACAAACCATATATAAAATTTAAAACAAACAAGAAATAACCATAGTGTTACTCTATCATGTTTCGTCCACAGAAAAGGCAAAATACCAAGGCAAAATATTTCTAAAGTCATAAAACCAAATGGAGATGTAGGCCAGTGACGTTGAATAGATTGCCAAAATCATTGAATAAAGGGCACTCTAGGAATAAATGCTGCATTGTCTCAATTACATCTGGACATGTTCCTCTAGGACAATATCTCTCTGACACCTGTCTGTGCTTTAGATTTCCTCTTACATTTAGGCGACCATACAAGTCCAGCCAAGTTACATCCCACATAAAAGTAAGGAATCTGAGGAAATCAGCATTTCACCTATCAGTAATCTATCTGGCAAAGAACAAGAATCAAATCCTGCTGTTTCTTGAATATATTTTAAAATCAAAGATTCATACAAGTTTTTCCGAGTATAAGAAAGGAGATACTCTTTGGAAATACCCCATAGCTTTATTTTAGCAAAGCAAGTTCTCATTGGATCAGGTAAATAAGAAATCAAAATTTGTTGAGGAAGGTTATCATACATAGGCCAAATAGAGAAAATAGGTCCCAAGGAATCTAAGACCCAAGGGGAACATCTATTAATTTTTTGAGCTACCAAGGAAAATAAATTGGCATATAAATATATGGTGAAAAAAATACCACAAGTAGTATCATCTTCAACCCTCCATTTCTTTTTTCTCTCAATAGTAAGCCTCCTTTAATTGGATTTAAACGGTTTTCCCAGATACATGAAAAAAAACAACTATATATTCTGGTTTCTAAAGTTGACGGTAATATATACTGTACTTAAATATAAAATATGGGTAACAAAAAGGTTTTATCATGTAGATTAGCTTTAATTTAGCTAAATGCCAAGTATTCCAAAGATTAACCTTATTTTGTGCTTCATTCAATTTAAGTATCCAATTCTGATAAGCCAAATCTCCAGAACCAAATAAGATCCCTAAAATAGGGGCTGTCCCTTTTAATACTGGTACCCCAATTATTATATCATCTGTGACATCTTCAGCATTAAGAGGAAGGCAACAAGATTTCTGGTAATTTATTTGAGCTCCAGTATGAGTCGTAAAATTAGTTAAAATTATTCCCAGATTATGTGCTGATGAGATATTTCCTATTCTAAAACAAATGTCATCTGCATATGCAATGCTCTTTATTTCAGGGTCTTCGCAGGAAAAGGATACACCCTGTATACCTCTAGTTTTATCCACCATTCTAAGTAGTGGATCAATGGTAAATAAATATAGTCAAGCACTCAGAGGGCAACCTTGCCATACTCCCTTTAAAACAGTACACCTATGACCTATCCACCCATTACAAAGGCTTTATAGAGGCAGACTTATAACATGTTTTAATCCAATTAATAAACATTTCAGGAATGCCATATGTAGCCAAACAACTCCATAAATACTCATAATTAACATTATCGAAAGCCTTAGCTTGATCCAGACTAAAAATAAGACCTGTAAGCTCACCAGTATTACCTCTATGAAATATTTCTCTAAGTAATATTAAACCATCAGAAATCTTTCGTCCTGGTATTGAAAATGCCTGAGAACTGTGTAATAGAAAATCAGCCATTGGTATAAGTCTATTATGTAAACAGTTTTGTAAATATTTTAAAATATGTATTAAGCAGGGTAATTGGCCTCCAATTTGATAACTTAGTTCTATCTCCTTTTTGTACATAAATACCACTAAACCATCTGACATACTATTTGGTAATAATCCTGTAATCAGAATTTCCCTTAAGACCTCTACAAATTCTTGTAATAATATTGTAAAAATTATTTTATATATCTTATATGGCAAACCATCACTCCCTAGGGCAGTACCTGCCTTTGTTAATGAAAAACTAGCCGATACTTCTAAAGATGTTATATCAACAAGCAACATGTCTCTGCTATGTTTATCAAGCATAGGTGGAATCACTTGAGCTAACCATAAGGAATGTGGGGATCCAGAAACAGTAGCATATCCAAATAATTGCTGTATATGATTATCTAAAGCATTCATAATATCTTTCCTGGTCATACATTTTTTATCTGTAGAGTCACAAACCTCTGCCATATATTTTTGATGTCTTTGTTCAGCACAAAACTGATAGGGGTCCATAAAGGCTTTACCTCCTTGGGAACCAAATCTTCTTTCTACATCTAAGGATTTATATCTACTGTATTGTGTTGAATTTAATAATTTTTGAATTCTGTCTAATTCAGATAAGGCTGTATAATCCCCTTGTGCAACTATAAAATGTAAGTCTAAAAACTGTTGTTGAGTTTTTATATATGTATCTTTATTAAATTTCCCATTAATCTTGCCAATTATTTGGAAATACTGTCTTATATCTATTTTTGTATCTTCCCACCAATCTCTGTATGAATCATAGAAGTTAACTACTGATTTCCTTGCCTGTGGTACTGCCAAAATTCCTTCTTCAACAGTTGATAACTTAAGTAATTCCAGGTTAAGACGCCAATATCCTGGTCCTCTATGCATTATTTCATAACTACCTATCATAATCTCAAGTATCACATGATCAGAAGGTGCAACTGGTATAGTTTGAGCTTTTTGTATTGTTAAAGTATCTGAAATAAACCAGAAATCTATCCTTGTTGCTTTGGTACCTTGAAAAAATGTTTTTTGTGGTTTACCTAATACATCAAAAACATCAACCAATCCTGACTGTGTCAATAAATCATTAAGACACTTAGTATCACAAAATAACTTTGTGGATCGTATACCTCTATCCGTATGATAACAGCTACAATTAAAATCTCCACCTAAAAGCACAAATCTAGAAGTGAACAAATAGGGCAATAAAAGTCTTAAATAATGCTATTCTACGAGATTTAGCTTGCAGTGTAAACATTAATAAATCTACAGTGTAAATAGTTAAGTATCATATCTAACAATAATATCGACCGGCAAAACATCTATAAGTTGAACTAGGCATGCTGTAGGATTATTAACTGCTATACCTACCCTGTGCATAGCTCTTCACCAACAGACCAATAAACAGTGCATTTCCACCTTTCAGTGGCCTGTTCTACCTCAAACCTGGTATGTAACCAAGTATCTTGAAAATAAACTACATCATCCTTGCCTCCATCAAATAGTGAATATATCAACATTTGCTTCCTATTTGATTGAATACTATTAACATTTAAGGATGCCAAATTTATATTCAAAAACATAGACAAAAGAGGAAGAGGAAAGAAGGGTGTTGTCATAACTCATATCAATGTTCCCTTTTATTTTTATTATTTCTTTTTGTAGATTTTCTCAGTCCCAGGTTGACCCTTTTTTAATTTTCACTGTATCCATATCAGCAGCAGATGGTTCTGGATCAGAAGATCCTTCAGGTTGTGAAGAATGTACTGAGGTGGAATCTGACTCAGTACCTATGTCTTCCTGTAATACCGAAAATGCATTCTGGAGGGTATCAAACCTTGTTCAGATATAGGTATTTTAGAGGTCCTGGATCTTAAACTGCGACATCTAGCAGTAATGAGGTTAAAGATTCTTCAAGTTGGAAGCGGGGAGGCATGGTATTAGGAATAACCTGGTCCACAACAGAATCTGTAAGAATCACCATTTTAGAAGATATTAAGTTCTCCTCTTCCTGGGAGGGAGTAGTTGATACAATTTCTGAAATGTCCGCCCATTCCATACTAGGTATGGTTTCAGGCCTACTTGGGGGTGGGGGCGGAGGTACAGGTTTTTGCCTCCGGACCGCATGTACCGCTGTATTTAGGTAAAAATCCTGTATGCAAAAATCTCCATTTGTTTTATTTTGGGCATAAGGACAGTCAGTAAATACATGGGGTTCTTCACAAAGTGAGCATTTAGCTGGATGATGACAATCTGACAATGTATGCCCCAATTCTCCACACTGGACACATTTGTTGACTTCACAATTCCTGCTAAGGTGTCTACAGAACCACATTTATAACAGTGGCAGGCTGTCCTGGATAAAAGATAAATCCTTTATCCTTCCCAAATAAAAGCAACTGGGAAGGTGTTGTAAACCTTCTTCAGTTTGGTTTAAATTAACTTTAAATCTCAACCACCATTCCAAAATCCTTCTGTATCAAGAATGGACTCTGGGTTTCCTTTCAGGGTACACTTTTCTCCAACCAATAGGAGATATCCTCCACATTAACGCCTTCATTACGGAACAATACAGTAATAACCTTGAATGTCTGTTTGGTTAATGGTATGGCCTGAAAATGGACCCAAGCAGGATTAGTCTTTAATAATGTGTATTTCATCCAAAATCTGTTTAACATATCTGGTGTTGAAAACTAATGTCATCGTATTGTCCCTGGTGTATGAATCAAGGCATACACCTCACTGGGCGTAAAACCCAGCATTTGTTTAAGTAAGACTTTTCCCCACATAGAATCTGTCAGGCATGGTATCAGTGGGTCCCACAAACCTCAGCCTTACAGCATTTTGTCTTTTAGCCAAGGAAACAGGTTTATGAAAAAGGCTAGCATAGGAGGTAGTTGGGGTTGTAAGACATGGTAGGGTATTTTGATCAATATCAGGCCCTATATTATTAGTAGCTTTATTTTAGTTGGCATTTTTCTCCAGATCCCCACTTTGGCATTGTTGAGGTGATTTTGATCCTAGTTTAGGACTAACTGGCTGGTTGTGGTTAACCACAGCACCCGGATCCATTAAAGGCCTGTTTATGTCAGATAATTCTACATTCTGTATTATAGAACCAGGGCCTAAACTACCTCAGACCTAGCTGCAGGAACACTAGTCTCAGAATTGGGCCCATCTAAAACTGCAAGAGGGGTATGATCCATACCTGAAATTGGTATGGCAGGGTCCGCGATCCACTGACCCGAATCTAACAGCAGCCACCCCACCCTTTTCAAGGCGATATCTGGGGACCATGTGGGGGAAGATTCTACTTCTATATCCCCAGAAATCTTCGGTGAACAAGCTTTTTTTTCCTCAGGGCTGTTTGCACCTTTATGTATTTTCAAGTCAGTACCTGTATGACCTGAGGGTGAATCTATCTCAGGTCTCTTTCGTTTCTGAATCTCTTCTTCAGCAGCAAGCTGAGCAATTTGATAATCCATAGCAGCCTTCTCCCAAAGGCGTTGTTTCTCTTGTAATATAGTGAGAGCTTGTTGATCTTCCGACGAAGTATCATCAGCTGTCTCTGCATTTAGAAGTCGCACTTCCGGGTTTGGATATAAAGCCAATGTGGTCTTGCAATTAAAGCTAGACATACTCCTCGTATGTGCTGGACTTGCGGTGCATTTTTCACCTTCCAGCTGAAAACTGTGTTTTGAGGGGTTAGATACGTTTTGCTGGCCACCACTCGGGTGCTTTCCAGCCATATCATTCCCCTCTGCTCTGGGTAAAACCTGTGAGCTCTCATGCATCTGAGCTCCTCCACTGTCGGCCATCCTGAGACGGTTCCTCTCTCCCCAACAGTCTCACAGCGCCACCATTGTCCACAAGAGATATTGAAACAGAAAGGGACTCCTTGTCTTCTGTATGCAGTTCTTCTCCACCAGGATCCATGGGAGCCGCCATCTTGGTCCCACAGGAAAAATGGGTCTCCCCTGCTCACAGGAAGCAAGAGTAGGGGAATTTGCCTGGTGTCCTGGCCAAACTTCCCTCATTCACTAGAAATACCACCAACAGCTTAATCTGGTTCAAGGTCAGCTGGTATTCATCTGTATACCCTCCCCAGGTCGTGCCTGAAAATAGGCAGGATTTGTCTAGTGCACTTACCTGGTCAACAAAAAATAAATAAATAAACTTTAATGCCCTGAAAAATACTTCATAAGTAGAGGACATTGCAATTTCCAGTAAAAGTGGTCTGCTGGTTATATCACACTGTCTTTTCAATGAAATTAGTGGTCTCACTTCTGGGTTCACTGGATGCTCTGCTCTCTTCTTGGTTATGATTTCCCGCTTTATATGCAGTATTGATTTTTGCCAAGGAAACTGACATTAGTGAAACCAAAAAGTGCACTCCCTACAGAGGGGGATTCCTGAGCAAAACAAACATCAGCAGAGCAAACTGTGCAACATGTAGAGGGAGCCTGCCTCCATGATTAGCACAGTGTACTGCTGCCCCCTACTGGGATCTCACTGTTACTGCTATATACTGCATTGCTGCCCAGTGCCTACAGTTTTCTTTTATAATGTATTTACCAGGGTAGCACAGCTGACATGGAAGATTTCCTTTCAGTGGGTCCTACTTCTATCTATTTTAGCAGCTGGGAGGACTGGAGCACTGAGAGATCAAGTGACTTGCCCAAGATTATGCAGTGAGTGTGGCTCTGGCAAGGTTTGAATCTGTTTGATCCATATACTTGGAATCTTAGACCCAAAGTAACTAGACATGCACTTAGTACAAACTGCACTAAGCAGGACAACTTTGTAAACAGGGCTGCTAAATTCCTAACAGTTCAATCCTGTTGAAAAAAATTAAGATTCTACAAAACTACAAATGCCATTGCCCTAACCACTGGGCCACACTTCCTCTACCGTTCTTAGTACCATAGTAATTTAAGGTAATTTGGTTTCTGCATATCACTCCAAACCACACACATATACTGTACACTCAGAAGCCTCAAATCCAGCGTAATGCAGCATGGATCCTGCAAATCTAGGTTAATCTACCCCCCCCCGTGCCTGACTTCGTAAGCAGAGATTGATATATTCCTAAATTGAGTCATTCAGGAAAGAAACCAGTAGAAGAATTTTATTTGGGGCCGGGTAAGGATTCATTGTGCTTCTTGGGAGGAAATTTGATAAAGAGCACAATAGCTGCTCTTTAAGGTGATAAGATGAATGAAAATTAATTT
Source organism: Neoceratodus forsteri (assembly GCA_016271365.2). Taxonomy (NCBI): domain Eukaryota; kingdom Metazoa; phylum Chordata; order Ceratodontiformes; family Ceratodontidae; genus Neoceratodus; species Neoceratodus forsteri. The sequence continues at coordinate 761,486,551 of CM028136.1, forward strand.
GAAAACTACACAGTCATTAATTAAACAATGTGTAGTAATACCAAAATTCAGAAAAAGTTGAATTTTTTCATTATGTTTTTAAAACCATACTGAATGCAACACCTCATGCTTTGCTGGCAACCCAGGTTCGGGAACGAGCCTGGGTTGTCAGGGATAGAGGGGAGGTCAGTGAGGGGCAGGATTGAGCTGCTGCAAGGCAGCTCACCTTTCCCAGGGAGAGTTGAGGGGTTTCCCGGCCCTTGGCTGACGTCTGGTGGAGGATGGGTGGCAGTTGCGGGCAATGGGAGCCAGGAACAGCCAGGAGGTGGGGCAGAAGGGTCTGAGGCGGTACCTGGTGTGTGTGTGCGCCTCCACGTGCATGCACGGCTGTGTCTGCCAGGATTAGGAGAAGCATAAAATGTAAATTAAAAAAAAATGATGTCATTTTTGTATCAATACAAAAATAGTATCCATATAACCTACTGACACAAAAAAATGTTATAGGCACTATGTATCTGCTATTTTTGGGCTGTCACAACTAAGAACTTGTATCGCTAATGTACTGAAAAAGCAGGTTCAAATACTATTGATGCATATAGACAGGATATAGAACAGTAGCAACACATAACAGTATGATGGGCAGAGCTAACTCTTAATGGTTGGACTCCAAGCGTTCATTGAAATGTAGCCCAGGCAGCTGGCCCAGTGGCATGGAAGGCTAAGTCATCATGCTTTACCGCCTGCCATGCTGACAACCCATGTTTGCTGTGTGATCGGGTCACTGGGGGTTGGCTGGGAAGGGAGAGGATCGAGCATCCAGGGGACAGCTCCCCTCTCCCAGGGAGGGTGGGGATCACGGACCGGCATTTGCCTTACGCCTAGCGGCGGCAGGATGTTGGCATGCTGAGTACCACATGCTGGGGCGTGGAAGAGGAGCAGTCAACCGACATGCAGGGTGCCGACATGCCCGCTGCATGCCATTGTCAGCATTGCATCCTCCCCCTCCACAAGAAAAGTGGAAAAATGGATCCCAGCAGAGCGGCATGAAACCATCCCCCGCAGGCGCTGCCCCGAGATTGCACCTCACGGAGCAGGATCCATTCAGGGGTTGAGTTGCTCCCACCACCCTGCCACAAAGGGTAAGTCATGGGGGCATGGGGGGTCTGATGCTCAGGTGATGGTGCTGGGGGACAGTGAGAGAGACAGTGAGTGAGAGTGAGAGAGAGAGAGGAGAGGAGAGAGAGATGGCGGGTCCACAGGAGAAAGAATACTGGAAAAAAAAAAGTAGCCCAGGTGCTGTGTGCCAGTTGGCTACCACCCCTGCCTGTTGGTCCTCAAACAGGTTAAGGGGACTGAGTCTTGCTACAGTGATATTTAGGGGTCCTATCCCAAAGTTATTATAAATAGCACAGTGCCTCCACCCAGAGTAGATTGTGAGTGGGTCAGGTGACCAGCTAGTGCAGCCCCCTGGGATGCTGCATCTTCCAACCTCCCCACCAGCCACCCCACAGACACCAGATACCCCATGATTCCCCAATAACATTAACCATAAACAACATGCACTTGACTCTCTACACAATACTCTACACACAGTTTTTCCAAACAATAGCTTACAGCTTTATTTGGGGTAACAGGGTGAGGACAGGGGTACCTCGATAAGGGATAGCTGTGGATGAGAAAAAGGTTAGAGCATGGGGTAAAGCAACAACAACTAGGCCCATAGTTAAATTAAACTGAGCACTCCCCCCTTGGGTTCCAGGGAAGCCCTCTGGGTGCTCAAGGTTTGATGATTCTCAGTAGTCTCCAAGATGCAGGGCTTTCACTGAACAGGCACGAAGAGCTCCATATGCAAAGAGCACAACACGGGTTGCAGACTGGTACTTGCTATTGGGCCTTGCTCTTGATTGAAGTTCTAGCAGCTTGTCCCCTTGATTGAAGATCTGGCCACTTGTCACCTTCAGCCTCTTCTGGCCCATCACAGAGCACACATGCAGATCCCACCCAGCCACAGGAGGCCCAGACCTGGGAGTGGCTCCACAGCCTGACTCCAACCTCAGGTCGCAGGTGCCCTAGCATACCAGCAAGCGCCAGTGACCTCCTGCAACCAGCAGACCTCACTTGAGAGGGGTTAGCAGGTTCCCTCCCTGACTCTGAAGAGTGCTGCTGAATTTGGTAGAGTTCACTCTTTCCCCTGCACAGTACAACAATTTCTGGGGCAGACAGGAAACTTTTGTCCATTGATCCACAGTGCTGTTGGGTCACTGACTTGCAGGCTTTAAGCAGTAGCGTCACTCCACACTGGTATACTCAGCTGTAGCAGAGATTTTGGATCATGCAAACACCTGCTCACCTTTTGAGAGCACAGTCTCTGAATGTTAGACCAGCTTCTACAACAACTCTAGCTGTATGCTGCTCTCAGCAGCTGGTACAGTCCTCAAACAGTCTCCACACAGCATGGCTGGCCCCAGTTCCAAAGATGCTCAAAATCTTCAACAGCTCATAAAAAGTCTCAAAGCAGTGCAGGCTTTCTGCAGTAAAAAAAACACTTCTAGAAGGCGCCAGCTTTCTTTTTTCACTAATGTATCTAGAAAAGGTTTTGTCCCTTTCTTAATTGCCTGGGCTATTTTTCCTCTGTCTGTGCCTTGCCCTTTTACTGCTTTTGCTGCCTCGCTCAGGCTTTCCAGATATGCATTCTATCCTCCCGCTCTGTGTCTCCTTGTATCTTCTGAATGCCACCCTTTTCTCCCTCACCCTCCTGGCTACCTCTTTTGAAAACTATATTGTTTTTTTCTTCTTAGTTTTACTTACTAGTCTAATACACAGACTTGTTCCTTCAGCTATGGCTCCTTTTAGATGTGCCCATTGCTTCACCATGCCTCTCCCTCCTCGCCCTTTCTTCCAGGGCTTTCCTTAAACTTTCTCCATATCTTTGCAAAGTCTACCCTCCAGAAATACAGGACCTTCACCGCTGAGTGGCTGGCCTCCTCCACCGTCTTAACACTGAACTGTACCATGCAGTAATCACTGGACCCCAGAGGGCTCCCTGCTTCTACATCTATGGTTCTTTCCTCATTGGTGAGCAACTGATCCAAAACAGCTCCCTCCTGGGTGGGTTCTACCACAAGCTGTCTCAGTCCCGCCCCTAGAAGAGCTTCCAGGATATCTCTGCTCCTAGCTGTGGCTGCAGCATGGGTGCTCCAGTTGACATCTGGCAGATTGAAGTCTCCCATGAGCAATACTTTCGCCTTTCTGTCATCTCATGTATGCTTTCCACCAGTTTCTTGTCCAGCTCCACTCCCTGTGCTGGAGGTCTGTAGACCATGCCTGCTCAAATGGCTGCACCATTCTATGTCTCTAGTGTGATCCACAGTGCCTCCGCCTTCCTGTATCCGTGTACCTACATAGCTCTAATTCCCTTTCTTATGTGGTGCAACTCTTCCGCCCTTTCCCCATTCCTCTGGAATAGAATATACCCTGGTATTGTAATGTCCCAGGCATGGTTCTCTGTGTACCAAGTCTCTGTGATAGCTACAATATCTAGATCTGATTCTGACTTTAAGGCCACTAGATCTGGGATTTTATATGTCAAGCTACGGACATTTTATTTCGCTTTTGTTTACCGAGTAGGTGTGCTAGCCATAGAAATGACTATTTTCAGGCATGACCCAGCAGGTTACAGAGTAGCATTACAGAGACACAAAACAAGGTTTTACAGCAAAATACAAAACAAGATATTGAGAGCAGAGTACAAAACAGTGTGTTCCAGTAACAACGATGAGATAAAAACATTAAACTGGGAAGAACAGAATAAATCACATACTCTCAAGGAATATTTATTTATTTATTTATTTCAATCTAGGATTACAATACCTTTGAGCCAAGGCTCTTTACAAAGGTTCCAAGTCGGCATGTGCAACAGTCATCATTTTTAGTTACAAACATTTGGTCATTGACTTACAGACATGTAATAACCAGTACAAAGACTTGAGCTATGAGCAAGATGAGGGAAGGTGGGGTGGGTGGTGGGGGAAGTGAGGGTAGGAGATCGAGGGAGAAAGGAGGTGCAGGGGTAAGGGGAAGGAGGTTGGGGTGGAGGGAGGAGTGGAGATACGAGGGGGAGGTGGGCGAGGGTGGGAGACAGTGCAGTCAGGGGGCCTTGTCGAGGGAATATGACAGGTAAGGTGCTAGGGGTGCAAAGACTGATTGTAAGTGCTGGTTGCTGGGGCATTTGCAGCTGGGATGGTGGAAATGTTAAGATGGGCAATCATAGGATACAAGTAGTGAGAGGCACAGCTTGGACTTGAAGAGGCCGAGTGTTGGAGCGGTCGCTATGTCATTGCCAAGAGAGTTGAGCCAGTTGGATGCCCGATAGGTGAATGATCTTTGTCCTTGGGTCGTGCAACATCGTGGGATATGTAGTAGATGGGAATTGGATCTCCTTGTAGTGAAGTTCCTATGTCTAGGCTTAAGGAGGGCACAGACACCAGGTGGGGCCAGACCCATTATAATTTTCTTGGCCATGATGTAGGTTTGGTATTTTATGCATTTGTCCAGTTGAAGCCATCCAGATTGCGAATAAAGGTCACATGTGTGGGTACGGCGATGTGAGCCAGTGATGAGATGACAGGCCTTATTCAGGGAGGTTGCGATACATTTGAGAGTAGAGGTAGTTGCAGACCCATATATGATAAGACCATAGTCTATGATGCTGACGATGGAGCTTTGGACGGCCACTGCCAGTGCTTCTGGGGTTAGGTATTTCCTGTGCCAGAATAATATGCCTAATCTTGCATTGGCAGACTTTGCAACATTGCTGATATGGACAGCGTATGAGAGGTGGGGATCAAGGGCGATGCTGAGGTACTTGAACGATTGTGTTTGCTCTAGGATGGCTCCTTATTTGGTTGCAATGGAGAGGTGGAGTTGTTTGTTTTTGTTGTGGGGGCTGCAGAAGACCATAGACTTGTTTTTTTTCTGATTGAGAAAGCAGTTTATGATTTAGAAACCAGGATTCGATGGAGGAGAAGGCCTGCTGAAGTTTTTTTTGTAATCTGATTGGATCAGGGTCTGAGGTGAGGATCACAGCATTGTCGGGGTAGAGAGTTATTTGTTCTGGGCAGCTGTCCAGTAGTGAGTTTAAGAATAGGCTGAAGAGGAGGGTTCCCGGAATGGAGCCTTGGGGGACTCCCGAGTGGACCGATCTAGGGTCTGAGAGTGTATCAGTGATTCTTACTGTTTGGGACCATTCTTCAAGGTAGCTCTTAAACCAGCCAATGGTGTTGGTTGACAGCCCAGTGTTCTGTAGCTGGACAAGCAGGAGGTGGTGATTGATGATGTCAAAGGCTGTAGTTAGGTCAATGTAGATTGAGCCTAGTAGTTCACCAGAGTAAAGTGCATTGTGGATTGCGCCAGTGAATTCAAGTAGGGCTGTGGAGGTGCTGTGACCTTTGCAGAACCCATGTTGTTCCTTGCACAGGATGTTGTATGTATCCAGGTATTCTGTAAGCTGGTCTGAGATGATGCGTTCTAGTGCCTTGGAGAGTGGGGGTAGTAGGGAGATAGGTCTGTAGTTATCGTGGGCAGTTTTGTCACCACTTTTATGGATTGTAGTGACAGTGGCAGATTTCCATCTGTCCAGGAACTGGCAAAGGCTGAGGGAGAGGTTGAAAATTCTGGTCAGAGGACTAAGCACTTCATCAAGTGTGAGAGACAGGATTTTGAGATCGAGGAGTCATTACTGAATCTTGATTTACCAAGGGCTTTGGTTACATATTTACGCACTTGGTGAGCCTTGACTGCTTTGAAGTAGAAGCGGGGGGAGTTGGTGGGAGTAGTGTTCATTGCAGACAGAGGGGCTTCACCATCTTTGAAGCAGTCCTGGGGTAGGACAGCGCTGAGGTCGGTAAAGGCCTTGTTAAAGGTATCCGCAATGGTTTTTGGGTTGAGGGTTGTGGTTCCATTGATGTTGAGTATTGATGGGGGGGTTTTGGGTGGATTCCTGGTGAGTTCCTTTATGTTCTTCCAGAATTTCTGACCATTGCCACAGGAGTTTGTGAGAGCATGCTTATAGTAGGCTGACTTCATTTGCCGTATGGTTTTGGTGCAGTCATTGCGGGCACGTTTGTAGTTTTGGATGTTGTTTTGCCTTCCAGAGTTTCTGGCCAGCTCCCATAGGTGGTCTCTTGTTTTTAGCATTCTGAGGAGGTCACCGGTGAGCCAAGGGTTACTGAGTGATTTGACTTAGTGTTTCTTAATAGGAGCATACATGTCACAGACCACAGTGAAGATGTTTATGAAGTGGTCAAGTACAGTGTTTACATTGGTTGCATTGAAGATAGAGGACCAGTCTTGATGAAGGAGGTGGGATTTGAGTCAAGGAAGGTGACCACTGGGTAGAACCCTGCTGGTTATAGTTTTTGGTGGTTGTTTGATGAATTTATTTGACCAGGTGCAGCTAACAGGGGAGTGGTCGCTGAGAGAGTCATGGAGGATGTTAGTGTTAGATATCCACAATGGGTGACTGGTAAGGATCCAGTCCAAGAGTGTGCTGGTGCTGGTCCTGTTATTTTTTCCTGGTTGGTGAGTCAACCATTTGTGTGAGGTTCGCCACAGCAGTAGTATACCTAAGTGCACCAGCATTGGCCGCAGGCCAGTTGATGTTGAAGTCACCTAGGAGGATGGATTCGGTGTCCGGTGGGAGTGACTTTACAAAGTCAAAAACAGCTGTTAGATTTGTTCCCTGTTCTTTGGGAGGGATGTTGATGGTGACAACAGTGAGGGTTTTGTTTTGGGCTCTGAGGAGGATTCTCACTGGCAGTATCTGAGCAGTTGTGGGTTGGAGTGAGGTAATGATTGCAGGCTGATTGCATGGTCCGGTACTGATGGCATAAGCCAGGTTTTTGACAACCGCCAGGATGTCAGGGCTGTGCTGGCTGGTGAAGGCCTGTAGGGCATCCATTTTAGGAAGGAGGCTGCAGATGTTGATTGATGTGAATGAGAGGGCACCCGAAGGCTTGCTCAGAATAATGGCTTTAGAACAGAATGGTCCAGGGTTTGGGTGCATGTTGCCTGACAGCATTAGGAGGAGGAGGACTAGCCTCAAGCAGCTGCGGTGTATTTCTTTAAGGAAATGCCTTGGCCCGCTAGCATCTGGGAAATTGCTGAGCATCGACAATAGTGGGTGAGGGTAAGCGTAGACGGGGGGACCAGAGTGGAGGGCTAGGACCAGTGTGGGTATAGGACACTTTCATGGCAGTAGGATGGACCCTAGGCAAGGGGAAGTGACCATTGTGCAGCATGCCTAAGTGGAGGAAGGATGTAGGAATGTAGAAGCTGTGGGGGAGGGAGGAAAGCAGACTTTTGGGGCGTGCAGTAGGGGAGGAAAGCTGGCAAGAAGAAATAGACTACGGAGTAGAGAACGGTGGAGGCGCATGATTAAGGTAGGATTCGGGGTAGGCGGAGGAAGGGGGTTAAGACAGGCTGGCGGGGCTAGGAGAAGGGGGTGGAAGAGCAGTAGCTGGATCAGTGGGACGTGAGGATACAGCCAGGAAGGCCAGGCAGCCAGGGACTGTGTCTTTCAGAGGGTATATATATATATATATATATATATATATATATATATATATATATATATTTTTTTTTTCTAATGAAACACCAAGAATCCCTCTAGTGGCAGGTCTGTATAACCTGCTAATGGAAAACTAGCCACTTAAAATAAAAAAACTTCTATTACACACTTGAAATGTGCTTAGTTCAATCTAAAATCTATTTGTAAAAAGTGCCAGGTGGCAGAAGCAGGGGAAAAGTCCTGGCCAATAAGAGCAGGTTTGCTGGAAGCCATGGGCGTAGCTAGGCATACTCCAAGCACTCCATGGTGTGCAATTTTATTTAAGGAGGGTAGCAAATAGGCTCTGAACTGCTTCCTTTTTCCATGAACGCTAACAAAGAAAATGCTGAACCTTTCTGTCATTTTATTCATAGGAGTCAAAACTAGGAGGACTGGTCACTAATACTGTCTTTGCATCCCAAGGACAATACCAGTTTACAGGATCTGGGCTGGTATGTGGGTGTCTTAGGGAGCAATGTATGACATTTGTATTTACCCATGCATGGCAACAACCATTGTCATGAAATACAAAAGTTGTATTGATTGTGCCAAATGACACAACAAACATGGTCCTGGTGTACATTTGTATATTGTCTGGCTACACCCCTGCTGGAAGCGCCCATGTTCCGATTGGCTGCGCTGTCCGTACCTTCCAAGGAGCTGCAGGAAGGTGTCCTGGTCTCGGTCGGTGGCTGGCTGGGTGCCGGCTGACCGTGGGGGAGCTGAAGCAGCCCCATTCAAGGGCAGGCAGCTGGAGAGAATAAAAAAGAGCAGGTCTTAAATAGCATTGAGGTAGGATGGGTTTAGATTTGAGCAGTTTAGCAAGACAAAAGAGAGTTAGACTTTTCGGCGCCAAGGCAGAGTGCTTGGATGGGAGTGCAGGAGGAGCACTGAAACAGGAGAGGTGTAAGCACTTTAAAACACTAGTAGAAATTACAATCAAGCTAATACATCAGCTACGTTGAGCAGAATAAAATAAAACATATGGCAGGTATAGCCCAGGAGGAGAAACATTTCATACAATTCAGGAGATAGGGCACAAAACATTACAAGTAAGAGCATTTGGAGTATGAGTACAGGGATCAGAAGAGTAGAGATTAGTTGTGGCTGGATGGGGCAAGACTCTGAGATAGGAGCCAGATAAGGGGTTAGCACAGGCAGATGAAGAAAAGAGCATCAGTTAGGGAGTTGAAGTTGGTAGACAGGCAGAAGGAGGATTTATATCGCAAGGGCATATAGGCAGAGAAAGCAGGTCAAGTGCGCCAGGGAGAGAGGAGGAACAGTACTAAGGGGGTTTAAAGCAAGAGGATTGATTAGCGGAGATGAGGTAGCCATGGAGCTCTTTTTTAAAGGCAATATGTGCAGGCGCTTGGCGGATGGCTAAAAAGAGGGCGTTCCAGTGCTGAGGAGCATTGTGGGCAAAAGCACGGAGACCTTTGGTGGTTTTACTTTTCGGGACACATACAAGGGATTTTTCAGCTGAGCAGGCTGTAGCTTGATGTCGAAGGAATAAGCAGATCAGCTAAGGTTTGGGAGTTTAAGATCTCATAATACTATCAACAGTAGAACCAAGGGAGTAAAGTCTAGCAGCATTGGGAGATAGTCAGTTTAGATCTGAGTAGAGGAGGCAATGGTGTTTCAGCCAATGGGTGATGTCCCTCCTGTGCACAGATGCCGTTAACAGGGGGCAGCCGCCCCACCACTTTGTGCACCAGGAGATTGCCTCTATATTTCTGTGGAAGGTAGCGGAGCCGACTGGCGTCTAGGTTTTGGGGGTTGTTTGTTTTCACGTGTTTCCTAGCGCTCTCAAGTGTTTTCATTTCTTTTTAAAGGTGGGGGTCTAAACATATGATGTGCCCCAGCCAGCGGACCTGATTGGGATGGCAAACATATCTCTCAGTCAGGTCCGCTTGAAAGAAATGAAGGCGTGACTATAGTTAGGGCGGGTCGCACGAGCTCTTTAAATGCCCACAGATTTCCTTTAGTTTTCCTTATTCCTGTTCTTCTCTGGAGATGAGGCGTGGTGGACTACTCAAGGCGTGGAGAATGGTGACTAGCACTTTATTTTGCAGCAGCAAGTTGGCGCTGGTGTGGAGGTAACTTGGATGGAGAGGAACCTGAGGAGGAGGAAGTTACTGTCAGAGTCGTGACTGGAGTCTGTGGGAAGGAACTAGGTAGAAGAATCAACGGCGGCAACGCAGCAGCAACAGAACTTTGTCACTGTACTAGTAAGTAAAGTTTATTTCCTTCACCTGAGCCAGGCATTGCAGGGTCGGTCAGTCAGTCAGTGAGAGAGAGAGATGCCCAGGTGGACCGTTGGACTCGGGCCGGTAATACACAGCTGACTGCTGCGGCTGCCAAGGGACACAAGTGTTCGGTCAAATTGGTCTTCCTTGATTCTAAATCACTGTGCTCACGCTACATACTGGTGAAACTGCAGCTAAGGATTGGATATGTTTATAAAAAATTCTTGCCATGTAAACATCCAGCTGTGGCTGATCTAACCTGTTAGAGGATATTTTGGGGGTTTCTTGGGGGAGGGGGGAGTCTGCAGCCTGAGCGTGACAGGTCATTTAAAGTGTTTTTTTATATATAGGTGGGACTGGGTAGGGGAGGGCTGCTTCCCCCCAGTTGGTGACACATCCAGATTGGGCAGGGTGTTTGGTCGGTGCGGGGCAGATGTAGGTAGGCAGGCCTTCATGTAGTCCATGCCAACCCAGTGTTTTTTGCCTGTTTCCACTGCCATGACAGCACATGAGAGGGGGCTGTCTGTGGAATTGTGCACGCTCAGTGGGATTGTGGTCCCTCCCTTCAACTTGCTCATGCTTGCACCAGCAGCAGGCCTCCATCCAGTGGTGGTCAAGGGCTGACAGCTGGCCACCCTCCCCAGGAGGAGAGCAGCCCCTGGGACACTATCTGTCTCTCACTGGCAACCCATGATCATTCCCAAACATGAGTTGCGGGCATACATGAGGTGAGGCGATCGAGCTCAGCCTTCCATGCCACTGGGCTGGTTTTGAGTTGTATATTGGCATTTTGCCTATTTTATAAGGGAAATAACACCCCAGGAATGTGCATTACATAGGATTTACTTCCTGTGTGGAGACACTCGGCTGCACCTCCTACCTCTCCTACACCCGGGGGCATGTGGGAATGCAGCTGAATGCATACTGTATTTCTTAAGCTTGCATGTAATGCATACATATGCGCACAGCTGTGCACATGTACTGTTTATATACAACTGAATGTTAGGCATGTGTTTGCTATACTGTATATATGGTGTGTGTAGTTTCTCTGTGTGGTGCAAATACTTAAAGGGGCAGTGTCAGCTTTCTCCCTTCGTTTGTGGGCATATGTATGCAGTGTAAGTTCTGGCACAGACCCATTCTACATGTGCTGTAAAATACACCTAGCAATATTTTGTACCTCTTTTGCTCATTTTTCACAATTCAACAGTCCCTCAACCCACCTCCGGAAGCTTCGCCAGGTTCAGAACGCGCGTCTGGCACAAGCGCAGTCACGAGGCACAATTTTTTATCATGCCACTTGTGATTAGAGGTTTCTCCAATAAACTATTAAATGCTGAATTGTTTGTGGTACCTAAAAACAAAAACCGAGCATTGAGAGCATGGCATAGTAAAAAATGTTGCCTCACCACTGCACCTGATGTGCATTCTGAACCTGTTACAAAGTAGCAGTTTCTTTACCAGAGCTGCAGGGTAAGACTGCTTTTACACTTGGCTCAGGCTGTCTGGTTGTGGGAGAGGGACACTGATAGGAAAGGGGACAAGAGCTGGGGCGTACAGTGTGATTGTGATCTATTTGATTAGAGCACCAGATTTGGAACCTGGAGATCAAAGGTTCAGATCCACTATGGACACTGACTGGGATGTGATCCTGGGTAGAACAAAGTAGGAGCCCACTGGAAGTGGAATGTTGTATTAAAGCTGAGGTAGTCTGAGTAAATAAGTTGGAATGGAAATATCTGGTGGTGGCAGTGGCATGTCTAGTGTGGAGTGTGTGAATGGACCTCTGTGGGACTGGCTACCTTGATGAGGTACAGAGGCTTGTCACAATGCAATATTGTAACAAAAGCCAGTCTGTTAGTCTGACATGTGGTGGTGGTGGCATGTCTAGTGTAGAGTGTGTTTGTGTGTGTGTGTGTGTGTGTGTGTGAATGGACCTCAGTGGGACTGGCTATCGTGATGAGTGACAGAGGCTTGTCGCAACGCAATATTGTTACCAAAAGCCAGTCTGTTAGTCTGACACCTGTTGGTGGTGGTAGCATGTCTAGTATGGAGTATGTTTGTATCTCTGTGTGGTGGTGGGGTGGTGGTATGCTGGCATACAACACAGAAAATGACGCTAGCGTCTGAGAGGGCATGGACTGTGGGGAAGGGGTAGCTCACCTTAACAGCAGTGGGTGGGTAGCAGTGGGGTCCAGTTGGTGTGCACCTCAGAAATTCCTGGCTACACCCCTGCTGCAGAATGGAATTAATTGTTGCGTGCACATTATAACATGATTGCCCTTGCTCCGTCCTAGCTCCTTGCCTTTGAATCTGCAATGCTGTGCACTTCCCCCCCACCCGCCACTAAAACTTAAACAAAGAAACTGACACCTGCTTGTTATTAAATGCCTCGGCCAGCAGAGATGGGTTGCAAAGTGGTAAATTGGTAGAACTTAACATTGACTTCTTAGTTTTTTTTTTCTATTCATTCAGGGCAGGCAGCTCGGCAGCAGCTTTAACACCTCTGTCTAGTCTTGTCCACTCCTCTTTGTTTTGTGCCTCGCAGTCAGGAGGGATGACAGTCGACAAATACCCTCACTTAGCACACCATTTAGTCATCCCAGTAGTAAGCTATCAGACAGCCCTAGCTCACGTGCTGCCAGCCAGATAACTGCACAGCTCAGCATTCCCCTAATAACAGTGTCAGTTTAACTACTTTATTCATAGGCGCTCTCAACAATTTACACATTTAATTAAGTAAGGCACCTCAGGCTTCAGCTTTTTTTAAATGTCCCACTTGAGTCGCTTTCATAGAACTAAGTTCATGAGCCACCCCCGAATGAGAGAGTGAAGGGCACTAACCAGGGGTATAAGAGTATCGAACACATACACAGTCATCCCCAAATCCCATCTCGCTGACTACTTCTTCGTTGACTTGAGTTACTAGTAAGTTGAGTGTTGTGGACTCGGAACTTGGGACTTCACTTACTTGCTGACTGACTTGCTGCAGGCTCCGGCTCGCTTGACTGAACAAGTAAGTTTAAGTTAAAGTAAAGTTAACTACTTTTTCTTTTCTTCAATTCAAGCGACTCGACTCCTGCTGCGCTGCTGAGTGCTGACTAATTAGTAAGTTCATTGCCCCCCAATGTACTCCGTACTACTGTGACTGTCTGATGATTTATTAATTACATACATTTTATTGTGGTCGCGACCTCGGTGTTTGTTATTGTCTTCATAATGATGGCATTGGAAGCAAAATGCCAGCAAGTAAACAAACCTGTAGTCTCCTAGCACAGTATATATAGAACCGTCATTGCTGTGAATGGTTAATTAAAGTCAATTTGTGGGAATCTCGGTACCTTTAGTCCGAAATGCATATTGGTGGTGTTGTCTTATCTAAAAGCGTACAGTACACGATAGCCTGCCCTAAACAGATTGTGTGAATATGGGCTGTTTCAGTAAGAACTCTGATGTGCTGAGTCAGTTACTTTTCTACATTTGGAGAAATATCCTGATAGTTTAGTTACAGCAGAACTCTACATTTTCTAAGCTACTGGTCTCTGTAAATGTGTGTTGAAAGGTATAGCAAATTTCAAGGGCTGGAGGCTGTTTAGTTGATGTGTTTTGAAAGGGTAGATTACATACGTATATTCTTGGATGTTTAACAATGTCAAGTTTGCTTTTTGGTGCAGATGTTTGTGAATAGATGGTTGATTGAGGAATTATCAACAGCTGTCTTCTTGCAGCCTTTTTGTACTGACCACAGCTAATCGCATCATTATTCCATAGTTGAGTAAGAGTGCATAATATGGATACATTGTCATATAAATTAAGAATGTAAAGAATATAATATAACATGCCCTGCTCTCTCTAGCTTACTCCATATATCATCTGATTGTGCACAATTTATTTAGGAAGCATTCTGCATGAATAAAAAGTTAAGGCAGTGACCTTGCAAACATTATAAACGATGATGGCCAACCTACGAGCACTGCTTTTACTCTGGTCACTTTCTGTAAACACTGCTTTCTGGAAATGTGAAACAAATCTAATACTTACATTCGTCTGCATCGGAATTTATTTAAATGTGGATTTGGAGTGACCAAGTCTCCTGTTTATATACAAAACCTTACTAGTTTTTTTTTTCTCCATTAGAAAAACAAGTTTGATTTGTTCAGCTTTAAGTGGTGGCTCCTGCTTTTGGCTAGTGCAATTGTGTTTTTATTGGGGGTGGTCCAAATAAAACAATTAACATTTTATTTTATTTTTCATGAATACACAATTGTAGTCACCGTATTATATTGTGATATGGACGTGCTATAATACAGGAGGTGGAATGCCCCTCCCTGAAATAATGAGTTAATATTTCTGAGATATACCAACCGCACCTTCCTGTCAATGACTTGGTTGGATTCAATCTATATGCAAATAAATGTGTGTGTGTGTGTGTGTGTGTGTATGTAATATAACTACCACAGTTTCATGTTTAAAAGTCAGACATCAGCATCACATTGTCAATAATTGGGCCTACCACCACCACCCTCAAGTGCCCCTCAAACCAGCAGTTCACTGAAACAAAGTGCAGTGTCAGAAATAGCATGGATGCACACACACATATAGAACAGTGGTTTGCAACTCTATGCACAGCCAGTGTGTTGTGTCACCTCAGGGATCCGATTCCCATGGACCCCTCAAGCATCACTCTCAAGGTCACAGGATAGCAGAACCCCTCAGTGCCACAAGACACTGGTTGTGCATAGTCTCCCATCCACTGTCCCATGTATAGTGACAGACTGAATTACTTATTGTACCAGGGTGTGCAATGTGTTATTTTTTTAGTAGGAGAAAAAACTGCAGTAAATAAACTTACACTTTTCTGCTTTCCAATGAATGTAATGGGTTTGTGAACTTGGGGAATAGGAATCAGATCAGTGGGGAAAAAGCTATGCAGGCCCTTCATGAAGCTAGCAGCAGACTTGGGCACAGGGCTGTAATAACCTCAGTTGCCTTCTGCTGAATGCCTATGCCAATGCCACTATCATGTGTGTTTATAGAGAGTGGCATGGTCTACTGAAAAGCAGCAGTCATAGTGTGTGAACAAAGAAGAATTAAAAAAAAAATTGATAAATACATAATTGTGCCCTGTCCAGCAGTTGTCATAACACTTTACAGTGCAGGAAGGAGGGAGGAGTAAGAGATCCCAAGAGAGGTTAAAACAGGATGAAGAAGACCTGGGAAAAATAAGCAAGTTAGTGAAAGGAGACTAAAGACATAAAGAATGGTTTATTCATTTATTATGTTTGCTTGCGCATGTGCAGAAACATAGTGCCATCATCGGATTTTGGAGTGTGTCAGCCCTCTTCCAATTCAGTCAGTGTGTTTGCAGGCATGGCGCGTTCTCCAATGCCTGCTGGAGCTGTCTATGACAGCTCCAAATACTGATGGCATCCAGTTGAAAGGAGAGCTAGGCTTCAGTGAGCAGCGATCAGATATCGCCTGCTCATGCGCGCTCCCCTACACACACACACACACACACACACACACATGCTGCTGCCCCAATGCACGCTTGCTATAGCCGACAGGGGTGCCCACTGCATCGCGCGGCGCCTCCCCAAACACACAGGTTTCATATGCCACTGGGTGCCCACCCAGCATGGCTATGTCGATAGCCAATGGGGTGCCCAATCCCTGTCGTCTCCACTGTGTCTCCCCCCTGGTACAGGGTGCCACGCTGGGAGCTCACCCCAGTGTGGCAACAGATTCCATGTACGGCAGGGTGCCCAATACCCGTCGAGCTCCACATCCCCCAGCCATCCTTCTGCCATGCGGGCCCACCCAGCATGGCAAATGTTCAGCGTCATCTTTTAAAACAAAAAAAACCTGTAAAAAAACGGTCACTTGCAGTCTCCCTCCTCCCCACAACCCGCACTCACCCACTGCGCACCCTGCCTCCCCACCCTCCCACCCCATACTTACCTCCGAGTCCGGCGAGACAATCTTGGTGGACCGGTACATGCCTGCACTCTTCAAAGCCGACCACGAGGGAAATGCCGGTAAGCTGTATAGGGGATAGATAGGGTTTTTTCAACTTTGTTGCATATCTCAGGCATTTTTTGGAATTTTTGCACCAAATTTTCAACATGGGGTTTTTGGGACCCCTCCTCATGAATTCTTGCACTGTCATGGCGTTACTCGGGCCGAAGGGTGATTTAGCAGCCACTGCATGAAATTACCTTTCCGGAATGATTAACAAAACAACACTGCCAGTGTTCATAAGGTGGGCTCTCAAAAAGCCTATTTTGAAAATTTGGTGGAAAAATTCCTAAATAGTCCAAAATAATCAGAAAGCGTAATGGTCTGACAGCATAAACACTGTTTTTCTTTTTGTAACATCTGCGTTGGTCCAATAAAAGGTATCACACCACCATTTACTTCTGGATCTACTTCAAAGTAAACAACTTAAATCCTTTATTGGTCAAAGATGTGCTGAATATGAAATACAGAGCATGGGTTCCATTTGTATTCATTTATATAAAAATGAGATGACAGCAGCTTGTTTCCTGGTGTGTCCTGGGGGAAAAAGAGTTAGATGCGTATTTCACAGAAAACTGCACAATCAGTGTATAATGGGTATGTTTTTAACCCTATTTCTTGTGGAACATGAGCTCTGGTTTAGTTTGCTGTATAACAACATGTAAGTCAGTCATAACTATTCTCACTGTTGACTGGTCTATTTCTCTGTTAAATACAGCCATCCCTGTAGACCTGGCATCTGGGAGCACTAGGTTTGACAGACCAGTATAGCATCATTTTTACTCTAGCACCATTTGCTATTTATTTTGTTTTAGTTAACAGCTCAGCCACACTAGGCTGAAGACCTATTTTGAAGTGTGCCATCAAAACAGACAATAAACAGTTCACGCTGGCTGACACAGATTATAATAAAAATACTGCCAGTTTATGTACAGATATGTACAAATATATACATGGCTGAAACTGTTGATTAAAATAATCTTCCAGTTAAAAACCTAAAGCATAGCACTTACTAGGAGATTGTGCAAGTAAGTGTTTTAATTGTTCTAATTGCTTGGATTGTTTTAGTAAGATGTAATTTACCAATCAACAACATGAGGGGACAGTCGTATGATGGAGCAGCAAATATGAGTGAATGCATTTCTGGAACTGCAACAAGAATTAAGAGAGAAAATCCCCTAGCATTGAATATCCATTGTGTAAATCATTCCTTGGACCTGGTGTTGCAAAACTGTGGCAAAACAAGTGATGCCATTGAAGATGTCCTCAACTTTGTCCAGAATTTAAGTGTGTTGATTCGGGGATCACCACAGAGGCTGGCTCTTTATGAAAATATTGCAGTGAATGACAGTGAGGACCCTTACATGGTGATAGAAGGCCAGCACTTACTTTGTCCAACAAGACGGAGAGCAAGAACAAAGAGCATCAAGTCAGTTCTCAAAAAGTATAGAGCACTCTATGAAACCTTAGAGGAGCTGAAACGAGACAAATCTACGGATGTACGAACTAAGGTCAAGGGCCTGTTGTCAGTGATGAAAAAGTTTCTGACCTATTTTGGACTGGTTGTATCATAGAATATATTCAGCGTATCAGAACAAGTGGCTTCACTCTTGCAAACAAAAACACTGACAGCAAAAGAACAATGATGAGTGTAAACTCCCTGAAGAAAAATTTACAAAGCCAGCGCAATGACTTTGACCAGGTCCATGAAGGCATCAAAGAGAAAGCACAACTACTGAAAATTGTGAAAGAACCCAAACTTCCCAGACAGCGCTATGTCCCAGCAAGGCTGCAACATGGTAGTGCACCACATCACCATCCTGAATCTGTTAAGTACTGGTATCGACAGATGTACTATGAAGCCATCGATGCTTGTCTTGTTTAACTAGACTGACGTTTTGATCAAGAAACCTACACTTTGCTGTCATCCATGGAGAATTTGTTGCTTCAAGCAGCCAATGCAAAGGTGTTTTCAGTTCCTCCTCAGATCACACAGTTGTATGGAGATAAGGACTTGGACACTGACATTCTGAATGCACAACTGAACTTGCTCCCAGGACTTGTGCAGCAGGTTTTGCCAGAGGTGAGGGCAGTAACTTCAATCAACACCATTATTGACGCCTTAGTGGGAAAAGACTGCCAGCTGCAGATATTGTATTCAGAAGTAATGAAGCTCATTCAAATTTACCTCCTCATCCCAATGAGTACAGCAACTGGGAAGAGATCCTTTTCAACACAGCGGAGGATAAAGTCTTACTTAAGAAGCACCATGACAGAGAAGAGGTACAATCACCTAATGCTGTTGAACATTCACAAAGAGAGAACAGACAAGTTGGATTGGACACAAATTGTTTGGGAGTTTGTGCAACGAAATGAAAGACGACGTAACTTTTTCGGAAAAATCTGATACTGAAAATCTTTACTTTAGGAGACTATTCATATGGTAGTAAATTGTTGATTGGTTGATGTGGTGGCCACCAGGGCCTGGGAATGACTTGCCTAGCATACCAGCCTGAAGTGGTGATCAGAGCATCCAGAATATTAATTCATGGCTGAAGTATAAATTTGGTGGTAGTGGTAAATTGGTTGATTGGTTGATTTGGTGGCCACCAGGGTCTGGTGAAGGCTTGTACAGGCATACCAGCCTGAAGTGGTGACCAGAGCATTCATGGGATGATTTGGTGGCCACAGGGCCTGGTGAAGGCTTGTATGGGTATACCAACCTGAAGTGGTGATCAGAGCATTCATGGGATGATTTGGTGGCCACCAGGGCCTAGTAATGGCTTATACAGGCATACCAGCCTGAAGTGGTGACCAGAGCATTCATGGGATGATTTGGTGGTCACCAGGGCCTGGTGAAGGCTTGTACAGGCATACCAGCCTGAAGTGGTGACCAGAGCATTCATGGGATGATTTGGTGGCCACCAGGGCCTGGTGAAGGCTTGTACAGGCATACCAGCCTGAAGTGGTGACCAGAGCATTCATGGGATGATTTGGTGGCCACAGGGCCTGGTAATGGTTTGTACAGGCATACCAGTCTGAAGTGGTGACCAGAGCATCCAGAGGATTAATTCATGGCAGAAGTATAGATGTGATGGTAAATTGGTTGATTGGGTGAGTCTGTGGTATGCAGTTGCAACAGTCCAGGAATGAATGAGCAGATGGCTTTCCTCTATTGAATTCTTAGGGAACAGTGGCCCATTTCAAATGTATCCTACTCCTCCATCCAGACTTTGCTGTAAAATCTGTTTACACCCATATTGTTGTACAATAATATTGTTTATTGTCATTGTATACTATGATTCATTAATAAATACACTTTACATTGTACACTGTGATTCATTAATAAATAAGCTGTGTAAACTTAATGGCTCTGTGTCATTATTTCCCCAGCCTGAGGAGTTTACCTTGTCGCTGGTGGTTGGGCTTAACTGCTAACTTCTATCTTGAAGTTAGTGGAACCAAAAACTCCTAACTCATTAGTGTGAAGACTGCATGCTTGGGACTGGTGATACACATTACTATGGCATCTCTCTGTTTCACCTGGTCAACCGCTGTAACAGGTTAAGCAATGTATGGTCCAAACTCAGAACTCTGCCCAGCAGCGGAGACTAAACTCAGGGATTGCCAGAGCCTGTAAGAGGTAAAGTGTCCTGCACTACAGCGTGACTGTTGTGAGGCACTTCCTGCCTGCCCCAACCCACCCCGGGTCAGTGCTTCATTTATTGGGGCTGGCAGGTCACGTGTCACATCACATGCCCTACCCTTCTTTTTACTAAGTGTCCACTTTCCCATTTGCAGCTTATAGACACCAACCATTAGGGGTTGCTGCACTCTTCACTCTCGCTCCTCTTTCAACTCTCTACCCCTTCCTAGCAACTGTTTGAAAACCTACCCACTAGAGATCACTGCAGTTCCCTTTGAATCCTTTCTACCACCTACTTTCCTCTCTCCTCTCATCAGCATTAAACCTGGTACCCTTTTCTCCAAAGGCTATCGACTAACCACTAAGCCAATGAATCAGGCCAACATCTTCTTCTACTTTCAAACTCTTAACCCTTCCTCCCTCCTTTTCTGAATTAAAAAACTTTCTACACTCTGTCCTAAGCTGTGCTCAAACCCAGGACCCTTGCAGTCAGAGTCAGCAGCTCTACCTCTTGACCACATTGCCTACCTATTTTATTCCTACTGTCTATGCCTTTTAGTCTCTTACCCCCAACCTGCCAAAATATAAGTTTACACTTCTCTCTTGCTGCCTTTGCACCTGCATCCTCACTGTCAAAGTCAGCAGTTCCACCACTCAGCTAAGCGCACCTGTCTATTATTTCTGCAGGATTTCAAAACTCTAAAAATGCTCTAACACTGCTAAAGTGTTATCTGATTGTTTCTGCAGACCTTGAACCCAACTCGCTGCTGCTACAGTCACTTGCTGGGCTCCATCCTGCTACCCTGGGCAAGATTTGAACCTAGTGTCTTGTACACCAGCCCTGCCACTATACCAAAGCAGCAACTAGGCTTACAGGTGACCTCTCACTACTATCTCCCCTCTATCATCCTAGTTCCCCATTCTTTCTTCACTTCAGCTCCTCCACCCTTACCAACTATGCATGTGCACCCCCTGCTCACCAGCCTCTCTCTTCTCCTCCTCCTTCTTTTGCCTTCCACCAACCCTATTGTCCCTATTAACCCTCGGCCTCACTACTCCAGTGTTCCTACCTACCCTCCTGTCTTCCCCTCCTCCTTTACCACTACTCCTCCCCCTCCCTCCTCCTCCACATGCCCCATGTCTCCTCTCCACCTCACCCCCATCCAGACACTACCTTCCCCCAGCTCCCTTGTGCTTCTGATCATGCAAGCCTTCTCTGCCTGCTGCCCTACCCACCCCTGTGCTACAAAACCCCTTCCTCATCCCTATCGCTCCCGGCGTAAACTCTCCATCTGCCACCCTCTGACCAGAGCAGTTCTCCTCCTTCTACTCCTGACAGGAACATACATCCCAACCCAGGCCCTGCCCCTAAGCCCACCCACCCAGCCCACTGGTCTTCAAGTAGCCTCCATGAACATATGCAGCCTGCTGAAAAATTTGACACCCTACAGTGTTGGGCCTTGGCTCATCAACCCAGACATCATAGCCCTGGTTGAAACCTGGCTGTCCAAATCCACCCTGACTCATTTGTTTCCCTCCCAGGCTATACCTTATACCGGGAGGGCCGAGTGAAGGCAAATGAGGGAGGCTATGCAATCTACACCAGGGACACAATACTTGGACATGCTCTCCCACCCTGCCCTTGTAAATGGGCCCAGGCTCTTACCCTCAAACTCACCCCAGACCCCTCTAGGAGCCCTCTCTATCTCACCACAACCTCGTTCCCCAAGAACCAGCACCCAGCCCTGGTATCTTTAACTGACTACCTGCCACCCTCCACCATAAGGCGGAACAAATCTAGTTGGGGACCTTAATGTAAATTGGCTCAGCACCTCCTCATCACGATCAGAGACTCATTTCGCCCAAGACCTGACACAACTCGTCACCCAGCCCATGAGAATAAACCCTAAAAGAGGTACCAGCACCCTTCTGGATGTTATTATAACTAACCGACCCCATAAAATCCAAAACATCCAGGTCCTACCATACTCCCTAAGTGACCACTCCCCTATCCTATTTCATTGGGCAGTCCCCAATCCCAAACCCAAAGCCCAGACCACCCTCCGTAGGCGCCTCCACCCTGGTGGGCTGAAAAAACTTAAAGTATTCCTCACCCAGATAAACTGGTCCCCCATTAAGTCGTGCAGCCGACATTGACACTGCCTCGCCTTCTTCCTCACACCTTCAACATGGCCTGTGATCTCTTTGCACCCTTCACCAAAAATCCGGTCAAAAAACAGAATGCACCCTGGGTTAGCCCTGCCCTTCTACAATTACTAAGAAATCGGGATAACCTCTGGCACCTTGCCACTGAAATGGGTCATCTGTGTCGAGTAGACGAGCTTACAATGCAGCCGAATAAGTGCTCTTGGGCCATCCAGAAAGCCAAGGCCGACCATTACCAGGCCACCCTTACCTTCTCCTAGGGCTCGGCCCGAACTTTCTGGATAATATTAAACAACAGCGGAACCGCTCCCTGCCCCATCACAGCTCACTAGAAATGGCACTACCACCACGAGCCTGCCACCATAGCTAACTGGCTCAACACCACTTTCACTGACCTTAGCTCAGTCCTCCCTAGTAATTTCTTTGACCCTCCCCCCAACCAACCTCCCCCTGTCCTCCAGCACCCCAGCTTCCACCTCACGCAAGATTTCCACCCGGGAAGCCAGACCCATCCTAATCAAAGCTTTGAATGGCAACAGTCCCGGCAGTGACTCGCTGGACCCCAGTATCCTCAGGCTGGTGCTGGGCAAGTCCTTGCCCCACTCACCAGCCTAATTAACCAATCACTCTGCCTGGGACAATTTCCACAGCTTGGAAACAGCCATTATCACACCAATTCATAAAAGGCGACAGGTATCGACCAACAACTACGACCAATCTCCATCCTCCCCCATCTCTAAAGCCCTGGAGAAAATGGTGGCCATTCAAATCACTGACTATCTGGCTAAGCATAACATCTTATGCCCAGAGCAACATAGCTTCCATGCTGGTCACAGTACCAACACTGCCTAATTAATTCTCCAACTTACACTCCTCCTTGGATATCAGCTCCTAGTTGGTGCAGTGTTCATCGACCTCTCAAGGCTTCGACACCATCTCCCATCCACTTCTGCTGAATGCTCTCTGCACACTGGTCTCTCGGCTGGCCCCTAGCATGGTGCACAAGCTATCTTGCCGCTCGATCACAGTGTGTAAAATCAATGGCACACTCTCGATACCGTTCCATTCACTCTGGGGTCCCTCAAGGCTCCATCCTGGGCCCCTTCTCTTCTTGCTCTATCTGTACACCCTTCCCAGTGCATGCCCTGGCGAAATTCTACCTTATGCAGATGGCGGCTGTCCTTTTTGCCACCACACGCAATCCCGTCTCCCTCCAGGACACCCTACAGCAGTCTTTCAACAGTGCGAAGCTTGGTTTAAGGAGTGCAGACTAGTCATCAATCTTAAAAGACCAAAGCTATGCTCTTTTCCCACCCCAAAACAAAGCTAGCAACCACCCACTCTATATCCTTCCAAGTACCAATCAGCCACTGGAACAAGTCTGCTCCTACAAATACCTTGGGTTACCTTCGACTCAGCCCTCACATTTCACAACCACATCGATGCCTAACATCCGCCACTAACACACAGCTTGGCATCCTCTTCTGCCATAGAACCAGCCTTCCCCAAATGCTCTCTGCTCGCTGTTACATCATCCGTTTTGTCCCTTGTGACTATGATCTACCAGTCTATGGTGCTGCTGACACCACTGCACTCAAAAATATTCACTAACCCTGAATAAAGCCTGCAGATTGATTACTGGTCCTCAGGCTCACACACACCTGTCAGCTGTATGTGAGGCTAAACTTCTTACCCTGGATGAGCGGCTCCGATATCAAACCTGTCTCCTCACAAAAAACCCTACTCGGGCTCTCCCCTGAATGCTGACATCCATCCACAGAGCCCTCCCACTATTGCAACACGGTCATCCAACAAGACCACTCTAATGGTCCCCAGATCAGAACCAGCCATGGCCAGAGGTCCTTCTGCTATAGAGCCCCAACCTGGTTTAACTCTCTCCCTGCCCCCATCACCAATGCCACCACCATCTCCAAGTTCAAAACCACCCTTCAAAACCACATCGTCAACACTCGTAACTGCTCCTGTCTCTGATAGTAGCCTCCACCTCTACTTCTCATGGCAAAGCCCTCCGGGCGGCTCTCCACCTAGCCATCCCCAGCACCACTTCCCTGTACACCGTGCCTATGTCTAACCTGGCCAGTGCCAGCTGTTTCAGTGTTTACCTATTAGATTGCTCACTTTTGATACCAACTTGTGTAACACCTGTTCTCAATTACATGTACCCTGTAACCTAAATGTATTTGTCTGACCACAGTGTGACGTGGTGCCTCTGTTGAACGCCTATTGTTTTGCAAACCTATGCTATGTAACCAAAAACACTATGTATGTCTTTATGTGACGAAGTACCTTTGGAAACGAGCCTCTGGCTCAAAGATTGTAAACTGATTTTACAAATAAATAAAAATAAATAAATAAAACGTCATGTGAAGCTATTGGATGGAATGGGTCGACAGCTGCTTTCTTAATATAGCTGCACACTTGAGCCAACTTAGACTGGGTAGTCTATTTCTGTTGGCACATTCGTATGTCTGTAGTTGCCTAAATATTCCTATATGGGACTGCATTCTTAACGTTATGATCATCATGTGTGTACATGATTTATTGTAATTTTGTATGGCAAAAACTAGTGTAGAAAAAGTGCCCTTTTCACTCTCATAAGTGCCCCTCTGAGCCTCCGCCCCCTCAGTTTTCTATCTTCTGGCACCTATGACCCTCACCTACTCCCAACCGATTTTTCTAGGAACAGAAACATCTGATATGTGTCTTGCTTCTGTGCTTCTGAAATATCCTCTTCAGTCAGCAAAAAATGCTGAAAGCAAATGTCGACAGGAATGTAGTGTAGATTGGCAATCCCAATGTCACAATCATGGGGTAGACTGACAAGTGGCAAATTATAATAATACTGTATGCTGCTCAAATTATAGGACACGTTTTGCATTCCTGAGATATGTTTAAATGACAGGAAGCTGATGCTAACCATCCCAAGGATGGCAGACAAGGGTGAGGTGGTGCTGGTTGGAGACCTCAATATTCCAGACCTGGACTGGAGCCTCCAGCAGCAACATCAACCAAGAGTAGATTTATCCTGGACTCCCTTCAAGATGCCTTCCCCAAACAACTGGTCTTGGAACCAACTCGGCAAAAAACAATACTGGACCTTGTGCTCACAAAGGGACAGTGTGATGGGGATAACAGTGGGAGAGCACCTGGGGAACAATGACCAACAGTCACTGTGGTTTGACATCACAGAAGGAGCAGAACCACACTGCACAAAACAGGCATTCTGGATTTTGGGAAGACTTTGGAAAAATGGGAGATGCTGAATGAGGCATTAATGGGAATGGGGTGGGAATCAGGGTTGAGGAACAGTGGGCAATATTTAAAACAGGATTACAAGAGCAACAGAGTTATGCATTAAGCAGATTAGCAAGGAGAAAAGGAAGAAGAGGCCATTATGGTTTTCCAAGGCGTTAACGAAGAAAGTGAAAGCCAAAATGACTGCATTCAGGCAATACAAAAAGACGCAGGCAGAAGGGGATAAGGAAAAATACCAGGAGGAGCAAAGGGAGGCAGAGAGGTCAGTAAGGGAAGCCAAAGCTCAGACAGAAGAGTGCATTGCAAAATCAGTGGGTAGAGGGGACAAAACCTTTTACACGTACGTAAGTGAAAAAAGTAAGGCAAAGGGAGGGATAGTGAGACTGAAGGGGGAGGATTGGGGCTGCAAGGAGGATGACAACAGTAAAGCTCACTTATAACATGGGCACATAGGTTTCTATAAGTTGATTGGTTAACAGTCATCAGGTGACCATTCATTAATTTATGTTAAATGAATAGTATGTGTTTCTAGAGAACAGTCTGCAGCGTATGAAGTCAGACAGCCACACTTGATATTTCACAGGATTCTCATTCCACAGCAGCAGCCATTTATTCATCTTGCTAAGCGATGATCCCACAGTTTCTGCTGTAAGCACATTGTGCAGTGAAAATGTTGTAGTGGTATCAGAGAAACACAACCCAGTGCCTTTTTGTGGGGAAGTGCATAATCTCCCTCCCACCCACCTGGTGGACACAGTACTATTAGGCGTTATGTGAAAAGTACAAGTGAAGCTGTGACAGTAAGTATGTCCTTCCTGGGCAAATGTACAGGAAGTTAAAATGCCAGAATGTCCGGTGTGTTGCACTGATGTACATACCTCACAGAGACAAAAGTGCGTACACAGTATTGAGTGCTCCTCCTGATCTCAACCCCATCGGTTACAGTGGCAGATCCTTCCCCCATGCACTGCTACTCTCAGTAGTTGTGTCATATGCTCTGCGCAGTTGCCAGTAACAGGATACCTCCAAACCACTGTAAGAATAGGTTCTGTTACTGCTTCTATTCCATTCAGTAATCCTACGAGGTACCGCAGCATCAGAGAGAGAGAGAGAGAGAGAGAGACACACACACACAGCGAGTGAGTGATTGAACCAACAATTCTTTGTCTGTGTCTGTGTCTGTGTCTCAATTGTAACAGCCCTCCTAATACTCCCGCTCACCTGGGCTGCCCCAGTGGTCTCAGGGACTCAGCAGTACCTCCCTGAGGAGCCAGGCCTGAGTCCTTACTGGTAGTTTCTGTGGTGCCTTGGTGCCTCCACCTGGGGCTCCTGTGTTGCCTCCTGTGGGTAGAACAGGTTGCAAGTTTCCCAGTATAAGTAAGGTTGCCCTTTAATGACTGCCCATGAGGACCCCAGATCACAATCCCTCCCACAGTGGTTTACACACACAGCAGATGAAACAGATGAACAATAACTAACCAGTTTATTACCACACGCTAATACAAAGGAGGTGGGGGCTATTTCTCTCAAACCTCTAGGTTACAAAACATTCCCTTATCCCCACTCCCCCCTTCCCCTGGGTGCACACAGACCAGTCACCATTGGTGGGTACCTCATGGTCCCTTAGTCTGCAGGCCTGCTGTATACCATTGGAGCCCTTACACAATTGCACAAGTTCCAAGAAAGATGATAAAACTGGTGTAGAGGCGGTTCCCTCCTGACCCTCCTGACAGAGAAACAAGGTCTCCCTGAGTTGCAGCTCAGGGTGCCCAGTGCCAAGAGGGCAATCACCCTCATGATCCACAACACGTTGTTTCACATGAGTAGGTGGCATAGTTCTTCACCTGCCCGGCCTTTCAAGTTTTGCCTGCAGGTCTTTCTATATGGCTTTCACCAGGAAGGCCTGTTCATCCTTCTTTCCATGGTTCCACTGATTTTTGCAATGGGGGGGCACAGCAGTTCGACTCCCCGGTGCCTTTTTAACACTAACCCCACTTCCCCAGCTTCTCCTCTGGCAGGAAACTCTGCCCCTGATGCAGCAGCCTTCCAAACGCCCCAGGCTGGAGGTTGTGGTACCCTCAGGCCAAACAATCTGCCCCAGTACCTTCGAGCAACCAACCTGAGGGGCCCTCCTGCACTGCCCAAGTGGCTGTCTGGCTCCTTCCTGTTCCTGCTGCCTGAAAGGGGAGAGGGAGGTGGAGAGGATGCAGCCAAGAGCTTTGCCAGGCAAACAACCAAAATAGCCCTCCAGGTTCCTTTGGGGGACCTGGGATTCCCTTCATCCTGCTCCTTCTCCTCTCTCTCCTCTCTCAGTCTCCCTTTATTCCACTCTATTTTGTGCCAGTGCCAGCCTTTTAAACCCTCAGCCCCTCTTCCCTTATTGGCCACTGTATCCCAGGTAACTACCAGCTGCTCTTAGTGTCCTGGCAGCACGGGGGTTGCCATCTTGTACTGCCTCCTGGTTGGAATTTTGGGGCCCCAGGTTGGAGCCAGGCGAGCCAGCATCGGGACTCTGTGAGGGGTCTCCAGGTGTGAGTACCACCCAGAACAGCAAGGAGAAGGGACAGAGGCCCCTCCCACCTTCGTAAGCTGGGCTGGGGCTTACACCATAATTTGTTTTCTCTGTGTCTGATGTGCAGTACTGTGGCCATTGACCCATTCACCCTGTCAGCTGAGGTGTCGAACTCGCTGTCTGCACAGTGACAGTGCCTAGTTCACCAGAATCAGACCACAGAGTAAAATACTCATGAAACAATGCATGAAAGTCAAAAGTAAGTAGGCGCAAGCAGTACAGAACTCCTTAAAACAGTACCTATAAATTGTACTATATACAAATACAGGCACAGTGTGGCACAGTGAGGGAGAGACATACAGACAGAGCAGAAATGCATGTGTGTAAAATCAGACTGTAGTGTTAAATAAAACTATACCAATATGCAGTGTGAACAAAGAATAACAATATACAAATCTACAACCCTGTGTCTTTTCACGTAACAATAGAGAGCTGCACTGCTCCTTGATTTTCTTATATGTGCTATTTACCACAAAGTTGTCTGTGTTGAACTATTTTACTGTGGCACAACACAGAAAACATTAGTTCCATGGCCAGAGATAGTGTAGGAACACTAAGTAGTTCACACATGTTTTCTGTGTTATAAGAAACATTTTTGACTGTATGTCTCCAAATGTGGTCCATGTTATAAGCGCAATAACCCACTCCAGCATGTGCAGTTATTGGGGATTAATCATACCCTAGGTGCTGTGAGGAACCTAGCCTGTGGCCTTATGCCTCCAATGCATCTGGGGTGTTGATTAATCCCCAATAATCCACACCCTGTCATGGGTTGTGCTTACATATGAACAGGTATTTCTCTCAGTCTTTATGGAGGAAGATGAGGGTAATGGGCCTGAAGGGAGTACAAGGGGTGGGAATGGCACAGAAATGGACACAAGTCCCTTTACATGAGAAAGTGTCCTGAAGGAACTGGAAGGATTAAGAATTGATAAAGCAATGGGGCCAGATGGGTGCTCCCAGGGTCCTAAAAAATTAAGAGAGGTGGTGGGTGAACCTCTGGCAATCCTGTTTAGCCAGCCACTGGAAACAGGGGAGGTACCCAAAGACTGGAGGGTAGCAGATGTATTTCCCTTATACAAAAGCAGGAACAAAGAGGAAGCAGAGAACTACAGACCAGTCAGCCTCACCTCAGTAGTGAGGAAGATCATGGAAGCATTACTGAAGGAGAGATTGGTGGAACATCTGATTGGCAATGGACTACAGGACCCACAGCAGCGTGGTTTCACCAGAGGGAGGACATGGCACACCAACCTCGTTGAATTTTCTAACTGGGTGACAAGGGAGGTGGATCAGGGGAGGGCAGTGGATGTGGCCTATCTGGACTTCAGCAAGGCCTTTGACACCGTGCCACACAGAAGGCTATTAAATAAACTAGGGAATATGGGAGTGGACAGGACAGTAGTGTGGTGGGTAGGTAACTGGCTGGGTGGCAGGACACAGAGTGGTAGTAAATGGCTGTCACTCCACAGAGGAAGAGTGACCAGTGGGGTACCACAGGGATCAGTGATGGGACCGGTCCTATTCAACATCTTCATCAGTGAGATTGTGAAGGACTTAGAAGGCAGAATTTCCTGTTAGCTGATGACACAAAGCTCTGCAACAGAG
Source organism: Neoceratodus forsteri (assembly GCA_016271365.2). Taxonomy (NCBI): domain Eukaryota; kingdom Metazoa; phylum Chordata; order Ceratodontiformes; family Ceratodontidae; genus Neoceratodus; species Neoceratodus forsteri. The sequence goes on from CM028136.1 coordinate 761,515,665, forward strand.
TGGACATACCAGGGGTGTAGACAGAATGAGGGAGGGACATTCAGAAACCTGAAGAATTGTCAGGTGTTTGGCAATTGAAATTTAGTGCAAGAAGTGCAGGATAATGCATATCAGGCACAAAAACCCTGGAACAACATATAATTTGGGGGTGAAGATACAGCATGCACCAAGCAGGAAAGAGATCTTGGGGTTATCATCTCTGATGACCTCAAGGCAGGAAACAGTGTGACAAGGCAGCAGGTAAAGCAAATAGGATGCTGGGATGCACAGGCAGTGGCATCACTGGCAGGAAAAGGGAGATCATAATTCACTATACAAGACACTAGTGAGGCCCCACCTTGAGTACAGTGTACAGTTCTGGAGACCTTACCCATAATGACATAGGCAGGGTGAGAGCGGTTCAGAGAAGGGCAACAAGATGGTACATGGATTGCATCACAAGTCCTATGAGGACAGGTTGAAGGACTTGAATATGTACTCCCTGGAGGAGAGAGGAGAGAGGGATATGATAGACATACAAGTATCTTACAGGGAGGAACAGAGTGCAGGAATACACTATTTTTCAGTCAAATACTGTAGATGTTCCAGGACTAGAGGGCATGGGATGAAGTTGGAAGGTGAGCAATTCAGAGGATTTGTGAGGAAGTATTTCTTCACAAAACGAGTGGTGGACAAGTGGAACACCCTGCCAGAGGAAGTAGTGGGGGCTAAACAATCACAGGATTTAAGAATGCATGGGATATACATAAAGGAATTCTAGAGAACAGGGGTAAGGAGCAACAGACTTCTAGAAAAACATAAAGTGAACTTACAAGCTCAAATGGGCAGACTGGGTGGGCCATAGGCCTTATCTGCCAACAGTGTCTATGTATCTATGTAACAGCAGAGAGCATTTAAAATCAACAAGACTTAGCAACACAACACAGGTTTGATATGTCCTCTGGAACAGTAACATTCTGTATATCCTTCTCCAGCTACACAGTAAGGGCCCACTATATCATAGGAAGCAGCTGGAGGTGAGTGCGATTTCATGGTGCAGTCAAATGCCATATCGGTTCCACCACCAAAGGTTTCTGTTCCCTTTCTGTGAGGAATCAAGAAACATAGACAATGGTGGCAGAAAAGACAAATGATCCATGCAGTCAAATCTGATCAAATGGCAGCTACAAACCCTGCTGCAATAGATAAAGTTTTTGTAACATGGGAAGAAAGGGTTGTGTCAGATTGTTTCAAGAGCATCAGATGACCAACCATACATTAATTCTCAACTAATCCACAATTACCTGAGATTAATGTATGGCTGAAGTCCTGAGCAATTGTCTTCCCCTCTCACAATGTCCTCCACCTTGGTAACAAAAAGTAGCAATAGCAGGAGTAGCCACTATATATGTATACAAGGCATGCCGATGTGGTGAACATCGTTTGGTTTCTGGAACAAAAGCACATACAAGGTCAAGGAATCTGTGGTTTGGCTGTGCAAAGTCCATCTTTTAACAGTTTGTAAACTATAAGATAGCATCCTGTTGGATAGTTATGAGACATAGACTAGAATTACCTGTGGTTTATTTTAATCTAGCTGGTTTCTGTTGCAGAGCCGCTGGACAGAGATGACTTATGCTCTTCTCGACACACACACTGGTACTTGTGATTCCAGCAGTATGGAACAGCTCAAATGTACTAATATCTCCCTTCGTTTTATTTTTCTCCTACCCCTGAGGCCCTGTAATTACAAACCTCTCCATATCCTCCCCAGGACCAGTCCTGGCTATCCTGAAAGAGCTGCGGATCACTCATATGAATATCTGCAGCCTTCAACTGAAGATCCATGAAGTACAAGCGTGGCTTGCCCTCTATTAACCAGATGTCCTAGCGGTCTCAGAGACCTGGCTGAAACCCCACATCCTCGAGCAAGAGGTAGCTGCCACAGGGTACATCCACTACAGAAGCGACAGGATAACTAGAAGAGGAGAGGGTGCTCATCTATGTGAAGGACACCTAATCTCCTCCCATATCAGCACACAGTACAGCACGTGCTCTGAGAATGAATAGATCTTAATACAGATCACCCTAGGTAGTGCTAAGCACCTTACCATTGGGTGCATATACAGCCCCTCTAAGAATGCACTCCAATCCCTAGAGACACTCACTAAAGCCCTAGCCAATGATGTCTCATCTGAACTCCCCTTACTGGGGGACTTTAACCTAAACTGGGCCCAGGAGTCAAAGTCGACTATCAATGGCCTATTACAAGAAGCAAATCTTGCTCTGATTATCACCGAATCCACCAGAATGAATCATAGAATGGGAAGGCACTCCACTCTCGACTGGGCTCTGGTGTCAAACCCAAAGAATATTCAGTCAGCAGGCACTATTGCCGATGCCCTGAGTGACCACTCACCAATCTTCTGTGTCTGGAAGAACAGGGCAGATAGGATCCTACCCAGAATCCTCACAACAAGAGACTATTCTAAATTCTCACCCGAGCAATACAATACCTTCCTCAGTAACACTGACTGGAGTCTGCTTCGATGCCTTCCTACCCTGGGCAGGGCGCGTTGCCTTCTTCAGAAATCTCTCATGAGGGCCGCTGACCTCTTTGCTCCATTGAAGACCCATCAAGTTAAAGGCAGTTGCTACAAGTGGATCACTCCTCCACTAAAGGCCCTGTTGATCTGCCATGACAAAGCCTGGAAAAAGTTCAAGGCTTCCTCACTCCCAGCTGACCTAGTGACATACAAAGCTCTTAGAAACCAAAGTAAGCATGCCGTTGAGCTTGCAAAAAGGGCATACGTCAATCACCTCCAGAAAACAAACCTAAGCAATCTGAGGTTATTCTGGTCTCACATCAACGAGCTGATAAAAGGAAAAAGCAAGGCTGCCCCAGGCCCCATTGAGGCCAATGGGCAGATACTGAATGGTGGGACCCTTATTGCTGCAGCCGTCAATCGTCACTTCACATACCTAGACTTTTACAAGGCTGGGCTCCCTGTGACTAACAATGAGTCCAACACACTGGAACTCCCTAACCTTGACCACCCATCCTTTCATCTGACGTTAGTAAAGGTAAAAGAAGTCCCCACCCTCCTAAAGTCCCTGAAAACCAGAGAATCAGGAGGGCCTGATGGAATCAAGCCAGACTGCTCAAGGACGGTGCCCCAGCCCTTGCAAGGCCCCTCACCTGGCTCATAAACCAGTACCTTCTAGAAGGACTGTCCCAAACAGTGAAAACATGATCACGTGGTTCACATTCACAGGGACGGACCTCACGGAACCCATTGGCAACTTCTGAGCCCCATCTCCTGCTCTGTACCCTTGCATAAATCCAGGAAAAACTGGTGTATGGTCAACTCCAAGAATACTTAGAGGCTCACCAGCTTCTTTCCCTGGCCCAGCAGCTTCAGAGCCAAACATGGGACAGACACCGCCCTAACAAAGTTCTCTGTGGATGTGCTTGGGTAACATAGCATGAGGGTCCAACACAGGAGGCGGTTTCATCAACCTCTCAAGGCCTTCAACAGTGGAGCCACAGACTTCTACTTCACAAGTTGTGTAACATCGGCCTGGACCCACATGCTCTCAAGTGGTTTGAAAGCTATCTAACCGGTCGTTCTCAGAGAGTCAAGTGGAAGGACAAGATCTCTGATCCACTGTCCCTAAAGGAGGGGGACTGCAAGGGTCCATACTTGGTCCACTCCTCTTCTCCCTGTTTGTAAATGATTTGCATGACCATTGTGGGAGCAGTGCTGTTAATCAGGATGCTGATGACGCTGTGATCTACAGATCTTCTGACAACCTGTGGGACCTCAGCCCATCCCTCCAAGAGGACCAGCTCACAATGGAGGACTGATTAATTAAGAACCAAATGGTCCTTAATATGGCCAAAACCAAAGCTATGTTGTTCGGACCTAGATCCCTTGGCCGAAACAGAACATAACACGTGTAACTCACTTCCAGGGTGGGTAACAGTCGAGAAGTAGTGGCCTCCATAAAATACCCAGGCCTTACTTTGGATCAAGGTTTCACTCTAAAACAACATGTTGACAAAGTCACCAAAGTCATTCATGGTAAACTTGGCACCCTTTACCACCTCAAAGATCAGCTGATCCCAGAAGCTAGGACTGCTATTGCCTTGTCTATCCTCCTCACAACACTCATCTACGCCGCCCTGATACTTCAGAGAATAGCCAAGCTCGAGTTCAATAAGTTACAGGTCTTGTACAGCAAGGTGGTCCGCTTCGCCACACAGACCCACTCTAAGAGCCACCACTGTGACTCTCAAGCACTTATCAGCTGGCCTTCATTTGAAGCCCATCTCAGGTACCCAGTGCTCTGCCTAGCACACAAGCTAATTAGCCCAGCCCTTCCCCCAAGCCTCTCAGTGCTCATAACTGCCAAGCAAAGCCCTCGCAACCTACGGATCTCAGGCCAAACTCTTCTCAAAGTTCCCAGGATAAGGACCAAGGTAGGGAGCAAGTCCTTTTCCTATACTGCCCCTTCCCTGTGGAACAACGTTCCTGTGGAGGTGTGGGATGCTCCATCAACCGCGAGTTTCTGAACAAGACTCAAGGCATTCATGCTTACCACAAGCCAATTCCAATGCTATGTTACCTGACACTTCCCCTCATCCCTCCCACCCGAGCACATACCTCATCCTACCTAAAGCCAGGAGCCCTAATCCTTTTCTGACTGGGATCTCCTCTTAACATATGCTCTTTATGGGTAATCTCAACCCTGGTGTTGCTCTGGCTTTCCTCCATTGTTTATAATTGTTAATCACTGTAACCTGTTATGTAATATGTCATTGCTACAAGATAACCTGCATGTTATGACCTACTTCTGTTCTACTCATTTATATCCTATTTGTCCTGTAACTCCTGGGTCGCCCTGAAAAAGGGACCTCCGAGGCCCAGTGGGCCAACCTGGTCATCAAAATTCAATAAATAAATAAATAAACTACTATACTACACAACTGACTAAATGTGAGAGGTAGTAATCCAGAAACTCTTTCTGCTGCAAAATTATTGTATTATTAGTCTCCATTTTTTCTGTATGGTCCCCTTCCCCTACTAAATGCTGTTTGGAATTTTCAGATCCCATTGGGACAGAATTCTGTGGAATTTCTGAAAATTCCAACATATACTATAATTCTGTCAGAAAGAATTGGTAGAATTTCACCAGCAGAATATGGATTATCATGTGAACTGCAGAATAATAGAAGAGCATTGTTCTATGTGGAAACAACTACGAAGTTTCACAGCCATCTCCTCTGTTGGCCTGCCAAGGGAATTGCAGGAACAACTAACAAACCTCAACTCTCTTGTGCACTTAAATATATGCATTTCCCGTAGTGCACTGGCCAAATCCCAAACAGCAAAAATAGCAGAAAAACCGAGATGACTCTACAGTTCACAAAAGTAAGTCGGCCAAAATCAGCACACATTCTAAAATGTTGATCACATCTGCATGTAATCTGTAATTCAATGACTGCTCACCACAATTTTCAAAAAAAATCAGATTGTTCAGCATGTAATTTCTCCAGTCAGGTGCAACCCCTTTCTCTTCCCAGGGTAGGAACCTTAAAGAGACTACTAAGCCCATACCAGGTAGTTCAGTGCCTTACCTCAGAAATGCTTTTTATCTGTAGTTGCCCCAATAATATGGAATTGTATTTTAGTAATATCACTCGTAAAATCCTCCTCACTGAAGCACAGGGACTTCCCAGTTCTAAGTTCCACCCTCGTGCCTCCCTATGCTCAGCAAACTTTCTGATGTGATCACAGGAGAGTGTGGATCGCTACACTATAATCGATGGGGACACCTTTATGATCATTTTTATATTATAATGGCCATTTGGCAATGAAGTGTGGGCACTGGTCAACTAGCAAGGTCCTCGTTGGTCTGCAGTGCCTCGTTTCATTGCCAAACAGCCATCATGATATTAAAACATGATGATAAAGGTGTCCCCATAGATTATAATGTAGCACATCCCTGCACTCCCTGTGATCATGTCAGAAAGTTTGCTGAGCACAGGCGGTCCGGGATGAGTCTTAGAACAGGAATTCTTGCCCCAGTGAGGAGGATTTATGATGATATTACTAAAATACAATTCCACATTTTGGGACAACTATAGATAAAAAGCATTTGGGAGGCAAGGCACCAACTCGTGGTGCAAAGCTAAATATATTTAGCCTGGTGAGTCTCTTTAATATTCTCCCGGAACATTTGTAATTTTGCACTTTAAAATTACTTTTATGCAAATGTAAAAGGAAACAGAAACATATAAAAGAGCATAGCACTTTCTCTTCCCCATGTTACAGGTGAATTAATCCACTTCAGAGCATGGCTCTTCTTGGGAATTAATCCAGGGCTGGTTAATTGGAACCACTCAGCCGCTCCAACACCCCCACCCAGCTGTAGATTAATTCCCAAGTAGATCCACACTCTGCCGTCAGTTAATCCTTACTTGTAACTGGAAATGCATGGATAGCTGACCCGGTATCTGGATCCAGCCGGATAGCTGTCAGTTTTGTTATATCCGGCCTGGCCAGATATCTTTCTGAAAAACTGGGTCGAATAGTATCCTTTGGTGATGTGAATTTGTGCTCCACATCTGTTTTTTTTATTTGCAGTATTCTTGGTCCTTAGATGCTATGCACACAGACAGCACTGTGTGATGTTCTAGTGATGTGGAAGCACACAGACTTTAAAGCAGGTGTGTTAAATTAATAGAATAATTGACTACTGCTTTGAGTCACAGGCTGCCAGTCATGTTAATTCCACATCACTGTGGGGAAGCTGCTGCCTAAGTTCTCCTGCCCTCGAGCTACAGTCCGCATTTATTTTGCCTTTGTCTTCTGCAAGCTGACAGTCAGGAGTGGCACCGTAACTCTCGGTGGTGGGATGAAAGCAGCAGCTGAAAGAGTCAGGAATACCAGTGTTAGAGACAGTTACTGAATGAGAATGCTGCTGCCTGAAATGCTATTGTGAGACAATGCTGCATCCTGCTGGTGGCAAATTAATTAAACTGAATGCTCTGCAAACTATAGCATTGCTCAGTCAGACTGCTCTTTAAAATGATCAATGTGCAAAATACTGGCTATTCTTAATGAATGAATGTTGCATTTTAAATATATGGGCTGAGGTTCACAGGCACTGGCTGTTTTAAGAGGAAACATTATTGAAAAGCTAAAAAAAAAATTGTTAAAGTGCCCAAAGTGCTCAAAGTTGAAATGTATCTTCATATGGCTGCTGCAGGTGATAGAGTTGCATTTTCATAATTAATGCTGTTGTGAGTACAACTGGTAAAGTGCTTAAAGTGCTCAATGTGGACAGTTCATTTTAAAATGCTGCATGCTGCCATCAAAATTATATTTTCGGAATGAATGCTGATAAATCAAGTACTCATAAAGGACCCACTGTGACACTGCTGTTTAAAGTGACATGTTTTCTGTGGTGTAGCTGGGGATGTCATCACAGATTTTAAGAATACACAATTTATTTATTGAATAAACTGATTACCAACAAAATAATTATGCTTGCAGTGTTTTTTTCTAACTATCAATCTGGCAATATCTGATCCGATCCGGTTATCAGAAAAAATATCAAATCTGATATCAGGTAGAAATTTGCTATCCGTGCATCCCTACTTATAACAAGGGGAAGAAAGGGTTGTATCAGATTGGTTCAAGAGCATCAGGTGACCATACATTAATTCTCAAGTAGTCTATGGTTGCCTGAGAATTAATGTATAGCTGAGTCCATAGCAATTGCTTCCTCCTCTCACAATGTCCTCCACCTTAGTAACAAAAGTATCAATAGCAGGTGTGGCCACCATATATGTATACAAGGCATGCTGATGTGCTGAATATCATTTGGTTTGTGGAACAAAAGCCATAGCATGGCAGTGGGCTATTACTAGGTCAAGGAACCTGTAGTTTGGATGAGCAAAATTCCATCTTTTTGGTTTCTTTTGCAGTTAGTCTTTTTATTGGGAGATTTCAGACTTATTACAGAACTTTAACCATTAAACCAAATAGCTGACACAGTGGTTTACAGCATTGCCACTTAATACACTGAGCCAGAGCTCCAGGACTACATTACAGGTCGGGCACGTCTACAAGTAATACAACTAATTATTCAAACATCTTCTAAAGGATGACTATAAACCTGGTTAACCATACTAAGAAATATTAAGAGACAACATAAAGGAAATTTACATACTCACTGTACAAATAGGTGAAAGCAGGAGTAGTTGAGCTTCTTCACATAAGGTGAGAAACCGGTAGTTGGGGGACCAGAAATTGATCATCTGGAAATGGAGCACTCATGATAGCTATATAGAGAGGAGCAATAACAGTGTTTAATAAACAATCAAAAAATTCCATCTTTTAACAGTCTGTAAACTATTAGGTGGCATCCTGTTGGATAGTTATGAGATGTAGGCTATAATTACTAGGGCTGTGCGAATACCTTTTTTTGAATATTCAGCCGAATATTCATTATTCATGATTCGTTATTCGGATGTCTGTGTGGGGGGATTTAAAAAAAAAGCACCCCCTTCTGGCAAGCATTAAATAAATATTTTTATCCCTGTGTCTAGTGGTCCCACCCACCCCACCCCTGACTGATCGCAGGTCCAAAATAAAGAATCCCTCCACCCCTGCCCAGACTCTCAGCATTATCCCCAAGCCCTGTCCCAAATGTATAAAAATAAAAAAAAATCCTGCTTTCCCTGGTGTCTACAGGAACCCTGACCCTGCCAGAAAGTGCCTCCCACCCCTCTCCCCCAACTCAGGACCCCAAGTGGGCCACTGGCACAGCCCTCAACTCACCACCATGGCCGGCAACCTGACTGAGTTTCCAATGAATGAGCATGTGCTTATACAAGCATGCATTCATTCACTGAAAACTTAGTTGGGCTGCTGGCCATGGAAAGTGATGGAGGGCTGTGCCAGCCGGTCATGGTGTGGGGGAGGGAAGTGGAGGCATTCTAATAGGATGGGGGGTGGAGGCCCACTAGACACCAGGAAAATTAGAGATTTTTTGTTTACCTACATTGGGGACAGGAAGAACCTGCTGAGGTTCTAGGAGAGGGGTGATTCTTCATTTTGGTCTGGGGATTGGCTGGGCAGGTGAGACCACTAGACACCAGGGCTAAAATATTTATTTAATGTTGGCCAGGAGGTGGGAATGACTTGTTTCCCTTGTGGGCGGCTGAATACCGAATAGAATAGTGGACTATTCGGTATCGGTTCTGAATATTCAGATAGCCTACTATTCATGGTATTTGGAAAGTAACATTCGGTATTTGCACAGCCCTAATAATTACCCATGGTTTATTTTAGTCTAACTGGTTTCTGTTGCAGAGCAGCTGAACAAAGATGGATTATGTTCTTAGTTAGAGGAGGAGGAGGAGAAGGAGGGCGACTCACTGGTACCTGTGATTCCAGCAGCACGGAACAGTTCAAATGTACTACTATCTCCCTTCTTTTTATTTTTTTTCCTACCCCTGAGGGCAACTACTATACTACACAACTGACTAAATGTGAGAGGTAGTGATCCAGAAACTCTTTCGGCTGCAAGAATTGTTATATTATTATTCTCCTTTTTTTCTGTGTGGTTAACCCTGTCCCCTACCTAGTGCTGTTTGGAATTTTCAGATTCCATTGGGACAGAATTCTGTGGAATTTCTGACACTTCCAACTTATTCCTTGGAAATTTGTCAGAAAAGAATTGCCAGAATTCCACTAGCAGAATACGAATTATGTGAATTACAGAATAATAGTATATAGTAGAGCATTGCTCTATGTAGAAACAACTACCAAAGTTTCACAGCCATCTGTTGACCTGCCAAGTGGTGCAAAAACAATTGTCAGACCTCAGATCTTCTGTGCACTTAAATATATGCATTTCCCACAATGCACAGCAGCCAAATCCCAAACAGCAAAATAACAGAAAAATGGAGATAATTCCACAGTTCAGAAAAGTAAGTCAGCCAAAATGAGCACATATTCAGAAATGTTGATCACATCTGCATGTGAACCATAATTCAATGACTATTCACCACAATATTTAAAAAGGAAATCAGGCTGTTCAGCTTGTAGTGCCTCCAATCAGCCCAAAACTCTTTTTTCCCCAGGGTAGGAACATTAACATAGTCCTGGAATCTCTGTAGTTTTGCATTTTAAATTTATTGCTACACAAATGTGACATAGGGAAGAGAAATATTAAGAGAGCACTGAACCCTTTTTCTTCCCAATGTTACAAGTAAATTAAACCATGCCAGAGTGCAAGTGTACTTAGGAATTGATCCATGGCTGGTTGGTTGGAACCACTCGGCCTGTGGCCTCACAACCATGAATGAATTCCCAAGCAGACCCATACTCTGTTGTGGGTTAATCGTTACTAACTCCATGGGCCATGGAATACTGACAACAGCTGGAACCAAACCTGAGAGGAACCAGCATGGAACAACACTGGATTGCACTTCATCCACTAGTGGGTACAGTCTCAAACTTCATGGGGATCAAAGGACATTAGGATTAGGGGTATTGCTATCACAGGACTTACAGCTGAGGGTGGAATAGTCTGCTCAGCAATGGTCAAAGCTTGGACTATAACTGGATTCAAAACACATTTAGAGGGTTATTAAGGAGAAGAATGACAGGAGACTAGGAAGAAAAGATTAATTCAGAGTAGTACATCTAATACATGGTAGGGCATCAATGCACACTTGATGGATCTATAGTCTTATCCCTCTGTGCTTCTATTTGTCCATATGTTACTCATTGCTTCCAGGTTTAATAGAATTAAGTGGAGGTTTGTTGTGTCACCTATAGCTGGTCCAGAATGCTGCAGCCTGATTGATTGCTGGGGCATCTCTATCAGCTTCACATCTCACAGTGCATCAGCTTCATGATAAGCATGTTAGCTTTAAAGGCCCAGCACTGTTTGGGCCCTGGCTCCTTAAAATCCTAATCATTTGAGTTAGCATATAGTAAAGTTTTATAATTGTCTGTTTTGATAGATCTGATAGTATTATCATTTTTATTATTTTAATTATCTTTGACTTGTGTCACTGTGTGTAAGGTTCCCTTAGCCTTTGGGATTGGTTCCAAACAAATACAATTGCCTTATTTATTTATTTATTTGCTTTTGGTAACCGGGTAAACACACTAGACAGCTAGTGCCTATTTTCAGGTGCGACCGGAGAATTACAAGGTATCCATGAGACAAATACATAGTCCAACATTACAAACCAGAGCAAAATGCTCCAACAGTGGGTAAAAACTGTGTAAGGTACATACAGGCTCAGAGAAGCATCATGGGGGGTGTAAAACAACAAGACATGACCAGGGAATTTAAAGCAATAGTACATAGCATAGGAATTAGAATAACTGCACCAACAGTGGGTAACACAGCTTAGGTACATACAGGCTCAAGAGGCATCGTGGGGAGGTATAAGACAACAAGACATACCCTAGGCATCGAGAGAAACAGTACATAGCATAGCCATTAGAATAAATGCATCACAAAAATAGAGGGGCAGTAAGTGCCTAGCTGGGGTACTGTTGAGGGTAGGAGGGCTGTGGGACTGGGCATTAAGTGGCACGCAGGCAAGTCACAGCAGCTTTTAGGAAGTTCCAGAGGGAAGTTTTGAAGGTGGGATGGGAGGGAGGCACGAATGCCTTGCCATGCCTTTTCTCTATAGTGCTGTCTTCTGAGACTGCACTTAGCCCATAGAAGACAGGGCCAGCAAACAAAAGATCAGAGCTTATGAAAATTCCAACATGCAATGCAAGCTATTGTATCTCATACTGCTGTAACCCTCTTCTAATATCAGTTGCACTGGATTCTGTGATTTGTAGTTATAGGAAATGTCAGCTTGTAGGTCAACAGAAACAGTCTGATATAATCGATTGCATTGCAGTAAACAGTACTTGAAATAAATGTTTTTGCACAGAAAGTACAAATTGGCAACAATCCCACACCTGGGCATTGGACTCTTAGTGCTAACTGTTCACCTTTAATTATGGGGGCAGAAACAGCAGACAGTGCATGAACTGTAACTTCGTCACACAGCCTTGTGACTCACATGCATGACTTTTGCCATTCCCAGACATGTCCTCCAGACCTGCATTCGTGCGACCATGCAAACATGTTAGTGTTTCACTAAGGACTGCTTCTAATATTGCTCTTGCCTCACAAACTAAAAACTCAGAACCCACTGGTCCCATTTCTTTTTTTTTGGTGCAAATCCAGTCAGCGATGCACAAAACATTCTGATATGCTGCTCAATTGTCTTGTAATTTCGGTTTCTACTTATTGCTGTCACAGCGCTCTGATAACTCTAAAGAGATTTTGCTTGAAACTGGATTAAGAGTTTAAAGAAGCCTTGTGATATATCTGTTTGTTGGAGTCTTAGAAAAATAGAAACATAGACTTTGATGGCAGATAAGGACCACTTGGCCCAACCAATCTGCCCATTTCCCTACCTATTAGATAAGCTGCAGATCCTAGTTAACCAGCAGTCTACTTCCTCCTACTCCCCCTAGAATTGTTTTCTGTCTGTCACATGCATTCTTGAATTCCCCCACTGTTTTGACCCCACAACCTTCTCAGGAAGAATGTTCCATGTATCCACCACCCTCTCTGTGAAAAAATACTTTCTCACATTGCCCCAACCTCCCCCATCTTCAAATTGTGCCCCCTTGTTCTTGCACATTTCTTTTTCTGAAAGATGCTATCCTCTTGGACTTTGTTGATTCCCTTGAGGTATTTAAAAGTTTCTATCATGTCCCCTCTCTCTCCCTCCTTTCCTCGAGGGTATACATACTAAGCTCCTTTGGTCTCTCTTCATATGGCTTTTGGTGCAGACCCTGCACCATTTTAGTTGCCCTCCTTTGGACTGCCTCCATTCTGTCTATGTCCTTGTGGAGATGGGGTCTCAGAACTAGTAGAAGCAAGTAGTATTTCACATGGGGTCTTATCAACTGTCTGTACAGAGGGATGAAAACTTCCTGTTTTCTACTGGTGATGCCTTTCCTATGCATCCCAGTATCCCCAGCCCTCCTTACTGCCTTCTCACATTGCTTGCCTACCTTTAGGTTATCTGATATGACTACCCTGGGTTCCTTTCCATTTTGTTGTTGTTAATACCTCCCTCAACATGGTGTGCTCTTCCCCGGGGTTTTATTTCCCAGGTGCATTACATTGCACTTCTTTGCATTGAATCTAAGCTGCCATACTTTTGATCATTCCTCCAATCTTGCCAAGTCCCTTCTCATCCTTTCAATCCCCACTGTGAATCAACCCTGCTGCAGATCTTTGTGTCATCTACAAAGAGGCATACTTTTCTTTCCAGTCCCTCTGCAATGTCACCTATAAATATATTAAATTGGACCAGTCCCAGTACTGAATGCTGCAGTACCCCACTAGTAACCCCCCACCCTTTCTTTGCAGTGGACTCCATTTACTATTACCCTCTGCATCCTGCTGTCAGGCCAGTGTTTTACCCAGGCTACAACCCTAGGACCCACTCCCAGGTTGGCTAGCTTGTTTATTAATCTTTTGTGTGGGACTGTGTCAAATACCTTGCTAAAGTCTTGGAAGGATATGTCCACAGCCCTCCCTGGTCTACAGCTTTGGTCACCCAGTCAAAGAAATTGATTATATTGATCTGACATGACCTTTTGGCTGTGAATCATGCTGTCTTGGGTCCTGTGCTCCACTGGCCTCTAAATACTCAACACATCTTTCCTTCAGAAGTGATTCCCTATCAATGAAGTCAAACTAACAGGTCTGTAGTTTCCTGCCTCTGACTTGCTCCCACTTTTGTGAAGGGGAGTCACACCTGCCCTCTTCCAGTCCTCGGGTACCACACCATCCTCCCATGATTTGTTAAAAAGGGTAGTCAGTGGTGTCACTAGTTCTCCCCTTAGTTCTTTTAGAATTCTGGGGTGAATCCCATCAGGCCCCATTGCTTTGTCCACCTTCAGTTTTAGGAGCTCTTTCAGGACCCTTTCTTCTGTGAATGGATTGGTATCGACCCCCCTATCCAGAGTGCTTCTACCGTTTGGCTTAGGTACCTTCCCTTTCTCTTCTTTTATGAATACTAAGCGGAAGTATTTATTCAGTATCCCTGCTTTTTCACTGTCCCCCTCTGACCACCCCCTTCCCTTTATTAAGCCTCACTATCTCTCTCTTGGTCTTTCTTCACTCTCTAATGTACCTATAAAAGGTTTTAATCCCCTTCTTGACTGAGTTGGCTATCTTTTCCTCAGTTTGGGCCTTTGCTGCTCTGACTGCCTTCCCCACTTCCTTCTGCTTTAACTGGTACAGTTCTCTGTCCTGCTACTTCTGTGTTTCCTTATACTTCCTGAATGCTACCTTTTTCTCCCTAACCTTCCCTGCCACCTCTTTTGAAAACCATAATGTCTTTTCCTTCATTTTGTTTTGTTGATTTGCTTCACACAAAGGCTCGTTGCCTCTGTGATAGCATTTTGATTTTCCCCATTGTCCTCCACCCCTCCTTCTTGCCTATTTGCTAGTGCTTTTCTGAGGCACTCTCCCATTTTCCCAAAGTCAGCCCTACTACAGCCCAATACCCTTGCTTTGTGTAAAGCTTGACTCTATAGCTGTGTTTATCATGAACCATGCTGTGTGGTGGTCAGTTGTTCCCAGATGGCAACCCACTTCTAATCAAGATCTCTCTCTGTCCCTGTTTGAGAGTACCAGATCTAAGATTGGGTGGGTCTGAGTGGGTTCCAATACTAGCTGTCTGAGGCATGCATCCTCTAGGGCATTGAGAATGACCCTGCTCTTGGATGTGGCTGCAGCAAAGTAGCTCCAGTTAACATCTGGCATATTCAGGTCCCCTATCAACAGTATCTCCCCTTTTTCTGCCATTCTAAGGATGTCTTCTATCATTTCCATGTCCATTGCCTCCCACTGAAATGGGGGTCTGTATACATCCCCTGTGAGGATTGTGGTGCCATTTCCTGTCTCAAGGGTGACCCACAGTGCCTCCTCTCCTTTCTGTTTACCCTGTAGTTCCATTGCTTTGATCCCTTTCCTTACATTGAGAACTCTCCTCCTCCTCTTTTACCCTCCCTGTCCCTCCTGTAGATTTCTGTAGAAATGGCTGGCACACTAATCCTCAGCTTTTTCAGTTCTGTGTAATGTTGACAAAATAAGTGCCTGCCTATTAATTTAGTCCTGGCTTGCTGGGGATTGATTTGGAACCACGTGACACAAACAGTGGCATTCTTTGTCATTGCTAACATTATACTAAACATTACACTATTGCAACAGAATCCATAAGTGGACTGGGGAGAACATTAAACATTGTGAATGACAAACATCTCCAGGTTTGTAACTCTATAATCAGGGGAAAAACCAGAGCTAATAATTCACAAGAGCTGGTGAAATTAGAACATTCTGGTTTATGCAAATTTCAAGAAATGGGTACAGTTTTCATGTAACTGGTTACTGCAGAAAAATTGCTATTAAAGTGTGTAGTTTCACATTCCTAAAATGTGCAGTTTTTGAAATTGTGTCTTTTGGGAGGAATGCCCACATGTTTATCTTGTGCACACAAAATCAAAACAAAGAAACATAGGAACATAGGTGGTCCCTATCATACCCAGGACCTATTGTCTCTGTGTGAGTCCCCTATTGTTCTCCATGTTTCTGCCTACCTCATCTCATTCAGTAACTACTGAACCCTTAGCTCTGTCTCAGCTGCCCCCAACACCCCTACCAGCAGACCATTTCGTGGCTCAAACACAATTTCTGTAAAATAATACTTCCCCACATCCTTTTAAATCTTTCCTACACTACCATCCACTTGCGACCCCATGCTTCACTGTTTTCGGTGAAGAGCTCTTCACAGTCTGCAGCAGCAAAAGGAAGTGTAACTGTAACGAGTCATAAAGGACATCTGAATCAGAGTATATATGTTACAGTGTATATTCTTCGTGAATAGATGTTGGTCAAGAAGATTCCCCAGCAGTGTGATCAGGAATAGCAAACGCACTGGCTCAGACTCCAGGAAACAATTCACTATCAAACAGAGAGCATATCACGGTGCTGTGAAGGTGCAAACAGAACATGGCTAACTCCACGAAATCACAAAGAAAAAAAAGCAATGAAGGAGCGTGCACTCCAATAGGCAAAAGTACTTAACTAATGCAGATATGCTTCAAAATAAAGGAACAAACTAGAATGCAAGTGTGAAAAAAATAAAAATTGCAGCTCACCCACCAGGAGGACCTCACTAACAGCAGCTCTGTGCCTCACTAGCACTAAACAGAGCCCACAAACTGTAATGAGTTCCTCTGTTAAAGAAGTTAAAGAGAGTGTGGTAGAATGGGGTTAATTCTGTCAATAGAGAATCTTTTATAGCAAATAATATGTGAAGTACATGCACTAACATAAAATGTACAATACTTTCCAGTGATTGTGAATTGTCACAGGTGTGCTGGCTGAGAGTTACTGGATTTCATCCGTTTCCTCCAGTGAACATAATAAACCAGTATAGTGCACATCATAATGTCCTGTGGACACTTGGTTAAGTAGTGTAGGGAACAAACATTGTCAGGCAGCAGTGGCAAAGTTGCCATAAATCCAATCAATGCTAGCACTGCAAGGTAGGCTGTATAGCTCAGGTGATTTATGCTTTTCAACATACTGCCTCAGAACATAGAAACAGAGACCTAGCGGCAGAAAAAGACCAGAGATTAATCCAGTCTGTCCATGTTCCCTATAATACTAGGGACAAGGCTTAAAAATCAGGGATGAAATACCAAAATCAGGGACACATCATAAAAATTACTGATATCCACTCAGGAAGCTGGTGTAATAAGGCGTAATGTTAAATGTACTTTGTGAAGAAGAAGAAGGAAGAGGAAGGAGGAGGGAGAAGTCTGGAAATGTAATCTTTGGCATTATTGTGTGTTTACAAACCACACTGTTCAGTCACTGAAACAAAATTAGGGAAGGACGGATGAAAATTTTGAGGTTAAATCATGGGCGTCCCTAAATCAGGAACAGTTACTTCAGTGGTATAATAACTCATCTTTCACACGCTTACCTTTGTTACACAGAAAAGCATGCAAAGCTCCGAGAGAAAAACTGCACCCTGCTAGTTGGTTTTACACTCTGTCCCCAGCAGTGTGGTGGTATCACAAGTAGATTACATCAAGTTGTAACATGGCTAAAATAATAAAGAGAAATCAAGTAAGATGATTGGCAGAACAGCATCAGGTGGTAGAAGAGCAACATGGCATTTATGCGATAATGCCGATGTTGCTGTAGAACGTTCCTGCCAATAATGCCTTGTTGAGCTCGGGAATGCTCTCAGAAAGGGATCGCTGTGATGTGCTGACTGGGAGCAGGGTGACCAATAGGTGGCGCAAGTACGAGAGAGCAGAAAAGAGAAGTGATAGACACAGGAGAGATAGCGGACGGAGGACTGCGTTGCAGCATGCTGGAAGGGGCAAGCAGGTGACAGAGTAGTAAAAGAAGGGGTAATTGTGTGTGTGACCGATACACTGAGTACGGATGGGAGAAGTGGCAGCAGGGAAGAACAGCGCATCACAAAGGACAAGGTCGTCAGGGTGTAGCAGAGAGGAGAGCACAAAGTCATCTAAATATCAGATGGGTGCTGTCTAGTGTGTACAGTGCTAAATGGCTGGAGGAGTGAGGGCAAGAGTGGCTCTGACCTCAAGGGTGACATAATATTCCAATGTATGGATGCGGGACTGAGTGAGAGAACTATAGGTTAGGCAGAAAGACAGAAGATGTACTGGTAGTGGTTGAAAGCACCACCTGTAGGTCGGAAGAAAGAGTCAGAGTTGCTTGAAAAGCCAGTGTTCCTGTTAGTGGGCTAATAGGGAAGGTCTCGAGAAATGACAGAGGAGGAGAGATGTAGGTGAGGGAAATTATGCATTGGACCGGCAGGGCCGGGCGAAGTCGACAGTTATAGAGTGGAATAACAGTGGAAAAATCATGCCACTTGTGATTAGAGGTTTCTCCAATAAACTATTAAATGCTGAATTGTTTGTGGTACCTAAAACAAAAACCGAGCATTGAGGCATGGCATAGTAAAAATGTTGCCTCACCACTGCACCTGATGTGCATTCTGAACCTGTTACAAAGTAGCAGTTTCTTTACCAGAGCTGCAGGGTAAGACTGCTTTTACACTTGGCTCAGGCTGTCTGGTTGTGGGAGAGGGACACTGATAGGAAAGGGGACAAGAGCTGGGGCGTACAGTGTGATTGTGATCTATTTGATTAGAGCACCAGATTTGGAACCTGGAGATCAAAGGTTCAGATCCCACTATGGACACTGACTGGGATGTGATCCTGGGTAGAACTAAAGTAGGAGCCCACTGGAAGTGGAATGTTGTATTAAAGCTGAGGTAGTCTGAGTAAATAAGTTGGAATGGAAATATCTGGTGGTGGCAGTGGCATGTCTAGTGTGGAGTGTGTGAATGGACCTCTGTGGGACTGGATACCTTGATGAGGTACAGAGGCTTGTCACAATGCAATATTGTAACCAAAAGCCAGTCTGTTAGTCTGACATGTGGTGGTGGTGGCATGTCTAGTGTAGAGTGTGTTTGTGTGTGTGTGTGTGTGTGTGTGTGTGTGTGTGTGTGAATGGACCTCAGTGGGACTGGCTATCGTGATGAGGTACAGAGGCTTGTCGCAACGCAATATTGTTACCAAAAGCCAGTCTGTTAGTCTGACACCTGTTGGTGGTGGTAGCATGTCTAGTATGGAGTATGTTTGTATCTCTGTGTTGGTGGTGGGGTGGTGGTATGCTGGCATACAACACAGAAAATGACGCTAGCGTCTGAGAGGGCATGGACTGTGGGGAAGGGGTAGCTCACCTTAACAGCAGTGGGTGGGTAGCAGTGGGGTCCAGTTGGTGTGCACCTCAGAAATTCCTGGCTACACCTGCTGCAGAATGGAATTAATTGTTGCGTGCACATTATAACATGATTGCCCTTGCTCCGTCCTAGCTCCTTGCCTTTGAATCTGCAATGCTGTGCACACTTCCCCACCCACCCGCCACTAAAACTTAAACAAAAGAAACTGACACCTGCTTGTTATTAAATGCCTCGGCCAGCAGAGATGGGTTGCAAAGTGGTAAATTGGTAGAACTTAACATTGACTTCTTAGTTTTTTTTAGTTCTATTCATTCAGGGCAGGCAGCTCGGCAGCAGCTTTAACACCTCTGTCTAGTCTTGTCCACTCCTCTTTGTTTTTGTGCCTCGCAGTCAGGAGGGATGACAGTCGACAAATACCCCTCACTTAGCACACCATTTAGTCATCCCAGTAGTAAGCTATCAGACAGCCCTAGCTCATGTGCTGCCAGCCAGATAACTGCACAGCTCAGCATTCCCCTAATAACAGTGTCAGTTTAACTACTTTATTCACTGGCGCCTCTCAACAATTTACACATTTAATTAAGTAAGGCACCTCAGGCTTCAGCTTTTTTTTTTTAAATGTCCCACTGCGCAGTCGCACTCGCAGAACTAAGTTCCTCGAGCCACCCCCCCCCCGAATGAGAGAGTGAAGGGCACTAACCAGGGGGTATAAGAGTATCAGACACATACACAGTCATCCCCAAATCCCATCTCGCTGACTACTTCTTCTCGTTGACTTGAGTTACTAGTAAGTTGAGTGTTGTGGACTCGGAACTTGGGACTTCACTTACTTGCTGACTGACTTGCTGCAGGCTCCGGCTCCGCTTCGGCTTCAGACAAGTAAGTTTAAGTTAAAGTAAAGTTAACTACTGTTTTCCTTTTTCTTCAATTCAAGCGACTCGACTCCTGGCTGCTGGCGCTGCTGAGTGCTGACTAATTAGTAAGTTCATTGCCCCCCAATGTACTCCGTACTACTGTGACTGTCTGATGATTTATTAATTACATACATTTTATTGTGGTCGCGACAGCGGTGTTTGTTATTGTCTTCATAATGATGGCATTGGAAGCAAAATGCCAGCAAGTAAACAAACCTGTAGTCTCCTAGCACAGTATATATAGAACCGTCATTGCTGTGAATGGTTAATTAAAGTCAATTTGTGGGAATCTCGGTACCTTTAGTCCGAAATGCATATAGTGGTGTTGTCTTATCTAAAGCGTACAGTACCGATAGCCTGCCTAAACAGATTGTGTGAATATGGCTGTTTCAGTAAGAACTCTGATGTGCGAGTCAGTTACTTTTTCTACATTTGGAGAAATATCCTGATAGTTTAGTTACAGCAGAACTCTACATTTTCTAAGCTACTGGTCTCTGTAAATGTGTGTTGAAAGGTATAGCAAATTTCAAGGGCTGGGAGGCTGTTTAGTTGATGTGTTTTGAAAGGGTAGATTACATACGTATATTCTTGGATGTTTAACAATGTCAAGTTTGCTTTTTGGTGCAGATGTTTGTGAATAGATGGTTGATTGAGGAATTATCAACAGCTGTCTTCTTGCAGCCTTTTTTGTACTGACCACAGCTAATCGCATCATTATTCCATAGTTGAGTAAGAGTGCATAATATGGATACATTGTCATATAAATTAAGAATGTAAAGGAATATAATATAACATGCCCCTGCTCTCTCCTAGCTTACTCCATATATCATCTGATTGTGCACAATTTATTTAGGAAGCATTCTGCATGAATAAAAAGTTAAGGCAGTGACCTTGCAAACATTATAAACGATGATGGCCAACCTACGAGCACTGCTTTTACTCTGGTCACTTTCTGTAAACACTGCTTTCTGGAAATGTGAAACAAATCTAATACTTACATTCGTCTGCATCGGAATTTATTTAAATGTGGATTTGGAGTGACCAAGTCTCCTGTTTATATACAAAACCTTACTAGTTTTTTTTTTTCTCCATTAGAAAAACAAGTTTGATTTGTTCAGCTTTAAGTGGTGGCTCCTGCTTTTGGCTAGTGCAATTGTGTTTTTTTTGGGGGTGGTCCGAATAAAACAATTAACATTTTATTTTATTTTTCATGAATACACAATTGTAGTCACCGTATTATATTGTGATATGGACGTGCTATAATACAGGAGGTGGAATGCCCCTCCCTGAAATAATGAGTTAATATTTCTGAGATATACCAACCGCACCTTCCTGTCAATGACTTGGTTGGATTCAATCTATATGCAAATAAATGTGTGTGTGTGTGTGTGTGTGTGTGTATGTAATATAACTACCACAGTTTCATGTTTAAAAAGTCAGACATCAGCATCACATTGTCAATAATTTGGGCCTACCACCACCACCCCTCAAGTGCCCCCTCAAACCAGCAGTTCACTGAAACAAAGTGCAGTGTCAGAAATAGGCATGGATGCACATACACTATATAGAACAGTGGTTTGCAACTCTATGCACAGCCAGTGTGTTGTGTCACCTCAGGGATCCGATTCCCATGGACCCTCAAGCATCACTCTCAAGGTCACAGGATAGCAGAACCCTCAGTGCCACAAGACACTGGTTGTGCATAATCTCCATCCACTGTCCCATGTATAGTGACAGACTGAATTACTTATTGTACCAGGGTGTGCAATGTGTTATTTTTAGTAGGAGAAAAACTGCAGTAAATAAACTTACACTTTTCTGCTTTCCAATGAATGTAATGGGTTTGTGAACTTGGGGAATAGGAATCAGATCAGTGGGGAAAAAGCTATGCAGGCCCTTCATGAAGCTAGCAGCAGACTTGGGCGAGGGCTGTAATAACCTCAGTTGCCTTCTGCTGGAATGCCTATGCCAATGCCACTATCATGTGTGTTTATAGAGAGTGGCATGGTCTACTAAAAGCAGCAGTCATAGTGTGTGAACAAAGAAGAATTAAAAAAAATTGATAAATACATAATTGTGCCCTGTCCAGCAGTTGTCATAACACTTTACAGTGCAGGAAGGAGGAGGAGTAAGAGATCCCAAGAGGTTAAAACAGGATGAAGACCTGGGAAAAATAAGCAAGTTAGTGAAAGGAGACTAAAGACATAAGAATGGTTTATTCATTTATATGTTTGCTTCGCATGTGCAAGAAACATAGTGCCATCATCGGATTTTGGAGGTGTGTCAGCCCTCTTCCAATTCAGTCAGTGTGTTTGCAGGCATGGCCGCAGTTCTCCAATGCCTGCTGGAGCTGTCTATGACAGCTCCAAAATACAGTGGCATCCAGTTGAAAGGGAGAGCTAGGCTTCAGTGAGCAGCGATCAGATATCGCCTGCTCATGCGCGCTCCCCCTACACACACACACACACACACACACACACATATGCTGCAGCCCCCTCAACGCACGTACTGTATAGCCGACGGGGGTACCCAATCTCTCATCGGCTATGCTGCGCCCCGAAACACAGTTTCATTTGCTCGCTGGTTGCCCACCCCAGCATGGCTATGTCGTATAGCCAATGGGGTGCCCAATCCTATCGTCTCACTGTGTCTCCCCTGAGTACAGGGTGCCACGCTGGGCTCACCCCAGTGTGGCAACAGGTCTCCATGTACGGCAGGGTGCCCAATACCCGTGAGCTCCACATCCCCCAGCCATCCTTCTGCCATGCTGGGGCCACCCAGCATGGCAAATGTTCAGCGTCATCTTTTAAAACAAAAAAACCTGTAAAGAAAAAAGCGGTCCCTTGCAGTCTCCCTGCCCCACAACCCGCACTCACCCACTGCACCTGCCTCCCCACCCTCCCACCCCATTTTACCTCCGAGTCCGGCGAGATGATCTTGGTGGACCGGGAACACGTCTGCACTCTTCAAAGCCGACCACGAAGTGAGGAAATGCCGATAAGCTGTATATGGGGATAGATAGGGTTTTTTCAACTTTGTTGCATATCTCAGGCATTTTTTGGAATTTTTGCACCAAATTTTCAACATGGGGTTTTTGGGACCCCTCCTCATGAATTCTTGCACTGTCATGGTGTTACTCGGGCTCGAAGGGTGATTTAGCAGCCACTGCATGAAATTACCTTTCCGGAATGATTAACAAAACAACACTGCCAGTGTTCATAAGGTGGGCTCTCAAAAAGCCTATTTTAATTGGTGAACAATCTAAATAATCAAAATAATCAGAAAGCGTAATGGTCTGACAGCATAAACACTGTTTTTCTTTTTGTAACATCTGCGTTGGTCCAATAAAAGGTATCACACCACCATTTACTTCTGGATCTACTTCAAAGTAAACAACTTAAATCCTTTATTGGTCAAAGATGTGCTGAATATGAAATACAGAGCATGGGTTCCATTTGTATTCATTTATATAAAAATGAGATGACAGCAGCTTGTTTCCTGGTGTGTCCTGGGGGAAAAAGAGTTAGATGCGTATTTCACAGAAAACTGCACAATCAGTGTATAATGGGTATGTTTTTAACCCTATTTCTTGTGGAACATGAGCTCTGGTTTAGTTTGCTGTATAACAACATGTAAGTCAGTCATAACTATTCTCACTGTTGACTGGTCTATTTCTCTGTTAAATACAGCCATCCCTGTAGACCTGGCATCTGGGAGCACTAGGTTTGACAGACCAGTATAGCATCATTTTTACTCTAGCACCATTTGCTATTTATTTTGTTTTAGTTAACAGCTCAGCCACACTAGGCTGAAGACCTATTTTAAAGTGTGCCATCAAAACAGACAATAAACAGTTCACGCTGG
This sequence comes from Neoceratodus forsteri, assembly GCA_016271365.2. NCBI lineage: Eukaryota > Metazoa > Chordata > Ceratodontiformes > Ceratodontidae > Neoceratodus > Neoceratodus forsteri. The sequence goes on from CM028136.1 coordinate 761,539,335, forward strand.
CTGACACAGATTATAACAAAAATACTGCCAGTTTATGTACAGATATGTACAAATATATATATGGCTGAAACTGTTGATTAAAATAATCTTCCAGTTAAAAACCTAAAGCATAGCACTTACTAGGAGATTGTGCAAGTAAGTGTTTTAATTGTTCTAATTGCTTGGATTGTTTTAGTAAGATGTAATTTACCAATCAACAACATGAGGGGACAGTCGTATGATGGAGCAGCAAATATGAGTGAATGCATTTCTGGAACTGCAACAAGAATTAAGAGAGAAAATCCCCTAGCATTGAATATCCATTGTGTAAATCATTCCTTGGACCTGGTGTTGCAAAACTGTGGCAAAACAAGTGATGCCATTGAAGATGTCCTCAACTTTGTCCAGAATTTAAGTGTGTTGATTCGGGGATCACCACAGAGGCTGGCTCTTTATGAAAATATTGCAGTGAATGACAGTGAGGACCCTTACATGGTGATAGAAGGCCAGCACTTACTTTGTCCAACAAGGCGGAGAGCAAGAACAAAGAGCATCAAGTCAGTTCTCAAAAGTATAGAGCACTCTATGAAACCTTAGAGGAGCTGAAGCGAGACAAATCACGGATGTACGAACTAAGGTCAAGGGCCTGTTGTCAGTGATGAAAAAGTTTCTGACCTATTTTGGACTGGTTGTATCATAGAATATATTCAGCGTATCAGAACAAGTGGCTTCACTCTTGCAAACAAAAACACTGACAGCAAAAAGAACAATGATGAGTGTAAACTCCCTGAAGAAAAATTTACAAAGCCAGCGCAATGACTTTGACCAGGTCCATGAAGGCATCAAAGAGAAAGCACAACTACTGAAAATTGTGAAAGAACCCAAACTTCCCAGACAGCGCTATGTCCCAGCAAGGCTGCAACATGGTAGTGCACCACATCACCATCCTGAATCTGTTAAGTACTGGTATCGACAGATGTACTATGAAGCCATCGATGCTTGTCTTGTTTAACTAGACCGACGTTTTGATCAAGAAACCTACACTTTGCTGTCATCCATGGAGAATTTGTTGCTTCAAGCAGCCAATGCAAAGGTGTTTTCAGTTCCTCCTCAGATCACACAGTTGTATGGAGATAAGGACTTGGACACTGACATTCTGAATGCACAACTGAACTTGCTCCCAGGACTTGTGCAGCAGGTTTGCCAGAGGTGAGGCAGTAACTTCAATCAACACCATTATTGGCGCCTTAGTGGGAAAAAGACTGCCAGCTGCAGATATTGTATTCAGAAGTAATGAAGCTCATTCAAATTTACCTCCTCATCCCAATGAGTACAGCAACTGGGAAGAGATCCTTTTCAACACAGCGGAGGATAAGTCTTACTTAAGCACCATGACAGAGAGAGTACAATCACCTAATGCTATTGAACATTCACAAAGAGAGAACAGACAAGTTGGATTGGACACAAATTGTTTGGGAGTTTGTGCATGAAATGAAAAGGCGTAACTTTTCGGAAAAATCTGATACTGAAAATCTTTACTTTAGGAGACTATTCATATGGTAGTAAATTGTTGATTGGTTGATGTGGTGGCCACCAGGGCCTGGGAATGACTTGCCTAGCATACCAGCCTGAAGTGGTGATCAGAGCATCCAGAATATTAATTCATGGCTGAAGTATAAATTTGGTGGTAGTGGTAAATTGGTTGATTGGTTGATTTGGTGGCCACCAGGGTCTGGTGAAGGCTTGTACAGGCATACCAGCCTGAAGTGGTGACCAGAGCATTCATGGGATGATTTGGTGGCCACCAGGGCCTGGTGAAGGCTTGTATAGGCATACCAACCTGAAGTGGTGATCAGAGCATTCATGGGATGATTTGGTGGCCACCAGGGCCTAGTAATGGCTTATACAGGCATACCAGCCTGAAGTGGTGACCAGAGCATTCATGGGATGATTTGGTGGTCACCAGGGCCTGGTGAAGGCTTGTACAGGCATACCAGCCTGAAGTGGTGACCAGAGCATTCATGGGATGATTTGGTGGCCACCAGGGCCTGGTGAAGGCTTGTACAGGCATACCAGCCTGAAGTGGTGACCAGAGCATTCATGGGATGATTTGGTGGCCACCAGGGCCTGGTAATGGTTTGTACAGGCATACCAGTCTGAAGTGGTGACCAGAGCATCCAGAGGATTAATTCATGGCAGAAGTATAGATGTGATGGTAAATTGGTTGATTGGGTGAGTCTGTGGTATGCAGTTGCAACAGTCCAGGAATGAATGAGCAGATGGCTTTCCTCTATTGAATTCTTAGGGAACAGTGGCCCATTTCCAAATGTATCCTACTCCTCCATCCAGACTTTGCTGTAAAATCTGTTTTACACCCATATTGTTGTACAATAATATTGTTTATTGTCATTGTATACTATGATTCATTAATAAATACACTTTACATTGTACACTGTGATTCATTAATAAATAAGCTGTGTAAACTAATGGCTCTGTGTCATTATTTCCCCAGCCTGAGAGTTTACCTTGTCGCTGGTGGTTGAGGCTTAACTGCTAACTTCTATCTTGAGAGTTAGTGGAACAAAAACTCTAACTCATTAGTGTGAAGACTGCATGCTTGGGACTGGTGATACACATTACTATGGCATCTCTCTGTTTCACCTGGTCAACCGCTGTAACAGGTTAAGCAATGTATGGTCCAAACTCAGAACTCTGCCAGCAGCGGAGACTGAACTCAGGGATTGCCAGAGCCTGTAAGAGGTAAAGTGTCCTGCACTACAGCGTGACTGTTGTGAGGCACTTCCTGCCTGCCAACCCACCCCGGGTCAGTGCTTCATTTATTGGGGCTGGCAGGTCACGTGTCATCATGCCTCCCTTCTTTTACTAAGTGTCCACTTTCCCATTTGCAGCTTATAGACACCAACCATAGGGGTTGCTGCACTCTTCTCTCACTTCTCTTTCAACTCTCTACCCCTTCCTAGCAACTGTTTGAAAACCTACCCACTAGAGATCACTGCAGTTCCCTTTGAATCCTTTCTACCACCTACTTTCCTCTCTCCTCTCATCAGCATTAAACCTGGTACCCTTTTCTCCAAAGGCTATCGACTAACCACTAAGCCAATGAATCAGGCCAACATCTTCTTCTACTTTCAAACTCTTAACCCTTCCTCCCTCCTTTTCTGAATTAAAAAAACTTTCTACACTCTGTCCCTAAGCTGTGCTCAAACCCAGGACCCTTGCAGTCAGAGTCAGCAGCTCTACCTCTTGACCACATTGCCTACCTATTTTATTCCTACTGTCTATGCCTTTTAGTCTCTTACCCCCCCAACCTGCCAAAATATAAGTTTACCACTTCTCTCTTGCTGCCTTTGCACCCTGCATCCTCACTGTCAAAGTCAGCAGTTCCACCACTCAGCTAGCGCACCTGTCTATTATTTCTGCAGGATTTCAAAACTCTAAAAATGCTCTAACACTGCTAAAGTGTTATCTGATTGTTTCTGCAGACCTTGAACCCAACTCGCTGCTGCTACAGTCACTTGCTGGGCTCCATCCTGCTACCCTGGGCAAGATTTGAACCTAGTGTCTTGTACACCAGCCCTGCCACTATACCAAAGCAGCAACTAGGCTTACAGGTGACCTCTCACTACTATCTCCCCTCTATCATCCTAGTTCCCCATTCTTTCTTCACTTCAGCTCCTCCACCCTTACCAACTATGCATGTGCACCCCCTGCTCACCAGCCTCTCTCTTCTCCTCCTCCTTCTTTTGCCTTCCACCAACCCTATTGTCCCTATTAACCCTCGGCCTCACTACTCCAGTGTTCCTACCTACCCTCCTGTCTTCCCCTCCTCCTTTACCACTACTCCTCCCCCTCCCTCCTCCTCCACATGCCCCATATGCTCCTCTCCACCTCACCCCCCATCCAGACATTACCTTCCCCCAGCTCCCTTGTGCTTCTGATCATGCAAGCCTTCTCTGCCTGTGCCCTACCCACCCCTGTGCTACAAAACCCCTTCCTCATCCCTATCGCTCCCGGCGTAAACTCTCCATCTGCCACCCTCTGACCAGAGCAGTTCTCCTCCTTCTACTCCTGACAGGAACATACATCCCAACCCAGGCCCTGCCCCTAAGCCCACCGCCCACTGGTCTTCAAGTAGCCTCCATGAACATATGCAGCCTGCTGAAAAAATTTGACACCCTACAGTGTTGGGCCTTGGCTCATCAACCAGACATCATAGCCCTGGTTGAAACCTGGCTGTCCAAATCCACCCCTGACTCATTTGTTTCCCTCCCAGGCTATACCTTATACCGGGAGGACCGAGTAGGCAAACGAGGGGGAGGCTGTGCAATCTACACCAGGGACACAATACTTGGACATGCTCTCCCAACCCCTGCCCTTGTAAATGGGGCCCAGGCTCTTACCCTCAAACTCACCCCAGACCCCTCTAGGAGCCCTCTCTATCTCACCACAGCCTACGTTCCCCCAAAGAACCAGCACCCAGCCCTGGTATCTTTAACTGACTACCTGGCCACCCTCCACCATAAGGCGGAACAAATCCTAGTTGGGGACCTTAATGTAAATTAGCTCAGCACCTCCTCATCATGATCAGAGACTCATTGCCGCCCAAGACCTGACACAACTTCGTCACCCAGCCCACGAGAATAAACCCTAAAGAGGTACCAGCACCCTTCTGGATGTTATTATAACTAACCGACCCCATAAAATCCAAAACATCCAGGTCCTACCATACTCCCTAAGTGACCACTCCCCTATCCTATTTCATTGGGCAGTCCCAAATCCCAAACCCAAAGCCCAGACCACCCTCCGCAGGCGCCTCCACCCTGGTGGGCTGAAAAAACTTAAAGTATTCCTCACCCAGATAAACTGGTCCCCCATTCGTCGTGCAACCGACATTGACACTGCCCTCGCCTTCTTCACTCACACCTTCAACATGGCCTGTGATCTCTTTGCACCCTTCACCAAAATCCGGTCCAAAAAGCAGAATGCACCCTGGGTTAGCCCTGCCCTTCTACAATTACTAAGAAATCGGGATAACCTCTGGCACCTTGCCACTGAAATGGGTCATCTGTCTGATAGGCAGGCTTACAATGCAGCCCGGAATAAGTGCTCTTGGGCCATCCAGAAAGCCAAGGCCGACCATTACCAGGCCACCCTTACCTTCTCCTGGGCTCAGCCCGAACTTTCTGGATAATATTAAACAACGCGGAAACCCGCTCCCTGCCCATCACAGCTCACTAGAAATGGCACTACCACCACCGAGCCTGCCACCATAGCTAACTGGCTCAACACCACTTTCACTGACCTTAGCTCAGTCCTCCCTAGTAATTTCTTTGACCCTCCCCCCAGCCAACCTCCCCCTGTCCTCCAGCACCCCAGCTTCCACCTGCGCAAGATTTCCACCCGGGAAGCCAGACCCATCCTAATCAAAGCTTTGAATGGCAACAGTCCCGGCAGTGACTCGCTGGACCCCAGTATCCTCAGGCTGGTGCTGGGCAGAGTCCTTGCCCCACTCACCAGCCTAATTAACCAATCACTCTGCCTGGGACAATTTCCCAGCTTGGAAAACAGCCATTATCACACCAATTCATAAAGGCGACAGGTAGGTCGACCAACAACTACGGCCAATCTCCATCCTCCCCCATCTCTAAAGCCCTGGAAAATGGTGGCCATTCAAATCACTGACTATCTGGCTAAGCATAACATCTTATGCCCAAGCAACATGGCTTCCATGCTGGTCACAGTACCAACACTGCCCTAATTAAATTCTCAACTTCCTACACTCCTCCTTGGATATCAGCTCCTAGTTGGTGCAGTGTTCATCGACCTCTCAAAGGCTTTCGACACCATCTCCCATCCACTTCTGCTGAATGCTCTCTGCCACACTGGTCTCTCGGCTGGCCCCCTAGCATGGTGCACAAGCTATCTTGCCGCTCGATCACAGTGTGTAAAAATCAATGGCACACTCTCCGATACCCGTTCCATTCACTCTGGGGTCCCTCAAGGCTCCATCCTGGGCCCCCTTCTCTTCTTGCTCTATCTGTACACCCTTCCCAGTGCATGCCCTGGCAAAATTCTACCTTATGCAGATGACGCTGTCCTTTTTGCCACCCACCGCAATCCCGTCTCCCTCCAGGACACCCTACAGCAGTCTTTCAACAGTGCCGAAGCTTGGTTTAAGGAGTGCAGACTCGTCATCAATCTTAAAAAGACCAAAGCTATGCTCTTTTCCCACCCCCAAAACAAAGCTAGCAACCACCCACTCTATATCCTTCCAAGTACCAATCAGCCACTGGAACAAGTCTGCTCCTACAAATACCTTGGGGTTACCTTCGACTCAGCCCTCACATTTCACAACCACATCGATGCCCTAACATCCGCCACTAACACACAGCTTGGCATCCTCTTCTGCCATAGAACCAGCCTTCCCCCAAATGCTCTCCGGCTCGCTGTTACATCATCCGTTTTGTCCCTTGTAGACTATGATCTACCAGTCTATGGTGCTGCTGACACCACTGCACTCAAAAAAATTCACTTAACCCTGAATAAAGCCTGCAGATTGATTACTGGTGCTGGGCTCACACACACCTGTCAGCTGTATGTGAGGCTAAACTTCTTACCCTGGATGAGCGCTCCGATATCAAACCTGTCTCCTCACAAAAAAACCCTACTCGGGCTCTCCCCTGAATGCTGACATCCATCCACCAGAGCCCTCCCACTATTGCAACACGGTCATCCAACAAGACCACTCTAATGGTCCCCAGATCAAGAACCAGCCATGGCCAGAGGTCCTTCTGCTATAGAGCCCCAACCTGGTTTAACTCTCTCCCTGCCCCCATCACCAATGCCACCACCATCTCCAAGTTCAAAACCACCCTTCAAAACCACATCGTCAACACTCGTAACTGCTCCTGTCTCTGATAGTAGCCTCCACCTCTACTTCTCATGGCAAAGCCCTCCGGGCGGCTCTCCACCTAGCCATCCCCAGCACCACTTCCCTGTACACCGTGCCTATGTCTAACCTGGCCAGTGCCAGCTGTTTCAGTGTTTACCTATTAGATTGCTCACTTTTGATACCAACTTGTGTAACACCTGTTCTCAATTACATGTACCCTGTAACCTAAATGTATTTGTCTGACCACAGTGTGACGTGGTGCCTCTGTTGAACGCCTATTGTTTTGCAAACCTATGCTATGTAACCAAAAACACTATGTATGTCTTTATGTGACGAAGTACCTTTGAAAACGAGCCTCTGGCTCAAAGATTGTAAACTGATTTTACAAATAAATAAAAATAAATAAATAAAGCGTCATGTGAAGCTATTGGATGGAATGAATTGACAGCTGCTTTCTTAATATAGCTGCACACTTGAGCCAACTAGACTGGGTAGTCTATTTCTGTTGGCACATTCGTATGTCTGTAGTTGCCTAATATTCCTATATGGGACTGCATTCTTAACGTTATGATCATCATGTGTGTACATGATTTATTGTAATTTTGTATGGCAAAAACTAGTGTAGAAAAAGTGCCCTTTTCACTCTCATAAGTGCCCCTCTGAGCCTCCGCCCCCTCAGTTTTTACTATCTTCTGGCACCTATGACCCTCACCTACTCCCAACCGATTTTTCTAGGAACAGAAACATCTGATATGTGTCTTGCTTCTGTGCTTCTGAAATATCCTCTTCAGTCAGCAAAAAATGCTGAAAGCAAATGTCGACAGGAATGTAGTGTAGATTGGCAATCCCAATGTCACAATCATGGGGTAGACTGACAAGTGGCAAATTATAATAATACTGTATGCTGCTCAAATTATAGGACACGTTTTGCATTCCTGAGATATGTTTAAATGACAGGAAGCTGATGCTAACCATCCCAAGGATGGCAGACAAGGTGAGGTGGTGCTGGTTGGAGACCTCAATATTCCAGACCTGGACTGGAGCCTCCAGCAGCAACATCAACCAAGAGTAGATTTATCCTGGACTCCCTTCAAGATGCCTTCCCCAAACAACTGGTCTTGGAACCAACTCGGCAAAAAACAATACTGGACCTTGTGCTCACAAAGGGACAGTGTGATGGAGGATAACAGTGGGAAGCACCTGGGGAACAATGACCAACAGTCACTGTGGTTTGACATCACAGAGGAGCAGAACCACACTGCACAAAACAGGCATTCTGGATTTTGGGAAGACTTTGGAAAAATGGGGAGATGCTTGAATGAGGCATTAATGGGAATGGGGTGGGAATCAGGGGTTGAGGAACAGTGGGCAATATTTAAAACAGGGATTACAAGAGCAACAGAGTTATGCATTAAGCAGATTAGCAAGGAGAAAAGGAAGAAGAGGCCATTATGGTTTTCCAAGGAGGTATCGAAGAAAGTGAAAGCCAAAATGACTGCATTCAGGCAATACAAAAAGACGCAGGCAGAAGGGGATAAGGAAAAATACCAGGAGGAGCAAAGGGAGGCAGAGAGGTCAGTAAGGGAAGCCAAAGCTCAGACAGAAGAGTGCATTGCAAAATCAGTGGGTAGAGGGGACAAAACCTTTTACACGTACGTAAGTGAAAAAAGTAAGGCAAAGGGAGGGATAGTGAGACTGAAGGGGGAGGATTGGGGCTGCAAGGAGGATGACAACAGTAAAGCTCACTTATAACATGGGCACATAGGTTTCTATAAGTTGATTGGTTAACAGTCATCAGGTGACCATTCATTAATTTATGTTAAATGAATAGTATGTGTTTCTAGAGAACAGTCTGCAGCGTATGAAGTCAGACAGCCACACTTGATATTTCACAGGATTCTCATTCCACAGCAGCAGCCATTTATTCATCTTGCTAAGCGATGATCCCACAGTTTCTGCTGTAAGCACATTGTGCAGTGAAAATGTTGTAGTGGTATCAGAGAAACACAACCCAGTGCCTTTTTGTGGGGAAGTGCATAATCTCCCTCCCACCCACCTGGTGGACACAGTACTATTGGGCGTTATGTGAAAAAGTACAAGTGAAGCTGTGACAGTAAAGTATGTCCTTCCTGGGCAAATGTACAGGAAGTTAAAATGCCAGAATGTCCCGGTGTGTTGCACTGATGTACATACCTCACAGAGACAAAAGTGCCGTACACAGTATTGAGTGCTCCCTCCCTGATCTCAACCCCATCGGTTACAGTGGCAGATCCTTCCCCCATGCACTGCTACTCTCAGTAGTTGTGTCATATGCTCTCTGTGAGTTGCCAGTAACAGGATACCTCCAAACCACTGTAAGAATAGGTTCTGTTACTGCTTCTATTCCATTCAGTAATCCTCGAGTACCGCAGCATCAGAGAGAGAGAGAGAGACACACACACACAGCGAGTGAGTGATTGAACCAACAATTCTTTGTCTGTGTCTGTGTCTGTGTCTCAATTGTAACAGCCCTCCTAATACTCCCGCTCACCTGGGCTGCCCCAGTGGTCTCAGGGACTCAGCAGTACCTCCCTGAGGAGCCAGGCCTGAGTCCTTACTGGTAGTTTCTGTGGTGCCTTGGTGCCTCCACCTGGGGCTCCTGTGTTGCCTCCTGTGGGTAGAACAGGTTAGCAAGTTTCCCAGTATAAGTAAGGTTGCCCTTTAATGACTGCCCATGAGGACCCCCAGATCCACAATCCCTCCCCACAGTGGTTTTACACACACAGCAGATGGAAACAGATGAACAATAACTAACCAGTTTATTACCACACGCTAATACAAAGGAGGTGGGGGCTATTTCTCTCAAACCTCTAGGTTACAAAACATTCCCTTATCCCTACTCCCCCCTTCCCCTGGGTGCACACAGACCAGTCACCATTGGTGGGTACCTCATGGTCCCTTAGTCTGCAGGCCTGCTGTATACCATTGGAGCCCTTACACAATTGCACAAGTTCCAAGAAAGATGATAAAACTGGTGTAGAGGGCGGTTCCCTCCTGACCCTCCTGACAGAAAACAAGGTCTCCCCTGAGTTGCAGCTCAGGGTGCACAGTGCCCAAGAGGGCAATCACCCTCATGATCCACAGCACGTTGTTTCACATGAGTAGGTGGCATAGTTCTTCACCTGCCGGCCTTTCAAGTTTTGCCTGCAGGTCTTTCTATATGGCTTTCACCAGGAAGGCCTGTTCATCCTTCTTTCCATGGTTCCACTGATTTTTGCAATGGGGGGGCACAGCAGTTCGACTCCCCGGTGCCTTTTTAACACTAACCCCACTTCCCCAGCTTCTCCTCTGGCAGGAAACTCTGCCCCTGATGCAGCAGCCTTCCAAATGCCCCAGGCTGGAGGTCGTGGTACCTCAGGCCAAACAATCTGCCCCAGTACCTTGAGCAACCAACCTGAGGGCCCTCCTGCACGGCCAAGTGGCTGTCTGGCTCCTTCCTGTTCCTGCTGCCTGAAAGGGGAGAGAGGAGGTGGAGAGGATGCAGCCAAGAGGCTTTGCCAGGCAAACAACAAAATAGCCCTCCAGGTTCCTTTGGGGACCTGGGATTCCTCATCCTGCTCCTTCTCCTGCTCTCCCTCCTCTCTCAGTCTCTCCCTTTATTCCACTCTATTTTTGTGCCAGTGCCAGCCTTTTAAACCCTCAGCCCCACTCTTCCCTTATTGGCCACTGTATCCCAGGTAACTTACCAGCTGCTCTTAGTGTCCTGGCAGCACGGGGGTTGCCATCTTGTACTGCCCTCCTGGTTGGAAGTTTTGGGGCCCCAGGTTGGAGCCAGGCGAGCCGGCATCGGGACTCTGTGAGGGGTCTCCAGGTGTGAGTACCACCCAGAACAGCCAAGGAGAAGGGACAGAGGGGCCCCCTCCCACCTTACGTAAGCTGGGCTGGGGGGGCTTACACCATAATTTGTTTTCTCTGTGTCTGATGTGCAGTACTGTGGCCATTGACCCATTCACCCTGTCAGCTGAGGTGTCGAACTCGCTGTCTGCACAGTGACAGTGCCTAGTTCACCAGAATCAGACCACAGAGTAAAATACTCATGAAACAATGCATGAAAGTCAAAAGTAAGTAGGCGCAAGCAGTACAGAACTCCTAAAAACAGTACCTATAAATTGTACTATATACAAATACAGGCACAGTGTGGCACAGTGAGGGAGAGACATACAGACAGAGCAGAAATGCATGTGTGTAAAATCAGACTGTAGTGTTAAATAAAACTATACCAATATGCAGTGTGAACACAGAATAACAATATACAAATCTACAACCCTGTGTCTTTTCACGTAACAATAAGAAGCTGCACTGCTCCTTGATTTTCTTATGTGTGCCTATTTACCACAAAGTTGTCTGTGTTGAACTATTTTTACTGTGGCACAACACAGAAAACATTGGTTCCATGGCCAGAGATAGTGGAGGAACACTAAGTAGTTCACACATGTTTTCTGTGTTATAAGAAACATTTTTGACTGTATGTCTCCAAATGTGGTCCATGTTATAAGCGCAATAACCCACTCCAGCATGTGCAGTTATTGGGGATTAATCATACCCTAGGTGCTGTGAGGACACCTAGCCTGTGGCCTTATGCCTACAATGCATCTGGGGTGTTGATTAATCCCCAATAATCACACACCCTGTCATGGGTTATTGCTTACATATTGAACAGGTATTTCTGCTCAGTCTTTATGGAGGAAGATGAGGGTAATGGGCCTGAAGGGAGTACAAGGGGTGGGAATGGCACAGAAATGGACACAAGTCCCTTTACATGAGAAAGTGTCCTGAAGGAACTGGAAGGATTAAGAATTGATAAAGCAATGGGGCCAGATGGGGTGCTCCCCAGGGTCCTAAAAGAATTAAGAGAGGTGGTGGTTGAACCTCTGGCAATCCTGTTTAGCCAGCCACTGGAAACAGGGGAGGTACCCAAAGACTGGAGGGTAGCAGATGTATTTCCCTTATACAAAAGCAGGAACAAAGAGGAAGCAGAGAACTACAGACCAGTCAGCCTCACCTCAGTAGTGAGGAAGATCATGGAAGCATTACTGAAGGAGAGATTGGTGGAACATCTGATTGGCAATGGACTACAGGACCCACGGCAGCGTGGTTTTACCAGAGGAGGACATGGCACACCAACCTCGATTGAATTTTCTAACTGGGTGACAAGGGAGGTGGATCAGGGGAGGGCAGTGGATGTGGCCTATCTGGACTTCAGCAAGGCCTTTGACACCGTGCCACACAGAAGGCTATTAAATAAACTAGGGAATATGGGAGTGGACAGGACAGTAGTGTGGTGGGTAGGTAACTGGCTGGGTGGCAGGACACAGAGTGGTAGTAAATGGCTGTCACTCCACAGAGGGAAGAGTGACCAGTGGGGTACCACAGGGATCAGTGATGGGACCGGTCCTATTCAACATCTTCATCAGTGAGATTGTGAAGGACTTAGAAGGCAGAATTTCCCTGTTCGCTGATGACACAAAGCTCTGCAACAGAGTGGACATACCAGGGGGTGTAGACAGAATGAGGAGGGACATTCAGAAACCTGAAGAATTGTCAGGTGTTTGGCAATTGAAATTTAGTGCAAAGAAGTGCAGGATAATGCATATCAGGCACAAAAACCCGGGAACAACATATAATTTGGGGGGTGAAGATACAGCATGCACCAAGCAGGAAAGAGATCTTGGGGTTATCATCTCTGATGACCTCAAGGCAGGGAAACAGTGTGACAAGGCAGCAGGTAAAGCAAATAGGATGCTGGGATGCACAGGCAGTGGCATCACTGGCAGGAAAAGGGAGATCATAATTCACTATACAAGACACTAGTGAGGCCCCACCTTGAGTACAGTGTACAGTTCTGGAGACCTTACCCACATAATGACATAGGCAGGGTAGAGACGGTTCAGAGAAGGGCAACAAAGATGGTACATGGATTGCATCACAAGTCCTATGAGGACAGGTTGAAGGACTTGAATATGTACTCCTGGAGGAGAGGAGAGAGGGGATATGATAGACATACAAGTATCTTACAGGGAGGAACAGAGTGCAGGAATACACTATTTTCAGTCAAATACTGTAGATGTTCCAGGACTAGAGGGCATGGGATGAAGTTGGAAGGTGAGGCAATTCAGAGGATTTGTGAGGAAGTATTTCTTCACAAAGCAGTGGTGGACAAGTGGAACACCCTGCCAGAGGAAGTAGTGGGGGCTAAACAATCACAGGATTAAGAATGCATGGGATATACATAAAGGAATTCTAGAGAACAGGGGTAAGGAGCAACAGACTTCTAGAAAAACATAAAGTGAACTTACAAGCTCAAATGGGCAGACTGGGTGGGCCATAGGCCTTATCTGCCAACAGTGTCTATGTATCTATGTAACAGCAGAGAGCATTTAAAATCAACAAGACTTCGCAACACAACACAGGTTTGATATGTCCTCTGGAACAGTAACATTCTGTATATCCTTCTCCAGCTACACAGTAAGGGCCCACTATATCATAGGAAGCAGCTGGAGGTGGTGCGATTTCATGGTGCAGTCAAATGCCATATCGGTTCCACCACCAAAGTTTTCTGTTCCCTTTCTGTGAGGAATCAAGAAACATAGACAATGGTGGCAGAAAAAGACAAATGATCCATGCAGTCAAATCTGATCAAATGGCAGCTACAAACCCTGCTGCAATAGATAAAGTTTTTTGTAACATGGGAAAGAGAAAGGGTTGTGTCAGATTGTTTCAAAAGCATCAGATGACCAACCATACATTAATTCTCAACTAATCCACAATTACCTGAGAATTAATGTATGGCTGAGTCCGCAGCAATTGTCTTCCCCCTCTCACAATGTCCTCCACCTTGGTAACAAAAAGTAGCAATAGCAGGAGTAGCCACTATATATGTATACAAGGCATGCCGATGTGGTGAACATCATTTGGTTTCTGGAACAAAAGCCACATACAAGGTCAAGGAATCTGTGGTTTGGCTGTGCAAAAGTCCATCTTTTAACAGTTTGTAAACTATAAGATAGCATCCTGTTGGATAGTTATGAGACATAGACTAGAATTACCTGTGGTTTATTTTAATCTAGCTGGTTTCTGTTGCAGAGCCGCTGGACAGAGATGACTTATGCTCTTCTCGACACACACACTGGTACTTGTGATTCCAGCAGTATGGAACAGCTCAAATGTACTAATATCTCCTTCGTTTTATTTTTTCCTACCCTGAGGCCCTGTAATTACAAACCTCTCATATCCTCCCCCAGGACCAGTCCTGGCTATCCTCGAAAGGGCTGCGGATCACTCATATGAATATCTGCAGCCTTCAACTGAAGATCCATGAAGTACAAGCGTGGCTTGCCCTCTATTAACCAGATGTCCTAGCGGTCTCAGAGACCTGGCTGAAACCCCACATCCTCGAGCAAGAGGTAGCTGCCACAGGGTACATCCACTACAGAAACGACAGGATAACTAGAAGAGGGAGCAGGGTGCTCATCTATGTGAAGGACACCCTAATCTCCTCCCATATCAGCACACAGTACAGCACGTGCTCTGAGAATGAATAGATCTTAATACAGATCACCCTAGGTAGTGCTAAGCACCTTACCATTGGGTGCATATACAGCCCCTCTAAGAATGCACTCCAATCCCTAGAGACACTCACTAAAGCCCTAGCCAATGATGTCTCATCTGAACTCCCCTTACTGGGGGACTTTAACCTAAACTGGGCCCAGGAGTCAAAGTCGACTATCAATGGCCTATTACAAGAAGCAAATCTTGCTCTGATTATCACCGAATCCACCAGAATGAATCATAGAATGGGAAGGCACTCCACTCTCGACTGGGCTCTGGTGTCAAACCCAAAGAATATTCAGTCAGCAGGCACTATGCCGATGCCTGAGTGACCACTCACCAATCTTCTGTGTCTGGAAGAACAGGGCAGATAGGATCCTACCCAGAATCCTCACAACAAGAGACTATTCTAAATTCTCACCCGAGCAATACAATACCTTCCTCAGTAACACTGACTGGAGTCTGCTTCGATGCCTTCCTACCCTGGACGGCGCCGTTGCCTTCTTCCAGAAATCTCTCATGAGGGCCGCTGACCTCTTTGCTCCATTGAAGACCCATCAAGTTAAAGGCAGTTGCTACAAGTGGATCACTCCTCCACTAAAGGCCCTGTTGATCTGCCATGACAAAGCCTGGAAAAAGTTCAAGGGCTCCTCACTCCCAGCTGACCTAGTGACATACAAAGCTCTTAGAAACCAAAGTAAGCATGCCGTTGAGCTTGCAAAAAGGGCATACGTCAATCACCTCCAGAAAACAAACCTAAGCAATCTGAGGTTATTCTGGTCTCACATCAACGAGCTGATAAAAGGAAAAAGCAAGGCTGCC
Organism: Neoceratodus forsteri; assembly: GCA_016271365.2. Classification (NCBI taxonomy): domain Eukaryota; kingdom Metazoa; phylum Chordata; order Ceratodontiformes; family Ceratodontidae; genus Neoceratodus; species Neoceratodus forsteri. Next base: position 761,554,636 of record CM028136.1, read on the forward strand.
CCAGGCCCCATTGAGGCCAATGGGCAGATACTGAATGATGGGACCCTTATTGCTGCAGCCGTCAATCGTCACTTCACATACCTAGACTTTTACAAGGCTGGGCTCCCTGTGACTAACAATGAGTCCAACACACTGGAACTCCCTAACCTTGACCACCCATCCTTTCATCTGACGTTAGTAAAGGTAAAAGAAGTCCCCACCCTCCTAAAGTCCCTGAAAACCAGAGAATCAGGAGGGCCTGATGGAATCCAAGCCAGACTGCTCAAGGACGGTGCCCCAGCCCTTGCAAGGCCCCTCACCTGGCTCATAAACCAGTACCTTCTAGAAGGACTGTCCCAGAGCAGTGAAAACATGATCACGTGGTTCACATTCACAAGGACGGACCTACGGAACCCATTGGCAACTACAGGCCCATCTCCCTGCTCTGTACCCTTGCATAAATCCAGGAAAAACTGGTGTATGGTCAACTCCAAGAATACTTAGAGGCTCACCAGCTTCTTTCCCTGGCCCAGCATGGCTTCAGAGCCAAACATGGGACAGACACCGCCCTAACAAAGTTCTCTGTGGATGTGCTTGGGTAACATGACGTAGGGTCCAACAGCAGGCGGTTTTCATCAACCTCTCCAAGGCCTTCAACTTGGTCGACCACAGACTTCTACTTCACAAGTTGTGTAACATCGGCCTGGACCCACATGCTCTCAAGTGGTTTGAAAGCTATCTAACCGGTCGTTCTCAGAGAGTCAAGTGGAAGGACAAGATCTCTGATCCACTGTCCCTAAAGGAGGGGGACTGCAAGGGTCCATACTTGGTCCACTCCTCTTCTCCCTGTTTGTAAATGATTTGCATGACCATTGTGGGAGCAGTGCTGTTAATCAGGATGCTGATGACGCTGTGATCTACAGATCTTCTGACAACCTGTGGGACCTCAGCCCATCCCTCCAAGAGGACCAGCTCACGTGGAGGACTGATTAATTAAGAACCAAATGGTCCTTAATATGGCCAAAACCAAAGCCATGTTGTTCGGACCTAGATCCCTTGGCCGAAACAGAACATAACACGTGTAACTCACTTCCAGGGTGGGTAACAGTCGAGAAGTAGTGGCCTCCACAAAATACCCAGGCCTTACTTTGGATCAAGGTTTCACTCTAAAACAACATGTTGACCAAGTCACCAAAGTCATTCATGGTAAACTTGGCACCCTTTACCACCTCAAAGATCAGCTGATCCCAGAAGCTAGGACTCCTATTGCCTTGTCTATCCTCCTCCCAACACTCATCTAAGCCACCCTGATACTTCAGAGAATAGCCAAGCTCGAGTTCAATAAGTTACAGGTCTTGTACAGCAAGGTGGTCCGCTTCGCCACACAGACCCACTCTAAGAGCCACCACTGTGACTCTCAAGCACTTATCAGCTGGCCTTCATTTGAAGCCCATCTCAGGTACCCAGTGCTCTGCCTAGCACACAAGCTAATTAGCCCAGCCCTTCCCCCAAGCCTCTCAGTGCTCATAACTGCCAAGCAAAGCCCTCGCAACCTACGGATCTCAGGCCAAACTCTTCTCAAAGTTCCCAGGATAAGGACCAAGGTAGGGAGCAAGTCCTTTTCCTATACTGCCCCTTCCCTGTGGAACAACGTTCCTGTGGAGGTGTGGGATGCTCCATCAACCGCGAGTTTCTGAACAAGACTCAAGGCATTCATGCTTACCACAAGCCAATTCCAATGCTATGTTACCTGACACTTCCCCTCATCCCTCCCACCCGAGCACATACCTCATCCTACCTAAAGCCAGGAGCCCTAATCCTTTTCTGACTGTGCTCTACTCTTAACATATGCTCTTTGCGGGTAATCTCAACCCTGGTGTTGCTCTGGCTTTCCTCCATTGTTTATAATTGTTAATCACTGTAACCTGTTATGTAATATGTCATTGCTACAAGATAACCTGCACATGTTATGACCTACTTCTGTTCTACTCATTTATATCCTATTTGTCCTGTAACTCCTGGGTCGCCCCTGAAAAAGGGACCTCCGGGGCCCAGTGGGCCAACCTGGTCATCAAAATTCAATAAATAAATAAATAAACTACTATACTACACAACTGACTAAATGTGAGAGGTAGTAATCCAGAAACTCTTTCTGCTGCAAGAATTATTGTATTATTAGTCTCCATTTTTTTCTGTATGGTCCCCCTTCCCCTACCAAATGCTGTTTGGAATTTTCAGATCCCATTGGGACAGAATTCTGTGGAATTTCTGAAAATTCCAACATATTCCTATAATTCTGTCAGAAAGGAATTGGTAGAATTTCACCAGCAGAATATGGATTATCATGTGAACTGCAGAATAATAGAAGAGCATTGTTCTATGTGGAAACAACTACCAGAAGTTTCACAGCCATCTCCCTCTGTTGGCCTGCCAAGGGGATTGCAGGAACAACTAACAAACCTCAACTCTCTTGTGCACTTAAATATATGCATTTCCCGTAGTGCACAGTGGCCAAATCCCAAACAGCAAAAATAGCAGAAAAACCGAGATGACTCTACAGTTCACAAAAGTAAGTCGGCCAAAATCAGCACACATTCTAAAATGTTGATCACATCTGCATGTAATCTGTAATTCAATGACTGCTCACCACAATTTTCAAAAAATCAGATTGTTCAGCATGTAATTTCTCCAGTCAGGTGCAACCCCTTTCTCTTCCCAGGGTAGGAACCTTAAAGAGACTTACTAAGCCCCATACCAGGTAGTTCAGTGCCTTACCTCCAGAAATGCTTTTATCTGTAGTTGCCCCAATAATATGGAATTGTATTTTAGTAATATCACTCGTAAAATCCTCCTCACTGAAGCACAGGGACTTCCCAGTTCTAAGTTCCACCCTCGTGCCTCCCTATGCTCAGCAAACTTTCTGATGTGATCACAGGGAGAGTGTGGATACGCGCTACACTATAATCGATGGGGGACACCTTTATGATCATTTTTTTATATTATAATGGCCATTTGGCAATGAAGTGTGGGCACTGGTTAACTAGTAAGGTCCTCGTTAGTCTACCAATGCCTACGTTTCATTGCCAAACAGCCATCATGATATTAAAACATGATGATAAAGGTGTCCCCCATAGATTATAATGTAGCACATCCCTGCACTCTCCCTGTGATCATGTCAGAAAGCTCGCTGAGCACAGGGCGGTCCGGGGTGTATCTTAGAACAGGAATTTCCTGTGCCCCAGTGAGGAGGACTTATGAGTGATATTACTAAAATACAATTCCACATTTTTGAGACAACTATAGATAAAAAGCATTTCTGGCAGGCAAGGCACCGAGCTACGTGGTGCAAAGCTAAATATATTTAGCCTGGTGAGTCTCTTTAATATTCTCCCGGAACATTTGTAATTTTGCACTTTAAAATTACTTTTATGCAAATGTAAAAGGGAAACAGAAACATATAAAAAGAGCACCAAACGCTTTCTCTTCCCCATGTTACAGGTGAATTAATCCACTTCAGAGCATGGCTCTTCTTGGGAATTAATCCAGGGCTGGTTAATTGGAACCACTCAGCCGCTCCAACACCCCCACCCAGCTGTAGATTAATTCCCAAGTAGATCCACACTCTGCCGTCAGTTAATCCTTACTTGTAACTGGAAATGCATGGATAGCTGACCCGGTATCTGGATCCAGCCGGATAGCTGTCAGTTTTGTTATATCCGGCCTGGCCAGATATCTTTCTGAAAACTGGGTTGAATAGTATCCTTTGGTGATGTGAATTTGTGCTCCACATCTGTTTTTATTTGCAGTATTCTCGGTCCTTAGATGCTATGCACACAGACAGCACTGTGTGATGTTCTAGTGATGTGGAAGCACACAGACTTTAAAGCAGGTGTGTTAAATTAATAGAATAATTGACTACTGCTTTGAGTCACAGGCTGCCAGTCATGTTAATTCCACATCACTGTGGGGAAGCTGCTGCCTAAGTTCTCCTGCCCTCGAGCTACAGTCTGCATTTATTTTGCCTTTGTCTTCTGCAAGCTGACAGTCAGGAGTGGCACCGTGACTCTCGGTGGTGGGATGAAAGCAGCAGCTGAAAGAGTCAGGAATACCAGTGTTAGAGACAGTTACTGAATGAGAATGCTGCTGCCTGAAATGCTATTGTGAGACAATGCTGCGTCCTGCTGGTGGCAAATTAATTAAACTGAATGCTCTGCAAACTATAGCATTGCTCAGTCAGACTGCTCTTTTAAAATGATCAATGTGCAAAATACTGGCTATTCTTAATGAATGAATGTTGCATTTTAAATATATGGGCTGAGGTTCACAGGCACGCTGCTGTTTTAAGAGGAAACATTATTGAAAAGCTAAAAGAAAAAATTGTTAAAGTGCCCAAGTGCTCAAAGTTGAAATGTATCTTCATATGGCTGCTGCAGGTGATAGAGTTGCATTTTCATAATTAATGCTGTTGTGTAGTACAACTGGTAAAGTGCTTAAAGTGCTCAATGTGGACAGTTCATTTTAAAATGCTGCATGCTGCCATCAAAATTATATTTTCGGAATGAATGCTGATAAATCAAGTACTCATAAAGGACCCACTGTGACACTGCTGTTTAAAGTGACATGTTTTCTGTGGTGTAGCTGGGGATGTCATCACAGATTTTTAAGAATACACAATTTATTTATTGAATAAACTGATTACCAACAAAATAATTATGCTTGCAGTGTTTTTTTCTAACTATCCAATCTGGCAATATCTGATCCGATCCGGTTATCGAAAAAATATCAAATCTGATATCAGGTAGAAATTTGCTATCCGTGCATCCCTACTTATAACACGGGGAAGAAAGGTTGTATCAGATTGGTTCAAGAGCATCAGGTGACCATACATTAATTCTCAAGTAGTCTATGGTTGCCTGAGAATTAATGTATGGCTGAGTCCGCAGCAATTGTCTTCCTCCTCTCACAATGTCCTCCACCTTAGTAACAAAAAGTATCAATAGCAGGTGTGGCCACCATATATGTATACAAGGCATGCTGATGTGCTGAATATCATTTGGTTTGTGGAACAAAAGCCATAGCATGGCAGTGGGCTATTACTAGGTCAAGGAACCTGTAGTTTGGATGAGCAAAATTCCATCTTTTTGGTTTCTTTTGCAGTTAGTCTTTTTATTGGGAGATTTCAGACTTATTACAGAACTTTAACCATTAAACCAAATAGCTGACACAGTGGTTTACAGCATTGCCACTTAATACACTGAGCCAGAGCTCCAGGACTACATTACAGGTCGGGCACGTCTACAAGTAATACAACTAATTATTCAAACATCTTCTAAAGGATGACTATAAACCTGGTTAACCATACTAAAGAAATATTAAGAGACAACATAAAGGAAATTTACATACTCACTGTACAAATAGGTGAAAGCAGGAGTAGTTGAGCTTCTTCACATAAGGTGAGAAACCGGTAGTTGGGGGGGACCAGAAATTGATCATCTGGAAATGGAGCACTCATGATAGCTATATGAGAGGAGCAATAACAGTGTTTAATAAACAATCAAAAATTCCATCTTTTAACAGTCTGTAAACTATTAGGTGGCATCCTGTTGGATAGTTATGAGATGTAGGCTATAATTACTAGGGCTGTGCGAATACCTTTTTGAATATTCAGCGAATATTCATTATTCGTATTCGTTATTAGGATGTCTGTGTGGAAGTTTAAAATAAAAGCACCCCCTTCTGGCAAGCATTAAATAAATATTTTTATCCCTGAGTCTAGTGGTCCCACCCACCCCACCCTGACTGATCGGGGTCCAAAATAAAGAATCCTCCACCCCTGCCCAGACTCTCAGCATTATCCCCAACCCCCGTCCCAAATGTATAAAAATAAAAAAATCCTGCTTTCCCTGGTGTCTACAGGAACCCTGACCCTGCCAGAAAGTGCCTCCACCCCTCTCCCCCCAACTCAGGACCCCAAAGTGGGCCACTGGCACAGCCTCAACTCACCACCATGGCGGCAACCTGACTGAGTTTCAATGAATGAGCATGTGCTTATACAAGCATGCATTCATTCACTGAAAACTTAGTTGGGCTGCTGGCCATGGAAAGTGATGGAGGGCTGTGCCAGCCGGTCATGGTGTGGGGGAGGGAAGTGGGAGGCATTCTAATAGGATGGGGGGTGGAGGCCCACTAGACACCAGGAAAATTAGAGATTTTTTTTACTTATACATTTGGGGACGGGGACTGGGGAATACTGCTGAGGTTCTAGGAGAGGGGGTGATTCTTCATTTTGGTCTGGGGATTGGCTGGGCAGGTGGGACCACTAGACACCAGGGCTAAAATATTTATTTAATGTTGGCCAGGAGGGTGGGAATGACTTGTTTTCCCTTGTGGACGGCTGAATACCGAATAGAATAGTGGACTATTCGGTATTCGGTTCTGAATATTCAGATAGCCTACTATTCATGGTATTTGGAAAGTAACATTCGGTATTTGCACAGCCCTAATAATTACCCATGGTTTATTTTAGTCTAACTGGTTTCTGTTGCAGAGCAGCTGAACAAAGATGGATTATGTTCTTAGTTAGAGGAGGAGGAGGAGAAGGAGGACGACTCACTGGTACCTGTGATTCCAGCAGCACGGAACAGTTCAAATGTACTACTATCTCCCTTCTTTTTATTTTTTTTTCCTACCCCTGAGGGCAACTACTATACTACACAACTGACTAAATGTGAGAGGTAGTGATCCAGAAACTCTTTCTGCTGCAAGAATTGTTATATTATTATTCTCCATTTTTTCCTGTGTGGTTAACCCTGTCCCCTACCTAGTGCTGTTTGGAATTTTCAGATTCCATTGGGACAGAATTCTGTGGAATTTCTGACAATTCCAACTTATTCCTTGGAAATTTGTCAGAAAAGAATTGCCAGAATTCCACTAGCAGAATACGAATTATGTGAATTACAGAATAATAGTATATAGTAGAGCATTGCTCTATGTAGAAACAACTACCAGAATTTTCACAGCCATCTGTTGACCTGCCAAGTGAATTGCAAAACAATTGTCAGACCTCAGATCTTCTGTGCACTTAAATATATGCATTTCCCCAATGCACAGCAGCCAAATCCCAAACAGCAAAATAACAGAAAAATGGAGATAATTCCACAGTTCAGAAAAGTAAGTCAGCCAAAATGAGCACATATTCAGAAATGTTGATCACATCTGCATGTGAACCATAATTCAATGACTATTCACCACAATATTTAAAAGGAAATCAGGCTGTTCAGCTTGTAGTGCCTCCAATCAGCCCAAAACTCTTTTTTCCCCAGGGTAGGAACATTAACATAGTCCTGGAATCTCTGTAGTTTTGCATTTAAATTTATTGCTACACAAATGTGACATAGGAAGAGAATATTAAAAGAGCACTGAACCCTTTTTCTTCCCAATGTTACAAGTAAATTAAACCATGCCAGAGTGCAAGTGTACTTAGGAATTGATCCATGGCTGGTTGGTTGGAACCACTCGGCCTGTGGCTTCACAACCATGAATGACTTCCCAAGCAGACCCATGCTCTGTTGTGGGTTAATCCTTACTAACTCCATGGGCCATGGAATACTGACAACAGCTGGAACCAAACCTGAGAGGGAACCAGCATGGAACAGCACTGGATTGCACTTCATCCACTAGTGGGTACAGTCTCAAACTTCATGGGGGATCAAAAGGACATTAGGATTAGGAGGTATTGCTATCACAGGACTTACAGCTGAGGGGTGGAATAGTCTGCTCAGCAATGGTCAAAGCTTGGACTATAACTGGATTCAAAACACATTTAGCAGGGTTATTAAGGAGAAGAGAATGACAGGAGACTAGGAAGAAAAGATTAATTCAGAGTAGTACATCTAATACATGGTAGGGCATCAATGCACACTTGATGGATTTATAGTCTTATCCCTCTGTGCTTCTATTTGTCCATATGTTACTCATTGCTTCCAGGTTTAATAGAATTAAGTGGAGAGTTTGTTGTGTCACCTATAGCTGGTCCAGAATGCTGCAGCCTGATTGATTGCTGGGGCATCTCTATCAGCTTCACATCTCACAGTGCATCAGCTTCATGATAAGCATGTTAGCTTTAAAGGCCCAGCACTGTTTGGGCCCTGGCTCCTTAAAATCCTAATCATTTGAGTTAGCATATAGTAAAGTTTTATAATTGTCTGTTTTGATAGATCTGATAGTATTATCATTTTTTATTATTTTAATTATCTTTGACTTGTGTCACTGTGTGTAAGGTTCCCTTAGCCTTTGGGATTGGTTCCAAACAAATACAATTGCCTTATTTATTTATTTATTTGCTTTTGGTAACCGGGTAAACACACTAGACAGCTAGTGCCTATTTTCAGGTGCGACCCGGGAGAATTACAAGGTATCCATGAGACAAATACATAGTCAACATTACAAACCAGAGCAAAATGCTCCAACAGTGGGTAAAAAACTGTGTAAGGTACATACAGGCTCAGAGAAGCATCATGGGGGGTGTAAAACAACAAGACATGACCAGGGGAATTTAAAGCAATAGTACATAGCATAGGAATTAGAATAACTGCACCAACAGTGGGTAACACAGCTTAGGTACATACAGGCTCAAGAGGCATCGTGGGGAGGTATAAGACAACAAGACATACCCTAGGCATCGAGAGAAACAGTACATAGCATAGCCATTAGAATAAATGCATCACAAAAATAGAGGGGCAGTAAGTGCCTAGCTGGGGTACTGTTGAGGGTAGGAGGGCTGTGGGACTGGGCATTAAGTGGCACGCAGGCAGGTCGCAGCAGCTTTTAGGAAGTTCAAAGGGAAGTTTTGAAGGTGGGATGGGAGGGGAGGCACGAATGCCTTGCCATGCCTTTTCTCTATAGTGCTGTCTTCTGAGACTGCACTTAGCCCATAGAAGACAGCAGGGCCAGCAAACAAAAGATCAGAGCTTATGAAAATTCCAACATGCAATGCAAGCTATTGTATCTCATACTGCTGTAACCCTCTTCTAATATCAGTTGCACTGGATTCTGTGATTTGTAGTTATAGGAAATGTCAGCTTGTAGGTCAACAGAAACAGTCTGATATAATCGATTGCATTGCAGTAAACAGTACTTGAAATAAATGTTTTTGCACAGAAAGTACAAATTGGCAACAATCCCACACCTGGGCATTGGACTCTTAGTGCTAACTGTTCACCTTTAATTATGGGGGCAGAAACAGCAGACAGTGCATGAACTGTAACTTCGTCACATAGCCTTGTGACTCACATGCATGACTTTTGCCATTCCCAGACATGTCCTCCAGACCTGCATTCGTGCGACCATGCAAACATGTTAGTGTTTCACTAAGGACTGCTTCTAATATTGCTCTTGCCTCACAAACTAAAAACTCAGAACCCACTGGTCCCATTTCTTTTTTTTTGGTGCAAATCCAGTCAGCGATGCACAAAACATTCTGATATGCTGCTCCAATTGTCTTGTAATTTCGGTTTCTACTTATTGCTGTCACAGCGCTCTGATAACTCTAAAGAGATTTTTGCTTGAAACTGGATTAAGAGTTTAAAGAAGCCTTGTGATATATCTGTTTGTTGGAGTCTTAGAAAAATAGAAACATAGACTTTGATGGCAGATAAGGACCACTTGGCCCAACCAATCTGCCCATTTCCCTACCTATTAGATAAGCTGCAGATCCTAGTTAACCAGCAGTCTACTTCCTCCTACTCCCCACTAGAATTGTTTTTCTGTCTGTCACATGCATTCTTGAATTCCCCCACTGTTTTGACCCCACAACCTTCTCAGGAAGAATGTTCCATGTATCCACCACCCTCTCTGTGAAAAAATACTTTCTCACATTGCCCCAACCTCCCCCATCTTCAAATTGTGCCCCCTTGTTCTTGCACATTTCTTTTTCTGAAAGATGCTATCCTCTTGGACTTTGTTGATTCCCTTGAGGTATTTAAAAGTTTCTATCATGTCCCCTCTCTCTCCCTCCTTTCCTCGGGGTATACATACTAAGCTCCTTTGGTCTCTCTTCATATGGCTTTTGGTGCAGACCCTGCACCATTTAGTTGCCCTCCTTTGGACTGCCTCCATTCTGTCTATGTCCTTGTGGAGATGGGGTCTCAGAACTAGTAGAAGCAGAGTAGTATTTCACATGGGGTCTTATCAACTGTCTGTTCAGAGGGATGAAAACTTCCTGTTTTCTACTGGTGATGCCTTTCCTATGCATCCCAGTATCCCCAGCCCTCCTTACTGCCTTCTCACATTGCTTGCCTACCTTTAGGTTATCTGATATGACTACCCCTGGGTTCCTTTCCATTTTGTTGTTGTTAATACCTCCCTCAACATGTGTGCTCTTCCCCGGGTTTTATTTCCCAGGTGCATTACATTGCACTTCTTTGCATTGAATCTAAGCTGCCATACTTTTGATCATTCCTCCAATCTTGCCAAGTCCTTCTCATCCTTTCAATCCCCTGTGAATCAACCCTGCTGCAGATCTTTGTGTCATCTACAAAGAGGCATACTTTTCTTTCAGTCCCTCTGCAATGTCACCTATAAATATATTAAATTGGACCAGTCCCAGTACTGAATGCTGCAGTACCCACTAGTAACCCCCACCCTTTCTTTGCAGTGGACTCCATTTACTATTACCCTCTGCATCCTGCTGTCAGGCCAGTGTTTTACCCAGGCTACAACCCTAGGACCCACTCCCAGGTTGGCTAGCTTGTTTATTAATCTTTTGTGTGGGACTGTGTCAAATACCTTGCTAAAGTCTTGGAAGGATATGTCCACAGCCCCTCCCTGGTCTACAGCTTTGGTCACCCAGTCAAAGAAATTGATTATATTGATCTGACATGACCTTTTGGCTGTGAATCCATGCTGTCTTGGGTCCTGTGCTCCACTGGCCTCTAAATACTCAACACATCTTTCCTTCAGAAGTGATTCCCTATCAATGAAGTCAAACTAACAGGTCTGTAGTTTCCTGCCTCTGACTTGCTCCCACTTTTGTGAAGGGGAGTCACACCTGCCCTCTTCCAGTCCTCGGGTACCACACCATCCTCCCATGATTTGTTAAAAGGGTAGTCAGTGGTGTCACTAGTTCTCCCCTTAGTTCTTTTAGAATTCTGGGTGAATCCCATCAGGCCCCATTGCTTTGTCCACCTTCAGTTTTAGAGCTCTTTCAGGACCCTTTCTTCTGTGAATGGATTGGTATCGACCCCCTATCCAGAGTGCTTCTACCGTTTGGCTTAGGTACCTTCCCTTTCTCTTCTTTTATGAATACTAAGCGGAGTATTTATTCAGTATCCCTGCTTTTCACTGTCCCCTCTGACCACCCCCTTCCCTTTATTAAGCCTCACTATCTCTCTCTTGGTCTTTCTTCACTCTCTAATGTACCTATAAAGGGTTTTAATCCCCTTCTTGACTGAGTTGGCTATCTTTTCCTCAGTTTGGGCCTTTGCTGCTCTGACTGCCTTCCCCACTTCCTTCTGCTTTAACTGGTACAGTTCTCTGTCCTGCTACTTCTGTGTTTCCTTATACTTCCTGAATGCAACTTTTTCTCCCTAACCTTCCCTGCCACCTCTTTTGAAAACCATAATGTCTTTTTCCTTCATTTTGTTTTGTTGATTTGCTTCACACAAAGGCTCGTTGCCTCTGTGATAGCATTTTGATTTTTCCCCATTGTCCCTCCACCCCTCCTTCTTGCCTATTTGCTAGTGCTTTTCTGAGGCACTCTCCCATTTTCCCAAAGTCAGCCCTACTACAGCCCAATACCCTTGCTTTCTGCATGGCTTGACCTCATGGCTGTGTTTATCATGAACCATGCTGTGTGGTGGTCAGTTGTTCCCAGATGGCAACCCACTTCTAAATCCAAGATCCTCTCTCTGTCCCTGTTTGAGAGTACCAGATCTAAGATTGGGTGGGTCCTGAGTGGGTTCCAATACTAGCTGTCTGAGGCATGCATCCTCTAGGGCATTGAGAATGACCCTGCTCTTGGATGTGGCTGCAGCAAAGTAGCTCAGTTAACATCTGGCATATTCAGGTCCCCTATCAACAGTATCTCCCCTTTTTCTGCCATTCTAAGGATGTCTTCTATCATTTCCATGTCCATTGCCTCCCACTGAAATGGGGGTCTGTATACATCCCCTGTGAGGATTGTGGTGCCATTTCCTGTCTCAAGGGTGACCCACAGTGCCTCCTCTCCTTTCTGTTTACCCTGTAGTTCCATTGCTTTGATCCCTTTCCTTACATTGAGAACTCTCCTCCTCCTCTTTTACCCTCCCTGTCCCTCCTGTAGATTTCTGTAGAAATGGCTGGCACACTAATCCTCAGCTTTTTCAGTTCTGTGTAATGTTGACAAAATAAGTGCCTGCCTATTAATTTAGTCCTGGCTTGCTGGGGATTGATTTGGAACCACGTGACACAAACAGTGGCATTCTTTGTCATTGCTAACATTATACTAAACATTACACTATTGCAACAGAATCCATAAGTGGACTGGGAGAACATTAAACATTGTGAATGACAAACATCTCCAGGTTTGTAACTCTATAATCAGGGGAAAAACCAGAGCTAATAATTCACAAGAGCTGGTGAAATTAGAACATTCTGGTTTATGCAAATTTCAAGAAATGGGTACAGTTTTCATGTAACTGGTTACTGCAGAAAAATTGCTATTAAAGTGTGTAGTTTCACATTCCTAAAATGTGCAGTTTTTGAAATTGTGTCTTTTGGGAAGGAATGCCCACATGTTTATCTTGTGCACACAAAATCAAAACAAAGAAACATAGGAACATAGGTGGTCCCTATCATACCCCAGGACCTATTGTCTCTGTGTAGTCCCCTATTGTTCTCCATGTTTCTGCCTACCTCATCTCATTCAGTAACTACTGAACCCTTAGCTCTGTCTCAGCTGCCCCCAACACCCCTACCAGCAGACCATTTCGTGGCTCAAACACAATTTCTGTAAAATAATACTTCCCCACATCCTTTTAAATCTTTCCTACACTACCATCCACTTGCGACCCCATGCTTCACTGTTTTCGGTGAAGAGCTCTTCACAGTCTGCAGCAGCAAAAGGAAGTGTAACTGTAACGAGTCATAAAGGACATCTGAATCAGCGTATATATGTTACAGTGTATATTCTTCGTGAATAGATGTTGGTCAAGAAGATTCCCCAGCAGTGTGATCAGGAATAGCAAACGCACTGGCTCAGACTCCAGGAAACAATTCACTATCAAACAGAGAGCATATCACGGTGCTGTGAAGGTGCAAACAGAACATGGCTAACTCCACGAAATCACAAAGAAAAAAAGCAATGAAGGGCGTGCACTCAATAGGCAAGAAAAGTACTTAACTAATGCAGATGTGCTTCAAAATAAAGGAACAAACTAGAATGCAAGTGTAAAAAATAAAAAATTGCAGCTCACCCACCAGGAGGACCTCACTAACAGCAGCTCTGTGCCTCACTAGCACTAAACAGAGCCCACAAAACTGTAATGAGTTCCTCTGTTAAAGAAGAGCTTAAAGAGAGTGTGGTAGAATGGGGTTAATTCTGTCAATAGAGGAATCTTTTATAGCAAATAATATATGAAGTACATGCACTAACATAAAATGTACAATACTTTCCAGTGATTGTGAATTGTCACAGGTGTGCTGGCTGACGAGTTACTGGATTTCATCACGTTCCCTCCAGCGAACATAATAAACCAGTATAGTGCACATCATAATGTCCTGTGGACACTTGGTTAAGTAGTGTAGGGAACAAACATTGTCAGGCAGCAGTGGCAAAAGTTGCCATAAATCCAATCAATGCTAGCACTGCAAGGTAGGCTGTATAGCTCAGGTGATTTATGCTTTTCAACCGCCTGCCTCCGAACATAGAAACAGAGACCACAACGGCAGAAAAAGACCAGAGATTAATCCAGTCTGTCCATGTTCCCTATAATACTAGGGACAAGGCTTAAAAATCAGGGATGAAATACCAAAATCAGGGACACATCATAAAAATTACTGATATCCACTCAGGAAGCTGGTGTAATAAGAGGCTTAATGTTAAATGTACTTTGTGAAGAAGAAGAAGAGTAGGAAGAGGAAGGAGGAGGGGGAGAAGTCTGGAAATGTAATCTTTGGCATTATTGTGTGTTTACAAACCACACTGTTCAGTCACTGAAACAAAATTTGGGGAAGGACAGATGAAAATTTTAGAGTTAAATCATGGGCGTCCCTAAAATCAGGAACAGTTACTTCAGTGGTATAATAACTCATCTTTCACGACACCTTTGTTACACAGAAAAGCATGCAAAGCTCCGAGAAAAACTGCACCCCTGCTAGTTGGTTTTACCTCTGTCCCCAGCAGTATGGTGGTATCACAAAGTGATTACATCAAGTTGTAACATGGCTAAAATAATAAAGAGAAATCAAGTAAGATGATTGGCAGAACAGCATCAGGTGGTAGAAGAGCAACATGGCATTATGGCGATAATGCCATGTTGCTATAAACGTTCATCCAATAATGCCTTGATTGAGCTCGGGAAGCTCTCAGAAAGGGATCGCTGTGATGTGCTGACTAGAACAGGGTGACCAATAGGTGGGCATAAGTACGAGAGAGCAGAAAGAAGTGATAGACACAGGAGAGATAGCGGACGGAGGACTGCATTGCAGCATGCTGGAAGGGGCAAGCAGGTGACAGAGTAGTAAAAGAAGGGGTAATTGTGTGTGTGACCGATACACTGAGTACGGATGGGAGAAGTGGCAGCAGGGAAGAACAGCGCATCACAAAGGACAAGGTCGTCAGGGTGTAGCAGAGAGGAGAGCACAAAGTCATCTAAATATCAGATGGGTGCTGTCTAGTGTGTACAGTGCTAAATGGCTGGAGGTGAGGGCAAAGTGGCTCTGACCTCAAGGGTGACATAATATTCCAATGTATGGATGCGGGACTGAGTGAGAGAACTATAGGTTAGGCAGAAAGACAGAAGATGTACTGGTAGTGGTTGAAAGCACCACCTGTAGGTCGGAAGAAAGAGTCAGAGTTGCTTGAAAAGCCAGTGTTCCTGTTAGTGGGCTAATAGGGAAGGTCTCGAGAAATGACAGAGGAGGAGAGATGTAGGTGAGGGGAAATTATGCACTGGACCGGGCAGGGACGCAGGCGAAGTCAACAGTTATAGAGTGGAATAACAGTGGAAAAGAATGTCGGGAGCAAACAGAGGAGTGCGCAAAACAGCAGAACTTGCCAAGGTGCTCAGAAAGCGCCACCTGTAGGTCAAAAGATGCAGTGCTGCCGATGAGAACAATTGGGAAACAGTGGTGTCAATGTAGCACACTCGCAAAACATGCAGTGAATAGATTGTGCCCAGAATGCAGCACAGGATGAGTGTCAGATCTAAAGGGGCGAACACAAACATAGCACCCAAGCAGAACTTGGAAATTTCTCGGGTGCAGCATCAATCTATGCGTAGAATGATAGTGAGCTAAATCTCAAATGTGGCACAAAGTGGTAGACACAACATAAGTGAATGTGTGCAGTCCAACGTGCAGGCGCACGCTTACAGCTAGATACAGACTTCAAAAGTAAGGAAGCTGAAGCACACTTTTCGAAGTGAAATAAGTAGCTGTGCTAATTTGTGTTGAATATGAAATAAAACTGGATGTAACTGATACTAGCCTTGCACTTGCCATGTTACAAGCGCATTAGTCCCCGATGAAGGTGTCATTTAATGGGGAGTTAATGCATGGCTGGACCATTATGCGCTTTTCGGCCTCGTGCCTAGCAGTTCCAACCATCATTAACTCCCCATTAGATGCCACCTTCATCAGTGATTAATGCTTACTTATGGTCACTTTCCAGCAGACTACAGTGCCCTCTAGTGTTTAAACAGTGTAATTAATGACACCATTTCAATTTACATTGGTTTGCTGTTCTAACTTAACATTTGTATACCATAAGGCTGCAAACAATTAGCAACTACAACACTCCCATAACTGTTCTGAAATGCTGTACTGTACTCCTGAACTATGTATTAATCTGCGTTAATTAATTAAATTAAATTATTAAGTAATTAAATTGCGTTAATGGTATGGGACCCTATTTTCATTCTGAGCAGTAGTGTAGAATTTACTTGTTCATTCCTTGTTTAGACAGGACTGAGACTATTGGCACCTTAATGACCTCAGGCCCCTCAGTCGGTGTTCTGTTTCATTTTGCTCATGGGATGCTCATCTTAAAGTCTAAAACATCATATGGGTTACTACACCTTTCCTTTGTCGATATACTAGTAACAGGTTGAGGTATAAAACTCAGTGCAGCTCAAACACATCTGTGTATGCCCCTCGTCTACATCAGTGCATTGTTAATGCATTAGTGTGCTCTACCATGCATAATGTATTGAGAAGGAATTAATTTATACATTATGGCAAACTATTTTAATGAACAATCTATAAATAACTAAATAAATGGTTTATAGTTTACTTTTGTCGACCCACAGTGCTTTGAAATTCAATTTAATAAATCAGCACTTCTATTTTAACTGAGACTTGGATTACGACAAGCGAAAGTTGTGTTTTAAATTCATAGCAAAACTGGGTAACACGATATAAAGTACATACAATTATAAAGCTGCATAATGTGTTTAGTTTTGTATCTAGTTCCTTTTGGTTCACATCAGTGTGGGCATGAGCATAAGTACATCGCACTGTCTGACACCTCTGTCCTGGAGATCATTAGAAGAGTAGTCTTCTGTTCCTATAATAGTGTGACATTGGAGCAGGATCCAATTCCCTCGGCAATAGAAGTTGGGGTATATTTACTTGGGTAGCTCAATTATGCCGGAGATTGTCCGCTGTACTGGCGATACTAGAAGAGATAAGGGTCGGGATCTGTTGTTTGAAATGTACAGTTCAATGTCACTACATTCCCTTCGGTCACAGTCATCCTTGGTAGAAACTGGTTAATAGTGTATTTTTGTCTTACAGTTCTTTGCATTATAAGGTAAAGAGAATTGCGATTATCTACTCTGCCAGACAACGTGTATTAATAAAATATAAAAATAATTTTGCTGTCGAAAGGTACACATACAAGTGTTTACTTAAAAAAACAATGGGGGTTGACTGTCTACAAAGTGTCATCCAGAAACAAATCCCTATGGCATCGATCGCCAGTTAAAATATGAGTGTACTGTATAATAGCTGAGTTCATCCTAAGACTGTCTCACACAACTCTGGTTGAGAATGAAATCATTCCCTAGTTTTGTCTTTCTGCAAATTAAATGCAATTTTCATAACAGCCAGTAGAGCAATATTTAAATGCGGACAATATACAATGTATCCAAAATAAAATATAAATATGTCCAAGCCAACGACTTCAATACCTAACCTCACCTAACATCAGCAGATTTAATAGCAGCAGAAGGAACAAGATCATACTGCATGGAAGTGACACAGAGAATACAGTAAATATAGAGCCCATAGACTAGGCGTTTGAATTAAAGAAAACTGAACACATCTGCGTCTTGGCGGTGGTCCAATAAGACTGGACTATTAACTTTATTATAATCGATATAATGCAACTCATTATAATGCATAAAATAACTGAGAAAGACTATGCACAACCAGTTCAATAGCAATGCATGTTTCTAAACTTTTGCCAAGGCGTTTTGAAGCTAGTAGTGCGGATACCGACTTCATAATATGGGGAGAGGATGTAGATTTTCATTTGTACTCAATCCGTTTATATGCTATGATGGAAGGTACCCAGCCCTCAGCACCCAACATTTCTAAATTAAAATGGTAGTTTCAGCAATGACAATCCAAACACCTACACAAAAGAAAAAGTGGCATCAAATAGTGATGTAGCCTGCTCAAATCTTGTTCCAGAGCTCCATCATTCTGAGGCAATAAAATGATATGCACTAACCACATCATCTCACACGCTAGTTTACTTGTCTAGTTAATCCTGTCAGGATATCTTTCTTTGAATTTACTCTAAAGAAAAAAAAAGCTAAGCTGCAGTGCAGGGCTCTTCTGATTTCACTACACAGAGGTAGGAACTAAGCACACCTAAATCCACACAGCTGCATTAGCTAAGGCTGTATTTCATATCGCTGTATGACGCATGGGCCAGTACAGAGTCAGCCAATATATTGACAGCAAATATAGTGCTGGTCAACACAGCGACAACAAATACAGCGTCAGCCAATATACTAGCCTTTGTCCACAATTTTTATCTACATTGTTCCATGACATTATTCACTCATACACTGTCTGGCCTCCCATTAATACTATATTGTTGCCCAGAAAATGCTAATTTCTTGGTGAAATTTGGGGGAAAGGGTTACAGTAGGAAAATGACATGAAATAGCAATTACAGTAACTATGTCACTGTATTGACCAGCGCTGTATGTGCTGTCACTGTATTGGCCACGCTGTATTTGCTGTCACTGTATTTCTGTCACTGTGTTGACCACACTGTGTTTGCTGTCGCTGTGTTGACCAGCTCTATGGGCTGTCGCTGCATTGACCATGCTGTATCTGCTGTCGCTGAAATGATGCATGGGCCAGTAGAGCGTCAGCCAATATACCGACAGAAAATGTAGTGCTGGTCAACACAGCGACATCAAATACAGCGTCGGCCAATATTCTAGCCTTTGCCCACAGTTTTTATCTACACTGCCCCATGACATTATTCACTCATACACTGCCTGACGCCTCCCATTAATACTATATTGTTGCCCTGAAAGTGCTAATTTCTTGGCGAAATTTGGGGGAAAGGGTTACAACAGGAAAATGACATGAAAATAGCAATTACAGTAACTATGTCTGTATTGACCAGCCCTGTATGTGCTGTGGCTGTATTGACCACAATGCAGCGTCAGCCAATATACCAACAGCAAATACAGGGTGGGCAATACAGCGTTAGAAATTACAGAGCTGGTCAATATAGCATCTGCAAGTACAGCGTGATCAATACAGCGACAGCAAATACAGCAGCAGCCAATATACTAAACAGCAAATACAGTGCTGGTCAAAACAGTGACATAGTCATAGTCACTGTAATTCTATCTGTCATTATTCTACTGTAAACCTTTCCACCAGATTTCACCAAGAAATTAGCATTTTCTGTGTAACATAGTATTAGTGGGAGGCATCAGACAGTGCATGAGTCAATACAAGAGTGGAACAAGGCAGCCCATGCAAACAACTGAGAGACCAGGTGAAAACATTTGTGGGAAGTAGCTACTGTACCTCAAAGATTCCACTCTCCGCAGTGATGAGGGCCAGCGCTTTTTTGTAATATTTTCCAAAGTGCCCATGTGCGTGAACTCATGGGCAGCATGGAGCTGAGTAAAAGCCCTCCTTTCTCTGCATTTTCATAAACATAAGTCCAAATAATGTACATCAGCCGCTGGGTCAGGGGGGTTATTTTCTTTTTTTTTTATTCTTTACTACCTGTTATCTGACCTACGGCCCTTCCTTAACCCCCCCCCCACACACACGCACACACACACACACACACACACACACACGTCGAGGAGATCTAAGCAGACAGGTCACTAAATGGGTTGCTGATTTACACATCCCATTAGACAGTAGTTCCACCACATTGGAGGGTGTGGGGATTGAAGAAGTGGCCTTCTATTATGACTAAGTATATCACTAATGTTCCTCCAGAGACGTTTTTGGTTGATTGAGGGTGTTCTGTTTGGCTTTGTGGTAAATGAAGCAACAACAGATTGTACTCCACCTTCCAAATTTAACAATTGTTTTACTTTAGCACATGAGATCAAAGTGGAGAAAGAACTTTTATTGGCAATGTTGTCCTCTGTTAACTGCAAAATGCTTCCATGCACAGTATATGCAGAGTGCAGTGTGGGTAACAGAAGCAGCTGTGTGCTCTCTACAGACTTTTCTTTGGAGCTGAACATTCTTTTCTGTCACTGTGGAGGACTCAATGCACAGAAAAAGATTGCGCTGTCTGCTAGGAGGATTGAAGATATCAATAATGAAACACTTTTCTCAGCCTTGTCCAGGCATGTTATGAAATGATTGTCTTCTCTTCCTTTAGTAAAGGTGGCCTCAACAATTAATTTAAAAGAAGTGTTCCCAGTTTGTTTGCATGCTGTCCATACCAGTACAGATATGGGTCTGTACTGCTATAGCTACAGTTCAGTGTCACCTCATTCCCTTGGGTCACTGACATCACCTGAGGAAACTGGGTTACAGTATCCTTCTGAGAGAATACCCAGGAACTACAAGAATAAAAACAAATATACTCAGTAAAATCCACATACCCAAGCAAAATAATGATACAGCTGAAATTAGCATAGAAAGTTACGACATGTCCTCATGCAACAATGTCCTGATTTTAATTAAGCAATTAACAAAAATAAAAACAAAGAGAACCAATTAAAATTACCAGAAAACAAGAAAAAGCAAATAAGGAAACTAAACTCCATCTCCTCGGAATATCTTCAGTGTAAATTTCTAAAGCGTAATGGCATTATTCGCGTGCAAGGTAACTTAAATCTATGGTTACTCACCTTAGAAAGGGAGAACTGTTCAGGTGCTGACGGTCTGTGCCCTACCTTATACAGTGCTGTGCAAGTCACATTCACAGTTTATGCAAAATAGTTTAAAGTCTGAAGAGTTCATATTTTCCCCAGTTCTTTATAAACTCCATAGGATTCATTAGATAGGCTCTGTAACAAGCATGCAAATAATGCATAAGTTGAGTACTACCGCTCAGCTGCTATGAAATTCACATAAGCGCTGATTTTACACTCAGATCTACACTTACCCCATGAAGGTTTTCTGATGTTAGGCTACATTTCTGGACACACAAACTATTAAAGTTGAACTAACTTGGTACAAACTTTTCTTAACAAAGCATCTGGGGCCCAAAATTCTTAAGCTTAGTATTCTTTAAAATAAGGAAGTGCTACATATTCTGGTCAATTACTCAACATTTTGAAGGGCATTGCTATACATATTAATGGTGACAGGTTGCAAGATATGAGCTGCACACATGCCCAAGCCTTGCATTCAGAAGTGCTATTTTGTGAAGCAGAGGTATTTTTCCAGTCGCGTGCTTGTCTCTGTAGACGTTCGATTTACTATGGTTTGCCACTCTGATCCAAGCCTCTTTATTCAGGATTGTTCCACTCTTGAAACTCTGTCATACACTGTCAACAGTGTCTTTGTGCAAAGAGCAACCTTCAAGGTCTATGTGAAGCAGCTTATACAAAGATGGTTTCCGTTCTTTGTACTACTTTGGTTAACGGTACATTTAATGAGAAATAATGTGAACTAATCGTTGAGTAAATGAAACACATACAACGAACCAATTTATTCAAAGCGTGCTGGGTTTTTCACGTGTTTGATTTTGAGCCGACTGCTGAGTACAGCAGCTAAAATGCTACAAAGTGCCATTAATTATAGTACAGTGTCATACAGCTATATCAACACAAATCAAACTTTGCTGTGCGGCATGTAACATTCTGCTAATATAAATTCATAAATCTCGTCCTATTGGTCTCTTCCATTGTTTTCTTTTGCTCTGCTGATCCTATGGAGAACATTTTCCGCCCTCAACAGTTTCTGTATTTAATTTCCTTCTTTCACTCTTACTTATCAAGGGATAGGTACTGTGCAAAACATGCAGAGCATGTCCAACATATTAAAATGACAGCTAGTCAAGCTCAGCACCAGGTCTAGACTATGCCAGCAACTGTAATTAGCTCTCCATGAAAAGGTCTTTATGTTCAAATTATTCTCATGCATATTTCCACAGTCTAGTTTAAAGTTATGGCTGGTTCTCCTGGTCTTCTTCAGTGTTGGCGTGTCCACATGGTCTTAGGGCGTCACAAAGGACCCTATCCAAAACAAAAATATATGCACCCATTGGCGGGCTCATGTTGTGTAGAGCCCACCCATGGGCACACATCATGAGTCCTGCATGCATCGATTAAGACCAGAGAGTGCACCCGACCATAGGCATATACATATGATCGCAGTCGAGGACTACAGGTGGGTGGGAGCACCTTAAGTAGCCATCCAGGCTCATATACGATGGGAGAGACCCCTCAATAATTCCTCTGCACTCTTCTACTATCATGCCCCTGGGTACTTCCGGACTCAAGTCCTCAACCGCTTATAGCCTAAGCCCTCAGAGAGCCATAAGGAGTTAAAGACAACAGTCGTTGATGTTTATAATAACAAAAAGAGCTGTCTAAAGTGGCTACAGCATTCCCAGAGGATCCTAATCTCAGAATAACCTGCTGTCCAGTTCCTCTTTGAGCCCCTTTTCCCAAGACAATAAGTGATGGGCTGGCTCAACTCCTATGTTTATTAAAATCCTTCTAGCTGTTGAAATTTGGGAAAATGCACTATCTCCTATGTGAAGGTTGCATTGTATTTTGAGACGTTTTCATGACCAGAATTTTAGTTTTTGGTTGTCTTGGACCATAGATGATTCTTCCTTGGATCAAATGGTCTACATTAGAAACTGTCCAATTTAATAAGTAGAGTCTGCCCATCAGCTTACCTAGTATTATCCTCATCCACAATTCACATTTTACCATGCTTTTACCCAGGATAGCCCAACTGAGATTAGCGGTCTCATTTACTTGCTTCCACCCATTCTCATAGCTGGGAGAACTGGAGCACAGGGAGGGTAAATGACTTCCTATGGTCACAGAGTGAGTATTTGGGTCTAGCAGAGTTTGAACCTCAAACTTATGTTAAACTTCCGCTGTAGTGGTTCTCAAGCTGGTGCTCTAAGTCTAGGCCACACTGATTCAGAACAGGATAACTGATACTGACTATTAATGGCTGAGCGGAATTCTGTTGGCCCAGTTCATGCAGAATGGCAATTCTGCTCAAGCATGCCTTTTGAAATTCCTTTTTTAATTCTGAGGAATTTTGAAACTCTTTCTATATAGGATCATGAAATTCATGAGATACTATTTTGCTGTTCTTTCAGAATTGTGGTTGCTTTCATTGTTCGGTAATCAGGTATGGTGAGCTAGGCACACAGCTGTTTTCAGGGATGACCTGGGAGCACTGGGAGGTTAAGTGATTTACTTTGGGTCACATGGTGTACAAGTAGAGGTTGTGAGGAAAAAAAAAACAGGTCTGCTCTAAGTACTACACCCATTCACCAACCTCTAGGCTATACTGCCAGCCCAAATTCCACTTATCCATGAAGTTCTGTGGAATTAAGTGGAATTTCTGAAATTCTGCAGAATTTCAGCAAAAATGGAATGCAAACATGCCATGCAACTTTGCTGTGGGTTTGGAAGAAACTTTGTGAGGCAGTATAGCACAGTGGTTTAAGGTACTGAGCTGCAAATCTGGAGATTTGGGTTTCAATCCCACATCTCCCACTTGTATACTGTGTGACCCTGAACAAGTCACTTAACTTCCTTGTGCTCCCAGGTTGCACCTGTAAACAAGCTTTCAGCTTAGTGTGCCACTCCTGGTTAAATAGTTCAATAAATAAAAATAATCATGAGGGTTTCCAGTAAAGAAGATCTTGCCTTTTCTAGTTATAATATATTTACCAACTGTTTGCCTGTGTAGTTTCTAGGTATGAGCAATGATTGTCTTTCTTGCATCTCACTAATTGCATTATAATTTAAATTTAAATTTAAGTTGTTGCTTCACTCTGTTTTGCCCTGGCGTGAAACCCTTTTGACTCCATTGCAAGGTCATGACCCCACTCATAAAGGAAGCATGGGAGTAGATAATGTGTATTTGCACATTAAAGGGACTTCATGCTCAGTGAGTAAGCAAAGAGCTCCTGGCACATAAGAATTAATCAGTTAAATAACAAAATGTCACAAGCACCAGCATCCTTCCAACTGCATTTTTCCAACTCAGCCACACTTTAAACAACAGAAAACATTACACAACTTTACCTTGCAAAGTTGATGTCCCACATGACAAGAAAACAGGGACTTCAGAAGAAATACAACAGAATTGACTGACAGTAACACTTCTGCTGGCTTGTTCATTTAGGCATCATCAACTCCCATGATGCTTTGCATGAATGGGGTCATGACCTTTGCAATGGAGTCAAACAGGTTTTCACACTGAGCCAGAATAGAGTAAAGCAACTGCATTTAAATTTAAATTTAAATTACGAAGAATTGATGGGTGTGGGGGGGAGGGGTGGTGAAACAGAGAGAATCATTGTCCATGCTTACAAACTATTCAGGTATAAAGAAAATAGGTTATGGGGACTTTACCATTACAGGGAACATCCTCTGTTTTATTTTTAAACCTGTGAAGTTTGCAGGCAAGAACAGTGATTGCTTCAACTACACCCTCTAATTTCATCAGGATTTAAATGTAAATGAAGTCAGGTGTGAAAACCTGCTTGACTCCATTACAAAGGTGAAGACCAATTCATGCCAGACCTCATGTGATCTGATGATGCTTTACAGCTAGAGTTTGCAGTTTTACTGTATTAGTCAGTGCTCTTGATGCCCTCTGCAATCCCTGTGTTTTCTCTGGTGCAGGCCATCAATCTTGTTTATTAGCCAGCACAGGGGAAAAAATAATGAGAACAAAGACTGCATATTCAGTCTTCAAAACAAATGCCTTTAACACAAAACTATTCAACCAAGCAGACATAAAACTTTACAAATCTAACCTTCTCTAAAAAAACATTTTCCTACTCAGATGCACTTTAAACTATAGGAAACAGGAGTCACATGATGCTCTAAACCTAGTGGCAGCTTCACTGCCTAGCTCCCAGTCCCTCCTCATATTAACAATCATTTTTACTTATAGTGAAGCTATTTCCTGATATCAGCTACTTTTTTCCTTGCCTCCAACTCTTTCTGGTCCAAACAACACCTATTTTCAGCAGGAAAATGGATTCAGAAATATTGGGATGTACTCCATGGCATACCCGCCAAGGTCACTGGACAAGACTGCTAAGAAGGCCATGGCCTGGCAGTCAGGTGCTGGACACACCTCTACTGTGACTTCAGGGCCTGCACAGAGGAGAGGTTTCTTCAGGAAAGGGCAGTTCAAAGACATGGTCAGGAGCTCACAGAGGAATTAAAGTCTCTCCGTGGGGATCTCAACGATGTAGATCGCAGAGTCAGTGACATGGAGGTTTGTCTGGTTTCCGTTGAAAGCTGGAAGAAAAAGAAACCCCAAATTGTCCATATGAAACAGAAGCTTGCCAAATCAGTGAACAAACTTGAAGATTTAGAGGTCAGAGCCACCGTAACAACATCGTTGTGTTCAGGCTCCCTGAACATGCTGAAGGCTCGACCCTCTTCTTTTTCAGAAGCTCTGTGCCTCTTTAGCCGGCTCTTCACCTAATGGACCATCGTATGTCATGGATCATGCTCACAGACCATTGAGGACCATACCGCCTGGATCTTCCCCACAACCTTTCCTGTTTAAAGTGTTAAACTATTTAGATAAACATCATCTACTATCCAAGGTTAGAGATACCAAAGAAATTATCTGGGAGGGTGCTAAACTTTGTGTAAAAAAGGATCTACCAGCTTCTGTGAGGCAGAAACAAGCAGCTTACCATAACTTGCTTACCAAGATTATTGCTGCAGGGCTCAGATTTCAAATGCTCTACCCGGCTAAACTTCAGTTGCTGGTTTGAGACATATTTTGGTCATATGATTCCTTGGAGGCTGCTTCTACTGAGCTAAAAACATTGTTGCCCGACTTGTTCAAAGATCGCTGAGAATCTGCTATGGCCTGTCTATTCTTTTTTGCCTATCAGCACAGTACAATGCTAGTTGGTGATTGTTTGGAGCACCCATCATACTAGGGTATGGCTATTAGGTTTTGACTGGTTCTCGTACTTTGCAGTTTATTTAATGTGGGGACAGTGCCCTGCCTTTCAGTTCGCTCTAGAACATATGTCTGAGATCTGTTTGATGGGGACAATATAATTAGTTATACAAAAGCTGCACTGTTTGGACCTTCCATCCCTAGTTATAATGAGAGACTTTTATTTGAGAAGTTAAACATTTCATTTAATTTCTTTTTTATTTTTATTTTATACTGAAACATCTATGAGCACAAGTGCCCATTTCACAGACATCCAGTTACAAGTTACAAAAGACAAACACAAAATACAGATTGAACATTGAAAAAAATTTGACTTACAAAACTTAAACTAATATTAACAATCACAAAATTACTAAAATATCATTTAAAACAATTACAAATTACCTCTGAAGATAATTTATAATCCAGTAAACCTTAAAACCTGCAACTCTATGACAATTAGTAATCTTACTTGATAATTCATTGTACAGTTGAGTAGTTTTTTAAACTGTATCGAATTTTGTGGAACATTAGTTCTAAACTGAGGTAATTTAAACAAATTTCTAGTACTGGATCTAGTTACAATAAGGGAAACATAAGTAGGGAACAAGCTGACAACACTACTTGGGGCAAGATCAATTGAATCTTGTGCAAAAAGTCAGTGCTCTAAGATTAAAAAGCACTAAGGAGTAAGCGTCCATATTTATCATATAAAGTACAATGATGTACCATCCTAGGTAAACAGGTAATGAAACTTAAGATACTATGATATGTGATTATTAATTTATTCAACATTTTCTCAGAAGAAATGAATAAACAACAGAGTCATACATTAGCAATGAAAACAAAAACTATTGGCCAACAGGTCCGTGTCTCAGGAATAAGGTATTTCTTAATACGAATAACATACCCAAACATTGATGTAATTTACCAATTAATGAAATAATATGCTGATCAAAATTGGATGCTGATCAAACACAAGACCAAGTACTTAAAATTATATACCCTTTTAATAGTATTACCAAAATTGTCATTCAACTTAAAATCATAATCACTTTGGTTCCTGATACCTGAGAAGATCAGAAACTTCATTTTGACAGAATTGAGTATTAATTTATGAGAAATGAACCATGAATGTAAAGCTTCAAAATCTCTTGTTGATCAACTTGGAGCTTCATTTCATCAGAACCAGTGCAAAATAATACATCATCTGCAAATAAAATAA
Organism: Neoceratodus forsteri; assembly: GCA_016271365.2. Lineage (NCBI taxonomy): Eukaryota > Metazoa > Chordata > Ceratodontiformes > Ceratodontidae > Neoceratodus > Neoceratodus forsteri. The sequence goes on from CM028136.1 coordinate 761,581,664, forward strand.
TTTCAGTGTTTGAACAAATGTCCGGTAATGAATTTATAAACAAAGTAAATAACAGGGTCCTAAAGCGGACCCCTGTGGAACCATAGTTTAGTGAATTTTCCTGAGAAAGAGAACCATTAATTAGGATTTTCTGCATTCTATCACTAAGTAATGGCCAAACCACCCAATAACCTCATCTGAGAAGTTAACGTTGGCCATCAGTCTTCTAAGAACAACATGGTCAACTAAATCAAATGCCTTGGTGAGGTCCACAAAGGCCACCGCCACAAGGCTGCCCTTGTCAAAGGCAGCCCGGGCGCAGCCTGTGAACCTCACCAAGGCAGTTTCTGTATTATGACCCACTCTTAATCTATGCTGAGAAGAGTCCAAAGACCATATTTACCCATGTGTTCATTAATTTGATCACTAATAATTCTTATTTATTTATTTAGATTTTGATAACCGGGTAAGCTCACTGAGACCAGGATCCCTTTTTCAGGAGTGACCGGATTAGTTCTGAACAATGATTACATACAATTAACACACAGTAGTACATACATTGGCAGGAGTACACAAGTAGATTAAACATATATAAGAATAGGGTAAGGAGTATGTTACAGAGCATATTAGTTACATTTACATAACAACATAGTAAATCAACATACACATAACAGCATAGTAGATTAAAGCTGTGGGACAACCAGAAATTACAGCCATCAGGACTAGGTTCCAGGCTAGCGGTTACAGCCACAGAGACTAAGCTCTAGCAGGTATGCTTTCAGCCTGACTTAAAACCCTGAGTAGTACAACAATTAGCCAAATCAGCAGGGAGAAGGTTCCATGAGTGTGGGGCAGGGTACCTAAATAGCGCTTGCTATAAGTGGATTCGGGACACGAGGGATGTCTAGCGGATGGCCAGTGGAGGATCACAGGTCCTGGCCCGGCTTTGGGGTTTAACAACCCATGCAAGTAAGGAGGGGCCAGGGTGGTGAATTTGAATGTCAGGTTCAGAGAGTAGTAGCCAGCTTGTGTCACATAGAGGGCCAGTGGAGATCAGTGAGGACCTCACAGTGGTGCCTTCTTGGTGGGGAGTTGGTGGCGAAATGAGCCACCGTATGGTGAAACATAGTAAGTTTTCTTTGTTCACTCTCCCTAAGGGTCTGCAGCAGGGAGCCCCATAGAGGATGGAGGGAGAAGGGTAGTTAGATATGGCAAAATGGGCCTCGAAGAGAGAGAGGAGAGAGTCACCCAGCCTATAAAGAAGTCCTAACTTCTGGTGGGTGGACTTTACAACGAGTCCATGTGAGGCTGGAAGATCATTGCCTGATCAAACAGGATTCCGAGGTATTTAATCTTGTCTGAGACCTCAATTTTTTCCCTTGTGCAGTATGAAGCTATAGGATACCATGCCAGTCTGAACCAAGGCAACGGGACCCAAACAGGACTGCCTTTGTTTTTCATTCATTCATAACAAGCAAGTTCGAGGAGAACAAGGCTTCCAGTGCAGCTAGACCGGCCTGGAGGTTGGCACTGATTACACTAGGAAGTGGGTCACTGCAGTAGATGTCAGTGTCATCTACACAGAGAATGAGGTTATTCCTCCCACCAGTCACCTCGATATTGCTGACAAAAAGAGTGAATAACAGGGGACCAAGGATCGAGCCTGGGGTACCCGGAGATCACTGGTTTAATACTAGACTGGGTTCCTCTCCATAGGACTTTCTGGGTTCAGTTTAGCAGAATAGCTCTTGAACCATGTAACAGAGAGCCCATCTTGTCCAAGTAGTTGAAGTTTGGTGAGGGAAGTTTGTGGCTGACCAAGTCAAATGCCTTGGATAAATCACGAATAGAGACCCCACTGGGGATCCTGATCCATTGCATCAAGGATGTCCGATGTGAGCGGATAAGGGCGTATCAGTGCCATGGCCTTTCCTAAAGCCATGCGGGATGTCAGCTAGGAGTAGGTGCCTTTCAAGGTAGTCCTGTAATTGATTGTAGACCAGTCTCTCCTGCACCTTCATTAGTGGCCTGAAGTTCCCCACATTATCCTGTGTCCCTTTTTTGTGAATGGGGACAATAGTTGCCACCTTCCATTTATCTGGGACCTTTCCTTTAAGGAGGGACCTGTTTATAAGTAGGGCAAGTGGGTGGGAGATAGCCGGAGCAGCAGCCCGCAGGAGTCTGGGTTCTAGCAGGTCATGTCCCAGAGAGGAGTCCGGGTTTATTCATTGCAGAAGTGGGAGTACTTCAGTGGGCTTGACCAACTTCAGGTGAAACTGTGGTCTGGAGTGTTCCCAGGCAGTGTCTCTAATTCTGGGGGCACCAGAGGTCTTTCCAATACTTTAGACCGGGGAGCAAGAAGAGATATTGGACACTAATTATTCAAATCAGTCTTTACTGCAGCTTTAAATATAGGTTAACTATGGCACATTTCCACACACGTGGAAAGATACCGTGACAAAGGAATAATTGAACAATTCCGTAATGGGAACTACAATGGTATTACCAACCTTTTAAGTATCAAAATCAATAGAAACAAAGGCCAGAGTGGGGATGAGGGTTCATTTACACAAATAATGAAAAACATCTTCTGGTAATAGAGGCGCGAAATAAAAGTTTAGACTATAACACCCCTATCCTGGCTTTTGACAAGCCATTAATTGCATGTGAATCCAATTGACCAACTATTCAGTATTTGTCCAAACAAGAGAAATATGAATTGAACAATTGTGCTACTTGTAGTGGATCACTAATTAAACTACCATTGAGCTCAATATCAGCCCCCCACCAACAATGAATTCAGAGTGTTCCATGTGACTTTAGAGTTTCCTTGATCAGAACTCAATTTATCTCTAAAAAATTAACCTTGGTTTTATGGACTTCTGATTTACAATGATTACGCATCAACTTATAGGCCTGTACATTATCACTGATTTTATTTTTTCGATATTTAGCCCATAATTTATTCCTAATTCTAAACATCTTTAGAAGATCAGGAGTAATCCATTCTTTTGTTTCACCTCTTAATCTAACCCTCCTTATTGGTAATAACTCATCACAGATTGCTGAAAATTGAGTACAGAATGACTGGAAAGCATGATCAATATTGCTAATCTCATCTAAGAATGACCAATCACTGGTCTCAGTAGAAGTTTCAAAGGCCTGGACATCCAAATCCCTAATCCTACGATACGTAATCGTTCTAGATTCTTTCTTAATCAATTTAGCTGACCAATAACAAAAGATAGCACCATAGTCACTGAGGCTATCAGGCAACACCCCAACAAAACCTACGTGAGATGGATCATTGGTTATGATCCAATCAGGATTACATAGAAACATAGAAACATAGAGGCTGACGGCAGATAAGGACCATAAGGCCCATCAGTCTGCCCATTTCTTTCTGCCTTATAAATGTGCTATGACCTTTGCTCTGTCAGTGGTCTATCTATTCATACTCATCTGTATTGCTCCCTTATGCCTATCCCATGCCTGTTTGAAGCCCTGCACTGTATTCATAGCCACCACTTCCTGAGGTAGGCCATTTCATGCATCCACCACTCCTTCTGTGAAAATAATTTCCTCATTCCCCTTAGCGGCCTCCCTCTAATCTCATGCTGTGTCCTCGTGTCCTGCTATTTTTCTTATATTTAAACATGTTAGACTCTTTCACTTGTTAATGCCCTTAAGGTGTTTGAATGTTTCGATCATATCACCTCTCTCCCTCCTTTGCTCAAGGGTATACATATTGTGCTCTGTTAATCTGTCCTCATATGTCTTCTGATGCAGTCCCTGCACCATTTTGGTTGCCCTTCTCTGGACTGCCTCAATTTGGTTAATGTACTTGTGAAGGTGTGGCCTCCAGTACTGCATATATTACTCCAGATGGGGCCTAACCAGTGTCTTGTAAAGAGGGAGATTATTACCTCCCTCTTACGACTTGTGATACCCCTACTAATACACCCTAACATCCCCCAAGCCTTACCTACTACTTTAGAGGTCTGCTTGGATGATTTCAGGTCATCAGTGATGATGATGCCCAAGTCTCTTTCTTCCTTTGTGACTGCCAGCAACTCCCCCCTCCCAGCCTATAGGTGGCTTCAGGGTTTCTCTTCTCTATGTGCATGATCTTGCACTTTTTTGCATTAAATCCCAGTTGCCACTCTTCTGACCGTTTTGCTAATTTATCCAGATCTCTTCTCATTTTGCCCACCCCATCTGGATCATCTACTCTGTTGCAGATCTTGGTGACATCTGCAAACAGACAAGCCTTACCCTCTAGTCCATCTGCAATGTCACTGATGAAGATATTGAAGAGGACTGGCCCCAGGATTGATCCCTGAGGTACCCCACTTGTGACTTGCATCTCTTCTGACTGTATTCCATTTACCACCACTCTCTGTTTCTGCCTGTCAACCAGTTTGCCACCCAGTTGACCAACTTCTGACCCACCCTGAGCCTACCCAGCTTATTTATCAATCTTCTATGTGAAACAGTGTTGAAAGTTTGTTGAAGTCAAGGTAGGTGACATCAACTGCTCCCCTTGGTCCACCACTCTAGTTACCCAGTCAAAGAAATCTATGAGACTAGTTGACAGGACCTTCCTTTTGTAAACCCATGGCTCTCTTGGATCCTGTGCCCCTATGGATTCCAGGTGTTGCACTATCCTTTCCTTAAGGAGTGCCTCCATAATCTTGCCCACTACGAGTAAGCTGACTGGTCTGTAGTTCCCTGTCTCCTCCCTGCTACCACTCTTGTGGAGCAGGATCACAAAACCCTTCTCCAGTCTTCTGTGGCCTCTCCTGTGCTCAGAGACTCACTAAACAGTTCTGCTAATGGCTCTGCTAGTTCCACCCTTAGCTCCTTAAGTACCCTGGGATGTATGCCATCAGGTCCATTGCCTTGTCCACCTGAGGCTTAGCGAGCTCTTGTAGGACCCTTTCTTTTGTGAAGGGAGTAGTGCTCACCTCCTTCCCGCTGTGTCCATAGTGCTGAGCTGTGGGCCCTGCCCTACCTTCTCTTCAGTAAATACTGAGCAAAAGTATATATTTAGGATAGATGCTTTTGCAGGGTCCTCTCCTCACATGCCCCTTTTCTCCTTTAAGCATGCAATACCCCCTGGACTTTTTCCTTTCACTAATGTGTCTATAGAAAGTCTTGTCACCTTCTTTTACTGTTCATGCTCAGTGCTTCCTCAGTTTGAGACTTTGCCTGCCTTACTGCCTTCCCTGCTTCCCTTAGGGCAGTTTGGTATGCCTCCCTATCTTCATCCCGCTGTGTTCCCTTATATTTCCTGAAGGCTAGCCTTTTGGCTCTGACCTTTTCTGCTACTGTATTTGAGAACCAAAGTGGTTTCCTTCTTCTTTTGCACTTCCTTTTCTGTCTAACACAATGGGATGTTGCTTCAAGTATATTGCATCCTTAATGCTTTCCCACTTTGCCTGTACCCCCTCACCAGTGTTTCTTTTTGCCAGGGCTAGCTTAATTCTCTTGGCCATCTTAACAAAGTCAGCTCCTCTGAAGTCCCATATTTTTGCCTTGGAATGGGATGATTTAGATGTAGTGGCCACATTGAACCATACCATGTAATGGTCACTGGCCCCCAGGTGACCCTCTACTTGGAGATCTGTGATTCATTCCGTTAGTCAGTACCAGATCTAGGATAGCCCTGTCTCTTGTGGGTTGTTATACCAGTTGCCCCATGAGAATCCACCATGTGTCTAGTTCTGGCAGATGTTCCTGCTGGTATTGACCAATCTGTATCTGGCATGTTGAAGTCTCCCATTATCAGAACCTCCCCTTTAGCTGTCATGCTTTGTATATCTTCTAACAGTAATATATCTATGTCCTCCCCCTGGTCTGGGGGCCCGTAAACAACCTCAGTTCTTATGGCTGTCCCATTTCCTGTTTCCAGGGTGACCCACAGTTCTTCTGGCTCCTTATGTGTATTCTGAATTTCTGTAGCTTTGATATTTTCATTGACATCCAGGGCCTCCACCCCCTTTTTGCACCTCAGTCTCTTCTGAACAGTACATAGCCAGGTACTGAAGTCTCCCAAGTGTGGTTACTGGTAAACTACGTCGCACTAATTGCGACTATGTCCAGTTTAGCCTCTGACATTATTGCCTGCAGGTCTGGGATCTTATTTCCCAGGCTGTGAACATTTGTGTACATGATTTTCCATTGGCCAGATTTCAGTGTGTTAGTTGTTGGGTGAGGTTTGGCATTTCCCCTGTGCATCGTATGGGGAGACAGACCTTTTTTCTTACCTGCTGATGTAAATGAACTGCAAACATGCTGGAATTGGTGTGATAAGTAACACAAGTTGTCTCAGTAATCATTTGATAAAGCCCCAAATCAGCAATTAAATTTCTAACATCTAAGACTCGGTTAGATTCCCAATTTAGAAAAAAATCACCTACAATTAGCCTCTCTCTATTTGTTGTGGGTGACTCAGCCAAGAAAAGAACTCAAACCAACTTTATAGTTACCAGGCGGAATATATACATCACTAATAATAATGAACTTGTTTCCACCTAGTCCAGCGTCAATAGACAATGATTCATAGGAAAGGGCCATCTAATATTACTGGATATTGTGACAATTTTAAATGCTCAGTTACATGGAACAAACAACCCTCTCCCTGTTACCCACTCTGTCCTTTTTTTTTTTTTAAACCAGGAGACACACTAAGCTAGAAGCTTATTTACAGGTGCGACCTGGGAGCACAAGCAAGTTAAGTGACTTGCTCAGGGTCACACAGTATGCAAGTGGGGGTTGTGAGATTCAAACCCAGGTCTCCAGGTTTGTAGCTCAGAGCCTTAAACCACTGCGTTATACTGCCTGCTTCTTATTACTGTATATCCATATATAACATATAACATATAACAGAAAACAAAACAAAGCCAGCTATGTACAGTATGAGGACAGGGGGAAGCAAGAATGGATTAGGAATACTACAATATTTCCTTTCTCCATTACTATTTTAGCCTTATTTACCCAATTATTCAGGACACACTTTTACAGGGTTCTTTATTTTCAATTATGAAATACATGGTTAAAATCCTTAAACCTGTTGGCTAAGACCACATTCAGTCAGAATGGCATCTCAGTGCATAATCCCAGTAAATTAAAGTAGCTGTTCATGCATCAAATCATGAAGCAAGTCATGCTTCAAATCAACAAGTTAGGTCATGTCATCAGCCAAAACATATTATAAAATATTTTTATAATTAACTTTTAAATGTTTTATTATTTCAAAAATCAATCCATTTCATAATCACAGTAGTGTAATGCATGGCAGGGTGTGCAATTTCATAGGATGTCATCCCTTCCCAGATGGTTGAAGTCTTTCGGACTACAGCTTCATGCCTCACAATGCATCAGAGGTGTGACAATACCCCATATTATACAACACCAGTAGTGAAATTTCCCATGATACATTTGTTAATCATGCAACTAACCTTCAAATAAACGTTTATCTAGAGGTTAGGTATGTCACAATCACCTTCCTTGACATTTGCACAGAACTCCTCAAACCTAAACCAGTCAGAGAACAGCTGACAGACCTATTCAGCACTGAAGCCTTCAGGTCAAATCACAGAAAAATCTTCACGCAAAAATGTGATTTAAAAAGTTACAGCTGTTAAACTGATGTGTAAGTTAAGTACATAATGGCCTGACTCAAAATACACAATTTATCGCCACTTGTGAGGGAGCTAGACATCTGTAGCTCATGCATAGCTTCACCACACTTGAGTTATGGTCTTGCTCCCTCATATGTGGAGATAAATTGCATATTTTGAGTAATGCCATTGTGTATCCCATAATATTGCACACCTAGTTCGTATTATTAGTTATTCAGTCAATCAATCAAAAATGTTTATTCAGGTTAGAAAACGAATATCTACTGAGCAAGGCTAAATTACAATGGTGTCCAGTTTGTGCAAAGTTTAGGAAGTAGAACAAGATTACCATAAATACAAGGTTACAGCATATTACATTGAAACAATAGTAAAAAAATCAACAATTTGTATTGTTTGCTTAGTACATTCCAGTGGTATACCGTGATGTGCACGACCATGATTGAGTGACCCCGAAAGGACTTTATGGCCGTAGATGTAAGGCTTACCATCACAAGGGGTATGTTGCTCTGTCTTCTGGACTACTACACATGGCACAGTGGCTACTGGGCAGCTACAGTGACTGGATGGGGTGGGTTGGTGACCATAGCGATAGGAAGTCACTACAGGTACATGCGTGGTGGGGGGAGTAAGCACACTCAGCGAGGGTTGGGAGGGAATTTTTGAGGGGTGGCGCTGTGGTAGGCTGCTAAGCTGGTCCCGTGGTGTAGCGCATTAGCTCATGGCTTTGGTGGCTTGGATGCTGGGTTTGGACCCAGGCGCAGGTTTGTTTTTGTAGAGCCCGGCACAAATTTAATTTTTTTTATGTTTTGCCCTCCCCGACATGCACCCCGGGTTGAGAATCCTTAAGTGGGGGGGGTGCATGGGGCACATCCCCCCGCATAAACATAAAAAATGCAAGTCCCCATCACTGTTTTTTTGTGCTCCGTGGGAGTCAGAGTGCCAAAATTGATTTTCAGTGCTCTAACTTTGCCGTAATGGCGGTCACCGTTATCACATATAACCCATTCCAGCAATTCATAATCACTTTCAAGGCAGAGGCTCTGTTTTACCACCACAACAAAATTTGGGGATACTAGCATTAGAGTGAAACCAGAAATTTAATGGAGTCAACCCATGGAAATATCTCAGGAGGTCTGCACTGGGGGGCTACTTCTAAATCTCAAGGTGTCTTGCATGGGGTATCCTCAAGGATTTATCCTGTGGCCCATTCTTTTCTCCTTATTTATTGCTCCCTAAACCTTGTAAGGAATGTCACATGCTTCTTATGCAGATGATGTGAAACTTTGCCACAGTGTTAAGACCTGTGATGAAATCTTCTCCATCCTCACAGGTGAATTTGGCACCACCAGAGGTGTTTCTTAACAAGTAGGCTGTTAGTTCATGCCAAAAAGACCAAAGCATTGTTATTTTGGTTGAAGCCTAGGTTTGGAAAATTGGCAGCAAGAACTCACCCACTTAGTATTCTGTCATCTGATATGACCCCCGAATTAGTTATATCCTTTAAGTAACTAGGAGTCACACCTGATCCCTTCCTGCGTTCTTGGAGAACATTGTTCACATTGTTAAATGTATTAACCAGAAACTGGTACTTGGCTTCATGCTGAAGGACTTTATGGCCGTAGAAGTAAGGCTTGCCATCACAAGGGGTATGTTGCTCTGCCATCTGGACTACTGTTCCCGCATCTACACACAAACTTGCAACTCCAGTCTATCTGGGCTTGACAGTTTATAATAACATAGGTTTGCATTAATCGCCCCTTACTCCATTCACCATCGCACTCTTTACCAACTCCTCAGTTGGTTCTCCATGCAAGCCCATCATGAATACCTACTAGGATGACTTATGGGGGGAAGGGGGAAGGGGAAATTGTTTAACCAGGAAAAGCACACTAAAACTTTATTCCAGGTGTGACCTGGGCAAGGAAGTAAAGTAACTTGCTTAGGGTCACACAGTATGCAAGTGGGAGCTGTGGATTCAAGCCCAGGTCTCCAGGATTGCAGGTCAAAGCCCTAAACCACTGCAGTATACTGCCTCCTAAGTAAGTCAAGTCCCTTCAGGATGCAGAGCCTACCCCACTAAATTAACTCCTCAAACCTAAACTGTGCCACCAGAACCTCAGTTCATCCTCTCAGCTGCTTTTTGAGAATCCCCAGTTCCCCACTATTATGAGACAAATGGCCTTCTCCGTTGCTGCCCCATCACTGGAACAACCTGCTTATCTCCCTCCACTCACTAGCAACTAATTCCCTATTCAAATCTCACTAAAGAGCTGCCCTCTGGGTCAATTTAAACTGCAGATGCTCTCCTGAATTTGGATTCATGGTATGGGTTTATGAACATGCATGTGTATGATTTTTGATATTTGATGTTACTTTTTGGTGCATTTGTATCTACTGTAAATTGTATGTATTTTTTGTGTTTAATGCTTGGTTTTCACTTTTCACTATGGTCACCATTTGTATCATAATGTTAACTGCTTTTTGTCCCGTATATACTTTTTGTCATACCCATTTCATTGGCATCTGTATGGCCCGAGTTGTGCCTGAAAACAGTTCCTGGGACCAGTACACCCACCTGGTGAAAAAAAAATCCATCAATAAATAAATAAAGCTGAGGAAGTACGCCCCATACAGGGAGGGTCTCCATACTATTAGTAAGGATTACCAGATCTGCTGGGCAAAAAAGGCAATGACAGTTCTGTCTTCGTTGCCTTTATCATCCAGATATCAGCATGATAACTCAGCTGAGGGTTTCAGGTCAACGCTTTATAATTTGGGTTTATCATACAGGAAATGTAGTTAGAGACTTTTTGACCATCACATTTGTGCATTAGCTTTTATGTATGGAAGGGCATGCAATATTTAAGATAGAGTCAACTAAGTATTCGATAAAGGAGATAGTGGTGGACATCTCTGGGGGCAGAAAGAATAAAATGAGCAAATGTATTATACACAACATCCAGTATTCCTTAAAGCAGTAGTGGAATTGAAAATGTTTTTCCAAAAAAGCTAGTTTCAGGTACAGTTCACTGAAATATTGTCATACTTTTCAAATCTACTTTTGTGGGTACTGCTTATACTGTGCACCTTCAGGTTTTTTTTCCTTGATCATAACCCATGCTACATTAACAATGCTATTTTTCAGTGTAAAATGTGGTGCCCATCATTTTTTCTTGAGAAAAAAACTCAATTAACACATTTATAAAATACTCATATTTTTGCACACTCTAGAATATCACCCAATTTTCTGTCGTACATGGAGGAACAAAGGCATTTTCTTTCTCGGAGACATCTTGGACCAGAATTCATTCACTCTTAGAACATTCTCAGACCTGCAGGTCACATGGAAACTTCCTAAACAGGACTTCTGGAAGCTTTTACAAATTTGGGCAGCTTATAACTCTCTCTCTAGTTTAGTGTATAGGCATACTCTTCTAAACCCATGTATCTCACACTGGACTAATTTATCAGTAACATTAAATCGCTCCATTTACAAAGACATTACTGATAATCTACCTGATCAGTCTATACAGGCCAAATATAAATGGAGTACTCTTCTTAACCACAATATTTCATACGCACAATGGAGTAATTGTTGGCGTATTGCACATAATACCTTTAAAGATGCCCGTAGTTCTTTAATACAAACTAAAATCCTACATCTTTGGTATAGAACCCCCTCGGTGCTTCAACGAATGGGCCTATTAAATAATAATAATTGCTGGTGCTGCAATTTGGCCAATGAGGATCTACTTCATATCTTGTGGTGCTGTGCTCCCATTAATAAGCTCTGGCATTAAGTCTGTTTACTTGCCTCCAGAGTAACAGGACAAAAAATACCTTTTGACCCCAAGCTATTCCTTCTAGGCATCCTTATCCTCAATAGCTCTCTCTTCTCAAATACACATTTTAGATGGCTAATCAATCTTTCTCTTCTGGTCAAACATCTGATTCTTATGAAATGGAAATCAACTCTGGTGCCTTCTCTATCAGATGTTCTTCAAAGCCTCTCTCAGTATGCCTCCATAGACCAATTATCTCATGTTATTCATAACTGACTCACTGTATATGACAGATGTTGACAGAATTACTTCAAGTACATTGAACCTAGTTCTTCTGTACACTAATTCTTAGGGATATTTAGCCCTCCTTTTTATTTTGTTCTCAGATTACGTTTTCTTGAAACTTTTGTGCTCAGATTTCTCCTCTTTTTTTCCCTTCTTCCCTGTTTTCTCCCTCTCTCCTTCCCTTCTACTTTGCTTTTTTCTCTCTTCTTTCTTTCCTTGCACACTTTTCTCTTATCTTCACCTCTCCATTACTGAACATTGTTCATATTACCACATTTATCACTTTTTACAAATTTACTGAATGCCTTGCCATAGCCTGCCCTAGCATGCATTTCGTACATGGTTGTTATTTCTGATTATATAATACCCTATTGATTGTAACCCTTCTGCTCTCCACTTACATCCTGTCTAGGTCTGTGTTTTATTATCAATACATGTATATAAGGCTTCTCCAATATGTTTACACTAAATACTGTGTTTTGTTAAGTGATATTTTGTACCTTACATGGAGGAAAGTCTTCTATTGTATTAGATGTGTGCTTTCTTATATACTCAAATTTCAATAAAAAGATACAGTGAAAAAAAAATACTCATATTTTGGTGGAACTAGACAATTTTACCACCAAATCAAACTGAAAGATGCTTGGAATCTTTTATAGAGAAAAAAGTAGGGCAATTTGTTGTACAATTTTGTTGCACTGATGCTTTAAGTAAATTTCAGTAGCATTAGCAAATAATCACCATAGTTGAAGAAGTAGAATGACAAGAGTATTTATTATTTTTAGACTGGTTTCCAGATCAAAACAGTCCTGATGCCTGGATACAGCATCTAGTCTGGGGCCTAGTTTAGTGACTGGCTGTTGCATATGGGCCTCCCCTTTAAGACTGATATGCAACCAGATGGCTAGGTAATTGTGGCTAGAGTCTGGCTGAAGCTGCTTGTTATCAAGTGTGACAATATTTAAGGCTTGTGTATTCACATAATCTGGCAAAGAGCACAACCTGTGTCTTCTTGGGGTTCAGCATTTGCATATTTTTAATAAAGTAACTCTGGAGTCTATCAAAGTCAGACTAAAGGGTTTTTTGGACAGAGGTGAGTTCTTTCCTACTATAAATATAGAATTGTATTCTTGTCGTTGCTTCACTCCATCCGAAAGGGTAATTCTTATTACAGAGTGATATAAAACTGCAACAAGAGTGCAAAAAGGTAAGTAAACTTAAGAAAAGTGCTTTATGAATAGCAGGATAGCATGCAACGTTTAAAGGTGTGTTTAGCATTACCCAGTACAGAGAGCCCTGATGGAACATGAGGCTCTGAAGTGCATCCAGAACAAGATTTAGCTTCCAGGGTGCACAAGGCAGCCTAATGGATGGAGATGCAAGTCGGACTGCTACACAAGTCTAACAACATCAGGGTGATCTCCTGTGTTGCTTATTCCTGGCAGGGGACTGTAATGGCTGAGATTGCTGAGGTCTGTACTTTGTACTGTGAGGGAAGCAGGGCTTAGGCCTTTTCCCTCCCCGTCAATAAGGAAGTCCAATATGAGTGGAAGTTCTGCTACAGACAGAGAAGTCCCTTTCTTGATACACCATCTCTTACAGATTAACCAGTGTCTTTGGTACATGCTCTTTGTGTACTGCCTTCATGACTGCAGTAGGCATTCCACCACCCTTGGATGGTAGCCTAGTGCTATCAATCTGTCCCTCTCAGAAGCGAGTCTGCCAGTTTGAAGACTGACGTGTTGTACTGAAAGAATGTTCTCTGGTTCAGAAGATCCACCCATGCAGGGAGGCGAAGAGGTATATCCATTGACATCACTTGTATGAGGGAGTATTGAGATCTCGCCAGCCCGGCTAGGGCCACCAGTACTACCATCTATTTTGTGGATCAGATCTTGTGCATTACTTTGGGAATCAGTGGCATGGGAGGAAAGATATAAGCTCTGCCAAAGTCCCATGTTGCCAACAGTTTGTCCACTTCCTGAGCCATTTGATCTTGAAATCAAGAATGGTAGCATGGGCGGCACTACTTGTTCTTGTTGGATGCCATGAGATCCACTTGCAGGGGTCCGCACCTGTGACTGATCATGACCTGGAATGTTGCGGGGTGAAGTTTCCATTCTGCTTGACTTAGAGTCTCCCTGCTGAGCTAGTCATCTTGGGTGTTTGAATTCCCCGCCACATACGTAGCTGATATGATCTATAGGCTCTGTTCCACTCACCTGAGCACCCTCATTGATTTCCATATCATTGATCAGCTGTGCATTACCCCCTGTTTGTTGAGGTACACCACCATCACTTGATTGTCTACCTGGACCATGATAAATTGTCCCATGAGTGCAAGGACAAAGAACTGTAGGGCATGGTGTACTGCAGCCATCTTCAGCACATTGATGAGTAGTTCGGTTTCCGCAGGTGACCAGAGACCTTGCACAACACTTCACATATTGCATCCCTGGAGACTGGCAACTGTGGTCACAGTCTTGAAGTATTGCTGATTCAGAGTTGTGCCTCTCTGCAAATTTGACTTCTTGGACCGCCATGTCATGTTTAAGGTAATCTTGTTTGGCAGATTTATCCTGCAGCAGAAGTTCAGAGATGATTGATCCCAAGTGTTTAAAATATGCCTCTGAATCAGTCTCATGTGCAGCCTGACCCATGGTACTGTGTCAATCATGGCAGCCATGAGTCATATTAGTTGTAGGTAGTTTCACACCAGCCTGTTCGGATGTTGTTTGATTTTGGTAACAAGGAAAATCAGACTGATTATTTGATTGATCCAAGGTGTGAGATGCAGTTTGTTGGTGTTAGCTGGCTCATCTACTAGTTTAGCACCTACCCATGTTGCTGGCATTGTACAGCTAGATCCATGCTCTGCTGTGCCTGTTCTCGTGTTCTGGCTCTGATGACCCTGTTGTCTAGATAGAGGATGGCATGCACCCCCTTCTTGTGATGAGCCGCTCCCAGAACCACTAGTGTCTTGGTGAAGACTCTGGGTGTAAATGTCAAGCCAAATGGTAGGAAGTTGTGTTGAAAGTTGTTGTCCCCTATTACAAATCTCAGATATGTGTGATGTGAGTGACTTATTGGGATGTGTAGTGACGTGTACTTGAGGTCTATGGATATCAGGAAGTCCCCTGGATTAATGGCTGCAAGGGTGGATCAAAGTGTCTACATCATTAACTTTTCATAAGTCATAAATTGGTTTAGATCTTTGAGGTCCAGTACTGGATACATGCCCCCTGACTTACTGGGGGCCACGAAGAATAAAGAGTACACCGTAGGGGTGCTGCACCTCTTGTCCCATATACCTCCAACCTGGAGATAATTATAATATAGTACAAGGGGCGTGGGGGGCTCAGCCCCCCCCCACAAACAGCCTGAATGTGCCCCAGGGTGTTTGGTGTGAGGGGAGTTAGCCAGCACAATGGCTGAGCATAATGTTCACCATTGGCATTGTGCTGGTACCCTTATAATGGTTGCCCTTTTCCTTGTCACCATAACATGGGTAAACTTTTCTGTGCCACAGCTTCTACCCATCTGACCTGAGTGAGAGAAGGGCTGTGCCAGTCAGCATCTCAGGATGTACTACACATCCACGACCATGTCAGTAAGGGGGGAGTGGATGGGTGGTGCTCAGGGTACAGGTGGGGGGGCTGCAGGACCACCTCTGTTTGCTGGTCTGTGTGTCGACCACAAGTCGGGGGCAGGGGAAGGGGTACCACTGGACACCACAGATAATGTTAGGGACAGCGGCTGGGTGATTGGAGGTTGCGGGGTGCCACTAGACACCAGGGCATTCTTGGTTTCACCAGGACGGGGGTCAGAGGGTAGGGGTACTACTAGACATCAGGGCATACTTTGCGTCCCCAGGACAGGGGGATTGGAGAGTGGGGGGGTGCCACTAGACATCAGGGCATACTCAGTTTCACTGGGACAGGGGACTGGAGGATGGGGGGGTGCCACTAACCACCAGGGCATACTTCACTGTACTGGGATGGGCGATCAGAGAGTGGAGGTGCCACCAGACACAAAGACATGCTTAGTTTCACCTGAACAGAGAGGATCGGAGGGTGGGGGGTGCCACTAGACACCAGGGAATACTATGTACTACTGTTATGGGGAATGGAAGAGGGGTGGGCAGCTTGAAATTGCCGCTGCACCTGTATGCTGGTGGGGACCCCCTCATTGCATGAGCACAGCATTATGTTAGCACTCGGGTGCTGATGGATTTAGCCTGTGCTACAGGTGTCTCTGAATATAGACCCCACCCCAAAAATGGGAGAAAAACCTAGACAGCACAGGCAAACATCCATTAGTGCCCAAGCTAACTTTTAATTATCTGGCCCCTGCTCTTTCACTAACATTAGCCCATGTTTTCCCATCCTTTTTTTTGCTATTGCTATATTTCGATCCTTCCCCCTTAAGTCATGTTGTGCCAAACCATTATTGTCTTAAAAAAACACTTTTTTGTTCACAGAGTAACGGAGACATCTGATTCCTTTAACTACTTTTATTTTCAAAGATCCAAACAGTATTGGCAGAGCAAAAACAAAAACATGTAAATACCCCGCCTTTTGGTATTTATAGAGGACAGCACAGTCTGCAACATAAAAATTAAATATTTCAATTTACAGCATGGAACAAAGCAAACAAGTTACAACTCACAGATACAGTGCTCTGCTTTTTCTGTGAAAACTGAAGGGGACAGCAGGATATTACACAGCACAGCACAGCACTTTTTACAATGATGATTTTGCAAAGTACAGTGAATATTAATGTTTTTAAGGCAGTAACATGCCAGTACACATTTCACAGGACAAAAGCACAAATACTCAGTAGAAATGCATAAATAAATCTGGAAAAAATATTTAGAAGCCAGTAACATATAAATATTAATTTCATGGTCAGATGATGCCCTACTGGGTCAGCAGTGGGCGTGTTTCACCTTTCCGCACCATTTGTACCTGTTCATTTATGCTGTCCCTTATTTTCAGAAGAACTGGTGGTGTTAAATCAAAATGCTGCCTGACATGGGTCAAGATACATTGATCAAGTTTCTGGGCAGTTCTTCGTTGCCGCTTGTGCTGTCATTGTTCACTTTATTTGCCCACTGCACATATATGTTGTGTGGCGCATGGGCATGAAAAATCAGTGCTGCAAAACGTTTGGGTTTATTTGAGCTCCAGCACCTGAGATATCTTTCTTTTTTGCTTGTGAGAGGCACATTGTCCATATCCAGCAGAATATTCATCGTACCCATGGTGTGACCATGGACTGATCTCAGTAGAACCGAAACCAGTACCCTTTCATCTGCCATTGCCTCTGGCACTGTATCACTATTTTGCAGTGAGTCTGCATTTCCTCTGCCTCTGTATTGTTAGTTTCATCTAAAGGACTAGCTGTACTGTTCCTCTCCAGTGATGTTGATGTCCATGTTGTTGACATTTGCTGCTGCATCTGCCTCATTCCCCTTTTCAGGTCTTGAATCATTGCCTGCAGATGGAGTTGCCCTGCCTTTAGATGTTGCATAGCATCCCTCATCTGTTGGCATTCCTGCTTCCGTTCTTTTATGCTGTTATGCATAAAATGCTCACATTTGGCTCTCTGCCCTACTCTGTTCCATATTCTAGCTGTTTTCACATCAGTCTCCTCCCTTGTCCCTTGGTGCTCTGTAGCTGCCCTTTCTCCTTGTGTGCCCTCCACCTGGTGCTCTAGTGCTTCCTGGTCCTCTGGGCTGGCTTGCTGTTTGGGTGATTCCTTGTCCTCTAGAGAGGCCAGCTGCTCTGGCACTTCCGTGTCCTCTGGACAGACCAGCTGCTTGGGTGCTTCCATGTACTCTGGACGGGCCTGCTGCTCGGGTGCTGCCCTGTCCCAAGCTGCTGCTGCCTCGTCTTGTGCACAGGATGTGGACATGAGGTTTTCTTTTCATAAAAGAATAGTTCATCATCCCTGGTGATCCTCTCACACTGTTTGGAAGAAAGAAAAGCAATTAGGATCAAAACACTTATTGCCTGCCTGCCTGTGAACTACACTCAGGGCCTCTGGTGTTCTGCGGCAGAAGTTTCTCATTTCTGCGGCAGGACTCCTGGACTTCTGCGGCAACATTTTCTGATTTCTGCGGCATGATTTATTCATTTCTCTGGCAGAATGCAGTCCTGTCATTGGCTAAATATGATGTGATGTCATCGATGACATCATATGCTGAGCATAGAGGAGGAGCTTCAGGATAAACGAGGTGGGAAAGAAAGCCTGACACTATGGAAAAATAGTATAGTTATATGAAAATTCACCAAAAACAATGAATTCTGCGGCACTATATATATTCTGCAGCATGATGCAAATTCTGTGGAAAATTCTGCAAACACAGAACTGCAGAATTCAAGGGGCCTTGATTACATTTAACAGTGTCTGATCGAGGTGCAGGGTGCCCATCTGGAAAATTGGACTGGGGCACACCTGCAAAAAAAATTATACATTTTAAAAATTATGGTCAACATATGTTTAGTGTTAAGGACAGTTTCTATCAAGTTACTTAAGATATTTGGTAGTTTGTATGCACACAAATAACGTTAACATTATAATGCACATCAGTAAATATAGTATTTGGTAAGCAAGGGTAAATTTGTGTGTCAGATTCATGGTGCTATACGAAATTCATAGCAGTTGAGAGCTACTGGAGTAGTTATTATTCAAAACAATACTAAAGAATATTGTCCTACCATGTATTTCTTGGGCTCCTTGCTAAGAAGCCAGCGTTTTACTTCCCCCTCTCTTTCTGCTAACAGGTGTACTTCTTTTCAGTTGCGTTACCACTTTTCTCTTCCTGTCAGGTGTGGTTATATTTGGGGTCCCATAAAAGTTTGCAGTTTTGAATCTGATAGGCATCTTGAATCCAATATACAACTGTCTTGTCCCATCACATGGCCTGAACCGCCAAATGAAGAGGGGTCATGAGCCCATTGATCTAAGGGCTCCCCCAGGACATGTCTCAACCAGCACAGTGGCTGCGAATCTGGTTCTATGTGATAACGGTGACTGCCAAATGGCAATCACCATTATGACGAAGTCAGAGCACCAAAAATCAATTTCGACACTCTGTCTCCCAGGTACACTACAAAATGGCACCGGGATCTGTATTTTTGGGTGCGTGTCTGGGGGCAAACATAAAAATGTAATCTGGCCAGCGCAACAAAATAAACTTGCGCCTGACCCGAACTGCAGACCTCCCCACAGTAAAGCCGTGAGCTGACCTGCTACACCACAGGGCCAGCTCAGCAGCATTCTGCAGCACCACCCTCAAATCCCCTCCTAACCTCTTGCCGACCGTGCTCGCTCACACCCCCTGCGCATGTACCTGTAGCAGCGTGCTTGCTCCCACCCACCCCCACGTGTACCTGTGGCAGCTTCCTGTCACTCAGGCCGCCAACCCACCCTATCCGATTGCTGTAACTCCCAGGTTGCCGCTCTGACATGTGTCGCAATTGAGTCACCCTTTTGTGGGTTGCTCAATTGCAGTCACCAATGTCATGATATACCGCAAATCCACAGAAGGAGATTTTTCCTATTCTCCTCTCCAGAAGCACAAGGGCTGTGAATCTGAGAAAAATAAATACTTTTTCTGTTCCTCTCCTCCTCCCCAATTAACATACAGAGCACTCATTAGGGGAAGGGACACCACAGACTACAAGTTTGGGCCATTAGCCCAGTTAAATCAGTGGCTGAAGCCAACTGAAGAGGGGTCATGAGCCCATTGATCTAAGGGCTCCCCCAGGACTCATCTCCAGCAGCACAGGGGCTGCAAATCCACAGAAAAAAGGAGACTTTTCCTATTCTCCTCTCCAGCAGTACATCACAGTCTTTTGTTATGGTTTAGAGTCCTCTCTCCCACCCCCTGCCCACCCAAGTATAGTATAGTCTCCTAACTTGTAATCACCAGTGGTTGGACTTGTATTGGAAGCTTGGGGTGCTGCAAGCCTTCCATTACCTGTTCGTCAATGTTCATTAAACATTATACTAAACAACTCTGAATTCAATAAGCCCGTTTATAGTTGCTACCACTTATATGTTGTTTTATTTTTCTGCTACTGGAACTATTTCAGACCACTGACCTAGTAAGCCAATGCTACATGCCTTTTAAATTATTATTTTATTGCTCTGCAGTAGCCTTGATGCTATCACAGTCCATTTGCTAGTTTACATTTATTATACATGCTGCTATCACGGTCCATTTGCTAGTTTACATTTATTATACATGCTGCTATCACGGTCCATTTGCTAGTTCACATTTATTATACACGCTGCCATCACGGTCCATTTGCTAGTTTACATTTATTATACATGCTGCCATCACGGTCCACTTGCTAGTTTACTTTTATTATACATGCCGCCATCACGGTCCACTTGCTAGTTTACTTTTATTATACATGCTGCTATCACGGTCCATTTGCTAGTTTACTTTTATTATACATGCTGCCATCACGGTCCACTTGCTAGTTTACTTTTATTATACATGCTGCTATCACGGTCCACTTGCTAGTTTACATTTATTATACATGCTGCTATCACGGTCCATTTGCTAGTTTATTTTTATTATACATGCTGCTATCACGGTCCACTTGCTAGTTTATTTTTATTATACATGCTGCTATCACGGTCCACTTGCTAATTTACTTTTATCATACATGCTGCTATCACGGTCCACTTGCTAGTTTACTTTTATTTTACATGCTGCTATCACGGTCCACTTGCTAGTTTACTTTTATTTTACATGCTGCTATCACGGTCCATTTGCTAGTTTACTTTTATTTTACATGCTGCTATCATAGTCCACTTGCTAGTTTACTTTTATTATACTTGATGCTATCACAGTCCACTTGCTAGTTTACTTTTATTATACTTGATGCTATCACAGTCCACTTGCTAGTTTACTTTTATTATACTTGATGCCATCACAGTCCACTTGCTAGTTTACTTTTATTATACTTGATGCCATCACAGTCCACTTGCTAGTTTACTTTTATTATACTTGATGCTATCACAGTCCACTTGCTAGTTTACTTTTATTATACATGCTGCTATCACAGTCCACTTGCTAGTGTACAGTACATTTATTATACATGATGCTATCACAGTCCACTTGCTAGTTTACATTTATCATACATGATGCTATCACAGTCCACTTGCTAGTGTACATTTATTATACATGATGCTATCACAGTCCACTTGCTAGTGTACATTTATTATACATGCTGCTATCACAGTCCACTTGCTAGTTTACTTTTATTATACTTGATGCCATCACAGTCCACTTGCTAGTTTACTTTTATTATACTTGATGCCATCACAGTCCACTTGCTAGTTTACTTTTATTATACTTGATGCCATCACAGTCCACTTGCTAGTTTACTTTTATTATACTTGATGCCATCACAGTCCACTTGCTAGTGTACATTTATTATAGTTGATGCCATCACAGTCCACTTGCTAGTGTACATTTATTATACATGATGCCATCACAGTCCACTTGCTAGTTTACATTTATTATACATGATGCCATCACAGTCCACTTGCTAGTTTACATTTATTATACATGATGCCATCACAGTCCACTTGCTAGTGTACAGTACATTTATTATACATGTTGCTATCACAGTCCACTTGCTAGTGCACATTTATTATACATGCTGCTATCACAGTCCACTTGCTAGTTTACATTTATTATACATGCTGCTATCACAGTCCACTTGCTAGTTTACATTTATTATACATGCTGCTATCACAGTCCACATGCTACTTTACATTTATTATACATGCTGCTATCACAGTCCACTTGCTAGTTTACATTTATTATACATGCTGCTATCACAGTCCACATGCTACTTTTCATTTATTATACATGCTGCTATCACAGTCCACTTGCTAGTTTACATTTATTATACATGCTGCTATCACGGTCCACTTGCTAGTTGTATTCATTTTGTTTAGTGTCGTTACAATGCTGATGACCTGATATTGCAACAGTATATTGCTATTTGCATTCAATGTACTTAGTTTACTGCTATCACAGATGCACTTGTTGTCTCCTACTATATTTTGAAATCCTTACAGCCCTTTCTGCTTTTCTGTATAGTTTGTTCCTGAACCAGTCTCCTTGCACAGGTGTTATAATTAGTATCACTGCATCATTTTATTTTTCCTATCTTTATTCCTACTAACTCCCGCTACTCCCTATTAGGATCCCTCAAGTTCATGCTACCATCTAGTATGATACTTATTACCCTTCCCCCCCTTTCCTTTCTGTTCTCCACAACATCTCTCCCTCCTGCCAGCTTTCCTGTTCCCCCTTCCTGCTCCCTCCCATCTTCCTTCTCCCCTACCCTCCCTTCCTCCTGCCTCCTTCCCTCTTCTGAAGTTCCCACTCCCCATGGCTTCCAGGTTGCTCCCTCCTTCCCTCCATTTCTACTTGGCTCCACCTGGTGTCCATTTGAACCTCTTTCTCCCTCCCACCCTCCTGCCCCCCGCCATGCTGATGCTTCTCAGTCCCCACCAAAATCATCATATTACCGCTGCTCCTCATTACCATGATATTGGAGCCCAACCCTATTTCCTCCCCTCCCACCTGCCTCCCCAAAGGTCTATGATTGGCCCACCTACTGTGGTGCCCTGATGGTAGTGTGTGCTGGGATCCACTAAAATAAAAGGTTGATTAGAGCAACAGTGTCATGGTGACCCAAATAAATTGCATGCAATTTACCAACATCAGTGCTGCTCCCTGCAGGTGGAATGGTGGGAGGACACTTCAGGTTCCCAAGAGGTGGATGTTATCACCTAACAAAGAGAGGCGCGAGTCGGTAATAGGTTTCAAAAGCTTGACAGGCTTTATTCTTCAAACAAGGGGAAGAAAGATATGGTCACAGGGAAGAGAGGGGAACTATTATCTCTAATCTCCTGTACAAGGAGAACTGTAAAGTAAAATCATCTGTAACAGCTACACTATAACAGTGTCCCTAACTCTAAAGTCCCTGTAAGAGAGCGACCCTATGACAAAACTGGCACAATTGGAAAACTGACTGTAACAGCTGTGTTATAGGAGCGTCTTATGCAAATCCTTCTAATTTACCCCCGAGATGCACCTCAGCTAAGGCCTATCACCTGGAGTATGCCACACTATGAAACATACAGCATACCATAGCAAAACTCTATACATACAGTATTAATAATGGCAGTTTGTGCACTGTCATACTTTCTCTGTCATTGGGAAGAGAACAGGACCAAAGAAACTGGCGTAACAAGAAACAAGTTGACTGGCTGGCCAGTACGACACTGGAGACTTCTTGGGAAACTATGGGAGTACAGAGAGGGTTTTTAAATGGACCATGAGTTTCTAGGCCACACACACCTCTCTTGGATTGCCAGAATTCAAGAATGAGCACTAAGATTTCCTTGGTTAAAAACTCACTGAGGGCTGCCAGAATTGAAACACAAAGGATCCGGTCACAGTCCACTGGTGGACAGCCGGGTTGAGATGACCAATACAGTGGCTACCCTGCCACAGCCTGCTTCTGGACTGCCAGGTACTGACAGTGCAGAACACCTTGCCACAGCCCACTTCTGGACTGCCAGGTAAGGAAGAAGATGCAGAACACCCTGCCACAGCCCGCTTCTGGACTGCCGGGTAAGGAAGAAGATGCAGAACACCCTGCCACAGCCTGCTTCTGGACTGCTCAGTAAAGAAGATGATGGGAGGACCCCACGGAAATCAGGAATCAGGATAAAGAAGTCTTCAGATATTGGAGAATGACAGAGTTCTGGGCACCGAGGCTGGACGAGCCAAGGACAGACATAAGACAATAAACAGGATATTGACTCTGGGAACTGGAACAGAAGATCTGGACAGCACTCTGGTGTGGATGACAAAACAAGAAAACGGACGGCAGACTCAGCTTTGGGCCAGGCCATACACTGGGGACTGTTAGAGGAAAATAACAAACATGATGTTGCAAAGGTACGGTTTCGAACACGGCTCTTCTCTTCAGGAGTACTGCGCAGACTGATTCTGGAGGGCAGTTGTGGAATATCTCTTCGAGGGCTGCTGAAAACTGATTCAGAAACACACTGGTGAAATGTCTCTGAAGGCTTTCTGAAGACTGATTCAGAAACACACTAGCACAAGATGTTGGCACAATGCAATTAAATGTCACAGTTCCAACAGTATTGCTTAATATCACAGTTCCAACAGTTTTGCTCAATATCAGTCTTTAAATGTACAGACCACAGTAAATAACAGGCACTTGACTGCTTCAATAAGGGCACTTCCTTGGTGAAGCCCTTGCTAACTGTGGACCTAACTGCAGTGGGGTCCCTCTAACTAAAATGGGTTCTCCTGCTACTGTGAGTACACTGGCGGCTAGACACTAAATGGCATCCTTAGACTGGGAGTTGCACTAGTTGGGTGGGCCCCCCTTATAGCTGTGCTGGGCCCCTTATAATTAATTGCCCTACTGTGGCTGGCTAGGTCCCTCTAACACCTGTGGACCTAAATGGCTAGCTAGGCCCCTTTAACACCTTTGGGCCTATAGGGCTGGCTGAGTCCTCTTTAAACTCTCTGGGTCTTGTTGCTGGGCCCCTTGTAAATGCTGAAGGCCTGATAGACTCTTTAATCTATGGGCTTACTGTAGCTGGGCCCCTCTGTACTATCCTGGGCCTAGCATTGCCCCTTTAACCATCGGGCCTAGTTGCCCCTTTTAATAGCTAAGGCCCTCCTGGCTAGTCCTCCTTTAAATCTCTGTGCCTTTTGTGGCTGGCCCCCCTTGTAATATCTTTGGGTCTGCCTTGCTCCTTTAAGTCTCTCTCGGGCCCGAACAAGGCCTTTCTGTCACTCTCCTCTCTATTCCCCACCTTGCCCCGCCCTCTAATGAATATTTATAACCTTTCTACAGGGCCCAGTGTCTGGAGAACCACCCCGGGGGCATTACCACATCTGCTAAATAATAAATTATGCTAATCAGGCCCTTCAGGCTCCCCCACAGCTCTGAGATGATTCCTTTTCTTTTTGCACCTAGCGCTCTTAAAAAAAAAATAAAACAAACAATTACTGTTGTTGTGGCGGTCAGCACATTACAGGCATGCTGTCGCCAACTCACCACCCCAGCCCAGGGTGAAGAAGAAGAAGTCTAGAGATAGGAGGTGCTGCTAACAGAGAGAGGGCATTCAGGCAGAAAACTGGGTGATAGGGGACCTTGCGATGGTTTCCGACGCTGCTGGACAGCTTGTTCTTGGACCAAAGGATGCGGCACTGATGCGAACACTGACAAGAAGCAGGTACCACCATTACCTGTCAAGACCATGCTAAGAAAGGTGGTGGTGTCCCCATCTACCTCTTTTCCACTATTCAATATGTTCCAGTGCTCTCTGTTACTTCCCCTGCTGCTTACGAACTCCTCCTCCTCAAACTGTCCCCCTACCTTCTCTGTTCCCATCTTCATGGCAGGTGTCTACTGCTGCCCAGTGCTGTCCCGTTCATCTGTTACCAAATTCCTAACCACTATCACTTCTCATTCCTCCGCCGGTGAGCTTCTCATCCTTCAGGACTTCAATATAAACTGACTTTCCCACTCTCACTCTAAACTCTGCCAAAATATTAATTCCCTACAACTTACACAACTTAACTCAGTCCCTACCCATCACAATTTTAGATCCCTGAAACATGCGCTACTGGGCTGGGTGCTCACAAATCACCTGCACCACATCATTGATGCTGACACCTCCCTGGTGCACTCAGTGTCCACCATATGGTATACTCCATTTACAAAATTTACCACCATGGAGTCCCCCTAAAATTACCCAGATCAGGTTTTTCTGATTGTTAGATTTATCCTCGCTACCTGCAGATTTGCTAAATACCAACTGGTTCCTTATCTCTGATGCCAACAACATCAACCCAGCACTCAAATACTTCGCTCCAAAGTCTTACTAATCTGAGATCTGCATGCCTCCTCCAGAAAACCAGGGTCTGAGGCTCTCACCTCCCCTGGATCTCAGCCAAACCTTTGGCCTGCCTCTGTGCACATGACCTGGCATGGAAGACTTACAAGTCCACTGGTGCACTGGCCGATCTTAACAGGTACTGAGGAATACTTGTACCAGAGCCACCAGACTTGCAAAGGCTGAGTTCTTT
This sequence comes from Neoceratodus forsteri, assembly GCA_016271365.2. Lineage (NCBI taxonomy): Eukaryota > Metazoa > Chordata > Ceratodontiformes > Ceratodontidae > Neoceratodus > Neoceratodus forsteri. The sequence goes on from CM028136.1 coordinate 761,607,535, forward strand.
TCCTCCTCTTTCCAGAACAATCTTAGTCACCCCTCCAAGTTCTGGAAGGTCATCCACGTACTCCCCCCCACCAAACCAGCCCTTCCCCCCAGTCCTCAAGGTGGGTGACACCCTTATTCCTGATCTCCTTCTGTGGCCTCTGCATTCAACTCTTACTTCACCACTTGTGCCTCCTCACTCCTCTCCACCTTCCCCTCCACCTCTCCCCCACCACTCCCTTCTAGCCAGTTACCCCTGCTACTGCTATAAGTGCCCTTCTGGCCCTCAACCCTCTGAAAGGCAGGAGCCCCGATGGACTTGACGCTAAGCTCGTATACCTTGCTGTCTCTCCCAATGCCATTCCCATCTCCTCCCTTCTCAATGTTTCCTTTTTCTTGCCTCAGTCCCGGACACCTGGAAGCACACAACTGTCATTTCCCTTCCCAAAGGAGGTGACCCCCTCCTCTCCCGGTAACGTCCGCCCTATCTCACTCCTTCCAACTTTATCTAAACTCCAGAGGCACATAGTGCTGCTGCAACTTTCTCCCTTCTTCGACTCCTCCTTTTTCACTCTTTTCCAGTCTGGTTTCCTCAAACACCACTCCACCACTTCCTCCTGGCTCCAGCTCACAGACTCCATCCACACAGGTAGGGACCAGGGCCACCTCACCTCTACCATCTTTGCTGATTTAGCCAAAGCTTACAACACTGTTTCCCACCCCTTTCTCGTTGACAAGCTGAAGTCAGTGGGTCTCCCAGACTCCGCAACTAGCTGGTTCAGCTCATGCCTATTGGGTAGATCTCAATCAGTTAGAATTGGTGAGTCCCTATTCCTGTTCCCCATTTGCACCACCGTCCCCCAAGGCTCCATCCTTGGCCCGCTGCTTTTTTCCATATTCCTCAATGACCTTCCCTCTGCTTCGTCATCTGCATCCATCCACATGTACACAGACGACACAGTCCTATTTGCCTCTGGGTCCTCTCCAACTAAGTTAACAGTCACGTTCCAACTTGATTTCAATGCTATCCAGCAATGGTTCAGGTCAAATCAACTATCCCTCAATGCAAAAAAAATGCTACCCATGTTCTTTAGTACTAAGCACTGACTGTCCAGGCTCCCATCCCTCCCCTCCTTCCACACCCTAAATGGGGTCACAATTGAAAACGTGCCCTCATTCAAGTACCTTGTGGTCTAGCTTTACCATCACCTTGACTTTTCACAGCACGTAGACACTATTCATAAAAGACCCCACCCCAAGCTCGGTGCTCTGTATAGGAACAAGAGCTGCATCCCACTACCTGCCCGCCAAGAGATCATTACTAAAATGATCCTCCCCATTATTGGTTATGGTGACATTGTCTACAGTGCTGTCCCAAAGTCTATCCTGGCCAGACTGGATCCCCTCTTTCACACCTTCTCCTGCTTTGCCTTGTACTGCCTGCCTTGCACTCACCACTGTTCTTTGTACTCTGTCCTCTCCCTTCCATCCCTGGAAGCTCGGCACCTAAACCACCGTGCTTCTTTTATTTCTAAATTCTGGCTGTCATCACTCCCCCCCACCTCAGCTCTCTTCTTTCCCCCTTGCCCCTCCTCATACAAGTTCTGTAACTCAGGCTATTGTTCCCTTGTGCCTCCCTCTTGTAAATCCCTTGCTGATCAGGCTGCCTTCTGCTTTCCTAAACTCTGGAACTCTCTCCCCCTAACCATTCACTCCGCATCTTCTAAACACTCTCTTTCCTCTCTACTCCATACCCATACTGCTCCCTCCTGTAATTGCCCTTAACCATAACCCTTTCCCTCTCCACCTTTTCCCGCCTTCCCTTCCCCTACTTCTTACCCTTCTCCACTCCTACCCTATCCCTTCATGTCTCCCTCCCATCTTTCTCTTCTCTTCTCCTATTCTTCACTTCTCACTGCTTACCCTCCTTTCTATTCTTCACTTCTCCCTCCCTACCCTCATTTCTCTCTTCCTCTCCTCCCCTCCCCTCCCTCTCCTATTCCCTCTCACACTAGAGCTCTATTTCTCTTATTCCTCCCCTTCTGTGCTCCTTCCTACTGCACCCTATCCCCTACGGTCCACACCTTTACTGTTCTTTTCCCTGATCCTATGGGACATATCTCCCCCCCCACCCGGCCTGGTGATATTGATATTTATTAATCTTTGTGGGTGCCCAGTGCACTCACATTCCTGATTGTACAAAGCTTTGCACTGTTTAATATATATCTCTGTATGATGTTTTATTTACTGTATAATATTCTTTTCTAGTCTGTACTATATCCCTCCCTTCCCCCCAGGACGTATCTGGGAACAAGCTATTTTTAGCACAATATGCCTTTCCTGGTGAAACTTCTGAAATAAATAAATACAGTGATATAGAGTATCGCCATTTCCAACTTCAAGACAGCCATCAGTTTGGAGCTGACTGGCTAACACCGTTTTCCAGGTCAAGGAGAAGCTACCTAAAACTTGCAGCAGCTGCCTGTTTTTCTGGGGCCCTCCCTCCCTGGACCTGGCAGGGAAACAAAAAGTGCCTTCTCTTGGAGTGGGCAGCAGGCCCCAGCAATGCTCCAGGAGGAGATACCACCGAGGCTGCCCCAAGGGCGGTGGCATCTGGAGGAGGGAGGAGAAAGAGAGGTTAAATAGAGCAGGAGGCTAGCAGCTCCCTCTCTTTCTTCTCCTTCCTTCAGATTCCCACCCACCTAGCCTCATAAAAGGAGGATAGTAGTGGCCAGAATAGGTAGGGGCCCCCTTTGACCAAGTAGGGGTGACTGCATTAAGGGTCAGAGAATGAGTTTTCCCTTTTTTTTCCCTTCTAGGAAAGGTTTTTCACCTCCTCCAAAGGGTTGCAAAGTTAGGAAGGAAAAGATAATGAACAAGGAAAGGCAATGAAAAACATTTCACAAATAAGGAAGAGTGAAAAGAAGTCAGTAATAGTGCACAACTAACTATTGCAGCCATAGGTGGTGGCTTAGGAGGAGAGCAGATTGAGGGTACAGGGGGAAGAAGGGGAGACGAGTCAAATTCTTCTGAACAGCTCATCACCTCCTGTTGGCATGAGGCCAGGAGACAACAGGACTTGGACCCAGATTGGGGGGGGTCACGGTCCACCCTCATCAGGTTATCCTGCAAAAACAGTGTCACAGGACTGGAGGCAGCCACAGGAGCATTGGCCACAAGACCTCCCCAGGAGCTACATCAGCCCTTCAGGCACACACCAAGGGTGGCCCAAGATTGAGGGAAGGTGTGGGATGCTTGAAGAAACTGCACATCCTCCCAGCTGAGCATACTTCTCTAAAAAATTATATTGTTACATAGTAGATGTTGGCAGAAAAAGACCCCTTGGTCCATCTAGTCTGCCCTTGTACAATTAGTTTGTAGGTGTGTTCACAACAATAAATGCATGGCTGTGGCCATTTCCTCCAAGATCTGAGTCTGTGTGGTTATTTCAAAGGTAAGGGGTGGTGGGGGTTACCAGACAATATTTATGTCATGCCTCCCAGATCTTCAGCACCTGATTTGTCTGCTCCTTAATCTCCAGCTTATGATTTGTCACAATTCATGGCCATGCTTACTGTACCTGTCCCTCTACTGTTTAAATACTGTGCATTTTTGTGGCATGCAACTGCATTTTTTGGAGAAGATTTGCAGATCAAGAAACCACCAACTTTGCACTACTATTATGACCAAGAAGCTGGTTGAGAGACATAGCAATGCTGTCTTGAAATGCACAAAAATGGGACTCCAGTGCTGGATGCACAGAATTGCCTTGCAGTGGCCGGAATCAAGATTTCTCTTTGCCCTTTACAGACACATTCAACTACACAAAGAACATCCACAGAAGGTGAGAGTGTGCATGAGGTGGGCATCTTTGACGTCATAAGCATCATAAGCAAGATGGTCCTGTGCTGCCTCTGTAGCCCTGAGCAAGCCACAGTATACCACAAGGCAGTGTGATATTACATTTCTACCTCTCTGGCTTTGAGCAAGCCACAGTACACTACAAGGCAATCCGATGGTCCAGGGCTGCCTCTGTGGCCTTGAGCAAGCCATAGTACAGTACAAGGCAGTGAGATGATCCAGGGCTGCCTCTGTGGACATGAGCAAGCCACACTACACTACAGGACAGTGAGATGGTCTGTTGCTGCCTCTGTGTCTTTGAGCAAGCCACAGTACACTACAGGGCAGTGAGGTGGTCCAGGGCTCCCTCTATGGCCACACTAAAAAATGCAAAGCAATGAATGTTAAAATTGCATGATTTAATTCATAGGAAACTTTTGGAACATGAAGGCATGTCATTAACTAATGTGTATTAATGTCTTTTGCAGTGAAGTTTCCCAAATTGTGGATTAGCTAACAGTGGAGGATGATGAGAGCAGTGCAGCAGAGGTCCATCAGAAACTGGCAGAATATGGGCACTCATTATCTGAATCATCAGTAAGATAAATATGATGCCAAAACAGATGGAGTTATGGCAGAGCACAGTAAGTATGGTGTTGTGCCCACTGCATGTACATATGTAATCAATTTTTCTGGGTAGTGTATGCCACAAAAGTAATTTAAAGCCTACCTATTTCTGACAGCTCTTCATGTTTTGCTAATGTAGTGACTGACTATAAGACTCTATGTGCTGTACCATATGTACTGCAAGTAATGAAGTGTACAATACTTAAAAAGAGAAAGATACTGATGGCCCTCCTCCCCAACAGTATATGTCCTCTTATTTATTAAGCCACCAAACATAAGCAGCTGGCACAGGCTGAGGCATGGATGGAAGAAAATGAACAATTTTTGGATGTTATTTTTACTGATGAGTGTACCATAGCAATGCAGTCTTTCTGCCCCATGGCTTTCCAGCAAAAAGGATTTCTTGTACTGAAACCACAGCCCAAACACACCCTGAAAATACATGCCTGGGGTGCCATCTGGCACCATGGGGCAGGGCTGATACTACTGTTCAATGGCATTGTGAGGGGCAATTTCTTCAGAGAGGAGATAGTGTCCAATACATCAGTGCCCTTCATCAAGTGACTGTTTGTAGATGGGCATCATCTTTTCCATGGTTTGATACTGGCAGAGCAATTTGCACTGACAGTTTCTCTGTGTTCATGGTGTTGATATACAGCACAGTATTCTATGTGTTTACTCACATGTGTGTTCTTTCTCTTGTACAGATAATGACCCAAAGCATGCAGCTTCTGGGATGTACTTAAAGGACCAGGGAGTGAACTGGATTAGGACACCACCCAAATTGCCAGACCTGAACCCAACAGAGATAGTGTGGTATCAGATGAAGCACTACATTTGGAGGCGTGTTAAGCCAAAGAACAATGCTCAGATAATATGGGACATAAGATACTTTTGGAGGAGAGTTCTGATGGTTGAAGATTGCACTGAATATATTGATCACATGGATAAAGTGATGCCAGCCATTGTTCATGGCAATGGTTGCACCACTGCCATGTAAAAATAATAACACAATTAAACTTTGTTTTTCCAGCAGTAAGTGTTTTGCTATTTTTCTTTGTATCCCACATCTTTGCTGTTTCAGCATGTAACACCTAGCCTGGCAGTATCCTGAGGTGTGATATCTGGTTTACTAATTGCAGCTGTGGGGGATAAATGTCAAAGAGTCTGAGGAACTATTAAATAGTAACCCAGGTTGTGTTGTGAAGTTATGTTCCAATATTTAGCAGGACAGCACCCTAAGTTGTGATTTCAGGTTTACTGATCTTATCTGAGGGGGTGGGGAAAACAAAGGCTGTAGGTGTCACAAGCTCAGCCCCATGGGCATGGCAGGACCTTCTGTTTTCAGGGATGTCCCCCTTTTTATGGAACTCGTGAGCAGTTGTAGGGTTCAGGAAGCATTATCAACCTTCCTTTTTCTCAGTGGGAGGGTGGAAAATGTAGTCTCAAGTCCCCCTGACTCTGGTACTATGCTCTTTCATTAGAATCCCACCATGGCCACTGGTAGCCTCTTGCCTATTTGGTTTGTAGGATAGACTAGCGGTTACTATCTTTGTTGACAAGGCATACAGTCCTTACAAAACCCTTTTGTTTAAAATGTTAGATCACACAACCAGACCACAGGCAGAGTTAATAAGAAATTATAAAAAGTTTACTTAAAGCAAAACAATACAGTAATTCTACAATTTGGAAAATTTGGAATGCAGACAATATGAAAAATAAATATTGGATGGTTATACAGAAAAACACTATACACTGTTATTTCTAAAACTATGCCTTGTTCTGAGGTTTAGAGTCTAGAAAATATCAGGTGTGCTTTTTGAGAATACGTTTTCCCTCAGTAGGTGAAGCAAGTCCTTAGGAAAACAAGATTTGTTGGATTAACAGAAATCAGTCTCTGAGTTTCTTTTTAATGCCAAACTCAGGGTTGCCTTGGTGTAAAGTCTTTTGTTCCCAAATTCTGGCTTAAAGATCAGAATTTCTGTTCATCATGTGAAAAAGGATCTTGCCACAAACCAAGTCTTGTTCCAAGGGTTTTCCAAGACCTACATATACTTTAAAAATAAAGTATATAACAGTTTATTAAGTTTTCTTAGCTCTAAGGAACCATTCCTCCTCAGGGCTGAAACTTCAAGCTAATGCTAATGCACTGATTTCAAAGTGTGTGTTTGTTAAAGGAAAACTTCATGTTAAAATCAGAAAAAGATATGTAGTAGTCTTTTTTTTTCTGTGTTCTAACCAGTTCCCAGTGTTTTCTTTTCCTCTGACTGTGAGAGATGTTTTTCTAACTTTCCCTAACTGTTTTATTGCCCTTGGAAGTTCCCATTCTGGTATCTTTTATGGCCTCTTGTCCCAGATAGTCTTCCCAGAGTGCCCTTTGGCATGATGTCTAATTGCCGCTGCAGGAAGCCAGTGTCTTGTTACAGGGTCTGTCACAGCTCAGCCACAGAGAAAATACTTCTTCCAGAGAAGACACACTGCTAGAGTTTGGGCGAGTGTAATCATTATTATTTTTTTATATCAGTACCGTGTCCTTTGGAATGTCTGTTCATCCAAGGGATATGACCCTTGGGACACATAAACCTGTCTGGTCCCTATCTAGATGAATGCCAGGCCCAAACTGGTTTTAACAGTAATTCCTTTTGATTGTTCAACTTTTCCTTGGCCTTTTAAAGGGACTTTGTCTTAACTTTGGAGTGCCTCACAACTCAGAAAATAGGAACAATAAATAAAGTGGTATAGGCCTATCTTGCCACAGTAGGAATCATTATGAAGGAGGCAGCAGACTGCAAGAAAAAGTATATCAAGAAATATGTCATTGCTCAAGGAGAAGATTATGACATACCTGTAATCCAGTGGGCTGCAGGATTTGAGACAGCATGGCTTCACAGAAAGCAGGTCTTGCCAAACAAACCTAATTGAGTTCTTTGACTGGATTACAAGGGAGTTAGATCACGGAGGGGCTGTAGATGTGGCTTACCTGGATTTTAGTAAAGCCTTTGATACTGTCCCACATAAAAGACTAATAAACAAGTTGAACAACCTGGGAGTCAGATCAGGAATGGTAAACTGGGTTAGGAATTGGTTAAGTGGTAGGACACAGAGAGTGGTAGTGAATGGAATTCAGTCTGCTGAGAGGGAGGTAACCAGTGGGGTGCCTCAAGGTTTAGTGTTCAGCCCAGTCCTCTTTAACGTCTTTATAAGTGACATTTCAGAGGGGCTAGAAAGGAAAGTCTGCCTCTTTGCAGATGACACAAAGATCTGCAATAGGGTCAACACGTCGGGGGTGGTGGAAAAAAATGAGAGGGGACCTGGGCAAGCTGGAAGAATGGTCTAACACATGGCAGCTGAGAGTCAATGCAAAAAAGTGCAAAATCATTCACTTGGGGCACAGGAACCCAAAGGATGAGTATTCAATGGGAGAGGAGGTACTGTCTATCTTCAAACAGGACAGGGATCTAGATATTTTTATATCAGAAGACCTAAAAGTGGCAGGACAGATGGAGAAGGTGGTTAATATGGCTGACAGGATGTTATGGTGCATTGGGAGAGGCATCACCAGCAGAAATAGATATGTGATGATGCCACTGTACAGATCATTGGTGAGGCCTCATCTGGAGTAAAGTATCCAGTTTTGGAGGCCTCATCTCTGGAAGGACATAGACATGGTGGAGGCAGTGCAGAGAAGGCTACAAAAATGGTACAGGGACTACACCAGAAGTCATATGAAGAAAGGCTGAAAGACATCAACATGTATTCTCTGGAAATGAGGAAACAGATGGAGCACATGATAGAGACAATCAAATACCTCAAAAAAGATAAATAAAGTGCAACAGGGGGCATCTTTAGGAAAAGGGGATGCACTAGAACTAGGGGACATGATAAAGTTGGAAAAAGGCAGAGTCAGGGGCAATGTGAGAAAGTACTTCTTTACAGAGAGAATAGTGGATGAATGGAACCGTCTCTCTGCAGGGGTGGTGGGAACAAAAACGGTGACGGAATTCAAAAATGTATGGGGTATTCACTTGGAATACTTGAAACAGGGAAGGGGAGTAAGCAGATCAGCTTGACTAATAGCATGAGTAAAAGTAGGACAAATGGGCAGATTGGATAGGCCAAACGGTCCTTATCTGCTGACAATTTTTTATGTATGTCCATGTTCTTAAAATTATCAGCATCAAAGAACAGACTATCCCTCCTGCCTTTAAATGACTATCTCAATGTGTTTCTAGCACCTTAGATTCAGTTATGTACAATGCTGCAGAATATCACAGAATACTGCAATGTACTAAAAAAAAATAAAAAAAAGTCAAAGAGCCAGCACCATACCAGACTGTAGTGTTTAATTAATGCCGTCATGGAACAGCTCAACGGACACAAGGCATACAAACTCCCTGACCAGTTTTGAACTACTGTTCATCCTCTGCAATGTACTGCGGGGGCCATTGTAAATCAGTGGCAGTTAAGCCCTTTTGTCATGCAGGATTTTGTGACATGTCATTACTGCATGTTATTGTGCTTCATTGTGGCTGACACATCAGTACATTAGAGCCCTGTGAAAAATGTCCTTGATTTCAGTTAAAGCTGTATCCCCTGGCCGGTTCATTCATTATGCATTCAATTGCCCCCTTCCCCCCCCATATTGCGCTGGGAATATCACAGAATATTTCAAAGTGCCCCCTCTCCTCAGTCAAAGCTGTATCCCCTGGCCCGCTGAATTATTAAGTAAAAGGTGTTGCTCACACAGAGAAGGTGCTGTATATTCTGGCTGTAAAGCAGAACTTCATAAGGGGTAAAGGTGGACAGGTACAGGGTACGTTTTATCCAACATCCTGGTTCTAAAATTTATTATGCATATAGTATGTACTGGGTATGTGGGGATACCATTTTTTTACATTTGGATTTGTGTCCGTGCATAGTGTGTAAATATAAAAAAACAATTCATTTCTCTGAGCAAACTGCTCAATTATTTCATAAACTTTTTTTCAAATTCAGAAGAGCTACTGAATAATAACCCAGGTTGTGTTGCAGTGTAAGGTTCTAACACCTAGCCGGTAGCATCCTGAGGTGTGATTTCAGGTTTGCTAAAGCTGTCTGTGGGGGTGGGCGTGAAAAATGCAGTAAGTTTCCTAATTTCTGCTATGAAAGCCCTGGAATCATGACATCATGCACACGTTTTAAACATTGAAGTTCTGTGCATTTATCATCTTATTTTCGAATTAAATGGGGTGTGTGGGTCAATGTACAGTAGGTAAATCTAATATGCCAACACAGAGTAAGTGTTTCAAATCTGCTTCCCAGACACAAGGTCAAGTAAATCGAACTCCAGGAGTGATGGCACTCCAACTGTGATGCAGAAGGAGCGTCCCTCCCACATTTGCACACTACACAATCATGCTCCACCATGCCCAGTGATACAGGACCTGTTGGCTGCTGATGCTGCTGCTGAATCCAGTTCCACCTACTGTAGTTTGGGAAGGGGGATGCTGGGACAGGGGTTAACATTTGTACAGTAACTGTAATGGAGATAATGGTATTGAACTGCTCCTCTACTGTGCTACTCTGTTGGATGCTGATGTGCTTATTGGGTGTCTGATGTGTAAAGTTGTATTTAACTTTGTACAAACCATTTTCCCCGAAATGTCACCCCGAAGTATGAGTTTCACAGAACATCTCATCTGCATGACCTTTGACATTCAGCATGCTGTCTCAGTTTGATCCAGTACACTGTGTCAAACTAATTTGATTTCAAGTAGCCAATCAAGGTTGAAAAAAATGTTTATTACAGTTACCCCTTTGGGGCACTGCACTGATTTTTGTTGTTTCTATTGATGTATACCATATGCAGTAGCATCCATAATTTAGAATCCCATTTATAGTTTATGGATGAGCAAGAGTGAGCAGCTAACATTGGTTCAGGCTAGTAAAAGGAGAAGTATGGTTCTCTCATTAGCTAGCTCCCCACCAGTTACTTGCACATTGGCTAGGGACCACATCTTAATTAAGCCCATTTCATGCTGATGCACCCTATATAAAGGAAGTTACTTAAAGCAGATGCAGTTTGGAGTAGGGACCCAGCTGATGGGTGGTCCACCTCAATGATGGTAGCTGGGCGACTTCACAACAGGGCCCTGAGGTGAATACCAAGAGACCCCACTCCTTTTGAAATAAAATTAGTAAGTAGCCACTCCAGGCTGAACAAATGTTTATTACATTTCCCCATTTCTTGTGGGGGGGGTGTGCACAGATTTTTGTTGTTTTTATGGGAGGCATTGTGTGCCTCAAAGTTGTATGTGTAGCCTGCTGATAACTGTCATCTGTGTTCTTCTACTTTCAGTGATATTGTGGTCCTCTGCGCAGGATAGTGTTGGTGGAGAGGGATACAAGGCCACCACCCCAAGGGTTCAAGTGAGGATTCACTGGAGGAGGGGGGACACTAGGCCTGCAGTAATTTGTCTGTCCATTGATGGGATACTGTTTGATGTTGTTTCATATAAATAAATATATACTGTACTATATCAGTCTCATTTTTATTCCAGCAGGTAATGGCATGCCACTTGCCAGGTCTGTCATACCATATTCATATGGGAATATGACAGAGTGTTTCCAAGGGCCCCCTCTCCTCAGTGAAAACCTTGGTGTGCTGATTTGTTAAGCATTCAGCTGGAAATGCAATAAAGTGTTTACAAGGGCCCCCCTCTCCTCAGTTGGGAATTGCACAGTGGTGTTTCCAAATGCCCCCACTCTTCAGTTTGTAATGTGACAGAGTGTTTCCAAGGGCCACTCTCCTCAATTGGGAATGGCAGAGATGTGTTTCCAAAGGCACACTCTCCTCAGCTGGGAATGTGACAGTGTTTCCAAGGGCCCCCTCTCCTTAGCTGGGAATGTGACAGAGTATTTCCAAGGGCCCCCTCTCCTCAGTTGGGAGTGGCATAGAGGTGTTTCCAAAGGCCCCCCTCTCCTTAGTTGGGTATGGAACAGAGGTGTTTTCAAAGGCCCCCTCTCCTCAGCTGAGAATGTGAGATGAGGAAAGTGTCTCTTACTATATAGGTCACTCAACCTCATTGTACCTCATTTTGAGTGACTGTGTCCTTCATTTTAGTGATGAAAGGTTGTGAGGTATCCACCTCTCCTCAGTCAAGGCTGTATCCCCTGGCCTGCTGAATCATTAGTGTTCAGCTTAGAATGGCACAGAGTGTTTCAAGTGGTCCACTGTCCTCACACATCAATACACTGCTACAAATTGTGTATTAGAGTGTTTATTGACCTAGATCACCTATTACTTGGTGCTCCTCTGCACTGCTGTCCCCAGAGAATGCGACCATGCTCAAGGGTGACACATGCACAGTATAAACACCGAACAGTGGCATCTGCAAGTCACTGCAGGAACTAGTGTGGTAGTATGGCCTAGTGTTCACCAGTTTCTTTACAAGCAGCACCTGTAGACACAGTAACATGTTCTTCACTTTCTGTATCTGTTTAAGTAACTGAGTGAAATAAGGGCTTGGAGGGTCAGTGCTGTCTGTAAGGACTGAGTTGCTGATGATACATCGGTACCATGTGGAGGTGGTGAGTTGCTAATTGTCTGTAACCACCTAAGATTTATATTTTGGCCCATCAGTGTAAGTTTCTCTGAGGCCATGCAAGAATATAAGAACTTTTTAAGCAGCTGTGAGCAATATGCCTTTTATTATCGCCCCCGCTATTCAGTGGTTTGGTATGACTGTGCAGGGTTCGTTCATTAGTTCATCTAATCCCTTCATTAAAGCTTCTAATGGCTGGCCCAGTGGTGCTGAGGGCTGAGGTGCTGGTCGCCACACCTCGCTCCATGCCGGCGACTGGTGTTCGGAAATGAGCACGGGTCACTGGGGGTCGGCTGAGGAGGAGGAGGAGAAGGATTGAGCATCCGAAGGACTGCTCTCCTTCTCCGAGGAGGGGGGTCCATGGCAGTTGGTGCATGGTTGCCTCCTGGCAGAGGCTAGGAGGCTACATGCTCTGTTGCACATAGGGGAGGAGCTGAAGGCAGACATCCAGAGGGAGCACGTGCGGATGCATGCGCGTCCCCCTCCGGCAACATCATTGCACACCCTCTGCTCCGAGGGGAGAAAACGGGCACTCAGTTGAGTGGCTTGATGGCTGTCCACGAGCTTCGCCCAGTGGCCGGGCACCCAGGCTGGATCCGTGTTCTGTAGGGAGTCTGGGGGGATCCCTGCGGCCCTGCTGCGGAAGATACAACTGCAGGGATATATGGGTGCCTGTGACTGACCGGGCAGAGGTGGACGGCGGACGGAATCCCTGGATGAGATCCGGGGACAAGAGGGGAGCAGACTGAGGCAGCCAGAAAAAGGTAGAAAGTAGTGGCGATAAAAAAAAAAAAAAAAAGCTCCTAATGTACTTGCCATTACTATCTTTTCTGGAAGTGAAATCCAGCTATCAACTACTCTCTCAGTGAAGCAATATCTACTTAGATCTGTTCTAAAAAGGTAACCTTATGGCTGACAATCGTGCCTTCTTGTTATTTTTGTCCCCACCCTCTGTCACAAGTGTAGAATTTCCATGTGGTCTTAATTGTGGCATGCTCTGAGCACTGTAATCATATCTCCTCTGTCTCTTTTTCTTTCCATTGAGAACATATTGAGTTCCCTCAACCTCTCTTCATTTGATAAATATCTTATATGTTTTATTAGTTGTGTTTATTTCCACTGTATTATTTTTTAGTCTTTCTCTGTCCCTCTTCCTAAATGGTGCTTAGATCTGTACTGAGTATTCCAGGTGAGCCAGAGGCCTTCCTGCTGCAACATCATTGCAGAGCACACAGCCTACCTCAGAAGCACCAGTGAGCCACCAGAATGCTGCTTTTCTGCACCAGATTCTGTCAAGACTTTGTCAATTACACAGTATCGCTTCTTGACTGGCAAGGGGGTATGGGGCATACTGGTGGCCAAGGAGCATCAGTCAGGTAGGTGGAGCTTGTAGGTTAAAAAGCCTGCACCGCCTGAGGTGTCAACAAGGTAGCCAGAAACCTTCCTTCAGTAACTTCATTGCAGAGTATACAGCCAACCTCAGAAGAACCACTGAGCCACCAGCATGCTGCTTTCCTGTACCAGACTCTGTCAAGACTTTGTCAATTACACAGTATTGCTTCTCGGCTGGCCAGTGGGTACAGAAATGTACCAGTGGCTAAGGAGTGTCAGTCAGGAGGGTGCGGCTTGCAAGTTCAAACACCCATGCCACCAAGCAGGGCAGACATGTGCGGCACTCATGTGTAAGCACCACTCGGAAAGGAAAAAAGGTTTAACAATTCAGTTATTATTAGCATTAATTTCATATATTTATTTAGTTTTTGTTGACTGGGTAACTGCACTAGACACATTCTGCCTATTTTCAGGCACAACCCAGGGAAGGGGGAAACAGATGAATGCTAACTGACCTTGACCCAGATTAAGCTGTTGGTGGTATTTTTAGTGAATGAGGGAAATTTTGCCAGGACACCAGGGAAGTTCCCTTACTCTTTTTGATAAGCGCCATGGGATCTTTAACATCCACCTGAACTACCACCAATCCAGGCAGATGGGACTTCAGTTTAACGTCTCATCCGAAAGACGGCACCTCAGAAGTGCAGCACCCCTCTTATGCTGCATTACAGTGTCAGTACTGGGATATTAACCCAAGCGCCAGTCTAGATGTGGGAACTGAACCCACAGCCCTCTGATCTCCCAGCCTCAGAGGAAAGTGTGCTACCTACTGAGCCACTGACACTTCTAAAGGCACAGCAGCAACTGTTAAATTCTTTGCCTCAACACTCTTACTTTTGGGTCTATGCTTTTTTACTTAAACTGAATCATTTTGTAAAGTTTGTTAGCTCTATATTTATTTCCTTATAGAAACCATCATCTTGGTAGGTTTTGACTGTTGCGGCCCCACCCCCAAGTTGTAACAATGTTCAAGGTCGGCACTGGTGAGTTCCTTGTACTGCCTCCTGCTATCTGGCAGCTGACATATGCTTGTGGGTGGGAATACTTTGTTTGAAAAGTGGATCTGCATCAGTCCAATCTCTGGCGTCATCCTGAAAAGTTTTTTTTTTTTTTATTTCTGTTTTATTTTGTTTTAGTTGCTCTTATAGTTAATTATATTTTTCGTTCTTTTAATTCATTCTGCACCACTTATTTTTTTAAATTATGCTGCAAGGTTTGTTCTGGGTTCACTTAAATTGTTTAGTGTTTTTAGGTTTTGATATGCATGTTTCTAAACAATATATACATATATATGTATATATTTGTTTTATTTATTTATTCATAACTAGGATTACAATTACCTTTGAACCAGGGGTTCTTTTACAAAGGTTCCACATCAGTGAAATACAGACAGTACAATATTATAGAAAAAAGAGGAAACAATAAACAAAATAGGTGATTGGATAAACAAACATGCCAAGGCAGAAAACAAAGTACAAAATTGTTGCAGTGCCAGTAATAACAATAGATATAACTATACAATACCAGAGTGCATCAGTGATAAAGTATGCAAGCCAATAATATGGAGGACATTGTCAAAAATAATCCAGAGCAGAGTACACGAGTGAAAAGTAGGCAGTCCAGATAAATGGCAGACATTTGTTGAAAAGCGCTAAAAGTAGGGAAAGAGGGGAGGAGCATATGGGATATTGAGTCTAGGGGAGGTAGAACTGGGGGGTGTTGAATTGAAAGAGGTGGCAGGGGAGGGGCAAGAGGGCAAAATAAGAGGGGATGTGGGAGAGGCAGAAGAGGTGTATGGATAACTAAAATAATATCCCAGAAGACCATTGTACTTTATCATGGGATTATAAATTCCACATTACAGTGAACTTTGGCAACAGGTTTTATTTGGGCACAATTACTCGTAGAGATGGATAGAAATCGGGTCATTTTACAAACTCTGTTTTAACACTTAAGGGTTGTTTTCATTGGGTGAGTTTTTCTCTCTCCTTATGTTATTATCAGGAGATGCTGAGTACAATCTAGGCCCTTTTGATTGTTTAAGGGGTGCTTCAAGTGGTGATATTTGGGTGGGTATAAAGGCATACTTTTTTGCATTTAAATGCCTGCAGTTTAGTTCCTACAGTGCCCAAAACTGAAATCTTAGTTGAGGCATTTGCTCCATGTTTCAGCAACTAGCAAGAGTTGGTTAAAGCCTAATATTCTTTATAGTGAATTTGCAATTACCAACTATTCAGCGTTTAGGAAAGATGGTCCCAGAAAAAAAATGGAGGGTGGTTGTGTTTAATGTTAGGGATGATTTGGATGCAACAATTTCAACCAATTATGTAAACATGACAGCTTGCAAATGGCTTGTTCTTCAGCTAAAATTGGCCAAAAAAACTCTATGCATGTTGCGTATATAATCCCCCTGCTGTTGGTGTTGAGGGAGTTAAGGACCTGACCTCTCTGCTGCCTCACTTAAAGTCAGATGTAAGGACCTGACCTCTCTGCTGTCTCACTTAAAGTCAGATGAGGTCATGGTCCTAGGTGATTTTAACTTGGACTGCCAAAAAAACACGGCAAATTTGGGACATACTGTATCTTGGATGATGCTGGTTTAAAACCATTATTGACTGTTCTTATAAGAATCAGTGTCAGTGGCTCAATAGGTAGCACACTCACCTCTGAGGCCAGGAGATCAGAGGGCTGTGGGTTCAGTTCCCACATCTGGCACTTGGGTTAATATCCCAGTACTGACACTGTAGTGCAGCATGAGGGGGGTGCTGCACTTCTGAGGTGCTATCTTTCGGATGAGATGTTAAACTGAGGTCCCATCTGCCTGGATTGGTGGTAGTTCAGGTGGATACTAAAGATCCCATGGCTCTTATTGAAAAGAGTAGGGGCATTTTTTATTAAAATCATAACAAATAAAACATACAATGCATATCCATACAAAAACGAACAACCAAAAAACAAAATTTAAGGACAATTAAAAACACAAAAAATAGAAAGTAAAACATAACTGCAAACAAATATTATCCAACTAAAGAGATATCTGAAAAGTAGGAAAAAAAAGCATCATAACAAAGGTACCATAGGAGTAGAAGACATTTGTACCAAAAAAAAACAGGATAATCCAACTGAGAAACAAGCATGGAAGGTAAAAGTTATCCAAAGAAGTTCCAATATCTTTCCCACATGCTTCTTTTGAGATGTTTCCGCTCCCCCTCCTTATTACGATCAATATTTCTTGTGATTATTTTATACAGTTCAGCAGGAGGGACAAACTTTTGTTGAAATAGAAAAGAACACCAAACCTGCCAAACCCAATATAAACTAATCACGGCTATCAAATTCATTGTTCCAGAATCATATCCAGCCCACTCCTCAGGGAAAAAGCCCGTAAAACAGAGACCTCGGATCCCATCATTTCCAGACATGTTGCCAATGTTTACGCTTCCAAAGAAACCAAAATTGAATTATATATGGACATTCAAAATATAAATGCAACATAGATTCAACTACCATAGAACATGAGTCTCTAAAGCAATAGCTGTCTTGAAGCATCTTATGCTTATGATTACCCCTTATGTTAATCTTGCCATGGACTCCAAGCCAAGAAATATCCCACATAGTCAGAGGAATTATTTTGCTAAGTAATCGGTCGCCAATCCTATTCCTGTCTAAGTCAGTAAAGTCAGGAAACGCATGATCTGAAAAATAAATATCTAATATAACCTGATAAAGGTGTTTTCTTGAGAATGTGATCACCATATCCGGAGTAATTTTCCAAGATTTTAACAAATCAAAAATCCGAGCCCAATCTGAGGGCAATGCAAACTTCCTTCTGTCCTTCTGACATAGACAGGATGGAAGCTGTCCAGAGGAGGGCAACTAAAATGGTGCAGGGTCTGCACCGGAGGACATATGAAGAGAGACTTAAGGAGCTTAATATGTATAGCCTTGAGGAAAGGAGGGAGAGGGGGGACATGATAGAAACTTTCAAGTACCTCAAGGGAATCAACAAAGTCCAAGAGGTAGCATCTTTCAAAAAAAGAGGTGTGCAAGAACAAGAGGGCACAATTTGAAGATAGAGGGGGCAGCTCAGAGGTAATTTAAGGAAGTATTTTTTCACAGAGAGGGTTGTGGATGCATGGAATGGCCTTCCAGAGGAGGTTGTGGAGTCAAAATCAGTGGTGGAATTCAAGCATGCATGGGATAGTCATAAGGCAATTATGGGGGGTGGGGGTAGGAAGAAGTAGGCTGCTGGTTAACTAGGATCTGCAGCTTATCCAGTAGGTAGGGAAATGGGCAGACTGGGTGGGCCAAGCGGTCCTTATCTGCCATCAAATTCTATGTTTCTATGTTTCTATGTTTCTTATGTATAAAACAAGCAGCTCTCATTCTTGCAAAATATCACTAAGATGATCTGTGACCAATAATGACCATAAAGTATCTACCCAGTGACAAAGTGGTTTAAGATTAGAATCCACAAAGAGGGAAAAGAAAAAAAACAATTGGATGAATCATACGAATTCCCCCATATTTATAATCCAAATATAAAAAATTCCTTTTAATTGGGTTAAGCCGGCTGCCCCAAAAACAGGAAAAAAAATACCCATAAGAGGTACAAAAAATTGTTTAGGTACTGGAAAAATATGGCCCACATATAAAAAAAGAGGCAATAAGAAAGTCTTAATTAAAAAAATGTTCTTCTTTTTCCCCATAGACCATTTATTCCACCTATGTACCTTTTCCCTACCTTTATTAATGCAAATTTCCCAATTGCAAAATGCCATATTATGTGACCCAAAGAACAAACCAAAAATTTTATGGAGGAATCTACAACCTCAATACCTCCTATTTGGGAGTCTCCTATCTGGAACCCCTGTAAATTAAAACAAACACTTTTCAAAAAATTGAGCCAGGAACCAATGTAGTGCAAAAGCACAGGAATAACAAAACATAAAAGGCGGCCCACAAATTCCGTCGGAACTACCACACACAGATCGTCTGCATAACAAATCGTTTTTATATCACACATACCTATTCTTGTTACACCAGGGAGATCAGAAGATTTCTTCAGGATACGGATGATGGGGTCTAATATTAAAATAAACAAAATTGGGCCTTATGGACATCCCTGTCAGACCCCTCTGTGGATGTAACAAGTTTCCCCAAGCCATCCATTCACATAGGGTTTCACATAGGCCAGAGAGTAGCACATACAGAGCCAGTTAACAAAAGGTTCAGGAAAGCCATAGGCCCGGAGTGTCAACCATAGGAATTCTTGTGAAATACAATCAAAAGCCTTATGCTGATCAAAACTAAAGAAATATCCTTTTAACTGTTTAGAATTTCCATGAGAAAATAATTCCTGCACCAGGATTAAGGCATCCTGAATCGATCTGCCAGGCACAGAACAATACTGAGTATGGTAAACCAAAAAGTCTAATAGTTTCTTAATCCGATTCCCCAACAACTTTGCGAAAATTTTAAAATCAGTGTTTAACAAAATAATCGGTCTCCAATTATTTAAGTCTGCCTTTTCCCCTTTTTTAAATAAAAAAATCATTAAACCCTCATACATCTGCTCTGTGAGATGGTCTTCTGACAGAAAGGCATTAAAGACTGCTAATAATGTATTAGGCATGAATTCCCATATTTTTTTATAAATAACAGGAGGTAGGCCATCAGAGCCTGGTGCAACCATTTCCTTCATATCAGATAAAACTGTTACAATTTCCTCAGCCACAAAAGGGTACACAAGAGCATCCTGCTGTGCTTTTGACAAGGTTGGTAAATCTGCAGCCTGTAATAATAGTTTCATATCTTTAGTTTCTGTAAAAGGAGATTCAAATTGTTCTCTAATAAAACTTTCCATACATTTAATTACATCAGATGTTTTACTAACCAAATGACCATGCATATCTTTAAGAGTGCATAGTTGCTTAGCCTGACATCTGGTTCGACAATCCTCAAAAGAATTCACTTGTCTTTTTTTTTCTTTAGTTCCAAATTTTTGTTCAAATTACAAAGATTTTTGCCGATCATATTGTAATTGCATCAATTGGCTTTTTACCTATAGTATCCGTTCCCCACAGTCCACCTGCGAAGTACACTGTTTGGAAAACAAATCATATAAGGTATTTCGTAATGTCTGAGATTGTTGATGGCGACAATCAGCCAAATATCGAGAATGGATTCTAAAAAAATCTCTAATACAGGCTTTGGAATCTACCCACCAGTCAATTAAAGAAGTACAAAGAAAAAACACAGTTCCTCTGTCTAATATCATATCCCTAAACTTGGCACAAAAAATGAAGTCTGACAATAACTGAGAATTAGCTCTCCAAACCCCTGGCCCATTTGAGATAACCTGGTTCAGATTAATTTGTAACCCTAACAAATTATGATTCAAGGTCTCTATGAGCAACACCTGCCCCTCAAACTCACCAATATTTTTGGAACACAACCAATAATCTATTCTGGATGACAAACATCCTTTTGAAAAAGTGAATTTGAAGTCAGAAGCAAAAACATCTAAACAATCGCTCTCTTGCAATATAGCTTTTAATTCGTTGGCATCACAATATTCCTTCCCAGTAGATTTTGAATCCAGGTTGGTGTTAAAGTCACCTCCCCACAGTACTATCCTGGTGGTAAATAAATAAGGCTTTATTTTTTTAAACATTTGTACCCTAGTGGCTTTTTGCTGAGGAGCATAGATGTTTATAAATCTATAATTCAAATCCTGCCAACTCAAATCCAGGATCAGTAATCTCCCTGGTACCAGATACACTACCTTCTGAATAAAAAAAACCTTGAAAAGAAAAACAAAACCCAATACCAGAACACGTATCTTGACCTAAAGACCAAAAAGAGACGCCCAGAAACCATTCTTTGGAAGCTTTTTCTATATCAGAGGTGGTGTAAAATCGGACATCCTGCAAAAAATAAACATCATACACTAAGTCCTGTAAAGTTAAAAAGGTCGCCTTCCTCTTATAGTCAGATCTGATGCTATTCACATTGAGACTTGCAATGATAGAGAAGAAGAGGTCAAAAACATAGAAAACAGCCATAAGAGAGC
The DNA here is from genome assembly GCA_016271365.2 of Neoceratodus forsteri. NCBI lineage: Eukaryota > Metazoa > Chordata > Ceratodontiformes > Ceratodontidae > Neoceratodus > Neoceratodus forsteri. The sequence continues at coordinate 761,628,030 of CM028136.1, forward strand.
AAAAAGAAACCCAGCAATCATTTCTTTTTCCGAGATCTAGTATTCCGTTTCTTTGACCTCACCCTTGGGGTATCTTGTTATACCATCACCATATCAGTTTGGGAAGCAGGGAGAGACCCATCAAGGTCATCCCCCCTCCATAATGTCACCCCAACTCTGCAGGGGCTCAGAACGATCTTCCATCAGTACAGCTGGCATTTGACTGTCTTCCACTGGTTTAGCAGATCGCAGTCTTGTACGAACAGGTTGGAAATTTAAAGATGTATCTTCTAGATCATCAGGAATGACAGGTATAGAGGAAGGGAGGTCCAACTGATGTGTAGGAGGAGGAACAGTTGGAGGTAAGGGAGGAGGAGGTGGGGAAGGGGGAAGGGGGTCCACAACAGTAACCTGAGGTGCAGGTTCTTGAGGAGCAGGAACAGGTGGCTCAGTATGTGTTGATTTAGAAAGGGTAAACTCAGTAGAAGTTTCAAAACCTCTAGATTTAGCCTTTGCAGATCTATTAACATAAAAGTCATGTTCCATATAATCTGCCGAATTGTGAGCAGCCCATAGGCAGGCAGCAAAAACATGGGAGGTATCCCCACATAAATTACAAGTGGGAGGGACCATACAGGATAATGCAGTGTGCCCCAAAGTACCACACGCAGAACATTTAAGCTGGTCACAATCTGAATTCAAATGAGAGATGGACCCACAATGGTAACAAGAGTGAGATTGCCCAGGATAAAACAAAATACCACAGTCTCTCCCTATGTAGAAACAATTGGGAAGAAGTTGAATCCCTTCTTCACACATATTCAATTGAACTGAAAATTTTCAACCTCCAGTCCAAAACCCATTGTTATCAATTAATGCTTGTGGTACACCATGTACAGTGCACCTTTTCTCCAACCAATAAAGGATGTCCAAAACATTAACCCCTTCGTTCCTAAATAAGATAGTAATAACTTTAGCCGTAGGCCTAGTAATCGGAATAACCACAAAGGGTTTCCAAACCGGATGAGACTTAGCAGTATAATAAGCTGCCCAAAATTTATCCAACAGTCCAGCCGAACGAAATGAAACATCAAAATTGTGTTCACCAGAAGAATGAATAAAGGCATATACATCTGAAAGAGTAAGCTTCAAAGAGTCAATAAGCAGACGTTTGCCCACATAATTCCGATCAGGCGGTAGATCTAAACCCCCTTTGTAATAAATATGAGCTACAAATCTCTTCCTGTCAGGCATCCCTGTGTTTTTAAAAAGGGATGCATAGCTCACCGACTGTTTACCAGTATTGTCTGCTGAACACCTTTGACCGGAGCCAGAAGCAGAGTTCCCCATTGAAAAAGAGGAGGACGTACCTGGGGGCTCAGCCGAATGACCAGAACCATCCTTGGTGATGTTTTCACCCAACAGCTTACCCTTATGCAACAGATCAGGCGAAGTCTCCATAGTTGGGTCAGCTGAGCCTAAGTCAGCGTCTGATGCAGTGTTGCCTTGGTTGTCAACCACACCCAGAAGAACTGCAGGAGCAGCAGCTGGTGGAATCATATCCACGTCAGGAAACCCCGATTGTACGGTAGGCACATGAGCCATAGGGGGTTCACTGGGTAAAACAGGCATACCCGATGGTAAAGGAATGAGGGGGTCCGGAATCCAGCAAGACTTGTCTTTGATCCACCCAGCCCTTTCCAGCACTAACTCCGGGGACCAAGATGAGTCATGCACAGTAAAGGGAAAGGGAAATGAATTGAGCTCCATGTTAAGAGCCTCTGTAGTTTTCTCATCTACAGCCATACCATCAGTAGAATTCATCAAACAGCACCTCATTATTCCGGCTTGAACAGTCGGACTGCCAGCAGGTCATTTTCTTTTCTTCTCTTCGTCTCCGCAAGTGTCGTCAGGAAGACACTCTCCACTCGCTTCCATAAAAGGCTTATCTTTAGCCTCTATCGCAGCTGGAACTGCAGTATGTAGAAGCAAATTTGTGGAAATAACATCAACATCTCTATCAGGTTCCAAAACAGAAAAGGGTCCAGATGGCATATCCTCACTGTCTAAGGATTGAGACATACTGAGGCCACACCAAGCATCTCAGAGGGGCCCCCTACTGCAAAGAGTAGGGGAATTTCCCTGGTGTCCTGGCCAAATTTCTCCCATTCACTAAAAATACACCAACAGCTTAATCTGGTTCAATTTCAGTTGCTTATCATCTGTATCCCCCCTCCCCCCAGTCACCCCTGAAAAAGGGAATTCTATGCCCAGTGGGCTTACCGGGTCAACACAATTCAATAAATAAATAAAAAAATCATACATTATTAGATTAGATTTGTGCGCAACACCCCAGTAAAATTAAAACTTTTGGCACTTTATCTGATAGTATAAGTGGCCATGCAATCATTTTATGTCATTGGCATAATACTGTCACAAAGAAACATGCCTCAGTTATTTAATGGTTTCATGATTGTTCCAGGTTGGTCCTACCTTATTTTCTTTCAGATTTGTTCCATGTGGACTGGTCTTTTTGGACACAGTCCTAGATGTAAATTTTGCATTAGGTTTTCCTAGTTTTTAATTTTTGAGGATTGTACTGAAGCATGCCCCTTTAACTGCAATGCCCGATACCTAGGGCTGCTGGGGGTGGATCTTCACCATCTGCAGCTGGTGCAGAATGCGGCTGTTAGGTTGTTGACTGGCTTATCAAGATCTTGCCATGTTACACCAGTGCTCCGCAGTCTGCACTGGCTGTCAGTGCAGTGGAGGATCACCTTCAAAGTCTGGTTACTGACCTATAAAGCCCTACACGGACAGGGACTGCGGTACCTGCAAGATCGTCTTTGTCCCTACCGCCCCCTTCATCCTCTCCACTCCACCGATGAAAGATTGCTAGAGATTCCCAGAGTCCGTTTAACAACTTCAGGTGCAAGATCATTCGCTTTTGCAGCTCTGAACCTGTGGAACTCTCTACCTCACCAGATGAGGGAACGCCCATCCATTGAGGCCTTCAGGTCTGCGCTGAAAACATGTTTATTTGAATTGCCATTTTAATGATATTTAGTCCTGCTGTTTATATATGTTTTATATGTGTGATTTATTGAAATTGAAATGTTTTTATCTGTAACTGTTGTAAAACGCTATGATCTTTGGAATAGCGTTTCAGAAATAAAATGTGCTTGCTTGCTTGCTTGCTAACTAGGAAATGTTTTAAGGGTAGAACTTCTAAGTGGATGAATAGGTAACTTTTCAAACTCATTAAACTTAGAGAGAAGGCTTGGTCACATTTAAAGCTACTGTCTCTAAATGATTGGACAAGTTATGGGCATTATCATAACCTCTGCAAAAAGACTACACATACAGCAAAAAGTTAGTGTTTTAAAAAACAATTTGACAATTTGTCTGACCCAAAATATTTTGGAGTTGTTTAAAGAACTTACTGTTTCCTTCTACAAATTTGAATATTGATTTGGATGGGCAAGTACATTCAGATTACCAAGATATAGTCACTATTTTTAGTAATTATTTTTGTATTGTTGACATGCATAGATCTAATTCAGAAATTAAAAGTTGTCTTTAGTCTGATTCATTTGAAGCGCCTTCGCCTACTGTACTTAAATTTGATTAATTTGAAACACCTTTACCTACTCAACCTAAATATTATATCAAAAGAGTTACAAGCGCCTAAGTTCTTAAACTAATATCTAGTCTTAAAGCCCAAAAATCAGCTGGTGCAGATAACCTTGTTCCAAAATTCTCAAAAATGGCAGCTCTGGCTAATATTTATTATCTGGTATCAAAAAATATTAAATTTGTCTTATTAGTCACAATATGTTCCAGATTTATGGAAAATGGCTCGTGTGGTCCACTTATACACATCAGTTGTTGACAATTATTATTGTCCTATATCTATCTTACCAATGCTCTTTAAAATACAGGAGAAAATTGTTGATGCACAGTTGACTGATTATTTAGAACAGTACAGTCTCCTGTGCAATGAACAACATAGTTTTTGTAGTGGCTGCAGAACAGATACTGCCTTGGTGAAGTTCTTGAATACCCTATATGACGTACAGGATGCTGGTGTGATGACAGGTGTGGTGTTCCAGACCAAGGCATTCAATCTGGCTGACCATGGTATACTGTTACAAAAATTAAGAATACTGAGAATGGTATGTCTTCTCTAAACTGCATTTTTTCAGAATACTTGTATAGTAGAATGCAAGTTGTAAAACATGATCTTGTTTTTTCAAACAAGTTAGTGATTTTAGGGCCTTGTCTTTTTTCATTGTTTATTACAGATGCCCAAAGGTCTGTTCATTGGCAAATATATTACAGTGTATGGTGGAACGTCGGTCTCCACTGAAATCGATTACTAAAATTAGCTTGTTGTGCTTTCTTGACTGTGTAACAGTCTTGTTGTGCTGCACTGAGTGTGTCACTAGTGCAGCACAACAACAAAGAACGTAGTCACACATGCGCAATAAAGGGGCCACGGTGGTAAGAGCTGACCAGGAAGTGAAAGGTGCCTATGGAACTGCACCTCAGTAAAGTTAGTTTTCTGCTTTTTATAGGAATCTAGTGACCTTATATGATTACCCATACACTATAAAAGATTGTGTGTATGAGTATTCATACACAGACAAGGCAGTTGAAAGATCCCAAAGTTTCCGTGGTAACCTGGGACCTCTGTTCCTTGGCAAATATACTATGATATGCCATTGACACCGTTCTTTATGTCTGTTCAAAGAATATTGATGATTCTTCAAAAAGAATGTTAAAGTTTACATGCATGGTTCACAATGAACAAATTGGTGCTTAACACATCAAAAACAAAATGTATGTTGTTTGGCAAAGCTCCAAAATTTTAAAAAAGTTCTCAAAATGTTTTAAATGGAAATCCACTTAAAACAGTTGGCGTGTTTAAGTACCTTGGTGTTCGTCTTAACTCCGGGCTGACCTCTGGTGTGCATATAATAAAAAGGACTACTAGAGTTCATCAAAAACTTGGTCAACTATATCGTGTTAGAAAATATTTGACTTTTATAAATCTCACTTAAAAACTGCAACTCACAATGTATTACCAGTTATTGAATATGGATCATTAATTGTTCATGCAGCCTTAAAAACTAATTTAGGTAATGAGAACTTTACATCATATGATAACTAAATTTGTCCTGTCTACTGGTAACATAAAACATCATTGTTTAAATACTACCAAATTGGATTGGCTTTATTTTATTATAAATCTAAATAACATTGGCAAATTTATTTTTAAAATCCTGCTCAAAGGGCTTCTTCTTGTTTGATTAATTTGCTGAAGGATCAAAACAATAGTTTCTATTCAAAATTAAAAGATTTGCTGTAAATTCCTCATATGAATATTTATGGAGACAGAATGCTTTTAGTTATAGTCCATCTTGCTTGTGGAATACCATACCTGTTTCAATTAGAGATCTTCTTCTTCAGCACCTGTTTTTAATGTCACATTGAAAGATAATTTTCCAAATCTGAGTGTTTGTAAATGTTATGCTTGAACTTACGTCTAATATTGTATGTAATTTCAGCTTTTTATAGCATGTTGTTCTATGTATTTAATGTAGTGTATGTACTTCATATGATCTTTTTTTACATTTTTATTGTAATCACTTTCTGTACTTCACACATTAGTGCCTGGGTCAAGTCTGAAAAAGGTGCTTTTGGCACCACTGCACCTACTTGCTTAACAAAATAAAACAGCTAAACGTGTTTAGTTTTACTGGTTTCATTTTTTATAATGCAAGCTACAATCCTATTACATTTTATCACAGTGGCATTACATTGCTCCCTCATATTAAGCTTGTTATCAATTATCACTCCAAGGTCCCTTCCCATTATTGCACTGATGGTTTGTATTCCATTTATCTAACATGGTGATTTGATGTTATTTCTCCCAAAATGCATTATCATTCATTTCTCTGCATCACATTTCATCTTTGAATTATTTGCCCAAATGATCATTTCATCTAGCTCTCTTTGCACTCTCTCTTGTTGTTCTGTAGTTTACGCCACACCTACTATTCTAATATCATCAGCAAATGTCACTATTATGTTCTTACTACCTTTTCGTAGCTTCATGATAACTATGTTGAAGAAGAGGGGACCCAGTACTGAACCCCAAGGAATACCACCGGTAATATTATTCCAGTCAGAGACTATTCTGTTTATCTTAATCTGCTGCTTTCTTTCAAATAACCAGCTTGATACACAATTGTACAGATAAATTGTAGTTACAAAAAAAAAAACAAAAAAAACACCACATGTCACCACTAAAGTGATTCAGGGAGCATGGGACTAAGTGGGTAGGGGTTATCTGTTAGGTGAGGTGAGAGTGCAAGTTTCAGTTTTCGGGATAGCTGTACTTGTTGACTGATGGGCTACATGAGGAGCATACAAATGAGAAAAGCTGTTGTGTATGGTTGTGCTGTCAAAACCATACACAACAACTGTTTGTTATGCTTTTGGTATCAATAATCATACACAACAGCACAGTGAGGATTTTGAGGGCAACAATTGTTATAATAATCACATCTAACCATGTGTTATACATAGAATTATGCATAAGAACAAGGTGAACATTTCATTGAGTGAAGCTGTGGAATGATAAGCCACAAGCCCCAAGGGCTGCCACCAGCTTCATGAGATGAAATTACCGCTGACTTATTCACAGACACCTATGTGTAATTTGTTGTATTACCCAGTAAAGAATAGGGCTTGTATAATATATAATTCCTCAACCAGTAACTGTAGTACTGCTTGTTGTGCTACACCTATTGGTAATCTGTGACCTATGATAATACTACATATGCCCCCCATATCTCACTGTCTGAAGTGCATAGCTCATGTTTTTCTGCTTCTACCCCCTTAGATATTTCTCCCCCCCTTTCCTCCCCTCCTTTTGGTCTTCCTCTCCCTATGGTTCCTACCCCCTCCTCTCGAGCGACCCTGCCACATACCATGCAGCAAAGGCCACCCCTACTTCTCCCTCCTCCCCTCAACACATGCTTTCTCTGTTAGTCACTCTCATCACCCCCCTGAACACATGCCCTCATCTCCTATTCCTCCCCTTCTCCTTGTCCTGTCCTTTATTGACTGGTACTGATTATTGACCCACCTTCCTTGACAAAAAAATATTTTCCTTTTCTCAGTCTGCAGCACTTATGACAAGAACTGTCTCAACATATTTGTATTTTTTACTCCTCTAGACTGTAAAATCTTGCATTGTATTATCTGTTTGCTACTTGTATGTAATAGGCATTCTGATGTGTTATTTGTCTCTGTAACCATGTACTTTTCTGTACTGATGCGGAACCTTTGTACATGAACTTTTAGCTCAAAGGTCATTGTAATCCGATACTTTCTGATAAATAAATTCATGTAGGTTTTCCATTTGGAAATGTATGTTAGAGTGTCAAATGAGTGTGAATGAGGTAGTTTTGGGAGTGTGTAGTGGTGTGGTTGTTTTGCAGCTGTTATCTGCTGCTATCAGTGGGTAATGGAATCCTTGTTTATAATTTAAGATGTTACTCACACTCCATTATTCACACTGTTACTAGTTGCTAGCAGTAAATAATGGCCTTTCTCACTCATTGAAAATCAGTGGGTAATAGAAGCAACTATGTACTTTATGACTAGATTTGTCTCCCAGGAGTTAATTATTTTTCATAAGGTTAGCAATTTGGATCCCCCAGCACACATTGTCACTGAGGGTATTTTCATACAGCAACAAATTAATCTGGCAATGCAAACGAAAAAAAAAAGGTGTAACTGACTGCTGTTATTAGGGTACCAATCTAAATCTTAGTTTATCTGCACTCCTGCTGTGGTTAACTAGGAGGTATGAGGTTTACAGTGTGAATGTTTGTGTAACCACTTAACCCTTCCGAGAGCAACATCTTGTAACCGGCCCCCCCCCCAACTTGTTACAAAGAAAAGGCAACAAATCACAAGCTGGCAGAAAATAAGCATCACCCTGGCATTAGGGTAAATACTTGGCTCGGGCATCTCAGAGTTCAGGGGGTAGTGCACAAAACCAACATTTCTATTTTACCCGAGTCTGGGAGAGGGGTGCCAGGGCTATGCTGTGTCTCCTATCTAAGAGGCACTAAAACATTTCACTCAGAGACTCAAAGATGGATTGTCCACAACCATAAACTTTGGAATTGTATTGTATGGCAAGATGGCGACCACCGTGGGTCAGCCAGAAACATCAGTTTAGAAATTTTTAGTTTTATTCTTTTTTATTGTTTTTATTTAGTTTATTTCATTATTTACTTTAGTTAAGATAAGTTAGGGAAGTGAAGTGAGGTAGATCAGTGGGGCTTGTGCATTTCTTGGGGCTAGATAAACGTAGACACCAGAGTTTATTGTGTGTATGTAAAAGTGTGAGTAAAGCATTCCATTTTGTGTAGTAGATCTTGGATGCCTACCTGCTGGCATATTCAAGTCACTAGTGCTTTTTCATTTACTGTGTGGATTTCGGTAGTCACCTTGTCCAGCTGATGACTACCTGGAATTTGATCTACCCATTGGACTTTTTCCTTTATGAAGACAGAACCTCCTCTGGAGTTTTGGTGCCGTTGGAGGAGTTCTGCCAGCTGTGAATAAAGGTCTCTGGTGAGTGCCTGAGGAGTGAGTGGGACAGAAGGTAGTGAGTCTGTTCTGTTGTGGTGGGTCATGGAAGACTATTGATTATTGAGTGAGATCTTCAGAGCTGGTGTGGACATCTCTTGGAGTTTCGTTGCTCACCTGGGGGTGACTGTCCTGCTTGGGCTTTTCCACGTGGAGGTTGCAGGGAACACTTGCTGGAAGGTGTGGTGGCTCTGCATACCTTGAGGGCTGCCTAGGTGCATTTGTTGGAAGGTGACTGCTCTTTAGGGACCCTAATCCGGGGGTTTACTTAGGTTGGGATGCTTGCTTCCTGGGGTGGTGGATTGTTGGATCGGTCAGCAGGAAGGTCCTTTGTGAGATCTCTGTTGGGACTGTTGCTAATGTTACTGTGCTGGGGTAGCTGCTCAGGTTGTATTGCCCCATGGAGAGGTATTGGGGGGATGCGTACTGGAGGGTGGCATGGCCCTGATTGCCTGGAGGGGGGGTTACCCCAGAGTGTGGTTTGGTGGATAGATGCTTCTTAGTAGGCCCTAATTTCAGGGGGGCTGATCGTCCTGAGCTGTCTGCCCTGAGGGGCAGTGTACCTGTGGCTAGCAGCTGAAGTGGAGCAACATCCTTCATCAGATTTAGTTGCTGTTGGAAGACGCTGTTGGTTTCTTTTTCTGATGTGTTGTGGTTAGGGCAGGTCTGTGAGAGAGCCTCACTGACTTCTCTTAAACTATTCATAATAATTTCAACTGTGGTATGGGAATACTGCAGTTTCAGTACTTTTTATTAGTAGGCAGAAGGTGGGGTGAGAGCTCCATTTCTGCCTAAATTCAGTTTTTAAGCTATGGTTTGCTTTGCCCTTGGCTAAGACAGTGAACTTTAATCAAATGTGAACTGTTTCTACTACTGATCTAGCTTCAACATTTCGAGTTCTGTTTTATGTTTTGTTAAATACTTTCTTGTATGTGATTGGATATGTTTTGGGGGAGTGTGGGGAATTTGTTGTTTTATTTAGTATACTGTTTGTGCGTAAATTGTTGTGATTGACTGCTGTTTGTGGGGATTACTAGTTATGTGCTGGCAGAAATCTCATGCGGTCAGACACTACTTTCCTTCTAGGCTCCAGGACCTCTGCACTTTTAATTGTCCCCTTCTGTCTGCTGAGCTTTATAGGCAGTGTCATGCCTTGGAAATAGTTGGGAGGAGGTGGTGGGATGGGGGCCCTGGGCCTGGGGGGAGTATGGAGTGGGGTAGGTGAATTGGGGTTGTGGGGACTAAAAGATGCCTTGGGGAGAAATGGGTCCAAGAGAGGGGTCCTCCCTGTCTGGTTCCCATACCCAAGTGCTCCACGTTGGGTGGGCAGGTAGTGTGGTCTACCTCGGTATTCCATCCTATTCAGGCAGTGTTATGCAATGCCAGATCTATCAAAAACAAGACAGCAGTGATTGCTAATCTTGTTGGGACATCTGACCTGGCTTGCATCACTGAGACCTGGCTGGATGATAATGCCGGTCCAGTTTTGGAGTCGGCGATTGTGGCTGGGTTCTCGGTGATACATCACCCGAGAGTGGATCATAGGGGTGGGGGTGTAGCCTTTTGTTTTAGATCAGAACTAGGCCTTGTGCCAGTGGGGAGACTAAATCCTTCAAATGTATCATGGGTGCAGTGTAGACTGCAGGATTCTTCTTGTCTACCATCCACCCAGGGGTGAAAAGCAATTTGTGCAGGAAGTTGTGGATTTTGTTGTTGGCATGGTGTTGGAGTCCCCCAGATTGATGGTTCAGGGGGACTTCAATGCCTGGGTCGATGATGAACTCTCACAATTTGGTCAGGACTTCCTACAACTAATGATCTTATTGGGCTTTATACAGCTAATTACCTCTGCGACCCACAGTCATGGTCACGCGTTGGATTTGGTTTTCCTACTGGGGATGGAGATCTCCGACTTGGTGGTGGAGCCGGTTGGATGGTCTGATCACCACACTATAAGGTTCAGTTTCTGGGCCCCCCCCCCATAGACCTGTTCCTATGGATATGGTCCGGTGCCACCCTTTAAGGGGTTTGACACCAGATGGCCTTGCAGCAGTGCTGGACCTATCGGGCATACTGAGTGCAAGCTTGGAACCGGGTGATCTGTTACTGGCATGTAGCAGGGTAGTGACCTTGGCCCTGGATTCCATAGCTCCTGTTCACATTTGTCCCCTCACTCTTCACCCTTGGTCCCCTTGGTTTGATGAGTCCTAGAAGGAGTTGAAGTGAGTGGGGCGAGTGCTGGTGGAAACTGGGCCTTGAGGCTGACAGACTTAGATTGATGGCCCATTACATGGACTATCAATCGTCTGTCTCCTGTAAGAAGGTAGAGTTCCTGTCCATGGAGATTGCCGTTGTGTGAAATCGACCGGCTCAGCTCTTCCAAAGTGTTAACAAACTGCGCAATCCAGCCTGTCTGCAGTATCAGGGAGCCTTTTCACAGAATAAGTGTGATGAGTTTGCTCGATTCTTCGTAGATGAGGTTGACAGCATCAAGTCTGAGATCTGTACAGCATGTTCCAATGGGCCTGGTAGTGGTTGATGGGAGGTTGCAAGTGCCCAATTTGTCTGGTCTGACTTTGACTGGTTGGCGATCATGGACATCATGAAGCTCATCCAGGGTATGTGGCAGTCCTACTGTAGTTTGGATCCGAGCCCAACCCGCCTCCTTGTGGGGTGTGTTGAGGTTATCAGTCCAGTCCTGGATGAGATACTCTGGTGTTCATTAGAGACAGGTGCATTCCCAGACGCCCTAAAGTAGGTGGTGGTGGCACCTCTCCTTAAGAAATCTTCTCTCGACCCTGACTGTCTTGCCAGCTACAGACTTGTCTCTAACCTTCCCTTTGTGGGTAAGGTTATTGAGAAGGTGGTCACGCTGCAACTTCAGGATCATTTCACCATCCATGATGTCTATGATCCTCTCCAGTCTGGATTTAGGAAGAGGCATAGTACTGAGATGGCACTGGTTCGGGTACTTCATGATCTCCTGATAGTGAGAGATTGGAAGAGCCATTCCATTTTGGTTCTCCTTGATCTCTCTGTGGCATTTGACACTGTGGACCATGGAGTGCTATTGGAGCATCTGCGGCTGATCTGAGAGCTGTCTGGAACAGTCCTCAGGTGGTTCCATTCTTTCCTCATGGGCAGGACTCAGAGATTGGTGTTGGGAATTTATTACTTGGCTCTGTTTCCCCTGCCTTGTGGGGTGCCACAGGGCTCTGTTTTGTCACCCATGTTGTTCATGGTGTGTATGCTGCCATTGGGAGACATTACAAGGTGGTATGGTCTGAGTTTTCACTGTTATGCAGATGATACTCAGCTATGCATGTCCTTTATGCCCAAACAGGGTGGAGCTGTCTCGACTTTTAACAACTGCCTCTCAGAGATCCAAGAATGGATGTGTGCCAACTGGCTGAGGTTAAACCCTGGCAAGATTGAGGTATTGGTTGCGGACCCTAGTCATCAGGTAGCGGGGCTCTTGGCTGGTCAGCCTTCTGGGCTTTGGCTCAGAGGCAGCCAGTTGGTGACCTCTGACTGGGTGCGTAATCTGGGAGTTATGTATGACGATGGTCTGACACTTAAATCTCAGGTGTCGTCCGTTATCAAGACCTCATTTTACCATCTGAGGAATATCACCCAGATTAAACACCTTGTCCTGCTTAATGACCTTCCAAAGTTGTTCCACGCCTTTATGACCTCCCACCTTGATTATTGCAATGCCTTGTACCTAGGGCTACCGGGGGTTGATATCCGCCACTTGCAGCTGGTGTAGAATGCAGCTGCCAGGCTGTTGACTGGTTTATCTAGATCCTGCCATGTCATGCCTGTGCTCCACAGCCTGCACTGACTGCCTTTTCAGTGGCAGATCACCTTCAAGGTCAGTCTACTGACCTATATGGCCCTACACAAACTGGGTCCATGTTATCTGCAAGATCTTCGCCCTTACTGCCCCCTCCTCCCACTCCACTCCACGCCACAGATGAGGGATTGCTAGAGGTTCCCAGGGTTCATTTGAAGACCTCGGTGCTCGGGCATTTGCATTTGTGGCCCCAACCCTGTGGAACTCTCTACCTCATTGGGTAAGAGAGTGCCTGACTCTGGAGAGTTTTAAATCTATACTTAAGACCCATCTATTTAAACTTGCTTTTCCAGAGTCTTGATAAAGTTTTAGTCTGCTGATATGTAATTTAATTTGTTTTTAGATATGATAATTTTAGTCAGTTTTTTATTAGATATGTACAAGCTTTTTGCTCTTTGGGAAAAGTGCTTTTTTATAAATAAAAATCTGATTGATTTATTATTTCTGACAATATAGTAAACGAAAAGGGTGGTTCCCTATGGCTTTACTGTTCTGGACAGATGACAACAACCTTTTTCAGGCAGAAGCACTTTACACTCTAGCAGTACAGTAATTCCAACATGAACACTTTTCCCCAAATGACTTATCCATCCCTGTGCTAAGGGATCTCTGGATCCATAACCAGTACGTATATTGTGGGGGTTGCCATACACTTAAACTTAAACACACCTGACGAGATGACATGTGTTAACACCTGCAGGAAGCTGTTCCTATCTTGTAACCAGTTAGAACCGCTCTGCAACCATGAATGAGGGGCTGCTCACTCTGGCCAAAGTCAGACTCTCTGCCATTACCTCAGGAAACAAACTGGATTCCCCAGCCCCACTGGGCTGCTAGATACATCCTTACATTCAACATACTAACAGCACATTTTTGTGGTGAAAAGAGGTTCTGAGTACCTGTAATTTTCAGTTCAGTTCAGCTTATTTTTGAAGAGATAACTGCCATTGAGCAAGCTCAATTGCAAGGTGGTCCCTTGTACATAAACCATAACATCAAGAATTACAGAACAACATGTAAATGGTTACAAGGTTAGGGCACACAATACAACTGTAGTATGTATATTTAACAATCAACAATTAAACATTAGCAGAACAAATACCGGCCACGGCCAGGTACATACAAAAGTGCATACTGGATAAGTGCAATTTTACATTTATTTTATTTACTATCATAGAAAGAGGTGAAGGGAAGGTGAAATCAAAATAAGGACAACAACAGAGCTAGGATAAGGACAGGGAGAGAAGGTTAATAACAATGGCAGATGTCGTGAGTAATTTTATCAATAAGCGATTTGAACGCGCACGGGGTGATCACGTTTTTTAATTTGAGCGCGGATTGAAGTTTGTTCCAGGCTGTGATAAGAACATATTTCATGGCTGATTTACTAAAGTGAGTGTGAATTTTGGGTACCACCAGTGAGATATATGCACATTTCATTAGCGCATAGGAGCTGTGGGAATGGTGGAGGAGAGAAGTGATATACTGTAGGGGCAACTTGCTTATCAGTGCTTTGTAAACTCAGGTGTATGTATGAATAAGTCTTCTGGTGCCAGGGAGGTCCAGCTTACCTCCTTATACAAGGAACAGTGGTGGGTTTGGGCTGGAGTATTGGTAATGATCCATACAGTATGATGATAGAGGGTGTCCAGCTTTCGAAGATTGGTTATTGAACAGTTAACATATATAATATATATAATCTGCATAGTCCAATAGGGGCATGAAGGTGGCCTGAACAAGTCTGATTCTAGAGTCTCGAGAGAATAGCGATTTGTTTCTGAAAAAGAACCCAAGTCTTTGCCTCAGTTTTTTTGGATAATGCCTCAATATGGAAGGTAAAGAATAAATGAGAGTCAAGCAAGAAACCTTAGTTTTTGAAATTATCCACTGACTCAAGCTTATTACCTAGGAGTGAGATAATGGGATTGGTAGTGCCAAGGTTAGAAGAAGCAACAGGTAAATTCGGTGGGTGAAAGAACATTACCTTACTTTTTTTAGCATTCAACAGTAGTTTTGACACTATCAGGTTCTGCCAAAGCTGGTTAAAGTCCATCTGGAGTGCTAAGCAGACTTGGGTGAGGGAGGGTTTTGAGGTATATAGAACAGTGTCATCAGCAAATAAGTGGATGTTAGAGTCAGTGATGTTATTGTTTAAGGTGTTGACATAAATCAGAAAGAGCAGTGGGCCCAGAATGGAGCCCTGAGGGACCCTCTTAGCAAGGGGAGTAAGGATGAGAGAGTACCATTGGTATTTATCTGTTGATATATATCCCCAGATAACTAGCAAACCAGTTTAATACAGAATTAGCAAAGCCCACATGCTTAAGGCTGTCGAGGAGAAGGAGATGATCCACCATATCAAAGAACTTACTCAGATCCAGGAAAACAGCCGCTATGATTAATTTTTTGTCCAAGACCTCTAACCAATCATTTGTAACTTTGGATAATGCTGATATTGTGTCACGTAGCGGTCTGAAACCGGACTGTAAGGGGTAGATTAACATACAAGGCAGCAGACAACCCACAGTCTATCTTCAAATGAACCTTGTATTCACGGTATGGTATTCCCTTTTTAAGGCATTTGAAAGAACACTTCAGTCCACAATTCTCTCACAAATCCATTCATTTTTAAAGTAAAAACATGCAGTCTCTTCACTCTGGGCAGCTCTGACAGTCTTTCAGTCTTTCAGTGGATTGCCACAAAGAATCACTGACCTCACAGTCCCATTCCATTTTGTTTGTGTGAAAATCTCAACCTCTCGAGGATTCACAGGATCTTGTAGCCACCACTTCCTAATAAACTGTACTGTGGCAGAAACATGACCAGAGGGTCCTTCCCTCTTGAACAAGAGTGCTAGTACACCCTCTTGCCCTCCAAACTCTCAGAGAGCTCCTCTCCCTTCAACCTCCAACTTTAAAACAGCACTCTGACAGCTCCAGCACAGCTGTTAGCCAAGTGTGGCTTATGCTACTGTGAGAGTTCCGAACAGCATTACCTCATCTTCTGCTCAGCAGAGCCAGGGAAATGATGATGTAATGTTTTACAGAGAGCATTTAATCTTTCTGAATACTGCCCAGACTATTTGTCTGCTCTAAAACTGATGAAATTCTAGTAACCCCAGGGACTGGCTGGTTACATTTGTGTTCATGTACTGTATATGCATGTCTAGTACAAATTAATGTGCATGTGTGTGCAGCGTGACTTACCATTCTTTAAAAATATGGGTAAGGAGGAAAGTTACCATACCAAGCACATTTTTAAAATGCCTTAGCCTATTCCTGTTTTACCATCATAATTTTCAAACAACTTACCACTGAAATGCCAATAGTCTGGAAATTTTTTCAAGTGGGTATTTCACTGTTGACCAGTGGCCTTACATTAAATATAGAGATAGCTGTTGCAGGCCATGGAGATGGGTATTCTCATGCTCACCAGTCTGCAATGTGGTGCATTTATATCTACCGCTGCATATCTTAGCAGGTGGTGTGTCATGGCCTCTTGCCACTAGGAAGCAAACCCTTTGGGTTTAGCTTCTAAAATGTCTGAGTATTGCCCACCTCTGTATGCGTGTGTGATTGTGAGGATGAGCTCTGGACTTTGCTGGGGTGTGTGGGAGGGGAGATGTATAGGGAGGATAAAGGCCTGAACAGGTTCATGAGCTGATGATATTTGTCCTTTAGCTCAGCTGTGGGGATTTTACTTTAATTGCACAGAATGCTCTTTCTACCCTAGGTTTTTGAAGTTCTGTGCAACTCTCTCTCTCTCTCTCTCTGTATAGTATGTCAGCTGTTAGAAAGGTGTGTGACATCCTCCCTCCACTTGGGTTAATACCTTGCATTGGCAAGGCTATGAAGCATTTAAAAATATCACCTGCATATACAGTACCTTTACTGTTCAATGTTGCGATGGATATCCCCCCATGGTTACCATACATTTCTGGGACAGTCCCATTTTTTGTTAGAAAGTGGACATAAAAAATGAAGCATCCTGACTGGCTGAAAGACAATGCCAGGCATGCATTTATTTTATAATGGTGCCCTGTGAAAAACAAGTGCCAATCCAGGGTGCCCCATTTCTGAGAGTATCATTGGGCACCCAAATTTTCAAACTCGACAGCCGCCATTTTCTTTTCTCGCTAAGCGAGCCCTACAGTAGCAGCCAATCTCCCCCTGTTCACACTGGCAAGATTCACACTTAAGAGTTAAAATTCATCATACTTGTTGAGAAAAATGATGCTCACCTGCAGAATCACAAGATGAGCTGAACGAGACAGACAGCACTGTGTACATAACAATAATTTCTTTGTTTTCCGGACTACAGATCTAGTGCTCTTTGCCTCTCTCTCTCTCTCTCTCTCTCTCTCTCTCTCTCTCTTTCACTCTTGGTCTCTTGCTCGCTCAGTATGTGATTTTAAAGTGAAGATAGTTTGTTAAACAAGTGAGTCCCTCCTTTTAAGTTCCTCAATTAAAAAAATGGAAAATCACAGTACCTCAATCCCGCTGCTCTGTAAAGTACTTTGCCCTAAACAACACATGCCACTTTCCCGAGCCTGCCATTGAGCTTGTGCTCTCAGTGGAAAGAAACCACAGTTAAAAGAAGCGATGAATGAATGAATGAATGAATGACAACCATCTTCACATTCAAAATCACGGGAAGGGGGCTCTAGTTGGACAAAAGATCCTACCTCAAAAATTAAAAAAATACAGGTCTAATGCAGACAGAGAAACAATTTTATCACAAAATAATTAAAAAACAAAAGAGTTTTAACATGTAAACATAAGAATTTTGTTTCTCAAACATATATAATACTGTGCCCATTTTCTAAGTGCAATAATACCCTCTAGGGTGGGCAATATTGGGTTATACTGGACCTTCCAGGGGCTATAAAGCCCTGTGACTGTGGCGTCAGGCCTCATTGCACCCCAGGCAGTCTGGTATAGTTCAATACCACTCACCTTGTCGGGTATTATTGCTTATGTTGTGTCTTGCATTCCAGCTGGAAAATGAATTTTGTCTAATAGGTCCTGGATTGGGTTGCTGTGCTGTTCGATGTCCCTGTTTGATGTAAAGTAGCCGGGTGCTCTTTGCTACCATTTTTTATGTGAATGGCTCTATTGCATCCACCATGATGTTGAGTGAACACCCCCCTCGGATTTGTGACTGTCAGGCTCACCTCACTAAAACATTTGACCTGGTCAACCACCCTCTGCTCTTAAGGAAACTCCAAATGCTTGGTGTGATAGGCTCCTCCTTGTCTTGGTTTCACAGCTATCTTAATCATTGTATACAAGCTGTCTCCTTCTGTAAAGTCCTCTCTTCCCCTGCAGTCCTCTACTGCAGAGTCAACCAAGGTTCTATACTTGGCCCCTTGCTCTTTTCTCTGTTCATTAATGATATCCCTCCCACTCCAACTCACTGCCGTACCATTATGTATGCTGATGACTTGGTCCTCTTTACTGCCTCTAAATCTGTCGGAGACATAAGTGATCAACTATCTTCCTCCCTCCAATGCATCCAGTCCTGGCTCTCCCTGAATCATCTAATCCTTAATCTACCTAAAACATATGCTATGCTCTTTGGGTCATCCAGAAAAGTCCAGTCTATTACCCCCCACCTGCGGGTCCACTGCCTCGATGGATCAACTATATCCTGTACTGACTCCTTTAAATACCTGGGAGTGACGCTTGACCCTTCTCTTAATTTTTTCCTCTCATATAAATGATGTCTGTAAGTATATCAACATAAAGATTGGAGTTGCCTAGAAAGTTCACCATTCCCTGACTCCTCTGCCAGGATTTCTGTAGCCTGAGGTATCCTTCTCCTGGGGCTCAAATATGCTGTACCTGTCCTGTCCCAGGCCAATGTCGATGCTCTCCATAAGTGAGATGTCACTTACAATAATATTTGCAGATTTGCCTTGTCTGCACCTCGACTCACCCATCACTGCTTACTCTACTCCTCCTTAAACTGGCTGTCCCCCAATGATTTGCACTCTTACACCCTTGGCTGCCTTATTGACTTACTAACCAGAATCCCCCTACCTGACTCTCTTGGACCTATGTTAATTCCTGTGACCAATTCTCAC
This sequence comes from Neoceratodus forsteri, assembly GCA_016271365.2. Classification (NCBI taxonomy): domain Eukaryota; kingdom Metazoa; phylum Chordata; order Ceratodontiformes; family Ceratodontidae; genus Neoceratodus; species Neoceratodus forsteri. Next base: position 761,646,624 of record CM028136.1, read on the forward strand.
TCCCTTAGGTCCTCTGCTTCTCCTCTGCTCTCCGTCCCCACTTGCTCTACTAAAATGGGTGAACAAGCTTTCTCCCACTTTGCTCCCACATTTTGGAACTCCCTTCCTCCCCAGATTTGGAGTTCTACATTTCATAGCTCTTTGAAGAAAGCACTCTTCTCTCACCTACGGACTCATGGTGTCTGTAATTGCTCTTAACCCTGTGCATCTGTTGCCTGCCTTGTCTGCAATTACCGTTTGTGTTGAACTCTCCTATACTACTTCCTGTTGCTGTTGTCTCTCTTACTCTGAATGTCCTATGTTTATATGTATGCCATTTTGCTTGACCTTCCTGTGTTGGGGTCCTGTGCTGGTTTATGCTTACATGTTTTTTTTCTTCTAGTTCAGACTCCTGCGTGGGTGTCTTTCTGTACAAATAGATGAAGTTGTAGTCTGACCTTCCAGCGTGGGGTCCTGCCTATCACATGTACTATTAACTACTGTTATGCACTCTACTTTGTAACTTTTTTTTCTGTACTCTCCCGGGTCATGCTTGAAAATAGGCAGGTATAATTGCCTAATGCAGTTACATGGTCAACAAAAGCTAATAAATAAATGCTCACATATGTGCTGCATGGCATGAGTAGGTGCTAGGGTGCCAACTGAGCCAATAATAGTGTTAGGGAGGCAGGATCTGCTATTCCCTGCATACTTAAGTGCTTGTCCCCCAGTTCACACAAGCTCACTCAGCAGGGAGTGATGGCAGCCTGGCACTGACCAGCAGCAGAGAGGGGTTCAGACCACATTGGCCGGGATCACATGCTTAGCTTAGGAAAGTTGTAGTTTACTGTACAATTTTTTTTCCAGCAGCAGCATTGATAGGACCTGCCAGGAGATGAACAGATCTTCATCATTGCTTTGTAGCTGTCACCTCCAAGTACTGATTCCTGAGCATTGTCAGGTAGCTCAGTGAAAGATTTGTCAGCAGTCATTTGAGTGAGGTTTGACCAACCAACAGCTGAATCAGAATAGCAAGGTATATCTCATTATATCAGCCAGCGTCAGTAACAGGCTGCAGCAGTTCAGTCTTTCATTGGGGTGTGGCTGGGCCAGGCAGGCCTGGGTCTGTGGACTGATTAGTTACTGCGTGCTCAAAGGTCTGGCAGTGGCCAAGACTCAGGAGTAGATACAGGACTCTGTGTATATCATGATAGCCGGAAATATGTTTTTCCTAGAGTCAAGGGTGGGGGGCCTAACAAAAGTGTGTTTTATTTTTCAATATAAACACCGAAAAGCACTAGAGAGCATCTAAATTCCTCCTAGCATTTATGCAAAAAAGTTTGCGTGGTTTGTGTACATCCTGTGTTTTTATTCTGAAAATATGATAATCCTAGGCATTCTATTTTACCTTGTTCTCTGATATGGCCACTGATTATGGGAAGAAGGGTACTGTGGGGCTGAGGCCCTCGCCACAAAACTGAGGCTGATGCAAGGCTGTTATCCTCCAAAAGGATTAACCTTTTTTAGTATTTAGAGTTCAGGGTGGACTGATTGATTGGTGTGACTCTGTAACTCAGGGTATTGTTCTCTTTCTCATGTAATCAGTCAGACTCCATCCCCCAACTCCTGAGGTCAGTCAGTTGCCAAAGGAGGATACAATTCTTAGCATTGGTCAGGAACCTGCCACAGGATAGATTTTGCCATTTGGTTCGGCTGGTTTCGCTGGCCTCCTCCTCCTCCTCAGGTGGTAGGCAGCAGGAGGAACATTGTGCTTACATCACACACATGCTGTAAATGGCATGGGTGCATGTGTGGCAGCGGCACTGGCGGCAGGAACAGAGACAGACAAAATTATGCAGGTGTGGCAGGAGGGATCTTATCACGGGCCTCCCCTATCCTGCTCAGAGTTAGCTTGTTGGCAGACAGAAAAGCAGTAGCACAGTCCAACACAACGCAGACTAGTCAGCCATGCTGCAGTGCAGTAAGTGGGGTGTGGAGTCCAATGTTGAGTCAATGGTAACAATCACCTCATGGTACACAAGCCATTAAAGTGCCAAAAAATAAAGTTTTTTAATTTGTCGCCTGGCACCGCTAACTCTTTCAGTGCTCCCCAGATCACCCCACCAAGATGCATTCAGTCACTTGCTTGAGTCTCTTCATCTGTCCCCCAGGTGGCCCAGTCAGCAGAGTGCACAGCACAGTTGTTGGTCACCTCAAACCCGAGTGACTAGAGGTAGCAACCTGCTCAACTCAATGGGGATTATATGCTTTCTTGTAGATAATCATTGAATATATTGTATTACTGTGTAGGAGTTAAGGGTCTCTAGCTTGCCAGTGCCCTGGGCTTGTGTGCTACCCAGAGCCTTACTAGCACTGGGTCACCCCAAACCTGAGTGACTGGAGGTAGCAACCTGCTCAGCTCAATGGGGACTACAGTATATACTTTCTTGTAGATAGTCATTGCGTATACTGTATTACTGTGTAGGAGTTAATGGTCTCTAGCTTGCCAGTGCCCTGGGCTTGTGTGCTACCCACAACCTTACTAGCACCTCCACAACTGCTTCTCACCCTCCCCCAGCCTCAGTCTGAGTGTGTTGGTAAGTGGGCCCTCATTTTTCTTGCAACTTACAGATACAATGACTGGGCTTCCACTGCCCAGTCTGAATGGGTGATTATCTCTCTGACTCCTGTTTTTTCTGCTGGTCTCCGCTACCCCAGTCAGTCTCAGCCCTCACTGCAGGTGCACTGTCCTCCTGTCATGCGGTGTGGTCCTGGCCAGGTCTGCGACTTCAAAGCCTGCACTTGCCACTGGCACTTTCTGACTTAACTAGCCTGGAAGTTGGAGTCTGGCACTGGCTGGCAAGTAAGGAACTAACTATCCATAATGAGGAAGTGTTGATACGAGCTGGGACTAGGAGGAAAAGCAGGTGGATGCAGAGACTAAGTAAGTAAAGTAATAGAAAAAGCCTTGCACTCCGAGGTACTTTGTAAATATTAAAGTGCTTTATTAATGTGATTACAGAGATGTGCAAAATATGGAACCAGAGCAAAATTTACCACAGACATTCTTATATGTCCTCCTTGCTGAGCCTGCACCCGTTTAGATGTGTCGTGCTGGGGCATTTTCTGTCCTTTAGAGACCACGTGAGTCGACTGCAAGTTGCAACTTGTATATGCACTGGTTGGGACATTCTAGAATGTGTTGTTGCTACTTGGGAAGGTAGTGGTACACTGTGGTTGCATGGGTGCAAATAGTCAACAGTACACCTCCAGTCCCTGGGTCCTGGCTAGTTGGCTGCTGTTCCTTATTGCCTGTCATCCTTACCTCACCCAGATCTGCTCTCTGTGTCTTGTTTTTTTTTTTTGAGGGAAGAGTCCCTGCTGTCTTCATCCAATACCATGTAGCACATCTGGACTTTACTCGGTCTCTTTGATGGGAGGGGTGGATTGGGATAAGTAACCTGTTCTAGAGAGAGAGAAAGAGAGTAAGCTCCACTCAAGAGACTATTCCCTCACTAGTGTGACATGACGTACCTGGATCTGCCCATACAGATCTTTCACTACAGTCAGCCTTTCTGGGTGCAAAACAGTCTCTAACCTTGATTTAGTATTAGTCATTGCTTATTATAAGTTTCTACTTTAAAGTTCAATGTCACTTCATGAGACAGAGGCAGCACACTCTTAGAGTATGCAGCACTTTTTCATGTGGAACAGATGTCATAAAAGACAGAGCAAGTCTGGGTTGTAACATAAGGAATGCCCCTTTTAATGTGGGGCAGTTGACGTAGTTCAGGGGAAACATGTAAGGTGACTGCTTCTTTCTGTTCCAGTCTGTCGGAATAGTCTAGTTGTTGGGGTTTTTTGTTGTTGTTTTTTTTGTTCATACTTCTTGCTCTCCCTGCCTTGCTACGGCGGATGTACTTTCTTGTGGTCAGAAATACCGACCTTCATGGAGCTATGGGGTGGGGGTATTTATCTTCATTTGTTTCCCCATTCTTTCAGTATGCCCCCTGCCCCATAAGGATGCCGGTCTGTCTGACCGAGGCCCCTGACATGAGAATGCTGATGCATGCTTCATAGATATGCAGCACAGTATCCCTCCCTTCCGACCTATATCACGAGCCATTCTGCCACCTGCACGTCAACAGGTAGCAGTAGCACTGCTGGATGCAGCCCCCCCCCCAGAGGACAGCATCCTCTAGGACGCTCAATCTTGATCCTCCCCCTGGCTAGCCGCCTGATGACCCAGGCTCGTTCCCAAACCCAGGTTGCCTGCATTGTGATCAGTAGCCCTGCTGCTGCATTGATGGCCCTGCTCTGTTATTTTTTCAAAGCATTACTGCATGAGTGGGATTGTGTAACTCTGAGAATCTGAGGGCTTAGGGATGCGGTAGTAATCCCCGTTTATAAACAAGGGTTTGTCAGTACCGAACATGTTTGCTTACACATTGTTGCAAGTTAGAACAGTATCTTGAGGCTGTGGGCAGACCTTTCTTTCTGCAGTAACCACTGTCTCATTGACATTGGGTTCCACTGGGCTATTTATAAATTCAGTTAGTATTTAGGTCAGAGACCACAAAATGACTTTAATATAAGAAAACGCAGCGTCATGCACTTTGGTAAGAAAAATATGATTAACAAATACTATTTATGTGGACAGGAATTACATTGTACAGAACTTGAAAGAGATCTGGGACTTTACATAAAAAATGATCTCACTTTTTGGCCAGCCCAGTGGTGCAGAGGGCTGAGGCACTGGATGCCTTACCTCACACTACACTGGTGCCCCAGGTTTGGGAATGAGCCCAGGCCATCGGGAGTTGGCAGGGGTGAGAGAGGATCGAGCATCCAGAGGACTGCTCTCCTCTCTCGGGGAAGGAGGGATCATCATCCTGCCCATCGATCACCCTCTAGTGGGCGCTGGGGGGCGATGTAGGCAGGGAGACAAGCAGCCGGCATGTGTGACATGCGTGTGCCTTCACATGTAGGTGCTATGCCTTATGCCAGAAGGGAGGGACACAGAAAAGTGGAAAATGGTGGTTGGGGGCTCCATGAGGTCCTGTCCCCATTCCGCCAGTCCGCCATCCTGAACTCCCCAGATTTGGATTGTGCTCTGAGGAGGGAGGTAGCTCCCTTCCTGGCCCCATCACAGGGGGTTATCTGTGGGGGGTCCCAGAGATGGTCGGGGTGGTTGGGCTGGCGGACGGGGGATGTGGGACAGAGTTCCTGCCCTCAGCGCTCCCTGGAGCATAAACAAATAAAAAAAAAAAAAAAATTATCTCACTTTAGAACATCATGTTTTAGAAGTAGCAAAGAAGGCAAATCAAATATTGAACTGTATATTTAAGCAATAAGCCACGAGGGGGTGTGGATTATCAGGGGATTTACCACGGCTGGAGTGGTGCAGCCGAGTGGGTAAATCCTCGCCAGCCGTGGTAAATCCCCCAATAACCCACATCCTCTGAGTGGCTTATTGTGATTATACCAGGAAAAGGAAATGAAGGATTAAGAAAAAAATTTAAAAAAAACATTTTTTTATTGACTTTTAGGTGAGGTGTCTTTGCGCGCAATGTTAAGCAGTCCTATGTAGCTAGGGCTCTGTAAGTGATAATCCAGTCTACCGAGCTCCACCATGTGGTGCCGACATCAATTACAGTGGATGATGTCCTGAGACGGAATTTGCTGTTCGGGAGTATAACAGGCGTTTTGTTTGTTTTCGGTAATATTTTCTTGTAGCTTACGTAAATGATGCCGCTGGGGGACTTTGCTGTGACACAGGAAGTTTGATTGTGCTTAACAGTATAGTGGCAGCACCGTTGAAGGAGCAGGAGTCCGCGATTCTGAGCAGCAATGAGAAGAAGGTAGCAATTTTATTTTATTTTTCTGTCAGCTGGTAAAGGACAGTGAATTTGTTTTAATTGGCACAGTCAGGTTGCAGGTTTGAGTTCACAGCGCTAGTGAGGTTCACAGCAGTTTAGCGAGGATTAAACATGGCGGTTTGTGGCTGTGGAGTTTGGGGGTTGGATGAATTTGAGAGCTACGGCTGGCTGGCACCTTTTGCGGTGATTATCAAAGGATTTACAACGGAGATAAGGTGCCAGCCTGCCGTTCTCATTGGTCAGTGTCCAAGGTCCATGGTATAATGAGGATTATACAATGGCAGGAAAATTTCTTGTTTCCTGTTTGGTCAATGTGTACCTGGGACAGTGATGTTATTGAACAACAACATCACTGGATTAAGTCCAGGCACACAGGTGACTGCAGAACACAAAACAAATTCCTCCCTTGTTCCCTCCCCATGCAAGCACCATGAACCCCACACTGCTCTGTTGGCCACTCGAGAGTTAATTTCCTCCCTCAGTCCCCATTTTTTTCACCACCCCTGAAACACCAACTACTAGGCATGGCAACCACATAACAACTGATACTGCGGCAAATTAAATTCATGTTGTTTTCCCCCAAAGTGAGCAGCTTCACTGAACAGCCAAAACCGTAACTGCCGATTGCGCACCTGAATAATAACGCTCGATTCGACGATAAAAAGCTGGCATGTAAAGAAATCTGTTTTTGTGCTGAAATAATCCACTACATGTCGGTGTATTCCCAAGCTGCTCCTCCTGTTTTCACTGGCACAGGTACTACGCAGCCATCACAGGGAAATCTTTCCCAACTCATCCTTGCCTCCCAAATCAAATGTCCTGCTCGCAGACCACAAAAAAAAAATAGTGTTAATAATAGTGCTATTCAAAACCAAAAATGAAGCATGACCAAAACTTAAAATAAAGTCCACTTCAGCACTCAGGGGAACAGCCGCTGAGAGGTGGGGGAGGGGTTGCTGGGGGTACTGTCAACCATCACTGCAGCAAGGTTACAAGCACGGGAAACTAGTATCATTTACAGAGCAGCTCCACCTACTGGTGGAAAACATAGTGGACTTTTTTAAACATATACCTCCACATAAAAAATTTAGAAAAAAGCCACATTTTTTTTTCTGTTTTCCTTTTTTTATAAAAAAAGTAGCCATTGTATAATAGCAGTAAGGCACTCCAGGGATGTGTATTATTGTGTGCTAACATCACCCTGTAGGTTGGCACCGTCACTGCTTCAACCCCCAAGAGTGACATTATTACACAATAACACACACCCTGTCATGCCTTATTGCTTAAACATACACAGTAGAGATAAAAACCTACTAATGCCACTCTATGGGTCTATGGTCCGTCCACTTGTCGAGTACAGTATTAAGGTTTAGAGTCCCTACCTGAAAAGGGATGTGAGATGTCTGGAAAAGATTCAAAGGAAAGTCGCAAAAAATTGTATAATCTGAAAACCTCACCTATGAGAATAGATTAAATGAACTGGGCCTGTTTAGCTTGGAATATCGCAGGCTAAGGGGCAATCTGTGCTTAGTTTACCCTGTCTTTCAAAATAAGGACCTATGGGCGTGTATAGGACTTAAATCCAAATATTCTGATAGGGTAGATAAAGCTCATGAATACCAACTCCAGAGTGAAATACATAAATCCAACAAAAGGGGAGCATGGATCAATCAGAGAGTGGTGAGCACCTGGAACACACTTCCAGAGGATGTGGTTGAGGGCAATACTATGAACATTTTTAAGTTAAGACTGGATAAATATTTAAATAGTGTCACTATCCATTGAAAAATGGCGAGTCAAATTAGTGAAAGCTATGACTTGCAGTAATCCTATGAATCCTATGTATTTAATTATTAATTTGAAAATTGGTAACCGGGAGAGGCACACTGCATCAAGGCTTGTTTCCAGGTGCAACCTGGGGGAGGGGAACAGTGAGAGAACAGTAACATAACACATAGTAGCCAAATATTTGAACAACATTCAGTAAAAATTTGTACAAAATTAGAATAGATACAACAAGCTGTATGTGCAGAGAATGAAGTACAGTGCAGCTCGATAAGAATGCCTAGCAAGTGCATATTCAGAAGTGGGTAAGGGGTATAGAGCTGAAAAAATGGAGAACAGATGAAAGAACGACTTTATAACTTCACCGTAGCTACATAGCTTCATTGTTTTTTGACATTTTGACCCCAAATTTCCATCACAGTCTTTTTATGCCCTCACAGTATGATCAGGACAGGTGACATTTTTTAAATCCCATCTGAAGGTGATTTGTGGAATGAATGCAAAAACATGTTTCAGAGGAAATTTGAAAAATGGCACCTGTCATGTTCGTGATATGCTGAAAATCTGAGGCCAAAATCTACACAAATAACATGGGCAAATGTTAGCAAAATTCAATGTTTCTTCAGAATTTAGTTCTTTTTTCACATTTTGACCCCAAATTTTGGCATAGTCTTTGTATGAGCCCACCTTATGATCAAGAGAGTTGAATTATTTAAAATCCCATCCCAAAGGTGATTTCATGGAATGACTGCAAAAACATGATTTAGAGGGGATTTGAAAAATGACAGCTATCATGTTCATGAGGTAGGGTACCAGATGGGCTGTGTTGAATATTTGGGGCCAAAATCTGCAAAAATTACAAAGTTATGGGCAAACATTCAAAAAAATAAACATTTATTTTTACCTTTGTTGTTATTTTTTTGGCATTTTGACCTAAAATAAATTTTTAGTAGTCATTTAATGACCCCACCTTATCATCAAGATAGGTGAAATTTTTAAAATCTTGTCTAAAGGTGATTTTATGGAGCAACTTCCAAAACAGGTCTCGGAATTGATTTGAAAAACGACACCCATCATGTTCATAAGGTGGGGTAACACACTGGCCATGTTGAACATTTTGGGCCAAAATCTGCAAAAATAACAAAGTTATGAGTTATCATTGGAAAAATTCAAAGTTTCCTTTTAACTTTTTTTTTTTTTAATATTTTGACCCCACATTTTTGACTGTCTTTTTATGACCCAGCCTTATGATCAAGACTGGACGGAATTTTTAAAGTTTCAACCAAAAGGTAATTTTCCAGAGTGACTGCAAAAATATGTTTAGGAGAGGATCTGAAAAGTGACATCTGTGATGTTCATGAGGTGGAATGACAAAAGGGGGTACCAGATCAATGTGGTGAGTTAAAAAACGTGTGTGAAAAACAGCACGGTCAAAGCAGCTAAAAGCAATACAGCTACAGGGACAGAAAGCAAAGGTACATTACCACTATCCCTGTAGCTATGTTGCTTTGAGGGAAAAAGGTGAAAGCCTCTGGTTGGCAGTGTGCTGTTGAGCAGCTGCCGTGGCTCAGCGGCTAGCGCCACAGGCGGGAGGGCAGTGGAGTGTCAGTGTCCTGGGATTTGATTCCCCATCCTGCAACATGTGATTTATTTTTTTGTTCTCTTGTGTCCCTTTCCCCTCCTCAAGAATCCACCCCCTCCGAGGTTTCTCCACGTTCCCAAGTTTTATCCCTCCCCCAGAGTTAGTTATTTTAATGTCAGGGGTTTGGGGGGTGCAGCCCCCGTGCAAATATTGGGCCAGAATTTCAAAGCCCCAACGCAAGCTGCGACAATGGCAGCTTGCGCCGAGTGTGGTGCACCCGGGACCCTGCACCAAAATTTCTATTCTACAGGGTCCCAGCGCCAAAGACCAGTGGCTTGTGACAATGGGGGTGCTGCGCCTAACGTATGGTGCACCCCCCGGAATGCTGCAACGGCAGCGGGGAGTCTGCAGCACCCACAAACAGGGGCTGGCAACCGGACACAGCCCCCAACACCACCATAGCACCAGCACCTGCGCCCATCGCACTCCGGTACCCTGGTGGGCTGGTGCCCCCCATGATGGTAGTGCCCTTCTCAACCCTCCCTCCCTCCCTCCGATCCGGTGACTGGCACAGCCATCTCCACGTCATCTTGGCCAGCCGCGAATGAGCCATCCGTGTGCTTACTGTATACTGTATACAGTACAATGATGGCTCACTGGCAGCTGGCTGTGGTGTGTGTGGAGGGCTGCGCCGATCGCCGGATTGGGGTATGGGAGGGGTGTGCGCTGAGATATGTACTACCTGTGTGTGTGGGGGGTTGGCAAGATGCACAGACGTGGGTGTCGGGGATCATGATGGGGTGAGGGGGAACCTCCAGACCACCAGGGATCACCCAACAGGGATAGAGCAGGGTGGGCCATACAGTGGCACATATAGGATGACCCTCAGGAGCCATCTAAGTACCATTAGACCAGCCCTTCACTGGTCTAAGGGTACTTGGCACTTGGTTCCTAGAGGGTCTTTCAAAATCCGGATCCGAAGGCTGCGGCAGTCTGGGTCTGCTGCAAAGCCCCCAGCGCCATGCCACAGCCACTTTTGTGGGCACAGTAGACAAATATCCTTGGTGGTCCAGTGGACCTGCTCCCCTGCCCGATCACGGGCATAATATACACATATCCCTGGTGGTCCAGTGGACCCTACCTCATCACCCTATCGCGGGCATAGGTACAACACTCCTCGGTGGTCCAGTGGACCCTACCTCATCGCCCAATTGTGGGCATAGTTAAAACAATCCCTGGTGGTCCAGTAGACCTGATCCCCTGCCCGATCATGGGCATAACATGAAATTAAATTCCCTGGTGGTCCAGTGGACCTGATCCCCTGCCCAATTGCTGGCATAAAATGATATTAAATTCCCTGGTGATACAGTGGTACCCCCCTCCCAACCTGCCCACTGAGACCCACCACCCTGCACCCCCCGGTCAGCGGCGGGCAGCAACTTCCCACCCGCAAGCTGCCTGGCCGCCCACCGACTAACAGCGCACAGTACGGCTGTATGCCTATTGGTCTACTTCATGGGCCAATGGGCCTGCAGACTGTACTATACTACACAGTCCCAAAATGTGAATGAACCATTCACATTTTGGGACTGTGTAGTACACTACGGTCTGCACACCCATTGGCCCACACAGTGGACCAATAGGCATACAGCCATACTGTACACTGTCAGTCAGCGGGCAGCTTGCGGGTGGGGAGCTGCCACTCACCGCTGACCGGGGGGTGCAGGGTGGCAGGTCTCAGTGGGAGGGTGGGGAGGGGGTACCACTGGACCACCAGGGCTGTTAATTTCATTTTATGCCCGTGATTGGGCAGGGGAGCAGGTCCACTGGACCACCAGGGAATTCAATTAAAATCAATGCCCGCAATCGGGTAGGGATCAGGTCCACTGGACCACCAGGGATATTATATTTATATGCCCGCGATCGGGTGAGGGGGGGCATGACGCCCGGCCTGTGTCTGGGGAGGTTGGGTGGCCACCCACAGCAGGCAGTTGCCGTGTTGCGCCCGGCAATACGGCAGCCCACCTGTGGGTGTCTCCGACATGCTCCTGCTTTTTATAGGCACATCTTTGCGCCTCCCCCCCCCATGCGGCACAAGGCGGGTTTGTGCCTGCATATGCACCGCACATCCCAGGCTGAATAACGGGATGTGCCACATATGCATGGGCACATCCCCCACACTTGCGCCACATACATTACTGGTGCACCCCAGAGCATCGAGAACTGCACAGTGCAACAAACCCCTCTGAATATCGTGTCAGGTCACATCAGTGGGTTGCGCATGGCACAACACTGTTGCGCCATGCACAACCCCTTTGAATATCCCACCCCTGGTATATAACAGAGACAGATGAACAACACAAGAAGCTTGTACCATGGTTTGGCAAGTCAGGTATGAGAGTCAATGCTGACAAGTGCAAAGCAAAGCACTTTGGAAAAAATGGTAATAAAAGACTGTACTACTTCAAGAGAAACTCCAAACACTCGGGCACTCACCACCAAAGTAGTAACGGATTCCAGCAGTTTCAGCAATAGAACACTTTATTGCATAGTGGACGGGAGCAGTAAGAACAACATAAAGAGGAATAAAAGCACCCGCCTGACATGTGGATCTGAAATGCATCACGCAGGTGCTTTTATTCCTTTTTATGATGTTATTACTGCTGCTGTCCACTATGCAATAAAGTGTTCTATTGCTGAAACTGCTGATATCCGTTATTTCTTTGGTGATGAGTGCCCAAGTGTTTGGAGTTTCTATGAACTGTGTTCTTGTGAGCACCACCTTCCTTGTGCGCACTTCATCTGTTTGTACGCAAACTCCTTCAATAGATCAACTTTAAGAGCATTTGTCAATGAGAAGGATCTGGGGATGAGAGCGAATAATCTAAATTATAAAACACAACATAGTGAAATACTAAAGAAACAAGCTCTGGAGATGTACACAAATACATAAGTACAAGTGATAGGAAGGTATCGATGCCCCTCTTGTGTACCCTTGTGAGGCCACATGTGGATTATTGTGGGCAGTTTTGGGCACAAAGATAACATATGGATGTCAGCAGATTGGAGCGAGGACAGAAGAGAGTGACTAGAATGTTTGGAGGACAAAAGGAAGGAGATAAGTTTAGAAACTGGAGGAACTTGAATTTTAATAAGATGCTGATCTTTAAAGCAACCAAAAATCCAGAGTCCTATTTAGGACCCTTCACCTCATGAGCGTCAGAGCCATGGGGACCGATGGGGGCCATGGCATCCCTACTTTTAAAGGTGATGGGGCATGGCCCCTCACTTTTTCTTGGTGAGTTTTAAATAAAAAAAAGCTGTTCTGGGCATTTCTGATCCTCCTGAGCCCCCACACTGACAGTGGCAGTGAACAACATGCCACATGGCGCAGCGACTGGCAGGTGGCAGCAGAATCCTCACTCAGATCAGTCTGGTGAGAGACAGAGTGGGAGCCGAGTGGAGAGAGGAGTTGGGACTCAGCACAGGGTAATGCTAACAGCACTCAGGCAGCATGGTGGTCAGCTCAGCGGCGGAAAGACTTAGCACTGCGTGTGTGCAGGTTGGCTCAGCACTTTTTTAAATGTAATTATTTCTTTGGCTCTTCTCGTCTTGCTGCTGACTGACTGCCCTGGCTCCTCGTCATCGAGCGACTGAGTCGGCAGCTGGCTGAGTGTCTTCTCCATGGCTCCTCCTCCTGGTCGGGTTGGTAGGCAGGGGTATCTCGGATGGGGTCACACTGTCAGGCAGCTGCATGGCATGTAACTTGGTAGGGTCAACGTGGGAGGACTGACTTCACTGCACATCTGCACCCCAGTTTAAGCATATGTGTCCCTTACTTATGCTGTGTGTAAGTTAACTCTCAGTGCTGTCCATCACAATTGTGAACTTGAGAATAGACACATTTTAAATATCCATTTTTCAAGAGGGTCCCATGGGGGGAGGTGGCCAAGCTACAGAGCAGAATGGAGGCTTAATCTTGAGCTCTGGTTCAATTCATCGAATATCTCTTCCATCCTGCAGTAATTACTGGTTCTTTGACTAAATAATAGTAGTTAAAGGGAAGACAAATGCCTAATAATGTCAAAACTTCCAAAAAAACAAACAAGAATTTCATTTAACAGGTCTAAATCTCAGCTAACCAACAAGGGCCTATCTTGTTCTACAGGACTAACTGATCCACAGGACTCACTTGGGACCTCTGCTGGAAACACGCTTAATCAGCTGGAACTGCACTCAGAACAAATGATGGCAGAGCACTACAGATCATTCGAGAGACTGATACAAGACTTAAAAAAAGATTTAGGGACTCACCTGGAAACAGAATTTGAGAATGTAACATCTCAATTACAGCATCTTCAACAAAATGTCAATGTTTTATCTGAGTCTGTGGATGCTCACAAGCTGTGGATTGAGGAAATGGAGGCCCGAGTGAGTTCTCAACAAGACGCTAGTAATGTAATGCATATTGATTTACAAAAAGCACTGAAAGATATTGAAAGGTTGAAACTAAACATCGACGATCATGAAAACAGGGAAAGACGCTGTAATATAAGAATAGGGGGCCTGCCTGAATCTGTGGAAGGTCGAGATTGTGCAAGTTATATCCAAAAGTGGTTGAAACAAGAGCTGAAACTCCCACCTGAGATAAAACTGGAGATTCAACGAGCTCATCGATCACCTGGGGCCAAATCCGCTCCAGATCAGAGACCACGCCACATGATAGTAAGATTTCTCAGGTATTTGGACTGACAGAGAGTGCTAGAAAAATCCAGTGCCCACAGTCCCTTAATGGTGCAGCAGAGCCAAGTGAGTATTTTCCATAATTACTCCTTTCAATTGCAGCAACAGAGACAGGCATTTGCGGAGGCGAAGAGAAGATTGCACGCCATAAATTGTCAGTTTTCCCGATTTACCCAGCCTGCCTTGTTGTAAGGCCTCAGGGAAAACCACCACATTCATTCACCTCAGTGGAGGTGGCCCTGCAGTTCATGGGGGATTTGGAGGAAAAGAGAAGGTGCAGAGAGCCCTAAAGAAATTTACTGCCGATACAAGGACAAGAAAGTGAGTAAAATGGTACCTACAGCTGAGACTAATGCAGAGCCGGTGGATTCCTAGCGACTGACTGTTCAAGGCTTTGTTTCTCCCTTTGTCCCATAACTCCGAGAAGGGGCCTATAAACGCAGGGATGCAGAGTTGAACTGTACTGCATTGCGGAACCTATTTTGATCAGCGTAATGCTGGGGAGATCAAGCGGCAAATCAGGTGGTTCATGTGGCCTTATGGACACGGGGAAGTTTGTTTATGTTATATTTTATTAGGCCCAGTTGATAAGGGGTGAAAGTCTTGTGGAATATACATGGACCATGACTTATACTGGACCTAAGTTACTGTGTGACCTTTGGGAAACACTGGTAATTGCTTATTATGGAGTTATTTTCCAGGGATTAGCCCCTAGTATGTGTGTGAATAAAGAGATGAAAGAGAAATACAGTACTACTGGTCTAGATGTGTGGAATATTGTGGACACCTTAACCAGATCGGGTACAGGAGGTAGTAGGAGCAATCTTTGCTCTGCTTATGTAAATTAAACTGAGGGGGCTTTAAAATAAAAAGAAATTGTCAGAGAACCAACACATTTATTTTTGCTTTCTCTAAATACCACCCCCCATGGCTGGTGGGAAGAGAGAGTTGGTGTTTAAATATCTAATACACTGAGGGACGGGGGAGGAGGTATGAGTGGACAAAAAGATACTACTGTTGATGGGAACCATCTCCGGAGGGCAGGCAAAGGGGGCTGTATGAGGGCTCGGGGGGGTAATGTTGGACAATATTGATTTACCTCTCTTTAAAATATAAATGTGGTCATTGGAGCAATGCTGGTTTTAAACTGTGTGAAGCATTGTAAATGGGTCATTTCACCTCCCTGGGAAACTCAGACGGGGGGGATGGCTCAGAGAGGGACTAGAAGGGTGGTAGTGAATATGGGGGGTGAGAGCCCTGTTCGTCCTGGCCACAGGGTGTCCTTTCAGCTTTGGGAGGTTGAGGGTCATCTCCTAGCACCCCCTCAGCTTTTTGCTTCCTCTTGTCTCCAAGGATGGGGATATTCTCTCCGCCAGTCGGGAGGAGGGCTTATGGGATGGAAGGGAAAGAGGTATAGAGGGCTCCAGATTAATGAGCCCTGGAAATACCAAATACCGGGTAAATAATGGTTTTGATGGATTGAAAGCTCTATCCACGAATGTTAGAGGTTGTACAGTAATAGAATGTGTGGTGTGAGGAGGGAATGGTTAAGAGTGTAAGGTTGGTAACTGTTCTAAATTTATGTCTTCTCCCGTTGGAGAGACTTTTGTATGGTTATAATGTTACAGTTGAGAGGTTAAGGGGTGATATCTTGGGGACTGTTCAGTTTTTCTGTTGTTTTTCATTCAGAGTCACATATACCATTATGCCTGTTACACAGAAGGATATGTATAAGAACATCAAGGATACTTTATGGATCGGTTAAATTTTTCAACATGGAATGTTAATGGCCTTAAAAAACTGTGTTTAAGAGGAAAAAATATGGACAACTATCAAAAAGATGAAGGGAATTTTTTTTTTTGCAGGAAATTCATATGGATAAAGTGGGGGCTTCAAAACTGGCAGCCTCTTGGGGGGGTTCTCTGCTGCTGTCCCCTTTTACGTCCAAAGCTAGGGGGGTGGCCATATGGATCCGGCCTGGGATATCCCATAAAGTGCAGACCTTTCCCTGAGAAGATAATTTTAGCTGGGGACTTTAATACTTACTTGGACCAGGAATGGGACCATTCTAGGGGAAGAACGGGTCCCCCTCCTAAGAGCTCAGCAGCCCTTAGAGCCCTAAAACAGGGTAGAGCACTACAGGAGGCTTGGAGATATATGCATCCAGGGGAGCAGGAATATTGATTCTACTCCCATGCCCATGGGCTATACACCAGATTGGACTATATATTCCTTCCTCCAGACCTATTGGGAGGTATTAGTGAGTGATCATATGGCCCCCTGGTGGTCTCGGATCATGCCCCATTGCAAATAACTATTTTACTACCAAAAGGCCAAAAAGCAGAAACTCAGTGGAGCATGAACCCAACATTGCTGAAGGATCCCTCATATATTAAACAGATTAGGAGTAAAATAAAGGAATTTTTGGAGTTTAACCTCCCAGATGACAGAGGTATTAATAATGTATGGGACTGTTTTAAGGCCTTTATAAGAAGGCAGACTATTTCATATGCAACATTCAGGAGTAAGAATTCGATCAAGGAGGAGAGGGAACTGGAGAGTGAGATAGGGAGGTTGGAGAGGGCAAATATGAAAAATCATTCATTAGACACCTCAAGAGAGCTGAGATGCCTTAAGAGGCGGCTATCACAACAGACCTCTTTAAAAATAGAACGGAATTTAATAATAACAAAATCACAGAACTACTTTGAAGATGATAAGGGAGGAAAGTGGCTTGCCAGTCTAATTAAGAGGAAAAGAGCAGATAGAACAATTCTCTCCATTGAAAATACAGCAGGGAATATTACTTATGACCTACAAGAAATTAATACTACCCTTAAATAATTGTATTCCTCCCTTTATAGCTCAGAATTTACAGTAGGGGTGAAGTTTCCTCTTTTCTAAGTGGTATTCAGATGCCATCTCTGGGGTCTCAGGAATCGGCAACCATGGACTCTCCAGTTTCTTTGGAGGAGGTAAAATGGGCAGTTTGGAAGGCAAATGGAGGTAGGGCACCTGGGCCTGATGGAATCCCAATGGAATTCCATAAAGTGATGTGGGACCTAATTGGCCCTCTGATGTTTCAGATGATAGAGAATGCTTTGGAAATGGGGGAGCTCACCCCCCCCCCCCAACACTAGCTACAATCACGGTGCTGCCTAAACCAGGGAAAGATCCTAATAAATGTGGGTCTTACCACCAAATATCTTTACTTAATTTGGATTATAAGGTGATAGCAAAGCTTATTGATTCCAGATTGGAAAAATACCTACCTAAACTGATTCATATGTCCGGGGGGATTTGTAAAGGGTAGGCAAGCCAGACATAACTTAAGAAGAACCCTAAACATAATGCATAGATGGAGGGGAGAGAAAGGAGAAGGCATTTTGGCACTTGATGTAGAAAAGGCATTTGATTGTGTAGAATTGCCTTTTATGATGGCAGTTCTGCGCAAGTTCGGGTTTGGGGAGGGGGATTCTGGGATGGATCCAGGCATTATATAGGAGCCCTAAAGCTCAAATTTTCATTTTTTTTTTAACTTTTTTATTTGTAGTATTTTAGTATATAAGTATTCATAATACTCAATTCCTGAACAGGTATATAAGTATCCATAGCGATAGTACATTACATAGGATAGAGACTATCTGTTCAACTGGTACATCATTAGGGAGCTACATCATCAATAGTACATTCAAGGTCCATAAAAAAAGGATGCAGGAGCTATACATGCAACCAATGCCCCAATTGATTTTTAGCAATTTAAAACATCATATTTAACCAACCAAAGGTCTAATGGCAATTTTAACGTCTTTCAAATAGAGAAAAGTCTCCATTCTGGAGCATCCCCTTGCATATCTAAGAGAGTGTTGGTGCTGCCTGCAGCCGGCTGGGATCATGCCCTCGTATTTATAGCGAGTCAGAAAGTACTCTCAGTATGAACCTGATGCTTAATTAGAAAACAATTCCCCCGCACTAAAACCAACTCGTGTATAGAGTAAGTGCTGAACAAGCGTCTAATTGCAGTTAAACAAATTACACGGGCTCCCAAGCACAGCTGCTCTACTAATTATAACAAGATAAAGGCATAAAGCACCCCTTCATATACTGAACACAGAACTGTACCGTGCTAATAAAACACGTAAACTAAACAGCCATGTTACTAAATCAAAAAAAAAATAAACCTTAAAGGTTCAAACCATTTAAATTTTAGAAGATTTTAGAAAGTACTGTCCAACATTTATCAAGTCCATGCATTTAATAATACTGGTCCATGGCTGGAGTGAAAAACTTTATAGAAAGCACATGGTACTCATTTTATTTTCAAAGCTCAGTGTCTCTGCAATGATTTAACACATGGTACTTATTTTATTCTCAAAGCTCACAGTCTCTGCAAATGATTTAGTCCCCTTCAGATTCCTCTTCATCTGTTAGCTGAACTTCCCATTGCCTCTTAGAAATTATATTTTCAATACAGGCCCCGGCTTCTTTTGGATCAGTAAACCGATATTGGCGTCGATTTATTGTAAAGCATAGACGAACAGGGAAAGCGAGTGAATAAGAAATGTCCATCTCTCGAAGGCGCTGCTTTATTCCATCGAAGACCTTCCTCCTCATGTGGGTAACGTATGAGATATCTGGGAAAAATAATATACGGGCCTCATCTATATAAATTGGAGCTTTATTTCTCAGGGCCCCCAACAGTAGATCTCTCTCGCCTGGGGAGCGCAGTGTAAAGAGAACCGTACGAGAATTTGCCAGTCCACCAGAGGGTCATCTAGGATTAACTCAGTAAGCCTTGGTAATTTTAAATTCTGTTAGCTCAGTTAGACCCTCCATCCAGGATTGTAGATAGTGTAGTAAGGACTCTCCTTCAGTCTCCTCGGGCAAACCAAGAACACGAATATTGGTGGCCCGTATTGAGTTTTCCAGTTGCTCCACACGGCTTCTAAGTGCAGCCTGTTCTTTAAGCGATGTCGCCGTGGTGGCCAGAGCCTTTCCCGCCGTGGCTTCTGACAGTTTTGTTGCTTCCCCCAGCGCATCTATT
Organism: Neoceratodus forsteri; assembly: GCA_016271365.2. Taxonomy (NCBI): domain Eukaryota; kingdom Metazoa; phylum Chordata; order Ceratodontiformes; family Ceratodontidae; genus Neoceratodus; species Neoceratodus forsteri. Next base: position 761,665,636 of record CM028136.1, read on the forward strand.
CTATGCTCCATGGTCATGAATTTTTCGGTGAAATTATCCAACTTCTGGTCCATCTGTTGTACCGTTTTGGTAAGCACTTGCACCGCTGTTTGAAGAGTCGTCAATGTGGCCCCATTCACATCAGAGCTCGAGGCTTGTGTTAGGCCTGGTAGATCCTCAGGTGGTTTAGTAGATGAGGTTCATGGTAGAAACAAATCCTGCTTATTTGTTTTTGTACGCCCCATTATAAGCTTCGAAGTTCGTGATCCCACTGCAGAGGTTTCTCTTTTACTAATATTCTATGGCTGTTAATAGTTTTAGGCTCAGAAATTTATAACTTTTATAGATTTATTATTCAGCGATAGGGAGCTCCAGGAAAAAGCTGCTGCTGGCTGGGCTGCTAGCTCCGCCCCCCTGAAGCTCAAATGTTAACAAATAACATAACATCGACTCCATTTGCCCTGTCCCGAGGAAATAGACAAGGGTGCCCTCTTTCTCCCCTGATCTATGTTCTTACAACTGAAGTATTGGCTGAGACAATTAGAAGTGAAGAACAAATCAAGGGTCATATTTGGAAAGGAAACAAATATGTGATTTCATTATTTGCAGATGATATTCTGCTTTTTCTTAAAAATCCAGACAAGGCAATGCCATTCTGTATAAAATTTTTCAAACCTATGGTCCATTATCAGGACATAAGATAAATTGGTCCAAATGTGAGTGGATGCCCATGGGGACATCTGGAACCACCCTCTCCCTGGGAGATGCGAGGATCCATCCTCCTACCTCACTTAAGTACCTGGGTATGAAACTGACAACAAAAATGTCCCATATGGCTAAAGCTAATCTCCTTCATGTGATTCAAAAATTAAAAGAACAATGCATTGTCTGGAGGGCTCTACCTCTTACCCTACTGGGGCGGGTAAATCTTGTTAAAATGAGTGTTCTGCCACAATTCCTATATATTTTTCAGACACTTCCATTGTGTATACCTAAGAAATACATTAAATCAATAGAGGGTGCCATCACACAACTTCTTTGGTGGGGGAAACGAGCTAGAATTAAAAACAATGTATTATGGCTTCCAATTTATAAAGGGGGGGTTAGGCCTCCCGAGTGTCAAGCACTATTATGTCACCACACAACTGGCCCATACTCTAGACCCGATAAGGAAGAAACCAGCACGCCTGGGTTGGGTGGACTTTGAAGACGAAGGGAGAGGCTCTCTTTATTATTACAATATGATTACATTTCTGTACACTGGTGAATATGTCAAATTACCAAACCTCTGTTCAAACTCAACTCTTATGGCCTGGAAAGAAGCCCATATTATGCTCCGGCATGCTAGATCTCTTTCGCCAGACCTAGAACTCTCTGCCTTACTGCTAAATGACCATGTTAAGAATAGACTGGACCTTAATACTCTTAAAATATGGAAAACAAAGGGTTTATATAAAGTGGGTCAATTCTGGCAAGATGAACAAGCAGTCCATTTTAAATTACTGGTTAGAAACTTTAATCTGAATGCTTTCCACTACTTCTTGTGGGTTAGGCTTCGGGCGAAAATGTGCTCTAGCAGGCTAGGGGGTCAGAAACTGATGCGGTCTCCTATAGAGGAATTATTTGTAGGGCGGAAAGAGGATGAGAATTTTAAACCCATACGAAGCTGTTATAGAATACTTACAAAGGCCTGTCGGGATCCCATGGGGCCAATAAAGGCAAAATGGGAGTAAGATTTTTTACCAGATGGACTGATGGGGGGGGACTGGTTGCAGATTATAAAAAATGTTTTAAAGTGTTCAGTCAATAATAAACTCCGGACGATCCAGTATAATATTTTTGCTAGTGCATATTTTACCCCGGAACTGGCAAATAGAATAGATCCCCAGACAACGGACCTTTGTCCCAGATGTTGTGTCCACTCAGCATCTTTTTTTCATATGATATGGAGTTGTCCGAGGATTCAGACTTTCTGGGTTGGGGTTGTGGAAATATCGGCAAATGTGCTGAGGTACCCAGTGGGGTTGGATCTGGTGGAGAGTCTCCTGGGACTTTATGTGGGCCATGGAGGTCGGACTAGGCCATATAAGGATCTCCACAGACTAGGAGTGGTAGTAGCAATTAAATGTATTTTACTGTACTGGATGTTTAATGAGGTCCCCACATTAACTTTTTGGTTGAATTCCCTCTTAGAATATATGAAAATGATAAGAATCCAATATAATGTGAGAAATCAGATGGATAAGTACCAAAAAATGTTAGAACAAGCCATGACCCAAAACTGGTTCCCTATGTTTTAAGTACCTGGGAGGGAAGAGACATGTCTAGGACACAAGCTGAGAAATGGATTTTGGTTACTTGGGTAGATGGGACCACATGGGGGCCTTAAATACATTCCTAACCTTTTTGGGGGATTTTATTTACATGTACATCCTAGTCTCTGGAAATATGTACAGTGTATGGAGTTATGTATATGATATCATATAAGTTACACAAACCTGTTACTTCTTATTTTTAGAAGGCTGGGGACTTCTGAATGTACAAGAATGATAATCTAACTTCTGTAAGGTTAGATTGATGTGATTAATTTGATAAATGGAACTAGAGTATTAAACTTCTGTTGACCAATGGATATGTACTCTGCAAAATGGTAAGTAAAGTTTTACAAAAAAAAAAAGAGGGTCCCATGGAGGATTGTTACAGCAGGCTGATAATATTTCCACTAAAAATAGTATTTACAATATGCAGCAGCTAATTACAGTACATGGCAAGATGGCATGCACATTTATAGGGTAAATATTTAAGGGAAAAGGTGCCAGGGACGGGGTCAGCCTTATGAGGCTTGGGCTAGGCAGGATTTGGGGACAGATGCAGTTGCAGGGGGTGTGGAGGTGGGCGCACGCATGATGTGTTTAAAGGTGTTGACAGTATGGCTAGTAGCTTCTTTGGGGCTGGGAGGGAGGTAGTTCCAAATAGTATGTACTATGAAAGATGTTTTATAAAGGCTGTTGGTTTGGCTGGGGGCTCCTAGGACCTAGCAATCCCTAGACCCTCCCAGCCTTTATATAAAAATCTTTCACAGTACATTACACTAATGCCTATAGGGTGGGTAGTCGATGGCATTGGCCAGGAAGTTGCTCACCCCAGTTGTGGCTGCAGACTTTAAGGTCAGCCAGAGTTTCCCACACCCCTGACTCCAGGGGAAAAAAATAATTGTTTCCCTGGAGTCAGGGGTAGGGAAGATGTGACAAAAATGTGTTTTTTCTTCAGTAAAAGCCACAAAATTCACCACAGAGCACCTAAAACCCCAGAGCTTCTAGAGGCCTAGCAGCCCCCAGACCCCCGGCTTTTTATAAAAAACATTTATAGCTACCCCTTGACCCTCACACCTTGGCCCCCCCCCCACACTTTTATAAAGCCTCTGGCACCACTGCTTCACCTCAAATACAAAAAAATAAATAAAAAATACTGCCACCAGGGGCATTGCTTGCCACTGGTGAGCACCATTCATGACTGAACAAAGGAGGCATTTTTGTGCCCAGAGGGTGGTGGTTATGTGGAATTCATTACCTAATGAAATCATTATTAGTCAACCCCTAAATTGGTTTAAAAATAGATTGGTTGAGTAAATACGTATAAGAAGAATAAACAGATATACACCCTTGAGATAACAAGTGGGTATAAACATAGGTACACTGATGAAATAGTGGGTGGTTATAAAGGGAATAAATGGATATACACCACTGAGGTAACAGACTGGTATAAAGGGAATAAAAGGATATACACTTTTGGGATAACGGGTGGGCATAAAGTGAATGAATGGATAATGGATGGTCCTGCATTATCCTTCTTTCACAGCTGGGTGAACTGAAGGATTGAGAGGTGAAGTGACTTCCTTGGGGTCACAAGGTGTGTACAGTGCTATTTGCCAGGGTGAAGCACTCTATCAAAATTTCAGCCAGTGATATCTTACAGGGTACTGCAGGACCCTGTGTAATTCAGTTACCTTTATGCTAATGTGTCTTGCAGGGAACTGTGACTTTTTATCACAAAATATTTCATCCTAGTGGGTGGCAATGTAAGTGGCTCTGGAGGGATTTGAACCTGGTTCTCCTGTGTCTCCTGGTTCTCAAACATGTGGTCTAGTAAACAAAAGTGTTAAATTTTCTTTTTTATTATGAACATAGTCTTGTCATCAAATTAAAATGTTTTACTGAGAAACAAAAATGAACAAAGAGTGATAACAAAATTTAGGGAAATCATTAGGTAGAAGGGAAGTTGCTCAATAGCTGGTGTGGTGTGTTTCCTTTTCAATAAAACCTCAAAATGCACCACTAAGCACAGAAAAGTCCCTACCAAAAATAAAAGTTTCCTATTATGCTCTCTGTTGCTCTGCCTCACATATAGAGAGTGCTGCACCATGTTTCACATTAAGATTTTAAAGGCACAAATCCATATAAATATTATTTAAATAATACAAATTTATTATTAATTGCAATATTACTGCTCATGGATAATGGCTTCAGGCCTGGATAAAACGAGGCACATGCCCAACAAAACATGTTGTGACCAAGCCGTGCCCTAGTAGTGATGCACCTGCCAACATTATCAAGAGTCAAATTTAGACCTTGTGCACCTCTGCAAAGCCTCTGTGTCCCAACCATTCTTAAAGCAGCTATATTTGCTAGTCACCATATTGTTTTTTTTTTTTGTTTATTTTGTTTTGTTTTGTTTTTGTTCAGCAATAATGTTCTGGAAAAAATATCAAGATACCCATTTTTTTCTTTTCTTTCATTTGTGAATCAAGATATGAGATTTTGAAGTTTTATAAAAATTTCAGCCTCTGTGTCATGCCTACCATAAAACCAACTTCTGATCAGAGTCAAAAATGACTGCTAGTGTTTCAACCTGATAAGGGATCTCCGATGCAATGCATGGGCCCATCAGGCCTCGACACGCACGTCAACCACTTGACAAGGAAAGCTCCCCAGCCCGCCACAAGGTGTTGTCTGTACACTGCTCTGTTCCTACTCAGGCTGGAGCTGGTGCCACATGCCACAGTGCCTCACCCCAGTCTCAACCAATTCAGCCAGCTCACTGAGCTTGCACCCGAACTCAGGTCACTGGCAAAGGAAGGCAACCCAGTCCCCACTTGGGCAATAGCCATCCCTGTAAACATCACCTCATACATTTTTTTGGGGGGGTATATTTCGACTCTAAATTTTAAGCATAGCCTTTTTATGACCCCCTTCCCTCTGAACATGACAAATGTCATTTATAAAATATTGAATAAAATGTCATTTTGCGCCACTAGTGCAAAACTACATTTTGGCCAGGATTTTAAAAATGATACCCATCATGCTCACGAGGCAATGTGAAAAAAATGGCTATGCTGAAAAAATACTGTCAGAATACTGACAATTACCACAGTTATGAACAAGCACTGAAAAATGACAACCTACCTTCATAACTTTTTTTTATATATTTTAACCCAAATTTTCAACAGTCCTCTTTTGAACTTTTTATGAACCCACCTCAGGAACCAGGTAGTTGAACATTTTCAAATGCCATCTGAAATGTCATATTGTGCCACAAGTGTGAAAACACATTTTGTCCAGAATTTAAAAATGTTCACCTATTGAGTTTATGACTTGGGGTCATAAGAAGACAGTGTGGAAAATTTGAGGTCAAAATATTAAATAAACAGCAAGGTTATGAGCAAGCATTAAGAAATGTCAATGTACCATCATAACTTTGTTGTTTTTTAATATTTTGACTCCAGATTTTCAGAATAGTCTGTCTTATGACCCCATCTCATGAACTTGCTAGGTGAGAATTTTCAAATCCTGGCTGAAACATTATTTTGCGCCACAAGTGCGAAAACACATTTTGGCTAGGATCTGAAAAATGACACCTGTCATGCTCATGAGGTGGTGTGTAAACAATGGCTATGTTGAAAATCTGGAGTCAAAATACTGAAAATTACCAAAGTTATCAGCGAGCATTGAAAAATGTCAATGCACCTTCATAACTTTGTTGCTTTTTAATAGTTTGACCCCAAATGTTCAACACAGTCTTCTTATGACTGCAACTCATGAACCTGGTAGGTGAAAAGTTTCAAATCTTGCCCAAAAGGTGATTTCACAGAGTGACTACAAAATCACCTTTCAGGCCAGATTTGAAAACAAATTCACCACCCTTGTTCATGAGGTGGAGTCCCAAAAAGGCCATGTTGAAAATCGGGGTAAAAATATTAACAAATGGGAAAGTTATGGGAAAAACTTCAAAACGCATTGAAATATAGTAACTGCACTTACTTGATTTCCTCAGTTCCCGGTCTAGCTTTGAAGGGTGAAGACATGTCTCTGGTACAGAGAGCATTGCAGTGCTGGCCTTAACCCCTGGTGGATGAGTATAGGATGGGGGGGTGAGGGGTGGAGGGTGCTAAGAAGGGGTGTCTGGACGGCAGTGCAAGACAACAAGGGACTGTTTTCTTTATTTTAGATTTAGAAAAATAAAGAAAAAGACATCTAGGGATGTTTTTTTTATGGCTGGGATCTACCTACTGACACTGGGGATTGGTCGCCCCAGTGCCAGCTTGACATCTGGGGCACCGAGATGGGCATCCTGGTGTTCCTTACTGTTGGGTCAGGAGGTAGTCTTGGGGGGTGCCAGAGTACAAAGGGAGATGGGAGCAGGCAGGTGGGGAGGTTAAAAGTAATAGCCGTTTCACAACTTCTCACAAAAACTGGTGCTGCATCTGATAGTGGGCAGAGAAGTTGAAACTCTAGAAAAAAAGAAGTGCATGGAGGGGCAGACCAAGAATGAAACAGAGAAATCACCCGATTGGAAAGCAGCAGAGGGGGTGGGGAACAGACTGAGAGAAAGACAGACAGAGGACATGACCAATCAGATACCTGCAGAGGTGACAGGGAACAGACACACTGATTCACACTGATGTGCTTCAACTCCACTCACTGGGAGGAGTGCGGAGCACACAAACTGCTATGTGTTTGGTACCCGGTCACACCCTCAGATACCCTTTTCTCTCTAAGCTTCCTTTTCACTATACATCAGCATTTGTGCGGCCATAAAAAATGAAATATCTTGTTGCAGTGCTGTGCTGTTTATCATCAGAAACATGTAACATCATCCTAATACATCCACATTATGAATCCAGCATGTACATTCAACCGGCAACCTCAGCAGGAAAGATTTTAAAAAATTACAAGTGGCGGCCATATAACGAGTTATTAGTTACAAAATTAGCTATAAAAGCTATTTTTAAAAATCTTAGAAAATTAAAAATACATAAGAACAAGTCTAAGTTTGTCAAAATAAATTTTTCCTAAAAAACTACATGATTCAATTTGTAGTCAGCTAACAAATACTGCTGTTTTAATTCTTGAAGCCAAAGCTTTTGTTCAAGCAACAGAATATTCCATGACAATGAAAGCACTTGCTCTGACCTTCTTTTTCAGTTATGTCACTGGGTGTCCCACCATTTATTCTGTTTCCCAGAGTGCTCCACATTTGGCAGCAACATGTAGACAGATATGGGTGCACTAACTGGCAACACAGTAATTTATGGTCCGAGGAGACACAAGGTCCATCTTGTCCATCTCTGCTGCTTCATAAGCAGGGATAAAAACAAGGATTCTGTGTTACATGTACTAATTCATGGGAGTCCCTGTCCATTCTACTGTGCAGGGTGCCCGTTCATTCCCTTGGTAAACAGACATTTGTCTGGGCTTCCATTGAAGGCCATACTGTCGTCTTATCCTCAACCTCCACTTGTAGACTTTTCCACAGGGTTACCAACCTCTGGGAACAAAACAATACATGGAAAGGTGTTGGCAGATAAAGGCACATGGTTCATCTTGTCTGCCCATTTTCCTATCAGAGCCATATCGATCTACTCTTGGTCATATCTAGGTTGAATGCCTATTTGTAGTTTATCCCTTCCTCCCTGCTCTCCACTCTCTCTGCACTTGGATTTCATCAACATTTTATAGCTGTCCCATGGTCTCTTGCAAACTGTCACTACCTTGGCATTTACCACTTCCTTGGCAATGGTGCAGCCTTAAATTCATTGCTGAAATCTCCAAAAGGTTGGGCCAGGCACATATACAAAGTTGTCAGGGACAATATCTCTGATCAGTCCCTTTTGGCTAGGGACACCTGGACCTCATTCCAAAATCAACCACTACTCTAAGATGAATGGGCATTATGTTTATAAGCAGTGCGCACTGTGGTTAAAGACCCCACAAGTTGGCTTCTACAGAATAAAGTCCTTCTCTTGTGGTATTATACTGCTTCTGTTCTCCAGTCTGCACACCTGCTCCCAAATGACCACTGCTGAAGGTGTGGACAGCCTGGAGGAAATTTGCTGCATATCCTGTAGCAATGCAGCCCCTTTCAGGCATACTGGCAGCAGGTCTTTGATCTTGTCACTCTGGTGCCACTTTCCCCAAATCAGCCCCTCACCAAAGTTTGCCCTGCTGGTTCTCTCATAGCTTACCCAACACTGTGACCTACCAAGTGCAAAAGGGTGCAAGCTGGGTGCATAGAGGCCAAGTGGCTCTTGCTCTGTTGGTGAAGGACCCCGATACACCCTCACAAACCGAACTTGTAAGCAACCTTTCTCAGCTCATTAGGTCTGAAATAATGCCTTATTTTGCCTCAGAAGCACCTTCTAAATTCCTACAGATTTGGTCCCCTTCGTTGAATCATCTCAGGGAAATGACAGCTCCTCTTATTCCTCACACCCCAGTGGAGTGGGATGAAGAAGTCTAATCTCACGAACCCTTACCACTTGAGCCTATGGGTGTCTAGGGTCAAGCAGAGACTAAGACACATACCCAGATGAGGTGTGACACATACATAGGTATAAGAAGCATCACTGGTTCCATACAAGACTGGCCACTGTCATTGCAGATTTGTAAATAAGTTTTAATTATGGTTGGATTCTCATGTTAGTTCCCTTTGTTGAATAGGTTTCAGCTATAATCAACAATGTAGTTGTCCTAAAAAATAATTCATAGTCGGGCATTCCGTAAGAATTACCACAATCATGTCAGTATCTACAGTATGCTTCTGTAAGTTTTGTAGATCCTTAAGAATTTTATCATTGAACAATGGCACTGATAACCTCTGCATATGTTCTGCATTTCTAAGCCTATCACTTACAGTATGGTCTCAGAAAAGGGAGAAATTGCTATGCGGGTATGGTATATCTGAGGGTCCATAAACAGCAGATGTTCCTTCCACACTTCGGGCCATTTTTGAAAATACTGATGACAACGAAGCTAATACTAGTGGGGGACATTGAATCAAACCCAGGTCCTCCATGCACAAATGTCCCATCTGTGGCTCCCTCCTTGCCCATCTGGTCCAATGCAAAAGGTCTGAAACTAATACATATAAATCTTAATAATCTCAGATCTAAAATGCATACACTCAAAGCCTTCCGTCAGTTTACTTCCTACTGTTTTTTAAAGAATATAATCTCCTCACAGATACCTGACAAACTGGCTTTACTGCTCAAACCTGCGACCTCTGCCTACCCATCGAGATCAGCTGACAAATCCCTTCTTGTCCAACCGAGATGTAAAACCAAAATGGGGAGAATGCTGCTCTATCTCTGCCCCTAAATTATGGAACTCCCTTCCAATGAAGCTAAGAATCTCCCCTTCTCCATGCAGCTTCAAACAAGAGCTTCATATGACTCTTTTAAGCTCTGAACCCTGCTCCTCTTCTCTATCCACCCACTCCTGTACTGGTTCCTCCTAGTTGCCTACCGGCTCCCACCTCTACTACTCTCAAACCTGCCTGGAAATCTTGCTATTTCCTCTGTTCTAGCACTTACTAGTTGTATGACTTATGACTGTTAGTTATTTGCACTTGTATTACTGTTTTGTTACTATATATAGATTCCTGCAAATGTACTGTCATTGCTGAAAATTTTGTATAAGTGTATTATGTCTGACCTCTACTTGTTCCCATAATGTTTCTTGTATTTACTATTGCCTACATACCCTTTGTTGTAATCTCCCAGGTCGTACCTGAAAATAGGCAGCTACAGTATGCTGTCTGGTGTATCTACCCAGTTAACAAAAACTAAATAAATAAATAAATGGATAAATTTGTATTCCCCTGATGTATTAGCCATTTCTGAAACTTGGGACAAGCTCAATATCTAAATGCATGACATAGAGCTTAATGGGTTCAAATTGTTTCTGCATGATAGCTGTGGCAAAAAGGATGGAGGGGTTATTATCTATGTAAATTCATCCTTAAATGCTTCCTTAGTAGCGACGCTGGCCCCTGCTCCCTTGGGCTGTTAAGTGGTATTCATCAAACTCCTGCTAGGTGGGACTAAACTCCTGTTGACTGGCTGTGTCTACAACCCACCTAAGATTGCACTTGATGCACTAAAGGGCCTTTTAGCAACAATCCCTAGTTTGCCCCAGTGGGAGAAAACAGTACACAGTGATTTCAATCTCCACTGGGGTCCGTGTACAAAAAGTGACATAAATTCTAGCCTACAAGAGGTCAATCTGACCCAACTAATCCATGAACCCACAAGATTAAACCTAAAGTCAGGAAACCACACCACACTGGATTGGATCCTCACTTCTAATCTCTATAGTTTCAAACTGGCTGGCACTTCTGTGGACTCCCTAAGCGACCATGCCCCTATTTTCGGGATCTGGAAAAATGATCAACCCACTCCCCCTAGAACCTTTCTTGTTTGAGACTACTCAACATTTGATACACATTCCTTCCTTGTCTCTCTAATAGCAGTAGACTGGACCCAAATCAAGCTGGCCCCCAATTTAGACTCGGCCCTAGATTTATCAGTAACTTCTTTTCAGCCACTAGTAAACACGCCCCCTTAGAACAAATTAGAGTTAAAGGACAGCAGTCCAGGTGGCTGACCAGAGAACTCAACAAATTAATGAGAGAGAGAGAGAGAGAGAGAGAGATAGAGCATGGGGCAGGTTTAAGTCTACAAATATGACCAAAGACTGGGGTAAACTATAGAGAACTTAGAAATAAGTGTAAAAGGGATTTAAAAACTGCCAAAAGAGAGTACCTCCAGAAATTGCAGACCAAGAATCTTTCGGAACCTAAAAGGTTCTGGTCCCAAATTAATACTCTCCTCATGGGGCACGCCACACTGAATGAAAGCGATATTTTTGCTGACAGTGTCCGCCACTCAAACCCGCAGGACTCCACAAATGCATTTCATACTTTCCTTACTGACCTGGGTAAATTTAAAACTAATTCCTACAGCTCCCCCCTCCCCCAGGACAGCTTATCAGACCCTTCCCCGCCACCTAATTTTCGCTTCAGATTTTTTGTCCAAATCTGAGGTATTAAAGCTGCTAAGGAAAGTTAAGACCAAGGGCTCTGCTAGGTATGACAAGCTCGAGCCCAGACTACTTAGTATTGGAGTCCATGTCATTGCCACCCTGGTCACTTGGTTATTCAGTAGGTCACTGCTAGAAGGCAAAGTCCCCACAATGTGGAAAGTTGCCCTGGTCACCCTAATTCCAAAAGGAAGGTCATGTGAACTGGTCGAGAACTACAGACCTATATCTATACTCTGAGCAAAGTGTTAGAGGGAATGGTTTATCAGCAAGTCCAAGATTACATTGAGCAGCATAACCTACTCTCAGAATGGCAACATGGTTTTAGGAAAAATCATGGCACCAGCACTGCACTGGTTAGCCTCACAACAGATATCTTATCAGCCCAAGATAATGGCCTGCAAACTGGTGCAATTTTTATAGACCTCACCAAGGCCTTTGATCTGGGGTACCATCAGCTGCTTGTTATGAAGCTAAGAACCCTTGGTCTTGATGATCTCTCAGTAAGGTGGCTTATGGACTACCTACATGGCAGATCACAAATAGTCAGATGGCTGGGTGCTAATTCTGACCAACCCCCCCATTTGGACAAAGTCCCCCAGGGATCAATTTGGGACCCCTTCTCTTTTCCCTATTCATTAATAACTTACCCAAATACTGTGAAGGGGTGAAAGTGACCCTGTATGCTGACAATGCCGTGCTGTATGTAGATCATCACATGACACCGCCCAACTTAACCATGTATTCAGCCAAGACCTCACTGTGTTCGAGAATTGGTTCCAGTTCAACAGGTTAGTTCTAAATGGTAAAAAGACCAAGGCAATTCTATTCAGACCTAAAAGCTTGGGCCCTCTTAGGTCACATCTATTATCCCCACATCTCTTTAATGGCTCAAGGATTGAGGTGGTTGATTGTATCAAGTACCTAGGCATGAGAGCCGTCCCAGTGGTGCTGATGGTTGAGGCACTGGACACCATACCTCATGCCACACCGGTGACCCAGGTTTGGGAATGAGCCTGGGTTGTTGGAGATCGTCGGTGGGGGGAGAGGATTGTGAGTGGCTGCCAGCTGGCGACCCATCTCCTTGGGAGGGAGAACTTGGTCTCCTTGGAGGTTGGCTACCCCCTGGTGGAGGCTGGAGTGGTTGCGTTGCTCCGAGGAGTGCTGGCGTTAGGCCGAGGGAGGGTGGAAGAGGCTGGAACTGGAGCTACGGTGCACAAGTGTGCCTCCATGTACATGCGTCACCACTTCCAGGGTCTTGGAAGTAGGACTGAAGGGGAGAAAAAGGAGGAAATGTCAGGGACCACCCAAGGATGAAGCCTCCAGGCTGGCTCTGATGTTCCACCGGGGCGCACATGGCGCTACAAGCTCCCAAATGACCCCGAGTCTGGTAGGCTGACAGATGACTGGGTGGCCCACCGAGGAGGATAATGAAAGTTGTAAAAAAAAAAGTACCTAGGTGTGTATATAGACCAAGCTTGTACATTTAAGGGTCATATTGAGCAACTGACCAAGACACTAAACTAGAAGTTAGGTCTTCTATACCGCCTGAGTCCATTCCTTACTCATGAATCCAGACTAAAGGTAGCCACTGGTATGCTCTTGCCCACACTGTTATATGGGGCCCCGTTACTGCACTCAGAAGCTCTGAGTTGCAAAGGCTGAGAACCCTGTACCACAGGGTAGGATGCTTTGCCATGAGGGCACCGCCGATTGAGCACCATTGTAATGTATTACAGTCACTAAACTGGTCTTCTTTAGAGGTAGATTAATCTATCCATCTCTGTGCCTTGCCTATAAACTCTGGAAAGGTAATCTCCACCCCCCAAGCCTCACTGGCATGTTAACTGCCAAACAGACTGGTAGAGCTTTAAGATCCTTTGATCGCCAGCTTCTTCATGTCCTCAGCGTCAGGACATGCCAAGGGCTCTCGTCACTTGCTGCGTAAATGCCGCCTCTCTGGAATGATCTCCCAAATAGTCTCCAACAGTGCACCTCCCTTGGGGGCTTTAAGAAGGGCCTTAAGACCCACCTTTTGGAACTGAACCTCTGCTCATGCTACAACTGAGATTAGGACAACACGGATGGCTTGCCAGCATGGCAATGTCGGAATCTTAGCAGACTAGTGCTCCTATATTGGGACCTTTTACTGAACTTGGTTTGTACTGTGATCTATGTACTGTTTTTTGTACCCATCAACTGTTATTAACCTACCTGTTGTACCATTAATTGTGTCCTTGATTGTACTGTTTGTGCTGCTCATTATGCTTTGACTTTGTTCCTGATGTTTTCTGATGTATGTAATTAATCCTGGATCACCCCTGAAAAAGGGACTGTTATGGTCTCATGGGCCTACCCGGTTACCAAAATTTAAATAAAAATAAATATAGTGTTTAACCCTTTGGACATCAGACTGTATATTGGTATCTCAAAATATATGTCTGCAAATTTGAAAACTTTCAATAAACAGATTAACTACAAAAAATAAATAGTTGTTTACATCCTTCCTTAATCTGCCATTCTCCAGTTTATACACATGTTCCCTAGCTGCTGATCTCATGCTATGCTTAAAGAAGGACTGAGGCCAACATTTTTGGCATCAATAGATTCGGAATTTGGCTCAGCATATCCTCAATCAGCCTCATGCCAAAAATCAGATTTGTAAGCTTCTTTGTTTAAAAGTTACAAGTAATTTTTTAACCCTTAATTCACTGCCTGTTCACAAAAGCCTGTTTCAGCGAAGAGCTGCTGCTGATGTCATCGCCTTGGCAAGATTGGAGGAATGGTCAAATGTATGGCATCTTAGATTCAATGCAAAGAAATGCAAAGTAATGCACCTGGGGAAACAAAAACCCAGGGGAAGAGTACACAATGTGGGGGGAGGTACTAGCAAAACCAAAAATGGAAAGGGACCTGAGGGTAGTCATATCAGACTCCTAAAGGTAGGTAAGCAATGTGAGAAGGCAGTAAGGAGGGTTGGGGGATACTGGGATGCATACGGAGAGACATCACCAGTAGAAAACAGGAAGTTGTTATTCCTCTGTACAGACAATTGGTGAGACCCCATATGGAATACTGCATGCAGTTCTGGAGATCCCATCTCCTCAAGGACATAGACAGGATGGAGGCAGTCCAGAGGAGGGCAACTAAAATGGTGCAGGGTCTGCACCAGAAGCCATACGAAGAGAGACTAAAAGAGCTTAAAATGTATACCCTTGAGGAAAGGAGGGAGAAAGGGGACTTCATAGAAACATTTAAGTACCTCAAGGGAATCAACAAAGTCCATCAAGGTAGTATCTTTCAGAAAAAGAGATGTGCAAGAACAAGGGGACACAATTTGAAGATGGGGGGGATGACTCAGGGGCAATGTGAGGAAGTATTTTTTCAGAGAGAGGGTGGTGGATGCATGGAACAGCCTTCTTGAGGAGGTTGTGGGGTCAAAAACAGTGGGGGAATTCAAGAATGCATGGAACAGACGTAAAGCAATTCTAGTTGGGTAGCAGGAAGTAGGCTGTTGGTTAACTGGGATCTGCAGCTTATTCAATAGGTAGAGAAATGGGCAGACTGGGTGGGCCAAGCGGTCCTTACCTGCCTTTAAAGTCTATATTTCTATGTTCCTGAACTCACAACCTAGTCCTCCCTGCAAGCCATACCTCTCAACTGTCCCTGATTTTCAGGGACGTCCCTGATTTTGCCTCAAAATTTTACTCTGTCCCTCCTAAAAATTGTGTTTCCGTGACCAAATAGCAGGGGTTATAAGCACAAAATAATGTCAAACATTAAAGTTACAGATTTGTTCTTCCTTTGAAAATACATTTTACACTAAGCCCTTTATTCTACCAGCTTCTTGAGTGGATATCTCCAACTTTGAAGAAGTGTCCCTGATTTTGGTCCTTTGTCCCTGATTTTTTTAAGCTTTGTCCCTGATTTATGAGGCAGGAGGTTGAGAGGTATGCTGCAAGCTACCTTATATGACTTATTTCTCCTATGTTATTTAACACTGCAGTTGTAGTAAAACATCTGAAAAAGGAAAACTAACACGGGGGGGGGTGTCAGGACATACACTTTTGTAATGTGTAGATGGATGGTATAGTACTTCAGAATGTGATGGGGTGGAATTCAGCGGCAAGCATGGCTTTAGAATGACAGAGTTGTGCTTTTAAGCTAGCATGGGACAAGCACTGCAGTAATCTCGGAAGAAGAACAGAATGGTGGGTAGGCAATCTGGGCAGAGTAGATGGATCATACAGTCCCCATCAGCTGACACATTCTTATATTTATTTATTCATTTATTTATTTTTTAACCAGGAGAGACACACTAAGCTAAACGCTTGTTTACAGGTGCGACCTGGGAGCACAAGGAAGTTAAGTGACTTGCTCAGGGTCACACAGTATGCAAGTGGGGGCTGTGTTCTTATGTTCTTATGTGTGCAATTTTTAAAATGCTGCAGATAAGATATTTAAAAATGTCACCAGGTTGCAATTGTGGAATGCAGCAATGACACAGTCTCAGAAAGCAGCTGGAACACATAATTTCAGGATGTGGCAGTGACACAATTTCGAAATGTGGCAGTGACACGTGATTTTGGAATGCGGCAGTGATGCACAATTTTGGAATGTGGTGGTGATGCACAATTTTGGAATATGGTAGTGATGCACAATTTCAGAATGCAGTGGTGACTCAACTTCAGAATACAGTGGTGACGAGCAATTTCGGAATGCAGCAGTGACCCACAAATTTGGAATGCAGTGGTGATGCACAGGTTCAGAATGCAGCGGTGATGTACAGGTTCGGAATGCAGCGGTGACATACAGGTTTGGAATGCAGTGGTGACGCACAATTTAGGAATGCAGCAGTGATGTACAAATTAGGAATGCAGAGGTGATGCACATTTTTAGAATGCGGCGATGACGCACAGTTTCGGAATACGGTGGTGACACACAGCTTTGGAATTTGATGGTGACACACAATTTAGGAATGCAACAGTGATGCATAGTTTCAAAATGTGGCTGTGATGCACAGTTTGGGAATGTGGTGGGGATGCATAGTTTCAGAATGCGGCAGTGATGCACAGGTTTGGAATGCGGCAATGATGCGCAATTTGGAATGCGGCAGTAACGCACAATTTTTAGAATGTGGTGGTGATGCACAATTTCAGAATGCAGCAGTGATGTACAATTTCAGAATGCAGTGGTGACACACAGTTTTGGAATGTGGCAGTGATGCATAGTTTTGAAATGCGGTGGAGACACACAGTTTCAGAATGTGGCAGCGAAGCATAATTTCGGAATGCAGCAGTGATGTATAGTTTCGGAATGTGGCAGTGACATATTTTCGGAATGTGGTGGTAACCATCATTTTCAGAATGTATTTATTTATTTAGGAAATCGGAATTACAACCCTTTGAGTCATAGACTCATTTCCAAAGGCTCCACATTTGAATAAAACAGACATTCATACGCTACATACATAGAATAAATGTGGGTCAGCAATCATACAAAGCATAAGTACAATGACCACTGGTTAATGCCTGTACATTTGGTAGCTAAAACAGGGCAGAGCTATCGACATATTTACCTGATGAGCGGTTAAGACCTATACAATTGGTAGCTAAAGTAATGCATGAGATGAGTTGGTAGTAAGCCACCTAAGGGAGGCCTTGTCTTATACATAATACAATGCATTCACAGTCCAGTGCAACTATATGGTAACCCTGGGAGGTGAGAGCCTGTAGGCTAGAAATGGTCAGGGCAGAATGTGGCACTGATGCTCAATTTTGTAATGTGGTGGTGACACATAATTTCAGAATGTGACGTGACACAAACTTTGGGAATGTGGCAGTGACAATTTTGGAATGTGGCATTGAAACAACTTGGTGGGGATTTGCAATTATGGAATTTGGCAGGGCTGTGCCATTTCAGAATGTGGCTGGGATACACAATGTGGGAATGGGGAAGGGATGTGCAATTTCAGAATGTAGCAAGGATGCATAATTTTTGAATGTGACTGGGACACATAATGTAGGAATGTGGTGGAGATGTGATGCATAATTTTGAAATATGGTGGGTGCAAACAATTCTGGAATGTGGCAGGGACAAGCAATTTCAGAATAAATGGTCTGTCCTGTCACATTTCGACAGCATGCATCGCCACTATATTGCGAAATTGCCAGTTTCCACCAAATTTCTCAATTTACAGTATGTCCCTATTGTATTCCGAGACTGATTGTACCACCACATTTTGAGATGGCACATCCCTGTCACATTCAAAGATTATGTGTCCCCCCCAACATTTTAAAATGTGCAACACCTTGACATTATATGCCTTTACAGTGTATGGTGGAACTCTGTTCCGCATGGAAATCCATGCCTGGAAGAGCGTTGTTGTCCTTCACTCGGTGCCTCACGATCTTGTTGTGCTACACCCAGTGCGTCACGGTGCAGCACAACAAGATCGAACACATTCACAAGATGCGCACAGAGCGAGCCGCACGGCAACATCGGAAGGAAGCCTTTGGCTGGCAGACACAGAAGTAAGCTTCCCCCGAGTGTTCACGAGTGCTATTTATGGTTGCCCATACACTATAAAAGATTGTGTATGAGCAACCATACACAAACAAGGCAGTTGTGCGATCTTGAGGTTTCCGTGGTAACAGACCTCTCGAGCTATGCTCTCGAGGTCTCAGGTTACCACGGAAACCTCTCGATCGCAGCTGCCTTGTTGTGTATGCTTGCGCATACACAATCCTCTATGTTCAGTGCTGCATTCCAAAACCACCTTCTGATATGTTCTAAAGTACAGTGCCACACATCTGAACATTCTGGAAAAGCAAGCGCTGCAGCCAACCCTATGTGATTTTTTTTTTAAAAGGACTACCATAGCTACAATTCTTAAACTTTGGAGAAGCAGGTCCTATAAGGTTACTGACAGGGAGGACTACAGGGCAAGTTCAGGAGATGACATCATCAGTGGCTCTTCACTGAAACTGGCATTTTTGAATAGATAGTGAAATCAGGGTTACAAAATAGCTCATAAATTTTAAATTAAGTAATATAGAAAGCACATTTTTGGTATGAGATATATTAGGGGTATGTTTATTCTAATTCTGCAATGTAGCACTTTTGCCGGGAGTCTCTCTTTAAACTGGTCATGACAATCTACCTTGTTTATCCCTTTCAGATAATTAAATGTAAGCCCCCTCAAATGGGTTTACCTGGCAGGACTACGCCCCTCCACTCCTCCACCGGTGTCCTGCAATGGTCCATGGTGGAACTTGAGCCCAGTGTCCTCGTTTGGCTCCAGAAGCTGTGGCCACAGATTTTGCAACTCCTCGGCCCATATCCTGAGAGCGGTGAAGGTTCAGTTGGTGTTTCAGCACCTCCAGGTGTGTGGAGATCATCTGGTCAGTCCAGGAAGGTGAAAACCCAGACCAGCTGTGATGTAAATAAAAAAATGGCAGCCTACGCTCTACTGCACATGCAAGGCCACCAGGGAGCAGATATTTAAAGGAGCCATGGCTCCGTGAACCATTCCAGCTACGACCATGAATAAAATGTTATCCCCAGCTCCAGGGTGGGCAGCGGAGCTGGGGAACGGGGGGGGGGCTGAATAAATTGAAACACCTTTGGGTGCGAATGACAGTTGTTTCAGCCCTCATAAGGGCTAAATAGTATAAAAGTAAAGGGGGAACTGTTGGGACTGTAACATGCACAAATAAGGAAGCCCCCAGGGACTGGAACAGAGAGGAGGCTGCTGCAGAAAAAAGGCTAAAGGGCACAGAAAAAGCCCAGGACTGTGAAAGCTAATCAGAGAGGGCTGTGTGGAAAAAAGATAAATAGGACTGCCAGCCTGCCAAAAGGAGAGGGCAGCCAGAGTTGGAGTGCAGGAAAGACTGCTTTGGGCTACCAGCCCTACTACTACAATTTTGCCCCAACAACCCATTCGGCCATCATTTGATAACAAGGAGCAGAGTGCCTGAGAGAGCCTCTTGCTGCTGCCTGGAGGAAAAGAAAGGATTTGGGTAATCTCTTGCTGGAAAAAGAGATTTGGTGCTGAGCAAGCCGAGAGAGCCCAAGTGCTTGTATCTGGGTGTGAAAAGACAGACTTTGTATGTGCAGCATGATTTGCCAAGCACTGCCACCCTGAGCAGAGACTGATATGCTGTTTCCTCCCCCTCGGTCGGGTAAGTGTGGAAAGAGCAAATTGTGGCAAGGGGAGAGCCTGAATCTACTGAGGCTAGAGACTGTTGTAACCCCTAGGTGGCACTATCCTAAGGACTACTACCCCTACCTGCTTGGCTAGTAGCAGGTTAAGGGGCCTGAGTTCTGAAATGAGTGTCTCTACCCGGAGATCAGGGTTGGTAGTGGTCACGCTAACCTGGGCACGGCCCTCTGGGGCACTGTAACCCCCCTCTTTCCCCTCTAGTGGCCGAACACTGTACAATAATCACTTTCACAATACCCCGGTACACCACACAAGTACCCACACTGTTTGCACTTACCACCAGGGCTGATTCCTCTGGCTCGACCCTGGGGACCCCCTGCAAAACAAGGTTATGCACAGCAAATAGCAACAGTACAGTACTTTGAGCACAAACTGGAACCACTGTCAGATTACAGGCAGAAAAAGTTAGATTGATTTATTCAGGGGACTTGAACAAGGAAGGGGCAAAATCAGGTTAATTAGCTTAAAGGTTATATCAATGAAGCAGTTATGCATGTGCTTTGAGTTCCCCCACATAGTCCCACCTCTGGGTACCCAGGTGGAAAAGAGATGAGCTAGCCAGGATTGTTGCCCGGGGTTGGCCGGCGTCGCAGCTGGTTGGGGCTCTGTGATGGAAAACACAACATGCACAGTACAAAATATTTGTAATCTGGAGCCAGAGGGCTCAGTTCATAAAGGAAATGAAACAACAAGACAATCAGATGACACACTCAGATTAAACTGTTATTGCAGGGAGCTACCCTGGTATTTACTCATGATACCCAAGACTGGACACAGGCTGGACGAAAAACGAGACTGCAGGTGGTTGATCTGGAATGCCAGGAGAAGCAGAGCCAACATGAGTCACAGAGGCATCATTCCTGTTCAAGCGTGGAGCAGGGGGGTGATCCCCAGGCAGGTCTCTCGTCGATGGCTTCTCTGTGCAGTGGGTAGTCTGGCTGGGCCAGTCTGGCAAGGCCCAGACCGCATGGAGACAAATTCAGATGCAGTCCGTTTTGGGCTAGATACAGCTTCCAGCAAGTGGAACACAGTTCACACAGTGGGGAACTAACTCACGACCCACTAGCAGCTCATAGCACATTTACATGTAAGGGAATTCTACTATACCAGGCAAAGAACTCTCCGGTCATAATCGCAAAGTCTCTGCACACACCGGGAGCTTAGGAGTAGCTGGAACTCCTGACAGGCTGAACGCATTCAGAAAAATCTTCGGTCTTCTTCAGCTTGAGCCTGGCCCACTTCAGTAGCTTACTTTAGTCACACAAACTTGGATTTAGTCCAAAATAATTCTCTTCTCTCCCTCTCAGGAGCAGCAGGCAGACATGCAAGCCAAAAACTCAGCCTTTTCACAGTTCTCTCATGTGAATCCACTCAGGATTGCTGCTCAAAAAACACTTGAGCTCTTCTCATTTCACTTTCCAGCTCAGAACTAACTAATAAATTGCAAGCAGTGAGGGATTTCCCCAAGATCCAAAAGGTTTGGTTGGCTGATTTGGCTGTCAGTCAAAGCAAAAGCTCCTCCTTCAGTTGCAAAAAAGGCACAAAAAACCCCCAAACTACAGTTCCTACAGATTTTGAATTCAGACAGCTCATGTAGTCCGGCTACATTTTAGGTCCCACCAGAACTGATTGGTTCAATTTGCAGTCCAGGACCAAAATAGTGGAGACAAACAAAACAGTCATTGCTACAAAGAAGGCAGGTTAGACAAACTACATTATCATTATCACTCTAAATGATTTTTAGCAAATAGTTACATCTTTCAACAGAGCTCCCTCTCAGATTACTTGTGCTGCAATCAGGCAGCTCTTAAAGAGACAGTACACAGAGGCTATACAGGCTCTGGTAATCACATTTAAACTGCTAAAACGCGGGACACCAGCCTGGCAGTGAGCATTTAGGCAAGCTCAAGGAAGACTTTTTGGGAACCCCCATTTGGAGGGGGGTTACACCGTGATGGAGCCCAGCCACTGCTGAGTAAAGAGAAGCTGAAGTGAGAGGGCTGGGAATAGAGACTGAGCAAAGGTCCAGCTGTTAATTGTGTCCAGGGTGTGCAACAGAGGGGTTTAGGGGACTGCACCTGCCCTGTCCATAGATCAACGAAGCCGATGGCTGGTGAGGAAGATGACAACAGGTCTGCCCTTTGAAAACAGTCTACAAAGGCCTCTGAGGCAAAGTTGGCAAGGCTAGGCAGGTGAAGACCAGCATTTTTCAGTCCTCCAGTCCACCAGATCTGCAGCCTCGAGGTGCACCATGAACAAGATACCTTCACAGTACCATATTAGAGCCAACCTGCTGAAACCTCCCCCCCCCCCGAGAACTTCTGAACTGTAAGTACCCCAGGGCAGTGGCTTTGGGGAGTCTTTATTTAGCTAACTAGTTAGGTTAAAATTGGGAAGTTAGTTCCTGGGCAAGACTTTGCCAAAAACTTGAGCCTGGACCTGAACTTCAACAAAGCTATCTTTTAACAGTATTGTGCCCCAATGCAAGCGCCCCAGCTGAAGCACCATCATCGCTTCAGTGAGGTACACACCACATCTGAAGGGACATTGGCCAGGGTGCACCCTAAGGTGAGAGGTGGGGAGTTGTGTGGAGTGACACTGCTTTACTGTTCTTGTGGTGTTGCTTTAATCTCTCCATTTTCCTCTTCCCTCAGAATAAACCCTGTTATTGGTTGCACATTATATCTGGTTAATGTGCTTCATTGTGAGCAGAAGGGGATTGCTGTTGTGAGGGGAGTGTCCGGGGGGCAGCTCATGTATTTTCCTGGAGGGTGGTAACCTGTTATCTGTCCACAGGTATCCCCTGCCATTTCCCTGGGTTGAGACACCACGCCAAACCTTTTGTCCACTGCAGAACCCAGGCTGGGCCCCTCAGAGGTGTGTAGAGCATAGACCCGAGGGCCCCAGAGCAGCCAAGGTGAGGTGAAAGGGCTGTTACAAGTGGAGGCACTGCTGGGATTTTCTGCCCCTAGTGGCCACCCCAAACATGCCCATGTGAAAAAATGCAGTTACCCATCCCCTCAAGAGTCCAAAAAAGGGAAAATGGCCTTCCAAAAAGTAGAGGACTGGTGCATGTTTGAGGGGTTTGACCCTCAGAAAGTGCTCCTGATAAAAAAAATGTGGCTGAACAGCAAGATAAGGAGTTCATTTTGGGAGTGTTAGATAGGGCCCTGAAGGAATGTGGGCACACAAAAATCCAAAGGGTGACTAGAGAACCAGGCACCCGGTTTAGGAATTTGACTGTAGAAACTGAAGAGAACTTGGGGCCTGTAAATGTGCCTACTACTGTGACACCTGAAGGGTTCCACAAGACCTGGGTGATGCTAAAGAAAGGGAGCCCAGCCAGTCTGAAACCTTCCTCCCCACCCTCAACCCCTCCTGTCCAAGTGAAGGGGGGATTTCCAAGCTAAGCTGGATTCCCTGCTAGCTAGTGAAGGGAAGTCTGTGAAAGATATACGGGCTTTGTTTCCAGAAGGGGAGCGCCCCCATAATGCTGCCTAGAGGGATGACCCCCTATGTGGTGGTGCTGTATGAACAATACAAGCAGCTGTGCATCTTCTTGGGGGTCCCACCCCACTCCAGCTGGGGAGGATGACTTAGAAAGCTGGGTCAGTTGGCCCAAATGGTACAATTATGAAGGTGTTCCAATGAGGAAAAGTGTAAGAGAGTTATCAAGAGCTTAAAGGAATTGGCTCTGGATGTGATACAGTCATTACATGCCAGTCAGTCTACATGTACAACAGATGATCACCTGGCAATATTGAAAAGCACCTTTGAAGCTATAGAGAAGAAGGAGGCCATTATGTTTCAGCTGTGGGGCACTATGCAACAACAAGGGGAAAAGCTGTCACAGTACATCACCAAGGTAGAGGCAGTGATGCGCAAGATCACTGAGACTGGGGAGGTCACTCCAGAGCAGGTCACCAAAATGAGGCTCGATCAGATCCTGTGAGGTGCTGTGCAATCCCAACTGACTCTAATCTCCCTCAGGCTGCAGGAATGCAGAAATGACCCCCAATGTTTAAGCAGCTGCTGGACAAGAAAAAATAGGAAGAAGCTCAGGAGGATATTGCTGACCCCTTACAGGTGCCTGCAGCAACCACTGCCACCCTATGACCCTAACTACCTAGCCACAGGGAACCACACCCCTCATCAGAATTGGGCATTGTGCTGAAGTAGATCAGAGAATGTATGCAGGACTTAAAGGGGGTGAAGGAGTCTCACTCACCCCCACTATGGCCAAGTTTCAAGAGGTAAAAGACTATGTAAAGGCTCTGCAGCTGGTCTAAGAGTTCCAGTCACTGCCCAGTGCTGTTCTGCCTGTACCTGTGTGACAGTTAGCCCTTTACGCTGCCCCCAGGGCTAGGCCCAGAATATCCCATGTCCCAAGAAGGTTGGTTTTGTTTTAGATGTGATCAGGATGGCCACTTGAAGTGAGGGTGCATCAGTGCGGGAAATCCACAGCTCATTGAAGTGAAAAGGAGGTGGAAGAACCAGGGAAACATCAGTGGGGACCAGTGAAGAAGCAAACTGGGTCCCCGCAATTGCAACGCTCCACCAAGCAAACAGACCCCAAGATTCCTCCCGACAGTAAGATGCCAACTAGTTTGGCCAGTCCCAGGGTAGATGCAGAGGTTTTAATCAAGGGAGTGCCTTGTTTCACCCTACTGGACAGTAGTTCACAGGTCACTATAATATACAGGACCTTCTATGACAGATACCTGAAGCATTTGCCCTTCCTACCCCTGTCTGGCCTGTCCCTGTGGGGGATAAGTTGTTCCAGCTACACCATGGTGGTTATTGCTTGTACAACTTGCATTCATCTCAAAGGGCCAAGGTGAACACCCCACCATTGAGACTCTGGCTCGGATCTGCCTAGAGCCCAAAGGGATGACCGACGTGCAGAAGGAGGCAGGGAAGGCAGTCAGAATAGCAAAGGCACAAACTGAGGAAAAGATAGCCAACTCTGTTAAGAAGGGGGATAAAACCTTTTATAGGTACATTAGGGAGCGAAGAAAGACCAAGGGAGGGATATAAAGACTTAATAAAGGGAAGGGAATGTGGGCAAAGAATGACAGTGAAAAAGCAGGGATACTGAATGAATATTTCTGCTCAGTATTCACAACGGAAGAGGAGGAGGAGGTACCTAAACCAAACAAAACAGAAACTCTGAATGGGGGGGTCGATACCAGTCCATTCACAAAAGAAAGGGTTTTGAAAGAACTCTTGAAACTGAGGTTGGACAAAGCAATGGGGCCTGATGGGATTCACCCAAGAATTCTAAAAGAACTAAGGGTAGAACTAGTAACACCACTGACTACTCTCTTTAACAAATCATGGGAGGATGGGGTGGTAACTGAGGACTGGAGGAGGGCAAATGTGATTCCGCTTCACAAAAGTGGGAGCAGGGCAGACGCAGGAAACTACAGACCAGTTAGTTTGACTTCAGTGGTAGGGAAAAATGATGGAGTCACTTCTGAAGGAAAGAATTGTTGAGTACCTAGAGGCCAGTGGGGCACAGGACCCAAGGCAGCATGGTTTCACAGCAGAAAGGTCATGTCAAACAAACCTAATAGATTTCTTTGACTGGGTGATCAAAGTAGTAGACCAGGGAGGGGCTGTGGATATGGCCTACCTAGATTTTAGCAAGGCATTTGACACAGTCTCACATAAAAGATTAATATACAAGTTAGCCAGCTTTGGAGAGGGTCCCAAGGTGGTAGCCTGGATAAAAAACTGGCTGGACAACAGGACGCAAAGGATAATAGTAAACGGAGTCCACAGTGAACAAAGGAGGGTAACTAGTGGGGTACTGCAGGGTTCAGTACTGGGACCGGTCCTCTTTAATGTCTTTATAAGTGACATTGGAGAGCACCTGGAAGGAAAGGTATGTCTCTTTGCAGATGACACAAAGATCTGCAACAGGGTTGATACACAAGGTGGGGTGGAAAGAATGAAAAGGGACTTAGCAAGGTTGGAGGAATGGTCAAATATGTGGCAGCTCAGATTCAATGCAAAGAAGTGCAAGGTAATGCATCTGGGAAACAAAAACCAAGGGGAAGAGTATACAATGGGGGGTGAGTTAATAACAACAAAAATCGAAAGAGACCTACAAGTAATTACATCAGATGACCAAAAGGTGGGCAAGCAATGTGAGAAAGCAGTAAGGAGGGCTGGGGGGATACTGGGATGCATAGAGAGAGGCATCAACAGTAGAAAACAAGAAGTTGTTATCCCTCTGTACAGAGAGTTAGTGAGACCCCATCTGGAGTACTGCATGCAATTCTGGAGACCCCATCTCCACAAAGACATAGACAGAGTGGAGGCTGTTCAGAGGAGGGCAACCAAAATGGTGCAGGGTCTGCACCAGAAGACATACGAGGAGAGACTAAAGCAGCTTAATATGTATACCCTTGAGGAAAGGAGTAGAGGGAGGACATGATAGAAACGTTCAAGTACCTCAAGGAATTAACAAAAGTACAAGAGGTAGCATCTTTCAGAAGAAAAGATGTGCAAGAACAAGGGGGCACAATTTGAAGATAGAAGGGGGACAGCTCAGAGGTAGTGTTAAAAGTATTTGTTCACAGA
This sequence comes from Neoceratodus forsteri, assembly GCA_016271365.2. Classification (NCBI taxonomy): domain Eukaryota; kingdom Metazoa; phylum Chordata; order Ceratodontiformes; family Ceratodontidae; genus Neoceratodus; species Neoceratodus forsteri. The sequence goes on from CM028136.1 coordinate 761,691,802, forward strand.
GAGGGTTGTGGATACATGGAACAGCCTTCCTGAGGAGGTTGTGGAGTCAGGAACAGTGGGAGAATTCAAGAATGCATGGGACAGGCATAAGGCAATTTTAGTGGGGGGTAAGAGGAAGTAAGCTGTTGATTAACTAGAATCTGCAGTTTATCCATCAAGTAGGGAAATGGGCAGACTAGGTGGGCCAAGCGGTCCTTATCTGCTGTCAAATTCTATGTTTCTATGACATGCCTATGTTAATTGGGACAAACGTTAATATGTTTGGTCGACTGGCTAGGATGTGTAAAAAGAGAGAGAAAAAGAGATAGGGCAGATGAGCTAGTGAACCCTTCGGTCAAAGCAGTGGTAAAGAGGGTCAGCCTGACCATGGAAAGTGCGGAACCCAAGTTGATGGATGTATCTGTTGTTATGGTGTGCAGGGTGGACAGCAAAGAAATGATCCTGCCCCTGAATTCAGAATGCAGAGTGGTGGGAATTGCCGGGTTTGCTCAGCCGCCCATAGGACCTACTTTCATCATTGATGTCCCACTGGAGGACAACTTACCAGAAGGGGTTAATGGTGTAAAGAAGAGTGCTGCCACTTCCAGAGACTCCTTGGGCTGGTGCATTACAGTGAGGGTCAGGAACGAGTCTGAGAAACCCACAGCCATCTGGAAAGGCCAAGTGTTGACGAATATCTACAAAGCCAATAGTGCTATTGAGGTGAACCTGCTTGTGGCTGCAGAGGATGAAATAGATTCAGCCTTGTTTGATTTTGGAGATTCCCCCATACCTGCCAGCTACTGGTGGAGCTTAAGTCAGAAGTTAGCCAAGCGGCAAAAAGTTTTCTCACTCTATGAATGGGACATGGGGTGTGTCAAAAGTGAAGAACACCGGATTCATTTGAGGGACGATCACCCATTCAGAGAAAGTTCTCAGAGGCTGGCCCTTGGAGAGATTGAAGACGTCAGGCAACACCTGCAAGAGTTATTGGAGGCAGGTATTATCACTGAGTCCTGAAGCCCCTATGCCTCCCCCCTTGTTGTGGCATACAAGAAAAGCAGAGTTGTGAGGATGTGTATTGATTATCGCATATTGAATAAAAAGACCATCCCTGATCAATACACAGTGCTGCAAGTGGAAGATGCTTGAGCCTGCCTGTCTGGAAGCCAGTGGTTCTCCGTGTTGGACCTCCAAAGTGGCTACTACCAAATCCCCATAGCAGAGGAAGACAAGGAGAAAACCACCTTTATCTGTCTGTCTGGGGTTCTACCAATTCAAGCACATGCCAGAAGGGATATCCAGATCACCAGCCACATTCCAGCACATAATGGGGAAAGCCATGGGGGATATGAATTTGCTAGAAGTCATCCTCTACCTGGTTGACTTAATTATATTCGGGTGCACCTTGGAAGAACACAAGGCCAGACTGATGAAAGTCCTGGACCGGCTGGAGGAGTTTGGGTTAAAAGTTTCAATAGACAAGTGCCAATTCTGCCAGCCTTTTGTAAAGTATATTTGGCACATCGTCTTGGCGGCTGGTGTTCAAACTGACCCAGCTAACATAGAGGCCCTCACCACCTGACACAGGGCCCACAACTTAGAACCACTGCAATCCTTCTTAGAGTTCTGCAGCTACTACCGTCACTTTTTAAAAGACTACTCAATGGTGGTACATCCACTCAATGACTTTATGCAAGGCTATCCATCTACCAATAAGAAAAAGAGAATTCAGCTTGTGAAAGACAGTCTTCCCAAAAAGTATTTAAAGATTGGTGAACCCTTTGGAGACCAGTGGACACCTGAGTGCAAGGCTACTTTTCAAGACATTATTAGAAGACTGAGTAAAGCCCCAATGTTGGCATTCGCAGACCCTAACAAGCCCTACATCCTCCACACTGACACCAGTTTAAATGGGTTGGGGGCAGTGCTCTATCAGAAATATCCAGTGGGACTTAGGCTCGTGACATTCGCTAGCCACAGTCTGTCACCATCTGAAAAGCACTACCCTGTGCATAAACTGGAATTTCTTTTTATTATTTAGATTTTTGTGGTTTCTTTCTTGGGTTTTCTCCCGTATCCCCTCAGGGCCCTGGCACATGGTCGTATGTGCACGTGGAGGTGTGCACACACACTAGAAGCCAGCTCAGCTCCTTCCTACCACTTGTACTGCCACCCTGTCCACCTATGCTACCCCACTGGACCTCTACTTGGTGGGGACAGGACTACGGGAGGGTTGACAAACCACCCCACCACCCCCAGGAGAGGAGAGCAGCCTGACTGCGTGCTCAATTCCGCTCCTCCCACCCTCCCATGCCAGCACCCTGATGACCCGAGGTCATGCCCGAGCTGGGATCACCAGTGCAGCATGAGATAAGACCTCAACCCTCAACACCACTGGACTGGCACATAAACTGGAATTTGTGGCCTTGAGGTGGGCAGTAACTGAAAATTTTCACAATTACCTGTATGAGGTTCCTTTCACAGTTCGCGCAGATAACAATCCGTTAACCTATGTGAACGCCACAGTGAAACTAGATACTGCTTGACACTGGTGGCTATCTGCCCTTTCCACTTATGATTACAGCCTTAAATACAGAAGTGGGAAGACCAATATAGATGCAGATGCTCTGTCAAGGTGCCCGCATAGTGACCAGCCTGACCCCCCCCCCCGTGCAAGTAGGGAATGCCACTGTCAAAGTGTTGTGTTTGAAGTTTACTATACAAGGTGAAGATCCACTCAATAATCCTGATAGAGCAGTTGACATAATAGTGGCATTGCCTGATGCTATTCCACCTGCATATTTGAACTTTACAGACCTGGACAGTGGACATCTCCTCTCTGCCTTAACCCAGTAAATCAGAACTACAAAAGGCCCAAAGAGAGGACCATGAGTTCCAAGACATAATTCGAGCTCTAGAAAAGGGGCATACCACAGAACAAGTGCACAGTCACCACCCAGACGCTAAAGTGGAGCAAGCTGGCCCTAAAAGACAGACTACTAATATGCAGGGTGCAAGACAGAAAATCCTGAGTGTCCAAAAACCCAGCTGGTACTGCCTTGGAGGTACCGCAAGGCAGTGCTCGCATCCTTCCACAGTGAAATGGGGTCACCTGGACTATGAACATACCCTCGATCTGGCTAGGGCAAGGTTTATTGGCCCAGGATGAAACAAGACATCAAGAGGCACTGTAAACACTGTCTGAGATGCATAAAGCGAAAGACTTTGCCAAAAAGAGCAGCCCCTTTAGTCAACATCAGTACCAGTGGCCCACTTGAATTAGTCTGCATGGATTTTTTGTCTCTTAAGCCTGATAGAAAGAGCACAGCAAACACTCTTGTTATCACATACCACTACACCAGATATGCCCATGCCTACCCAATAAAGGATTAGAAAGCCAGCACTGTAGTTAAAGTTTTGCAACAGTTTGTGACATGCTATGGCATTCTGAAAAAGAGTCCACTCAGACCGGGACCAAGACTTTGAAAATCTGCTGATGAAAGAATTTCTGGTAGTGTATGCTATAAAGAAATCACGCACCACACTGTACCACCCTCAGAGAGACCCCTAACCTGAACATTTCAATCAAACTCTATTGAATATGTTGAGTACCCTGGACCCAGCCGACAAAGTCAGCTGGAGTCAGAGAGTGAGCTACTTGGTGCATGCGTACTACTGCACCAAAAATGATGCCACCCAACATTCTCCCTTTTACCTCATGTTTGGCTGTGATGCAAGGCTGCCAGTGGATCTATGCTTTGATGTGTCCCCAGATGGCACATCCGAGGAGACCTACCTCGAATACACTCACCAGCTGAGAGAACAGCTAAAGAAAGCATACCAGCTGGTATCCGAAGTTGCAGCTAAAAGTAATCAAGGCAACAAGCCGAGGTATGTATGACAACCAAGTACAGCACCAAGTGTTGCAAGTGGAGGATCGTGTTCTACTCCAAAACCTGGGTATACAGGGCAAACATAAACTTCAAGATCGGTGGGCCCCCAAAATCTACATGGTGATTGAACAATTGCCAGACTTGCCAGTGTATAAAATCAAACAAGAACAAGGGAGAGGGTTGGAAAAGACTGTCCACCGAAACCACCTGCTCCCCATTGGCAAGATCATGCCTGATGCAGCCCCTGACCCTGAGTCTCCAGTTGCAAGAAGGCCCAGAACAAGAATCCAGAAGCACTGCACAGAAGAAAAAAGATAGCATCATCTCATCTATGCCTCCCAAAACGACCACATTGAACATGAACACTGGTCCAACTGAGCCTTCCGGGCGGCCCAAAGGAAGGGACACTGTTTCATCAATGCTTCCCTAGAGGACCACACTAAATCTGACCACTGATCCAACTGAGGCTCCTGAGCATCCTACAAGTAGTTCTTCTGAGGAAAGTGATGATGAGGACTTTGAAGTTTATCAATATGTGCCCGACCCAAATCCAACCATAAATCAATGGCAAATGGACTGTATAAATTCTCAGCCTGCCACCAATACTGCCCCCATTGACTCTGAGCCTCCTTTGAACCCCCATGTGGCCCCCTTTGCCCCAGGAGAGGGCCCAGTATCCCTATACCGAAGCCTAAACTGGGCATTGAGATGGATGATGAGGATGATTTGGGCCTGAGTGAGCATGTTGCTGATGAACCAGCTATCCCTGATCATGCTCCTGTCACCGTGCCCGAGCAAGTTTAGAAGACTGTTGCTTTGCCCGACCATGCCCCTGTGCTGCCTGTAGAGCAAGGACAGGTAGAGATGTCCTTTGTCCTTAAAGAAATTCCAGCACCTGACACAGCCCTGCCTAGAAGTTCAGAGGGACAGAGTAAACCGGTTCAAACCAAGCTCGCGTACAATACCCTTGGTGCCTCCTCCAATATCCCCCTCCATGTCATCCATAAATCTGTGGTTCCCATTATTTACCCCCAATGTGCTCTACTATAGACAGGGTGGGGAGGTGTGTGTGCTTGCCACTACCTGCAGTTTTCTAGGCAGCCAACTGATATCTAAATAGAAACTGGTATTCTGCTTTTGTATTGTAACTGTTATTGATATTGTTATGTAGACAGGAGTCAGGTGTCTAAGCAGACCTGTGTATATTGGAAAGTTTATTGCATTTTGATGGCTTGTCAGGATGTCATGCATTTGGTAAGGGGAGTGTATAAGCCTCTCAAATGGGCTTACCTGGAAGGCCCATGGCCCTCCACCGGCATCCTGCAGTGGTCCCTCTTGGGACATGAGCCCATTGCCCCCGTATGGCTCCCGTGGCTGCAGCTGCCAATTTCAGCTCCCCAGCCTATATCCTGAGAGGGACTGAGGTCCAGTTGGTGTTTAACGCTTTCGGGCACGTGGGGATCTTCTGGTCAGTTCGGGAAGGTGAAAACCTGGACCAGCTGTGATATAAATAAAAAAGGTGGTGGCCTGCGCTCTGCTGCACATGCATGGCTGCCAAAGGATGGAAATTTAAAGAAGCCATGGCTCAATTAAGCGTTTTGGCTATGGCCATGAATAAAATGTAATACCCGGCTCCAGGGCAGGCAGCAGAGTCAGGGAATGGGGGGGAGGGAATGAATAAATAAGAGTGCCTTTGGGTGTGAATGACAGTGGTGGATAAATACTATAAAAAAAGGGGTAACTACTGGGACTGTAACATGCACAAATATGGCAACCCTCAAGGACTGGAACAGTGAGAGGGTTGCTGGGGAAAAAAGGCTAAAGGGCACAGTAAAAGCCCAGCACTGTGACAGACAATCAGAGAGGGCTATGGGAAAAAAGATAAATAGGACTGCCAGCCCACCAAAAGAAGAGTGTAGCCAGAGTTGGAGTGAAGGAAAGACTGCTTTGGGCTACCAGCCCTACTGCTGCAATTTTGCCCCAGTGGCCTGTTCGGCCACTGTTTGGTAACAAGGGGCAGAGTGCCTGAGAGAACCTCTTGCTGCTGTCTGAAGGAAGAGATGGGAAGAAAAAGGATTTTGTGGATCTCTTGCCAGAAAGAGATCTGGTGCTGAGCAAGCTGAGAGAGCCAAAGTTCTTGTATCTGCAGTGTGAGAAGAGAGACTTTGTGTGTGCAGCCTGATTTGCCAAGTGCTGACACCTTGAGCGGAGACTGAACTGCTGTTCCTCCCCCTTGGTGGGGTAAGTGTGGAAAGAGCAAATTGTGGCAAGGGGAGAACCTGAGTGTGCTGAGACTAGAGACTGTGCCAGAGCCCATCCACTGCTGAATGCAGAGAAGTTGAAGTAAGAGGGCTGAGAACAGAGACTAAGCAAAAGCCTAGCTGTTAATTGTGAGTCCAGGATTTGCAATTAACAGGTTTAGGGTACTGTGCCTGCCCTGTCCCTAGACCAAAGAAGACAATGGCCAGTGAGTAAGACAGTGAGAAGCCTGCCTGGTGGAAATAGTCTACAAAGGCCTCTGAGGCAAAGTTGGCAAGGCTAGGCAGGTGAAGATCAGCGTTCATCAGTCCTCCCATCCACCAAATCTGCAACCTCATGTCGCACCACCGAGATACCTTATGGTACCATACTAGATCCAGTCTGCTGAAACCCCACTGTGAACTTCCAAAATGTAAGCACCCCTGGGCTGCAGTTTTGGGGAATCTTTATTTGGCTAGCTAGTTAGATTAAATGCAGGGGGTTAGGTCCTGGTCAGAGCTCTGCCAGAAACTTGAGCTCGGCCTGCAGTTCAACAAAGTTGTCTGTTTAACAGTATTGGGCCCCTATGCATGCACCCCAGCATGAGCACCATCATCGCTTTGGTGAGGTATCCACCGCATTTGAAGGACATTTGCCAGGGTGCACCCTAAGGTGGGAGGTGGGGAGTTGTGTGGGGTGACATTGCTTTACTGTTCTTGTGTTGTTGCTTTAACCTCCCCATTTTCCTCTTCCCTCAAAATAAACCCTGTTATTGGTTGCACGTTATATCTGGTTAATGCACTTCATTGTGAGCAGGGGGGGGGGATTGCTGTTGTGAGGGGAGTGCCGGGGGGCAGCTCATGTATTTTGCTGGGGAGTGGTAACCTGTTATCTGTCCACAGGTATCCCCTGCTATTTCCCTGGGTGGAGGCACCCGCCAAACCTTTTGTCCACTGCAGAACCCAGGCTGGGTCCCTCAGAGGTGTGTACAGTGTGGACCCAAGGGCTCCAGAGCCGCCAAGGTGAGTGAAAGGGCTATTATATAAAAGTTCCTATAATGCCTCCCCCCCAACATATCCAGCAAGTACATGTTAGGTTTGGTGAAACACTTCTCATATGATTTTCCTTGCTGACTCTGTATCATCATTGTAGCCCACCTCCGGACAGATTCTATGCCATTTTTATCCTTTTTCCAGTGTGGGCTCCAGCACTGCACATATTACTCTAGGTGTGGCCTCACCATTGATCCATAGGGAGGCAACAGTACCTTTTTTCTCCTACTGGAAACCCCACTCCTTGTACATCCCAGCATTCTGTTTGCCTTCTGAAGTGCTGTGGTGTACTGGACCATTGACCTGAGGCTATCACTAATGATGCTCCCCAAACCCTTTCCTCAGTGGTCATACTGATTTATTTCTCCCACTAACCAGTAATCTCTCTGTGGGTTACCCTTGACTATGTACATAACTTTGCGCATCTTTGTATTATACTGCAGTTACCATACCTTGGACCATCCCTACAACTTATCTAGGTCCCTCTTCATGTCTCTGACCCCCTCCTTGGAGTCTACCCTGCCAAAGAGTTTAGTGGCATCTGCAAAAAGGCAAATGTTTCTCTAATTCCCTTCCCTTATGTCTCAGATGAACACATCAAACAGTATTTATCTCAGCACCAACCCCTGTGATACTCCACTTGTGACCTCCATAACATCTGAATGTTTCCTACTTATAATCTCCCTCTGAGCCCTTCCACCCAGCCAATGTACTGCTCACAACTGTTAACTTTGTCCCACACCCTAAATTCCCACCTTCCTGAGAAGCTATTTAGGAGGTACAGAGTCGAGGGTCTTACTAAAATCTAGATACAGCAAACTGGCTGCCTGACTCTTGCTCACTGCTCTTGTCATGGAGTTAAACAACACAATAATGTTTGTCTAGCATGACTTCCCTTCATGAAGCTGTGCTGCCTCCTGTGTTGAAGCCCATGTATTTCAAGAAACTATACCAGATGCTCCTTGACAATAGTTTCCCAAAGTTTTTCCTACTATGAATCTCAAATCATCTGGTCTGTAGTTTCCCAGGTCCTTCCTGCTGCCACTCCTGTGCATGGGGACCACATCCACCCTCCTCCAATCCATTAGGACTATGCCACTCTCCAGAGAGCAGCTGAACAAAATGGGCAAGGACCATGTAAGTTTCTGCCCCAATTCTCCCAGCATTCTGGTATGTAACCTATCTGGTCCTGAAGACTTACCCACCCCACCCTACTGTAAGTACCTTTAGTTCCTTATGTACCCAATCACCTAACAACAGTGCTGAGTTCAGTTTCTTCCACCCACCTCCTCTGGCCTGCCTACTGCAGTCAGGAAGTGAGCCCCCTTCCCCGCCTCTACTGTTAATACTGAGCAAAAATACTCATTAAGGATGACAGCCTTCTTTCCATCCCCCTTTACACATACATTTACTAATTTTAGCCTCACAAGGCCCTCTTTTGGCATTCTTCTTCTCCTTCTCTGTCATATATACGCATATAAAGAAGGCATTTTCATTTTTCTTTACCCCCTCAGTTATCCTCAATCCCATCTCTATCTTTGCCCTCATTATGCCTCTACGATCTCCTTTATTTTCACCAAATTTGCCTGTCTATTGACTATTACATTCACACTGTCTCCTTTATACTTTTTGAATGTAACCCTCTTTGCATGGACTGCGTTTGCCACTTCCCCAAAGAACCAGAGTGGCTTCTTGTGTTTTTGGTTTTACTTACCTGCTTCAGACAGGTTTTAGTCACATCCAAAAGATGACCCTAATGAGTTCCCACATTTCCTCAACATCCCTCAGTCCTTTCTGTCCCCCTCAGTTTGTCTATCCCACATTCTCCCACAATTTGCCCTCCTCAGATCTAATACCTTTGTTGTACAATTTGTCTTCTGGTCAGCTAGGGTCAAGGTGAACTAAACTTACTTGTGATTAATCATCCCCAGAGGATCCATTGACCCAACCTCTTCCACCATGTCTTAGTTCAACAAAACCAGGTCAAGGATAGCTCCCTCCTTAACAGATTGTTTCACCAATAGAACAAAGAAGCCCAGTTGTGCTGCAGCTGAAAGGGTTGGCTCCTTGCACTCCCAGCCACTGATGTTTCCCAGTTCGCATCTCGGAGATTAAGTTAGACTTGATTTGCTTCCGCAGCTCCGTTCACCCTCCTCAGAGAGATTTGGTGACCTACAGACCACTCCCACCTCCACTCTTAAATGTCTCCCATTTTCAACTGCCAGCTGCACCCACACTGTTTCTGTCCCCTATCCCCTCCTAGGTGCTTGGCTTCCATTACTTATATATGGTCTCCAAAATAAAGTGTCACCCTTCCCAATGGCCTTTATCTCTATCCTTTCTGAATCAGGCATCCCCTAGTACAGTGAAGTCCCAGTCATGGTTCTGCATTGCCTATGTCTTGGTGACTATTGTTAATGCTGATATTACCATAACTACATGTCTGTGTACTATATTAAGTCATATGGCACCTCCCTATCCGCTTTGGAGTACCCCAAACATGACTTAGCAGTATGTCACCCAAGAAATTATATATATTATTATGATACTTTTTTGGCTAAGTGATAAAACAACAGGGGAAGATGTTACGAGCTGGAGGAGGAGGTTAAGAAAGAAGTCAGAAGGCACTTCCTTACTGAGACAGTAGTGTCGGGATGGAATGAGCTCCCAGCTGAGGTTGTCACTCAAAAGACGGTGGTGTGGTGGGAGTTCAAGAGAGGGTGAGTGAGAAAGGGCTAAGAGGAGTCAGGACTGGAAGGGAGGGTGGGTGGGTGGGACCCAGTGCAGGCCCCCCCACAACTGAGCAGACTCAAAAGACCATAAGGCCTTCTTCTGCTGGCTATTTTGAATGTTTGCATCTACAAATACACATATTACACATAGCTAGATAGATAATAAATAATGGGTAAGGGTGGTATACAAGGATGTATATGCATCGAGGGGGCTAATTAGGGCTATAAGGCCATGAGCCTGAAGGGTGAGTCATTTTATTGCCCTAATTAGCCCCTGAGATGGGTATACTTCCAAGTGTTCCACCCTCACCCCTTGTTTATTGAATATAATACATTAGAAAATGGGCTTTTTATTTCCTGGCATCTGATTGGCTAGTACCCTTGCCAAGGGGGTACATTAACTTTCAATAGATGCCCAGGAAACATAAAGTACCAGTCTACAGTGCCCCTTCTCCCAGTAAGTATTGTAGTGCCTGCCCTGCTACCTAATTGGCTGCAACAACTCATTTAAATTGTAAAATGCCGCCATTTTGTTCCCTCGCTTAGCGAGAGAGCCCCCACCACCATCAGTCCTCCTGGTACACTCCTTCCTGACGTAAACAACTGCCTGCTAGCTACATTTATTTTTTAACGTCTGTTTTTCTAAATCAAAAATATTCACCTTGTCCCATGCCCCTGATTCCCAACACAGTAACTACAAAATCTCGGTCACCCGATGACACTCTCGCTCCTCCCTCCTCCTGCCGGTTGCAAGGTCTGTTCACAAAAGAAACAATTTCAAATGTGTACCACTGCTCACCTCTAAAACACTGCCACCACTGATCTTTCCCCATGCCCTGCAATCTCCGATACTGTAACAGTGAATGGTTAGACACTTACATTCGCACAACTGTCAGCACTCTCGCTCCTCCCTGCTCCGATCGCTCAGTCGCCCGCTTGCTCACTTTTTGGCTAAAACAGATGCTCCTCTTCACAGTCCCGGTCCACATGGAAGACAGCGAGGACCAGGAATGTATAAAAAAAATAAAACAAGCAGCGAAGCCTGACAAAGAAAAATATATTAAACAACTGGCTCCCGACAACACCCGCTTACTCTCCCAAGCCGCGCTTCCTTGTCACAATCGCAACCTCTGACCTACCCCAGTGTGAAAAAACTCAGCCTCTGACCTGTGTGAAAAAAAATATCAGTAAGACAAAAATAGCCTCTCAACATAAAACAAAGCAAGTGTACCGAGTAAATAAAACAATTGTAATATGGGGCTGTTAAACTAAAAAGCAATGAAAGAATCTGCTGCATTCTGCCAACTTTCTAACTATTGTCTGCATTTGGACAAAAGGCCATCCTTGTAATGCAGGCGGAGGAACTATTTAATTTCAAAACATTCTAAAAGTAATTTTAATTAATTTGTTTTCTTTTTTATAGTACTTGTTCTAAGCACAATAATACCCTCCGGGGTTGGCGGTATAGACAATAACGACCTTCCAGGGTTATAAGGCCTCCACCCGCGGCTCGGCCTCATTACACCCCTGGGCGGTCCGGTATTGCCCAATACCGCCCACCCTGTCGGGTATTATTGCTTGCTTAGAATGATTATTGTTATGAAGATCACATTTGTGATCACATTAGGGCACCTGAAGGTCTCTTGCAGCTAGGAGAGAATGGTGTGTAGTGAGTGCAGGTAGGCGTCTGGGGCGTTTCTGAGTTTGGGAGGGCTTTGTATAAGTGTCTTTTTTCTAGGTTCTTTTGCAGCTTGTTAATTGGTTTGGCTAGCTTCCTAATATTGTGTTGTGTTATTATTGGTGTCCCATAGGGTTTAATGTTGTACAGATGTATACTTTTTATTAGCGCAGGTATATACTTTTAATTGTTTGATTAGTGTAGGTACATATCTTTAATTAGTGTAGGTATACAGCTGTAATTGTTTGATCAGTGCAAGTATACAACTGTAATTGTTTGATCAGTTCAGGTACATACTTTTAATTGATAGATTAGGCACAGGTATACAGGGAACTAAATGATGGCATTTTCTATGGGGAAAGGTTCCCATCCATGTATTATATATGGGATATGCAATAGCCTGACTCAAAATACAGAATTTATCATAATATGTGTTGGGACAGGACCATAACTCACAAGTGGTGGAGAAATGAACGAGTTATGAAAGTTCTACCTCCACATAAGTGGTGATAAACTGTGTATTTTGAGTCAGACCATTGTATATTGACTTACACAACATTCATTAACTAGTTATACCTTTTAAATGTGTTGTTTGATGCCAGCCTAGTGGTGCTGAGGGCTGAAGCACTGGATGTCTTACCTCGCGCTACGCCGGTGACCCGGGTTCAGGAACAGACTTCGGTCGTCGAGGTGCCGGCATGGGGGGGAAGGGTCAGAGCAGCACTGATTAAGCCAGAAGACAGCTCCCCTCTCCTGGGGAGGGGGTTGTCGCCGCCCCCCCATAGTCCCACTACCACTGGGTGGAGGTCCAGTGGTTAGCGAAGGCAGCGGAGGCAACATGAAGGGAGAGCACCTTGAGATGTGGCATGCGCATGCCTCCACATGCATGCATCCAAGGTAGGGGGCCGTGATTGGGAAGAAAAAGATAAAAAAAAATCTGTATAGAAATAAATGTGTTGTTCATATGTAAGCAATAACGCACAGCGGGGTGTGCTTTATGCACAGATAAACAAACAGCTAGGTGCGTAGTGAGGTATGATACCACAGGCTGAGTGCCTTACTTCCCCTAGATGTGCATTTATTGGTGCATAAAGCACACCTCGGAGTGTTATTGTACTTATAAAATGGGTATATATTGAGAAACTGTAATATTGTTTACAAAACTAGTAGAAAATTGAAAAAAAAGTCTAATTTTTGTATAAACAGTCCCTCCGCTTACTGTATGCATCATGCTTTGACTAGGGGCATTGACATGTTTTTGGGTGTCACTAAGAGTACTGTGCTGAGCCAAAGTATCTGTAGAAGTCCCTTGAGATCACCATACTAGGCTGCTGACAAGACCACAATTTTGTTTTTGTTGGTTTTTATGGTTTTTGAGCTCAAAGCGAGTGCTCTTTTAGAAGAAAAAAGATGGCAGACAAATGCTTCTGAGGCAGCACATTAATATATGTTGGTTCCAAGTTCGCACGTACTGGTGCTTTTTATTTACTATGCTATACTGGAAAAAGGGTACAGGTAGAATCCTGTTTCAGTCAGTCAGCTTCCTCTACTGTCGCTACCCATTTTATAAGAAGATATAACTGTTTCTTTTTGATTTCAGCTACTGGCTTCAGTGCTATTGTGAGGTTGTCAGCATTTTTAAAGCTGCACTCTGACTAGTCCAGTATGATTTGTGGCATACCCTACTTTGCAAAATAATTTTATTTTGCTATGTTTGGTAAAAATAGCATTTTTATGTTGATTGCGTGCATGCACAAGAAACATATTGCAGCAGCTTGCCAGAAACAGGTTGTGGAGGCACGGCACTGTTGTGGCCAATGACCCCACAGCCTTTAAAGGCTTGACCCGCTTTCCTCCAATGAGGTGGCATGCTGCTGCTGACACTAGTTCAGCCAGTGTGCCACCACCTTGAAACATTTCACCCGCTGCGATCAGGGGCCACCTTGTCATTGCAGCGTCAGCCATTCGCTGCAATGAGGGAGCGACCCGTCATTGCAGGGCAGAATTACATTAGACATTGTTTGTGAACACGGTGGCAGCTTGCCGCCGTGTTCACAAACAATATTCCTGAGCCCCCAGTGCTGAGGGGGTGCCCAATCCCCCTTGACAGCATGAGCTTCCCTCACAACAGTGTTTTTGCCGACTGGGGCCCCAATCCCCACCGGCTTCAGTCCCCCTCCTAGTGAAAAGCGTCGACGGGAGCCACTCCCATCGGCATTATGTCCCTCCAGTTTGTTTTGCTGGACGGGGAGCCCACTCCTGTCAGCATGATGCCCCATGAAAACCTAGTAGATTTGTGCCAAGGGGTGCCCGTCCCCTTGGCTCTTGTGGCCCCCTTTGCGCCCAAAGGGGTGCCCAATCCCCATCGGCTACAGCTGCCCCCAGAAAAACACTCCTTTGGCACATTGGGAGCCCACCCCAGTGTGCCACATGCCCCTGTAAAAAAAAAAAAAAGTCCTGCAATGTGTTTTTTTTTTTTTTGTAACATGAAAAAGGAAAACGGTCCCTCGCGGTCTCCCTGGCCCCTCCCACAACCCGCACCCACCCACTATGCACCCTGCCTCCCCACACACCCCCACCTCATACTTACCTTTGGAGTCTGGCGCGATGATTTTTGGTGGACCAGGAACACGTCTTCACTCTTCAAAGCCGACTGCGATTTGAGGAAATGCCGGTAAGCTCTATAATGGTATAAATAGCTTTTTTTCAACTTTGATGCATATCTCGGGCATTTTTTGGAATTTTGGCACCAGATTTTTTACATGGGGTTTTTGGGACCCCTCTTCATGAATTCAGACACTGTCATGGTGTTATACGGTCCCAAAAGGTGATTTCGTGGTCACTGCACGGAATCACCTTCCGGGATCGATTAACAGAACAACAATGCCAGTGTTCATGAGGTGGGGTCTCAAAAAGTGTATGTTGCAAATTTGGTGGGAAAAATCCAAAAAATTACTGCTTTACGAGTGTGCGTTGCGCAGTTGCTATGCACGCTCGTAACTTTTCCAATTTGCAATATTTTCACTCCAGATTTTCAACATTGCCATTTTTACACACCTTCTTATGAACAGTATAGCTGTTATTTTTAACATCCTGGCCAAAATGTGTTTTCACTCTTCCGGCGCAGAATAGCGCAGTCACGATTCCGGCGCAGAATACCACAGTCGCTGTTGGAAATCAGTGTTTGGACAGATTAGGATTGAGCGAGTGAGAGAGGGGGAGTGATCAAGCTCAACTGAGCTCTGTCAGGACTGCTGCGGATTTCTTTGTGGGCAGGAAAAGGCGCCAATGCAGGCAGGAGCTCAGTACAAAACAGCTGCCTGCAGCACTGGGAGACACAGAATGAGCGAGTGAGGGAGGGGGAGTGAATGAGCTCAATGGAGCTCTGTTGGGACTGCTGCATATTTCTTTGTGGGCAGAAAAAAGCAGCAATGCATGCAAGGGGCCCAGTACAAAAGGGCAGCCTGCAGCGGCAGGAGAAAAAGAACGAACAAGCGAGATGGGGGAGTGAAAGAGCTCAACGGAGCTCTGCTCGTGACTGCTATGGATTTCTTTGTGGGCAAAAGGCGACAATGCAGGCAGGAGCCCAGTACAAAAGGGGCAGCCTGCAGTGTGGCCAGAAACGGAACGAGTGAGTGAGAGATGAGGAGTGAGCAAGCTCAACGGAGCTGTGTTGGGACTGCTGCAGATTTCTTTATGGCCAGAAAAAGCCCACAGTGCAGGCAGGAGCCCAGTACAAAATGGCAGCCTGCAGCACTGGGAGACACAGAACGAGTGAGTGAGGGAGGGGGACTGAGTTAGCTCAACGGACCTCTCTTGGGACTGCTGCAGAGTTCTTTGTGGCCAGAAAAAGGCACCAATGCACGCAGGGGCCCAGTACAAAAGGGCAGCCTGCAGCGGCGGAAGAAACAGAATGAGCAAGTGAGAGAGGGGGGAGTGAGCGACCTCAACAGAGCTCTATCATGACTGCTGCAGATTTCTTTCTGGGCAGAAAAAGGTGGCAATGCAGGCAGGAGCCCAGTACAAAACGGCAGCCTGCAGCACTGGCAGAAATAGAACGAGCGAGTGACGGAGGGGGAATGAGCGAGCTCAATGGAGCTCTGTTGGGACTGCTGCAGATTTCTTTGTGGACAGAAAAAGGTGCCAACAGAGTCAGGAGCCCAGTACAAAAGGGCAGCCTGCAGCGCCAGGAGAAACAGAATGAGCGAGTGAGTGAGAGGGGAGTGAGCCACCTCAACAGAGCTCTGTCGGGACAGCTGCAGATTTCTTTGTGGGCAGAAAAAGGTGCTAACAAAGGCAGGAGCCTAGTACAAAAGTGCAGTCTGCAGTACCGGGAGAAACAGAATAAGTGCGTGACAGAGGGCCAGTGAACAACCTCAACGGACCAAAGCAATCAACATTCAGCATTGACAAATGCTTGTTTTATCTAGCTGTTTATTAGTACACATGTGTTCTATAATGAAGTTTGAACATGTGTAAAATAGAGATTTTATTTGATGTGCAAGAAAGTATCCTAACCAAATGTTTTCTAGCCATAATCCTCTTCTGAATTTCCGTATTTGAAATTTTGCATACCAGGATATCCACTTTTAGGTGAACTGCCTAGTTTTCAAGAAGGTCCCGGGGTGTAGCTGCAGAAGCAGGAGATACTAACAGTTAAGATTTAGAAAATCTCAGAACAGTGGTCTCAGTCAGGATGCACACAGTAATGCAGCAGTACATCATAAAATGCTGCAGGATACTGCACAGAACAATGTAATTCAATGGCCCTTTTATCATGCAGCATTTTGTGACATGTCACTTACTACAAGTTACTGCATTGTATCATTGCTGGCTGTGCTGTACATGTACACAAATATACTTCTGTAATAACCACATATTTTATTCACTGAATTTTGTTGACCGGGTAGGCCCACTAAGACCAAAGGTCTCTCTTCAGGGATGACCAGGATTAGTTTCATATAAGAAAACATTTGACATTTGTCATACACAGTACAGAATTCATAATCAACAATCGCATGGAAAACGTAAGGTCTATACTTTGGCAAACTTACTAGTAGAGACACTACAGAACATGGTCACTCAGTGGGGGACAGGCCATTAGTTACCATACAACAATAATAAATCAACAATAAACAAGAACGGCATTAATAACCTTCCTTAGAAGTGCAAATACACATTTTAAGGTATGTGCAGGTATTCATTTTAGCAGTACCATAGTTAGAGGAATCAGCCTAAGACGATTAGTATGTAGGAGGATACTAGTTTAAGGGAGCTTTAGTCAGATTCATGTACAGTATGTTCTGGAAAGGATGGACTTTAGTATGCACAGGTGTAGCTGCTTATGGTGAAGAGGAGCACCTGTAGTGAATGCTTGAATGCAGGGAGCGAAGGACCGCTCTGCAAGGCAGGAGAGAGCTTGTTCCAGCATTGCGTTAATTTATACACAATTTACCTTTGTCCGGCTGCCATGAGTACCCTTGGTACCTCCAGAGTAGGTTGCAATGTTACTCGGAGAGTTCTTACATGCTGCCTTTGCACCACTAGGTTCTGGAGGTGAGGTAGGCGGTTGTTCAGGATTTTGAACATGAGTCAGAGTGAGGGATGCTTAAGCCGATTGTCTAGGTGGGGCCAGTTTAGCAATGAAAGTGCTTTGCAATGATGTTCCTTACTGTCAGCCTGAGTTGCGAATCTGCAGACCATGTGGTAGAAAGTGAGGAGCCAGCTGAACTCAGTTTCTGTCAGAGATGTCAGTACTGGATCTCCATACAGGAGCGTTGGAAGCAGGATGGAATTAGTCACTGTGTGACATGTCTCCTTGGTCAGGTATGCCTTTAGCCTTTGCAACAGACCTAATTTCTAGTGTATTATTTTAGTGGTATGTTCAATGTGAGGTTTTAACATGAGCTCTTGGTCAAGGCACATTCCAAGGTACTTTAAGCTGTCCATGACTTCCAACATGTTCCCACTGGTGTCAGTGATCCTTAGGATCTCAGTTCTGTCAGCTCCTACCCTTCTGGGCCCAAAGAGTAAGGCCTTTGTTTTCTTGATATTGAGCACTAGGTGATTAGATAACTACCAAATATGGCAAAGTCCTTGGTAGCCCTTGTTCAATGTCTGTAACGACAATACCATCCCTGTATAGGACAGCATCATCTGTATATAGGATTGCTTTTGCTTCTCCACAGTTGAGTGGCAGATCATTGATAAAAAGGGAGAAGAGCAACGGACCAAGCATTGACCCCTGCGGGACTTCATTGGTGATTCCCGGCATGAGGATAGGCCAGTGCTCCATTTAACAGTTTGGCTGCAGCCTACTGGGTAGCTTCTGCACCAAGTAGTAACTTGGTGGTCTAGTGCCAGACTCTCAGGTTTGGAGAGTAGTATCTCATGATTCACCAGGTTAAAAGCCTTGGTGCGATCAGTGAAGATGGCTCCTGTAGCTTTTCCCTTGTCAGTGGCTTTGAATATGTCTGAGATGAGGTGCACCAGTGCCGTGTCAGTCCCATGGTGTTTTTGGACTCTGTGCTGGGCCACGGTCAACAGGCTGTAGGCCTCTAGGTGGGTAGTCAGTTGTTTGTAGTCAAGTCATTCTTGTACTTTGGCCAAGAAACTGAGTACTGAGATTGGGCAATAGTTTTCTATAGTGTCCTTTGCACCTCCTTTGTGTACAGGGATAACCGGGGCAGTGTTCCATAACAGGGGGACTTCTCCACAGAGCAGTGACATATTATACAATCTGGTCATGGGAGTTGCAAGCACTGGGTTTGCCAGCTGGAGAAGCCTAGGTTCGAGCCCATCATGCCCCACAGACTAGTCAGGCTTTATATTAAGCAAGTGTGTTAGTACCTCCTTCCTGGTTACGAGCTTGAGATGGAATAAATGTTTGTTGGGGGGGCAGATAGTGGAGGGTTGGGTTGGGGGACTTTAAAGCAGTCCAAGTCGGCGAACTACTTGTTGAAGCCTTCTGCAATGAGTTGAGGATCCTCGACCAGTGAGCCATTTATTCGTATTTCCTGACTGGAGGCAGTTTGAAATCCTTTTAGGAGGTTGTTGATTTCAGCCCAGAAGTGCTTTTGGGTTGCTCAGGTTCCCTGTCTGCAGATTTCTGATGTAGCAGATCTTGGCATTCTTCAGTGTGGATTTACACAGGTTCCATAGTTTTCTATACTCTTGCCAATCCCTTGGTGTACCACTGTCCTTGTACACACTCCAGGCCCTGTCACGCTGCTTCATCAGAATGCAGTGGTCCGGGGAGAGCCACTTTGAGCATATGCCCTTATACCGCCTTTATATAAGAGGGGCATGCCTATTTATGACTGATGTAATGTTGTAGATTATGAAGTCCAGGACTGTATTTATGTCTGACGAGGTGTCCGTGTCTTTCCAGCTAACTTTAGAGAGGTCATTGAGGAAGATTTCACTGTTAAGTTTGGAGTAGTCTCTGGTAGTGACAGTTTTGGGGATGGGGTTGGGAAATGATTTCTCCAGGTACAGTATATGGGGGAGTGGTAACACAGATTTAGGTCTTTCTGGTCTAGACACAAGAATCCAGTCAAGTAGTGTGTGGTTCCCAGCCCTGCTGTCGTGCCTTGCTGGTTCCTCAATGATGGTGGAGATGGACATTGTTGATTAGGTTCATGTAGGCCTTAGATCGTTCTCCAGCCAGTTTGGATTAAAGTCCCCCAGGATTATGAGTTTGTGAGGGGATAGTTCTCTAAGACATTCTAGGAGTTCTGAAAAGGCTGATTTGGCTATTATGGGAGGGTGTAGTTGCAGACCATGTACAGAGGTTTGATGTTTCCTAGAAGCCATTTACTGAGGACATACTCACTTGCCTTAGTATCAAGTGAAGGTAGCAAGAGTTCAGGAGGACTGGAGGGAGTTTCTGATGTACAGTAGAACTCCTCCACCTCTCCTTTTTCCAATCCTATCCTTTCTGTACATGTTGTATCCTGGGATGTCTACTTCACTAAGCTAAATGGCTGGTTTCAGCCAAGTTTCAGAGACTGCCACAACATCAGGGGAGTAGACACTCATCCAGCCTTTAAGATCAGGCATCTTGGGGTGCAGGCTATTAATATTCATGTGTACTATTGTAACCCCTAGGCAGCATAAGGGCTACTACCATTGCCTGTATGGCAATATACATGTCAAGGGGCCTGAGTTCTATAAACCGGTGCTTCCACCCAGAGGAATAGTATTGGGGTAGCTTAACTGCTCTGGTATAGCCCTCTGGGATGCCATAACCACCCACCAACCCTTCTAGTGGGCTAGACGGTAACACAATGGTACATTCACATTCTGTAGCTAACAATGATAATATGCCCATGCCTCTTTCACTTACCACCAGGGCTGGATCTGCTGCAACTGCCCTGGAGAACCCCTGGAAAATAACATCAGCAATGCAACAATACAATTTCACCACTGTAACACAATTAAGAATATGCACACTAGCCAGGTTAAACAAGAAAAAGACAATCAGATTTATTTAGGGGCAGTGAACAAAGGAGGGGAGTGAATCTAGCAGAATGATTAGCACTCTGATTTAATTCAGGTTGGTTCAGCATGCAATGTAACTCCCTTTTAAACAGTTCAACAACCCTGGGTACACTGTATGTCATGCAGGCTAGCCTGAAGTGTTGCCTGGGGTGGCCAGCATTGCAGCTGTTGTTGGGGCCCTTATGAAGAAAAAGAGTTAAACATGCACACAACCCAATTATTTGTAATCCAAGCCAGATGGCTCATTTCATTGCATTTACCCAGAACAAGATACAATTAGATGGTAACACAATGATTTTGGCTGTTGTTACAGGGAGCTACCCTAGATTGTACTCATGCTACCCAGACCAGGATGCAGGAGAGGTGAGATGAAGACCTCGTGGTGATGATCAGGAAGGCCAGGGGGAAACCGGGCCGACATGACTCACCTCCAGGTGGTTGCTATCTGCTCGATAGTTTCTGTATGAGGCCAAATCCCCAAAGTGGTCTTTTGCCGAGATGGTCTCTGAAGCGGGAGTAGTGGCCTAGGCCAAGGTGGCAGGGCCCAGAAAGGATGAACAGTTCTGCAAAAGTTTGTGGTTTTCTGGTGGTGAAGCCTGCAGCTGGCGTAAAAAATTCTGTTGTGGGGAACCAAATTACGACCCACAAAACACATTCAGCATATTTAAATCACTTATTTCTATAAGTCACAGTTTGGATACAGTCTGGTTGCAAATTACAGCTTCACTGAGCAAACCTTTCAATCCGAGGCTAATTCTATCATTAGACAGGCAATAATCTCTGGAGCAAGTCTTCGCTCCAACTCACAAGTCGCAACAACAAACTTCTTTTTTCTTCTGCTGCAGATTCCAAACATGGAAATCGGAACCAGATCCGACTTCTGCAAAAGGCAGTTCACTAATAGGAGAACGTGGCAGGCAGGCCAGCAAAGCCTCTTCCTGACGAATCCCCTACGCTCCTTCTGGGAGCAGCTGCTCTAAAGCTCAAGCTGTTCACTCTTCAACCTCCAACTCTAACTGATCCACTGCTTTAGGCAGTTCTGACTATTTCCTCTGTAATCCTAAAGGTTCTATTGGCTGAGGGAACTGTCAGTCACAGCAAAGACTCCCATTCCAGGTCCATTTGGGTGCCAACACTTAAAACTACAAAAACTACAGAATTCCTTCCCACAAGACCCCTAGGGACAGTCTCCATTTTAGGTCCCCAGTGGTCCGATTGGTCCAAATACTGGAAGTTCAGAACCTGTGGTGGCTCCCATCCAAATGTTCGAGCTGCAAATCAAAGCAGGTTAAACAAACTTCTCTATCATTACAATAACAGCATACAAACAGTAAACAATTACAGTTCCTAAAAGGGCTCCCTCTGTGCAAGTAGCGACTGCAGAATGGAGCAATATAACAGAATGTCTGACCAGTTGCAAGCCTTAATTACTCAGACCCAGCCCAGCCCAGACTAATCCACAACACAGATTAGCCATAGCTCTTAAAGAGACAGGCATGGAGGCTCGCTAGGGCACTCTCACGCAGATAGATAGTACTACTCAAGACAGGACACCAGCCTGACAGTGGCCATTTAGGAGCCCAGGAAGCCATTATAGTAAACCCCAATTTGTAGGGGGGGGTTACACTGTTTTTAATCCTTTGGTGCAATTCCATGCAAGATCTGCCAGGAATGCAGTTCTACTATTGAGCAGCTGTGGTCCAGGATTGGCCTTGATATCACCAGCAGTAAGCAACAATAGGAGTTGGGCTGCCTCTAGAATGGTGGCAGAAGGAAGGATGGTCTCCTTACTGAATGACTGGACTAGTAGGCTGTGTAGACCATGGATAATACCTTTTTGTTTGGCACTGTATAGTCTAACCATCTTCTTGCAAACTAGGGATAACAGGTTCTGGGTATTTAATATGCAGAAGGGACTGTACACAGGGATGATGTTGCTGAAGGGGGGGGCTCAGGTATGGTGTACCTTATGTGCTAAGTACACTTGTAAACAGGGGGGTGTGCAAGTATAGAAAGCAAAAGCAAAGATTGTTACGGCATACCAAGGCTTGAGGGACAGCAGTGAGCAGATAAGGTCTAGGGTTATGACTGTAATTTTTTGTCTCAGTTCAGTTTAGACACCAGGCAATGGCTCCTTGCTTTGGGCTAGGGGAGCACAAGCAGCACCCTGAAATAACACTGTTCTAGCAAGACACTCCTACCTACGTGAAACACAACTAACTATGCAGATAGAGCATAATTTCTTTACAAGCACTCGAACCTCGCACTAGGTATAAGCAGTATAACAATTTGTGCACGATGTACAGGCCGATAATAAATTATAATACTAGGTTTCCCTCCCTACAGAGTCTAGCAATGTGAGTAGGTAGTAGATTAGCACAGTGACAGGTGTACTAAGGCAAGCAGATAAGTTCCAGTTATAGCTTTTAGATTCAGTTATTAGCTGACAAGTCGATCACATTGGTGATAGTTTTATCTGTAATTGCTCCTTTCCAGAACTGTTTCAAATAGAAGTAAAATTAGAGTTGGAAGGCAGGGGAGAACTGTCTGATGGTGAGATAGTATTGTCCTTAAATTATGACACCCACGAGCACAATAACCAGAGCCCTTGAGAGGGTGGGGGAGCTGGGGATAATTCCCAGGGCCAGGTATCAAAGAGGGGCCCTGACCACCCAGCATGATACCGTATGTGTATACCATTGCTACAGCAATGGTAACACAGTGAAGACCAGTACAGTGACAGAATCGGCTGCTCGCTGTACTGGTCCACTGTGTTAGCGATGCCGCTGTCTCCGGGGTGTTCGCCCCCTCCCTGAAACAACTCTGACTCGGAGCTGGAAATCTATAGTGCGGGGGGCAGAGCACCCTACATGGGGGTGTGTGGTGGGAAAAGCCCCATGTAAGAAAACACTTGTGTTCCAGATGGCACAATGCCGGCTGTCGGCACTGTGCTGTCACTGTAATGGCTGTCGACAGAATTCCTGTTACTGCAGCATGGTGGAACCCTACTGCATGCAGCTGCATAGGGGCCCTAGAGTCTGAACTTTTTTGGGGGGCCCAGAATTCCTCTCATGAGGCCTGACTATAACACTGCATTCTGACACTCAGTATGACTGAAGAGATAGTTGGAGCTATACACATGAGTCAGGCTACTTACCAGTTCAGTTAAGCACATTGCCATCCCATGCTCTGACGTCAACTTTGCCTCCAATACCCATTAGCCAGTTCAGCTGTTAATCAGGGCCAGAGCCGTATCAGTAATTGGACTGGTGTGGAGTGCAAGGAAGGGAGGGCCAAAAATGAAAGTGGGGTGGGAGGGCCAAAAGTGGCCGCTGCTGCAGATTAGTTGGGCAGGTAGCAGATGTCCAATTTTGGTCTCTGGTGCAGGGGGAGGACTGAAAAAGTTAAGATTAGTTAAAAACATTCTTATCCTCCTTCCCTTGTTGCTGCAATGTCTCTAGTGGTGATTCTGATGAAGCTGCAGCAAGAAAGTTAATTTATGGTGCAGCAGCAGATTGAAACTGGCACCCAAGCTTGCTTATTTATTTATTTATTTATTTATTTATTGAATTTTGATGACCGGGTAGGCCCACTGGGCCCCGGAGGTCCCTTTTTCAGGGGCAACCCGGGAGTTACAGGACTAGTAGGATACACAATTAGTACAGATGTAGGTTATAGTATGTACAGGTGAACATATAGCAATGACATATTACATGACAGGTTACAGTGATTAGCAAAAGTGAAACAATGGAGAAGAGCCTGAGCAACACCTGGGTCGCAATTACCTGAGTAGACTATGTTAGGAGGAGAGCCAGTAGAGAAGGATTAGGGCTCCCAGCTTTAGTAGGTATGAGGTAAGTGCTCAGGCAGGAGGGTAGAGTGGAAGTGTCAGGTAACATAGCATTGGCATTGACTTGTGGTGAGCATGTGTGCCTTGAGTCTTAGTTTCAATCTGCTGCTGCACCATAAATTAACTTTCCTTGCTGCAGCTTCATCACAATCACCACCATAGACTTCACTCTTATTGGCCCACTTAAATCCTCTGGTACTGGCCGCTGCAAAATCCTCAGTTTCTGGGTGCTGGGAAAGGTAGCAGATGTCCAGTTTTGGTCTCCGGTGCAGGGGGAGGACTGAGTTAAACTTGGTTAAAAACAGCCTTGTCCTCCTTCCCCTGTCACTGCAATGTCTCCAATATTTGCATTAGTAATTACATAATCTATAGATGGTGGAGGAATGATGGAGAGAGGAGGGAAAGATGGTGGAGGAATAAGCAGGCCTGTCAAATCAGGGTATCTTAGCATACAGTGGTTGTGGGTTGCTGGCATTTACATGGGGTAAAAAGATGGCTATAAAGGTAATTCTTGAAGGCCTGCACAGTGGAAGAGTTCTGTACAATGGTGGGAAGCATGTTCCAGGCATGGTTATGGGGAAGGTCTTATAGTCTTGCAGGCTCCAGGAACCTAGTAAAGGTTACTGAACTGCGACCTGACAAGGATAGCTCTGCAATGGTCTGGCAAGTAGTTTGTTCAGGTAAGTTGGACAAAGCCCACATCTACCTTTGGAAACTACTGTGGACAACCTGAATTTCTGCCTCTAATCAAGTGAAAGGAAGACTAGGTTGTTGTACAGTGCAGTGATGGGCATTTTTGTCACATCCAAGGGTGCATCTACAGAGGCTGTTAAAAGCAACTTTAATCTTCAAAAGTGATTTGGTTGGTGGTGAACCACAGACCTCTTTCCCATATTCCAATAGTCTAGGGCTGGTTGCAGGGACTGTTGCAGGCTTAGTCTCCAGGGGTTTATGGTCAGGCAGCTTTTGACTCCTGGTGATATCATCTGCACAGTTCAAGTTAGGAACTAGTAATAGACCAAGGTACTTGAAAGATGGTATGCATTCTAATGGTGGTCCAGAGCGTGGTGTGGTGTTCCTTTCCCAGCTGAAGGTCATGAGCTTTGTTTCAGTGTTGTTCAAAAGCAGGCTGTTTGTGTTTACCCAGTCTTGTGTTTTGTTGAAGACAGACCAGCTTATTTTGTTGAGCCCATTAGCAGTTTTGTAGTTGACATAAATGATAGTATCAACTACACAGAGATGGATATGGGCACTTGAATAATTGCAGATTTTTGTAAAGTCATTGACAAAGAGACTGAACAGAAAGGGTCCAGTTATGGAGCATTTTGGAGGATGAAGTTTTCCCATAGATATTGATTAGATGTGATCTGTTGGTCAGGTGGGCTCTGAACCAGCTTACTATATTGAAGCATAGCCCTAACTGATGCAGTTCATCAAGCAGGATGATACGATTTACAGTGTCAAAGACCTTTGTCAGATCTGTAAACATTGTCCCAGTATGATAACATGCATCGGGGGGTAGTCATGAGGTCACTGGTCACTTTCCGTTGGGCAGTGCTGGTGGACTGCTGTAGGTGGAAGCCTGACTTTGAGCCAGAGAGTATGTTGTTGTCAAGAATGTAATCTATTAGCTGCTTGTCTAACAGCTTTTCTATAAGTTTGTTTAACGATAGCAGCTCACAGAAATTGACCCATAGTTATGCGGTTCTGATGATTGCCCTGACTTGAGTGTAGCAGTTACTATAGCAACCATCCAGATTGCTGGGATCTGTCCAATATGGAGGGGATGGGTTATATAGTGTAGTGATAGGTGCTGCCAGCAGATCTGCAGCAATTCTTAGCAGATGGGGATTGATATAATCTGCTTCTGCACTTTCTGAGGGGTAAGAGTCCTTTAGTAGCTGTAGAATATCACACTAGTTTATGTCAGCAAAGACAAAGGCTATGGTTGCTTCAGTTGTGTGGTGGTAATCATTGTTACTCTGGGGACTGGGGTTCTGAGGCATGGGTGGGATTGATAGGTTGAGGTTGGTAAAGGGGCTGGTTTACAGCATAGATATTGCAGTGTTGCCAACCAGTTGGGTGCCTCAGACATCAGGTGAGAGATCAGATGGGAGTTATCCTTGCCAAAGAGGATGTTAATGTTTGACAAGAGATGTCATGGCTTATGACTATTTACCTTCCAGTATTTAGTATAATAGGCTATCTTGGCATTTCTGGTCAGGTTCACTGCTTAGTTTCTGAGGTGATGATATGATTCCCAATCCCTGTCTTCTAGCATAGCACTGAACTTGTTCCAGGCCTTATCACACTGCCAATAACAATCCAGTCATGATGCCACCTTTAACTCTGGCTGATTTCGTAGGGAGTAATCTGTCACGGACAGTTCTGTGTTCTGACATTTTTATTCAGTTTAGGATTAATACCTTTGAATCAGAGACTCATTTTCAAAGGTTCCAAGTCAAGACAAAAACAAAACAGATATAACAGTGATTACAGGGTTTACATCATTTTTTTTTGTCAACTCTTTTTCCCTCCGGTCATGGCCCTGAGGTCCTCTCTCAGGCAACCTATCCTTGTCCTGCCCACCTGAGGATCCCCAAACTCTGCCTCCTCTCTCCCTCCTCACTGATGCCAGCACCTCTGGCTAACCCTATCCAGGGTGGGTCGCCCCCCTCCTACTTGGGCACTCTTAGTAAGGCAGACTCCGGCATCGGACGAGGAGCAGCTGGGGAAATTGAAGGCCAGTCGTGGAAGCCCAGCATGGGGTATGGGGATAGATGCCATTGCCTGATCCTCAGCACCGGATTGTTCTTATGTTCTGGTTACCCCCCGACGTGAGACGTGCAATGCTGCACAGCCCGTGACATAGGTGCTCCCACCCACTTCCGGAGGCAGCTGCCTGACATCATCCTTTGATGTGAGAGCCCGAGTGCATAGCAGTGCCGTCGGTCTCCACCAGGGGCCGCTGCTGCACTGGGCTACCCTTGGATCCCTCCCCAAGAGAGGAGAGCAGTCCATCAGATGCTCGATCCTCTCTCTCCCCTGCCAACCCTTGGCAGTCCGGGCTCGTTCCCGATCCGGCTCGCCGGAATGACGTGAAGTGTGGCGTCCATGCTTCAACCCTCAGCGCCACCAGGCCGGCTAGGGTTTACATCATGAAAACAAACAAAATGTCGCATGAGGTTACAGGCTTGAGAGTTCCAGTATAACTAACGTGATACTTAAGTAGGCATTTATGGAGGAGAAAGACAAGTGCATTTGTACATTAGTAGTGTACTAGAAGCTAACCGTAGTAGGATAACATGTCAGCATTGCAACGAGCTGTTGGGCTGATAGTAGAAGGGGGGTAAGCTACCTGAGAGGTATTGTCATTATAAAGGGGATCGAGGGTGAGGGAAAATGGGAAGGGGTAGGGTGGAGAGAGGGGAGTGAACAGAAGGAAGGGGGCTGTTTTTGGGGGGGTAAAGGTGGAGGGAAGGGAAGCAGAGGAAAGAATGGGAATTGAGGGGAGCTGTAGCATGCTTAGTTGGTGCAGTTACAGATTGTAGCATGCTCTAGGTGGGACTGTAGCCCTCTTTTGAAGTGGCTCATCATGGTGCATCCGGTCAGTGTGTCAGGTAATTCATTGAACCATTTTGGACCCTTAAAGGTGATGGATTTCTGGGCCAGTGAGGTTCGCTTGAAAGGGATTTGGAGTCCACCTTTTGATGCGCTTCTGGTTTGTTTGGTAGGCACTGCCCTCTTGAACAGAATGCATAGTGACTCCAGCATGAGTCCTAGTTGAGCTTTTTTTGAAGAGGGACAAGGTAGTGTCTACCTCTGGGATACACACCTTCTGAATAAGGTGCTGCAGCCTAAAATATAGAGCAAGATTGTACACTTTTACCCCTTTTAAACATTAATACATGGCACTCACTTTGCAGGTACAAAATCGCCCCATTTTATAACTGTCTCGATAAGGTCAGTTATGTAGGTACAAAAACAATGTACTCCTACCAAAGACTTCTAGATTGTTAACATGTGCAATTGGGGTCCTTACTCTCACTGCACTTCCCCAGCGACATGCAGTGAGAATAGGTTTAGCGTATGTTGTGCAGTGGCAAATGTACATACATGTGGAACTTATACAGCTAATATACGTTGCATCTGGCGAGAGATCGGGGACCTGCTCAATGGTCATTCTTCTCATTCTCTCATCATCGTTTGACACTGTAGACCATGGGGTTTTGACTAATCATTTGAGGATTAAAGAGGGATTCTCTGGTACAGTGTTATGATGGGTTGTGCCCTTCCTGGCCAATAGGGAGCAGCATGTAACATTTAGGAATTTTTTACCCAACAGGGCTACTGTTTCCTCTGGCATTCCTCAGGGTTCAATTATGTTCCTTCTGTTGTTTGCAGTGTACCTATTGCCCTAGGGAGAGACTGTGAGATGATATAATTGGGGTTTTCACTGCTGATACTGTAGGAAAAATTGTCCCCTTTGCAGTTGTATGGATAGTTTTTTTCAGTAGAGATTCACAAAGATGTGACAATAACCCTCAACATAGTTAAAGAGCAGCTTCATACTTCTGGTCCCCCCATGCATATAAGATAGCTTACCTGGCCCCAAGTTGCCTGCTATTAAAAATCTCATTTATTTCTGCCTTGTTTAAAGTATACAGTAGATCGTATTTGGTTCTGTGGAGCCAACAGCCAAAACACTGCCACTTCCTGAATCGCCAGACACGCCCCCATGCTCGCACGTTATGTCAGAAAGTGGAGAGCATGGAGGCCCGCTCTATAGATATGAATGTGGAACGATTTTTAAATGTATTTTATTACAATTTAGAGTTCTGATTATAAGAAATCATGGTCACCGCTCAACTAACAGGGTCCCTGTTGTTCAAGCGGTGGCCTTGACTTGTTATAATCGGAACTCTAATTCGTAATAAAATACATTCAAAAATAGTTCCCATTCAACTCTATCGAGCGTGCCCTCGTGCTTGCCATTTTCTGACATCACAAAATGTGCGAGCATGGGGGCATGTCTGGCGATTCGGGAAGTGGCAGCATTTTGGCAGTCTACTCCACGGAGTCAAATTATGATCTACTGTATTTTTTAAACAAGGCAGAAATCAATGGGATTTTTAATAGCAGGCAACTTGGGGCCAGGTAAGTTATCTTATATGCATGGGGGGACCATAAGTATGAAGCTGCTCTTTAAACATGAGCTGTCAAGGTAACAGTGGCAAACAACTAGCAACTCGTTACACACAACGGATACAAGTAGGACACTGAGCCATGCACCTCTCAATAAAGCAAATTTATTTAGAATACACATACAGCATAAAGGAGAGAGAACAATCATAGCAGTGCAAAACACATACGAGTCTTGATGTCATACCCTTCCGACTGTCGACACAGTCCTGGAGGGGAGGCAAGAAAGAGAGTCCAAAATGTTCTGTTACAGCCATCACTGTCTAGAGGCTTAATTCTAATATCTTCTCTCCTTCTTCTTCTTCTTATATTCTCCTGCGTTGGCATGTGAAAATCAGAATCAAGGCTAAGATACTCCCACAGTCACAAAGTCCAGAAATAAACTCTAAAGTTGCAGGTTAAAATCTGAGCTACCCAAGGATGGTTCACTGGCACAGCGGTAGAGCTTCTGCTTGCAGCATAGATGACCCAAGGTCAGGAGCAACCTTGGGAGTTATAGGGTCAGTGGGGAGGAAGGGGGGAAGGATTGAGCTCCCAAAGACTGCTCTCCTCCTCCAGGGAGGGAGGGGATCAGTGGCCAGCATTAGGGTTTGGCACACTGACACTACACAATGGAGGCAGAGGCAGGGCTGACACCTGGTATGATGCACATGGGAGCATGTGTGGCACTGCCATTGGTGCCATTGCACATCTCTTCCTCTGCATCAGGGGAGTAAAAACAGAAAAACTGCTGACCGGCAGGATGACACCAGTCTCCCACAGACCCTGCACCTGGCTACCTGGGGCACATCCTGACAGGTAAGTCTTGGAGGATGCCTGGGTGATAAGGCTGGGGGAACTGGTGCATGGGGACCTGTCGTCACAGGGGAAGCATAAAGAAATCAACAACAAAAAGGAATCAGAACTTAAACTACCCACTCCAGCTGGTCAGCCCTGGTTATGCCTTTACTGCAGATTGTCCCCGTGATCTGCCTCTTTCTCTAGCTAGTAGGATCTCAGCTCAGGCAATGATCACTGAGTTTGGTAAGTACAAGTCTTTACACTGTTGCTACATGTAGATCTTAGGGTGGAAAACTTCACTGGTTGTACACTAGCTGTCCTGAAAGTAGATGTGGTACATAGCGTATCTGACAGATAGCTTCAGAGACACTATATCCTCAGGTTCAAGTTGCTTTTGCTTCAGCTTACCCTGGCTATCATCAGCCAGAGGATGTCAAAAGGGCATGCTTCTCAGGATTGATGTACAAGTCCTTTCTCATTCACTACAGTTCATGAGCCCTCCTGGAAACCTAGTTGGTCTCTTGTTCAAGTTATTCCTTAGTTTGAATCTTTCCTTTTTTGGCTTGAATCCCCTAGTCCATGCTGAGTGTTTATTTTTTTTAAAGAGCACCTTTCTTGATAATTTTTGGTACTTTCAAGGAAAAACAGAGAGCTATCATACCTAAATAGGAACTCCTCTGTGATGTTAAATAAATTTTACATGTAGCCCTCTAAGAAAGGGAAGGGATCACAATTTGCCCCCGAGGGGCTGGCCGCACAGTCCCTTCCAACTTCCTGATCTCCGGCTCCACCCCCACCCTCTGATGTTTAGTGATGCCTGTATAGGGAGAGCACAGGGGGAGCATTCCATTCATTTGAATGGAGCATCTTTTTTAAAGCTTATTTCCTGATTTTAAATTGGGTTTTGGCATAGATGGATGCAAGGTTTCAACTTAAAAAGGCCCCTGTTAGTTGAACCCTGGCATCCATCTATAACAAAACCCAATTTAAAATCAGGAAATAAGCTTTAGAAAAGACGCTCCATTGAAGTGAATGGAGCATACTGCCATGTTCTCCCGGGGCGGAACCAGAGATAAGGAAGCTGGAAGGGATCGTGCGACCAGCCTCTCGGGGGAGGGGGGAATTACAATCCCTTTCCTTCCTTAGGGGGCTACATGTAAAAGTTATTTAACATCACAGAGGAGCTCCCATTCAGTTAAGGGAGCTCCCTGTTCTTCTTTGGAAAGCACCAAGAAAGGTGCTCAGTAAGTTCTTCTAGCTGTTGGGGGATGGGGAAGCATAACCTCAGACCACTCTCTTTCCACCTATCCATAAAAGGTCTTCATCAGAAGGTTTATACTGGTGTTTAGAATGGTAAAAGGCTGTACAGCCCATTATAACCATTCCCCACATCAGTGGAACAATTTAGAACCATTTTCTGATAGCCAACTGTCAGTTTTAACTTTGAAGGTGGATACAAAAGTACAGTTCACTATATCCATTGGCAAAATATTCCATAATTGTCCAGGTCTATGAATAAAAGAGAAATGTCCAACGTTCTTTTTCGCTGTATCCAATCTAATTTGTTTTTTATGTCCCCTTAGGTTTTCTGGTTTAGCTTGTAAGTGGATTCCCAGATTACTCCGTAACCCTTGGTCAGACATAACTTTAAACATCAAACTGTTAATTTCAACAATTCAAAAGCACAACACTAGATCATGTCACTCTAACTGGTAAAAGACATGCAGGTGTTCATATGCATCACTAAGAAAGTAATTTCCTAATTTTCTCAGGTCCAAACCCCAATTCAATTGCCTTCATTTAAGGAGGAGATTGTCTCACTATCTATAAGACTGAAGGCTACGGTTTTAGATTCATTACATCATTATAAACTAATATTCTGTTTTTTTCTTTGTATAGTCATCTTTATTTCAAAAAAGTAAATGTATTCAATTGCACAGACTTAATACATGAACTCTGCGTTATAAATTACAGGTAATAATTTTCTTGAAATATACTACACTTATACGGTATGTCACATAACCGTTCTTGAGTTTACCTAATAGTTCATTGCCTGAGGTCTGTAAGTTTATGAAGTCTTCATTTTTATCTCTTGGCTTCTATTTATGTTTAACAGTACAACCAGGTAATACATTTATTTAGAAAGAGAAAATAAAACCACAATTTTTTAACTAGTAACCCACTAAGATAAACCAAACTTTGTACATTACCAAGCATAAAGTGTTGACTAATTTTGTCAATATGAGATTAGTTAACCGTTATTCACCTAAAATTGTTGTTCTATTTTTTTGAAGAAGCTGGGAGATGAGGCTGAGTTTCTGGTGTTTTCTGGAATCTACACCTTGTTTTTGACCTTTCTTCCTTAAGATGGTGTCCCGCCCCTAGACTCCCATCTAACCCAAAGGTTGGCATGCTTTTCTAATGTTTCACCATTGTCTGCTGCTCTAAGCTTCAGGGGATTATAGGATTTGTAGTAACAGAGGATGTCAGCCTAGTACTAAGCAAAATCAATCTATACAATCTACTGTACTACAGTAAATAGTAGGTAAACCAAAATGTTTTTGCACATAAAATGCACATTGGGACCAGCCCCACACCTGAGTGTGGGACCCTTGGTGCTGACTGTTCCCCTTTAAGATGTGTCCCTGATTTTAGTGGTAGCATGTTAAAGAAAAACTACATCCAAAACTTGAAAAAATATATGTTGTGCAGAGTGTTTTAATTTGTATGTGAAGTTCTAGAGTTTCCTTCCCTCTGGCTGGTATTAGGAGTTTTTCCTAAATTAACCTGGTAGCTTTAGGGTAGTTTTACGACCCCTGGAGATCTCCATATCAAATAGCTTAATTGTATTTCTTTGTCCTACAATGCACCTTGTTTCATGCGATGGTGATGTAGTAGATCCCATAAATCCAGCAGAAAGCATTGCATTACAATCAGTTCACAACAAAAGAGATGGCTGTATTTTAAAATCTGTAGAATTCAGCTTGGTGACCACCCTCATCGTAAATGTCTTACTGTCCTGAAAGACTTTGCTGCTGGTAATTTCTGTGCAGCTTATAAAGCTTCCAAGCTATTTAGTTTGTTTGCCATGTGTGTGCTGAATGTTGGGTCTCTCTTACATCACAGTCACATGAGACAAGATGCACTGTGGGAACAAGAAATACAATTAATCTATCAGGGATGAAGATCCCCAGTGGTCATAAAGCTAGCAGGCTAATTTGGGAAAAACTCCTAATACCAGTCAGAGGGAAGGAAACACTAGAATTTCACATACAAATTGAAACACTCTGCACAACATATATTTTTTCAAGTTTTGGGTGTAGTTTTCCTTTAAGCTATGGCAGAAAGAGCTGCTTGGTTGAAAACCACGTAGGCAAAACAGCGTGTGCAGTTCTGAGTTTGTTTATTTAATCTAGCACAATTTTTAATCACACTAAATTACCCTGTCCACATAGCGCAGATTTTGACCACGGAGTTTTCCACCATGCTCACATATGGGTAATCCAATTTTGGTCCTTTGTCCCTGATTTTTTTTAAACATTGTCCCTGACTTATGAAACAGGGATTGAGATGTATAATAAATATGTCATATTAACTGGGATGTTCCCATTCTCCAGTGTTGAGCCACTCTGAGGTCCAAAACGAAGCCACAACGCAGTGATTCTTCACTCTAGATTTTTTCTGTTTATTGTAAGCCCCAATGTTTGCCCATTCAGGCTTCCTCAGGAGACAATAAAAACAATTCAGAAAATATTTCCAGTGAGTTTACTGTATGCATTTTCCTGTACAAGTTATTTTTGCTAAACACTGCATGAGAAAAATGTTTTGATATATATATATATATTATTATTTTTTACCAACACTGCATGAGGAAACATTTTTTATATATATATATTAATATTTTTTTACCTTAGTGAAATTTATTCTGCTTCTAGCAGTCGAGAGTCATTACTCTCTGTTGTCTGCTTCTAAAATAATGAATACATCATTCATGTTTAATATGTTATTTGTCTTTATACAAAATGCTACACCACTGCTCTGCACCTTGAACTCCAAACAGGACCCCAAGTGACTCACCACAATATTCAAATGTGTAACCAAATATTGCTACAGAGCTTTTAACTTACCTAGTCCTCATTACCATACAGCGCTCTAGTGATTATTGTCAGTAACTTCCTTTTCAAACAATACTGTAATAAAGAACTTAATTTAATAAAATACCAGAAAGAAACAGAAAGTGGTGGAACCTACTAGAAGGAGGGCCATACTCAACCTGATTTTGACAAATGGGAACAGTGTCGACGGGGTGGGGGTCAGGGAAAATTTGGGCAACAGTGACCATAGGGTGGTGAAATTTTGGATCAGCAAGGGTCAGGCCAAGGACAACTCGAACACTAGGGTGCTTGACTTTAGCAAGGCAGACTTTGGGAGGATGAGAGCAATGGTACAAGAGGAGCTAGATGGGGCGGAAGTCCTGGAAGATGTGGAGGAACTATGGGGGAAATTAAAAGAGGACTACAGAAGGTGACAGAGCTTTGCGTTAGCACGATGAGCAAGAGAAAGAAGGGTAGGAAACTGCTTTGGTTCACCACTGAAGTGAGGAAAGCAATCAGGGAGAAGAGGAGGGCATGTGGGGTATATAAGGCAACACAAATGGAGGTAGATAAGGGGTGTATAGGGATAAACTGAGGGACACAAGGAAGGTAATGAAGAGAGCTAAGGCTGAAACAGAAGAATGTATAGCAAGGGGGTGAAAAGGGGGGACAAGAGTTTTTTTAGATATGTAAGCAACAGGAAAAAGGGGAAGGAGGATCAGTGAGGCTCAATGGTAAAGGGGCACTGGTGGAGGGAGACATAGAAAAGCTGATGTCTAAACAGTTACTTTGCATCGGTCTTTACAGTGGAGGAGGGAGGGGGGCCTAAATTAGAAAATAGGGGGAGGACGGGTAGGGAGATGGACTCCAGTCCCTTCACTGAAGCTAGAGTGCTGGAGGAGTCGAGCAAGCTGCAGACCGATAAGGCGATGAGGCAAGACAGGATTCACCCAAGAGTACTTAAAGGGACACTAAACATTGTAGGGGTCACTCAAAATGTGAAAGCCCATGAAAAGATATTTCAAATGAGGTATTGGGTTTAGCTGTAGGGGACAGGAGTCTTGAGATATGAATAGCTAATAATGTGTAAATCAACACATAAAGTAAGAAGAGCTATGTGCAGTTTTAAAAACAGGGAGTGATGTCACTGAGGGGCTAGCTGTATGTTGTTAATAACAGCTTGCCCCTCAGTGACATCACTTTCTGTTTTTAAAACTGCATGAACTGGCTGCTGCCTTGTTTTGATTTTCAGATGATTTAAATATTCATATCTTAGGACATTTGACACCTACAATGAAGCCAAATACCTCATTCAGCATAACTTTTCATGGGCTTTCACAGTTTGAACAATCCCTACAATGTTTACTGCCCTTCTAAAGAACTGAAACAGGAATTGGCGGCACCAATCACTAGGCTATTCAACCTGTCACTGCAAGAGGGAAGGGTTCCTAAGGACTGGAAAAAGGCTGAGGTAGTACCACTATATAAAGTGGGTGAGAGGGAACAGCCAGGTAACTACCATCCGATAAGCCTGACCTCTGTGATCAGCAAGCTGATGGAGGCACTGATTAAGGAAAGACTGGTTAAGCATCTAGAGGGGGGAGCCTACTGAATGACAATCAGCTTGGATTCACAGGTGGCAGGTCTTGCCAGACCAACCTGATTGAATTCTTCAACAGGGTGACAGAGATATGGGACCAGGTAGGGGCGGTGGACATGGCCTACTTGGACTTCAGGAAGGCATTCAACACTGTCCCACATGGGAGACTCGTAGGCAAGGTGGAAAGCTTGGGGTTGGGTACAGGAGTAATTATAGGGGTGACGGGGGGCACAAGTCCCCTCAACAATTCAGCTCATCATTGTTGTCCCCCCCCCCAACTTCAACCCCTTACTTTTGTTGCTAGTGGGTTGGAAGGCTTGGGATCCTGGAACGGGAAAGGGTCAGGTGGACTTTCAAAGCAGAAGAAGAGAACAGACACCATCTGCACTGCATGGCAGAAGCAGCAGGCAAAGCAAGCAGTTTGTGTTGGGAGAGTAGAGAGAGAGCCACGAGAAAGTGCAGCGTGACCATCTTAGACAGAACAGGGAGGAAGGGAACCATTGCTGCATAGAGTAGGCTGGCTGGAACCAGAATGGAGCAGAAGTGATGCATCAGGGAGGGAAGAAATGACAGACCGCACCAGAAGCAGTGTAAGTGCAAATAACGAGCGTGAGACTGCTGGCTTCAGGAGAGAACTGTGGTGCTTCACATCCCACTGTGCCACCTTTCTTACTTAAAATTAATGCTGCTATCACTGCCTGGCCTGTGGGATGGAGTAGCTTGAGCTGATTGAAGGAGTCAAGGAATCTGAAGATGAAGCTAGGCGCTTGTGATTGTGGGGGATTTATTCTTTCTTTCCCAGGCCAGAATCCCACCTTATGCTGCTGTGCCAGTTGGAAGTTGCAGACAGTATTGCTGGAGCTGAACTATGAGTCTG
This sequence comes from Neoceratodus forsteri, assembly GCA_016271365.2. Classification (NCBI taxonomy): domain Eukaryota; kingdom Metazoa; phylum Chordata; order Ceratodontiformes; family Ceratodontidae; genus Neoceratodus; species Neoceratodus forsteri. The sequence continues at coordinate 761,728,282 of CM028136.1, forward strand.
AGGGAGGTAGGAGGTTACTGGTGGTGGTAAGTGAATGGATGGTTTGCTTGGTGGGTCACATCTATCATGCCTCAGGTACCCTGTAGAGGAGGTGGTGGGATGGAATTCTACCAGGGAGTTTGCACAGTCAGTGTGTCAGCTGGCAAGGGCCACACGTTACTGGCCATTAAACTGATTTGGTGCAAGTCAGGGAGCAGGAAAGAAGTCGGCTGCCATCTGTGACCTCTTTCTGCTGGCATTCATTGCCTGCTGCTATAGTGTCTGGCTCTACCAGAGACCAGTACAACCAGTTCTAACCTCCAAAAGAGTCTCAGCTTGAACTAACTTAGCTCCAGTCTGCAGAAGGGAAGGGTAGGTGGTGTGTGTTTATTGGTGGTCTGCTGTGTTGGCCCTGTGACTGTCTGATTTAAAATGCTGTTTATTGTCTCTCCTTTGTGTCATCTGACTATATCTGCTTCAGTAGGGGCTGCTGGCTGGGTAGGGGTGGATGTTAGGGTTAGCCTAACATGCAACTCCAGTCTCAGCATTTTTTCTTTCAGCAAGTGTTTTCTGTTTTACCAAAGTTAAAGTAATTGAAAAAAAAAAATTCAAACCTTGTAGGTGGGTGGATGAACAGTGTGTAGCATGGACAGGTGGTGAGCGTGAAAGGCAGGGGATATGCCATTTTTTGTTGTTTTACAAAAAAAGAAACTACCCAGTGTGGCTGTTCCTCCTTCCTTAATATGTTTAAAGCAGCAGTAACTGCTGCTTTAAACAAAATAAGGACTCAAAGCAACCAGCCACACCACATCATTTTTGTGTTCACTTGCGCTAGCGCAAGGAATGTCTTGGGACAATACAGGAAATGAGAGGTGTGTCACTGCCAAGCCAATTACAGCTGAAACTGCAATGGGTTTGGCAGTATACACCAATGATCAGGCACTCTGGTCATGACAGCAGTTCAGCTTTGCTGACTCGGCGCAGCTGGACTTCCAACAAATGAACTGCTCCAATGAGAGCACATTTCTTTCTGTAGCCCGAACTCTGGCCATGAGCTTTAGAGTGCACACTAATGTGCATGGCTGGATTTACAGCCCATCTTCACTCCTCTGACCCCCACCCAAAAGCTTAAATGTTAGCCGCGTTGGGGGTTTCTCTCCCAGTGCTTGCTTCTCGGTTCCCACCCCCCGCCTCAACATTAACCGTGGCGCAGCTTTCTGTTAAAGCTGACATTGGAGTGCCCAGTCCTCATGTCGGCAATTAAAAAAAATCAGTGCCACCACTGAGGGACACTGGGAAGTCCACTGCAAGTATCTCTATATCAGTACCCCCCAATACTCCGGGATACTGGGGAGCCCACTCCCAGTGTAATTATATCTATACCCCCCTCCCTTTGGAAATGGCCTGACGGGGTGCACCAAACAGTCCTTATCTGCTGTCGAAGTCTGTGCTATGTTTACTCTGCAAAATAGAAAATGGTCCCACAACTTATTTTTTTTTTTTATACCTGAAAAAAAGAAAACGGTCACTCGATGTCTCCCCCGTTCCCCCTCCCCATCCCAGACCTCCCGCTGCACACCCAGCTCCCAGCTCCCTGCACCCCTTACCCTTTACTTACCTCCAGAGGTCAGCGGTTGTTATCTTTTACAGACCAGGAAATGTCTGCACTCTTCAAAGCCGAACTGCAAACTGAAGCATGAAGGTAAGCGCTATATAATGGCTATCAGTGGGGGCTTCAACTTATGTTGCTATCTCAGCTATTTTTGGGAATTTTTGCCCCAGATTTTCAGCATAGCCTTTTTGGGATCCTACCTCATGAACACTGACACTGTCATTTTGTTACTCCGTCCCAAAAAATGATTTAGTGGCAAGGGCGTAGCTACCGATATGCCATGTAAGCCAAGGCATACTTACAAAAATGCAGGGGTAGCAAGCTGGCCGGCAGCTCCCTGGTCCTTGCGGTGTACAAATATGTATTTTTCCCACCCTGGGCTTTGAAAAGCTCAAGCTGCTGCCTCCTTTGTTTAGCCCGGGGGGGGGGGCTGACATGTATTGAGGGCGTGTATTAACCTTGTCCTCAACCAGGTCCGCAGCAGGCACTGAAGGACCTGATTGGCTGCCTACGTTAACTTGGGGGCCATTGCTGGTGCTGGTGGGTTGTTTAAAGCCCCGCACTATGTTCATTTTGTCCTTGTTTTGTTCCCGTCTGCTGCTTAGCTGTCTTGACTCGGATCATGGGTTGTAATAGGAGGAAGGGCCATGTGACGATGCCGCCATGTTCGGACTGCAGAGATCACCACCAGACCAGAGCTGCGCTATGAGTGCGCCATAGAGGAGAGTCTGAGAAACACTAACAGATGACAAGGTGGAGACTAGACTAGAGGAGTCAGAGCCACGAGCCAGAGGAGAGGCTGGGGCCGGGCCGGGCAGGAGACTCAGAGTCACAGAATAGACACGAGCGAGTGGGGCACTGGCTGTGGCTGACTAGGAGCCAAGCGGGGCAGGGGGTTGTATTCCTGTAAGTTTAACTTACTGTGAACCTGCACTCCCTGCAGCAAGGCAAAAAGGTGTACTGGTCACGACTCACTCACAGTGTATGTAGCACTAGTAGCTACCACCCGCTAAGGGAGCAGGCGGGCGCAGCATACCACTGACCTGAGTGGAGGTGCACAGAGCAGCGTACACTCAGGATGGGTCCATTCCTCAGACTGACTGGAGACTTGGAGACAGAGTCAGAATTGGAAAGAAAAGCTGAGCCGACTACCGGGGGTCAGACAGTCACAGAACCCCTCAACTCCAAGTCTCCAAGGACATGGGAAGAAAGCGGGGAACCAGGGGGTGGCCAGGTAGCGCGCACACACACTGGCTTGATTTATCGAGGGAGCTGTGCCACCAGTGGTTTCTGTAGTAGGGGCTCTAGTCTGAGCTGGAGGGCAGTCACTCTGGGTAGGGCAGTGGCAGCTGGCAGATCACTCAGGAAGGGAGTCGAATCAAAGACATGAGCGTCGGCCATTGGGCCGGTGTCATGGCAGCAGAAAGGGAAATTAGTGTGGATGGAACTTTTCTTACTGAGGCAGGGGCTCGAGGAGCTGGCATGGATGGATTAATTTGAAAACACTGGTGGACTGGCAGTGGCAGATGAAGCAAACAAGTACTGGTGTTGGTGGTAGCCAGCAGAGCAGGGATAAGAAGTTTTTTACAAAAGAGCTGTATCACGGTCACTAGTAGTGTCACTACTAGTACATTTTCCTTTTTTTTTTTCTTGTGCCTGCTGCCAACCAAGTTTGTCCACTGCCATTCTGCCAATGCCAGCCACAGCCGCCAGCACAAATGTCTGCCACAAATCTTCAGAGCCTTGCTGCTGCTGCTGCTGACTTGCCATCAACTGGAGTCATCTCGGACCTGCCTTCCAGCCTTCCATAAGTCTGCCACAGTGACTGTCTCCACACTCCTTGGATACTGAATCCATGCTCCAGATCCATTCCTCAGTGTGGGCTGATTTGTTTTGCTGCTGACTGAGGCTGAGCCAGATGTGTGTGTGTAGCCAAGCCCTTTCCTGAACCCATCCTGCCCATCTGGCAATGCAACTTGTTGGCAGCTGCTACACAGTGTGCAACTTGTGAGGTGGGGGTCAGCATAGTAATATAATCTGGGATGGTCAGGATAGGATCCCCCCCCAATATGGGGTGGTGTGGGTCCTATCTGGACCATCTAAGATTATATTACTAACTACTGATGGCTGTTTCTGTCTCTGGCTTGTTTAGGTTTATAATTGGGGAGGGAGCCTTCCTAGTCCTAGAGAGTATTGATTCAGCCTGCCTGCTGTACGTGATCCATTTTGAATCGGCACACCATTTCAGTTCAGCTGCACTGCTAGACGCCACCACGCTGGAGTTAGGAGTGTCCCAGGAGTGGGGAGTCTGAGTCGCAAACGGTCAATCACTCGACATCGGGGTACAAGAGTAAAGAGCCTAGAAATTGAGATTGAACCAGGTATGTACTGTAGCTTTTATTTTAATTGTACACTGTGACCATGCCAATTGGTGGGTCTGCTGCTGCTTGCTGCAAGTATTAGTAACAGTGTGACAGAGTGAGACAGGCAGAGCAAGTATAGAATTATTAACGTGTGTGTGTGTGTGTGTGTGTCTAAAATATGATTCAAAACTTGCAGTATAACCTGTGTTGCATATTCTTGTTTTGTGTTTATGTGGGGTACGGGGCTGGTTGCAAGATGCCACTCTTGGCCAGGGTGAGGGGGGCCTTGTTGCATGCCAGTCTTGACCGGGTTGGGGCTGGTTGCAAGATGACGCTCTCGGGCAGGATAAGGGGTGTGTGTACACCTATGATTCGAAGCCTGGATTGTGTTGCATACTCTAGTCCTATGTGTATGTGTGTGGGGGGCTGGGTTGCAAGATGCCGCTCTTGGGCAGGATGAGGGGGCCTGGTTGTATGCCAGTCTTGACTGGGGGGCTGGTTGCAAGATGCCACTCTTGGCCAGGGTGAGGGGGCTTGGTTGTATGCCAGTCTTGACCGGGGCAGGGCTTGTTGCAAGATGCCGCTCTTGGCCAGGGTGAGGGGGCCTAGTTGTATGCCAGTGTTGACCGGGGTGGCTGGCTGCAAGATGCCGCTCTCGGGCAGGGTAAGGTGTGTGTGTGTGTGTACACCTATGATTCAAAGCCTGAACTGTGTTGCATACTCTAGTCCTATGTTTATGTTGGGGGGGCTGGTTGCAAGATGCCACTCCTGGCCAGGGTGAGGGGTCCTGGTTGTATGCCAGTCTGGGGGCTGGTTGCAAGATGCCGCTCTTGGCCAGGCTAAGGTTGCTGTGGGTGTGGTGGGTGTGTGTGCCTGCCTATATGATTCGAAGCCTGCAATATTACCTGAATTGTGTTGCATACTCCAGTCCTATGTGTATGTGTGTGGGGCGACTGGTTGCAAGATGCCGCTCTTGGCCAGGGTGAGGGGGCCTGGTTGTATGCCAGTCTTGAATGGGGGGGGCTGGTTGCAAGATGCCGCTCTTGGCCAGGCTAAGGTTGCGTGTGTGTCAAAATGTAGTGTCTGTTGCTGGTATTTCTGTATCGCCACCTTGTGGCCCAGGTCATGAATGAAAATGGTCATCTGGATCAGCGCACTTACCTGGTTACCAGAAACTTAAATCAAATTACGCAATATATCATGACAGGGAGTCTGTATATTGGTGGATTTACCACACCAAGTGTGGTTTGGTCACTAGGCTGACCCGAGTGACTTAACCACCCCAGTAGTGGTGAATCCATCACCCATATACCCACTCCCTGTCATGGCGTATTGCTATTATACAATGTTCCATTTGTGTGGGTTTTTTATAGTGACATAAAAAATTTACAGCGTGCAGGGGTCGAATTAAGTTTTGCAGCCACTAGCCAGCAGAGCTAGTGACTGGTAAAATCCACTCGCCCCACAGACATTTCCACTGGCCCTGTTGGTGTACATACTGAAGTGTTGCCTTCTCCAGTACAAACCCACAGGGTTAGCTAAATTAAACTATTACAAAATCTACCAGCATTTGGTTAGCGGGCTGGTGGCAGTTTCAACCACTGGTGAATAGACTGGAGAATTTTTCAGTCACGTGATGTTTTGACCAATGAAGTCACAGGATTTTCATGCCCCATTGTATTATATCAGTTCTGGGTGGGGGGGCTGCAGAATAGATCCCAGGTGCCTTTGGGAATATTGTTTAACCAGGAGTAGCACACCAAGCAGAGGTTTGTTTCCATATGCGACCTGGAAGCACAAGGAAGTTAAGTGACTTGCTCAGGATCACACAGTATGCACCTAGGCATCTGTGGGATTCAAACCCAGGTCTCCAGATCTGCAGCTCAGAGTCTTAACCCACTGTGCTATACAGCCCCCCTTTGTTCTCACTGTTTACAATAGTTGTGCATTACATAGAGGACAATGTATTGTCTAACTGCAATGCCAAACACTGAGGCTCCCATGACATTGTAAACAGCAAGAGCGTAGCTCATGGTTACATGCCATGCCAACCTCAAACTGTTTTCAGTATGATTGTTAAAGGGAAACTTCCACCTTGTCAGGGATCGAAATTAAGTTTTGCAGCCAGTAGCCAGCAGGGCTACTGACTAGGAAAATCCACTAGCCCAACAGATTTCCACTGGCCCAGTTGGTGTACATACTGAAGTGTTGACTTCTTCAGTACAAGCCTACCGGGCTAGTAAAATGAAAATCTTACTAGCCCAATACAAAATCTACCAGCATTTGGTTAGCGGACTGGTGCCAGTTTCGACCCCCTGCTTGTATCAGGCCCCACCTCCATGTACAAAAGTATTGTATGCACTTACTAGTCTTATTAAAAAAAAAAAATCAGGTTAAACCTTTTCCATCTCTGGACTCTGCCAGTACATACTTGTAAAAAGAGCTGTATTTTAAACAAGAGTCTTATAGTAAGGCTATGGATGAGCCCCAGCTGCTCCCCGCAGGACACAACGTCCCGTGGACAGACGCCGGTACTTGTGGGTGTGCTGGGAGAGTTCCTTAGCCTAAAATGCTGGCAGGTAGGATGCAGAATCAACCGGATAATTATGTTTTTTTAAATGTGAGTGCATAAAATACTGCTAATCATGGCCCGCTTCACACAGAGGTGGGGCCCAATACAAGGTGGACTGTTTCCTTTAACCAAAGACAACACACATTTTATTTTATTGTGTCTGGACTAACAAGATTGTGGTCACGGATTGATTTACTTTACGGAATACAACAGATTAAGACTCCTGCCATAATAGTAGCATAACATATAGAATGTATGGGCAACCATACACAAGCCTCGTTTCCATCCCGGGGTTGAGATAACGGCATATGAACCTCAAGAGCAAAGCTCTAGGCCCTTGCTGTCAGCGCAACCCAGAGATGGAAACACATGCAGAGTTGCATATGGCTGACTGTATTTTATTCTTATAGTATGTTTTTGAAACTAGCGAAAGACCCCCACTGAAGTGAAAACAAATTTTTATTTCATCATGACTCTACCCCTAAAAAAACACTGATGCATCTCGCTAGTCGGTTTACTGTTCTAGTGATTTGGCAGCTTCAGTGTGTTTGGAACAGTGAGAGGTCACGCTCTCATACAACCTTCCCTCATGCATAATATTCATAGATCTTTCATGATCTAGCAGACCCCACTTCCCACCCCATTCCTCTGGCTCAGACTGGCACAGTCTTTAATTCTCCACCATGGCCAGTCACTCACTCATCAGTCCATGAGCAGCATGCGCTGTATACGGCTCACACTTGCTGATTGGCACCTAACTGAGCTGTAAATCAGTGGGTGCAACTACATACTGTAGTCTGTATACATGCTGACAGCTCAGTTGGTGGACACTGGTGATGATGGCAGTGGACATTGGCCAGTACCAGGTAGAGACCTGGGATTAGGAATTGAGGATGAATTGGGGCGGTAATGGCTACTCTTGGGTAAATAATACTGGAATTGGTTAGAGATTACTGTGACAACATTGTAAAGCTGTTTATGCTGTCACAGCAACCTCTTGACTGTCACAGCAGTTATAAACTGAAGATTAGAAATTGGCTTTAGAGTATACGCACTCCAGCCAGTACATGTTTATAATGCTTAACCTCCTGACGCAGGCACTACTCGGGCATACTGATGGATATATACTTTACTTTACTTTATTAAGTGTGAAGTGTTTGGCAGACAGTGCAGATTGAAAAAGTACTTTTGTTACACTGTGGATTTCTTATAACAAGTAACATTTAAGTAAAATACATTCCAGAGACAAGCATGGACTGTTAAACGCAATATGAAGCAGTAACAGCTCAGTTGTTTGGTGCTGTTCTCGTGGTGTCTGGTCAAACATCTATCATGGATGTCTTCACGTAACCACCATGAATGTCGGTCTGCCCAGTCACATGCAGCAGATAGTGGCCCTGTAGTTTCCGTAAAACAAGAGAACATTTTCAGTCAAATAAACCTGGGATGATGTGGTAATTTCATACATGTGTTCAGACAATCACTGGCACTTAGACTAGCATGGAGTGTTACATTTACACAATGGGAGCACCACGACAGTCTATCATCGGTCCATACCGTATCCTACCATACCCTATACAATGGTGTCAATGTATGTAGGATTGAAATGTGTATGTCCAAGCGATATTGTGCATGTTTATTGTGCATGCGCAGTCTCATGTATTATAGCTCTGGCTGTTCCCTGTTGTGTTCCGATTGGATGTGGATATTTTCTCAGCAACCTCACCCTTGTTTCTCCTGCAATTCAAATTGGGGAACCCAAACATGTTCTTCATGATGGGGACCTATGGCACCTACTTGTACCTTGCATGCAGGAACACATTGGCTGCAGTCTTAAATTATTGTTTAGAGGAATAGTTAAAGTTCAGGATAACCTGCAGCTGCTGCAGATAAGCAATACCATTTCCTCTGTGTCACTGTCCTAATTGCTCTTGTATGGGCCATCCCGAAGCAATCCACAATTTAATAGTGGTGCTATTCTTCACAGGGCCTGTGGTATTGGGCACATGTGTCAGATGGCAGAAGCTACAGTGCTGATTTTCGTTCTCAAGCTACAGTGCATAGTAATTCTGAGAAGGCATTATTGCAGACGATTGTACCAATTGCTGCATTAAGGTTCCACGCATATTCCTTCACTCATCATTCTCAATATTTTATTATGCATGCTTTCAAAGTTTAATATTCCTTCCAATTGTATTGCAGACACTAACGTCTTCGAGTTTACCACATTTGGACACGCGTGCATTAAGGTACATCACATTCAGTCACTCCCTTCAAGCATTCTCTGCTGTATTTTGTTATGTATGTTACCATGTTTTTTTTTTTTCCTTTGTATTTCAGTGGCCAATCTCACTTTTTCAAAATGGAGGCAGGAAAAAGAAAACAGCCCTCTGGAGCGCAAGTCCAAAAGGCAAAACAGGCTAAACTGGAGGGAACTGCCAAAATGTTTAGGATGATGCAGGCCTTCCTCACAAGAGTTTCTTCTACCTCTAGATGAGAGATGCAATTTCGGGGAACTGCTATAGCTCGCCTTCCTGGTTGGAGGTTTTGTTTTATGATTTGATTTTCATGCTTTGTGTTGCGCATCACATGTGGCACATTTGTGTTTCAGGGCTGGCAACACAGAGGTACAGCATAGAAGCGCCATTGAGAATGCTTCAGATAACCATGCACCGCTGCTGGGGGATGAAAATGTTGGTAGTGAAGAAGTTGAAGACTCAACATTGCAGGCTGTTATCGAGGAAGCCAATGTACAAACATATGAACATACAAAATTTGCCAGCAGATAAAGGCCTAGAGGTCTATCAAGTCTGGGCGAATGTGCAGCTAGCACCCCTTATTCTGCAGCTGCCCCTCCCTTCCACCCTTCCCCTACATTGACCCTCCCCCTTATCCTGTCCTATCCCCTTTTGAAGCAGTCCACTATTCTACTGAATACCACTTCTGCAGGTAACGCATTCCACCCAGCTACTACCATCTCTGTAAAAAAGTGTCTCCTCATCTCCCTCCTGAACCTTCCTTCCTCCCTCCACTCTCATATCATAGCCCCTGGTGTCCCTCCCCTTGAACAGCCCCTCTGTACCCATCTTGTTTATTCCTTTCATGTACTTAAAGGTTTCAGTCATGTCCCCCCATCCCTCCTCTCCTTCAGCGAGTACATGTTCAATTCCCTCAGCCTCCTCTCATACGATAAGTCCCCCAGCCCCTTGATCATCTTTGTCGCACTACACCACCTCCAGTAACTTAATGTCCCTCTTTAGATATGGGCACCAGTACTGCACGCAGTACTCCAGGTGCAGTCTAACCAATGACCTATACAGTGGCAGAATCACCTCCTCGAGTATATACCCCTTGCAATGTAACCCAGCATTTTGTTGGCCTTTGTAGCTGCCTTCCTACATTGTACCGAGTTGTTCATCGACCCTGTAATAAGCACCCCCAGATCCTTCTCCTCCTCTGTCTGGGCTAGCTGCACTCCCCCAGCTGGTAACTCCTCCTTGGGTTCTTCATCCCAAAATGCAACACCTTGCACTTTTTGGCATTAAAGCCCAGTTGCCAGGTGTCTGACCAGGTTTCAAACTTTGCCAGATCATCCTGCAACCCCAGCCATCCCCTAGGTCATCCACCACCGCTCCTACCTTGGTATCATCAGCAAACAGACTGATCTTGCTCTTGATGTTCCATGATATGTTTGCAATGAATATCCCAAACAACACTGGTCCCAACACCAAGCCCTGTGGAACACCGCTTGTCACTACCCCGGGTGTAAGTGCTCCCCACTCACCACCCCCCTCTGTTGCCTTCCCTAAAGCCAGTTCCCTACCCATCTCACTAGCTTTGCACCTGCCCCGTGCCTTCTAACTTACTTCCCAGCATTCCATGCGGCACTGAGTCGAATGCCTTACTGAAGTCCAGATGCAGGACATCCACTGCATGGCCCCTGTCCAGTTGCCTAGTTACCCAGTCATAGAACTCCACCAGGTTGGTTTGGCAGGATCTGCCATGTATGAAGCCATGTTGTCTGCTGTCCTGTAGTCCTTTGGCCTGTAGAAGGGCCACCAGCCTCTGGTGTCACTTGTTGGTTAGTGGACAGCACAGAAGAATGTACCCTAGATGCACTCGAGACTATGAGTAGTTCACTGGAAGAACATACCCTTGATGCCATCGAGAAAACAAGCGGTTCCATGGAAGAATACCCACTAGACTCCAAGAATACAAGTGGTTCCCTGGAAGAATATCCACTTGACACCATTGAGACCCCGAGCTGTTCCTTGGAAGAACCTACTGTTGATATGAACATCACCCACAAACCAAACCATCCCTGTAGCGCAGAAGACATCGGCTGTTTTAATCGAGCACATCTGACAGATGCTCAGAGGAAGCACATTCTTGAAACCCAGTGGCAACCACCACCAGGGTTTCAGTTTCCTGGTTGTCTGAATTTCCCAGCCAGCATTTCCAGCGTTTTAATGGGCAGCTGTTGCATGACTACAAATTTGCTAGATATTCATAGCTGTTGGATGGAGTTTTCTGTGCTGCTTGCTTCATATTCAGCACTTCAGGTAGCCTTATCTTGGTATCCACACCAATAAGAGATTGGTCAAATGGGAAGAAGATTCTGGAGAGGCACAGCAAATCAAAGGACCATGGAAATGCTGTTGCTAGAGCAGATGCATTTCTTTCAGTTTGTGCAGGGAAGCTAAAACCTGCAAGCCAGTCTTTGGTGGAGTGCACCAGCATGTGCTATGTCAAATCATTAATATCATCCTCTTGTGTGGAAGGTGAAACTTGGCACTACGTGGCAAAGTTGGCAACAGCGGCAATTTCCATGCCGTGCTGCAATACACTGCAGCACTGGATAACACTCTGCAAGAACACCTTCAAGCAGCTCCCAGGAATGCAATTTACATGTCATCACAAATTCAAAATGAGTTGATAAAAGTAATGGGACAAAAGATCCAGAGAAAAATATTGAGTAATGTAAGGGAAGCAAAGTGGTACAGCTTCATAGCAGACAGGACAACTGACGTGGCCACCAAGGAACACATTTCTTTATCCATGCACTATGTACATAGAGACCTTTCCAGTAAAGTTGAAATCTGTGAGGGCTTTGTTGAATTCACTGAGGGTTTTGATACCACCAATCATGGCCTAGCTGAACTCTTTCTGCGGCATTTGACAGCATGGGGCATTGACATAAACATGATGAGAGGACAAGGCTACGACAAAGGCAGCAACAGAGCAACAGGAGTGGAAGATTCAATGATGTTCAAACAAACACCAAGGCTGTGGCCCCTGAAGCTGTGAACACTGTTTGCAAGGTCCATAATCTGAACACAGCAATTGTCCATTCATGTGCCATGAGACCAGTAGCAAACATGTTTGATACAACCAAAAAAAATAATTTCAACCCTGAAAACTTCTTTCAAGCACCACAACGTCTTTCTATCCAAGCTCAGAGAATTTGGTAACCTGCCTTCTGATTATGATGATGAGCCAGCAGACCATACAACGTCTATTCCTGCAGCTGGAAACACCAGGTGGATGAGCCAAACTGATTCCTTTCAATGCCGAAAGCAAAATTTATGGTAGTCATTAGCACGCTGGAAAAGATAGCGGAGTTTGACACCGAAGTTCACAGACTGCTGACCGCAATCACGAAATTTGACTTCGTTGTTACCCTTTGTAGTGTGGAACTTATTCTGGATCTAACAAAACCGCTCCATCTCTACCACCAACGTGTCAATATTGATCTAATTCAGGCTTCTGACGAGGCAGCCACCCTTATAGAAACACTGAAGAGTATGAGGCAGAATCCAGAGAAGACATTTGGAGAGCTTTATTATGAAACTGTGGCTTTGGCAGAGACAGCATTTATTGCAGAGACCGTGCCCAGAGTGTGTGGAAGGCAAATGCAATGGAATAATGTCAGTGCTACCAACCCAGAAGAATATTTCAGGCAGAACATATTTATTCCTTTTTTTTGACCATGTAATTTCTGAACTGCAGGAGCAACTAATAGAGTGATGCCCTCGGTTCCTGACCCAGTATCTCATCCCAAACAAACTTGAGCTTCTGCAGGAGGAACAGGTAGCAGACTTGTTTGAAGCCTACAAGACTGACTTGAGCAGCTTAAAGGAGCTAAAATTGGAGTTGCTGAGATGGAATGCAAAATGGCTCAGTGTTGCATTGGCTGATCGACCAAATTCAATTCTGACAATGTTGGAAAATCTGCATCCTGATCTGTACCCCAACATAAATGCATCCCTATCTGTCTTGGCAACCATGCCAGTCAGTGTGGCAACTACAGAAAGATCATTCAGTGCACTGAGGAGGATAAAGACCTGGCTTAGAAGCAGCATGGGTGAAGAATGCCTAACAGGGCTTGCTCTTCTGCATGTACACAATGACGTTGAACTGGACATTGACCAGGTGCTTAAAGACTTTGATCCATGCCAAGACAGGCATTTTCAAAAACATAGTGGAACACAACAACTTGAGTTATGCCAAGGTGATATCTAGCAGTGCTATGGAGCTGGCTTTTTCGTTCCAAAGGTTTAGTTGGTTCTGATTCAGGCAATAGCCTAAATCTAAGCACCATGTAGCTTCCCCAGCCATGTTGCCCTTCCCTACTCCTACACTCATTTGCAGACCAGGAAACTATACATAGGGTATGCCTGTCCCTTGTGGGGGGTTTGCACCCCAGAGGGATGGCATTTTGCCAGTCCTGGTTATACTGTGCTAGGTACCATGATTACCTATTACTGGTTTGGGTGGACCAGAAATAAAACATTGTTTGAATGTGCTCTGCCTGTACTCGTGAATTGCTGTGGGTTGGTGACTTGTGGGCTGCAGTATTGATGTGTGCTTAGTTTTTGGTTCCTTTTTTTTTGTTTTTTTGTTTTTTTAACTTTCTTTATACCTCCTTACTCTGGAGACCCGAACTCTTTATGGCAAGGCACTCGGTTCGGCCTTTATCCTGTCCGCCTGAAACCCCCAGATGCCACCTCTCCTACCGCACCACCTGGCCACCCTACCCCCGGCTCTGAGTCCCCACGGGGCAGGACCGCTGACTCCTGTGGTGCTCTGTCTACAATTTAGAGGGGTGACCAGGAAGTGGAGGGAGTGCCTCCGTGGAGCTGGGAGGCCCGGCATTGGATGTGGGGACTGACCACTGGACCTGCCATTGCCTATCAGGTGCTCCGGAGGTTTCTCTGTTCTGTTCCCTCCGGGCTGGTTGTCACAATGATGACCAGCATCCGCCAAGCTCACCGTTGCCTTTCCAGCTGCGTGCGCTCACTTCCTAGCCACCCCAGCCATTGCCAGGGGCGCTCGAGAGTGGCGCCACCTACATCCCCCACGGAAGAGAGCCGACACAGATGCTCCATCCTCACCTGCCCCTGCTGACCTCCCGGGCTTGTTCAACCCGGTCATTGGTGTGGCACGAGGAGAGGCATCTAGTGCTTTAACCTTCAGCGCTACTGGGCTGGCAGTTTTTGGTTGGTTAAGCATAGCTGTGTCTTTGTACCTAATCGTGTTCGCGTGTGTGTGTGTGTGTGTGTGTGTGTGTGTGTGTGTGTGTGTGTGTTTAATGTTACAATTGACAACTGGGGCTCTTCTCTGCAGAGTGGTTTGGGTAGGTCAGAGCTAAAAAGGAAGGCATGGGACTTTTTGGTGTGAATGGTTTAGGTGGTGATGGTTAAGGAACCTGAGCCAAAACCAGTGCACCATCTAGCTAACCCCAGTCTGCTTACACTGTACATTTGTTTGAAGGTTCTCTGTCTGTTTGTTAATGCTGTGGGCTGCAGTAGCTGAATTTGTGCTTCAGTGATGTGTGCTTAGTTTTTGATTGGTGTGGGAGCTTGGCCATATCTTTGTGCCTAATCTTGTGTGTGTGTGTTTGTGTGTGTGTGTGTGTGTGTGTGTGTGTGTGTACACTCAATGTTCCAATTGACAACTGGGGCTCTTCTGTGCAGAGTGGTTTGGGTAGGCCAGAGCTAAAATGGAAAGCATGGGGCTTTTTGGTGCGAATGGTTTAGATGGTGATGGTTAACGAACCTGAGCCAAAACCAAAGCACCACAATGGGGGGGGGGGTAGTAACAGCAACAAAAATGGAAAGGGACCTTGGGTAATCATATCAGATGACCTTAAGGTTGGCAAGCAATGTGAAACGGTGGTAGGGAGGGCTGGGGGGATACTGGAATATACAGGGAGAGGCATCACCAGCAGAAAACAGGAAGTTGTTATCCCTCTGTACAGACAGTTGATGAAACCCTATCTGGAGTATTGCGTCCAGTTCTGGAGACCCCCTCTCCGCAAGGACATAGACAGAATGGAGGCAGTTCAGAGGAGGGCAACTAAAATGGTGCAGGGTCTGCAAGAGAAGCCATACGAGGAGAGACTAAAGGAGCTTAAGATGTATACCCTTGAGGAAAGGAGGGAGAGGGGGGACATGATAAAAATGTTTAAGTACCTCAGTGGAATCAACAAAATCCAAGAGGGTAGCATCTTTCAGAAAAAGAGATGTGCAAGAACAAGGGGACACAATTTAAAGATGGGGGGGGGCAGCTCAAGAGCAATGTGAGGAAGTATTTTTTCACCGAGAGGGTAGTGGATTCATGGAACAGCCTTCCTGGGGAAGTTGTGGGCTCTAAAACTGTGGGAGAATTCAAGAATGCATGGGACAAACATAAGGCAATTTTTGGTGGGGGTAGGAAGAAATAGGCTGTTGGTTAAATAGGATTTGCAGCTTATCCTCTAGGTAGGGAAATGGGCAGACTAGGTGGGCCAAGCGGTCCTTATCTGCCGTCAATGTCTATGTTTCTATGTTTCATCTAGCTTACCTCAGCCTGCTTACACTGTATATTTTTTGAAGGTGCTCTGTCTATACTTCACTGCTGTGGGTTGGTGACTTGTGGGCTGCAGTAGCTGAATTTGTGCTTCGGTGATGTGTGCTTAGTTTTTGGTTGGTGTGGGAGCTTGGCTGTGTCTTTGTGCCTAATCTTGTGTGTGTGTGTGCGCGCACGCTCAGTGTTCCAATTGACAACTGGGGCTCTTCTCTGCAGAGTGGTTTGGGTAGGCCAGAGCTAAAATGGAAGGCATGGGACTTTTTGGTGCAAATGGTTTAGGTGGTGATGGTTAAGGAACCTGAGCCAAAACCAGAGCACCATGTAGCTAACCCCAGCCTTCATGTACAGTAAATTGGCCAGTGATGGTACACTACTGTCGGCATGTTTGGGCAAGGTTATTGTGGTTGTGAGTGCAGGAGTGATTGTACAGTAAGCTGATGTGGATGCTGCATGAGTGGATAACAATACAGGTACTGTATGCCAGTGCTCCAGATAAGAGATGTACTGGCCTGTTCTAGTCAATTAATAAATTCATTTTCATGAGTACCAGTACTCTCCCAGAATTTAACTAAACACCAAACATAGTGCACCATAACAGAACCAGTGATGCAAAAAGGAGCATTACTTGTTTTACTCACTATTTTAAAACTGACTAAATCACTTTTAACTGCAGACATTTTGGCAGGCACTTTAGTACATTGTTAAGAAAATGTAGTTGTATCACTCCGCTATACGCATCTGAATATGATTTTTACTTGTCTCGCTTTCAAAATGAGTAGTACAGTACTTATCTGGCACCCCGTGTATGCATACAGGTACTAGTGTGAGGGGACCTCTGTGGGCACTGGCTACCTTGATGTGGTACAGAGGCTTGTCACAATGCAGTATTGTAACAAAGCTAGTCTGGTGATAGGACTAGGCTTGTTACCATGCAACATTGTAACTAAAAGCCAGTCTGAGTGAATGGACCTCTGTGGGGCTGGCTACCTTGATGTGGTAGAGGCTTGTCACAATGAAACTAAGTAAAGCCAGTCTGGTGCTAGACTACAGGCTACAATGCAAGATTGTAGCTATAAGGCAGTGTATTAGTCTGACACTGGTGGTTGACAGGCCTTGTATTACTGTGTAGGAATGGGAGAATGTGTGTTACTTTACAGTTCATTTCTGGGTCACGCCTTCACTTACAGCACACACTAAAGTGTAAATAACACTAGAATGCTCGGGTGGAATGCCACAGAAGGATTGGGCACCACCACAGGGAAGGGGGTAGCAGGGCACAGAAAGGGGGGGGTTAGCACTGCAGTGTGACAACTTGGTGTACACATCTGAAATTCCTGGCTACACCCCTGTTTTGTGGTCACTGTGCAGAATCATCTTTTGGGACCAAATAATGAAACGACAGTGCCAGTGTTAATGAGGGAAGGCCCCCAAAAGTCCATTTTGAAAGTTTGGTGAAAAAATCCCCCGAATTACCGCATTAGGAGTGTGTGTTGCTTGATTTTATGCGCTCATGCAACATTAATTTTAATATTTTTACTCCAGATTTTCCACATTACCATTTTCACCTCCTCATGAACAGTACAGCTTTCATTTTCACATGCTGCCGAAGCGTGTTTTCACACCTGTGGCACAGAAAAGCATGGTTGCTGTACAAAATCAACTTTCAGGCTGGATTAATGAAATTACAGTGTCACTGTTCATGAGATGGGGTCCCAAAAGACCATGTTGAAAATTTGGTGCAAAAATGCCCAAAATGCCGAGTTATCTTGATTGGTTGAAATTTCAATCTAGATATTGCTTAACTTTGGCAAATTTTATATTTTCATTCAAATATTCAGCACTGCCAATTTTCACACCACCTCATGAACAGTATAGATGTCATTTTTCACATCCTGCCCGAAATGTGTTTTCGCACCTGTTGTGCCAAATGACGCAGTTGTTGCATGAAATCACCTTTTGGGATTGAGTAATGAAATGACAGTGCCACTGTTCATGAAGTGGGGTCCCAAAAAGACCATGTTGAAAATATGGAGTGAAAATACCATCAAACACCTGGGGCATTAGGGTTTTCAACTGTAATGCCCCCCCACCCTTAGTGACAGCAGGCATCAGGGGTGTGCTTTGGGGAAGTTGGCTGTAATGATCACACCATTCCACACCCACCCCCACCCTGCAGCCAGTGACAGGTATAGGGGTGTGCCTTCAGGTCTTCGGCCCCAACGTTCACCCCATTCTCCTATACTGCACCCGTCTCAGCTTATTTTATTATGAAATGGGGTGAGCATTAGGGATGAAGACCCCAAGGCACACCGCAGTGCCTGTCAGTGTCTGGAGGATGGGGGTAGAATGGCGTGAGTGTTGCAGCTGATGACCCAAAGGCACACCCTCAATGCCTGTCAGTCTCTGCAGGTTGGGGGTAGGGTGGCATTAGGATTGGAAACCCTAATTCCTCATTAAGGAAATGTAACCCCTAGGGGGCACTACCCTTAGGGCCACTACCCCTGCCTGCCTCCACAGAGACAGGGTGAGGGTCCCAGATCCGTTGGCGGGTGCCTTCACCCAGAGGTCGGGGTTAATACTGTCGAGATTGCCTCGGTCACAGCCCTCTTGGTTACTACAACCCCCCTTTTGCCCCACTAGTGGCTCACACTGGGTACCACCAATGCTTTTCACCCATACACTTACCCCCCGGGTAGTATCTCTCAGCTCACTCCGGGGACCCCCTGTAGAATAAGATACAGTTATATCACAGTCACTATACAGCAATTCAACAGGGATGCACAAACCAGCCAGGGTGTAGTTGTAACACACAAATCTGATTTATTAAAGGGAGATAACAAGGAAGGAGAAATCAGGTTAATTGGCTTATCACTATGCTTAACTACCTAGGGCTCTGTGCACAGGCCTATCCCTACAAGTTACTGTCCCTGGGTACCCAAGCCCTAATGGCTAGTCCAAACCATGGCAGCTGGTAGGGGCCCTTTCACACAGAGAAGGGAAAAAGTTAGTTAAAAGTCAGCAGTACAGTAATTCCGTTTAAATCCAATGGAGCAATTCAACAGGAAGCTACCCTGAATTAGTACTCACGATCTCCAGACAAGACAGTATCCTTCAATGTCAGCAGGGTTACTCCTGAGCTCCTCGAGCCTCCTCACACATTTATATGGTAAACTGCAACAGACAAAGTCCGTTAATGGCAGCAGGATTTAACTTGAGCTCCTCGAACCTCCTCGCCCATTTATATGGTACACTGCAACAGAGGGGTACCACACCAGGCAGCTGCTCCCAAGGCTCCCACAAACTCACAGCCACTGAGATACTGCCACGGCAGCTTCCACTTTTCCTTCGAACCGAGCTTGAGTCAGCAATTCTCTCAGTCCTCCTGCAGGTCGAGCCTGGTGGGTAGCTGTACAGGGCACAGCCTCCTCTGACCGCCCGCCGGCGGATTTAGAAACGAACTCACTTGCAGAGAAAAATGGCCGCCTTAGGCCTTCACGCGCTTCCCACGTGAACACTTCCCAGCGCAGAAGCACAGAAGCTCCTCACTCCTCACCAGCCACAACGCATCTAACCCCCAACAGCAAGGGGCTCTCCTCTCAGTTCGGGTGCTACCCGCTGTCATTGGCTGGCTGTACATGCCAGTCACTTCCTCCGGTTCTCAGTGGTGCAGAAAAAAGCACCATAGCCCATAATACCTTTCTCAATTACAAGCAGCTCCTCTATTGGTCAGTCAGCTCTGCAGGGTCCCGAGGTACTGATTGGCCCACTTCAGCAGTTCTGGGGCAAAATGGAGGAGGCAATCAAACAGTCCTTGCTGCAACCAAAAACAGGTTAGAACACCCACAATATCATTACTACCCTAATAGATAGTCAGCAGACAAGCACATCTTCTAACGAAGCTCCCTCTGCGCAATTAGCGATGGCAGAAACGGAGCGAATATTCTGCAGCCCGGGTGGGAGTCGAGCATAGCAACATTCAAACCCCCTCCCATTTCAACTAACTCTGACTGCAACAGGCAGCCCTTAAAGGGACAGAATACGGAGGCCCTAAAAGAGCACTCACCAGGTCCCCATTTAGGTGGCTTCATGCCAATCATCAAGCAGGCATAAGGCACATTAGGAACCCCCATCTGCAAGGGGGTTACAGAACTAAATCAGGGAGGGACGGTTGACATCATCTATCTTGATTTCAGCAAAGCCTTTGACAACATCCAACATAGAAGGCTAATTAACAAGATGGGTAGTCTGGCCACAGGGTACAAGCTGATAAACTGGGTTAGAAACTGGCTGATGGACAAGAGGCAGAGGGTAGTTGTAATGGGATCCAATCCTGGGAGAGGGGGTGACCATCGGGGTACCTCAGGGATCAGTTCTGGGACCATTTATGATCCAGCTTCCACCATGCGGTACCCACTACTCTCACTGCTGCCTCCTCTCTCTCTCTCTCCTCTGAAGCCAGTACCAGTACCAAACACCACTGCAAATACCTGCAAGTAAACATCTGGCATTGACAAATGCTTGTTGCTGCTTGTAAACCAGAATAATATTAAGGAAGAGGTTGGAGCAGGCGAGCAGCTGCATTGTAATTTATTTTTATTTTGTAATTCATTTTTATTGCTCCATCATGGGCACATTTGCTTAAAAGCAGCATCAGGTTTGCACCCCCATGACAGGCTCCACCCCATCCTGATTGCCAGTACCCACAGAAAGAAAGCAGACCCTGGTGCTTAGTGGTCCCCCCACCCTCTGATTGTCAGCCTGTACATGTGAAGTTATGTCCTTGGTGTCCACTGGTTCCCACCTGCCCTCTGATCACTGGCCCCAGTATCATAATATACCTCCTTGGCATCTAGTGACACCCTCTCCCACTGATCTAGTCCCTATAGCAAGCTGCCCATTCCCTGGTGTCTAGCAGTTCCCCCCTTCACAATGCAGGCACTGACAAGCCAACCCTGCTAACTCCCCCTTACCTAAGGGCCAGTGTGGTGAGAGAGCATACGGTGACCAGCGCAGTCCACATATCACCCCCTCGGTCGGCTGCCAAAAGGGAACACAGGGAGCACACATCTAATGTACATTACAGGTCAAGCATCTCCTACATTAAACAGAGAGTGTGGACTGTGTACTGTACAGAGAGCGTGTGGCCTGTGTACTGCACAAGGAACACACACTCTGTACAGTACACAGTGTATACTCCCTGTACAATACAGGGAACATGCACCCTGTACTGTACAGAGAGCATGTGGCCTGCGTACTGCACAAGAACACACGCACTCTGTACAGTACACAGTGTATACTCCCTGTACAATACAGGGAACATGCACCCTGTACTGTACAGAGAGCATGTGGCCTGCGTACTGCACAAGGAACACACACTCTGTACAGTACACAGTGTATACTCCCTGTACAATACAGGGAACATGCACCCTGTACTGTACAGAGAGCATGTGGCCTGCGTACTGCACAAGGAACACACACTCTGTACAGTACACAGTGTATACTCCCTGTACAATACAGGGAACATGCACCCTGTACTGTACAGAGAGCATGTGGCCTGCGTACTGCACAAGGAACACACACTCTGTACAGTACACAGTGTATACTCCCTGTACAATACAGGGAACACATACTCTGTACAGTACACAGTGTATACTCCCTGTACAATACAGGGAATATGCACCCTGTACAGTACACAGTGTATACTCCCTGTACAATACAGGGAACACACACTCTGTACAGTACACAGTGTATACTCCCTGTACAATACAGGGAATATGCACCCTGTACTGTTCACTGGATGCACGCTCCCTGTCTTCCCATCTGGCGGCTGACTGAGGAGGTGAGAATTGGGCCATGCCAGTCACCATATGGTCTCCCGCAGCATCGGACCTTTGGTTAAGGGTGGGTGGGCCAGTGCCTGCAGTGGGGGGGGGGGCTGCTAGATGCCAGGGAATTGGTAGCTTGCTAAAGAGATGGACATCGATGAGTGGAGGGTACCAGGGAGGTAGAATATACTTGAAGTAAAGACTGCAGTGTAAATATCGTCTTC
Source organism: Neoceratodus forsteri (assembly GCA_016271365.2). Classification (NCBI taxonomy): domain Eukaryota; kingdom Metazoa; phylum Chordata; order Ceratodontiformes; family Ceratodontidae; genus Neoceratodus; species Neoceratodus forsteri. The sequence continues at coordinate 761,749,707 of CM028136.1, forward strand.
AGTGTTTTCCCTGTACATATTAGTTTTCAAAGGAATGTTGATAGAACTAATGGTATTTTTCCATAGATAATTTACTTTTGGTGGGTAGCACAGCACTCACGATCCAAGGATGGTTGACAATGAGGTTGTCCCCCCAACTTTTACACCAAAATTACTCCTGTGGGGTTGGGAGACAAGCTCACTAATTGGGTGGAACGTTGGTGGGGGAGGAATCAGAGGGTCATAGTTAATGGGGTGTACTCAAAGGAGAATAGAGCGACAAGTGGGGTTCCACAGGGGTCTGTGTTGGGACCCCTACTTTTCAACATATACATAGGGGACATCACGAGGGTCTGCATGGGAAGGCGTGTCAGTTTGCGGACGACATGAAAATCTGTAGTAGCAGGGTGGATATGGCGTTAGCCGAAGTGCAGGGGTTTTGGATCTTTCCTTGTCATTAAGACACCTTGCTTTTGAATCGTACCCGCTACTGAGTGCTCATTTCTATGTTTGCTGGATATGGTGGAAGGAGGGGTGGAGGATATGAGGAAGGACTTGGCCAGGTTGGAGGAGTGGCCAGAAAGGTGGCAATTATGGTTCAACACAAAAAAGTACAGAATTATGCACATAGGGCATAACAACCCGAAGGTGAAATACCAACTGGGGGGGAGGAGCTTGAGGAGACAGAGCAGGACAGAGATCTGGGGATTACCGTCTCAGATAATCTGAAAGTCCAGAGTTAGTGTGACAGGGCATCAGGAAAGGCACTGAGTATGCTGGCATGCATAGGGAGGGGTTTCACAAGCAGGAGGAGGGAGGTGATCCTGCCACTGTACAAAACCATGGTCAGACCACACATGGAATATGCGGTCCAGTTCTGGAGGCCATACCAGCAAGGGGACAAGAACTGGCTGGAAAGAGTCCAGAGAAGAGCAACCAAAATGGTGTGGGGGATGCAGGGGAGGACATCTGAGGAGAGGCTGAGGGAGCTGGGCCTGTACTCGCTGGAGGAGAGGAGGGAGAGGGGAGATATGGTGAAGACATTCAAATACTTGAAGGGCATAACCAGGGTGTGGGTCAACAGCATATTCAAAATGATTAAGAACAATTCCACTATGGGACATTTTATTTATTCATTTATTTGATATATCGGTTTACAACCTTTGAGCCAGAGGCTCATTTACAAAGGTTCCTCGTCACATGTAAGACAGATGGTAATACAGAGACATGATATAACAACAATTACATTAAGCATGTGTTACAGACATTTGTCACAGACATTATTTACAGTATTTGGATGCAAATATTTACACACATTATTTATAATAGTTGGATGACGATATTTACAACAAAACAGCAAAAGACATTATAAGCTTGAGAAAGCATCTAAACATAGTAGACAGTCCTATTCATGGATTTGATGTTATTGACAGAGGTTGCAATCCAATAATGGACTTTGTCAGAGAATTTGGATCAGAGTGGATGAGAGAGTGAGATATTGGTAGCAGTTACAGGAACGGATATTGAAGAGGTGGTTGCGAAGAGTGATTTTGAAGTGGGCGATCTTGGGTGAGCTAGTGATGGTGCTTGGGAGTGCATTAAACCATGTGGGGGCCCTGTGGTGGAAAGATCTCTGGGTAAGGGAGATTTTTACCCTGGGCACAACCAGAGGGGCTTTCTCTGAGTTGCGGGTGAGGATAGTGGGGGTTGCAGGATGAAGAGAGGCAATGACCCCAGTGGGGGAGATTCTGAGCAGTATTTTCTTGGACAGTAAGCAGGTCTGGTAGTGGAGCCTTTCATCAAGGTTGAGAAGATTGGCAGAGGTATAGAGGGAGCAGGTATGAGTGAGCCTAGGTGTGCCAGTTAGGAGCCTGCAGGCATTGTTTAGGGAGGCCTGGATTTTCTGGAATGTGGCGTTATCTGCTGCCCCGTATACAGGGAGCCCATAGTCTACTAGGGACAGTATTGATGAGGTGATGGCAAGCCTAAGGGCATGGGGGGGGAGGCAAAGTCCCTGTGTCGGTAAAGGAGTCCAATCCGGGTGTTGCGGCAGCAAGGGTGTTTATGTGGTCATGGAAGGTAAGGGCCGAGTCGAGGGTAAGTAAAAGATATTTGTAGTTGGATACCTGTTCAAGGGGGTGCTGAGTGCAGGGGAGGATGTGGAGAGGTGTGTTTTTTGCTTTGTTTTGGCGGTGAGAGAAAATCATTGACTTCATCTTTTTTAAGTTTATGACCAGTCTACGGTCTTTAAACCATGTTTCGGCCTGGGAGAAGGCATGCTGGAGGGAGTCCTGAAGGGGTGTGGGTTTATGATGTGAAGTAAAGAGCACTGCAACATCTGCAAAAAGTAAGATTTTTGTAGAGCAGGCCTTTGGTAAGGAGTTTAGGTAGAGGGAGAAAAGAAGTGGCCCCAGGATAGAGCCCTGGGGCACCCCAGAGCGGACGGGTAGTGTGTCGGATAGGGTTCCATTAATTTTGACACATTGGGACCGGGTGGAAAGGTAACTGGAGTACCAGTCCAGGGGGCCTGTGGAGAAACCAAGTTGGTGGAGTGAGTCAAGAAGGAGAGGGTGGCAGACTGTGTCAAAGGCCTTGGATAGGTCTATGAACACAGCTCCTGCAATGTTACTGGCGTCTACGGAGGAGTGCAGGAAGTTGGTGAATTCTAGGAGGGCTGTGGTGGTGCTATGGCCCAACTGGAAGCCATGTTGCTCTGGGCATAGGATGTTATACTTGGCTAGATATTCAGTAAGTTGGGTGGCAACCACTTTTTCTAACGCATTAGAGAGGGGGGAAGAATGGAGATGGGTCGATAGTTATTTGGGGAGGATTTGTCACCACTTTTAAGGATGGGGGTAACGACAGCTGTTTTCCAGACACTAGGGAATTGCCCTAGGCATAGGGATTTGTTGAGTAGGTCCGTTAGGGGGACTAGGACCTCGTCAAGGACTAGTTGAAGCCTGGCATCTAGGGGGATATTTATGGGGTTATTGCTGTTTATCACTTTTTGTAGGTAAGGATGAGCTTCGTGGGTGGATATTTTGTGCAGGAGGAAACAAGGATGCTGCAGGGTTGGGGTGGGGATTGGGGTACAGGGTCAAAGAAACAACTAGGGAGAACAGTGTGGAGGTCTGAGAAGGTGGTGTTTAGACAGTTTGCTATGGTGAGTGTGTCTGTGGAGGCAGTGCCATTTATGGTGAGCTGGGAGGGAGGTGGGGAGCGAGATTTCCCATTGAGTTCTTTGATGTTATTCCAGAAGGTCCTCGCAGACCCCCACGTGGTTGTGACAGTGGATTGATAGTGGTCTGCTTTGGCCTTACGGATGGCTCGAGTGCATCTACTGCGAGCGGCATTGTAGGATTGTCTGTCCGCCAACCTGCCCAATTCTGTGGCTTTGTGGCAGAGATTATCCCTGTCTTTCAACATTTGCAGTAGGGAGGGGGTTATCCAAAGAGCATGTTGCCTTTTGGTGCGGAGTTTGGTAAGTGGGGCATAGAGGTCACAGGCCTTGGTGAAGGCCTGTGTAAACAGGTTGAGTGCAATGTCGATGCTGGGGGCTAAATTAATGGGGGACCAATCTATTTGGGTGAGTAGCTGTTTAAGTTTTATTAACCCTCCTGGGCGGAGATGCCTTCGGAAGGTTGTTTGGGCTATGGGTTTGGGTATGGAAGAGGTCCATTGGAATAGGATGGGTGAGTGGTCACTTAGGGAGTCGGGAAGTACTTGTATATCCTGGATTTTGTAGGGGTGGTTAGATATAATGATATCCAGGAGGGTGTGGGTACCAGTAGATGGGTGAAGTCTAGTGGGTTGGGTAACTAATTGGACCATGTCAAGGGCTGAGAACGAGTCCTTTGTTGGTGCGACTGAGGGGCCAAGCCAGTTGATATTGAGGTCCCCTACTAGTGTCTGCTCTGCATTGTGTGGTAGGGTAGAGAGGTATTTGGTGAGGGATGTGACGGCAGTCTTTTGGTTCTTAGGGGTATGTAGGCACGGTGAGGTATAGTGGGCCCCTGGAGGGGTCGGGGTGATTTTTAAGGTGAGGGCTTGTGCTCCGTTTGTGAGTTTGGGGGTGGAGCATGTGACCAATAATGTTGGTGTGATGTAGAATGCACAGCCACCCAACTTTTCCTATGTCTTCCGATATAGGGTGTATCCGAGGAGTGAGACAAAGGCGTCGGGAGTAGATTTGGAGAGCCAGGTTCCACCAGGGCAATGACGTCTGGTTGGTGAAGGGTTGCCCAACATTGAAGCACTGCAGATTTCTTTGGCAGGCTGCATATATTCAGAGAGGCAATGCGGAGTCCAGAGGGTCTGGTAGGTGGAGTGGTGGGGGTAGGGCCTGGATTAGGGTGGATATTACCAGAGAGGAGTAGTAGGATGACTAAGGCTCTAACCATAGGGCGGCAGGTTGTTAAAATTTTGGGAGATCGTTTGGGGGGGAGAGGATGTAGTGGAGCAGGGGATGGGCAGGGTTTGGAGGGATTGGTGGATGCAGGAGGGGTGGAGCCAGGGGGGGCCAGAGTGGGAGCTGGGGTTGGGGCTGCTGGTGGGAGGTGGATGCAGGGGTCTAGTGTGTGATGACAAGGTGGGCTGGGATGGCCAGATATGGAGAGATGCAGCGGTGTAGTCCACAAGGAGCATAGGGTGAGGTTTGGCTGGTGGGAGGTGAACCCCAGTGTGGTTATGAGGATGAGGCACATAAGGTGGAATTGAGCAGACATGGTGCCTAGATAGCTTAGGGGGATGAGCAAAGAGGTTAAGGGGGGGAGTCAGAAAAGTTGTAGGAGCTTTGAGATACGCCACAATACAGTAGCTTGAAAAGATAGCCAGATATGGCGGCTGAGTGGCAGAGTTGCTGAGTCTGGTAGCAAGGGTGCAGGGTTTGACATACCCTCAAACTGGAGGGGGGGGCAGGTTCAGAGGGGACATCAGGGGGAGGTTCTTCACTAAGAGGGTGGTACAGCCATGGAACAGGCTGCTGGAGTGGGTGGTGGGGGTGAATACAGTGGAGAGCTTCAAGAGGGCTTGGGACATGCACATGGGACTGGTGGGCAGAGTGCAGGCCGCAAAGGGACGGAGGGAATCTTCCTTGGGGGAAGGGGTTATGGGCAGACTGAATGGGTCTAGAGGTCCTTATCTGCCAGCAGCCTTCCATGATTCTAAGATTCTATGAAACACTTTTTAAACTTTTCATAATGATTATTTATTTACCCGAGGACTAGGTAGGTTAAAAGCGCTGTAGCAATATTTGGTTGCACATTTGAAAATAATAGTGGCTCACTCAGGGTCCTGTTTAGAGTTTAAGGTAGCACAGCAGTGGTGTAGTATTTTGTATTAACACAGAAAAAATATTAAAAAATGAATAACGCATTCATTATTTTAGATGTAGACTACAGAGAGTAAGGACTCGACTGCTATAAGCAGAATACATTTCACTAAAGTAAAAATAATATATAAAAATTACCTTCTCATGCAGTGTTTAGCAAAAATAATAACTTGTACAGAAAAGTGCATAAAGTAAAATCACTGGAAATGTTATTTGAATGGTTTTTAGTGTCCCCTGAGGAAGCCTGAACGGGTAAAACGCTGGGGCTTATAATAAGCTTGATGGAAGAATCATTGTGTCATGGCTTCACTTTGCAGCTCAGAGCCGCTCAGGCATTGGAGCACGGGAACTGGATTACATCCCTCCGAGCAAGCTCCACAACTTAACACTACAAGGAACTATAATTACCCATGGGGTTCTCAGTTTTTGGACATAACTGGACTCCATTTTTGACTACAGGGAAATCTTGTTATAATTTGCTGTCATAACCAGCTGGTTATAATGACATTCATGCGCCGGGTTTCCCTAAGAGCCCACATGCACACTCAAGTTGATGCTACATACGTGGTTGGAAAGTGAACGTGCCAGCTGACACTTTCAAATCCCAGCCCATACAGAGATTAGGCTGCAATCTGCTCCATGTGGGTGGAAGAGGGGGCTTGTAATGAAAAAAACAGAGCTCAGCAATTATATAAAACAAAGCCTAAGGAACTGTGGAAAACGACATTTTATAAACACCCTAACTGTGGGATGCATGCTGTTATAAACCCTTTGAGCTTTGCTTTTGTGGTTTATGTAGCATCTCACACCTCATCTATCTATAAAATAGAGAATAATGGATGGGTAGATGGTTATAATAAGATTTTGCACCCCAGGGTGGGATGCCACATAAATCGAGCGGCTCGGTTTAATGGGCATCCACCCTGAAATGTGTGTAAATCTGAGTTTACACCTACCATCTTTATCTTGTATAATTGCTGGGATAATTTTTCACCATAAGCAATTATACAAAATAAATATATATCTCTGGGGCCGAGCCACGGACTGTTGGAGTTTCAGCAAGGTCCGTAGTGGCTCAGCCCGATGTAAAGTACTGTTTACTTTTTTTATTTCTGACCGAGAAAAAATTCTGTGCCCGGTCATATATTTAATGAAGAAGAAGGACTTACCGCTGACTCCTACTGTCAGCAAACTGCAGAGCATTGAGGAGCAGGACAGCAGGGGACATGTAGAGCAGAGGAAAATCGCAGCTAGCGAATGTGCCGAGCTAGGGAAACTGGGCGCATGTTTGTCATTATAACTAGCTGGTTATAACAATAAAATTACAACCCAGTTTCCCTATGGGAAAAAAATGAGAGCCAGTTATATAATCATTGTACATAATTTGACAGGCATTATTCTGTATTTTCTATATGCCTGCAACCTATTCATTTGCATCAGTTTGGAGTTCATTTCAATTTCCATACAACTGAATCAGTTCAAAGTAGATATAACCCCACCCCCCTTGGGAGGTTTACCTTAAGTACCCCCATGCTCTCCCAATCTCCGGATCCTGCCTGCGGAATCCTGTTTCCTCACCGCCACATCCCGAGTCCTCAGGTGCCCTTAAGCCTCCGTTAGTCTCTCGAGTAGCCTGTTTGTTTATTTGGCCCAGTTCAGGTTTAAATGTTTACTCATGAGGTGCCAGCCTTGTTTGCAGGCAGCCAGCACTCGCGTGGGTCCTGTTGGCACCTTTTGCATTCCGACCACCGATGTGGTCAAACGGACAGGAGTTCCCCAGTCCCGGAACCTTTTCTTGGTTTAGTGAGGGCCAGTGTCTGAAACAGTATGGTTTAACTGCCATTTTGGGGGACTAGTTTAACGAGTTTACCTCGGGGCTACTAGCAGGGCTCATTAATATTTATGAGCCGCACATAAATATTCATTAAGTTGTTGCTGCCACCTGGGCGGTCTGTGCTTTGATGGCAATGGCTCAAAAACTGTGGTGGTTATAAATATAAACAAAGACTTGTTTGAAAGAACACTGTTTGGGCTACAAGTGTGTGCAGAAAGCAAATTAAAATAAGGTTACTCTTGGCTGCACCAGACTTTTAAATGTGAAGGACTGCAATGTAGGGACCGTATGTTTCTCGGCAGCCACCATTTTGGGAGTGCAACAGTCAATCATCAGCCAGCATTTCAGCCAGAGGCATATGGGATCTAACCAGTGACTTGTGGGGGAAGAACAGGGATAAATTCCTGGCACCAAAGGATCCAGCCAATCAGAGTGCCCAGACTGTAACTGACAGCTTAGGCAGCCAATCAGAACCCTGGAACCCTGCCCGTTAATCTAGGAGGGACTGTTTGAAATCAGTTGAAGGGGGTTCAGCTCGAGACATCAAGGAATAGGGAGCCTGTGTGGCTCTGTGCTGCCTTTCACAGGGCAGGCCCTGTGAAGAATCCTCTGGCCCAAATAAGGCGATAGAGCATTGGATCTGCTTGCTTGCAGATTGAGACAAAGTGTTACCAGCACTGCTTGTGATCTGGACTGAAGATTTTGCTTCAGTAAGTGGTTGGCCCAGAATTAAATCAGACTACTAATTGTTTACCTAAATTTTAGCCCCTCTCTTGTTCAAGTTCCCCTTAATAAATCTGATTTGCAGTGTCAATGTTAATCTGTTTTGTGAGCATATTATTACCTGGTCTAAAGTCATTGAATGCACTGTAAAGCACATTGTAAGTGCATGCTGGTATTGTTGAAACTGTCTTTTGCAGGGCGTTACAGGGCACGAGCCAGAGATCCAGACCCTGATGGTAAGTGGGCTGAACGTGAGCATATAATTAATGGACAAACTGTTTGGCATGTTAATTGTTGAACACTGCAACTGTTCATGGTTTCGTACAAGGTCACTAGGTAGGATTGTGGGTGGTATTAGCTTCCCGTAGGGCTGCCTCTGCGCTAGTTACTCACGTAGTTTCTCGGCTGGAGGCACCATAGGTATAGCACCAGTATTGGTAGTAACTCCCTCCCCATACTAGGTAGTCACGAACCCAGGCCCCTCAATCTGTCATTAGGGATACAGGCAGGGGTATTAGCTCTTGGTATAACAGCACCAGGGTTACATATATACAGTTAAACTGTAATGGATTAGCTCATGTGGGCCCACCCCCATGCTCAGAAACCTTGCAGGGGAAGGAACTCCAGGAGGTTTCTGGGGAAAGGAGGAGCATCAGGTTCTGGCACCTTTAGTGTGTCCTGTGGGCTGTTGAGTTTCTGGAGTGACAGCCCTAGGCACAAATTAAGACAGATTGTGAGCAGGGCCTATAAAGCCAGGACTGTGCTAGAGGAGGGCAGATCTGGAGGAGAGCTCATTGTGGAAAGGTGGATCTGCAATTCTGAGAGTGGATGCAAGCTGTACCCTCCAAGGCCTCAAAAGTGGAGAGCAAACTATGAACAGAGCTGCTGAGTTCCGGCGATGAAGAAAGTGGCAACCATGTGCAAGGCAGCATGTGGGCACTGCTAAAGATACAGAGTGGAGAAAATGACCAAGGACTGCTGATCTAAGTCCTGTAGCTGGCACTACAGCATGACCTAGAGGTTTGGACGCCAGGACATGTGGGGATCTGACTGGGGCCTCAGCAGTCTGGAACGAGTGGAAGGTCAGAAGAGCCTGCTTTCAGTGCCCAACATAACCATTTCATCACAGAGCAGGAAGGCTGCCTGCATTGTAGATGCCCTGGGAGAGCAGAGATCCAGTGGCCTTCTGTATCATGAGGAGCCAGTTGAGTCCGAGAACCATGAGTACACTGCAGTATGGCACTGCTTCAAGGGACAGTGCCTGCTGTTTTGCTGTGTTTCACAATTTGGATTACAAACACCCTGTGTTGAGTTTTTTTTCTGCCATGTAAGAAAGTGCATTGTCCCAGTGGGTTTGGGGAATTGCGCACATTGCTCTGCTTAAAGTGAACCAACACCAGTCAACCTGCAACAATATCTATGGGCCTGAAACAAATCTATACCTGCGGTACCTGAGACTGATTTAAGGGAGCTCCCACTGGGATCTGTTTAACACCTGGTACCATGTGGGAAGTGGTAGAGCTATCCTACCTAGGAGGGCCGTATTTAAAGTTAACATCTGCATTAACCCTCTTTCTTGTAGGTGGCTGACTGTTAATAAAGCTGTGTTATTCTGTTAAACTTCGGACTGGTTATTGATTCCCCATGTGGTAGAGAAATGTGTGTGTTCCTTACCAAGCCCACTAACAGCCGAAGCCCTTGTGGCTTGATCGATTGGAGTGTCTCCAGCACTCGCCCCGAATCGCAATTTATGAACCGCACCGGTTTACTAAAGGTGGTGGCAGCTGTGTCCAGCCCTGGCGTACCTTGCCATGTGGTCCATCCCAATACTTTAAACATGTGAACTGCATCAGTTTTAGTTCATTTTCTTATTTGCATTTTCTGTCAGATGGTTAAAAGGTACTGCTCACCTGCCTCTCAAAAGTCCTTGATTTTGCTTCAGAAATGTATGTCCTCCTCCTAAATGAACATTCCAGTCATTGAAGAGCACGCATTTGCGTCATAAAATAATGCCAGTCATTAGTGTTAACAAAGCAACATGCTATGGTAGCTTTTTGAGCTGATTATTACTATTTATTCATATGTGTCCCTGATTGTGGTCATTTGCCCCTGATTATTTTAAGCCTTGTCCCTGATTTGTGAGGCAGGAGGTTCAGATGTACGATTGCTCAAGGCCATGGGTGTAGCCAGGCATACTCCAAGTACTCCATGGAGTGCAATTTTATTTAAGTGGGGTCAGGGCTGCAGCTATGAATTTTGGGGCTCCGGACAAGTCACCTAAAATGGGCCCGTTTCTAAAATCAGCTAATGCCACGGGTAATGCCAGCTCCTCAGGTGGGCCCCTCCTGAGTTTGGGGTCCCGGACAACTTCCCACTCCCCCCATTACTGCTGCCCTGAGGTAGCAAATAGGCTCTGAACTGCTTCCTTTTTCCATGAAAACTAAAGAAAATGCTGAACCTTTCTGTAATTTTATTCATAGGAGTCGAAACTACAAGGGCTGGTCACTAATACTGTCTTTGCATTCTAAGGACAATACAACTTTACAGGGTCTCGGCTGGTATGTGGGTGTCTTAGGAAGCAATGCATGGCATTTGTATTTACCCATGCATGGCAACAACCATTGTCATGAGATATAAAAGTTGTATTTATTGTGCCAAATAAGGCAACAAACACGGTCCTGGTGTACATTTGTATATTGTCTGGCTACACCCCTGCTCAAGGTGTTAAAAAGTGTGCACGGCCGGGTAAGGGAAAAAAACATATACACACGCTTAAGGGAGCATTACTAAGAAAGGTGAGAACGGCAATCCTATTAGTCTCCACGCTGTTGTCTAACCAGCGTGCCTCTGCCGGCCGGAAGTGTTGAGCAGCACCGCTTCACGCCTGCGGTGTGGGGGTTCTAGGCAGAATCCATAGTCGGGTGCTGTTCCTGGGGCCGGAGAGTAGGAGAAAATGCTACCTTTATCTATTAAAGACGATGAATACAAACCGCCTAGATTCAACCTTCTCGGGAAGATCTCGAGCTGGTTTAGGTAAGTGAAAGCTCGGGGAAACTGTCATCGCAGTGCCCAGTCTGTAGGGAGCAGAGGGAGAGCGCGACTCGCAGTACTACCTCCACCCGGATACGGAGCTTCCTCCAGGGCGGCGCTGGCTTCAGTACGGCGAGGCCCAGCATGTTGGTGGGAGTCCTAGGCTGAGACAGGGTCAGGAGCATTGAGGGGGCTTTGCTGTTGAAGGTTGCAAACTTGAGTTGGAAACGTTAATAATACCCGGTTTCAAGCGAGGAATTATTAAAGCTAGGCGTTAACAGGTTACAGACAGATTTCAGTGCAGTGAAAGGAGTTGATAACAGGGACACCGGAAATGTTCTCCTATATTTATTTAACCACCAGTGTCTCTGCACAGAAACGGTTTAATATGTGTCTGCACCACTTTCGGATTTATTATAATAATCGTGGGAAAGGCAGCTCCGCTTGAGCTTTAGACTTGATCTTTACCTTCGGAAGTCTTCCTCCTTGTGCCCTTAGTTTGTATTTGCTATTCCATAGCAGGAGTATCATTATATAAATATAAGTGTATGATTATATTTTCTTTACAAAAATGATTTTTTTTATGAAAATGTTAAGTTTGCAAGCGGTAGTTTGCTTTGACATTTGTAGCCCGGACAGCTGCTAACAAATATCTGCAGCCCCCAAACTTCAGAGTCAGCATGTCGTATAAATGGTTTAAAGCAAGGCGTTTGACAGCGTTTTGATTTTCTTTTTTGCTGTTTCAGGTCTATTCTGTCAGACAAGACGTCCAGAAATCTGTTCTTTTTCCTGTGTTTGAATTTATCGTTTGCCTTTGTGGAGCTGTCGTATGGAATCTGGAGTAACAGGTAAGGGGATGCCCAGTTCTTGAGCACCAGGAAACGGTAGTGTTGTTCTGCCACGTATGTCTACAGTAGTAAGGGTTGGAGCGCTCGCGAATCGAGTAGTAGGGGGGTATGGCACATACTAGTCTTTATTTGCATACATGCTAAGGAGAATAACTTCGGAAATGAGTTCCTTTCTTTTAAATAATGGGAATTCCGACTCCGAGTGACGCTTTTACTGTAAAATGAGTACTGATCCAGGGTTTTAAATAATTGATAATTTTTCTTGGGAGAATACTAACTGTACAGAAAGCATTTATATAGGTTTTCCAGAAGTGTTATCTTTCTTAAACACAGTGAGGCAAGTGCTATGCATTTTCACAATGTTTTAGAACTTTTATGAGCAAAACGCTAATCAATTTTTAGAGTTAAATAAAACCCTGTGATCATTCAGGTTGCAGACAAGCAATCCTAGCAGAACATGTGGGTATTGCTAAAGATGGAGACCATATATTTATGTTTATGCATTAAAATGTTGCCAATAAAGAAATGTAATTGAGGTTATCTTTAGGCTGGCAATGTGGTTCAGTACAATAGATATGCATGATGCTGGTGTTTTGCGTTTTTAAACCTGCTCCTGTGACGGCTGGCATTAACCATGCTTGATTTATTCCAGATTTATTGTCTCCCATACAACAGAGGTTTTATGCACAGTCTGGAGTAAAGAGTCCACCTTCTTATGTGTTTTAGCTTCAGAAGCAATGTAAGAAGTAGAAAATGGATTACTTGATCGTACTGTTTTATTTCGCTGCCCCAGCCAGCATATTTTCTTCTCTTTTAAATAGACGATAATGTGTAGGGAGTGTGTATTACAGGGTTTTATAACACTTTTGATCATTTTACGAAAACAGTCCATACTGGGTGTGTGTTAGTGCTGTAATAACTTCTTGGGTGCTTGAAGGTTATTAAATATTAAGCAATGGCAATAACATTTCCTGGACTCTGATTGGTCAGTGTGTGCCTGAGACAGTGATGATATTACACAATAACATCACTGTGCTGATTTTGTGGAGCCTGAGCCTTTTTTTTTTTTTTTTTTTCAGAAACAAAGATATACTGCCTCACTAAAAATCTACTAAAATCATTTTTAATTTTAATTTTGTATAACATCGAGCCATTGTATAATTGCAATAAGGCACTCCAAGGCGTGTGTTATCGTGTAATAACGTCACTCCTGGTGTGGTGGAAGCACTCTGCTTCGCCTTGTGCTTCAACCCAACCCTGGAGTGATGTTATTACACAATAAAACACACCTTGTTTTGCCTTATTGCTTAATAACCGCACACCCAACCCTGTATTATTCCTTATGTATTGTGTATTGAATGGTTCTGCTGATGTCACTTGGCAGTTTGCCAGTGTCCGCAGAACCTCACAAATACCAACTAGGACAGCAACGCCTAAGTCTTTGTATATTCTTCTTTATACTATACAGGAAAATGTTATTTATAAAATAAAGTTTTGGAATTGAAATGTGGTTGATCATAATGGGGGGGAGTTGCACTGGAGTTTGCATTGTGCTCTGGGCTAGTAAATTAAGGTACTGATCGACCACTGGGTTTTGTTGAGTCCTAGCCATGCATGCTGCTGCTGCTGTTCCTTCTGCCTTAACTGTCCTCACACTGCAGGTTAGTACAGTATAATCCCATAGGTGATAGTGTAGGCTGGTTAGTGTAATCACTTTTGGAGGAACTGTGATTACTAGGAAATTAAGGGATGTGTTTTACTGAAAAATAATCTTTGCCTATATATTACTAGTGTGTGGTGTATGTAAGTAATAACACACACCAAGATGTACGGTTGTGCTTTGACAAATAAATGCATGACACAGGTGTGTTGCGTGGCATGAGGCAAAGTCGGCTGCCTTCAGGCACCAGAGAAGTGTGTGTATGGTACAGGGACCATGCACCCTGAAGTGTTATCGCACATATAACATGGGTGCAAATTTATATATGAGGAAAAAACACTTAAAAATGATGCAGGCGTTCTGTAATGTTTTTGTACGAGTGGTAGAGTACAATTTTTTTTACTAATTTTATTATGATTTACTTATTTCATGTCTAGTTTTCAAGAGGGTCCCATGGGGACAGATAACAGCAGTAGGCATTCCTAACAGTTACAGTAAGACTATCTTAGCATGTAGTTAATGCACAAAAGGTAAATAATTACAGCAGTTACAATAGATGCAATACATATTTACAGTTGTATATGACAGACAAAGAAGTGTATGTTGAGGTCAAGAATATTTGGCTAGGTGATTGTAGGATTAGAAGAATGGGTCAGTGAGTAGCTGCACAGGGTATTATGATTTACAAACATGGCAAATTTGAAAGCAAGGGTACAGATTACTTTCTTAACTTGTCCAGAGAGGGTGTTCCAGGTGGACGGAGGGTCTTCCGCAAAGGTGTTCATTCCTGTGACTTTATGCTCTCTGTGTAATGAAGCAGGTCCATATTTTATGACCTGAATATATAGGGTTGAGAAATCTGGTCTGGGTGTAACTGAACTAAGCTGGGTACTGCTGATGGAGGCATTCATATGTCTATATATAATGGTTGTCCACTTGAGGTCATGTCTCTTCTCTGGAGACAGGAGTTTGAGTTTGTCACAGGAAATAATGTGTTGTTTTGGCACAACCTTGTGCAAATCCACAGATGTTGTTGAATGTCATTTTGATTTTGTTCAATGAGAATGCTGGGGCCAACCTGTAAATTTCACTGTCGTATTCCAGGGACCGTAGTAGGGATTGCTTAATTATTGTATTATCTTTTGGGTTGATGGTGAAGTAGTGCACCAGGTGTTGATTGTTTTTGCAGTGTGTTCTGAGTAGCTTTGTTCTTTGGTCCAGATATTAGTCGGGATTCTTGAAGGTTTGTAGAGATTCAAGTGGGGGTATGTATGAGGTGAAATTTGCAAGGAGTGGGGTGAGGCTGTACCTCCCTGAAATGCCATGAGTTTGGTTTTGTCACAGCCCGCGGGTTAGTAAAAGGTTGCTTTTTCCACCCTGGCCTGAGTTTTATTGAAGACTGTTAGAAAGGTGTTCTTGAGGTCATAGGCAGATTCAGACTGTGCATAATGGTGTCATTTGCATTGAGGTGAATGTTGACATTGGTACTCTTGCAGTCAGATCAGGTCATTAACAAAGAGGCTGAACAACAAAGGGCTAAGGAGGAGGATGGATCCTTGAAGGAGAAGTCACCATTTGCCATGTTTACACAGCCACTTTTGGGCCGCATTAACTCGCGCGATTGTGTTGCTGCACTTCAAAACCCCCCCCACCCAGTGTGGACACTTACCGCATCATGGTAAGCCACTTACTGATCCTCTCCACAGCTGCTTTCTTCTTGCGATCGCCCAGCATATTAAGGCAAAACTCCTGCCGTGTGGCCTGTTTGTTCTGACGCAAGTAAAGCACTCCCATCATGCTCCATGGCTGCTTCCATAGTTCCTTGGATGATTAATGGAGAAACTTAAACCGATGTACTGCCCACTGTGTGGATGGAGGCAACCGACCATTCTTAAGGTACAGTCCATCCTGCATTGGCTCAGTTTTATACCACATTGGCCATGTAAATACGGCTGTTGTGTTTTTTTAATTTTTTTTTTCATCACTTGTAATGTAGCATTCTAGCCTATAGTCTGTAGTCTCTGGAGTTCTATGAAGTTTTTAAAACAGTCTTAAGGCATTAATTTTGCAGAAATTCACCATTTCCTTTAAGACAACTGAAAGGTATGTGTTCATCCTTGCTAACGGACTGACCCGCTGCTCCTAAATTTTGGGTTAGTCCAGAAATGTGAATGTTAGCAATCTGATGAATGTCTAGAGAAGAATGAGAAGAAGTTGAAAGGGGGAAGGCACAGAGGAAATGTGAGGAAGTATGTGGTGGACATGTGGAACAGCTCACCAGTGGAGGTAGTATGGGCAGAAACAATGACAGGGTTCAAGAACATAAGGGATAAACACAGAGGGATCTTAGCAGTGGGGAGAAGACCGGAAACTGAGTAGGGTCTGGGGCGACACTATAGCTAGAGAAAATAGAGCAGACTAGGTGGGCCATCAAGTCCTTATCTGCTGACAGATTCTATGTTTCATGCTACATTATTTTAGGCACTTCTAATGGTACGGATGGAACATTTACAGTATACTTATTTTTTGTTCCAAGGACCATAAAAATCCCTTTTTTGGGACTTCAGTAGGGGATTATAAAGTGGATAGGGAAACTCCAGTAACCTTATTTGTTCATTCAGGTCTCATAGTGATGGAAACATTTTCGTCCAAGTGCACACCAACTATAACCCCCTCCAACTACTTCAGTAATCTTTTATTTTTAAAGTGCCCTTTTTATAATGGAATAAGACACCACGGGACCTATTTTCCAAAGGATTTCTCCCAATGTTGTGCCTATGGCAGCAATCTTTTGAAAATAGGGTACAGGGTGTGCAATTGCAGGGAATACTGTACAGTATATGTACTTCTGAGGTGGTTAAGGAACTTGGCAATGCCTTATACCAGACGACCTAAAGCGTGGATATACATAAATACATAGAATCTAATGGTAGAAGGAGACCCAAAGGTCCATCTCGTCTGCCCTTACTAAAATTATCTTACCTGTCTGACCTATGATCCTGATGAGTTGCCCGTCTCTTCTGCCATACTGTCACACAATCCCATTACCCATATTTTGACACATTTGTCCCTTTGTTCTGTTCTGTTTAAATCTGTTAATGTACAGATAGTGATTTTCCTTTTCAAAAATGGCCAATTTCTTTTTTTTTTTTTTTGTTTTCCTGGGTTCCCTTCCAAATGTAGGGCAAATCGGCATGTTCTAACAAAAAATTGTCTCAGAATGGAGTGGAGTGGTTTTCCCAAAAAGTTGGTACTGGTTTTTTTTTTTTTTTTTTTTTTTGCATAATAAAGTGGTGTAAAAAAAAAAAAAATGGCATTCAGTTTTTTCATTGATGATTTTGGTTAACATGGAAAATCATTGTCCCTAGTTGCTGCCACCCACCACTTTTCTTGGCACTCTGTTCCAAGGATCTACCACTCTCCCTGCAAAGCAAAACTTTGTAGGTCCCAGGGTTGTAGCCTGGGTAAAACATTGGCTGGACAACAGGATGCAGAGGGTAATAGTAAACGGAATCCACAGTGAAGAAAGGGGGGTTACTAGTGGGGTACCGCAGGGTTCAATCCTTTCTAATGTCTTTATAAGTGAAGTTGCAGAGGGACTGGAAGGAAAAGTATGTCTCTTTGCAGATGACACAAAGATCTGCAACAGGGTTGATACACAAGGTGGGGTGGAAAGGATGAGAAGGGGACTTGGCAAGATTGGAGGAATGGTCAGATGTATGGCAACTTAGAGGCAACACAAAGCAGTGCAAAGTAATGCACCTGGAGAAACAAAAACCCAGGGAAAGAGTACACAATGGGGGGTGAGATACTGACAACAACAAAAATGGAAAGGGACCTGGGGATAGTTATATCAGATGACCTAAAGGTGGGCGAGCAATTTGAGAAGGCAGTAAGGAGGGCTGGAGGGATACTGGGGTGCACAGGGAGAAGCATCACCAGTAGAAAACAGGAAGTTGTTATCCCTCTGTACAGACAGTTGGTGAGACCCCATCTGGAGTACTGTGTGCAGTTCTGGAGACCCCATCTCCGCAAAAGACATAGGGTGGAGGCTGTCCAGAGGAGGGCAACCAAAATGGTGCAGGGTCTGCACTAGAAGACGCATGAAGAAAGACTAAAGGAGCTTAATATGTATACCCTCGAGGAAAGGAGGGAGAGGGGGTACATGATAGAAACTTTCAAGTACCTCAAGGGACTCAACAAAGTGCAAGAGGGTAGCATCTTTCAGAAAAAGAGATGTGCAAGAACAAGGGGGCACAATTTGAAGATAATGGGGGGACGGCTCAGAGGTAATGTAAGGAAGTATTTTTTTCACGGAGAGGGTTGTGGATACATGGAACAGGCTTCCTGAGGAGGTCGTGGAGTCAAAAACAGTGGGGGAATTCAAGAATGCATGGGACAGACATAAGGCAATTCTAGTGGGGAGGTAGGAGGAAGTGGGCTGTTGGTTAACTAGGATCTGCAGCTTATCCATTAGGTAGGGAAATGGGCAGACTAGGTGGGCCATGCGGTCCTTATCTGCCATCAAATTATATGTTTCCTCAAATTTGTTTCTTAAATTTACCACCCAGTAGCCTGTAGTCATGACCTGTATTGACTATATCCTCATTTCTTACAAATATATCCCCACTATCTACCTTATTTATATCACTAAGGAACTTTATATGTTAGTCATGCCCCTTCCCCCCCCCCCAGGTCTGGTCTCAAGTGAATATATATTTAGGTCCTCCAGCCGCTTCTCATATGATTGCCCCTGTTGCCCTTGTATCAGCTTGGTGACTCTACGCTGCACAGATTCAAGTCTGTCTGCATTCTTCCTCAGATGAGGGTTCCAGAACTGGGCACATATTCCCGATGTGGCCTCACAAGGGATCTGTGAAGTGGCAGAATTACCTCACTTCTGATGTTAAAAGCCCTCCCTGTGCAACCCAGCATGCTTGAAACCTTGCTGTTTGCTTTGTTACATTGACTATTTTCTTTAAGGGATTCACTAATTATGACTCCCATGTCTCTCTCCTCTGATGTACGAGCCAGTTTAAATCCTCCTATCCAGTACTCGATGCGAGGAATTGTTTACCTAAATGCATAGCTTTACATTTCTTGCCTTAAATCACAACTGCCATACCTTAGTCCTTTTCTCCAGTATTTTAGGTCTTTCTGGAGGTCCTGCATCTCCTCCTCATGATCTACCTTTCCACACTGCTCCGTGTCATCTGTGGATAGATAGTTTTCCTTGGATACTTTATTTATTTTATTTATTTATTCAAGTCTAGGATTACAAGTACCTTTGAGCCAGGGCTCTTTTACAAAGGTTCCACGTCAGAGGCAAAAGACATACAGGGATATCAATGTTACGACAACAGTCAACAATAACGCACTATAGTTAGGGAATAAAACAGAATGTCGTTTTAAGGCAAGGTTACTAGCTGTTCTGATAAGATGGGATAACCAGCAAGGAGGATGAGACTTGATGAAGGGAAACAGTGGTATAGAAAACAGAAAAGGGGGTAGAAAGGGAAGGGAAACAAAGGTGCAGCCATAGGCAGTTGTCAGGCGAAACTGGGGATAAGTGCTGGTGACATGACGGGGGGTGGGTAGAGGGAGGGGAAGGTGGGTGGAGTGGGGCAGAAGGTGAAATAAGAGCATCAGTGGGGTTAGGGGGTAGCCGGAAGGGTGGAGAAGGAGAGAGTCAGAAGCGACCCTGGGACATGTCAGCATCAGTTATGGGGGACAGTCACAGGAGCTGGAGGCAGTAAGGTGCAGCCGTAGTCTAGATTTAAAAGTGTCCAGTGTAGTTGCAGTAGAAATGGCAGGGTTGAGATTGTTCAGCCAAAGAGGAGCTTTGTAAACGAATGAACGTTGGCCCTGGGTGGTCCGACGGCGCGGAACTTGCATAAGTTGAGATTTTGAACCCCTGGTGACCTGCATGCTATTCCTGTTGTTGTGTAAAAGGGCAGTGACCCCCGGAGGTGCAAGGCCAAGGCTGATTTTCTTGGCCATTGTGCAGGTTAGGTACATGATGCGATTTGAGAGCTGGATTTGGATACTAATTCAGGAGTGATCACCATGGTACTCCATTCGTGACCATTCTATCTGTTTGAATGAACTTTGGAAAATAAAAAGTTCTGTGCAATAGCCAAGTTGTGAGTCGGGTTCTTCCAGGGTCCTAAGAGCATTTATTTATTTATTTTTTTAATATAGCTATTTGGTCCCCGTCGCCGCCTCCTACCAACTGGGAAGTGGAAACACAGAGTTACTTTTTGCTGGTTTTCTCCCCTAACCCGCTGAGGTCCCGGCACACAGCCGTGTGAGTGTGTGGAGGTGCGCTATGCACCCTGTGGCACCAGCTCGGCCCCTTCTACCTCCGGTAACATTTTCCGCCCCCTCTCCGCCTACGCTACCCACCGGACCTCCACCCGGTGGGAGCAGAACTACGGGGAGGCACCAACCCACCCTCACCACCCTCTGGAGAGGAGAGCAGAGCTGCCCATCGGCATGCTCGATCCTGCTCTGCCCTCCCCGCACCCCGATGACCCGAGGTCATTCACGAACCTGGGTCGCTGGTGTAGTGGGAGGCAAGGTGTCCAGCGCCTCAACCCTCAGTGCCACCGGGCCGGTTGGACCTAAGAGCATTTTAAGTGTTGAGCCTTTTGGTTTGGCATTGAATTCCAGGGTAGAGGCACCCTGATTCAGCACCCAAACTCACTACGGCTGAGCGTGTGCATCCTTTGTTCCCAGTGTTGCAGCTCTCCCTGTTAAACACCCAACTAGACACTCTAGCTATATTAAACACATACCCAAGATAGAGTGGTGCAGCCCTCCCTGTTTATCACTCTACTACTTATTATTTAAAAGACACAATCCCATTACCAAACCCCAATAACAGAATTAAGTGAGATGAATCCTTCCTACCTTTAACACTGCATATGTCATTACACCTTCACATTAATTCTGTTCCATGATTTATTCACTCTATACTCTCCTGGGTTGTATCTGAAAATAGGCGTTTAATTGTCTAGTGTACCTACCTGGTTACCAAAAAACAAAAGGAAATGCATGAATAGCTGAACAACATTTTACAAACAGATGTAGTTAAAAGGCATTAAGTGTCACACTCGGGATGAAGCATCTCCTGCAGACTGCTGCCCCACACTGATGCCCACGGTGTGATGCCCTTTAGCTACAACCCTTCAGCTAAAGGATTGCAGTGGAGGACTGCTGGGGAAAAGGCCTCTGAAATAGAATAGCCAGAAGCTCTGCCAACGAGAACAGCAACAGCAACCTCCAGATTGGAGAGATATTGGGCATCAGCGTTAAGCCTGCAGCAAGTGGCAAAGTACTGGTAGTAAACACGACAGAGTCCAACTAGGTGTTGTCAGCTCTGGAGTGTTCTCTGACCTCCACTGAACAACCGATAGTGCACGTGTCAGAATGCATCTTCTGTTTAAAAACTGTGCTGGCCAAAAGCCCTGCCCACTAGAACAGCAACCTCCTGCTTGGAGGGATTGTGCATGGGAGCTAAACCTGCAGCAGGTGGCAAAGTCAGGGAGCGGAGTACTGGTAGTCCATACAGTAAGAGCCCAATTGCCTCTCTCAGCTCTGGAGTGTTCCCTGATCTCCACAGAACAGTTGACAGTCCATGTGTCAATGTGGCTTGTGTTTAAAAGTTGCACCAGCCAGAAGTCCTGTCATCCATAACACCAGCCTCCCGATTGGAGGTATTGGACACTGGGGCTAAGTCTGTTGCAAGTGGCAAAGTACTGGTAGCCCTCACAATAGAACCCATATGGTGCTCTCGGCTCCAGAGTGTCCCCTGATCACCCCAGAACATCTGACAGTCTGTATCAGAATGTGGCTTGTGTTTAAAAGTCATGCTGGCCAGAAGATCCGCCATTCAAAACAATAGCCTTTGATTGGAAGGATTGGGCACTGGGGCTAAGCCTGCAGAAAGTGGCAAAGCCAGGTAGCAAAATACTGGTAGTTAACACAGTAGAGCCTGACTGTCTCGGTCAGCTCCAGAGTGTCCCCTGATCTCCACAGAACAGCTGACAATCTGAGTGTCAGAATGCAGCTTGTGTTTAAAAGTTGCTCTGGCTAGAAGCCCCACCCACCAGAACAGTAACTTCCCAACTGGAGTGATTAGAGACGGGGCTAAGCCTGTATAAGTGTAAAAGTCAAGGAGCAAATAGTGTTAGTCCACACTGTAGAACTCGACTGGCTCTCTCAACTCTCTAGTGTCCCCGCTTTCCACAGAACAGCTGCCAGCCAGTACTTTGCCTTTGTAATATGCTGTGGAGTTGCAGGTTAAATGGAATGAAGTAAACCTGATTCAGTTGTTGTACACAATTTCTTTATCTGATTTTAGGATGATATGTGTAGCCATTAACCTCAAAACATCGTTCTGTGTTGTTTAGGATTCCGACCCCTATTACAACTTTTAAAAAGCTAGAATTGGCCAGAGTTTTTCAGTGGAACTTAAAATAGATAGTTTTACTAGCACAAAAATCTGTATTCTATTTTTAATGTAATCTATTCCCATTGTGCAGGCAGTTTGGGGGACTATAGGGTCCTTTGCGTCACTCCATTCGTGTATAGCAGATGATTGAGTCAGTTGCAGTCCTTGTGTGCCTGTGGCATTAGCTCTTACTGTGGCAGTGCTTCCACTTTCATTAGAAAACATGTTCAGGGACCTTAAAGGAGTTAAACTGCATGATTATAGCAGCAGTCCGTGTTGCATTTTGTTTTATATATTTCATTCTGCACTCGTTTGCAACCCCCGATATTGATCCTTGCTGTTCATTATGTTTCTAAATCCACTGACATGCTGCCACATTTAATTTATTTTGTTCCCTAAAGGTTATTCCTGATGTCCCTAGTCATTGACTGTTGCATGCTAGTTCGTCCTGTAAAAAGTGCGTTTAAACAGTGGGTGTTTACATACAGCGGGGAATATTGATGAAAACCTTGCGGCAGCCATGTTTATGGTTCTCCCCATTAACTTGTTTGAATTTGTGAATTGTAAAGCAGGCTCTCAGAAAGGGGAAATTGGTGGCATCTTTACAAGGAGAAAAACTGATTTTAAAATATAATAAAAAGGCATTGGTACAAACTTTCTACCATAACATGAACTGACGCTTTAAGCCTCCATTAAGGGTTTCTTGTGATGCCTTTGTGTATTTTCTCACTGTCTCCCTGTCCCCCCTCTTTGCTGCTGTTTCACAGTAGGCACCCAGTGAGAGAACAGTTCAGAAGGTCAGCATTGTGGTTCCTTGCTACGGCTTGGCCTTTCTTCAAGAAATTAAAGATGGTGGACCTAGCGAGGGTCTGTGCAGAGTTGCATACTTGTGAGAGAATTAAAATATTGTACGAATCAAAAACATTGTATGCACGTAGAGATGGCTGTTACTGTGCCTTTGATACACCAATGACAACTTCTTTGAACATCCATAAAGTTCACAGAAGTGATTACGAAGTCCAGGGTGCAAAACAAAATTAGTCATCTTTCCACTAATACAAAAGAGAGGATTCAGCCATAGTTCATGGTACCTAAACGATCCAACCTAATCAAGCAAGTTTTCATTCAAAAGTTTGCCTAGTAGCTCTGAGGTGGCTGTCACCTATAGATTTTATTTACATGTGAATTTGTTCAAAAACTCATAAAAACTGTTTAAAAAATTAAATACTTTACAGTACACTGCTGTCCTTACTATAATAACTAGTAGGCTGAGCAATGCATCAGACTGTGTGATGTCATTGTTGGTTCCCCTTATAAACCCCAGCCTTTGAATACTGCAGTTTTTTCCCTGCGACTCCTCAAGACTCTTCGCATGAATCCGTGCTCCTTTATGTTTAATATTGATCTAGTACAAACACAGATGAACTGTTCGTTGTATGTATGGCTAGTGTGTTATCGGTAACAATACCCTATTGTGTCAGCATATGCATATAATTTGCCATTAACAGGTATTTGTTTTTTTCTTTTTCATTTTTTGGTAACCATGTAAAGGTAACTGGGTAATTTAGACATAACACTGATAAAACTGAAAATATCACTGCCCAGTATTGATTTTCTTGGAACCCCTTAAAGTTATAGACAGTGATCTATAGCTAATAAAAGAAATATTAAGTGGCATACATCTCCCCCGTGTGTGTGTGTGTGTGTGTGTGTGTGTGTGCGCGCGCGTGATGTTTGAAAGTTTTTTGCATTATGCAGTTTGTAACTTTGTCTTAATCATTATATATATTTAGGATCAAAGAATGTTAGTAGTTTTAATCCTTCAAAAGCTAGATGTGATGTTGGAGAGGATCGGATAAGTGGCTCTAAAAAGACAGACACCTATAACATTCAGTTACAAGAAGGAACTCCTGCATAATAAAGCATAGCTGATATTCTGTAACTTGCCTCAAAAACTTGCAGTACTAAAAGTTGATGTGAAGTTTAACAGCAAGATAAGTGGTTTTCGAAATGTATGCAGAAAAATCAAAGTCAGGCTCCCTGATGGTCTAATTATAAGTATTCCCGATGACCAAGTTTGCGTCTCAAGACTAGGCCCTTCAAACCTCGGGAGGCAGAGGCAGTGCTGAGTGTTCATCTCGGGTACTTCCTCCAAGAGCGTGGATGGCTGCTGTCATCATGCGCCTGTCCTGTGGTGGACCAGATAAAGGTGCATCACCATGGTCCAGACAGGAGGGGGAAAGCTTCCTGCGGGTGGGATGGGGACACAGACATAGGGCTTGGTATGCTCAGTGTTGTGTCCATTACCACGATGTGTCATAGATTTCATGTGCCTCCAGGTATGAAGAGAGGTGGAGTACTACCACTTTCTCAAGCACCTTTGCCAGAAAGGGAACAGTTGGGTAGGTAGTGGCTGTCGGTGGCTGCAGAAAAGGCCAACGACCATCTTCAGATGGCTTTTTTTGCTTGCCACCCTCTCAAAGTTTGGATTTGGAAATTATTGTAAGGATAAGATTCCGTCATGGATAAAGATGAATGGCTTTATGTCTGTGGTAGTAGAAAATAGCAGAGGTACCAGACAGGGTGCCCTCTGTCACCATTGTAATTTTCCTTTAGCGTAAGAGCTATTGACCCAGGGGATCAAGGTAAACAAAAACATAGAAAACATAGAAGCTGTCGGCAGAAAAGGAATTCCTGGCCCAGCTAGTCTGCCCTTAGGTCCCTACCTACTGTGCTACCGTGGACCGTAATTGATCTCCGGTCTTCCCCTCCCTCAGCGCTGTTACTAAGGTCCCCCTGTGTCTGTCCTATGCATGTTTGAAACATTTTACTGTTTCGGTGCCCACCACCTCTGCTGGGAGTCTGTTCCAGACATCCATCACCCTTTTCATAAGAAGTATTTCCTCACATCCACACTGTCTCCCCCCCCTTCCAGCTTCATAACTAGCCCCCTTGTCTCTGAGCATCTCTTTCTGTGCAAAATGCCACCCTCCTGTACCTTATTGATACCTTTGAGGTGTTTGAATGTTTCTGTCATATCTCCCCTTTCCATTCTTTCCTCTAGAGAGTACATATTTAACTCCCTGAGCCTTTCCTCGTAGGGCTCCTGTTACAGGCCACGCACTATTTTGGTTGCCCTTCTCTGTACTGCCTCCACCCAACCTATGTCTTTCCTGAGATGGAGCCTCCAGAACTCATACCTACAATACCCTGAGAGATTGAATGAGTTACATTTATTCTTCCCGGAATACAGGTGTATTAGGGGGAGACTTGTACCTAGTTTACAGGGCATTTAGAAATATAAATCTTTGGGAATGCCTTGGACTTCAAAGTAAGCATATCAGCAGGGAATTGAGATGCCCCAAGATGCAACTGCTGGGTGAGAACTATAACGCTACTAAAAGGAGAAATTGGTTCCGTTAGCATGTGGTCAGCTTATGGAATAGACTGTCAGAAGGAATTGTATGCAGTGCCACAGTGTACAGTAAGCATTCAAGATAACCTTAGATAATTATTTAAAACACAGATATAAACAGTAAATATCGTCGAGTCAGTATGGCGAAAGCTTTATGACTCGTACAACACCTATGAACCCTATGAATACTTCAGGTGGGGCCTCATGATTGATCTATACATGGGTAACACTGCCTCCCTCTTTCTGCTGGTGATACCCCTCCCTATGCACCCCCACATTCTGCTAGCCTTTCCCACTGCCTTATCACACTGCTTTGTTACCCTCAGGTCATCAGATACGATGACCCCCAGATCCCTTTCCTGTTTTGTGTTAACACCCCAAACTGATCAGTATGCCCTTGGGGTTTCATTTTCGCCCATGCATAATTTTGCACTTTGGCATTCAAGCCCAGTTGCCAATCTTTGACTAGTCTTCCAGGTTTTTCAGATCTTCCCTCATTTTTTCCACCACCCCTCCCCCGGTGTGTCCACTCTGTTGCAGATTTTTGTGTCATCCGCAAACAGGCATACATTTCATTCTAACCTCTCTGCGATATTTTTTTTTTTTTTTTTATGCAGCTACTGATTTTTTCCACCTAATTTTCTTGGCTGCCTTAGTCTGCTCCCCTTCTCATCCCTCGCCTAATCGGGGGCCCACCGTTCACTGCTCTCCACTTCAGTCTTGAAAGCTATCTCTCCCCTCCTTGCCTCCTCTCCCTTTCCTCCCCCGGGGCATTTCCTGACTTCTATCCCTCCTCTCCCTCCCCTTTAAAGCTGTTACCCTCACCCTCTACCCTCTGACAATGGCCTTCCTGCCTGCATACCCCCTTCCCTCTCACCTGCAGTGCTTATTTCCAAGATTGCCCTTGGCTGGTTATGTCTTGCTACCTAACATTTGGCACATTTTGAATTACTGAAATTTCCTAAGCCTCAGTCTCTTAGTTTTTCTTATTGTGTAACTATGTATTATTATGTTAACCTTTGTATTTATGTATACCCCCCATTCCTTCGATGTGGAACCTTTGTAAATGAGCAGTTCCCGCTCAAAGGTATTTGTAATCCTAGATTTCAATAAAATAAAAAAATAAAATCCCCACATCGGATTGGGGATTCCAGCCACCGTCCGCCTCTACCTGAGTGGTCCCAGGCACCCATATACCCCTGCAGTTGTACCCTCCACAGTAGGGCTGCAGGGAGCCCTCCCAGACTCCCCACAGAACACGGATCCAGCTTGGGTCCCCGGACACCGGGTGAAGCTCGCGGACGGCCATCAAGCCGCTCGACTGGGTACCTGTTTTTCCTCCCTTCAGAACCGGAGGCATGCAGTGACGTCAGTGGAGGGGGCGCACTCATGTCCGCACGCACTCCCTCCGTACGTCTGCCCTTAGCTCCACCCCTAAATGCAGCGAGCATGCAGTCTCCCAGCCTCCACCAGGAGGCAACCATGCACCGACTGCCATGGACCCCCTTCCTAGAGAAGGAGAGCAGTCCTTCGGACGCTCAATCCTTCTCCTCCCCAGCCAACCCCCGGTGACCAGTGCTTGTTCCCGAACACCGGTTGCTGGCGTGGGCCGAGGTGCGGTGGCCAGCGCCTCAGCCCTCAGCACCACTGGGCTGGCTAACCTCTCTGCGATGTTGCTAATAAAAATATTGAAGAGGACCAGTCCCAATCTTGACCCCTGAGGCACCCCGTTGGTTACCTTACCTTCTTCTGAGTGAACTCCATTCACCACCACCCTCTGAGTTCAGTTACTTAGCCAACTTCGTACCCATTTTACTGTCTTTGGACCCACTCCCAGGCTGCCCAGCTTGTTTACAGTCTTCTATGTGGAACAGTGTCGAAAGCCTTACTGAAATCTAGGTAGGCCATATCCATAGCTCCTCCCTGATCCACCTCCCTGGTAACCCAGTCAGAGAACTCTTATCAGGTTTGTGTGCCAAGCTCTCTCCCCTGTGAACCCATGCTGCCTCAGATCCTGCAGTCCACTGGTTTTAAGGTATTCCCCAATCCTTTCTTTAAGTAGTGTTTCCATAATCTTGCCAACCACCAAAGTCAGGCTTACAGGTCTGTAGTTTCCTGCCTCCTCCCATTTTTGTGTAGTGGGACCACATCCACTCTCCTCCAGTCCTCGGGAACTTCCCCATATCCAGTGCTAGATTGAACAGGGCCGTCGGAGGCGTAGACAGTTTCTCCTTTAGTTCCCTCATTATCATGGTTCCCTGAGAACTCTCTCCTCCGTATAAGGGCTAGTGTCCACCTCCCTTCCCCTAATGCCTTTTTGCCCCTATCTCTGACCCATCACCTACCCCTTCCTTTGTGAATACTGAACAAAAGTACTTGTTCATTATGTCTGCTTTCTTCTGGTCCTCTTCCACACACCCCCTTCCCCTTTTAGACTTACTATCCCTGCCTTGCTTTTCTTCCTGTCACTTATGTACCTAAAGAATGTTTTATCCCCCTTTTAACTAACTTAGCAATGTTTTCCTCCATTCATGCTTTTGCTCTCCTAATTGCCTTCTCTGCCTCCCTTTGTTTTTCCTGATCACTCTCCCTATCTTCTCTGTCTTCTTTTTCTTCTGTGTCGACTTGTACCTTCTGAATGCCTGCTTCTTTTCCTTTATCTCTGCTACTTCCTTGGAGAACCATAGTGGCCTCTTTTTTTTTCTCTTTTTAACTTGCCTGAATTAGAGTTTATTTGCCTTCTCAATGGCCTTCCTTATTTTTGCCCATTTTCCTCTACCCCACCAGTTTTCCTTATTCCTGCTAGGACTTCCTTGAGGCACTCTTCCATCTTCTTGAAATCGGCCCTCCTGGCGTTCAGGACCGTCGTTTTAGTGTGGTTAAATTCTGGCCTGGTCCTTATGTTGAACCACACCGTACAATGATCACTGGTCCCCAGGTGGCTTTCCACTGTGTCATCTGTGACACTGTCCCTGACTGACAGTACCAGGTCCAGTATCACCCCCTCACGAGTGGGTTCTTTAACTGGTTGCCTGAGAAACACCCCTGCAGGGAGTCTAGGATTTCCCAGCTTCTAACTGTTGCTGCATCAGGAAGGCTGCAGTCCACATCTGGTAGATTGAAGTCCCCCATCAGCAATACCTTGCCCTTGTTAACCTTCCCTTGGATTTCTTCTATCATATACTTATCTCCCTCCTCCCCATGTGCTGGAGGTCTGTAGATCACCCTTGTTTGAATAGTGGCCCCCTTCCGTGTCTCCAGGGTGACCCACAGTACCTCAGCTTCTCCCTGTCCTCCCTGTATTTCCATGGCCTTTTCTTCTCCGTCACATAAAGCACCACCCATCCTCCCTTTTTTTCCTACCCTGTCCCTTGTGAATAGAGCATATCTTGGCGTGGCTACATCCCAGTTCTGGTTTTCATTGCACTAGGTTTCTGTAATTACTACTATGTCCAGGTCTCCTGCTGCCATGGTGTCCTCTAGGTCTGCCACCTTGTTGCCTGGACTTTGAGCATTTGCGCACACATGGCTCTCCATTTTGTACTGCCAGCTCCCTTCATCTTGCACTTTTGTCCTCTCCTGTTTCCTCCACTATTATCATTCCTCTTGTCCCCTCCCTCTTCCTCTTGGTTACCTATTTCTGTTTGTTCCTTTTGGAACTTCTCACCCTTGGGATTCCCACTTCTGACCCTGTAAGCGTGGGAGGGAAGGGGGGTGGCAGACTATGTATTTCTGCCTTATTCCAACTCCCCCCCTTGGCTAGTTTAAATGCATACTAATGTAGCATGTAAACTGTTCACTGAGGATCTCGGTTCCCCTCCTGGAGGGATGCAGGCTGTTGCTTCCTTACAGGCCTCTATCCCTCTAGGTGGAGCCCTAGCCCCCACTGAATTCGAATCCCTCTTCTCCGGACCATTTCCTCAACCATAAGTTGAATTCCCTGGTGCAGAGCCTCCCATCTTTCCCTTGTCATGGACAGGTAGCACCTCTGAGAAAGTAACAGATTGTGTCACTTGCCACAGACCCCTCCCCAGTTTCCTGAACTGCGGGACTGTTTCTGACCTCTCCCCAGTCAGCTCTCTTGTCCCCAAATGGACAGTGACATCCAGTTCTCCCTCCCTGCCTCCCCAGCGATCCTTAGGATCCTCCTTCCATCCCTACGAGCTTCTTAAAAGATTAGAGTATACAGATTCAGGGGAGTCAGCTAAAATCTCCCTTACACAGATGACATCCTGTTGTATGTTGGATGAACTGCATAATTCATTCCCCCATTAATAGGTCATATAACTTCATATTGAAATGCTTCAGGGTTTAAAAAACATGTAGAAAAGTCCCAGTGTGTGTGTGTGTGTGTGTGTGTGTGTGTGTGTGCGATCCAGACCCTACAAAATTAGTTTGTGCTAAGATGGGCCAAGAAATATACCATATACTTAGGAGTTAAAATCTCACTATGGTTGCATAGGTTGGATAAAACCAGTTTTAAAAAGTTACTGAAAGAGGTGCGTATGGTACTGAATAGATGGCGCTTTCTACCCTTATCCTTTTTTTTGGAGAATAGAAACCATCCATATGAACATTCTTCTCACAGTTTTAATTTCAGATTCCACCCATAAAAAATAGCAGGTAGTATATGGAAATTCATTATTTCCTGTCTCCGAAAATGTATCTGGGGTAATCAAAAAGCTAGCATGGTACTTGGTCCAGACTGGACTATATGTTTGTTGGCAGTGACTTATACCCTAAGGTTAAAAAGGTCTGTCATGGTCCCATCTTCTTGTCGGACCATGCGATGGTCCAGTTAGATATAGAGTTATTACAGACACTGGAAGGGAGGGGATCATGTCGCTTTCCTGCATATCTCCTAGCTAAAACAGAGTTAAAAAAAATTCCTCAAAGCCAAATGGGCTGAATTTGTGACTACAAATCAGGGATCCATGGATTCCACGGGCATTTACTGGGAAATGAGGGGAGTTATAATAGGATATATAGCCAAATCTAAACAAGATCGGAAGAAGAAACAACACGAGCTAGAAGAAAGGGTTAAGGTACTGGAAATGCTAGTGGTCCAGACAGGGGATCCTATCCATTGGAGGGAATTAGATAAAGTGCGAGAGGCCCTAAATTTGAATGTGATGGAGGAAGCTAGAGGGAGACCTTTTTTTGCACAACAGAGGATCTACGAATGGGGGAACCATCCTGGACCGCTATTAGTAAGATTAATGAAGGGAGGCAGGTCCTCCAAATGAATAGTAACCATTAGGGATGACACAGGCACTCTAGTACATAAGAAGGAAAGTATAAAGGCATGTTTTAGACAATTATATGAGGCACTGTATAAAACTGAATGCCAGGGTACGAAGGATGCGATGCACAGATTCTTAGGGATCCTCCCAATACCACAACTTAATGAACAACAAAGGGAGAAGTTAGGGAATCAAATCACTGTAGAAAAAGTACAAAGGAGAATAGGAACGCTCAAAAATGGCAAAGCGGCAGGGCCGGATGGCTTTGGTAGTGAATACTATAAGGAGCTCTGAAAGGAGGTGGCAGCACCTCTGCGAGATGTCCTGGAGGAGGCAAGGGGGGGGAGAGAGAAGGCTCCCTAGAATCTGCTGTGAAGCTAATATTTGTGTCATCCCAAAACCAAATAAGGATGCCACAGAGTGCGCCTCATACCGACCCATCTCTTTATTGAATTATGATTGTAAAATTATGACGAAGGTATTGGCATTTAGACTAGAAAAAATGTTACCCTTTATTATACACGCAGATCAGACAGGATTTATACAAGGCAGAATGTCTTATCATAACATTAGGCGTCTGTTGACTATTGTCCATGGGGGATCTAAAAGCAAAAATCAAATGTGTGTGATGTCAGTGGATGCCAAAAAGGCCTTTGACAGAATTGAATGGGTTTATCTGATGTACACGCTAACTAAATTTGGGGTGGGAGAAAAATTTATGCAACTGGTAGGGGCATTTTATAAAACACCAACTGGTAGAGTTTTTATTAATGGATCGGTGTCTGAAGAATTCACTCTGGAACGAGGCACAAGGCAGAGTTGCCCTCTCTCCCCCCTGTATTTTGTGGTGGCCAAAGAGCCCCTGGCTATCTAGATAAGGGAACATCCTTATAATGTTGGCATTCCTGGAAAATCGGGCAAACTGCATACCATTACTTTGTACGGCGTTGACATCCTCCTTTCGGTAGCACAGCCTGAACAGTCGATCCCTGCTATTTTAGAAACCAGAGAGACCTTTGCTGTATTCTTTGGATACAAGCTTAACATTAATAAATCAGAATTAATATATTTAGGAGGTGGCAGGGAAGAGGGGGAAAGCTCTTGGGGACTAAAATTAGTAAATGAAGCCTTTACAGTATTTCCTTAGGAATAAGGGTGGGGAGAAACCTGAGGGACCTCTATAAATTAAAAGACAAAGAACCTCTGTGTGCAAACACTGAAGCAGGGGTCTTAGGGTAGCTGGTTCATTCCTCTTGGGTGTCAAACAGACGAGGCATACTGATGAGTCCTGGTAGGACGAAACACATGTCTATGTCATCTGTTAGCACCCTTTGCAAACTATGTGAGAGGCCTTTCGGCACCATTCAATTCTGCTTAAAGTTGAACCAGCATAACATTCTGTGGTGATTTGCATATGTAGCCCATGATGCTTTGCATTGTGTTAGTATGTGTGACTCTTGAAGTTACCTACCAATAATAGACATCATAAGGAAAGACTTAAATAGTTGGAGAGCCCTGTCCATCGCGTGGATGGGTAGGATCAACCTATTAAAAATGAATGTGTTGCCAATGATTTTGTATATCATGCAAATGTTGCCCTGGGGACTCACTAAAAAGGATATAAAACAATTAGAAAGCGGCTTTATGGATTTTATATGGCAGGGGAAAAGACCACATATCAGTTTAGCTTGGCTGAAAGCTGACAGCCTAAAAGGAGGACTGAACTTCCCAGATATTGGGATATTACTTGGCCACACAGTTTAATTATTTACATAACTGGGTTAACAGGGGGTAGGCGGCAAACTGGCTTGACCTGGAGGATGTCGGCGTATTTGGGAGAAAATGGACTAAGAGCCTACAGAGCCATGGAAAATCCCAATCCATTAGTTGTGGCCAATTTGGAAGCATGGGGGGAGAGAGAGAGAGAGAAAAGTGACAAAACATAACTAAAATTAACACTCTCCTGGTACCTGTGGCCAACAACCCAGACTTTTTGCCTGGATTGGAAGACGAGAGATTTAGGGACTGGCAACGAAAGGGGATTTGATGTTTGGGAGATCTGATGGAGAAAGGAGAATTACACACCTTCCAAACTATACAGAATACTTTAAATATACCAGCGTCCCATCTGTTTAGATATTTTCAGATAAGAAATTATTTAAAGAGATTAAATAGGCCAGCAGAGCAAGAATCGAACATGAAAGAGATGGAAAGATTGATTTTAGGAGCAAGAGAGGGGGAAAAGGACTCATTGGAAGGGCAATGAAGTTTGACAGAACACAATTTCCGGGAGAGACATCAAAAGTCAATCAAAAATGGGATTGGGACCTGGGTATTAGAATTTCGATGACAAATTGGGAGACGTTTCTGGGTACTCATATGGGACTATTGCTATGCAACAAATTTTGAGGAGCTGCAATATAAATTCCTGCACAGACTTTAATGTCCTCCAAGCATGGTACATAAGTTTTGCCCTGGAGAGCCCCCTATATGTGGGAAATGTGGAGTTGCTAAAGGTACACTCATTCACTATTACTGGGAATGCCTAGGGATTCAAAGATACGGGAGAGAGAGGTTTGGGGGAACTAATTAAAATAAAGGGGGTTGGGGAGAGAATGGATTTTACTCCTTGCTCTCTCCTACTGAGTATAGTGGATGTGGAGGAGGAAGAAGAACGGGAATTACACCCCAGGTGGGTTAGAATTCTGTTGGTTGTAGCCTGACAAGGCATACAGAATTTTTGGATTACAAGTCAGACCCCAGCAATGAGTCACTGGAAAAACTTGGCAATTAAGACCCTTTCGACTGATAGGCTGACATATGCTATCCATGGAAGGGAAGAAGCCTTTCTGAATACATGGGGAGGTTTTCTAAGTACGCGATCACCTGGGGAAATCTCTGTTCTACAGGAAGGCAGTACAATTTGATGGAAATAACCACACAGGAGTCACTGTTTAGAAAGAACACAATACTCTGCCATCTCTCACAATTTTATAAACTTGATTCAGCTCAGGAATATAAGTTCATTCCATAAGATGGTTTTAAATACAGTACACATCCATTATTCACTGTGCTGTTTCTATACTTACTACAGTTTACTTATTTCTAGATCTATGATGTTTTAATGGGATATTTTACACTTTAAACTCTCTTCTTTTAAGTAGGAGGCTTCATATTAAGTTTATTAATTATCGCAGTGTCGGTGGCTCAGCAGGTAGCACACTCGCCTCTGAGGCCGGGAAATCAGTAGGCTGTGGGTTCTATCCCCACACCAGGTACTTAGGTTAATATCCCAATACCGACACTGTAGTGCAGCATGGGGAGGGTGCTGCACTCTTGAGGTGCTATCTTTCGGATGAGATGTTAAACTGAGGTCCCATCTGCCTGTTC
Organism: Neoceratodus forsteri; assembly: GCA_016271365.2. Classification (NCBI taxonomy): domain Eukaryota; kingdom Metazoa; phylum Chordata; order Ceratodontiformes; family Ceratodontidae; genus Neoceratodus; species Neoceratodus forsteri. Next base: position 761,783,613 of record CM028136.1, read on the forward strand.
TGGTGGTAGTTCAGGTGGATGTTAAAAGATCCCATGGCACTTCTCGAAAAGAGCAGGGGAATTTCCCCGGTGCAATGGCCAAATTTTCTCCATTCATGAAAAATACCACCAACAGCTTAATCTGGTTCACGGTCAGTTGGTATTCATCTGTATCCCCTTCCCCCCAGGTCGTGCCTGAAAATAGGCAGGATTTGTCTAGTGCACTTACCCGGTCAACAAAAACTAAATAAATAAAAATTATTGAGGTACATATGTAAAATTTTTGCATTAAGTTAAAAAAACTAGGTATAGTGATAATAAAGCCTCACTTCCGATACTCAGAGATAGATGCATGGAAATGAAAGAACATGTCTTAAATATGACTTGACTGATGTAACCAAGCTCTCGTGACATGTTATAAACTTGCAGCAGAATTGCTTACACATGATGTACTTAATACTGTAGCGTGATGTCAGCTACGAACTATCTCATTAAAAAATTATTATACAAAAAAAATATAGCTAACATGGTCTGAAGGACGGCATGTCTAGAAGTGAAAAATGGGGGTTTGGTGGTTAGAAACATAGAAATTGATGGCAGATAAGGACCACTTGGCCCACCAAGTCTGCCCATTTTCCCTACCTACTGTAATACCGTGGACCCTATTTGTTCTCCAGCATAGCTCTCTCTTCCATAACCATTAAAGTTCCCTTTTGACTATCGCATGCTTTTTTGATTCCCGTTACAGTTTTTCCCTGCCGCCTCTGCTGGGAGGCTGTGCCAGGCATCCACTACTCTTTCTGTGAAGAGGTACTTCCTCATGTTTCTCTGGTTTCTGAAACTCAGATGGTACTATAAAGCGGCTCAGCTTCAAGCTCTGGTCAGTTATGCTGAGAGTGGACAGCAGTTACAAGCAGCTTAATACGGAGGCTGCAGCTACTGCTTCTGTTAATTTTAATGCCATGCCCTTTGAGGGTTTTGAACCTGAAACAATCAAAACTATCCCAATAGGTCGATAAAACTCACAGTGCAATTCTGGTATTCAGTAATGAAGGTGTCCGAGTGCCTATTGGGTATTATTTTATGTACAGTACTAGTGAAGTAGCCAGGTTTTGCCCTAAACCAAATAGACGGCTCATACAAATGGTGGGCTCAAGCAGGTTGAAGATATCTGGGCCAGCTGTACAAGCCAGATGGTTTCACAGCCAGATCATTTTATTCAATTAAACATGAATTTGGCCCATCAATATTTTCACAATTCCTTCAAATCAGATCCTTAATGAGGTAGTTGGGCTGGGGCAGAGGCCTGCTAAAGCAGGTGGATGTGATATCCAGGGTTTTGTATCAGCCAGGTATAATCACATAGTAAGGGTCACATCCCCAGGTGGTACATCATTAGGGGTTCCCTCAAAGATGAGTATGATACTGCACTGTCCCAGAAATGAGAGAGGACCTTGGAAGTTCAGCTCTCATGTGAAGAATGAAATAAAATTTGGGTAAATGTTTACTGAAACATGATGGCTTCTAATGACTGGAGAGAGTTTTGATGGAAGGTCATAAGTAACTACTTTAGGACCCTTCCCATCATCTGTCACTACTTCACGAGGTATGATGATAGATGGCGGAGAGGATGTGGCGAAAAGGGAGATCACGTGCGCATGCTGCCCTGATCCCAGAAGACTCTTACCAAACTCCTCACATCTCTCTACAGTGACCACTTTCCATGGTTGGAGGCAGCTTGGCTGGAGAAAGCTATTTACCATTTAAAAGAGAAAAACTGGCCTTTTCTTCCAAGCAGCAGTAATCCCAGAGGATATACAGCTCTCTTGGTATTAATTGCTCCATGATCGATCTGATAACTGTCCCACTGAGCCAGTCTGACAGCTAAGAAACAGGGGGCCCAATTCAAGAAGGATGATGCAGGGCTTGTGGAAACCCTGCATCATCCGCAGAGTTAGGTGCAGTCGCACCAAAGCCCTTTGGTGCAGCACAGCCCGATTCTCAAAGGGCTGGTGCAGTTGCGACAGTTTCTTTATATTATGGCAGCTTGTGCCACTGTTTTGGCGCAGGCCCCGTAATATGGGTCCAGGAATGATGCACAGGTAAACCAGGGGAGAGCTGGTCTAACCTGTTGCGTTCAGTGCAGGGGACATGCAGCTGAGGGTTTGTGGCAAGTGTCGATACTGAATTGGACTTGCCTCATGGTTTGAGGCAAGTCGCCCCTTGCTTCATACCCTGTGCTGCAAGTCATCTGCACTGATCCAAATCCCTTTGTGAATCGGGCCCAGGATCTCTTCCTGATGCACTCCAGCCTCTTGTCCTGTGTCTTGAGCAGTGTGAACTTGCTGTCGTATCATGGCATTTTGTGACACACATCACAGCACCAGGTGTGAGTAGACTGGAACTAGGGCATCAATGACAGCTGAAAAGGCATTGTTGCAGGATCAGTCGCTATCTTCAGTAACCATTATACAGGCCAGAACCGTTTCAAATTTTAAATATAATTTGAAACTGTACTTGAGGTTATGCATATGTTAAGAGGTTAGGAATCTAGGAGTTATCATCGGTAACTCCCTTAAAAAAACAAGCCAGTACAACAAGGTCTATAGCAAGGCTAACAGGATGCTAGGATGTATCAGAAGGGGTACTGATAGCAGAAGAAAAGAGGTAATACTTCCCCTATACTGATCCCTGGTGAGGCCTCACCTGGAGTACTGCGTCCAGTTCTGGAGCCCTCACCTTGGAAAGGACAGGGGTAGGTTGGCAACAGTACAGCGGAGAGTAACAAAAATGATTCAGGGCCAGCAGGGAAGATCCTGTGAGGAGTGCCTCAAGGCACTACAAATGTACTCGCTGGAAACCAGAAGGGAGAGGGGAGATATGATGGAGACCATCAAGTTCCTAAAAGGAAATAACAAGATACACTGTGGGGTATTATTTGCCCTGAATACCAGCTTGAGATCATGTGGTCATGAGTGGAAATTAACAGTAGGGAGGTTCAGGAGGGATGTGAGGAAGTACTTCTTTACGGAAAGGGCGGCGGAACCTTGGAACAGTCTGTTGGCCGAGGTGGTGGGTGCAAACACTGTCAGGGGATTCAAGCAGATACAGGATAGAATGAAGGGAATAGTGGTCTTCCAGGGCGGCAAGACCAGGGAGGAGAATGGGGATAGGACAGGGAGGGTTAGTACCCTGGAGGAACAGTAGGTTCCAGTGATTATAGGGACTATGGGCAGACTGGCTGGATTTCCGGTCTTTTTCTTCTGTCAAGGTCTGTGTTTCTATATGCGACTGTTTTAATACTTTGTTTATTTGTATTTTTGTATTTATTTTGTAATTGTATCTGTTCTGCTGCACTCTGGTTGTTCCTGAAAAATGGCACCTGTGCTCAGCTGACTTACCCGATTACCAAACCTGTAAATAAAAAATAAATATATTAACTGCCAACCTTTTGGCCCGTGATCTGGTATTACATAAAACTGGCGGGGCAGGGAGGGATTCACCACCTGCTTTGCTAGCTTCCTTACCATGATCAGACTACCTGGGGGTGGAAAAAAGGCATGGCAGCCCAGTTTATCATACTTCCTTTCTTCTATCTGCATCTTTTCTCTTGCGTACCCAAGATAGCAGTTTCGTCTCTTTGCCCATCTGCAGTCTGAAAAATCCCTAATCTTCTACAGCAGTTAAAGGGACACTGTCAACCTGTATTTCATCATATTATTTCCAGTTGAAACCTCACATTTTATGATTGCTTACCCTCTCTAAAATTCACTGATGTTGCTGTTTGTTTTGTCTGTCTCCTTACTTAGAAGAACTGAAATGCATGGCAGTGTATATTTATAAACAACCTTGTTTTTGTTTACAATCCTAGTTCTGTTCTTACTGCATATTTCCTGAGCATTAGAAACACACCCAAATAGTTCAGTCACTCATAAGGCAGTAGCCTCCTAAACTCCCACAGCATCATGAGGTGCTAGAATGTTTTGTGGGTGTTCCTAAGTCCAGGAGAGATGTATTTGGAGCCGATTAAGGAATGTAAACAAACCTGTTTTGGTGTGATAACGCCAGTATGTTTTTTACTTTTGTAAAGCAAATATGAGTTTAAATCAAACTACTAGCTACATCAACAATCTTTACAGAATGTTGGCAATCATAAAATGTTTTTTTAAACTAGGGACATTTTGAGACCTAAATGAGTTGACGTGTGTCCCTTTAAAGAATTGTTGACGCCCAACGAAAACAAAAAAAAAAAAAAAACATATTTAGGTACAAATCAGCTCCTGGTCTATATATGGTCTATATATTTTTCTCTCCATTGTTTTATTTCTGAGTCGGTTTACATGTGCTATATATTTTTTCTCCCCATTATTTATTATTAAGACAGTTTATGTGAATACTTGATCTTTGTCCATCAGAGTCCATTTGCCTCTATAGCGTATACCTTACTTGAGGTCATAATCCTGTGTTGTGACAGCACAGTCTGTTGCCATGGCAGTAACTGTGATGCCACAAGCAGTGTATTATGACCTCAGGTAGGGAATAAGCAACAGGAATAGATCAGGTCTTCAGGAGTACAAATCCTGCTTCTTTGCAGATGACCTCAGCAATAAATGTAAGCTGGATTGAGTCTAAATATTGTGTCTTGTTGAAGTTTTCCTGGTAGGTGCCAGTTGCTGTTTAAGGCTGCGTATAAAAACTCATTCAATTGGACCAGCCAGTAATGCTACCGCCAGTTTGGGAGTGGACTCTAGTCACTTGAGGGGTCAGTGGAGGGACAGAGGGTAGAGTATCTTGGGGGCAGTTCCCTCCTCTCAAGAAGGAGGTTTTGGCATCCCACTACCACCCTGCCACCTGGACGAAGCAGAGCAGAGATTACCCCAGCAAGGAGAGGGCTGCCCTTGGATGCTGATACATGGTTGCTTGCATAGGCACTCGTGTGCAGTACATCAGTGCGTGCTGGGTGGCCTTGGGGAGAAAATGCAGGAGGATAATCCTCGACCAACTAGATGACTTCCCAACCCTCTGTGGGACCCACACCAACTAGGAAGGGCTCCAGGTTCTCTGGATTGTGCAGTGGGCTGGGGGATGAGGACAGCCCACTCCTCTATGGCCCCAGCATGGGGAGAAGTTCATACAAACTCTCCAAGATCATGTAAGTCCAAGGGAAGGTGGGCGATGGGGCTGGGAAGACCGGCGATGAAGGGGGCCGGCCAACAGACAGGAGGATAAATTTCAAAAAAAAAAAAAAATTCTCTCGTGGGTTATACAGTCACAACCAGAAACAGTCAAACCTATGAAGGTTTATGAAAGCAACCTGAGTTTCCCTGCTATGGTTTTGAACCATGCAGAATAAATTAAGTTTGTGTATTTCAGGAAGGGAGTAAGCAGTATTTATTTGTTATTCTTCTTCTTTTCTTGTCATTTCCTCTGAGAGCCATCTCCTCTACCATAGCTACTGATCTGTGTGGGACCTGCTTGCAGCAGTTGCCATCCAGGCTGGCCCCCATTCACTGATGGGCATGCACAGCCATGGATTTCTTCCTGTGGTGGAGTCCCCAGTTTGGGTGAGACCTGAAGGAAACCTAAAAGAGGGGCTATGATCATGATAGAAGTCAACAATCAAATGAGTTAAAGTCTTCATCAGTTGAACTCTGTTATAAAACATTTCATACTTTTTGAATGTCAAGCCATGCTTTTTTAATTATTTGTTTATGCTTCTCCTCTGTGGTACAGCCCACATCTTCTGGGTCTGGCCAAGCCCTGTCCCCTCTGCAGCACTGGCACTGTTCTCCTTCCAGTCCCACTTTCCGCTCCCCACCTAGTGGTGAGGACTGGCCATGGTGGACTCAGATCTCCCACCTCTGATGTAGGCATGGAGACAGGAGAACCCAGGGTAGAGAGGTTGTCCAGTACCGAGGCAGAGCCCAAGCGGACCCAGAATCATCCTCACTCCACGGTGTTTCTCAGGTTTGATCCCACTCCTACAGGCTGTTGGCTTGCTAGGAGCTTCAAGCACATGTACACAGGCATGCCGCACGGAACCCAACAGAGGTCTCCAATCCAGTGTCCTGTGCTGCACTGCCACCTGTGGTCATCAAGGTGGCACAGCTGCAGTGGGAAATCATGTCCTTCCCTTCCTGATGGAGGCCAGCGTCCTCTGACATGCTCAGTTCTCCTTCCCCCTCCAGCCCTCGATGATTCAAACTCGTTCCTGAACTCTGTTTGCCTTGGTCGCAAATGGTAACACTACCGCAGCACAGTTGGGCTGGCGTTTTTTTTAAGAACATTTTGCAGGTAGACTTGACCTTTGTTCTTTGTTCAGTTACTGGTTTAACACTTACTCTGAAGCTAAGTGATAGTCCTCATCTTGTCATATCACTATTTGTTGCTGTGGAAATCACTGTAATGTCATAAGAATGGCGTTGTAACTTCAGTTGCTTGCTTAACTTAGCTGTAGAAAAACTGAAAGGGATTATGCTCCTCTTGTCATCTATCTTTATTAAAGAGTGGAATATCTGGGAATTCAAGTTTTGTTTTTTTGGAATGGAGCCCAGTTGAGTTCTGCTGATCCTAACACTGGTTTACTGATTTTTCTGCTGGTGGCTGGATACTTTTTTTTTTTTTTTTTAGCGTCAGTGCAACAAAGTAAACCAGTGTTTTACCTAATGTGCTCCCTTTTGCTGCAGTTAAATGGGAAGGAGCACATCTGGTGTGCTGACAGGGCTGTGTGATGTGCACTGTCCTCCCTATGGTGGGATACATCTGCAGGAACGGTGGGGTGGTCGATGCTCTTGAGAAGTGGTGTTGTTAGCTGGAATGACAGCTGGCGGTTCCACAGAGTGCAGGGATGTGAGCAAGCTGCTGATGGGCGGGGAGACTATGAGTATGGCAGTAGGCCTGCAGGAGGTGGATGTTTGGAAGGGACAGATAGGGGCAAGCTGCTGATGAGCGGGGGAGACTATGAGTATGGCAGTAGGCCTGCAGGGAGGTGGATGTTTGGAAGGGACAGATAGGGGCAAGCTGCTGATGAGTGGGGAGACTATGAGTATGGCAGTAGGCCTGCAGGAGGTGGATGTTGGAAGGGACAGATAGGGCAAGCTGCTGATGAGCGGGAGGGGACTATGAGTATGGCAGTAGGCCTGCAGGGAGGTGGATGTTGGAAGGACAGATAGGGCAAGCTGCTGATGGCGGGGGAGACTATGAGTATGCAGTAGGCCTGCAGGAGGTGGATGTTGGAAGGGACAGATAGGGCAAGCTGCTGATGAGCGGGGGGACTATGAGTATGGCAGTAGGCCTGCAGGAGGTGGATGTTGGAAGGGACAGATAGGGGCAAGCTGCTGATGAGCGGGGGGGGGGGGAGACTGAGTATGGCAGTAGGCCTGCAGGGAGGTGGATGTTGGAAGGGACAGATAGGGCACGGAGCAGGATGGCAGGTAGTTGGTACTGTGATCTGTAGTGGTAGAGACAGGGGGTGGAGCTGAGTGGAGAAGGGAGGTAGCAGGTATGGTCACAAGGGAGCATCATTCCGGTGAACACTAACAACAGATATCTATTTCTGGCTGGTAAGTTTGAGGGGGGGCCAACAGATTGAGGCTGGTGGGGTTGGACGTTGCACTAGGACACCCAGCCATCCAAGTGGGAAGAATGACCCTGCTGGGAAGAGGGGCAGGAAGGTAGTAGTCATTATGGACTTTGTTGTGGATGGGACATTTCCGGAGCAGGTTGGCAGCTTAACTGAGGTGGTCTGCATACCGAGTGCTAGCCAGGGCCAAGTAGTGCTGCTGGGGGGGAGGAGCAAGACCATCTACATCCATGAACAACATAAGAAACACAAGTTCTGAGGACATAAGGAGGTCATTAATGGAACTAGGAATGCTTCTAAAGGGAATGGTATCTTGAGTGATCTTTTCCAAGACACAAACGTAAGAATGTAGCACGAAGTCAGGATCCCCACTTGCAACACTAAATGCCAGCAGTCAGCTTCTAAGACGCAGTGACTTAAAAGCAAATTAGTCAGACCTTACATCAAAGAGTAGCACTAGCAGGCTGGCCTATTGGCACAGTGGTTAAAGCTACCGCATACAGCACAGTGACCTGGGTTCACACCTGAGCCTGGATTATCAGAGGGTCATCCTGGGGAAGGAGAAGTGAATGTCTGAGGGACTCCTCTCCCTCTCTGGGGTAGGGATGGTGTCATACCCGGCATTAGCCTGGCCCCTAGCAGTGGCTGGAGTGCAGACCACCAGCACCGCAACTTGGGAGTCGGAGGAGAAGCAGCCATCTGGCATCCTGCATATAGGTGTGTGTGTGTAGTGACGTCATTGATAACATTGCATGCCACTTCACTGTAAGGGAGAAAATCGGATGTAAAATCACCTTGGCTGGCAGGATGGTTCCCTAACCCGTTGCAGGTCCTGCACCAACAACCTTGGTGCGGCTGCACCTGATCCTTGAAGGGCGGGTTGTGCCAGGCTTGCTGCTGCCCTACCACAGTGGGAGGCCGTGGAGTAACAGAGCTGTTAAGTCTAGGAGAAGTCGGGTAATGGGGCTGATTGGGTCACCAGGATAATTAGGGGCCAGCTTGAGGAGGGCAGAAAATAAAACAATGCAAAAACAAAACAGTAGTACTGGCTAGATGCCCTGGCACTTCGCTCATGTAGAGCTTCGTCAGGAGGCAGGTACCTAGTCGAGTTACATCTCTTGTATACCATCTGAGTGGCTGCTACCTTCAGTCAGTGGATGAGGTAGCTTACAGAAAAAATTAAAGCTGTTAGTGGCTGTGAGGCGAGTTGAACATGACAAAATATGACCCAGTAAAGGGGAACAGTCAACACTAAGAGCCCCACGCTTGTGTGGGGCTGGTCCTGGTTTGTACTTTGTGTGCAAAAACATTTCATTATGTACTGTAGATTAATCACTGATTCTGCTGACTTCCAAGCTGACATTTGCTGTAACCAAGAATCCCCTGCAGCTAACATCAGAGCAGGGCTGCAGCAGTGGGAGATTCAGTAGTCTGCAGTACATGTTTGCGTTTTTATGAACTCTGAGCTTTTTTTCACTGATCCCACTGCCCTCTTTGGACTAAGTACAGTCGCAGAGGACAGGGTGATCAGTGGGACCAGCAAACGTCTGATCTGAGCTTATAATATCTCTAACATGTACTGCAGGCAATTGAATACTCCTCCTGGAGTAGTTAGTGAAGTACTGGAGCCAGTTCCATAAAAAGGACATCAGCTTGCTGGAGGTGGTACAGAAAAGAGCCACAAAATGATTCAAGGCCAGCACTGGCTCTTGTACAAGAAGAGGCTGGAGAACCTTAATAGGTACTCACTTGAGGACAGAATGGAACATGGAAACAGGATAAAAACCTATAAGTACTTCAAAGGTATCAACAAGGTTGACCACAATGAACTTTTCAAGATAAGTGAAAACAAGAACACAAAGAGGCACAGTTACAATCTGGCTGGAAGTAGGTTCTGGAAGGAGCTCAGGAGGCACTTCTTCACACAGAGGGTTTTGACAGGGTGGAGCGAGCAACCAGAAGAGGTAGGGAACCAGAAAACTGTTGGTGGCTTCCAGAGGGGTGAGATAAAGTCAAGAGGAGGGTAAAGTGTCTGGGGAGGGTGGTGGAGCAATATGTAAGGAAGGATACCTGGGCTACGCATCAGGCAGACTAGAGAAGAGCATAAGGTCTTCTTCTGCTGGCAGATTTGTATGTTTGAAGCTTGGGGTGATAAATTAAGGAGTAAAGTTAAGGAATCTTAATCTACAGATAAAAGATACAGCTGTGGGAGCGTCATTAGTTCAAAATTAGGCTAACATTTTTCTCGGAGAATGGGAAGAGCGTCATGAAAGGGACCCCAAATGAATGAGTGCTGCCAGTATATTGACCTTTATAGGTGATATATCGATGATATCTTTGTCATTCGGAAAGGCACATCAGAAGAACTACATAAATTTGTGGAATATCTTGAGGAAAGTAATGATAATCTCTGGTTTCCAGTAAAAAGTGATGTGAGCACAATTAGCTCCCTGGATATACAGATCAGTAAAGACTGAACCAGTGGACTGAAATTTGATCCGTTTGGAAAAGAGACCGATTGTAACTCCCTGCTTCGTTATGAGAGCTGTGGCCCACACTACACTAGAAAAAATATTCCCGGCAGCCAGTTTACAAAGGTTTGAAGAATTTGCATATTAGTGGAAGACTCTGAGAAATGCAGTAGTGAACTGTTTATCTTTTCAACAAAATGTTGCACTAGGCTAGGGTGCTTCTAGACAATGACCAAACAGTATTTCAAAAGTCCAGCACTCACCACCACAATAGAAACACGCTGCTCACTGCTTTCATACAATATTTTTATTCCATCAACGTGCCAAAAAAAAAACGCACACCTTGACTAGTTTTGGATCAAGTCCTTCTTCAAAAGGTGAAGGACTTGATCCGAAACTAGTCAAGGTGTGCGAGTTTTTGACACGTTGATGGAATAAAAATATTGCATGAAAGCAGCAAGCAGCGTGTTTCTATTGTGGTGGTGAGTGCCAGTAGTGAACTGTTGCAGCAGTTTCAGGAAAGGGACCATCCTGAGACTGTGATCTGAGAGGGAAAGAATGAGCAGAACAGAGCTTGTGACCAAAGGAGGAAAAATGTGCCTGACACTGATGTAGAAAATGTACCAGAGCATAATGAAAGCGAAATGTGTGCCCCAAGCCACTCATGAATAACATTGTCATTGGGGCAACCAGTAGTATTAAAAAGTCTTGTCTGAATTTCATAACTATGTATTCTGTCTGTTCTGGAGAAGTTGTTGTGATAGTGGAGAAGCTGTATCATGACAGGATACCAAAACCCACAGTGTCGACACCCAGGAGACCGACACCAACATCTCGACACTCAGAATCCCGACTGTCTGAAATTACTCCCGTCTGTCGAGAATTGCCCGCGGTGGAGTTAAGAATTAATAACAAGGAGGGGAAGCATGGTAAACACCTCTGCTGGAGGTAGTTCTCGACAGTCGGGATTCCGAGTGTCAAGATGTTGGTGTCGGAATCCCGGGTTTCGACATTGTGGGGTTCGACATTCGGTAGTATAAACGGAGAAGCATTTTGATATTCTGAGTTTGGATCCTTTATTGTCCTTTGTGGGTGTGGCTTTGAGCTCAGATTTCCCTTGCTTGTACGTAAAGTTGAAAGGCACTTTTTCTCCCAGAGGGTGGTGAACCTTTAGAACAGCCTGCCAGCCAAGACAGTGGTTACGAAAACAATACGGCAAGGTAAGTCTGAACCCATTTCTGCTTATGAAGAGAATAACTAGGTACTCTGGGTGGTAGAGTGGGTAGGGATCTCTATAAATTGGTCAGACGTAAGCAGAAACGACAAAAAAAGATCAAGAGAAAAATGGAAGAAAATAAACCTTATTTTTTCTTTAAAAGTATAACTACAGGTCAGGTTTTTAAGGAGTTAAGATTAAACACAAATAAAGCCCAAGGCCCGGATGGGATTCCGACCTTTCTGCTTAAAATTGCTGCCCCTGTGGTTTCCCCTCTAATGGCTGATCTTTTCAGTCTCTCTTTGGAAACTGGTGTCTACCCCTTAGCCTAGAAACAGGCAGAAGTAATACCAATTTTTAAGGGTGGACAGAAAACTGATATGGGGAACTATAGGCCCATATCATTGCTGCTGGTTATTTCTAAGATTTTTGAAAAGATTGCTGTATTCTACTTAAAGAGTTATTTGGAAGATCAGAAAATAACAATTGGGCTTTAGAGCGCAACACAGTACTACCGTGGTGCTAGTTAGTGTCAGACATTCAGGTAGCCATGGACAGAGGCTTCCTGGTTGGGGCTATTTTTATAGACCTGTCAAAAGTGTTTGACACTTTAAAGCATGAAATCCTGATTGAAAACTTAAGGTCTGTAGGCCTCAGCCAGGATGTATTGGACTGGTTGCATGGCTACCTAGTAGGGAGATGGCAGAGAGTTAATTTAAAAAAACAATTTTACATCTAAATGTGTGAAGATTAAATCTAGGGTAGTACCACATGGGTCAGTGTTAGGACCTGTACTATTCAACGTATATACAGATGGTGTTGAATAGCCGGCCTGTCGGCGCTGTGGTTAGATTTCTGTCTTGAGACGCCGGTGACCCGGGTGCGGGAGCAGACCTGGGTTGCTGGAGGGCTGGCCGGAGGGAGAAGGTTGGAGCGTCCAACAACAGCTCGTCTTCTCTGGGGGGAGGAGGAGGAGACACGATCCATCGTGTGCTGACTCCTGGCAGAGGCCGGGAGTACAACAGCATGTCGGCACCCTAGGCTTGACTGTCCTCAGACGTAGGTTGGAGATTCAGCAAGTTCCGGGGCAGACGCAGGGGGAAGACATTGTGGATGTCGGGGCAGTTGCAGCATTCATAAGAAAATGGGAAAATGCCCTCCAGAGTTGGGAAGATGGAGTGTCGAGCCGGATCCCGATCTGTCGCCGCCTGCCCAGCTGTGTGTGTGTGTGTGTGTGTGTGTGTGTGTGTGTGTGGGGGGTGATGAGACTTGAAGGTTCATGGGTTGGCCCACCCCGACCCAGCGTGGGGGGCAAACCGCAGTGAGATGGGAGACCCTGAGCAGTCAGGTGAGGCAGTGGTAGGGACAGGCTTAATTGGCACCTCCTGACGATGCAACTCCATAGGGAGGAGGGGAAGATGAACTGCAATTGAAAAAAAAAAACAAATGGTGTTGGACATCTGTTGAATGATGTTCGACACCATTTCTACTCGGAAGGTACAGTACTTTATATAGAAGATAGGTCTACTAGCTACAAGAAAAGCTGCAAAAAGATTTAAATATATTGCAAGTAATTTTCAGAATCCATAGTTTGGTTTTGAATTCGTCAACATCACCAGTCGTGTTGTTCTTGGATATAAAAACTTTTGGTGACTGTAGTTTATCTCTATGGGGTCATGTATCTACTGGTTCTGTATTATTTGCTGCTTGCATTTTGTAAACTGTATGTTGTACTCTTCCAGGTCATGCTTGAAAATAGGCAGGGTTTTGCTAATGCGCCTACCTGGTCAACAAAAGCAAATAAATAAAATAAATATTTGGAAGTCTGGATAGACTCCCATTGTAAATGGGATAAGCATATCGATGTATTGACCAGGAAGTTAAATAAGAAAATGGGGACCCTGTTTAAGTATAAAAACTGCTTACCATCTGACATTCGACTAAAAATAATGAATTCTGTGATAATTCCACTGCTTGATTATGGTGATGTTGTGTTTGGAGGTGCCGCTGGAGGAGTGCTATGCAACCTTGATGTATCATACAGTAGGCTTGCGCGGTTTATCCTTGATGTCCCTTGGGATACGCATCATTGCTCTCTTTATAGAGCTCTAAATTTCCCAGAACAACATAATCTTCGTATGTTCTATCTGACATATCGTTGCCAGCAAAAAAAAAAATGCCTGATTATGTGTTAGAATTAATAGAGGAAAAGAGTGTTGGGGAGGGTTTACGTACATCAGGGGAAGTAAAGTATATGGTGCCTGTGATGAAAGCAGTAAAGGGCAACTTTAGCTTTGTACACAAGGGCCCCAAGTTATGGAATAGCTTACCAGGTCACCTGAGATTAAATAAGGTTGTATTGACTTAAAATGCCATAAGAACATGGTTTGTAAATGCTGGTAAGTCTCCAAAAGCCTGTTGTAGTTGAGATATGTACATGCGTTTATCTGTGATTGTGAGATAGTACTGTTTTTGCATTGTTTGTTTTTAATGTATATTTTGAAATTTTACTTCTGGAACTGATATTTTGTAACGTGGGACCCCATTGAAAATGATCTTTGGCTAAATTGGGTATATCCTTTTCTGATATAAGAATAACATTTTTACTACTAAACAGGAAACTAGCATCACTTACAGGTCACGTACAAAAGTGTATCAATCTTTGTTTTGGCAAGGCAGTCTCAGTTGCAGCTTTTTAAAAGACCTTAACTCCTGAAACATTTACACACCCATTCCGCAGGTTGTGCTCGAGCCAATGCCAGAGAGCATCATAGACTTCCGGTGTACATGTTATGGGTTGACATTTCAGAATGCAACAGGTACTCCTTCCTCAGAGCACCGTAAAAAGTGCATAAGTGCATGTGAAAGTTTCGGTAGTTACTGTTTGTAAAAAAAAAAAAAAAAAAACTACAACTGCGATTGCCATGTTGAAATGGCAGATTAATGAATACATTTTTGTGTCAGACCTGCAAGTGACTTTGGAGTGCTGGTTCCCTGTTTAACTCTACGGAACTTGTGCATGATAAATTGCTTCCTTAAAGAACGGATGCATCCTGAGGATCCCCGGTCATACTTCTAAAAGGAGGCGAGCACAGCAAACATTTTAAAAAGTGTGCGGTTGTCTATACATTGCTACGTGTTTGCACAACAAACTTATTAATTCAGCTGTTGCATTAATCCCAGATGAGAGGTGGTAGCAGAGACCTAGTGCTTCTGCAGTTGACAGCTTGGGAATAGGTACTCCAATGAGCTTTTTGGTTTTGGTGGTACTACAAATAATGGGAACTTTTTTGTATGTCTCCTTACCAGTAAGCTGATTCATACTAGCAAAAGTTGCTCCCCTTCCTGTAGAGACAGCATCAAATGTCTCTCGACCTGGTCCAGATTTGAGTTCCCCTACACATGGCCATCGGGCCAGTCTAGGGGGAACTTTTGGAAACACTGGCAGCTAACATGCATTCCACCCAGTTTCTGATGTCTGGAATGTGGTGAGTGTGCTGCACAAGAGTAGAGTATCCAGCCAAATTTTGAAGTGTCCAAAATGTATAATTATTTTGAGATATTTGCCAGAATGGGTTGTATGAAAATTTTATAATGCGTAGAAGCATGGTTTACATACATACATACATACCAGCAGATTAGGCCCAATGGTCTATCTTGTCTGCTCGAATGCAGCTTCTGAGTTAAATATCAGCAGCTGCCTCCCCTCCCTTGTTGTGCTCCCCATTTACCCTGCCTCCCTCGTACTCTCTTGTTGAACTCCCGCCCAACCTTGCTTTGCCCATGTAACTGTCCCAACCCACCTTGAAACTCTCCACTGTTTCTCTTGCCAACAACTCCCCTGGCAGTGCATTCCAAGATGCCACCCTCTCTATGAAGTAATGTTTCCTCACCTCCCCCCATATCTCCCTCCAACTAGTTTAAGGTTATGCCCTCTCATATTACCTTCCCACTTCAACATAAAGAGACCCTCCTTGTCCACCCTGTTGATCCCCTTCATATACATGAAGACCTCTATCATATCCCCCCCCCTCCTCCAGGGAGTACATGTTCAGTTCCTCCGGTCTCTCCTCGTAGGACATTTCCCCCCAGCCCATGTATCATCCTGGTGGCTCACCTCTGAACTCTCTCCAAAAGAGCAACACTTTTTGGTGTTTAAAACATGTCTGCTCTGAGGTGGCCAGTTTTAATTAAAGTTACAGTAAATTTTCAACATTATGTTTACTGATTTTGGGTTTTGTAGCCCATTGCCTTAGTGCTGTGCTAGCCCTTTCCCCCATAAATTTTATTTTATTTTTTTATAGTCCATTTCTGGAAGGAAGGGGTTGTAAATCAGGCTGAACCGGTGGCCAGCTGATCCTTTCAACTTCTAAGTCAGTCAGCCCCACTCCGTCACTCAGACGTTTTATGACATCTAGCCAGTGAGAGCATAGGGACGAACCTCATTATAGCCTATGGGGGAGGATTTTCAAAACGTTTTTTATGTTAAAACAACCTTTGCTATAAGTATGAACATGCAAATTGCCAGCAGAAACAGGCCATATGGTCTGTCGAGTCTGCTAAATTGTGCAGCTAGCCTCTCAGCATGTAGCTGCCCAGCCCTTCCCTCCCCTGCTCACTGACCTTCCCCTACTCACTCTGTCCCATCCCTTCTTGAAGCAGCCCACCATCCTACAGGAAACCACCTCCTTGGGGAGAGTGTTCCACTTGCCCACCGCCCTCTCTGTGAAATGATGTCTCCTGACTTCCCTCTCGAATTTACCCCCCCCAACCTCAGTTGATGCCCTCTAGTATCCCTCCCTCTTCTGATCCGGAATATCTCCCCTGTATTAGCCTTGTTTATCCCCTTCAGGTACTTGAAGGTCTCGATCATATCTTTTCTGTCCCTCCTTTCCTCTAGTGAATATATGTTAAGCATGTTCAGCCTTTCTTCGTATGAATTCCCCTCCAAACCCTGGATCATCTTTGTTGCTCTTTGCTGCACCCCTCCAACAATCTGATGTCCTTCTTCAGAAATGGGCACCAGTACTGCACGAAGTATTCCAGGTGTGGTCTGACCAGTGACCTGTACAAGGGAAGGATTACCTCACTACGTCTAGAAAAGATCTCCCTTGCTATACAGCCCAGCATCTTGTTGGCTTTCATTGCTGCATTCCTGCTCTGAGCCGAGTTGTTCATATTCCCCATTATAATCACCCCCAGGTCCTTCTCCTCGTCTTTACTTCCCAACTGTAACCTTCCCAGCTGATAACTCCTCCTCTGGTTCTTAGCTCCAACGTGCAGTACCTTGCACTTCTTGGCATTGAATCCCAGCCACCATGTTTCCAACCACTCCTGTAGCTTAGTCAAGTCCCCATGCCATCCTCTCCACCACCGCCCGCATCTTAGTATCATTTTCGAACAGACTGATCTTACTCAGGGTCCCATGCGAGATATCTGCTGTGAATATCCTAAACAGCACCGGCCCCAGTACTGACCCCTGTGGCACCCCACTTGTTACTGCTGTTGGCGATGAGTTTCCCTTCCGCCACCACCCTTTGCTTCCTGCCCTTCAGCCAGTTCGTGCTCCATCTGACCATCTTAGTACCCACCCCTTCATCTTCCAGCTGCCCCCCCAGCCTCCCATGTGGCACAGAATCGAAGGTCTTGCTGAAGTCCAAGTACAGGACATCCACTGCATGGCCCTTATCCAGCTCCCTGGTTACCCAGTCATAGTACTCAATCAGGTTTGTCTGGAGACTTTTAATATTAATTGGACTAACAAAGGCACTGACCATCTTAAGAATCAAGTTGCAGAGTTGTACCTCACACAGATGATTTGTTTGGATACCAGAATAAACCGCAAAACAGGAAAGGGCACCCTGCTTGACTGGATCCTGACCAACTGCCCCAATAGAATCAAAAATGTCCATGTGCTTTCTGATTGCCTCAGTGACCACTCATCAGTTACGTGTATGTGGGTTAATAAGGTAAAAAAAGGACCCCCACACTCTGGTTTTTAGCCGAGTCCTAAAGAGGGGTGCAAAACGCAACTTTAAGACGGCTTCAGCCAACATTGACTGGTCTCCTCTCGATAGTCTCCAAAACATTGACAAGGTTTTGCAATTCTTTGTGTCCACAGTCAGTGGTATTTGTGATGCCTACGCCCCCCTGAGAAAAAGAAAGATGAGGGCTGCTTCCAATGGATGGATTTCCAGGGACCTCCTTGATCTGATGAAGAGCAGGACAACCTCTGGGAACTTGCCAGACCCACGGGCAACCAGTCTGACTTTCAAAAGTATATCAGGCAGCCAGGAACAAGTGTACTGCTCTTGCCAAGCAAGCTAGGGCGGCTTACTACAAGGAGCAATTGGAACATAACTGGGGCAATGGCAAGCAATTCTGGGATAACATTAAGGAGCTGCTGGGCAGGGAAGATAGAAGGCACCCCTCCATTCTCAACTTAAATGGCACACATAGAAACATAGATTTTGACGGCAGATAAGGACTGCTTGGCCCATCTAGTCTGCCCATTTCCCTATCTACAGAATAGGCTGCAGATCCTAGTTAACCAACAGCCTATTTCTTCCTACCCCCCACAAGAATTGCCTTATGTCTGTCCCATGCATTCTTGAATTCTCCCACAGTTTTAGACCCCACAACCTCCTCAGGAAGGCTGATCCATGCATCCACTACCCTCTCTGTGAAATAATACTTCCTCACATTGCCCCTGAACAGCCCCCCCCTCTATCTTTAAATTGTGTCCCCTTGTTCTTGCATGTCTCTTTTTCTGAAAGATGCTACTGTCTTGGACTTTGTTGATTCCACTGAGATATTTAAAAGTTTCTGTCATGTCCCCTTCTCCCTTCTTTCCTCAAGGGTATACATATTAAGCTCCTTTAGTCTCTCCTCATACGGCTTCTCTTGCAGACCCTGCACCATTTTAGTTGCCCTCCTCTGGACTGCCTCTATCCTGTCTATGTCCTTGCGGAGATGGGGTCTCCAGAACTGGACGCAGTACTCCAGATGGGGTCTCACCAACTGTCTGTACAGAGGATAACAACTTCCTGTTTTCTGCTGATGATGCCTCTCCCTGTGCATCCCAGTATACCCCCAGCCCTCCCTACTGCCTTCTCACATTGCTTGCTAACCTTAAGGTCATCTGATATGATTACCCCCAGGTCCCTTTCCTTTTTTGTTGTTGTTACTACCTCCCCCCATTGTGTATTCTTCCCCTGGGTGCTTGTTTCCCAGGTGCATTATTTAGCACTTCTTTGCATTGAATCCTAGCTGCCATACTTCTGACCATTCCTCCAACCTTGCCAAGTCCCTTCTCATCCTTTCCACGCCTCCTTGTGTATCAACCCTGTTGCAGATCTTTGTGTCATCTGCAAAGAGGCATACTTTTCCTTCCAGTCCCTCTGCAATGTCACTTTTGAAGACATTAAAAGGACTGGACCATACTGAACTCTGCGGTACCCCACTAGTAACCCCTCTTTCTTCAGAGTGGACTCAATTTACAATTACCTTCTGTGTCCTGTTGTCCAGCCAGTGTTTTACCCAGGCTACCACCCTGGGACCCACACCCAGGCTGGGTAATTTGACTATTAATCTTTTGTGTGGGACTGTGTCAAATGCCTTGCTAAAGTCTAGGTAGGCCATGTCCACAGCCCCTCCCTGGTCTACTACTTTGGTCACCCAGTCAAAGAAATCTATTAGATTCATCTGACATGACCTTCCCGCTGTGAACCCATGCTGCCTTGGGTCCTGTGCCCCACTGGCCTCTAGGTACTCAACTATTCTTTCCTTCAGAAGGGACTCCATCACTTTCCCTACCACAGAGGTCAGACTGACAGGTCTGTAGTTTCCTGCCTCTGTCTTGGTCCCACTCTGATGAGGGAATCATCCGCCTTCCTCCAGTCCTCGGGTCCCACCATCCTCCCATGATTTATTAAAAGTAGCCAGTGGTTTCATTAGTTCCCCGTTAATTCTTTTAGAATTCTGGGGTGAATTCCATCAGGCCCCATTGCTTTGTCCACCTTCAGTTTTAGGAGTTCTTCCAGAACCCTTTCTTCTGTGAAAGGACTGGATCGACCCCCCTCAAAGAGTGCTTCTGTTAATTGGATTAGGCACTTCCCCTCCTCTTTTATGAATACTGAGCAAATATTTGTTCCAGTATCCTGCTTTTCACTGTCCCCTCTGCCCACCCACCGTTCATTCTATTCAGCCTCACTATCCCTCCTTTGTCTTTCTATGCTCGCTGATGTACCTATAAAGGTTTTATCCCCCTTCTTAACTGAGTTGGCTATCTTTTCCTCAGTTTGGGCCTTTGCTATTGACTTCCCTCCTGCTTCCTTCTGCCTTAACTGGTACAGCTCTCTGTCCTGCTCCTTCTGTGTTCCTTATACTTCGGAATGTATATTTTTCTTCCTGACTTTCACAGCCACCTCTTTTGAGAACCATAGTGGCTTTTTCTATCATTTTGATTTGTTTATTTGCGTCACACAAAGGCTTGTTGCCTCTGTGATGGCAGTTTTGATGATTCCCCATTGTTGCTCCACACCTCCTTCTAGCCTGTTTGCTAGTGCTTTTCTGAGGCACTCTCCCATCTTGCCAAAGTCATCCCTCCTGAAGTCCAGTACCCTCACTTTTGTATGGCTTGACTCTGTAGCTGAGTTTAACGTGAACCACACTGTTTGATGGTCACTTGTTCCCGGATGGCAACCTACTTCTAGATCTGAGATCCTCTCACTGCCCCGATTGAGAGTACGAGGTCTAAGATTGCTCCCTCGAGTGGGTTCCGAAACTAGCTGTCTGAGGCCTGCCACTTGTAGGGCATCAAGAATGGCCCTACTTTTGGATGTGGCTGCAGCAAATGTGCTTCAGTTAACATCTGGCATATTCAGGTCTCCCATCAACAGTATCTCCCTTTCTCTGCCATTCTAAGAATGCCTTCTATCATATCCTTGTCCATTCCCTCCCCCTGACATGGGGGTCTGTACACAACCCCTGTGCGGATTGTGGTGCCCTTTCCAGTCTCCAAGGTGACCCACTGTGCCTCCTCTCCTCCCTGTTTACTCTTTTGTTCAGTTGCTTTTATCCCTTCCTTTGCATAGATAGCTACTCTTCCCCCTCTTCTCCCCTGCCTGTCTCTCCTGTAGGTTATGTACCCTGGTATGTTAACATCCCAGTCATGGTTCTCTGTATACCATGTTTCTGTGACTTCTACGATATCCAGGCATCCCTCTTCCATCAAGGCCACCAGCTCAGGGAGCTTGTTGCCCAGACTATGGGCATTGGTACTCATTACCCTCCATTTCCTGATGGCCTTACTCCTTTTTGCCCCATCCCTGTCCTTCTTGCCTTTGTCACTTTCTTCATTTACCCTGCCCTTCTCCCCTCTCGACACCTCTGTGTTGGTGTTTACCGCACCTACTACGTGATTTTTTTTGGGAGGCTAGGATTCCCTGCTCCTTTCCAGTGCTTCCCCCCTTGGCTAGTTTAAATGCTTTCCAATGAAGCATTTAAACCTATCACCTAGGATCCTGGTTCCCCTCCTCGACAGATGCAGCCTATCATGCCAGTATAGGCTTGCATCACTCCAGGTGACCCCAGTCCCCAATGAAGCCAAATCCCTGAGCTCCACACCAGGTTTTTCAACCACTGATTGAATCCCATGGTGCGAAACACCCTAGCCTCTCCTACACCATAGGTGGGCAGCACCTCCAAGAAGGTTACCGTGCTGCTACTTGTTTAAGGCCCCTGCACTTCTGTAATCCCTTTCTCAGCTAGGTCATTTATCCCTAGGTGGACAATGACATCCAGCTCCCTCCCCTGTGCAGCTGCTCCGGTAATCCTGAGGATTCGCTCCCTGTCCCTCCAGCCATGGCGCCAGGCAGGCACCTTACCTCTCTCTCCCCTTGCTCCCCCAGTTCTACCTTCCTAACAATGGAGTCCCCCACCAGGAGTTGTTTCCTTCCCTTGCGGGGTCCCTTGCCACCCTCCTGTGGGTCTCCTTTGTGGAGGTTCCCAGCATCCTTCTTGGTCTCCACTGCGGGTGCCTCCATAGAGGAACCACACTTTGCCAGAATGGCATAGAAATTGTGGAGAGGTACAACTAGAGGGATGCGCCTCTGTTCCACCACCCTCACCCTCCCTGAGCCCACTGTGGTCCAACCGCTCCTCTTTCTTGGCAACCTCTGAGGCAACGGCAGTAGCACTGGTGGTCCCTGGATGGAAGAGGAGGTCCCACAAATCCTGGCCAACTCAGCCTGGAGATGAGCAACCTCCTCCCTCAGCCCAGAGAGGTGCCTGCAGATGGGACAACACTGCATCCTCCAGAACGTCTCCCGGAAGACTGCTGCTCCACAGCCACTGCACTGCATCACTCCCATCATGTCTTATTTCTGGCCCCTTAACTGTTTGCAATCCTTACTCTTTCCTTTCCTTTGTTTTTTTTTTTTTTCCTCTCTCTCCTTACTTTCTGCCTGTGTGCCCTTTAAGCTCCTGATTGTCCTGTTCTGAGACAAGAATATCCTATATTTCTCAGTAGACCCCTTACTTGCTCAGAGGGACACCCACCATAGATCTACACACAGTTGCTGAAGCCTTCAGTGTGGCCTTCTCCGACCTCAGTTCTGTCCTCCTGCCCAGTTACCTTGACCCCCCCCACAGAACATCCACCCAAAGCCTGAAATAATTTGACCCATCCAAATTTTTACTTCAAGCGTGTCACAACCAAGCGAGCTAGGACCTACATTACTAGGGTGCTGGGTAAAACCAGACTTGGTAGTGACTCACTCGACATGAAATTGGTGGAAGTTGCCTTGGACGAGGTGGTGGTTCCCATCACCAAGATCTTTAACAAGTCTCTCACCCTGGCTGAATTCCCTGCAGCCTGGAAGGTAGCTCCAGTCACCCCTGTCATAAAAAGTGGGGACCAGTCTTGCACTGCTAACTGTAGACCAATATCTATCCTCTCCCCCCTCTTTAAGGCGCTTGAAAGGATTGTGGCTGACCAGGTCACGGAGTACCTTCAGAAGTACAGTCTGCTGTGCCCACAACAGTATGGATTCCATCAGTGCCATAGCACAGCTACTGCCTTAGTTGAATTCACAGACTGTGTTCACAAGGCCTTGGATGGGGGCAGCCTGGTGGGATCTGTCTTCAAAGATTGCATTAAAGCCTTTGATACGGTTAACCATCACATCTTGCTTGACCAGCTTCAGCACCTCGGGCTAGCCTCTGAAGCCATCCTCCGGGTCCAGGATTACCTATCCAGAAGAGCACAGAGTGTAAAAATTGGGACAGCTATCTCCTCGTCTAGGGATATAGTACTGGGTGTCCCACAAGGGTCTTTACTGGCCCCCTCCTCTTTAGCCTGTTCATCAACAGGCTGCCAGAGGCCTGCAATAGCAAGATTATTCTGCATGCAGATGATGCTGTCATCCTTAGTAATAGTGCCCAGTTTCAGCACCTACAGGATGATTTGCAGTACTCATTTTGCAGCTTGGAGGACTGGTTCAGCTCTCAGAAATTGCTTTTTAATTACAAAAAGATGAAGACGATGCCGATAACCACTCACCAGCACAAGAAATCTCTTCTGTTCCTTATTATTACTAACAACAAGGCTGCTCCACTCGAGCAGGTCCACTCTTCTAAATACTTGGGCGTGATCTTTGATGACACCCTCTTGTACATGCAGCACATTGATCAGGTCGTCAAAACAGTGAACACCAAACTTAGAGTTCTCTACAGGCACAGACGGTACCTAACTCCCTGAGGCACTCAGGTTGGCAGTCTCCTCTTCCATCTTGTCTGTTATTGACTATGGACCTATGGTGTAATGGTCGGCATCAGACACTGCGCTAAAACGAGTAAGCATGGCCCTCAACAAGGCCTGCAGGCTGGCTCTAGGGGCTGATAATCTCCTACACACCTGCTCCCTCTATGAGTGCACTAACTGGCTCAGTCTTGCCAGCAGAATCAAATACCAAACGTGCCTGCTTGGCATGAAATATCTCTCCTAGGTAAAGCTCCATTGGCCTTCAAAGAACTGCTCTAGCAAGTTAGATCCGGGTACCGCACTAGAGGGCAGACTCGCAGCCCACTTACTATCCCCTTCAGAAAAACGGCACTTGGCCAATGGTCCTTCACATACAGGGCTCCTTCTTGGCCAAATGAGATCCCAGCATGCTTTACTCATTAACAGCCTCTCAGTCTTCAGGGTGGAACTCAGACATCACCTTGCCAAGGCTGAAGTATGTAGTTGCAGGTGACCTGTAGCGCTAGCACCCGGTAGCTTGGAGTCAGCCTGCTCCTGGGATGCATTCTCTGATTTGCTACCCTACTGCCCAGTAACCCTGACTTTAAACTCCTACTTCCTACTACTACTTGTCAGCCCTCGAACTTCAGCTTTCCATAGCCACAGCCTGTCGACGAACCTTCTGTCTACTGTCCTTAACTCAGCACTCTGTCTTAAGTCCCTCCCCTGCCATTGACCCTTCACAAATGTGATTGTCTCAAAGCATTTGTCTCCCCAGCTTATTCTGTGTACGGTCCTCCCTCACATTGTTCTCTAGTATGTTCCTACTAGGTCAATCCTGCACAGAAAATTAACACCCCACCCTTGACTTGAATTAATGACAAAGCCTCCTCTTGGCTGCATTAACAAACAAGGTATGAAAGCCTATTTTGAGTCTCTTCCCTCCTCACTTTATATGAAATAACGACAGTGTCCCCCGCTGCTTGACCTCCTGCTAAATCTGTTCCTTAAACCCACAGCACTCTCCTTGTACCTTGGGCTGTACTAATTGCAATATGCTGTACCTCTATATGAGATAGCTTACAATTGTCAATAGACCAATTGCTGTTATTTCTTGTATTTTTTTGTCTCTGAACTTGTGCTCCCATACTCTGTAACTACCTTTCTGTGTTGTCCTCCTGTCAAGACATGGAACCTTTCAAAAAGAGCATTTTGCTCAAAGGTTATGCCAGTCTGAATGATGAAATAAATAAAATAAAATAAAAAATAAAACCCGTGCTGCTGCCTGTCCTGGAGACCTTTGTCTTCCAAAAATGTTACCAGCCTCTCTTTAAGGATTGTCTCCATGAGCCTCCCCACAATTGATGTGAGGCTCACTGGTCTTTAGTTACTTGGATCATACCTTTGGGCCACCTTTGTGAATGAGCACCACATGGGCCAACCTCCAGTCCTGTTGTAAGCATCCTGTGTGCAGAGAGGTATTGAACAGGTCAGCCAGTGGACCTGCCAGGCTTGCTGCCAGTTCCTTGAGTACCCTAGGGTGAATGCAGTCAGGTCCCGGTGCCTTGTCCACCTGCAGTGCCCTCAGTCCTTCCAGTACTCTGCCCTGTGTAATTTCTCCATCCATCACCCCTTCCCCTCTCCCCACACCCATGAGGTAACTGTCCCCCCTCTCTATCGTGAATACAGAGCAGAAGTACTCATTCAGTGCCTCTGCCTGTTCCACCCCCTTCTCTATCCCCCCAATCTTTCTTAATTCTCACTATCTGGTCCCTGTTCTTCCTTCTTTCACCAATGTATATGAAGAAGTCCTTCTCTCCGTCTTTAATGCCCTGTGCCAGCCTCAGTTCTCTGGATGGCTTGGCGGCTCTAACTAGTCTTGTAACCTCCATGGACGACTTTGTATACTCCTCCCCGTCTCTCCGCCCTCCCCGATCTCTTGAATCTTCAGAAAGCTCTCCTCTTGGCTCTCACCCCCTCGTTTACCTCATCGGTCAGCCAGCTGGGCTTCTTTGTCCTTCCCTTCTTGCCCTGTGTCCTAGTACATGTCCCAGTAGCCTCTGCCAGCCCTGCCCTAATAATACCCCATTTTTGATTGGCATCCATGGTGGGTTGGATTACCTCCAGAAGCCTTAACAGGATTTCCCCCATCTTGATGAAGTCTACCCCCCTAAAGTCAATCACTCTGGTACCCGAACCTCCAGTTAGCGTCCCTATTCTGAGTGTGAACCACACTGAGCGGTGATCACTCCCCGCCAGAGGGACCCCAACCTCCAGGTCCCTAATGACTTCCCTGTTTGATAGTGCAAGGTCCAGAGTCCTTCCCAACTGAGTTGGCTCATGCACCAACTGCAACAGGTAGCTATCCTGGAATGCCCCCAGTATAACCTGCTCCCTAGCACATGTGGTCATTGGTGTGTTCCAGTCCACCCCAGGTAGGTTGAAGTCCCCCACCACCACTGTGTTTCCTTTCCTGCAAACCCTCCTAATTTGATCCACCAACTCCCTGTCTAGTTCCTCTCCTTGAGTTGGTGCCTTATACACCACCCCTATCCTCAGTACCCTGCCCTTTGGATCCTGAAACTGCATCCATAGGGCCTCTGTCCCGCCTTCCTCCCCCTTCCCTCATGCACCTTATTTCTTCCTTCTAGATCATCCCCCCCACTTTTCCTGTTTGTCCTGTCCTTTCTGAACAGCCTGTATCCAGGGGTCATCATATCCCAGTCCTGGTACTGGGTGGCCCAAGTTTCTGTTATGGCTGCAATGTCCACCTGCCTCACTGCCAAGAGAGCTTGCAACTCGGCTGATTTGTTTCCCAGACTCCTTGCGTTTAGCGACAGTACCCTTCACCCTGTTTCTATCCCTTCCCCACCCCGATTAACCCCTCCTTTCTCTCCTACCCTGATGCCCTCCCGTACAGCTTAGGGGGTAGGCTCATCTGGCTTCCCTCTCTAGAAACCCTGCCTACCAGCTTTCCACTTGCCACCCTCCTTTTCTAGTTTAAAGCTACCCTTGTTGCTATGTACCCTTCCATCCCCTGCTTCAATACTCCCTTCCCCTCTCTGCTCAAGTGCAGCCTGTCCCCTGCATACAGGTCATTATTGTCCCAGGTTCTGCCCCAGCCCCCTACTAACCCATACCCCTTGGTATGACACCATTACTGCAACCAGTTGTAGAAGTCCCCTATCCTTCCTTTCCTTGCAGTACTTGCACAGGTTACTGGGAGCTCCTCCGCGCAGGCCACTGATTTTCTCACCTCTTCGCACAGCTTCCCCAGTTCTTTGAATCTCCACTTTACTACCTCCCCCATCCCCCCCCCCAACAGGTTGTTCATATTAGACCCATATTAGACGATGTCTTTTTCCCCTTACTGCCCCATCTTATCCCTTTCAGTATGGGGTCCCCAACACTAGCACGCCCTCCCTCTGCCCCATGCCTCCCCCACCCTTTAACTCCTTGTCCCTTACTAACGCCTGCCCTTCCTTGCCCCTTTGTCTCTTTGCTCCTCCCCTATGACCCTCCCACCCTCCCCTCTGACCTGTGCTCCCCTATCCCCTTGATCTCATGCTACCATCCCCCTGTTCCCCTTTAGCTATGCATCCTTTGACAGACCCATCAGCACTGCCCCCTTCCCTTACACCCCTGCTGCCAACTCTTTCCTTTCCAGCTGTGCCCCTCTCCCACTGCCCCCTGCTACCCTCCTCCAACTGCCTGACCCCTGTGCACACCATTCCCCTTCTCCCTGCCTCTCCACTAACTCCCCCTCTTCCACCATTGTTGCCAGTACTGCAAACCTGCTGCCTGCCACCCCTGTATTTTCCTGCGTTGGCTTCTTCCCCCAGTCCCTTGACCTGCCTTCAATGCTTGGTTCCCTATCAGATGTGATACTGCACTCCTTCCCTGTCCCCTCCCCCAACCTAATGTCCTTCTCCTGATGCACCCTCCTGTTACCCCCTGGGAGAGGCCCTCCTGCCCCCTTTCTCATCCCCTCCACCCTCACCAGCTTTCTACCAAGCCACTGCACTCTTTCCTTCAGTCTCCTTAGCCTGTGGCAGATCGGACACTCTCCTAGTCTCCATAATATGTTTATCCCAATAGCTGCCCCACACCCATTGCAAGCCACTTTTCTACCCATGGCACCCCTTCTTGCTCCCTGTTACTCCCTGTACCACCCTCCACCCCATTATAGCTGCTCAGCTCCCTAGTGTAACCCTCCCTGTGTTGCTGCATTCACAACTTCTGTGTTACTATATCCCTTGTATACCAGCGAGGGTTAACGATGCCCTTAATGCCTCCTACAAGTGTACCTCACCCAATCTGCAGTGCCCCCTCCTCTGATTAATGGGATTCATATGCCTTGATATAACCCCAGGTACTCACCGTCCTGATTTATGGGCTGGGAACCTTAGTGACTGCACCTGGTTGTGCTATCCACCAGTAGTAATCCAGTGAAAGCCACCACTCAACTAATAGGGGTTAGGCAGTGGCTTTCATTTTTATTAAATGTTACTTTAACATAAACAGTTGTGAAAATGCTCCCCATAGACTAGTATGGGGCACATCCCCCTCCTCCTTTGTCCTTGGTTAAATATCATTACAGGGATTTATTTAACTCCAAAATTTGATTAGCATTTTGCTCATAAAAGTGCTAAAACATTGTGAAAATGTATAGCACTTGCCTCACTGTGTTTAACAAACATAACACTTCTAGAAAACCTATATAAATACTTTCTGTACATATAGCATAGTCCCAAGAAAAAAACTGCTAATCAGTTATGTAAAACCCCGCATTAAACGTCTGAGCGCAGGGGCTAGCCGGCAGACTAGGAATTGAAAGGGGTCGTCTGTCCATCAGTTAGACCTGATTTACGATCCCTTCCCTCCTGAAATGTAAAAGAAAAATTTTATTAATTGGGGGCAAAGGACTAGCGGAGCACTAAGGTAACAGGCTATAAAGCCCCTAAGCAAATCTTTGCAGTTTCCTCGAAAAGCACTGTTGGAGCCAGAGAGTTAGGGAAGGGCATTCAAACCTGCAATATTTGGTTTAATATTCTGCTAGATTTTGCACTTGAGTAGAGGATGGTATTGTGCAGCACGTTGGGAGTGATGTGCATAACAGAAGAAGACTGATCCATGAGGTACACTCGTGTAGAAAAAGAAATCCAATTTAGAACCACATGAAATATGAGTTGTTTTTTGTATCTGATGTCATTTGCGACTGAAGTGCAGTACAATGGTATAAAGATAGGATCTTTTAACTGCAGTCCTTGTCCAAGTCCTCATTAGGATTTGATTTTATAGTTGTATTCATGTTGGAGAATAGTTATAAACTCCTCCATTGATACAGTGGAAAACACAGTAGATGGACCTTGCTGACTGAGGCAGTTCCCTTAATCGTGTCCAAATGTGTTCCCCTTTGACCTTCGTTGAATTATATTTATTCAAAATGTAATGTGGCCCAGGTACAGTGAGTGAGTGTTTATTGTTTGGTTTTAAAGCAAAGGGACCATTCAGTTACCCAGGAAGTGCATTAATGCATGATACACTTGTGCCCTGGAGTGGGTTATTGTTGTACTTATAAAATGAGTACGGAATAAACTGTTCTGTCTTCGAGGGTGGAGCTCTTGCAGCAGGTAATACCATTAGGACTGAAGCCGGCAGGTGTCAGGACCCCATGGAAAACTTGTAGCTAGCAGTCTGAGGCAGAGGACCGCCCCCGACGTTGGCTCCGCCTGATGTCCTACTTGGTATATAATGGGGCCGGTCTCCTGGCGCCACCCCAGTTCTTTTCCTGCCGTCGACCCGCGTAGTTTGGCTCCATGGATGCCTCTCTCTGCAGTCGACAGCTCGACGTCAGATAAGTCATTTTTCTTTATTTTTAAGTAGTAATCTTCTTTTCACCTCATTTTTGTCATCGCCTTCTCCACCGCGGTGAAAATCTAAGTGTGCCTGCGGAAAGCAGATTCCGGCAAAAGACGGCCACGCGGCCTGCCTCATCTGCCTAGGCCCAGAACACCAGCCTGATTCCTGCAGCCACTTCCAGAAGTTTAACCAGAAGACGCGCGCCAGGAGAGCTCATGCCTTGAAGACCTTTCTCCTTGAGAAGAAGCTTGTGGCCATGCAGCAAAGTTCTGGGGCCAGCTCATCCTCTCCCGCTAGAGAATCCCCTCCCAAGGATAAGGCCTCAGGGGGGAAGCATCATAAGGAGAAAGATTGGGCCAGGTCTAATTCCCGCCATCCGTCGCCAGCCAAACAGGCGTCGTCTTCCTCTTCATCTAAAAGATCGGGTTCAGTCCCAGCAGCTGAATCTTCCCACTCCTCTAAGTCCGCTCCCCCCCTCCTTAGGGTTGTCAGTGGGAGTCGGCATCAGCGGAACATTGCTCTTCCTCCCTGGCTCATCGACCTCATAAACCCACAGGGTCGACCCAGGAAGGCCTGACCAGGGCTCTGGATAGGCCCAGCTCCTCTGAGAAGAGGAAATGTTCTGAAGAACATTCTCGTAGGCAGGGGGACGCCCAGGCTCGGACGCCCCCCCCCCCCAGGCTAAGGTGCATTCTCCACCAAACGTCCGCACACCTAACCGCTCACCTACCCCAATGACCTGCTCTCCGACGCCAGACACGGGGCGGTCGCCGGACAAGGCTCAGTCGTCTGCTCCTAAGCCTACAGACCAGATGCAAGCTGACATTCCTCAGGGCACTGGTCGCCGGCCTTTGGATGTCGGCCTACCAGATTTGATGCCTGCTGATCCTATAGAAGTGCCTGATCCTCAGGCGCCCGTTCCCAAGGACCCGACGCCCATTCCTTCTGACTCGACACCGGCTCCAGTGGTCATCCCAGTGGTGGATATAGGAAACTTATTCACAGCCTAGTGGAATACGGTCAAAGGGGACCTTCTTTACTGACCTCCAGACAAGGTCCCCACTCCACCACCTATGGGTCCTCATCCTACCCTAGACAAGGGCCAACCAGATAAGCACCCAACTCCACATCCAAAGGAGAAATGAAAGGCACGGTCTCCTTCTCCGTCTCCTTCGTCACCCCCACATACGTCCTCCTCGGACGAGGCAGGTGACGACTTGGACTCAGAGGACAGGTTTTTACCTCCCTCCCTCTCCTGGACCCAGGGACTCTCCATGGTCCCCTCCAGATGATCCTTCTTTCTTCGACCATAATGAGGCACATTCAGACAATCTACGAATGGGATACAAAGGCCCTAGCCCCGGAGCAAAAATGCCTGGCTAAGTTCCTAGGAGAAAAGGAACCGAAACCCTTGGTCGTCCCTCCATTCGTAGAACCTTTCCAAAACGTCACTCGCCTTACTTAGCGGACACCGTCGTCTATTCCGGCAGTTCCAAGGAAGGCAGACAGACTCTACAAACCTCCCAAATCGGAACCATTCCTGGCATAACAACCTAAGGTTAATTCCTTAGTCCCTACGGCTGCCCACGGAAGGGGGGGCCCAACCTAAGCATTTAAGCTCCCAGCCCCCAGACCCCGTCTCCAAGAAACTAGACAGCTGGGGACGGAAGTTTTTTTCCTCAGCTACTGGGTCCATCAGGTCACTGAACTTCATGGCCCATATGATCTCCTGTCAACAATCCCTGTGGAGCAAGACCATGGACCTGGTAGAGACTCTCCCTGACTCTGACTCCAAACAGGAGATTTTGGCCTGTGCCCAGTCAGGCCTGGACGTGGACAAGCATGTCCTCCGGTGTTCTTATGACGCCGTGGATGTGGCCTCCAGGGACGCCTAATCAGGCATATGTATGAGATGGCAGTCCTGGCTCAGACTTACTGGTTTCCAGCAAGATCTTCAGGACTGTATCCTGGATTCCCCTTTTCAGGGCCCAGTGCTTTTCGGCCCAGAGGTGGAGCAGATGGTGAAGCAACTGCAGGAATTGGGGAGATTGGTGGCAGATGTACATTAGATGTACAAGTCCCAACCGCAAACTACTCGCCAATGTCCTTTTGTCAGCATCAGAATCAAGGTCATTCTGGCAAGCAATCCCAGGGAATGGGATTTAGGAGACGGGGAAACCCTGCCCCTCAAGGTTCCCAAGGCCCTAAGCAACCTAAAGCTCCCAGGATCCCGGCCCCTCCTACCCCCTCTACCTGACTCCCATTGCTGCCCTCCTCCTCTCGGGGACAGGCAGAATGAGCAAGTAGGAGGGCGGTTTGCACTTAACCCACTCAAGTGGTCCAGTATCACCACCGACCAATGAGTACTGGATACCATTCGAATAGGGTATTCGATAGAATTCACCTCTATCCCACCGGACAACCCTCCCCCACTGTCCCGTTGTCCACCGCACCACAGTCTCCTCCTGGAAGGAGAGATCCAACAGCTCCTAAACAAAAGAGCTATTCAAAGGGTCCTAGTGGCCCAGAGATGGAAAGGTTTCTACTCTCGCTTCTTCCTAGTTTCGAAGAAGACAGGAGACCTTCGTCCCATTTTGGACCTTAGCCAGCTAAACCTCTCCATGAAATACCAGAGATTCCGCATGGTCACCCCGGGATCCCTCTTCCCCCTGCTCTAGCAAAGAGACTGGCTATGCTTCCTAGATATGCAGGACGCCTACCTGCATATCAAGGTCCTGAAGACCCACAGACGTTTTCTGTGGTTCTGCTTCAGAGACGAGCATTACCAATTCAGGGTTCTGCCCTTCGGCCTCTCGTCAGCACCCAGGGTATTCACCAAGTGCCTAGCAGTGGTAGCAGCGGCCGTCCACCGGAGAGGACTCTTTGTCTACCCCTACCTTGATGATTGGCTCCTCTCCGCTCAGTCGGAAGAGGAACTTTGAATCGCTTTCTCAGAAATGCGGGCTCTGTTTTCATCCCTGGGCATCACAGTCAACTGATCAAAGTCGCACCCCTGGCCGACGCAGTGGCTGCAGTTCATTAGAGCCATCCTGGACACCGTACGGGGAGGGCTTTTCTGCCCCCGAACAGAGCAGAACGTCTTCAGGGGTTAGCCAGAAGCCTCCAACGTCACCCAGCCTCCCTTGCGCGGGGGTTCCTGCAGCTGCCGGGGCACATGGAGGCCATCACCACGGTTTCCTTAGCCAGACTGCATATGAGGATACTTCAGTGGCACCTGTCAGTGGACGGTCTGGATCTCCAAATCCGGATATCTTGAGCAGTTCATCATTCTCTGGAATGGTGGCTCTGCATGGACAATCTGAGCGGTGGCGTACCTTTCCGCAGACCTCGTCCACTTCAGACCCTGAATACATACGCTTCTCTGTCAGGATGGGGGGCTCATCTAGGGGACCACAGGACCTGGGGGTCCTGGTCTATCACTGAACACTCTCTTCATATCAATGTACTGGAACTGAGAGTGGTACTGAATGCATTCTTGGCATTCAGAGATCAGCTTCAACCGGGTCCTCTCCTGGTGCAGACAGACAACACACCTACATGAACAAACAAGGGGGAACTCACTCGTACTCCCTTTGCAGAGAAGCCATGAGAGTTTGGGACTGGGCAGTAGAACACAGCCTAGACCTCACCGCAGTTCATCTGCCAGGGGTCGAGAATGTTCTTGCCGACAGTCTGTCGCTCTTTCTCTCAGAATCACGAGTGGGAATTGCTCCAAGATGTCGCAGACAACCTCTTCGACAGGTGGGGCCAGCAAGAGTTGGCCCTCTTTGTGTCCCCGTGCAGCGCCAAACTGCACAATTTTTGCTCGCTCGCTCCAGGGCCTGGTGTTTTCTGGTGAGACGCATTGTCCCTCTCCTGGACAGGGAAGTTCCATTATGCCTTCCCTCCGTTTCCCTTCATTCAGAGAGTACTGCTCTAATTGCAGTCAGAGGCAGCCAGAATGATTCTGGTGGCTCCTCTCTGGCCTCATCAAATTTGGTATCCACTACTCCAGCAACTGTCTCTGGAACCCCCAGTTCAGTTGCCACTCTCAACTCACTTGCACTCTCAGGAACAGGGGACCCTCGTCCATCCTGCTCTTCACTCTCTTCATTTGCATGCTTGGCTTCTGCAATCTTAGCGGAAGAGAGATTAGGAGTGTCAAGCAGAGTGGCTGAAATTTTGGTAGCAGCCAGGAAGCCTTCTACCAGAGCCATGTACGTTCTGAAATGGAAACGCTTCTGCTTATGGGCTACTGCCCATTCCCTAGACCCTTTAGGTTGCCCGGTCAGGCACGTGTTAGAGTACCTCCGACACCTGTTGGACTTGGGATTGAGTTATTCTTCAATCAAGGTGCATATGTGTGCGGTCTCCGCATATCATAACCCTATCGGAGACAAAGCTTTAGCTCAATTGAATGCCTGCAAGACCTTTCTGCAAGGGGTATTACACGTCAGACCTCCCAAGAGGGTCATCGTTCCTCCTTGGGGCCTCCTTTTTGTTCTGGAGAAACTTACGCTTCCCCCCTTTGAACTGGCAGCTTCTTGCAAGCTGCGCTTCCTCTCTTGGAAGACTCTCCTCTTGGTGGCCATCACCTCTGCTCGAAGGGTTTCGGAACTCCAGGCTCTGATGTGTAAAGAACCTTACATAGTCTTTCACAGGGACAGGGTAAATTTGCGCACAAACCCCAAATTCATGCCGAAGGTGGTATCCGTCCTGACTCTGAACCAGGATATCAACCTTCTGATATACTATCCAAATTCTTCCAGTTAGGGCAAAGCACTATTGCACGCCCTGGATGTTTATCGCATTTTGCGGTATTATCTTCGCAGGACTCGCTCCTCTAGGAAATCGGACCAGTTTGTTTCTTTCACAAAGCGAATGTTAGGAGCTCCTGTCTCCAAACAGACACTAGCCCGTTGGCTAGTACATTATATTACGTTCTGTTATCAGCACCACGACAGACCTTTCCCGGGTGCTGTTAAGGGTCATTCCACCAAAGCGGTGGCATCTTCTTTCGGAGCCCTGAAGAATGTCTCTTCAGCTGATATTTGTGCGACTGCCACATGGTCCTCCGTCCACACATTCATCAGGATCAGGCATTATAGCCTGGACATTGCCTCCAGAAGGAGAGCAGGTTTCGGACTAGCAGTCCTGCAAGGCCTTCTCTCATAGATGTCCGCTCCATTTTTTATATACATCTCCTTCCGCCCTATCAGACCTGGGCCTATCTTTGGGTACTGCTTGGGACTCAGTCCTAATGTATTACCTGCTATAAGAGCTCCACTCTCGAAGACAGATAGTACAGTTACCTAAGAACTTACCGTAACAGTAGATCTTCAAGAGGAGCTCTTGCAGCAGGTGGCTTTCCCACCCTCCTTCCCTCAGGATAGCTTAGAAGATTATTATCATTATGCTTGGTTTGCATCCAACCAGGATGCGGAAATTGTGCTACCTGGTTCTCCAAATTCTGTCTAGCCGGGTCTCCGGTGGGAGAACTAGGGTGGCACCAGGGAACCTCCCCCTTTATACCACGTAGGACATCAGGTGGAACAGACGTCGGGGGTGGTCCCCTGTCTCAGACTGCTAGCTACAAGTTTTCTGTGGGGTCCTGACGCCTGCCGGTTTCAGTCCTAATGGTATTACCTGCTGCAAGAGCTCCTCTCGAAGATCTACTCTTATGTACTTTTCAGTCTGGCTGTACCTTGCCTCATTTTCCCTGCCGCCTGGCACTGGCCTCTCTCCCTCTTTCTCTGCTGTGTCTATTGCTTCTGCTGAGTGTATTGTGCAGTGGGGTGACATGACGTTTGGCCTAATGGCTTTTTGCCTCATGACATTTTGCCTATGCCAGGTAGCCCAGTGATGTTTTGGCTAACGTCATTTTCTCTGTAATTTGGCCAGTAACAAGTTTTGTGTAATGATTTTTCACTGTGTTTTATTATGCTGTTTTCTTTCACGATGCAGTGCGGTAGGTATCAAGGTTCTTTAGGCCACTTCTCTCGAAACGTCTTTAGGCTAAATGGCATAGGCGAAATAGCGTTCGGCCAAAAGTTGTTAGGCCACATGTCATGGAGCCATGCAGTGGAGCTGGATTAATCAACAGTCAAGTGATACAACTCTGCCCATGCTGTTTCTTTATTTTCCCTACCCATTGTATAAGAAAAATCAACCCACAGTTGCAGGGCGGGAAAATGTTAAACTGATGTTGGCGCCCTGGTGGCGTGATCTGGACAGGTGGCTGTGGGCTTGGAACCTACTGGTGTGATCTGGACAGGTGGCTGGGGACTCTGAGCCAGAGGTGAGAGAAGAATTCTGTGGAGAGTACTTGTAATTGCAGGCAGCCACAGGGCTTGGGGATTTGATGTATAGTAGTAAGTGGGTGGGTGCATTTTCTGCTTTTGAAGGTAACAGCTTGGACATTCAGTGTGTAGTAGTTGTGAGATGGTTGCATTTTCTGCATTCAGAGGTAACATTAACGCGCGCGCACACACACTCTCACTCTCTCTCTCAGGTGTCAGTGTCATGCACTCAATCTCAATAACACCTCAGCACCCTAGGAGCCCAAAAGCCGTATAGGAAGAGACTAAAGTTCAAGGACCTTGGTATGTACACCCTGTAACAGAGGAGGAAGAGGGGAGATATGATAGAGGCCTTTGAATACTTCATGGGGTAAATAAGGTACAGGAGGGCAGTATTTTTCAGACGAAAAGGTGCTCAGAAATAACTGGACATGCTGTGTAGCTGGAGGGGGGTAGATTCAGGAGAGATGTGAGGAAGTACTTCTTTCACAGAAAGAGTGGTGGATTCCTGGAACAGCCTTGTGGTGGAGGGGGTGACAACAGTGGTGGTGTTCAAGACTGCATGGGATAATCACAAGGGAATCATAGTGAAAAGAAAGGGAGAAAGAGCTGTAGATCAGGTACAGTCTGCAGTAATAGTGTGGGTAGGGAGAAATGAGCAGACTGGATGGGCCAAGCGGTCCTTGTCCGCCATAAAATTCTGTGTTTCTAGCCAGCCTAGTGGTGCTGAGGGTTGAGGCGCTGGATGCCTTACCTCACGCCATGCTGGCGACCCGGGTTAGGGAACGACCTCGGGTTGCCAGGGAGCTGGCATGGGGGGGGGGGGCTGGATCTAGCCACCTAACAGCTGTCCTGTCCCGGAGAGGTTACCACCCCCTGTAGTTCCGTTGCCGCCGGATGGAGGTCCAGTGATGGTGCAGGCAGGAGGGGGTGACATGAAGGGAGGGCTTCTCGAGCGCGACGTGTGCATGCTTCCACACCTGCACGTTCCCGCTGAGACGGGGGTTGGGGGTAGGAGAAAAACCGGGGCAAAAACGATGAAAAAATGTATATCAGAAAAAAAAAAAAAATTCTGTGTTTCCATGTAGGAGACAGAAACAAATTCAGTGAGCATACTTAAATAAAATGTGGAGCAACACTTGATAGTCTAGAGGCTAGTTGTATGTTTGAGTTGTTTGTTTGTTATACGTGGGTGCTTTGGCTATTTATGGTGGAGCACAGAGAAATGGACCTGCTGTGGTTTCTGGACTGGTGTACCCCATCGACTGCCCGATCCACCCTGATCTGACCCTAAATTTATTAGTCCTGACTGTCACGTGATCTCCTCAGTTAGAAACCTGTCACCATTTTTCCACTAGACGGTTATACCTGGTGACCACTGGTAGTCACTAGTGAGCCCTCTCTATCACATCCATCCCTGTTCCACACCTCCCTTTTAATCCACAAATCTTCTTAGTCTGCCCTCTAGTCTCCTAAGGGTCCCATGTTATTTGTAACTTCTGCCCCTATGTGGTATTGAACCTTCGATCCTTTCCACCAAAGGAAAGCACCCTACCTCTACACTACCTAGCTGGCCCAAAGTAAGGTGGGCAGTTATCCATCTCACCCTCTACTTTCACCTGCCATTAGTCCTGTCCCCCATTCCTACTTAACCCTTCCCCTTCTCCCTTAAGTACAGACTCTATATTAGCGGATCCCACTTGTTTGCCATGGACATCTCTACCACCTAGCCCCTTTCCCCAGAATTTCAACTTGAACGCTAACTTTTCCTAACTCCCTTGGTCAGGCTCCTGGTAAATGATAGGGCCCACTACGTACTCTCTTACATTTATTTCCCTGCTGGTAATAACTATCGCCAGCTGGCCAGTACAACATGCCGCCACATCTACCCTCCCCGATTCTACGCTGTTAGACGTAACACTGCCCTCATGCACCAGGAGTGTTAGTGCAACCCATCTACCCATGCCCTACGTGCCTCACTATAGCAATATGCGCCCTGGTCCTCCCACCACTCTCTTTCTAGTGTCGCACCTTGCCTCTATCCCAAGGCCGCTGTCAGCTAAATCGGCTCCAAAATGGCATATAATTCACAAACCTAAGCTGGTTAAGCTCATGCTTATCAGACATGCCCTCCTACTACTCTCAGGGAATGTGCACCCCAACCCCGGCCTCCTGCAGCAATCACACTTTAAACAAACTAACTCTAGCGGTCTTAAGATAGCTTTCCTCAGCGTTCGCAGTCTACTTCCAAAGCTAGATCAGTTGCAAGGTTGGGTTCAACAGAACAAGCCTGACATTTCAGCCACCACTGAAACCTGTCTGTCCCCCAAAACACTTGACTCCGCTGCTGCTGCCCTTGCAGGTTACACTCTTTTTAGAGCAGATTGGGTTGGCAAAAGAGGTGGGGGCTGTGCCATCTACCTCTTAGATGCCCTGCAGGGCAATACCCTCTCAACGTTGTCCACTGGTAATGGTGCCTAGGCTGTTGCAGTCAAAATAACCTTGGGGCATAAAGGGAAGTCACTTACTGTTCTTTCGGTCTATATTCCACCCAAGGGCATAGCTTCTGACTTTGACACTATCATTGAATACATCTCTAAATTACCCAATAGCTCCGAGATTATTGCACTTGGAGATTTTAACATCAGCTGGCAAGCACCTGAGGCTGGCCCCTTCAAGTATGCCGCTGCAGCTGTTGGCCTTACTCAACTGGTTCAGTCCCCCACAAGACTAAACTATAAAACCGGCACCCACACCCTTTTAGACCTCATTCTCACAAACCACCCAGAAAGAATTAAGCACACTGAGGTCCTGCCAGACTTCCTCAGCGACCACTCCCCTATCATAGATACATAGACACTGTCAGCAGAGGAGAGCCTATGGCCGACCCAGTCTGCCCATTTGAGCTTGTAAGTTCACTTTATGTTTTCCTAGAAGTCTGTTGCCTCTCACCCCTGACCTCCAGAATTCCCTTATGTCTATCCCATGCATTCTTAAGTCCCATGATTGTTTCAGCCTCCACTACTTCCTCTGGCAGGGTGTTCCACTTGTCCACCACCCATTCTGTGAAGAAATTTTTCCTCACGTTTCCTCTAAATTGCTCTTCCTCCAACTTCATCCTATGCCCTCTAGTGCTGGAACATCTTTTTTACTGAAAAAGAGTGTATTCTTGCACTCTGTTCCTGCCTGTAAGATACTTGTATGTCTCTAGCATATCCCCTCTCTCCCTCCTCTCCTCCAGGGAGTACATATTCAAGTCCTTCGACCTGTCCTCATAGGACTTATGATGCTATCCTTGTACCATCTTTGTTGCCCTCCTCTGAACCTTCTCTACCCTGTCTATGTCCTTACGTAGGTAAGGTCTCCAGAACTGTACACTGTACTCCAGGTGGGACCTCACTAGTGTCTTGCATAGTGGAATTATGACCTCCCTTTTCCTGTTGGTGATGCCCCTGCCTATGCATCCCAGCATCCTATTTACTTTACCTGCTGCCTTGTTGCACTGTTTCCCCTACCTTGAGGTAATCAGAGATGATAACCCAAGATCCCTTTCCTGCTTGGTGCATGCTATATCCTCACCCCACAACTGATATGATGTCCCAGGGTTTTTGTGCCCCATATGCATTATCTTGCACTTCCTTGCATTGAATTTCAACTGCCAAACACCTGACTATTCTTCAAGTTTCTGCAGGTCCCTCCTCATTCTGTCTACACCCTCTGGCAGGGATGTAGTCAGGCATTTCAGATTTGTACACCAACCTGCCACACTGCTACCCCCTCTCCCACCGTTTTTCATGCCTGCCCCCCCCCCAAAGACTTGAATCCAAGGTTCTTGACTCCATTCAGATGATTCCCACACTAGACCTGCTGTCTGCGCTGCTAGTGTGGTGCTTGCTGCCCACTGGTACACGCCACTGACTGCACCAGGAGTCCAAGACTATGGCAGAAATTTCTTCTATCTTCCCCGGAGGTAGGCAGATTCACTCCACTTGCCACTCCACATGGAGTCTTCATTCTTTTAGCTGTCTCTGAGTCTGTTCTTCCGTCTGCTGCTTCTCAGTTCTTCTACTGCTTCTCTCACTCCCAATACAACTGAACTAACAGTATGGCTTCTAACTTTGCTGGGGCATTTAAACTTGCCAACCCCAGACCTGCCATATCCCCTACCAGATGTCGCAGCCAATCACTATACAGGCAGACCATGCGGACCTAATTGAAACCTTCAACTTCAAAGTCCATGGTCCATTGTGCCACCCCCCTCCAAAACAAGGTTGAAAGAGAAAAGAAAAAGCCTGCGAAGCCAAACAAAGAAATTTCAATGCAATGGACTAGAGAGGGCAGAGCAATGTTGGCCAGCTTGTTTGCTACCTCCTGCTACTAAACTTGGTACGCCATGGTGTACCTGGAGTATCAGTAGCTACACCCTTGCCCTCTGGTGTGTCCACTCTGTTACAGAGCTTTGTGTCATCAGCAAACAGGGAAATTTTGCCTTCTAGGTCCTGTGCAATGTCACTGATGAAGACGTTGAATAGGACCGG
Organism: Neoceratodus forsteri; assembly: GCA_016271365.2. Taxonomy (NCBI): domain Eukaryota; kingdom Metazoa; phylum Chordata; order Ceratodontiformes; family Ceratodontidae; genus Neoceratodus; species Neoceratodus forsteri. The sequence continues at coordinate 761,823,303 of CM028136.1, forward strand.
TCCCAGCACTGATCCATGTAGTACCCCACTGGTCACTCTTCCCTCTGTGGAGTGACAGCCATTTACGACCACCCTCTGTGTTCTGCCGCCCAGGCAGTTACCTACCCACCGCACTACTGTCCTGCCCACTCCCATATTCCCTAGTTTGTTTAATATCCTTCTGTGTGGCACAGTGTCAAAGGCCTTGCTGAAGTCCAGATAGCCCATGTCCACTGCCCTCCCCTGATTGACCTCCCTTGTCACCCAGTCGAAACATTTTATGAGATTGATCTGACATGACCTTCCCCTGGTGAAACCATGCTGTCTTGGGTCCTGTAGTCCGTTGGCAATCGGATGTTCCACCAGTCTCTCCTTCAGTAGTGCGTCCATGATCTTCCTTACTACTGAGGTGAGGCTGACTGGTCTGTAGTTCCCTGCTTCCTCTTTGTTCCCGCTTTTGTATAAGAGAACTACATCTGCTGTCCTCCAGTCTTTGGGTACCTCCCCTGTTTTCAGTGATCGGCTAAACAGGATTGCTAGAGGCTCAGCCACCACCTCTTTTAGTTCTTTTAGGACCTTGGGGTGCATCCCATCTGGTCCCATTGCTTTATCAGCTCTTATTCCTTCCAGTTCCTTCAGGACCCTTTCTCGTGTAAAGGGACTTGTGTCCATTTCTGCACCGTTCCCACCCCTCGTACTCCCTTCAGGCCTATTATCTTCATCTTCCTCAGTAAAGACTGAGCAGAAATACCTGTTCAATATGTCAGCTTCACTGTTGTCATCCTCCACGCAGCCCCCATCCTCCCCCTTCAGTCTCACTATCCCTCCCTTTGCCTTTCTTTTTTCACTTATGTACATGTAAAAGGTTTTGTCCCCTCTACCCACTGATTTTGCAATGCGCTCTTCTGTCTGAGCTTTGGCTTCCCTTACTGACCTTCCTGCCTCCCTTTGCTTCTCCTGGTATTTCTCCCTATCCCCTTCTGCCTGCCTCTTTTTTGTATTGCCTAAATGCAGCCTTTCTGGCTTTCACTTACTCCGCTACCTCCTTGGAAAACCATAATGGCCTCCTCTTCCTTTTCCCCTTGCTAACCTGCTTAATGCACAATTCTGTTGCTCTTGTAATCCCCATTTTAAATATTGCCTACTGTTCCTCAGCCCCTGATTCCTGCCCCATTCCCATTAATGCCTGTTTCAAGCATATCCCCATTTTCCCAAAGTCGGCCCCCCTAAAATCCAGGATACGTGTGTTTGTGCGGTTTGGTTCTGCTCTTTCTGTGATGTCAGACCACAGTGATTGGTGGTCACTGTTCCCCAGGTGCTCCCCCACTGTTACCCCCATCACACTGTCCCCGTTTGTGAACAAAAGGTTCAGTATTGCCTTATGCCAAGTTGGTTCCATGACCAGTTGCTTGAGGAAGGCACCTTGAAGGGAATCCAGGATAAATCTGCTCCTGGTTGATGCTGCTGCTGGGAGGCTCCAGTCCACGTCTGGAATACAGAGCTCTCCAACCAGCACCACCTCACCCTTGTCTGCCATCTTCTGGATGGCTAGCATCAGCTCCCTGTATGTTTCTTCCTCCTGGACTGGTGGTCTATAGACCACCCCTGTGCGGATTGCTGGCCCCATTTTCCTTTCCAGCTTAACCCACAGTATCTCTCCCCCATTTTGTTCCTCCTGGATCTCTGTGGCTTTTATAACATCTTTCACATAAAGTGCCACTCTTTCTCCCTTCTTATCTGCCCTGTCCCTTCTGAATATGCTGCAGCCAGGTATAGCCATCTCCCAGTCGTGGTTATTATTACACCAGGTCTCTGTGATTGCCAAAATGCCCAGGTTCGACTGCTCCATGACAGCCTCCAGATCCTCCATCTTGTTGCTAAGGCTCCTGGCATTGACACACATGTTTAGCTGTTCTACTCCAGCCCCCTCTCTTGTTGTCCTTTATCCCTGGTTCTCTCTGCTGTCTGCCCTTCAGTTGAATTTTGTCACCTTTCTGACTATCCACCTCTTGGGTGCTTATTTCCATCTTTTGCAAACTGCTTTGTAGAGATATCCACTCCTTCTGTTCACTGGTTTCCACTGCTAGCTGTGGGGGGTGGGCAGTTAGGTACCCTCTATGTTGGCCTGCCACCCCCCTTGGCTAGTTTAAATGCTTGTCCATGTAGCATTTAAACTTATCATTGAGTGCTTGGATTCCCATCCAGGATGGATGCAGGCCATCAGGCTTGAACAAGCCTCCATCCCTCCAGGTGGGTCCCTAGTCACCAGTGAATCCAAACCCTTCCTCACAATGCCAGTTCTTCAACCATGAGTTAAAGTTCCTGGTGCATGCACCCTTATACTCTCCCATGCCTCTCACAGGTAGTACTTCCGAGAAGGTGACAGAAGTAGCTGCTTGCTTGAGACCCTTCCCCAATTTCCTAAACTCTTCTTGAACTTCCTTGGGCTCCCCATTTCCCAGGTCATTAGTACCTAGGTGGATAACAACATCCAGCTCACCCTCCCGTCTTGCCTTCCCGGTGATCCCAAGGATCTTTCTCTCATCTCTCCATGCCGTGGCACCTGGTAGGCACCTCACATCCCTGTCCTCCCCTCCTGTGTTCCTAGCTGGATCCCTCTTATGATAGATTCCCCCACCAGGATTTGCTTCCTACTCCTCTGGGGTCCACTGCTCTCCCCACTGAGGTCACCTCCTTAGTGGACCTCCACGTCCTTTCCTTCCACTTCTCTGGGTACCTTTGTTTGGTTGTCCCCGTTTGCCAGTGCGGCATATGAGCTCTGCAGTGGAATAGGATCTGGGATGTGCCTCTGCCTGACCAACCTAACCCTTCCTGAGCCCACAGTCATCCATGTGCTCCTCATTCGGGACATCCTTTGAGGCAGCGGCATTGGACTGGGTTGTCTCTGGATAGGGGTGAAGGTACTCCTGACTCACTTTTTACTTCTGCTCTGAGTCTGGCTACCTCATCCCGCAGCACAGAGAGATGCCTGCAGATAGGGCAGCACCTCAGCATCCAGACGGTCTGCCTGAATATGGCTGCCCCGCAGCCACTGCATTGCACCACGCCCCACATTATATTGCACTTATACTGCTATTCCAGTACTTGTCTGCTAATGAAGCTCTCCTAGTTCCCTTTTTATTAATTTACTGTCCTAAAAATCCTGCTACTGATCCTCAAATACATTTCTTTAAAGAAGGAAAACAAACAAAAAAAATGAGTCAAAACACTTGTGCTGAGGGCGGACTTTCTCTCCCTTATGCCCCTCCTACTCCACAACCCCTGCTATTCCCTATGCTTAGCTCTTGTCAATCAGATTTAACAGGGCATATAATTAAAAGGGGAAGGGCTGGAATTTGCAGCAATTAAAGACAGCAAAGGAATACACCACCACTACAAGCACATCAAACTAAGTTTTAAATTTTCAACAGCCCAAAAACAATTCTAAGTAAAGACAGCAAGAAAAAGAAATTACAGTGCCACTAAAAGCCCACAATCTTAAGTTTAAAACAAAAATAGCAATGAGCAGTTACTTTAAAGCACTGAAATGAATCTGGATCCTTCCTCTTCTGGCTTCTTATGTACCAGTGGCCATGCCAGTATCCTAGATGCCCTAAGAAACTGTCCTACCAGCATGTATTAAAGCAAGAAGTACTTGAACAATTTCAAGAATACCTGTATAAACGTAACTGGTCACTAACTGACACTGCACCAAGTGCTGACCTGGCACTAGGGCACTTCATCTCCATCTTCAACAGAGCATGTGATAAATGTACTCATTTCAAAACAAAATGAAGTGTAAGTCAGCCAGCAAACCCTGGATTACTGCGCCCCTCTTAAGCCTCATGGCTTCCCGGGACCATCTCTGGCACGTAGCATGCACTACAAAAAAAAAAAAGTGACTGGCAGTGCTACAAGGAGGCCAGGAATGCCTGCACCCATGCAGTACACCTTGCCAAAATCACCCACTTCTAAGATCAATTCTCCAATTCCTGGGGTAATAGCAAACAATTCTGGGAGAACATAAAAAATCTCACAGAAAACCCAATAAATGCCCTCCCACAGTGCTCAATTTTAATGGTGCGACCACTCAGGGCCCTAAAGAAATAGCAGATATTTTCAGTACTGCGTTCACTGACCTGAGTGGTGTACTCCCTCCCAACTTCTTTGATGATCCTCCTTCTCAGCTCAAGGACACTAAAGTGAATACGCCCTCTAATACACCTCCTTTCTACTGCAAGGCAATAACTACCATGACAGCTAAAAAATACTTACTGTGTGCCCTCAGCAAATCTAGATTTAGTGGTGACACCCTAGATCTTAAAATGCTCTGCCTCACCTTTGACTGTGTCCTTACACCCCTCACCAAAATACTCAACCAATCCCTCTGTCTTGGCCAATTCCCATTGTTGTGGAGAGCAGCTGTTGTGACACCTGTGTACAAGAGCAGTGACAGGGCCACACACTCAAACTATCATCCAGTCTCCTTTCTGCCTCCCCTCTCTCAAGCATTAGAGCGAATTGTTGCTGATCAGCTGACTGACTACCTTGCCACCTACAATATACAATGTGCCCAACAACATGGCTTCAGAACGGGCCACAGCACCACCACTGCCCTACTAGAATACACAGATTTCATCCATAAGTCTCTAGATCAGACACCTTCTGGGGTCAGTCTACATTGACCTCACCAAGGCGTTCAATACTGTTAGCCACACCTTACTACTCAGGTCCTTACCCACCCTTGGGCTCTCTCACAATGTCACTGAATGGTTTAAAAGTTACCTGGAGGGCAGAACCCAAAGAGTGAAAATACTGGACACACTCTCTCAGCCACCCAGTATGGTCTGGTGTTCCACAAGGCTCAATCCTGGGTCCTCTCCTATTCAGCTTCTAGCTCAATCCCCCCCATCTGCCCTAACAACCTACTCCTCTGCGCGGACGATGCTGTGCTCTTCACCAGGCAGCCTGATCCTCTGCCTCTTGTCAGCAGTCTGAAAGAAAGTTTCACTGCAGCTGAGTCCTGGTTTGCCCAACAGAAACTAATTTTGAACTATAAAAAAACAAAAGTGATACTCTTAGCCAGCCCCAACAAGAAGCATAAAAATGCCCAACTATGTATTACTAACAACCTTAAAACACCCCTTGAACAAGTCTGCAACTTCAAGTATCTTGGCATAACACTAGACAGTCACCTTTCCTACAACAATCATGTAAATGCAATCTCCAGAGCTGTAAGCATCAGACTAGGGCTTCTATACAGGCACAGGCAGAGCATGTCCCACAAAGTGCTTTGCCTTGCCATTGCTAGCTCCATCCTATCAATTATTGACTTAGGATTAATAGTGTATGGCTCTGCCACCAATACTACCCTCAAGAGGTTAACTGTTGCCCTTAACAAGGCCCGCTGCCTAGTCACTGGCTCCCACCTTAACACCCACACCTGTGACCTCTATACCACAGCGAACTGGTTGAATTTCCAGGGCAGAATCTCCTACCGTACCTGCCTCTTCATGAAGAAAATCAGCCACGGTCTAGCCCCACCAAAGTTGTTGCAGCTTCTCAACAGGTCAGATACCATCTTTCAGGTCCCCTTCTGCCGTACTACACAGGCACAGCGCTCCTTCATGTATAGGCTGCCTACCTGGCTTAATAACCTTCCACCTGCCCTCCAATCTGGCACCAAAATCAGGCCCATCAAAGCCAAACTACGGCAACGTCTAATGAATTGCAGTTGCTCTGAGTGCCCGATCTAACTCCAGTTGTACTTTTTCCCTCCTTCCCCTACTGCTCTCACTTTTTACGTATTTACTGTAGTACTCTTCTACCCCCTGACAATCCCCCCTTTCTTTACATTACTTACCTTCTCCCTCTCCTAAGTCTAGAACTCTCCATTATTTTACCCTGCCCTCTGTCTCAGTGTCTCCCCTACCTCTGATGTTTCTGACAAGGTCTTTCTCTCTGACCACAAAAATACCATGGGTAAAATACTTTAACCCTGTAACATATGTAAACTAGCAGCACTTATTATGCACTTACTGAGTACTGTATGTAATCTATTTGTATCCTGTATTTTTTTGTAACCTGTACACTTGTGTTGCCCTGTACAATGTTCAACTGTTGTTCTCTCTCTCTTTGACGTGGAGCCTTTGTAAACGAGCCTCTGGCTCAAAGGTTGTAATTCCAAGACTTCAATAAAGTAAAATAAATAAATACAATTTAAACTCAGTTCACTGTGGGACTACCACCCTATCAGGGTACTGTGATGTCAGAGGAACCTTAGGGGAGGATTCCCCCAGATGTGCTGCAGTAGTATAATTCATTTAAGCTAAAGTTACTGTACTTTAGGAAGATGAGAAGCAAACTGCTGGTGGAGGAGGGGAGGATGTCGAGAGCAAAGAAACAGAGCTTCTGAATGAGGCGGGTGGGAGTTGATTCAAATAGCCCAGGAAGGGAGGTGGGTGTGGCTGGTTGCTCTTGCCCATTAACTGCAGGCATAGCCTTTTAATTCAGTAGATGTATGTAACCAGAGTGTGGAGTAATGCTTCTGCAACATTATTGATAGTCAGGAGGGTAGTTGTATGTTTGAGTTGTTTGACTGTTAAATGTGGATGCATTGGCCATTAGCACTTTTTGTCCCCTGTAGGACTACCACCTGTGAGGGTACTGTGACGGCAGAGGAGCACTCTTAAGGAAGGTTCCATCCCCAGAGGTGCTATGGGAGCATAATGCCGTAAGAAGGCACCCAAAAGACTGCAAAGTTAGAGCTACAAACTCAGACTGAGTGGAGTAATGATGTAGACAGCTGATAGCTGGTGACGACTGAAAGCAGAGGCATGACTCCCAGAAGGAGAGAGGAAATGGTCAGATTGTAGGATAAGAAAAGTGATCAACTGTTCAACCCCAACTCATAGCAGAAATCCTACTGATAATGTAAACGCTATAATGTAAAACTGCATCATGGCCTTTGACCTGTTGAGGAACTCTCTGGGGATCCATGACCACGGCTGCCACCCCTCCTAACATGTAATTATTATTATAATGAAAGTCAGCTTGCTGATTTTGGAATCCCAATTAAGGAGAAATGTTTTTGAGCTACTGCTCTTGTTCTGTCCCTAACAGGATACCGCTGTGGTGGTGGCACAAGTTGATCTTTGCAGCTAAAGGAAGTTCCTCCATGAAGGAAGCCCACTCCAGAAAATGTGGTATGAGGAAAGTAGGGACTGCTGAAAGGCTAGCACCCAGACTTAGTATTGCAAGGAGGCCTAACCTTGACTCGAAACTAAAGAAAGGGATAAGGAATGAGACTTGGTGGACCTTATGCAGACGCAGGGAGAATGGCTTTCATAAGTGCTACTGACATGGTATGAATAGTTAAATGAATACGTATGAGTTTAGGGCCCTGCCCTTCGGCATCTGAAGTCTTAAATAGTACACCATGAGGTGCTGTTGCCATGGGTCTGCATAGCTGAAGTTTCCCCTCAAAGTATTGGACTGCGACATCCAGTGGGACTGCAGGGAGGCTCCACAGGTATCGGGTGGTCTACAGAGGAGGTACCCCACCCGTGCTGAGGGACTCGTCCTCAAGATGTAGACTTCAGTCGGAGGAAGTGAGCATGACAACCCACAGGGCAACATGGTTCCTATAAACTATGAATTGCCACTGGCAGTGGTGCCTCTCTTTAAATTCACTTTCAAGTGCTGTTGACCCCTGGATGCAAGCTTCAAGATGTAGTAAGGGGAGAGGGTGCAAAACCCACCTTTTTTTTTTTTTTAATTTCTTTTTCTGCCCTTGCTTTTCTAGCCCTCTCTTATGCCTCTGAATCTGCCAGCCGCCTCCCAGTGTCTCTGCCCCCCCAGCTGCGGTCGTCTACCTCCATGGAGCATTGGATATACCCCCCCCCCAGGTGGGTTGAGGGTGGGGGTATTTATCCTTGAAATCTTGCATTTCATCAGGTGGTGCCATGCCCTTGGGGAAGCAAAGACCCAGGATGTACTGCCGCTGTCATGGCAGAGGTGCTGGGGCCTGTTTTTTCTTGTTTCTCCCATCTCCCCTGGGGACGTTACCTGTGTGGATGTCAATGCGGACCTGCACATGCATGTGAAGGTATCCACCCACTGATGTCACTGACATCCTCACCCTTCCCATTGGCTCTTCAGCCGTACTACTGCTTGTGGTCACTCAGGTGGCAGTATCGAGGCGGAGGACTGAACCCTCCTTTCCTGGAAGAGGAGGAGGCGAGTGTCCTCCTGGGACGCTCAATCCTCCTCCCCATGGCCGGCCCTGACGATCTGAACTCATTCCTGAATTTGGGTCACGGGTGTTGTGAGCAGTAGCGCTACTGCTGCGCCGGCTCAAAAACCACCTTTGCTAGCAACATTTCTTTCATGGCATTACAGCAAGTTCCACCCAGTGTTTCACCCCTATTATATGGGTTTCTTCAAGAGTCCTCTTTTTAATCTAATAAAATATAATGCACGATAGTGTTGTCAAGAAAAACCTAATGTTTCAAGTCAAGCATTTAGTAAACTGTGAAAAAGCTTAAAACAATTTCTCGTAAGTGACTTCATTATGACTTACTTTTTTATGCTTGTTACATAATGGACAGTGTGTCACATCAGTTTAATTCTTATTCTGTAAAAATGAAGAAATTCTTTTAATTGCATTTTACATGCTGTTATTCTTCATTTACCTTTGCATACCATCATATATATATATTTTTTTTAACTTTACACTGACTAAGTTCCCCTTAGTCCCTCATACAGCATAAACACATATTGAAACAGCAAATCACAATGTCCTGAGAGACATTCAGCATGAGCCCTCCACAGGAGAGCATAAAGTGAGCTGCACCCGCTATCTAAACATTCACGTTAGTACGGGAGGAACATGGATAGTACATTGTAAAATAAGAAAACAATACCCGGCCCCCGCCAATATAGACACTGGGTTGCAGTGCATATAAGAAAGCAGATCGGGACCATGTCCTTAGTAAACAGTCCGTTGTAGACAACCACATTGAAAGTCTAGCTGCTGCTGCTATACTGGGAAAAACCCATGCCGTCCTTGATACTCCACAGAAAGGGAAGGTGGTGGTGGGAAATGCCATGTTGTCACCTCATGACGCAGCTCAATATAATGAAGAGCCCATTATTTAGCATACCAAATCCCACCACCCAGGAAGGCTAGAAAAGCCAAAAGTAAAACCAGAGAGAGAGTAAATTTGTTTCACCCCCATAGCCCCAGTAAATAACATACCACAGTGAAACAAACAAGAATTAAATATGCCTTACAGACAGTTATGCTGAATGAGTCCAGTCTCAAATAAAGGAAAAAGAAAAATAGTCCTTAGCCCATTGCATCAGACTCCTCATCATCCTCAGATGCCATCCTGTTCTTGATCTTTTGTACTAGTTTATAAGCATCCTTCGGATCGTTAAAGTGGTAAGCATTGGCCTGCTAGATGACATGGAGCTTTGCAGGTAAAGGAAGCTGATGTTGCATCTTAAATTGACATAAAGCACCCCGCACTTTGTTGAAGGCATTCCGACGGACATGGGTGCTGTAGGTAAGGTCTGGAAATATAGACAGCATGGCTTCTCCATACCTCAGGACCCATCATCTCCTGGCAAGTGTCAGGGCCTTGTCATGATCTCCCACTCTGGTGCAGGTGATCATGAAAGTACGTGGGAAAGAAAAGTCTGCCGGTGCTTGCCGGGAAGTATGCCTTCTCCAGGGCAAATCCTCGCTCTTCTGCAGTGAGCCCCAAAATTTGCAGGAGGAAGATGTGAACGAACTGAAGGGGGTCCTCCCCTTAGCCTCCTCATACAATCACACGATCCGTAGGTTCCGTTCACGGGCCTGGTGTTTGAGCCTCTCCAGTCGCTGCTGAAGTAGGCTGTTTTTTTTTCACAAGCCCCAAGGTGGCATCTTGCTGTTTAAGATGTTTAAGATACCCTTTGCACGAACTGCTCAAGCAAATCCACCCAGGTCTCAAGGTTGGTGGTTCTGGGCATGAGGGCATCAAATTTTTTTTTTTAACTTTCTCTTTATACCCCCCCCGGCCATCAACACTCCTCTGTTTGGGAGTCACTTATGCCTTGTACATCCCCGCTCTCCTACCTGACCCTCCGAGTGGTCTTATCCCCCATGGAGGCTTGGTTTACCCCCCATGCGGGACCCTTTACCCCGTGCTTTCCTTGTCTCGTCGGGATGCCGGTTCAGTGGCAGGTAGGAGGCTTTGGGGATTGGGGCTAGTGCTTCGTCTACTGGAGATGCCACGACCATTTTTCCCATTTTTCTGTGGATGCTACGTTATCCCCTGATGTCAGGGTGCATAGCGCCGATGTCCGCAATGTCCTCCCCTTGCTGCACCTCAGTGCATGCTGTGCTCCAGACCTCCGTCTGGGGCCAGTCTTGCACCGGGATGTTGACCTCCCCCACCTCCCTGGAGAAGATGAGCTGTCCTTGGGACGCTCCAGCCTTCTCCCCTGGCCAGTCCTCCAGCTTCCTGAGCCCGTTTTCGAACCTGGGCCGCTACGCCGTAAGCAGAACTAAATCATACGCCATGGGCCAGCCCTGCATCAAATGTTTTATTAAGTTCTTGTACAGTTTTAACAAGCTGGGTGAAAGTAGTATTCACTGTACACAAAATCACATTGTTTGCTCTGACCCTAGTATCTATCGGTGCCGATGTTGCCTCATACTGGAGCATCCGAGTATGTTTTTGCTGATGCGTCTTTGAATAGAAAAAGTCTCCCGCAGCTGCTGTGTTGTGAGATTTCCCCATTTCCTTGTCCTAGGTGGTAGTACAAATCTCTGGAGGCAAGTTTCAGAGAGGTTTGAACAATGCATAAAGTTGTAAATCCGTAAAATAGATATTTATTTATTTATTTGCTTTTGGTAACCGGATAGGTGCGCTAAGCAGGACCTGCCTATTTTCAGGCATGACGTGGGAAAGTACACCAAAAGTACAGAGGTTGGGAAATCATCTTCAGTGAAACATAACAAAAGGTGGATGCATTGGAGTCACAAGAACAATCAAATGGGTACAGCTAATAGTCAATAACAAAAACCAGCTCTGCTGGCTTCTTCACATGCTCATATGTTCAGTTAAACAGTCAGTAGGATACAGCATAATGAAAATAGTAGGTAACTTCAGTAGACAAGCAATAACAGAAGAATTCAAGCAGTAACAGGAGCAGAGGGTACAACAGCATTAGCACTTGTCTTGAATGCATAACAGTGGACGAGCGATAGCCAAGATAATCAACATAAGGTTACATAAGTGCTAGAAGACATATAAGGTTCACAAAATAGTAGAGGAAGGGGGGAGCATATGGTGGAGAGAGGAAATCAAGCACTTGGAGGGCTAGCAGAAGTATAGTAAGACTGCTAACCGGTACAGGCATCAAGGTTAGTGAGGTGGTCACACAGGGCCTTCTTGAAGGAGGCATGTGATTTGGTGCACCTAAGGTGCAGAGGAAGAAGTTCCATGATTTGGGTGCATAGTGGGCAAAGGATTGTTCTCCCATTTTAGTGAGGCATGGGTATACTGAGAGAAGAGCAGAGGTAGTAGACCGAAGCTGACGAGGCTGAGCCACCGGGGTGAGCAGTCTGTCAAGGGTACAGGCTGTGTGGAGCGAATGATGATGTCAACTAGGCAAGCAAGGGCAAATAGACGCTTGGAGGAGGGGGATAGCAATCGAAGGCCGGCATATAGGGAGCAACAGTGGGTAAGGCGAGGGGCAAACAGAGCAAATCTAGAGATATTGTTGTACATGACATCCCACTTGTAAAGGATGCCTGCTTGGCTCTGTCCAAAGTTGGGTAAAGCATAGTAGAGCCCAGGGAGCAGAAGATCTTGGGCCACAGAGATCCTTGCTGCAGAGGTTAGGGCATGTCGGGACACTGTAGGCTAGGCCCAATTTAGCATTGACCGATTTGCAAATGGCATTAACATGTAGAGAGAAGTCGAGGGTTGGCTCAAGTGTGACCCCTAAGTATTTGAAGGAAGGGTTAAGGCAAACAGGGGATCCATCAAGACAGGAGACGTGTAATGAGGCGGTAGAGGTGGAACATTTCCTGTGTGACCCAAAGAGCATGGCCTATGTCTTAGAAATGTTAAGGTCCAGGCGAGCGGATGAGAGACATCTTTGAGTGAGGTGAAGATCTGTGGAGAGGTGCATGTTGATTTCAGGAACTGAGCTACAAGAGACATAGAGGACCAAGTCATCTGCATATTGCAAGGTGCGACAATGAGAGGAGATGGAGGGCAGATTATTTATGAAAATAGAGAAGAGCAGCGGCCCAAGTATAGATCATTGGGGGACTCCTACAGAGATGGGAGCAGGGAAGGAGAGGACCTTATGAAAAGAGACAACTTGGGAGCAGTCATACAGGTAGCTATAGGACCAAGCTAGAGTGAAACTAGAGGCCCCTAGAGAACTGAGCCGGTGAAGGATCAGGAGTGGTCGAACGAGTCGAAAGCTGTATATTAAAGTTCTCTTGGGAACAGCTCTAAAATACATCTGCTCCCCTCTGCTGCTAAGCCACACCCCCCATATCAATTGTTTTATATGAAAAAGCGCTGCACACCCCAATACCTTGACGCACCACAAATGCAAAATAAGGGCAGTGGGAGATCTAAATCCTCCTTCCATGGTCACAGACTTTTACAGCAGACCATTGCCATTATACAGTACAGCATTTCTGCTTGCTGCTGGGGAGGTAGGAGTGTGAGTCTGAATCTGAGTTTGAATCTGTCCAGGAGCCATTTTGTCTCTGAGATTTTTTTTTATTTTATCTCTGAGATTTTTTGTGAGTTTGAATCTTTCTTCAACTGCCCAGGAGGCATTTTGTCTGGAGGAGGCTTAGTTTGAATCTTTCTTTAACTTTTTAACTGTTGCTGGCTGCTGGGGGAGGGGGTTCTTTGTTTAGAAACAGGGGAGCCAATCAAGTAGGAGTTGCTAGTTTAAATCTCTCTAACTGTTCAAAGAGGCATTTTTTCTGTTTATTCTGCTTGCTGTTGAGAGAGATAGGAGTGTGAGTTTGCATCTGTCCAGGAGGCATTTTGTCTCTGAGAGCTTTTGCTGTCCCACCCACCCCCACTTCCACACATTATTAAATGCTTAGTTATTTGGGAGGAGCATATAGGCTCTGCCCAGGGGCAGGCTGATAGCTAAAGAGCAAATAAAATCAAAAGGAGGAGGAGCTGCTAATTATGTCACGTAAGTGGACATTTGTACATTTAAATTGCATGATCTTGTCAGTTTTACTCTGCTAGGAATAGGATATATTTGACAGGCACAGAGCAGAAAGGGGCAGGGGCTGCAGAAACATATCAGGATCATAACAAAGAAACTTTGTAAAAGGGAGATTGATTAAAAAAAACACTAAAAGAGAGTAGAAACATACTTATGGAGTACATAGGATGGCACAAGGAGTGGTGCAGTGCAGTGGGTGCAGAGCAGCAGTGTTCAGAAGAACTTTCTGGGAACTGCGGTGCTGCCCCATTTGTAAACACCTCTCTGGGCTGAGGGAGGAGGTTGCCAGGCTTAGAGCAGAGTTGGCAGGAGTACTGGGGACCTTTGCCCCAACCCAGGAACCACCATACCACCAGCCACTGCCATAGAGGGTACTCAGTCAGAGGCCTGGATGGACTACGGTGAGCTCAGGGAGGTTGAGGAAGGTGGAACTCAAGCACCCCCCCCAGTACAACTGAAAAATATGATGTTCTCAAGGAGAGGGGTGAAGAACAGACCCACCAGGAGGGGGGGCACATGGGACGGGGCCAGAGAATCCCAGGGGAGAAGGAAGCTTCTCCTAGTGGGGGACTCAGTAGTTGGGAGTATGGAGATAGGATCAGGCACCGAGAGGGAGAGGGAGGTTGTGTGTCTCCCAGGAGGCTCAGCTCTGAGGAAGGGGGAAGTGGATCCTGGTTAAGGGAAAAAAAGGTCCGGCTGTGGGGGTGGACGTGGAGGTTACAGTATGGAGGGTGATGAAAGGGGGGGGTTCAGGGCGAAGGGTAGGGATGGCATTGAGGATGCGGGAGCTAAAGATGGGAAGGGGGACAAGTCAGGTACAGAGAGTGTTAGGGGAAGGTGCAGGACTGGGGAGGTGGCTGGGGGTGGAGTTGAGGGTACAGATAGGAAATGTGCAGGACAGGGTGGACTCTTGGGGCAGGCACAAGGAAAGACAGTTTGGGGAGGGATGAGAAACGAGGGGGGAACGTGCTAGTGCTGGGTGATTCCATACGAAAAGGGTTCAGATGGAGGAGTACAGGGGAAAGACATAGTTGCATATGGGTAGAGTCTATACTTGGGTTGATGGCAGATAAAGCAGGACAGGCTATTCTCAAGTATGCAAAGAAGGGAAGGCATAAGCCACATGTGGTGGTGCACGTGGGTACAAACGACTTGGCAGGGGAAACGGTAGAGGTGGTTAGGAAGTGGTTCATGGAACTGGGTAAGTTGACTGAGGAGGTAAGGCGCTCACTGGCCTTCTCTGAGGTACTCCCAGTGCCCAAGGCAAGTATGTCAAGGAAGGGTGGGATAGATGAATTCAACAGTTGGCTGGGAAATTGGTGTAGATCCAAGGGGTATGGGTTAGTGGGAGGTTGGGGAAGGGTCTGGGACAATAGGGATCTGTACAAAGGGGACAGATTACATTTGAGCAGGGAGGGGAAGGGGGGTGCTAAAATAGAGGTTAGAAGAATACATAGAAACAAAGGTCAATTTAAACTAGGTGGGGGGGGGCGAGTAGGTTGCTGAAGGGAAGGCTCTCCGGAGAGGGGAGACAAACGAGCCTACCCCCTGTACAAACTGGGTTGAAAGCAGAGAGGGATTGAAGGGTGGGAAATTGGGTAAGGAGTGTAAGGGAACATCTTGGAGGGTTGTCTCCCTGAATGCAAGGAGTCTGGGGAGCAAAACCGCAGAACTACAGGCTCTGTTGGCAGAGGGGATGGTGGACATAGCTGCCATAACAGAAACATGGGTCAACCAATACCAGGGCTGGGACCTAATGATCCCAGGCTTCAGGATTTACAGGAGGGATGGGGCAAAGGGAGAGGGATAGCGATGTACGTAAGGGAAGGGATAAAATGTGCAAGAGAAGAGGGGGAGAGGGTAGGACAAAGGCCTTGTGGATGCAATTCCAGGACACGAATAGGATTCTCAGGATGGGAGTGGTATATAGGCCACCAACTCAAGTGGAAGACCGGGACGGGGAGCCGGCAGTGCAAATTAGGAAGGTGTATGGGAAAAGTAACACAGTGATCATGGGGGACTTCAATCTACCAGGAGTGGATTATGGTACCCCAGTCACCTCGAGTGCTAGAGAGCAAATACTCATGGATGCCTTCCAGGACTGCTTCCTGGCACAGATGGTCACCAAGCTGACTAGGTTGGAGAATACACTGGATTTAGTTCTGGCCAGTGGGGAGGCTGTAAGGGAGGTGGGGGTGGAGGACCCACTGGCTGGGAGTGACCACCACTCAGTGTGGTTCACACTTAATATGAGCAAAGAAGCAGTGGATTCGGGGACCAGGGTGGTGGACTTCAGAAAGGCTGACTTTGGTAGGATGGGAGAAATCGTAAAGGGGGCATCTGGAAGGAATACAGCCATACTGGGATGTGAATCAGAAATGGGAAAAAATCAAATTGGGGATATTGGAGACTACTGATGTACCAGATTACAGAGCAAAAAGGGTAGGGCTAAAAAACAGAGCTGGTTAAGCATGAGGTCTTAGAAATGGTGAGGGCTAAAAAGCAGCGTTCCAAGAAATACACGAAATCCGAGAGGGGAGGATAGGAGCAGTGGTGGAGGAGGTCCAAGCTACCAGGAGTTCGAGCAACTAAGGCCCAGGAATTTAGCTGGTGCAGGGCATCAGGACAGGAAAAGAACTTTTCAGATACATATGGGAGAGAAGGAGCTGCAAGGACCAGATAGTGAGGATCAGGAAGGGCGGGGTGGGGTGGGGTGGGCAGAGAAAAGGGGTGGATCAGGAGAAGCACTGGGGATGGGCAAGGGGAGAGGGGGAAATGGACAGGGTGATCACTGAGGGTAGGGTATTGGAGGGATTAAGGGCTCTGAGGGTGGATAAGGCACCAGGACCGGACGACATAAACCCCAGGGTGTTGAAGGAAATGGCTGAGATCCTGTCTGGACTGCTGGTAGAACTATTCAGTACCTCCCTGGACACAGGGTGCATACCGCATGACTGGAAGATGGCCCATGTGGTACCCATCCATAAAAGTGGACCAGAGGATGAGCCGGGTAATTACAGGCCAGTAAGCTTAACTTCCATCATGTGGAAGCTGATGGAGACAATACTTGAGGAAAGGCTGGTGACCTTTATGGAAGACAGTGGGCTCCAGGACAGTCACCAGCATGGGTTTGTCTCTGGAAAATCCTGCCAGACGAACCTAGTTGAGTATTACGACTGGGTCACAAGGGAATTGGACAAGGGGCATGTGGTTGATGTCGTATACCTAGACTTCAGTAAGGCCTTCGATTCAGTGCCACATGGGAGGTTGGGAGGGAAGTTCAGATATGTGGGGTGGCGACTAAGATGGTTAAATGGATTATGAATTGGCTGCAGCGGAGACAGCAGAGGGTAGTGGTGGTGGTGGTGCTCTCATCTCTAAGGACTATGACGAGCGGAGTGCTGCAGGGATCAGTACTGGGGCCAGTGCTGTTTGGAATATTCATAGCGGACATCTCGTATGGCATCAGGAATAAGATCGGTCTATTCATTGACAATACCAAATTGGGGGTGGTGGTGGACGATATAGCAGGTTGGCAGGGGCTGCAGGATGACCTGACCAAACTGGTGGAGTGGTCGGAAGTGTGGCAGTTGGGGTTCAGTGCGAAAAAGTGCAAAATCCTGCACTGTGGAGCAAAGAACTCAGGGAAGGGTTACCAGCTGGGAGGGGTGCAGCTAGGTTCCACCAAGGAGGAGAAGGATCTAGGGGTAGTTGTAACGGGGAAGATGAACAATAGAGAGTAGTGTAGAAGGGCGGCAGCAAAAGCTAACAGGATGCTGGGTTGTATCGTGAGAGGGATCTCCTCCAGGAGCAGGGAGGTGATCTTGCCTCTCTACAAGGCACTGGTCAGACAGCACCTGGAGTACTGTGTGCAATTCTGGTGCCCATATCTGAAGAAGGATGCGAAATTAATGGAAGGGGTACAATGCAGGGCAACAAGGATGATCCAGGGATTGGAGGACAGACCATAGGAGGAGAAGCTAAGAGAGAGTTGAACATGTACTCCTTGGAGGAGAGACGGGACTGGGGGATAGGATTGAGAACTTTAAGTACGTAAAGGGGGTAAACAAGGCAGGCACTGAAGGGATACTCAGGCTGAGGAGGGAGAGGGACACGAGAGGGCATGGCCTTAGATTGGAGGGGGGGAAGATTTATGACGGAAATGAGGAAACACTTTTTAATGGAGAGGGTCATGTCAGAATGGAGTGTTCTACCGGAGGAGGTGGTAGCCTGTAAGACAGTGGGTAGTTTCAAAAGGGGATGGGACACGGTGAGGGGGGATAATTGGGAAGGGAAGGGGGGTAAGGGAGCTGAAACTTGAGGGTGCTAGCTGCACACTCGAGCAGACTTGATAGACCAGGTGGCCTATTTCTGCTGGCAGATTCGTATGTTCATATGTACAACCTTTGTTCATACATTCATTTTTTTTTCCTTTGCCTAAATTACATACTGTTTTTATCAGACTTCAGATAGGCTGCATCTTCAAGTTACTAATATATGTGAATAATTTGGGTGGATTCTGTTATAGCTGGTATTTTCCAATACCTGAGTATCTTGAGTCAAGATCTTGCTTACTCAGTATATGAACAGTATACAAGTAGTTAGGTTTTCATTGTATAGAACTATTCACGAAACAAACGAGTCATCAATATTCATGATGTGTTGTATCCAGGTTTGCCATTTCCCCAGGATTTGGGGTGTTCTACCCAGAATGTTTGCTGTTATTCTCTCCATCTGGAATATTTACTATATAGCCTGGCCTAGGCTACATCGTAGGAGTTGTTTCATTCATAATCTAGTTGTAGCTTTTTTGACTGCCAGAATATATATGTATGCCATGGACCGAGGAGCCACCCTGACACCCATGGGGGGATGGACAAGTAATACCACAGAGGGTGGATATAATCTACCTCAGTAAAGATAGTTGTTGTATTTGATGTTTTAATTCTTCCCAGAAGGGAGAAAGGACTGGACAAAACCAAAAAATATGTGTTTGATCCACCTGTGGGCAACCACAGTCCCTCCAACAAAAAGCATATTTAGGAGGTATACAAGTCGGCTGGGCAGGAGTTTGGAAATACCTTATTCTACATTTTCAAGCAAATTCCCTCCAGCTCGGGGAGGAAATAACTTTTATGGAGGGGAGGGTGTATATTTTAGCCAGTCTGCACAGGGTATGTTATTGGTGAGTTCTTTATTTCAGGTCTCTAACAGTGATTCTGTGGCGTCTCCCTGAAATTCCTGAAGTGCCTGGTACATTTGGCCAATCAAATGTAGCTAAGTTTCTCCCTTGAGAAACCCCCATGATCAGCTGTAACAGTAGTGGTGTCAATATCTTTATGAAGTAATTAAGTTCTAATTTGTAATCATCTAACATGCTTGTCTGTTAAACCATATTAAGATTGTAGCTGCTCAAAGGGTATCACTCCTCATGTATCTAAAAATTGGAATATGAATTTTAGACCGAGGTGTCACCGACGGTTAAATATGTGGTCAATACCTGTAGGAAGAAAGTCCATGTCGGACACTAATGTTTGGCAAAAATAGAATGGGTTGGCAAATGCCTGGTGAGATCATATTCATGTCCATAGTTTGTCTGCGCTGTAAAATATGGAAATTCTGATATTCTGTAATGCTCTTCTGAATTTGAAAAAAAAAAAATAATCATCCTGCTTCAAACATATCATTAAGTAGGAATTCTATCCTCTTCCAAGGGGGTTGTAAGGACAGATTTATCCAGATGTATGCCAATTGTAGATGTACTGCCTTGGTTTGATTTGTGAGATTATCTCCCCCTTTTGATATAGGAAGTTTGTAAAACTGAAGTGTGTATTCTTGGATGTTGTCCATTCCAAATAAATCTAGAAATTAATGTGTTCCACTCAACAAAATAGTATAGAGCAGGCATGGTTGGTATAGTTTGTAATATATATAGAATACAGGGGAGAATATTCATTCTTACTACAGAAATTCTAGAAAAAAATAGCAACTGAAGTTGCTCCCATCTTGCACAGTCTTGAGTAAGAGTGATAATAAGGGGTTCATAGATGATGAGTTCAGGGTTAGTTAGATGCAGTGGGATCTTCCTAAATATTTTAATTTTGTGCTCCTCATTTTAATAGAAAGTCCCAATGGAGGGCTGAAAATTTAATAACAAGACTTCTGTTTTATTTTTTCTTTTACTATGCTTTATCCTCCCTCCCTCCCGGACTGCTGTCCCAGCCCCATCCCCCAGGACTTAGCTCCCCGGTGTTCCTCCCTGGCCTACCCCTCAGGGTGGAGCTTTCTGGCAGGGACCCCTTCCCCCATCGGTCCTCTAGCTCAGTGTCCGGGGAGTGCCACAGGGCAACAGTGCGAGACCTGCAGAGCGAGGCGGTTAGCATACTACATGGTTGGCATTTTCCGTGTTCTGTTCCTGGAAGGTATGGCATGCAATGACATTGGTGGCAGCCATGCTAACGTCTGTCCCACATCCCCAATCTAGCAAGCTCTGGCTGTCGGATCCCCAGCTTTGTCTAGGGGTCTGTCGAGCGCTGCCAGCTGACTCATCCTCTTCCCCAAGCAGGTCCTCCACCCCCCAGGCTCGGGTCGTCAGTGTTGCAAGTTGTAGCTCTACTGCTGCACTGGCGGGACAACTTAAGGTTTCCGTTTTATGTATGTTTAGCAAGAATCTGGAGATGGCACCAAACTGATGAAGTATGGTCCATGTAGCAGGAAGGGAGTCCTATAGGTTAAACAGTGTAAGTAATAAGCCATCAGCATATAGAGAAATAATGTATTGGGTACCTCCTAAGGGAACCCCTCAACCTCTGGTGCCATCTGTATGGCATCCACAAGAGATTCGGTGTATAACTCGAAAATAAGGGTAACATGGGGTAACCTTGTCGAGTTCCCCTTTGTAGCGTTATTGGGAGTGTCAGGGTGTCTTTTATTTTGAGATATGCATGTGGATTATGATATATTGTCTGCAGGAGTTCTAAAAAGGGAGGGGAATCTAAAGATGGACAGGGTGCCCCAGAGAAAACCACAGAAAACCCTGTCAGATGCCTTTTCAGTAGGAATGGAATGTTGGGTTATATGTTTCACAAGTAACGAGGTTCTCCTGGTATTATCCATTGTTTGTGGGCAACGGATAA
This sequence comes from Neoceratodus forsteri, assembly GCA_016271365.2. Taxonomy (NCBI): domain Eukaryota; kingdom Metazoa; phylum Chordata; order Ceratodontiformes; family Ceratodontidae; genus Neoceratodus; species Neoceratodus forsteri. Next base: position 761,843,684 of record CM028136.1, read on the forward strand.
AGCCAGATTGCTCCTGGTTTATTAAACTAGGAAAGAGGTGGTCCAGTCTTCTGGCTAGAAATGACATGAATAACTTAGTCAACATTTAGTACTGATATTGGTCAATAGGAGGTCATGCATGTGTGATCTTTACCCAGCTTTAGTATAGCGGAAATAGTGGCATATGCCCATGATGGAGGGGTGAGGCATCTTTGCTCTGAGTAGCTTGGAACACTGCAAGGAGAGGGGGAAACAATACAGTTGAAAAAATGATGTACCACTCTGCTGGAAAACCCTCTGCTCTGGGGCATTTCTGTGCTTCAGTGTTGCTTAAAGTCATTTGTGTGTCTCCTGTACTAATTGGGATAAGAAGTATCTCTTGTTGAGTCTCTGTTAAAGTTAGAAAAGAAAGGCTATTTAGAAATTCTTGTATTTGATCTGGAGAAGAAGAGGATGTCTCCATGTACAGTGTTTGGCAATATTCGTGAAACTGCTGTAACCATACTCGGGGCTCTCGGGGATGAGGGCGCCCGTGTCCTTTACACACATTTTGAGTGTCGGGACACTGGGACTTTTTCCGCGAGAGACCCCGAGACTCTCAGCAACCAGGCCTCGGGAGTCACTTTAGGGCATTTTTTTATGTTACAGAGGGGGAGTTATAACAAATTAGGGCCACTGCTCAACTAAAAAACCTCTTGTTAGTTGAGCAGTGGACAAAATTTGTTTGGATATACCCTCTGAAACATAAAATAATGTAGATTAAAATGCCCTAACAGAAACTAATGGAGCTTTCTGCAGAATACTACAGTAAAGGCTGTGCTGGCGCAAGGGCCCGGCTCCCATGTATTTGAATGGGGACCCCTAGAAATTTTCTGAGGACTCCCACTTTTCGGTTGTGGACCTACCTTTTTTTTCATGGGCAGTCCCGGACCCCCAATCAAAAAATCCCACAGAGAGCCCTGCATATTTTTTATCATCACTGTACCTGGCTGCCGGTAATTGACTGTGCTCCTGGTTTTAAACTCTGTTTTCATGTTCACTGAGCTTCTAAGAAAATGTAGTTCCAAAATTTAGTTGAGTAACCATTGCTACCAGAGTACTTTTTTCTTGTGGATGTTGTATCAACCTCCATTGTGTCCTCTGCTTCTTTCAACTGAAGCTCAGGGAGGAAACACAGGTTATAGGTGTGTGTGGAACAGATGTCCCACTGTTCAACGCTGTAGAACCAGGAAGTTGTTGAGTTTTGTTGTAATAATTGACTGACCATGTTGTCACCTTGTATAATCCGTATGAGATACAATATATAATTTGTCATTTTTACGTTAGCTTGCGTGCATGTGCAAGGAATGTTTTGGGAGAGTAGCACACTTGGAGGTGTGCCTCTCCCATCCAATGCACTGCTCCCTTGAGCAGGCGTGGCGGTCCTGCACCAATGGGTGCAGGAGCTCTGTATGACAGCGGTGTTCCTCTGCTTCAGAAGCACGCTGCCATACTAGTACTGCCGTCACGCCGCCCCCTCGGCGTCATGTGCCCCCCGCACCGTCGCCGCCCCCCAAAGCTTTGGTGCCGCGCTGGAGCCCACCCCAGCGTGGCAAACGTTGTTTGCCGACGGGTGCCACTCAACTCTCACGGCCCCTCCTGGGTTATTCTGCTGCCACGCTGGGAGCCCACCCCAGCGTGGCAAATGGTCGGTTTCTTTTGCCGCACGGGGGTGCCCAATCCCCGTCGGCTCCCCAATCCTCCCAGCGTAGTTTGCCCACGTTGTCTTTTTTAATCCTGTAAAATAAGCGGTCCCATGACACGTCTCCAGCCCCCACAACCCGCGCTCCACCCACTGCGCCCTTCCCCACCCCCACCCCATACTTACCTCTGGACTCACGCGCGACGATCTTGGTGGACCGGGAACACGCCTGCACTCTTCAAAGGCGACGCGAACTGAGGAAATGCCGGTAAGCTGTATAATGGGCTAGATAGGGGTTTCAACTTGATTGCATATCTCAGTCATTTTTTGGAATTTTTGCACCAAATTTTCAACATGGGGTTTTTGGGACCCCTTCTCATGAGTGATGTCATTGTCATGGTGTTATTTGGGCCTGAAGGGTGATTTTGCAGGCACTGTGCAGTCACTGCGCGAAATCACCCTTTGGGCTTGAATAACCCCATGACAGTGACATCATTCATGAAAAGGGGACCCAAAAACCCCATGTTGAAAATGTGGTGCGAAAATTCAAAAAAATGACTGTTTTACGAGCGTGCATTGCACAGTTCCTACGCAGGCTCGTAAGTTCGCGAATTTTCAATATTTTCACTCCAGATTTTCAACATTGCCATTTTATCACACCTTCTTATGAGTTGTACAGCTGTCATTTTTCACATCTCACCCAAAACGTGTTTCCGCCCATGTAGCGCACAATGGCGCAGTCGGTGTGCGAAATCAATGTATGGAACTTATTAAGAAAATCACAGTGACACTGTTCATGAGCAGAGGTCTTAAAATGGCTATGTTGAAAATTTGGTGAAAAATTTCTAAAAATGACTGTTTCTGAGCGCAGGTGCAGTTCGCCATGCACTGCTCGCTTGGCGTGACCAATATTTTCACCCAGATTTTCAACATTGGCATTTTACCACACCTCCTCATGAGCAGTACAGCTGTCATTTTCACATCCTGCCCAAAACGTGTTTCGCTTCATATAGAAGCACAAATGGCGCAGTCGGTGTGCGAATCCTAATGTATGGGACACATTAAGAAAATCACAGTGACACTGTTCATGAGCAGAGGTCTTAAAATGGCTGTGTTGAAAATTTGGTGAAAAATTCCTAGAAATGACTGTTTTACTCAGTGTTCATTGTAGAGTTCCTATGCACGCTCAGTAAGTTTGTATGAATTTTCAATATTTTCACTCCACATTAACATTGCCATTTTACCACACCTCCTTATGAGCACTGCAGCTGTCATTTTTCACATCTTGCCCAAAACGTGTTTCTGCCCATGTAGCACACAATGGCACAGTCGCTGTGTGAACTCAGTGTATGGCACACAGTAAGACAATCACAGTGACACTGTTCATTAGCAGAGGTTTTAAAATGCCAGTGTTGACAATTTGGTGAAAAAATTCCTAACAATGACTGTTTTACCAGCGTGCATTGCACAGTTCCCATGCACGCTCCTAGGTTTGCGAATTTTCAATATTTCCACTCCAGATTTTCAACATTTGCCATTTTACCATACTTCCTTATGAGCAGTACAGCTGTCATTTTTCACATCCTGCCCAAAACGTGTTTCGCTAGTGTAGCGCACAATGGGGGTAACAAAAAGGTCATGCTGACAATTTATTGTGCAAAATACCAGCAATCGCACAGGGCATTAGGGTAAAGCACCATACATGCCAGACACCACTTCAGATACCTGCAAGCGAACGTTCGGCATTGACAAATGCTTGTTTAATTTGATTTTACTTTTACTTAGTTTTGACAACTGTGTAGATTATAATTTGTGTGTAAATCACTTACTTAGAGTCACCAGTCCACTGCAAAACACCCCCTGTTGTGTAATGGCAAGCTTCTGCTGCACTTAAGCCCTCCATCCCTTTCCATTAACATCCAGTGACACAGCCCTCTGCTCACCTCCATGGCTGACTTCTGTCTACCTTAAAATACTGCTACAGAGATGTAGAGTACCAGAATATGTTGGGGATAATCCAGGGGCAGGTGTATGGCAGTATTGTGATAATCAAATGACCTGGTAGGTTATAAGCTCAAGGCTCAGCCAAGGGCCTTCAACCACACAAACAGTAAGGATCTTCATCAAGGATTTCTCCTCCATCCACCACACCTTTGGAACTGTAAGCCATTGGCATCAGGACCTCTTGGAAACTTTTGCTGTCCATGGGACCACCCATGATGATGGATGACATCCACGCATATAAAACAAGGGCAGCCCCATAATTCCTTGATTCTTTTTCCCACCGTTGACCGCTGGTCTGACCTGTAGAGAAACGATGCTGTCGTTTTCGTTTTTATTATTTTCTGAAACTTATATTTGTTTGCGTCTCATCATCATTTTATACCACTGCTGAAAGAACCTTTAGGTTTTGTACCTGCGGCTACAAGATCTACAAGGACGATTCTCATACAATTTGTGTTTGCTGTTTGGGGTTGTCCTAAAGTGTGAGTGCCTGTAATATTGTAATTCCATAATTTAAATAAATAAATATCTGCCAGGGATTCAGTCAGGCCACAAGGAGACACTGAAAGAAGGCTCTAGAAACCTTTATTGTCAATAGGGCCATGGAATGTTAGAATCCATGCGGTCACACGAATTGGTACCACCATTAATAGCCACAAGCACAAAGAGAAACAAATGAAACCACGCACACACAGAGTAAAGAGCAAATATTGTTCAAGTTACTGTGCAAACCAATATGCCGCAACCCTGGCGCTTCGTGGTGCACTGCCACTTCATCAGGGGAGGTGTGGCCAAGGATAAAATACAGTCACCTAAATAGTCGAAACATGTCACATGGATGATGCTAGTCAGTGGTTTCCAGCAGAGATTTAAAGTTGTAGATTATGTTAAGAGAGATTTAATAAGCATAGTAGCCTGCATTTGTATCATAGTAAAAAGTGTCTGCAAAGCACACAAACCAGACAGGATAATGGAAGTACAACTTGAAATTGAGGGCCCACTGAAAGAGGGATCAGTCATATTGAGGCAAGCTACTTTAATTAGCCAATGGTAGTTCTGGCCCTACTGGTCCCTTTACAGGGTGTTGTCAACTCCCAGATTGCACTGGTGATGGTCTTAAACTGTTTCACCATTATTTCCCATCTCTACTGCCTACAGTAACAGCTAGATGGTTGATAGGGCCTCCCCCATTGTCATTGATGGATTCATGAAACATGCTCATCATTCAGCCCCATGAGCCGCCGCTGTCATCTTTGCCTGTTTCCCCATCATCATTCCAGATGAGAAGGAGTGTAATCCTGATCTCCTGAATGTGGAGGAGGATTGGGAAGATGAAACAGGGGAACATGATCCCTTTGAGGGTGGTATGGGCTCCAATTCCACTCTCTTCTAATATAGTGAAGACACTGTGATTTACCCACCTAGATCTCCACCTGAGGATGCCTCTTTTCAGGTACTACTGAGGCAAATGCAAAGTGTAATGGGTTTTGCTGCTGAGGAAGAGGACTCCACCAAACAGAATTAACTGGAGCGTTTGGAGGTCCCTACCACACCTTAAGTTGTTTTTCCTCCAGTATATCCTGCCTTCGAAGATACTACTGTGGCTGCCTGACATAGGCCTAATACTTTTCCTGCAATTCCCAGAAAGGCTGATAAGCAGAACCCTGCTCCAACTGCTAAGCCTTATTATGCTTCCCATCCTGAAACTGACTCTGTAGTCATTATTGGCTGCTTACGATGTGTGTAAGCCTTGTAGACATATGAGCCCCTTGACCCCCTTATAAGGAATCTAGGAGGCTGGACATTATGGGCAAAATAACTTATGCCTCTGCTTTAGGCCTCAGAATAGCCAATTACCAGGCTTATATGACTGGATATCAGAATAGCCTGTAGAAGTCTTTGACTCTGTCATGACTACTGTTCAGTCTTTACCTGATTGTCCAGAAAAGGCTGATTTTGCATAAAGCCCTCCGAGGGCATGGTAGGGGTTCTTTTCATAGGCCAGTTGTCTGGTGGCGGTCCTCCTGCCAGCAGTCCTGTGCATAGGTTGGAGGTTCCATCTCGTGTCCCCTCCTCCTGGTGCCCATGCTGATGCACCCAAAGGTACTGGTCCCGAAAGCTCCACTGCCCCTGGTACCTTCTGACTCCGCGCGCCCCCACTACCTCCGTGCATGCAGCTTGTGGGGGGGGGCAGGATCTTCTTTCATCTACTAAGGTGGAGATAGAGTTCCACAGATGAGTGGCTTCTGAAAATGTGGAAAAGGAGCATGTACTGAAGCTGCTATTTACCCCTCGATTACATCCACCACCTCCTTGTCATTATCCTCCAGGCCACTTGTCTCGTCTGCTGACAGAGGTTCAGATGCTCATACAGTAGCGTGCTACAGAGCCTGCCAGCATAGCAGTAGTGCTACCGCTTGCGAAGCTGGTGACCTGGGTTCAGGAATGAGCCCAGGTCTTCGGAGGGCCGGCCGGGAGGAGGAGGAGGAGGAGGAGGCTTAAGCATTCGTGGGACCGCTCGTCTCCTCTGGGGAAGGGGGTGTACTGACTCGGTACTTGTCTGGCCTCTGGCGATGGCCGGTGGCACAGCAAGTCCAGGTCCACACTTGAGGGGGGAGGCATGACAGACACTGGCACACTGCCTTGGTGTCAGTGTACGTCACGCCTCAAGGGGGGTGTACACAAGAAAATACTCTGCCCCGGTGCAACACTGACAGAGGACCTGGTAGCGGCTCTTGCTTGCCAACGCTGAGACCTGCCATGAGAACCCCGACAAGATGAGAGGTACATTACGAGGGGTTAAAGGAGGAAGGGCAACCACCGCATCCCCACCTGGGGGTATAGCCAAGGCTTCACGGGGGGGGGTCCTCGGGGTTGTGACGTTCGACTAGGAAGGTTGGGTGACAGTGCCAGTGTAGAGGGGGCATAAACTGCAATTTAAAAAAAAAAGAAGCATGCTACAGAACCTGTTCTTCCCCTCAAGAGAAGCAGGGGATTCTGCTACCTATATTTCATGGTCCCCAAGTGGACAGGAGATCTGCATCCTCTATTGGACCTCAGAGACGTAAACCTATTCATCGAATAGAAAAAGTTTTTTGAATGATCTCTTCAGGCTCTAATCCCCCTTTGAAACAGGGAGATTGGCTCTGTGCCCTGGATATTTATTTAGTCTTTGCTGACTGAGAAAGGAAGACAGGCAATTCTGCCTATTTTCAGCCTCGTTCCGAGGGAGAGGGGGAAGATACAGATGCATAACTTCATATCAGGATTCGCAAATGCCACAGGCAGTACCTCTGCTTCATGCTAGAGGGCAGCCATTATCTGAATCTTACGTAGAAACATAGAATTTGATGGCAGATAAGGCCCGCTTGGCCCACCTAGTCTGCCCATTTCCCTACCTAACGGATAAGCTGCAGATCCTAGTTAACCAACAGCCTACTTCCTCCTATCCCCCACTAGAATTGCCTTATGTCTGTCCCATGCATTCTTGAATTCCTCCACTGTTTTTGACTCTGTGACCTCCTCAGGAAGGCTGTTCCATGCATCCACAACCCTCTCTGTGAAGAAATACTTCCTTACATCACCTCTGAGCCGTCCCCCCTCTATCTTCAAATTGTGCCCCCTTGTTCTTGCGCATCTCTTTTTCTGAAAGATGCTACCCTCTTGGACTTTGTTGATTCCCTGAGGTATTTGAACGTTTCTATCATGTTCCCCCTCTCCCTCCTTTCCACGAGGCTATACGTCTTAAGCTCCTTTAGTCTTTCTTCATATGTCTTCTGGTGCAGACCCTGCACCATTTTGGTTGCCCTCCTCTGGACAGCCTCCACCCTGTCTGTCTTTGTGGAGATGGTTTATTAAAAAGTGTAGTCAGTGGTGTTACTAGTTCTTCCCTTAGTTCTTTTTGAATTCTGGGCTGGATACCATCAGGCCCCATTGCTTTATCCACCTTCTGTTTTAAGAGTTCTTTCAGAACCCTTTCTTCTGTGAAAGGACTAATATCAACCCCTCTATCCAGAGTGCTTCTATTGACTGGATTAGGTATCTCCCCCTGCTCTTCCGTTGTGAATACTGAGCAGAAGTATTCGTTTATTATCCCTGCTTTTTCACTGTCGCTCTCTGCCCTACCACCTTCCTCTTTATTCAGCCTCAGTATCCCTGCTTTAGTCTTTCTTTGCTCCCTAATGTACCTATAAAAGGTTTTATCCCCCTTCTTAACCGAGTTGGCCATCTTTTCCTTAGTTTGGGCCTTTGCTATTTTGACTGCCTTCCCCACTTCCTTCTGCTTTAACTGGTACAGTTCTCTGTCCTGCTCCTTCTGTGTTTCCTTATACTTCCTGAATGCTATCTTTTTCTCCCTTACCTTCCCCGCCACTTCTTTTGAGAACCATAGTGGTTTTTTCTTTAGTTTTGATTTATTTGCTTCACACAAAGGCTTGTTGCCTCTGTGATGGCGGTTTTGATGTTTCCCCATTGTTGCTCCACCCCACCTTCTTCCCTGTTTGCTAGTGCTTTCTGAGGCACTCTCCCATTTTGACAAAATCAGCCTTCCTGAAGGCCGGTACCTTCACTTTTGTGTGGCTTTACTCTACAGCTAAGTTTATCGTGAACCACACTGTTTGGTGGTCACTTGTTCCCAGATGGCTACCCACTTCAAGATCAGAGATCCTCTGTCCGTCCCCATTTGAGAGTACCAGGTCTAAGATTGCTCTCTCCCGAGTGGGTTCCATAACTAGCTGTCTGAGGCATGCCCCCTGTAGGGCACTGAGAATCTTGCCCTTTGGCTTCTCGGCACTTCAGGTATTTCCCAAATGCCTAGCGATTGTGGCAGCAGCCCTCCAGTGGGAAAGGCTTTATGTCTTTCCCTGTTTGGACAATTGGCTACTCAAGGCCCTGTCCATGGAATTGATACAGTACTCACTGTCCAGGACGAGAGAGTTGTTTGAGGAGCTGTGTTACAGTGAACATTCTGAAATATGTCTTACTTCCTTGTCAGCACCTCCAGTATATTGAGGCAGTGCTGGATGCAGTGGTGGGCAGTGCCTTTCTGCCCCCAAACAGGGCAAAGGCCTTTGTTGCCCAGGCCAGACTAATGCACAAGACGACAAACTCCTTCGCACTCAAGAGATTGCAGTCGCCAGTCACACAGTGAGCTAAAAAAAAAATATATATATATATATATGAGTTTTAGTCACAGATTGTGACATAGAGAAAGAAGTGCTTTCATAGAAATTATTAGAATTAAGTGGCACAGCAGGAGCTGCTAACCACTCATCTCGGCACTTCGACTTGAATAGACTCTTTGCCTCCTGAAGACCTCGGAAGAGTAGTTAGCAGCTCCTGCTGCACCAATTAATTTCTATGTGAGCACTTTTTTCTGTATGTCACAGTCTATGAATAAAGTGCACATTTTTTTTTTGGTTTACTGTGTGACTGGTGATTGGATTCCCTCGAGTGCAGCAGAGTTCATGGTCATGTTGCAGTTGCTGTGGAGCCCTTCTGCCATCAGAACTGGCCTAGCATTGATGGTATCATGGTTCCACAGCACTTGTTTAGTTCTGGCTGACGGAAGCTATTATGTGTCTGGCCAGATGATGTTGAATCTGTTGGGGCTGATGGCTGCAACCATCATCACAGTCCCGTTTGCCTGCTTTTCTGTGCACATTCCACATTGGCAGGGCTCTCAGGATTTTTATTTGGGGATCTGGGACTTTGGAAAAACAAATGGGGGTCTGCAGCTAAAAAGTGGGAGTCCCTGTGAAATGTTTGGGGGTCCCCATTGAAATGAATGTGAGCCACGCCCTTGCGCTCACTTGTTTCATGTTGTAAGAATCTGGAGAGTGCGGGGGATGCGCTCCATTGGTTTCTATGAAGCCGTTATTTAACTACGAGTTTTAATGTTTTAGAGGGTCAATTCAAACCAATTAAGGCCACTGCTCAGTTAACAAGGCTGGCCTTCATTTGTTGGAACTGGCCCTCTAAAGCATTACAATTGTAGTTAAAAAAACAGCCCCATAGAAACCAGTGGAGTGCACCCTCACGTTCTCCAGATTCTTGCATCATGAAATGTGTGAGCGCAGAGGCGTGGTTCAGAATAGGGAAGTAGATGAAACTCCCAGGGCCTTGCAAATGAGCGTCTTGGGGACTTTATGAAAAAAGTCCAAACATCCTAAAGCAAAAATTTTTTGCATAAAGGATGCGGGCGCCTATGTGCCCGAGAGCCCTGATTGGACTCTTTGGGTGCAGTGGGACCAGCTGGTGGACAAGTTGGAACAAATGGCTCTTGTGTCGTCTCCCCGCTATGCTCTGGTGTGTTGGATGGAGAGCTAGAACCTGTTACAAGGCATTACATTGTTTTCAGCTGGCTCCTTTGCAGATCCTTACAACAGATGTCTCGGGGTTCAGGTGGGTGCCCATCAGGGTCATTCCAGACTCAGAACTTGTGGACCAGCCTGGAGTCCATTATCACAAAGGTTCACAAAAAGGTTGAGGCGCTGAAAAGGCAGATTTCCCATAAATAGCTACTGAGATTTATGCGTAATAATTCAATTTGCCACAATTTATAATAAATTTATCTAGATTATTTTTGATTTTATTTATTTATTTTTTTATTTTTGAATTTATCTTTTGTTTCACTAAAAATTACATTTTCAGGGAGGTTATTCCAAGGGTTTATAACACTCAGTAAAAAATAATTTTCTTTTGTGGGTTCTAAATGTTCTTGGACTAATTTGGAGTGGATGACCTTGTTATGGTACGAGTGTTCTTGAAGTTCAGGTCAAGCTCATTTAGTAAATGCAGATGCTTTATTTCATTATACAATAGAATGTCACCTCTCTTCCTTCTCTCCTCCAAGGAAAAAAAATCTGCTTTTTTTTAGTCTATCAGTGTTTGGCAACTATTATGTCTGTAATGATGTTTGTAGCTCTGTATTGTTCTCTTTCTACACTGGTTTTATTGCCTTTCCTATAAGGGCTCCATAGACTGCCGTAATCTAGCAGAGGTCTGACGGATGAATGATATAAGAGTATAATGACCTCTGCTTTTCGACTTGATACATTCCTTTTTATTGCACCTAGTACTCTGTTTGCTTTGGCCACTGCTGCCATGCAGTGGTCCCTTGGATCAAATGAGTTATTTATTATAACACGTAGATCTTTTTTCTTTCCTGCCAGCCTTCAGGACGGTGTTACATAATGTGTGCTGATGTGGTATTTGATTTTCCCCAGGTGTAATACACAGTGCATTTCCCATGTATATGCAGATTTAGTTATATGTTATATTAGCCAGGTCAGATTGAATGCTACTTTATGTTGTGATGTCTCACGTGATCTACCACATTTGGTGTTGTCAGCATATTTTGTTAACCACCTCATGAAACTGATGTTCATGTCAGTAATAATTATCTATAAAATGATGAAACCAAAGACCGACCTCTGGAGTACCCTGCTAGACACCCCTACCTTCTGAAGATAGGTGGCCATTTATGGATATCTTTTGTGTGCGATTTTTTTTTTTTTTTTTTTTTTTAATCCATTGTACCAGGTAGCTATCTGTGTTAAGTTTTCACATTTTCTCAACTACCGCCTAATGTGGGACAGTGTCAAAGGCTTTTCAAAAGTCCACTAGGATGACATCAGCTGATCTTTTGTTATTGAGATGCTTGCTTATCTTTCATAAAAGCATAAGGTGTTGGTCACATATGAGCGGCCTGTAGTGAACCCATGTTGTTCCCAGTCTGCATTATAATTTGTTTTCATGTAGTTAATTATTATGTTCTTTTTAAGTGACTTTAGGATCTTTCCTGGTACTGATGTCAAATATGTCTGTAGTTATCTACGGTTTGCCTGTCTCGCTTTTTATGTACCAGTAGAACCCTTAAGATCTCTGGTCATTTGGTATGGTCCCTTTGCCTAATGATTTTTTTGCACAATATTTTTAGCAGGGTGATGATGCTGTTCTTAATGATTTTTAACATTTGTGGTGTAATGCTATCCGAGCCTGGCGCTTCGTGTTGTTTTTAGATTATTATTTTTCTAACATATTTGTTTGCTTTATGGTAATATTGTCAGTTGGGTCAAAATTAATCTGGTGGTTAGACTGTGTATTAACTGAAAATATGGAGCAGAAGTAATTGAATTTGTTTGCAATTTCTTGTGGTTCTGCAATGACTGTATTGTTTTTTTATAATGCTGGTTAATTTAATGTCTGCTTTTCTTAAGAAAGCTAATACAACCATAAAACATCCTACTACTATTAATTTGCAGTTTTTGACAGATTGGTTTCCATGTTTCTTTTTGCCCTTTTCATACAGTTTTTTCACACTCTTTGTGAACCCAGGTGTTCTCATGATATAGCTGAGTTTACTTTTTGGTGTTTTGCATATGCTTTGTTTTTCCTCTTTTTAAGTTTTGTTCTTCATTATGTATCCATTTAGGCGTAATGCCTTTACTATTGTATTTCTTAACTCATTTAATGAATTTGTATCTTATATTTGTGATAGTATCTTTTATAAAGTTCCAACTTGATTCCACCATTTTATCCTTGAGCATCAGGTTCCAGTCTATATTTCTAATAGCGTTATCGATACATCAGGATTTGTTATCTCATGTAATTCTGTGCATCCCTTTATTGTGTTATATTTTCCCTACATGTTAATGGTCTGCACGAGTGGTCACTATTGCCAAGTAACATTACAGTTGTTTGTGCTGTTGTTGTCTGAACTTAGTCCTAAATCCAAGACGTTATTGCTACATGTGGCCTTAGTAACATGCTGCCCCAAATTCAGTTTGCTACAGGCAGTTAGAAATGTCATACTCTGTCCTATGACAGCGCTCTTTTGCCAGATTATATCACTGTAGTTCAAGTCAACTATGACTACTGTGTCTTCCATTTTACTAGCTGTTTCTGTTTCCTTTATAATGCCTTTGTTGGTTTCAACAGTAGTATTGGGCCGTCTGTAGCAGAGACCTAAGATTTTGTTTTTCAGTTTCTTAATCCAGGTTTTAGCTAGATAGTTTCTGTGGTTAATTCTGTATCTTTATTCTGTTAGAAATGTAGTGTATGTAATTTTGAATATCATTAATGTAAATAGCAGTTCCACCTCTCTTCCTTCCTTTTCTGTGCAGTCTAATCAAATTGTATCCTGACATATTTTCCCCCACTCCTCTCTGTCCTTCCACCATGTAAACATTAAGCCACAACGAAGGAGGCATCTGATGGGAAATAATGCATGGTTGGGGGGGGTAGCATGAGGCCGAGTGCCTACAACCACCCAACCATGCATTCATTCCCCATTAGATGCCTCTTTCAGAGTGGCTTAATGCTCTTGTAACATGGTCATTTTTGGGTTCTCCTCAACTTTGTTTTGTTCACTATACTAAAAAAGTGATACAGTTATTTGTTATACTGTTGTAATATGTTTCATGCACTTTTCGCACTGCTCTCTAAATAAAACGTACATTTATTTCTATGTTGATGTTGTCAGGACAACAGCACAGCTTAGCAAACATTAAGTATCGTAATATTTTGTTACACTTTTTAGATGACTATTCTTTGCATAACCTGAGTAGCAGGTCTAACATTTGTACTTTTCTGCGTGCCGTGGTCTCGGGCACTGCAGTGTTTTCTGCTAATTTGCATATCTGCTTACATTCTCTTTTCTTGACTGGTCCAGTGTCCTGTGATGATGTGCAGATGTTTTCTGGGACAGTTTCCTGCCTCTGTAGGAGCACGTTAGTATACTTCAAAATTTCATTTCAGCCCAAGCCTCGAAATGTACATCTCCACTTCATTAACAAGTTATCTGTTTTCTATTTCTGCTGTGCAGCGATCATCACAGTTTTTGCCTGCGTAATGCTTTGGCAATGTTAGAGTTCTCTTTGTGGCGAGATAGTCACGGGCATTAGGGTGGGTGGGTGAGAAGAACAAATAACTGTTTTCTTAACTTTGTGCAGTGATATTTCTCTGCTGCTTACTTCTGCTGTGTGGCTTGCATTGGTACTTCAGTTTGGAGTGGGCATTAATGCAGAATTAATGCCGTCTCCAAACTTTACCATGTGATGCATTTTATCCTATGATATCTCTTCATTTTGGTCTCTCTATCTTTGCCACGTTACAAGTTTCTGTAATGAATGTAAGATCTAGCTTACCATCAATAACTATATTAAATATCAGGAACTATATTAAATATCAGGAACTCTCCAAGCCGGCCGGGGCTTCGGACCCGCTCCTCCCAGGACCAAAGGACCCTCCACCGAACCTAAGAAGCTTCTGGGGTCTCCGCTTGCTCAAGCGGCCCCCAGTGAAGAAAACCCGCACTCCGCCAGAACGCCTGTTGCCAGGGGCCGCACCACCGCACACTCGCCGAGGAAGGGAACCAAGAGCTTGGCCGCTCGCTGGTACCTTGTACCGCCAAAGGTGCAAACGCCCTATGGTATATTCTATCGATTTCCTCCCGCCGGCTCTCTCCTGTTGGGGTTGGGGGCTATAGCTGGTTCCACCCTTCACAGAAAGCGGCTGTTTTCACCATAATTTTTTGTTTGCTCGAACTCCTAAACGACTCCTGGGACTATGAACGCCGCCTCCGCGGCTAAGTGATACAGCTCCCTCAGTGAATTATTTGAGACAAAATTTAGTAGTTTTCTCTATTAAAACCTGCTCTCTTAAAGTCTCCCAACTGTAAAAACCTTAGCTAAGCACCCTAAACCTGCTAAAGTAACCTAAAACTGTACTCTGCTGCCTTGACTTTCCTCCCGCCTTTTTCTGTTTGAATCTCTGCTCTCTATTGTTACAGCTGTACTGGTTACCTTAATCCTGTAAATCTACCTGCCTAGCTTCTGATACTACCTCCCTGCACGCTAATCCCTACCTTTTTCCTCACTTCCGCCCTCTCCTTTTGTCCTGTTCACCTACTTAATAACCTCTCCCTGCTACTTTCCTTAGGAACTCTCCAAGCCCGTCGGGGCTTCGGACCCGCTCCTCCCAGGACCAAAGGACCCTCCACCGAACCTAAGAAGCCTCTGGGGTCTCCGCTTGCTCAAGCGGCTCCCAGTGAAAAACCGTGTTCCGCCAAACGCCTGTTGCCAGGGCGCACCACCGCATGCTGCGCCGAGAGGAACCAGGAGCTCGGCCAGCTCACTGGTACCTTGTACCGCCAAAGGCACTAGCAGCTGTAAGAGTACGTTCTATCGGTTTCCTCCCTCCGGCTCTCTCCTGTTGGGGTTGGGGGCTATAGCTGGTTCCACCCTTCACAGAAAGCGGCTGCTTTCACCATAATTTGTTGTTTGCTGGAACTCCTAAATGACTCCCGGGACTGTGAACGCCGCCTCCGCGGCTAAGTGATACAGCTCCCTCAGTGAACACTCGTCCCGCCGGTGCTTTGCGCCGGCTCCCCCCCGCCCTCCACCTCACCCACCCTGGTTGACCCTTTAGCTATATAGGCTTCCGATGGTCATATGACTAAGTGTCCACGTTTCCATTGGCTCCTTATACGCTACTACCACTGGGGGCATTAGTCCTCTCTCATGTGGTTAGCACCTTATCTCTACTAGGTCGTGACTCAGCCCCCTGCCTTAACTAAGCCCGCCTTCCGCGCCGTCCCTGCAATTTTACCCACCACTGCTGAATACGCTCACTCCTATATCTATCTCGGTCCTACGTGATGCTTCAAATAGACGCTTGCCGGCCTCTCTCTCTCTCTCTCTCTACCTCTCTCTGTACTACGCCTTCCCATACTCTGCTCTTTCCGTGAACTTTAGCATCATGCTCCTCCTACAGAAGAGTCCCTTGTGTTTGTCTACTAGTCGTACAGGACTAACTCTCTCTCTCTCTCTGCCTGTTCTTCCTGCTTGGACATAACAGTATCTCTCTGTCCCTGCACCTAGATGAAAAACAAAACGTACCATCAATCAGTGACTTTAGTTTCTCCAACCTGCTCCTCTCATACCACCACCCCATACCTATTTTTCACTACTTTTTCCAGAAAAAAGGATGCACATACCTATTAGTTATGAGCTACTCACAACATAGGAAAAAACAGAAAAAACATAACATGCTCCTCAAGGCGCTGCTTGAGTTCCTAGCTCAGAGGCTACTACTGCTAGCTGGTGACGTTGAACCTAATCCAGGCCCGCACCCAAGCAGCACCCCGTTAACACCCATTACCAAACCAAATAAAGGCCTTGTAATTGCTCACATGAACATCAGAAGTCTCCTAGGTCACTTAACTGAGCTTGAGGCCTGGATACAATTGGTTAATCCTGACATCTTTTGCCTCACTGAGACATGGCTAAAACCTAGCATCCTGGATGCACAATGTACCCTGCCTGGATATGCTATCCTCCGACAAGATAGAATTGGTTCTAAGCTGGGTGGGGGTGTCGCCATCTACTACAAAAGTCACCTTATGCTAAAAGCTGCCCCTATCCCTAGTCCCCAGATGCGCTGCGAATCACTGCATGCAATACTGGCCCCAGGTGCGAAATACCTACACATTATATGTCTATACAGTCCACCCACTGGTGGACTGGAAAGTCTTCAGAAACTACTTCAACATTCATCACAAATCGTGAACATGAATGAGACCATCTTGCTAGGTGATGTCATTCTGAACTGGCTGGGACCAAATCATAGCACCCTGGCATCACTAGTTCAAAGGCACAACTTCCATCAGTTAATAACTGAGAACACGAGAATGACTAACTCCCTATCAGGAACACTGTTAGGCTGGATCCTCACAAATAGACCTGACCATGTAACAAAGGTAGCCGTCCTGGCTGACTCTATAACGGACCACTCGCCCACGATCTGCCACTGGAGCTCCTGCCCACCACCTGCCCCTCGATCCCGTCTGGTCACCTTCACTCACTTTGCAAAACTGGATCTACAAGCCTTTCTCCTTGACATTGTCAACACGGACTGGTCTGAAATCTTCCTTGCAACAAGTGCTGAGGTTGCCCTAGACATGTTCCTAACCAGGTTTGGTGAAGTTCAAAGGCGGCATGTACCGAAAATAAAGAGAAGGGTCAGAGGTCAACAAACACGATGGCTAGATAAAGAACTACTCCACAAACTCAAAGCCCGGGACAAGCTCTGGAAACAATACAAGACTACTGGCCTACCCAGGGATCATCTTATCTACAAACAGCATAGAAGTGTCTGCAAAAAACAAATCAGGCTTGCAAAAAACAAGTACTGCCAGAATCTATTAACCAGCTCCTCAAATGATCCACGCAAATTCTGGAGTCACATCAAAACCTTCCTTGGCACCCCGCAATCTGTCACCTCCTCAGAAATGATTCTTTACGGTATCCACTGCAATGACTGCCTTACCATAGCGAACGCCTTCAATCAACAGTTCTCCGACCTAACTCCCTATACATCCACCCTAAATGCTGCACCTGCTGCCCCTCAGCCACTCTCTACAAAAGGGAAAACTGATACATCGACAAGTGACCCTCAACAAGCAGCAACAAAAACTTTTTATTTCAAGGCGGTGACTAGAAAACAAGTTCTTAAACTCCTAAATGCCATATCTGATAACACCAGCCCTGGCTGTGACGCACTGGAACCCCGACTACTGAAAGCTGCTGCCCATCTCATCTCATATCCATTAGCCAGGATTTTCACACTGTCCCTCTCCACAGGCACAGTCCCAGAGATATGGAAGGCCGCTAGAATTACCCCCATTTTCAAAAAAAGGAACAAAAACAAAATATCGAACTACAGACCCATTGCCATTCTCTCGGTCCTCAGTAAAATTCTAGAGAAAATAGTAGCCACCCAGGCCATCGAATTCCTCGACTCCTCAAACACACTCTGCGAAGCACAACATGGTTTCAGGAAACATCACAGTACCACAACAGCGTTAGCGAAGTTTACCTCTGATACTCTTATAAATATGGATGAAGGTCATCTAACTGGGGCTGTGTTCATTGACCTCACCAAGGCTTTCGACCTTGTGGATCACCCCCTTCTGCTGACTACCCTTAAAGATCTTGGCTTCTCATCCCCTGTAACAAACTGGTTCAGTAGCTACCTAACAAACAGGACACAAGCGGTGAAACTCAACTCTGCTATCTCTGACAGTGCCACAATCAACATTGGAGTACCGCAGGGCTCAATACTAGGCCCTCTCCTTTTTTCACTGTTCCTAAATAATCTTCCCAGCAGTATAACATCTGGTGCCTCGCTACTCTATGCTGATGACTTGGTTATCTATGCTCGTTCAGGCTGTATTAACCATCTCAATGCCACTCTGACCTCTGCCTTCCACTCGGCTCAACACTGGTTAAACGCTCATCGCCTCATACTTAATGCTAGCAAAACAAAAGCCATGCTACTGGGAACAACCCATAAACTTAGATCCTGCTCATCTCCCCTGAATATACTTGACCTAAACGGAACCCCTCTCGAGACTGTAAGTACGTTCCGCTATCTGGGCATACTGCTCGACCAAACCCTTGACCTGAACCAACACATCCAAGAAACCTGCAAAACGGTTAATTGCAAACTGGGGGCTGCCTACAGAACTAACTACATGCTCACACCCACTGCCAAGCTGGCCATTGCCAGGGGAATCCTCCTGCCAACTCTATCCTACTGCGCCCCATCCTAACCATGGCAAACAAAACTGCACTTCAAAAGTGGGATACCACCTACAACAATGTTTGCCGATATGCATCAAAGGCCCCACGCCTTAAACATCACTGCCAACTTTATAAGGACCTTGGCCGGCTTTCCCCCTCCTCCACTAGACAGTACTACCTCTCAGATTCCATAATCAGAGTGTCTAGACCTGCTACACTATCTGAACTGCTCCAGCCTACTATCCCCTCTCGTGAGCTGAGATCGTCTGATAAGTCTTTCCTAAAAGTTCCCCTCTGCCGCACTTCCAAGGGCTCTGGTGCATTTGGGCATGCTGCCCCCCAAGTGTGGAACTCACTACCTATTGACCTAAGACGAGCTTCCTCTCGCCTTGCTTTCAAGCGAAGACTACGGAATCACCTTACTTCTATGGACCAATGTGCCTGTTTTGATCCTACCTAAATCCTCTCTTCATGTTACCTCTCCCTCCCCCTATCTATGTTCACCTCCGTTTACCTTGTATATGACCATTCGTCTGCTTTCACCCTATTTGATGCCTTGCATACTGGTTATTTGGACTGCTTACACTTTCTTTTATGATTACAATGAAACTTATATGGCTCTACTGTCTGGTGTATTATATATGCCTCTATCACTTTACCTTTCTTAACCTTGTGTTATGACAATTGCCGTTTTTTACTTACTGTGTTATGTATTACAACTGTCTTCAGTCACCTTATTGTTACAAATGTTGTGTATCACAATTGCCAATTACCTTACGATTGTGGTACTGCTTTCCCACCCTGCTGTTTGCACTAATCTTTTGACGTATTTATTGAAAACCGGTACTGGTCTGTCCTCATCTTCTCCCCCCCGCACACCGACTACCCCTGGTATTTGTTGCCGGCTATCAGTTCTGCAGCACTGGGTCGCTACCGCACCTTTTCCCGCTAAAGCCGTATGCTGCCGTAACTCTCCCCCAAGTGATCGAGTCCCCCTACTTTCCCTGCTGGCTTACGGTTCCATAAGCCCGGACGCCGACTGCAGCATTCTACCGCTAATGCCGTATCTTCCCGCTTCCCTGATCCTTTTCCTCGATGCCAGTTTTCTGCCTTCCCCCCCTATATCGACCTCCTTGCGGGTCACCTCGCCCGTGAATAAACCTGTCTAGTTCTGGAACCCCTTGCTCGTCCAGGATGCCAACCCCTGCCCAGCTTGGGCACCCTCCAGCTGGGCCACTGTCCCCTACCGTGCAAGGTTCCTGTGAGTCCGATTGCAGTCCCATGTTTTCCCCGCATCAGCCATACTCACGCCTGCTCTTGCCGTTCTCAGCACAGCCCCTATGTAACCCTACCCCATCCCTGTCTCCAGCCCCTGTGGTCTATACGCTTTCCTTTCCTACCCTTCGCCGGCCAGCCTTGTACCTTTTTATACCCCTGTCCAGCCCCCGTCCTGCGCCTCTCTTACAGGGAATCGGTTCCATGAGCCCGGTTATAGACTCTTGCCTCCCGCCGCTAAAGCCGTAATCCTTTCGCTGTCCCTCCCTACCTTTCCTCTCCTGCCTGCCCCTTACACTTTCCTAAGATTCTCGGCCAAATCATTTGGCAGAGTTCTCTTCCCTTGGTACCAGCCCCGCCACCTCCCAACTACCTTGAGCTGTGCACTCACCCTTCCCTGCCCACATCCCCTCCCATCATTTTCCCCAAATATAATCCAAAATCTGTCCTTCCTCCAGTACCCTCTGCTTACTTTTATATATATATATATATATATATGTGTGTGTGTGTGTGTGTATATATATGTATATATATATATATATATATATATATATATATATATATATATATTTATTGTATGCTTGTACCTGTACTGTATAACTTGCACTGTTCTACCTGTATTGTAATTGTACCTCCCAGATCGTGCCTGAAAATAGTCGCTTGCTGGCTAGTGCACCTACCTGGTTAACAAAAACTAAATAAAAATAGCTAGGATAGCTTGTAACCCATCGATTTTATTGTTTAAGCTTTTAGCATTACACAGTCAACATGTTACCTTTTTGTTGCTGCCTGTGCCTGCAGTTATGCGTTCAGCTGTGGACTTGTTTATGTTTTTGTGATTCATGTTTAGTCTACCCTCATTCCCCTTTGATATCCATTTAAAGAGCAATAATTGAGGTCATTTGTAAAAACATCCCTAAGCCCCACAGTGGTGCCTCACCCCCACCTGGACCCACATAGTCCATATCCTGCACTTCCTGATGTATAGAAGCTGAAGGGGAAGGGATTGTAATTCTCGGCTCGGAGGAGCCAGCTATCAGATCCCTTCCCCTTCCTGGTACCACTAGTCGAAAGCTCTGCCCCCACATTCCAACGTTTTGTGATGTAGGTGTTTGTAGAGCACAGGCGCAAGGGTGCTCTACATTGAAATGAATGGGGTGATTTTCAAAATGCTTTTTTTTCCATATTTTAGAAGTCCATTGGGGTCGATTCAGAGCCATTGCTTGGCTAACGAGGCTCTTGTTTATGGGTGGCTTTGAATTTATGTAAGTGCACTTCTAAAATATAGAAAAATGCATTTTGAAAATCAACCCTCATTCATTGCAGCGTGTATGTCCCTGCGCTCTACAAACAACTACGTGACAAAATGTTGGAGCTGGGGGGGGGGGAGGTGCACGGGGTGGAGATTTTGGCTAGTACCAGGAAGGGGATGGGATCTGGTGGTCACCTCCTTCAAGCCAAGAATTACGATCCCTTCTCTTTTACGCACTGGAAAAGTGCAGGATATGGACTGTGTGAGTCCAGCTGGTTTAAGGCACCAGTAGGGGGCTTGGTGGAAGCGCCAAAAATTGTGCTATTTAAAGTCCTGTTTTCAGTGCATCTTTTCAGGAAGTTTCCCAGCACATCTGCCCCCAATTTTTCAAGATGCAGTCCTTCTCTGCTGCAGATTTTTTTTTTTTTATTATTATAGCATAACCCCTATGACTCAATTAAATGTGATTCATATTTACACCGGTTACTGAGCAGTGGGTTTATTCGTATTGTTGGTTATTTTTTTCTGTGGAGGCTTGAGGTATTGGTAACAGCCCTGAGATAAAGATTGTACCCCCATCTCTTTGAGATCCTTTCCCATTTTTGTCAGCTCATGACATATATCCTTTTCATAGTTGGCACCAACATTATTGGTACTGACATGTATGGCCACTGTTGAATTATTTTCGCTGTTCTGCAGGGTACCAGGAAATCGTGTTTTAATGTCTTTTACTTTAGCACCTGGGAGACATAAACATTCTGTTTTGTTGATCTTGGCCACATATGATGGTGTCACAATGCCTGATGATGGCTGCTACCCACCGAAATGATTGATCTTTTATTTTTTTAAGTGATTATTTATCTCTGTCCAGCTGCCCCCTTCAGCCCGACCACCCCCCCAACCCCGACATCCGGTTTGGCCGGTACAATACCATTTTTTAATAATTTGTACTGGGTACTGAGACATCTGTACAGTGTACTGAATTGAGAAAACTTGCAAAATCGTTTCAGGCGGCTCGAAGCGAAATTTGCAAAGTTTCCCAAGTCGTCATCGCAACAGAGTAAAATGAAATAAGAAGTCAAGTAGCGACTGCAGCTAAGCGCATTTATTTTTTTAAACAAATTCAACTGCAGGGGTGGGCAAGCCCAGCTTTATAACTGTTACTTCTCCAGGAGGTTCTTATTCAAACTTGGTATCAATCTGTAGTCGTATTAGAGCCTGCATATTGGGACGAAAACCTTAAAGCATATTGTGGCTGTCACCTTAACCTTTTAGCCAATAACAAAATTCACCATACCTCTCAACCTTTCAGCATTAAAATGTGAAACAGTGGCCTTTAAAATGTGGAACAGGTTGCCAGTATGCATAGTACATTTACATTCAGTGATAAATTCAAGACTAGTGGGTAGCAGATTCATAGTGTTAATGACTGTTCCTGTTAAGTTTTTAACCGTTTGTATGTCCAGAAATAGCTCTAACATTATGAAAAACATCAGTAAATCTTCGGTGAGCTACGGTAAATATGAGTGTAAAATACACGGCACTGTGGAGAATGTCAGAACAAAAAAACAAGGCGCTTGCTGAAAACTAAACGGTAATGTTAAATGCACGGTGAAAACAGGAAAAAAGTTAGCATGGATGTTTCAACCATATAACTCCAGGAATCGTGTAGAGAACCTAGCAAAGTTAGTGCAAAATGCATAGCGACTGAAGGCTATGTTCTTAGCCAAATTTAAACAGCACCACCAACTATTGAGATGCAGTCTGTGGAGCTGCAGTAGCATGAGTGTATTTTTTGTAACTAAAATATAGACATTTTTAACTGAAAGGCCATCTTGTGGCAGCTTATATACTGACTAGTGTAGACAGTAGCACAGGGGGAGATATGCTGCTTCCTGTATTCTCGAGCAGTAGTCAAAGAGGATAAACAAAAAAATAGAGGTATGTGGGAGGTCAACATGATGGGACATATTAAACATAGCCTTCATTTTAAAAAGGAACTACAGTAGTACTATAGCTGAGTAATTACAGAAGTAGCCATACGCTGCACTACCAGGCACCCCCCCCCCTTATTTTGATGTCTTCTTTTGGCTACATGTTTCTGCTCAGTATTTCTGGGGTAAAGCATTGTTATTAGGGGAGTCAGGTTTAGTGGCAGGAGCGCAAACTCGGTGGTAGCAATAATACTCTTTTAATTGAGAGTTTATGCTTTTCTGGTTTTGCATTGAGAATATTTTTCACTTGCTCTTTTTTTTGGGTCAGAATGTGCAGTTACCCAAATCGACGCTGTCTTGGTTGGGGCTAGAAATTTTGTTTTAACTCTGGTATTGCAGGTGGAGTCCAAAATTCTAATTTTGTTTTCCATCCCAAAATCTGATATACTGATTCGGTTAAATATAGTTCTATTGCACTTTACATACATTGAAAAGCCTTTTTTGTTTATTTCTGATTCGGATTAGTACCTTAGAGCCAGGGCTCGTTTACAAAGGTTCCAAGTCTGAGACAATGCAATACAATATATGGGTTACAGATCAAGTAGGAGGGATAATCATTAAATAAGAATGTTTGCTGGGATACAATTGTTGGCAAAGAACGAGCATATTACACAATTTCAAATGAAGCAGAGTTACCACTTGAAAGATGTAGCAATAAACCATACTTATTGAGCGTGGTACAGCTCTTGTGAAGGTGTCAGGTATTAAGGTAGGAGGGGCCTAAGGGTGAAGTGAAAAGAGGAGCAGGAGCAGCCAGAGAAGGCATTGTCATGGTACAGTCAAATGGGCAGGGCAGATTGTGGGTGGGAGGGACGGGAGGAGGTAGGAAAGGGGGGAGATAAGGGTGGGTAGGTCAGGTGTGGAAGGGGTGGTAAAGATGGAGTGGGGGTTGGCCAAAGGTAGCTGCTGGCATGTTAATAGCGAGTCTTTAGACTAGCTAATGTTATTTATTGCAGGAACAAGCATTTTCAAGCGCAAGGTACGATCGGAGCCCAGATTTGAATTCACTTGAGTTTTTCCCAGTCACGGAGCGCAAAGGGCAGGTTATTGAACCATTTGGGTCCTCGATATGAGCTGGATCTCTGAGCCAGTGTGGTGTGCTTGAAAGGCACTTTGTTCATCCTCCCTATGTTGTAATCCCTTCCCCCCCAGGATGCTTCTGGAAACGAGCTGGTTATAGCTCATGTTGCCTTCCTGGTGAAATATTTTCAAATAAATAGGAGCACATCTTTAGTTGTGCTTCTAGTGTTGACACTGGAATGCCCATATTTGAACAGGGAGCAGGTTGAGTTAGGGGTTTGGCAAAGTAAGGATTTTTTTTACCAGGAGGCAGCTCTGGTACTGGGTCCTGTATTCGAGGGGGAACCATTAATTTTTTTTGTATAGGGTGCAGGTATGGATGAGATGGTCGGCCCCAGGACCAGACTGCATGCCTTGTTGAGTAGTGTCGTGACCTGTCTTAATGCGGTGTAAGAGCCAGCACCATAGATGATGAGGCCGTAGTCTACCATGGGTAATACTGAGCAGCGTGTAACCAGCTTTAAGGTGTCTGGGGTCATGGACTGTCTGTGGCGATATAGGATGCCCAGTTTTGTGTTAGCTGTTTTAACCATGTGGTCGATGTGCTGAGAGAAGGTGAGGGTGTCGTCTAGGTGAACACCTAGATATTTGAAGGTGGATACTTGTTCAAGAGCGTACCCTTTGGAGCTACGTTTGTGCAACCCCTCCTTCACGTGGCGCTCACACCTGCCTGCATCACTGCTCTGGAATGGGGACAGGCATGGCTCAGGTAAACCCCCATGTCTAGGGGTATCTTTTGCTCACCGAGAACTCCTTTGCACTCAGTCACTTGGGTTGCTTTCACACATTCTTAGGACTGGTGGATTCTGGGGCACCCTAACTTTGCTTGGTGGTAGCTGATCACATTGGCTCTTGAAAGTTCAGTCACATTTACTCTTAAGTATTTTGTCAGAGTTTATTATTACACAGTGTTTCAGTTCTAGAGACCCTAATTCATCTCTTCATAATCAGTTTCAATACATTTCCCATACGCACTTCCAGATTTTTTGGTAGCCTCTTAGCCCCTTTACCTAATCTGTCATGGTCTGGTGTGACAGATGTTCACCCTGTCTTAACTCCATGCAGTTTCCATTTCTCTGTTTGTAATTTCATGACACTATTCCTTGTCTGCTGCACACCAAGGGTGCAATACAGACATCCTGTCCATAACCAGTCTGAGCATGACTGCCAGGTGATTCCCTATTCCGCCTCTGAACTTGGTCCTAGCTTAACCTTTACTTTGAGTAGGGGTTCTGCACTGCCATGTTATTCACTTTGTGATTTTATGTATGCTGATCTGGCATCCATTTACTGAGGTTGAGCACCTTAACCCGAGGACACCTTCAGTGGTTGGTACCTCCCCCTGCTAAAAACCTTCCAACCCTCCTATAGCCAGATCCCAGTGTGTGTCCACTAGATCACGTTCCACATGCAGCTGTGTGGGCTACCCGACAGACCCCTCATCCACCCTCTTGGATCCCTTTCCTGGCTTGTCAGGCCATGGGCACATGTCTCATATGGGCTTCCTTCCTCCCATATTGCCAGGAACCAGTTCTCCTGCCTTATCTTATGTCGTGCCTGGTATCCACTCTCACCTACTGTCATTAGGTGCTTGATGTCTCTGCATGTGTCAGTCTCCGGGCTGCTACCACCACCACCAACAGGATGTCCCTCATTCTCTTTGGAGGAACTTGCCACAGGCCTGAACGTCATCGTTAGGCCTCCTTTGGGGGTATATCTTCCCTTGGTGTTCTCAAACCCTCCCCAGTGGTCCCTCTGTACTCTCCACAGTAGGAAACTTCTTTGTGACTCAGACCTCTGATCCCATCCAAGTACTCGGGATCTGTCCCGGGTACCCAGGGTCCTCCCCTGGTGACCACCGATGTATCTTTTGCTGTTCCACAATGTCCGCAAAGCCTTGATGGGTCCCAGATCCCCTGCTGCTTTTTGCCCTGAAAACGATGCTGCCTGGCTTTTAAACAGTAGCAGGGAAGGTGAGGGAGGAAAAAGATAGAAGTCAGGAAGTATAAGGAAATACAGAAGGAGCAGGACGGAGAACTGTACCAGTTAAAGCAGTCGGAAGTGGGGAAGGCAGTCAGAATTGCAAAGGCCCAAACTGAGGGAAAGATAGCCAACTCAGTTAAGAAGGGGATAAAACCTTTTATAGGTACATTAGGGAACGAAGGAAGACCAAGGGTGGGATAGTGAGGCTTAATAAGAAGGCGAAGCGGGCAGAGGTGACAGTGAGAAAGCAGGATTGCTGAATGAATACTTCAGCTCAGTATTCACAAAAGAAGATGAGATGGAGGTACCTAAACCAAACAATAGAAGCACTCTGGATAGAGGGGTCGTTACTGGTCTATTCACAGAAGAAAGGGTCCTGAAAGAACTCCTAAAACTGAAGGTGGACAAAACAATGGGGCCTGAAGAATTCAGCCGAGAATTGTGAAATAACTAAGGGGATAACTAGTGACACCACTGACTACCCTTTTTAATAAACCACTGGAGAATAGTGTGGTACCGGAGGACTGGAGGAGGGTGGATGTGATTCCCCTTCACAAAAGTGGGAGCAAGGCAGAGGCAGAAACTACAGACTTGTTAGTTTGACCTCAGTGATAGGGAAGACAGTGAAATCAATTCTGAAAGAAAGAGTTGTTGAGTACCTAGAGGCCAGCAGGACACAGGACCCAAGGCAACATGGATTCACAGTGGGAAGGTCATATCAGATGAATCTAATAGATTTCTTTGACTGGGTGACCAAAGTAGTAGACGAGGGAGGGGCTGTAGATGTGGCCTACCTAGACTTTAGCAAGGCATTTGACATAGTCCCACACACAAGATTAGTAAACAAGTTTGACAGCCTGGGAGTGGGTCGCAGGGTGGTAACCTGAGTAAAAAATTGTCTTGACAACAGGACGCAGAGGGTAATAGTAAACGAAGTCCACTCCGAAGAAAGGGGGGTTACTAGTGGGGTACAGCAGGGTTTTAAATAAATGCAAAATTGATTAGCACTTTCATTGTAATCAATTGCGAAAACATATGTATATGCATTTTCTAGCAGTTTACGTTTACGTTGCTAAACAAATTGAGACCACGAGCTATGCATTATCCAACTGATTAGCAGTTTACTCGTGAAATTGCTAATCAATTTTACGTGAACAAAACCCTGTTCAGTACTGGGACCGGTGCTCTTTAATGTCTCTTATAGGTGACATTGCAGAGGGACTGGAAGGAAAAGTATGCCTCTTTGCAGACGACACAAAGATCTGCAACAGGGTTGATACACAAAGGGGGTGTGGAAAGGATGAGAAGGGACTTGGCAAGGTTTGAGGAATGGTCAAGAGTATGGCAGCTTAGATTCAATGCAAAGAAGTGCAAAGTAATGCACCTGGGAAACAAAAACCCCAGGGCAGAGTGCACAATGGGGAGTGGTGAAGTACTAACAACAACAAAAATGGAAAGGGACCTGGGGGTAGTAATATCAGATGACCTAAGGGTACTCAAGCAATGTGCGAAGGCAGTAAGGAGGGTTGGGGCGATACTGGGATGCATAGAGAGGGGTATCACCAGTAGAAAACAGGAAGTTGTTGTTCTTCTGTACAGACAGTTGGTGAGACCCATCTGGAGTATTGTGTGCAGTTCTGGAGACCCCATCTCCGCAAGGACATAGACGGGATGGAGGCAGTCCAGAGGAGGGCAACTAAAATGGTGCAGGGTCTGCACCAGAAACCATACGAAGAGAGGCTGAAGAAGCTTAACATCTATACCTTCGGAGAAAGGAGGGAGAGGGGGGACATGACAGAAACTTTCAAGTACCTCAAAAAAATCAACAAAGTCCATATTGTATCTTCAGAAAAATAGCCATAAAACTCACCACAGATCAGACTAAAACCTAGAGCATCAAAAGTATGTGTTACCTTCAGTAAAAGCCCCAAAACTCACCACAGAGCATCTAAACCCCCAGAGCTTCTGGGGGCCTCGCGGCCCCTAGACCCCTGGCTGTAATATGTCCCCCAACTCACTGAAACACAGAAGTGTACCTATTTTGACTAATGAAATGTTGGAGGGTCTGCATCCTGCAGTTACCATTGGCTTACCTTATGCCCAGGAGAGGAGCCTGCAGAGGGTCGAGCATCATCCTGCAGCCAGATCCATTTGTCCTCCATTTTTTTTTTTGACTCCCCAATTACACTGGGGCCTCAGGAGTAGAGATGCATGCACGTGGAGGCATGTATGTGTACTACAACCCTGGTGACAGCCCCTTCTGCCCACCCATTGTCCTAGCACCTGGCATTCCCTCTGGCCTGCGCTGCTGCCTTGCTTCCACTGCGAGGCAGTCAAGAGCCGAGGGATACCACCTTCCCTCCTTGGAGATGAGAGCTGCCTCTCGGTGGCTTCATCCAGCTCCAGCCCCCGACCTCCAACGGTCCATGCTCATTCCCAAACACGGGTCATTGGCGTGCACGAGGTAAGGGGTCCAGCGCCTTAGCCCTTGATGCCACTGGACTGGCTGATTTATCTCTTTTTGATACTTTCAGTACTTATTCTGTCTCTAGTGAGGCCCCACCTGGAGTACAGTGTACAGTTCTGGAGACCATACCTACGTAAGGACATAGACAGGGTAGAGAAGGTTCAGAAGAGGGCAACAAACATGGTGCATGGATTGCATCATAAGTACTATGAAGACAGGTTGAAGGAACTGAACATGTACGCCCTGGAGGAGAGGAGGGAGAGAGGGGATATGATAGAGACATACAAGTATCTTACAGGGAGGAACAGGGTGCAGGAATACACTATTTTTTCTAAGCGAAAAAGATGTTCCAGGACTAGAGGGCATTGGATGAAGTTGGAGGGTGGACAATTCAGAGGAAACATGAGGAAGAATTTCTTCACAGAACGGTTGGTGGACAAGTGGAACACCCTGCCAGAGGAAGTGGTGGGGACTGAAACAATCACGGGATTTAAGAATGCATGGGATAGACATAAAGGAATTCTGAAGGTCAGGGGGAAGGGTCAACAGACTTCTAGGAAAACATAAACTGAACTTACAAGCTCAGATGGGCAGACTGGGTGGCCCATAGGCCCTTATCTGCCGACACTGTCTATGTATCTATGTTGGTAGTATTAGGTTGGTCACAGTCTTTAAGGACTTTATATCTGTTCTTCAGAGGGAGAAGATTTTAGCTGCCTGTTTCAGCACTTCTCCCTCTCTTTACATTTTGTGTGTGTGTGTGCACGCCATTTGGTTTCATCTGAACCATTCAGGTCTTCCGTGCCTCTTTTATTTCTGCTTTCCATAGTATTTGCTGGACTGCATTCCCCTTCCTCGTCCCTTGTTCTATTCTTCCCATTTGTGTACTGCCCCTTTATCATTGGGCTAGATTCATTTGCCTGGTCTTTCACAAAACTTCCGATGTTATTGATTTCAGTGACCTATTTTAACTCATTCTGGCTTTTAATTAATTTCACCCATAGCTTAAAAAATGTTTGGCATTTATTACATAACTAACATGGCAGTGCTTGGCATTTATTACATAACTAACATGGCAGTGCTTGCCATTTATTACATAACTAACATGGCAGTGCTTGGCATTTATTACATATATAGCATTAATTCGAGTATGACTGGATTTTTTTGGAGTACATGCTACACCTTGTACACTGTGTAATTGAGTCCTCCTTGCATAACATATTTAGTCACCTGTTGGGTCCTTTTTTCTTTATACCCCACACAACAATTTTAATGTAGAGGTATGGATGTCTTACTTGCAGTTGTCCTGTAAGATTTCTTGTTTCCTCCCCGACTTTCCTGGCTGACGCTGGCAGACACATTTGCCTCTGCCATGTGTTGCTGATGCTCGCTGGGGCTGTCTGCTATACAGTACCGAAATGGGAAGTGAAACACTTCCCGCTTCTGGTTTGGCGCTACTGCCAAGGACTGATTTGATTTAGCTAAAAAGCTTTTATAAGGCTTCACTTGCACTGCTCTATGCTAAAAAGTCCCCACGTACACAGGAAACACTTAAAAATTGTCCCAATAGCTGCCTTTATAGCTGACTCAACAGTGACCCAGTCCTTCTTGATGCCACTGTCCTTCAGTATCCCAGCCACGCCCACTCACAGCCACAGAGTACAAGAGGAGCAAGAAGTTAGTTTTTTTTTTTTTCTCATTTTTTTGTAGGAAATAGTAGTAGAACTTCTGTGGGTTTTTCTGCACTGGGGGATAGATTTCTGCTCTAGTCACCATTTTAGCTGTAGTTGCCCTACCGTATTAATATTCTGGAGATGAGGGCTGTTCTGCTTGGTGTACGAGCATTTCAAGCCCATCTCAGCCAGGTTCCTTGTTGAGTTGGCCAGACAACATCGGTATCATGTACTACTTAAAAAAGCAAGGGGGCACTCACTGTATCTTGTGTGCAGAGAGATGATTAAAGTGTGCTACTTAAGCAGTAAGGCACGATAGGGTGTGTGTTATTGTGTAATAGCGTCACTCCTGGGGTGGGCGAAGCATGAGCGAGCAGTGCTTCCTCCACCCCAGGAGTGACGTTATTACACAATAACATACATCCCTGGAGTGCCTTATTGCTATTATACAATGGCTTGTGTGGTAACAAAAAAAGAAAAAAGGAAAAAAGTGTAATTATTATTTATTTTTATTTGATTTTTATGTGGGTAGGTATACATTTAAAAAAAAATATCCCTATTTTTTGCAACACTAGGTGGCGCTGTTGCTTGAGTGATGCTGCTTTACCAGTGATGTAGATTTTTAGTTTAGTTTAGTTTATTAGTCTAGGAATTAATACCTTTGAGCCAGGGCTCTTTTACAAAGGTTCCACGTCACAAAGAACATTTAACAAAGCACGATACACATTACAGGTAAAACCAGACAGGAAAGTTACATCATAAATTTGCTATTAACAGTTTAAGGCAGTAACGTTTTTAAGTTTCATAGAAAACAAGCTATAACAGGTTCAAGCGGTAGACAATTTGAGGTTAAGAAACTTCCAGGGAGAGGGTGATCATTAGGCGCCAAAAGGAGGCTAGAGAGGAGGGAAAGGTGGTGAGTGGGAGAGTAAGTGAGAGGGGACAGGAAAAAAGGGGGGGAGTGAGTTTGGGTGGGAGACAGGAAGTAGTAGAGGTACCAGAGGGTTCATTAGTCAGGGAGGGAGAGGCCTCAGATGTGAGGATGAACATGAGGAGTAGTAGTCTTTATCTAGCGCAATCACAGTTGCAAGTGGTGGTGAGGTGGGCATAGAGCATGGATTTGAAAGCTTCAAGCGAGGTTGAGGATAGAGTAGGTGGACTAGCGCATTGAACCATGCCGGGGCCCTGTATCACGAAAGATCTTTGTCCCTGTGCAGTCCGGCATCTCGGAACCAGGAAAGGTTGGCGTTCAGATCTGGTGGAGGGTCGTGAGCCAGGATTCAGTCAGAGTAGGTTTGAATACATAATGGAGTCAGTCCCAAGATAGATTTTTTGCCATTGTGCAGGTGAGATAAATAAGACGGATAGGTTCAACCAGCCTGATTCATAGTACAGATCACACGTGTGGAGTCAGTCTTTGAGCCCCGTGAGAGTCGGCAGGCCTTATTTAGAGTGATTGAGATACGCCTTAGAGCAGTGGAGGTAGCTGAGCCATAAATAATAAGGCCATAGTCAATGATTGAGATTATGGAACTCTGTATAGCTATTCTCAATGCCGCTTGATTTAGAAATTGACTGATTCTGAATAGTATTCCAAAGCGTTGGTTCACTGTTTTCGCAGTGTTGTCAATGTGGGTTGAAAGGTGAGCCCTTGGTCAAAAGTGATGCCAAGGTATTTGAAAGTATTTACTTGGTCCAGTGTAATTCCCGCTGAGGTTTGTATGGTGAGTGGAGTATGCCTGTTTTTGTTTTGGTGATCGGAGAAGAGCATGGCTTTTGTTTTATTGTGGTTTTAGCACAAGTTTACTATCCAGGAACCACCTTTCAACACTAGAGAAAGCAAGTTGCAGGCTTTTTCGTAGGGAGTTTGGATCCTTGTGGGAAGAGAAATTACAGCATCATCAGCGTATAAGATTATTTTCTCCTGGCAGATATCTGGGAGGGAGTTAAGGAACAGGCTAAATTAGTGCGGTCCAAGAATTGATCCCTGTGGTACACTGAGAGAACTGGTTTGAAGTCGGAGAGTTCATTAGAGATTTTACAGCCTGTGACCGATTGGACAGGTAACTTTTTACCCAAGCACAAGGACCTTGACCAGGCCTAGGCTAGAAAGTAGGGAGGTAAGTAGGCCATGATGGACTGTGTCAAGCTTTTGTAAGATCTATAAAGACTGCACCTGTTTGGCACCCTTTGTCCAGGGCTGAGTGGACTTCTCCAGAGAAATCAAGTAAGGCTGTTGTTGTACTATGTCCTTTCCTAAAGCCGTGCTGTTGATTACAGAGTAGATTGTATTTGTCCAGGTAATCAGAGAGTTGGTCTGCCACTATTCGTTCAAGTGCTTGGAGAGGGAGGAGTATTGATATTGGTTGATAGTTTCCTGTTGAGGTTTTGTCCCCCGCTTTGTGCACTGGGCGTAACTATGCGAGATTTCCATTTGTTGGGAAATTGACTTTGGCAAAGTGACAGATTAAGAATTTTGCAAGGGTGAATTACTTCATCCAGGGTGAGAGACAGGATTTTAGATCTAGCGTGTCACTACTTGTTCTGGATTTGGAGCAGGCCTTTCTTATGTACTTGTGTGCTTCGTGCACTTTGATTTTCTTGAAGTAAAATTGTGGTTTGTCACACGGGGTGTTTTGTGATACTAGGCTAGGCACAGGTAAGTCCGAGAAGAAATCTGGGGGGAGGACCCCACTAAGGTCTGTGAATGTCTTATTAAGCGCATCTGCAATAGACTTTGGGTCAAGAGTGGTGGATCCATCAACTTTCATAATGGTAGGTGATGATTTTGATTGTTTACCATTATGTTTCGGATGTTGTCCCAAAAGCTCTTCCATCACCCAGGTGGATTCAAGGGCATTTTGAAATAGGCGCTCTTCATTTGCCTAATTTGTGAGGTACATCTATTTCGTGCCTGCTTGTATTTTAGGGTATCATGAGGTGAGCCTGTGTCTCTGGCAACTGCCCAGAGGTGGTCCCGAACCTTGAGCTCGGCAAGTAGTTTGGCAGTAATCCATGGATTTGATAGTGCTTTGATTTTACGTTTTTTTACTGGGGCGTATAAGTCGCATGCAGAGTTGAAAGATTTAATGAAGTATTCTAGTGCGGTATTAATATCAGTTGATTCAAGGATTGGCGTCCAGTCCTGTTGTAGGAGATGGGTTTTCAACTTGATAAGATTCCCATAAGGCAATACTCTGCTTGTTATAACTTTGGGGGGGTGGCTTGAGAAATTTATTAGACCGATGTAGAGCTTCTCACTGAGGTGTTCTTGAGGGAGGGTGAAAACTCGTTTGGCTTTATGGGTTTTTTTTGGTTACTTTTTTTAGTTTTACATTGGGGATGTTGTGAACATGGTCGCTGTCTGTGGAGAGAAGGAAACTGTCATCCGCAAGTGGAGCATGGTAGGGAAAGTCAGTCAGCGCTGTGTTAATGGAGTATGGTAAGCACTCACAGTGCTTCTTACACTTTCCGTTATTTTGCGGTCGCGATGAAGAGCAAAGGGAAGCGCAGGAATGTGTGAAGCTGTGACAGCTTCACTGGTTAAACAATATTGTGGCAGCTCGAGAAGTGAGAGGCTAATGAGGGTTACAACGCAAGGAACAGTTATTTTTTGCCAGCATTTTGTCCTGACAGCAGCTTCAGTGACACACGTGATCATAGGTTGTGCTTAGCGTGGTTCACTTAAGCCACTCTGTTCGGGAACAAAATGCTGCCAAAAAAATCTGTTTATTTCATGGACTGAACTCTGGGGCTGAACTGTAGTACTTGGTGTGAGTGCCAGACACAGAAAAGAAATTTTGGGGGGGGGGGGGTGGCTGAAGCTGTCACGGCTTTACTGACCATTCAGAGCACCGGTAACTTTAGGAGTGGTACCATGATTCCTGTTATAGGGTCATATGTGTGTGCCTGGACTTAATACAGTGATGTTATAGCGTAATATCATCACTGTCCGAGGCTCACACTGACTAATCAGACAACAGGATTTTTTATTGCTATTGTATAATAGGCCATGTCTCACAGCTTCCAGCTGTTGGCTGTGTGTCTCACAGGAGTCTAAAATGTCTTGACAGACAGGCTAACCAGATCTCAGTCCCTGGTTCATGAATGGGAGCTGCTGACCTCTGTGGTAAACAAAATCTTCATAAGGTGGTATCTTCCAGAGTTGGACCTCTTTGCATTCCCACAGAATGCAAAACCGCTGCGTTTTTGCTCATTTGTTCCAAGGCCTGGAGTATTTGGGTCAGATGCATTTTCCCTCTCCTGGAAAGGGGAAGTTCCTTTACGCCTTTTCTCAGATCACTCTTATTCAGAGGGTTCTGCTCAAGTTGTGGGCGGAGCATGCCACCCTAATACCGGTGGCTTCCTTCTGGTCTCAACAGATTTGGTTTCCACATCTGTAGCATCTGGCAGTGTTACCTCCTGTTAAGCCCCCTCTTCTGTGTCAGGGTCTGCTGTCCCAGTATCAAGGGTCCCTGGTTTATCTGAAACTTTCGGTCCCTGCATCTGCATGCATGACTCCTGAAGATGTAGCCATTGCCCATTTTGGGGTCCCCCCCCCCAGGTGCCTGGTGTCTTGCATGTGGCTAGAAGCCTTTACCAGACACACTTCTTCTTTGAAGTGGAAACACTTCTCCATATGGTGTGCATCCCGTTCCATAGACCTGTTTACATGTCCTGTGAATACTGTACTGGACTATGTCCCTATCTAACTCTGGTCCTCACTAGTCCTGTATTAAAGGCTTTTCATGCCTCTGTTGGTGGACACACATTTACTCAACTGAAAGTGTCCCATGCATTTCTTAAGGGCATTCTTCTGCACATGCATCCCCTTATTCATAAACCAGTTCCGCCTTGGGACCTTAATTTCATATTTGAGAAATAAACTCTGGCTCTGTTTGAGCCTGCTACTACCTGTTAGATGTGTTTCCTTTTGTGGAAAGTGTGGTTTCTGGTCACCATGACTTCTGCTCATAGAATCTCTGAGCTTCAGGCTCTCATGGCTGAGCCTCCTTATTTGATTTTCCACAAGAGCAGGGTGTCTTTGTGGACCAGTCCTTATCTCTTACCAAAAGTGGTCACTGATTTCACATTGAATCTGACCATACACCTTCCCCGTGTATTATCTTGAGCATTCTAACAAGGGTGAGGCATTGCTTCATACACTTGATATACATATAACACAACCTTTCTACCTCGAGCACTCTAAGTATTGCAGAATGTCCTCTTAATTTCTTGTTTCATTCGATCCTGGTAAGGAGGGTGTACCTGTGACTAAACAGTGCCTGTCCAAATAGTTGGCCAACTGTGTTACATTTTGTTATATGACGTTCGGTAAGGAACTTTCTGGTGCTGTCTGTGGCCACTCTACCCGTGGTATGGCCACTTTTGTTGCCTGCTTTCAGAATGTTTTGGTAACTGACATGTGCTGCTGCCACCATGTGAAACACTCTGTATACTTTCACTAAGTCTGGACATCCTCTCTTGCAGACATGATGATTTGGGTCTTGTGATACTGCAAGGCCTCCTGTCGTGATACTTCAGTATAAGAACAACTGTTTACAATGCTGCTGCAAAACACCTAGGTCCTCTGTCCAAGGCTTATAAGACAAAAATATTGCACAGAGGTGCGGGTGTCCACTAGAGAATCACGGGCACACACACTCTTACTGCTGGCAAGTTTTTTAATATACGAAGTGCTCAAGTGCTCTGTAGTGCATCAGTGATTTTTCTAAATGTGCAAAAAATTCTGCTACTTCAATCAATCAAACTTTATTTAACCAGGCATTCACATCATTGAGCAAGCTCATTTGCAAGATGGTCCTGGACACAAAGTACAAATTAATTACTATAAGCAATGTCAATCCATAACAAAAACATACAGGGATCAGACAAAAATCTTAAATTACGACTGCAACAAATAACAAGACATAATTACTTATTGTGTACATGCACAGCCATGCTGTAGTGGTAGCTTTGGGGACTACTGTGGAAAGGGGAAGGAGGGAGGGAGGAAAGGGAGGCAGGAGACAGTGGGGACAGTGGGATGGGAGACACATAAGGGAAGAGGAGGGCAAACCTACTAAGATGTAAACCCTCTGGAGGATTTCTGCAGGGGGAAGGGGAGCCAGGGTGGAGGGAAGTTACGCTAGGAGGAAGCCTGCCTCAGAGGGAATAGGCGGTCAATGGGGTCCAAGAGCTGGGAGTACTTACTGTATATCCTTGGAGGTACTGTACTTAAAATCAGTTCTTTCTGGTAACCTCCTGACCCCATAAAAAGATCATGCAGTGTACACGTTGTGTCATACATTTTTTTTTTTTTTTTTATTGGATAGTATAGTTTACAAGAAAAAACACAATAACAATTCAGTAAAAACAATAAAAGCAACATTTATATATAAGAACACAATCCAATCCCATCCAGGGTACAAGGAGTCAGGGAACGAGGCAGACAAAACAATATAAACAGAAACTAAAAGAGACAGGGAAAGTGATAAGAAATGCAAAGGCTCAAACAGAGGTTAGGATAGCTCAGGAAGTAAAAAAGGGTAACAAAACCTTCTACAGGTACATATGTGAAAAAAGGAAGACCAAAGTGGGCATTGTTAGAATCACAAAAAAAGATGGACAAACCACAGAGCAAGACAGGGAGAAGGCAGAGGCACTCAGTGAATACTTCTGCTCAGTCTTCACACAGGAAACAGACAGTAACGGACCAACAATAGGCATAAAGAAGTGTCCGATTGAAGGAATAGACATGGGTCCCTTCACAGAGGAAAGGGTTCTGGAGAAAATAGACAAGTTAAAGGTAGATAAAGCTATGGGACCAGATGGGATACACCCAAGAATACTGAAAGAACTAGGCAGGGAACTGGCAGCCCCCTTAGTGCTCTTCAACAAATCATTAAGGAGCAGGAAGATGCCAGTGGATTGGAAGAGTGCAACAGTAGTACAACTCCACAAGAGTGGAAGCAAGGAACAGCCAGGTAACTACCTTCCGGTTAGTCTAATGTCAGTCGCAGGAAAACTGATGGAGTCCCTGCTGAAGGAAAGAATCTTAGCTTTTTTGGAGCAAACTGATCAGCTCAACAAAAATCAACATGGTTTCATGGCAGGGAGGTCCTGCCAGACAGACCTGGTTGATTTTTTTCAATTGGGTCACCAAAACAGTGGATCAGGGTGGGGCAGTGGATGTGGTTCACTTGGAGTTCAGCAAAGCTTTTGACTCCGTTCCACACAGGAGACTAGTCAAAAAACTGGAGAACATGGGAATTGGACCCGAGGTTACAAACTGGTCAGAAACTGGTTACATGGGAGAATTCTGAGAGTATTAGTAAATGGCAGTCTGTCTGTGAAGGGGAGGGTGACTAGCGGGGTCCTGGAGGGCTCAGTTCTGGGGCTGAGCCTCTTCAACATATTCATCAGCAACATCGCGGATGAACTGAAGGGAAAGGTGTGCCTTTTTGCAGATTACACCAAAAATCGGCAACAGGGTAGACACAACAGAGGGACAGCAATGCATGGAAGCTGATCTCTGAAAACTGGAGGAGTGGTTCAAGACCTGGCAATTGAAATTCAGTGCCAAAAAATGCAAGGTTATGCACCTGGGAAAGTGTAACCCAGGGAAACTGTACTCAATAGGAAGGGAGCAGCTGATGGCTAGCAGGTAGGAGCGAGACCTAAGGGTGATCATATCAGATGACCTCAAGGTCAGTAGACAATATGAAAAGGCAGCTAAAGGCTAATGGTATCCTGGGATGCATAGGGAGGGGCATCATGAGCAGAAGATATGAAGTAATTATGCTCCTGTATCAGTCCACGGTCAGGCCTTACCTGGAGTACCGTGTCCAGTTCTGGAGACCACACCTCAGGAAGGACATAAATAGGCTGGAGATGGTACAGAGAGGAGTAACATAGATGGTACAGGGCTTGCATCAGAAACTGTACAAGGCAAGACTGGATGACCTCAAATTATACTTCCTAGAACAATGCAGGAATCGTGGGGACATGATAGAAACATTCAAATATGTTAAAGGCAACAACAGGGTGCACATGTAGAACCTCTTTCAGGTAAAGGACTACAAGAGGACTAGCAGGCACAACCTTTGACTTGAGGGAGGGAAGTTCAGAAGCAATACAAGGAAATTCTTCTTCACAGAACATGTTGTGGAACCACGGAATAGCCTGCCGGAGGGGGTGGTGGGAGCCAAGACAGTGGGGGAATTCAAGCTGACATGGGACAAACACTCTGGGATACACAAGCAGGCAGCTAAGTAGGGGGGGTAGGAAGCCAAGGGCAGACTTGATGGATCGTATGGTCCCCATCTGCTGACAACTTATATGTTTCACCCCCCCCACTCCCCACCCAAAGTCCCCTCCCATACAGCGTGCAGCATCCCCATAAATAATTGCATTAAGGTGGAGTACTATTACCTCTAGAGGTTACTTTTCACCAGGAAAGCTAAAGCACGCAGGAGAGTGAAGTACCCACAGTTCTAAGAACTTAAGAGTTTGGAGGTTTCACCAGCTGGGCATAAAAAGATCACCAAATGTCCTGGAATCTAATATACGTACCGTTGGACAGAGCATGCAGTTGGTTTTACTTCACTATTGCACCTTTACACTTGATCACATGCCCTTTCAATATCACTCATCCGCTGCTGTTTAACCTCCCACTAGGAGACATCTTTGATGCTCTGATGAAGGTGGAGTAAGCCGCCAAAATGTAAGCATGTATGCACATCATGGATGCCGAGAGGTAATAGCCTCAAGGATTCTGCATAGCCGAGAACATTGAGAAGAGAAGTGGTTCTACATGAACATTTTTTATGCCAGCATTTTTTTCTGAGTGCACCTTTACTGGAACAGCGATGTCGTACTGAGCCATCCTTCTGTGCCAGGAGGCAGTTCAGGTTTTACTCATGCTTGAGCTGTTTGTCAGTACTGGCTATGGCTGTATGTGAATTAACTTCTTATGGGGTCAGGAGGCTACCGAGAAAAATTGACTTAAAGTACAATCCAGTGAAGCAAGTGTATTTTTGAAGTAGCAGAATTTTTTGCATAATTAGAAAAATCACTGATGCACTGTAAAGCACTTCAACACTTTGTATATTCAAACGCTTTGCCAGCAGTAAGAGTGTATGTACCTGTGATTCTTCAGTGGAGACCTGCCCCTCAGTACAACATTTTTGCCTCCTGTCATAATGTCATATCAGTCTCCTCCATCCTTCCTTGGTACTTTGTGTACTGCCTGTGAATTGTTCCAGAGGTGTGGCCTGGTGGAGGAGGTATCTTTGAGGAACACAGAACAGTTGCTTACTGTAACAGTAAATCTTCGTGAGTCTCCTCCATTGGGCCACAGCACACCTGGCCTCCTCCTCCATTTATAAGGTATTAGTTGGCAGGTTCTGTCCACTGCCTTGTTGGAGGTGTGCATAAGCGCCTTATGTTTCTTGTGTTTTCCAGTCACATGCCTCTCTTTTTGTGCCTGGTACTTAGGTGGTTTCTTGGGTCCTCCCAGGAAAGATACCCTCCAAGCTTATCTGTGGCGGGGAACTAAGGAATGAGGGGTCCACCCATGTTTTAGATGCCTTGATGTCATATGTCATCATTGGTGGCCCCTGACTAGCAAATGTTTTTGAGTGATCCTGACACTGACAGCTTACAGTTCCCCATGATGTGGCCCAATGGAGGAAATTCTTTTCGAAGATCTACTCTTATGATAAGTAACTGTTCTTTATTACAGGATTGATGGACACCCAGAGTGGATTATTGCACCTATAATACAGTATTTGTAAAATCGTTAAAAGTGTTATAAATTGATGTGGTTTGCATTATGTTTAACTGAAAATCATGCAAACTGCTGAATCAGTACATTCTGGAAAACTGAAAGAATGACTTGCCTGACATTTTCAGTCTTGCATCACACCAATCACTGTATCGCTATATGGTGCTAATCAGTACATAGGAACATATGTATATAGTACATAGTAATCCGTACATAGGAACAGTACAGTGTTTAGTGGTATTTAAAGCTAGATGGTGCCTGTTTATGGAGGCGAGTGTAGGTTTGTGTTGGTTGCCATTGCAGGAAAAGCATTAGGAGGGTTGGGGGTGTGGGGTGCCACTAGACATTTGGATCGATTAAGTAACAGCATCCTAGTATTAGGAAGTGTAAGTAAGACTAAGGCAGACTATTAAAGTAAGAAAATAATAATAGAGTGCTTTGACATAAATTGATCTAATGCAAACATGGGTCATCTAGTCCTTCAAAGGCTGTCCTCTTGTAGAGCTATCTAGCTTCCCAGCTCACTTAAACAAGGTGGAGGATGTCATTGAATATAAGGTTCGATCTAGTCCTCCGGTTGACTGATCTGAGGTAGGTTGCATGTCTGTTGTAAGGGGACCAAGCAGAGATGGGAATGCAGAGAGGGGTCCCACTGTTTGTAGTATACACCTAGTTTCCCCGCTGCAGGGAAGGAGAGCCTTTCAAAGAGGGCCACTTTAGACAGTGTGGAGTGCCAGGAGAGCAGAGAGGGGATGTTCACCTTTCTTCAGCACATCAGGATGAGATGCATGGCCTCCATAAAGGCTGCCTGGAACCAGCATTGCTGTGATTTTGGCAGTTCAGCTGTGTGGGAGGTAATTCCGAGAACAACCAGTTCAAGAGAGTTTGGGATAGACACTTGGAGAACTTTGGAGCAGTCAGAATTCCTTTCCACAGGGTGTGGAGTTTTGAACATCCCCACAGGACATGTCCTTACTTGCCCTTAATCCTTCTAAAGGCAGCTCACCAGATGGTCTAGACCCCAAGCTGATTTACCTTTCTGCCACAGCCATTTCTGCCTTTTGGCTAACTTGCTCAACCTCTCCTTCAATATGGCCACCATTCCCTCAGTATGGAAGCATGCTGTTGTTTTTCCCCTCCTGAAGGGCGGGGACCCCTCATCCTCTGGGAATTACCGACCCATATCTCTGCTTCCTACCCTTGCAAAGCTGCAAGAACACCTGGTCCTTACCCAACTCTCCTTCCTCTCTAACTCCAACTTCTTCACTTCTTTG
This sequence comes from Neoceratodus forsteri, assembly GCA_016271365.2. Lineage (NCBI taxonomy): Eukaryota > Metazoa > Chordata > Ceratodontiformes > Ceratodontidae > Neoceratodus > Neoceratodus forsteri. Next base: position 761,884,718 of record CM028136.1, read on the forward strand.
CAATCTGGCTTTCGAAAAAACATTCTACCACCACCTCCCTGATTAGGCGCACCAACTTCATCTTCTCAGGGATGGACAGTGGCCAAATCACGTCTGCCATCTTTGTCAACCTTACCAAGACTTTTGACAATGTCTCCCACCCCGTGCTTTTACACTCACTCTCCGCAGCAGGCCTGTCGCATGCTGCCACCAACTGGTTCTGGGCCTACCTTGTCGTGTGAACACAAATCAGTTAAAATTGCTGACTCCATATCCTCCCCTCTGTCCATCAACACTGGCATCCCACAAGGATCCGTGTTGGGCCCTATACTCTTCTCCGTCTTCCTCAATGATTTACCATCTGCCTGCACATGTACTTCAATACATATGTACACAGAAGACATGGTCCTTTACTTCTCCAGCCACTCCTCCGCTGATGTAGCAAACAGTCTTCAGCATGACTTCAACAACGTTCAGTGCTGGTTTTGTGAACATCAGCTCTTCCTAAATGCTAAGAAGACAGTTTCCATGACCTTCGGCACTAGGCAGAGACTCTCTAGGTTACCCTCACTGCCCACCTACCATACTCTCGACGGGATGGTCCTTGAGGACACCTTCTTATTCAGATATCTTTGGGTTTGGCTTGACCAACACCTAACCTTCTCTGACCATGTGGATGCCATCCTAAAAAAAACTGCACCCCAAGCTAGGTGCTCTATACAGGAACCGGAATTGCATTCCTCTCCCGGCAAGGCTCGAACTTGTACAGAAGATGATCCTTCCCACCCTTGACTACTGCGTTGTAGCCTACAGGGCTGCTCCCAAGACCTCGCTAGCCAGATTGGATACCCTCTTCAACTTCTGCTGCCGCTTCGCCTTGGATGCTCCTCCTCTTACCTGCCACTGTCAACTCTACCACTCTCTGGCCTTCCCCTCACCAGAAAATAGGCGCCTCCAACATAGTGCTAAGTTCCTCTCCAAATTTTGGTTTGGCTCACTTCTTTCCTGTCTCTACTTCTCTCTAACTGTCCCCTCTCCCCTAGTTGACTCACTTAGGTCCTATGACTCCCGCTCCTTTGGTATCCCACGCTGTATATCCTCAGCTGGTCAGGCTGCCTTCTTATATCGTTTCCCCAAATTGAGGAACTGTCTACCCTCCCAGATTTGCCACTTCTCCTCCCCCTCATCTATCTTCTCTGCACTGTGTAATTTTCTCTCCGTAAACTGCAATTGTAACTGACCTTTCTGTGCTGCCTCACCTATACTCATTATCTACCTAACCAACTTGCACTAGTGATCCTGTCCTCCACATCTTTCCCTCAGATTAATTTAAATACTGTAGTACTGTTTCTCTGCTTACTGACTGTAACTCTACTATATGCTGGTTTTAGTTACTGTGTGATTAGTATGTTACTCAACATGTAATCCTATGTACATTGCTATGTAAATTGTTGTTATTTGAGGTGCTTTATGCTAATACTTTTGTGCTGATTCCAACTCCCGTTCCCCCAGGACGTACCGTGAGACAAGCAACTTGTTGCTCAGTCTGCCCTTCCTGGTGAAACTCTTAAATAAATAAAACATGTAGGAGACCTGTGTCTGGTTGCGAACAACTCCAGCATGTAGGGTGAGGGAGTAAACCCACAGAGTGTAGGGTTTAGTGTGCCATTGAGATGCTGGCTTCCCAGTGTGGGATGGGTAAGAGGCAGCCCAGCTCCTGCTCCCATTTGGATTTGCTGACATCTAGAATTGGTTTTGGGGCATCCCTGATGGTGACTTATGCTCTGCCAGCCTGTCCGCTTGTGAAGGAAAGGTCCAGCATCTGCCGCCAGAGCCAGGGTGAGTGGGGGAGGAGGGTTCTGTCAAGGACTTGTATGGCTGCTCTGAGCAGCAGAAACCTCTAAAAATCTAAGTGTTGGATACCAGTCTTTGCCTGGATTTACTGAAAGGAAAATAAGGTGTCCGCTATGGGAACTGAATTATGAAGTTAGCTTGATGCCTCTGCCAGCCCACATTTTCCACATGATTGGTTGTTCACTGACTAGGATACTCTGATTCTGCCAAATATAAGTTAGGGATTTTGGGGGGAGGCTTAGAGGCTTCAGAAACTAAAGTGAGGTTCACGCATTTGTCCCATGCTTGCAAGGTGTGAACAAAATAGGGTTGGAGAGGGAGGTACCCATGGGTTTGCAGCGTAACAGTAATTCAGTAAGGCCTTTGATTCAGTTTCCCACCCCTTATTACTTCTAAAACTTCAGTCTGCTGGTTTGGCAGCCCCTGCTATTCAGTGGTTCAGCTTATACCTACATGACCGGAAACAAGCAGTCCAAGTTGGTGACAGTCCCTCTCCCCCCCCCCAACCTATCCTGACTGGAGTTCCACAAGACTCCATACTTGGCCCCATCCTTCCTTTTCTCTCTCTTTATTAATGACCTTCCTTCAGTCTGCATTTCTTTACATATCCATATGTATGCTGATGACACTGTCATCTATACCTCTGGCTCCTCTACTATAAATGTGCATTCCCCTCTCCAGGAGGATTTTGACAGGGTTCAGAGATGGTTTCAGAAAATAAACTAAAACTAAACACAAAGAAAACAATCACCATGACTTTCGGAACCAGACAGAAATTGGCTACACTCCATTCCCTCCCGCCGCTTTCTCCACCTCCTCCCTTACCATGGTCTCTACCTTTAAATATCTAGGCATTTGGCTTGACAGACATCTAGACTTTTCCTCTCACATTAAGTCCACCTGCACAAAACTGCGACCTAAACTGGCTATCCTCTATCGTCATAAGGACAGTCTTCCTTTCCCTACCCATCGGGAACTGGTTTTCAAAATGATTCTTCCAGTCTTAGACTACACTGACATGGTCTGTGGCTCTGCCCCAGCCACAAACCTCACTAGGCACGACACAATCCTTAACTCATTCTGTTGCTTCACAAACTCCGCACCACCCCTCACTCACCACTGTTGACTCTACTCCACCCTCTCCTTCTCACCAGTACCCCATAGGAGGATGGTCCACTGTGTTTCATTCATTGCAAAATACTGGTTTGGGAGTCTGCCATGCTACCATCCCTCCAACTAATTTATCCCTCTGCTTACTCCCTTCATGAAAGAGACAAACGCTCTTTCTCTGTTCCGCGTCTGTACTCGGCTGTGGGTCAGTCATCCTTCTCCTGTCGCATTCTTTTTCTCTGGAATCGGCGTTCCTCTGACCTTTGCCTGTCCCCATTCTCTCTTCTCCTTCAAAGCTTAACTGAGACTCCCCTCCCCCACCGAGTGTACCCAGTGTTCTCACCTCCCCACCCCACCACCTAGTCTGTCCCCCCCTCGCCTCTGCCAATTATTAATACTCTATCCTTGTTTATGTATCCTTTGCAGCCTGCACCAGTTGATTTCATCTAGTATTTTGTATGCTACAATTTACTGCATAGTGCTGATCAAATGTTTTGTAACACAGTGTTCAGGTCCCTCTGTTAGCTGACCTAAATTTGTATTTGATTCTGTGTTGTTTTTGCTTGTTCAAATAATGCTTGTAATGTAAGTATTTCTCGCTGTATCCCCTTCCCCGAGGTTGCATCTGGAAACGAGCCTCGACTCAGTGTGCCTTTCCTGGTTACCAAATTTTAAATAAATAAAGACAGAGCACTGAGGCAGGGCACCTCCGTGGCACACATTTCCAGTCACACCCATTGTGGAGAGTCATCCGATGGGTTGATGAGCCACTTATATGTTTGTGTCATATGGTAAGCCAAGGTGTATCCTTCGAACCATGGAAGTCCAAGACCTCCCCTGCACCAGTGGGCTTGTAGTTTCTCTTTGCTGAGTTGAGGGGGTTAGCCTTCCTACATGAAGTGGCTGATGGGGTGTTTGTTCTATTTTCTAGAAGACCTTGTTAGGGACGGTGATGGGTATATTACAGAAAAGGTATGAGAACTTCGGTAGGGCAAACATACAAGTGACTTCAAGCTTCCTCAGTAGTGTTAGGTTAAGTTTTAGTCAGTGCCTGAGTTCACGTTCTAGGTCTATGAGTTGGGAGAAATCAGTTGGTATTAGATTGGCCCACTTGATAGTGATCCTGACCCCCTAGTACTTGAACCCCTCTCCCACTTACTTAACCTGTGTGCCCAAGCAGCAGCTGCTGTCACATAGGTGATACAGGGGGGATACAGTAGTTTTGTTGAGGTTAACGCCAGGGCTACAGAGGCAGAGAAGATCGGGGGGGGGGGTGAAAGCTCAAGCTTATTCAGAGTAAGAAGTTAATTTGCATAGATAGTCACCAGATAGGAAGACCCCCACACCACGAGCCCCTGTATTGTAGGTGATGCTAGCAGCTTCCTGGAGAGGAGGTCTAGGGCCAAGAAGAAAAGTAGGGGTGAGAGGAGGCAGTACTGCTGCATACCTTTTTATAAGGTAAAGGGGGGAGGAGATGATCTTACTTCATGGGGGAGCTCTTGCAGCAGGCTGTTACTGTTAGGACTAACGCCGCAGGCCTTAGGACCTACCAGAACAAACTTAGTTAGCAGTATCCAGCAGGGACTGCCCCAGTGACGTCGGCTCCGCCCCGATGTCGGTCATGCTACAAAAGGGGGCGGCCTCTGGCTCCACCTCAGTTCTTTCCAACCGCAGACCTACTCTTGTTGGGAAGTTCTTACTGTGCTTTGCAAGCAGTTTCAGCGAAATAGAATTTTTTATGCAAATCCTCCGCCTTTTTTCTTCTGTTTTTGGTCTCCTCTGGCAGTTTGTCTTATTCTACCGACTGTCGCGTGTCATCACTGTCGTCTCGGTCCACTCCTCTGGTCCCAAGAAGACAAAGTGTTCCTGTGGCCGCCAAATTCCATCTAAGGACGGACACGATCAGTGTGTCTTCTGCCTGGGACCAGACTATGACCTCAAATCCTACAACATCTGCAAGGGCTTTACTAGCAGGACTTGGATCAGACGCCTGAAGGCCTTGAAAGACCACCTGCTTGAGCAGAAATTGGACGTCTTGCAGTTTTCTTCTGGGGATAAAGGCGCAAGTACCAGGACAAGTCCCAGAAGGCCTGGGACAAGGACTGTAGCCGGTCCCACCATCATTCCAGGTCCCACTGCCCCATAAAAAGGCCTCCTTCTCCGGTTTGGGCAGATCCGACTGCTCGAAGCACTCCAGGCATGAGGGGAAGTCGAGGCCAGAAGCTCCCGCCTAGTCATCGACGCTGGTCACATCATGAGCTCCTCCCAGCAAGCCTTCCAAGGCGAAAGTTCTGGCTTTGTGCATTACCTCCATTTCAGAGGAGCCAAGCAAGGCCTCCACTTCGGCCAGTGCCTCTGCCGTACTGAAGAAGGCCCCAACAACTGTCTTGCCGGACCCTGGTAAGCCATCAGACAAGGGATGGGACCCCAAACCTAAGGCCTCTGGGTCCTGCCCGTCAAAACCGGCCAAGTCGGACCTGGCATCGGCCAAGACACTGGCGCTGGTCAAAGTGCCTAAGGCTGATGAGTCTACCAGTGAGCCTGCATCGGTCAAGACACAGATGCAGGCCCCGAGATCCTCTACTCTGGACGACTCTTCTGAGGGGTCCTTCCTGAGAGACCTACTGGATCCCCTGACTTCTCCTATCCTCCTAAAGGGGATGACGGCTATCTTCAACAAGGAGGAGCTGAGGGACTTTTTTTTCCTTCTGGTGGAGTCAGGTCCATAAAGGTGACCCTCCACCAAAACCGGAACAGACACCAGTCCGAAACTGGGCAGACAACAGAGAGCCTGAGGGTAACCATGCCGGGTCGCTGCTCGAGACCCCCGAGGAGCGCTGTGCAGTCCCTAAGTTTCGCTTCCCCTCAGCTGTACGTTCCCAGTCCCGAATCAGAGACTGGTCTAAGCCCAGGAGCAGGTCCCGCAGCCACTGCAGGTCTACCTCTAGGTGGACTTGCTCCCCTAGCCGGCACTGGTCAGTGCTCCGTCGTCAGTCCAGGAGCCAACGTTGGTCTGTGAGTCACTGAAGCTCTAGAGAGGGTAGTCCTTTTTGATGCAGCTCGGACTCTTCCAGGTCCAGGAGCAGATCTTCTTCCTCTTCCTCATCTTTTTCAGGAGTTGGGGGTTCTCCTGATGATAAGGACCTACCTCGCTCGCCTCTGGACGATCCCACTTTCATGGATGTCATGAGGCACATACAGGCCTCTAATTAATGGGTGACAGAGGACCTGGATCTGGAAAACTGGAGACTGGCTCGTTACCTGAGGCAGAAGGAGCCCAAACCCTTGGTGGTACCTCCTCTGGTCAACACTTTCCAAGACCTTGCCAGGACTACTTGGAAGCATCCAGCCTCGGTCGCGGCCGTTCCCAAAAAGTCGGATAGGCTGTACAGAGCCCCGATGGATGAGCCTTTTCTTGCGGAAAACCCTATGGCAGATTCCACAGTGATCATGGCTGCTCATGACCAGTCAAAGCAGCCAAAGCATCTAAGCTTCCAACCGGAAGTCCTTTTTCTTGGACCAGGTGGGCAAGAAAGTTTATTCTGCCTCTACCTGCTCCATACATCCCTTAATTTCCTCACGCATATGGTCTAGTACCAAAGTGCGCTCTGGGAGAAGGGACAGGTGCTTGTCAGTTCCTTGCCGGATTCCGCACAAAAGACGGGACTTCTGGATATATTAAAATTGGGCTTGAACGTAGGCACTCATATCCTGCATGCCTCGTACGATACTGTAGATATGGCAGCTAGGGCAGCAGCATCATGCGTCTGTCTTCGCCGCCACATGTGACTGAGATGCTCCGGCTTTCAGAACGATCTGCAGTCCGAAATCAGGGACCTCCCGTTCCATGGTTCTGTCCTCTTTGGGCAGGAGACTGAAGCTTTGATACTTGAATACTGGCCCGATTTGTACTAAAAGTCTGGTTATAATAGCAAAAAATAACTTTTTTAAAATAACGCACCATAGACTTGAATAGAGCACATCCCCACGCTAGGCATATAACTACATCACAAAACAAGGAAGCGCGAGGAGGACGGCATCAGGGATCGAGAAGTGGAAGGGATCGAGTAGCTAGGCCCCCTTGGGGGCAAAATAGGTTCCCTTCCCTTCTTTATTGGGCTACACAGAAAATTTTACAACTACTATGGAGGAACTCCCAGTCAGGTAAGGGAGCCCCCTGATAATTTTGCGAGTAATAAGGAAAATCCGGGGAAGGTGCTCTTTAAGGATTAAACATTTATATAAAACAGAGGGCTAGGGCAGAGCAGAATATTTAAGTGGCCAGCTTTGTTGAGTTCCAGCCACTTTGAGTTTTACTGACTTGCACAGGATTGCCAAGGCTCAGCCTTCTGCCACTGGACAGGGCTGAACACCTGATTGCGCAGACCCAAATGGTCCACAACAGCTGGTATGTTACGGCCAGGATATCCTTTCAGCTCCTGGGTCCGAAGGCAGCGGCCATTGTCGCAGTACCTCTGGCCAGACTGCACATGAAGATCCTTCAGGGGACCCTAAGGGTCCAGTTGGACCAGCTCACAGGCAGTTTAGAAGTGTAGTATGTGAGCCTGTGCTTTCCTGGGTGCCCTTCCCACCAGATTTCAGTGAAGGTGCAGCATATGTAACTGACCAGGAAATCTATGTAATGTAATTGACTTCCTTGAGAAATTGCATTTTATGACCTTTTTATGACCTGTTGCTGCTTTGAAGTTGGGAAACTAAATATACATTTTATTACAGGACAGGACATCATTTAGCTGATTACTGTTGGCTATATCTCACACATGGGTGACGGATTGCAGGGTTGTAAACCTCAAAAGGACTGGTGGATCAAAGACTCATAATTTGGGAAAAGAGTTTTTGCTGATGTCACCTTATTTAATATACCTCCTGCTAGGACATCATGTTTGTATTTTTTTTTATATTCAAAAAGGAGGAGCTAGATGACTCAGAAGGGGTGTGGAGACACAGTTTAATACTTGTGTCTGAACTGTTTGTCATATATTATCTTGGGACTCTAGAAAGACGCAGCACTCTGATCTAACTTTAAAAAAGCACTTACAGAGGTAATACATTAGATAGAAAAGATCTGACTGTATTGTGGTAGGAGTTTGCTTTGTAATTTTTCCTTGTTCTTTTATGTGATTGTGAGCTCTCTGATATATGGATCTGTGCTTACATTTTTCATATTTTTATCATCTTTTAGTAAAATACTTTTTCTGGGAAAGACTGCCTGGGTGTCTGCCAGTTCTTTTTTGCATGTGAGGTATAGATGGTTAAGTCTGACAATTGTTCAACAGCTTCATGGTGTTACTAAACTGGGAAAAGGTAAGAATATACCTAAGGTCTCTTATAGAATTTTAAGGGTTCATTTTGGAAGCCTGGCTTGGTTTCCCTGGTGAAAGATTGTACCTCCGTCCCCGAAGAGAGTACGTATCTGAGCCTGTACATTGGGTACACTAGCATAAGGTTCACAGTTTGAATCACCCCAGAACTTGAGACTAAAGATGATTAGGACCCAAAAGCAGACAGGAAGGTTACCCTGTCTGTTACCTGTTCACACTAATGCGATCTGAGGTTGGCACTGTGGGAGCAGAGGGCCTGACCTGCTGAGTGCGTTTGCGACAGTTCCCTCCCCTATCCAGGTTTTAATTATGGATGCCTTGGGCACATTTAGGGCCCCATCAGATGCAGGTACGTGGACCACAATGGAGAGCACCCTGCACATAAATATTCTAGAAATGCGAGCAGTACTGTGTGGGTTACAAGCTTTCCAGGCTCATCTGTCCCTGGGTCCTCTGTTGGTACAGACGGACAGCATCAGGATGATGTATTACATTAACAAGCAAGGGTGAACCCACTCTTACCCATGTGCAAGGAAGTGATGAGTGTCTGGTATTGTAACATAGTCTAAGAACTGTCAGCAGTACATGTTCCAGGTGTCCAAAACGTCTTGGCAGACAGGCTAAGCAGGTCCCAGTCCAGGATGCATGAGTGGCAAGTGGGGTCATTCAGAGTTGGACCTTTTTGCATCCCCACACATTGCAAAACTGCTGCCACTCCAGGGCCTGCAATATTTGGGAGACATGTCCCTCTCTTGGAAGGGGAGGTTCCTGTATGCCTTTCCACTCTTCTGTCTGATTCAGAGTACTAGTCAAACTCCAAATGGAGGGGGCAACTCTGATCCTCATTGCTCCCCTATGGCTTAGTCAAATCTGGCTCCCTCTACTGTAATAGCTGGCAGTGGAATCACCAGTGCCCCTGCCCTTATGCAAGGGTCTACTGTCACAAGACCAGGGAACCCTAGTTCATCCGGACCTCAAATTGCTTCATTGTTGGCTCCTAAAAACATAGCCATTGCAAAGTTTGGAGTTTCCCAAAAGGTGGCTGGTGTCCTGGTAGCTGCCAGAAAACCTTCCACCAGATCCACTTATTCCATGAAGTGGAAGTGGATTGCTCTGTGGGCCCTTCTCATCACTTGGATCTGTTTACTTGTGTAGTTAACCATGTTATAGAATATCTGCTGTCTTTGTCAGATGCAGACCTGCAGTATTCCGCAATCAAAATGCACTTGGCTGCTATTTCAGCTTTCCATGTGCCTATTGAGGGTTGTACCTTTGCCTAGCTGGAGGTGGCCAGTATGTTCTTGAGGGGCATTCTACACTTGAAGCCTCCTATCCACAATCCAGTTCCGGTTTGGGCCTGAATTTTGTTCTGGAAAAGCTTACAGTACTTTGGCTTCTTTTGAGTGAGCCTCGACTTGTGGCTTACGCTTTCTTTCTTGGAAAGCATTGTTTTCGGTTGCAGTCACTTCTGCCTGAAGGATTTCAGAGCTACAGCCTCTAATGTGTGAGCTTCTTTATTTGATTTTTCACAAAGACAGGGTGTCTTCGCATGCTAATCCTAAGTTTTTATCAAAGGTGTTGTCCGAGTTTACTTTAAGTCAAATCATCCACCTGCCAGTTTATTTTCCTGAGCATGCCAGTCCACAGTGAGCATTGCTGCATACTGTAGATGTACATAGAATAGTCGGGTACTATATACGCTTCACAAAGGACTGTAGAAAGTCCTTGCAGCTTTTTGTTTTCTTTCGCCCCTGGGAAAGAGGGCACTTCAGTTTCTAAATGGTGCCCATCCAAATGGTTAGCAAACTGTATTATTTTGTTTTAGAAAGTATGGTGGGGAACTTACTAGGGTTGTTCATGGTCATTCCGTGAGAGGCATGGCCACATCTGTTGCCTGTTTCAAAAATGTGTCTGCTGCTCAGATCTGTGCAGCTGCCACCTGGTGTACTAGCGACACTTTCACTAAACACTACAGTCTGGACATTGCCTCTCGAAAAAAGGCTGGCTTTAGCCTAGCTGTGCTTTAGGGCCTGTTTTCTTGGGCTTGTAGGCTCCAGCCACTCTGACTGTTTATGGTCAATACTGCATGGTACTTGTTCCATAGGTGTGGTGTGATAAAAGGGATATACTCGAAGAAGATAGAACAATTACGTACTGACTGTAACAGTAGATCTTTGAAAGAATATCTTTCATCAGGCCGTGCCGTCTCACCCTTCTTCCCCCTACAGGGTCCTAAGACTTTAATCAGTGCTGTCTCCTTCTCCATGAAGGTCTACCTGTAGCTCTCTACCTTGTCTGGCTGGCAGAGCCCTCCTGGTTCCCTACAGGGAGAGCCTATGAATGTGATCTGTGGCAAGGGGAACTGAGGAGAGAAGGGGCCACCCGTGTTTATGTAGCAACCAACGTCTGACATCATTGTGGGCAGCCCCTGTTGGACTGCTTGCAAATGTTTCCATGTGGTCCTAGCGCCTGGTGGCTTATAGTTCCATAGGTGTGGCCTGATGAAAGAGATTCTCTCAAAGGTCTACTGTTACAGTAAGTACGTAACTGTTCTTTGTTTGCAAAAAAAAAATAAAGACACACACACACAAATGTGGTCACTGGAAGTCTAATACTGGTTCCATAGACCACCCAAGCTCCACATTCCAACACCAAGTACCCAACTCCGATGTTGGACAATAAACTTAAAAAAGGGTCACCAGGAGTACAACAGCTATGCTGTGCCGATCCCTTCTTCTGGCATCCAGTGTTGGACTGTATTAATTTATGATTATTTCCCCCACACAGCCTGTAAAATCGTTTAAATCCTCCACCCTCACCCCCACCCTGTCATCCATGCTGCCATCCTCCCCACCTCTCTTCACAGCCACCTCCACTTCTCACCACAGCCACCCATTGGTTCCTTTTTTGGGGGAGAAGTCCCACAATATGTGACTGGCACAGCCCTTCTGTGGTGGTGTGTTGGCTGAGGGAAGGAAAATGGGGCCCCCCTAAAAAACTAACTGTCCTTGTGGAGGGCCCCCCCCCCCAAATAAATGGACCAGATTGGGAATCCCTGATAACATATGCTAGGCCCAAATACAAAATTGCTCGTTGGGTGGTCTTGACGGTAAATGTAAGCACCCTGTCCCTCAAATTTTGGAAAAAAAAAAGTAATGGGTGATATGAAAAAAAAAATGGAAAAATATTTAAGTCCCCAAAAAAGCGAACCATGAATGCACTCAAAATGTTTTCACCATGTATTTTTTTTGAGGGTGGTGGTGCAGAATTTATGATAAAACTAAGCCCCCCCCCCCCCGAAAACCTAAGCCCAAAGGTGTGTGCAGTTTGCCTCTTTTGGGATTTCATTTTTTGTTTCTGTTTTTTGGGAAGATAGGGTGGTTACCACCTCCCCTTTTGTCCTCTTTATTGGAAACTTTCAGAACTGTTCGGATCTGCTGCTTTGGGCCCTGCACAAATCTATCTGCCAGTTGAGTGGCATGCTCGATGTGTCTGCAGCTTCATGTATGGCCTGCACAGACATGCACAAAGAAAACAACTGCTCCAGTGCTGTGCCTCTTGGGTCGTCTGCTTTGTGTAGGACCGGCACAGGGCCATTTACGCCCTGTACACATTACAAAGTGAGCGGTGGTTCCAGGGCTCGAAATAACCGGCTGTCCGCCTGTCCCGGACAGCCGGTTTTCATTTGGGACAGCTGTTTTGTTACACTTGCCTGCCCCTTGGACAGGCGGTATTCACTTCTGCATTTTCACTTTTAAAATGCAGTAGAATGGTACAGCACTAGGACCCAGCAGACTCCTGTGTGCAGCAGGATCCTCCGGGCGATCCTCACGTGGCCCCACCTGCCACAAGTGTAGCTCCGCCCGCCAGCTCCGCCAGCCCTGCCCGCCCTGCACGTTGTTGCCGCGGTGTCTGATGACTGCTGCCACTTTGTCACCTGACCTCTCTGCTAGAATCTGAAGTGGCACAGGCGGGAAGAGTCATGTATACAGTGAAGTATAGCTGCGCGTACATATCAGTGCATGCGCAGTTGCACATCCTAACTCGCTCTCCTCTTCTGTCCAGCACTTGAATCGGGGAGATGTCAGAGAGAAGGTGAGCGAGTTGGTTGCTTGGACCAGTTTTTTTTAAGCGATACCGCGCCATACAGAGCCATGCAATTTGTGCTTATTTTCTTTGAGGAAAAAAAAATATAAATATACACCATATGACTAGATAGGGCTAGCCTGTGCTTTCTTGGGTCAGAGCTAAACATGGGAGACTGGTAGGAGAGTGGAGTGGGACTGGATGGTCTTGTATTCAAATGCAAATAGGTTAAAAAAAAAAAACTTTCAGTGCTTCTTGTGGAAAAAATAAAGGACATGCACGCAGAGCTGCCTTGAGGGGTCTGTGGTGTAGTCAGATCTCTGCATGTGGCTGTGGGAGAACTGCCAGAGAACTAGACAATGCACTTTGTAAAATAAAATTAAAAAAAAATCCCTCCTCAACTGTATAGTGAAGGAATTTGAGAGGCTGTTTGGGGGTGGAGGGAGACAATCAAAGGCAGTTATTTAATATAAATAAAGTGCAACATGCTGTTGCTGTTCTCACTGCTATTGTGGTGACCACTGTTTAAAGAAAAATAAAATCATTTATGGCAGGCTTGCTTTGAGTGTTGAAGTTGTGGAGGTGGTGTGGGCTATATTTCCCTCTCTCTCTCTCTTCATGTGGTGTGGAGAGCGACTGAATAGCAAAATAAAGTAACAAAGCAGGCAAAGAGAAGGAGCTGGATTATAAATTCTAAACTCTCTTCTGCTGTCCTCTGTATGTAAACAGATCTTGGAGATCTCCATAATTTTGGGAGGCAGAAAGCCTAAGTTTACACACCTCTTGGCTTAGTACATTTCTAGACCGAATCTGAATAAAAAAAAAAAAAAACTTGACAAGGCTCTGTCAAACAGAAAGGAGGACAGGGAGGATAAAATAACGTTTCTAAGCTTGCTCAGCCTCAGTCTGAAGTCATCCAGAGCTCTTAGTTTCAGTTTGCCCGATAGCCTACTACTAGCTAGCCTAGGCCAATTAAAACAGCTCTGCTGCTGTTCTGCTCTGCTAGAGTAGAGTGTCTGTGTGTGTGTGTGTGGGGAGGGGGTGGGGGTGGTCTGGATTAAAAAAAAAAAAAATCAGTTGAACTGGAGAAGGCAGTCACTGACTTGTCAGCTGATAACAGTAACAGATATACAGCCCTCAAGATTTAGTTCAGCTGATTGAGAAAGCATAAACGGAGGAAATATAAAAGCCCCTTTTATGACTGGCTGTAAGAGCATGAGACTTGAAAATCTGTGTGCTCATGAGCTCCCCAAACCTCATAAATGAGCTACTGAAAAGAAAAAAAAAAAAACAGACCACTGCAACTTAGCAATAGAACGAGGAATCATACAAATGGGGAAAAAATGAGGTGACACAAGTGGAACATTTATTTAGAACAACTCTTTATTTGATCAGTTCGGAATGCCCATTCACAGATTTCCCAGGCTTATTAGAATTTCAACAATGTGGACAGGTAAAACTTTGGTCAGACAGGCAAAATTTACTCCTCACCTGTCCCTCGGACAGGCATCTCAAAAAAATTATTTCAAGCCCTGGGTGGTTCATTTTTAAAAACAATTTAAAAACGTTTTTGAACTCACCACAGCAGCCTGTCCACATCTCTCTTCAGCCATGTTTTAACACGGTTATTGCGAGCCAACTCCCGTCCGCATCTTCATCCAGTAATGGATTGAAACCCAGTTCCTCACGACTGCAGCATGGTTCCTAATGGCCCAAAGTCAGCAAGATGGCACGGTCACGGAGCACGATACAGACGCCCGTCTGCATTACCAGGTAACACAATTTCTTAGTCTGAACCATTTTTAATAGCAATTTTAAGACTAGGTTGCTTCAGGGTTTTAGCACAGTTTCTTAACACGATAAATAAACGTGTTTTAATATGGACGGGAGCCGTGTTTGCGCTAGTTAAAATGTTTCAAACACCTTAAAATGTTTTAACTAGCCTAATGTGTACAGGGCCTTACAAAGCACACAGTAGGCGCAGGAATATGTAGGACAGATTGAGTTCTTCATTTGCAAAGCACGCTATAGACCCAGTTCAGGTTGGGTGCTTTGCAAATGGCCTGCAAAGCCATTCACAAAGAACATTATAGGCTCAGTGCTTTACATATCACTTTTAAAAAGTATGGATATTCATTGCTAAAAAAAAAAAAAAATACCTTAAAGCAGCAGTTAGAGTTGAAGATTAAAGACACAAAAGTAAGGAAATACAGTGTTGGGGTTAAAAGTACCTGGTGCCATGGTGATGCTGCGGTCTGACATTCCTTGAGGTTTGAACAGCCACATGGTGCAGTGTTGGCCTTGATGCGACTTTGGCACCGAGCCTGCAAGCATTACTGAGTTACTATTTTTGTTGACCTGGACAAACAGTGCCAAAGTTATGGCCACGGCTGCGTTGTATGATTATTCAAAGCTCAAGGAATGCCAGACCACAGATTCACCACGACTCTTGGAACTTTTAACCCTGACCTTGCATTTCCTTACTTTAATGGCTCTACTGTTCACCATAACTGGTGCTTTAACATAGTTTTTGCAGTTTATTATGGATTTGGGGTGTGACTGTTTTTAACAGGCTTTTTATTTTTTCATTTATTTATTTTTTTTAAGGTCAGTGGATCCTAAGACAACTGGTACAGAATTACATTGTCTTGTGTGTAGGTTGATGAAAGCATCTAAGTAGTAGATGGAGTTCTTGCAACATATAATTCACGTTAGTCTGTTTGTGAGCATGATTTTCCCGGAGTAACATGACTCATACTGTGACTTGTGGTGACAGACTCTCTGAAAGTATAATCAAACACATTTAAAGCATTTTTAATTCATTTGAATCATGAGTACTTTTGATTGAAATACATTATGTATCATAATTAATGTAAAAAAATTATTTATAGGTCAACTGTTAAGCTGGGTATTAAGATACATCATTGACATTTTGTATTTTTAAATGTAAATCAGCCGTATTAGAACTGTTTCAGTTTCTGATGGGTATTTCTTTTTTCCTTTTTTGCAACAATGGCATACGATGGAAGCTCTTTTCTATTTCCTTGTCACGGTCTTTGACATAGTATTTATTTTGTTTTCAGTGATCGAGGAAGGAGGCCAGGCAATTCTACTTGTTTTCAGCCTCATCCGGGGGACTACAGGTGGAAACCAAATGACTTTGAACCATGTTAAGCTGTTGGTGGTATTTTAAATGAACGGGGGAAATCTGTCCTGGACACCGGGGAGGTTCCCATACTCGCCATTAGGGGAAACTTTGGCCATCATTCCAAGAGGGCCACTTCGGGTGTTTCCCTGTACAGGATGGATGTGCCTGAGGTAGGAGAGCTAGCCTCCTCCCCTGCCTTGAACTCACGAGAGGCTGTTGAAAACGCTATTATTATGGAGGAATTATTGGAGGAAGATTGTGCTGCTTCTAAAACAAAATCTAGTAAGGAACCCTGTATTCCTGTATCACCGACACGTCTACAGTCTGAACTTTTGCTGTCTCAATCGGAGGAAGAACAACTGTTCCTGCAGCAAAACCAAAAAGAACTGCATTCAAGAATTGCTTCTCTAAGGGCTAATTGTACCCGTCAGGAGCTCACTGCTGTCTGTCTGCAGAGATCAGCTGGTTGCTGACGCTGCTGCATTAAAGGCTTCAGCTGCTCTGCCCAAGGTTGCGGGTCCCTCTACAATTTCTAATGCTACCGTGAATGTGTCTTATGTACATGTAGCTGGCAGCTACAGTGGGTCAAAACCCGTGTGCTGAGAGCCGCGGGAGGAAAGACCTGAAGGACAAAAATCCAGTCGCAATCCACAGAGAAGGTTAGGCACACAGAAACGCTCAGACGGCGGCCAGGAGGAACAGCATTTGGAGCGCCCTACAACTGAACTTTCTGCCGGTAAGCAGCTGAATTCCTTACCCTTAATTGACATTACCCTGTGCACTATGCAGTGCCCAGTAGATGAACTCTCGGGCACTTCTAATAGCTCTAGTGTTCCAGTACTCCCAGGAAATGCAATTGTTGGGTCTGAAGACTGGTCCCCAAGTAACACACTGGAGGACGACGGCTGAGTTCTCTCTCCTAAGGGTCAGTGGATTCCCGACCCTGCGGACCCACAGATACAGAAATATGCGATGGACATTGAAGATAAAGAAATTATGGTGGCCCCCATGGGTGACAACGTTCGATTCACAACACAAATGTGTACTTCTGAAAACTCACACTCCCAGGGTTCTGCACTTGAGAATAACTTATCTGCTAGCACAAACCCAAATTCTGACCATATTGGTATACAAGAGGGAAGTGCACAATCTCTCCCCCCCGCCAGCACAGAACCTACAGCTCGTTCAGATTCTACACACAACATCAATGAATTTCGAATGAGGCCTCCACCTGAAACTATTACTGACCCACAGCGAAGGGCTCGGTTAGAGCCTATGTTTCGTTTAGCAGATTTATTCCAGAATAAAGGAGAACCTGCTCCCAGAAGGAATGCTGTTAGGCTTATCTACAAAGGGGGCTTAGAAGACCCCCTGATAGACTATTCTTGGCAAAAACACTTTTGAAAGGGTCAGTGAAATTTTTTTCTTCATAAATCTTTGCCCTTATTCATATTGGAATTGGAAATTATGACGTTAGTTTTAAAAATGTTTCTAGCCTTGATAGATTTTGGGCCCAATACCACACCTTCAAAAATACCCTTCGGTGGGTCCCGTTTTTCGCTGTCCCACTTGCAAAACCTCTAGTTAAGCACATTATTGTAATGTTTCGCAAAGAGGGGTCAATGTGGAAGATATTTTGTTTTGGCTAAGGCAGAGATGTGAGGTGTTAGACAAACCTTTTCCCATTTTGGACAGTGAACAAATATGGAATGGGGGATGGAAAATCAAGGTGAAGCTTTTTTCTTCAAATTCAGGACCAGTCCACCTACCAAACAGCTTTCTTCCTGTGTAAAAATAGGGGGTCTCTACTTTACCCAGGCCTGCCAAAGGCCTGTTTTAAGTGTGGAGCCAGAACACACCTGAGCTCAGCATGTGACACTGCATGGTGCAGGCATTGTTTAGAGTATGAGCATGTATCAGCCAACTTTCTCAGCCTTTTTAAATGCAATCGCTGTGAAAATAAAAACAAAAGTAAAAACAAGGCGCTGCGTCAGCATGTGGTCTGAAAGCAAAACAAAATGGTTATATTAAATGCATGCTGAAAATAGAAAACAGAGTTAAAAATCTACGTTTCGACCTTGGGTCTTCTTCAGGAAATATCTAAAAGAGAAAAAAACAAAGTTAGTGTATCTGGCCGTGGCCATAACTTTGGCACCATCTTTGTGAAAAGACAGGTCATACTTATGGTAAATGTCCTTGGGTATCTCATAATAGAGATGATTGTCCGTCTCAGGTAGGGCTTATAGATAAAGCACAACACATGCAAGCCAAGTGGGCTGCAGCTCAGGAAGAGGCCACTTTCAGAAACAGGGAGGGCATGAGGCATCAGGATATTTCACCTGCACCAGTAAATGATTCCCCAGACCAGTTAGCAGGTATAATGAAGGAGGTGACTCTCATGATGGTAGACCCAGTCGCACCTGATATCCCCGCAGAGGAGGCTGAAGATTCAGAAACTGGCAGTTCTATATTCCAAGAAACTGCTCCCCCGAGGTAATGTCCCCCCTCCGATCAAGGACCCTTTAAAACTGTGGTTTCAAAAAAAAAAAAAAAAAAAGGTCAAGACTTGGAAAGGCAGTTCCCCTGGCAAAAAAAGGGAAACCCCCTCTCTGTTCTTCTTGGAAAGTGGGGAACAAATTTGCCTCCTTAGCTGTAGATCGGGATAAAGGGGATTCTGCTGGTGGTTCTGACTCATCTTCCATAGCCTCTACTACTTCAGACATCACATCATATAGAGAAGAGGGAGGGGAGGGGATGATACTATCGCCAAAAGAACTAGACACAGGAGGTTATCCAAAACCCCTTGAGAGATAATATAGAAATCAGATAATCTCTACCCCCACTTTTACTCATGCACTCTCTCTCTCTCTCTCCAGAACCACCATTAATGTCAGAATAAAAAGTAACAAGAAAAAGTTAGGGGTATTTTTGTGATATATTCTGCCTTCAGGACACAAGACTTAAAACCCTTACAGAACTACGACAAGCTTCTCAATCCTGGACTAAAGGGGCAGCCTTTTGGTCCACAGGAGAGGATATGTGTGATGGTATTGGTATTTTATTTACTAATTCTGAACTCAAAGTTTCCAGGCTTGTAGACATATATCCGGGCAGTGCATTATTGCTTGATTCAATTTTCAATAGGAAAGGATTAGACTTATTTCTATATATGCACAGCAGACTAAGGCGCAGAGGGTAGCACTGTTCAGGGAAATCCATCCCTTTCTGCACACAGCCAGGTTTATTATATGGGCAGGGGATTTTAACTGAATTTTTTCCCAATCAGATAGAGGATTGCAAACAAAAAAATTTTTTTGTGATTCAGTAGCATTGCAGGGTATTGTAAAAACAGCTGGACTGATAGATTCATATAGACAAAAATCCCTGTCATGTGGGCATACTTATTTTAGGGGTCCGCTCTCTACTTGGATAGATTTTGTATTTATTTCCCCCACCCTTAGAATCTTAAATCTGGCTTCCCAAGCGTGGGAGTTTCAAACAACATGAAGTCTTGCTGTATTCTGACATATGCAGTGATGTCCAACCTTTGAACTGCCCCAGAGATGAGAGTTAACTTTCCATGCCAGGCATGGACGCTGAGCTCGAGCTCGGTTGAGACTCTGTCTGTTGTTGTTTGAAGTCAAACCGTCAGATTCTTTACTTCGCCTCACTGAACAGTCGCTCCGGAGATTTCTCCTTTGCTCGGTTCAAGTTTGTCGGTTAAAGTGCGTTTTCCTCGGTTTTCGACTGAATTTAATTGTTAACCTGTCGGTTCAGTCTCTGTCTGTGGTATCGTGAGTATTAGATAGGTTTATTTTCTTGTTCTTCTGTGTGGAACTTGTAAACCGAACCGATCAGATTTGTTCAAAAAAAGTTTATTCTACTTTTAGAGTGTGGTAACCGGTCCTTATCGGTTCTAAAAAGAAAAAAACGGATTTCATTACGTTTTCACGACTCCATCAAACTACGGTCAGGAACCGATAAGAGTGTCTTGCCTGGCGGATTGCGAAAAAGGTAGTTTTGTTAGGACTGGCCATGTCTGAAACCAAAA
This sequence comes from Neoceratodus forsteri, assembly GCA_016271365.2. Taxonomy (NCBI): domain Eukaryota; kingdom Metazoa; phylum Chordata; order Ceratodontiformes; family Ceratodontidae; genus Neoceratodus; species Neoceratodus forsteri. The sequence goes on from CM028136.1 coordinate 761,904,288, forward strand.
GAAAAACTGGGCCCACTGGGTTTCAACACTGTAGGTGTGTGTGGGAAGCCTTTGCTAAGGCTGACCCCATACCACCTGTGTTTATTGTCTGGCGGTTTGACCACCTAGATTCAGACTGCGAGATTTGCAAGAATTTTCCTGCAGCTACCCTGGAAAAGAGAGTTGGTAGGCTCAGGGAAAGGGAGGCCAAGAAGTCCGCTGACCCGGATGGCCAGCCTGGTTCGGTTCCGACCGAACCAGAAGGAGTGCCCGCTGACCAGGGCGAAACTTCTTCGTGCAAAAGGAGAACCGACTCCGGCTAAAAGAAAAAGAAGGGATAAATCAGCCGCTGCGGATCCACAACTTCTTTCTCCGACCGCTGATGAAATAGCCAAAGCGATAAGGATTGTTCAATCGCTTAACTCCTGAGCCCGACTGAACCGCACCATCGGAAGGGCTCGGTTCGGTCGGTTCCCCGGTTCCAGATTATAATTTAGAAGATTTTTATGAACCAGAGGAGGAGGAAGGAGAGTATGAGGATAGTGATGGTGATTACGAAAGTCTGGATGTGCCCATTGACCCGGACATCTCCCCAGACAGACCTTCAGGGGTTTCTCCTCCTAGGCTTTCTGAGTCCCCTTCCCATTTTATGTTCTACAGAAAAGTGACTGAAACTCTTCAGCTTCCTATGGAAGAAGCTGTAGAGGATCAGGAGGAGCCTGACTATGTTGAGATGATGGATATCCCAGAGTCCAGGAGGCTGTCTATTCCCCTTCATAAGTCCTTTGGGAAACAGACAATAAAAATTTTAAAAACTCCTAATTCTATACCTCCTGTGGACAAGAGAATGGACAAGAGGTATACTCTCTCAGGCTCAGATACGGAGTTCCTTACCCAGCAATGCAGCCATGTTGGGGTAGTGCAGGCTGCTGCCTGTGATAAGGCAAACATACCCTTGGCTTCACACCCCCCAGATAAGGACTCCAGGAGGATTGATGCCATGGCAAAGAAACAGTACATGGCAGCATTCTTGGGACTCAGGCAGGCTAATTATATGGCCTATACAGCTAGAGATCAGAAATCTAGATGGGACACTGTAATGGCTTTGGCTAAACAGGTCCCTGGCCAGCTTGCCAAGGAGCTGGAGCAGGTGGCTGTGGATAGTATTGAGGCATCCAAGGTGCAGTTCTATGCTGCAGTGGACTCCAATGATGTTTCATCTAGAGTCATGGCTACATCTGTGGCCCTTCGTAGGATGGCTTGGCTCAGATGTACTAGCCTGTCTCAGGATACCCAGACTAAGGCCATGGATTTTCCTGTTATGGGTAATTCTCTGTTTGGGGAGCAAACAGAGAACTAAGAAGAAAATGGATGAATACAGGACCACCTATAGGAGTGCTCAAGCCAAGGAAAGGCAAGCCACTCCCCAGAGGCAGCATTCCAGGGGCAGGCCTTTTCATAGGCCTTTCTACCAAGCCCAGGCCTCCTCTTCTGCTTATGCTCATAGGGGGTTCTTAAGAGGGAGAGGCAGATGGGGTACAAGCAGACCTGCTTCCACCCCTCAGCCTAAAGCCCCTGCCAAACAGGCACCCTGATGGGTTTGCCAGGGCCGATTCTCCACCACCTGCAGGGGGCAGGCTGGCTTACTTTGTCCAGGACTGGATGTCTTTAACATCAGACAAATGGGTCCTGGAAGTAGTGAGCCAGGGACTGGTTCTCAGCTTCAAAAATTTCCAAGATGAGAACCAGATCCTTTCCACCTGCAAGTCCTTCAGAGCACTTGCCCTAGAGGCAGAGGTCTCTTCCCTCTTGGCTCTGAGAGCCATAGAGAGGGTTCAACCCCTACACAAGGGAAAAGGATTGTACTCCAGGTACTTCCTAACCCCCAAAAAGACAGGAGAATGGCAGCCCATCCTGGATCTCGGTTATTTAAACAAGCACCTTTTAAAGCCAAAGTTCAAAATGGTGACTCTAGGAATAATTCTACTCTCTCTAAGGCCAGGGGACTGGCTAGTTTCCCTGGACTTCAAGGATGCCTATTTCCATATTCTCATCAGAAGCTCCCACTGAAAGTACCTCAGGTTCGAGCTGCCCTCAGGCCATTATCATTTCAGAGCAATGCCCTTCGCGGCCTAACTTCTGCTCCAAGGGTGTTCACAAAATGCCTGGCAGTAGTGGTTGCCTTCCTAAGGAGAAAAAAGATCTCCATATTTCCATACCTGGACGACTGGCTCATAGTAGGCCAGTCTCCAGACCAAGTCAAGTCATAGCTACAGATAACTCAGCAACTGCTCACTTCCCTAGGTTTCCTTCTGAATCTTTCAAAGTCAATTCTAGAGCCTGTGCAGCTCCTTACCTTCATAGGGGCAGAGCTGGATACATTAAAGGCAAGAGCCTTCCTTCCCCTGGACAGGGCAAGGACCCTTATCTCACTGGCCTCTTCATTCACCCTCCAGGTGTCTCGACCAGCAAGGCATTTTCTGCAGCTCCTGGGACACATGGCTGCCTCTACAGCAGTGGTTCAGGGAGCAAGATTTCAGATGAGGGACATTCAGTTCCACTTGAGAGCCTTCTGGTCTCAGAAAAAAGGATCCTCTGACCAAACTAATCCCAGTGACTCGAACCCTGATCCAGGCGTTGCAGTGGTGGCAGGATCAGGACAATCTAAGACAGGGAGTTCCTTTTGTCACTCAGTCTCATTCTCTAATCCTTACTACAGATGCCTCCCTCTTGGGAGACCTGGCCACCCAAGGGTTGTGGTCTCCTCAGGAATCTCTGCTTCACATCCCCAGACAATCTATTAGAACTCAGAACAGTGTTTGTAGCACTTCAAGCTTTTTCCAAGTCTGTTCAGAACAAAGTAGTTCAGATCAGGACAGACAATACCACCACAATGTGGTATATCAACAAGCAAAGGGGCACTCGGTCTACGGCCTTGTGCACAGAGGCAATGAAGTTGTGGTCTCTGGCCTATTCCCTGAACGCCTCTCTTACAGTGCACCTCCCAGGGAAGGACAATGTCCTGGCAGATGCTCTCAGCAGGATATCTCAGGGCCATCACGAATGGTCCCTGGATCCCCTGATTTTGAAGGTGATCTTCTCCAGCTGGGGCACCCCACAGATAGATCTTTTTGCAGCCCCAGACAATCACCAACTTCCTCTCGTTTGCTGCAGGCCCCCAGTGTTGGGCTCAGTCCCCCTGGACGCCCTAGTTCTCAATTGGGAAGGGAAGTTCCTGTATGCCTTTCCCCCCTTCCCTCTCCTGTTCAAGGTACTAATCAAAATCAGGTTTCAACCCTGCAGGGTGATTCTGATTGTTCCAGATTGGGCCAAACAGCCCTGGTACCCTCTCTTGTTGTCCTTAGCAGTCCATCTTCCCCTGTCTCTTCCCAGGAATTACAACCTGTTAACATGTGCTCAGGGGAGGGTTTGGTATCAGAATCTCAAATCTCTCAATCTCAAGGCCGGGCTCTTAAAGAATTAGAGTTTGCTGATTTACACCTCTCTCAAGGTGTTCTGGATATCTTAAGGGCTTCTCGAAAGCCTTCCACTAGAAACACTTACAATTCCAAGTGGAAAAGATTTACTATATGATGCTCTGGGAAGCATATTTCTCCAGAGTCTGCTGGCTTGCCCACAGTCCTTGACTATATGGTTAATCTCAATAGCTTAGGACTCAGACCAGCTACTCTAAGAGTGCATCTGGCAGCTGTCTCTGCCTTCCTCTCAGCAGGCAAGCACTTTTCCCTTTCAGTTCATCCTGTATTTTCTAAATTTTTCAAGGGTTTGCTGCATACCAGTCTTCCCTTCAGGGACCCTGCCCCTGCTTGGGACCTTAATGTTTGCATTGCTCAGCTTATGCAACTCCCTTTTGAGCCTTTGTCCTCAGCAGAGCTTAAGTACTTGACTTGGAAAACTGTTTTCTTGGTGGCCATCACTTCTGCCAGACGCATAAGTGAGTTACAGGCCCTGTCAGTGGAGCCTGATTTTATCTCTTTCCATAGAGATAAGGTGGTCCTCAGGACTAATAGGAAGTTTTTGCCTAAGGTGGTTTCAGATTTCCACCGTAACCAGTTGATGTCTCTTTCTGTATTCTTCACTGACCATTCCTCCTCTGGGGAGAGGAGGTTGCACAGTTTGGATGTGAAAAGGGCCCTTAGCTACTACATAGAGCGCACCAAGGGTCACAGGTTTGACTCTCTCCAACTGTTCCTCACTTATGGTGAGGTTGGTAAGGGAAAACCTGCCACTAAGAGATCTATTGCCAGGTGGATTGTCTCTTGCATTCAATTTTGCTATGAAAAACTGGGTAGGATCCCACCCTCAGGCCTGAGGGCTCACTCTACCAGAGGTACAGCTGTTTCCCTGGCTGCTGCCAGGGATATTCCTATCTTAGAGATCTGTCAAGCAGCCACCTGGAAAACAGTACATACTTTTACTAAACATTACTCTCTGGATATCGAGGCTAGGAGTGATGCTCAGTTTGGCACAGCAGTGCTTCAGAGCCTATTTCCAAAGTAGGTTCTGTCCCTCCTCCATGGAGGTACTGCTTGCTAGTTTGCATATGTCAGAATACAGCAAGACTTCATGTTGTTTGAAGAAAAATTACTCACCTTAGTAATGTTGTTTCTTCTAATGGAGTCTTGCTGTATTCTCCTACTCTCCGCCTCCTCTCAGAACCTGGTTTTGGGATGTGGGTGGGCAGCAGCAGTGTTGGCACTCGAGTGCCCCATCCCTTCTTTTCTCACCCCCTTTAGTTTGGGTGTATGGGTGTTGTGTTTTGTTTTATTTTTTGGGTTTCCTGACTTGAGTCTTTGCTTTGGGACCAAAAAATATTTTTATTATATTTAGTAGCCAGTTGGCTAGTGTAAGTTTACAGTTTCCACACAGGACACCCAGTGAGTATAGCTCGTAAAGATCTGACGGTTCGACTTCAAACAACAACAGACAGAGTCTCAACCGAGCTCGAGCTCAGCGCTCCATGCCTGGCATGGAAAGTTAACTCTTTCATCTCCGGGGCAGTTCAAAGGTTGGACATCACTGCATATGTCAGAATACAGCAAGACTCCATTAGAAGAAACAACATTACTAAGGTGAGTATTTTTTTCTTTCTGACCATAAATCTATCTCCATTAAGGTGGGGTGGGATAACTCCCTGAAGTGCAAAAAAATAGCTGGAGGTTGAATTAATCTTTGTTAAATAGCACGAAGTTAGTGAAAGCTTGGAGAAGGGAATGGGATGCCAGGCTTTCAGTAGTTGGTTGCTATGATGATCTGGTAGATTGGTGGGAGGACATTAAAAAAACTTGGCAGGATTTTTTTCAACAACAAGCCAGAGGTAAAGGCAATAGAGACTAGTTAAATTATTTACACTTAAGGGATCGGTTACAAAAATTGATTTATTTAACAGAAATAAACATAACAGATTACAATGCACAAATTAATAGAATAAAAAGCAGATGCAGGAATGTCAGTACGATAGGGCAAAGTCTGTAGAGCAGGAGTTAAGATTCAGTAGTCAAATGAAAAAAGGATCATTAGATTTTACTTACAGAGGGTTCCTGCAGTAGGTCTTCATATATAGGACTGCACCTCCTGGCGTCAGGACCGCACGGCAAACTTGTAGCTAGCAATCGTTGGTGGGGACTGGCCCCCGTCAGGTGACGTGATGTCAGCGTGACTATAAAAGGGGTGGCCCCCGCCTGCCCTCCAGTTCATTTCCGCCATCGCTCAGGTCGTTTGACAAACGCGGTAGAACAGTATTGTCACCCACCATTTTAAGCGTATTTTCAGCAATTTCTTTAAAATTCTCAGATATTTCTATCCATCGCCCATTACGGTGTATGTTGTCTGGTCGGCACAAAAGAAGTGCTCCAAATGCGGCGCGCAGATCCCATAGGGGGACGATCACTCTCTGTGCGTCCTCTGCCTGGGGCCTAGGCACAACTCAGCTGAGTGTACCACCTGGTAGGGCTTCAACCAGGCCACACGCACCCGTCGCAAGAGGACCCTTGAAGCCCATCTACTAGCTCAGAGGCTGGCTTCCATGGAAAAAGAGCTTTAGGAGCTGAGAAAAAGATTGTTTTCGCTGGCCCCAGAGAAGAAAAAGGACAAGGAGAGATGCCGGGAGTGGAGCTGTTCTCCTCAGGGGAAGACCAGCCAGACAACCGACACCAACCAGGGTGGGCCCTCCACCTCAGTGAGTACCCCACCTGTAGGGCCTTTGTTCACTCCAGCGGACCAGACACCTTCTCTCCCCCCGCCGAGGTGAGCGGGCAAGTCGGGGGTTGTCTCTTTGGAGGTTTCTGTTAGGTCTCCTGCTCCGAGCACTGCCGATAAGTCGCCCTCTTTCTATCTCCGCCCTCCAACCCAGGCCGATCAGCCTGATCTGAGTACTTCTACTCTAGTCAGCCCAGCTGCATCTAGTAAGTTAGTCGACTGCTCCTCCAACGACAGTGTGGACACCTCTATTCTCTCGTTGGGTTCCCTTGTGGTCCCTGACACGCCAGGACGAGTGTATGCGCAGGTACACCTTCATCCCCATGGGTTCTTATCCCCAGGGATTCGCCTCCAGTACCCGATCTTTCTCTTCAGTCGGGTACCCTACCTGTCCTGTCGTTGGGGGACCTGCCTGACCTCCCCACTTCGCCAGATTCTATTCCGTCGCCAGATCCCCTCCTTACTGTGGATCTCTCGCCAGACCCTTCTCCCATGGGACCTTGGGGCCCTCTGTCTACCCCATCGCCAGTCCCGCTTCCCAGTGGGCCCTCTGCGCTTCCTCCGGCGGGCCCCTCTGCTCCTCCTGTGGGCCGAGCAGGTGATCTTTCAGGGAATACCCATGTTCCCCAGTACCCGCCGCTGGGAAGTCCGTTGCTGGATTACATCCCACCAATGCCGGGCTATAACCTGCCGATGCTGGTTTATCCCACGCCGGGCTACCTGACACTGGGATACCCAACGCCGGGCTGCCCGACACCAGGTTATCCAATGCCAGGATACCCTACACCAGGCTACCAGGGTCAGACTGTTTACCACTATCCTTACTGGTACCAGACCCCCAGCTACCCCCCCTTCACGGGATACCCTGGTTACCAGCTCCCACCGCAGCCTGATCACGAATCCATCCCTACATGGTGGAAGGATGTGAAAACTCAGCTTCTTTTAGAGCTGGGTCAGCCTTCGGTCACAGTCGGGGCCACCTCTCCTGCCAGGGTGCCCCCTCCTAGTCTTGTACCCTCTAACCAGGTTTCTGACAGGGACACGGTTGCTGTGCTCCCAAAGGGTCTCGGACCCCGGGACCAAGTTCTTGATTTGCCCAGCAGGCCTGAATCTTCTGAGCCTGATGAATACTCAGATATAGGCCAGTCCGAGCCTCACTCCCCGGTCGAGCCTCAACCTAAGGAGTCCCTGAAGTCTCCCCTGAGGATCCCTCCTTTGGGGAGCTACTTGGAACAATACAAAAATCTTGTGGATGGGCCTCCAAGGAGCTGGACCACCAACGCAAGAGACTTGCAGAGCACATTGACCTGGTCAGTGTGGATCCCCTTCCCATTCCCCCTGATGGGGCCACATGAGGACCTCACGTCCACTATTTGGCAACAGCCTTCTTCCATTCCGGCTGTGTCACGTAAAGTGGATTTAACTTATTTTCCCCCAGAAGGGGTCTCTCATTTGACCTCTCAACCCAAGACCAACTCCATGATCAGTACAGCTGCCCATGACAGATCGGCCCAACCTAAACACCGTACTGCCTCTTCGCCTGATAAGGATTCCAAACAGCTGGACCAGTATAGTAGAAAAATGTATGACTTGTCTACCTGTTCCATAAGGTCCCTGAACTATGTTGCACACATGGTGGCCTTTCAGAAGTCCTCCTTAGCAGAGTTGAAGAAAGACCTTCAGGAGATTCCTGACAAACAGCTCAGGAATAAACTCCAGGAAAAAGTCAGGATGAATGAGTCATCCTGTCACCATGCCCTCTGCACCACATACGATTCTGTTGATCGGGGAGCGGCCACTGGGATTTGTCTCAGATGCTTAGCCTGGCTTTGTCTGGCGGGGTTGGCACAAGACGTTCGGTCATCTCTTCTGAACGCTTCTTTCAGGGGTCCAGTTCTGTGTGGCGTCGACACCAAAGACATTATAACTGAGCTGCAGGAGAGTGGCAAGTCCCTTTGGGACATCTGCTCCATGTACTGTTCTGGTCAGAAACAACGGCAGCAGCTCTTTCACCACCAATGGAAGTGGAACAAGAACCAGGGCAAATGACAAAAAAAACGACGTGCCGCAGGTTCTGGCACCCAGACTCCTCAGGCCAAGTTCTCTAAAGCTGCCTCAGGAGGAAAGACACCGCTCCCCTCCATGTCCTAACTCTCTTCCCCTCCTTCCGCTCCCTCTGACTCCCTTGGAGTAACCGGTAGGGGGAAGGTTTGGCCTCTACCTGGATGGGTGGAAGGCCGTCACCGCAGATGCATGGGTTCATCAACTCATAGAAAGAGGTCACTCGATAGAGTTCCTGGAGAGACCTCCTCCCAACCCTATGGGAAGATCCTTTTACCCATCAGGCCAACTTCAACTGGTCAGGCAGGAAATGCAGGCTCTGCTACAGAAGGCAGCTATACAGCCTGTTCCTCTGGAACAGACAGGAAGGGGATTTTACTCCCACTTCTTCCTCATTCCAAAGAAGATGGGGGATCTAAGACCCATCTTAGATCTCAACATGCTTAGTCTCTTCGTGGAGTACAAGAGATTTTGCATACTGACTCTCCAGGGACTGTTAGTGCTCCTACCAAACACTTGGCTATGCTCCCTGGATATGCAGGATGCTTATCTCCATATACCCATTCTACCGGCCCACCACCAATTCCTCAGATTCTCCTTTCTGGAGGATCATTTCCCGTTCAGAGTCCTCCTGTTTGGCCTCTCCTCAGCACCTCGGGTTTTCACCAAGTGCTTAGCGGTGGTTGCGGCATTTATGTGTTCACATACCTAGACGACTGGCTCTTTTCAGCCCCCTCACTTGACAGCCTGAAAGAATCCCTCTCCTTCACTCTGGGCCTCTTTTCCAGTCAGGGAATTTTTGTCAATTTCCCCAAATCCCAGCTAGTACCCTCCCAGCACCTTCAATTTATTGGAGCGGTGCTGGACACAGTCCAGAGCAAGTCCTTTCTTCCAGTCGACTGAGTGGAGACTTTAATCTCACAAGCCACACTTGTGAGTTTTTCTCGCTGGACCACAGCTCAGTAGGTCCTCCGATTGTTGGGTCTGATGGCGGCTGCCATACCCACAGTTCCTTTGGCCAGGCAACACATGAGGGTCACCCAGTGGTCTCTCCGAGTCCAATGGGATCAGCGCCTGGGTGACATGGACCAGAGAGTCCTTGTCTCCACCAGCCTTCAAAGGGATCTCCTCTGGTGGAAGGACCCCGCCAGTCTATTGATGGGGGGCCTCATTTCACCCTCCATCTCCCTCTCAAATCCTCACTTCGGATGCCTCGAACTCGGGATGGGAAACGCATCTGGGGGACCACAGAACCCAAGGGTCCTGGTTTCCCATGGAGGAGAACCTGCACATCAATATTCTGGAGAGGACAGCGATGCTTCATGCTCTCCAGGCATTCCAGTCACTTCTGATTCTGGGAACACTCCTCCTCATCCAGACAGACAACATGGCCACTGTCTGGTATCTAAACAAACAGGGAGGCATCTGATCATACCCTTACTGCAGGGAGGCGATGCGGGTGTGGTACTGGGCATTTCATCACGGCCTTTCGTTGACAGCAGTCCACGTGCCACGTGTTCACAACATTCTGGTGGAAAGTCTTAGCCAATCAGTTGCCAGGGCTCATAAGTGGGAACTAAAGCAGGAGGTAGTAGAAGATCTGTTTCTTCAATGGGGTCGATCAGACCTAGATCTGTTCGCCTCCCTATCCAACGCAAAACTACCCAACTTTTGCTCGTTCGTTCTCGGGCATGGTGCTTTTTGGCGAAATGCACTGTCTCTGTCCTGGATTGGGAAGTTTCTATACGCCTTCCTTCCCTTTCCACTATTGCAGAAGGTTCTGCTGAAGCTCCAAGCAGAGGGGGCTCACATGATCCTCATTGCCCCTGTAGCCTCGGCAGATATGGTTCCCGCTGTTATAGCAAATGGCTTTGGAACCCCCAGTACCTCTGCCTCTCTCTCATGACCTTCTGTCCCAGGAGCAGGGCACCCTGGTACATCCAAGCCTCAAGTCTCTCAATCTTCATGCGTGGCACCTGTGGACGTAATGATTTCTCACTATGGAGTCTCTGTGTGGGTAGCTCAGATCTTAGTGGAAGCTAGAAAGCTTTCCACGAGATCCATCTACGCTATGAAATGGAAGAGACTTTCTGTCTGGGCCTCTGTGAAAGGCTTAGACCCTTTTTCTTGCTCAGTCTCCCAGGTGTTAGAGTACCTCTTGCATCTTTCAGAGTTGGACCTCGGTTACTCCTCACTGAAGATCCATCTCTCTGCGGTGTCGGCCTACCACCTTCCAGTGGAGGGCAAGACCCTAGCTCAGCTAGAGGTTTCTGAAACTTTTCTGAAGGGGCTTCGTCATATAAAACCTCCAGTCCAGAATCCTGTTCCTCCCTGGGATCTCAATTTTATGTTGGAAAAGATTACTTTGTCCCCATTTGAACCAGCAGCAAGCTGTGATATGAGTTTTTTTTAGCCTGGAAAATGTTCTTTTTAGTTGCTATTACTTCAGCTTGAAGAGTTTCAGAGCTTCAGGCTCTAGTTTGCCGAGAGCCTTATTTAATTTTCCATAGGGACCGGTTGGTCCTGCGTACTAATCCTTCGTTCCTTCTGAAAGCGGTTTCTGAAGTGACTCTAAACCAGAGTGTTGAATTGCTGGTGTTTTTCCCAGAGTACTCCAACAGAGGGGGAATATCTCCTGCACACCCTTGATGTGCACAGGATCTTGAGGTACTACACCTCTCGGACTAAAGAGGTTCGAAAAATCAAACCAGCTTTTTGTCACCTTTGCCTCCCAGTGTCAGGGCAAGGCGATCACGAAACAGACTCTGTCTAGGTGGCTGGCTAACTGTATTCATTACACTTACCAGAAATACGTAAAAACCCTTCCGGGGGTGGTCAAAGGCCACTCCACTAGGAGTGTGGCCACTTCTACTGCCTTTTTCAGGAACATGTCCACTGCGGACATCTGTGCAGCGGCCACTTGGTCTTCCGTCCACACCTTCACTAAGCATTACAGTCTGGACATAGGCATCGAGCTGGCTTCGGCCTTGCAGTTCTGCAAGGTCTCCTGTCTTGAACAGACCCTTAGTTGGCATACATCTTCCTCCTCCCGGAACCTCGTCTCTGACTCCTTTTCTTATGTTGGACTGCTTGGTATTCAGTCCTATATGTGAAGACCTACTGCAGGAACCCTGTTGAAGTAAGATATAGCAGTTACGTAAGAACTTACCATAAGAATAGATCTTCGAGAGAGGTTCCTGCTCTAGGTCAAGTTTCCCACCCACCTTTTCCCAAGCTCCCGAGTTTTTACCTTGCTCCATGCCCAGGACTCTGTCTCTTTCAGGGCTGAGGGTAACAGGAGTCTATTACTCCTCTTTTCTGTGCTCTTTCTTTAGGTCTCCAGTGGAAAAGAACTGGAGGGTGGGTGGGGGGGACTGTCCCTTTTATAGTCACGCTGACGTCATGTCGCCTGATGATGGGGGACGGTCCCTGCCGACGATTGCTAGCTGCAAGTTTGCCGTGCGGTCCTGACGGCAGGGAGTGCAGTCCTATATATGAAGACCTACTGCAGGAACCTCTCTCGAAGATCTACTGTTACGGTAAGTTGTTACGTAACTGCTATATCCGTTTAAAGAGTGTAATGAGAGGGTGGGCCACAGAGTAATGACAGAATTAAAAACAGAGACAGGTCTGAACACATCCTCCACTTCGGAAATGGTGAGTTTGGTGGAAAAGTATGTTGAGTCCTTATTTGGCACTCCTCCACAAAAATCCCTTGACCCAGAATTTTTTAAGACCCTAAATCTTCTGTAGGCTTTTGAGCAAGATGCATTGCTACTGATAAAAGAAATTACATTATAGGAAGTACTCCTGGCTATAGCTAGCTTAAAGAAAGATACTGCCCCAGGTTCAGATGGATTAGGGGCAGGATTTTATAAAACTTTTCAGGAAGTGTGTGCCCCTGTTTTAGTCATTTTATTTAACCACATGCTAGGGTCTAAAAAACTAGTTGAATCCATGAGGGAAGCAGTCCTTATTCTGCTATATATAAAAAAGGGGCTGGGGAAGGAAGGCGGCCTATTGGAAATTCGAGTGCTCAAGGAGTGAAAGGGATCGAGGGGAGTACAAGCTGATGGCCAGAAGGGCCACTAGGGTGGTTAGGGCGGCTAAAGCAAGCAAGGAAGGAGCAGAACCTGGCCAGGGAAATTAGTAGAGGGAACAAGGGGTTCTTTAGATACATTGGGGAAAAAATGAAGGGTGAAGGGGCAGATTAGCAGGATTAAAATAGGGGAGGGATGGGCACAAGACCCAGGGGAGCAGGCTGAGGTACTAAATGAGTACTTCACCTCAGTTTTCACCAAGGAAAATAGGGGGGCTGCATCATACATGGCAGGAGACGGTGAAACTGAGAAGTGGGGGACCCTACCGATCAGCAGGTCTGGGGGCATCACTGGCAGGTGGGGGAAGGCAAAGCAGGGGTACAAGGTAGCGGAGGTGGAAATCACATCAGAGAGAGTGAGGGAAGCCCTCAGGTCCCTTAAGATGGAGAAACCTCTGGGGCCGGATAAATTACATCCCAGAGTGCTGAAGGAACTGGCGGATGTCCTGGCAAAACCCCTGGCGGAGCTCTTCGGCATCTCTGTGAGGACAGGGTGGGTGACCCAGGACTGGAAAGTGGCACATATAGTGCCTATCCACAAGGGGGGAGCAAGGGAGGTGGCAGGGAACTACAGGCCCGTCAGCCTGACATCATTGGTGGGAAAGGTGATGGAGGGCATTATCAAAGAGAGACTGGGGGGGACCTGGAAAAGTTGGGGTGCCTGGACGATAGATAGCATGGATTCGTCCCAAGGAAATCGTGTCAGACAAACCTTGTGGAGTTCTGTGACTGGGTGACGAGTGCCTTGGACCTGAGTAGACCAGTGGACGTCCTCTTTCTTGACTTCAGCAAGGTGTTTGACTCTGTTCCTCACGGGGGCCTGTTGGATAAGCTGGGAGAAATGGGGGTGGGGAACCAGATGATCCGATGGATAGGAAATTGGCTGCAGGGCCGGACCCAGAGGGCTGTGGTTGGCGGGATAGTCTCATCCCCAAGGAGGGTCATTAGTGGGATCCCTCAGGGATCAGTCCTTGGGCCCCTCCTGTTCAACGTCTACGTCTCTGACATAAGGAAGAGTATCAGGAGTGAGATGAGTCTCTTTGCGGATGACTCAAAACTGGGGGCAGTAGTGGATGGGGAGGAGGGGAGGGTGGCCCTACAGGGGGACCTGGAGGCTCTGGAAAGGTGGTTTAGAAAGTGGGAGTTAAGGTTCAATGCAAGGAAATGCAAGGTACTGCACCTGGGAGCCAGAAACCAGGGCCAAGTGTACATCCTGGGGGGAGGGGATGCTACAAGTCTCGATGGCTGAGAGGGACCTGGGGGTGGTGGTGGATGTCAAGATGAACAACTCTGAGACTTGTAGGAGGGCAGCGGCAAAGGCCAACAGGATGCTGGGATGCATCGCTAGGGGGATCGCCTCCAGAAGGAGGGAAGTGATACTCCCACTGTATAACTGCTTGGTGAGGCCACACCTAGAGTACTGCATTCAGTTTTGGAGGCCACATTTAAGGAGGGACATTGAACTCCTGGAGAGGGCCCAGAGGAGGGCAACCAAAATGATTTGGGGTTTGGGGGACAGGACCTATGGGGAAAGGCTTGAAGAGCTAAATATGTACACATTGGAAGAGAGACGGGACCAGGGGACATGATAGAGGTCTTCAGGTACATGAAGGGGGTAAATAGGGGAGGAGCAGTCAGGGTGCTCCGAAGGAAGGAGGGAGGGCAACTAGAGGGCATGGGTGGAAGCTGGAGGGGGGAGATTCAGGGGAGAAAGGAGGAGGTGCTACTTCACTGAGAGGGTGGTGGGGCCATGGAATGCGCGGCCCAGGGGGCTGGTGGAGGCAGACACGGTGGAGGTGTTCAAGAGGGGGTGGGATCGGTACAAGGGAAGGGTTCTGGAAGCAAAATCCAGTGCAGCGGAAATATCCAGGACTGGGGAGGGAGAGGGTGGCAGCAAGGTCAGCTCCCAGGGTGGGGGCTGACCAAACAAGTAGACACGAAAGACTGTTAAGCCTATTCTACTGGCATTTTAGTATGTTAGTATGTAACTCGACAACTGGAGACCATTAAACCTTTTGAATTCAGATGTTAAAATTCTGAGTAAAATATTATTAAACAAGCTTTCTAAGGTAGCAGCTAAACTCATTAGCCCTTCTCAAACCTGTGCAATTCCTAATAGAGGTCTACAAGATAACTTGTTTACTCTACAAGAAATATTTCAAAAAGGTAACGCCTTTCGTCTGCAAGGTTTTGTTTTTGGTTGAGATCAGGAGAAGGCGTTTGATAAGCTGATCCATACTTATCTTTTTGAGACTCTCTAAGAGCATTTGGGATACCCATAACTTTTATAGCTTGGATTAGCTGTCTCTACCATAAAGCTGGCCTCATTCCTACAGTAAATGGGTGGCATGGGAAAAAGATCTTGTTGAAAAGTGGGGTACGACAAGGTTGTCCACTTAGTCCGCTACTTTATGTTTTTGAAATTAATATTTTTATCAGAAGCATCAAGAGCAATCTGGATATTAGAAGCCTTTCTCCTGAAGTAGGTGGTTTCCCCATTAAAATTCTTGCATACGCAGATGATGTTATATTAATCTTAGCTCCTGACAAAGGAAGAAACCCTCATTGTGATAATAAAAATGTTTTCACTAATTTCTGGTTCTAAGATTAACTATCAGAAAAGCCAAGGGGTAGACTTGGGTGACACTGTTGTCCCAGAGGGTAATAAATTTGCCAAATTGCCTCTCTCTAGCAACCCGATATATGTACTAGGGGTAGAATTCGGCCCAGGGGACATGGCTCCTACTAACTGGGGCCGGGGGGGCAGGACTATCCAGAGCAAATAGGCTAATATCAAGCCTGAAGGGTCAAAAAATTGCCCAGAAAAAGAGGGTGATGTTAATAAAATCCCTTAGTTCCCATTTTTCGCTATATAAGTTATGTGTTCCCTCCTCCTCAGACAGTGCAGATGACTCTCTGTAGTGTTTTTTTTTTTTCTTTGAAACCTTATGGGGCAGTAGGCTGAACCCCATTAAAAGGAAGTTGACCTATAGGAAAGTACAGGAAGGAAAAATAGGGATGATAAACCCTGTGATATTTTTTGGAAGCCCCTTTTACTTGACTGGCTAAACCCCTGCTTAAACCCATGGACACTGAAAAAGCCAAGAATATTAAATAGTATTACCAAGGTACCCTGTTATGGTGTATACATATTAAAAAATGTAATTAAGTGGGGCCTAGCAAAAGTACAGTTGCAGACATTACATAGGAAAGTTATCTGTGATCATATTCTTCATGTTGAAAGGAAAGAAGAAGTAACATGTCAGTTTGCAGTGTCAGTGGCTCAGTAGGTAGCACACTCGCCTCTGAGGCCGGGAGATATGAGGGCTGTGGGTTCAGTTCTCACATCTGGCACTTGGGTTAATATCCCAGTACTGACACTGTAGTACAGCATGAGAGGGGTGCTGCACTTCTGAGGTGCTGTCTTTTGGATGAGATGTTAAACTGAGGTCCCATCTGCCTAGATTGTGGTAGTTCAGGTGGATGTTAAAGATCCCATGGCACTTATCGAAAAGAGTAGGGAATTTTTTTTTATTGAAAACGCAAAACACACCATACAAAATTGTATTACGTCATACAAATCATAATGAAAATAAAACAACAGAAATAAGTATTATAGCATACATGAGACACAGCCATAAATAGCCCGTAATTGTACAGAACACCCATTCCATCCCCACTAAAGAGTAGGGGGAATGTTTCATTCAATCTTAAAACAATTTACACAGAAAAAAATTGTATTTGTCATACAAACATATCAAGGAAAGAAACAAAAAAAATATTACAAGATGCAAAAATGTCAAACATACAATTTATAAACATACGTAATATCTTTCATATTTTTACAACGTAACAAAATTCGTAGGTGATTATTCATCTAAAGAAAAATGAAAAGATAATTTGTCTTACATAGAAAAATCATCTAATTCACAGATAAAACTATACTTTACTCTCAAAAAATAACAAAACCCCTCCACCACCAAGAAGTAAAAATGTATATAGTCATAACTTGAATTGCATTAACATCTCATAATGGTAACAATCAAAAATTAGCTATCCAGTATCTAACCGAGACATAGCTTTCCATTTCTTACCAAAATTGTGTGATGACATTGTATGAGTATCCTGTTTCCATAATCCTAACAACCATTCGTGTATTTTCCAAAACAATTGTTCTGGAGAAATGAATAACGATCTCAGTGACCAGATACACCTTACTTGCCAAATTTATATTTGATACCCCCCTAAAACCAATCGTATAGTGTCTGAATTAAATGTGTCCCAACTGTGAGGCAGAATGCCGAAAAACAAAATTTGTGCATCTATAACTGGGAAATGAGCCCTAGTCCATTTTGTATATAAAATAGACCAAAATTGTGAAATATACAGACATTCAAAAAAAAAAAGATGTCATGGTTTCAATACAGTTTGCACATATCGTGCTTCTTGGGCAATATCTCTCCTCTTTACCCTTATGTTTCAGATTTCCCTTAACATTCAACCTACCATGGGCTACAAGCCAAGTAACATCCCACATATTATCTGGGATGCTGTGAGAAGTAAGCATGGATTGAATTTGTATCAGATAATTTTCTAATCTACCACCAAAAACAGGGTATTCCAAAAAATACTGTTCTAGAAGAAAACTATAAACTTTTTTTCTGGAATTTTGTGTAATTAATGCATATGGGATTTTCCAAAGTTTTAATTTACTGAAGCAAGAATGAAAATATATAGGTAAACTACTGATAGGTTTTTGTTTAGGAATAACCCCTTCCTTAATCCAGTAGTCCAACCAATGTGAAATATGATCAAACATCCATGGGGTCCATATTTTGGATTTTCCCAGTAATATTGGAGAGATATTCGTGTAAAGAAAAACACAGAAAAAAAATAAAATAGGATTAATCATATTAATCCCTCCTCTGTTTACTGGCTGATATAATATACCCTGTTTTATGGGGTTCAGCCTACTACCCCATATCGCTTGAAAAAAACACTAAACAGTGTTGTTTCTCTAGAAGGAGGCAATGCATAAATTGAACTTAAATGTAAAAAAAAAGTCCAATAAGAAATGTTCGAACCATGTAAATCTTTTTTTTTTTTTTTACATCTTCCATCTATTCCAGGATGCTACTTCCAATTTAGCAAACTGAATGAGTTTATCCCAATTATAAGTTGCTGTATCCATCCCACAGAAAAAAAAGATTCCCAAAATTTTACAAACCTGTGATGAAACAGGAATCCCCATAATTGTAGGATGTGTAGAATTATGTGTACCAAAAAGACAACACTTACTTTTATTCAAATTAAAGGTAGCTCCAGTTCCCCTCGTATAGGCTACGGTCATAGCTTCTGTAGCATCACAAGATGGAACATCTGCTAGAAAAAAAACATAAATCATCAGCATAAGCTACTACCTTAATTTCTATATCATCATACCCTAGAGAAAGACCTCTAATATCTTCTGAATGCTAAATAACCGAAAGTAAAGGTTCCAAGGAGAGAATATATAAAATAGGGCTCAGTGGGCATCCCTGTCTCACTCCCCTAGCACATTTCTGCATACAACCTAACCATCCACTTACATATGGTATCACCTCTGCCTGTAAATAATATTGTTTTAATCAAAAAATAAAAGGGGGAGGAAAGCCCATTTTTTTCATACAGTTCCATAGATAAAGATGGGACACACTATCAAAAGCTTTAGCCTGATCTGAAGTAATACAGATGCCTGCGAGTTCCTCTACAGAACCTCGTTCCAAAATCTCCCAAATAAGCAATAGTGCATCTGTAATATGATGACCAGGCACAGAGCAAAAGTGAGTAGGATGGATAATATGATCTAAAAAACACGAAATCCAAGAACTAAGAATTTTACAATCCGAATTTAAAAGTGTAATCGGGTGCCAGTTGTGAAGACATTCCCTATCTCCAGTCTTATAAAGAAAAATGAGAAGACCCACATTCATACTTTTTGGAAAGTAACCTTGTGTTAAACATAGTAACTAGTTGATGATCCAAAACTGTACTAATAAAGCCATAAATCTAATTTGGAAGACCATCCCTCCCAGGGACCTTCCCCTTCCGAAGGCTGGAAATTACAGTATGCAATTCAACCAAAGAAATAGGGGCTAATAAGGATATCAAAAAGCTATCCGGTACTTTTGGTAACACACTTAAAGCCAGACACTCATTCACCTTCTCTTGTGTAACATGTTCATCTACCTGAAATAAGGATGAAACATATGCGTCCAATATTTTGAAAAGATCCTGTTGAGTACTTACTCTGTTACCTTCTGGATCTTTTGGGCTAGTAACATCTTTTTTTCCTTTGAGCTGCACTATTTTCAAACGGATTGGTACAAGCTGAAGTACCTTGGGTGCCATATTTTTGTTCCCTTTCCAGTTGCTGTTGTTTAGTATTCTGTAAATGTGCCAATTGTTCCTTAACTTTTGTAATATCTTGTGTATTCTCTACAACTCCCATATTTATTTGAGAATAAAAAAAATTCAAAGTATTCTGAAGATATTGTTTGTCTCATCTTCGTGATGCACCTAATAATCGTCCTATATGTGTAAAATAATCTTGAATATCCCTTTTGGAATCTTTCCACCACACTTGGTGACTATCATATAAAAAGAAACGGATTTATGAGCTTCCAAAACATCCATAAACCCCACCATTACTTCTGGAATATCTAATAAAGATATATTCAATCTCCAGTACCCTGGCCCTTTAGAGCTATTTCCATAATTTGAAATTAATAAACTCAAAACCCCATGATCTGAGTTAGCAACCAACCTAATTTGTGGAGAGGAAAATTGGAGCGTGGGAGAGATAAACCAATAATCTGCACGGGATTTCTGGGTACCTTGTAGATAAGTAAAAGAAGGAATGTCTTCAAAAACATCACGCAACCCAGATACCTTTAATAATTTGTTTAAACAGTGAGTGTCACAATAAACCTTAGAGGCAACAGATTTAGCAGTTCGAGAGATGTTAAATTCCCCTCCGAATAAAATATTTCTACTAGTAAACAAATATGGCTGAACTACTTGTAACAACTGAATCTGTGCCCATTTCCTTTGGGGAGCATAGATATTAATTAATCGGAATGGGATAGCATCTATAACAACATCCAACAATAAGGCCCTACCGGGGACAATATCAATGATATCAATAATTTTAACTTTCTGTGAAGTGAAACAAATTCCAACTTCAGTACACAATTCATCTCCCCTGGACCAATAACATGGACCCCACCCCCATGAATCTGTACCAATGGCAAAATCATGGATTGTATATAATCTGGTATCCTGAAAAAAAATAACATGTTTCAAATCCGAAAATATTTCAAAAGTGGCCCTTCTTTTATATGCCGATCTAATACTATTAGTGTTAAGGCTAGCAAGCGAGATATCATATCCCGTAGTTTTATTGTAATGAGAAAGTTAAGTATTGGAGGGCAATTTTCTATTGCTTTTTCGTAAACCCATCCTGCCACTTACTTGTTTTTGTTTTAACTTTACTTCCTACCCTGGAATCCATGATAATCTCTTGGTCCGAAAAACCATCAACATGAGAGGGAATTTGAGAAACTGTATCAGAGTCCGGTTCATCTAGGCCTACAGAAGCCAGTACCCCATATTTGTTAGAAACTGGTAAAGGTTCTGGAGACTGAGCCCAATTCATCAATGGAATTTGTGGAGTTCCCTTTTTAACAGGGAGAAACGAAATATCCATTTCTATAGGTTCTATGAAAGTAGAAGGTTGTACTTGTGACTTATCAGTAGCCCCTAAAGGGATTGTAACAATTTTATGAGATGTAGAACTCTAGGCCTGGTTTTCAACAGAAATATTAAGTTGAGGGGAAGGTTGTAAAGGAGGGCTAGATTGTAGATGAACTGCAGGTGTTCTTGATGCCAAGGCTGCAAAGTATAATCTAGGGCCCAAAGGAGGGCTCGACCTAATACCATCTAAAGCACTTCTGACTGCCTTGAAAATAATCAGATCCTGCATAGCATAATCCAACTCTTCTGTGTTATGAGCTGCTCATGGACAATCAGGAAATAAATGTCCCAGTTCATACAAAAGTTACATTTAACAGAATTTTCACATTGATAACCAGAATGTCCCATTTCTCCACATTGAAAACACTGAATTTTTTCACAGGTAGCGCTAATATGTCTTGGAGATCTGCATTTATAGCATCTCCGTGGTTGTCTGGGATAAAACAAAAAGCCCTTGTCTTGCCCAATAAAAAAAGTTAGGTAAATGGACATATTCATTTTGGGTAGTATGAAGCTTGACTTTAATTCTCCATCCCCCATTCCAAAACCCTTCCCCATCCAAAATTGGTTCCGGTGTACCCTGAGCCTCACATCGTTTGTCTAGCCAGTAAAGAATGTCAGCAAGATTTCCACTTTCATTCCGAAACATACTAACATACTAACATGCCAGCAGAATAGGCCTAATGGTCTTTCGTGTCTGCTCGTTTGGTCAGCCCCCACCCTGGGTGCTGACCTTGCTGTCCCCCTCGCCTTCTCTGGCTTCTCCCTTCCCAGTTCCGGATATTCTTGCCGCATTGGATTTTGCTTCCTGAACCCTTCCCCTGTACCTGTCCCACCCCTTCTTGAACCCCTCCACTGTCTCTGCCTCCACCAGCCCCTAGGTAGTGCATTCCATGGCTCTACCACCTCTCAGTGAAGTAGCACCTCCTCCTTTCTCCCTGAATCTCCCCTCCAGCTTCCACCCATGCCCTCTAGTTGCACTCTTTAAGTGGCCTCCAAAACTGCACGCGCAGTACTCCAGGTGCGCACTGCACAGTTATACAGAGGGAGTATCCTTCCTCCTGAGGTGATCCCAGCGATGCATCCCAGCATCCTGTTGGCCTTGGCTGCTGCCCTCCTACAAGTCTCAGAGTTGTTCATCTTGACATCCACCACCACCCCCAGGTCCCTCTCAGCCATTGAGACTTGTAGTATTCCCCCAGGGTGTACACTTGGCCTGGGTTTCTGGCCCCCAGGTGGAGTACCTTGCATGTCCCTGCATTAAACCTCAGCTTCCACTTTCTATACCATCTTTCCAGAGCCTCCAGGTCCCCCTGCAGCGCCACCCTCCCCTCCTCCCCATCACCACCGCCCCAGTTTCCGGAGTCATCTGCAAAGAGACTCATCTACTCCTGATTCCTGTCCTATGTCAGATCGTGGCGTTGAACAGAAGGGCCCAAGGACTGATCCCTGTGGGACCCACTAATGACCCTCCTTGGGGAAGAGACTATCCCACCAACTCGACCCTCTGGGTCCGGTCCTGGAGCCAATTGCCTATCCATCGGATCATCTTGTTTCCCACCCCATTTCTCCTAGTTTATCAACAGGCCCACGTGAGGAGAACAGAGTCAAATGCCTTGCTGAAGTCTAGAAAGAGGACATCCACTGGTCACTCCAGGTCCAAGGCACTTGTCACCCAGTCATAGAACTCCACCAGGTTTGTCTGACACGTACTTCCAGGGGATGAATCCATGCTGTCCATCGCCCAGGCACCCTGACTTATCCAGGTCCCCCCAGCCTCTCCTTGACAATGCCTCCATCACCTTGCCCACCACTGATGTCAGGCTGACAGGCCTGTAGTTCCCTGCCACCTCCCCTTGATCCCCACTTGTGGATAGGCACTACATGCGCCACCTTCCAGTCTTGGGGCACCCACCCTGTCCTCAGAGATGGTGAAAGCTCTGCCAGGGGTTTGCCAGGACATCTGCAAGTTCCTTCAGCACTCTAGGATGTAATTTATCCGGCCCGGTGCTTTCTCCGTCTTAAGAGCGCTGAGGCTTCCCTCCTCTCTCTGCTGTGATTTCCACTTCTCTACCTCTTCTCTCCTGCTTAGCCCTCCCCCACCCTGTTAGTGCCCCCCTCCCAGACCTGCCGATTGGTAAGGCCCCCTCCTCATTATCTCTCTCCTCCCATGTATGATGCAGCATCCCCATTTCCCTGGTGAAAACTGAGGTGAAGTACTCATTTAGTACCTCAACCTGCTCCTCTGGGTCTGTGCCCATCTCTTCCTGATTTAATCCTGCTAATCTGCCCCTTCACCCTTAGTTCTTTCCCAATGTATCTAAAGAACCCTTTTCCCTCTCTAATTTCCCTGGCCAGGTTCTGCTCCTTCCTTGCCTTAGCCACCCTCACCACTCTAGTGGCCCTTCTAGCAATCAGCTCATACTCCCTCGATCCTTTCCTCCTTGAGCACTTGAATTTCTTATAGGCTGCTTTCTTTCCCCTTTCCACCCTCCTGGACCTCCTGGTCCACCAACAGGTTTTCAGCCTACCGCATTTTCTTCTTACTCTTGCACAGGTGCTGGTAGCATCCTGCACCCCTCTCTGATGATTTCCACCTACTATCAGCGTCCATGTCTGACCTAATCCCATCCAAATGCTCCTTAGGATCCTTCCCATTTCCTTAAATCCACCCCTGAAGTCAGTTACTTCCGTCTTTGTGCAGCCTTCTACCCCTCCTAGGTCCAGGCAGAACCAGACCGTCGCATGGTCACTCCCGCCAATGGGTCCCTTACCTCCAGGCCCCCAATCTGGTTCACTGTCTGCCAGGACCACATCCAGTACCGTGCC
The DNA here is from genome assembly GCA_016271365.2 of Neoceratodus forsteri. Taxonomy (NCBI): domain Eukaryota; kingdom Metazoa; phylum Chordata; order Ceratodontiformes; family Ceratodontidae; genus Neoceratodus; species Neoceratodus forsteri. The sequence continues at coordinate 761,927,269 of CM028136.1, forward strand.
TCCTGGTGGTTCCCTCACCTGCTGAGTTAGGAGCGCCTTGAAGACATCCAACAACCTCTGTTCCCTGGTCACAGAGGATGTCATAGTCTCCCAGTCTGTTCCTGGCATGTTTAAGTCCCCTAACACCACCACCTTTCCTCTGCCCAGTCTGCAGTGTCTCCTAACATCTGCCACCAGACTGTCCTCCAGCTCCTCCGCCAGGGCAGGGGTCTATACACCACTCTATTTTACTCTCTTGCCCCCTTGTTATCAAGGTATTAAATCGCCTCCACGGTTCCCTCCGCCCTCTACTCCCCCTATGCCAATGCAGTTTTTTACTATCATTGCTACCCCTCCTCCCTTCCCTCCCCTGTCCTTTCTGAACATAGTGTAACCCTCCAGGTTCAGGTCCCAGTCATGTCTTGCAGTGGCCCAAGTCTCAGTGACCGCTGCCACATCCACTGCTCTCTCCAGTTAACATCGCCTGGAGCTCAGGCATTTTATTGCCAAGCTCCTGGCATTTAGCAGACTACCTTCCACCCTTTCCTATAGTTCCCATTTCCCTGCTCGTGTTCCCTTGGGGATTCTGTTTTCTCCTGGTCTGCACTTTGCCAGTTGGTCTTTTCCTGCAATCCTCCTGGTCCCCAGGGGGGTGGAGACAGAGTCCCTCCTTTATTGGCATCCCCTTGACTGCCTTTCTCCCATCCACCCCCTTCACAAGTTTAAACCCCACTTTTCACCAATGAACTCCTCTATTTTTCAACTTAAGGATTCCCCTTCCCTCCAAATTGAGATGTAGTCTATCTCTAGCATACAGCTCCTTATCCTCCCAGTCTCCCCAATCCCCCATCAACCCATACCTCTGGCCTCACACCACTCCCTGAGCCACTGGTTTATCTCCTAATTTTTTTCTTTTGTGTTCCCACTAGCCCTTGGCACTGGCAGGATTTCTGAGAAGCAAACTGTGCATCCTATGTCATGACAGACACTGGCGAGCTCCCTGAATCTTGCCTGTATCTCAGCTTGCTATTTCCCTCAATGTCATTTGTGCCCAGGTGGACCAGTATGTCTGGGAACCCCACAGTCCTTTGCCAGCTGATATACCTCGTGCTTAGCCCTGTGCACGTTAGTCCAGGGAAGCATCTTGTTCCTAACTGGCCAGGCTTCTCCTCCCTATCCCATTTGATACCTGATCATAGAATCCCCCAACGGAGCACTCTGACACTCCTTCCTCCATTCCCTCCATGTCCCTCATCCTTTCTACCGGCCCTTCCACCCAGCTGGCTCTCTTGTTCCTCCCTATCTGTGTGCCACATGCCACCCGCTCCTTATTTACCATGGCCACTCCCTCCCCTCCAATCCTATGCCTCTCCTCCTCCTGAGTATCCTTCTGTACCTTGTTAATTCCCCCCTCACTGCTCACAACTGGTCCTTCTCCCCCATCTGCTAAACTAGCCTGGCTCATCCTCCCTTCCTTCCTGTCTCCATTTAGTTCCTCCTTGCTCGTCGTGCTCCCCTGGCCTACCCTCAGCTCTCTTTACTGAATCCTCCTTGTACTTCTGGTCCTTCTTTACCTTTCCTCCCAACTGGTCCTTCTCCTTGCGCTTTCCTCCCTCTTCCCCCTGCCCCTCCTGCTCCGATTCACTGCTCCCCCCATTCTCCTGCATTCCAGGTCCCCCCCTGTTCTTCCTGCTATCTGGCCCCTGCCTCCTGCCCCCACTCCCACCCTTTCCGTCTCTAACCACCTCTGTCGGTAGCTACATCCCCCCTCATCCTTGAGCAGAAGAAGAATTGAAGCCGGTTACTAAGTATAAGGTCTGAACCACCTCCTGCCTTGGCTTCCTTCTGTCCAGCACTGGCTATCCCCTACTTCCCTGAGAATATTGTCCCTCCGTCCCCCTTTGTGAGGGGTCCCCAGTTACCTGCCTGCTTCCTTGGTAGTGTCCTTTTGGGCTCCCTCTGCAGGGTCCCTATGTGACCCCTAGGTTCATCCTCCTGCACCCTTTCCCTATACCCCCGCCCCCAGGGCTTGGTGCAACCCTCGTGGAGATTTCCAGCCCCCTTCCCCAACCACTACCACCCCTTCCCCCAGCTTTCTCCTCATCCCCAACCTCCTCCTAACTGTGCTAGCTGGTAGCACACTGGGCAACCACCAAACTTCCAAGCCCAGTTCAGTATCTGGCTGCTCCACCCTGTGCACCCCACCACCCTCCCAAAGATGCCGCCCCACGATGTGTGTGGTTCCATCCCCTTTCAAATAGATTTCCTTGGGTGAGCCACCAGGTTCCCCCTATTCCAAGATACCCTACTGCCTAATCAGGTCACCCACTAATCCTAGAGACAGTTCCCACTGTGCACCAGTAACTCTGTTACTAGGTGCAGTACAACACATTAAACATGTAAGGAAATGAACAACTCCTAAGCTCCTCTCTCAGGCCTTTAAATTCAACCCCAGTGGCTAGAACTACATGAGCTGCACCAGCAGCCTTTTTCCTCCAATTGCAGGGCAGGTCTTCTCCCTATAAATTTGCAGACTTCTGGGAGGAAGGGTGGGGAGGGTGGGTCTGGGCAGACACCTGACAGAGAGAGTGTATCAGCCCTGTGTCTCTCCCCAAGCCCTCAGCAGCTAAAGAACCAGGCCCAAGCAAATCCCACCAAACAGGTTTTAAATCAGAAGAAATAGGCCTCTACCAGCGCATCCTGTTACAAAAGGAAACATCCACAAAAGAGCCCCACTTACAGCCACTAAATCAGTTTACAAACATCCAGGATCCCCCAGAACAATACCCTGCTAGCCCCTTAGAAGCAAGAAAGAAAAGAACTAACCTACCAAGTAAAATCCACAAGAACCCTGTGAAAACAGCAGCAGCTACTGTCCTGGAACACAACTGATCCTGCCCCCTTCCAGTTGTTACCACTCTAAAAGGCTCTTTCGTCAACGGGATTACCTGAAAATAGGACCAAAAAGGGTTAGTTTTAAGTGAAGCACACTTCAACCAAAAAGATTCTAAAACAGCAAGAGTTCTAAAACTAATATCAAAAGGCTGTACTCCAGGGGCATGTATAAGTGCATAAATGTCAGCAGGCGTAAAGCCCAGGGATTGTTTAATTAAAACTTTGCCCACATAGAATCTATCCGGGAGTTCCTCCATCCCTCCCAGATATCTCAGTCTAATGGCATTCCTGTGCTTGGCTTATTCCAAAGGTTTCTCAAATAAATCTGCATATTTCGTTTTGGGTAAATCATTTGAGAAGCCGATGGGTACATCAGGAGCCTTTGCATGTGTTGTAACACTTGTATCAGCAGTTTTTGAATGGGTTACAGCAGAATTCGAAGATACAACAGTACCTGTATTAATAGCCAGAGCCACATCTGGGACCTCATTTGAAATAAGGAAAGGTGTCACCGACTCCGTGGAATCAACAGTCTCTCTAGAAGGTGTTTTTGAGTGAGCAAGAACATCATCCGGTTTGGATGGATCTACCACCCATATTCCAGTCTCTGCCTGGTTCCATCCTGCTGTAGAAAGGGCCCTTTCAGGTGACCAAGACTCCTCTGTTGACTGTGCTGGCGTCTCCCTTACTGGAGTAGAATCCTGTGCGAATTCCGGTGCAGCCGTCAATACGTCATCACTAACTCCAGGACCAAGTTTAAAGGCTTTTTGGGTAGCATTGGGAGATGATCCTAAAAGCCATTTCCTTTTCTTTTCTAGTAATTCAGCCTGTGCTGAGGTAAGAGCTATTTTAGTCTGTAGTAACTGAGCTTTCAAAAATTCACGTTGCTTCGCCATTGCAACAACTGTACCATCCTCAATAACATCCATTGCTAACTCTGGTGCTTCAGAAGCGTCTGATAAATGTTTCACTGAAACCGACTGCTGCTGTAAATTCTGTGCGGTAACTACCTCCGCTATACAAGCTTGCAGTAAACATCTGTCCTCCTCTACGACTGGCTGCAGACTGACCTCTTCCATCTCAGCAACGTTCGGGATCGTGCCCCCTCACACAGAGTAGGGGAATTTCCCTGGTGCCCTGGCCAAATTTCCCTCATTCACTAAAAATACCACCAACAGCTTAATCTGGTTCAAGGTGAGTTGGCATTCATCTGTATCCCCTTCCCCTGGGTCGTGCCTGAAAATAGCCAGGATTTGTCTAGTGCACTTACCCAGTCAACAAAAACTAAATAAAATAAATAAAAATAAACATTTCCTTATTGCTCTGATACTAGGTTTAATGAAGTCTTAAAACAATTACATAACCCTAGACTACTGGAGTTTATTTGGGATATGGTGTGGCTAGGCAACTATGGAAGGCTGAGTGTAAGGAACAATAACAAGCACAAGCAGATAATAGATAGATAGTGCCTTAGGAAAATCTGCGTACAGATAGATCCTGGAAACCCAGGAGCACCTCTTTATCGAATGTGGTTATGCAAAAGACTTTTTGGCTTTTTTTAGCCAGAGAATGGGGGAATCCCGGATCTTACTTTGAGTGGGAGCTCTTCCAGCAGGCTATAACCATTAGGACTAACATCACAGGCCTTAGGACCCACTGGAAAAAACTTAGCTAGCAGTACCCAGCAGGGACTGTCCCCCTCCTGACGTTGGTCACGCCATAAAAGGGGGTGGACCCTGGCTCCATCTCAGTTCTTTTCCTGCTCGACCCGCTCACATTGGGAAAGTCTTAGCGAGTTCTTCAACAGTTCCAGCAAAAATTGAAGGTTTTTATCTCCCTTTTTCTTGTTTTCTCGGCTGGAGTTCATTCCCCTCCACCCGTTCCGTTGTATGTCGTCTCCATCATCTGCCTCTTCCTCTGGGCCCAAGAAGACAAAGTGTGCCTGTGGCCGCCAGATCCCATCTAAGGACTGCCACGCTAAGTGTGTCTACTTCCTGGGGCCAGACCATGACAGTGCTGCTTGTAACATCTGCAGAGGCTTCACCAGCAGGACTCGAATCAGATGCCTGAAGGCCCACTTACTTGAAAAACAAATGGACGTCCTGCAAACCTCTTCAGGGGACAAAGGGAAGCACCGGTATAAGTCCCGTAAATGGTCCTGGGACAAGGACCGTAGCCGGTCCCGCCACCAGTCTCGTTCTCGCTCCCCTCCCAAGAAGGCCTCTTCCTCTTCTGGATTGGGTAGGTAAACCACCACAAGATTCCTAGAACGGACGGTAAGTCCAAGCTAGATCCTCCCACCAAAACACCGGCATTGGTTAAGCCGGGAACTTCTTCTGAGAAACTGTCACAGGTTAAAGTTACGCCTTTATGCGTGTCCTCCGCTCCGGTGGAGCCTGCCAAGGCCTCTGAGGTGCAAGCTCTGGCCCCGCCAAAGAAGGCCCCGGCAACGGCCTTGCCCAGCTCGGGCAAGCAGCTGAGTAAGGACCCGGGTTCCTAGGCTAAGCCTTCTGTGGGTTCCTGCTCCTCCAACTCGGCCAGTGCAGAACTGACACCGGCAAAAACGCCTATACCAACTGAGGTGCCTAAGGTCAAAGGGGGTGCCGGTGATGCGATGCCGGCTAAGGAGCCGTTGCCGGTCCCCAAGTCGTCTACTCTGCAGGGCTCTTCCGCAGGTTCCCAAGTCGTCTACTCTGCAGGGCTCTTCCGCAGGTTCCTCCCTGAAGGCTCTGCCGTACCTTCCGGCTTCTTCTGTTCCCCTGCTGGGGACGGCGACTTCAACCTTTATGAAGGAGGAGTTGCAGGAACTTTTCTCCTTTTGGTGGAGTCAGGTGAAGAAGGAGGAGACTCCACTGAAGCAAGACCAAACACTGGTTCTTGACTGGCTGGACAACCAGGAACTCGAGGGTCTACTCGTCGGTTCGCTGGTAAGGACCCCCGAGCGAGTTATGTCCCGCTCCCCCTCGGGTGTACATACCCGGTCCCAGTCTAAGGACCATTGTCGGCGCCTTCTCCATCGGGCAGCCATCAGTCTCAGCCCAAGAACAGATCCCGCAGCCTCCGAAGGTCTTCCTCCAGGTGGGCTCACGCCATCTCTCGACACTGGTAATCATTCCGTCGTCTGTCTCAGAGCCGACATCGGTCCCCGGACCAACGTCGGTCGGATAGCTACCGACGTTCGGGTGAGGGTAGTCCAAGACGCAGCTCGGACTCTTCCAGGTCCCACAGCAGGTCTTCCTCCTCTTCCTCATCTTTTCCAGGAGTTGGGGGTTCTCCTGGAGACAAGGACCAACCTCGCTCACCTCCGGATGATCTGACTTTCATGGACGTCATGAGGCATATCCAGGCCTCTAATGAATGGGAGTCTGAGGACCTGGACCCGGAACGCCGGAGGCTGGCCCGTTACCTGAGACAGAAGGAGTCCAAACCTTTGGTGGTGCCCCCTCTGGCTGAAACCTTCCAAGACCTCACCAGGATAACTTGGAAGCACCCAGCCTCAGTCCTGGCAGTTCCCAAAAAGTCAGACAGGCTGTACAAGGCCCCGAGGGCTGAGCCCTTCCTGGCAGAAAACCCTTAGGTGGACTCTTCAGTAATCACAGCTGCTCACGACAAGTCTAAGCAGCCAAAGCATCTCGGCTCCAAGCCTCCTGACCAGGAATCCCGTTACTTGGACCAGGTGGGAAAGAAAGTATATTCGGCCTCCACCTGCTCCATCCGATCCCTAAACTTCCTTAGCGCATATGGTCCAGTACCAGAATGCGCTGTGGGAGAGGGGACAGGAGCTATCCAAAGCCTTGCCAGACTCCACGCAGAAGACAGAGCTTCTGGACATATTGAAATCAGGCTCGGACATGTTCTTCGTGCCTCGTACGATATTACAGATACGGCGGCCAGAGCATCAGCGTCAGGTGTCTGTCTCTGGCGCCATGCCTGGTTGAGAGTCCCACCCCACCGACCTTCTGCATACCCCACCTCCCCACACCCCCTTCTCACCCCCACACTTACCTCCGGAGCTCAGCGTGATGATCTTCGGTGGACCGGGAACACATCTGCACTCTTTAAAGCCGACTGTGAACTGAAGAAATGCCGGTAAGCTGTATAATAGCATAAATGGGTTTTTTTCAACTTTGGTGCATATCTCGGCCATTTTTGGGAATTTTTTCACCAAATTTTCAACATGGGGTTCTTGGGACCCCACCTCACGTACTTAGTCACTGTCATTTTGTTATTCGCTCCCGAAAGGTGATTTCGCAGTCACTGTGCGGAACCACCTTTTGGGACCAATTAATGAAATGACACTGTCACAGTTTGTGAGGTAGGCCCCCAAAAACCCTATGTTGAAAGTTTAGTGAAAAAATTCCCAAAAATGACGGTTTTATGAGCGTACATTGCACAGATCCTACGCACGCTCGTAACTTTGAGCATTTTTAATATTTTCACTCCAGATTTTCAACATTGCCATTTTTCCACACCTTCTTATGAACAGTATAGCTGTCATTTTTCACATCTTGCCAGAAATGTGTTTTTGCACATGTAGCGCACAATGGCGCAGTCGGTATGCAAAATCACTGTTCGGGACAGATTAAGAAAATCACAGTGGCACTGTTCATGAGGTAGGCCTCCAAAAACCCTATATTGAAAATTTGGTGAAAAAATTCCCAAATATTACTGTTTTACGAGTGTGCGTTGTGCAGTTCCTACGCATGCTCATAACTTCAAGCATTTTTAATATTTTCACTCCAGAGTTTCAACATTGCCATTTTACCACACCTCCTTATGAACAGTACAGCCTTCATTTTTCACATCTTGCCTGAAATGTGTTTTCGCACATGTAGCACATGTGGCGCAGTCGGTGTGCAGAATCAATGTTCGGGACAGATTAAGAAAATCACAGTGACACTGTTCATGAGCAGAGGTCTTAAACTGGCTATGTTGAAAATTTGGTGACAAACGTCCATAAAATGACTGTGTTACGAGCGTGCATTGTACAATTTCCATGCACCCTCGTAAGTTCACGTATTAGTAATATTTTCAGTCCAGATTTTCAACATTGGCATTTTTCCACACCTCCTTATGAACAGGACAGCTGTCAATTTTCTCACCCTGGCCAAAATGTGTTTCACACTTCCGGTGCAGAATTGCGCGGTCACTGTGGGAAATCAGTGTTCGGGACAGATTAAGAAAATCACAGTGACAGTGTTCCTGAGCGGAGTTCCCAAAATGTCTGTGTTGGAAATCTGCTGTAAAATATCCCCATACTAATTACTATACGGGTGTGCGTTGGCACAGTTTCTATGCACACTCATGACTTCACCAGTTTTTTTATATTTTCACTCCAGATTTTCAACATTGCCATTTTTTTACACCTCTTCATGAACAGTACAGGTGTCTTTTTTCACATCCTGTTTGAAATGTGTTTTTGCACTTGTGGTGTTAAGTGGCGCAATCACTGTGCACAATCACGTTTTGGCTAACAAACTGATAGTGTCACTGTTCATGCGGTGGGGTCACATAAGGCCCATGTTGAAAACTTGGAGTAAAAGTACCAAGAAACGCCCAGGGTGTTAGGGTTTTTGACCATAACGCCCTACCCTGCAGGGTCTGACAGGCGTTAGGGGTGTGATTTAGGATTGTCGACAGTAATGCTCATGCCATTCCACCCCCACCCTGCAGCCAGTGGCAGGCATCGAGGTGCGCCTTGGACCCTTTTACCCCAGAGTTCATCCCATTCTCCTATACTGCACCCATTTCAGCATATTTCCTTATGGAATGAGGTGAGTGTAAAGCCCAAACACTCCAAAGCGCACCTCGACACTTGTGCCTGCAGGGTAGGGTGAGGTGAAATGTCGTGACTGTTATGGGCGACGACCGAAAGGCACACCCCAGTGCCTGTCCATCTCTGCAGGGTGGGGGTGGAGTTTAATGAAGCAGCAGGAAAATCCCAGCCTCTCCCTACAAAACAGGGTACTAAATGAGAAAAAGACTGAGGTAGAATGGTCAGTGAGGGATCCTGCAACAGAAGGTAAAGCCATCAAAAAATGGAGAGCAATGAGTACTAATGCCCGTAGTCTGGGTAACAAGCTTCCTGAATTAGTGGCCTTGATGGAGGAAGAACACCTGGATATCGTGGCAGTCACAGAAACATGGTACACACAAAACCATGACTGGGACATAAACATACCAGGATACACTGTCTACAGGAGGGACAGGGAGGGTAAAGAGGAGGAGAGTAGTTCTTTACATAAGGGAAGGAATAAAAGCAACAGAACAAAAGGGTAACAGGAGGAGAAGAAGCACTGTTGGTAAATTTGGAGACAGGCAATGGCACCACAATCGCTTGGGGTTATATACAGACCCCCTTCTCAGGGGGAGGAAATGGACAGGGAAATGATAGAAAGTATACTTAGAATGGCAGAAAAAGGGGAGATATTGCTGATGGGTGATCTGAATATGCTGGATGTTAACTGGAGTGCAGTTGCACCTGCCACTTCGAAGAGTGCAGTTATTCTAGATGCCCTACAGGGGCATGCCTTAGACACCTAGTACTGGAGCCCAGTCGAGAGGAGCAATATTAGACTTGATTCTCTCAAATGGAGATGGAGAGAGGATTACAGATGTAGAAGTGGGTAGCCATCTGGGAACTAGCGACCATCGAACAGTATGGTTCACAATAAACACTGCAATAGAGTCAAGCCATACAAAGACAAAGGTACTGGACTTTAGGAGGGCTGACTTTGCCAAAATGGGTGAGTGCCTAAGGAATGCACTAGCAAATGGGCAGGAAGGAGAGGTGGAAGAACAATGGGGAATAATAAAACTGCCATCACAGAGGTACGAGCCTTTGTGTGAAGCAAATAAACAAAACAAGACGATGTAAGAAACCACTGTGGTTCTCAAAGGAAGTGGCAGTGAAGGTTCAAGAGAAAAAAGCATTCAGGAAGTACAAGGAATAGCAGAAGGAGCAGGACAGAGAACTGTATCAGTTAAAGCAAAAGGAGCGGGAAGGCAGTCAGAACAGCAAAGGCCCAAACCGAGGAAAAGATAGCCAACTCAGTTAAGAAGGGGATAAAACCTTTATAGGTACATCAGGGAGTGAAGGAAGACCAAGGAGGGATAGTGAGGCTTAATAAAGGGGTGGGAGGGTGGGCAGAGGGAGACTGTGAAAAGGCAGAATACTAAACAAATATTTTTGCTCAGTATTTACAAAGGAAGAGGGAGTACATAAAACAAACAGTAGTAACACTCTGGATACAGAAGTTGATACCAGCCCATTTACAGAAGAAAGGGTTCTGAAAGAACTCTTAAAACTGAAGGTGGACAAAGCAATGGGGCCTGATGGGATTCATCCCAGAATTCTAAAAGAACTAAGGGTAGAACTAGTGACACCACTGACTACCCTTTTAACAAATCATGGGAGGATGGGGTGGTACCCGAGGACTGGAGGAGGGCAGATGTGATTCCCTTCACAAAAGTGGGAGCAAGGCAGAAGCAGGAAACTATAGACCCAGTTAGTTTAACCTCAGTGATAGGGAAAATGATGGAATCACTTCTAAAGGAAAGAATTGTCGAGTATCTAGAGGCCAGGGGCACAGGACCCTAGGCAGCATGGATTCACAGCGGAAGGTCATGCCAGGCTAATCTGATAGATTTCTTTGACTGGGTGACCAAAGTAGTAGATCAGGAGGGGCTGTGGACATGGCCTACCTAGACTTTTAGCAAGGCATTTGACACAGTCCCACACAAAAAAGATTATATAGTTAGCCAGCCTGGGTGTTGGTCCCAAGATGACAGCCTGGGTAAAGAATTGGCTGGAGAATAGGACACAGAGAGTAATAGTAAATGGAGTCCACCAGAAGAAAGGAGAGTTACTAGTGGGGTACCGAGGGTTCAGTATTAGGACCGGTCCTCTTCAATGTCTTTATAAGCGTACATTGCAGAAGGACTGAAGGAAAAAGTATGTCTCTTTGCAGATGACACTAAGATCTGCAACAGAGTTGTTGCACAGGGTGGGGTGGAAAGGATGAGAAGGGACTTGGCAAGGTTAGAGGAATGGTCAAATGTATGGCAGCTTAGATTCAATGCTAAGAAGTGCAAGGTAATGTACTTGGGAAACAAAAACCCAGGGGAAGAGTACATAATGGGGGGTGAGATCCTAACAACAACAAAAATGGAGAGGGACCTAGGGGTAGTCATATCAGATGACCTAAAGATGGGCAAGCAATGTGAGAGGGCAGCAAGGAGGGCTGGGGGGATACTGGGATGCATAGGGAGGCATCACCAGTAGAAAACAGGAAGTTATTATCCTCTGTACAGACAGCTGGTGAGACCCATCTGGAGTACTGTGTGCAGTTCTGAGACCTAATCTCACGCAAAGACATAGACAGGATGGAAGCTGTCCAGAGGAGGGCAACTAAAATGGTGCAGGGTCTGCAACGGAAGACATAAGAGAGAGACTTAAGGAGCTTAATATGTATAGCCCTCGAGGAAAGGAGGGAGAGGGGGACATGATAGAAACTTAAGTACCTCAGGGACTCAACAAAGTCCAAGAGGGTAGCATCTTTCAAAAGAGGTGTGCAAGAACAAGAGGCACAATTTGAAGATAGAGGGGGGCTCCAGAGGTAATTTAAGGAAGTATTTTTTCACAGAGAGGGTTGTGGATGCATGGAACGGCCTTCCGAGGAGGTTGTGGAGTCAAAATCAGTGGTGGAATTCAAGCATGCATGGGATAGTCATAAGGCAGTTCTGGGGGGTGGGGGTAGGAAGAAGTAGGCTGCTGGTTAACTAGGATCTGCAGCTTATCCAGTAGGTAGGGAAATGGGCAGACTGGGTGGGCCAAGCGGTCCTTATCTGCCGTCAAATTCTGTTTCTATGTTTCTATGTTCAGTACTTCACTGTCATTCCTATACTGCATCTGTCTAACTCCTGCACTTCCACTGCTAATGACAGCAAACAACACTTGGCATAGACAAATGCTTGTTTTGTTTTGTTTTTAGATAACTAATCAGGTGTCAGCAATGCTCCAGATAATGTTGGTAGGTAGGAGTAATTTACTCACCAGTTTAAAATGAAACATTGGGATGTGTACGAGTGCTGTAAATCTGTTTAAAAAAAAATAAAAATAAAAAAAAATACTGCATTTTGAGTCATCGGTTACATTATGAAGCACTATTCTACGGCGTGTGGAGCATTTACAAATGTTGGGTAAGTATTGGTATTCGTTAAAAACTTTTTCTGAAGAATATTTCTTAAAATGACATGAGTAAAATAGGTCAGTACTCACATTATCTGGAGCCCTGGGTACAGTACCGTTACCTTGTGTTTGTGGTTGTTGCTGATGACTGGCAAATTACACAAATAAATGGATAGTAACACAGTTGCCTCTGGCTGTAAACTGTAGCTGTAGGCTTGATGTTAAAGGGGAACTGTCATCACGAACATCCCGACACCCAGGTGTGGGCTTGTCCTAACTCACACTTTGTGGTAAAAACATATTACTGTTTACTACAGTATAGTAGTTTGTATCACACCAGTTTTGTTGATTTGCAAGCTGACATTTTCTGTAACAAAAAAATCCCAGAATCTCCTGCTGCTGACATCACAGTAGGGCTGCAGCAGTGGGAGATTCAGTAGCCTGCAGTACATGCTAGAGTTTTATAAGCTCTGATCTTTTATTTGATGTTCCTGTTGTCCTCCCTAGGTTAAGTACAGTCACAGATGACTGTGCTCAGCCCTGGGAGAACAACTGCACTAGCAAACATATGATCGGAGCTTATAAAAGCTCTAAAATTCACTGCAGGCTATTGCGTCTCTAACTGCTGCAGCCCTCCTCTGATGTCAAGCTGCAGAGGATTCTGGGATTTGTAGTTGCAGAAAATGTCAGCTTGCATGTCAGCAGATTTAGTGTGATACAATCTACTATGCTGCAGTAAATAGTAAGTAAAAAAAAAAAAAATAATAATGTTTTTGCTCATAGAGTGCAAATTAGGACCAGCACCATACTTGGGTGTGGGGCTCTTAGTGATGACAATTCCCCTTTAAGTTTGTGCATGAGTGCCCAGAAATTAGCTAGCTGTCTAGCTAAACAGTTTGAATGCAAAGTTCTTTGGCTAAAACCTAGTACTCATGTGTTAGATGACAGGATGACGCTGTCTTTGTGGGGATGTCTGCCCTGCTGAGACAAATTTTGTCTCGATGGTCTTTCCTTTTTTTTCAGTAAAGTTTTTTACCTTTCTGGGCTTGTGGTGCAGATGGCTCTGAGCCCTGTCCCTGCAATCCCTGACTAGCCGTCCATCTCATCTGGACCCTGCCACAATCTCTCATGGATTGCCATCTGTGATGGGACCAGGAGGGAGAGGGCCATCCCCCCATTGGAGAATCACATCCAGACTGCGCAATCCAGGTGTTGGTGCAGGCTGGAGATGGGCAGGAAGGGTTTCATTATGCTTGCAGCCACTGCCCATTTTCCATTTTTCTCCCTTCTACCTTTCTGACGTCTGAGGCAGCCCTTGCAGGCATTGGCACATCACTGGCTTCCCCTGCAGAGAAGCAAGCTTCCTGGCCTACCGCAGGTGTTGCCAGTGTGGCAGAACCCGATAACATTCCTCCCTGAGCTGGGAGCTCTGCCGATCTGCACTGGTGCTTTCCCAGGCTGCCCAGCCAGCTCCCCGAGCTTGTTCCCAAGCTTGGGTCGCCTGCACAGAAGCACAGCACACTACCTGTTGGGCCATCGAGTGGCCCTGGATGGTCTTTTCTGTAAGCTGGGTACAGGTGTGGCAGACCCAATGTGCTTCTGGTGGTGATAGATGTGAGCCTTGATGATTGTGGCAATGATGATCTTCACCCCACAAGGGGACTTGCCTTCACCCACCCCGGCAGGTGGGCAGTCGCTCAGGACCTCAGATGGTTGATCGTGTGTCAGGGTAAAATTCTGACAGCAGCATAAAGGCAGTGGTTTACCACCTGCCCAGGGTAAGAGCAGCTTTCAAGGCAGCCTCTGGTCTATTTTTGATGCTGGTGCCCAGGCTTGGCACTTTAGCTGCAGTTAATCCCCTTCTCAGGGATTTCACAGGCTGTTTTAGAACAAACTTCAGGCTGTAAAAGAATAGCAGTTGAGAGCTATTTAGAGACACTCTCCTCTCTCCAGAGGTTCCTCACAGAATCTCCTCTGATAAACTGTCAAAGCTTCTTAAAACTCTTTCAGTTGCACTTGATGCCTCATTGGTTGAGAAAGAATCACTAGGTCCTGCTCTGATTGGACTGCTGCAGCTACCAATCTGGTCCCTTGCTGTGCTCAGTGCAAACCTCACACATGATGGCTGCTCCCATGCAGACTAGTGCAACTTGGGTATTTTATCTTTTTATTTGTGGTCCTTTGTGCAGCTTTAGGCTACTGAATCTATTCTACCTGGTTCCCTCTGGTGATTGCTGGGCTAAGAATCAACTGTGGAGGGCAGGAGTGCCATAGGTGTCAGCGTGGCTCAGTTGGTAGCACATCCGCCTCTGGACCAGAAGGTCATGGGTTCTCTTCCCACACCGGGATTGGACTTGCACCTAAAAATCACTGGCATCTGAGTGCAGTATTGGGGGGTGCTGTACTGCTAGGGTGTGCCATCCTTCGGATGAGACGTTAAACCGAGGTCCCTTCTGCCCATCCTGGTGGGTGTCCAGGTGAAAGTAAAAGAACCCAGGGCACTCTTCGCAAAAGAGCAGGGAACATTCCCGGTGTCCTGGCCAACATTTCCCTTCCCATAAACCGGTTCATGCGATCATCCAGGCTGTGTGTGGGTGATGATGTGCGATATGGCCGCCACCACACATTCAGTCACTTCACTACCAGTCTAGCATTGCTTGTAAAGTGCTTTGGGGTACTGTGTATGAAAAGCGCTATATAAATACTGATTCTTCTTCTTCTTCATCAGAAGCTCTGTTTTTGATGGTGTTTCTGTGCAGGAGCTGTTCTCTCTGTTGGTGGCTCTTAGCTGCAAAGACTGATGCTGCTTATCTGCCCCACAGCCATGCTGGTCCTTCTGTTGCTCTTCTCAACCCACTGGTGGCTTATGTAGGTCAGGGAGCTGTTTATGATTTATGTTCCTCCCAGCCTCTGTTGCACAGTCTGGTGGGGCTGGGAGGGAGGGAGATGTAGCTGGCTCGGAGGGTGATGTTGCTGGCTACTCGTTCTGCAGTGCCAGAGGCAGTTGCTGCTTGTGTGCTGTCCCCCACTGGCTGACTGTTTTGGAGGTGGGGGGAGTGAAGAACAGAAGTGGCTCGCTGGGTGCACATGAGGTGTGCGATCATCAGCGATATGAAGTCGGGTGCTGGTTTGGTATGCTCACCACCCTGCTGAACAGTCCTCCTGGTACCTTATGCTTTGGGAACATAAGGTACCAGGAGAAGGGCTGAGTGCTCCCCTCTCTGCTGCTTTGTTCTCCTGGGGGCAGGGAAGGGAAGAAAACTTGGCTTACTGGCCACAACTGCGGGGTCACATTAAGATGCCAGAAACTTTTCCTATGCTCCCTGGTCTTGTAGCAGTGTTCGAGAGGGTCAAGGTAGCGATGACAAAAGCGTCTCTTCTGCCATATGGGACTGTTTGTGTGTGCTCCCACCCCTCTGCTTACTGTTTCGGGGGTAGGGGAGCAAAGATGCTGGGAGCTTCACCCGCAAAAGGAAGACTGCCCTTCGTGGGGAAGGGGGTGGCTGTAGCTGCAGTTGGGCCCCAGGCAGAGCCCAAAGGTAACCTCCTGACCTTGGGAGGGGTTACATTCTTCCCCCACACTGAAATTCTTGGCATCGTCATCAACACCCAGAAAAACATTGCAAACACAATACAAGCAATCTAATATATCTGATTCCTTTCTAAGCATTTCTGGGTAATAGACTTGCATCCTTCCTGGATGATATGAACATTGTACTGCATAGAACACAAGGTAAACGTTAATATTAGAATTTTCCCACCATGGTATAACAATTACACCTCCCAAACAGGGCTTGAGGGTAGTACAAGGGGGCAACATTAGCCAGCCTGTCAACAGATTGCACTTTTTACGTACCACATGTACAGGGATGTCAGAGGGGACACCAGGGACATCATAAGTAAGTTTCACTGGGTGTTTTACCTCTCCTCCAGAATGGCGGGGTGCCATAAGTTCCTTTGCAGTGATTTGATCAGGATTATTGATGAGTTCTGCATCCTCCGTCAAAACTGTCTCCAGTCTCTCAATGTCCTGTGGTGGTTCAAGTCACTAGGATCCCAACATTCTCTGTGATTGGAGCAAGGTTCATGACTGTAGCTCAAAATCAGTCAGAAGAAACCATGCTGCTGTTTAATTTAAGGGTCTGTATTGTCTTGCATTACTTCCTTCAGGTGCTGAAGGATGCAATTCCATGTCAAATGTGCAGGCAAATGTTTATGTGGTATTGGACAACTGTGAGGTTCCTCATCCTGAGAGCAGTTGTAGACCACGTCATGCTGAGTCACCGTGGGAGTGATGGGCAGTTCAGGGTGAGTCGAAGGGTTTCTCCTTGTCCGTTTATCATTCTTGGTGACTGTTGTCCTGGGAGGTGAGAGAGATTCTGGATTGACTGGTTCGGGTTACAGTTGACTAGTAGGCAAGAGGTGGTTTCTGTGCAACATTTTGACAATATTTCCTCTTTGTATCCTTAGGCGTTACAGTGGTAGATTTGGAAGCTGTTCCACAATGACACAAGGGTCAGGTTTTTAATGGTCTTCAGTTTTGTTTTTGCCTGAGATCCCCAAGTTTTGGATCAGTACTCCATCCCCTGGCTGAAGAGCTTATTCTCATACTCTATTGTCTTATCTGTTTTTTTTTGGTTTTTTTTTGGTTAGGTTAGATTTCCCAGCTGCTTCTTGGGCCACCCTGTAGGCTTCTTTCAGTTGCGCAACTAACCTTTTGGTGTAGTCTTGGTACAATATGTGTTGGGAAGGGGTGCCTCAGTCGATACCCCAAAGCATAGATCTGCTGGAAACCTGGCTTTTTATCTGAACATTAGGAAACAGGGTGAGAATCTTCTTGTCATTTTTGGTACAGTTGTAGGCATGTACTGGGACAGTATTAACTCTTTTGAGTGCTGAATATGTTTGGAACTTATTCAGATTGTTGATGTATGCTGTATGTGCTCCTACGGCATTGTAAGGGTTAATACTCACGGCAAATTTGTTGCAGTCACTTGTAGTACATCTGCTAGTCACCATCTGATGCACTGACATTGGAGTTACTAGCTTTTCTTTGGGTATCACTGAAGTCGGGACCGTTGGGTTCCAGGGAGTACGGAATCACTCCTGAAAGTGGTCTACAGGCCATCGCACTAAGCTCACTTTGCATCTCTGCTTTTGAGGGTATACTTACATGTCATTAGTGCCGAAAATATGCTAGCAAAATATCAGGCACACCAAGAAGCAGACAGGATGACAGCACCATTGTTGCTATCACACTCGGCATATAAGTTGTCTGACTGGGATGAAAGAGGAGCGTCGGTGCATCTTTTCATTAAATGTTTATTTTTAAATTCTTAACTTCACTAAATCACAGAAAAACGCAATGAAATACATATACTGTATACAGCCTGAGTACCAAACAAATCAGAATTAGATGTTAATGTAAACCTTTGCACATAATTATTAAGAATTTTTCTTTTTCCCAGGTTCAATAATGAACTGAATTTTCAATTTGCTTGTTTGAAGTTGGCACCCCCCACCCTCTGATTGCCGGCGCTGTATTTGCCGATGTACCTCATACTCATGGGTCGTAACTCCTGATGCTGGTTGGAAGGCAGGAATTAAACCTCTGCTGCAGGGGACATCTAGCCTTCCACATCAGGTTTTCTCCAGTTTAGCCCATGTCCTAGATACCCTGGCAGGTCAGTGATGCATGTCCAGGTACTTCCTGGTCCTGAAACAGTTCATGTGGAAGTGCATGTTTCAGATGGTCACTCAGAACCAGATTATATCATTCTTGGAGAAGGACATGTAGTTTTGCTCCCTGGGCCTCCAGGATGCATTCTTCCACATCCCAGTCCATACCTCCGGATCTTACTTCGAGATACAGCTCTTGCAGCAGGTTACACTATTAGGACTGAAGCCATCAGGCGCTAGGACCCCATGGAAATTTTCTAGCTAGCAGTCTTCAGCGGGGACCGCCCCCGACGTCAGGCGTAGTACATAAGGAGGTGGTCCCCCACAATCCTCAGTTCTTTTCCCTTTGTCAACGCAAGCATCGGCCTCTCGGTCACTTTCTAGCGTGTGATGACTAGGAACTACGATGTTCTTCTTCTTCTTCTTCTTCTTCTCACATCAAGATTGCATTCATCTGATGTCCTCTCCAAACACCTCTCTGGAAGGTCACCCATCGAAGTGTGTCTGCGGCAAACAGATCCCCTTCAAGGATCCTCACTCTGCCTGCATGCGTTGCCTAGGCCTGGATCACGACACCAGGGCCTGCTCCTTCTGCCAGGGCTTGAAACAGTCGCACCAGGATCCGCCGCCAGAAGGCCCTTCAGGCGTTTCTCTTGGAGGAGAAACTCAAGGCCATGGATAGGGAGCCTTCCTCCGGGGGGGGGGGGAGTCGTCAGGGAAGACCCATAGGCACCGGGAGAAACACTGGGAGAAGGAAAGGCCCAGATCCCCTTCGAGGGTCTCGGACTCCCACAGCTCCGGCTTGAGGTCAGACCACTCTTCTTCCAGGGTCCGGTCTCAGCCTCCCCCGGTTCAGGTCAGATCTTCCAGCGGTTCCTCCTCCCTGCAGCTTATCAAGACTTCCAGGCCTTCGGCTTCCTCCACTCCTTCTAAGGCCTCGTCCAAGTCTGGGGAGCGCCACAAGTCTTCCTCCCGTTGTCCGGACTCCAACGTCAGGTCAGTGTCCCAGCCGCCGCGTGGGTCGGATCCAGTCCAGCGCAAGACCAAGGATCTGACATCCCTGAAACGGACGTCGGACCCGACATCGGCCAACCCAGCGTCGGCCAAACACCATAGGCACTCCAGGAGCCAGCTGATGAGACACCATCGCCCGGCCAGCGTTCGCTAAAGGGCATCGGTTGGGGGACCAACGTCAGCTATCCAAGGGGGAGGACCGTACCACCGTTGCCTACCGACGTCAGTCAGATGGCATTATCTGAGGAGTATACCACTCAGCTTGAGGACCAGGCGGGTGACTCCGGACCAGTCGAGCTCCCATAGGAACCCTCCCCAGAGCAGAAGACCCGCGGGGACCGGACGTCCGCCCCTGACGACAGGCCACTGGTACCCGGCCCGTCGTCGGGCCTGAATCTGGCAGAAGTGAAGGAGCTCTTCACTTTCTGGTGGGACACCATCAGAAAGGATGTGGTCACCACACACCCTCCTCCCGCTCCGGCTACTCCCTCAACGCCTGCGCCCCTTCCCCCATCCAGGGGGTCCGCAAGACAGTCCCCGACCCCCAAGGAGCCAACACCTCCTCCTAGGGGCAGATCATCGGATAGGAGAAGGCCTCCCTCGAGATCCACTCCGGGGTCCCCCAACCCCAAGAGACCCAGGCGACGCCGGTATACTTCGTCCATGGAGGACTCCAGATCTGACACCTCAGGGCACTCCAGATCGCTTTCTCCCATCAGCGTCGCCTCTCCAGACACACGCGGCCTTCCAAGGTCCCCTCCGGATGATCCCTCGTTCGCTGAGATCATGAGGCATATCCAGGAGAACATGGGGTGGGATGCTGAGGAACTAGACCCCGAGAGACAACGCCTTGCCTGCTACCTTTGGCAGAAAGACCCAAAGCCTATGGTAGTGCCACCCTTGGTGGACACCTTAGCGGACGTCACCAAGGCTGTGTGGAAGCATCCGCATTCGACCCCGGCAGTGCTGAAGAAGGCTGATCGCCTGTACAAGGCCCCAAGGGAGGACCAGTACCTGGCGATCCACCCTCTGGCCAATTCCCTGGTCATCACAGCCTCACATGACCAGTCTCAGAGACCTCAACACTTGAGCACACAGCCACCGGACCCGGAGTCCAAACAGTTGGACGTCCTGGGTAGGCGCACATACGTGGCCGTGACTTGCGCCATCAGGTCTTTAAATTACCTCACCCACATGGTTCAATTCCAGAACACGTTGTGGAAACAGGGACAGGATCTGATTGAGAAGATGCCCGACGGTGGTCAAAAGGAGGAGCTTTTAAATCTCCTCCTTACGGGTTCGGACGTGGGGACCCAGGTGCTCACAGCCGCATATGATTTTGTGGACTCTTTAGCCAGAGCTGCAGCCTCAGGCGTGTGTCTCCGGAGACACTCTTGGCTCTGTGTCTCTGGTTTTACCGCGGACGTCCAGAAGAATATCATGGATGTCCCTTACTATGGTGAAGTCCTGTTTGGCGAAGCCTTGGAGAAGGTGATCACCAAACTTCAGGACGCAGGGAAGGCAGTCAGATCTGTTCAGGCTATGTACAGATCTTGACTTAGTTC
Source organism: Neoceratodus forsteri (assembly GCA_016271365.2). Taxonomy (NCBI): domain Eukaryota; kingdom Metazoa; phylum Chordata; order Ceratodontiformes; family Ceratodontidae; genus Neoceratodus; species Neoceratodus forsteri. The sequence goes on from CM028136.1 coordinate 761,947,591, forward strand.
CTTTTGGAGGAACCAGAGTTGCTTTCGTGGCTGAACACAAAGGCAACAATCACGTTCCAGCCAACAGCAGAGGGGCTCCTTCACCGGAAAAGCCCAGGGTAAGTCATCCTCAGGCAGAGGCCACCGAATTGCAAAGCCGGCCCAACCTGCGGGATCTAACACTGCCACAGTTTGACTCCTTCCCGGCCCCGGCCCCTCCTCAGGATCAACGGGAAATGAAGGTCGGGGGCCGCATCGCACGTCACCTGCCAGGGTGGCGCTCGATCACCACCGACCGGTGGGTGCTGCAATTGGTCAAATTAGGCCACTATATAGAATTTGTAGACAGTTCACCTACAAGGCCTCCTCTGCTTTCCCGCTACTCGGGGCAGCATGCCCTGCTCATACAGTAGGAAGTGCTCATGCTTCTGGAGAAGGAAGCCTTGGAGCACGTTCCAGAGAACCAGAGAGGGTTAGGCTAATATTCGCACTTCTTCCTGGTTCCAAAGAAAACAGGGGGCCTCCGTCCAATTTTGGACCTCAGTGACCTCAATCTGTCAGTCGTCTACAAACGCTTCCGCATGGTGACCCTTCCGAGTCTAATCCCCATGCTAAAGTAGGATGCCTTTTTGGCATCGTTAGACATGCAGGACGCTTACGTGCACATCCCAATTGCTCAAGCACACAGGAGGTTCCTGCACTTCGAGTTTCAGAGCCGCCATTATCAGTTCCGAGTGCTCCCCTTCGGGCTGTCATCGGCACCTCGCGTCTTCACGAAGTGCATGGCGGTGGTAGCGGCATCTCTGAGGAGACAAGGCCACTACGTGTTCCCGTACCTGAACGATTGGCTTCTCATGGCTCCCTCCAAGGAAGCACTGATGACGGCCATTCATCGTACCCAGGCCCTTTTTCAGTCACTGGGTATTCTCATCAACTACGAGAAGTCTCTCCTGATACCTTCCCAGAAACTGCAGTTCATAGGAGCAGTTCTGGACACTGTCGGTGGGAAAGCTTTTCTTTCTGCGGACAGAACGGAACACATTCGATCCCTCATAAGGGACCTGTCGGAGAAGAAGACCGTTCCAGCCAGACTGGTCCTTCGCCTGCTCGGACACATGGCTGCGGCCATTGCAACAGTCCCGATGGCAAGGCTCCACATGCGGGTAACCCAGTGGATGCTAAGGGTGCAGTGGGACCAAAGGCAAGACCATCTGCAGCAGCCAGTTTGAATCACGAATGCCGCGATTCGGGATTGGCAGTGGTGGCTAGATCCGGGAAACCTCTCCGTGGGGGGTCCCTTCACAGTGCTGTCTCCGACTGTGACTCTCTCCACAGATGCCTCAGGGCTCAGATGGGGAGCACACCTGCACGGGGTGAGGTCCCAGGGCACATGGACAGCCCAGGAATCTCATCTCCACATCAATATTTTGGAGATGAGGGCGGTTCTTTACGTTTTGCAAGCCTTCCAGTCGGAGATTCCACCGGGTACTCTCCTGTTGCAAACAGACAATACTGCGGTGATGTATTACCTCAACAAACAAGGAGGCACTCACTCCTACCCCCTCTGCAGGGAGGCCATGAGAGTGTGGGAGTGGGTAGTACAGCATGGCGCAAACCTTATTGCAGTACACATCCCCAGAGTGGACAATACCATAGCAGACAGCCTGAATTGCTCTCAGGCCAGAGTCCACGAGTGGGAACTTCTGTAGGAAGTGGCAGAGGATCTGTTCCACAGATGGGGCACTCCAGAGTTAGACCTTTTAGCGTACCCATCCAATGCAAAATTGCCCAATTATTGCTCGCTAGATCCAGGGCCTGGTGTTTTCTGGCGAGACGCGTTGTCCCTCTCCTGGGCGGGCAGATACCTCTATGCCTTCCCTCCTTTCCCGTTGATCCAGAGAGTTCTCTTAAAACTTCGCAGGGAGCAGGCAAAGCTCATTTTGATAGCGCCTTTCTGGCCCAGGCAAATTTGGTTCCCGCTTCTGCATCAGCTGTCCCGGGAACCTCCACTTCCTTTGCCAATCAGCTCCCATCTGCTGTCTCAGGAGGAGGGTTCATAAGTCCATCCGGACTTACGTTCATTGAACCTGCAGGCTTGGCTCCTAGAGACATAGCCATGATGCGACATGGGGTCTCGCAAGAAGTGGCAGATGTACTTGCTGCCGCCAGAAAACCGGCAACACACGCAACATACGCCATGAAATGGCGCAGATTTTGCCTGTGGGCTCAAGCGCGCGGTTTCTTGCCATTAGATTGTCCCAAGAAGCTGGTTCTGGATTACCTGCTTTCTCTATTTCAGTCCAGACTGGCTTACTCCTCGATTAAGGTGCATCTTTGCGAAATTTCGGCTTATCATGCTCCCATAGGCCATCGGATGGTGGCCCAATTGGACACTACTCGTGCCTTTTTAAGGGAGTCCTCCACCTTATGCCGCCTATCAAGGATCCGGTTCCCCCTTGGGACCTGCCCTTTGTCCTGGAGCAACTTACGCTGCCACCTTTTGAACCAGCCATGGATTGCAAGCTACGTTTTCTGTCATGGAAAACGTTGTTTTTAGTTGCAGTTACTTCGGCAAGAAGGATTTCCGAATTGCATGCACTGATGTGCAAAGAAATTTATTTAGTTTTCCATCAGGATAGGGTATCCCTGAGGACAAACCCAAAGTTTCTGCCTAAGGTGGTTTCAGCTGTCACCCTTAATCAGGTTATCGACATATCAGTGTACTTTACTAAGTACACCAATCGAGGAGAAGCATTGCTTCACACCCTTGATGTACACAGGTGCATCAGATATTATCTGACCAGAACCAAACAGTATCAAAAATCGGATTAACTGTTTGTCTGCTTTGCTGAGAGAATGAAAGGAGCTCCTGTTTCTAAACAGTCTCTCTCGCGTTGGCCCATCCAGTGTATCTCTTTCTGTTATGACAAGCGCAACAAACCCTTACCAAGTGTGGTCAAGGGTCACTCCATGAGAGGATTGGCCACTTCGCTGCGGTGCTAAGGAATGTCCCCACCTCAGCCATTTGCGCTGCGGCCACCTGGAGCTCGGTGCATACCTTTATTAGGCATTACAGCCTGGACATCGCATCGAGGCGAAGAGCAGGTTTCAGCCTAGCCGTCCTTCAGGGACTTCTGTCTTAGGCTCGAGTAGGTTGTGATCCCTACCTTTCCTCCTCCCTGTGGCGTAAAATTGCCACTATTGCTTGGGAATCAGTCCTAATGACGTAAACTGCTCTAAGAGCTGTATCTCGAAGTAAGATAGTACAGTTACATAAGAACTTAACGTAACAGTAGATCTTCGAGAACAGCTCTTGCAGCAGGTACCTTCCCACCCACCATCCCCCTTATAGTGGAGGTAGGTCATAGCCAAACGTCCATCTTACGGGATGGGATATTCTGTTTTTTAGTTTTGGCCTTCTGATGGCGGATCCTCGGTCTCCTCCTCTAATGTCATACAGCGGCCAGGAGTCTCCGGCGGGAGAACTGAGTTGTGGGGGACCGCCTCCTTATACTACGCTTGATGTCGGGGGTGGGACTGACTGGGCGGTCCCGCTGAAGACTGCTAGCTATAAAATTTCCGTGGGGTCCTGGCGCCTTACGGCTTCAGTCCTAATGGTGTAATCTGCTGCAAGAGCTGTTCTCGAAGATCTACTGTTACGGTAAGTTCTTATGTAACTGCACTTTCTGTGCAGAAGTGGTTCTCTATCAGTTCCAGGTCATGCCCTTCGGCTTTTCATCAGCACCTAGGTCTTCACCAAGTTCATGGCAGCTGTCACACCCTTCCTGTGGTGCAAGGGTGATAAGATTTACCCTTATCTGGATGACTGGCTGATAGCCGAGCTGTCCAAGGAGGCTGTGGTGTGGTCCAGGCATCTGGCCCTCCAGACCTGTAGAGACTTTTGCCTATTAGCCAATCCGGCCGATTCCAAACTGATCTCCTTACAGGGGATTTGCTTCATCGGGACAGAGCTAGACCCCTTGCGGCCAAGGCATACCTCCCTGTGGACCGGGCACTGGATCTTACCTCCTGTGCCTGATCATTTCAGGTTGGACACTTGCCCCTATCCAGGACTTCCTGCAGCTGCTGGGGTACATGGCATCCTGCACAAGTGTGGTCATATAGGCCCGCTGGCAGATGCGGCACCTGCAATGAGAATTGGGTCATCAGTGGTCCCAGCGCCTAGGATACTTGGACCAGCCAGTCACTGTGACCCAACCGATGTGGGATGCCACCTGTCCCCTCCAGTGTGTGAACCACCACCACCACCACCTTGGGACCGACTGCTGGTGCTGGCTGTGCTCATTGGCAAGCCATTTGAGCCTGTGCACAGGTATGAGAAGTCACACCTGTTATGGAAAACAGCCTTCTTGGTGGCCATCACATCAGCCAGAAGGATCAGTGAGCTTCAGGCGCCCTTGGTGAAGTCTCCATATGTGGTCTTCCACAGAGACAAGATCGTCCTTTGCCCTCACCCGAAGTTCCTCCTGAATGCTATATTGGAGTTCCACCTTCACTAGGTGATGAACCTTCTGATATATTTTATCAACCCTTCTTCAGAGGCTAAGAACAAGCTCCATACTCTGGACCTGCAGAGGGCACTCACCTACTGTGTAGAATGCATGGCTGGAGTTTGGAGTGAGGCTTGCCAGCTGTTTGTAACAAATGCTGAAGCTGTGCCTGGCCAGCTAGCAACAAAGCTGACGACTGGCAGATGGATCACATCCTACATTGACCTTTGCTGTAGGTTGGCTGGTAGGGAGCCTCCCATAGGGCTTAAGGTTTTTTCCGTCAGACGTACCGCTGCCCAGATGGCTGCTACCAGGGACATCCCTTTTCAGGAAATATGTAGGGCTGCTACCTAGAAGCACGCACCTTCATTCCCCATTACAGCATCGACCTTGTATCTCGTCAGGATGCTGCATTTGAGACCTCTGTTCTCCAATCTTTGTTTGCCAGGTAGGGGTGTGTACCATGCCCTCTCCACCCAGAAAACTGCTGGAAGTCTGTCTGTGTGGATACTGAACTATATCCATGCCCATAGAAAAATAGGTTACTCACCTGTAACTGTAGATCTCCTACGGACAGGTCTCTTGCAGTAGGTTATTACTCTTGGGAGTCCGCTAGGTGGAGCTGTCACATGGTAGCTTCTTCCAGCAGTCTTCTATAGGGCCGCCCCCCCATACATCACTTCGTCTGGCAGTGTATAAAAGAGGATGGCTAGTACGTACACTGTTCATTTCCATGGCTTCCAGCCCACGGCAGCTAGCTCGGTCTTCTGTGTTGCAGTCTTCGACATGAACTTAGACCCGATTTTTTCTTCTCTGTGCTGGGCCCTGTGGTGCTCCCAGGCCCCGGCTCTTCTACTTTCACAAGGGGCCTGTGACCCTCCGCCAGCAACGGCCTCCTTGTTTCCAGCGGCTTATGTTCACCACAGCACCCCGCTGCTCCTTGGCCCAGGCTCTCTTGCTGGGTCAGGGACTCCATCCATGTCTGACAAGGCTGCCTTTCCAGGACTGACCTCGGGGACCTGCGTTAAGGATCCCCAGCCCAAGGTTCTCGTTCCTGGCATCAGAAGCAGCAAGACTCACACTCCTCTCACTCCTCCAATCTGCTCCATTGACAGTGGCTCCTTAATCATTGATGGGGCCTTCATCATCGATTCTCTTGTACCATCGATGGGGGCTATCCCCCCCATCGACGGGGTGTTCATTGTCAGTGGGGCAGCTCTCCCCGTCACCAGAGCCTTGGTTGATCTCTTCATCATCGCCGGGTCATCCCCTATCAACGGAGCACTCTCCGGGATGTTTCCTGTCGATGGGTACTGTTCCCCCATTGACAGAACGTTCCTCATCAATGGGGAGGCTTTCCCCATCAACGGCACATGTTGCGTTCTCTCTCTCGTTGATGGGAGCTCTTCCCCCATCTATGGAGTATGCAGCTACCCTCTCTCGTTGATGGGGGGGCTGTTCCCCTGTTGATGGAGCACTCGTCGTCGACGGGCTGGCTTCCCCCATTGATGGGAGCACTTTCCCCATTGACAGAGCATGCTGCTCACTCTCTCTCGTTGATGGAGGCTCTTCCCCTATCGATGGAGTGCTTCTCATTGACAGGGCTGCTTACCCCATCAACTGGACATCCCCATTTCCATTCTTCATCAATGGGGCTGCTTCCCCATCAATGGGACATCCCTGACTTCATCCCTTTTCACAGGACTGGCAGGGGCTCTGCACCTCGGGTGTCCCCAGTATGAGGGTCCCCTTCCCTACCCCCACGGCACCAGTGTCCTGTTCCTGTGTCACTGGGGGTACCCTCAAATCATAATCCAGGCGCCCTTTTGGCCTTGGATGGGGTTCCTGGGTCTCACCCTCATTTCCTCGGCCTTCATGGTGCAACCCCGCTGGGGTCAGGATTCCCACCCACCCTTGCCGCATTATCTGGTTTGGGCTGTCTCCACCTGGTTCCCCCCCCTCCTGTTTTCGGGGGTCCGTGCCTGGGGGTCCGGCCCTAGGTGTTCCCTGTGGTGGGCCTTTTCTGCCCATGCCTGGGCTTTGGCATCACCTCCCTTCCCCCTCAGTCCTGTCCCACGTGGGCCTCCCGGTGGTACTGCGCCCCCGTCAGGCCTTCACAATTGACCACCGCTCTTGTGGCTGCCTCTGAGAGCATCTTGGGGGCTTCTGCCTGGCTCATGTGCCCTGTCATGCCACTTCTTGTCTGCGAGATGTGGTTCCCAGTGCCATGTTTACTTTGGAGTGCAGGTTTACCCTCCCGTGCTTTGCTGCTTCGTGGCCTTTCCTATGTGGGCCGCGTGGTCCGGTGCCTCAGTACCTAGTGTGCTTCTGCTTTGTCGCATTCTCCTACCACTGCCTCCCTGCTTGTGGTCAGCCCTGTCGGCGCTTCCCGTGTACGCTTTTTTCATGCCTTCCCGACACCGGCTTCCTGCGGGCTCCGATGCCATGGCTGCATCCGCCCGTCTGTCTGCCACGGCAGTCACCTTGCAGCGCCCCACCTGGCTTCAGGTGTCAGGTTCAGCACCCGACGTCTGCCTGTTGGCTACTGTTGCCCCTTTTGTGGTGCTGCATTTTTGGTCTTGGTCCCCAGGCCTTTCTGGTTTGCTACCTGCTGTCTGGTCATGCCCGAAAGTCGGTCCAGGACCTCTCCCTTACCCCTGGTTCCCATCGTCTTCCTCGACTGCTGGGATGTCCCATTTCTGCCCCCCTCCCTGGGGTACTGCTTCGGTGTCTGATGGGGCCTCTCGTAGGGCAGAAGCATCTGTCCCCTGTCCCTTGCCCATCCTCCTGGTGGGGGCCAGGCCTGTCCCTCCTCCCTGACTGCTCAACAGGGCTTGCTCCCCACCTCCTTCCGCATGCCTTGAAGGTGCCTGGGTGTCCATTCGCCCTTTTTTTTTGGAGGCCTGCTTCATCCTCTTGATTGCTTCCCTCCTCTCTGCAGTCCTTTTGGAACTCCTGCTGTTCCCCCTCTTGGAGTCCCCTCAGTTGTTCTTTTGCTGTGGCCTGCCCAGTGCTCCTTGCTCCGGTACTCTCCACTCCTTGCATGTGCGCTGCGCGCTTGGCATGGTTTCCTGGATTTTATGTTTTCTTGCCTTGGCCTTTCTACCCTGCCTCGTCAGGTTGCATCACTGTGCATGGCCTCCTGCATCTATCTGTTCCACGTCGACATGTCTCCGCCAGTCTCTGATGGCGCTTTGGATGCCCTGCTGGACTTGCTGTACACCATTGCCTTTTGCACCCCTGCTCGGCAGGTTGAATCATTGGGATGGCCCTGTTCCTACTCCCCCTTCATGGAGTACTGTCTTCCTCACACACCTTTGGCTTGTCCACCCGACTGGGTGTTGTTTGGGATGTCTTGACTTGGACTTTGTGTGACGCTGTCCCTTTCCGGGATCACACGGCCGTCTCTTGGTTTGTTCTGCGGCTCCTCTATGCCTTCTGCGTGGTTCCTGTTTGCCACCTCTTTTTCTGTTGTCTTCTTGGCTCTGCTTGTTGCCGTGGCCTATAACCTGGCTTCATGCTCCGCCTGTCCTCCCTTTTGTATAACTGCTTGGTACTCTCCCAAGAGTAATAACCTACTGCAAGAGACCTGTCCGTAGAAGAAAGTTTGTTATGTAATAACTTACCATAAAGTAGATCTTTGAAGTACGGTTCTCTTGCAGTAAATACAATCCTCCTCAATCCCCCCCGCCTTTTGCTCAGGGTCTTGGATCTCAGGACGTTGGGATGGGTGTTTCCCTTGGTCCCTCAGTTTCCCTCGGTCCTCAGCCTTTTGCGTGCTACAGCCAGTGGAGAACAGTGTGTACCTGGGGCTTCCCTCTTTTATTCACAGCCAGAGGAAGTGACATATAGGGGCAGCCCTATAGAAGACTGCTGGAAGAAGCTACCATGTGACAGCTACACCTAGCGTACTCCCAAGAGTAATAACCTACTGCAAGAGACCGTACCTCGAAGATCTACTGTTACGGTAAGTTCTTACGTAACAAACTTTCTAGGAGTGGTATATAGTTCACATCCACACTACCCATCCAGCCTCCCCTGGCAAGTGGCACACAGATCCCTGCTTCTAGCATTCATGATCTGACATCACAGGGGGAATCGAAGGATATACCGCCCAGGTGGTGGGAGTAGGTTAGCTTAAAGATGTTCTGATAAATCGACACTCCCAGTAGAACTGCCAATGTGTGGATGTGAACTATATACCATTCCTAGAACTGTGGTTACAGGTGAGTAACCTATTTATATTTCTTGATGTCCTTTTTTTAAGTTTCCCCCTTTCTAGCTTGAGATTATGCCTCCTGTTGGATATACTGTTCCTCGGCTTGAAGAACTCATTGGAGTTAATCGTGTTGTACTCCTGTATGTATGATGTATGTATATATAATATCCCCTTCTTCATCATGTTCTCCACGCAATGCATATTGAGACTCTCCATTCGCCTCATATAACCTACCCAGCCTGTCCCTGTCCTTCTTCAGATGTGGGCTGCAAAACTGCACACAATACTCCAGGTATGGTCAAACCAGTGACCTGTACGGTGGAAATATTGCCTCCCTCCTGCGAATGGTGAAATCGCACCTGGACCCAACACACTTTTTGCCTTTCCATACTCTTTACTTCATTGGGAAGTGTTTTTTAGAGTATTTTTAGTTATCACCCCCAGGTCCCTTTGCTAGCTTCAAAGTTACCTCAATGATGCAGTACTCCATGGTCCGGTTTCTACCAGTAGGAATTACTATGCTTTTCTTGGGTTTGAATTTCAAGTGCTAAATACAGGACCACTTCTTCAGCCTCTCCACTTCCTTTTTCCTGCGGCTGATTGCCACCCCACTATCCACTGTCCTGTAGAGTTTTGTGCCCTCTGCAGGCAGGCTCATTGACCCCTGAAGTCCCACCTGATATCACTTACAGTATGTACATGTTACATATGGGGGATATGCACTAGCCTGACTCAGAATATACAGTTTATCTCAAGTGTGCTGGTGCAGGGCCATAATTCATAAGTGGCGGAAACACAAGGGAGGTGAAGTCTTGCCCCCTCACAGGTGATGATAAACTACGTATTTTAAGTTCGATAATTCTGTATTCAGTTCTTATAACAGTTTTTAATAGTTTTAACTTTTAATCTTCTGTTTGTATGAAGATTTAACTGTTTCTTAGTGATTTCAACTGCTGGATTCAGTGCTTTAAACATAGAAATTGTCAGCAGATAAGTACTGCTAGGTCCATCTAGTCTGCCTGTAAGCCCCGTACTTGATTATGGCTTCTGACCCTCCTCCTGCTTTACCTCTGTGGTTCCCCTGTGCCTGTCCCATGCACGTTTAAATCCAACCACAGTGCTTGCTCCCATCACCTCTTGTGGCAGACCATTCCATGCATCCACCACCCTCTCTGTGAAGAAAAACTTTCTCACATTTCCTCTTAACCTGCCCCCTTCCAATTTAATGTCATGCCCCCTCATTCTTGTACTTCTCCTGTATTGGAAGCTGTCTCCCCTCTGCACCTTGTTTATGCCCTTGAGGTACTCAAATGTTTCTGTCATGTCCACTCTTTCCCTCCTCTCCTCCAGTGAGTACATATTGAGGTCCCTTAATCTCATCTCGTAAGTTTTGTGGTGCAAGCCCTATCCAATCTTAGTCGCCCGTCTGTGGACCTTCTCCAGCCTGTTAATGTCCTTTCGAAGGTACGGACTCAAGAACTGCACACAGTACTCCATGTGAGGCCTGACCAGGGTTTTGTATAACAGCATCACTACTTCCCGTCTTCTGCTAGTGATACCCCTGCCTATGCACCCCAGCATGCCACTAGCCTTCCCTACTGCCCTTGTACTTTGCTTTGACATTTTCAAGTCATCTGAAATAATAACCCCCAGGCCCCTTTCTTCTTTGGTAACTGTCAGCAACTCCCTCTCCCCCCCCCCAATCCTATAGCCCTCTCTCCAGGGTTTCTATGCCCCAGGTGCATCATTTTTCACTTCTTTGAATTAAGCCTCAGTTGCCACTCCTCAGACCATTTCTCAAGCTTCCCCAGGTCCTTTCTCATTTTCTCCACCCCTTCTGGAGTATCCACCCTGTTACAGATCTTGGTGTCATATGCAAACAGGCAGACCCTTCCTTCCAGGCCCTCTGCGATGTCACTGATGAAGACATTGAACAGGACTGGCCCAAAGACTGATCCCTGAGGTTAGGGTGTGCAATTCCTATACCTTAGGTGCCCCAGGGCAGGTACTTTTATCTCAGGACACCCACCGCTATACAGTGCCTGCCCACTGGGGCACCTAAGGAATTTGTGCACCCAGTCCATTTTTCTTTCTGTCCGTTTTGTTTGCCAGGACATTGCTGTGTGTTTGGGGGAGGGACAAAATAGTGAAGCGCTAAAGTGATGTCCGATCGCAAGGCCCGTAATTCCACGACAAGGTGCAGAACACCAGTTCATACTTGCATTTACAGAGTTAACACCTGCTGCTCTCTGTCTAAGAGAAGCAGCGGCACTTCCACAAGCAGTATTTGTGTGGCAGCAAGGGGGTGGGGCACTGGGAGAGCTAGTCACTCAACACATCCGAGTTGCATCCTGGCCACTTTCTTCAGTCACATCAGCTGCCTTGTTGCTCGGTGTGTGTGTGTGTGTGTGTGTGTGTGTGTGTGTGTGTGCACTATCGACAAACTATTCCTGCTAGATGTCCACAGCTGAAACTGACAAGCTATGTTTTGGAAATGATGACGGGGAGGCGCGCACAGCTGACTTGGTGAATTTTAAGCAGGCAGGAATAGTCTATCAGCAGCATAGTGAGGCTTCAGACCATCGAGATGAGCTGCAATTCTCGAGCACCAAGGCATGCGTGACAGGAAGACTGCTGCAACTTGAGTCCATGGATTTATTTAACTCTAAAAATTGATTAGCATTTTGCTCATAAAAGTGCTAAATCTTTGTGAAAATGCATAGCTCTTGCCTCACTGTGTTTAACAAACACAGCACTTCTAGAAAATCTATATAAATACTTTCTGTACAGTTAGTATCATCCCAAGAAAAAAACTGCTAATCAATTATTTAAAACCCTGTGTCTCAAAAGGTCCAAACTAATACGGGCATTGAGAAGCCTTAGTGAAATATTTATTATCGGCAGTGCATAGATGGGTTTTGCTACTACAGAAGGGAAGGATGAGAGAACTTTGATTTTGCACTTCTTTTTCTGTTCTCCGATTCCTGTTTTCAACCGCAGTATTTAGGGAGGTCTAGAAGTTGTTTAGAATGTTTTCCTGGCATGTGCATTTATATCTTCTGCATATCTTGAACTTTGTGGCTCCAGTGAGTGGTCCCGAGATACCCTAAAGAAACTTGAGGTCAGTTGCGGTTGGTTGGCTATTAAGTCCTGAAGTTGAACTTTACTGTATAAAAAAAACTTAAAAGCACTTTTAAGAGCTCTTAGGCAAGGAGGAACAGCAACAGATAGGTGCTGGTCCATGCTAGAGGGAGGGAGGGAGGAGGGATGGACTCGAGGAAGCAGATGCAATTATCAAAAGCTCTTTTTCAGTAATGGGAGGTTATGGAAAAAAAAAATACATGTACTGCCTCCAACAGATACTGCAACAAACAAGTATTCAGCCTGCAGTAGAGAGAGAAGAGGAACTCAGCATCCAAAAGGAACCTAGCTATAATAATTTAAATTAAAAAAGATCTTTTAAGAGTTACAGGGAGCCATTCTCTGCAGTGAGCTGCTCAGCTAGGTGACATTTGGTCCAGCTACATGGAACCTAAAATTATATAACATAAATGGATCCAGAAGCAATGATTTGATACCTTTTATGGATAACATAGATGTTATAAAGAATAGTGTTTGCTTTGATCCTATCCAGTCCCTTCAGAAGCTGAAGAAGGACCTGGTTGGCCCGAAGCTAGAGCACTTTGTTCATTTTTGTGTAACATCTATGTTGGTCCAATAAAAGGTATCAAATAATTTGCTTCTGGATCTGTTTTTACAAGGACCAATACGGCAACTACACTATTTGTTTGTATAGCATAAATAGGGAGGCATGTTAATAATTTATTGGGTATGTATGTTTACTACTTACATACCCAAGTGGGCATGTATTTTTTTTCAAAAATGTCATACCCTGCCTGAGGTACCCCGCTGGTCACCCCCCTCTCCCCAGACTGTACCGAATTTACAACCACCCTCTGCCTCCTGTTTGTTAGCCAGTTCCTAACCCAGTTTACCACCTTGTCTCCCATGCCCAGACTACCCATCTTGTTAACCAGCTTCTTATGTGGGACGGTGTTGAAAGCTTTCCTGAAGTCAAAATAGGCAACATCCACCATCCCCCTGATTTACTTCCTTCATCACCCAGTCAAAGAAATCTATCAGATCCTGAGAAAGGGACCTTTCGGGCCCAGTGGGCCTACCCGGTCACCAAAATTAATTAATTAAATAAATAAAATAAAGATCTGCCTGACATGACCTATCCGCTGTGAAACCATGCTGCTTAGGGTCCTGGGCACCGATGGTTTCTAGATGTCCCACTACCCTTTCCTTAAGTAGTGCCTCCATGATCTTCCCACTACTGAGGTGAGACTTACCGGCCTATAGGTCCCTGCCTCCTCCCTATTGCCATATTTGTGTAGAGAGACCACATGTGCAGTCCTCCAATCCTCTGGTACCACTCCTGTGTTGAGGAGTTCTGTGAACAAGACTGCCAGAGGTTCTGCTAGCTCTCTTTGCAGCTCCCTTAATATCCTCGGGTGTATGCTGTCTGGTCACATTGCTTTGCACACCTTCAATTTAGTGAGCTCCTGTAGGACTCTCTCTCCTGTGAATGGACTGTTGTCCACCTGTCCCCAACCCCCTTGGCATCTGTTGCATGTCTTTGGTCCCTGTCCCTCCCCCTCTTCCGTGAATACTGAACAGAAGTATTTATTCAGTATTTCTGCCTTACCCATGTCTCCCTCCTTACACTCCCCTTCCTGCCCTTTGAGCCCAACAATCCCCCTTCTGGTTTTCCTTCTTTCCTGATGTACCTGTAGAATGTATTGTCCCCTTTCTTTGCTGTCTGCGCTAATCCTTCCTCAGTCCGCGCCTTTGCTCTCCTTACAGCTCTTCCCTTAGACACTCTAGGTACAATTCCCAGTCCTCCTCTCTTTAAGTCTCCTTATATTTCCTGAACCCTGCCTTTTTAGCCCTCACTTTGTCTGCCATCTCTTTTGAGAACCATAGTGGCCTTCTCCTTCTCTTGCCTTTGGATACCAGTCTGATGCATTTGTTTGTCAATCCCAATATGGCTCCTTTTAGGTGTTCCCACTGCTCTCCCCGCTATCCCCCATTTCTCCAGGGTTATTTTGATACCTCTCCCCATTTCAGTGAAGTCTGCATCTTTGAAATTCAAAACCTTTGACCTAGTGTGACATGACTGAGGCCCTGTCCCCATGCTGAACCACACTATGTGGTGATCGCTGGATCCCAGTTGCCCTTCTACCCGGACATCTGCAGTTTTATCCCCGTTGGTCATCACTAGATCCAGAATCGCCATGTCCCTGGTGGGATCAAGCACAAGCTGCCTGAGTCCTGCCTCCTGTGTGGAATCTAGGATGCCTCTGCTTCTGGCTGAAGCCACTGCCTGGGTGGTCCAATCTACGTTCGGCATACTAAAATCCCCAATCAGCAGAATTTCACCTTTCATTGCCATCTCGTGTATTTCACCCACTAGCTCCCTGTTCACTTCCTCTCCCTGTCGTGGAGGCCTGTATATCACCTCTGTGAGTACTTCTATGTCATTTCCAGGTTCAAGGGTGACCCACAGTGCCTCCACCTCCCCCTGCTTACCCAGTATCTGTGTTGCCTTTATATCCTCCCTGATATACAGGGCAACTCCCTCCCCCTTTCTCTTTCCTAAGCTGTTCTCCGGGCTTTCACAGATGGGCTGTGCCTCCTGTTGCACATGCAGGCAGGAATCAGAACTCTGACAGCTGGATATCCATCCCTTCACTTCCTGTTGCCTACAGTTTACTTCCTGCCTCCCTAGTGGCAGGTACTCTGCAGCTGAGCTCTGTCAGTACTGTGACAGGGCAGACGACTTCAAACTGCAACTCAGATTTGTATATTTTATTTTAGTGGATATCCTAAGAGAGCAGGCAGCACAGCAAGTCACAAACGGCTCTCTTCTGTGGCCAGGACCCAGTCTCAGCCTTGCACGCTGTACAGACTGGCTCCATGGCTCTGCTCCTTCCCTCATTTTTGGGTACAGATGACGACAAAAAATCATTGACGAGCAGGATTAAATTCGGCTGGTCAGTGCACCCACACAACAGAGAGTGAGAGCACTATAAGGCTCTCACAGGAATGAAAAGTCGATGAGCACCTTACACCTTATTTCATTGATGGAGTCCCTGTGGGTGCTAAAAGCCAGACTGTTGACGGGCACACTAGACCCCAGCTCATCGATGGAGGATCAGCAAAAGTATTTGCAGTACTTTAGCTCGTCGACTGAGGATCACAACGAAAGCACAGCACGTCGACGAGCACTAAGCTTTTTAGCTCATCGACTGAGTTTCCCCGTACTGCAAGGAGCATTCTTTGGTCATCAACGAGTGTTAGAAATAGCGCAGCTTGTCGACTGAGCACTCCCTCGGCAATTCAGCGCCTGCTCTGTCCACGGCCGTCGACGAGCATTCAGAACATAATGGCTCATCGACAGAGACCGTCAGTGTCTGGTGAACTGCCATTTTTTGAGCAGACTACTTTTTTCCCAGCATTTAAAACAACTCTCCTTCCTTAAAGGGACAGCGACAGCATTAAAGCAACTCCGTTTATCTTCATTAGTGCTCTTAAAAGGACAGCAGCATTTTCCATCATGACCTCAGACAAGCCCTCCAGGGGCGGAAAATGCCAGCAATGCAAATCCCCCATGCTGGTTACTATCGCTGGCTTGCTTTGCTTGAAGTGTGAAAAAGCAGTGGCTGTGAATGAGGAGCACCTGAGGGAGGCATCAAATTCCCCGGCTCAGTCAGATAGCCAACAGACAGCCACCAGTGAGTCCTAACAATCCTCTGCCCCCTCACTGGCTCCAGACCTCATTGACAAACTAAATAAGGCCTTAGCCCTGGACACCTTATGCTTAGACTGGCAACCCCCAGGGTTCACAGATGCAAGGCTACATAAAAGAGCAAAGTGAAAGAGAGCCCTGTCCTCCTCTTCATCCGAAAAAGGGCAGTCATCCTCGCATCACTTCAGCAAAAAGAAAAAATCCAGGTACAGGGACAGATCCTTGGACGAGGAGGATCAGCATTCCTCAAGACACAAGACCAAGAAAAGATTTCGCTCTTGGAGCACATCCAAGGGCGCCGACAACAAGGAGCATCGCAGACTGCTCTATGGCTTCTTCAGACTCAAGTTATTGTTCCCCAGAAGAGGGGGAGTTTGTGGACTCCTCCACGGATTTGGAGGACTCACCTTAGGGAACTTTGATCTGGATGACCTGGACTTTTTTTTATCGAAAAGGTTATTGCCGAAATCCACCTTGATTTTTCCCCCAGTGGCTCCAACACAGCCAAAACAGACATTTCGCCTGGCTTCTGCTGCCAAACCAGCAGCAGCTTTCCTTGTTCCTCCGGCCATCAAGGACTTGCTAAAAGAATAATGGCAAGGCCTCGAGCATATCTATCCAGTTCCTCGGCGGATCACTAGGCTGCTAAAATTCGAGAAAAAACAATCAGAAAAGTGGCTTGACTACCCCAGAATTGACCCTTTGATTTCAAATCTCACCAAAAAGACAGCATTCAGGCAGAAGGAGGGGTGTCTCTGAGGGACCCAGGGGACAGGAAAGTGGATGCCTCACTGAAGAAGGCTTTCCAGGCATTGGCAACATCTCTCAAGGCAGCAACAGCCAGCCTTTTCTCTGCCAGAGCCACTCTGTCCTGGACCTCAGATTTAGCTTTCCAATTCACCGAGTATCCAGAGAAGAACTATGCTACTATTCATCAGCTACAACTAATGGGTTTGGCATCAGCTTATGCAGCAGACGTATCAGAGGAGGCGGTCAGGTGTGCCACTAGAACAGTGTTCTGTCAGACTTCGGCTTACTGCAACCTTTGGCTTCTGGCCTGGCAAGCAGATGCCTCCTCAAAGATCCATTTGGTGAACGCTCCATATGAAGGTAATCTCCTTTTTGGCTCTGCTCTTAAGGAGGCCTTAAAGAAATCGGGGGAGATGGCTGAAGTACACATGCCTCAATTAAGAAACTAGCAAATCATGGTCCTTGGGGTTCAAGACGCAATTTTTGTGACCATGGTTATAACAAAGGTCAGCAGAAAACTTTCTTAGGCAAAAGAACATGGTTCTCCTCTCGTAACCAGCGTAACTTCAGAGGAGGTGGCCCCGGTGGAGGAGGGGGCACCAGAAACAACAATAAAAAATTGCAATGAAATTGTCCGGGCCCATCCTTGAGGAGCGGGCAGACTTTCAAACTTTCTTGAGGAATGGGTCCAAACCATGACAGACACATGGGTACTGGATATCATCAGCAAAGATTACCTAATAGAATTAGAGTCAAAACTCCTGCTACCACATGTGGTACCCTCCCCTATTTCAGGCAACCCAAACAAAAGGCAGGTGATGTTTCAGGCCATCACAGACCTTATCCAGGAAGGGGCTATCAAACAAGTTCCCCCCCCCCCACACAGAGATCAAGTGGTGGGTATATTCCCTATTCTTTATGGTTCCTAAATGCACAGGCGGATTCAGGCTAGTCCTAGACCTCAAATTCATGAATCACTCGTCCGCAGCAGACCCCTCAAGATGGAAACCTTGTCAACAATCATCAGGGAATTACAATAAGGGGATTTTCTAGCCTCAGTCGACTTGCAGGATGCTTATTTGCATTTCCCTGTTAAAGAGCTGCACCGACAATATCTCAGATTTAAAGTGGGGGAGCATCGTTTCTAATTCAGAATGCTTCCATTTGGGCTTTCTTCAGCCCCAAGGACATTCTCAAAAGTATTAGTAACAGTCGTCGCTCACCTCCAGAAGCAAGGAATACAACTGTTCCCTTACCTAGATGATATTCTAATGAAGGCCCCTTAGATCCACCAAGCAGTACAAGCAGTGGAGGAGGTGGTCCGGTGCCTTTTGGCACACGCATTTGTCATCAACTGGAAGAAGAGCTCCTTAACTGTGACACAGACCTTGAATCATCTAGAGGCAGACTTCAAGATACAGGTGAACAAGGTGTTCCCCACAGAAACGAAATTCTGGGATCTGCAGAAGCTCATCAAGAAGTTTCACAACGCCCACCAGCTGCCGGCTCACAACTTTATGCAACTCATTGGGACTATGGTATCTCTGGCACTAATTCATATGCGACCCATTCTAGCTCACTTACTCAGACTGTGGTCCTAGTCCAGACACAGCCAGAACCAACGGATCCCGATTTCTCACCAGATAAGGACTGCTCTTCATTGGTGGACTCTGAGGACCAGTATTATGAGGGGTCGCAAGTTGGGCCATCCTCACCAAATTGGAGTCACGACCAATGCCAGCCTCAGGGGCTGGGGTGGGGCACACCTGGATCAGAGGTCAGCTCAGGGCAAATGGTCTGTGCTGGAAACAAGGTGCAGCATCAACGTCCTTGAAATGAGAGCAATGCATCTAGCCCTTCTTCACTTCCAACAGCAAGTCTTCAACCAGAATGTGCTTATTCTAACAGACAATTGAACAGCAATGGCATACATCAATCATCAAGGCAGTACAAGAAGCTCCCAGAAGCTCAGAGAATCTCTTCTGCTATTTCAATGGACCAAGTACCACCTAGCAAGCATAGGGGTAGTGTACATTCCAGGTCAAGAAAATGTCACGGCAGACTGGCTAAGTCACAAAGATGTCCTGCCAGGGGAATGGGAGCTGAAGGACAGCGCCTTCCAGACCCTAACTGAGCATTGGTGCAATCCTCAGATGTTTTTGCCTGCTGGCACAATTCTAAAGTCCAACAATTCTGCTTCTTGGCCAAGGACAAACTAGCAGTGGCTCAGGACACCTCTTCCCTAAGCTGGGGTCAATTCGGTCTCTTGTATGCTTCCCTCCCGTACCGCTTCTATCAAGAGTCCTCCACAAAGTAGCGGCGGATCAGGTGGAGCTGATCCTAGTCTGCCCACAATGGCCTCGATGCTAATGGTTCCCACTTCTGATTTGTCTGTCAAGGAAACCACCTCTGCCTTTTCAGATCAGCCTGGACCATCTTCGTCGGGGTCTTATACTACAACCCAATCTGCGCAACCTATCCCTCTCGGCCTGGAGATTGAGCGGGAAACTTTCAAAGAGATTGGATACACAGCCCCTGTGGTCGGGATGATGGTTCACTCTCATTGCCCATCCTCCTCTAAAGTGTATTACAGGATTTGTAGAAAATTATTGATCTTAATTTGAGAGGGCTCTTGCAGTAGGTATTCACATATAGGACTAAGCCACCAGGCGTCAGGACCCCACGGAAAAATTTCTATCTAGCAGTCTCTGGCGGGGGACCGCCCCTACGTCAGGTGACCAGCGCCAGCCATCGTCAGTATAAAGGGGTGATCCCCTATGCCCACCTTCCAGTTCTTTCCTGCCGTTGGCTTGCGAAAGTACCTTGCGGAAGAACAGTGCCTTTTCTTCTCGCCATTTTGGATGAGTATTACCCTTTTTGATATCAATTCTTTTCAGTTTCTTCTCAAATTATTGTCAGATTATTTCGCTGTGTATGTGGTCCCCGATGCCCTCAGAATTGCATAAAAACAAGTGCAACTTGTGTGGTTCCCAGCTCCCTTACAAGGATGGCCATTCTCTGTGCCTTTTCTGCTTAGGCCTGGACCACCGTGTGGAGGAGTGCCAGCACTGCCAAAAATTCAGTTCTGCTACCCGAAATGGAGACAGCTATCCCTGGAAGCTCACCTACTTAAAAAGAAAATGGAAAAGGAATTTAAGAAATTGAGGCAGGCGTCCACTTCCCCGGAAGGCCACCTTAAGAAAAAGAGGGACAAGGAAAAACACCAGGACCGGGACTCATTGTCCGCAGCTGCCGCGACTTCAGCTGGAGTCGCAGCCCTTCAGGTATCTTCTCCGGGGGACCGATCCTCGATGGCCGCCTTGGTGGTTACCAAGACGGTGTCACTCCCCCGATGGACTTGCGCTTGGGTCCGCTGGGAGCCTCTGGCGCAAATGAGGCCTCCACTCCTGCTACAGCCACTAAAACCTCTCAGCCTACCGGTAAAAGTGGATCCAATAAGTCGGGCGCCGGCTCTGCCGATGTCTGCCTGGACAAGGCTGCTAAGCCTATCGTTGGCCTCTCTGACGACCTCCCAGCCTGCGACCCCACATCGGACTCTGAAGCCACGCCTGACGTCCGGGAGTTGCTGCAACATACTCCCGTTACATTGCCTTCTGAGGTTCCTCCATCCCCTCAGACTCCCCGCAGAGATTCTGATCCTTCTTCCCCGGCTTGGGTCGAGGACACTGGGATGCTGCCATCGGGGGTGCTCCCCCTCACGCCAGACCCGATGCTGGTTAACCCAACGTCTCCCTCTGGCATCCACGTTACCTGATGACAGACCCGTTCTGCTGTCAGGGCTTCCAGACCCTCCTGTGGATCCACCTACTCTGGGCCCTATGCCCTCTGGGCTGACGCCTGACCTGTCCTGTCCGGCTGCTGGGCCGACGCCAGGACTTTCTGCTCCATCAGAGCTCCTGGCACCAGGATACCTGATGCTGCAGTACCTGACACTGCAGTATCTGGCTCCACAGTACCCAACGTCACAGTATCCGACGCCTCAATACCCGACATCGGGTTAAGGGTACCCTTACTACGGGTTTCCAAGTTACCTGTACCTGTACCCGAGTCAGCCTCCTCCTCCGCCTCCACAGCCTCAGGTGAACTTGGAGTTTTTGGCCTCTTGGTGGGCTAAGGCTAAGACCCAACTCACCAAGGAGGTTGAGAGCCATTTACCGACGCCGGTCCCTACGCTGGACCCCTTACGTCGGTGACAGGAGACTCCTCCCCCTTACCCAATGCCAGAGCTGAACCATCTGGATCCCAGATCAGGGAGGAGACACACCTCGGGGTATCCACAGAGGGTCGATCCACCACCCAACAAGGAGGATGCCTCCTCTTCATCATCAGAGACATCAGATTCTGATACTGATTTTGATCCCTCTGATCCTGGGGATGAGCCCCAACACTCCAGGAAAACCCTAGGCCTAAGGACTCTCTGAAGTCTCCTCTGGAGGATCCTTCTTTTCTGGAGCTGCTAAGGAAAATCCAGACTGCCAATGAGTGGCAATCAGTGGAGCTAGATCCACAATGCAAAAAAATTGCTACCCATTTGGATCTCCCAGAAACTGCTCCCACACTGATTCCACCCTGGATTGAGCCTCACGCAGCTCTTGTTTCCACTATATGGAAACAACCTTCCTCTCTAGCCCCTCTTCCTAGGAAAGCTGATAGGCTGTATCAGGCTTCAGAGGTTAAAGACTTCCTCAGTCTTCACCCCAAGGCGGATTCGGTGGCGATTAGCACTGCTCATGATCGGTCCACCAGTCCCAAGCACCTTAACTCATCCCTCCTAACAAGGAATCTCGACTTCTGGACCAGTACGGGAAGAAGATCTACTCGTCCTGTACCCTGGGTATGAGGGTCCTAAATTATGTCGGACACATGGGGGACTACCAGAAGTTAATCCTTAGTCAGGTTGAAGCCAAATTAGACTCTCTTCCAGATTCTCAGACTAAATTTGTGTCCCACTCCACCCACCCTGGCCCCAACCTCTATTAAATGGTCTGTGGGGGTGGATCCTTGGGGGAGAGCATGGTGTGATTGACAGTGACTGAGAAATAAGAAGCCTGGATTTGCTGTAGGATCAAGGGGAAGAGCTTTAGATTAACATATTGTTAATGGGTATTTGTTATAGGATTGAGTGGGAAGGACATTAGTGTAACATGTTATGTGGCTAGGTATTGTGTGTGGGGTTAATATTGTTTGCACTCAAAATGAGGGGGGTGTGGGGGAAATTAGAGCGGGCATTTTTGGAAGGGTGATTGGGTGTACGGGGTGTGGGGCAGCCATAATATTGAACTAGGCATGGAGGTTGGGTGGGTGTCCAGTGTGTTTTAAACTGGAGGGTTTTAGGGATGATATCAGAGGGATCAGAAGGCAGCTGGAAGGAAGAAGGGAGGGAGGGATGAATGATGGGGAGATAAGGTGGGATACGGACCAAGTGTGAGTAGTTGTGGTCAGTGTCCGATTGGCATAAATCAGGGGGCTAGTGGACAAGGCAGAAAGAATTTATCTCCTAGGTTGGGGGGATCAAATGGCTTGTCTGGAGGAGTAGGGGGACAACGTCAATTTGGCATACCTCAGGTGACTAGTGGACATGGAAAAAAGGGTTTATCCCACAGGTCTGGTGGATCATATAGCTACACTGGGGGTGTAATGGGCGGAATAAGCTACATATAGGAAGCATGCTGTAGGGAGGGGGCAGCTCAGAGGGAGCGGATAAGGAAGGGTGAGTTAAGAGTGAGCAAAATGGGGGAGAGCATCAAGCTTACAAACCGTTTCACCATACTGTACCCGGGTGATGAAGTGGAGGATGATGGTGAGAGGGGGGAGCAAGTGGATAAAGAGGGTTTGGTCAGTAGACAGAGGGGGAAGGGTGACAGAGGAGGGAGCTTGAACCAAAGGAAAGGACGGATGAGGTAAGGACATGAGCCTGTGTTGGAGAGAAATGTGATAGATGGGGGGACACTGAGCTAGGATAGGGTGGAAGGAGGTAAGATTGGGGATATGCCGGTGACTAGGTTGGGGAATTTAATCAATGAAGAGGGGGCAGTAGGGAGTTGCCTAGATATGTCAGATCCCAGAAATTTATCACTAGGTGAGGTGGAGATTAGGGTAGGGAGAAATATAGCAGAGGGGTGGAAAGTGCAGGTCCAAAGGAGGTGGGGGAAGCAGTGGAAGGTTATTTGGGTGAGGGATTGGAGTTTTTCAGATCAAAAAAGGACATGGGGATGGATCTGGGAGGGCGAACTCTGGATACCTCGGAGATTGGTGGGGTGAGGAGTAAACTAGCAATTACAGGTAAATGGAGTACGGTAGGGCTAGCAAATGGGGGTGGCCCCCCGGATGATTGGAGGGGAGGAACAAGTAGGAGGTTAGTGACAAAAGAAGGAGCTTGGAGGGTACTAAAAGGGCTAATAAAGACCCTCAGATTGATGGGAGAGGTAGGAGCAAGCAAGGGTATAATAATAGGAGGAGGAGTATGGAAGGACTAAAGAGGGCAAATAAAGTGGGAGGTGAAGTGAAGGTGATATTGCTGGGGGATTCCATGATCAGGGGTATTCAATGGGAGGGGGAGGGGGAGAATAAAAGCAGCCCTGTCAAGGCTAAATGTATGCCAGGTCTGTCTGTACACAAGGCCAAATTCCACCTTTATTCGTTGGCATTGGATTGTGGGGGATCACCAGACATCCTAATACATTTGGGGACAAACGATTTGGAAGGGAATAGTGAGCTGGAAATACAGACTAGATTCCGGGAGCTGGCAAGAGTTTGTCACTCTATAGGAAGTAAAATATCTTTCTCTGAGATTCTGCTGGTGCCTAGGGCATCTGGTGAAATTAAGCTAAAACTTGGAGAGGTGAATAAGTGGCTTAGGGGCTGGTGCAGGGCAGAGGGGTATGGGCTGGTAGGGGACTGGGGGGATACTTGGGAGGATAAGGGGCTATATGCCAGGGATAGGTTGCACCTTAATATTGAGGGGAGGGACATCTTTAAATTAAAACTTGCTGGATTTATAGCTGGGAGGTGGGGTTTAAACTTTTAAAAGGGGGGGTCAAATAATATTAATAAAGGGACCCCGGGGGGCTGAATGAGGGTCCAGGTCTGGGGTACAAGAGGAGTGGGAGAGACTGTGTTAAAAATTCTAGGAAAACTGGGCAGAAAAGGGATTGCGCAGGGCTGAGGGGACTGGAGAGAGGGGAGAAGTTGGGGTGGAGGATAGTCCTTATCAGTATCAGAGTATGAGCAATAAAATGCCTGAACTTCAAACTATGTTGGCTGAGGGAACAGCGGATGTGGCAGCAATTACAGAGACATTGGCCAATCAGAGAAATGAGTGGGACCTAAACTTGGAAGGCTACAAGATATTCAGGAAAGATAGGAGGAGTGGGAAGGGGGGGGGGGTTGTGCTGATAGTCAGAAATGACATAATGGTTAGTGGAGTGGAGGAGGCTGGAGGGTGTGTGGAGGCAATTTGGGTAACACTGCAAATGAGGTGAGGGAAGAAATTGAAGATAGGGGTGGTATTCAGGCCCCCTGCAATAGAGGAGGCTCTGGAGGATAAGTTGGTTGAGAACATCAAGGCTCACTGTGACCTTGCAAAGGGAAGGTTGTTTGTCATGGGTGATCTTAATATGCTGGGGTGGACTGGGACACCATGTCATCCTCTGTAACCAGGGAACAGAGACTGATGGATGTCTTTCAGGATGCCTTCCTGGTTCAGCAGGTGGGGGAACCTACTAGAGAGGGGCAGATATTGGACGTTGTTCTAGCGGATAGTGAACAAATTATGGGTCTGGAGGTGTGTAGTCTACTGGTGGGTGGAGACCATGCCACGGTTTGGTTCCTGCTGTATCTTGGGGGGGAGGAAAACCGCACTCATACAGTAGTGGTTGATTTCAGGGGCAGACTTTGTGGGTATGGGTAGGATTCTAAGGAGAGGTGGGACATGGTTAGAACGGATATTGATGCTGGAAGATTGTGGGAGACCATTAAAGAAGGGGTACAAAAGGCTACTAGGTCCTGTACAAAAATAAGGCATAAGCATGGTAGAACCAACAAGCCATGTTGGTGGACCAGGGAGGTGCAGGAGGCGATGAGGGATAAAAAGGCTGCCTACGTACGTTTCAAACATTCTAGGGGGGTATAAAGAGTGAGGGGAGTATGTACTGTTGGCCAGGAAGGTCACCAGAGTGGTGAGGGGTGCTAAGGCAGGGATGGAGAAAAATTTGGCTGGGGGGGGGGAAGGGATTCTATAAATACATAAGAGAGAAGTGAAAAGAGAGGACACAGATCAATAGGATTAAGATTATGGGGTGATGGGCTCAGGAAGCAGGAGAACAGGCAGAGGTGCTAAATGAGTACTTTGCCTCAATATTTGCAGAGGGTGATAAGGGATCCTTACAGCTTGATGGGAGAGATGAGGAGCCAGTAAAAGCAAGAGGCCAGTCTCAGGGGTGGATCCAGGAGTCCTATAGATGGGGGTGCTCAAGTCAAATAAAAAAATAAAAATAATAGGCTGGGGGTCTGGTGGCCTGCCTAGGCCCCCCCAGAAATTTTTTTACATCTCGATGCATTCTGGTGCATTTTGGAGGGGATTTCTAATGCAATTTTTACTGATTTCGTCCCTCCCCATGCTTTGTTAGTTGCACCCTCAGCACCATCCCCAGAGTCCCCAGTCCACATGACAGTATGTTGCCCAAAATACCTCCCACCCCAAAAACAAAACACCAAAAGACTGCAGCTGGGCAGCAGCACATCCTAAACACATAAAAATGAGAAAAATTGAAAGAGACTTAGTGATAAACAAATTGCGGACAAATTAAATAACAATCCAAGTAAAGAAGTTCACAAATGTCACTCACTCAAGCACGGTATGACATTACCATAAAGCCAACCCATCACAGTTTGTCCTGCAGTACAGATTAACGTATCCCCTAACCTTATCTCAGTAAAAAAAATAAATACAATAACTATAGAAATATAGGAATAAAGTCACTTTCCTATCTAGTTTCTGAAAATATAATTTTAAGTATGCTTGTTATTTTTGCAAAACATATTTTATTCTATAGCACAGTGTATTCCAAAAAAAATACATTTTTTAAATAAAATATTTTTATTGTTTTAAAATGTCCTTTACTGGGATAACCCCATGGTATAAGGCATCTCATTTTTATGGTAGGCCCAAGAAGTCAGTAAGCAGAGAGAAAAACAATTTTTAAAGAAATATAAAAATGAATTTTTTTTTATTAGTAACAGCACTTGCTTGGGTGCATCACAACTTGCACCCCTCCCCATTCAACACATAGAACTATATAAACTAAATATTTGATTCTATCACTTTTTTCCCGGTTTTGTAACTGCCTGTGTCAATGTGCCAAACAAGGTCTTATGACTTATGTTGCCAGTTTTGCTCTCCAAGCATGTAGGAACTCCCTGCACATGCCATAACATACAGCAGAACACCTTCAAAATCCGTATGTCTAATAATTCCCTCTGTGCTCATTTACACTGTACTACCATGACTGAAAAGACCACACAGATTAGACATACAGTACCTGCTGAAGTTTTTAGCTCAGTTCAGAGGTCTCGTGCCAGTTTCTGCCTCTCCTGGTTCATTGCTGTTGCTGAGACCAGACCTGCCCCAGCATTAGATTTGTACCATTTCTAGCATGCTATAGGGGGCACTACTTTCCAGCTCCCTATCCCTCTCCTGCAAATCCACACCAGAATCAATTTGCCATATAGGACAAAACCTCCCCATACTAAAAATTAATAACACTAGTGCTGCATTTATTACACACCCAGTTTGATGGAACACTGATGTCCTATCCCATCCTAGCAGCTGCCCTTCCCCCCACCCACCATAGTTTATGACTGTGAAAGTCTTTTTTTTTTTTTTGTTAAAACAAGAAGTACTTGATTAAATGAAGACTTGTTCCATTTTCAGCAGGCTGAAGTCTATGTGCCCCTAGCTGAGTACTGTCTCTGGTCACCCGGCTGCCAAACTTTCTCTCTCTAGACAGCACACACTGACCCCATGACTCCTAATGAGCAGAGCTCTCAGCTACAGCTTGCTTCAGCTACCTGAAGATGACCTGAACCTCACTCCAACTCCTTGCACCGATTTACCCAGGCCACACCTACCCTGCGTTACTGGACTGCTGCCGCCCGAAGCCTCGGGCTTTGCTTTTCACCTGTGGGCTCCACTCTGTCTGTGTCTCCTCCTCAGCAGTACACTCGCTCCTCTCTTGCTCCAACATTAATCTTCTGAGTTAATGAATTACAGCTCACTCTTGTTTCAGCAGCCCAGACATTTAAAGAAGGTGCCCCTTGCTAGCCACATCCACTACTGGATGCAACAGCAAATCAAGAAGGCAGTGAGCACCAGGCGCACCTGGTTGAGATCCGGTATTAGTTAAGGTCCACTTCCACTTTGCTGCAGCTGTATCCCCCTCTGCACATGAACAAAGGAGCTGCACAAGCCTGCAAAAGTGGAGGCTGAATGCTCAGGCTCACCAAGGCAAGACCAGCTGCTGCCACAGTGCTGGGACCAGACCACATGGCGCAGAATGAACGTTAGTAAGAAATTCATGCTGGAGACTGGAATTCTTGGGGTGGGGGGGTGGGATCAACTATGTAATACAGATGGGGATGGTTGTTTACTGCACTACCAGGACACTGGAGGACAGGGCCGGCCTTAACCATTCTGGACCCCTATGCAGCCCCCCACCATTCCATTCCCTGTGGGCCCCCCACATGCAACATTTACACCTAACTAATCCTCCTGTCCTGAATTACTAAATCAGTACCAGGTCCACTAGTTTAACCAGTATCTTTTAATTAGTGCCGTTGACTGCATTGCATTATTTGGCCACCATTGGAAATGAATCTGACTGAGCCTGAAGCAAAATTAAGTATGGTACTGCTGCTGTATTCATATCTGTAAAGACAGGGACATCATCGCTGGACACTCACACCTCGGATACTCTGATTTGCAAACAAGTTAAACAGCTTACATTTTCTGGAGGTGTGAGTGAGAGAGAGAGAATAGAGAGGATTATCATGGGACACCAGTAAGGTTGCCACCTGTCAGTTTTTTTTTTTTATCTGGTGATCAAGTTTTCAGGGTTCCTGTCAGGAAATCTGGTTTTGCTCTGTGCAGGTCAGGTTTTTGAGCTATTTTGAGTGCTCACATACTTTTGAAACATGTTTTGTCATATCATTCATAGTTTCACCTATATGTCCAGGTTGCAAGCAAGTTCTCTTGTCAATAGCCCTTTGTGAAAGCAGTAAACCTGGGAGGTGTAATGTATGGCCATTAACACTTACTTAACCTAATCTTTCCCACTGCAGCAAAGCTGCCCCCACCTTTTGTAACAGTAACACAGCCAGTTGTCTTCCACTTTCATTTGCTGGTAAACATTTTCATCTCTAACGACATTTAGGCATTTTTAAATGTTTTAAATTATATCTTTTTTCCTCAAGAGAAAAGCATGGGCCCCCTAGGTGCAAGGGCGCAGTTTGCACCTAGCTAAGGCCAGTTCTGCTGGAGGACAGATCACAGATGAGACCCATGTGGCTCAGGCAGCTTTCATGGATTCATTAGTGCATACTGATTAAGAACACAGCACACAGCACAGCTTGGCAGAAGACACCAGGAGAAAGGACTTCTCTGCTGGGACTATATTGCCCTTCTTCCCTCCCCTCAAAGCTAGATCTATTTTTATAGGCACAGGATTTGATTGACAACAGGAACTTCCTGTTTAGGGGCAGGAAGTGAGTGATCACAGAACCACCAAGGACCCACCATCCTAGAAGGGCAAGAGTAGCTCTCCGGCCCCCTCTAGCTGCTGGAGGTCTGCCTCTGAGTAAGTAAATGGTCTACTGAGAAATATAGGATATTCTTGTCTCAGAACAGGACAATCAGGAGCTTAAAGGCACACAGGCAGAAAGTAAGAGAGAGAGAAAAAAACAGAGGAAAGAGTAAGGATTGCAAACAGTTAAGGGGCCAGAAATAAGACATGATTGGAGTGATGCAGTGCGGTGGCTGTGGAGCAGCAGTCTTCCGGGAGATGTTCTGGAGGATGCGGTGTTGTCCCATCTGCAGGCACCTCTCTGGGCTGAGGGAGGAGGTTGCTCATCTCCAGGCTGAGTTGGCCAGGATTTGTGGGACCGCCTCTTCCATCCAGGGACCACCAGTGCCACTACCGTTGCCTCAGAGGTTGCCAAGAAAGAGGAGTGGTTGGACCACAGTGGGCTCAGGGAGGGTGAGGGTGGTGGAACAGAGGCATCCCTCCAGCTGTGCCTTCCACATTCCCTTGCCATTCTTGCAAAGTGTGGTCTCTGTGGAGGCACCCACAGTGGAGACCATGAGGATGTTGGGAACCTCCACAAAGGAGACCCACAGGAGGGTGGCAGGGGACCCTGCAGGGAAGGAAACAACTCCTGGTGGGGGACTCATTGTTAGGAAGGTAGAACTAGGGGAGGAAGGGAAAGGGAGGTAAGGTGCCTGCCTGGCGCCATGGCTTGAGGACAAGGAGCAAATCCTCAGGATGCCTGAGCAGCTGCACAGGGAGGGAGCTGGATGTCATTGTCCACCTAGGACAAAATGACCTGGCTAAGAAAGGAATTAGAGAAGCGCAGAAAGAGTTTGTGGGATTGGGGAGGGGCCTTAGTCAAGTACAGCACGCACGGTAACCCTTCTCGAGGTGCTACCCATCTATGGCATAGGAGAGGTTAGTGTCCACACCATGGGATCAATCAGTGGTTGAAAAACTGGTGTGGCGCCCAGGGATTGGCTTCATTGGGGACTGGGGTCCACCTGGAGTAATGCAAGCCTATACTGGCATGATGGGCTGCATCTGTCCGGGAGGGAACCAGGATCCTAGGTGATGGTTTAAATGCTTCATTGACAAGCTTTAAACCAGCCAAGGGGGAGGCACTGGAAAGGAGAAGGAATCCCAGCCCCCCCAAATAATCACGGTAGTAAGTTAGAAAAATACCAAACATAGAGGTTGGATAGGGAGAAGGGCAGGGTAAATGGAGAAAGTGACAAAGGCAAGAAGGACAGGGATGGGGCAAAGGGAGTAAGGCCATCAGGAAATGGAGGGTAATGAGTACCAATGTCTCGTAGTCTGGGCAACAAGCTCCCTGAGCTGATGGCCTTAATGGAAGAGGATGCCTGGATCTCGTAGTGATCGCGAAACATGGTACAGAGAACCATGACTGGGATGTTAACATACCAGGCACATAACCTACAGGAGAGACAGGCAGGGGAAAAGGGGGAGTAGCTCTATGTAAAGGAAGGGATAAAAGCAACTGAATAAAAGAGTAAACAGGGAGAGAGAGGCACTGTGGGTCACCTTGGAGACTGGAAAGGGCACCACAATCCGCACAGGGTTGTGTACAGACCCCATGTCAGGGGAAGGAATGGACAAGGGTATGATAGAAGGCATTCTTAGAATGGCAGAGAAAGGGAGATACTGTTGATGGGAGACCTGAATATGCCAGATGTTAACTGGAGCACATTGCTGCAGCCACATCCAAGAGCAGGGCCATTCTTGATGCCCTACAGGTGGCAGGCATTAGACAGCTAGTTTGGAATCCACTCATGAGGGAACAATCTTAGACTTCGTACTCTCAAACGGGGGCAGTGAGAGGATCTCAGATCTAGAAGTGGGTTGCCATCTGGGGACAGTGACCATCAAACAGTGTGGTTCACGTTAAACTCAGCTACAGAGTCAAGCCACACAAAGTGAGGGTACTGGACTTTAGGGAGGGCTGACTTTGCAAGATGGGAGAGTGCCTCAGAAAAGCACTAGCAAACAGGCTAGAAGGAGGTGTGCAACAATGGGGAATTATCAAAACTGCCATCACAGAGGCAACAAGCCTTTGTGTGAGGCAAATGAACAAATCAAAATGAAAGAAAAAGCCACTATGGTTCTCAAAAGAGGTGGCTGTGAAAGTCAGGAAGAAAAAGATAGCATTCCGGAAGTATAAGGAAACACAGAAGGAGCAGGGCAGAGAACTGTACCAGTTAAGGAAGAAGGAAGCAGGGAGGGAAGTCAGAATAGCAAAGGCCCAAACTGAGGAAAAGATAGCCAACTTGGTTAAGAAGGGGGACAAAACCTTTATAGGTACAGCGTGCAGCGAAAGACAAAGGAGGGATAGTGAGGCTGAATAGAATGAACAGTGGTGGGCAGAGGGGACAGTGAAAGCAGGAATACTGAACTAATATTTCTGCTCAGTATTACAAAAGAGGAGGGGAAGTGCCTAACCAGCATTAACAGAAGCACTCTTGATAGGGGGTCGATCCCAGTCCTTTCACAGAAGAAAGGGTTCTGCAAGAACCCTAAAACTGAAGGTGGACAAAGCAATGGGTCGTGATGGAATTCACCCCAGAATTCTAAAAGAATTAAGGGAGGAACTAGTGAAACCAGTGGCTACTCTTTTTAATAAATCAAGGGAGGATGGTGTGGTACCCGAGGAGTTGAGGAAGGCAGATGGTTCCCCTTCACAAAAGTGGGACCAAGACAGAGGTCGAAACTACAGACCTGCGTCAGTCTGACCTCTGTGGTAGGGAAAGTGATGGAGTCACTTGAAGGAAAGAATAGTTGAGTACCTAGGAGGCCAGTGGAGCACAGGACCCAAGGCAGCATGGGTTCACAGCGGAAGGTCATGTCAGACCTAATCTAATAGATTTCTTTGACTGGGTGACCAAAGCAGTAGACCAGGGAGGGGCTGTGGACATGGCCTACCTAGACTTTAGCAAGGCATTTGACACAGTCCCACACAAAAGATTCAAAAGATTAATAGTCAAATTAACCAGCCTGGGAGTGGGACCCAGGGTGGTAGCCTGGGTAAAACATTGGCTGGACAACAGGACATAGAAGGTAATTGTAAATGGAGTCCACTCTGAAGAAAGGGGTTACTAGTGGGCACCGCAGGGTTCAGTATTGGTCCAGTCCTTTTAATGTCTTCATCAGTGACATTGCAGAGGGACTGGAAGGAAAGTATGCCTTTTGCAGATGGCACAAAGATCTGCAACAGGGTTGATACACAAGGAGGCGTGGAAAGGATGAAAAGGGACTTGGCAAGGTTGGAGGAATGGTCAGAAATATGGCAGCTAGGATTCAATGCAAAGAAGTGCAAAATAATGCACCTGGGAAACAAGAACCCAGGGGAAGAATACACAATGGGTGGGAGGGAGTAACAACAACAAAAAAGGAAAGGGACCTGGGGGTAATCATATCAGATGACCTTAAGGTTAGCAAGCAATGTGAGAAGGCAGTAGGGAGGGCTGGGGTATACTGGGATGTATAGGGAGAGGCATCATCAGCAGAAAACAGGAAGTTGTTATCCCTCTGTACAGACAGTTGGTGAGACCCCATCTGGAGTACTGTGTCCAGTTCTGGAGACCCCATCTCCGCAAGGACATAGGATAGAGGCAGTCCAGAGGAGGGCAACTAAAATGGTGCAGGGTCTGCAAGAGAAGCCGTATGAGGCGAGACTAAAGGAGCTTAATATGTATACCCTTGAGGAAAGAAGGAGAGGGGGACGTGATAGAAACTTTTAAGTACCTCAGTGGAATCAACAAAGTCCAAGAGGGTAGTATCTTTCAGAAAAGAGACTTGCAAGAACAAGGGACACAATTTAAAGATAGAAGGAGGGAGTCTAGGGCAATGTGAGGAAGTATTATTTCACAGAGAGGGTAGTGGATGCATGGAACAGCCTTCCTGAGGAGGTTGTGGGGTCTAAAACTGTGGGAGAATTCAAGAATGCATGGGACAGACATAAGGCAATTCTTGTGGGGGGTAGGAAGAAATAGGCTGTTGGTTAACTAGGATCTGTGGCCTATCCTGTAGGTAGGGAAATGGGCAGACTAGATGGGCCAAGCGGTCCTTATCTGCCGTCAAAGTCTATGTTTCTATGTTTCACAGTGTGTTACTAATAGAGGAGCTCCATGATGGGGGAGCTATAGCACCCTTAGCCCCCCCCACTCTAAATCCGCCGATGAGTCTCAGTCTGAGTCCATAGGATGGCTAGAGATTGGGACACAGGCTAGACCAGACCAAGAAAGAGTAGGAAGGTTACGTGAGGGAGGGGTTTGGGGGGAGAAATCACAGTGGATAGAGTGAGGGAGGCCCTTCGGAAAATCTGAAAACTGATAAGGCACCGGACCGGATGGAATACATCCGAGGGTTATGAAGGAATTGGCAGATGTGCTGGTAGCCCCATTGACTGCACTCTTTAACATCTCTCTGTGGATGGGATGGGTGCCACAGGACTGGAGGGTGGCTTATGTGGTACCTGTACATAAAGGAGGTTCTAGGGAGGAGATGGGGAATTATAGGCCGGTCAGTCTGACGTCTGTAGTGGGCAAAGTAATGGAGGGCTTTATCAAGGAGAGGCTTGGGAGGCAGTTGGAAAGGTTAGGGCACCAGGATAATAAACAGTATGGCTTTGTCCCAGGGAGATCGTGTCAGGTCAGCCTCATAGAGTTTTATGATAGGATGACAGGGGTCCTGGATAGACATAGGCCGGTGGATGTCTTATACCTGGATTTCAGCAAAGTGTTTGATTCAGTACCTCATAGTAGACTGATAGCAAAAATGGGGGAGATGAGGGTGGGAGGACAGGAGCTAAACTGTGTTGAAAATTGGCTGTCGGGGCGTTTACAGATGGTAATGGTGGTTGGGATAATATCCTCCCCCAGGAAGGTAATCAGTGGAGTCCCTCAGGGTTCGGTATTGGGCCACTTTGTTCAATGCCTACGCCTCGATATGGGGGGGTTAGAATAGGTTGAGTCTTTTGCCGGATGATTCAAAATTGGGAGCACTGGTGGATAGTGAGGAAGCGAGGGAGACAGTCCAGGGAGATCTGGATACCCTGGAGGGTGGTCAAGGAGGTGAGAACTGAAATTTAGTGCTGAGAAATGTACGTTCTTAATTTGGGGTCAAAACCCGGCCATGTATATAACCTGGGGACATTGTATCACATTGGGAGAAGGGATTTAGGGTGGTGGTAGATGTCAAATGAATAACTCTGAAAGTTGTAGAATAATTACAGCCAAGGCAAACAGGATATTGGGTTGCATAGCCAGGGGATTTACGTCCAGAAGCAGAGAGGTGATCCTCCCTCTATGTAATGCCTTGGTCAGGCTGCAGCTGGAGTACTTTGTGCAGTTCTGGAGACCTCTTCTGAAGAAGGACATAGCGCTGCTGGAAAGGGTCCAGAGGAGAGTGACCAGGATGATTCAGGGTATGGAGGGGAGGCCTTATGAGGAGAGACTGGAAGAGCTTGGGCTTTACTTACTGGAGGAGAAGAGGGATAGGGTAGACATGATGGAGGTTTTCAAGTATGTAACGGGAATAATATGGAGTGGAACCAGGGAGTTGTTTAGGCTGAAGAAGGGGGGAGGACCAGGGGCCATGAGGAAGTTGGAGGGGAAAATTACGGGGGGACGAGGAAGCATTTTTCACTGAGATGGTGGTGGAGCAGTGGAATGCGCTCCAGGGAGGCTGGTGGAGGAGGGCTCAGTGGAGGGCTTCAAGAAGGAATGGGACAGGCACAATGGGAAACTGAATCTAGGAAGACACTCTTGGGGGATGGGGGGTGGTGAGGCGGGCAGCCTTTAGGTTGCTGGCTTTTGAGCAGACAAGACAGACCATTTGGCCTATTCTGCTGGCTTCTTAGTATGTTAAACTGGATCTGGGAGACTTGGTCCACACTGTACGTTCACCCTGTAGGCACATGTTACAAGTCACATACAATGCAGTGGACACATCAGGTAGGAGCTCGGCTTTCGCTGTAGGCCTGTGGTGTCATGCCTGGCCCCGTGTGTCAGGTTTGGTCCCTGAAGTGCAGACTGCTATTCAGGATGCTTCCTGAAGGGGATCTGTGCTGTGTGGTGGTGGTGATAAGTACACCATAACCGTATTGCAGGAGATAGGTTTAGCACTTAAGTCTGTCCAGACTATGTACAAATCCTCTCAGGGGCAGAAATGTCCTTTTCGGCACCAAAATCGCCAAAAACAACAAAAGAAAACACAGACCAAATGCCCTAATAAACGTAGAGCCATGTCAGCAGCCAAAGCTCCCCCAATAAGAAAGCTTCCGGAGCTCCAGCTGCTGCTCTGCCCTCTGCCTCCTGACTCCCTTCTTCTCCCTCTTCCTCTGGCTGTTCCAGAGGAACCTGTGGGAAGGGGAGCTTTTCCTCCCCTCTGCCGGGTTGGGAGAGGATAATGGCAGATGCATGGGTGCTTCAGCTGGTTTCAGTGGGGCACTCAATAGAGTTCTTTGAAAGACCCTTGCAGACCTCCTCATCGGTCCTCATACTCTCCTCTTCATCTTGTATTGGCACTAGAGGAGATTCGCTCTCTTCTTCTGAAGGCAGCAATAGAACCAGTCTCCTCCCCTCTTTCAGGGGATGGGTTACTATTCTCACTTCTTCCTAGTACCAAAGAAGACCGGAGACCTAAGACCTATCTTAGATCTCAGCTCCCTGAACCAGTATGTGGAATACAAGCAATTCAGAATGCTCTCTCTACAGAGCGTTCTGCCCATGCTTTGGCCGGGACAGTGGCTGTGCGCTTTGGATATGCAGGATGCATATCTCCATATCCCTATATGCACTTCCCACCGCAAATACCTCCGTTTTTGTTTTCAGGGGGCGCACTACCAGTTCAAGGCCCTCCCATTTGACCTTCCTGCTTTCCCAGGGAGTATAAGTCTTCCCCTACCTGGACAACTGGCTTCTGGCAGCTCCATCCAGGGAGGAACTCTTACACTCTCTTTCGCTTACCCTACAGGTCTTCTCTAGCCTGGATATCACAGTCAACCAGGCCAAGTCCCATCTGGTCCCTTGCCAGCGGCTGCAGTTTATAGGGGCAGTGTAGGATACAACCCAAGGCAAGGCTTTTCTGCCACTGGACAGAGTCGAGACGCTTCTGAACCAGACCTCAGACGGGTCAGAGCCAGAAAGATACTTAGTCTTCTCAGGCTCATGACAGCCACCATTCTGACTGTCCCTCTAGCGTGGCTCCACATGAGAGTCTCCCAATGGACTCTTCGATCTCAGTGGGACCAATCTCAGGGATACCTGGACCACGAGGTTTTAGTGTCGGACCCGATGATCTGGGACTTGCATTGGTGGACGGTTCAGGAGAACCTCATCCTGGGGGTCCCATTCTGCACCGATGTTCCCACCCAGACTCTGATGACGGACGTGTTGGGTGCAGGCTGGGGTGCCCACCTAGGGTCTCACAGGACTCAGGAGCTGGTCTACCTTCGAGCAGAAATTATACATCAATGTTCTCGAGCCAAGGGCAGTTCTTTATGCCCTACAGGCTCTCCTTCCCTTCATTCTCCCCAGTCATCTTCAGATTCAGTCAGACAACATGTGCGTAGTCTTGTATCTCAACAAACAAGGAGGGACTCATTCCTATCCCCTGTGCCAGGAAGCAGTGAGAGTCTGGTATTGGCATCTCAGCACAACCTGCGCCTGATGGCAGTCCACGTTCCGGGAGTGGAGAACACTCTGGCCGATGCTCTTAGCTGTTCATCAGACAGGTCTCACGAGTGGGAACTAGATCAAGATGTCGTAAATGACATCTTCCAGCAGTGGGGAATTCCTCAGGTGGATCTCTTTGCCTCCCCTGACAATGCCAAGCTTCCTGCCTTTTGCTCGCTCACTCCAGGGCGAGACGTTTTCTGGCGGGACGCACTGTCTCTCTGTTGAAAGGGCAGATTCGTCTGTGCCTTCCCTCCCATTCCTTTGATTCCAAGGATGCTGAACAAGCTTCGGGCAGAAGGGGCACGAATGAGTCTCATCGCTCCCTTCTGGCTGAGGCAAGTTTGGTGTTCTCTTCTGCAACAGTTTTCCGAGGAACCTCCTCTTCCTCATCCTCTGTCGCAGCATTTACTGACCCAGGATCAGGGAACCCTGGTCAATCCAGGACTCAAATCACTTCATCTTCATGTGTGGCTCCTACAGACGTAGCCAAGGTGCACTTCAGAGTCTCGCCTTTAGTAGCGGATATTTTGGTGGAGGCCAGGAAGCCTTCCACCAGATCCGCATACGCTATGAAGTGGAAGCGATTCTCCATTTGGGCTAGTTCTAAGGAGTTTGAACCTTTCTCCTGTCTGGCTAATAAAAAGTCCTGGATTACCTGAGGCATCTCTACAATCTGGGCCTTAGCTGCTCCTCTTTGATGGTACATATGGCAGCTATTTCGGCCTACCACATTCCCTTCGGGGACAGGAATTTCACTCAACTGGAAGTGTCAAGTCCTTCCGTAAAGAGGTTCTCCATATGAGACCCCTATATGCAATCCTGCCCCTCCTTGGGACTTGAACTTTATTCTAGAAAAGCTCACGCTGCCTCCTTGGAACCAGAAGTGGATGCAGAATTGAAATTCCTCTCTTGGAAGACACTTTTTCTCATGACCATCACCTCTGCTTGGAGGATTTTCCGAGCTTCAGGCCCTGATGTGCAAGATCCCATACTTGATCTTTCACAAGGAATGGGTGGCCATGTGCACTAACCCGAAGTTTCTTCCAAAGGTAGTGGCTGAATCCATGCTGTTGCAATCCATTGAGCTCCCAACCTTTTTCAGGGGGCACTCCAATCATGGAGAGTACCTTCTGCATACGCTGGATGTCCACAGAATCCTGAGATACTACATGAATAGGACTAAGGATCTCAGAAAAACAGATCAGCTTTTCGTTTCCTTTGCTCACAAAAGAGAAGACGTTGCTGTTTCCAAGCAGTGCCTTTGTAAGTGGTTAGCAAATTGCATCACTTTCTGTTATGACAAATATCACAAAACCCTGCTGGATCAAGTTAGCGGTCACTCCACTAGAGGGGTAGCTGCCTCTGCTGCTTGTTTCAGGAATGTGTCAGCGGCAGAAATCTGTGCAGCTGCAACTTGTACTTCCGTCCATACCTTCACGAAACATTACAGTTTGGACATTGCCTCTCACCGCAGAGCAGGCTTCGGGTTGGCTGTTCTGCAGGGACTCCTTTCTTGATCTCTGCTTAGCCCTTTTTTTTTTTTTTTTTTTTTTTTTTGTGGATGACAACGATTCCTCCTGTATTCTGTTTTGTTCCAGACTGTTTCGGACTCAGTCCTGTATGTGAATACCTACTGTAAGAGCCCTCACGAAGTAAGATAGTATAGTTACATAAGAACTTACCGCAACGGTAGAGCTTTGAGAGAGGCTCTTGCAGTAGGTATTGCCTGCCTTCCCTCTGTCACCGAGTTTCTTCTTTTTCTTCTATGTGGGCATATCCCCTTCTCTCTTGTCATGCCTCTTCTGGCCTCTGGCAGGAAAGAACTGGAAGGCGGGTGTGGGGGACCACCACTTTAAACTGATGTCGGCTAATGCTGGTCACTTGACGTGGGGACGGTCCCCCGCCAGAGACTGCTTGCTAGAAATTTTTCGAGATGCCTGACGGCTTAGTCCTGTATGTGAATACCTATTGCAAGAGCCTCTCTCGAAGATCTGCTGTTACGGTAAGTTCTTACGTTAACTGTACTTTCTGGCTTCAATCCAAACAAATGCGTAACCACCCAATATCTTTACCTATTTTGCTCCAATTTCTCCAGGATGGATTCGACAAAGGGCCACAACCAACCACCTTATGAGTTCAGGTTTCCGCCTTGGGGGCACTCTTGTTAGTGAATTCAGGGGAGTCTCTGGGTTCCCATCCCCATGTTAGAAGATTTCTGCAGGCAGCAACATTGAAACGCCCACCAATCAAACCAAGGGTTCCCCTTTGGAGACTTAATTTGGTTCTTAAAGCCTCGTCCAAAGCCCCCCTTTGAACCACTTAAGGAGGCATCCCTTATGCATCTCACAATGAAAGTCGCTTTTCTAGTAGCTCTTACTTCAGCAAGAAGAATCAGTGAGCTGAGAGTCTTGTCCACTAAAGAACCTTGTACAATCTTTCATCAGGACTCTGTAGTCCTACGAACAGATCCAGGTTTTTTACCTAAAGTAACATCTCCTTTCCATTGCAACCAGGAGTTGATTCTGCCTTCTTTCTGTCCACACCCAAAAAATGACAAGGAGAAGGAATTTCACACGCTGGATCCCAGAAGAACGGTGAAAATGTACATTAAAAGAACTGAATCCACAAGAAAGACTTCTAGTTTGTTCATTCTAACTGTGGGATAGCATGTGGGCAAAAAGGCTTCCAAAGACTCTGTAGCCAGATGAATCCGTTCCACCATCACCACTGCCTACAACCAAGCCAGAATACCTAGCCCAGTGAAAGCCCATTCCACCAGGGCGATGGCCACTTTGTGGTCGGACTTCAGAGAGGCTTCTCCAGCATACCTGTGCAGGGCGGCCACCTGATCATCTATTCACACGTTTACAAAGTTCTACAAACTGGATGTGATGGCCTTGACGGAGGCGTCCTTTGGCCGCAGAGTTCTTCAGGCAGTGGTGGACTTTTAAGGTCATTTGTATTCTTCTCACCTGGGATATCTGGGGATGTACTGCTTTTGTATATCCCATCTGTGAAAGCCCAGAGACCAGCTTAGGAGAGAGAAACTAAATTTAGATACCTGTAAATTTTCTTTCTCTGACAGCTGGTCTCCAGGCTGCTTCCCTCCTAGAATGTATAAAAGTTGTCCACGTGGCCGTGTGTGTTGGATAATGTTTTCTCTTTTTGTTTCCAAGTTCATATAGTATTTCCACATTTGGACTGCTTTAGGAAGAACTGTAGGCAACAGGAAGTGGAGGGATGGATATCCAGGCTGTCAAGAGTTCTGATTCCTGCCTGCATGTGCAACAGGAGGTACAGCCCATCTGTGAAAGTCTGGAGACCAGCCGTCGGAGAAAGAAAATTTACAGGTATCTAAATTTCATTTTTTTTTTAACCCCCCATCCCTCATGAACAGAGCATAGTCCGGTACATTGATTTCCCACCCTTGATTTGCAGTGTACCAGGTTTCAGTTATTGCTACTACTGTATGTCCAGCTGTGCCTCTGCTATCAATACTTCCAGGTCTGGGAGTTTATTTCCCAAGCTGTGGGCATTGGTTACTATGGCCTTCCATGTTGTGCATTTCAGATTGCTCCCTCTGCCCATGTTACTGCTCTCCTGCTTCCTTCCCTGACCCCAGTTACATTTCTTGTGTGGTCGTTTTTCCACCACTTTGGCTGACAATTTATTTTCCTGCATATGCCTTGGGGGGGGATTACTAAGCCTCCTGACTCTCCTGGCTCCACCCCTTGGCCAGTTTAAATGCTCACTACTGAAGCATTCAGACTTGTAACTCAGGATCGTGGTCCCCTTCCCGGATGGATGCGGGCCATCGTCCTTATACAGGCTCACATTCGTCCAGTTGGGGCCCCAGTCCCCCGTGAAGCCAAACCCTTCCCCTGCACACCATTCCTTCAACCAGGAGTTGAATTTCTGGATGCGGATTGTCCTAGCTTCCCCCCTGCTGTGGACAGGTAGAACCTTCAAGAAGGGCTTCACATGGCCATTGTGATGTCGTTAGCATTTTTAAAGCTGCTCTGTGGTTCAGTATTCCATTGTGATCAACTTTGCTAGATATCAGTTGTAACATACCATGAAATGCAAGATATCATAATTTATGTAATGCCTGTGAGGATGTAAAAGGGCAGATATTGGCAATATTTTCAGTGTCATGTGACCTACAGTGAGAATATAGCATTTATCCTCACTGTAGGTCATATGTCCTCACAGTAGATTCACCAAATTGATTCTAGAACTCTGAGCTGAGTGGCTGTGTTTGAGAAGAGCTCCCAAAGCTAAGTGCTTTTTGATATAATTTTCAGTTTAAAAATTGTTTTGTTTTATGTAAATTTAGGTGATTGTGAAAGACAACCCTGTAGGCTCCAGGAAGATATAAAATTTGTGCGGTAGATATTCATTGGAAGTCAGAAGGATCAACACATTTATTTAGTGTGATCTTTCTCCTCTGATGTGGTTAATTTTAATACTATTTTAATACTATAGTTTAAACCCTTTCTGAATGTGCCTTTGGTGGTGTCTGATATTGAGAACCTAAGTGTCATTTGTGGGTATCCTGTCTGTTTTGGTAGGTACTTTATTTTCTCTGTTAAACAACTGAGTATACCTATTGCCTAATACTTTATAGTACATTGTATCTTTTGCTCAATCTCTAATTTTTCTTCTTTCTCCAATGTTTTAGAACTGTTTAGTTATTGTGGCAGAGGTGTGGTACTGTGTTCTTTCTTGTAGTTCAAGGTGCTTTTGGAACTGCTGATTTCTATTGGTTTAAACAATTACATTTTTCTTTTCTATTTTAAAAAAAAGCTACATCAACTTGGTATGTTGTCACCTGTTTGTTGTTGCTAAGTAGCAGATGTTTTTGCATTGTGCTCTGATTCTGTGATAGAATCTGTATTAGTAGAAGGTAGATTATTGTGATTGTAGTTACCTTTTGATTGTAAGGATAAAGAGCTTATATAGAAGTGTATGTATTTTCAAATATTATAGGGGAACAGTGTCAGGATTTTTAAGACAGTAAATTAATAAAAAGGGAACTAGGAGAGCTTCAGTAGCAGACAAGTAGTGGAATTGCAGTATAATGTGGGGAGTGGTGCAATGCAGTGGCTGTGGGGCAGCCATATTCAGGCAGACCTTCTGGACACTGAGGTGCTGCCCTATCTGCATGCATCTATCTGGACTGCGGGATGAGGTAGCCAGACAGAGAGGAAGTAAACTGGATCAGGAGTACCATCACCCCTATCCAGGGACCACCCAGTCCAATGCAACTGCCTCAAAGGATGCCAGAATGAGGAGCACTTGGATGACAGTGGGCTCAGGGAGGGTTAGAGCAGTCAGGCAGAGGCACATCCCAGATCCTATTCCACTCAAGAACTCATATGCCACACTGGCAACGAGGACAACCAAATACAGGTACCCAGAGAAGTGGAAGGAAAGGATGTGGAGGTTAGCCAAGGAGGTGACCTCGGCGGGAAAGCAGTGGACCCCAGAAGGAGGAGGCAATCCTGGTGGGGACTCCATTATAAGAGGATCCAGCTAGGAACACAGGAGGGAGGACAGGGAGGTGAGGTGCCTACCAGGTGCCACGGCATGGAGAGATGGAAGGAAGATCCTGGGGATCACTGGGAAGGCAAGACGGAGGGTGAGCTGGATGTCATTATCCACCTAGGTACTAATGACCTGGCAAATGGGGAGCCAAAGGAAGTTCAGAAGAGTTTAGGAACTGGGAGAGGTCTCAAGCAAGTAGCTACTTCTGTCACTTTCTCAGAAGTACTACCTGTGAGAGGCAAGAGAGCATAGGAGTGCATGCACCAGGAACTTTAACTCATGGGTGAAGAACTGGTGCTGTGAGGAAGGGTTTGGATTCATTGGTGACTGGGGACCCACCTGGAGGGATGGAGGTTTGTTCAAGCCTGACGGCCTGCATCCATCCTGGGGAGAATCAAGCACTCAATGATAAGTTTAAATACTACATTGACAAGCATTTAAACTAGCAAAGAGTGGCAGGCTGGCAAGGAAGGTACCTACTTGCTCACCCCCATAGTTAGCAGGGAACCAGTGAACCAGAGGAGTGGCTATCTCTGCAAAGCAGTGTGCAAAAGATGGAGATTAGTGCCCAAGAGGTGGATAAGCAGAAAAGGGCCAAAATTCAGCAGACGGCCAGACAGCAAGGAGAACCAGGGATAAATGACAACCAAGGAAGGGGCTGGAATAGAACAGTGAGACAGTCTAGGGAGGTCAAATCATGGAAAGCCATGTGTGCAAATGCCATGAGCCTTAGCAACAAGATGGAAGATCTGGAGGCTGTCATGGTGCAGTCAGACCTGGACATTGTGGCCATCACTGAAACCTGGTGTAATGATAACCACAACTGGGAGATGGCCATACCTGGCTACAACATATTCAGAAGAGACAGAGCAGGCAGGAAGGGAGGAGGAGTGGCACTGTATGTGAAAAATGACATAAGGGCCACAGAGATCCAGGAGGAACAAAATGGGGGAGAGATACTGTGGGTTAAGCTGGAAAGGAAAATGGGGACAGCCATCTGCACAGGTGTGGTCTATAGACCACCAGCCCAGGAGGAAGAACCAGATAGGGAGCTGATGCTAGCCATCCAAAGGATGGCAGACAAGGGTGAGGTAGTACTGGTTGGAGACTTCTTATTCCAGACGTGGACTGAGCATCCCAGCAGCAGCATCAACTAGGAGCAGA
The DNA here is from genome assembly GCA_016271365.2 of Neoceratodus forsteri. Classification (NCBI taxonomy): domain Eukaryota; kingdom Metazoa; phylum Chordata; order Ceratodontiformes; family Ceratodontidae; genus Neoceratodus; species Neoceratodus forsteri. Next base: position 761,990,094 of record CM028136.1, read on the forward strand.
TTTATCCTGGACTCCTTCAGGGTGCCTTCCTCAAGCAACTGGTCATGGAACCAACCGGCAGAAGGCATACTGGACCTTGTGCTCACAAATAGGGACAGTGTGATGGTGGTAACAGTGGGGAGCACCTGGGAAACAGTGACCACCAGTCATTGTGGTTTGAAATCACAGAAAGAGCAGGACCAAACCACACAAAACACGTATCCTGGATTTTAGGGGGGCAGACTTTGGGAAAATGGGGAGATACTGAAAGAGGCATTAAGGGAATGGGACAGGAATCAGGGGTTGAGGAACAGTGGGCAGTATTTAAAATGGGGATTACAAGAACAACAGAATTATGTATTAAGCAGGTTAGCAAGAGGAAAAGGAAGAGGAGACCATTATGGTTTTCCAAAGAGGTAGCAAAGAAAGTGAAAGCCAACAAGATTGCATTCAGGCAATACAAAAAGACACAGGCAGAAGGGGATAGGGAGAAGTACCAGGAGAAGCAAAGGGAGGCAGGGAGGTCAGTAAGGGAAGCCAAAGCTCAGACAGAAGAACACATTGCAAAATCAGTGGGTAGAGGGGACAAAACCTTTTACAGGTACATAAGTGAAAAAGAAAGACAAAGGGAGGATAGTGAGACTGAAGGGGAGGATGGGGCGCGTGGAGGATGACAACAGTAAAGCTGACATATTGAACAGGTATTTCTGCTCAGTCTTTACTGAGGAAGAGGAGGGTAATGGGTCTGAAGGAGTACAAGGGGGAGAATGGTGCAGAAATGGACACAAGTCCCTTTACGAGGAAAGGGTCCTGAAGGAACTGGAAGTAATAAGAGTTGATAAAGCAATGGGGCCAGATGGGTGCACCCAGGGTCCTTAAAGAACTAAGAGAGGTGGTGGCTGAACCTCTGGCTATCCTGTTTAGCCGATCACTGGAAACAGGGAGGTACCCAAAGACTGGAGGACAGCAGATGTAGTCCGCTTATACAAAGTGGGAACAAAGAGGAAGCAGGGAACTACAGACCAGTCAGCCTCACCTCGGTAGTGGGGAAGATCATGGAAGCACTACTGAAGGAGAGATTGGTGGAACATCTGGTTATCAATGGACTACAGGACCCAGCAGCATGGTTTCACCAGGGGAGGTCATGTCAGACCAACCTCATTGAATTTTGACTGGGTGACTAGGAGGTGGATCACGGGAGGGCAGTGGACATGGCCTATCTGGACTCAGCAAGGCCTTTGACACTGTGCCACATAGAAGACTATTACACAAACTGGGGAATATGGGTGTGGGCAGGACAGTAGTGTGGTGGGTAGGTAACTGGCTGGGTGGCAGGACACAGAGGGTGGTGGTAAATGGCTGTCACTCCACAGAGGGAAGAGTGACCAGTGGGGTACCACAGGGATCAGTGCTGGGACCGTCCTATTCAACATCTTCATCAGTGACATGGCGCAGGACCTAGAAGGCAGAATTTCACTGTTCGCTAATGACACAAAGCTCTGTAACAGAGTAGACACCCCAGAGGGTGTAGACAGAATGAGAAGCGTCCTGCAGAAACTTGAAGAATGGTCAGGGGTTTGGCAGTTGAAATTCAATGCAAAGAAGTGCAAGATAATGCATATGGAGCACAAAAACCCTGGCACAATATATCAGTTGGGGGGGTGAGGATATAGCATGCACCAAGCAGGAAAGGGATCTTGGGGTTATCATCTCTGATGACCTCAAGGTAGGGAAACAGTGGGACAAGGCAGCAGGTAAAGCAAATAGGATGCTGGGATGTATAGGCAGGGGCATTACCAGCAGGAAAAGGAGGTAATAATCCGCTATACAAGACACTAGTGAGGCCCCACCTGGAGTACAGTGTACAGTTCTGGAGACCATACCTACGTAGGGACATAGACAGGGTAGGGAAGGTTCAGAGGAGGGCAACAAAGATGGTGCATGGATTGCAACACAAGTCCTATGAAGACAGGTTGAAGGAACTGAACATGTACTCCCTGGAGGAGAGGAGGAGAGAGGGATATGATAGAGACATACAAGTATCTTACAGGGAGGAACAGGGTGCAGGAAAACACTATTTTTAAGCGAAAAAGATGTTCCAGGACTAGAGGGCATGGGATGAAGTTGGAGGGAGGACGATTCAGAGGAAACATGAGGAAGAATTTCTTCACAGAACGGGTGGTGGACAAGTGGAACACCTGCCAGAGGAAGTGGTGGGGGCTGAAACAATCACGGGATTTAAGAATGCATGGGATAGACATAAAGGAATTCTGGAGGTCAGGGGTAAGGTGCAACAGACTTCTAGGAAAACAAACTGAACTTACAAGCTCAAATGGGCAGACTGGGTGGGCCATAGGCCCTTATCTGCCGACACTGTCTATGTATCTATGTACCAGAGACACCATCTGGCCTGAACCAATACCACAGACACAAACTGCACTCAACCCCAGCTCTAAGCTCCACGTTCACCTGCAGATCCACTCCAGCTGTGAACCTCTTCATTGTGAAACTGGCATTCACACCGAGAAGTTCATTTTTTTTTTTTTTTTACACTTTGTATTTAAAAAAAATGAAAAGAAGCAATTTCCACAATACAAAACCCCACCCTTCCCAAACTGGAAGAGTGCAGCATATACCTTCCTCCCTTCCCAGCCTTGACTTCCACTGCCACCCCCAACTTACACTACCTGCCTCTGTACGGCTCACAATGACTCCTGTAGCTGGCAACAACAACCTCTGTTGGCTGAATGAGCTGCCAGTAACAAAAAGCAGGATCAACCAGATACAAAAACATTAACGAATTAATCTGGGAACGTAAAAACCAAAGCAACTGCATGACAACCTGGAAACCTCATTAAGCAGGAGCTGCCGTCACCATTTTTACAAAATGGTTTAGCCCGCCCACACAAACTCTCAGCCAAGGAAATGCTCCATTGGCAATGGACGCACGTAGAGACCCCAGCTACCATGTTAGTATCTCTGCCTACTACAGTCAGTGCCATGGAAACTGGACATAGACAGAACACAGCGGAGGGAAAAAAAAAGCACTTCCAGATACATATTAAAAAAACTAAAAAAAAAGCATTACATAAATATAATATGCCATGGCACAATTGGAAATATCAGTGATGTTTCCATTTTGTGCAGTTTGACCTTGTGACGTCACTAGTTATGTCATAAGGTTAAACTGCACCTGGGGATGTGATATCTCTGATATTTCCTGTTGTGCCATGGTATATCCCTTATATCTTGCAAACTGGGTATAAACATATCAGTGTTAGTCGTGTAGTCTATGGCATTTCTGTTGTATAAAGAAACGTAGACATTGGCAGCATATAAAGGGTCCATCCAGTTTGCCCTGAAAAATGTCCTACCTGTCCACTGGACCTACGCCGATGCGCTATCCAAATGAAAACATCACAAAACGTGAGAGCGTAGGGGTGGCGTCTGCTACTCTCGGGGACCAGAAAGAGGAAGTGATTGAGGTGGCAAGCTCCTCTAACTGAGGAATTATGATCCCTTCCACTTTGACAAAGAAGCATTAATAAATTCACAGAAGTGGACTTTTGAAGTTGATAGAAGGTAAGCCGCTGCTGGGGGGGGGGGGGTACACTAAAGTAGTAGTAGATTTTATTTCTTTCGGGCGCCCTTCCCCATAGGCTCAAGATGCTCTTACAAAGTATAAAATGGACAAACAGCATAAATATATACAAAAAGCTTATAAAACAAATCAATGAGATATAACAATAAATAACACTAATTAAAAATACTTCCTGTCGCCTGCCCAGTGGCGCTGAAGGTTGAGGTGCTGGACACCATACCTCATGCCGCGCTCGCTACCTGTGTTCGGGAACACGTCCAGGCCATCAAGAGTCGTTAGGGGAGGGATAGGATTGAGCATCCAGTGGACTGCTCTTCTATCCCTGGGGAGGGACTGGGACTTTCACCACTCTGCATTGCCTCCGATGAAGATCGGTTGCGCTGCAAGGGTAGTGCACTAGAGGGTGGAGGGTGGCGGATGTCGGAACGCAATGCCTCCGACGTCATTGCATGTCTGCACTCCGGGGGAAAAAACGGAGAAAAAATGGCTGGGTGCGAACGTGCAGCTTGCTGGCTGCGCTTGCACTGCCTGGAGGTCTGTTGTGGAATCACGCTGGGGGTCTGGCCTGGCACGGGGAGGCTTATGGGGGCCCCCAGCGGGTTGGGAGGCAGCTGCACTAGACCCCATCATATGAGTGAGCCTGCTGCCCTCTGGGCGGTGGGAGCCGGCGGCTGGATGCCCCTGCTGGTCGAGCCGCAGTAGGCGGAAAAAAAGAGTAGTGATTAAAAAAAAAATAATAATTACTTCCTGTCAATCAAACACCAAACTGATTGTCACATTAAATATATCTCAGATATTTCTCGGCCCCCGAAGGCCTGTTGAAAGAGGAAAGATTTTAAATTCCTTTTAAATATCTCCACGGAGGACGCCTCCTGAAGGTATCCCAGCATAGAATTCCATAGGATTAAACATCACACTCCCACTTGCCTTGTTGCCCTAGACGCTGAAAAGGTGTTCGATAAGGTTGACTGGCACTTTTTATTCACAGTTCTGAGGAGGTTGAGCATCCCTAGGCCCCTCCTTGCAGCAATTAAATCTCTTTACGCCACCCCTCCGACCTGTGTCAAAGTCAACGGAATTATATCACAAAGGTTTACACTTGGGAGAGGCACTAGGCAGGGTTGCCCGATGTCCCCACTACTGTTCGCTATCTATATTGAACCCCTGGCTCAGGCAATTAGGGGAGATCCAGCCATAAAGTGGTTTATGGTAGGGGAAACAGAGCATAAAATCCCACTATACACAGATGATGTGTTGTTATATATAACAAACCCGGAAGAGTCACTACCAAGGGTGTGAGAACTTTTAAATAAAATTTGGAAGAATTTCAGGTTAAACCCTAAATAAAAACAAAACGGAAAAACTTAAATTCTTCCTTAACCCTTCTTCTAAAATAAACCGGCTCCTCCCTTTGAGATGGAATACCTCCAAAATTAAATACATAGGAGCTTACATCCCCAAGAACTTAAGCCAACTGTTCGCAAGTAACTTTGATCCCCTCTTCTTACAAATTAAGCAAGATATTCAAAAATGGGAACTTTTAAATCTACCCTTATATTCACGAATTGAAACAATATCTATGAATGTTCTTCCTAGGTTCCTGTACCTCCTTCAGAGCCTCCCTACCAAAATATCCCCAGAACAATTCAAGAACTGGCAAAAAAACTATTATTTAAGTTTATTTGGGCCAACAAAAAAACAAGAATTAAAACTCTGGTTTTACAATCTAACAAGAAAGCTGGGGGCAGGGCATTACCCAACTTAGAGGATTATTACTTAGCCTCCCACCTACGGTGTGCCCTTCAGTGGTCAACATCTGATTACCAAGCACTCTGGAAAATCATAGAAAGGGATGTCACAGAGGGTACCCCCCTGGAAGTGAGACCATTCACTCCCAAACTTTTAGTTCAGGACACAGGCCTCTCCTTTTACTCAGTCAGGAACACCCTAGCTGCGGTACATAGACTTTGGGTAAAGCATAACTGTCTAGGTGAACTATGGCCCCTTAGAAGGTGCGCTTGGGATGGAGATTTTGAGCCTGCCAGACAGGACCTTACCTTCTGGAGATGGAACAGGCTGGGCCTGAACTCATTGGGACAATTCCTGAATGGAAGTATAATCAGGGAGTTTGCAAATATTAAAATGCAGTTCCAACTGAGGAACTCAGACCACTACAGATACCTTCAACTCAGGACCCACATCCAGAACCTAAAAAAGAAATATGGTCCCATGGTAGAGCAATTCGGGCTGTAGATTATTATGGGAGAAATCATGAGCTCACAATTACACAGAGGCCAAATATCTGCCCTATATGGGGCTCTTCAGGATAAAGGGGAAGGAAATTCGGTCCCCCTTAAGATTAGATGGGAGAGAGAGAGAATTAGGGGAGCAGCTAACAGAGAGAGATTGGGAAACCATCTTTGCCCAAGCCCACAAAACCACATACTCACAGAGATGGAAAGAGTTTGAATAGAAAATAAGATCACGCTACTTCATCACTCCGCTGATGAAAAATAAATGGGATGCAGGGCACAGCTCAGCCTGTTGGAGAGAATGCAGAGAGGAAAAGGCAGGCCACCTGCATGTTTTGGGAATCTGCTCCAAATTAGCACAGTTTTGGCAGGCTGTGGTGAGGGCCCTGGAAAGCATATTTTCAATAGAAGAGTCCCTTATTTCTAAACATCTGTTACTGGGATTGATTCCTAAAGGGGAGAAAAGCAAAGAGCAGACTTACCTATGGAATGTCCTAGTGACTGCTGCCCTCAAAGCTGTAACCAGGAGGTGGCTATCATTGGACCCACCCTCACTAGAGAACTGGAAGGAAATAGTCAGTGAGATCCAGGATGTGGAGGAATTGACACACAAAATAAACCTTAGAACCTCATTATTTGTAAACAGATGGACTAGATGGATAGTGTGGCAGGAAGATAGAAGTGAAGAGATCGGGAGAGAGAGAAAATCTGTTAGGGGATGAAAGGACAGGAACAGCCTGATTTAATAGAACTCTGTTACTGTCATACTGAGAACCTCATTCACTGTCCTACCCTCAAATAAAACGAGAAAGAGAATTTTAAAGTTTATATCAAAGGATATTTTTTAAAGAGCATCTGATCTATCGGTGATTAAATTTAACCAAAGATAGTCTAAGCTGCTATGTAATAGATAAGAAATGCCGGTACCCTGAATGGGGAAATATGTAAGTCCATGAGAATATGAATTTTGTCTGTATGCCTGTAACCTTAATAAACTTGAATTTAAAAAAAAGAGAATTCCATAGGATATGGGTGGCCACTTCGAATGCCCGATCCCTGAATGATTTTAGCCTTGCTCTGGGGACCCCCAGGAGGGCTTCTCCTGCTGATCGGAGAGAGTGATCCGGGGTGTAGGGATGCAGAAGCTCCTTCAGGTAGCCCGGACCCAGCCTGTGCAGGACATTATAGGTCAATAGACCTATTTTAAAGAAGATGCGCCAGCACAATTCATACAGCACCAGCATTATATGACAGGACCTCAGAGGGCCTATCAATAACCGGGCCACTGTATTCTGCAGCAGCTGCAGGCAGCGCATCATACCCGCTGTGACACTGAGGTAGAGTGCGTTGCAGTAGTCAAACCTCAAGGTGACAAACGCATGTACTAGTGTGGCCAGATCGTCATGGGGGTATAAAGGATATAATTCAGGCGATATTACGGAGATGGTAAAAAACATTCTGGATAGCAGCCGACATCTGAGTCTCGAGTGTCAGCTCGCTGTCCAGAACAGTGCCCAAATTCCTCACCTTAGGGGAGGCCTCTAGTTCGGTCGAGCCAATAAAAAGCCCTAAACCTTCTCCCAAGGCCTCCTTCGACCCGGCTTAGCCACCAATACTTCAGTCTTACCCGGGTTGAGTGTCAACCAGTTCGATGACGTCCATGTTCGGATCTCGGACAAACACTTCTTCAGCAAGTTGACTGCATCAGATCTTCCCGGTGTGAAAGACAGGTAGAGCTGAGTATCATCAGCATAACAATGAAATCCCAGCCTGTACCGTCTTATGACTTCACCCAGGGGCAGCACATACACTGTGAATGACATGGGGGAAAGGACAGAGCCTTGGGGCACTCCACAGGACAGGGTCATTGGCACCGAAACTGGTGCTCTGCAATGTAGTAAGGCAGTGGGACAAAGCAGTAGAGAAAGTAAGTAGGATGCTGGGGTGTATAGGGAGGGGTAGTATCACCGGCAGAAGGAGAGAGGGAGATGGTGTTGTCACTGTATCGGTGATTGGTGAGACCACACCTGGAGTACTGTGTTCAGTTCTGGAGACCACCATCCAAAGAGGGCAACAAAAATGGTGCACGGCAGAACCAAATCTCCAATGAAGAAAGACCAAAGTATCTAAATTTGTACACTCTGAAAAGGGGAGGCGTGATAGAGATCTTGAACTACCTCGTGGGGTGAATAAGGTACAGAAAGGAAGCATTTTTCAATGAAGAAGGTGCGCAAGAACCAGGAGGCATGCAGTGAAGCTAGAGGGAGGATATTTAGGAGGGATGTGAGGAAATATGTCTTCATTGGGAGGGTGATGGATGCCTGGAACAATCTTCCAGTGGAAGTGGTGTGTTTCAAGCATGCATGGGACAGGCATAAAGCAAAACTGGTGTCAAAGCTGAGGTGTGGGGAGTTGGGGGATGGCTGCAGACAAGATGGAGTCTGCAGTGGCAGAATAGGCAGGGAAAGTGGGAAGACTAGGTGAGCCAAGCAGTCCTTCTTTGCTGACAGATTCTATGTTTCTATACCACAGAATAGTTTTCTGGACTTTACATAAACTGCAGAATATTATTCCACGGTTTACATACACTGCAGAACAGTTTCCTGTAGTTTACATTGAAGAGTCAATACATTGTAAACTTTAAAGAAAAATCTGCAGTTTACATCGACTTCTCAGTGTAAAATTATTACATGGATCATATAAATGGTGAAAAACTTTTGTGGTTTATATTAAATTCAACTGAATGCGTTTCAGAATTCTGCAGAATAAAATAAAATTCTGAAAAACATTTTGGAATAGCCCCTGTCCATTGGTTTTCCTGCTTGTGCTTTACCTTAAAGGAGACATTTATGTATAGCAGCTGACACTGTTTTAAAGCCCATGAAAAACTCTTCTCAAATGAGACATTGGTCTCACTTGCAGTTGGAAGCAGTCCAGGGATATAGGTGACTGAATCTGTTCAATATTAATACTACCATGCAGCAATTTTTAGAACCTTGTGATGTCACTGACTAACAAACTGTGTTTGAATCAATGTAGTTTTGCGTAGCGTTTTCATCGATGACATCACCACGTTCTAAAAATGGCTGCAATGAATTATTAATATATGAATTATTAATATTGAACACACTGAGTCATCCATATCTCTGGAGCGTTTCCAGTTGCAGATGAGCTCAATATCTCACTTGACTCATAAATGTGTCCCTTTAAAATAGGTAAAACCCTCCCCCTGCCCGGTTTATCCCCATTCCTCCAACTCACCCCACCCTGATGGCCTCCAGTAGTCTCCTTATTTGAAGTAGTAATTTTTTATCAGGTCCCATACTGTGTGGCGATCCTCAGGCTTCTAATTTCATTGCCGGGATCGAATTCCAGTTTCTTGTCCCAGAGGTGCTTTGCACGCAGCTGTGTAAAGCACTACTGGAGTGAGAAACTTGCATTCTGGCCTGACAATGAAACTAGAAGGATGAGGATTGCTGTGCTGTGTGGAACTTGATAAAAGTATTACTGCTTTAGTTATGGTGACCCTGGGGGCTGTCATGGCAGGGGGTGGTGGGTGATAGGGATCAGTTCATTTTCCAAGTGAATAGACGAGACTGGACATTTCTACTTACTCGGTCTGGGAGTGTGAAGGCACAAAGGGGAAAGATATATTGGGCAGTCAGTACAAGATAAAGATGGGAGGATAATGGTGTTATAATAACTGGTTAAAGCTGATTATCAGCTGTGGGCAGAAGCTGTCAAACTCCATTATACACGGGTGAGTATACACATATGTGTATAATGGAGTCTGATTATACGCATGTGTATAATCATCTGTGTATAATGGAATTTGGTTATGCACCTTTTGCAAAAATTCTAAAATAAAAAAAATAAATAAAAAAAATACAAGGGACCGGTCATTATAACAAATAAAACATGGGGACGTGTGTCAGCTCGGATTTTATGCACATCCTCAGTGTGCAATGCCTTGATAAACCCCTCAAGCTGCGCTCTCGGTGTTTAAGGGGTATTGCACACTTCGGGTGTGCATAAACTCCTGGTTATACACACTTCTCCATGCATTATTCTATATATGACATACAGGATTATTAATCTGAAATAAGTACAAAGAATCACAGTGCAAATGTATATGAGAGTATATTATCTATCCCCTGAATATGGTTCTTAAATTTAATTGTATTATACCATCTCATCAATGTGTGGGAGATGCCAGAGGGTGATTGGCACTTATTTTCATTGCTTTTGGGAATGTGGAAAGTTGCACCCATTCTGGTAGCTGGTAGCACATGGGATCACTCAGATATCCAATATGCAGAGCAGAGCAGAAATTCTCCCATTTTAGTGTTGGGAATGGATGAGCTAGTGGAAGAAGGGTGGGTTCTCTATCATAGAGCAATTAGAATAATGCAGACCCTGGCGAGACACTGCATTCAGAACACATGGTTATCGAAGATTGCTCCCTTAGGGTCCCAGTGGAAGCTATTACTGCTAAAGGTCCTACCACTATAATGCCTCACTTATATTCTTAAAGGCAGTGGAGAAATATTTGCGGGGCATGTATCTGGACTCACTACTGATGTCAGAGGCATGTCTGCTTTGAAGTGGTATAATTTAAATAAGGTGGAGGAGAACTGTGAAATAGAGCTTGAGGTGTTCCGGGTCACAGGTGTGAATTAAAAGCAATAAGCAGTGACATGTATTTGGACAGTGAAATGACGTGTGACCTGCAGAATGATCAAGTAAGCGTGTGTGTGTGTGTGTATATATGTGTGTGTGTGTGTGTGTGTGTGTGTGTGTGTGTGTGTGTATATATATATATATTTTTCAAGTTTATACTCTGGTAATATATGTATGGTTTGATCTTACTTTGAGAGGGGTCTTGCAGTAGGTAATTACGTATAGGACTGAAGCCAGCAGACGTCAGGACCCCACGGAAAAACTTCTAGCCAGCAGTCTCTGGCGGTTGGCCATCACGTCAGGTGTCGATGTCAAGCCAGCGTCAGTATAGGGTCTGTCCCCACACCCGCCTTCCAGTTCTTTCCCTGCCATTGGCTGGGTGTTAGCGCCTCGCGGTTAAGTTCACTGCTTCAGCAGTTGATCGTCTGTATTTTTACCGTCAAATTCTCGAATTTTATTCGATTTTGGTCAGTTTTTTTCTTCAGCTGCCGTGTATGTCGTCCCCTGCTCCATCTGAGCACAAGAACAAGTGCGATTCCTGTGGCGCTTAGCTCCCGCACAAGGATGGACATTCCCAATACCTCTTTTGCCTAGGCCCTGATCACCTCGTGGAGAAGTGCCAGCACTGCCAACAGTTTTAACACAGCTACCCGCAAATGGAGACAGCAGTCCCTCGAGGCTCACATTTTAAAACAGAAGATGTCCTCCATGGAGAAGGAGCTGAAGAAGCTTCAGCAGGCCTCTACTTCCACTGAGGGTCATTGCAAGAAGAAGCACTGGGACCGGGACTCCTCTTCCATGGTTGCCGCAACTCCGGCCGGGGTTGCGGTGCTTAAGGTAACGTCCCCTCCGGGGGACCGTCCCACAACGGCCATCTTGGAGGCTTCCAAGGCGGTGTCGACCCGCCCATCGGGCTCATGCTCGGGCCCCTCCTGAGCCTCTGGGTCAAAGGAGGCAGCTGCTCCCGGTAGGCCCACCACTGTGTGGCCTTCTGGTTTGAGTGGCCCCAGTAAGCCGGACGTCAGCTCCTCCGTCACCCGCACGGGCAAGGCCGATAAGACGCCCACCAAGGCCACCCCTTCTTTGCGGCCTTCTTCGAACATTGGGTCTGATAAGTCGGACGCCGGCTCCTCCGACACCCACCCGGACTATGCCGGTAAGTCGGACGTCGGCCTCTCCGACGACCACCCGGTGTTAGAGCCCACGCCGGACCCTATGGATGAGTCAGTGGCTCGCTGCAGTGTTCATCGTTGCACTCCGAGGCTCTAGCGTCTCCTTTGTTGGACCCCGAGGACGTGAATCCTCCTTACCTGGGTGATGCAGAGGATGCAGCTACACTGCTGTCAGGTCTCCCTCCTGCTGGGCCGGATGACCTGACGTCAGACCCTCGGACGCCAGCCTATCCGACACCAGGCGACATCCCCTTACCGGACACCATCCATATGCCAGGCCTGTTGCCCGGCGGGATTCCCGTTCCAGGCCTGCCCGCTGGGCCGTTCCCAGGGCCTTCTGCTCCGTCACAGCCCCTGGTGTCCGGGTATCCAACCCCGTCGTATCCGACACCGTCCTACCCGGGACCACAGTATCTGGCATCGCAGTACCTAACGCTGGCCTGCCACCCGGCAGCGCGGTACCGCTGCCTCAGTACCCGACACCGGGCTTCCCGCTGTCGGGTTATGGATACTCGCCGTACGGCTATCCCCAATATCCGTATCCCCCTCCTCTTCTACTGCCCCCTCAGCCGCCAGTGGACCTGAAGGAGACTCTGGCTTCCTGGTGAGTGGAGGCCAATACTCAGCTCACCAGGGAGATGGAGAGCTGTTTTCCGACACCGGACCCGGTTCCAGACTCTGGTCGTCGGAGGTGAGAGTCTCCCTCCCCTCCCCTCCTCCTGACACCAGAGGTGAGCCATCCGGTTCCAGGGCAGGGGGACACACGCTTCCCCGAGGGCTGCCCAAGGGGTCCGTTCCTCCCCTGTGTCGGGAGGGGTCTTCCTCCTCCTCTTCCTCATTTTCCTCATCGGAGACCTCGGATGATTCCGACAGGTGCTGCGATCTGGATGACGAGCCACGCACTCCAGACAAGCCCAGGCCTAGGACTCCCCCGAAGTCTTCTTCAAAAGATCCTTTCTTTCTGGAGTTGCTGTGTAAGATCCAGAGCGTTCACCAGTGGCAATCCTTGGAGCCGGATCCACAGCAGAAAAAACTCGCTGCTCATTTGGATCTGCCCGAGACCGCTCCAACTCTGGTTCCACCCTAGATCGAGCCTCATGCGGACCTTGTTTCCACCATTTGGAAACAAAAGTCTGCATTAGCCCCCCCTTCCAAGGAAGGCAGATAGGCTGTACCAGGCTCTGGAGGGTGTTGGTTCCTTGGATATGCACCCTGAAGCCGATTCGGTCGTGATTAGTGCTGCTCACGGCCGTATGGCTAACCCTAAGCATCTGAGCTGGTCACTGCCTGACAAGGAATCCCCTCTTCTGGACCAGTATGGGAAGAAGGTCTATGCTTCTTCCACTCTGGGAATAAGGGCTCTTAATTACATTGCTCATATGAGGGATTACCAGAAGGTGATCCTTAGTGAGGTGGAAGCCAAATTGGACTCCCGTCCTGAGTCACAGACTAAGCAGGAAGTGGCAGATTTGGTCCGGTCTGCTCATTCGGCCAGTTGACACATGCTTTGTGCCACATGCGATACAGTGGACGCTGCTGATTGGAGCTCAGCATTCACCATGGGTTTGTGGCAGCATGCCTGGCTCCGAGTGTCAGGTTTGGTCCCGGAGGTGCAGTCTGCTATCCAGGACGCATCCTTCAGAGGTACTGTGCTGTTCAGTGGTAATGCTAAGGACATCCTTACCAATCTGCAAGAGAAGGGTACTGCACTAAATTCTGTGGACTCTATGTACAGACCCGCTGAAGCTCAGCATCGCCCCTTTCGCAAACATTCTTGACCCAAAGCGAAACCTCAGGGCAAGCGGGCCAACAAACATTGGGCCCCTCCAGCTACCAAGCCCCCACCACCCAAAAAAGCGTCGGGAGCTGCAGCTGCGACGCTGCCCCACACCTCCTGACTCCTCTCCTCTCCCACAGCCTCTGGACCTTCCAGAGGAACCAGTAGGAGGGAGGTTCTCCTTCTATCTACCGGGTTGAGAGAGGATCACTTTGGACACTTGGGTGCGCCAGCTGTTGGCAGAAGGACACTCAATCGAGTTTCTACAGAAACCACCAAGAACCCCCCCTCCCAAAGGTTGTCTTACTCCCTGGAACAGCTTCTTCTGGCTCGGGAAGAAATCCCTTCCCTTCTGCTGAAGGCGGCAGTTGAGCTGGTCCCTTCCCACCTTCAGGGAACAGGTTACTACTCACATTTCTTCCTGGTTCCAAAGAAATCTGGAGACGTGAGGCCTATCCTAGACCTTAGCTCCCTGAACCTGTTCGTTGAGTACAAACGGTTCAGAATGCTGTCATTACAGAGTCTTCTGCCCCTACTTCAGCTGCGACAGTGGCTGTGCGCTCTGGACATGCAGGATGCCTACCTGCATATCCCTATTCGCCCTTCACACTGCAAATACCTTTGTTTTTTGTTCCAGGGGGACCACTACCAGTTCAAGGCCCTCCCATTTGGTCTTTCCTCAGTGTCCCGAGTGTTCACCAAATGCCTTTCCATGGTAGCGGCCCACCTGCGCACCCTGGGAGTTCAGGTTTTCCCATACCTGGACGATTGGCTCCTGGCGGCCCCATCCAGGGAGGAACTCCTGCTTTCCCTTTCACTTACCCTGCAGGTTTTTACCAGCCTGGGTATTACCATCAACCAGGCCAAGTCCCATTTGATCCTGTCCCAGAGGCTCCAGTTCATCGGGGCAATCCTGGACATGACCTCCAGCATGGCATTCCTGCCACTAGACAGGGTGGCCACCCTCCAGGCTTATGTAAGGCTGGTGTCCAGTTGCAGGTGGGTCAACGCCAGGTCAATCCTTCGCCTCTTCAGGCTCATGGTGGCTGCTATTCCAGCAGTCCCTCGCACTCGGCTTCACATGAGGATCTTTCAGTGGACACTTCGGTCTTAGTGGGATCAACTGGTGGACGACCTAGATCTAGAGGTCCTGGTCTCCAACATTATGGTTTGGGACTTGCAATGGTGGACGGTTCCGGAGAACCTTTGCCGGGGAGTTCCCTTCTGCCTCTCTTCCCCCCTCCCAAACTTTGATAACAGACACCTCGGGAGACTGTTGGGGAGCCCACGTTGGGTCTCACAGGACCCAGGGCTCCTGGTCCAGGCTCAAACAAACTCTGCATATAAACGTGCTCAAGCTCAGGGCCATGCTGTATGCTGTACAAGCTCTGCATCTGTATCTGCTTCCCGGTCATCTGGCTGTACAGACAGAAAATATGTGTGTAGTCTGGTACATCAACAAACAGGGAGGAACTCGTTCCTACCCTCTTTGCAGGGAGGCGATGCGGGTTTGGGATTGGGCAGTGCAACACAATATTCACCTTACGGCGGTTCATGTTCTGTGGGTCAAGAACATGCTGGCATATTAATTCAGCCGGTTGTCTGCACAGGCTCACGAGTGGGAACTGGATCAGGGGGTAGTAGATGATATTTTCCTGCGCTGGGGAACACCTCAGGTAGATCTGTTCGCTTCTCCTCACACACAGAACTTCCCACCTTCTGCTCGCTCGCTCTAGGGCGAGGCATTTTTTGGAGAGACGCTCTGTATCTCGATTGGAAGGGCAGATTCGTCTATGCCTTCCCACTGATTCCCTTAACTCCGAGGGTCTTACATAAACTCAGCACAGAAGGAGCTCGCATGATCCTAATTGCTCCTTTCTGGCCCAGGCAAGTTTGGTTCTCTCTTCTGCAACAGTATTCAGAGGAACCTCCTCTTCCTCTTCCTCTGTCGCCACTTTTGCTGACGCAGGATCAGGGGACCCTGGTGCATCCAAGTCTCAAATCCCTTCAGTTGCATGCATGGCTCCTGCAGACGTAGCTCAAGCCCGATTCGGGGTTTCCCCGCTGGTGGCTGAGATGCTGGTGGAGGCCAGAAAGCCCTCCACTAGATCTGTCTATGCCATGAAATGGAAACAGTTCTCCATTTGGGCCTCTTCAAAAGATTTCGAGCCTTTCTCTTGCCCTGTTGGGAGGCTTCTGGACTACATGTGCCATCTCTTTGATCTGGGTCTCAGTCATTCCTCTCTAAAGGTTCACATGGCGGCCATCTCCACTTACCATGTTCCTTTTGGGGATAGAACATTTGCACAGTTGGAAGTCTCTTAAGACTTTTCTTAGGTGGGTTCTCCACTTGAGACCCCCTATTCATGTTCCTGCCCCTCCTTGGGATTTGAATTTCATTTTTGAGAAGCTTACCCTGCCTCCTTTTGAGCCGACAGCCTCAGCAGACCTAAAGTTCCTTTCTTGGAAGACTCTCTTCCTCATGGCCATTGCTTCTGCTCGAAGGATTTCTGAGCCTCAGGCCTTGATGTGCAAAATCCCATATTTGATTTTTCACAAGGAACTTGTGGCTCTGCATACCAACCCTGAGTTTCTCCCTAAGGTGGTAGCGAAATCTATGCTGAATAAATCCATGGAGCTGCCTGCTTTTTTACACAGCACTCCAGTCAAGGGGAGTACCTCTTGCATACCTTGGATGTTCACTGAATTCTGAGATACTACACCACCAGGACGAAGGATCTCAGAAAGACTGATCAACTGTTTGTCTCTTTTGCTCCCAAAAGAGAAGGCAATGCTGTTTGTAAGCAATGCCTATCTAAGTGGTTGGCACATTGTATCACTTTCTGCTACGGCAAGTACAACAAGACCCTGCCGGATCAGGTCAGAGGCCACGCCACCAGAGGGGTCGCTGCTTGCTTCAAGAATGTGTCAGCGGCAGACATCTACGCATCCGCAACTTGGACTTTTGTCCATACCTTTATGAAACACTACAGTTTGGACATTGTCTCTCGCCGGAGAGCTGGCTTCGGGTTGGGTGTTCTGCAGGGTCTCCTTTCCTGAGATCCTCACAGCCAGAGGGTCTACATTTGGGTAGTTTTCCTCCTCCCGTGTGCTTCTCCTTGTTCCAGACTGCTTGAGACTCAGTCCTATATGTAATTACCTACTGCAAGAGCCCTCTCGAGGTCCGCCCTGGTGGTGCTGAGGGTTGAGGCGCTGGACGCCACACCTCGCGCTACACCGGCGACCCGGGTTCGGGAATGAGCCCAGTCCGCCGGGGGTTGGCAGGGGAGAGAGAGGATCGAGCATCTGCAGGACTGCTCTCCTCTCTCGGGAAGGGATCCAGGAGTAGTCCGGTGCGGCAGCAGCCCCCGGTGGAGACCGGCGGCACTGCTACATACATGGGGCTTAACGAAGGGGAAGACGTCAAGTGGCTGTCCTCCAGACGTGGTTGGGAGCACCCTCATCTCAGGCTGGGACGGCATTGCACGTCCCGCTCCGGGGAAGGCGTAAAAACACCACAGGGAAAACCCTCTGGGCCGGATAGGTGATGGCCCGCCTCGAGCCACGCTGCCACACGTCCAATTCTGGAGCCCCTCCTCCGCCCCTTCTATCTCCTCGAGCTCTATGTCCTCCGGGGCGCTCGGGGAGCAACAGTAACACCCTTGAGGATGGCAGGGCTCACAGTGGGCGGTAGAGCAGTATCGGCCAGAGGTGAGGCCCGAGAGAGTTCCGCCTCCAGAGGTGAGAAAGAGAGTTTTAAAAAAAAAAAAAAAAAGCCTTCTCAAAGTAAGATAGTATAGTTACATAAGAACTTACCATAACAGTAGATCTTCGAGAGAGGCTCTTGCAGTAGTTAATACCTTCCCGCCCTCCATCCCACTAAGCTTTTTCAGCTCCTTTTCCAGGGACGGAAACATCCGCTTCTCTCTTGTCTTGCCTTTTGGCCCTTGGCGGGAAAGAACTGGAAGGCAGGTGTTGGGGGACCGTCCTTTTATACTGACATCGGTCACCTGACGTGGGGGCGGTCCTCCACCAGAGACTGCTAGCTAGAAATTTTTTCCTTGGGGTCCTGATGCCTGCCGTTTTCAGTCCTATATGTAATTACCTACTGCAGGAGCCTCTCTCGAAGATCTACTGTTATGGTCTTATGTAACTGTACTTTCAGGTATAAAACCTAATAAACATCGTACAAAAATATATTGTTGAGAGCTGGTCCAGTGGCGTGGAGGCTAAGGTGCTAGATGCCTTACCTGCCGCCACACCAAGACCTGGGTTCGGTAGCGGACTCAGGTTGCTGGGGGTCAGCTGGGTTGGGAGAAGATCCAAGTGTCCAAGGGACTGCTCTCCTCTCCCAGGGAGGGAGGGTTTGTTTGACTGGCCCCTGTTGGTAATGCAGGGAGAGGCAACACATAGGGAGGATCTGTGGTTCTGTGAAGCATGCGTGCCTCACCATGCACGCATTCATGTTAGCTGCAGCAGGGAATGAGTTGGAAATGGAGAAAACGGGAACTGGGGCTTAATGAAGCCCTGACATCCAACCATAGATCCATACTGTCACTTGAGACCTTCTCGGTCCGAACTGGATTTGTGTCTTGAGGGCAGCCATCCCTCCTCATGACCCCACCAGGGTGGGTAATCTACGGGAGTGCCCTGACTAAAGGTAGGTCCCAGGGGAGACCTACGCCAGTCCATGGGGATGGGAACAGGGCTGATAAGCTGCCCCAGTGGTCCCACAGGAGAAAAAAACACTATGGAAAAGAAATGTTGTCAAACCTCTCTGTTGTTCACGTATGCCTGTTTACTAATGCATAATAAAGTTCTGTTTGTTTCTGAAATTGTTGTAAGAGTGTTTGCAGTTTCATTACATTGCTGTCTCTTCACACGACTTGCTTTTTGACAGGTCTATGTTTCACAAGTGCTGGATTAACATTTTAAATACATTTAAGGTTTTAATGTTTTTTACCTAAAATTCCACCAGGTGGCACTGCAGGAAAAGAAATCTTCATCATTTATAAATAGTCACCACTAAAAAGCTTTAGCCACCGGCCCGGTGGCGCTGGGGCGCTGGTGCCTTACCTCGCGCTACGCCGGCGACCCGTGTTCGGTAATGAGCATGGGCTGTCGGGGGTCGTCAGGGGAGGAGAAGGATTGAGCATCCAATGGACTGCTCTCCTTCTCCTGGGAGGGGGGTTCCTGATGGTCGGCACTTGCTCGCCCCCCAGCGGAAGCTGGAGGACAGGGCGCCGTACCACAAGCTGGGAGGAGTCTGGCCACGTGCCTGGAGGAAGCGCGTGCGGAAGTGTAAGTGCCCCCCTCTGCTGGCGACATTGCACGGTCCCGACTCCTGGGGAGAAAAAAACTGGAGGAAATAGACTGCTGTGCAGGATGGTGGAGGACACCTCGCAGGTTCCGCCCCTCGGCTAGCCACGGCGCTGGCCAACTATATCTGGACTTCAGTGGGGGAGTTGGGAACCCCTCCCGCAGACCCCACCGGAGGGGCAAGCTCTGGGGTCAGGTGAGCGTCGGCTGGTAGACGCCTGGGACGGGTACGCCCTCCTGCGATAGCCAGCAGTGGGGACAGAAAACTCATAACTAAAAAAAAAAAGCTTTAGCTTTCCCAGTTGACTGTCTCTTTTTCAGTTTTCTGTTGTTTTATGTGTAAGACAGTATTTTAGCATAACATTTCTGAAGTTCTTAAGCCAAGGCCTGAGAGATCATAATGCAAAATAGGCCACTGAGCAGAAAATGCAGCCTTTTTTCCTTCAAGCAAGCATTGTCCCCAGCAGCCAGCTGTGACCCTAATCAGTGCCGATGACCTATCAGTCATATCACCCTACTTAACATTACATAGGCAGGTTTGGGATCAGGCAGGTATGTTGTCCATGAGCATACCAGTGATTCATTGTGTCTTCCCCTTTTTTCCTCACTTCGTTCCTTCCACAATCCTGCAGATGCTGCCCATGCCTAGAACTGGCCTCGCACATCAGTGTGTACCTCTAGAAAAGCAAGCTCCAAGGTCCACCGCAAGGGTTACTGCAGAGGCGGACTGCTCTGCCACCCACCTCTGGGCTGAGATATGTTACCATGGGCAGTACTTTCCAAGCCTTGGCCATTGAAGTCCAGCATGCTGGATCTGCTCCTGAACCGGGGTCATTGACGTGGATGTGTCCACACTGCTGCTGAGCATTGCTCAACCTTTCTGTCTCATTTTAAAGAAGTTTCCTAACTTTTTCTTCTAGTTTTATCAGTGCCCTGAGCATCTGCTAGAAAATTGTTTGAGTTTTGGACCTCCATCTTGCAAATTTTCAGGGATCCCACTTGCGTTTTGATGAGTCAAGGAAATACCTAATTTATATGCATATAGTGTGAAGGAATGTCATTGAGATAGTTGTGAAATTAAATTGAGCATTTTTAACACCCTCATCACACAGTGGCTCAGTTCAGGGCTCCAGGGCTAGTACTTGCTTGACAGCAGTGCTAATTTTGGGGCTGTCTGCAAGTGATATAAATTTCACCAGTTTCATTTGGTAACGTTTTTTTCTGATTCTTGTAAAGTTGGCCCGATTGACTGCTCACGTAGACCAAAGCTCTTGATTTCCATGACAAGACCAGCACAGGCAGCAGCAGTATATCCGTTCATTTTATTTGCATATGGCATTCGCTGTTGCAAAGAGACAACAACATAAACAATAATGAACAGATACAAGTAAAATACATTTAGAATCAAAATTAATTCTGGATTGACCGGAATCTGCTGAGTTGCAGGCTTGCCCCATTTCTAAGGAAACTACAGTGTGTTTTCCAATTGAGTCTACTGTCCAGTGACTACGGTCCAAACGAAAGCAAGAAAGGACGTGACTCGGTCTCAGTGTATTTCAAGCATTTTTATACTGTCAAGTTAATAAGAGATGTAAGGATTAACCAATGAGAGAGCATGGTTTACTTAAGAATTAATCCAAGCCGGTAGGGTTGGGGCATAAGGCAGCAGGCCAAGTGCCTCCAACCTCCCAGGCGTGGATTAATTCTCAAGTTTAACCCATGCTCTCGAGTAGAATAATTCACTTGTACCATGGCTATCCAACATGAAAACGCGCCCCCATTTCAGCTGCTGCTCGACAGTAGTGCCCAAAACAACCAGAAACATGGCAACGAGAGAGAGAGAGAGAGACAAACAGAAAGGAGACTGCAGGAATCCTTGTCAGGCTTCACAGTGTATTGCTTTTCTGTCTCTCGCTCTCGGTCTCCCTCTCCCATGCAGTGCTTGCTGCACAGAAATGTCCCATTGCCCAGATGTGTCCAGTTCCCTGCTTTGATCCCAGATGAAACCCTCCCCGTTTTGGCTGCTGCTTGACTGGAGTGCCATAAGCAACCAGAAACATGGCAACTCAAGAGAGAGACAGAGAGAGAGACACACACAGATAGAGAGGAGATTGCAGAAAACTTTGTCCAGGTGAACAGTGTGTTGCTTTTCTGTGTGTGTGTGTGTGTGTGTGTGTGTGTCTCTCTCTCCCCCCCCCCCCCCCCTTCCATTTCTCTCCCATCCAACGCTTGCTGCACAGAAATGTCCCATTGCCCAGATGTGTCTGGTTCCCTGTGATGATCCCCGATGAAACTGTCCCCCATTTCAGCTGTTGCTTAAGGGGATTGCCACAAACAACCGGAGACATGGCAACTCAAGAGAGAGAGACAGAGACAAAAACTGCAGGAATCCTTCTCCACTTGTACACTGTGTTGCCTTTCTCTGTGTGTCTCTCGCTCCCTCTCCCATCCAGCACTTGCCGCACAGAAATGTGTTGCCTAGATGTGTCCGATTCCCTGCATTGAGCAATACTGCATTATTCAGTGCCGGCTTTATTCTCTCTCATCGCTGGGATGTGGCTTGTTCTCTTCCTTAACAAGCATTCCCGTCTATTTCATGGCACTCGATACCTATGCTCGCTCAGGACAGCAACCATGGATTAATTCCAGCAACTGTGGATTACTTGAGAATTAATCCATGCTCAGCTGATCTGTTTTAAGGAATGAGAGGTAAGCATTTTTGAGAGCCGTGGTACAAGTAAGCATTAACCCATGACAGAGCATGGTTCTACTAGAGAATTAATCCGGCCTCATGCCTCCAACCACCCAGGCGTGGATTAGTTCTCTAGCAGAACCATGCTCTGGAGTGGGGTAATGCACTTGTACATGGTGGAAGTTTATAGTATGAACAGGAACTGGATCACTGAACTGCTGCTTTTGTTTACAGCTTGCACTTACCATGTTACAAGACCGAGGAACATATACAGTGGCTCGGTGCATAGAGGAATTTCTGTTGTGTTGTCGGGTACTTGTGAGGGCAGTTGTGCTCCATGCCGGGGATTAGTACTGCACTGCTCCATGTGTCTGTCGCTGAGTGGGTCTCTCATGGTTTTCTGCCATGCTGTTCTGTGGTGCTCCATGTCTTGGTCGCTCACTCTCCCTCCAGCAGACACTGAGCTGTGTCCCCGACAGCTTGCTGCTGTGCCCAAACCAAGTGTGCACTGAGGATTTTCCAGCATTCACAGATAGATAAGAGAGGTTGCTGTTGGAGAGTGTGAGTGTGAGTATGTGAGTATATGTGTGTGTGTGTGTGTGTGTGTGTGTGTTTTGGGGGGGTGGTGCCAAGAGAGACAGACACAAGATACATAAGCGCCCTCCGTGACCCCTCCACGCTTCTGGGTCTCTAAGCTGTGTGAGCTGTGAATGAGGGATGACAGTACTGCAGAAGAACAGCCGCTGCTTCACTCCATGTGGGGGGGGGGGGAGGAATGTGTGCAGACTTTCTGTGGAGACTGTCTTCATGACAGGGAGAGAGAGAGAGAGACATAGACACCCATCGACACAGGCAGGTGACTCCTGCCAAACCCGAGTTCTGTCTGTCTGTCTCTCTCTTTCTCCGTCCGGCTCTAAGTTTTAAGAAAGTACTCATCAGGGTCACGTGTCCCCGATGGCTTGCTGTTGTGCCCAAACCAAGTGCGTGCTGAGGATTTCCAGCACTCACAGATAGATAAGAGATGTTGCTGTTGGAGTGTGGGGGAAACCGAGAGAGACACAGAGATGGCGCGGTGCCAGTGTGGACACAAGACACAAGCGCTCTCCATAGCCCTGCCTCCGCAACCCCTCTGCACTTCCGGGTCTCTGTAAGCTGTGCGAGTTGTGAGGGTGAGGGATGATGGTACTGCAGAAGAACAGCTGCTGCTTCACTCAGCGGGTGGTGTGTGCCGACTTTCTGTGGAGAACATCTTTGTGACAGGGAGAGAGACACATACACAGACACCCATCGACACACACAGGTGACTCCTGCTGAACTTGAGTACTGTCTCTCCCTCTCTCTGTCTCTCTCCATCTGGCTCTAAGTTTTAAGGAAGTACTCATCAGGGTGAGGGATGACGGTACTGCAGAAGTACAGCTGCGAGACCATCTTCGTGACAGGGAGAGAGAGAGACAGACACACACATACACATATATACACACAGCAATCGAGAGATGTACTTAACTTCTGCCAAACTGCAGCACTGTCTTATATATCTTTCTCTCTCTCCCCTCCTCTCCCCCTCTTTCTCTGGTCATCAGTGCGCTCCCCCAACACACAAGTATGCTCTAGAGGGCAACCGTGGATTAATTGAGAATTATTCCACAGTCAAGTTATGTGTTCTACCCAATGAGAAGGGCATAATGTGTTTTGCCATGTTACAAGGCCTGTTAACTTGTCAGAATAAAATTGCCTGCAGTACATTAAGACTGAGTCATGTCCTTTCTTGCTTTCATGTTCTGTTTTTTTTTGTGAACTCTTTTTCACCCCTGGTCACTGACCACTGGGGGATCTCTCTGGTGGGGACCCACTCGACCTCACCTCTACCGCCTACCTGAACCCCTTCCCAACTGAGAAATCGGGTGCCGAGTCCCCCCCTCTCCCATTGGCACCTTATGGGAGGAAGCGGGGACTATGGAGAGTCAAGTCGGGTTGGGGCCAGTATGGGCATGTGGGCTTGGTCACTCGAGCCCCACTGTCACCTCCCTAGTAGCCGGGGTTTTCCTCCTTAGTTATTCCCCCTCAAGGCGCAGACGTGCAATGTCCATCCATTCCCTACTGATGTCCGCTGCCGCCTAGCCCCATCTGTAGCCTTGCTCCTTGTAGCACCTCTGGTCTTCACCAGGAGCCGCTACAGAGTGAGGAGACCCCAACAACCCACCCCCAGGACTGGAGAGCAGTCCTCCGGACGCTCGATCCTCTCTTCCCCCTGCCGACCTCCGGCGCCCGAGTCCTCTCCCGAACTCTGGTCGCCAACGTGGCGTGAGGTTTAGCGTCCAGCACCTCAACCTTCAGCGCCACTGGGCCAGTTCTTGCTTTCATATTGACTGGAATAAAATATGTAGTTGTCCATGTATATAAATAACGAAACATTATTACTGACCTGTCATTATTAGCCGCTATTCAGGGAGTATCATTTCATGAAACATCAGAGTTAAAAGTTACTTATGAGGAAGTTGCCGAAGAGAGAAAAAAAAAAATTACAATGAGTAGTGCAAAGTTGGAAAAGAGAGGAATTAAATAATGCTTATCCCAAAATAAAAAAGCATGTGAATGGTTTTTGAGAGTGTATATGCCATGGGTTCTTGTCTGGTTGCCTACTCCCAATCTGGGAATACCCAGCCCCCGCTTGTCTGTAGTCTCCAGTCACTTCCTCTAGAAAGAAGAGCCAAGTATGGCTGTAGAATCACCTGTCGGCCTACCAGCTTCCATTTCAATGTTCGCTCCATCAGCTTATTTGTAAACTTTGTTTACATCATTTCAAAGGGTAAGAGTAGACTCAGAACAAAAAATCATATCAGACAGAGAGCTGTAATTACAACAGAAAAAGATAAAGTCTGTGATATCAGGGCTCTTAGTAAAAAAATTTTTTAGTTTGAGGATCCGGAATGCCCTGTTGTCCTACAACATATCCTGGCTGTACTGGAAAAAAGTTTGAGGGTCATGGAGTGTATTTTGCTGTCAATTACTGTTTATTTTGTTCTCCTCAGTTCTTCCTCAGACCACAGCGTCAGAGGGCAGACCTGATTGTCAATTTTAACTTGTTTGTTTTTCTGACTTGTATTGCAGTAGATGGCTGGAACGAGGAGAGCCATAAGGGGAAGAATTCATTTTAAACTTGTTTTAATTTACAGTGGTTCTGATTGCAGACTGGGGTGAAAATGGAGCAGGTAATCGCACATGGGGCACTGATAAAACAGGGAAGGACACACAAACAACTGAGGAACAAATCTGATGAAACTGGGCAGAAGCTTGCCAAAGCCAGAAGATTTAAAAGGCTTGGCATTTAAATAACAGCTCAGTTCTTCCTCAAACTGCAGCGTCAGAGGGCAGAACTGATTGTCAATTTTTTTTCCCCATACACACTTTATCCTCCTCAAGACTCCTGGCAGGCGGCTTCAGCCCTGTCTCAGGCTTCAGGAACTGTCTCTCTTCAGACCCGCCTGCACTCGCCAACCCCGGTATTCCTCCGTGTATTACCCCAGCGACGGGGCCAGGAAGAAGGCAGCACGCTACCCCCCCCCCCCCGGAGACCCTATCCAGAAGCCAGGGTCAGCTCTTGGGTGCGGTGGCCATCGTTGAGCGCTGTCAGAGCTCTCCTTTTTCCTCCGCTTTTTCCTCCTGTCCCCCCCTCCCTACATAGGCACGTTGAAACATGCCCCCCGACTCGAACTGCCCTCCGGCTATCACCAGAGAGCAGTCAGCGAGTGGGACGACAAGTAGTTTCCTTCCCCCTGAGAGGGGAGAGCAGTCCTCCGGACGCTCGATCCTGTTTCCCCCTGCTGACCCCTGGTGGCCTGTGCTCGTTCCTGAACCCGGCTCGCTGGCATGGCGCGAGGTGTGGCATCCAACGCCTCAACTCTCAGTGCCACCGGGCCAGCCCTCTGATTGTCAGTTTTAACTTGTTTGTTTTTCTCTTGTATTGCAGTAGGTGGGTGGAGTGAGGAGTGCTGTAAGGTGAGGAATTTATTTTAAACTTGTTTTAATTTACAGTGGTTTGGATTGCAGACTGGAGTAAAAAAAAAAGAAGCAGGGAGACACACACTGGACACAGATAAAAGGGAAGGACACAGTTTTTTGGGGGGGTTCCCTCCCATCCCTCACTCACTCAGTAACTATAGGCTACAAATCTTGACATCACAGGGCGTGGGCAGTAAGTAGCTCAAAGGGTGTGTGGGTAAGTAGCACACAGAGGAGGTGTTAGCTGGGGTTCTGGGAGGTTCAGGCAGCACAGTGGGGGTGTAAATCAGAATAGGTGAAGAGGGAATAGACAGTTATCAGCAGGTAGTGAGAGAAAAGAGGAACAAATGTTTTAAGGGGGTGTGGGCAATTAGTACTTCTGGGAGTTGTAGGTCTGTAGGAGAGGGCTATATTATAGCAAGGAAAGGGTTAGAGGGTAGCGGAAAAGGTAACTAAAAAGCAGCTATGATGGGAGTGGTGCAATGCAGTGACTGTGGGGAGACCTTCTGGAGACTGCGGTGCTGCCCCGTCTGCAGGCACATCTCTGAGTTGAGAGAGGAGGTTGCCAGACTCAAGGCTGAGATGGCTTGGGTAAGGAGGACTACCCACCAACTCAGGGACCACCAAGTTTGCTACCTCAAAGTGTGCCAGGAAGGAGGAGCGGCTGGACAATGGTGGGCTCGGGGAGGGTTAGGGTGGTGGAGCAGAGGCACATCCCAAATCCCATACCACTACAGAACTCCTATGCCATACTGGCAGGGTGGGACTGTCTTGCAGAGGCACCCAAAGTAGTGGCTGGGACGGATGTGGCGGTCCTCCATGGTGGAGACCCCAGGTCGGGTAGGAGAGTACCCCGGAGGAAGCAAATCCTGGTGGGGGACTTAATTGTGAGAGGAGTTCAGTTGGGGAGAGGGAGGGAGGGAGGAAGAGAGGGTGGTACTGTGCCTTCCTGGTGCCATGGCTCATAGGGATGGAAACAGGATCCTAAGGATAGCTGGAGAGGGCTGGATGTCATTGTCTACTTGGGGACAAATGAACTGGCTGGGGAAGAGGCCAGAAATGGTTCAGGAAGAGTTAAGAAAGTTGGGGACAGGTCTTAGGCAGGTAACACAATCTGTAGTCTTCTGAGAGGTGTTACCTGTCCATAACAAGGGGGATGACAGTAGGCTCTGCACCAGGGAATTCAGCTCATGATTAAGGAAGTGCTGTGGGGTAGTGATTTGGGTTCTTTGGTGACTTGGGCTCCACCTGGGGGGATCGAGGCCTCTACACTGCAGGTGTGTTATACCCAATTACTGTGTCCAGTGTTATCTTTGCACCCACACACCTGCATCCCTCCAGGAGGGGAACTGAGATCCTCAGTGAAAAGTTTAAAGCGACATCAGTAGGCATTTAAACTAACCGGGGGGGGGGGGGCAGAAGAAGGCATGTTGACATAGTCTGTCGTTCCCCCCACACACACCCACAGGGACACAACAGTGGGAATCCTGAGGATGAGAAGTCCCCCCCCTAAAAAACAAACGCAAACAGGTAACTAAACAGAAGAGGGAAGGGGAATGAGGAAAGAAAATAGTGGCAGTGTAGGGGAGGACAAAAAGTCAAGATGAGCTGGTGGTGCTAAGGGTTGAGGCGCTGGATGCCATACCTCGTACCACACCAGTGACCCGGGTTTGGGAGTGGACTCGGGTCGTCGGGGATCAGCCGGGAAGGAGAAGGATTGCTCGCCCAATGGCTGCTCTCCTTCTCTGGGGAGGGGGAAGCGTACTCTCTGCTGCGATACCGCCACCTGTTGGGGGAACCTCAGGGTGGTCGGTGCAGCTGGGGAGACGCTCTACGCAAGGGTAGACGTTGGCAGGGGACCGGCTTCGATGTGCGTCTCTGCGCACGCCAGCAGCCTTGTCCCCATTGCACGCCAACGTTGGGGGGGGGGGTCCACCAGAACACCGGAAATACCCAGCCCTGGTCTAGGTGACGAGCCTCAGCGTTGGTTCCAAGGCAGCATCCGAGAAGCAGACTTCGCTGTGTGCACTCCCAAAACAGTGCTCAGGGAAAGATATGGGGGATCTCCACCGCCCTGCCTGGAGGGTAATCCGAGGCCCTTAAGGTACAAGGGTAGCGTTAGCACTCTAGGGGCAGACTCCTTGTGGGGGCAGATTGGGATCTATGAGGGGAGCTCTGAGAGAGGGATCAGTGGCAGCAGTAGGAGGATAAAGAAATAGTAAAAAAAAAAAAAATGCAAGATAAGGGGAAGTGGAAGTAAAGAATGGAGAGCCATGAGTGCAAATGCTTGTAGTCTGGGTGACAAGATGGCAGACCTAGAGGCCACCATGGCAACAGGAGACCTGGATATACTGTAGTGACAATTACAGAGACCTGGTTCAATGAAAACCGGGACTGGGATGTAGCCATACCAGGGTATGCTCTATTCAGGAGGGACAGAGTAGGGAAATAAGGGAGGAGGTGTGGATCTTTGCATGAGGAAGGATATAAAGGTCTCTGAAATACAGGGAGGACAGAGAAAAGTGGAGGTACTGTGGGTAACCCTAGAGACGGTGGGGGGGGTAACTGTTTGAATAGGAATGGTCTACAGACCTCTGGCACAGGGTTAGAAGGAAGATAAAGCTATGATAGAAGAAATCCAAAGGATGGTAAATAAGGGAGAGGTACTGCTAGTGGGGGACTTTAATCTACCAGATGTGGATTGGAGCCTCTCTGCTGCAGCAACAGTTAGAAGTAGTGAAATCCTGGACTCACTGCAAGGGGCATTCCTTAGGCAGCTAGTTAAAGCACCCACTCGTGAGAGGGAAATACTGGACTTGATACTGTCAAACAGTAACAGTGTCACGGATGTCACAGTGGGAAGCCACCTAGGGATTAGACATCATTGTATGGTGTGATTCAGCATAACATACAAACATACATATGAAGAAGCCAGCAGAAGAAGGCCATTTGGTCTATCAAGTCTGCTCATATTGCAGGGTCCACAACTTGAGCTAATGTCTCTGCCTTCGCTCCCTCCCTTCCAACTCCTCCCTACCCGTGATCCTTACTTTCCCCTATGTCTGTCCCAGCCTCTCTTGAAGCTGCCCACTGTCTTCAACGAGATGACCTCTTCCGGCAGTGCATTCCAAGTATCCACCACCCCTTCTGTGAAGAAGTGCTTCCTGACCTCCCTCCTAAACCTCCCACCCTCCAGCTTAATACTGTGCCCCCTGGTGTTATAGTTGCCACTCAGCTTAAAGAGACTCTCCTTATCAATCAGTTTCAAGTACTTGAAGGTCCCAATCATGTCCCCCCCCCTTCTCTCTCCTGTCTTCCAGGGAGTACATGTTCAGTGCCCTCAACCTCTCCTCATATGCCTTACCCTGCTGACCGGCTATCATCTTTATAGCCCTCCTCTGGACCTTCTTCAGCAGGTTAATGTCATTTTTCAGGTGTGGGCACCAATACTGAACTCTGTACTCTAGATGCGGCCTTACCAGTGACCTGTACAAGGGCAGCATAACCTCCTCTCTCCTTCTACTGATCCCCCTAGATATGCATCCCAGCATCTTGTTTGCCTTTGCTACTGCTTTCTTGCAATGCATGGAGTGCTTCAGGTCACTAGTGATCATTACTTCCAGGTCCTTCTTCTCCTCTGATACAGATACTCGGATTCCACCCAGGTAGTACTCTGTCCTGGGATTCTTGGCTCCAGTATGCATAACTTTGCATTTTTGGGCACTGAAGCCAAGCTACCAGATCCTGGACCATCTCCCCAGCTTTTCCAGATCTTTCTGTAGGTTCTGTATCCCTTCAGCTGTGTCCACTCTCCCACAGAGCTTGGTGTCATCCATGAATAGGCACATTTTGCCCTTAATGCCATCCCCAATGTCATTGATGAAGACATTGTACAACACCGACCCCAGTACAGAGCCCTGTGTGACCCCACTGGTTACCTCTCTGGTACCAGATAACTCTTCCCCCCACAACCACCCTCTGGGTTCTGTTCCTCAGTCAGTTTTCCACCCATCTGGCCATCTTTTCCCCAACCCCGAGATCCACCAACTTCCTGATCAACCTTTTGTGGGGCACAGAGTCAAAGGCCTTGCTGAAATCAAGCTAGAGGATGTCTACTGCTTGGCCCTTGTCTACTGTCTTAGTGACACAGTCAAAGAAGTCAGTCAGATTTGTTTGACATGATCTCCCCTAATAAGGACAGGGCCAGCATCTAACCACATTAAAACAAGGGTCCTGGACTTCAGGAAGGCTGATTTCAAGAAAATGGGAGAGTTCCTCAAGGAAGCCCTACCAGGAATTGGGGAAATGGGTGAAGTAGAGGAAAAATGGGCAGGGATAAGGAAGGCAATTGAAATGGCAAATAACCTCTGTGTCAGGCAGCTCAGTAAGAGCAAGAGGAAAAATGGTTCTCCAGGGAAGTGGTAGAAAAAGTAAAGGAAAAGAAGAGTGCATTTCAATTTTAAAAGGTACAAGTCGACACAGAAGAGAAAGGATAGGAAATTATATTAGGAGAAACAAAGGGAGGCAGGAAAGGCAGTTAGGAGAGCAAAAGCACAAACAAAGAAAAACATTGCCAAGTCAGCAAAGCATTCTTCAGGTACATTAGTGAAAGGAAGGAAAACAAGGCAGGGATAGAAAGATTAAAAGGGGAAGGGGAGAAGTGTGGAAGAGGATTGTAAGAAAGCAGACATATTGAACAAATACTTTTGCTCAGACAAAGGAAGGAATAGGTGACTGGCCGCAGATAGAAAAAAAAAGGGCATTAAGGGGAGGGAGGGAGGTGGACACTAGCCTTTTTATGGAGGAGAAAGTCCTCATGGAACTAGCAAAGCTAAAAGTAGACAAGGCAATGCAGCCGGATGGGGTCCACCCAGAATTCTGAAGGAGCTAAAGGAGGAACTATCTGCACCTCTAGTATCCCTGTTCATTCTATCACTGGAGACCGGGGAGCTTCCAGGGGACTGGAGGAGTGCGGATGTGGTCGCAATACAAAAAAGTGGGAATAGGCAGGAAGCACGAAACTACCATCCTGTAAGCCAAACTTTGGTAGTGCACAAGGTCATGGAAACGCTACTAAAGGAAGGGATTGGAGAATATCTGGAAACCGGTGGTTTGCGGGAGCCGAGGCAGCATGGGTTCATGGGGGGAGGTCCTGGAAAATGAACCTGATAGAGTTCCTTGACTGGGTTACCAGAGAGGTTGATCGGGGAGGAGCAGTGGATGTGGCCTACTTGGATTTCAGCAAGGCCTTCGACACAGTCCCACACAGAAGACTAATAAGCAAGCTAAGCAGCCTGGGTGTGGAATCAAAGATAGTAACATGGGTACGAAGATGGCTGAGTAACAGAACTCAAGAGGGTGGTTGTGAATGGAGTTCATTCGGAAGAGAGTAAGATAACCAGCGGGGTGCCTCCCGGGTCAGTAGGGTCCAATCCACTTCAATGTCTTTATTAGAGACATCACAGAGGGGCTGGAGGGAAAGGTATAACTGTTCGCAGATGTCACAAAAGTCTGCAACAGAGTGGATACTCCAAGGGGACAGAAAAAATGAGGGAAGATATGAATAAGCTAGAAGACTGGTCAAGGGTCTCAGCTGGGCTTCTGTATCAAAAGTGCAAAATTATGCACATCGCCACAGAAACCCAAGGGCAATGTATCAGTTTGGGGGTTAGCAACTACAAAACAGGAAAGGGATCTGGGGGTCATCATCTCTGATGACCTGAAGGTAGCAAAGCAGCGTGATGAGGGGAAATAGAATGCTGGGGTGTACAGGGAGGGGCATCACCAGCAGAAAGATGGAGGTAGTGTTACCCCTGTACAGATAAATGGTGAGTCCCCACCTGGAGTACTGTGTCACGTTCTAGAGGCCCCATCTTAGGCAGGACATAGACTGGGTTGAGGCAGTACAAAGAAGGGCAACCAAAATGGTGCATGACCTGCATCAGAAGCCCTAAGAGGAAAGACTCCGCAAATTAAATATGTATTCTGTATAGGAAAGGAGAGAAAGGGGTGACATGATAGAAACAGTGAAATACCTCAAGGGTATTGATAAGGTACAGGAGGGTTGCATATTCCACAGGAAAATATGCTCAAGGACAAGGGGGCATGATGTGAAGCTGGAAGGGGG
This sequence comes from Neoceratodus forsteri, assembly GCA_016271365.2. Classification (NCBI taxonomy): domain Eukaryota; kingdom Metazoa; phylum Chordata; order Ceratodontiformes; family Ceratodontidae; genus Neoceratodus; species Neoceratodus forsteri. The sequence goes on from CM028136.1 coordinate 762,021,692, forward strand.
AAGACATAGAGGAAATACTTTTTTACGGAAAGAGTGGTGGACTGCTGGAACAGCCTTCCAGCAGAGGTGGTAGGTACAGAAATGGTAACAGGTTTCAAACATGCATGGGATAGGCACAAGGGGACCTTAGTAACAGGGCGGAGGAGGGGGTAAGGCCTGAGATCAGTTGGGGTTTGAAGTAGCTCGGTAGGCAGGGACTTAGAGAAGACAAGGTGGGCCATGAGATCCTTTTCTGCTGACAGCTTCTATGTTTCATGTTTCCGTGTTTACTGTTACGCTTTATTTTGTTCTTCTCTTGCCCTATCTCTCCTACCCATCCCCCCCCAGATGCTTCTGGAAATAAGCTGTTCTAACAATGTGGATACAGTTCACTATCCACACTCTGGCAGTTCTGCTGGAAACAGCTGAAGCATCAAAAGTCTTAGAGGTAAGCTTCTCTCACCACCCGGCTGGTATGTCCTTTGGCTCTGCCCCGTGATTTCATATTGTTCTTTCTGCTGGAAGATGTTATTCTCCTCCTTCACATCTCTGCAGCATTGAAGAATTTAAAGTTTTCTAGCACTTAATTCAGGCGAATCATTGACTTTTTCAGTCTGGTAAACATAAAGTTGATCATGCGTCTTCAGGTTCCTCTCCACTTTGCGATCGATGGTGGAAGGCACGAAACTGGAGGTTCTAATTCTTTCTTTCTTTCTTAGCTTTATCATGATATTGCAGATGAATACAAGTTAAGAAAGCAGAGGCCCAGAGAGGAGACACTCCTCCTTACTTATCAATTTTACATACACATTCATGACAATTAATTATATAACGTGTATCCAGGTACACAACAATGACATCTTCTGACCGATGTTTTAAATTCTGCACTTGGTGTAGGCAGAAAATGTTGGCCACAGATCCACATGACACGTGCATCTACTGCCTGGGTGATCAGCACTGTGTCACGGGATGCATTAAGTTCCGGGCCATGCTGTCAGCGTTCATTGAAAACGGAAGGCCTGGCTGTCCCTTAGACAGCCTAAAGACCAGAAAATGGTCTTGGCACCTGCTGGGTTGGCTACTCAGCTTGCGACCATGGAAGAAGAGGCAGCAGTGGCTGCGTGAGTTGATGGCCCTCCAGACTTTTGGGAGAGCCTGTCTCACCACAAGAAGAAGCATAAAAAGCAGCATCATTGCAAATAATGGGACCAGGAAAGATCACACTCTTCCTGCTCATTTGACTCCCCAGACAGCTCGGCCATAGTCAAGGCTCCTTCAGTTGAGGGGATGGTCGAGAGCTCCATGGTAATCCTGTCTGGTCTGCCAACCTCATCTCCAGTCAAGCAAGTGGTCAAGATTTTTCTTGAGCCTCTGGATCAGTTGTCGGAGAATATTGATTGAGTCGATCTCCCAAACCTCAGTGCTCATTGTCCTCAGTCAGAGGGATGTGGCCCATTCGGCACCACCCTCTGATTTAACTTGGGAGCTGCTTCCACAGGAGGTTGTATCTCTGAAACCAATTGTGGTTACCTTGCAAAAGCAAGTGGTTTATACCCACCCTCCAGAGGACTCCCATTACCGACAACCTTCGGGTTGAGGCACTATTTGTGCTTTCGATCCAGCTCATCAGGCAGGCAAAGCCATTGACACTCCTCGACCTCCTCATCCTCTGGTGTGGAGAGGCATTGAAGCAAGATGCATCGATGCTAGGAGGTGCTCATTTAGCAGCAGTGGGCTATTACTGGGAGTAGTAGGGCTCAGTCTCCTGAAACTTTGTCCCTTGGCCTTCACCGTCTGTTCCCAGTGTCTGCTTCGCTTCCACTCTCCATGGAGCCACCTCCACCTGAGCCACTGTTTGGGGCACTGACCAAGGAGTCTTGCCATGCTGTCATCTTGCCGGGTTTGATATCGGTGGAGATCACCCAGGATGAGGATACTAGGGTGGTCCATGGCGGTGAACAGTTGAGGGCTGTCTTTGAGAAATCCTTCGACTTGGAAGCCAAGTCACTGATGGCCTCAACCAGGATGCACACCTTTGACCAGGAATCAGTGGAAGAGCTCATGAGCCGGTGTCTTTTGGAGCCATGGTTGGACAGATGTTGAGTCCATGAAGGTACCCTTAGAACCAGTCCAGAAATGGGATAAATACTCATTGACTGATATCCTGGATAGGGACAAACCCCCATGGGTTGCCTTTCCCTTGGGTGAAGCTATGTTTGAACCGACCCTGCAGTTCTGGCAGCATCCAGTATCCTGCCCAACACCCTCTGCCCACATGGTCCACAAGTATGTGGTCTCCATGAACACCCTTTCTGGGTTTTCCAACCACCCTTTTGTAGAGAGTTTGGTTACTGATTCTGCCTTACATAAATCACGAGGTCAAGGGGATGTTGACAAAACTCCAGATAAGGAGTCCAGGAAGATTGACCAAGCAGCTAAACATCTGTACACTACCTCATCATTGGGTCTCCATCAGGCCAGTTATTTGGAAATGATGGTGAATATTGGCGATTTCCTTCTCGGGGTACTAGAAAAACTCTCTCTTTTTCCAGTCGATAAACAACATCTGGTAAAGTGCATCAGAGACTATGGTCGGTTTTTGGCTAAGCACCAGCTTCAAATGTCCTCTGACACCTGTGCCTGTATCATGGCTGTAGCCATCGCCATGCATCATAGGGTCTGGCTGAGGCTGTCCACCTTTACGATGGATACTTAGCATAAGCTGGCTGATGCCCCTTTCTTAGGCATCAACCTCTTCAGCCCTGGGTTGGAGGGACAGCTCATGTGTATTGAGAAGCCCAGTGCCACCCCCTGATTCTGTAGCTGTAGCTAACTGGGCCATCCAAGGAGGCTGTGCAGCAGTCCTGGGATCTGGCCCTCCAGACCTTTCATGACCTGGGCGGACCTTCTGGTCAACGAGACCAAGTCATAGTTGGTCTCCTCACAGGTGATCAGGTTTATTGGGCAGAACTAGACTCCCTGCAGGCCATGACTCTCGATGGACTGGTATTGGATCTTATCTCCTTTGCCGGATTATTTCAGGTTGGGTGCTTGCACCATGCCCAAGACTTCCTGTGGCTGTGAGGGTTAATGGCAGCTTCCGTCAGCGTGATTTGTTGGGCTCACTGGAGGATGTGCTTCTTGCTGTGAAAGTTGGGCCAGGAGTGATCCCAGTGCCTAGGTCACCTTGACCAGCCAGTCATGGTGAGTCAGTCCATGTAGGATGCCATCCAGCAGTGGCTGACCAGACAGAATCTGAAGGAGGGAATCCTGCCAGAGCCGTCCATTATACATATGATGAATGTGCCTCTGGTAAGCTGGGGGGTACACTTGGAAGACCATAGAACCAACGGGTTGTGGTCACTGAGGGAGTATCAACACTACATCAACTTGCTGGAGCTCAGTGCAGTGTGTCTGGGATCTGATGGAATTTTCTCCATTGATTTTGGTCAGGTCGTTCAAGTCCAGACAAACAACATGATCACCATGGTCTACCTGAACAGACAGAGTGGAATGCTCTCTACACCTGCACACTGGTGCACAGCCTTGAAGCAGATCTCCTGGCGATTCATGTCATGGGAGAAAATGGTCAGCTGGCAGACACTCTTATCTGGGTAGGAGAGACATTTCATGAATGGTCTCTGGATCAGGAGGTTGTGGACCACCTGTTCTCTCAGTAGGGTATCCCTCTGCTGGACCTGTTTGCTTTGTGGGAGAACAGAAAACGGGCTGTTCTGCGCCCGCCCCCGACTGGGACATTTATTGGCAGATTCCTTCTCAAGGCTCTGGATCCCATGCCTTCAGTACTCCTTCCCCTTGGTTCGTAAGGTTGTGACCAAGGCCTGGAAGGACAAGACACTGATGATCCTGCTAGTTCCAGACTGGTCCATGCACGTCTGGTTTCTGGATCTCCTCAGCCTCAGCAGCAGTTTTCCATGGAGGCTTCTTTCTCTGCCCCAACTTGGTGACAAGACAGTGTGGGAAGGTCCTGCACTCAGACTAGTTCCTAGAGTTCCATGCTCTAGGCCTTTCGGGAGACGTCCTCCAGGTTGTAGAGGCATTCCATAAAGAGTGGACTTGTAATTGCTGTGCATTTAAGTGGAAGAGGGTCTCGATCTGGCGCCAGTATAAGGAGCTTGTTCCTTTACCTGTCCCATGGTGAGCATCCTTGACTACCTCTAGTCCCTGTATCAGTGACGACTATGAGTGATGCCCCTAAAGGTGCTACAGGCAGCCATCTGTGCATACCGGTTGCACGTAGGTATCCTGACGGTGGCCCAGAAGAAGGTGGATAAATGTTTTTTCAATGGTTTGGATCACTTGTCCCATCCAGTGCGCAAACCTCCACCTCCACGGGACCTCCTGCTGGTGTTGCAGTGCTCATGGTCAAGCCGTTTGAGCCTGTACACAATTGTGAGATATCATATTTGTTGTGGAAGACTGTCTTCCTGGTGGCCATCATGTCGGCCAGAAGGATTAGTGAGCCCCAGTCACTGTGGGTTTCCTTATCTGGTCTTCACCCTGACCTGAAGCTCCTCCCGAAGGTCGGATTAGAGTTTCACCTTAACCAGATGATTAACTTGTTGATTTACTTTACAAAGCCAGTCTGGGAGGCTGATCGCAGGCTCCATTCCTTGGACCTGTGGAAGGCACTCTCTTACTATAACGAGCACACAGCTGCAGTTCAGGGCGAGGCTCGCCAGCTGTTTGTAACATATGCTGAAGCTGCACCCAACATCCAGATTACTGCTTCCAGTGTACAAAAGATCTGATGTCATGTGACAGAGCCAGAGGATATACTACCCAAATGGTGGGAGGAGTTTAGCATGAAGATCTCTGATGACTCTGCTGTCTCCAGCAGAACTGCGAAGGTGTGGATGTGAACTGTACCACTAGCAAAACTACTATTACAGGTGAGTAATCTGTATTTATCAGTTCAGTATGTCTTTCCTGGTAAAACATCTGAAGTAAATAAACAAGTGCTGAATTGAAGAAACAAATTACTGCAACTCGACACTTTTACTGTACTTGCGAGGAAATAGTGTATGTATATGAGGCTTTTTCAAGAATCCTGCATTGTCCGGACTGGTTATAGCATAATAAAAACTACTTCCCATGCAGAAGAGATAAATTTCAGGAATGAATAATAGGCAGTGGAACATCCGTTTAAATTCATGAGTAAATTAGTTGAACTTTAAGTTGTTATTGGTCATTGCTCAATAAAATAGAACTCTGATAAGTCACACAAGGACCAGGAGTACAGGAAAAGGGAGGGGAATCAGGATGCACAGTGATTTGGGGTGGGGGGGTAGTCACTTTCAGTACAGCTTGGAACTGTGGTGCCAGAGCATAGAATGCCGAGGGACGCAAGAGTTTTGGGAATGTGTGATGAAAATTGAGGAGTGGGATAGGCATGGGAATCGCATCACCTATAGATGCATACCAGCATTCTGTCATTTTGAGTAGATTACGATCAGGGCTCAAATGGGGTTGGGGGGGAGATACTGGGGTGTAACATAGAGGCACTTTTAAAAATGAAGTACGTCTTCCTGTCCCCATGTACGTACGTCAGACTTTCAAATCTGATTGGAGCATGCTTCCGCCTTTTCACCCCAACTTCAGTCCCAGATTGAGGTGTGTGTCCACAGGAGTAGATGGGAGAGTGGAACTATTTCTTCTAGTAAGAGTGCAATAAAAGCTGTGTCCTGTGGACCAGCTATACAAATTAGGGTTAACATTGCTATAAACTTTCCAATACAAAATTATGGTTTGAGTAGAGTAACAAATTCTTATTTGTGTATACAGAAAATATATTCCTTAACATTTGTATAATTTTATACACTTGAAGGTGAATATCACCTCAGCTTCTGTAACTGATGAGATCTCAACGTAATATGGAAAGAAAGCATGACTACAGCAGTTTCTCATCCTAGACTGTTCAGGTCTCAACTTTATCATAGAGGGACACCAGTAGGTTATAAGACCCAAGCCAGTATAGATTCCCGGGGGGGGGGGGTGGTCATGTCAGATGAACCTGATTGATTTATTCGACTGGCTGACCAGGGAAATAGATCAGGGTGGGGCAGTGGACATGGCCTACGTAGACTTCAGTAAGGCCTTTGATATCGTACCACATAGGAGACTGTTAAGGAAAGTGGGCAGTTTGGGGGTGGGACCCAAGGTGGTAAACTGGGTATGAAATTGGTTGATGGATAGGCAGCAGAGGGTGGTGGTAAATGACACTTACTCTGGTAAGGGGGAGTGACCAGCGAGGTACATCAGGGCTCATTACTGGGACCACTCACCTTTAATGTCTTTATAAGTGACTTTGCAGAAGAGCTGGAAGGAAAGGTACACCTCTTTACGAAAAACATCAAAATCTGCAATAGGGTAGATACTCCGGAGGGGTGGAGAGAATGAATAGAGACCTGAGAACTCGAGGAGTGGTCAGGGTTATGACAGCTGGGTTTCAATGCAAAAAGTGCAAAATCATGCACCTAGGGCACAGAAACCCAGAGGTGGTATATAAAATGGGAAAGTGGTATTGACCATCACTAAACAGAAAAAGGGACCTTGTGGTAATCATATCTGATGTCCTCAAGGAAGGGAGGCAGTGCGACAAGGCAGTAGGCAAGGCCAGCTGGATTCTGGGGTGCATAGGAAGGGTATTACCAGTAGGAGGAGTGAAGTAGTTTTACCACTGTATCGATTGTTGGTGAGACCCAACTTGGAGTACTGTGCCCTGTTCTGGAGATCGCATCTCAGGATGGACATAGACAGGGTGGATGCTGTACAGAGGAGGGCAACTAAAATGGTGCTGGGGCTGCATCTTAAGCCCTATGGGGAGAAACTGAGGGTTCTCAGTGTGTACACCCTGGAGGAAGGGGGGACTTGATAGAGACCTATAAATACCTCATGGGGGTGAATAAGGTACAGCAGGGGAGTGTTTTTCTCAAGAGAAGGTGTACCAGAACAAGGGGGCATGCAGTGTAGCTGGAAGGAGGGAAATTGCTTGCGTAGGATAGGCATAAAGGAATCTTACTAGGAAAGGGAGGGGGTGGAGTGGCTGGAGATCAGGTAGGGTCTGCGGTGACAGTATTATATGCATGGAAACTATGGGCACACTGGGTGGGTCAGGCAGTCCCTATCTGCCAACAAATTCCATGTTTCTGTCTCGACCATCTCTAATGAAAAGGAAACAAATCAAAGCAATTTGGGTTTATACTGTATGTCACCTTTCATACACACTAACCCAAAGTGCTTTACAAGCACAGACAGTTGCAGCCATCTTTATGAATGCACCAGGAGGTTAAGAAGAGCTCCGACTGTTAAGCACAGAGAGGGGGAGAAGCAGTTATATGCTTAACAAAGCATAACGTTTCCCTAAAGAGTATTTTTTTTTTCAGTTTTCCTTTCCAGAGTTTATAACCTATCTGTGTAGCCTATTCAGAGAATTGGCATAGAAGGCGTTTGTGCCCAGCTGACCTCATAGTCCCTTTGTTAATGCATTACAGTGGCTACCATGACAACATATGGCTGTCACAAACAAAGCAGTTGTGAAGTTTGTTGGGGATAATGAGATGCTCTTTTGAAAGACAGTGAAATATATACTGCATTGTTTAGTAGACCAACAACAGAAAAAAGTCAAAAAAAAAAAAAATAGTTTAAAATCTTGTATTTTAGTAGTTTTCTGCTGTTCAAGCACAAGAAGGTCATGGGACTTATTCAGGGTCACACAGTAACAATTATCATTATAGTGCTTGCAATTTATTTAATTTATTTGTTTTAAAAAGTTTTGACAGGAAAGACTTACTGTACAGAGCTGATAGTAGCTTGTTTCAGATGCATTGGGAGGGTAATAGTGGAAAAAAGCAGTGCAGTAATAAGGTGAATACATAATTTAAAAAAGTAAACTTAACATAGTAAGTGAACAATGAGGTACAAGGAACAGCGTTGTAAAAAACAAACATTGAAACCGCAAAGATGGTCAGTACAACCATAACAGTACAGTTGTCAAAGCAACACAGCAAAAAGGTGCATACATAATTAAAAATGAACTTAACACAGTAACTTCACAGGATGGTAAAAGGAATGTAACGACTGGAAAAATTTGGACCACAATAGTACAGTTGCACGTCTATGATGTACAGTTTAGACTCCGGAGTCAGTTGAATTGTGACTGACTTGCACAACATCGAGCTGACTTTTTCAACTAGTTGCAAATTCATGACTTCAGCTAAATAAAGAAAACTCAACTGATTTTTTTTTTCAATTTGAAGCAATTTCCTAGGTGCTTTAGAAAAAAACATAAGCGACTGGAATGCCCCATGAATCAAGCAACAGTACTCTATGCGCTGTTCTCAAAGCCATCTTGTTTTATGACCCTTAAGTGATCACTGTAGATTGAACTTGGGACTCCTAAACATTACACAGCCCTTATAGATCACAGTATGTAGTCTAGGAGCCATGGAAATTCACAGTTGTCCATAATTTGATCCTTCGTTTATTTACAGGTACAGTATATGACTGTCACACAGGTGTGTCAGTTACCTGAACCAGTGATTTGTCTGACGCCTCCACGCAGGATTGCAGTGGGGACCGCTGGCAAATCATGCAAATAATTTATCCTTCAGTGAGCCACCACTAACTACAAACAACGAAAACATTCAAATTCTGGTACAGGCCGCTTTGAAGAAACTGCCATGTGAACTTCCAGAGCTGTGCTGTGTTGCATTCACCTACAGAAACAAATCAGCTTGTACTTTCTATACCTAATCTCAGCCCTAATTGTAAACTGTCCACATTAAAAGAAGTCGACAAATACTGTACAGGAATTTCTGTGACCTACACAAGTGGCCCACGGAGGTGACTGACCTGCCCTGAGCCATTGAAAGCTGGTCGGCAATTAGCAGTTACTCTGCAGCAAAAAAAAGCAAACTGCCACCCACTCTCAGACGGCAGGCAGCAAGGACAGAACAAGTTCACTGTACTGTTACTTTGAAGCAGTCTTGTATTTTAAAATCAAAGAGAACCAAGCGCGTACGATACAAACTTGCACACAATTGCTGGAGTTAAGAAAAATCAGTTGTGTCACTGCCAAGACACTCAGTTGGTTAAGATGGTCTTCCATGGCATGGGAAAAACAAAAGTTATGAGAACATAACTCGGGGACTACCTGAAGCTGAATGAAAACAGCCCATCCACATGAAAAAGTATTTTGCCACTTTCGTTGTGCTTACAGTACTTGATAGCAGCTCGTTATCTGGCATGCTAGTACTGTTCATTCGGAATGCAACAAACACTGCAAGTCAAAACATCTTCTGTATGATAACTTAATAACAGTATTAATGTTATCATCATCACAGCCTGTGCCCTTCAGATGTCTTTACTCCTGACTTGAGGTGTTTACATAGGAGAAAGTGAAGAGAACCTTAATTTCCCTTCTCATTGTTTGTTTTTTCTTGACTTGAGCTGGCTGTCCTCTAATCAAGTCCCCTATCATTTGCCCCCCTTCCCCATCATCAGGCACTTTATGTGCCCGTCTACCCACAAATGGCATGGTCTGAATCAGCCAGTTGTAAGTATATGTACAGGGCAGGTCAGTGGAAAGGGCATTCCTGTTGCTGTAGCTTTGCCAACCAGGACCAACTTTAAATTGCAGCCTGCATCAGGGAGCTGATGCAGGGCTGTGCTTTACTTCGTTCCTGATATGTATGTCCTGCTTCACCAGTTTTTCTTGGCCCACTGGTGGTCACTGTTCCCCTGTCGAGTTGCACACCTGTCTGATTAGTGATTACCATGCGTGATTAGAGGAATTGAGAACCCTCATTTCTGTTTGTTTTTTTGTTGTTGTTTTGTTGTTACTGGGAGCCAACCAGGACAACATTTAATAACATACAGCACCACAGGGCTATGCTCACTTAGGTCAAGTGTTGGTCTGCATTTTTTCCCGGCCCACTGTTGGTCATTTATTCAGCATTCCCTGTCTTAAGTTGCACCTTCCTGATACCACGCCTGATTGGGGGGGTATGAGTTTTTTTTTTTTTTTTGTTGTTACTTGGGGTGGTACTGGTAATCAATTCCCATTTACTTATAGAAAAGGCAATTTGGTGTGGTGGCTGGCACCCAAAATACCAAGGGGTCTCCAGGCACCAGACCAGTTACCATTAATAGGGCACGTGAGCTGCATTGTCCTCCTCTGCCATGTACCTAGGATTGAAATAGTTAAAACAGTACTAGTAAGCTTTTGGAATAGGCAGGGTAACGTTCAAGCCAGGAGCTGTGTGCAATGCCACCAATCCTGATTCCTAACAGTCACTCACCTCAGTAGTGCAGGCCTTCCCGTGCCCGTTGCTATTGCTGTCTCACTCTCACTCAGGCACTCTCATCACTCCTCTGCTCTGACTCCTCTGGCCTCAGCCTGCTCAGCCGTGCGGCTCCGCTGCCCCCCGGTCTATTCTCTCCAGACTATTTCAGGTTCTTCTCTGTCTCTCTCTTGTTCGGTCCTCCTGCTGACCCTGAGTGGCAAGTGGCCTAGGTTGGTGCCGGGACAGGACTCTGGGACCCCACACTCCTCCATGCACAACAGCACACCCATCTCGGCTCCCTCCTATTCCCATTCCTCCATCCACTTCATTTTCTATCTGCCACCTTGCCAGCTGAGTTCACATGCAGCATGCACTACTCCTGTTTCTGTTCCTCCCTCTCTCTGACTTTTAGGATTGGTACAGAGGAGCCAGAGGCACAATTTGGTTGGTGGATGGGTGGATGAGGCTGTGTGTGCACAAATAAAAAAAAAAAAAAAAGATGCCTGCAGCACGGGAGAGGGATCGGGATGGAAGGGTTGTCTGCTACAACAGTCATCGTCGGTGTAAGCAACATAATGACCTCATTTGTATGTGGCTGCAACTCAGGGCAATTCCAACTAACTGCAACTGCCCTGAATTGCGGCCCACAATTCCGACGGCCAACGGCAGCTCCAGGGTCTAGTACAGTTACAGTGCAGTGAACAACAGCAGCACATTTGCAATTTACAGTAAAGTTAGATGTGATTGTGGGAGGGCAGCTCCAGAGAGGAGTGAAAACCACAATAAGCTGCACATAATGCAGTATGAGTGGAGTGAGACACGTAAACATGTACAGGGACAATTACTGTGGTGACCAGTCAAGAGAATACCAGCATAGTAAGGGTGATTGGAAGTGTGGAGAAATCGGTAAGGGAGCATCGGTAGAGGGCATTGGAGAAAATACGCTTCCATACTGCCTAAAAATATTAACTTAATGCTGTTTAGAATTGAGTAAGGATTAACCCACGACACAGCGTGGGCTACTGGGGAATTAATCCATGCCGGGGGTGGGGTTGTTATACGAGCCCATAGGCCGAGTGCCAGCAACCACCCAGGCATGGATTAATTCCCCACGTAACCCGCACTCTGGAGTGGGTTAATTCACTTATAACATGGGGATGAAAAATGCGCAGCAGGTTCTCTGCAGGTCCTCGTGAGCTCACTGAACATACCACATGGTGTGACTGTCTGCCTGCCCGAATCCTAGCTCACTCCTGCTTGCTTTGCTGCTGACAATAACTGCATTTTTCATCCCCTTGTTACACCACAGAATGCTGTGCTGTTTCCGTTGTTTATGTTTATTGCAGTCTAGCAACACTACATGTGAATTTTGAGAACCCAGGGTACTTTAGAGCAGATGTGCTTTGTGTATCACTGCCACTGTTCAGCAGAGTACAAATTGCATGGTGTTAAGTTTTGCAGTGCTCACTCCTTCCTTTGATTTTTACTTTGACTCCCTAACACTCGCTGCAAACAAAGTTTTGTGAGAGTCAGGCAGCCAGGAACCTGCAATGCAAATGTGACCTCTGTCAGAAGATCACCTTGTTAGTTAAACAGACGCCTGCCCGCTCCTTCTGCTTCTTCCACAAATGTGAAACGAATATAAGATGTGGCAGGTATCTTACATGATATGCTTTTCTGGTTTTATTAGGAATGTCTTCGTGTCGGGCTGTAGTGTATGGTTGACCAGCACCATGCCGACTCTCCCAAGCTGATTGTTATTCGGGATTCTGTTACTAGTTACGTATTTGTGCGTGTGTCTTTTGGGGGGGGGTTACAAGCGGAACCCATAACCTGCCGCCCAAGCCCATTGCAGCCAAAGTACAACAAACCAGAAGCTGTCAGGCGCTGGCAAAATGGCTCAAAGGCTGCAGCCAACCAGTGAGTACATTTACATGGCAGCAACTTGTTCTGATCAAGATTCCATTGCAGTACACTGAGACCCAGGTCATACAGACTGAACATGCGCGCTGCAGTTACTGGATACATAGTTGCTGACCTAGAACATGGGGATGGAAAATGCATGCCACACTGACTTCACACAGGTGCACATGTTGCTCTGTCACTCTGTGTAACTTTCAGGGGTCTGCATTCATAAAAACTCATAGAACAGAAAAAACGCACTAAAGTCAAATTCACTGACAGAACACAGCACTATTGCTTCCTCTGATGCCCTGCAGGAGCAACCGTGGGTTAATTGAGAATTAATCCATGGTCCGGTGATGCGTCTTGACGAATCACAGGGGAGCATTTTTCATCCCCAAGTAGAAATTACATCTGTCTGAATAGTCAGTGCTGCTATAAACCTGTGAATGAACTATGTACCCTGGATGTACCACTCAGCCCCAGAACTCACGTGAGTCGAAATGTTCTGTGCTTAACCTTATTCAAAATGGCCGCCTGGGGCTGAGTGAGTTGAAGTTAACTATTGTATGTTGAAGCAGTAACCCACGACAGGACCGAGGTTTCTGGAGAACTGACGCACACCCTGGGTGAGCTGGAAGGCATGAGGCCAGTGGATGAGAAATTCGACTGAATTGTTACTTGCGTGTGTTTTGGACTAATCTTATTATTTTTTTTGTTGCCTATTTTGAAAGTACCTTGTCTGTGCTGCCTTCTTGCCAACTGATACTATTTTTTAAATTGTCAGTTGGTTCTGCTAAGGAGTCTTCAGTCAAGTCAGGGTGGCTTCAGTTGTATTTCTCTGTCCTATCAAGCAGTTGTTTTAGTCAGTCTGTTTTATTGAAAGGTTTTCAAATACATGACACAATCTCATTTATTACATACAGACACATAGACCCATAGCCCCACTGCCCTGACAGTAATCTGTAAGTTATCACATTTTAACCATTGGTTCTGAGTACAGAAGCAATACCACAAGCTTCTTCAGTCTAGCATTGCAGGGCAAAATGAAGACCATCTTCTCTGGCAAATTCCCTGAAACTTGATATACATATATTTTCTGCTCCCACCCTTCCATAGTTGCTTACTTGGATTTCTGCTGTAGGTGCAGTATCCAGAGATAACAGAGTGCGGAGTGTTTCCCATTTCTTCCGGTATCCACCCAGCCTTTTGTCAGTGCTGGCAATGAATTTTTCTGTTCTGAGGGCAGCTAATATTTTGTTCCAGGTGTGGCAGGTAGGGACCTTGTCATCCAGACAGTGCCTCAGAACTAATGTTTTGGCCGCTCCTGCTGTCAGGGCAATATGATCCCGAAAGGATCTATGTGGCGTAGTGCCCTATTAGGCAAATTTCAGGTACGAAGGCAGATTCAAGGCTCGACAGAGGATCCAGCTTAAATCTTATTGTCTCTCATACGGGTTTGTTTAGCCGTGGAACACTCCCACAATATATGATATAGGGTACCACTCCACTCACTGCATCTTGTGCAAGCGTCTTGTCCCATCTCCCTCATTTTATACAGTTTCTGAGGTGCGAGATAAAGATTGTGCAAAATCTTAAACTGCATAAGGTGAATATTTTCAATTTTTATGTATAGATTTGACCAAATATCTGCCCATTTCCAGCCGATACTTTCCTCTGTAAAGGTTTGTGATCAGTATCCGCCAGTTTCCACCCCTCTAGGATGACATTTTAGGTAGATTGTGGTGTATAATTTGGAAATGGTATTTGGACTGTTTGCAGTCTCTATTAGTGGGGATGCCACCGTACTGTTTGTTACTCCAGAGTGTTGGGACCATATTTTGTGCCAGTGCATCTGTAAGCTGCATAAATGGGAAGGCCAAATTTTCTCCTACCTCCTGTCTATTTTTAAATAACTGCTATGGAATTGGCTTGCCAGCAATGGTTATATGTTGCACCGTGGGGATATGCCATAGCTTCCAAGCTGCAACGTGTATCCTACTCCCCTATACTAAATTGTGGATTCCCTAGTGTAGGTTGTCCCAGGTCCCTTAGTGGTTGAATCCTAGGGTCCTGCATAATTGCCAGTTTTTAACTGTTACATACTCCTGTAGTTCCCCACCCCAGCCCTACACTTTCATCCTGTTTTTTTTTTAACCTGTCTTTACTCTGTTCTGAGCTCAACTGTACAGCGCATTAAATAACTGGTATTGCATTACATTTTACAAAGCAAACTAGGAACTCCAGCAATTCACTGTGCAGTTTGAAAAAAAAAAAAAAGCGATCTATTTACATTTGAGTACCCGCCTCTCTCCACTCATTTCTTAGTTGTCCCTTTTGCTTCCTGTCACTCACGAGTACCCTATGAAAGTGTCCAGCGCTGCGTGGTGATCCTCTTCTTCCAGTCTTACTGCTTTTTGCTCAAATGCTAGCAAACACTCCTAGTAATGATTTGCACTACTGCATTCAGGAGAGTTTACCGACATTCGGGCCAGTGGTGAAACTGAAAGGAGAGGCTCCTCAGTCAGTGTGGGATGATTTTAAAACTGTTATGAAAAGGCACACATCAGTGAAAGGAACTGACTAGGATTAACAAGGATGGGATGGGGTGGATGGCAGGGCTGAGATGGGTGTGGGGGGAGGGCAGGATTTAGACAGAAGCCCACTGAGGCAGTTTTAAAAACTTATTTTTATGTTGGCTTGCACGCACGCGCAAGCAACATCTTGTGGTAGTGGCACATTTCAGAGGTGTGTCAGTGTTGTGGCCAATGCAGGGATGCTTTAGTGGGTGCGTCCCTCAGCCGCCAATCAGTGAGCATGCTGGTGATGACAGTAGACTTCAAAGAGAGGCAAAAACTTGAAAGAAATCTGCTGCTGCAATCTGGTGCAGTTTCGTCATTGCAGCGGCAGATGACAAGACTCGGCCATATGTGCATTACAGTGCACAGTAATGGCTGGGTTACGAGCAACTTATAAAATGGCATAAATGTAACACACTGGGAGCTCACCCCAGTGTGCCATAATATGGTGGCTCCTGTCGCCTGCCACACAGTCCTAAAAAGCCGACATCGGGGGTGCCCATTCCCCACGTCTGCATGTACAGTATCCTCCCTGTTAAATGTGGCACACTGAGCTCTCAGCCCATCCCAGTGTCCTGAAACATGACAGCTCCTGCCGCCCGACACACACTCTGGAAAACTCAACATTGGGGTGCCCAATCCTCGTGTTGGCATGTATCACCCCCATTAATGTGTCACACTGGGAGCCCATCCAAGTGTGCTGAAATGTTTTTTATTTTCTTCCGACACAGGGATGCCCACTCCCAGTGTCGAATGGGCCCCTTCCCCCCAAACCCCTCTAAATGATTTGCCGACATAGGGGTGCCCAGTCCCTGTGTCGGCATGTGCCCCCCTTCCCACTATTGTGGCACACTGGGAGTCCACCCCAGTGTGCCCACATTAATAAAAAAAACATGTTTTCCCTGTAAAAGAAGAAACCTGTCCTTCGCCGGTTATTTTTTTGTACCTGTAAAAAAGGAAATGGTCCATCGTTGTCTCGACGTCCCCCTCCCTCATCCCAACTCTCCCTCTGCGCACCCACCTCCCCGCACCCCTCCCACCCCATGCTTACCTCCGGAGGTCAGGCCCTGTCATCTTCTGTGGACCAGGACACATCTGCACTCTTCAAAGTTGAACTGCAAAATGAAGAATCGAAGGTAAGCCATATAATGGGACTCAATGGAGGGGGGGGCCTTTAACTTAGGTTGATATCTCATCCTTTTTTTTTAATTTTGGCCCCGGATTTTTAACATGGGGTTCTAGGGACCCCGCCTCATCAACTCTGGCACTGTAATTTTGTTTCTCTGTCCAAAAGGGTGGTTTCGCTGTCATTGTGCAGAATCACCTTTCGGGACTGAGTAACGAAACGACAGTGCCACTGTTCATGAGGGAAGGTCCGAAAAAGCCCATATTGCAAATTTGTTGAAAAAACTCCAAACAGTAACTGCGTTACGAATGTGCCTTGTGCAGTTTCTACGCACGTTCGGAACTTCGCTATTTTTTTTTTGTATTTTCACTCCAGATTTTCAACAGTGCCATTTTTCACGCTCCCTTATGAATAGTACAGTTTTCATTTTTCACATCATGCCCAAAACGTGTTTTCGCACCTGTGGTGCAGAATGGCATGGTCGTTGTAGGAAATCAACTTTTGGGAGAGATTAACACAATCACAGTATCACTGTTCATGAGGGGAGGTCCCAAAATGCCCATGATGAAAAACTAAAAAAAATGATTGCGTTACGGCGTGCATTGCGCAGTTTCTATGCAAGCTCTTAACTTGACCAATTTCTCATATTTTCACTCCAGATTTTCAGCATTGCCATTTTTTCACACCTCCTCATGAACAGTGCAGCTGTCATTTTTGACATCCTGCCTGAAATGTGTTTCCGCATCAGTGGCGTCGAATGGCGCAGTCACTGTGCAAAATAACCTTTCAGGATTGAGTAACAAAATTATACTGCCACTGTTCATGAGGTGGGGTCCCAAAAAACCCATTTAAAAAAATTTGGAGTTAAAATACCAACAAACGCCCAGGGCGTTAGGGTTTCCAACCGTAACGCCCCACCCTGTACAGACTGACAGGCATCATGGGGGTGTGACTTGGGTTCATCGGCCGTAAAGCTCAAGGCATTCCACCCCCACCCCGCAGTCATTAACAGGCATCGAGGTGTGCCTTGGGGTCTTTGGCCCTAACGTTCACCCTGTTCTCCTATACTGCACCCGTCTCAGCTTATTTCCTTATGGAATGGGGTGAGCATAAGGGCTGAAGACCCAAGGCACACTGTGACACCTGTTGCTGTCTGCAGGGTGGGGTGAGGTGGAATGGCGTAAACGTTGTGGCCGACGACCCAAAGGCACACCCCCAATGCCTTTCAGTCTCTGGTGGGGTGGGGGTTGGCGTTAGTTCAATACTTCACTGCCATTCCTATTATGCATAACTATAACTCCAGCACTACCACTACCAATGCCAGTGCCAGTGCTAGCAAGCCAACGTTCAACATTGACAAATCCTTGTTAAAAGGTACTGTCCCACCAGCCCGGTAGCTCTGAGGGTTGAGGCGCTGTATGCCACACCTTGCGCCACGCCGGCGACCTGTGTTCAGAAACAAGCACGGGCCACCGGGGGTCGGCAGGGGCAGAGAAGGATCGAGCATCCCAAGGACTGCTCGCCTTCTCTTGGGGGGGGGGGTACCAGCAGTCGGCAAACGCCTGGCCCTAGTGGAGGCTTGGGGGGGCAGCACGCCAACACTGCAGTTGTGGGCGGCAATGGAGCAGATGCCTGGAGGAGCGCCGCTGCTAGCGTCATTGCACACTCCATCCCCAAGGGGAGAACATGGAAAAACAGGGACCTCTGCCGCACAAAAGCATGATGATTGTCCCCCACAGCGCCGCCCTGTGAAGACACCTCCCCGAAGCTGGATCCAGTCTGGTGAATTGAGGCATTCCCCACCTCCTGCCACGAAAGGTAAGTCATGGGGGCATAAGGGGGGAAGGTGGTCTCATACTAGGGGAGGGGAGGCGGCGCAGAGGGCCATCAGAAAAAATACACACTGGCAGAGTCCCTGAAGAGAAAAAGGACTAACACAAAAAAAGGCACTGTCCAGACCTGTAAAATTGGGATACAAGTTCCTGACCATAAAATCTTCAGAAACAAATGCGTCTCTCAGTCAGTTGTTTGTTGGCAGTGTGGCATAAACACATACAAAGCATTCACACTGTGCTATCTGAGGAATTGAGATGGACCGATGGCGACTGTTAAGGACTGGGTGGGAAAGTGTGTCAGGACTGAGATGTGGGTAATTATAAAATAGATTAAATTGTATGCTGGGGGGCTTTAGAACAGATAAAGTAAACGCAAAGTGGATTTCAGTATTTTATTAAGGTTTAAACGTTACAGAGCAAGTCAGCGATTTTTTTAGCGTTTTTTTATTATGCTGTTCAATTATTCTAAAATGCTGCACATTTTTACTGTTGATTGGCAGTTTCATTTGTGAAACTGCTAATCGATTTTCCTGACATATTTAATACTCTGTATTATGTTAGTTGAAGATCTCACACCTGCTAATAGCCATCTTCCTGTGACTTAAATAGCCAAGAAAAAGGTGACTTATTTAACTTAACAGTAAATATTCCTCCTCTTCAGTATTTTGCTGCATATCAGCTCTGTAGCAGAATCTACTTTTATTTATCTATGTATGTATCTGTGTACGTACCAGGAAGGTCTAAAGAGCTGAGAAACATCTAATCTCCAGAGGCTAGTTTGGCCTGGCTAGTTCTCCAACTAGCATCACCTCCTGGCTGATAGACAAGGGGAGTGGACAGAGGAACTGTGTTTATAAAAAAAAAAAAAAAAAAAAAAAATCCTATTTTAAGTAACAGTATCCTAACTACGACCAGTAATAATAACATCACAAACGGCATGCAAACTGAAAAGTAAACATGTAAGTGGATAGGTAGATACTCTGTATTCAACACCATTTTCACTCCCTATTTTATCTTGATATCTGGGTCTCTGCCGTTTCAGTTTTGTCATAGCAGAAACAAAATTAGTTCCCTCAGTCTTCAAGACATTTGCTTATCATGTCTTGGACCTCTCCATGATGTCACCCATCGCCCATTTTGTTAAGGCCACAATGCAGCTGGAAGGAATGGTCCCTTGTTTTGTTATAAGGGGAGTTCTACGGGGACCACTTAAGACACTGAGAACAGCCTGTGCTGTCATAATAGTCTTCTTCCTCACCTATTCAGGAGAAATGGCACCAGTGATCTTTCTTTCACTCATCCATGACAATGAATAGCATACAGGGGTAGAAATTAGGAAAATAATCTGGTGTGGCAGGTAGAATACTAAAACCCCAAATTTGGTATTCTGCCTATCCAAAAGAGCTGTGTCGCAGATTTAATTGCAGAGTGTGGACATGGGGAAATGGTATTACAGTTGGAATACCAGCATGATGAAAATGGTATTCTGCTTTGAAAACTGGTATGCAAAACTGGGTGGAATACCATTAGTTGCTAGCCCTGGCATAAATTCAGCCATCGAATAGGCTCTGAGGTTATTGCTGTCAGCTATGACTCTGAGACGGCTCTGTCATTATCAAAACATGCTTCTTTGCCCCCCCGTGTCAGTTCCATTCCAGTTAAGAGCCCTATACAGATACTTTTTGCAGTTGCCGCAGGAGCTCTTTTTGGCAACTTTGATGGTGTTGGCCACGGCACAGGTTAGGCAACATACTCGGTGCTGTCCATGGTGCTGCTGATCTGGAATCCCAGCATACCTTGACTGTACACCATCCTCAGCACTGGCATCAAGCCTTTCCTGGGTAGTGAGTATGGTTTCCGACTCCACACATGACTTGGCACCATCCTCAGTGTGACACTTTCAGACACTATATCCCTCGCCCACCCACGGGGCACTTGGTGTGGCTCAGATGATCACGACTTCTTCACCCTCTACATTCTTGCTGTTGCTATTTTGGACTCATTGCCTTGCATACCTCCCTGGCAAATTATGCAAGAGCCTTGGTCTTCACAGTCCTTCTCCTTGTGGTGGCTTGTGCCTCTGCCCAGTCAGCGTTCTTCTACATCCCTGCAGCTTCAATGGGCCATATTCAAAAGGCTGGCAATGGAAATGAACTTTGTCCTATGTCCTTACTGTCTTTGAAAACATGTACTGCCAAGGCTAAAGACTCCACTTGGTGAAGCTGCTACTGCCTTCATCATCTGTAGAACCACATGATATTAAACACTCTGTGGACCTAATGGGTGACCTAAAAGGGGAATGGTGTGCACCAAGGGCCCCACACTCAACTGTGGGGTTGGTCCCAATGTGCACTTCATGTGCAAAAACATTTGGTTTACTTACTGTTTACCGTAGTATAGTAGATTGTATCAGAGTAATTTTCTTTACTTCTAGGCTGACATCTTCTGTTACTCCAAATTTCAGAATCCCCTGCATCTGACTGAGATCAGAGCAGTAGGCTGCAGTGGGAGATTCAACAGCCTGCAGTACGTGTTAGAATTTATATAAGCTCTGATCTTTTGTTTGCTGGTCCCGCTGTCCTACCTTGGTTAAGTTCAGTCACAGATGACTATACTTAGTCCCTGGAGAAAAGCAGAACCGGAAAATATCTGATCGGAGATTATGAAAGCCCCAAAGGTCAGGCAGTCCACATCCTCATCTGTTTCTCATCATCGGAGAACTCCCTTTGCTGACAAGAATGCGGGGAGTTACAGATTTTCCCTAGCTTACTAAAAAGGATCTTGAGTCTGGTTGGGCAATTCGAGCTTAAGTTTTCTGTTGCCTTTTCAAATTCCAATTTGCATGGGGGCAGGCATTGTGGGTAAATTAGGTTGAAAGATATTGGGGGGGGGGGTAGTACCGTGGACAGACTAGATGGATCATGCGCGTCCCCATCTGTCGACTCTTTCTTATGTTCTTTTTTTTCTGCCCCTTCAAAGTACAGTACAGTTATTTTTCTTTGTTATTTATTTGTTTGATTCCCCATATCAGGACACTGTTAGTATTACAGCCCCTGTCATTTTCTTGTTTTATGTTTCTTCTTTTTTTCAACCCAGGTTAGGGCACAATGTTTTATTTTGTGGTTTTCTTATCTGTCTCCTTCTTTTCACGCTACTACTCAGTTTCTCTTTGTGGCTAAAAATAGGTACCAAGGTGCATAAGGCTGACAACCCATTACATAAGCTGATGTACATATGGTGCCATGCATCAGCACCATGCGAAGTCTTGCAGAAGCAAACTTTCTAAGTTCCCAAAAGGTCCTAGTGCTTCCAGCTATAAGACATAATCATGTGGCTCTGTGCAGGAGATACTAGTAAATACTGTGACTTTATGACTGGTAGGCTGCCAGTAGAATTAGTACATGTAGGAATTCTAGACTGCTATCAGTCTGCGGCACAGCAAGGGTTAAGACACACATGTCAGTTTCTATATAGATTTTCTGTATTTCTATTCCTTATTCATTACAAAACACATTTTTACAGAAACAGAATCTTTGTTCCTTACAGTTGATTTACACCTGCTGCTGTTTAATTCTTTGCTGATGTCACAGTTCTGCGTTTGTGACATATTAATTTCCACAGTAATCAACTGTGATGTCACAAGCAGGATGCTAACTTCAACAGAGGATTAAGTAGTAGGAGCAGATAAACTCCAGAGGACAGGGATCCTGCTTCCAGACATATTAACCTAGCAATGAGGAGAAAGAGAATGCAGACAGTGTATGAAACATTAGTCAAAATGATATGTTTTCCAGAGTTTCTCTAAACTGATGATGTCACATAAAAAATAGAATAAAGTATGGGTTGGTGTGTGTAACGAGAAGTTTACACACACCCGAGGGGTTAGATGCTAACAACCCCCGAGAGTGAAGCTTGATATGTTTATGTTCAGTATCTAACTTTCAGGTGTGTGTAAACTTCGAGTTTACACACCCTGACCCATATTTTATTTTATATAATTGCTGGGTTTTCCTTTTTTTGCCTCAGCAATTGTATAAAAGAAAATATTGCTGTGCAGCCGCAGTCCAGTTACGTTGAAGTGCTTGGCCTCAGTCTGCATTTTGAATACTAGTTTAATTTTTTTTTATCTTGTGCACAGTCGTGACGGTTAATTTAATATGTTATGGCAGATTTTCGGGGAGTGTTTCCTACTTACCGCCTATTCCAGGTGGTGGTTTGCTGTCCGTTATCGGTTATGCGAGCAGACACGGTGGTGGAGCGAGGAAGTGTGTTGGGCGCATGCGCACAGTGAGGGAAACTCTGCGTGTGTTTGCTGTAATGAACACTCCTTCATCACGGCAAATTATGCCACGGTTTCCCTACGGGTAAAAAAGGAAAACAATTAATTATAAAATCATAATTTTTTTCTGGTTTGTGCAGATTCCTGTGCTGTTGAAGGCAGGCTGCTGGTTGCAAAGCAGTGTCAGTGAAAATACATGTGAAAAAAATACTTTGGAAAAAAGATATGATTAGAAGCAAAGTACATATGCGTCATATAAGCAAATGCATAACAGTAAAACATAAGCAAAATGAACATTGCATATAGCAGAAAGCAAAGAAATAATGCTGTAAAATGAATGTATACTATATAGTGGGTACAATTCACAAGCACTATCCCTAGTACCCACGCTTGTAGGGTGGGTACCCATTACTACATGTTAGTGCAATACAGCAATATCACAGCAATAATAACACATTTGTCACTGGCGTGTGCAAGGGGTGTGGAACCCAGGGACATCACTGTGCTGTTGAAACCAGGCCAAAGGCAGACTGCTGGTTACTTTTTCCATTGCATTGCATCACCATGTATTGTATTTTGCTTGGTTTGGGCAGTCAGGTTGCAGGATCGACCAGATAAAACTATGAATACAAAAAGTAAGTTGATTTAAGAAAATGTAATTTCTATACATTTTGCTTAATCAGGATCTCTAGGCCCCACAGCGTTACTCCAGCAGAAGTGAGATTGGCACATTAAACTGAAAGGTCACTTTCTAGAACTTTTACATAGATGAACCTTGGGCCTACTTTTGAAAGGGTAATTTGTGTGAAAGGCATAACAGAAGCATCTGTTTTGCCACAGTTAACATTACTTGGGAATTCTGATTGGAAAAAAGTTAGACAGTAGATGATGTCATTACCCGTGCCGTTTTCCTGTCTCCCACAAAAGGCAAAGTGTTTTGAATCATGACTTCGAGGACTCTTTCAGCATTATCCACAGGCAGGGAAAACATCAATTTGCATATAACATGCACATTTACACTTTGGAGGGGCTATGAAAGTTGGGCTCCTTTATAAAAGATGTTTTCAAGTATTTGCTGTCCAGAGCTATGCATTAATTGTATTTTTGTCTCGTTTTTCAGTTTAGGACTTATATCTGATTCGTTTCACATGTTCTTTGATTGCACGGCTCTTCTAGCAGGATTGGCAGCTTCAGTGATTTCAAGGTGGAGATCCAATGAGTCTTTCTCCTATGGGTAAGTAATTCAGCAAATGTTTCATTTTTTTCATAGTGGTGTGATAACTAACCTAGTAACCTAAGGCCAGAAAGAGGTGCTAGGTCCATCATATTCACCCCCCACCCCACTTCGTAAGCAGTATGAATAAGTGTGCTGTATAAACATGTACTAACTTAAAGGGGTTCCCTACTCACTTTATTACTCAGGATATCCAGTTATTCCTTGGTATGTAAACATTTGTCCAGGCTTAATTTAAAGGCCTGCACTCTCTTCATTTCCACTGTCACTTAACTGGTAGGCTGTTCCAGAAGTTCACCACCTTCTTGGAGAAGAAGTGCATCCTACAGTTACCCCTGAATTTGCCATTTCTGAGCTTCAGGGTGTTTCCCCCATATCCTATTGGAGGACACCTGATCAAACATTTCTCTTTTTGATCTTGTCAATACCCTTGAATATGTGGAAAACTGAGACTGTCTGCTCACAGCCTCCTCTTCTTTTAATGTGAACATGTCCAGAACCACCATCGTCTCCTCAGTGCTGTTGTCTTCCATACCCCTGATCAATTTGGTGGCCCTGTGTCACACCCTCTGCGCTGCTTCAGTGTTCTTTTTTGTATTGTAGAGCCTAGAATTGCACACAGTACTTGAGGTGGAGCCTGACTAGGGCCCTCTAAACCGGCAGGATAACTTCACCTACCCTGCTTGCCCCCCCCGCCCCCAACCAAAACGATGCACACTAGAATTCTGCCAGCCCTTCTGACTGGCTTCACACCCCTTCTTTATTATGACCCCAGGTACTTTCCTTCCTGTTTTGTATCAAGAAGAGCTCATACATTGAGTCATCTGTAAGATGGCATTTCCAACAGCTCTGTCTCTCCTAAATACCATGCTGGGGCGTTGGTATGGTTACTTTTAACCAAGTGTAGAGTATCCCTGCAGAGCTAACAACTCGACAGCAAACAAGAAAGATGCTCTCCCTGTCTCTGAAGGTGATGCTGCAAGTGTAGAGAACTGGAGAAAATGCAGAATGGAGCGCACACACCGAACTTTGTTTCAGTTGCTTTATGCAAGCTTGAAAAAACATGGAGGAAACTCTCCTATGCATCGCGTGTTAGTTTGGAAGCTTCATTAGCTAACAACTCCACTTCCTGCAGCATCTGGTGTTTACTGGATATCTGCCATTCTTCTGCTGATTAGGCCTGACCCCAGTTAGCTTCTCAGATTTGACAGGCTCAAGCTTCATGGTGGTGAGTGTGCAGGAAAACGCTTCCTCAGGTGCGGCACCTTGCATTTGGCTACATTGAAAATTGAATCTGAGACTCCATAAGTCTGACCCGTCCAGTCAGCTTGGTCAGGTCCTCCCAAAGTTTATCCCTATTTTCAATCATCCTGGCCAGCTTAGTATCATCAGCAAACTTAGATAGCCTACTAAAGACCCTTGCTTCTAGACAGTGGATAAAAGTGTTGGAACAGCAGTGCCAGCGCTGATCCCTGAGGGATGTCACTGAGTAACCCCCACCACTGAGTAGTGCCCGTCCAACACAACCCTCTACTTCAAACACCATGAAGTCTTGCTATATTATAACAATAGCAGTCAGCCACTGCAGCTGAACTGCCCCGGAGAGGAAGGAGTTAACTCCAGAAGATCTGGAGTTCTACAGCGCGAGGGCGCTGTGCCCAAAGCTCTATCTGGCAGTTTCAAATGAAACTGTCAGATTCTTTACTCCGCTTCACTGAACAGTCGCTCCGGAGATCAGCTCCTTCAGCTCGGTTCATTCTCGGTCAAGAGAGTAGTTTTCGGTTCATTTGAACCGCAAAAGTCATTATTTTACCGCATTTCGGTTCTAAAGCTCTATCTGGTAACCGTAAGTACAAAATTCAAGTCTGTGTGGAAAATTAATTATCGGTTCGGTTTTGAACCGATCGCTGGTTTTTTCTGCCTTTTAAAACTGTACTGTGGGTTTTAGAGTGCGGTTCCAGTTCTTATTGGTTCTAAAAAAACGAAATTATTACGGTTTTTCAAATACCCGTGATCACTGTTAGAACCGATAAGGGTGTCTTGCCTGGCACTGCCATCAAAAGGGCAAGTTTTTGGTTAGGCTGGCATTATGTCTGAGAAACCCAAAAGAAAAACGGGCCCACTGGGTTTCAACACTGTGATGTCTGTGGGGACGCCTACAAGGCTGACCCACACACCACTTGTGTCTATTGTCTGGGGTTGACCACCTCCTGTCAGACTGCCAGGTGTGTAAAAATTTCCTGCAGCCACCCTGGAGAAGAGATTGGGCCGGCTCAGGAACGAGGAGCCAAAAATCCGCTGACCCGGATGGCCAGCCCGGTTCAGTACCCACTGGACCAGAGGGAGTGCCCTCTGACCAGGGCGACGCTACTGGCAAAGGAAGACTGGTTCAGAGGAACCAGTCCCAAGTAAAAGACAAAGAAATCAGGAGGTTTGGAGTCCAGATTTGTGTCTCCAACTGCTGCAGAGATAGCTAAAGCCATTCAAATTGTCCAGTCACTGTCTCAGGGATCTGTAGAACCACCTACAGTTGGTAAAAGGTTGGTTCGTTCAGTCCCAGTGGTTCAGGATTTTGAAGTTGAGGATTTTATGAACCACAGGAGGGGAGGAGAATTTGATCAATATATGTGTGGCTGGGAGGGTCTGGACGCGCCATTGAACCGGCATTTCTCCAGACAGACCTTTAGAATCTCCCCTACTCTGTCTGAGTCCCTTCTTTCTTTATTTTTACAAAAGGTTGCAGAAACCTCCAGCTTCCTTTAGAGGAGGCTGTGGATGAGCAAGAGGAGCCTGATTATGTGGAAATGATGGATATTCCAGAGTCTAGGAGGTTGTCTATTCCTTTGCATAAGTCATTTAGGAAGCAAACAACAAAGATTTTAAAAATCCTCATTCTGTCCCTCCTGTGAGATAAAAAATGGACAGAAGGTATACTTTGTCAGGCTCGGATACAGACTTCCTTATTGAGCAGTGTAGTCATGTAGGTGTGGTACAAGCTGCAGCCTGTGGCAAGGCTAATATTCCTCTGGCCTCACATCCTCCTGACAAGGATTCTAGGAAGATTGATGCCATGGCGAAGAAACAGTATATGGCAGCTTTTTGGGACTCAGGCAGGCAAATTATATGGCTTATGTGGCTAGATATCAGAAATCTAGGTGGGACACAGTATTGTAGTTAGCCAAGCAGGCCCATGGCCAGCTTGGCTAGTGAGTTGGAACAGGTGGCTGCTGATGGCATTAGCCTCTAAAGTTCAATTTCATACTGCTGTTGATGTTAATGATGTTTCCTCCAGGGTCATGGCCACTTCTGTAGCTTTCCATGAGGTTGGCATGGCTCAGATGCACTAATCTGTCCCAAGATACTCAGTCAAAGGCTATGGATTTTCCTGTAGTGGGAAATTCTCTGTTTGGGGAGCAAACAGAAAATTATATGAAAAAGATGGATGAATACAGAACTACCTACAAAAGTGCCCAGGCTAAGGAGAAGCATGCCATGCCACAAAGGCATGCTCCCAGAGGTAGGGGCAGACCCTTTTCCAGGCCTTTTTACCAATTTCAAGCCTCCTCTGCTGTCTCGCAGAGGGGTTTCTTCAGAGGCAGGGGTAGACGTGGCGCAAGTAGACTGCCTCCCCTCCTCAGCCTAAGGTTGTTACAAGCAGGCACCTGATGGGGTGCCCAGGCCGATTCTCCTGTACCAGTGGGGGGAGGTTGGCCTATTTCAGCCAGAGCTGGCTGTCCCTAACTTGACAGATGGGTTCTGGAGGTAATAGGCCAGGGTCTGGTTCTCAGCTTCAAATATTTCCCAAAGATGAGAGCCAGGCATTTCCACCTGCAAATCCTTTAGAAGCCCTTGCTTTGGAAGCAGAGGTTTCTTCTCTTCTGGTCTGCAAAGCAGTGGAAAGGGTTCCTCCTTGCCATCAGGGCAAGGGCTTTATTCAAGATACTTTCTTACCCCAAAAGACAGGAGAATGGCGGCCATTCTGGATTTAAGATACTTGAACAAGCATCTGTTGAAACCAAAGTTCAAAATGTTAACTCTGGCAATGATATTGCCTTCCCTAAGGCGGGACTGGCTAGCTTCCTGGACCTCAAGGATGCCTATTTTCATGTTCTGATCAGGCCTTCCCACCGAAAGTACCTCAGGTTCGAACTGCCCTCAGGCCACTACCAGTTCAGGGCAATGCCCTTCGCCTTACTTCTGCGCCAGGGTATTCACAAAATGTCTCGCTGTAGTAGTGGCTCATTTAAGAAGGCAGGTTGTTAGGTTTCCTACCTGGACGACTGGCTCATTGTGGGTCAGTCTCCAGGTCAGGTGAAATCCCACTTGCAAGTCACCCAGCAGCTTCTCACTTCTCTGGGATTCCTGCTAAACTTACCAAAGTCAGTTCTGGAACCAGTTCAGGCCCTAACTTTCATAGGCGCAGAATTGAACACAAGGTTAGCCAGGGCCTTCTTCCTCGGAAAGGGTGGACAGACTCATCGCCCTGGCATCCTCCTTACCCCAAGGTGGTCTCTCGACCAGCAAGGCATTTTCTGTAACTCCTCGGGCACATGGCTGCTTCCACAGCTGTTGTGCAGGGAGCAAGATTCCAGATGAGGGACATTCAGTTCCATTTGAGGGCCTATTGGTCTCAGAGGAAGGACTCCCTTACCAAATTGGTCCCAGTTACTCAAACCCTGATCCTGGCCTTACACTGGTGGCAGGATCAAAGCAACCTGAAACAAGGGGTTCCCTTCATTCCCATTTCTCCCTCCCTCACCCTCACCACGGATGCCTCCCTGTTAGGGTGGGGGCTCACCTGAAACCTTACCACTCAGGGGTGTGGTCTCCTCAGGAATCTCTGCTCCACATCAATCTTCTGGAACTCAGAGCTGTCTTTTTAGCTCTTGGTCTTTTCAGATTCTGTCCAGAACAAAGTGGTTCAAGTCAGGACAGACAATACCACCACAATGTGGTACATCAACAAGCAAGGGCACTCGGTCTTCAGCCTTGTGCACCAAGCAATGAAGTTGTGGTCTCTGGCTTATTCCCTGAACACCTCCTGATAGCGGTTCATCTCCCAGGGAAGGACAATGTGCTGGCGACGCCCTCAGCAGAATTTCTCAGGGCCATCACGAATGGGCTCTGAATCCACAAGTACTGGGGTCTGTCTTGCCAGTTGGGGCACCCTCAGATAGATCTTTTCGCGGCCCCAGACAACCACCAACTTCCTCTTTTTTGCTGCAGGCCTCCAGTACTGGGCTCAGTCCCTCTGGATGCCTTTCTGTTGGATTGGAAAGGGAAGTTCCTGTATGCCTTCCCCCCCTTTCCTCTCCTTTTCAGGGTACTAGTGAAAATCAGATCTCAACCTTGCAGAGTGATTCTGATTGCCCCAGATTGGGCCAGACAGCCCTGGTACCCTCTGCTCCTGTCCCTGGCAGTCCACTCTGCCCTGAGCCTGCCCAGAGTTCACGACTTACTGGCCTGTGCACAGGGGAGAGTGGTATCCGGACCAAGTCCTCCACCTCAAGGCTTGGCTCTTGAGGAGCTAGAATTTGTTGATTTACACCTTTCAAGGTGTTATGGATATTTTAAAGGCTTCAAGGAAGCCTTCCACTAGGGCCACTTATAATTCTAAGTGGAAGAGGTTTTCCATCTGGTGCTCTGAGAGGCAGATTACCCCAGAATCTGCTGATCTTCCCATTCTTTGGACTATTTGGTCCATCTGAATTCCTTAGGCCTTAGACCAGCTACCCTGAAGGTTCATCTGGCAGCTGTCTCTGCTTTTTGTCAGCAGGAAGCCTGCCTCCCTTTCTTCTCACCCTGTGTTCTCCAAGTTTTTAAAGGGTTACTCACACTAACCCTCCCTTTCGGGAACCAGCTCCGCCTGGGACCTGAATATTTGCATTGTTCAGTTAATGCAACCCCCTTTGAGCCTCTGTCTTCAGCAGAACTCAAGTATTTAACTTGGAAAACCGCTTTTCTGGTAGCTATCACCTCTGCCAGACGATAAGTGAGTTACAGGCCCTGTCAGTGGAAGAAGATTTTATCTCTTTCCACAGAGATAAGGTAGTCCTTAGGACTAATAGAAAGTTTTTGCCTAAGGTGGTTTCTGATTTCCACCTGAACCAATCTATCTCCTCCCAGTATTTTTTACTGAGCATTCTTCCTCAGGTGAGAGGAGACTGCACAGCTTGGATGTCAAAAGGGCATTAAGTACTATCTAGAGGGCACCAGAGGTCATAGGTTCGAATCCTCCAACTGTTTCTTACCTATGGCGAGGTTGGCAAAGGAAACCTGCCACTAAGAGAACAATTGCAAGGTGGATTGTCTCTTGTATCCAATTTTGTTATCAGAAACTGGGTAGAGTACCCCCTCAGGATTGAGGGCCCACTCCACCAGGGGTCAGCTGCGCTCTAGCGGCTGCTAGAGACATTCCTATTCTGGAGATTTGTCAAGCTGCTACCTGGAAGGCGGTTCACACCTTTACAAGCATTATTCCCTGGATGTCCAGTCCAGGAGAGATGTTCGGTTTGGCACAGCTGTGCTCAGAGCCTATTTCCTAAGTAGGTTCTGACCTCCTCCATGGAGGTACTGTTGTGTAATCTGTTATTGTTATATAATAGCAAGACTTCATGGTGTTTGAAGAAAAATTACTCACCTTAGTAATTGCTTTTCTTCTCATGGAGTCTTGCTATATTATAACCACCCTCCCTCCTGCCCCTCTCAGAACTCCTACTTGGGTAGAGGTGGCAAATTGGTGCAAGCACTGTGTCATGCCATTTTAG
This sequence comes from Neoceratodus forsteri, assembly GCA_016271365.2. Lineage (NCBI taxonomy): Eukaryota > Metazoa > Chordata > Ceratodontiformes > Ceratodontidae > Neoceratodus > Neoceratodus forsteri. The sequence goes on from CM028136.1 coordinate 762,051,700, forward strand.
TTTTCCCCAACCCTGTTTTCCTTTTGTTAGGGATCTAGATTGTTCATTTTAGGTTATTTTTTATTGCCCCTTCTTGGACTTGAGTCTTGGGGGAAGGGGTTCATATGTGCTTGTCAAGGTGGTAAACGAACCATAATACCATCAACCTTGTTATTATGGTTCTGGGTGTTTCTTTGTTGTTTATATTGTTGTTATTACTGCTAGTAGGTAGCCATAGGCTAGTGTAGTTTTTCCACACAGACTTTTTCCGTCCTTTGATGTTGGTTTAGAAGATCTGACAGTTTCATTTGAAACTGCCAGATAGAGCTTTGGGCACAGCGCCCTCACGCTGTAGAACTCCAGATCTTCTGGAGTTAACTCCTTCCTCTCCGGGGCAGTTCAGCTGCAGTGGCTGACTGCTATTGTTATAATATAGCAAGACTCCATGAGAAGAAAAGAAATTACTAAGGTGAGTAATTTTTTCTTCCTGCCCACAGGCCAGTTAGCAGTCCTTATTTATTGAAATGTTTCACCAGGAAGGGCACACTGAACAACAAGTTGCTCGTCTCACGATGCAGCCTGGGGGAGAGGGGAGTGGAAGATATACATACATACATATATATATATATGCATACAAACAGTAATAACAAGATGGCACTTCAAAGTGACATGGTAGGAATACCTGAGTTATATACATATATTACATATATACACATTATACATGAGTAGTGCAGGTCACAACAGCAATAGTGCAGATAACTAATTGTGGCAGAGGTCAGGCTAGTGCAAGGTAAGCAGTGAGTCAAGGGAGAATAACAGAAAACTGTCAACTTTGGTGGAACTTAATATTGGTTTGTGCTGAAGGAGGGGTGGTCGGTGGGGTAGGTGACAGAAAGGGGAGGGAAGGGAAGGAGATGGAGTAAGGTAGTGGGGGAGAGAACCAGGGGAAGCTGGGGTAGGTGGCAGAAGGGGGGGAGAAAGGAAGGGAAGGAGATGGAGTAAGGTAGTGGGGGAGGGCATGGGGGAGGAGGAAGTATAGGGAATTAGATAGATACACGATGTGGACGGTACAGGTGATAATTTAGATTAGGCGTGAGTGTTAGATGGTAAACACAAGTACAGTTAACTGAGTAGAAGTTATGCAGAGCTGTTGCGATGGAGTATGGGGAGGAAGAGTGTTGGACTTGAGGGGGAAGGGTATTCCATAACTTAGGGAGTCGATGAGAGAAGGTCGTCTGTCCAACCACCATTGAACGGCGGGGGCTAACAGTAGACTGGAGTCAGAAGAATGGAGGGAGTGGGCAGGAGTGGGAAGGGTAGTGAGGGAGGATGAAATATAGGAAGGGAGAGAGCCAAACCAAAATTTGGACACAAATTTGGCACAGTGAAGGTGGCATCGGCTTTCAACTGAGGGAAATGCCAGCGGGTGGTAGAGATTACAGTGATGAGTGAGAGGGTTAGCATCTAGAGCGAAGCAACAGAAAGGGTTAAACAGAGTGTCCAAGCTGGTTAGGGAAGACCTGGGAGCAGCACTGTACATACGAACAAGCCAACAGAAGAAGGCCCTTTGGTCTATCTATTCTGCTCGTATTGCAGGGTCCACAGCTTGAGCTAATGTCCCTGCCCTCCCTCCCATCCTCCCTACCCACTACATGGCAGTAGTCGAAGATAGGTAGTATTATCTTCTGGACAGTTTCACGTCGGGCCAGTAGTGGGAGGCAGCAATGGTTCCTGTATAAAGTGCCTAGCTTGGGGCGCAGCTTTTTCCAGATGGCATCTTCATGTCTGGAGAAATTGAGGTGTTGGTCAAGCCACACACCGAGGTACCTGAAAGATGTTGTGTCCTCAAGGACTGTCCCGTCAAGGGTATGGAAGGGAGGGAGGAGAGCCGAGCGAGTCTCTGCCTAGTGCCAAAGGTCATTGAGACTCTTTTCTTGGCATTGAGGGAGAGCTGATGGGAGCTAAACGAGTGCTGGACTTTGTCAAAGTCCTGCTGAAGTCTGGTAGCCACACCATCAGGAGACTGGCCAGAAGTGAAGATGACAGTGTCATCAGGATACATGTGGGTGGAGGTGGGGAACAGACTGATGGAAGATCATTTAAAAATATGGAGACTAAGATAGGGCCCAGGACGGAGCCCTGTGGGACACCAGTATTAATTGGGAGAGGAGGGGAAATAGTGGCAGCTATTTTGAGGGACTGGATACCACCTTCCAGGTAGGCTCTGAACCAGTTTGTGGCAGAGGTGGATAATCCAGCCGCAGAGAGGGAGTTTACTAGAAGGGTGTGGGAGACCGTGTCAGAAGCCTTGGCAAGGTCGACGAAAATAGTGGATGTGATTTGGCCGCTGTCCATCCCAGAGAGGATGGAGTCAGTAAGCCTAATCTGGGAGGAGGTAGTGGAGTGATTCTTCTGGAATCCAGATTGGAACGGTGTGAAGAAGTTAGAATCAGACAAATAAGAGTAGAGTTGAGAGTGAACCAGGTGTTCTTGCAGCTTAGCCAGGGTGGTTAGGTAGGAGAGAGATAGGGTGGTAGTTGCAGGGGCAGAGGAAGCTCCACCCTTTGGCAGTGGAAGTATTATGGCATGTTTCCAACCAGTAGGGATGGTGGCAGTTGAAAAGGAGAGGTTTAGTGAGGCAGAAAGTGGAGCAGATAAAGCTGGAGCAGAAAGGTAAAGCAGCTTAGGGTCTAAGCCATCTGGTGAGCTGCGCTTGGGGGATTGAGAGTGTACAAAGCTTCCAGGGTATCTGCGGGTGAGATAATGGAGAAGGAGAATGCATTTGACAGGGAAGGTGGTCTTGGAGGGGTGGGGGGTGAAGTAGGCAGGGGAAGTGGTAGAGAAGCTAGAAAAGTAGGGGCACAAGAGGTGAAATATGAATTGAACTGGGGGCAGCAGTAAGGTGTTCAGAGATTTGAGTGTCGTTTATTATAAGGAGCGGGGTAGGTGGATTGGCTGGGTGGGGGGAGAAGAGGGAGTGAATGAACTTCCATAATTTAGAGGGGTTATTTCTGTTACTCTGGAAGGTGATGCAGATGTATTCGGCTTTGGCTAGATGAGTGGCTTTGGTGCACTTATTGTAAAGGGTGCAGTAGGAGTTATATTCAGGGCCCCTACTTTTCTGCGGCACAGTGGGACCAAGTTCTGCGGCAAGATTACCATTTGCCGCAGAACTTCTGCGGCGGTGGTTTGTAATTTCTGCGGAAGTTCTGCGGCACTAACAAACTACCACGTCACAGTGACAGCTTGTCATCCTGACTTCACTTTCATGGCAGTTTTTATAGCAATCAGGATGGTAGAAAGCACAGTAACACTAGTTCAAAAAAATAACTGAATTATAAAAGTAATTTTATGCCTAAAAAGGCAAAACAAATGTCTTTCCCTTAAGGTCTTAGCCTGTTAAATAAATTATGTATGCAGAGGGGATCTTATGTGATAAATAAGGTATTTCTATGTGCATGCTATCTATCCCACTAATGAGGTTTCCACTGTCTATCGCTTATATATTTGCATGTGCTTTCTACACCACTCATGACGTTCCCACTGTGTATCACTTATGTATTTATATGCAATCTGTAACATACATACAAGTGTGTGTGTGGTGAGAGAGACAGAAATACTGTATGTATGTGTGTGTGTGTGTATATATATTTATATATATCTATATATATATGTCTATATATATATATATATATATTCTTTTGATTTCCATGAACTTGCATCCTCATTCATACAGGTCTCATTAGAAATGGAACAGAGGAGTTATTGCAAAACTAAATTTTGATGTCAACCTGCTTTCCCTGACACACTGCATAACACTATCAGGCCATGACATGCATGTGAACTGATTGTGAGCTAGAGCTCTCCAGCCCATCACAATGTGTCCACCATGTGACAGAACACTGCACCATACCTTCCCAGGCTCAGATCAGTGATGTGTTCCACAATCCTTGTGCTGCCCAGCCAGCTCCCAGAGCTAATCTCTGAACCTGAGTTGCCGGCACGGAAACACAGCATGCTACCCTCTGGCCCAAGAGCTGTTCCTGCACACAACATTTCTCCATAACTTTTAGGTGGTTCTATCGACCAATGACAATATGTAATCAATAACCCTGGCAAAAATGCATACAGTGCAGTTATTTATTTAACAGGTCTATTCTTTCAACAGGTCTACACATTATTATATTCCACTTTTCTGGGCATAATTACTTTTTTTTTCTTAAAAATGACAGTTACATTCATTTTACCAGTTATTCATTTCAGATGACATCTCTATACCTTAAAGGCGCAAATAGGTTTGTACAAAGTGAGGTATGGACGTAACAGGTCTGTGCTATTGACAAGGTTTTATTTAAGTTGGCCCTAGTGCAATAATGTAAGACTGAAAATTGTATTAGGCTGTAGCGCAGGTTGAGCAAATATCACCATGCCTGATGTGCTGTGCCACCGTCTCTGGCAGTGGGAGCTGTGGTAGATAAGTGACTGTTCATTTCTGTTGCAGATTGCAGCCATTTCATTAGCTAATGTATGATTTTATAGCAATGAGCATATAGGGGGCTTAGGATATAAAAAGAGGAGAAGGGAACCAGATTCTATGGAAAAACAGAAATATTAATAAAAAATCAACAAGAAAAGTAAATTCTATGACACTGCAGAAGTTCTGTATTATTGCAAGTGCTGCGCAAAATTCTGCGGCCGCAGAATTCTAGGGGCCTTGGTTATATTTGTTTGGAAGCTTGGATGTTTAGTGTGTTTTCCACGCTTGATCTTGTGCTCTTAGGCATGCTAGGAGCTAAGGTGTGATCCAGGGGAGGTGGTTTCCTCTGACCCTGGTACAACTCAAAGGGGCATGCTTGTTCCATACTTCTAAAACATTTACCATGAAAGTATACCGTTGCATCATTAGTGGAGTTAGACACAGAAATAGGCTCCCAGTTTGTGTAACTGAGGTCAGTTAGAAGGGGAGTGAGGTTTAGGGATTTATACGATCGGGTTTGGAGGATTTTATAGGGTGCCTTGGTCCTATGAATTTTGCGTATGATATAGGTCACGTGCTGGTTACCCGGGGTGTCAGGTAGTATACCAGCTGTGACAACCCTGTGGGGGTGGGATGTGAGGGCCCAATCAATTAAGGAGTGATTTCCGGTAGTGTGATTTAGGCACGTTGGTTCTAGTATTAGTTGAGTTGAATATAAGGCATTTATATCATTGCGAGCTTTATTTAGAGATGGGGAGAGCCAGTTCAGGTTGAAATCACTATGAAATATACTTCACTTGAAGGGGTATGAGAAATTATCGTACTGATGAGGTCCGTGGTAGCTGGGGGAAGGGGGGAGGCCCGGCTGACAATAGGCGCCAGCGATATATATTCGTATAGAGAAAGGCAGAGAAAGTTTTAATACTAGATTCTCGTAGGCTTTGGGGATTAAGGTGGTGAGGAAGGAGATAAATTGTAAGGTGGTCGAGACATAGATTGACACCCCTTCACCCCTACCTGCTCAATCCTGATAGGAAAGGGAGTATCCGGGGATGGCCAGAGTGGTGTCAGTTATCTTTTTGTTTAGCCAAGTTTCGGTAAGGATGATAACATCTGGGGCAAGGGAGGTGACTAGTGGCTGGAGTAGGTCTATCTTTGGGAGTAGGCCTCTTATGTTTAAGTGTAGAAGCTGTAGCCCTCAGGGCAAGGCGAGGGGGGATTTATATGATGGATCAGTAGATAAAGGTGTTGTTGACAGTGGGCCCGAGGAGCACGGGCCCAGGTTGGGATTGATGTCATCTGAGGATAGCAGGAGGAGTGCGATGATGAGCAGGTGTATTTTCACACTCATATACCAAGACCAGGGTTTCAACAGGTGTGTGTGGGAGGGAGGCATGAAGGGGGAGATTTGAGTTTGAGTAAGTGAAGCAATAGGTAGAAAGTGGGCTTTAGTAATAGGGAAGCACAAGGACAGAAGCGGTAGTGTAGGCTGGGGTAAGAGTCCCAGCAGAGTTGTATTCCATGAAAGGAAGCATGGAGTAGCTAGGGGAGGCAGGTTGTTTTTCGGAGGACAGAGGCGGAGTGAGAGTTAGGAGGGGGAGACTGATTGCCAGAAGGAGCACTAGGAACAGATGATGGGTGGGAGGAGCCAGGGTAGAGATGAGGAGCAGTGTGGATTTAAGCATTTTGTGAGAGTTTGAGCAGCAATGAGGAGTGAAGTGCTTAGGAAAGATGTAGAAATTTACACTGGGGAAGAGGTGGAGAAACAGAGGAAGGGATGTGTGCAGGGATTACAACCACCATGCAGTTGTTGCAGTAGTTTTTTTTTATATACAACAAAAAATGTGCTAGTGGGGAGGTGGCAGTGTTTCAATTGGCAGGGCTGTACTGCAGGGAGGGGCTTTGGGGTGAAGCAAGTGTATTTAAAGAGGGGTGGGGTGGCGGGACAAATTAGGAGTTTACAGCTAGATTTTGGTTTCTAACAGCCCGAAGCAGGCTGAGCTTGGAGCTTAGGGTATGCTAGCTGAGCTGACCAATCATTGAGAAGCTTGCCCCATAATCAGCCAATCGGAATTCAGGTACCAAAATCTGAACCGCAGTGGTTCAGCAGCTATCCTTACTCTCCATACCTAGGATTCTGTCTGAAGCCGTGGAGGGAGAGGCAGGCTGCGGTACAGAGTATGCTTTGTGTATATCACACTGGTGTCCAGAAGCTTGCCATTTACCACAGTGTCAAAAGCTTTGCTGAAGTCCAAATAGGCTGTGTCTATGTCCTTACTTGCTGTCTACCTCCCAGGTCATCGCTTTGAAAAATGTGATCAGGTGTATTCTCAAGGCAAAGGTCAGAAAGCATAGGAAAACCCGGAGCAGTTATAAAATTCACAAGTAGTGTTTTATAACCAAAAACAGCGAAATTAAAAAAAAAAAGCATTCGGGATAACTCTTTACAAAGGCAGTACAAACAGAGAAAACAAAGTCCATCATCTGAGTGTAGCTCTAATTCTGAATTTCAGTCTCACTCTTTCTTTCTGACAAATATTTCTGCTCTTTTTATAGGAAGTCTTTGCCTGGCAATTAATTTCTGCATCCCGAGCTCGTTAACAGACATCCTGTTTCTCACACTCAAAGGATCCCAGTTTCACAAAAGATTCACATTTAGTTTTATAACTGCAGATATGCAAGGGGCAGAAAAGATAGAAACAGCAAGAAACAGCAAGTGAAGGCAGAGAGACAGTAGGATGTGGGGCTCGCGAGACTGTCAGAATGATCAGTTCCTAGATCTCACAAGAGAATTTGATTGTGCAGTCAGACGAGAGACAGAAAAGGAGAGGATAGAACAGATCCTTGCTTTTAACTCTTTCTACATAACAAATGGGACAGGGTCTTATTCAACCCTGTGACTAGGTGGTTTGGCATGATCACCCCTCATGAAGTCATGGAGTGGGAGCAAGAACAATCTTTTCAACCAAGTGTTCCATTATTCTGTCCCTGATAATAGATTCCAGGACTGTGCCAAACACGGAAGCCAAGTTAACTCGTTTGTAGTTGTCAGGTTGGGACCTTGCCACTTTCTTGAAAATGGGGAACACACTAGCTACTTTGCAGTCCTCCTGCAACACACTGAAAGGACAGACTCCTGAAGATTATTGCAAGGGCTAAGTGTTACTTGCCCCACTGTGATCCCTAGGTTGTATCCTGTCTACCACTTGGGACTGTCTGGCTTGATCTTCACTAGTTAGTCAGCTACCAGGGAGGGTGTGATGCCCACAAGCTGCATTATGGCAACTCCTGATACCTTGGGTCCTCCCAACAAGCTCCAGTCATCCCAGGAGGCCCTGTAGTGAACAGTATTGCAAAGTATTCATTTAGTATGTCGGCCATCCCCTCAAGCGCTTTCACTGGTTCCTCTCCTGTTCCCCATTTCCAGAAGTCAAATCCTCTCCTTCACCTTCCTACTTCAGTTTATGTACTAGAAGAAGACTTCGGTGTTGTCTGTAGCTTCTAGCACTATCCTGGCTTTCAGTCCCTTCTTGGCTTTCCGAAGGCTAGCCTTGCAGTCCCTCAGTTCCGCTTTATACACTTTGACCAGGAGGCAACCCATCTCTTTTGAGCAGTCAAGTCGTAGACGTTCTTTTGGTTCAGGATCAGTTGCTTTAGGGAGGAAATAGATAAAATATATGTCTCTGCCCTTTATAAGGTTCTGCAAGGCCTACAAACAGACCATGCCCACAACATTAAGAGTAAATGGGAGGGGGAAATGACACAGACCTAACAGACACAGACTGGGCTATGGCTTTCCAATCATCTTTCAAAACCACCAGCTCTCCGCTATGGCAAGAGTTTGCTTGGAAGGTGAGGACCCATTATTTCTGCACTTCCCCAATACAGGGTAAATGGGCCACTGCTGAGCAGCTTTTTCGGCACTTGTAGCCTTATTATGCCCCTGAACGTGCAGTAAAATATGTTCCATGCACACCCTGTTGTGTCTTATGGCTTACATATAACTCCGGCACAAAATAAGCTCAAAGCTATTTATCAACGTACTGTACATTTCATAAGATTTTTTCTTCATTGATATGCATAACATGTTCTGGCTACTACACTAAAATGCTTTGATTTCTTTCAAATGATGGAAACTGCAGATATGACTACAGGTTTATGTACGTGGACACTAAAAACTTTAAAAGTAGAAGAGCATTCTGTCATCACCCCGTCATGCCATATACTTAATTGTGGGAAGTGCAGTTGCTCTAACAGTAAGCCTCCTAGCAATCTAGGCACACTTTAATGGAAGAAGTATCTTTAAAGCTGAAGACAGGATTTCATACCTCTGATAGGCAAGTTCATGTTTCACCATCGGCACATCCCGCAAGCTACTGCAGACCTACAAAGGTGACATCCCACACCAAGCAGATGATTTAGTTTTTAGAAGTTTCAAGTCATACACCTGAGAAGTGCTGAAAAAGCTACTCAGCAGTGGACCAACCATCTCCTCAACATTTCATGTTGTGCCAGTTGTTCAACAGGACCCCTCCCGAAGCGAAAACTCAGACGTAAATAATACTCATGGTAGGAGCCGGTGCCAGCAAAAATCGTCGACTGGAGAAAGACACACTGCACGTCACATTCTTGAAAAATGAAGAAGTCAAAGCTAATTAAACTTCATTTATTGCAGGCATAACCAGAAAGTGCAGCGTAGAAACCCTGGCGCCTTGCTTTCAGCAAGGCTTCGTCGGAGGGTGGGACCCAGTTATAGAGGTGAGCAGTTTATTATGCAGCTTGAGACTGTACTAGTACAATTCATACAAAGCAGTGGCATAACTAACAATGATCCGAACTCTAAAAAACCACAAAGCAGCTTTGTTAAAAGTGACATCCCTTGAGTCAGTAGGCAACAGAAATATAATCTCCCTTGCCCAGCTGATTTTACCTGAATCACCAAGTAAATGTGTAAACAGTAAAAAGAGAAAAGTGCAATAAAAATAAGCAGAAAAAATGTTAAGAAGTGCAAAATGGAGATCCAAAAGTAAACTGCAAAAGTCAGTATAAGAGAAAACAGTTCCTCTTTGTAAACTGCTGAGCCAGCCCATACTGAAATTCCATGACCACAGGGATCAATATAAAGATGATAAATAATACTGAGATGTGGTCTGGCTGGGCCCTTAGGGTTTGAGATTTCTACATTTTGCAGTTGGCTGGCAGCTAGAACTTAAGACCGATTGATTTCAGAAATTGCCTCCAGAGGATGCATGATAGAACTTCCATCATCTCCATCGGTGGATTTTTTTTCAGAAGAATACTTATCTCACAACCTGAAAAAGTGCAAGGCAGTGCAAGAAGCCATCAACAACCTCCTGTATCTTCAGACATTCTATCCAGAACCATGGTCCCGGCAAGGAGAAGGCCATTACTCCATTTGTTCCATAATTTCAAAGAAAGCTGGCCCAGTAGCATGGTGGGCTGAGGCGCTGCCTGCAGGACTGTCATGCTCGGTTCAGAACAGATAATGGGACCTGGGGGTAATCATATCAGATGACCTTAAGGTTGGCAAGCAATGTGAGAAGGTGGTAAGGAGGGCTGGGGGAATACTGGGATGTATAGGGAGAGGCATCACCAGCAGAAAACTGGAAGTTGTTATCCCCCTGTACAGACAGTTGGTGAGACCCCATCTGGAGTACTGCGTCCAGTTCTGGAGACCCCATCTCTGCAAGGACATAGACAGGATGGAGGCAGTTCAGAGGAGGGCAACTAAAATGGTGCAGGGTCTGCAAGAGAAGCCATACGAGGAGAGACTAAAGGAGCTTAATATGCATACCCTTGAGGAGAGGGGGGACATGATAGAAATGTTTAAATACCTCAGTGGAATCAGCAAAGTCCAAGAGGGTGGCATCTTTCAGAAAAAGAGATGTGCAAGAACAAGTGGACACAATTTGAAGATAAAGGGGGGATGGCTCAGGGGCAATGTGAGGAAGTATTTTTTTCACTGAGAGGGTGGTGGATGCATGGAACAGCCTTCCTGAGGAGGTTGTGGGGTCTAAACCTATGGGAGAATTCAAGAATGCATGGGACAGACATAAAGCAATTTTTGTGGGGGGTAGGAAAAAATAGGCTGTTGGTTAAATAAGATCTGCAGCTTATCCGCTAGGTAGGGAAATGGACAGACTAGGTGGGCCAAGTGATCCTTAGCCGCCGTCAAAGTCTGTGTTTCTATACAGGTTGCTCAGAGGCTGGCTGAGTGAGGGAGGATTGAGCATCTGCAGGACAGCTCTCTTCCTTCTTTGAGGGGAGGGGGTATGCATGTCCGGCTCTAGGGCTGCTACCTAGAGGAATCTGAGTGACAGCGCAGTGGAATGTAGAGAAAGGGACCCACCCGCAGGATACCGGGGGGGGGTGGGGGCATCTCTGTGGAGGCAGAGCTTTCGTAATGCATCACTGCATGTGGTGGGGTTCCAGAGTCTGACCGCAGCTGGATCATGGCCAGGTCCCCTGCACCAGCAGCTGGGTACCTCCACAGTCCTGTAGCAGAGGACGACAGAGCCAGGGTAAGTCCCAGGGAAGCCAGTTGACAGGGTAGGTTGGGTGACCAGAGATACAATACAAATTAAAAAATAATTCCCAAGAAAACAGGAGGTTTTCAGCAGTCTTGGATTTGACGCATCTGAACATAGAAACAGAAACATAGAATTTTTCAGCTGATAAGGACTGTTTTGCCCACCTAGTCTGCCCAGTTTGTCCCTGCCTATGCTATTACTGCATATACCTACATGATCTCTAGCTACTCTCCCCCCCCCCCGCTTTTCTGCTACGATCCTTTGTTCCTATCCCATGCATACTCGAAGCCCATCACTGTTTTCAGTCCCACAACCTCCGCTTATAGATTATTCCAGAAGTCTGCCACTCTGTCAGTGAAGAAGTACTTTCTCATATCGCTCCTAAACTTAACGCCCATGCAGTTTTATTGCATGCCATCTTGTCCTGTTGCCCCTTCTCCTCTGAAAAATACACTCCTCCTGTACCTTGTTCACCCTCGTGAGATACTTATAGGTCTCTCTCCTGTCCCCCTCTCCCTTCTCTCTTCCAGGGTGTACATATTGAGATCCTCATTCTCTTCCTAGAGCTTTTGATGCAACCCCTGCTCCATTTTAGTTGCCATCCTCTGGACAGCCTATACCCTGTCTTATGTTCTTCTGAGATGTGGTCTCCAGAACCACTGTAAGTGGGGGCTCACCAACGATTATACAGTACCTCTCTCATTCTGCTGGTGATTCCCCTCCCTGTGCACCGCAGCATCTCACTAGCCCTGCCTACTGCCTTGTCACAGTGCCCCACCATCTTGAGGTCATCAGATATAATAACCCCAATGTCTCTCTTCTGCTTTGTGACTGTCAATGAAAATAGAAAAGTCATAGCAGAGCATTTTAAAATAGAAACCCTCAGACTGACACTGGCAACAGTCCATCTAAATGTAGACCTTCAGAATGCCTGCAGCTTCTCCACATCCCTGGCCGACCCAGTTATCACCAGTACCTTTGTGTCTGCATTGGAAATGAACACTTTCTCTACAGGGTGCTGCCATTCACTTTGGCCTCAACTTCAGTAGTGTTCACCAAGGGGACGGTATTTATTGGAGCAGCCCTGAGGACAGAGGGACTTCATGTTCATCATTATCTAGAGCCTGGCTTATTAGAGTAGAATCTCAACAAAATGTCTACCATACATCAGGTACAACAGATCTTGACAGACTATGGTTGAATCATCAACTATGAAAAGAGCAGTCTTCATTCTTCCCAGTCACTGGAACAATTGAGAACAGTTTCCAATACTGCCTTCGTGGTAGTTCCTCTTGCACCTTACATGGTGTTAGCAGTGACCCAAGCATGTATAGCACATATGAGCAAGCAGACAGCCTCCGCCCAGTCCATTCCACACTCTGTGGGCCTCAGGACAGCATGGATAGATCTAGTACAATGGGATTTACTCAGATCCTGCCCTCAGTACCTTCACCTTCAAAACTCTAGAATTTACAACTGATGTCTCTAGCATTCAGAGTGCCACTTTCACCACAGGTCAGGAATTCTTACGATGGTGGACCACACTTAAGAATCTGAGTCTTGGGATCTCACTTCACTACACAGGCCACATGACAGTAACCACGGATGCTAGCCTCTCTGACTGGGGAGCAGTACTGGATGCCGTATCAGTTCAAGGGGTCTAGGACCTAATGTAACATTGCCTTTCTGTCAGCATCCAAGAGATCAGAGCAGTCTGTCAGGCATTTTTTATCTTCTGCAGAAAACCTGCCAAGAAACCAGTCCTTATATGATCAGACAGTGCCATGTCAGTGGCCTTTCTTAGAAATCAAGGATTAAAAAAAGTAGATTTGTGATCCAAGTGACATGCATTGTGCGTACTATTGGGCAGAAAAGCACCTATAGTCTCTGACAGCAGTCCACCTAGCAGGGCTACTCGACCGCCAGGCAGACTGGCTCAAGCAATACCTTTACCTGGGGGAGTGGGAGCTGCATCAGTAAGTGTTTGACCACATCTTCAGCAAGTAGGGAACTCCCTTGCTGGACCTGATGGCAACAAAGGCCAATTGCAAACTTCTGAGATTCTTAAAAAAAGTACAGGGAGCACCACTTACTGAGAATAGACTGGCATGGCCAGATGCCCTACTGTACGCCATTCATCCATGGCTAGTGATCCTGAAGATGGTATTAAAAGTTTACAAGGAACCACCAACTCCCCTTTCTAGTGAATCCTAAGTGGTCCAGAAGGTGGTGGTACTCAGACCTTGTCAAAATGACTCTAGCAGAACCCATACACCTACTAGACAGACCCGATATCCTTAGCCAGGGACCACTCCTACATTCAAATGCAGACTTCTACAACTAGTGGCTTAACTCCTAAGTGGAAGAGAATTGTAAAGGCTGGATACTCACACAGTATGGTGGACATTTTACTACAAGCCAGAAAATCATCTACAGCAAAGGCTTACTTTAGGGTTTGGGAGTTTTTTAAGTATAGTATATACTCCAGTAATTAGATCTCTTATTTTCACACTGTCTCACATTCTGTATTTTCTTCAACAGTGTTTGGATAACAGTTTCTCTGTTACTGTAGCTCCCTTTGAGTTCATGTGGTGGCCCTCTCAGCCATCAGGAGCAAAATGGGTCTTTATTCCATAGGCCAGCACATGGATGTGATCCGTTTCCTAATAACAGATTGCGCCCCCTAGTAAGACTGCTGGTCTCCTCTTAACTGCTTAGTGTGGTTCTTGAAGCCTTAATGCCTTGTTAGAGCATTTAGACCTCTCTCCAGTATATATCTATGGAATCTGTCCCTCATAGTGCTGTTCCTGATAGCTGTCTGCTCTCCAGGGAGAAGTGAAGAGATCCTGGTCTTATCCTTCAAGGAGCCTTCTGGATTCTCCACAATGACAACGTTGTCTCAGGATAATGCCCTCACTTGTTTCTAATGTGGCTTCAACCTTCTAACAAAATCAGGAGTTGTTGCTGCCCTCTTTGTATCCTACTCTGATCAGTGCTTGGGAGAGGCGCCTGCCCTCCATGGATGTTAGAAGGGCACTATGTATCTACGTCGAACGGTGAATGATAGCTGCAAAACAGACAGTTTTTTTGCTCTCCTGGGTGCCAAGTAACAAGGGCTACCTGCATCTTATTTATTATTTATTTTCTTTTGTTTACCAGATCGGTGCACTAGACAATAGAATTGCCTATTTTCAGACATGACCTGGGGGGGTTTACTGACATGTTGATAGTCAATACATTTCAGAACGGAGCATATGAGATTGAAATTGAAATACATGACCTAATACATTACGAGACAGAGCATATAACCGAGGTTCAGCAGTGCTATAGTGATGCATTACAGAAACAGAGCATTTAAGCAGCAGGTTAGACAGTTAAAGCAAGATACTTCAAATAGAGCCCAGATGAATACAACAAGACAAAAGTGATAAACTGGAAGGATGCAACCTGTCCCCAGACCATTTACACAGCAGTTGCATTGAAGTGCATAGCAGACTCTTTGTCTAGTGGAGGGGGTGAGAGGGAGATTCATAAGGGCAGGGCAGAATCAACCACATGAGCATTTATCGTTATACCTAAGGATCTTATGGAGTTCCTTCTTGAAAACCATATGCGACAGAAAGAGCCTTACTAAATTAACATTGGCCAACTGGCTGTGTTCAGCCATCAAGGTACCTTTGTCAAAAGGAATACCAATCCCTACAGTCATAAAAGATCACTACATTAGGCTATGGCCTCTCCTTTGTAAAAGAAAAAAAGCCTATATGTCTGTTGAGGATATTTTTGAAGCGACTACTTGGTCCTTGACACAGGTTTGGCAAACATTACCATTTGAATGTGTTCAGTTCTGCTGATGCTGCCTTTGGCAGGTGAGTATAGAGCTCTGTGGTACAGAACTGACTCCCACCCTCATTGGTACTGCTCATTAGGACCCATTTGTCTCTTCCTGACTATAGCAGCCAACACCCAAAGAAGAATGTTTGTTTACCGGAAATTCTTGGGTGTAGGCTTCACAGATGGTAAGGTAGGGCCTCCCAAGTTTGTCATTGCTGCTGTCTAGAAAAATGTCAGAAATTTAAATGACCCAGTCAGTGAGAGCCCAATTATACTCATTTTTTTCACCCACATGTTGTTTAGGGGTGTGTTAATATCTCCAGAACAAATGGTTGAGGGTTGTAGTAAGCCTCAGTTGTCTCCTATGGTTGTGTGTTCCAGAAGCTGTGAAAGAACTTTTGATGGAGGAGTCCGGGTAAAGGGGCAGCAGTGGTCCAGATAATTTTTGGAACTCAGAAGTATTTACTACTACCTTCCTACATCTGATGATAGTGTCATCCAAATGGTAGTACTGTCATGCACTGGCCCATCTCATCCCCCCGCCACCCACATCTAAACCAAGTCTCAATCCCACTGGGCTCCTGCAGTTATGGACTGTCTAATACTGTTGTGGAGTTATACTGTGACCTTATTCTTTGTCGTGTTGCTGCAGTCCTTCTAACCAGCCAGTGAGCAACTACTGCCCCCATCCCTACAGGTTCCTATGTAGTGCCATGGCTACTAGCATCTCATGGTACTGCCAACTTTGTACATGTGTACACTATTATAAATTTGCAGGGGTGGGGAAAAACTTCCTAAAATCAGGAAGTGGGAGTATTTCAGTTAAAATGGTAATAAAATACTCATTTACTCCCCTTATCTGTTCCCTTGAAGGGCAGTCTTAATGACTCACTTGTAGAACATGGACAGTGATGGCATAAAAAGGCCATGGGTTCATCTTGTCTACCTGTAACACCCTGTCATACCTGGAGGCCTTTTCAGGATTTTAGTCCACACTGTCCACTAAGCTTCTGTCTGTGTTCCACCCATGCTTGAAACTGTTAATGGTTTTTGCGCCCATCACAATTCGGCAGACTGTTCAGTGGCTCAAACATCCTTTTCGTAAAACAAAACATTCTCATGTCCCTCCTGAACCCCCCCTGTCAGTTTCCATTCATATCCCCATGTTCTTGATCCACTGTTCCTGCTGAATAGTTTCTTGCAGTTCACCACGTTCATTCCTTTCAGAAACTTGAAGGTTTGTGTAATATTTCCCCTCTCCCATCCGGCCTTCAGTGAGTACATGTTTAGAGTCGGAAGCTGATCCTTGTAAGATCTGCCCTCTTGGCTTTGAATCATTTTGGTTACCCTGTGTAATACTGACTTCAGCCTGACTTTATCTTTTTTCAGGTGAGGACTCCAGAATTGGGCATAGTACTCCAGATGCATCCTCACCAGTGATCTATAAAGAGGCAGTAATACCTCCTTTCTTCTGCTGTCAGTACCCCTCCCGATGCACCCCAGCATCCTGTTTGTCTTACTGTAGGCCTTGTTACAGTGGCTAGATTGTTTAAGGGAGCCACTTATGATGACTTTCAGGTCTCTTTCACCAGAAGTAGTGTCCATCATAACCACTACCATCCAGTACTCTGTCTTGGGATTCTTGTTCCCTGTGTGCATCACTGTACGCGTTTTGGCACTGAATTGTAATTGCAAAACCTTGGATCACCTCTCTAGCCTTTGTAGGTCACTCCACAACTCCCTGATCCTCTCCACACTGTCTACCATATGACAGAGCTTAGTGTCATCTATGAAAAGACTCATTTTGCCCTGAATTTCTTCTCGTATGTCACTGATGTACATATTGAAAAGAACTAGACTCGGGACTGATTCTTATGATATCCCATTGGAGATCTCCTTTTTCTCAGATTTGACTCTGTTTACCACTGTCCTCTACTGTTTCCCTTCCAACCAATTTCCCACCCATATAACTGTGTCCTTTACTGCACCCAGATGCTCTAGCTTCTTTAGCAGCCTTCTGTGAAGTACTGAGTTGAAAGCCTTGCTGAAATCAAAGTAGAATAAATCCACCTTGTAGCTTTTGTCCACTACCCTATTACCCAGTCAAAGAACATTATCTGGTTGGTCTGACAATACAGTCCTGCTGCACACCCATGCTTTTTACTGTCCTGGAGTTTGGTTTCTGTCCAGGTAGTCCACCAGGTTCTCTTTTTGTCTTCATCAGTTTGCCCACAACAGAGGTAGGACTGAAAGCTCTGTAGATCTTGTCCGAGGATATTTCTTGCATCAGGCCATAGCTATGGAACTATAGCTGACAGGCGCTAGGACCATACAGAAACTTTTCTAACTAGCAGTCTACAAGGGGCCACCCATGACAATGTCAGACACAGGCGACGACCTCCCATATAAACGTGGGTGCCCCCTGCACCCTCCTTAGTTCTTTTCCCACCATCGACCATCGCATATTGGACTCCATGGAGATGTCACTGCTTCAGTTGACCGCCAAAAATGTGTTCACCTCCTTCAGAATCACTTTTTTGTTTCTCGTGATTTTCATCCCTTCTTTGGTAGTTGTGTTCATCGTCCACAGTCCGCTGTCTCTTCTGCTTCTTTCACAACCATTTGGCCTGCTGTTTTTGGCCTTGATCTTCAAGTCAAGCCTTCTGGCATTATCTACAGCCCGCCCTGCCTTTACTTTTACTGCAGGTCATCCAGCTGAGCCAGATTAGGAAAGATCTCTGCCAGTCCTCTCCTCAGGCTTCCCTAAGGACATTCAGGGCCCGATGGATGGCTTTAGTCCATCTCTCTTCAGGTGGGGACATCCTCCTCCCAGACCTCTCCCCGGTCGCCACTCCTCCTGGCACCCACCATAGCTGTGGCACCTTCTGCTTTGGCTGAGACACCTTCTGCCATCTAACACCTTCTTCTCCACAAGGTACAGCTCTGGCAGAGTTCCCCACCAGCCTTCTATGGCCAGTGCAGGTGGTTGCTGCTGTTCCTGGCCCCAAACTAGGCTGCATTGTTGTCCACTTTGGTGGGGATGCCTCCTGCCATCCCACACCTTCATTTTCAGAAAATACAGCTCTGGCAGTGTTCTTTGCCAATGCGGCCAGTGAGGGCCCATCTATGTCTGGGCTGC
Organism: Neoceratodus forsteri; assembly: GCA_016271365.2. Classification (NCBI taxonomy): domain Eukaryota; kingdom Metazoa; phylum Chordata; order Ceratodontiformes; family Ceratodontidae; genus Neoceratodus; species Neoceratodus forsteri. The sequence continues at coordinate 762,069,680 of CM028136.1, forward strand.
AGGCACCCCTGTCAATGCTTCTTGCCTAGTAGTGCTTCTCAACAGCCTTCACCAGCCATCATTGGCCCTGTGACTGGCAGTGGGTTCTGTCAACTTTCCCTTCTGGTCAGCTATGGCCCATTAATGCCAGGGCTATTATCCTCTCCTGTTGATGTTTCAGACCCTGCTGCCCAGACCCCTGTATTTCATGGTTGACTGGCAGTGAGTCCTGCCGTCCCTTGGGGACATGCCATTGTTGGGGGGCTGTGGTTTCCCCTCATCGACACTGCAGCTCCTGCTGTGCAGCCCCGTACTGTCAAGGTTGGCTGCCAGCCAGTCCTGTCATACCTCTTAGGGATGGCACCGGCCTGTTGACATTGGGGCCATTGTTTCCTCGTCGACACTACGGCTTTTGCCACCTAGACCTCTGCTCTTTCATGGGCTGCTGGCAGTGATTTCTGCTGTTCCTCCTGGGGCGGTGTGGGCCATTATTGTGGGGACTGTCCTCTTCCATTACAGCTGTGGATCAGGGTGGGACAAATCAGGTAGCCAGGTGGCCAGTGGCTAGCTGCACATTCGAGCAGACTTGATAGACCTCTAGGCCTTTATCTGCTGGCAAATTTCGTATGTTCATAAAAACTGGTTTGGCTACCATATTTTGAAAGTTATTGGCCAATTTGGCTACCTGCCTACAAAGTGATTTTTTTGAGCCCTTAAAAATGATGGCCATTACAAATATTGGTTTGGCTTCCAGATTTTGAAAGCTACTGGCCAAATTGTCCACCAGCTCACAAACTGATTTGTCCCACCCTGCTGTGGATCCTGCCAATGTTTCCACTGTATTCTGACGGTCAGCTGGCAGTATCTTCTGCCACCCCTCCTAAGGATGGTGTGGGCTGTCGCTGTCAGGGCTACTTTCACTCCCCGTCAATGTCTCTAGGCATCTCTGTCACGCTGTCAACTGCTCAGGCAGTTATGCCTCCTACAGCTCCGCCCTTGACTGCATTTTCGTCGGACCGGGTAGTGCACTGTGCTGGCTGTCTCACTACCACCAGTGCAAGCCTGTCTGTGTTGCAGGGCATACCCCCATCGATGTTGCCGGTCCTGCTGCTCTGCCCTTTGTACCCTTGTGGTTGGCTGGCTGTGTGTCCCCAGGGACCCTCTACGGTTACCCACCATCGCTATCCTGCTGGTCTCTCCCATTTGCAAGGCTACTGCCATGTTTATTGGACACTATGATGCCGGAACCTTTCCGCCCAGCACCATGTCACTGTCTGCCCTGTCACCATGCCCAAAGCATTCCAGGGTGTTGATGTTCTGCTTCTTTCATTACGGCCTTCACGGCCCATAGGTGGGGCTCAGAGATGCATCCTGCCCTCCTTTTCCAGGTGGTTGAGGGTAAGGGGGCAGCTGTGGAGGGCAGCCCATCTGCTGGGTTTGGTTTCACCCCCTCTTTTCAATGGAGTATGGGCTCTCCCCTGTTTGTTTATGGGGCCCCCTCCTGTTTGCCCCCCATTTATCATCCCTGTGTTGCAGTCTCCCTCTGATACAGCAGGGGCGTCCTTGGAGACCCTCGGTAGAGGATGCTGGAGTGCCATATTCCCCTCCCATCCTCCCCCTCTCCCCTACTGCTTGTCAGAGAGGTGGCCACCTGGCTCCCTAGCAGACTCCACTTGCTCCCTGCCTTATGCAGCAAGGTGGGAAAGTTGCTCTACCTTTCTCCAGGTCAGCCTCTTGCCACAGGACACCTGGAGATCTCGTATTGTTTTTGCAGTTTAATAAACTTTATTGAACAATACATAATACAAAAACATAACAATAACGATCCTTAAGGTAAAACATGCAATATAAATAACTATACAAGAACAACAACAGTTATCAATACAAGACACAAATAAAACACCCCCACTAAGAATAACGAAGGAAGAAAAAAGAAACTATCCCCCAAATACTGTCCCCCCCCACCAAACCCCTCTCCAAGTGGACACACCAAGTAATAATGTGGGTGGCTGGTAAAAAAACAAAAAACACATTTTGGGATTCAGTAAACCAGCATGTGAGGGAGCTGTTCCCATCTCTGGGAGACATCACCCCACAACTGGCCCCTTTACTTCACTACCCGAAACATTTTCGGGACAAACACTCGATCTATTTATTAAACATTTTATTTAGGGCAGCCCAAAAAGTGATAACCAGACTCCGGTTAACCCCAGACCCTCCCCTTATTTCCAGCTAAGAAAATCTTATCTACGAAATATATAAAATGGAGAACATGACAGCCCGTCTTCAGAATACCATGCCTGTCTTGACTAACAGGTGGTCCAAGTGGTTTCTTCATATGTCCCCCCCACCAGATTTTGTCCCATAGACAGTGGGTGGGGGCACAAGGGAAATAGAGGGATCAAACTGTCTGATACAAAATTTGAAATATACCTGTCAGAACCCCCCTTCTATAGGTAATTATGGGGGGGGGAGACGTATTTTCTCTCCCTGCCATAAAATGATTTGAAATAAAAAGCCTAGTTTCATATCTTCTCGGGGAATTTCTCACACATAAGAGCCTCCTCCCTGCTTACCACTGGAACTCGCTTTCATTATGCAACTACACCGACTACTAGCCACCTAGGTATTTACTTACAATTCCAACATACCTAATTTGCTAATCAACTGTAGTACATCAATGTCTACTCCTCTTGTGCAATAGCTGTCTGTACTGTATTGTATATATGTTCTGATGTCTCATAAATTTTAATAAAAAGAAAGTTTAAAAAGAAAGAAAAAACACACCCATTCTTGCAAAAGTACAAGAACAAAAAATATTATCGATAGGGGTGAAAACAGCCCAGAAATAGAACAAAAAGAGCCAAATAAAAATAATTGAAACATAGTCAGGCCACTACTAGCTCTTCCAAGTACTGAGTTGTAAGAAGCAAAGCGTGTAACCTCTCCCAGCGTAACTTAAATGTTGGTAAGGTGTGGAATAAACATGCTATAGATTGTTCAGCATTCAAAGCCAGAAGCATTTCTCAGACCCTTTCCAGTCCTGTGGGAGGTGATTCATCTTTCTAATGTCAAAGTATCAACAACTTAGCCACTGTTGAGATCAATGCCATGTGTACCTTCCTCGGTCCCCATAAGGGTGCTCCATAGTCCCCTAATATACAGAGTTCTGAGGTAAAAAACTCTGACAAGCCTAGAATAGTTTCCAGACTATTCAGACTGGAATCCCAAAAAGGACGTATCCTCGGGCATTGCCAAAAAAGATGGAATAAAGCACCCTCTGCACAATTACGCAGAGGACAGGCAGCCAAAGAGGCTCTTCCCATTCTATAAAGACGCATAGGAGAGTAATATAAATTATGCAAAATAATAAACTGAACTAGATCCAACCTATCTTATTTTATATATTTTCTGACCAAATCTTTGACCAAGAAGAATCCAGTTTATCAAGAGCTAACACAGTTTGCCAATAAAAGGCAACAAGAAAAGTGGAGTCCCCAGAAGTCTGATTAATACATTTATATCATTGTGAAATAGGATGGGATTGTTGGGCAAGAGTTGAGAAAGTATTAAAAAGTGTCCCAGCTTCATTCGTCCAAGAATTGTGACCTAAAAATTGTAATATGCAATGTTGTAGCTGATAGTATTTAAAAACAAATGCAGACTGGAAGCCATATTTGTCACAGAAAGCTTCAAAATAAATAAAAGAATTATCCAGAAACAGTTCTGCTAAAGAACAAATAGGGAACCCATACCATTGTTGAGCCAGCAACAACTTACAGGCAACACATACATTTAGGTTACCAAATAAGAGTTGGGAAACATCCCTAATATATGACAGTTTAAGATATCTCCAAAACTGAGCATGAGACTGAAGGGACCAGGCTATAGGGGTACCTCATTGATCTCCAGGTAGTTTAGAAAAAGGAATGAAGAACAACGAGGGGGGTGAGGTGTGATGCTCCGTACAAAGCACCTGTTCAGCGGTCAACCAAGAAGGAATATAATGATACTCAGCAAGGTCCTCCATCACATTACGCCAATGAAAATATTTAGCTGCACGAAGAGCAAAGTAATATCTTTGGAAGTATGGGAGCCCCCGATTCCTAGGCCTCACTAATTTGGAATAAGCTCTCTGGGGAGGTTTGTCCAAGCATAACAATTTGGCATTAAAAGATGCAATTTATGGAACCAAGAATTAGGGGAAGGTTGAGCATACCTAGAGGATAGAGGAACCATGGCAAAATATTCATTTTGATGATAATAGCTCTCCTCCACAACGCCAGTGGCAAAGTTTGCCATCGTAGTAAATCCTGTTCAGTCCGGTATAGGAGAGAGTCAAGACTCAGAGTTTTTAAAAGGCTGATGTCCTTAGTGATCTGAATACCCAAGTACTTAAATGAATGAGAAGCCCTCGGAACACCTAACGCATAAAATCCTGTTTAGAAAGATGGTATGAAAGCAGATGAACCACCATTTTGTGTAAATTAAATTTATATCCAGAAAACATACCAAAAGTTTAAATTAAATTAAGTACAGTGGGGTCAGAAACCAAGGGTTCAGAGAGGTGTAACAGAATATCATCAGTGAACATAGATATTTTCAGATCCCGACCCCGCAAGGTAATGCCCAAAATGTTAGCAGAAGAGATAATTTTATGAGCTAGAGATTCTACATAAAGATTAAACAAAACAGGATCTGCGTAGTAGGGGAAGAATATAGAATACGTAACCATCGAATACGGGGAGCGGGGATACCGTAAAGAGGTAGAAGAAAAAAAAAGATATGACCATGAAACTCTATTAAAGCTTTTTCTCCGTCCAGAGAGACAAGGACCACATCTGGACCTGTCTCTCTGGATGCAGAAATTAAATGAAAAAGCTTTTGAAAATGATCACTAACATACCGCCCCACCATGAATCCAGTCTGCTCCAGGCCTATTAGCCTAGACCAGACCCTTCCCATCCTGATGGGTAGCACTTTAGGCAAAATCTTAATATTCACATTTGTAAGAGATATTGGTCTATAGCTGTCCGGATGGGAGGGGTCCTTTCCCAGTATGGGGAGCAACACAGTTCTAGCTTCTATCTAATAAAGAAGTATCCCAAAGGTCATGATCCTGTAAACAGTTGAATAAACAAGTTAAAAAACGGGCAAGATCATCTATAAATGTTAGATGGAAAACTGTCCAGTCCTGGAGCTTCATTTAAGACCAAAGAAGAAATAGCGTCTCTTAACTTCATCCTCACTAATGGGTGCGGATAACAAATCCTGTTGGATTGCAGGAAGTTGTGGTAAAGTAACATCAAGCATAAACTGATGCATGGTTAGTTCACTGTCCTGGGACAACATAGATGCATTGTAGAAGGAAGAAAAATAATTCGGAAAACCGGCAACAATTTTACAAGGATCTGTAATTAAAGCAGAGGGTGAAGAGTCCTGAAGTGATGAAATCCAGTGAGATGTCCATTGTTCCCTGAGATGAAGGACCAACGGTTTGCTTGCCTTTTCGCCTTGCCTACTTATTTGGCTCTGGTCTTAGTGATAGTTCTTTCAGCTTTGTCAAGCAAAATATTGAGCTTTCAATTGTGAACACTGAATTCGATCAGATTCCGTAGAAGAAGGGGAGAGGCGTTTTCCAAAATACGAATATTATATAGGAGTTGGTTGATCTGATGGTTCTGAGATTTCTTACAAACAGAAGCTCAACAAAATAACTCTTCCCACCAAGTGCATTTTAGAGAACCCCAAACAACGTCTAGGGTATTCATTTATTTTTTGAAATGTTTCACCAGGAAGGCATACTGCGCGACAAGTCACTCGTCTCCCGGTGCAAGCTGGGGGGGAAGGGGTACAATAGGAGTGAGACATTAAACATTCAAGTTACAAGATCAACATTAACTTACAGTTGTAAGGCAGGTGTTACAAGCAGTGTTACAACAGTGTTGTGCATAATGGGTAGAAAGAGTAGTCAATAATAAGTGCCGGGTTAATAAGTAAATAAGTGCTTACGTGAAAGAAAAGGGGGAAAGGAGAAGGAAGGGTGAGGTGGGAGGAGGGGGAAGAGTTGTGTTCATGTTACATTCAAGTTACAAGATCAACATTAACATATGGTTGTAAGGCAGGTTTTACAAACGGTGTTAAAACAGTGTTGTGCATAATATGTAGAAAGAGTGGTCAATGGCCTATCTGGACTTCAGCAAGGCCTTTGACACTGTGCCACATAGAAGACTATTGCACAAACTGGGGAATATGGGTGTGGGCAGGATAGTAGTGCGGTGGGTAGGTAACTGGCTGGACAGCAGGACACAGAGGGTGGTGGTAAATGGCTGTCACTCCACAGAGGGAAGAGTGACCAGTGGGGTACCACAGGGATCAGTGCTGGGACCGGTACTATTCAATATCTTCATCAGTGACATTGCACAGGACCTAGAAGGCAGAATTTCACTGTTCGCTGATGACACAAAGCTCTGTAACAGAGTAGACACACCAGAGGGTGTAGACAGAATGAGAAGGACCTGCAGAAACTTGAAGAATGGTCAGGGGTTTGGCAGTTGAAATTAATGCAAGGAAGTGCAAGATAATGCATATGGGGCACAAAAACCCTGGCACAATATATCAGTTGGGGGTGAGGATATAGCATGCACCAAGCAGGAAAGGGATCTTGAGTTATCATCTCTGATGACCTCAAGGCAGGAAACAGTGTGACAAGGCAGCAGGTAAAGCAAATAGGATGCTGGGATGCATAGGCAGGGCATCACCAGCAGGAAAAGGAGGTCATAATTCCACTATACAAGACACTAGTGAGGCCCCACCTGGAGTACAGTGTACAGTTCTGGAGACCATACCTACGTGAAGGACACAGACAGGGTAGAGAAGGTTCAGAGGAGGGCAACAAAGATGGTGCATGGATTGCATCACAAGTCCTATGAGGACAGGTTGAAGGCACTGAACATGTACTCCCTGGAGGAGAGGAGGAGAGAGGATATGATAGAGACATACAAGTATCTTACAGGAGGAACAGGTGCAGGAAAACACTATTTTTAAGAAAAGATGTTCCAGGACTAGAGGGCATGGGATGAAGTTGAGGAGGACGATTCAGAGGAAACGTGAGGAAGAATTTCTTCACAGAACGGGTGGTGGACAAGTGAACACCCTGCCAGAGGAAGTGGTGGGGGCTGAAACAATCACGGATTTAAGAATGCATGGGATAGACATAAAGGAATTCTGGAGGTCAGGGGTAAGGGGCAACAGACTTCCTGGAAAACATAAACTGAACTTACAAACTTAAATGTGCAGACTGGGTGGGCCGTAGGCCCTTATCTGCCGACACTGTCTATGTATCTATGTAATAATAAGTGCCGGGGTAATAAGTAAACAAGTGCTTATGTGAAAGAGAAGGGGGAGCAGGAGAGGAAAGGGTGAGGTGGGGTGAGGTGTAAGAGTCATATCCTTGGAGACTCTTCAGGATGCGAGGAACTCTGCAAGGGGACTTGGGGGGACCAGAGAGAAGGGGATAGGCAGTGTCCCAGAGAGACTCCTTCAGGATGTGGGGAACCCTGCAAGGGGCCTGTGGGGCTAGACAGAAAGGGGGATAAGGCTGTAGGGATTTAAAGAGGGAGGAGAAAGAGAAGAAGGAGCTGTGACTTAAAAGCTAGAAGGGGGAATATGACCTAACCCAAGAGAGGACCCTTCAGGATGCGGGGTACCCTGTCAGGGGGTTGGAGAAGGTCAGTAGATAGGGATTAAGAGAGTGATAAGAAAGTGAGAGAGTGAGAATTGAACCCTTGAGGGGGGAGAGAATTTGCACCTTTGGAGGGGATGGGGCCTAATCAGTAGTCCATCAGGATGCATGGACCCATAGGAAGAATTTGGGGTCCCTTACATTCTGTGAAAGATCAAGGGAGGTTAGTAAGGAGGAGCAATTTGGTGAAGGGGAGGAGAGGAGAGCTAGAAATTTGGGGTGTTTGGGTGCACAGGGTAAAACCTGGGAGGACAGTAGTCTCTATGCCAAGGACAGACTACACTTGAGTGAGGAGGGAAAGAAAGTGTTGAAACAAAGGATGGAGGAGTACATAGAGAAAGTTGGGAATTTAAACTAGGACTGCGGGGTGGCAATTGGGCAAGAGACATGCAGAGACCACAGGCTGGGAAACCATATGAGCTTACCCCCCATAACAGTGACAAAGGACAAATGGCAAGTACTGTTGGTGATGCTAGGAAAGGAGGGCAGGATGGGGGGGGGGGGTTACCCTTAATGCTAGGAGCCTTGGGAGGAAAACTGCAGAGTTACAGGTGCTCATGGCAGAGGGAGAGCTGAACATTGCAGCCATCACAGAAACATGGGCCACCCAATACAGTGACTGGGACCTGTCTGTACCAGGGTACGGGTTATTTTGTAGGGACAGGGTGATTGGGAAAGGAGGGGTTGTGGCACTATATGTGAAGGAAGGAATGAAGTGTGTGAGGGAGGAAGGGGAGGAGGGTAGTATGGAGTCACTTTGGATGCAAATCCAGGATTCCAAGAATAGGATTCTTAGAATGGGAGTGGTGTACAGGCCGCCATCTCAGATGGAGGAGTTAGAAAGGGAAGTAGCGGGACAGATCAGGAGGACCTGCGAGAAGGGTAGTGTGATGATTATGGGAGACTTCAACATGCCAGGAGTGGACTGGAGTACCCCAACAACCAGGAACAGAAGGGAGTAGGCACTGCTGGATGTCTTCTAGGACAGCTTCCTGCTGCAAATGGTCAGTGAACCAACCAGGTTAGGGAATACCCTTGACCTTGTGCTGGCAAATGGGGACTTTGTGAGAGAACTTACAGTGGAGGAACCACTGTCAGGGAGTGACCACCACTCAGTATGGCTCACATTGGATATGGGCAAGGAAGGAGTGGAATCTGGCACAAGAGTGCTGGACTTCAGGAGGGCAGACTTTGGGAGGATGGGGGAAGTGGTAAAAGGGTACCTGGCCAGAATTCAATCTAGTATGGACATTAACCAGAGGTGGGAGCTCATAAAGCTGGGGATAGTGGAGGCAACCAAAACCTGCTGCAGGGCCCAGATCAAGAAGGCTAGGGCTAAGAAACCGAGCTGGTTGAGCAAGGAGGTCATGGAAAAGGTAAGGAGGAAAAGAGCTGCCTTTAGGAAGTACAAGAAAACAGGGAGGGGGAGGACGGGGAGGACGACTTGACAGAATCGAAGGGGGTGATAAGGGCAGTAAGGGGAGCCAAAGTATCTATGGAACTCAAGCTGGCACAAGGCATTAAGAAGGGGGAGAAGGACTTCTTTAGGTACATCAGGGAGAAAAGGTGCTGTAAGGACCACATAGTAAGGATCAGGAAGGAGGGGTTGGTGGAAGCAGGGTATATAAGGCAGAAGCACTAAATGAGTACTTCTGCTCAGTATTTACTAAAGAGAAGAGGGGTGACACCTAAGGGGGGAAATGGCAGAAACGGGGGGTGAGATGGGAAATCATGGAGGACAGAGTTCGGGAGGTTTGAAGGCACTGAGGATGGACAAGGCGCCAGGCCCAGATGGCATCCACCCAGGGTACTGAAGGAGTTGGCAGAGGTCCTTGCAGGACCTTTGACAGACCTATTTAATGCCTCACTACATTTGGGGTGTATACCTCGGGACTGGAGGATGGCTCACGTGGTGCCCCTCCGCAAGAGTGGCCCCAGGGATGAACCGGGAAACTACAGAACAGTGAGCCTCACATCCATCGTAGGTAAGCTAATGGAGACTATTCTGAAGGAGAAGCTTGTGGCCCTCCTAGAGGCCAGAGGACTACAGGACAGCAGACAGCATGGCTTCATACGGGGCAGATCCTGCCAAACCAGCCTGGTGGAGTTCTGTGACTGGGTAACTAGGCAACTGGACAGGGGCCATGCAGTGGATGTCCTGTATCTGGACTTCAGTAAGGCATTCAACTCGGTGCCGCATGGAGGGCTGGGAAGTAAGTTAGTAGGCACAGGGGTGGGTGCAAAGCTGGTGAGGTGGGTAGGAAACTGGCTTCAGGGAAGGCAACAGGGGTGGTGGTGGGTGGGGAGCTCTCACACCCAAGGGTAGTGACGAGCCGTGTTCCACAGGGCCCGGTGTTGGGATTCAGTGTTGCTTGGTATATTCATTGCAGACATATCATGGGACATCAAGAGCAAGATGAGTCTGTTTGCTGATGATACCAAGGTAGGAGTGGTGGTGGATGACCTAGGGGGATGGCAGGGGTTGCAGGATGATCTGGCAAAGCTTGAAACCTGGTCAGACACCTGGCAACTGGGGTTTAATGCCAAAAAGTGCAAGGCGCTGCATTTTGGGATGAAGAACCCCAGGATGAGTTACCAGCTGGGGGAGTGCAGCTAGCCCAGACAGAGGAGGAGAAGGATCTGGGGGTGCTCATTACAGGGTCAATGAACAACTCGGCACAATGTAGGAAGGCAGCTGCAAAGGCCAACAAAATGCTGGGTTCTTTTGCAAGGGGTATATCCTCGAGGAGGTAGGAGGTGATTCTGCCACTGTATAGGTCAGAGGAATGGTCAGACATATGGCAACTTAGATTCAATGCAAAGAAGTGCAAAGTAATGCACCTGGGAAATAAAAATCCAGGAGTAGAGTACACAATAGCAGGGGAGGTATTAATGACGACAATAGCAGGGGAGGTACTAACGACAACAATAATGGAAATGGATCTGGGTGTAGTCATATCAGATGATCTAAAGGTGGGTAAGCAATGTGAGAAGTCAGTAAGGAGAGCCAGGGGATACTGGGATGCATAGGGAGGGGCATCACAAGTAGAAAAGGGAAGTGGTTATCCTCTGTACAGACAGTTGGTGAGACCCCATCTGGAGTACTCGTGCAGTTTGGAGACCTCATCTACGCAAGGACATAGACAGGATGGAAGCAGTCCAGAGGAGGGCAACTAAAATGGTGCATGGTCTACATCAGAAACCATATGAAGAGATTCTGAGAGAGCTTAATATGTATACCCTTGATGAAAGGAGGGACGGGGGACATGATAGAAACTTTTAAGTACCTCAAGGAAAGTAACAAAGTTCAGGAGGGTAGCATCTTTCAGAAAAAGAGATGTGTAAGAACAAGGGGGCACAATTTAAAGTTAGAGGGGGGACGGCTCAGGGGTAATGTGAGGAAATTCTTTTTCACGGAGAGAGTGGTGGACACATGGAACCGCCTTCCTGGAGAGGTTGTGGGGTCTAAAACAGTGGGAAATTCAAACATGCATGGGACAGACATAAGGCAATTATAGTGGGGGTTGCAGGAAGTAGGCTGTTGGTTAACTAGAATCTGCAGCTTATCCATAGTTAGGAAATGGGCAGACTGGGTGGGCCAAGTGGTTCTTATCTGCCGTCAAAGTCTATGTTTCTATGTAGGTCATTAGTTAGACCGCACCTGAAGTAGTGCGTGCAGTACTGGTGCCCGTATCTGAAAAGGGACATTAAGTTACTGGATGGGGTGCAGTGCAGGGTGACAAAGATGATCAAGGGGCTGGGGGACTTATCATACGAGAGGAGGCTGAGGGAGTTGAACATGTACTCATTGGAGGAGAGGAGGGACAGGAGGGCATGATTGAAACCTTTAAGTACATGAAATGAATAAACAAGACGGGTACAGAGGGGCTGTTCAAAGTAAGGGATGGGAGGGACACCAGGGGCCATGATATGAGACTGGAGGGAGGAAGGTTCAGGAGGGAGAGATGAGGAGACACTTTTTTGCAGAGAGGGTGGTGGCTGGGTGGAATGTGTTACCTGCAGAAGTAGTATCCAGTAGAACAGTGGACTGCTTCAAAAGGGGATGGGACAGGACAAGGGGAGGGTTAATGAAGGGGAAGGGTGGAAGGGAGGGGCAACTGCAGAATAAGGGGTGCTAGCTGCACATTCAAGCAGACTTGATTGACCTCTAGGCCTTTATCTGTTGGCAAATTTCCTATGTTCGTAAGGTGATGGTAGAGGGGTAGGGTTTATCCAGGGCTTAGAGGAGGGTATTGGGGAGGGTCATGGCAGGAGCAGCTAGGTGCAAGGTAATTGTTGAGGGCAGAGCTGATGGAGTAGGCAGAGGATGAGTGCTGAATTTGAGGGTAGGAATGAACAAGACATTTTTTTGATCGAGCGTTGAAGGAAAGCTCAGAATGATCAACGAGATCTATAATCTGCAAAAGCGGAGTATGTAAGACAAAGTATGGTCTTATCACTCTGGGTTAGTATATCCAAAACAATAAAAACTGAAGAGTTGTCAGAAATCACAATTGCATCTACGTTACAAGAATATAAGATCTACAACAAGAGAGAGCTAATTAAAAAAATAATCTAATTGTGAATGGAAATGATGAGAAAAGGAATAGAATGTATATGCAAGTCGGGGTGAGGGGGTAAAGAGCCCTCCGAGGGTCTACCAGGCCCAACTGATCGACAAATTCCCTCAAAGCATGTTGGGCAGGAGAGAGCCCAGCCGTAGGTCTATAAGTCCTATCCAAGTCATTATTAAGTACCAAATTCCAGTCCCCACCAAGTATCAGTGGTTGATGAACAAAGGGAGCCAAAGCAGTAGCTAGTGTAAGGAAGAAAGAAGCACCTGGAGCTCTCTGTTAATTCAGTTGCCAGCACCTGATGGGTTTACTGCACCCAGCTGCTCAACCCAGATCACAATAGATGCTTGTGTCCTGCAGCTCTTTGTAGAAGGCCACTCCTGGGAACTTCAGGAGTGGCTCCAGATCTGTCTCCAGTGCTCTTTCCAGTGCTGCTGGAAGAATTCTGCAACATTGCTGCAGAAAAGGGCCATAGAACCTGTCCCTGAAGGTCAGAGAACAGTGGGTTCTATTCCCACTCCTCACTGTCCCCCAAATCTGCAGGGGGATTTACAGGCCATCTGAGAGACCTGAATTTCTGCATCCAGTCCCTGAAGTCCAGGATGATAACACCACATGGTCGGTTGCCACTTTGACACTAGGGAGCCTGGGTATGCTTCCTTGCCATACAGGATGCTTACTTGCTGTTAAGGCGTGTGCCCCTCACTGGTAGTTCCTTAGTGTTCAGCTCCAGGGGAGCATCGTCAGTTCTGAGCATTGCCCTTTGACTTGCCATTTGCATCACGGGTCTTGACCGAATGCTTGGCGATGGTAGCGGCGGCCCTCTGAAGGGAGAAACTGTCTGTCTTCCTTTCCTGGACTTCTGGTTGATCAAAGCATGGCCCAGGGAGCAGCTGATGCATATCACACATTGTTCAATGCCCTGGCACTCACGGTCAAGCTGCCCAAGTCGGCCTTGGCCCTTGTGAATGCCTACAGTACATCGAGGTAGTACCAGACACAGTTCAGGGCTTGGTGTTTTTGCCACAGGACAGGGCGGCGTGCTTGATGGCTTAGGCACAGCTGCTTTACAACAGCAGATATGTCACAGCCAGAATCTTCCTGAGGCTTTTGGGCCTGATGGATGCAGCCATTACCAGGGTACCTTTAGCCTGGCTGCCCATGTGGACTCCCCAGTGGACACTGAGAGTCACATGGGGCAAGTGCATCAGTGACCTAGAACAGCATGTTCTAGTCATCTCCCCAGGTCAAAAAGGTGCTGCTATGGTGGAGGAAACCCACAACCTGTTGAGTAGGGTTCTTGGCCTCTTTCCTTCCCCTCAGCAGATTTTCACCCCCATACGCTTGATGGTCGGGCTGGGGGCTCATCAGAGGCCACATTGGTCTCAAAGGACATGGACTAGAGTGGAGGCTGCCCTCCACATCAGTGTCCTAGAGATGAGGGCCATTCTGTGTGCTTTACAAGCCCTCCAGACCCATCTGTCCCTAGACCATTTGCTGGTGCAGATGAACAACTTCAGTGTAGTACACTGCATCAGCAGACAAGTGGGGACCCATGAGCATGCTCTGTGTTGGGGAAATGAGAGTCTGGTACATAGAACACAGTCTAGCACTGTTGGCTGTCCATGCTCCAGGCGTCCTGTCGGAGGAGTTCAGCAGGTCACATTCTCTGATGCATGAGTGGGAGCTGCTGACCTGTAGAAGACTTGTTCAGCAGGTGGGGTTATCCAGAGTTATACCTTTTTGCATCCCCACTCCACACTAAACCGCTGTGTTTCTGCTCAGTCGCTCCTGGGCTGGAGTTTTCCATGGAGCTATGTTATACCCTGCCTTGAAAAGGGAGGTTCTTCTATGCTTTTCTTTCTTTCCCTCTACTATCCAGAGATTGCTGATCAAGCTCCAGATGGAAGTGGCCAGTCTGATCCATTTTGTCCCTTTCTGGCCTCATCACCTTTGGTTCCTCTGCTGTGGCAGCTGGCTATGGAACCTCCAGTGCCCCTACCCCTGTGCAACAGCTCATTCTCCCAGGAGAAAGGCACCCTGGTCCATCCGGACCTCAAGTATCTGCACCTCCATGCCTGGCTCCTGCAGACATAGCCATGGCTAGCTGTGGGGTGTCCCAAAAAGGGGACTGCTGTCCTGGTGGCCTCTGGGAAATCTTCCACCTGGGCACTTCTTTCATGAAGTGGAAGTGCCTTGCTCTGTGGACTGCTTCCCATCACTTGGATTCCTTCTCTTGTCCAGTGGATCAACTTCTGGAGTTCTTGCTGTCCCCTTCAGGTTCTGGCCTGCAGTACTCCTCCTTAAAGTGCTCCTGTCGGTCTTTTCAGCCTTCCATGTGCTTGTTGATGGCCATATGGTTGAACAGCTAGAGGCGTCCTGTACTGTTTTCAGAAGCATTTTTCATATGAAGCCTCCCATCTGCAATCTAGTCCTGCCTGATGACTTGAATTTCGAACTGGAAAAACCTACTTTGGCTTCCTTTGAGCCGGCAGCGGCATGCAAGACATACTTTCTGTTGTGAAAAGCGTTATTTTTAGTTGCTATTACTTCGGCTCATATGATTTATGAGCTTCTGGCTCTTATGTGTGAGCCTCCTTATTTGAATTTCCACAAAGACAAGGCTTTCTTTGTGTGCTATCCCTAAGCGTCTTCCTAGGTGGTGTCTGAGTTTACCTCAAAGCACACCATCCACCTCACTGTTTGTTTGTTTGTTATCCGGAGCATGTCTAGGGAAAGCATTGCTCTGCACCCTAGATGCACATACAATTTTGCGTTACTATACGCACTGTACACAGGACTGCAGGCTGTCCTCGTAGCTGTTGGTTTCTTTCACCTCTGGGAAAGAGGGAATACCAGTTTCTAAACAGTGCCTGTCCAAATGATTGGCCAGCTGTACCACTTTTTGTTATAGGTAGTATAGTAAAAAACTTGCTGGCATTGTTCGTGATCTTTTTGCTAAGGGCATGGCCACTTCAGCCTTTTGTTTCAGGAATGTTTTCAGCTGCAGAGATCTGGGCTGCTGCAACTTGAAGTTCTGCCAACACTTTCATTAAATACTACAATCTGGACATTGCCTCTCGAAGAAGGGCAGGCTTCGGCCTGGCTGTGCTTGAAGGCCTCCTGTCTTAAGATTATGGCCTCTAGCTACCCAGACTGGTTCTCTGTCAGAACTGCTTGGGAATCGTTCCATAGGTGTGGCCTGATGCAAGAGATATCCTCAAAGAAGATAGTACAGTTACATAAGAATCTGGGTAACAGTAGATCTTCAAGACAGTCTCTTGCATCAGGCCATGCTGTCCCACTGTTTGTCCCCCTTGACCTTCAGGCTTTCTGTGTCTGTCTCTCTTTCTCCAGGACAGGTCACATTCTGTTTCACCTCTTTTTATGGTGGGAACCTCTGGCTCCCCTCGATTCCCCAGCAGGAGATCCTCTGACATGGTCTCCGGCAGGAGAACTGAAGAGGGTGCGAGGCTGCCTGTGTTTATATAGGAAGGACATTGCCTGCATTGTCTACAAAAAAAACTCAAATTAAGCACTCTAATCGGTATAAATGCCTTCAAGACGCTTTATTTGTGTACAATCAGAGAAGTATGTAACTGCTTCACCCACTCAGACCCAATACCGGTGTCTGCACTGGTATATAGCCACGCCTAGACCCAATTTTAAGTACTGACCCCCCAGCTTGCTCCTCACAAACCTAATTGTTCTCTCTCTCTTATCCCCCTGTCTTATCAACACTAGGCCCGTCCATCCCCTTATCCTTCCTTTCCCAACCTCGGATAGGAGCTCACTACCCCTGGCTTGTGACATCCTACCATGCATCATACTTTATAGCATTCAATCCCGGGGCTCATACATACTTCTTTTCTCCATCCACCTTCTCTACATCCCATTTTACCAACTCCTTAGTGTGCACTGTGCCCTCCTAGCCTTTCTCCCCCTACCTCCCTCCCTTCCCCCTCACCTTCGCCTCTACCTGGTGTATAGTTTTATTTTATTTTATTTCTTCCATTACTTCCTTCTGCAACCTTAGATAACCTGCTTTATCTTCCTGTAGACACTTCTATGTATGTAAATACCCTGTAATCGGTACAATATCTGTATAATTCTATGTACATATGAACTTCTTTTTCTTCCTCTCTGTAAACAGTATTATCTGTATTCCTTGTAAATACCTGTGTTGACCTGTATATACAATTGTTCATGCTCCACCCAGGTCCATCTTGCAAATGAGCTTCTGCTCAACGATGAACTGAACGCCTGGTTAAATAAAGACTTGATTGATTGATTACATCTGTTGTCATTGTGGGCAGCCCCTTGCAGACTGCTAGCGTGAAATGTTTCTGTGTGGTCCTAGTGCCTGATGGCTATAGTTCCATAGGTGTGGCCTGATGCAAGAGATTCCCTCGAAGATCTACTGTTACGGTAAGTTCTTACTTAACTGTACTATACTTGGTTGCTCTTTGCCTTCCCCACCTCCCACACCATGGAGCAGAACTATGTGCGCTACGCTCCAGTCTTTCAGAGCTGTTCCTGTCTGAATTTAATTGCTGAATAGCCCTACCAGAGGTTCAGCTTGTTCCAATGCCAGTTCCTTGAGCACAGTCAGATGCATATCATCTGGCTCCATGGCCTTATCTGTTTCTAGGGCTGCTAGCCTTTTTGGACCCTTTCACTAGTAAGTACCTGCTACCTCCTTTCCAGGATCCCCCTTATAGCTGCCTTTATGCCACTTACTAGTAGAGGCCTGCTGTCCTTCCTTGTGAATACAGAACAGTGGTTGTTAAGAACGGCTGCTTTTTGCTCTTCATCCTCTATTACTCTGCCTCCCTCTGGTAACCTACAAGTTCCCCCTTCTGTCTTTCTTTTTTCCCCCAGAATATCTGAACTGTTTCTCTATGCCCTTGACCCCCCCCTTCCCTCCCAATCCAATGCAGTACGCAGTTCCTTTGTGTCCCTGACTGCTGTCTCGGCTTCCCTTGTTCTTATTTGGAACTTCTCCATTCCCCCACCACCATTTCTTGTACTTGTTAAAGGCCTTCTGTTTGGCCCTCACTGCCTCCCTGACCTTTTCAGAGAACCATATTGGTTTCTTGTACCTGTTTCCTTTAGTTAGCATTCTTCTGCATGACTTTGTTGATTCAAGAATGGCCCCTTAATTTCTGTGCATCTTTCCTCCATTCCCCTGATGTTGTCCACTCCAACTAACCTGTCCTGGACTAATTCCCTCATCCAGTTTAAGTCTGCTCTTCAGAAATCCAGAACCGTCAGCCTTTGATGAGGGCTTACTGGTCCCAAGGGCCAGCTCGAACCATATAGAGTTATGATCGCAGGACCCTATTGTGTCCCCAATCCACACTCCTACCAGTTCTTAGTTGGTGAGCACCACATTAAGAATGGCGGCCTGCCTTGTGGGTTGTTAACCAGCTGCACCGGCAGGCAGTCCTGCAGTGTATCTAGCAGAGCCTGATGTCTGGTTCGCCAGTCAACATCTGACAGGTTGAAAGCCCCCACTACCACCATCTCCCCCATACCACCCCCTCTACATTTTCCCCTAATTCTCTGTCTTTGTCTCCATCCCCCGTACTGGTGATCTGTAGACCATCCCATCTGCATTTTATTCCTGAGGACACGCTGAATGGAACCCACAGTGATTCTGTTTCTCCATTTCCTCCCCTTGATGGATCCATCCTCCACTGCCTCTGTGAGTTTCCTGACATAGAGGACTACTCCTCATCCTTTACTGCCTTAACATGGTGTAGTCTGGAACTGTCAGGTCCCAATTGTTATTCTGGTTGGCCAGAGTTTCTGTAATGGCCACAAGGGCTATTTCTGTCTGCCACCATTGCCTGGAGCTCCCTGATTTTATTTCCCATGCTCCTGGCATTAAGGTGCACCACTTTTCATCTTGCTTTTGATCCCCTCCTGCTTTTTACTGGTCCTTACACCTTATTTTTCACTAGCCTCCTAAATTTCTTGTTTTTCTTGTTGTGTGTGGCTTTGTGAGCCCATCCGTCCTTGGTCTCTTCCCCTAACCTAATTTAAACTCCAACCTTTCTGTTTTTCTCCCCACTGCTACTAGCCCCAGTTCAGGGGGAGCAATAGCTAGGTTCTCTGCTCTCTTCCCCATCTCAGTGATGGTTCCCCTAGCCTCAGCCTCCCCTGCAGTCAATTTAATTATCCAAAAATGTAGTCATCAAACTGTCACTCCAGTGCACTGGACTCCTGTTTTGTTAGGTGAAAGCCATCCCTCTTGAAGAGCCTCCTGTCCCATAAGCACCCCCATTCCCCCACAGAGCGATACCCCCTGTTGACATTTTCCCTTTAACCACCCATTCATCTCCTCATTCTCTTCCTTCCCACTCTACTGTCCCCATTCTCTACCCCACACTGAGAGGATCTCAGAAAAGGCCAGAGAAGCAGTGTGTGCCTTCAGTCTGTTCCCTGGCCTTCAAAATTATGCTTCATTGTTTCACCAGATTGTTGGTACCCAAGTGTACCAGCACCCCCACCTGCCTCCCCACGTCTCCATAATCCTTCCTATCCTATCTGTTTCCAGGATGGCTGATGCAGCATGAAGGCACCTGACCATCTCCCCCCCCCCCCCGCCAACCACCATGTGTACTCACCTAATCACTGAGCCCTCAGTGACTAAGACGCCTTGTTGACTTCCTCCCGCTGTGCCCCGGGTACCACCCAGTCATCCTGTCCTCTCCCTTAACTGACTCAATCGGGTACCTGTGCCTTCTACAGGGGTGCAGAGCAATTTGTTATCGGGATGACGTGGATGTTGTCAACCCACCTGTAGCTGCCTCTGCCTCCCTCCCCCCCCCCACCACCACTCTCCAAGCCCTGGGCTAGTGGACCTCTTGGGGAGTGGGGGTGTGGTATGTGGGCACCAGCTTAGGCAGTGCCACAGCTGAAATATCTCATCTCTTTCTGCTGCCAGGTGAGCATGGAGCTCCGTAAAGTTCCCGCAAACGGGGCAATATCTCCTCCTCCAGCACATAACCCTGGAGAAGAGCAACCTACTGTCCCTGCAGCTAACTCCCCTTTGTACCTCTGCTCCATACTGGTTCTTAAATAACTCTTGGACCATGGGTAATAACCTTCTTCCTGCTATCTGCCTAGTACCCTTTAACTGAGGAGGAGGACATGCCCGTGTGCCTCTACCTGTTCATCTACGGAACCTACGCCCAAGCAAAATGTTCAGTAAGGAATGAAACTCCCTTTTTTATCCTAAATTCAAGAAATAAAGCTTTCAGAAATGGATGACTATGTTGAGTGCTGTTTTTTAGCACAAACATGAGATGACTTAATTCCATAAAAGAGGCAGACAGAGACTGGATCTCATAGGAGACTGAATGACTCGCCAGCTCGGCTTTAAGACTTTACCTTTCTTATACCATCTATGTATGACTCTAAAAGCTTTAATAGAGATGTCAGTAAGCGCACACATTGCTTTGGTAGCCATAATGGAGTTGTGTTGCACTGACAGCCATGACTGGGACATGGAACACCGGGCTACTCTTTGGTGAGGAGAGACAGAAAAGGAAGAAGGGGTTGTACTGCATGTGAGGCAGGGAATCAAAGCCATGGAAGTACAGGAACACCTGCAGGAAAAAGAAAGACTGGAGGTGCTTTGGGTCATATTGGACAGGTACTGGGGCTGCTAAATGTACAGGGGTGGCATACAGACCTCCAGCACAGGGAAAGGAGTTGTGTAAGACACTTGGGAAAGCCAACACCAGGTTGGTAAGTAAGTGGGAGGTGCTGTTAGTTGTGGACTTTAATCTGCAGATGTGGACTGGAGCCTTCTAACTGCAGCTTCAGCAAGGAGCAGGGCCATCCTTGACTCCCTACAAGGGGTTTCTCTCAGGTAGCTAGTAAATGAACCCACTAGGGATGGGGAAGTGCTGGACTTGGTGATTGTAAACGGGGACAGCATTGAAGGTGTCGCATTGGACAGTCCCCTAGTTGTCAGTGATCACAGTACAGTGTGGTTTAACATTAAGACGGGAACAGAAGCAAACCACACAAGGACAGTGGTTTTGAACTTTAGGAGGGTGGATTTTAAAGAAATGTGAGTTTGCCTCAGAAGCTGCCTTGTAGGTGGGGGATTGCCAGCGAGTGGTAGAGGCGCAGTGGGGAAAAACAAGTGAGGGCATGATGAAGGCAACCAACCTCTACATGAAGAAAGTGAGCAAACATAGAAGGAAAAGGAGAACATTATCTAGGAAAGTGGACAAGATGGTGAGGGGGAAAAAAGGTGGCATTTAGGAGTTACAAGGAAACAGAAAGGGAGCAAGACGGAGGTATACAAGTAAAACAGTGAAAAGCAGGAAAGGCAATGAGGAGAGCAAAGGTACAGACATAGGAAAGGCTAGCCAGAGGAGTAGCTAAAGGGAGTAATACTTCAGATACATAAGTGAGAAAAGGAAAGCAAAGGAAGGGATAGTGAGGATGACAAAGGTGGCAGGTGCATACTACGCAGAAGAGGATCAAGAAAAAGCAGACATCCTGAATAGGTATTTCTGCTCAAATCTTCTTCAGGGATATCTCTGTCATCAGGTCACACCTATAGAACTTAGCCATCAGGCACTAGGATTCCACGGAAGCTTTTCTGCAGCAGTCTATTAGAGGCCAACATCGGGCTCTGATGTCACTTGCTCTATAAAAGTGCGGGTGGCCCTGCTTCCTGCTCAGTTCTTTCCCGCCATCGCCCGTGGACTCCATGAAAGCTTCATCACTCAATCTGACCACCAAAATTGATTTACCTTTCATTTTCTTTAGTCGGTGAATCATTTTTATTTAAAAGTTATCCCGTTTTCCTTTGTATGTTGAGAACTGCTACTTTGTTGGCTCTTTCCTGTTGCTGCTGCTGCAGAAAGAAGATTTCCTCCACTGACGAACACCAGCTCTGTCTGTCATCTTGGGCCTAGCCATAAAGTCTCAGCCTGTGACTCCTGCCAGAAATTCAACCTTACCACCTCGTGCAGATGAAAGAAAGCCCTGCAGAAGTTCCTTGTGGAGCAACAGGTAGCCAATGAAGAGCAGGGCCTTCCACGGCTCCCTCCGCTCAGTCACTGGTGTCTTCCACAGGCTCGCAGGCCACCAAGGCCCAGGACAGATCCTTGGGGAAATGCTCTCGACTGGACAAGGAGAGGCCCAAGGACTGCTTCAAACAACATGAAGTCTTGCTATATTATGACAATTGCAGTTTGTCCCACCAGTAGAACTGCTCTGGAGGTGAAAGAGTTAACTCCATTCCATGAATGGAACTTAGAGCACGAGCTCTAAAGAGAAGCTCTGTCTGTGTAGTTTCAAACCTGAACTGTCAGATTCTTTACTCCGCCTCACTGAACAGTCGCTCCGGAGATTTCTCCTACTGCTCAGTTCATTTCTCGGTTTAAACAGTGTTTTCTCGGTTCGATTCAACCGAGAATAGTTTTATTTTAACCGCAAAACCGATCGGTTCAAGCTCTGTCTGTGGTATCGTAATACATATTTTAATTCTGTGTGGAACTTGTAAGTTTTATCGGTTCGGTTTTTGAACCGATCAGCTTGGGTTAAAACTTTAAGTTTTAAATTTGAGATTTTAGAGTGCGGTTCCCGGTTCTTATCGGTTCTAAAAAATGGATTTCATTACGGTTTTTTCCAATACCCGTGACACGGTTAGGAACCGATAAGGGTGTCTTGCCTGGCACTGCCGTTTAAAGGGCAAGTTTTTCTGGTTAGGCTGGCATTATGTCTGAGAAACCCAAAAGAAAAACCGGGCCCACTGGGTTTCAACACTGTGATGTCTGTGGGGAAGTCTTTGCCAAGGCTGACCCACACACCACATGTGTTTATTGTCTGGGTTTGACCACCTCCAGTCAGACTGCCAGATTTGTAAGAATTTCCTGCAGCCACCCTGGAAAAGAGATTGGGCAGGCTCAGGGACCGAGAGGCCAAAAAGTCCGCTGACCCGGATGGCCAGCCCGGTTCGGTGCCAACCGAACCGGAGGGAGTGCCCTCTGACCAGGGCGAGACTTCCTCGGGCAAACAAAAAGCTGGCTCGGATGAACCAGTTCCAGTAAAGAGAACAAGAAAGTCAGCAGGTTTGGACTCCAACTGCTGCAGAGATAGCAAGAGCTATTCAGATTGTCCAGTCACTTTCTCCGGTTCCGTCCGAACCGCCACTATCTGGTAAAAGGTCGGTTCGGTCGGTTCCATCGGTTCAGGAATATGATGTTGAGGAGTTTTATGAACCAGAGGAGGGGGAGGATGATTATGAACAGTATGAATGTGACTTAGAGGGTCTGGGTGTGCCCATTGAACCGGACATCTCCCCAGACAGACCTTTAGAATCTCCCCATGCTTTCTGAGTCCCCTCTCATTTTATGTTTTACAAAAAGTTGTTGGAACCTCCAGCTTCCTTTGGAGGAAGCTGTGGATGAGCAAGAGGAGCCTGATTTTGTAGAAATGATGGATATACCAGAGTCTAGGAGATTGTCTATTCCTTTGCATAAGTCATTTAGGAAACAAACAATACAAATTTTAAAAGCTCCTAATTCTGTGCCTCCTGTAGATAAAAAGATGGACAGGAGGTACACACTGTCAGGTCCTGATACAGAATTCCTGTCTCAGCAATGCAGTCATGTTGGGGTAGTTCAGGCTGCAGCCTGTGATAAAGCTAATATTCCCCTGGCTTCACATCCTCCTGACAAGGATTCCAGGAAGATTGATGCCATGGCAAAAACAGTACATGGCAGCGCCTCTTGGAACTCAGGCAAGCAAATTATATGGCTTATGTAGCAAGGTATCAGAAATCTAGATGGGATACTGTTATGGATTTAGTCAAACAGCCTCTGGCCAGCTTGCTAGTGAGCTGGAGCAGGTGGCTGCCGATGGCATTGAGGCTTCTAAGGTGCAGTTTCATGCTGCTGTGGATTTTAATGATGTTTCCTCTAGAGTCATGGCCACATCTGTAGCTTTTCGTAGGTTGGCCTGGCTCAGGTGTACTAGCTTGTCACAGGATACCCAGACTAAGGCTATGGATTTTCCTGTGGTGGGAAATTCTCTGTTTGGGGAGCAGACAGAGAATTATATGAAGAAGATGGATGAATATAGGACTACCTATAAAAGTGCCCAAGCCAAGGAGCGGCAAGCCACTCCTCAGAGGCACACCCCCAGGGGTAGGGGTAGGCCTTTCCACAGGCCTTTTTACCAAACCCAGGCCTCCTCTGCTTATGCTCAGAGGGGGTTCTTCAGAAGAGCAGAGGCAGACGGCGTGGGCAGGCCTGCCCCCACCTCTCAGCCTAAAGCACCTGCAAGCAGGCACCCTGATGGGGTGCCCAGGGCCGATTCTCCTTTACCAGTAGGGGGCAGGTTGGCTTACTTCAGTCAGAACTGGATGTCTTTAACTTCAGACAAGTGGGTTCTGGAAGTAGTAAGCCAGGGTCTGGTTCTCAGCTTCACAAAGTTCCCAAAGATGAGAATCAGGTCTTTCCACCTGCAAGCTCTTTGAGACCTTTACTCTAGAAGCAGAGGTCTCAACCCTGTTAGCTCTCAGAGGCGGTGGAAAAGGTTCCTCCCTACACCAGGGCAAGGGTCTGTACTCCAGATACTTCCTTACCCCAAAAGACAGGAGAATGCGCCCATTTTAGACCTCAGATATCTGAACAAGCATCTTCTGAAACCAAAGTTCAGAATGGTAACTCTGGCAATGATTTTACCCTCTCTAAGGCCAGGGGACTGGCTAGCTTCCCTGGTCCTCAAGGATGCCTGTTTTCACGTCCTAATCAGAAGCTCCCACCGAAAGTACCTCAGATTCGAACTGCCCTCAGGTCACTACCAGTTCAGAGCAATGCCCTTTGGCCTTACCTCTGCCCCAAGGGTATTCACAAAATGTCTGGCAGTAGCAGTGGCTCACTTAAGGAGGCAAGGATTGCTGTTTTCCCTATCTGGACGACTGGCTCATTGTAGGCCAGTCCCCAGAACAGGTAAATCTCACCTGCAAGTCACCCAGCAGCTTCTCACCTCCCTGGGCTCCTGCTAAATATACCAAAGTCGGTTCTGGAACCAGTTCAGGTACTCACCTTCATAGGTGCAGAATTGACACAAATCTGGCCAGAGCTTTTCTTCCCTTAGAAAGGGTAAGGAACTTGGTGGCTCTGGCCTCCTCCTTCACTCTGCAGGTCTCTCGACCAGCAAGACACTTTGCAGCTCCTGGGGCACATGGCTGCGTCCACAGCTGTAGTGCAGGGAGCAAGATTTCAGATGAGAGACATTCAGTTTCACTTGAGAGCCTATTGGTCTCAGAGAAGAGACCTCCTTTCCAAGTTGGTCCCAGTGACCCGAACCTTGATCCAGGCCCTCCAGTGGTGGCAGGATCAGAGCAATTTAAGACTGGGGGTCCCCTTCATTCCCCTTTCTCACACTTTGACCCTCACTACGGATGCTTCCCTCCTGGGGTGGAGAGCCCACATGGGCGATCTCTCCACTCAGGGAGTGTGGTCCCCCCACGAATCTCTGCTCCACATCAGTTTGCTGGAACTCAGAGCTGTCTTTTTAGCACTTCAAGCGTTTTATGCTTCTGTCCAGAACAAAGTGGTACAAGTCAGAACAGACAATACCACAACAATGTGGTACATCAACAAGCAGGGGCATTCGGTCTTCGGCCTTGTGCACCGAGGCAATGAAGTTGTGGTCTCTGGCCTATTCCCTGAACACTTCACTCATAGCAGTTCACCTTCCAGGGAAGGACGATGTCCTAGCAGATGCTCTCAGCAGGATTTCTCAGGGCCATCACGAATGGTCTCTGGATCCTTAAGTACTGGGGATAGTCTTTGCCAGATGGGGCACCCCTCAGATAGATCTTTTTGCAGCCCCAGACAATCACCAACTTCCACTGTTCTGTTGCAGGCCCCCAGTGTTGGGCTCAGTCCCCCTGGACGCCCTTCTCCTGGATTGGGAAGGGAAGTTTCTTTATGCTTTTCCCCCCTTCCCTCTCCTATTCAAGGTGTTAGTAAAAATCAGATCCCAGCCTTGCAGGGTGATTCTGATTGCCCCAGATTGGGCCAGGCAGCCCTGGTACCCACTCCGTCTGTCCCTGACAGTCCATCTCCCCCTGTGTCTCCCCAGGAATCACAACCTTTTAACCTGTGCCCAGGGGAGAGTTTGGTATCCGAACCTCAAATCCCTCAACCTCAAGGCCTGGCTCTTGAGGAGTTAGAATTTGCTGACCTACACCTCTCTCAGGGTGTTCTTGAAATCCTAAAGGCTTCTAGGAAGCCTTCCACTAGGACTACTTATAATTCTAAGTGGAAAAGGTTCTCCATTTGGTGTTCTGGGAAACATATTTCCCCAGAATCTGCTGATTTGCCCATTGTGTTAGATTACATGGTCCATCTTAATTCTTTGGGCCTGAGACCAGCTACCCTGAGAGTTCATTTGGCAGCTGTCTCTGCTTTTGTTTCAGCAGGAAAGTCATCCTCTCTTTCCGCTCACCCTGTATTTTCCAAGTTTTTTAAGCGATTACGTCATACTAATCCACCTTTTCGGGATCCGGCCCCTGCCTGGGACCTTAATGTTTGCATTGCCCAGTTAATGCAACCCCCTTTTGAACCTCTGTTTTCTGCAGAGCTTAAGTATCTAACTTGGAAAACTGTTTTTCTGGTGGCTATCACTTCTGCTAGACGCATAAGTGAGTTGCAAGCCTTGTCAGTAGAAACTGACTTTATTTCTTTCCACAGGGATAAGGTAGTCCTCAGGACTAACAGGAAGTTTCTGCCTAAGGTGGTTTCAGATTTCCATCTTAACCAATCTATCTCCCTTCCAGTGTTTTTCACTGAGCATTCCTCTTCTGGTGAGAGGAGGTTGCACAGTTTGGATGTTAAGAGGGCCCTTAGTTACTATATAGAACGTACCAAGGGTCACAGGTTCGAATCCCTCCAACTTTTTCTCACTTATGGTGAGGTTGGGAAAGGGAAACCTGCCACTAAGAGATCAGTTGCCAGGTGGATTGTCTCTTGTATCCAATTTTGTTATCAGAAACTGGGCAGAGATCCCCCCTCTGGCTTGAGGGCTCATTCTACCAGAGGTACAGCGTCTCTAGCTGCTGCCAGAGACATCCCTATATTGGAGATATGTCAGCTGCTACTTGGAAAAGCGGTACACTTTCACCAAGCATTACTCCTGGATGTCCAGGCTGGGAGAGATGCTTGGTTTGGCACAACTGACTTCAGAGCCTATTCCTAAGTAGGTTCTGTCCCTCCTCCATGGAAGTACTGCTGTGTAGTCTGCAATTGTCATAATATAGCAAGACTTCATGTTGTTTGAAGAAAAATTACTCACATTAGTAATGTTGTTTCTTCTAATGGAGTCTTGCTATATTAACCTCCCCAGCCTGCCCCTCTCAGAACTTCTACTTGGGTAGGGGTGGGTAGCCTAGTGTGTGGGCACTATTTTATGCCCTTTTATGTGTTTTCACCCTTCTTGGGGTTTGGGGTGTGGTGTTTTCATTTTTCCTTATATTGTTAAATTATACTATTAGTCCTGGTCCCTGACTTGAGTCTTTTGTGTTGGGACCAGCAATGGTGTTAATATTTAGGTAGCCAGTTGGCTAGTGTAGGTTACAGCTTCCACACAGACCTTGGTGAGTTTTTGCTCGTAAAGATCTGACAGATCAGGTTTGAAACTACACAGGCAGAGCTTCTCTTTAGAGCTTGTGCTCTAAGTTCCATTCATGGAATGGAGTTAACTCTTTCACCTCCGGAGCAGTTCTAATGGTGGGACAAACTGCAATTGTCATAATATAGCAAGACTCCATTAGAAGAAACAACATTACTAACGTGAGTAATTTTTTCTTCTCCCCCATCGGTGATCCCGGTCCCACTGGATTGCTCCCCTTTTTCTCCAGGGACTGTCCCATTGACAGCTTTGGTGTTAGTGCCTCACCCTGTGCAGGCCTCAGCTTTCCCCAGGCCCCCCATGGTGGGTTCTCCTCCCATCCATCATAGGGCTATCGAAGGGTCATCGGCCTCTGCCCCCCTGTTGAGACTTCTTGAGCCTCAAGGTCCATCAGCACCAGCCCTACCCGTTACCTCTTCAGTTAGTGGTTTGTCATCGGACTAAGGCCTTGGGTCCCCTCTGTCAACGCCAGTGTCGACGATGGTTCCCTTCCTTGCTGTCGACCTTAATACCATTCTAACCTCCATTACTACTTCTCTTGTCCAACGGCTAGTTGCAAAGCCCAGGCTGTCATCACCTGCGCCGTCGTTGGCTGTTCCGGCAGCACCGTCTGCTAGACCTGCATACCTTGCGCCCCCTATGGAGTCATCAGTGCGGTGTTCATCTGTCCCTGCTCCAGAGCAGTCCGATGATGAAGAGGAGTACCATTATGATCTTCTCCTCCCTGAGGAAGAGGAGAATGAGGAGAAAGTAGACATGGAAACCTCTGACATGTCCACTATCTCCTCTGTAAGTGAGGAGTCTGTTAAATGCACTCCCAGGCCCCCCGACCCATCCTTTTTCAGTGTCATGAAACAGCTGTCCTCTGCTGTGGAGTTCCAAACTGAGGATGAGGATGAAACCAGGAGGAATATAGTGACTTCTTGAGATCCCTGAGTCCCCACTTAAGATTATTCCTCCTCTGCTGCCAACCTTGAATAATACAGCCATGGCAGCCTGGCACAGACCCAATATGGTGCCAGCTATGACTAGAAAGGCCTACAAACTTTATCAGGCACCTGAAGGGTTACCCTTTTATGCAGCCCATCCTGAGACTGACTCTGCAGTCATTAAAGCTGCCCACGACAGGACTAAGGTCCCTAAGCACCTTAGCTCCCTGCCCCCTGACTGGGAGTCTAGAAGATTGGATCTGTGGTGCAAAAGGACTTTCGCCTCAGCCACCCTTGGCCTTCGGATGGCCAGTTGCTTGGCTCATCTTATTAAGTACCAGAGTACTCTCTGGATGAAGGGCAAAATGACTGCTCAGTCCCTTCCTTGAGGGTTCTCACAAGCAGGAGCTTCTTAAGGTACTTCAGACCTCTGAGGATGTTATCAAGCACCTCCTCACAGCCACCTATGACATGATTGACACTACAGCTAGGGCAACTGCCTCTGGCATTTGCCTTAGATAGCATGCCTGGCTGTGGGTCTCTGGCTTTGCCAGTGATGTCCAACAAAAGGTGTTAAATGCCCCTTTTGTGGATCACAAGCTTTTTGGTCTAGATTTGTACTACACAGAGGTACTCGGGGAAGAGGTCCTCACCTTTCTGCTCAAACAGGCCATAGAGCCAGAGCTCAGGCACCAAAGGAACAAGAGGTTCTATTCCAGGTTCTTCCTGGTTCCCAAGAGAACAGGGGACTTCAGGCCCATTCTAGACCTCAAAGATCTGAGCCCTTTTATTCAGTACAAAAAGTTCTGGATGGTCACTTTGCACAGCCTTCTCCCACTGCTCAATCAGGGTGACTGGCTATGCTACTGCAATATGCAAGCTGCCTATCTGCAAATAATGGTTTGCCCCGTCTCACAGGCGTCACCTGTGATTTCTGTTCCAGGGGAGCATTACCATTTCAGGGTATTGCCCGGGCCTCTATGTGTTCTCATACCTGGACGACCGGTTACTAAAAGCTCAGTCCAGAGAACTCTTGTTTTCTCCCTGGAGTGCACCCTGCAGTTGTTCTACTCCTTGGGGATTATGGTCGATCGACCCAAGTCAGTGCTGACCCCTTCTTAGAGATTATAATACACAAGGGCAGTCCTGGGCTCTTCTCAGGGGAAGGCCTTCCTTCCTTCCTCAGGACAGGGCAGACTGCCTTATTGCCCAGGCCCAGGAAATGGCACAGAGCTGGTATGTTCCAGCCAGAACTTTCCCACAGCTCCTAGGGCTCATGGCAGCGACCTTTGTGATGATCCCTGTGGCCAGGTTGCACATGAGGATTCCGAAGTGGACCCTCAGAGTCCAACGGGATCAACATTTAGGCGACTTAGATCAGGTGGTCCTTGTCTCCTCACCAGTTCGCACAGTGTTTCACTGGTGGATGAATCCGGCCAATCTTCTAAAGGAAGTCCCCTTTCTGATCCCCACCCCCCAACAGATCCTCACCACGGATGCTTCAGGCAGGGTGGGGGAGCCCCTCTAGGCCCCTGTCAGACCCAGGGCCTCTGGTCCCGTGGGGAGACTCACCTGCACATAAATATTCTAGAAATGAGGGCAGTTCTGTATGCATTACAGACCTTCCAGAACCATCTCTCCCCGGGTCCTCTGTTGGTGCAACTGGGCAATCTCAGTGTAGTCTATTACATTAGCAAGCACGGGGGGACCCGTTTCTGTTCTCTGTGCTGGAAAGCAGAGGGGAGGTCTGGTACTGGTCTCTTGATCATGGTCTAGAACCGTCAACCGTCTCATGTGCCAAACGCCCAATGCCTTGGTGGACAACCTCAGATGGTCGCAGTCCAAAGTGCACAAATGGGAGCTGCTGACCTTCATCGCAGAATACGTTTGACTTGTAGGGTCATCCAGAGTTGGACCTTTTTGTGTTTCCACTCAATTCAAAACTGCTACATTTCTGCTTGCTAGATCCAGGGCCTGGAGATTTCTGGTGAGATGCGTTGTCCTTGTCCTGGAAAGGTTTTTTTTTGTTTTTTTTTGGGGGGGGGTTACGCATTCCTTCCCTTCCTTCTAATTCAGAGGGTTCTCATCTTCTCATCAAACTACAAATGGAAGGTGCCACCTTGATTCTGGTGTCCCCGTCCCCATCCTGGTCGTGGCAGATATGGTTTCCATTACTGCAGCAATTGACTGTGGAACCTCTAGATCTGACTTCGAGGTGGAGCTCTTGCAGCAGGTATTACACTTAGGACTAATGCCACCAGGCATTAGGACCCCATGGAAAAATCTTCTAGCCAGCAGTCTGTGGCAGGGTCCGCCCCTGATGTTGGCTCCACCCGATGTCCAACGTAGTATAAAGGGGCGGACCCCCGGCACCATCTCAGTTCTTTTCCTGCCATTGACCTGCTTAGTTTGGCTCTATGGACGCCTCACCTTAGCAGTTGACTGCCTTTCTTTGCGTTTAGTAAAAGCAGTTTTCAAATAGTTATTTTGCATGTCTTCGCCCTCTCCACTGCGGTGAAAGTCAAAGTGCCAGTGTGGCAAGCAGACCCCAGCCAAAGACCGCCACAGGGCATGCTTGATCTGCCTAGGCCCTGAGCATCGTCCCGATGACTGTCTGCAATGCAAAAAATTCAACAATAAAATGAGGATCTGAAGAGCGAAAGCACTCAAGACCTACCTCCTGGAGAAGAAAGTAGCTGCCATGCAGAAATCCCCGTCTGGACCCAGCTCTTCGTCTCACACAAAGGAGTCTCCCATACAGAGAAGTCATCGGGGAAACACCATTCTCTCTCCTGGAAGGCATTATTTTTAGTTGCCATTACTTCTGCTCGGAGGATTTCCGAGCTTTAGGCCCTGATGTGCAAGGAGCCATACCTTGTGTTTCACAGGGACAGGGTGTAGCTACGTACAAATCCTAAGTTTCTTCTAAAAGTGGTGTCCGCATTGACACTGAGCCAGGACATTCAACTTCCAGTTTATTACCTAGAGCTCGCTAATGGGGCGAGGCCCTGTTACATACTCCAGACTTTCATCAGGTTCTTCGTTACTACTTAGACCGAACTCGTTCTGTTCACAAGACAGACCAGTTGATTGTCGCTTTTGCTCAGAGAAAGGCAAGGGATCCTGTCACTAAGTAGACCCTAACCAAATGATTAGTGCACTGCATCACTTTTTGTTATCAGCACCACGGCAAACCCTTACCGGGCTCAGTTAAGGGTCATTCCACTAGAGCAACAGCCACTTCATTTGCCTCTTTGAGGAACGTTTCAGCAGCAGGTTTATGCACTGCAGCCACTTGGAGCACTGTCCATACATTCATTAGACACTACAGTTTGGACATAGCCTCTAGGAGGAGAGCAGGATTTGGGCTGGCTGTCCTGCAGGGACTACTCTCATAAGAGGGTAGGCACCCCTCTGCTTCAGTTGTTCCTCCACCCTTCTGACCTGGACCTATCTAGGGATATTGCTTGGGACTCGATCCTAAGTGTAATATCTGCTACAAGAGCTCCACCTCGAAGTCAGATAGTACAGCTACGTAAGAACTTACTGTAACAGTAGATCTTTGAGAGGAGCTCTTGCAGAAGGTGGCTTTCCTGCCCTCCATACCCCAGGTCATTTCTTTACGTATACTTCTCGAGTAGGGGAGTTTCCTTCTCAGTTCTCCAACTTTTTCAGCCGGGTCTCTGGCGGGGAACTGAGATGGTGCTGTGGGTCCGCTCCCTTTATAGTACGTTGGACATCGGGTAGAGCCAACGTCGGGAGCAGACATCTGCCACAGACTGCTGGCTAGAAGATTTTTCCGTGGGATCCTAAGGCCTGGCAGCATTAGTCCTAAGTGTAATACCTGCTGCAAGAGCTCCTCTAGAAGATCTACTATTATGGTAAGTTCTTACGTAACTGTACTTTCCCCTGCCCTCTGCGAGGACCTGTTGACACAGGCACAGTGGACCCATGTCCATCCAGACCTTCAAAGTTCCTCCATCTTCATGCATGGCTCCTGAGGACATAGCGATTGCTCAGTTCGGGGTATCTCAGAAGGTGGCTGATGTCCTGGTGGCTGCCAGAAAACCCTCCACCAGGGCCACTTATTCTATGAAGTGGAAGCAGTTTGCTATCTGGGCCACTTCTCACCGGCTGGACCCTTTCACGTGTCCGGTGAACCAGATTTTGGAGTATCTCCTGTCCTTGTCTGATGCCGGTCTTAAATACTCATCCCTTAAAGTGCACCTGTCTGCCGTATTAGCCTTCCTTGTGCCCACTGATGGCCATACGGTGGCACAGTTGGATGTGGTCTGTACTTTTCTCCACTTGAAGTCTCCCATCCATAACCAAGTTCTGGCTTGGGACCTCAATTTTATTGTGGAGAAGCTGACCTTGCCTCCTTTTGAGCCAGCCACATTTTGTGAGCTATATTTTCTGTCGTTGAAAGCGTTATTTTTATTTACCATTACTTCTGCTCGAAGAATTTCAGAGTTGGGACCGGTCCTTTTTAATGTCTTTATAAGTGACATTGTAGAGGGACTGGAAGGAAAAGTATGCCTCTTTGCAGACGACACAAAAATCTGCAACAGGGTTGATACACGGGTGGGGGGTGAAAAGGATGAGAAGGGACTTTGCAAGGTTGGAGGAATGGACAAAAGTATGGCAGCTTAGATTCAGTGCAAAGAAGTGCAAGTAATGCATCTGGAAACAAAACCCAGGGAAGAGTACACAGTGGGCGGGGGGGACTAACAAAAATTGAAAGGGACCTGGGGGTAGTCATATCAGATGACTTAAAGGTAAGCAAGCAATGTGAGAAGGCAGTAAGGAGGGCTGGGGGGTTACTGGGATGTATAGGGAGAGGTATCACCAGAAGAAAACAGGAAGTTGTTATCCCTCTGTATAGACAGTTAGTGAGATCCCATCTGGAGTACTGTGTGCAGTTCTTGAGACCCCATCTTCACAAGGACATAGACAGGATGGAGGCAGTCCAGAGGAGGGCAAGTAAAATGGTGCAGGGTCTGCACCAGAAGTCATACAAAGAGATACTGTAGGAGCTTAATATGTATACCCTTGAGAAAAGGAGGGATGGGGGGACATGATATAAACTTTCAAGTACCTCAAGGGAATCAATAAAGTCCAAGAGGGTAGCATCTTTCAGAAAAAGAGATGTGCAAGAACAAGGGGGCACAATTTGAAGATAAAGGGAAGACGGCTCAGGGGCAACGTAAGTATTTTTTCACGGAGAGGGTGGTGGACGCATGGAATAGCCTTCATGAGGAGGTCTTAGAGTCAAAAACAGTGGGGGAATTCAAGAATGCATGGGACAGACATAAGACAATTCTAGTGGGGGTTAGGAAGAAGTAGGCTGTTGGTTAACTAGGATCTGCAGCTTGTCTAGTAAGTAGGGAAATGGGCAGACTGGGTGGGCCAAGTAGTCCTTATCTGCCGTTAAAGTCTGTTTCTATGTTTCTAAGTTGCAGGCTGTCGTGTGAACAGCCTTATTTGATTTTCCGCAAAGACAGGGTTTCCCTGCGTATTAATCCTAATTTTTTTCCGTAAGGTGGTATCTGAGTTTGCCTTCAACCAGTTCATCCACCTGCTTGTTTTTTTTCTGGAGCATGTCAGTCCAGGGGAAGCATTGCTCCATACTTTGGATGTACATAGAATTTTGCATTATTGTACACACCATACTAAGAACTGCAGGAAGTCCAAACAGTTGTTTCTTTCGCCCCTGGTAGAGAGGGTGCTCCAGTTTCCAAACCGTGTTTGTCCAAATGGTTGGCCAGCTGTATTGTTTTTTGGTTACAGAAAGTGCAGTAAGGAACTTCCTGGGGTTATTAAGGTCCATTCCACCAGGAGCTTGGCCACTTCAGTTGCCTGTTTCAGAGGTGTGTCTGCAGCTGAGATTTGTGCTGCTACCACTTGGAGTACTGTGTACATATTCACCAAGCACTACAGTCTGGATATTGCATCTCGAAGAAGGACAGGCTTTGACCTTGCTGTGCTTCAGGGCCTTCTCTCTTAGGTCTCTGGTCTCCTGCCACCCAGACTGTCCTTTCTCATAGCACTGCTTGGGACTTCTTTCATAGGTGTGACCTGATGACAGAGATATCCCTGAAGAAGATAGAACAGTTATGTAAGAACTTACCGGAACAGTAGATCTTCAAGGGACTCTCTATCATCAGGTCATGCTGCTCCTCCCTCCATCCCCCTTTCTTTCCTTCTGTCTCCAGCTAGGGTGCCCTGTTGCTCCAGCCCTTTTTCATGCTGGGCACCTTTTCTCTCTCCTCGATTCCCTAGAGGGGCTCCTGTCTCATGGCCTCCATCTAGGGAAAGAACTGAGGAGGAAGCGAGGCCACTCAAGCTTTTGTAGGGTGAGTGACGTCCGAGCCTGACAGCATAGGTGGCCCCTAATAGACTGCTGAAGAAAAGCTTCCATGGGATCCTAGCACCAGATGGATAAGTTCCATAGGTGTGACCTGATGACAGCGGTTCCCTCGAAGATCTACGTTTATGATAAGTACTTATATAACTTTTCTTTCCCATGGGATATCAGCCAATCAAAGGCATGCCTGACCCAGCCGTTAGTACCTCCCATAAGATCAAAAAAACATCTGATGAATGAAAGAAAAAAATACAGCAGAAATAAACATATCAGAGTGCTGGCCTGGTGGTATAGAGAGCTGAAGAGCTGTAATGCTCCTTACCTTTCCTACGACGGTGACCCAGGTTCAAGGAAACAGTTCGGGACACCAGAGGTCAGCTGGGGGAAGGGCTGGGAGAGGATCAAGCAGCCGCCTGGCAGCTCATCTGTCCCAGATTGGGGAGGTAAGCCTTCCTGGCTCTGGCTCTTGGCTGTCACCATATGGGGATCTGGTGATGGTACCGGTGGGGGGGGGGGCTGGCATCATGCTGAGTGGGTGGAGCGGGGCTGGCTGTTCCGGTGCACATGCACACCTCTGATATGCATGCACAGACTGTTGGCTGTAGCCCTGGGGTGTAGGAGAAAATGGGATATTGGCTGGCATAGGACATATGAAGCTCTTCCAGCCTGCCTCTGTCCCACACCACCACCTGACCACCGGACCCAATCTTAATGAGAGCCACTGGGTAGGGAGAGGTTGACCTTCCCCTTCCTGGCCCCGCCACAGGGAAGGGGGGAGCGAATCTGTGGGAGATCTTGAGCTCTGTGGTTCAGGAGAGGTAGGTGCCGGACAGGAGGAGGCAGGGACAAATTTTAGGAGCTCACCTGTGGCCAAGCCGAGACTGGAGATAAAAAAAAAAAAAGCTTTATGGAAAGAAAATAGACATCTCAGAACTTCAGTTTAGAAGACAAAGTACTTTGGAGATACACATCTGCATTGCATAAATTGCTCATGCAACAGGGCAGCATCAGATAGATAATGTATCCAAACTCATTGTGTTGACCCAATTGCTGCATCACTTCTGGCATGCTTCACCATTCGTGAAGTCAGTGTGGTCAACACAATTCATTTGGATAAATTATTTATCCAGTGCTTCCTTGTTGCATAGCCCCTATATATAGCTACTATTACTAATACTTGTGTAATCAATCATGGTTTGTAGTTTATTTCTAAATGTTATAATGAAAGATCATTTACCTTGCATCTTGCCCAGATATATCTTTTGAAGAAAGTGCATTGGTCTTATTGCACCCACTCATTTCCTGTGAGGTTCTCTCACTCTCCTCTACTAGGCTACTCCAGTATATGCCCTGTAGGATTGAGATACAGATTACAGAGTGAGAGTGAGATCACATCAGCAGCATATGCATCCC
Source organism: Neoceratodus forsteri (assembly GCA_016271365.2). NCBI lineage: Eukaryota > Metazoa > Chordata > Ceratodontiformes > Ceratodontidae > Neoceratodus > Neoceratodus forsteri. The sequence goes on from CM028136.1 coordinate 762,105,362, forward strand.
TCAAAGGAACAATGAGTGGAAGTAGCAGTAAGTGTCAGTAACAACCAAGTAGTGGTAAACACTTGTTAATATTCTTCAGGTATGTCCAAGCATAAACCTTTTTTTTTTTTTTATATTCTTCAGGTATGTCCGAGCTGAGGTGTTGGCTGGTTTTGTAAATGGCCTTTTTCTGATCTTCACAGCCTTTTTCATTTTTTCTGAAGGAATTGAGGTACGTTGTTTGGCAGCTGTAATTCTAGTCCTGAAAGTGGTCTGAAATTTCAGAAACATTTTTTCTTGCTCAGTGGGTATGGAAATGTGAAGGATACATGCCCCTTACTCACTTTACATAGCTGTTCGTAAAGGGGCTTTAAAAGGCAAATACTGTCAAAAACAGCAGCTAGAAAAGACTTGCTGGTAGTTTTTAAAAGCAGACAGTAAGGTAACAGTTACTTCAGAAGTTTTTTTTTTTTTTTTTTGTTCTTTTTATGAATGAAGCACTTTTCTTCCTGTTGGTCCTGGGTGTGATGTATAGAATAAGTTGTACCTGGGAACTGGCATATTTCCTTCTATTCCCCTTTAAATCTACTGCATCAACGTTATGGTCTTACTCATTGTGACTTTACTAGTGACCAATCTGGCAAAGAGAGTGGCTAGTTTTGGTTAGTCAGGATATCCTAATCAGTGAAGTCACAATGCTGATGAGGTGTGATGATGAGGACTAGAACTAAATATGTCAACTTTTCTAGGTAGTCTCCTGTTAGGTGGAGCATCATCTAAATGACAAAGTGAAAAGAAAATGATGCTTCTGATATAAAAAGGAGCAGCAAAGTACTGAAAAAATATTAGTACGGTATTTTAACCACTTTCACTTCACTTTGAACATGACAGCCTCTTTAACACACTGATGGCTGGCATCACTTAACTGCTGTTGATTCTCTTATCTGTACCTCCATTGTTGGAGCCATTATGTCCCTTTTGATTTTTGTCTCAAAAAGATCCCCTCCTTTTACATTGGTCACTACAAACGCTGAAGGTACTTCTACATCATTTTGGGCATTATAGTCACTTATACATTTTTGTGACCTTATTCTGGGCAGTGGGCACTTACTGTATACCCTAGTACAGTTCTCCCTTTAAAGACCAACCAAGCTGGCCACAAATAGCATTACCATGTTGTGGTTCTAACCTAAAGCGGCACCCGTCTGGCTATATTTTGCGAGGAAAATAAATTAACAAATTTACGATCCCTTCCACTCTTTAATATGGATTTTTTTTTTTCCCTTTTTGCAAAATATAGCCAGACGGGGTGCTGCTCAGGTAAGGCACCACACCATATGGTGCAAAGCTCTATTGTGGGGGATCTCTTTAAAGAGCAGCTCTGCACTTCCTCGTGTGCATTCATAGATAAGATGTTTCAGCTGTTGCAGTTTACTAGAAAATACATTTTTGTTTCACTTTCAGTGTTCTTTTACAAAATTTACAGCACATCTTGGTAGTCTGCCTAAAAAATGTGTATATAAAACATTTACCTCTCCCCTGTTAACCTCACGTGCCTTTGTTTATGAAATCATAGTGCTCACCATGACAACAGACTGTATTGTCACAAACATCAATTGTGTGTGTAACAGGTTGGAATAAGACCGTGTCACATTTGTTATGCAGGGAAAGTTAAAAGCAAGGATCTATTTTTCAGTCCTTTCCTGTTCTGTCACTTGTCTGCCTCTTGTCTGTCTGATTGCGCAATCAAATTTGCCTTGTGGAACCTTGGAACTTAACACTCCAATTGTCCCACTATTTCCCTCCATTATCTCTTGTCCTTCATTCGCTGCTTCTCAGTAGAAGGAGGCAGGCAGCTGGAGCTAGAAGATAAGTACTTTCTCTGTGCTGTTTGCTTTTCTTTTAGGATTGAGGTAGTATTTAATGAGATGGCAATGTGTGCTGTATGATTTAAACAGTGTAAGTGCAGAACAAATGATTTTGTCTTGGCTAGGAGGAGGGGGGGCATTTAATTGAGGGAGGGAGAGGTTGGGAAATACACAGGAGAGGGAGGGGTGGTCAGTCATTCGGACCAGCCAATAGCGGGGCTTGGATCGAGTGATTGTTTAAAGGGCAATTTAACTTGTTTGCTTTCAGTTGGAGTTGAAACTCAACAGAAGTAGGCAGGCAGCTGGAACTAGAAGATAAGTACTTTCTCTGTGCTGTTTGTTTTTCTTTTAGGATTGAGGTAGCATTTAATGAGATGGCGGTGTGTGCTGTGTGGTTTAAACGGTGTAACTGCAAAATAAATGATTTTGTCTTTCCTGGGAGGAGGGGGGCATTTAACTGAGGGAGGGAGAGATTGGGAAATACACAGGAGGAGGAGGGGTGGTCACGTTACTTGGACTAACCAATAGCGGGGCTGGGACCCAGTTATATTTCAAAGGGGACTAAGCGACCCCAGAGCTTGAGCGCCACGAAGCAGGAGTGTAGCATCTTGAGTAGCATCTGCAGGGCATCAGGAGGCAGAACAGCGGCAGTGGGCCATGCTGGTGGATGGAAGAGCCTAGCTGGGAGGGCCACATATTGCCTGTACAGACATGGGGAGTCCAAGGTGGGGGAAAGGTTCCATGGAGTGGGGTAGGGCCAGGTTAAGGGAGGAGAAGATGTGCATGGACAATCAAATAGGGCGGGGGATGGGAAGAGTTGTATGTTGCCATGGATGTGGAGCAGCCATATTCCTGGGAGTGGCTTGGTGGGTAAGTGGTTGTAGGATGTGTTAGCAGGTGGGCCAGCTCAGGCAGGAAATAGGGTGGTTGAGGAGGGAACTGGAGGCATGGAGGAAACAGAATGGGGGGTAAACACAGCTAGGAGGGGAAATTGAGGCATCCAAAAGAGCTAAAAACAGGCAAAAATAAGGGGGAACTAGATGGGACAGCAGGAGGGCCACACAAGCAGGTGCAGCCAAGGGAAGGAAGTGATGACTGGAGGAGGGTCAGGCACAGGGGCATGACTAAGACTGGGTCGGAGCAAAGATAGTAGCCTGTGGGAAGTGGGACCAGACTCATTCAAGGAAAGGAGATTAGCACTGCAAACAGATTATCAGTGTTGGCTAGTCCGGAAGACCAGGTAGCAGAGAGGAGGGAAGCTACAGTGAAGGAGCTGAGAGAGGACACAGCCACTACAAGGGAAAAGGTACACAGTGAGGAGGCAGTAGGCTGTACACCAAGAAGACAAAGTGGCGGGGGGGCAGTGAGGTGATGGTGATGCAGTCTCTCCGGAGAGAAGGAAGGAGCAAGGAAACAGGAGGACTAGGGAAGCGGCAGACAGCCCAGGGAAGGCTAAAGATAGGGAGAAGAGGGCAGTCTGAGTGGGAAGGGCAACATTTCATGGAAGACATGGGGACATAATAGCAGAGGAGGTGGTAGCGTGGTGGACGGAGCAACACGTCAGTGCAAAGGGGATGTTCCACAGACGGAAAATAGGAGGTGGAGGTCAGTAGCCCAGTCATATTTGCGAGGGGGTAGAGGACAGGCAAGATGGGGGGGTGAGAGGGCCTCGCAGGTTGGGGGCAGGGGAGTCGAGGGCAACAAGAGAGTGAGCAGGATAAGCGTCAGAGGGTAATAATTCCAGGGGATCCTGTACTTAAGGGTATAAGGTGGGGGGGGAGGGGTGCCAAAAAAAGTAACATGGGTAGAATGCATGCCAGGCATGACAGCGAGTAGAGTGGGACAGCATATGGGCAGATTCGTGGGGAAGGTTTGGGGGGAGAAGTCACACATTGTGGTGCACCTGGGAACAAATGATCTGGAAGGGAGAAGGATAGAGGGAGGTACAAGACAGCTTCAGGGAAGTGGGAAAACTGTACAGCAAAGAGGGGAACAACGGTAGCCTTCTCAGAAGTTCTGCCAGTGCTAAGGGCTAGTACAGACCGGAAGAAAAGAATCAGTGACTTCAACAAGTGGCTGAGGGAATGGTGTGGGACTAAGGGGTATGAATTGGTGGGGGAATTGGGGCAGTACTTGGGATAACAGATCTTTATGCAGGGGATAGGTTACACCTCAGCAGGGCGGGGTCACAGGTGTTGAAGCTGAAGCTGGGGGATTTCATCGACAAGAGGTATCATTTAAACTAGGTGGGGGGGGCATTGGAGCTGGGAATCACCAGGAGAGGGGGTCCCATGGACCTCCCCCCACCCCAGGGATAGATACAACCTTAGGCAAAATAGGGGTTGGAGTGAAGTGTAAGGAAGCAGAAAGGATAGGAGCAGTGTGGAGAATGGTTTCACTAAATGCAAGGAGCCTGGGTAACAAGGTGGCAGAGTTGCAGGCATTGATGGCATAAGGGGAGGTGGACATAGCTACCATAACTGGGACCTAACCATCCCAGGGTACAAACTATTATGGAGGGATAGAGATAAAGGGAAGGCTGGCGGGGCCGGGGGTTGCCATTTATGTACAGAAAGGGATCAGATGTAATAGGAAGGAAGGGGAGGAGGGCAGGTCGGAAGTAATCTGGCTGCAACTTCACAGCCAGAAAGGGACCAAGATCTGTCTGGGGGTTGTTTTATAGACCTCTAGCCCAGAAGGAGGACATTGACAGGGAACTGGGGGAACAAATAAGGAGGCATAGTAGCAAAGGGAGCACAGTGGTGGTAGGGGACTTTAATCTGCCAAGGGTGGATTGGAACATCCCAGCAGCCACTTGCACCAGGGAGCAGATCCTCCTGGAAGCATTCCAGGAAGGCTTCCTTACCCAGAGGATAATGGAGCCAACGAGGAAGGGAGGGGAATATACCAGACCTGGTACTAGAAGATGGGGAACAGGTCAGGGATGTAAGGGTGGAAGAACCTCTGGCAAGCAGTGACCACCGCACAGTGTGGTTCTCAATCATTCCGGGTAGGGAAGTAGCCACTACATAAACTAGGGTCCTGGATTTCAAAAAGGTGGACTTTGGCAGGATGGGACACATACTGGAAAGTCATATTGCAAGCATCTGTGCAGAAATGGACACAGAACAAAAATGGGCAGCCATCAAGGCAGAACTGGCTGAAGTCACAAAAACTTGTGTCAAGAGCCAGAGCAAGAAAGCCAGGACCAAGAAACCAAGTTGAATGAATAGATAGGTTGTAGAGAAGGTGAGGGAAAACAGGAATGCATTTTGAACCTACAAGAGATCAAACAGGGCAGAAAACAGAAGAATATGTGAAGAAATCCAGAGAAGTGAGCAGAGTGGTAAGGGCAGCAAAGGCAGCTAGGGAACGGAGGTTAGCGCAGGGGATCAAAGAAGGAGAAAAGGATTTCTTCAGATATATCAGAGAGAAGAGGAACAGCAAGGATAAAACTGTTAGGATCAGGAGGGGAAATGGGTGGGCAGAAGTACTTAATGAATACATCTGTTCAGTCTTCACCAAGGAGAGGGATGGGCCCATACCTGAGAGGAAGGCCGAGGTGGGAGAGAAGCAACCATGGATGGGGAAATCACGATGGAAAGGGTGAGGGAGGGCCTTAAGTCCCTGAAGGTGGACATGGCACCTGGCCCAGACAGAGTCCCCTCCAGGGTGCTGAGAGAGTTGGCAGAGGTCCTAGTAGGGCCATTGGTGGACCTGTTCAGTACCTCTCTGACCTTGGGGTGCATGCCCAGGGACTGGAGGGAAGCACATGTGGTACCTCCTCATAAGAGTGGGCCCAAGAACGAACTGGAGAACTACAGACCAGTGAGCCTTACAGCAGTTGTGGTAAAACTGATGGAGACAATGCTCAAGGAAAGATTGGTGCAATTTCTTGAAGATAACAATCTCCAGGACAGCAGGCAGCACGGCTTTGTCTCAGGCAGATCCTGCCAGACGAACTAGGTTGATTTTTACGACTGGGTTACGAGGGAACTGGACAGGGAAAATCCGGTAGGCATCCTCTACCTGGATTTCAGCAAGACCTTCGACTCTGTGCCACACAATAGGCTGACCTGCAAGTTGAAGAGTCTGGGAGCAGGGAGGAAACTGGTCAGTTGGGTCGAGAACTGGCTGCAGGGTAGACAGCAGAAGGTAGTAGTTGGGGGGGGCATCTGAACCCAGGGCAGTAACGAGTGGTGTAATACAGGGCTCAGTGCTAGGACCTGTTCTGTTTAACATTTTCATAGCCAATATTGCAGTCGGGACTAAGAGCAAGATCAGTCTCTTTGCAGATGACACAAAGATTTGTGCTGAGATAAATGGGGGGAAGGGAGCAAAAGAACTTTTGGAGGATTTGGCAAAACTGGAAGAATGGTCTCGCACTTGGCAGCTTGGTTTCAATGCCAAGAAGTGCAAAGTGATGCATTTAGGAGGCAAGATCCCAGGACACAGTTACTGGCTGGAGGGTGTCCTGTTTACAAAATCCAAGGAGGAGAAGGATCTGGGAGTGCTGGTAACTAGAGAGGTGAACCACTCTGCTCAGTGCAGGAGGGCAGCAGCAAAGGCAAACAGAATGCTAGGGTGCATAGCAAGGGGATTACTTCTAGGAGCGGGGAGGCCGTCTTGCCCCTGTAAAGGTCCCTGATGAGACTGCACCTAGAGTACTGTGTGCAGTTCTGCTGCCCTTACTTGAAAAGGGACATCAAACTGCTGAAGGGGGTACAGCGCAGGGCAACAAAAATGATCCTGGGGTTAGGGGACGGACCATATGAGGAGAGACTGAGAAAGCGCAGTATGTATACTCTGGAGGAAAGAAGGAAGAGAGGGGACATGATTGAGACCTTCAGGTACCTGAAGGGTTTGAACAGAGTAGACACCAGGTGTATGTTCAGTCTGAAGGGCAGAAGGGAAACCAGGGGGCACTATGAAGTTGGAAGGGGGCAGGTGCAAGAGGGAACTGAGGAGGCACTGTTTCACAGAAGAGTGGTGGCAGGGTGGAATGCTCTGCCAGAGGAAGTCGTATCGCTGCAGAGTGTTGGGGGGACTTCAAAAGGGCGTGGGACAGGTTCAAGGGGAGGGTGCAAACCGGAAGGGGGCAGGAGATGTGGGAGGGCATATGAGGGAGGGGGGCCAGCCGCAGTCTAATGGTCTGAAGTGCTGTATGTTCAAGCAGACTAGATAGACCGAATGGCCTGTATCTGCTGGCAATTTCGTATGTTCTTTCTCTCCTTGCTTCTCTGCGGTTATGTACTGTATGTGAATCTTTATGCTGAAACTAAGATCCCTTGCTTTGCAAATGTATATAGTTTGATTGCTGAAATGATTACAGACAGTAACTTAGGTTTGTTTGAGAAGTTAGCAGTTTGAAACATTGTGGGGGGGGATTTTGAAAAGCCTTTTGACCTTCCACAAACTTGTTTGCAGAGCTTTCTGCAGGAAAACCGGCTCTGGCCAGAATGTCTTAATTGGCTGCACCTGTTGAGAAGACTAGATGTACTGGTCACAGGAAAGAAACTGGCAAAGTTTGGTACATTGTGTGAAAACATGAGGTACTGTATAGCTTAAAGTGAAGTTGTGAGATTCTGTTTTGGGCTTCATAACCCGTCAACCAGCTACAGTGACAATCCTGTACCAAAAGTATACAGTTTACTGCTGTCCTGGAAAGGAGGGAAAGGATCATAACTCTGGCCGAACCGCCGGCCAGCAAATCCATTCTACTTCCTGATCCACTCACCACACCCCTACACTCAGAGGTTTTATGACATCCTACCAGGGAGAGCGCGGGGACACAACCCATTGACTCCCATGGTGGGAGATTTTCAAGCCCGTACTATGCATCTGCAAGCTACCATTGGTATAAATGAAAACCACCGCTCAACTAATAGGGCCCCTTACCTCTCCAGTGGTGGATCGTTCCAGCTCATCTGCAGGAGGGCATCCCATTGTCCGCCCCGAGCCAACGGTCTCTCTATCGACCGATGCGTCTCTGATGGGTTGGGTGCCATCTGGGGAGCACAGAGCGCACTGCCTCTGGTCCCCTCGGGAGTTCCGATGCCACATCAACCTGCTGATGCTTCGAGTGGTTCGTCTAGCCCTCACCGCCTTCGCTCCATTTGTACGGGGTCAAGTGGTCCAGGTCCAGACGGACAATACCACGACCATGTACTACATAAACCGCTAGGGCGGAACGTGCTCCATGCCTCTGTGCAGGTAAGCTCTCCACATTTGGTCCCTCATGCACAACCTGGAGGCGGATCTCCTTGCCATCCATGTGGCAGGAAACTCCAACATTCTGGCCGATGCCCTAAGCCTTATAGGAGCTGCATCCCATGAGTGGTCTCTCCTGCCGGAGGTAGTAGAAGATCTGTTCTCCCACTGGGGTATGCCTCAGGTGGACCTGTTTGCCTCCAGGGAGAATGCGAAGCTGAGGCTGTTTCATGCCCGCTCCCTTCAGCAGGGCTCGCTGCAGGGGGTGCCTTCTTGAGGCCGTGGACACCGGGCCTCTTCTACACCTTTCCCCCATTTCCCTTGATCCACAAGGTGCTTCTCAAGGTGAGGAGGGACAAGGCACAGGTGATTCTGGTAGCCCCAGACTGGCCCTGCCAGTTCTGATATCCAGATCTCCTCAGTCTCAGCTCCAGGCTCCCGAGGCGGCTTCCAGCCTGCCCAGACCTGATCTCAGTCAATCAGGGGAAGGTATTCCATCCAGATCTTCAATCCCTGCACCTGACGGCCTGGTTAATGAGCGGCTAGAGTTCCAGGTCTTGGGTCTTTCCGCCGAGGTCCTCAACGTCATTGAGGTTTCCCGTAAGGAGTCGACCAGAAAATGCTACGCCATTAAATGGAAGAGATTCTCCATTTGGTGTCAGGGTAGGGGCCTGGACCCTTCCTCCTGCTCCTTGGCAAGCATTCTGGACTACCTGTGGTCCCTTTCTCAGCTTGAGCTTTGGTCGACGACCCTTAAGGTGCACCTAGCAGCCATCTCTGCTTACTGTGTGCGGGCCAGGCAGCAGTTGGTGGCGCAGGAGAAGGTGGTTGGGCGCTTCTTCAAAGGCCTTGATCACATACCCCCTCCAGTGCGAGAACCTCCACCTCCGTGGGATCTACTGCTGGTATTGGCTAAGCTCATGGGCAAGCCATTGAACCCGATGCACAGGTGTGACATCTCTCACCTGTCGTGGAAGACCGCCTTCTTGGTGGCTATCATGTCAGCCAGAAGGATGGGAGAGCTCCAGGCGCCTTCCATCGAGTCTCCTTATCTGGTCTTCCATAGGGACAAAGTTGTCCTGCGCCCCCACCTGAAATTCCTTCCGAAAGGGGTGTTGGAGTTTCACCTTAACCAGGTGTTGACTCTGCCGGTGTCCTACCCCAATCACACCTCGGAGGATGAATATAGGCTCCATACTTTGGACCCTAGAAGAGCGCTCGCTTATTACAAGGAGCGGACGGCTGAAGTTCGGGGAGAGGTTCGCCAGCTGTTTGTCACCTAAGCTGAAGCCTCACCTGTCAGACCTGCAGCCAAGCGGACGATAGGCAGGTGGGTCACCTCCTGCATAGGTCTCTGCTATAGGTTGGCGGGCATGGAGCCTCCCAGAGGGATAAGAGCTCATTCTACCTGCCATACTGCTGCATAGGTGGCTGCTTCCAGGGACGTCCCTATCCAGGAAATCTGCAGGACTGCTACCTGGAAATCAGCACACACCTTCATTACCCACTACCCCATCGACCTTGAGTCACACCGGGATGCTGGTTTTGGGGCCTCGGTTCTCCAGTCATTATACCCTAATTAGGGGCTGTGCACCTTGCCTCCCTCCTCCCGGAGAACTGCTAGGAGTCTGCAGACGGTGTGGATGAACAACATATCCATGTCTCTAGAAATACAGGTTACTCACCTGCAACAGGAGTTCTAGGAATGGTATATGTTGTTCATCCACACGACCCACCCGGGCTCCCCGGCTTCCACGCACAACCTGGCTTTCAGCGGGCTAGATCTGGCGTCATGGGGCGGAGCCGAGAGTTTTACCACCCAGGTGGGTGGGAGGAGCCAGCTTGAAGACCTTCCAGCAAGATTTAAAGTGGCAAGGAACCTGCCAGACACTGTGGATGAACAACATATACCATTCCTAGAACTCCTGTTACAGGTGAGTAACCTGTATTTCCTGGGTACTCCAACTCATCGCAGAGGGACACTCAATAGAGTTTCTTCAGAAACCCCCTTGACATCCTCCTCTAAGGTCGTCGTACTCGCAGAAGCATCTTCTGGTTCAGGAAGAAATGTCCTCCCTTCTCTTGAAGGAGGCGATAGAACCCGTCCCTATTCCTCTTCGGGGAACGGGGTACTATTCCCATTTCTTCCTGGTCCTGAAGAAAATTGGGGACGTGAAGCCGATTCTCGACCTCAGTCCCTGAACTTGTTCGTGGAGTACAAGAGGTTCAGGATGCTCTTGCTGCAGACCCTCCTGCCCCTTCTCCGTCTGGGACAGTGATGCGTGCCTTGGATATGCAGGATGCCTACCTGCATATCCCTATCTGCCCTTCCCACCGCAAATACCTGCGTTTTGCATTCCAGGGGGACCACTACCTGTTCAAGGCCCTCCCATTTGGTCTTTTCTTGGCACCCCAGGTGTTCACCAAATGCCTTTCGGAGGTAGTGGCCTACCTGCGCACCCAGGGGGTGTAGGTTTTCCCATCCCTGGACGATTGGCTGTTGGCGGCCCCATCCTGGGAGGAACTCCTGCGCTTCCTTTCCCTTAACCATCAGGTCTTTCCCTGCCTGGGTATTACCATCAGCCAGGCCAAGTCCTAACTGATCCCATCTCAGAGGCTCCAGTTTATCCAGGCGATCCTGGACACGACCTCTGGCATGGCCTTCCTGTCACTGGACAGGGCGGCCACTCTCCAGGCCCAGGTCAGCCTGTTGTCCAGCCGCAGGCGGGTCAGCACCAGGTCAGTCCTTTGCCTCCTCGGGCTAATGGTGGCTGCGATTCTGACAATTCCTCACGCTCGGTTCCACATGAGAATCTCTCAGTGGACGCTTCAGTCTCAGTGGGATCAGCTAGTGGATGAGCTAGATCAACTTGTCCTGGTCTCCACTCCCATGGCTTGGGACTTGCAGTGGTTAATGGTTCAGGAGAACCTCTGTCGGGAAGTTCCTTTTGGTCTCCCTCCCCCTCTCAGATGTTGACTACGGACGCCTCCGGTGAGGGTTGGGGAGCCCATCTCGGTCCTCACAGGACCCAGGACTCCTAGTCCAAGCTTGAGAAGTCCCTTCACATCATTGTGCTCAAACTAAGGGCAGTACTGTATGCTCTTCAGGCTCTGTATCTGTATCTGTCTCCCGGTCACCTAGCTGTACAGACGGACAATATGTATGTGGTCTGGTACATCAACAAACAGGGAGGAACTCGTTCCTACCCCCTTTGCAGAGAGGCGATCTGAGTCTGGGATTGGGCAGTGCAGCACAACCTTCATCTCACAGCGTTTAATGTCCTGGGGGTCGAGAACACGCTGGCAGACAGGCTCAGCTGGTCATCTGCTCTAGCTCACGAATGGGAACTGGACTGTGCTGGGGAGCTACACAGGTAGACCCATTTGCATCCCCTCAAAACACAAAACTTCCCGTCTTCTGCTCACTCGCTCCAGGGCGCGGCATTTTTGGGAGAGATGCTCTGTCTCTCGACTGGAAGGGCAGATTCGTCTATGCCTTCCCCCCGATTCCACTGATTACGAGGGTCTTGCAGAAACTCTCTTCGGAAGGAGCTCGAATGATTCTGATTGCTCCTTTCTGGCCCAGGCAAGTTTGGTTCTCTCTTCTGCAACAGTACTCAGAGGAACCTCCTCTTCCTCTGTCGCTATTTTTGCTGACCCAGGATCAGGGGACTCTGGTCCATCCAGGCCTCAAGTCCCTTCAGTTGCATGCGTGGCTCCTGCAGACGTAGCTCAAGCCCGATTTGGGGTCCCCCACCCGAGTAGCTGAGATTCTGGTGGAGGCCGGGAAACCCTCAACCAGATCTACTTATGCCATGAAATGGAAGCGGTTCTCTGTTTGGGCCGCCTCCAATGATGTCGAGCCCTTCTCATGCTCTGTCAGTCGACTTCTGAATTACCTGCGACACCTCTTTGATCTGGGTCTCAGCCATTCATCCTTAAAGGTTCACATGACGGCTATTTCGGCCTATCATCTCCCCTTTGCAGACAGAATGTTTGCTCAGCTGGAGGTCTTTAAGACCGTTTTGAGGGGGGGTCCTTCACTTACGACACCCTCTCTGGGTTCCTGCCCCTCTTTGGGATCTGAATTTCATTTTAGAGAAGTTTACTCTGCCTCCTTTCGAGCCGGCAGCCTCAGCGGGCCTAAAGTTCCTTTCTTGGAAGACTCACTTCCTAGTGGCCATTACTTCTGTTCGATGGATTTCCGAGCTCCAGGCCCTGATGTGTAAAATCCCATATTTGATTTTTCACAAGGAACGTGTGGCTCTGCGTACCAACCCTAAGTTTCTCCCTAAGGTGGTAGTGGAATCGACGCTGAATCAATCCATAGAGTTGCCTGCCTTTTTTATGCAGCACTCTAATCATGGAGAGTACCTTCTGCATACTTTGGATGTTCACCGAATTCTGAGATACTACACCAACCGGACGAAGGATCTCAGAAAGACTGATCAACTGTTTGTCTTGTTTGCTCATAAAAGAGAAGGCAATGCTGTTTCTAAGCAATGCCTATCGAAATGGTTGGCTCATTGTGTCACTTTCTGTTATGACAAGTACAACAAGACCCTGCTGGGTCAAGTTAGAGGCCACTCCACCAGAGGGGTTGCTGCCTCTGCGGCTTGTTTCAAGAATGTGTCAGCAGCTGACATTTGTGCAGCTGCCACTTGGATTTCTGTCCATACCTTTATGAAACATTACAGTTTGGACATTGCCTCTCGCCGTAGAGCAGGCTCCAGGCTGGCTGTTTTGCAAGGCCTTCTTTCCTAAGGCCTTCACAACCAGAGGGTCTACTTCTGAGTAGCTTTCCTCCTCCCGTTTGCTTTTTCCTGTTCCAGACTGCTTGGGACTCAGTCCTATATGTAATTACCTACTGCAAGAGCCCTCTCGAAGTAAGATAGTACAGTTATGTAAGAACTTACGGTAACAGAAGATCTTCGAGAGAGGCTCTTGCAGTAGGTAATACCTTCCCGCCCTCCGTCCCCATAAGCTTTTCCAGCTCCTTTTCCAGAGGGGAAATATCCGCTTCTCTCTCGTCTTGCCTTTTGGCCTTTGGCGGGAAAGAACTGGAAGGCGGGCCAGCATCAGTCCCATATGTAATTACCTACTGCAAGAGCCTCTCTCGAAGATCTACTGTTACGGTAAGTTTTTATGTAACTGTACTTTATCCACTGCTTGCTTTAGCAGTCTTAAAGGCCATGTTTTCAGCAAAAAACGGAAAAAAGTTGCAAATTGGCCAGTGCCTACGAATTTACCCCAGCCGCACCCCCACCACCAGTGGGTTCCAGAGTAATGCACTTCTGCAACACTATCTGAAAGAAGGGAAATGTAAAACATGCTTCTGGTAATTATTGGCTGCTGCACTGGGTAAATTTATTTTTTGATTTGTTTCTGACCTACCAGAATCCTGTGTGACCCACATTTTTCATACCAGTTGGTCTGATTTATTTATTTATTTGATATTTCTTTTTACTCCCTCTTATCCTGGCACTGTCACCCGACTGACCCTCTGGCACTGCTAGCTCGGGAGGACCCCCTCATGGAGCCTTGGTTTCCCCACAGGCGAGGTCGTTTGGGAGTGGGAGGCCAGCACCCTTAACCCCGGTACCTGTAGTCATCTCATCAGGGTCCATCCACTTGAGCTGCAGCGGCTGGTGGGCGGGCCTTATCTAGCCCTCTCATCGGTGTTGCAGCAGGTCGAGTATTTTACATATGAACATATGAAGAAGCCAGCAGAAGGCCATTTGGTCTGTCAAGTCTGCTCGTACTGCAGGGTCCACAGCTTGAGCTAATGTCCCTACCCTCCCTCCCCACTCCTCCCATCCTCCCTACTTATGATCTTTACTTTCCCCTTATGCCTATCCCAGCCTCTCTTAAAGCTGCCCACTGTCTTCAATGAGATGACCTCTTCCGGCAGATGCATATCTCATTTACTTGGGGGGTCATTAAAGGTGTAATTCCTTTGGGTTTTCATTTAGATTGCTTAGACTGATTCTGTGCATTTTTGTTATACACAGACTCTGTATTGAAATCTGCATTTATCAGGCTCATGGTCTCGTTTTCTTGGGGGTCCTTGATAAGGATTTTTTTTTTTTTTTTGCACTTACCCTTACAAGTGATACTTTCATGCATCATGTTTATATGTGTAGGTTAATTTGAGGCTTGATTTCAACTTGCAGTTATACCTAATTTCAGGAATTTGTCTCTCATTATCTGTCCTTTAATATACCAGGACAATTGGAATGTAAGTTGTAAGCTCATCTTACATGTATTAGGAGAATGCCACTCCAAGGTTTTTATCACTAGAATGCTTTCTTGGCATACTGAGACATTTAAAATTTATGTGACAAGAACTCTCTGGCTGTGAGAATTCTTGATAACCTTTGCCCTTCTGAGGCTCCTCAGTTTAAGGCATACTGGTGTTAATTAGCTTCTCTGACGTAATCTTCTATTATGTTTTAAATGTATATGTTAAACCAATGAGAATTATTTCTGCTTTTTCTATATAATCTGGTGTTAATAGTATGGGATATTTGAAAAAACTGCCACAAAGCTTCTGAAGAAGGACCTGGTTGGTTGGAAAGCTAAAGCACTTTGTTCTTTTCTGTAACATCCATGTTGGTCCAATAAAAGGTATCAAATCATTTGTTTCTGGATCTCTTCCGGCAGTGCATTCCAAGTGTCCAAGTGTATTTTGGCCATGTACACCCCCTTTTCTGGAGCTGTGACATGCACTGATACCCAGGCTTAAGCCGCTGTCTGTCACACTCCTCCCCAGTGGCCTGCTCGAGCATGCCAGTCCTCCAGCCACCTCTAGAGGCCACTCAGTGCCCTGAGCCATGATTCCCCACCCCCAAGAGAAAGGCAAGCAGTCCCCTGAATGCTCAAGCCTCCTCCCTTCCCCCCAGCCGGCCCTCCAACAACCCAAGCCCATTCCCGAACTCAGGTTACTGGCACCATGAGCAGTAGTGCTGCTGCTGCGCCAGCGGGCTGGCACAGCTCTGATTTATTTTAATGTTGTCTTAGGAAAAGGGGCGTGTTTTTTGAATTACTCTTTTCCCACTTGCACAAGAGATCACGGAGAGACTGATTTTCCTAAAACATTTTGAATCTTTTAAACCTTTATTAATGCAGAGTGAACATTTACTAAGCTTCTTGTTCATTAGAGAAGGTGTTAAAGCTTGGGACCTTTACATTAACGTTTTATGAAACATACCATAGCAATATTTGTAATAATCACAGAAAATACAAAATAACTGTATAGATTTTCTGCATTTTGTAAAGAATTGGCAAATAGTTTTTTAATCATCTCTGCTTTCTATATTCCTCAGAGAGCTCTGGAACCTCCAGATGTACATCATGAAAGATTACTGCCTGTATCTATACTTGGGTTTATTGTGAACTTGATTGGAATATTTGTCTTTCAACATGGGGGACATGGACATTCTCATGATGAGGGTATGTTGACTGTGTTTATGTAGCATCTTTCAGGGATACAGTACCACCTACTGATGGTGGGAATGTGAATGCATGCAGTGTCCTCTGGATGGGTTACTACCTGCTGTCAGAGTGGGTCCAAACCAAAATGAGAGAGAAGTGGTTCATTTTTTATGGTTGTAGAGGACCACAAGTAAAAGGAGACCAGGGTGGCGCAAGACAGCTTTCACTGTGTAAGACTTTTGAGGAAACTGACCTATATTGTGGAGAAATAAAGTGGGTGGCTGAGGTTAGCTGCAAGTGGTTTCGATACTAAAATACTGCAGTCGCTCTGTGTGGAGGAGGTGCATTTAGGGAATTTCTTATAATTTTGACGTGAAAATCCAACTTTTGTTTTTAAACCCTGCCACCTCTGTCCATAGTTTTATAAATTTGTTCTCTTTTATTTTCCATCTAGCTTCCGTTAGCAAGTGCCTCTGCCACAATTTGACAAATAACATATTTACAAGAATAATATAATTAGGTTCAGACTTGACATTTTCATAGGTGTTTGGTGATGGAAGTGAGTGGTATCCCACCCTGTTTTGCATACCAGTTTTCAAAATGGAATGCTATTTTCATCAGGCTGATATTCCGACTAGAATACCCCTTCTTCATTCCACCACCTAACAGTTAATCAGTAGCACAGCTCTTTTGGTTAGGCAGAATACAAGATATTGAGGCAGAATTCCAAATTTGGGGTTTAGGTATTCTGCTTCCAACACCAGATTATTTTCTTAATTTTACCCCGGTTTTGATTGTAAAATCCTTGCTTAACTCTGTTTTATCCTACTGTACCCCATGACTGATTGTCCAGACAGGGTTTTTGCCCTCCTCTCCCTCCTCACTCCATGCCTTTCTGCCACCCCCTGAGTAACTATTAAGCTCTTTACTTTATCCCAGCCGTGCTTGATTCTATTCATGGTTTTTGTACCCACCATCTCTGCTGGTAGGCTGTTCCATGACTCAAGCACTTTCTCGGTAATGTAATGTTCTCGCAACACTCCTGGCCCTCCCCCTCCAACTAGCTTACAGTCATGTCCCCTTGTTTTTGACCCACCATTCCTGCTAAATAGTTCCTCCCTGTTTACCTTGTTTCTTCCTTTCAGGAACCTGAAGATCTCTGTCATCTCCCCTGTTGTAAAGGGGGTCTTGTAAACCCAGTTCAAATTTAGGTAGAGTTAGTTTGTCAGATCCTAATAAAGAAGTTTAAATAGAATATAATTTGGCTTTATTGAACACTGTGACTAAGTATATCACTCTGCATCAGCGCAGACAGTACATGTATGCAGCATTATAATAACCGATGCTCACTCATTATACACTGAAATCAGAACCTGTCCGACTCTGTTATACACACCAGTGTATAATGAGGGGTGTAGTGGAGTTTGACTGGTGCATATTCTCAAAAGAATTTCTCCCTGCTGAAAAGCTGTATTTGTTTTGATGTTTTGTGTGGCAATTTTCAGTAGTTCGAGGTTAAAAGCTGTTAACAGTTGACAAGTAGGAATGCTATCTTGAGTACTGCAAAATGGATCTAGTTATGTATGTAAAAGAAATTCAAATTAAACCTTCAAATAGGCAGTAAAAATCTTTTTCAGTTGTATAGCTTATCAGAAGTGTGGCGATTATTTTACTCCCCAAGACCCAAAAAATAAAAGAAGGATCAGAATTTAAAATAGGGACGGTCACACACAGAACTGTATCGATTTCCATGACAACTAGCCTTCAAATTTATGGGGTAGAGGGGATAGGGAAGTGTGTGTTTGGTAGGATAGGCATGCAAGCGCATTCATGATTTTACTGCCTTAAGTAGTCATTTGATGATTCTGATAACTTAAATGCAGGATCGCTTCCTTGTGCCTAGACAAGAAACCCCACGCAGTGCATCCCAGTATCCTGTTTGCCCTAGCCGCGACCTTCCTGCAATGAGCAGAGTTTTTCATGCTCCCCGTTATGACTTCTAGGTCCTTCTCCTCTTCAGTGACCCCTAACTGCACCCCCACCTAACCAATATTCCCTCCTCAGGTTCCTCGCCCGAAGTGCATAACCTTGCACTTCTTTGCATTGAAACCCAGTTACCACCTCACTGACCACTCCTCAAGTCTGGTTCGGTCACCCTGCAGCGTCTATCACCCCTCTGTTTCATCCACTACAGCACCTATCTTGGTGTCATCTGTGAACAGACTGATCCTGCTCCCAACCCCGTGTGCAGTGTACAATATGAACAGACCAAACACTGGCCCCAGCACAGAGCCCTGTGGCACACTACTGGTCACTGGCTTGGGAGACGAGAGTTCTTCCCCCCACCACCACCCTTTGCAGTCTATCGCCGAGCCAATTCCTGACCAGCTAACCAGCTTAGCCCCCACTCCTACATGCTCCAGCTTTGCTCCCAGTTGCCCATGGGGGACTGAATCACAGGCCTTGCTGAAGTCCAAGAATAGGACATCCACTGCATGGCCCTTGTCCAGCTCCCTTGTTACCCAATCATAGTATTCTATCAGGTTTGTCTGACATGATCTCCCTGAGACAAATCCATGCTGATGCCTATCCTGGAGCTCATTGACCTCCAGGAAGATTACCAGTCACTCTTTCAAGATTGCCTCCTTGTGTTTCCCCACTATGGAAGTGAAACTGACAGGTCGGTAGTTGCCAGGCTTGTCTTTTGGGCTACCCTTGTGGATAGGCACCGCATGAGCCAACCTCCAGTCCTGCGGCACGCACCCCATGTCCAGGGAGGTGTTGGACACTTCAGTCAGCGGCCCAGCCAACACCTCTGCCATTTTCCTCAACACCCTAGGGCAAATGCCATCAGGACCTGGTGCCTTATCCACCCTAAGTGCCTTCAGGCCTTCCAGTACCCTGCTTTCTTGAATCATAGCATCAGTCACTTCCTCCCCCCTTGTCCCCACCCTTCCCGTCCATGGATGTAGCGGACCTCCTCGTGAACACAGAGCAGAAGTACTCGTTCAGTGCCTCTGCTTGTTTTTTCCTCTCCTCCACCCAACCCACACCCTTCTGAATCCTATCTGTCTGGTCCTTACAGTTCCTCTTTTCCCTCGTGTATCTATAGAATTCCTTCTCCCCTCCCTTATACCCTGAGTCAGCCTCAGCTCCTTGGCGGCCTTGGTCTCCCTTACTAACTTGGTTACTTACCTCCATGGCCCTTTTTGTGTACAACTTCCTGTCATCTCCCCTCCCAGTTCTTTTCGTTTTCCTAGACGCCGTTCTCTTGGCCCTCACCCCCTCCAACACCCTGCTGGTCATTCTGCATGGTACCTTGGCCCTGGACTTCTTGCTTAGGGTCCTGGTGTATGCTAAAGTAGCTTCCCTCAGGCCAGACATTATTTTTTTGTAGTTACTGTTTTCTCCTCGGAGTCCTCTGCTACCCTTTGATGTCCCCCGCCTCCCATGGACACCAGGTATGGGGGCCCCTCATAACCCCATGACTTACCCTCCATTGGCAGGGGTGTGGGAGACAGTCGACCCACCAGACCGAATTTGTGTTCGGGAGGTGGCTTCCCAGGCTCGCGCGGCGGGGACCATAGTCATCTGCCAAGGACCTCCATTTTTCCACTTTTTCTTCCCTCGGGGTTGTGGTGTGCAATGGCATCCAGCAGCGGTGGCCTTACCTCCCTCGTGTTCCATGTACGTGCCTGCAGCTCTCACCCCAATCTCCAGTGCTGGCGTGCCCCCCCAGCTCAAGCTGAGGTGGCTGGCAATCACTGGCTGCAATCCCCTCCCGGAGAAGGAGAGCAGTCCTGTGGACGCTCAAACCTTCTCCTTGCTGCCAACCCCCGGCATCCCATGTCCATTCCCAAACACAGGTCGCCGGCATGGCGCGAGGTAAGGCATCCAGCGCCTCAGCCCTCAGCGCCACCAGGCTGGCATTCTGGCCAGACTTTATGATGTCCCACTTTTGATTTGCATCCATCTCTGACCTAATTCTCTCAAGGCGCTCTCTCAGTATCTTCTTCATCCCCCAAAGTCTGCCCGTCTGAAGTCCACTATCTTTGTTGCTGATGCCACTGCCTCCCTGTTCATGCTGAGCCTGAATCACACTGAAAGGTGGTCACTCCCGGCTAGTGGCTCCCCCACCTGTAGCTCCCTCACCCGCTCCTCATTCGATAATACTAGGTGCAATATGTTGTCCAGTCTGGTTGGTTCCTCAACCAACTGCACCAGGTGGCTGTCATGGAACGCATCCAGAAGTACCTGTTCCCTGGTGCTAGAGGTGGCATGGGTTCCCCAGTCTACCCCTGGTAGATTGAGGTCCCCAACAATCACTGTGCTCCCCTTGCTACACACCCGTCAAAGCTGATCTGCCAGCTCTCTATCCAGTTCCTTGCCCTGCACAGGTGGACTGTACACTACACCTAGTCTCAGTTTCCTACCCTTCGGGTCCTGGAACTGCATCCACAGTGCCTCTGTCCTCCCCTCCTCCCACTCGTCCTTTGTGCTCCTGATCCTGTCCTTCACATAAATCACCACCCCTCGTCCTTTCCCCACTCCTCTGTCCTTCCTATACTCCTTGTACATGGGAATCGTCATATTCCAGTACTGGTGATTGCTGGACCACATCTCTGATGGCTGCAACGTCCACCTTCCCTATGTTTAGGAGAGCCTGAAGCTCAGCTACTTTATTTCCCAGGCTCCTCGCATTCAGGGAGACTACCCTGCACCCAACTCCTTCCTTCCCCTTTCCCCCTCCACCTGACTTCCCCCCACTGCTCCCCCTCATTGCCCACCCTTCTGTCTTGGGGGGGGCTCAGCTCATACAGCTCCCCTACCTGGCAGTCTTGCAAACTAGCTGCACACTCGCCACCCCCCTTTCCTAGTTTAAAATCCTCCTGGAAGCTATGTGTTCCCCCAGTCTCTGCTTCAAGGTCTGCTGCCCAGCCTTACTCAAGTGCAGTCTGTCTTCTGCATATCGGTCACTGTTGTCTCATAGTTGTTTATTTTATTTAGTTTTTGTTGACCGGGTAAGTGCACCAGGCAAATTGTGCCTATTTTCAGGCACAACTTGGGGAAGGGGGATACAGATGAATGCCAACTGACCTTGAACCACATTAAGCTGTTGGTGGTATTTTTAGTGAATGAGGGAATTTTGGCCAGGACACCGGGGAAATTCCTTTACTCTTTTCGATAAGTGCAGTGGGATCTTGTGCTCCCCAGTCTCCCACTAACCCATATCCTTGTGAGCGACACCACTCCACCAGACAAGAATTAAACTCCCCAATCCTGTCGTTCCTCGCTCTGCTAACCCTGGGTACCAGGAGCACCTCCGAGAAGGCCACCAAGCACTCAGCCTCCTTGCACAGCTATCCTAGTTCCTCAGATCTCTCCCTAACCACCTGACATGCCGCCACGTCATTAGTGCCTATGTGCACCACCATGTGAGTTTTTTCCCTTCCCCTCCTGACACATCTTAGCAGAGCCTGCCCCACCCTCCCTGCAGTTAGGCCCGGTATGGATTCCACCCATATTCAACTGTGTCATTCACCCCTTCCTCCCAACCTGATCCCTTTAAATATAGAGTCCCCTAACGTCACTACTCCCCCCTCCCCCCCACTGCCTGTATCCCTATGCCCCTTCCTTTCACCCCCTTGGGCGTGGCCCTTCCACCAACAGCATCGGTCTCTCCCCCCATACCTCCCCTCCTATCAGCTTGCCCCCTTGCCTGCTGCCTCGCACATTATTCAACTCCCCATCTGTTATCCCCCTGCCACAGTGCCCTTCCAACTCTCCCTTGGCTGGCCTCCCCATTACTTCCCCTGCCCTGTCTCCCCCACTTCTCCCACTACTCCTTGAGCCTCCCCTCACCATCATGACACATGCCCCAGCAGTCTCACTACCCTGACATTCGGCTGCCCCACTTGTGATAGTATCATCATCCCCCTCTGTTACCGACATTAGGACTGCGTACCTGTTGCTTAACCCTTTCCCCCTTCTGCCAGCATCCTCATTCCTCCTACCCTGTAAAGGCCTGGGACCCACATTACATCTCATGCCCCAAGTTTTCCTCCCTCTTCCTCCAGTCACATCAGAATGTAACCCCCATGAGCCCGAGGTGGTGCCCCCCCAGTCTCGTTCCGTCCATCCCCTCCCTTAACCTTCTTAACTCCCCCGACAACTAGTTGACCTCTGCCTGCAGTGTTTTCAGTCTTTGACAAATGGGACATTCTTGCAGCCTCCATAACGTACCCATTCATACAGCTGCCCCACAACTATTGCAGCCCACCAGCCTGTCACCCCTGGGCCCCCTGTTAGTCCCCTGCCTCTCACACCAGTCCCCTTTCCCTTGGTACCAACCCCCTTCCCCATTCCCAGTCATGCCAGCCCAAGTTCACCATACCTCCCAACAGTTGCATCGCCCCCACCACCCCCCTTCCATCCTGCTCCCAGCAACCCCAACATACTCGGTGTAACAGTTATGCTCCCTCAGACCACTCTCTGTGCTCTTGTCTGGTGCTGCGGTTTAGAGATTTTCCTCCAAACTTCCCCCCTCAAGGAACAATCTCACAGTGCAAGACATTATCCTCGAACGTTTACCTTCTCCTGGAGTGGTCCCAACACCAAGAAGTACCCTCAGTGATTATTCCCAGCACAGCAATTGATACCAAGCCCCACTACTTTACACCCCACCCAGCATAAGTGATCAAGGCCTACGGCAGCCCAAGCAAGATATTACCCCCAACTTGTACTCCCTCAAGGAGTGGTCCCCACAACAAGAAGGGACCTTCACAACCTAATCCCCTTAATAAGTATCCCCAACATAGTGGAGATAGTCAGTCAGTGGTTTGTCTAAGTCTTGTTTTTAACAACTTCTTAAACTAGTTTTGTTTAGTAAAATTGCCCGGATCTACCAAATGTTTTCCACGATTATGCCAGTAAATGTACGTGTGCCAAAGATTCAACCAGTTCTTATCTATCTTCAGCCTCACCTTATCTCTTTACAAACGTTTTCTTTTCTGACTGCCCAGATTCACACACTTAACTAGCTAAGATCATCACATTAAAATATATATTTTCTTTCAGAACTGCCCAGATTCACATTTAACTAGCTAGGATCATCACGTTAAAGTACATGTGCCCCTAGCCAAGATTATCTCTTTAAAAGTACGTGTCCCTTTTATTGCTGATTTGTGATCAGTTCTCCCTCAGACAGTGTCTGAAGCTCCTCCCTTTGATTTTGTTGATTTAATATTGGATGGAAGTGGGGGAACATGGGTGGGCTGAAAAACTATGCTGTGGCTGTTCAACCTGGTTGCCCTGAACCTCTGGTGCCACTTAATAAAGTCCTCCGGGGGGGAGCAGACTGCTCACCAACCTCTCTGCTCTCCTGCCTTCGAATGTAGTACCTCAGCTTGTGGAGCACAGCTTTTATGCTGCTTAGCCTTTCTCCCAAAGTTCAAATTCCGGCACCTTTGCAAACAGGCTACCGATTGGCTGAGACTCCTCAACGAAAAATCTGCCAGCGACGATACAGTTGAATGAGGCCCCAAAAACTCTGCTATGGCTGTTCAGCCCAGTCACCCTGAACCTCCAGTGCTGCTTTATGAAGTCCTCCCGGTGGGGGGAAGGGGGGGGGAGGCTGAATGCTCACCAACCCCTCTGCTCTCCTGCCCCTGAATGTGACTGATATGCATTATTATGTAAATGCTATTTTCTGATAATCATTTGGATCTGAACCAAATGTTTATATATACCCTTCCCTTTTGCTGCTTCATCCAGTGCACTGTTTTTTGAACACTCTGTCATAAAAATATTTTATGGTCAATCTAGTACCTATTCTGCGCTATTTTAGCATTAATTAGTTGGAGGGTTAGAGGATTCTGGGATGCTGGTAGTTGTCATCTTTCAGATGAGATTTAACCTAAAACGTATTCTGTGATATTTATCGTGAGGATTGCACCACTGTTGGTAAAGACAAACTGGAGTGATCCCTGTGTCAAAACATCGCACATCAGTTTTACTTGAATGGAAGTTGTTTTGAGCATATAAACTGTAAATCTTAACAGGAGTACTGGAATTTTTTTTCTCATTTGTAGGACATGGTCACAGTCACTCTTTGTTTAATGGAGTTTTAGGCCATGGACACAGTCATGGAGGCCATGGACACAGTCATGAATCTAAGCATGGACATGGTCATGGGCACAGTCATGGTCACGAGCATAAACACGGGCATGGACACTTCCATGATTCTGATTACTGTAATGGTAAGTATTAACGGGTGCAGAAATTATGGAACTATGACATTTATAAGCTGAATGTTAAAGAGCAGGTTCACAGTTTCCAAATGCCCCAAAAAAAAAAAACATATGAAGGTTTACTTATCCCCAAGTTGTTTTCAGGACAAATTTCCATTTATTTCAGCTGGGTTTAAAAATCCAAATTATAATATTTTGCTCTGTGAAGCCAAAATGGTTCCGCTTCCGTATAGCTGTGACACACTCCTTAATGGAGTGGCATGGGGACAGTTTTTAACTGTATTTTATTATGATTTAGCATTGTGATTATCACAAATCAACGCCATTGCTCAACTAACGGGGTCCCTCACGACTGTGTAATGTGTGTAACAGCTTCAAATTTGTGCCAGGTGTGCTATTTTGTGGAGGATGTACAGTATCTTGTACCAAGTATGGAATGCAATCTAATGGATGTATACCTTTGCAGATATGCACCCAAAAAGTATGTTAATTACAGATCTGCAGTGCATATGAAACACCAGACCTGTGTAGCGTAACTATGGACACATTATTTGGTCATAAGTCACAAGGGTAGGGGAGGGGGTAGAGATTAGGGTTGTATGTTGACCCTGTTTGAGGTACCATACCATTAATGCATGGCCCTGTACTTGTGAACCATCCTCAGATCCTGAGGATAGGAGACATAGTAAAGTAGGTGGGAGTTGCCCATAACAACCCTGATAATACATTTCCAAATTTTGAGTGGTAGCAACCCTAATGAGTAGTAACGTAGTTTTGTGCCATATTATAACAATATATGGAAGTTGTAGCAACACGATATGTCAGTGTATCAACTTAGCTGACTCCAAGTTTTCATTTAAAATAAAATTAACATCCTAGGTCAAAGAACCCAGGTAGCACAATTTAAATAAAATGGGCAGCATATTCGAGGCTTGAGCAAAGTGTTAGGCAAAGTTGACTAAGTATGTGCGGATTATCCCGATGTGCTCAGGGTGATATATTTGAACCTGGGCAGAGCAAAGTTTGCCTGTGCAAATAATGTTTAAGTACACCCCAGTTTGAGCACAATGCGATGAAAGTGCAAACTGCATGTAAAGTCCCTTGCAGGCCTATGAAGGGGATACAGTCAGGGACAATAAAGTGTTAGCTCCTGAGATCTAAATTCCTGTATTGGAATATTACCTTTCAGATGATCTAATGCTTTATGCAAGGGCTAACACCACATTACCGTCTTATTATCTGGCTAAAGTCATGCTCAAGGCACTGCCCTTGGACTGACTGGAGGCTGAGCGGTCAGTAGTAGAGAGCAACATTACCCACTGTGAACAGGTACCTTGTGGAGCTGCAGCACACTGTCGTGCTGAATAGAACAGGGGAGCAGGACCTGTTGTGATGTGTGTATAGATTCCAGTTCATGGCAGCAATACACTGTCGTGATCATGTTCACCAGTATCCATGAGGAATGTGCACAGCATAGCATGTACATTTTTGTTTATGATGGACATGCACCCTGGACAACCAAGTGAAAGAACAGTGTTACAAAAGGTACAGTATATCCCTTGTGTACTTTCCAGGAAACAGCTGTGATACACTGTGGTCTGTCATGTGAGTAACATACGTGTTAATAGTGGGCTTACATAGTTAACCTGTGCAGCAGTCAATATGCTCACAATGTGACCTTGTGCATCTCTGGTAACATGTCAGTGCTACAGTCCAGACATCTACAATAATGGCTAGCAACAAGAGAAACCATGAATTATTATGTTGCGTATATACGGACCTATGCATTGTACTTAGGCTTCACATATTATATGTGGGTTAAGCAGTGATTATAAAATGGAGAGGAGAAATCCTGGAAGCTGATAGGCTGAAGCACTCTTTGACCTGTGATTATGTCTCAGAATATCGTGACGATCCAAAACTGATTACCAAGATCAGTCATTTGCTAACACTTTAGGGCCATTTTATAATTTAAGTAATACATAACAGGGTGTGGTATATCATGGGATATCACTAAAAATACCACCAAAATACCACCAACAGCTTAATCTGGTTCAAGGTCAGTTGGCATTCATCTGTATCCCCTTCCCCCGGGTCGTGCCTGAAAATAGACAGGATTTGTCTAGTGTACTTACCCGGTCAACAAAAGCTAAATAAATAAACTAAATAAATAAATATTGTCACTTCTCGCGTGGTTGAAGGCACTCGGCATTGCCTCACGCCTCACAACACACCCAAGGCATTACGATATCCCTTAATATACTATACCCTGTTGTGTATTATTGCTTAAATTTGGTGTGGGGGGATGTCACTATAGCATGTCACACTCAACGTTGCTGTCTGTGCTTTGCCATGCAGTGATGGCCTCTATAGCCATTTGTGGGTGTTTGTAGAGGTCTGCATTTATTTGTGCTCTGATAAAACACATTTTTGAAAAGCTTTAAGTTACACTGTGCAAATAGCCAATTTGCCCTTTCAAATGACTTTGAATATAGCATTGCACCATGTATTCATGACTACGCCTTTCATTAGCATGAGCACAAACCCTGACTTTGCCATGTGAAGCAAGCCGCTTTGCACCATATAAACATCGGCCTCCAATATAGCAATTGGAGTGCCAACTACAGGCACAAGGAGCAAAGCATGGTTTGCTCAGAGCAGAGTCAGGTTATTCCATGCAAACTGTTCCTGTATGCTGCCCATTATCTTTCCAAAGATTTAACTTGTGAACCACTATTGCTAGAAATATTTTTTTAAATGAAAGCTTTGGAGTAGGGTCAACAAGACTGTCCCTATAGAGTTTTTATGTGACAGTACTGTTTTTATGGTCGCGCTTACACTTGCGCAAAGTGGACATCTCGCTGTGATAGTGGATTTTAGAGGTGTGTCACTGTCAGTCCAGTGTAGGGCAGTCAGCAGTGGGCTCCACAGAATCAGGCCAATCATCAACCAGGCTGATCATTAAACTCTTCTGGGCTTGCTGAGTGGAAAATTTGTTAAGTTAAAAGAAATTAGGTGCCTAAATCATAAGGCTCTACTTTAATCTGCATGACACCACCCAGCAAGCAGCTGATCAGCGTCATGATCGGTCTGCACCTTGTCCTCCCCTCTCGCAATGTAACTGACTGCATGTGACCCCTGTTCAACCTCCATTTGTCCCTTTTCCACAATCCCACCCTCTGTTGAATATCCCTCCCACCTCCCCGTCATTTCGCAGAGCCTCCTTTAAACAATCCCACTCTCTGCCAAGTATCCCTCCTACCTCCTCCGTTTGCTTTCTGTACCAGTTTTAAAAAGATCCCACCCTTTGCCAAGTATCCATTCCGCCTCCCCATACCCTGTAATTATGAGCCCGACATTGGGGTGCCCGGTCCCCAGTGTTGGTACCTGAAATAAAGAAAAACGTCCCTTGATGATTTATTTTATTTTTTTGACATCCTGTAAAAAACAAGAGAGATCATTAATGTTTGTTGCTGCTGAGCCCCCCACCCCTCATTTACCTACCGGGGTCCAGCACCGTGATCCTCTCTGGACCCGAGATGCATCTTTGCTCTTAAGGAGGCAGTATAGCGTAGTGATTAAGGGCACTGAGCTGCAAACCTGAAGACCTGGGTTTGAATCCTATCAACCCCCACTTACATACTGTGTGACCCTGAGCTTAACTTCTTTGTGCTCCAATGTAGCACCTGGAAACACGCTCCAGCTTAATGTGCCTTACCTGGTTAAGCAGTTTCCCCTTTCTTCAATGTCAGACCGGGAAGTGAGGAAATCCATTAAAATGTGGGCAATGTATTTCAATGCATTTTGAACTTGTACTCGTAACTTGGTTATTTTTTTAATATTTTCCCCCAAATATTTTCAACATGGCCTTTTGGAAACCCCACTTCATGAACAAGGTTGGTTTAATTTTTTAAATCCAGCCCAAAAGGTGAATTTGCAGTAGTTCCGCAAAATCCCATTTTGGGCAGGATTTGAACATTTTAATCTACCAGGTTCATAAAGTGGGGTCATAAGAAGACAGTATTGCAGCTTTGGGGTTAAAATATTAAACAAGAAAGTTATGAAGGTACGTTGACATTTTCAATACTCACTCATAATTTTGGTAATTTTTAATATTCTGACCCCAAATTATCAGTATAGTCATTTTTTCACACCATCTCATGAAATGTGGTGGGTGTCATTTTTCAAATCCTGGCTGAAATGTGTTTTCACACTTGTGGCATGAAATAATGTGAAGGCCAGTATTTTATGACACCTGTCATGTTCAGAAAGGGGGGTCATGAAAAGACAATGTTGAAAATGGGGGTCAAAATGTTAAAAAAATGACACAATTATGAAGAAATGTTGAATGTTTTCAACGTTTACTCAGTAGCATCAATGTGTGCAGATTTTGGTCCCCAATTTTCAGCATATCCCCTTTGCTACTCATAAACATGATAGGTGTGTCATTTTCAGATCTGCTCCGAAATACTTTTACGCATATGCTCCACGAAGTCACATTTTGAAAGGGATTTAAACAATTCCGCCTGTCGTGATTATAAGGTGGGTCATAAAAAGACAGAGTTTGCAGTAAGAATATCAAAGAACATCACAGTTATGAGGAAACAGAATTTTTTCAACATTTACTCATAACTTTGTGATTTTTGAAGACTTCTACGGGTGTAGATACAGTTCATAATCTGCACTCTGACAGTTCGACTGGAACAGGTTTTTGGTTGGATGTCTTTAAGCTAAGCTCCTCCCACCACCCAGCCAGTATGTCCCTTGTCTCCGTTCTGTAACATCAGATGTTTCTTTCCAATGAAAGAGACCGGTCCCTTCCTTAGCAGCTCCTGCTTAGGTTTCTAGTTCTTTGACAAGTGAAGTTTTTTTGAAGTATTTTCTCTCCAGTTCTCCGTTTCCCCTGACTCCCCTCAATGAGAACGTAGAATGGAGCCATGCAAACTGAGATTCATTCCAGAGTTCCTTGAGGATTGTAAGCTATGGCTCATCCTTGACTGGCCTTCAGAGAAAGATCTGAAGACCCAGTCCAAAGGCAGCAAGAAGGCCTTGGAGACTGCCAGGTTGATTGCACAGCTTGTGGTCTTCGAGGAGGAAGCAGTGTCCACTGCAGTGGGCACCTCCACAGCCTCGGCACTTCTCTCAGCTGGGTCCAGTGTCAAAGAGGTTTTTTGCAGGGATTCTATAAAATGTGTCTGGCCCTCCAGACTTTGGGGGAAGCCCAGCCTACCGCAGCAAGAATCACAGGCGCAATCTGTGCCAGTCGTGGGACCAGGAGAGATAGAGATCCCCCTGGTTCCTCAACCTTCTTGACCACTTGACTTTGGTCAAGTCACCCTTGGCTGAGGATAGGGTTGAGAGCTTCTCAGTACCACCAGCGGGCTTATTGACCTTGACTCTGGTTGACCAGGCAATCACGATTTTCCTCAAGCCTGTCAACCAGCTGTCAGATGAAACTGAGGGCCCGATCTCCCAGAGCCCAGTTCTCCCAGCCTTTACTCAGTAGGATGTGGCCTAGTTGGCATTCCCAGCCTGGTCATCTTCTGAGATGCCTCCACCGTGTTTGAGCCCCCAAAGTCTCTTTTGCTGAATATAGTGAGGCACATGGTATACCACAACCTGACGGAGGCTTTCTCTTGCTGTTGACTGTCAGGTTGATGATCGAGGTCCAGGTCAAGGTCTCGATTGTGACATTCCCATTCTTGATCCCACTTAACTGAGAGGTGTCACCGTTGACGTTCCTCGACCTCCTTGACCTCAGATGAGGAGAGGCACTGGTGGAAGATACACCGGTGCTATGAGGAGCTTCTCTAGCAACGGAGGTCCATCGTGGGGCAGGCTAGGGCTTTTACCCCAGGATCCATCAACCCTGGCAGGTGCCAGCGATGCCTCTGCCAGTCCAAGCTTTGCAGGTGCTCCCCTCAGCTGCTTCTCCACCCCAGAGAGTGAACCCACCACCACTACAGCCAAAGGTGGGTGCCCCGACCGAGGAGGCATGCTTGGTCTCTGGCTTGCCAGGCTGTTTGTCAGTGGAGATCAGCCAATCCAAGGATTATGAGGTGTTCCAACGGTGAGAAACTGTTGAGAGCTGTCTTTCAGGAGTTCTCAGATGACACCGATTGTCCATGGTGTCCTCCAGGACTCGTACCATCGACCAGTGATTGGACAAGGAATTGACCACCAACCATGGGCCGGTGTCATTTGGGGCTGTCTTCCGGTTCAAGTCAGAGTCCATGAATGTCCCTCTGGAGCCTTGCAAAAGAGGGGAAAAGTGCTCCTTTATGGGCATCCTTAATAGGGATGAATCCCTACGGATTGCCTTTCCCATGGCTGTGGCTATCTAGGGACCAGCTCTGGAGCTTTAGCGGTATCCAGCATCCTGCTCAGCACCCTCCACCAGTATGGTGTGCAAGTATGTGGTCCTTATTGATTCCCTTTCAGCATCCTGAGACCACCTTGGGACTGAAGAATTGGTCTGTGATTTGGCCTTGTGTAAATCGGGGCCAAAGGGACATGATCAAGCCTCCAGACAAGAAGTCCAGGAAGATTGACCATGCCACTTAAAATGGTGTATGCTGCGGCATCCTTACATCTACATTAAGCAGTTTATTCTTTCATGATGACCCACTTTGCAACTCCCTGTTGGGAGTCCTTGATGAGGCCCCCCTCCACCTCCATGCTGACTGGCAGTTGCTGGTGAAGTTGGTCTTGGACCAAGGTCAATCACTGTTCAAGCACCAGCTCCAGAAAGCCTTGGACATGGATGATTCCTGGGCCCATGCCATGCCAGTGGCTGTCTCCTTGCGTCGCAGAGCCTGACTGTGTCTGTCCATCTTTATGGCAGACACCCAGCATAAGCAGACTTCTTTGGCCCTGGAGTGGAAGAACATCTCATGCATACAGAGAAGTCCAGTGCTACCCTTGACTCTGCGGCATCGTCCCAGAAGCAGAAGCCTAATAAAAAAAAAAAGGCTTTCCAGTACTGGTTCCTTCAGCCACAGTGTTCTTGACAGCAGCCCTAGCAAGGGCATTACCAGGGCTGGCTCCCAGCACTCAAATGTGGAGACCAGGGCTCCAAGCGAGGTTGTAGCAGGTGTGATGGTGCTCCTCTGCCCCAATGGCTGGTGCCCTCGCCAAGACTGCATTAGGACAGGTTGGGGGTTGTCATCCCTGTATCTGTCTTGTCCGTGTCTGTGCATCCAGTCGAGGATCGGCTATGCCACTACTTACCATATTGATCTGCTATCATAATAAACAAGTGGGTGCTAGAGGTGATTGGCAGAGGGTTGCCTCTGGATTTTGAGGCTGTCCAGCATTACCGTCTTCACACTCTTTGGGAGTCCAGGGTATTGCAGGACATGCTGTCCACCCTTCAGGATAACATTGATCACTCCTTGTGGAAGGAGCCACAGCCCTTGTCTTTGAAGCCCTGCCCAGTCAGGGTTACATGTCCAGGTACTTCTGGTTCTAAAACGGATGGGGTGGGTTGGTGTGTGGGGGGGGGGGGGGTTGCCCTGGTGCCCTATCTTGGATTTGCACTATCTGAACTAGTTAATGAAGTACTGCAAGTTCTAGATCATCACTCTGAATCAAATCATTCCTCCTCTGGAGCAGTGCATGTGGTTCTGCTCCCTGGACCTCTAAGATGCATTCTTCTACATTCCTTTCCATCTGTCCCACCACTGGTACTGTGGATAAGGAGTACTGTACTGGTTCTGGGTCATGCCATTTGGTCTCATCCATGCCCAGAGTCTTCAACAAGTACATGACAGTGGTGTCAGCCTACCTATGGTGCAAGGTTGTCAGGATTTATCTCTGCTTGGATGACTGGCTGATATCCTGGCTGTTCAAGGAGACTGTTGAGTGGTCAAGAGGTTGGCCCTCCAGTCCTACTGTGATGTGAGCCTGTTGGTCAACCCAGTTAAGCTCAAACTGGTCCCCTCACAGGTGATCAAGATTACTGGGGAAGAACTAGACTTCCTGCTGGCCAAGGTCTCCCTCCCTGTGGACCAGGCACTAGATCATAATTCTTTTACCCAGTCATTTCAGATTGGGCTTTTGTGCCCTGTTCAGGATTTTCTGCAGCTGCTGGGGGGACACGGTGTCCTGCACCAGTATGGTCCATTGACCCTGTTGGCAGATATGGCATGTGCAGTGGGACTTGGGCCATCAGTGGTCTCGTCGCCTAGGCCACTTGGACCAGCCCGGTCACAGTCTCAGCTGATGTTGGATGCTGTCTAGTAGTGGCTAGTCCCAGAACATCTGGAAGAAAGAATCCCATTTGTCCAACGAGAACCATCTGTTTTGCTTATGACGGATGTGTCTCTGTTGGGATGAGGAGCACACCTTGGAGACGACAGAGTCCATGGGTTGTGGTTACCCCGAGGGTCCCTTCACAACATCAGCCTGATGGTGCTTCATGCAGTGTGACTCACTCTGATGGAATTTCCTCCTATAGTCAGGGGTCAGATCATAAAGGTCCAGATGGAAAACACCATGACCATGTTCTACCTGAACAGGCAGGGTGGAACACACTCCTTTCCCCTATGATGGGAGGCCCTTCACATCTGAACCTTCGTGTAAGACTTCCATGTTGCAGGAGTGAGGGAGTCGTCTAGCTAGGACAGACATCATACTAGTGGTCCTTGAATCAGGAGGTGGTCAACCACCTGTTCTCCCTGTGGGGCACTCCTCAGTTGGATCTGTTTGCCTCCTTGGAGAACACCAAATTGAGGCTGTTTTGTGGCCATCCTTGACAGTCTGGAACACTGCTGGGGGATGTCTTCGAGAGGCCCTGGACCCCAAGCCTCATGTACAGCTTCTCTTCTTTCCCCTTGAGCCACAAGGTGGTGGTCAAGACCAAGAAGAACAAGGTGCTGATGATCCTGATAGCTCCAGACTGGCCTAGACATTTCTGAACCAGGATCTCCACAGCCTCTGCAGCAGGCCTCCATGACAGATGCCTCTTCGCCTGGATCTGCTGATCAGATAATGGGATGGTCCTGCACCCTGACCTGAAATCCCTCTACCTCTTGGCCTTGTTCCTGAGTGGCTAGTGTTCCAAGCCTTGGATCTGTTGGAAGAAGTGCTCCACATTGTGGAAGTCTCTTGAAAGGAGTCAAGTCGCAAATCCTGTGCAGTCCCCTTGCTTGTCCTGTGGCCAGCATCTTCGATTACCTTTGGTCTCTCTCAGTTGGGACTGCAAGTGATGACCCTTAAAAGTGCACCTGGCAACCATCTCAGCTTATTGGTCACAGGCTGGTAAGCCAAGAGAAGATGGTTGGGTGCTTTTTCAAAGGCCTGGACCACTTGTCTCCTCTGGTGCATGAACCTCTGCCACCTTGGGACTTACTGCTGATGGTAGCTGGGCATATGGGCAACCCATTTGAGCCTATGCACAGGTGTGAGATGTCTTACCTGTCATGGATGATTGCCTTCTTGGTAGCTATCATGTCTGCCAAAAGGAACAGTGAGCTCCAGGTGTTCTTGGTGGAATCTCCTTACCTGGTTTTCCCACAAGGACAAGGGTCATCCTTTCCACCCACCTAAAGTTCCTCCCAAAGGCTGTATCTGAGTTTCACATTAATCGGCTGGCTAACCTCCCAGTATATTTTACAAACCCTTCTTTGGAGGCCGACTGCAGGCTTCATACACTGGATCTGCAGAGAGCTGTCTCTTACAACAGGGAGTGCATGGCTGGAGTTCAGGGTCAGGCTCACCAGTTGTTTGTTACATATGCTGAAGCTGCACCTGGCAGACCGGCAGCTGAGCGGACAGTTGCTAGGCGGATCACATCCTGCATTGATTTCTGCTATAGCTCGGCTGGTAGGGAGCCTCCTGTAGGGCTTAGGGCTCATTTCACTAGATATACCGCTGCCTCAGTGTCTGCCTCAAGGGACATTCCCATTCAAGAGATCTCTAGGGCTGCTACCTGGAGGACAGTACACACCTTCATATGCCATTAGAGCAGTGAGGTCATGTACCATTGGGATGCTGCTTTTGGGGCCTTAGTTCTCCAGTATCGATCTGCTAGGTAGGGGTGCATGCCATGCTCCCGTACTCCCAGAGAACTGCTAGAATGTGGATATCCAACTGTATCTACACACCTAGAACGATAGGTTACTCAACTGTAACAGTTATTCTGGGAGTTGTATACAGTTCCCATCCACACAAACCACCCAGCCTCCCAGGGTGAGTGGCACACGGATCCTTGCTTCCAGTGTGCAAAGCTCTGATTTCACAGGGTAGAGTGGAGGAAGCATACCACCTGGGTAGCGAGAGAAGCTTAGCTTAAAGACATCCGACAGAAAGCCTGTTCAGGTGGAACTCCCAGAGTGTGTTTGTGAACTGTATACCGCTCCTAGAACTCCTAGAACAATGGTTAGAGGTGAGTAACCTATCTTGTGGCCCAAATGTGCACATATCCCTTTTGTTACCCCATCTGATGAACATGACAGGTGCTACTTTTAAAATCCCCTTTGAAGCATGTTTTCACAGTCCCCTATGAAACCACCTTTCGGACAGGATTTAAAAAAAATCCACCTGTCTTGGTCATAACATAGGGTCATAAAAAGACTGTTGAAAATTTGGGGTCAAAATGTGACAAAACAACTTAGTTATATGAAGAACCATTGAATTGTTCCAGTGTTTACTCATAACTTTATTTTTGCAGATTTTGGCCCTCGTGTTCAACAAATCCATTTTTTGCTCCACCTCATGAATATGACGAGTGTAATTTTTCAATTCCTTCCCGAAACATTTTTGTAGTTGCACCGCAAAATCAATCTTTCAGATGGGATTTAAAAAATTCGACCTTTCTTGATCATAATGTTGGGTCATAAAAAGTCTTTGTTGGAAATTTGAGGTTAAAATGTGGGAGTGCACTGAAAATGAGATATTACCTCTCAGCTAGCCTGTCCTGGTAAATACATTTTAAAACGTGTAAAAGCAGAACCCCATTGAAAATGAGATATTGCATCACAGCGGGGTTATCCTGGGTAACTATATTGAAAAATAGTGTACAAAGGGACCCTACAGCAGAACCCCACTGAAAAGGAAATTATCTGTCCTACAAAAGTACATTATAAAAGCAGAACCACACTAAAATTGAGATACTGCATCTTGCCTCTACTATTTTGTGTAAATACAGTATAAAACAGTGTAAAATCAGGCCCCATCACAAATGGCATATTATATCTCATATAGTCTGTTTTGGGTAACTATATAGTAAAACATGTACAGGCCAGACCCGATACAACAGCATGCAAGCAAACATTCAGCATTGACAAATGCTTGATTATGTAGAGATATGATTTTGATCCCAAACCTTAAAAGCATTATTGGTACATTTTTAATTTTTATTGCAACACAAGCACAAAATGCCAGACACATTGTATCAGTACTAATTTTGTATCAGTACAGTGTTTTTTGCATTGATATATAAAACTGACCTTGAAGGTGATCCGCCACTGAACTGGCAGCCAGTGCAGCTCGTGAAGCACAGGCGTTACATAACTAGATTGAGAAAGCCCAGTTAACAACCTGGCTGCCATGTTCTGCACCAGCTGCATCGGTGGATATCAACCCCCGGTAGCCCTAGGTACAGGGTGTTGCATTAATCAAGGTGAGCGGATCACAAAGGCCAGAGTCAGAAGGTCACCGAGTGGAACCAGGTGCTTAATCTGGCCGATATTCCTCAGATGGTAGAATGAGGTCTTGATGACGGAAGACACCTGAAATTTCAGAGTCAACCCCTCATCAAAAATAATGCCCAGACTTCAGACTCATTCAGAGGTCATCAGCTGGCTGCCACCAAGCAAAAGTCCAGAGGCCTGCCCACCAAAAGACCCCTCTACCTGATGACCTGGGTCCACCACCAAAACCTCAGGTTTGCCAGGATTCAACTTCAACCAGTTGGCACTCATCCAGTCCTGGTTCTCGGAGAGGCAGTTGTTAAACACAGAGACCACATCATCCTGGTCCGGTGCGAAGAACATGTATAGCTGAGTATCATCTGCATTGCAGTGAAAACTCAGTCCGTACCACCTTACAGTGTCGCCCCAATTTCAGCATATGCACTGCGAATAACATAGGCGATAGCACAGAGCCCTGGGGAACCCCATATGGCAGGGGAAAGCATCTGAGGAATAAATTCCTGACACTGCTCTTTGAAACCTACCAGTGAGGAATAAATGGAACCATCTGAGGACTGTCCCCCGACAGTCTGCAGACTACCGGCAGGCGCTCGAGCAATACACCATGATCCATGGTGTCAAATGCCACAGAGAGATCAAGGAGGACTAAGATGAAACTAGTCCTCCGCTGTCTCGCTATCAGAAGATCATTGAGCACTGAGCACCTGAACCAGGGCAGTCTCAGTGCTGTGCCTCTTCCTAAATCCCGACTGGAGAGGATCATAGATGTCATGGATAAGATTATCCTCCAGCTGCAGTGCAACCGCCTTGTCAATAACCTTGCCCACAAAGGGCAGGTTAGAGACGAGTCTGTAGTTGGCAAGGCAGTCCAGGTCGAGAGAAGATTTCTTAAGGAGGGGAATCACCACTGCCTCCTTCAGGGAGTCTGGGAACTCACCTGTCTCAAGCAAGACCAGACTATCTCTGTCAGGACCAGATCGATAACCGTGACAAACCCCACAAGGAGGCAAGTTGAGCGGGTCCAAGTGCAGCAGGTCGAGGCATGCTGGGCAGTCTGTGTAGCATCCATATCGCCACCTGATCAAAAGCGACCAACCAAAACCAAAGCTCTGCAACCTTCCACCAATCACTGCCCCGCCCATTGGACTGGGTTGTGCAGATCTCTGAGCATTTGGCAACCTTTTCTGCAAGGAAGTGAGCAGACTCATCACACTTATCTTGTGACAAGGCTCTTTGAACTTGCAGACAGGCTGGATTGCACAGTCTGTCCACAGTTTGAAAGAGCTAAGCTGGTCGGTTCCGTGCAGTGGAAATCTCCCTGGACAGGAACACTGCCTTTTTATGGGATATTACCAATTGATGGTCCATATAGTGGGCCATTAATCTAAGTTTGTCGGCATCAAGGCCAGATTTCCGCCAGCGGCGCTCCATCCTTCGTCCCTCTCTCCTCATCTCCTTCAAGGTCCAATCACACCGAGGGCAAAGGGTGAGGGGGTTAACATGGACAGGAGCAGTAGAATCCAGAGCTGGCACCACAGACTTGTTATAGGCTTGTAGTGGGTCATCTGGACCCCTGCTTGCAGTCATAAGTTCTGATAGATCTAGCACCACCATCAGGTCTTCCAGTGTCATCTCTAAAGGGGCAGGCCAATAAGGGGATCCTGGAAATTGAACCTGATAGTGTAATGGTCAGACCAACCGACCGGTTCCACCACCACATCGGAAGTCTCCATTCCCACTAGGAAGACCAGATCCAAGGAATTACCTGAATTATGGGTCGCAGAGGTAACCACCTGTGTGAAGCCCAACTATGTCAGTAGTTGGAGGAAGTCCTGACCAAAATGCAAGAGTTCATTGTTGATCCAGGCGTTAGTTACCCAGCACCATCACTCTGGGGTACTCCAACACCATGTCGACAATGAAGTCCGCAGCTTCCTGCAAAAATTGCTTCCTGTCCTGGGGTGGATGGTAGACAAGAAGAATTTTGCACTCTACACCTGCACCCAAGATACATTCAAAGGATCTGGTCTCCCCCACTGGTACGTCTACCAGGCTTAATTCCATTCTAAAACAGATAGCTACACCCCCGCCCCTACTATCCAGCCTCGGGCGATGTGTAGAAACACAGAAGTTAACAGCAGATAAGGACCACAAGGCCCATCCAGTCTGCCCATTTTTTTCTACCTTATGAATGCCATAGGCCTTTACACTGCCAATGGCCTATCTATTCAAACGTGTCTGTATTGCTCCCTTATGCCTATCCCATGCCTGTTTGAAGCCCTGCACTGTATTCATATCCACCACTTCCTGAGGTAGGCCATTCCACGCATCCACCACCCTTTCTGTGAAAAAGAACTTCCTCACATTACCCCGTAATCAGCCTCCCTCTAATCTCATGCTGTGTCCTCTTGTCCTGCTATTTTTCTTATATTGAAACATGTTAGACTTTTTCACCTTGTTAATGCCCTTAAGATGTTTGAATGTTTTGATCATATCACCTCTCTCCCTCCTTTGCTCTAGGGTGTACATATTGAGCTCCATTAATCTGTCCTCATATGTTTTCTGATACAGTCCCTGCACCATTTTGGTTGCCCTTCTCTGGACTGCCTCTATTTTGTTAATGTCCTTGTGCAGGTGCGGCCTCCAGTACTGCATGCAGTACTCCAGATGGGGACTAACCCCATCTGGTCCACCTACTCTATCCTCAACCTCGCTTGAAGCTTTCAAATCCATGCTCTATGCCCACCTCACCACCACTAGCAACTGTGATTGCGCTAGATAAAGACTACTACTCCTCATGTCCATCCTCACATCTGAGGCCTCCTCCTCCCTGACTAATGAACCCTCTGGTACCTCTACTACTTCCTGTCTCCCACCCAAACTCACTCCCCCTTTTTCCTGTCCCTCTCACTTACTCTCCGGCTCACCACCTTTCCCTCCTCTCTAGCCTCCTTTTGGCGCCTAATGATCACCCTCTCCTGGAGTTTCCTTAACCTTGAAATTGTCTCACTCGCTTGAACCTGTTATAGCTTGTTTTTCTATGAAACTTAAAAACGCTACTGCCTTAAACTGTTAATAGCAAATTTATGATGTAACTTTCCTGTCTGGTTTTACCTGTAATGTGTATCGTGCTTTGTTAAATGTTCTTTGTGACGTGGAACCTTTGTAAAAGAGCCCTGGCTCAAAGGTATTAATTCCTAGACTAATAAACTAAACTAAACTAAAACCAGTGTCTTGTAAAGAGGTATTATTACCTCCCTCTTATGACTTGTGATACCCTACTAATACACCCCAACATCTCTCTAGCCTTACCTACTGCTTTAGTGGTCTGCTTGGATGATTTTAGGTCATTTGTGATGATGATGCCCAAGTCTCTTTCTTCCCTTGTGATTGCAAGCAACTCCCCTCTCAACCTATAGGTAGCTTCAGGGTTTCTCTTCCCTATGTGCATGATCTTGCACTTCTTTGCGTTAAACCCCAGTTGCCACTCTTCAGACCATTTTGCCATTTTTTTTCATATCTCTTCTCATACTGCCCACCCCATCTGGAATATCTACTCTGTTACAGATCTTAATGTCATCTGCAAACAGGCAAACCTTACCCTCCAGTCCATCTGCAATGTCACTGATGAAGATATTGAAGAGGACTGGCCCCAGGACTGAACCATGAGGTACCCCACTTGTGACTTGCATCTCTTCTGACTGTATACCTTTTACCATGAATCTCTGTTTTCTGCCCGGCCAACCAGTTTGCCACCCAGTTGACCAACTTCTAACCCACCCAGAACCTACCCAGCTAATTAATCAATCTTCTGTGTGGAACAGTATCGAAAGCTTTGCTGAAGTCAAGGTAGGCGACATCAACTGCACCCCCTTGGTCCACCACTCTGTTACCCAGTTAAAGAAATCTATGAGATTAGTTGACAGGTCCTTCCTGTTGTAAACCCATGCTGTCTTGGTTCCTGTGCTTCTATGGATTCCAGGCGTTGCAATATCCTTTCCTTAAGGAGTGCCTCCATAATCTTGCCCACTACTGAGGTAAGACTGGCTGGTCTGTAGTTCTCTGCCTCCTCTCTTGTGGAGCAGGATCACATAAGCTCTTCTCCAGTCTGCAGAGATCTCTCCTGTGCTCAGAGACTCACTAAACAGTTCTGATAATGGCTCTGCTAGTCCCATCCTTGGCTGCTTTAGTACCTTGGGATGTATGCCATCAGTTCCCATTGCCTTGTCCACACTGAGCTTGGCAAGCTGTTGTAGGACCCTTTCTTCTGTGAAGAGACTTGTGCACACCTCCCCCCTGTGTCCATGGTGCTGAGCTGTGGGCCCTACCCTACCTTCTCCTCAGTAAATACTGAACAGAAGTATCTATTTAGGATGGATGCTTTCCCTTGGTCCTCCTCCACATACTCCCCCTTATCCCCTTTGAAAATCCAAAACCCGAAAATCTGGCTGGGATAGCTGACGCAAGAACTGGGCCAGCATTATCATCCAACCAGGTCTTGGTGATGCATGCCAGATCCAGGGGCCCCCCTCCATACCTCCTCCTCCCAACAATCCCCAGTGCCCGACAGTGAGAGTATACATCAGTAGGCAGTGGGGGACAATCAAAGTGATGGAGGCCCCAGAGCTCTGAGGGAGAGTAGCACCTGACTGGGAGAGCCACCTGCCAGTACATAATCTCCAGCCTCCTAGAAAAGCCACCCTATAAAGTTATAATTCCCCAAATCCTATAACTAACAGCCAAATCAAATGCCACCCTCCCCCAATATAAACTAAAAAAAATAATCCCAGCCCAGTTTGGTCCTTGAGTCTAGGTTATAGTTAGTGAGGAATCGCTGTTAAAAGTAAAGAAGCAAACCAAAACTTCCAATTAAAGTCTTGGAATCAGTGAGGCTCTCACCCTCAACCAGGTCATTATAAACAAATGCCAGTATTGCTCTTCTCATGCTCTGATAACAACATAATCCATGGAGGTACTCTCCAGGTCCTGCCAATAAATGGGTGCCACCAGTCCAATTTCCCGAAGATATGTATCAGGGATTTTCACCTCTGCTGTGGGTCTTCTTCCAGTCACCGAGACACTACAGCATCCAAGTCAAATATACACCTCCAGGGGCTATGGTCAAAGAGCTCTCAACTAGGCAAATCGTGGCTCCCAAAATGAAGGCCTAAATGGCACCCACCTTAGGAATACCCCCAAGGACTCCCTGGGATCAGGCTGCCCCATGTCCCTCCTGGCTGTGATCACCCGAATGACTGCCCCCAATTCAGTGCCCTGGCTCAGATATTATAAGTACTGCCAACTCCTATCCCCAGGACAGCAGCCAGAAAAGTGCTTGGGCTCACATGGGTCTCCCAAGTAGGAGAGCCCCAGAAACCCAGTTGTCTTCCAGTGGCTATCATCCCCACCACCCCATGCATCCGCCTAGGGAGCCAACCCACCAGAAGGCACCCCGCGCCACCAACCCACATGCAGCCCACAAGGTCCCAGCACTTACCAGCCGCTGCCCCCGGGACCGAGCCAAATGGCAGATGCTCCAAGCCACAGAGGGTGTAATAGTCCACACAAAAGCCAAGGTCGCTAAGTCGTTCTCCCACCAAGCCAGCAAACAGTCTTTTATGGAACTCCACAAATAATTCACTCAGTCTACTTGAACCAGTTCTTTCCTGGAGCCACACTCCCTTCCTCACTTCTGCGACTCCAAGTCTGATATAACTTCAAGCAATAGGCCCCCAGTGACTCCCCAGCAGTCACGAGGCAGTCAGTAAACAGACACAGCATTCAAGGCAACTGCTGTGATAAAATGCAAATGACGACTGTATAAGATCACGCCGTAGGCGATTGACAGAGCTCAGACATAAAAAAGATATCTGTTGGCCGTATTGAGTAAGCCAACAGTTTGGCATGCCGTAAATATTATTGGAAAACAATGAAACTGACCAAACAATCATACTACTTCAAAAAAACCTGAAAAACACTTTGCCTCATTATTCTACCTCACTTCAAGGCCCTGACTGAACTGGCTACAATAAAATAACAAACAAAATAGTTAAAATGGAACAAAACAAAATTAAACAAACAAAAGAATGACTTGAGTTAGTGGCTCATGCAGCTCACACTCAGCCACCATCTTGCCCTCCCAGAATTATACAAGTACAGTTAGCGGTTCCAGAGGAAATGCAGTCGAGTCAGGCTCAAAGCACTTAGTTCAGTTACATACAGTTTTGAAAAAATCAGTACAGGTTGTTGTATCAAAAGTCACAGGATACGTACAGAAAGAAACCAAATAAAACAGTTTTAATGGTTACAGTTGCATTGGACTGCAAGGGCATACCACAAAGATCTCTTAAACTGATTAAACTTGGGGAGATTCAGCAGAGGATCAGGCAGTTAATTTTAACCAGTTAGCAGCCCTGACAGCAGATGACCTCTTGCTTGGCTGAGTATACCAGAAAGGAGGCTTAAGGGAATTCCTAGCCATGTTCCAGCTTTTGTATTGGTTGGAGATGGTATGGAAGTGGTTTGTTAAGACAGGTGGTGGTAGGCCCAGGAGCACCTTTTTGGCTACCAAACAGGCCTGGAGCTTTATTCTGCAGGGTAAAGATGGCCAGTTAGAAAGTGCGGTTATCTGCACCAAGTACGAAGCAGCACACTGTATTACAGACCAGCTTTACTTTGTTTTGCACTATGTAACAGGCAGCTGCACAGACAGGGAGACCATAATCTATAAGTGACAGAATGGAGCTGACCACAATAAGATGTCTAGCATCCCCACTGAGATGTTATAGTCATGGTACAGTGCAGCCAATCTTCTGTTAACTGTGGCCACTAGATTGTCAACATGAGGTGCAAAAGACAGTATACCATTGCTACTGTGCTTTTCATCATGGTGCGGTTGTACTGTTATCCAGGTCTTGTAATTCTAACATTCATGTTGCTCGCCTGTAAAGTTGTACTACATTTTAATTGACCTTATTATTATATTTCTGTTTAGCATTCTGCACCCCTCCAAAAAAAAAAAACACCTGACGCATCTGGAAACACGCTCCTACCAGCTCAGTATGTCTCCTTATAAAACTTTTTAAGTAAATCAAGTAACCATCTTATTCCTGTGGTATTTATTTACTGACCCTTCTGTCCATTCACTGACTAGCACATGCTTAATATCTACATTTTTATCTCTTCTTCTGGGGTAGAGTGTCCAGTGATTTAGGGTGGGGTGCTGATTGAGGCACTGAACAGATTACTAGAACTTTTGTCAGATTGTGAACATTCAAGTGTCTGTACTTAAAGCCACAACTCAACTAACAAGGGCCTTGTTTGTTGAGTGGTAGCTTGGATTTAGCATGTATTAGCCTATGTAAAATAGCATAAAAAAATTCCTCCAAAGACTTCTGTTGACCAGGGTCCCATGCTTTCCCTGGTTAGGCATCAAAGAAAGTCTGAGCGCGGGAGTAGGTCAGGCACACTAGGAAGTGGAAGAGATCGGCTGGCCATCTCCTGGGGCCAATTAACAATCCCTTTCCTTGCGAAGGGGACATCAATACAGTTATTTTTTTTTCCATTAGATGACTCATGCAGGCATAAGGTATGAAAATATGGATTTAGAAAAGTCTACTATTTTCATTTACAGAAACTTAGAATATTCCTTTAAAATGAATTGAGGTGGTTTCAGTCATGTTCCTAGTAGTCAGGTGTCCACATTGCACAGCAGCCATCACATTTGACATTAATGAGAGCCATGGACTGAATGGCTGCCTGTGCAGTGACTGCCATATGGTTAGAGGACGTCATTCTGCTCCTCCTGTGCTGTCCAACTCGTTTCTTGAGTACTAAAGAATTGATACAAAAAACCAAAACAAAACAAAAAAAACAAGTTTTGCAATTTGTCACCTCCCCTTCCAACCAGGAACTAAGATCTAAAGTTAATGCGGGGAGAATTCCCATCCTTGTGTGTGCCTTTGTTGTGCATTGGGCCAGATTTAAAATCTCTTCCGTGGAGCCCTATAGCTGTATGCATCTGTTGGAAAGTTCAGTAACGACTGTAAAATGTGAAGTGCTAAACTGATTTCCAGGTTTTAGAGATCTTTACTAAAATGCTGTGCAGAATCCTAGGCTTACTGCTGTTACTGACATTTTGAAAGCATCTGCTATTCACCTTCTTAACTTTGAGAGAATGTGGTGTTGATTTTTGTAGATTATAGCCTAGTGGATAGACCACCCAGCTGTGAACTTGGAGACCTAGCAGATGCGGGTTTAAAACCCAAACTGCTACTTACATACTCTAGACCCCAAGAAAGTCACTTAATCTTCCTGTGGTCCCGGGACTCAACTGAAAGTGAGCTTTGGCTCAGTGTGGCTTTCCAGACCCAAAATCATGTCAGCATTCCATTAAATTTTATACTGTGGCTCTGTGTTGATATTGTATATCTAGTTACAATGACAAAAA
Organism: Neoceratodus forsteri; assembly: GCA_016271365.2. Classification (NCBI taxonomy): domain Eukaryota; kingdom Metazoa; phylum Chordata; order Ceratodontiformes; family Ceratodontidae; genus Neoceratodus; species Neoceratodus forsteri. The sequence continues at coordinate 762,149,205 of CM028136.1, forward strand.
AAAAAGTTATTTGAAAATAATTGATTTTGGCATTTGGAAGGTGTGGAGGAGTCCATCTTATAGGGCCGACCTGGACATTTCCTGATATTCAGGTAAGCCAGTCTGACTCTGCTAAAACTCCTGTGCTATACCTGACCACTGGAGTGTATTTTGATTACATCTGTAATTTCCCTATGTTTGAAGAACTTGACTGTAACCTTGTAGATGGTAATTATTTATTTTCTTCATACAGATGACCACTCCAATGAATCGGGCAGAGTCTCCAGCAAACAGATTTTAGAAGGTATGTTGCATAGTGACATAATATTTTGATGACGAAAGGGCTTCAGGGTTCATCTTATCCTCCATTCCTGCTGCATGGTAGCGGCTATATGCAGTTTAAGTAAGGATGCACACCCAAGCTTAATAGCCGGACTGTATATGCAGTAACAGTAGTCCTTTATCTTCTAAAAGAGATTATCTACTTCAGAGAACTATAGACCACTCTTGCTAAGGCACCGGCACATATACTAAAGCATGGTAAAATTGCTCTTTCAGACTTGGAAAATGCCACCAATTTTTCATGGCTCAACTCTGGCTTACAGCCAGAACACAATGATTCTGTGGGGAAAAAGACCACAATGAATCGAGCTGTTCCTCGGGAGGATGATGACAATATAGTTAAGGAAGTAAACAGTGAATGGCAAGAAAAAAATTAATTTTCCATTTCTGATTGATACTCCATTTGCAAAGCTGTGTAATAGAGTTTTCCGCCTTGCTTTCAGAAATATCCAGTCTCCAACCTCAACCAGTATTAGAAAAAGGGAGGCAGTGGAATAGATGCTGTCCCACCTATCCCATATGGGAGCAATCAGGCCCTTGCCCATCTGGAGAAGGGCCGGGGGTGTTGCTCCATCTGCTTCATAGTTCAGAAAGGGGCAGGAGGCTTTTGCCTGATTTTGGACCTTCATAGCTTTAACAGATTTGTGCAACAAACCAATTCAAGATGGGGAGTCCTTGTGCTCAGTAATCTGGGTGGTGCAGCCGGTGGACTACCTTGGCTTCCTCAACACCTCTGATGCTTACCTTCACATTCCAATCCCCATTTCCCTTCAAAGGTTCCTTAAAGTTTCTATTTTGAACCAACATTTTTGGAGCCAGGCTTTTCCCTTTGGCCTGGACTTGGCAACAAGAGCTTATACTAAGGTTAGGATTGTGCTTGTGCTTGGAGGGTCAGCACATGTACCCTTCACCAGGACAATCTCCTGATCAGTGCATCACTGGAGCAGGTGGCCAGAACTTCTGAACTTCTTCGAGGATATCTCCCCCATTGAGCCACGTCATGGAACTGTAAGCCATCAGTGTCAGGACCACCTAGAAACTTTTTGCAGACTAGGGCCACGCACATCGACATGCCTCGTTGGCACCTGTATAATATAGATGTCCCCAGCAGGCTTCAGTTCTTTGTCTCACCATCAGCTGCTCCTTGGTCCACTGCTGCTTAAGAATGCCATCCAACATTTGCAAGTTTTGCTGACAACTCTACTTTATAAGTTTGTTATTTTAACTTTTATGCCACCGCCAAAAGACAAGGAACCATTGATCTTACTTTGAGAGGGCTCTTGCAGTAGGTAATTACATATAGGACTGGCCTTGTGGCCTTCAGGACCTGAGGAAAAATTTCTAGCTAGCAGTCCTGAGCTTCTAGTATAAAGGGTCCTCCTGGGCGCCCGCTTCAGTTCTTTTCCATGCGTTAGCTTGTGCAGCGCCTCACGGGAAAAGTTTGTGTACGTCAGCCCCTATCTTTGTCGGTTTTACAGAAATTCGTTATTTTTCCTTATACCGTCAGGTCAGCCGTGCAGTGTGTATAGGTCCCATCACCCTCCGGGCACAAAAACAAATGCGACTCGTGCAGCGCCCAACTCCCGCACAAGGACAGCCATTCCCTGTGCCTTTTCTGCCTAGGCCCCGATCACCCGGTCAAGAAGTGCCAGCACTGCCTCAGCTTCAACGCGGCTACCCGAAAAAGGCGCCAACAATCCCTGGAAGCCCATCTTCTGAAGAAAAAGATGAGTTCTATGGAAAAGGAGCTCAAAAAGCTGAGGCAGGCGTCCACTTCCCGCGAAGGACATCTGAAAAAGAAGGACAAGGAGAGGCACCGGGATAAGACCTCCTCTACCGTGTCTCCCTCTGGCGTCGCAGGGACACAGGTAACGTCCCCTCTGGGGGACCGCTCCTCGACGGCCGCCTCGAAGATTTCGGAGGCAGCGTCGGCCTGCCCATCTGGCTCGCGCTCGGGCCATTGGAGGCCTCCGCCTCCGGTTCGGCCACAGACTTGCGGCCTACTGGCATGGGCGACTCCAGTAAGTCGGGCGTCGGCTTCTCCGACGTCCGCATGGAGAGGCCGGTGGCGCCTGGCCTCGGGCGGCACGCGGCCTTCCCCACCGACCTGCTGACCTCCACTGCCCGCCTCCGGTGATGGCTCCGTAGCCGGACACCGCCCCTCTGGCGCCTGCTGGGAGCCCTCACCCCGCAGCGTTGGCTTGTCCGACGCTACGGACGACGGAACCGACGACTGACCCCCGCGTCCGCTGTACCCGGTTCCCCGCAGCTTTCGCTGTCGTCCAGGGACCCAGAGTCACCCCAGTCTGACCCCGGGGATTTTTCTCCTCCATCCCCGGATGATGCAGAGGATCTTCCTCCTCCATCAGACCCTCCTTCGTTGGAACCGGATCGGACGCCGGCCCCGACGCCGGTACCTCCGACGCCGGCCCCGGAATATCCGACGCCGGTTCTACCAACTCCAGGAGACATCCCACTTCTGGATGTCCCCCCTTCGACGGGCGCTCTGCCCTCCGAGCCCTCCAATGTGGACCCGCCCGTGAGGCCACCGGCCGGGCTGTCTGCTCCGGCAGCTCCCCCAGCTCCCGGGTACCCGCTGTTCTTCCAACGCCGCGCTGCAGGGACCACAGTATCTGGCGCCAGTACCCAATGCGGGTTTCGCAGCCGAGTTTTGATACTCGCCATGCGGTATAACCCGACTTCTTTCCCCTCCTCCTCCACCGCCCCACAGCCGCCGGTGGATCTGCAGGAGATCTGGCCTCCTGGTGGGCAGAGGCCAAGGCTCGGCTCACCAAGGAGGCCTAGCCGCCTATCACCACGGGGTGCCGCCCCCAGTTCTCAGACGTCCGAGGCGGCACACTCCTTCCCCACCTCCGGACTCCAGGGGTCTCCCGTCTGGGTCCAGAGAGGGGCAGGACACGCATTCACGGGTACTACCCAAGGAACCCATTCCACCCCCGAGTCGGGTAAGGGAGTCTTATTCTTCTTCTTCACTCTCTGATTCCTCGGACTCGTCCGAAGGATGCTCAGAGAGAGATGACGAGCCCCGCTCTCTGTCTAAGCCCCGGCCGAGGACTCCTCCGAAGTCTCCTCCGGAGGATCCTTCTTTTACGGAGTTGCTTAGAAAAATCCTGGAGGTTCATCAGTGGCACTCTCTGGAACCAGATCCTCAGTGACTGAAACTTGCCGAACATCTGGAGCTGCCCGTGACAGCTCCTACATTAGTGCCACCCTGGATAGAGCCTCACCGACCTTGTCACCACGATCATGGAAACAGCCGCTGCTAGCCCCACTTCCAAGGAAGTTGAACAGGCTATACCAGGCTCCTGAGGGTGTTGACTACCCAGACTCTCACCTCGGCCGACTCGGTCGTGATCAGCGCCGCTCATGGCCGGTCGACACCCAGTATCTTAGTCGCCCCTCCTGATAAGGAATCTCGCCTTCTGGACCAGTATGGAAGAAAGATTTATACTTCCTCCACACTGGGAATTCGGGCCCTGAACTGCGTCGGCCACATGGGGGATTACCAGAAGGCTGTCCTTACTCAGGTGGAATCCAAGCTGGACTCCTTGCCTGACTCCCAAGTCAAACAGGAGTTAGCCGACCTCGTCCGTTCTGCTCGTTCGGCCAGTCGCCACATTCTGCGGGCGGACATACGATGCAGTGGACACTGCCGGGCAGAGCTCCGCTTTCACCGTGGGTCTACGGCGTCATGCCTGGCTCCGCTTGTCAGGGTTGGTCCTGGAAGTGCAAGCCGCTATTCAAGAGGCACCTTTCTGGGGGTCGGTGCTTTTCGGAGGTGATGTCAAGGACATCATCGCCGATTTTCAGGAGAAGGGGACGGCTCTGAAATCAGTGGATTCCATGTACCGTCCCCATCAACAGTAGCGCCGTCCCTTTTGCAGACGGATCCGGCCAAAGGCGAAACCACAGGGAAGGTGGGCCACCAAACGTCGGGCCCCTGCAGCTGCTAAGCCCCCTCCGCCCGAAAAAGCAGTGGGTGCTTCAGCTGCGGCGCTGCCCCACACCACCTGACTCCTTTCCTCTCCCACCGCCTCTGGACTTCCCAGAGGAACCGGTAGGAGGGAGGTTTTCCCTCCACCTTCCGGGATGGGAGAGGATAACCACGGATTCTTGGGTGCTCCAGCTTATAGCGGAAGGACACTCCATAGAGTTTCTTCAGAAACCACCCTGCCACCCCCCTCTGAAGTTGTCTTATTCAAGGGGAACATCTTCCTTCGGTCCGGGAAGAAATCTCTGCTCCTCTCATGAAGCAGGCGATAGAACCCGTCCCCCTTCATCTTCAAGGGACGAGTTACTATTCCCATTTCTTCCTGGTCCCAGAGAAGACGGGAGATCTCAGACCCATTCTAGATCTCAGTTCCCCGAATCTTTATGTAGAATACAAAAGGTTCAGGATGCTCTCTCTGCAGAGCCTTCTGCCCCTCCTTCGGCGGGGTCAATGGCTTTGTGCCCTGGATATGCAGGAGGCCTATCTGCACATTCCCATTCGCCTTTCCCATTGCAAGTATCTTAGTTTTGCGTTTCAGGGGGACCACTACCAATTCAAGGTGCTCCCCCTTTGATCTATCCTCGGCCTCTTGAGTATTTACCAAATGCCTGGCTGTGGTAGTGGCCCACCTGCGTACAATGGGAGTACAGGTGTTCCCTTACCTGGACGACTGGCTCTTGGCGGCCTCGTTCAGGGAGGAACTCAAGCATTTTCTCTCCCTCACCCAACAGGTTTTCACTTGCCTGGGTATTACCATCAACCATTCCAAGTCTCATCTGGACCCTTCCCAGAGGCTACAGTTCATTGGGGCTATCCTCAATACGACCGTGAGCAAGGCCTTCCTGCCTCCGGACATGGTGGCCTCTCTTCAAACCCAGATTTCTCTGCTATCAGAACGCAGGAGGGTCTCGGCGAGGTCGGTCCTCCATCTTCTGGGGCTCATGGCGGCCGCTATTCTGATGGTCCCCCGAGCTCGACTCCACATGAGGATCTCTCAGTGGACCCTTCACTCTCAGTGGGATCAACTCGTGGATGACCTAGATCAATTAGTTCTGATCTCATCGCCGATGGTGCGAGACTTGCAGTGGTGGATGATTCGAGAGAACCTGTTTCGGGGGGTCCCTTTCTTTCATCCTCCTCCCTCCCAGACTCTGACTACAGATGCATCAGGCGAAGGTTGAGGAGCCCATCTAGGTCCTCATCGGACTCAGGGCTCCTGGTCCAGGCTGGAACAAGCTCTCCACATCAATGTGCTCGAGCTTCGGGCTGTGCTGTACACTCTCCAAGCCCTTCACCAATACATCCTTCACGGCCACCTAGCCGTCCAGACGGACAACATGTGCGTAGTGTGGTACATCAACAAACAGGGAGGAACTCGGTCCTACCCTCTATGCAGGGAGGCAATGAGGGTTTGGGATTGGGCAACACAACACGACCTTCACCTAACAGCAATTCATGTTCCAGGAGCTGACAACACTCTGGCAGACAAGCTAAGCCGCTCTTCTGCTCTGGCTCACGAGTGGGAACTGGACCAAGGGGTACTAGATGATATATTTCAGCTTTGGGGGACTCCACAGGTAGACTTGTTCGCCTCCTCCGATAACGCAAAACTTCTCACCTTTTGCTCACTCGTTCCAGAGCGAGGCGCTTTCTGGAGTGACGCTCTGTCTCTAGACTGGAAGGACAGATTCATCTATGCTTTTCCCCCCAATTCCTCTGATCCCACGAGTATTGCAGAAACTAGCCTCAGAAGGAGCGAGAATGATTCTGATCGCTCCTTTCTGGCCCAGGCAAATCTGGTTTCTTCTACAACAACAATATTCAGAGGATCCTCCTCTTCCTCTTCCTCTATCTCGAGGTTTGCTGACCCAGGATCAGGGGACCCCTTGTCCATCCAGGCCTCAAATCCCTTCAACTACATGCATGGCTCCTGTAGACCTAGTCCAGTCCCATTTTGGTGTGTCTTCAAAAGTGGCGGACATTTTAGTGGAGGCTAGAAAGCCCTCCACAAGGTCCACTTATGCCATGAAGTGGAAGAGATTCTCTCTTTGGGCAGTCTCCAAGAATGTGGAACCTTTCTCCTGTTCAGTGGCTTTTCTGCTGGAGTACTTATGTCATCTGTTCGACCTGGGTCTCAGCCATTCCCCCTTGGAGGTTCACATGGCAGCTATCTCAGCCTACCATGTTCCCTTCGCAGATAAAGCTTTCGCTCAACTGGAGGTCTCTAAGACCTTTCTCAAAGGGGTCCTCCATCTGAGGCCCCCCATTCGTACTCTGGCCCCCCTTTGGGACTTAAATTTTGTTCTCGAGAAACTTGCTCTTCCTCCCTTCGAACCTGCAGCTTCTGCAGATTTGAAGTTTCTTTCATGGAAGACGCTCTTCTTGGTGGCCATTGCTTGACTCGAAGATCTCCGAGCTTCAGGCCCTGATGTGTAAAATCCCCTACTTGATTTTTCACAAAGAACGAGTTGCTCTTCGCACGAATCCTAAGTTTCTACCTTAAGTAGTAGCAGAGTCTACCTTAAATCAGTCCATAGAGCTACCTGCCTTTTTTACGCAGTGCTCTAACCAAGGGGAATATTTACTCCATACTATGGATGTTCACCGAATTCTGAGATATTACACCAACAGGAAGAAGGATCTCAGAAAGACTGATCAGTTGTTCGTTTCTTTTGCTCACAAAAGGGAAGGCAATGCTGTTTCCAAGCAATGCCTATCTAAGTGGTTGGCTCATTGCATCGCTTTCTGTTATGACAAGTACAACAAGACCCTCCGGGTCAAGTCAGAGCCACTCCACAAGAGGAGTAGCTCCTGCGGCTTGTTTCAAGAATGTGTCTGCGGCAGACGTGCGCTGCCGCCACATGGACTTCCGTCCATACCTTTACGAAACACTACAGTTTGGACATTGCCTCTTGCCGTAGAGCAGACTTCGGGCTGGCTGTTTTGCAAGGCCTCCTGTCTTGAGACTTGCACGGCTAGGGTTACTTTTAAGAGTAGTTCCCTCCTCCCGGTGCCTTTTTTCCTTGTTCCAGACTGCTTGGGATTCAGTCCTTTATATAATTACCTACTGCAAGAGCCCTCTCAAAGTAAGATAGTACAGTTATGTAAGAACTTACCGTAACAGTAGATCTTCGAGAGAGGCGCTTGCAGTAGGTAATACCTTCCCGCCCTCCATCCCCCTAGGCTTTTTCAGCTCCTTTTCCAGGAATGGAAACATCTGCTTCTCTTTCGTCTGGGCCTTCCTGGCCTGTGGTGGAAAGAACTGGAGAAGGGCGTCCGGGACCGCCCCTTTATACCGGTCATTTTATGACGCTCATTGTCGTGGGGGTCCCTCACCAGGACTGCTAGCTAGAAATTTTTCTGTGGGGTCCTGCCGCCAGTCTGCGTCAGTCCTATATGTAATTACCTACTGCAAGAGCCTCTCTCGAAGATCTACTGTTACGGTAAGTTCTTACGTAACTGTACTTTCCATTTTTACTGCTGCAGTGTTGAGAAAATATATAATGATGACCACTCCATTGCTATCCAATGCCTGGGGCATAAGCTGAAAATTCAAAACTTGTATTTTTTAATTTTTTATGAATTGATACGGAAGTTTTGTAATGAACTTATCAAATCTGTAGCCAGACCCAAACATTTCAGTGAGTTGGACACATACACAGCAGCCATCAGCATCAGAATTTGGCAATTTGAAGCCAGAAAAGATAGCCAAATCCAGAAATTAATAGCAAGATGCAATTTGGCGTGTGGCAGCTTAAACATAGGTTGTCTTAGTGCAGACCACAATGTTAAAGCCTGTACATTTTGTCAGGGCTTTAACTAGGCAACCCAGAGATGTCACTAGAAGGCATTAGAAAATTATATTTTGCTATAAGAAATACAGAAATAGGGGGCAGTGAAGCCAACTTCACCATAATCAATCATTTCTGTTCCCTGTTCACCATTGGACTGGCTGTCTCTGCGATCGATAGTGGCTATTGCTGAGTTGTCGAAGAAAACAGACAAGTCCTCAAAATTGGCAGATAAACAATGCCATTCTGACAAGGGCAAGCACAGAAAAGAAAAAGATGCTTCTCCATACCAGTCCTGTTCACCTATATGATGGGGTAAGTCTACAGATAAAAATGGGTCCGAGGGTCTGACATCAGGGCTTGCTGCCTTCTCCAGCTGTCTGTCAGACAGCAAGACCAGGGTCTAGCATCAGCTTATCTTCCTCGACAGTGGATTTGCAGCCAGTCCCACCATCGGGCACTGTCCCATCAATGATTTGGTCATCAACATCCCCTTCAGGCTCCGTCAGTGTACAAGCATTGTACCAAACAGTGTCGGAACTGTTTCACTGCCTGCTGCCACCGCCGCTGTTGACCATTCCTTCTGCACCACCAACTGGCTCATAATTGACATTTCCGTCGATGTTTTGATTTTTGGTCCCTGCCACTGTGCCAGGTCTTGAGCGGCTACTGTTGATGGGTTATCTGTTGTCTGCGCCTCCTCAGTTGTCTTCCTGTCCCATGGCCCTTAGCCAATGACTGTCAACGTCGACAATGAATTGGAATACAATCCAGAGCACATGGAGGAGGAGGCCATAGATGAGGATGAAGAAGTTATAGATGTGGTTGGCTTAAGCTGCACTCTTTCCTCTTGCTTGGAGGAGAGTGTGAAAAACACACCTAGATGTTCCCCTGAGGATGCCTCTTTTAAAGCCTTCCTTAGAGAGACACAGTCAGCTTTGAGCTCATTTTTATAGTGTCTGGACTGAAAGTGTCTGGAGGAAGCACTATCAGTATAGAAAACATTGATGGCAAGAGATTTCGAACCACCACCAAGATATTTCTTATTTTTGCAAAAACTATATTCTGGTCCTCCCAACTGAAATGCCCATGGTGTGCATTCATGAGCTGGAATGGCACTGAGCCACGAGTAAACTCATTCATGAACGAGTTAGTAACTTGGTGTCACATAGTAAAATGTTGCAGCTCCTACCGTTCATGCCACAGGTATCTTATATCACGGGATATTCTGAGCTATTCCCCTTGAAAATTGAGCGCTTTAACTCATTTATTTTGTGTATTAAGGTTGAAGCTGCGATTCCGGCCATGCACATTAGAGTTGATACTAATGTGCATGCCTGGAGTCACAGCTTCAACTTTTATATACAAAATAAAACAGGTTAGAGTACTTGTTGTTCAAGGGGAATAGCTTTGTAGAGATCCTTTGCATGAATGGTAGGAGCTGAAACATTTTACTAGTATATGACACCAAATTACTAACTCGTTCATGAACAAGTTTACTCGCAGCTCGGCACCATTCCAGCTCATGAAGACGTGCCACAGGCATTTCAATCAGGACAGCCGGTTTGTAGTTTTTCCAAAAATAAGAAATATCTTGGTGTTGTTTCCAAATCTCTTGCCATCAGTATTTTCTATATTGATAGTACTTCCTCCAGGCATGGGGTCATAATGTCGCAAGACATTATGCCGTATGCATATATTGCACTGCCAAACAGCATGATTTAGTGCATGCAGCACAAGTCTTTCTTTATATGGAGGGCTGTGCCCCCCAACCCCCCCAACAAAAATATCTAACTCCAGTGGGGATTCAATAAATGCTGCACAAAGTGTGAAAAAAGGAAAAATATCATGCATCTGGAACCAGGAATCAAACCCGTCCCTAAACTCTCTGCCTGCTTCCATCCCTGCCAGTGGCTCATCCCTTCAAGCCACAGCAGCTGTTCAGAGGAAGCACATCCTAACAGAGGTAATATCCTCTGCCTCCAACAGTGAGAGGGTGCTGTACCATGCACAGAATCATTTGCGGTATTGCACCCTCTGGCTGCTCTATACTGCGCTATTGCAGTTTCGGGGTTTTGTCATACTCTATTAAGCATACGACATTTTGACCCAGTAGGCTTCCTCCAGACTATTCAGTCCAGACACTATAAAAATTAGCTCAAAAGCTGACTGTGTCCCTTTAAACAGGTTCAGTCTAAACTGGGATTCAAAGCTGAAGAGGAAGATTGTTCCCAAAAAAAATTGTTGAGTTCTTTGAAGTCTCATCTTCTCCTACTGTAATTATTCCTCCTGTGCATTAGGCCCTAAAGGATGCTACTTTGGCAGCCTGGCACAGGCCTGCTCTACTGCCTGTAGTACCAGGAAATATCCAGCCCCACCTGCCAAGCCATATTGCCCTTCATAGCCTGAAACGCACTGTCGTGATTATGGCTGCACATGATAGATCTAAGGCTCTTAAGCACATAAGCTGTCTTCTTCCTGAAAAGTCAGGTCACGTTTTGCCTTTGAGGGCCCCTTTAGGTGAAGATAGACTGTTCCTGGCTTAGAACACACTTTGACATCATTGGGCCTCTTTCTTGGCAGTCAGTAGGGCCAGGCCCTCATACTGGTCTCCTGTGCCCTCAAGGGATCTGAACTTGATTAATAGTGCTCTCTTCAAACCTCCTCTTGAGCCTTTATCCATTTCCAAAGACCTTTTCTTCAAGGTGTGTTTCCTAGTAGTGGTCTGCTCTGCAAGACAGATTGGTGAGCTTCAGGCTGTGTTCTGTAGAGAACCATATCTCATTATCCATCAGGACGTGGTTGTCCTGCAGACCATGCCCTTCTTTTCTCCTAAAGGTGTTTTGCATTCTTTTGCCCAAAGCCAGTGACTTTTCCTGGCAATGTGGGCACTCCCAACTGTGAGAAGTTTCCTGCGGGTCCCGATAGCAGTCCTTCACTTAGGAACAAAGAAGTAAAGGTTGGTGGTGTTATTTTAATAGCAGTCAAATAACAGCAATAGACCATGAAAATATTTAGTGGTCATCATTTATGAGAAGTAAGTTGAAGCTGTCACAGTAGTGTGCAGCATCAGCAGGAAAGGTAAATATAATCCTGAACTGCATTGAAAGGGGCATATCATATCATAAAAGTGATGTGATTCCTTTTTTTATATATGCTTTACTGACTGCTTTTCAAATAAACCACCATGCGATACATACTGTACTACATATTACCTCTCATTCCTTCGAGTAGTATTACTGTTACTGATGTGACCACTACACAAGAGACAGTACATAACAGTACATAATCAGCAACAATAAAAACATATCTATCTGTACAGTACAATGTCAATAAGCTTTATTTCCATTCATGCTGTGCCCTTCAGAGGTACCTGGATCTCTTTGGATGGGGACAGAGAATGTGTGATCTAAGGTAACACCAGTGGAATACCCAGTGCTGCACTCTGCTCACAGAACACCTTAACTTTAGGTACCTTCTCCCCCCTCCTGCCTGGGGTGATCAGTATCGTATTGTCTGACTACCCTTTTTAACAAATCATGGGAGAATGGTGTGGTACCTGAGGACTGGAGGAGGGCAGATGTGATTCCCCTTCACAAAAGTGGAGCAAAGCAGAGGCAGGAAACTACAGACCTGTTAGTTTGACTTCAGTGGTGAGAAAATGATGGAATCACTTCTGAAAGAAAGAACTGTTGAGTACCTAGAGGCCAGCGGGACACATGTCCCAAGGCAACATGGATTGAAAGTCATGAAGGTCATGTCAGATGAATCTAATAGACTTCTTTGACTGGGTGACCAAAGTAGTAGACCAGGGAGTGGCTGTTGACATGGCCCACCTAGACTTTAGCAAGGCATTTGACACAGTCCCACACAAAAGATTAATAAACAAGTTAGCCAGCCTGGGAGTGGGTCCCAGGGTGGTAGCCTGAGTAAAACATTGGCTGGACAACTGGACACAGAGGGTAATAGTAAATGTAGTCCACTTCAAAGAAAGGGGAGTTACTAGCTGGGTACTGCAGGATTCAGTACTGGGGCTGGTCCTTTTTAATGTCTTTATAAGTGACATTGCAGAAGGACTGGAAGGAAAAGTATGCCTCTTTGCAGATGACACAAAGATCTGCAACAGGGTTGATACACAAGGCAGGGATGGAAAGGATGAGAAAGGACTTGGCAAGGTTGGCGGAATGATCAAAAGTATGGCAGCTTAGATTCAGTGCAAAGAAGTGCAAAGCAATGCACCTAGGAAACAGAAACCCAAGGGAAGAGTACACAATGGTGGGGTACTAACAACAACAGAAATGGAAAGGGACCTGGTGGTAGTCATATCAGATGACCTAAAAGTAAGCAAGCAATGTGAGAAGGCAGTAAAGAAGCCTGGGGGTATACTGGAATGTATAGGGTGAGGCATCAGTCCTGTTATCCTTCTGTACAGACAGTTGATGAGACTCTGTCTGGAGTACTGCGTGCAGTTCTGGAGACCCCATCTCCGCAAAGACATAGACAGGATGGAGGCAGTCCAGAGGAGAGCAACTGAAATGGTGCAGGGTCTGCACCCGAAGTCATACAAAGAGAGACTCAAGGAGCTTAATATGTATACCCTCGAGGAAAGGAGGTAGAGGGGAACATGATAGAAACTTTAAAGTACCTCAAGGGAATCAACAAAGTCCAAGAGGGTAGCATCTTTCAGAAAAAGAGATGTGCAAGAACAAGGGGGCATCATTTGATGATAGAGGGGATGGCTCAGGGGCAATGTGAGGAAGTATTTTCACAGAGAGGGTGGTAGATGCATGGAATGGCCTTCCTGAGGAGGTCATGGGGTCAAAAATAGTGTGGGAATTCAAGAATGCACAGGACAGACATAAGGCAATTCTGGTGTGGGTTAGGAAGAAGTAGGCTGTTGGTTAACTAGGATCTGCAGCTTATCCAGTAGGCAGGGAAATGGGCAGACTGGGTGGGCCAAGTGGTCCTTATCTGCCATCAAAGTCTATGTTTCTATGTAGGAGCCCAGATAGCCTCATAAGTGGTCATTTGATCTCTAACCCTATAGATCGATCTTTCTAAAGACATATCAGCTAAGGCCCTTCTCCAATATTTGAAGGTTGGTGGTCATACCTGCTTTCAGTTTGTTAAAATGCCAAGCCTGGCATACAGAAATTGCCAGAAAGATCTATTTCTAGCATCGTGGATATGTTGTTCTGTCCACACTTGTTGGCATGTCCTTTCAAATTAAGAATCTTGCTGGAAGGTCTTTAAGCTGGCTCCTCCCACCCACCCAGGTGGTATATCCCTCCGCTCTACTCCTAATAGCCAGACCTTCCTTTCCATTGGAAAATTCAAGTTCCCTCCTTATCGCTATTGCATTATTGCAGGCCCTGGTGCATAAATCTCCGGATTTAACAAAACTAAAACTCGCATGAGTTTCTTCTAATCGCTTCACGATCTTGACCGCTATGGAGGATAAATCGCCCAGTTTCTGCTCCTTGTATGGGCAAAAAATCTCGAACCGACCACATGCCTACCATTAGTTCTATTGCCTGGGTCACCATCACGACACCCAGGTGCAAAATGTGTCATGCTTTCCATCCTAACGCTCTGGATGATCACCTCGCTCAACTGCACTTAGGCAGACTGGAAAAACGGAACCCAACAGTCAAGTCCAAAGAAGCCCATTGGGCATCTCCGCGGCTGTGGGGTCCACTGAGCAGCTCAGCAGATGAAGGCCCTCAAAGAGAAGGCGGCACGGGCTGCTGATTGGTCCTCTTCCTCTTGGCTTTCGTTCCACTCAATTTGGGCTCCACCTTCTCAGGCTCCTTTAAAGAGATGTATCAGTCTCTCCCTACCAAAGGAGAGGGCCCCTCGGGCGCGCACGTCGCTTGGTCCCATAAAAAGGAAAAGGAGAAAGAAGGTTCATCTCACTGACGATGTTCTTGGGATCGTGAGAGATCTCGGTCCCAGGAATCTACTGTTTCTACTTCGGTTGAGGTTGCTGCTTCGGCCACTGGCTTCACGGTATCCCCATCAGGCCAGCTGGCCAAGACGCGGGACGACGATCCGGTCGAAATAGTTATCGACCCCGTCCACCCGTTGTCGCTGGATGAGGCTGACAGCTCCTTAGTCAGGACCACGGTCCTGTTTGGACCCACTGAGGAAGAGACCCAGCCAGCAGGGAAACCTCCTCCAGGTCCCAAATCTGGAAGAGCCGTGTTTTCCATGGCTCCTTCTGAGCAGCCCCATCGGTCCCCCCCGATGGTCCAAGTCATGATCCCAGACCCCTTCAACTGACAGGCCAAAGAAGGTGCAAAGAGGCGCCACCGCCATTCTTCCTCATCCTCTTCGGAAGAGGAGAGGCTTAGATGCATGCTGCTTCGATGCTACGATTATTTAATGTGGCAGCAGCTGATTATGTCCAGCCAGTCGACCCCGGCTTCTACACCAGCCATTACTTGGTTCTTGCCCTCCAGGCTGACACTGACTCCTGACTCCTCAGGAACCAGTCCACACTGTCCTTCCGCATGCAGAGCCCATCAAGACTCCCGGCTTGGCGGAAACCGACCTCTCCACCAATTCGGATGGAACCGCCAAAACAGCCTACCTCCAGGGCTCTTGCTAAGGGGTCTAGGCCCGCTTCGGGTCTTCCGCACAGGCTGTTGGTCACCCTCACTCCCGACCATTCTAGGCAGGTGGAGGGTGACTCTAGTAGCGAGCCAGTATATCCAGACTCTTGAGAGTCCGAGGACTCTGACCTGCATTCTTGTCCCTTGGATGATGAATCCGTAGGGAGTCTCTTGATGGAGGAGGACCTTACTTCCTTCATGGGTCTCCTCCGTCTCATCTCTGAATCCATGGGGAAGCCCTTGGAGCCTTTCCAGAAATGGGCTGAATACCCCCTTACAGATATCCTCAAACGAGGGGATTCTCTGACAGAGGCCTTCCCAGTGGCCGAGTCTATTGTTGGTCCGGCCTTGGAGCTGTGGCAGCACCCTGCCTCCTGCCCTGCACCCTCAGCCCATACGGCCTGCATGTATGTGGTCCCCATCAGCTCCCTTTCAGGATTTACAGAGCACCCTTTGGCTGAGGGGTTGGTGACCGAATCTGTGTTCAGGCACTCGGGAAATTCGGGAGACACTGATAGACCACGGGAAATAGTCCAAGAAACTGGGCCATTCGGCCTGGAAAGTCTGTGCTGCTTCTTCGCTTGGCCTTCATCAGGCAAGCTCGGCCATCATCATGGCGCATTTCTCCCACGCCCTTCTGGGCTCTCTGGATGAGGTCCTCCCTCACCTCCCCACAGACCTCCAGACCATGGTCAAGCAGGTCCGTGACCAGGGACAGGCAGTTGCGAAGCAGCAACTCCAGATGGCTCTGGATATTGGAGACTCCTGTGCCCACTCGGTGGAGGCCGCGGTTGCCATGCGCCGCAGGGCCTGGCTGAGGGTTTCCACCGTCACAACAGACACTCAGCAGAAGTTGACAGACGTCCCCTTCCTGGGTACCGTCCTCTTTGGTCCAGGAGTGGATAGTCACATTCAGTGCATAGAGCAGTCCAGTGCCACCTTGGACTCTGTGACTTCTGCTCAGAAGGAATCCCAGGGTTCCAAAAAGCAGAACAAAAAGTATTTTTGGCCTTCTGCCTCCTCGGCCAAGCAGCCCCACTTCCAGTTGGGGAAGCAACAGCAGCAGGCTCAACCTTGGCGCCCTTGGCCCAGTCAGGGCCCCCAAGGGCTCGTAAGCCTAGAGGAAAGGGTCCTGGTGGTCCCCAAACCGGATCTTCCTCCTCCAAGCTTGCACAGTGATGGGATGGGGGTTGCCAACCCCATACCCTTCACACCAGCTCTGGGTCCTCCCTTGGGGGGCCAGCTCTGCCACTTCTTTTCCACCTGGTCCGCTGTTACAATGGACAGGTGAGTTCTGGAAGTGGTTGGCCAGGGGCTGCCTCTGGAATTAGAGCAGTACCCACCAAGCCACACCCCACGGGAGGATATGGTGTCTGTGCACACTCAGTCGGTTCTCTGAGACTACATCGCCCAACTCCTCCCCAAGGAGGTAGTGGCCAGGAGTCGTGGATACCCTTGTCAACCCAGTGTTCATTTCCAGGTATGTCCTGGTTCCAAAATGGATTTTTTTGGGGGGGGGGGCTGGCGCCTGGCGCCTCATTCTAGATCTGCACGACCTGAACCAATTTCTCAGGTCTCGCACCTTCAGGATGGTAACTCTGTCTCTAATCATACCATGTCTCAAGCAGAACATGTGGTTCTGCTCACTAGATCTTCAGGATGTGTTTTTTTCACATCCCGATCCGTTCGTCTCACCGAAGGTTCCTCCGCTTCTCAGCAGAGGGAGCCCTCTTCGAGCTCCAAGCCATGCCGCTTGGCCTGTCATTGGCCCCCCAGGTCTTCACCAAATGCATGGCAGTGGTGGCGGCCCATCTTCGGCATTGAGGGGTCTGAGTGTACCCCTACCCCGATGACTGGCTCATAGTGGATACCTCCATACAGGAGGTGAAGAAATCCAGGGATCTGGCTCTCCAGACCTGCTTTGAACTTAGTCTCATGGTCAACGAGACCAAGTCAGAACTCGTACCTTCGCAGATGATCTGCTTCATCGTAACAGAACTGGATTCTTGCTGAGCCAGAGCCAGGCTCTCAATGGACAGGGTGGAGGTTCTCTCCTCCTTTGCACAGTCATTTTTGGTTGGGCACTTGTGCCCTGTCCGGGACTTCCTGCACCTTGTGGTGTATATGGCAGCCTGCACCGCCATGCTCTGATGGGCCCGGTGGCATATGTGGCCCTGGCAGTGGGAGCTGGCCAGTCAGTGGACTGAGCGACATGGCCACTTTGACCAGCTGGTCACTGTGACCCAGAAGATGTGGGATGCTTCTTCAATGGTGGACCGTCCTAGAACATATACAGGAAGGGATCCCATTTGCCCGTCACCGAGCCGATGGTCGTTCTGACGACCGATGCCTCTCTCATGGGCTGGGGTGCCCACA
This sequence comes from Neoceratodus forsteri, assembly GCA_016271365.2. Taxonomy (NCBI): domain Eukaryota; kingdom Metazoa; phylum Chordata; order Ceratodontiformes; family Ceratodontidae; genus Neoceratodus; species Neoceratodus forsteri. The sequence continues at coordinate 762,166,319 of CM028136.1, forward strand.
CAGGGAATCGCAGAGTCCATGGGTTCTGGACCCCGAAGAATCCTAATGTCACATCAACCAGCTGAAGCTCCGAGCAGTTCGGCTAGCACTGACTGCGTTTGCTCCATTTTTTTGGGGTCAAGTGGTGCAGGTCAAGACGGACAATACCATGACCATGTGGTGTCTCAACAAGCAGGGTGGCATGCACTCCCAGCCTCTGTGCAGGAAAGCGCTCCGCATCTGGACCCTTTTGAGCTGACTGGAGGCAGATCTCCAAGCCATCCACATGGCGGGAGCTTCAAATCAGCTGGTGGATGCCCCTCAGCCATGTGGGCGAGGCGTCCCAGGAGTGGTTTCTCCATCCTGAGGTAGTTCACAGTCTGCTCTCCCATTGGGGCAAACCTCAGGTGGATCTGTTCGCCTCCAGGAAGAACACAAAGCTGAGGCTTTTTCATGCCCGCCCCCTCAGCAGGGCTCACTGCAGGGGGGATGCCTTCTCAAGGCCATGGACCCCAGGTCTCTTCTATGCCTTTCCTCCACTTCCCTTGGTTCACAAGGTGCTCCTCAAGGTCAGGAGGGACAAGGCACAGAGTTTTGGTATCCAGATGTCCTCTGCCTCAGCACTAGTTCCCCTGAGGCATCTTCCAGCATGCCTGGACCTGCTCTTGATCAAGCAGGGCAAAGTATTCCATCCGGACCTTCCAACTCATACACCCGACAGCCTGGTTCCTGAGTGGCTAGAGTTCTGTCTTTGGCTGTCTCCGAAGATGTACTCACCATAGTGGAGGCATCTAGGAAGGAGTTGACCAGGAGGTGCTATGCCTTCAAATGGAAGAGATTCTCCATTTGGTGTCAGGGCATGAGCCTGGACCCTTTGTCCTGCCTGGTGACTAGCATCCTCGACTACCTTTGGTCTCTCTCTCCAAAGGAGGTCTTCGGTCTGCGACCCTTAAAGTGCACCTGGTAGCCATCTCTGCTTATCGAGCGCGGGCCGGTCAGCAGACAGTGGCCCAGGAGAAGGTGGTCTGGCGCTTCTTTAAAGACCTCAACCACATTTCCCCTCTGGTGTTGGAATCTCCACCACTGCGGGATCTACTGCTGATATTGGCAAAGCTCATAGGCAAGCCATTCGAACCAGTGCACAGGTGTGAGATGTCACACCTATCATGGAAGACTGTCTTCCTGGTGGCTGTCACGTCATCCAGAAGGACTGGGGAGCTACAGGTGCTCTCTTTTGAGTCTCCTTACATGGCCTTCCCCAGGGACAAGGTTGTCCTGCACCCCCACCCTAAATTCCTTCTAAAGGTGGCGTTGGAGTTTCACCTTAACCAGGTAGTGACTCTGCTGGTGTACTACCCTAATTACACCTCTGTTGCTGAGTACAGGCTCCATACCTTGGACCTGAGACAGACTTTCTTATTATAAGGAGCAGATGGCTAAAGTTAGGGGAGAGGTTAGCCAGCTGTTTCTCACCTAAGCTGAAGCCGCACTTGGCAGACCGGCAGCAAATCGGACGATTGGCAGATGGATTACATCAGTGGTATATGTTGTTCATCCACACGATCCCACCCGACCTCCCTGGCTTCGATGCACAACCTCTGCTTCCAGTGGGCAAGATCTAGCATCTAGGAGTGGAGCCAAGGGATATACCACCTGGGTGGGTGGGAGAAGCCAGCTTAAAGACCTTCTGGCAAGATTCTTAAAGGGGAAGGACATGCCAACAAGTGTGGATGAACAACCTATACCACTCCTAGAATTACTCTTACAGGTGAGTAACCTGTTTTTATGGTTTGCAGCTGGCATCTCCTCCACATCTAGCATATTACCCAGAAGCACCATTCGAGGTGTAATAAAGATCATTTTCACCAGGATTTCTCTCCTCTGAGAGAGCTACCTCAGTCTCTTTCCAGTAGTTCCACCGGGGGGGGGGCAGCTAAACATCATGTGCAGGAGAGCTGCATTATCCTAGATACAACTTGGACACTTGCCATCATACTGAGAGCTAAATTTAACCAGTCTGGCTAGCGTATAATAATCTGTGTGAACTGTTATAAACTGAATGACTGTGTATAGCATGGATGAGGAGTCACCGTCCAGACTCTAAATCTCGCTCCAGTCATCTAGATCTGCTTCAATCCCCAGATCCTTCTGCTATTTGAGACGAGTAGCGCCACCCCCCACCAAGCACTAAATCCATCAGATTCCTGTTATAGTTGTGTAACCAATCCTTGGTGCTTTCAGCATTATCTAAAATGCAAGCAACTTTCTGACAGTTCCTGTATATTGTATCCTGTACCCAATTCTGCATCCAGAAAATGTCTCAACTGCAGCAGTCAAAAAAAATATGTTAGGAATAAGTTATGTCTGAGAGAGGTCTGTAAATGACGTCAGCTTCCCCTCAGAATGTAAGTGTCCCAGTAGAAAGACACCCTAGGTCTTTAAGAAAACTAGGATTTAACAGGTTACGCATAGGGGTGTCAGTACCATATACAAAGCTATATGTTGTTTAAGCTTCGGTACCCCATGCCAGATTTTAAGACAGTGTTCTATAATAAAATTCCCCTTAGCTTGCTGGGTGTTTTGTAGGGATGAGCTATGCAGCAGATCCATCATCCTGACCAACTGTGTCCATTCTCTTTCCAACAATACCCCCATGTTTTGGCATTGACTAGCATGCCACCGCCTCAAACTGGCCAGCTGTGCAGTCCAGTAATAATGCTTAAAACGAGGGGGACTTATGCTGCCATGTTTAGGTTCCTGAGCCAGTTGATCTAACTTAACTGTGGGTGCCTTATGCCAAGGCATATGCACTAAGTTTCTTTAAAAAGCTGGCAGGGGCGTACCTAAAAAAGATAAAAGAATTTCGGTAATTTCGTCACTTAAGGAGATTTGAATGGCCCAGAAGTGAAAGTGGGTAGATCTTGCCATTTTTGTTTGCTCAACTGCACTATTCGGTCCAAAACCGCAGGATAATTTGCCCTTATAGATCACACTAACTTCCCTCTTTACTTGAACCCCTAGATATATAAACCCATCTCTTGTCCATTGTAATGGCAAGTGTTGTTGTAGGGAGCCATGTGTGCGGTTACAAAGTGGCATTACTACTGTTTTATGCAGATTTACCTTATAGCCTGAAACTGCTTCAAATGCTTGCGGGAGTTTCACTAAAGCCAGCAGGATCTATCCGGATTTGTCAAACATACCAATAGATTGTCTGCATATAGTGACAGCTGTGCTTCTACTTTCTCAGCATTACTCCCTTAACGTCCTCACTCTCTGACAACTTTTGGCCAGAGGGTCTAATGCCAAATCAAATAAGGGTGACAGAGGGCACCCCTGACAGGTCCCTCTGCTTAATTGGAATGGCTCAGACATCCATTCATTAGTTTAGACAGAAGAAGTAGGGTTATGATATATAACCTGCTCCCACTTGAAACATTTTTTTTTTTAATATTCTTTATTTTTTATTATTTTTTATATAGTTATAAATATGACAGCATGAGTTCATCTATATACAGTGTTGCTCTTTTGTCTTGCAATACATGGAATATTCTTCGGGATGGCAATTCATGTTTCTACAACATCATTCTGTTCTATATCAAATAACACTAGATCAAAATTCATATCCTACAAAAATTGGTTACTTTCAAATAGCTCTATCCAGGAACAAATGCTTCATCCAGAGGCGAGATATAGAAAACCCATGGCCTCCATTGGAGCTCAAATTGTGACATCCTTCTGGCTCTAGAAGCTAATATGCTCTCTAGATAATATATCTCAGTCATCAATGAATGCCATTGAGAGAGGGTGTGTACTTTAGCTGTTCGCCATAGGCGAGTTATAACCTTTTTAGCTGCTGCCAGGTACAACTTACTTCTACTTGTGGAACTTTTCCGTCTTCCCCAATATAAAGCAGAATCATCTGATTAGATAATTGAATTTCTGGTCCCACAATATTCTGTATGGTCTTTTCTATATCTAACCAGTATTGGGTAACTTTCGGACAGGCACAAAAAATATGTGTTATATTTGCCATTTTTTCTCCACACTCTCTCCAACAAAGGCCATGCCTCATAGATACAAATTTAGCAATTTTGTCAGGAGTATAAAAATATCTACTACGACATTACCATATATATTCTGACCAGTATGATGACTGTGATACTCTCATCATGTAAGGAATAGGTTCCAACCATTTCTCATAAGTTATCCGAGTCCCTAATTCTCTATTCCATCTCCCCAAGATATCCTCAGTGGATTCCTTCCAGAAGTCTCTTATTGCTTTATATATTTGTCCAATTAAATGAATTTGTTCCCTGCCTTCTATAGCGTCCCTTAAAAGGGACATCAACATAGGTATGAGAGAGGGCAGAGTATTTAATGCTAATTCTTTCTGTACTGTATAAATGTCCGAATCTGTAAATATCTATAATGTTGTGTATGGGGGAATTTATATTTTGCCTGTAGTGTGGCAAAAGGCAGTACTCCATTTACATTCAGATATTGATATAACAAATGCAAACCTTTTTTCTGCCATTCTTGATGGACCCGAACAGCACCCATATCCAAAGATACACTTTCTGTACTGATTAGTTTAAAATAACCAAAAACTTCAGTTAATGTAGTAGACGCCCTTAGCTCATACCAAGCCTTTAACGTATAACGGGTTCCAAATGTGAAGTTTTGTAACTGTGGATAAGAATTTGGGGGGGCAAATATAATAGGGATAATGTTTACAAGATCATTTAGTATAAATTCAATAAATTTCCATGGTTTCTCTACCTGAGGGTTCAGCCATGTCATCACTATTTTACATGTTACTGCCTTAAGTAATCTCTAAGGTTTGGAAGATTACAACCCCCCTTTGCCACTGGTAACTGTAACAGAGACCATCTGACCCTTGGCTGTTGTCCAGCCCATACAAACCTCGAAAAAATTCTAGCTCAGGATGCGAAGTAGAATTGTGATGGAATAATCGGTAAAGCCTGGAAATAATATATCTTAGGAAACAAAGTAATCCGAATAGCTTATATTCGAGCTGAAAAAGATAATACCTGGCATGTCCAATTCCCAACTAAATTCTCTATCTCTATCGATAGGGGCTCTAAATTAAACAGTTCCAAATGTTCCAGTTTCTGGGGAATATTTACACCCAAATATTTAATCTTATTATTTCTCCATTTCAGAGGAATCTGGTTCTTCAGAGACTGCGAGGGGGTGAAATTTAAAGATAATAACTCTGTTTTTTGTATATTTATTTTGTATCCAGCTATTTCTGAAAACTTATCTATCACTTGTAGGGTAGCAGGAATGGACTTTTCAGATTCTGGGAGTGTTAGTAATACGTCATCTGCATATAATGATATGGTAAAATCCCTTCCTCCTAAAGGGACCCCCTGAATATTAGGATGTTGCCTTATGGCTTCAGCCAATGGCTCAATGTATATGGCAAACAGTAAGGGGGAAAGTGGGCAGCCCTGCCTAGTTCCCCTTCCCAGCTGTAACTTTGAAAATAACTGTCCATTCACTTTAACATACTGTATGCCTTCGGAGAGGCATAAATTCTCTGTATCATGATAGAGATTCCCCAGGGAATCCAAACTTGCGTAAAGTTTCCCATAAAAAAGGCCAACTGATGCGATCAAAAGCCTTGTCTACGTCAAGGCTGAGCAACACTGCCTGTATCTGTCTCTGATTCAAGTGGTCCAACAAATGTATCGTTCTGCATATATTATCTGTAGTTTCTCTGGCTCAAATAAACCCAGATTGATCTGAATTAATCAAATATGGTAACAGTTCTTCTAGTCTATGTGCTCATATGGACATAAATAACTTGTAGTCCATGTTTAATATGGCTATTGGCCTATATGAGGTAGTTAAATCTGCTGGTTTGCCTACTTTTAAGATAAGCGAAATATTAGTGTAATCCCATGATGTAGGAGGGGAACCCTCCTGTTGAATTTCTAAAAAGGTGTTCAGTAGTAAAGGAGTCAGTTGTTTACTAAAAGTCTTGTACCACTCAGACAGAAATCCATCTGGGCCAGGGGTTTTTAATGATTTACTTTCTTTTATGGCACGTCTGACTTCCTCTGATCTGATAGGGGCTTTTAATCTGGTTTCCATTTCCTTAGCTTTCTTAATGTAAGGGTGTAAAAAAATTCCTCAACTTTGTTAAATTCTGGACCTTGTGGTTTCTCATATACTGTAGCTGTCTATAATATTTCTGGAACAGTTGCAGTATCTGCCGTGAGTTAAGAGCTCTTGTTTTTCTCTCCGGATCCACTGAATGTGTTATGATTGTGGCTGTCCTATATCCCCTAAGCCTCCGGGCTAAATTTCTGGCCTCTTTTGGCCCTCCCTCATACCTATATGTTTTGAAGTAAAATAGCGCCTGTTGTGTTTTTTCGTCTGAAAGTTTCTGGAGCTCAGCCTTTGTCTGATTAATCTGGGTTTGGGCCTCTGTAGTAATAGGAATAAACTTTGTTTGCATTTCCCTTCGTTTCTCATGTAGTTTACCATATTGTGTTTCCCGATATCTCTTCTGTATGCTGAATACTCAATTATCTCCACCCTGATCACAACCTTCACAGTATCCCAGACTATTGTGTTGGATGTCTCTTGGGGTGAATTCTCTGCAATAACCTGAGCTATTTTTTGAGTTAAAGCTGTCCCTAAAAGCTTTATCCTTAAGAAAAGATGTATTCAAGCGCCACCCAGTGGATTTCCTTGGTATTTTAAAATCTAGCCTCAAAAATAGAGAAGAATAATCAGAAAGAAATCTGGGCCCTATAGTTAAATCCTTTAAGCAGTCCAAATGTTCTTTTGAAATGAAAAAGTAGTCCAGTCTTGAGTAAGAGTTGTGTCTGGGGAGAAAAACTTATATCCCCAGAAAAAGGATAAAAATGTCTCCATACATCAATTAGACCCAATGCTCCAAGTTGAGAGATAAATATTTATTTATTAAATTTTGGTGACCGGGTAGGCCCACTGAGCCCCGAAGGTCCCTTTTTCAGGGGCGACCCGGGATAACAATACAAGATAAAATACAGTGGAGAAAAACTTTTGATTACGTAGGTTGTTCAAGCATAAGGGGGCTATAGACAATGGTTACAGTCATGGTTATCATCATGACACAGTTTTGCCTTGGTACTGCTTGGGGTAGTGATATACATGAGGTAGTATTGGTCCCTAGGTGTCCAGATACTAGTGGGAGGTACATGGTCGGCTCACCTTTGGGAAGGTTTGATGCAGAAAAAGGGGATACCTTAAGAGCCGTGGCAGTGGCATGCACTTGTGGCCAGTATATGGGAATTGAGCCTGATGCAGACGTTCATGAGTGAGGAGGCATCCTGGACCGGGGGGACCTTGTTCCATAGGCTGGGGGCTTGGCAAGAAAAGGATCTGCCACCAGCATTGGTCCTTACTCTGGGGACTTCTAGTAGTGTTCGTTCTGATGTCCTTAAATTCCTAGGGTTGTGTTTAATGGCTATGGTTCCAGCTATGCTTGGTGGAGCGGGGAGTTTGAGTAGCTTGTAGGCCTGGACAAGCAATGAGTATTGGAGGCGAGCGGCCAATGTGGGCCACCGGAGCTGGGCCAGAGTATCACAGTGGTGACGTCGCGGGTGGTCTTGGGTAGTGAACCGAGCTATTTTGTTGTATAGGATTTGCATCCTGGATACCTCTTGCTTTACCATGCCCTGTATAGTCGGGGCCGCATAGGTCAGGGTAGGAAGCAGGACACTTGTCGCAATGGAGAGCCTGGCCTCAGGGATGAGCTGGTCCCTGAGTCAGTACAAGGTACCGAGTTTGCGATGTAGGGTCCTGGTGACCTGGTCCTTGTAGGTGATAGACTGATCCAGAGTTAGGCCTAAGTATTTTAGGGAGGGAACTACATTAATGCTTTTGCCAGAAAGTGTGGTTAGTCGGAGGGATGAGGACCTGTCAAGTCCCAGTGATCGAGTCCCAGTGATCTTGGCCCGAATAGCATTGCCTTGGTTTTGTCTGCATTAAGTACCATTCTGTTCTCACACAGCCATGTCTCTAGGGATGTGAGGTCCTTTTGGAGGAGCAGACCAAGAGCGGCCACATCGCCCAAGGGTCGGTAGATGACAGTATCGTCAGCATACTGTACAACTGAGCTCTCCCCACAGTAGGTACTTAATTCGTTGGTAAATAGGGAGAATAGGAGGGGCCCTAGTATTGAACCCTGAGGTACTCCCTGTTTTAGAGGTAGTGGCTCTGACATGGCCCCCTTCCATGTGACCCTCTGTGTCCGGCCTGATAAATAACTCCCAAACCACTTCAGGGCATGGGGGTCTAGGCCCACATTGTGCAGCTTCTGTAGCAGAAGATTGTGGTTGACAAGGTCAAACGCATTGGACAGGTCTATAAAGACTGCACCTGTGGGTATCCCTTTGTCCGTTGCCCTGAGCACTTCGTCCGAGAAGTTAATGAGGGCAGTGTCAGTACCGTGGTTTGGTCTGAATCCATGTTAACCTTTGAGCTGATGTTAGCCTATATTTGGAAGGTGCAGAGGAGTCCAACCGAGGTGTCAAAGTTAAATTGATATCTCCCCCTATAATAAGACATCCATGCATAGTGTCTAGGAGCTTTGCAAAAAATCTTTTAACAAGACAAACAGATGTTAGAGGGGCAAAATACACGTTCACTAATGTGACCTTTGTCCCATAAAGGGTACCTTTTAATATTACATACCTTCCCTCTGAATCTACGCACTGTGGCCCAGATATTCAAAAGGTTGCGCATGGCGCAACAGTATTGCGCCATGCACAACCCACTGATGCGCCCCGGTGCGATATTAAAAGGAAAGTGTGCCTGCACAAACTCGATGCACTGGGCCGCATCAGTAATGTATGCAGGCACAGGTGGGGGGGGTGTGCCCATGCATAAACTGCACAGCCCGATATTCAGCCTGGGCCATGCAGAGTTATGCAGGTGCAACCCCTACCTGCTCCTGCACAAAGCTGAGCCGAAAAAAAAAAAAAAAAAGGAACAAGTCGAGGGCCACCCACAGGTGAGCTGCTGCATTGCAGGGCACAACACAGCAGCTGCTACCTGTGGGTGGCCTCGACTTGCTCCCGCAGCACCTGGTGGCGCCCCCATGCCCTGATCACGGGCAGAGTGTACCCTCGAAGCATCATGGCAGAGGTGTACCCTTCTTCCGAGTAGCCCGATCGCGGGCAGTAGTGCACCTCACCCCCGAGTAGCCCGATGCGGCAGATGTACCCCACCTCCAGTAGCCCGATCGCGGCATCAAACCTCCCCATTCATTCACATATCTGACCGATAGTACGGTATAGGTTGCACGCCCATTGGTTCATGCTCTGAACCAATGGGCTTGCAGCCCTAACGAGCTGTAGGGCGGCAGGCGGTAGGGTGCTGCCGCCTCGCCGTTGACGGGGAGCAGGGTGGTGGGGCTCTGTGGGTGGGGGCCACTACTAGATCACCAGGGATTTCGGACATGGGGGGTGAGGAATGCCACCCCGATCGGCTACTCGTGGTCCACTGGACCACCAGGGATATTGGACTTGGGGGTCTGATGCCCGTGGATCGGGCTACCTGGGGCGGGGTACACTTCTGCCCGCGATCGGGCTACCGGGGTGGGGTACACTTCTGCCCGCGATCAGGCTACACGGGGTTACACCGCCCACGATCGGCTACTTGGGGAAGGGGGGACTACTGTTATGCCTGCGATCGGGCTACTCGGGTTGGGGGCTACTGTTATGCCTGCGATCAGGCTACTCGGGGTCCACTGGACCACCAGGGATTGGAGACATGCATTGTCCCTTACGGGACGTAATGTGATCGGGCTGCAGGGGGCGTCAGTCCTGATGGCTGCTACCTGGCAGGGCGCCAGGCGCAAGTCGTCGGGGATTGGCACACCTGCATGCTAATGGCATGCAAATGGGGCCGTAATCAGATGCAAATGACCCCCCGTGTGCCTTGCATAAATTATGGCCCCATTTGCATGTCACCCTTTGAATATCGCAGGTGCTGTGCATGGCGCAATGGAACTTGCGCCACCGCATCTCAATGCTCCATTCTGACCACTTGCGCTGGCACAGTTCCACTCGCCATGCACGGTCCCGGTGTGGCGGGGGCGATATTCAAAGTTCGCCGCCTGGCAACTCCGTTGAATATAACCCTGCTAGCAAACTATTTTGAGTGGCTGAGGGCTCACGCCACAAAATGGCAGAGTTTGAATATCTGGGCCTGTGTTTCTAAATGAAAAGGAGAGGTCCTAGGCATTAAAATGGCTACTCCTTGTTGTTTCCTTTAGGAAAGGATGACGATATACCAAAAACCTGCCCCAGTTCAATTTTTGCATGCTTGGTGTCTGTTAAATGTGTTTCCTAGATATAATAAAAATCACTGGGGTTTTCTTGATATATTGGAACAGTCTGGCCCTTTTAATGGGGTTATTAAGCTCATTTGTATTAAGCGAGAGTGCTTTTACTATCTGAGTAGCTATCTTATTCCCTTATGGAAACATATTCTCTCCTGTTGTCCCCGTCTCAATAGTCTTAATTCTCGGGGGATCACTATACTGATGTTCCCCCCGGAGCCATCCTTCAGATCGTCACTTTTTTTGAAACATTTTATGCCTTTCCCATCTAAATTATTCTTAAACATCTCCTGCTGCGATCTTATCAAACCTTTTGAAATCTGAAACAAATTATCAGTATATGTCTGACCTTTGTCTTGAAAACTATGTACATACACTGTATTCCAAATAAAATTGACTTCCAAGGAAGGGGAGTTTAAACAAAATACTCCCTAAGTGTGCCTCCTGATAGTCTGGGGTCACCGGAGGATATCTGGTAGCACCAAATGCCCAGGCCTCCTGGGGATATCCTGCTCCCCAAATGAAAAATGAAGAGAAATATACAGACAAGCTAAATAAAAGTCCAGATGTTAACTCAAAATACCCTGCCTGTCTGTCTTTAGTTTGAAATGGGCTTCCCTGTAACGTCTGGAGATGCCCCCCCCCCCCGCAATGTAAATTGTTTATTTTATAATTAAATAAATTCTGTAGTATACAACTAGGGCAACTTTTCTCAGACCCTGATATCAGTTTATCCCTAAAACAAATCAAGCAGAGCACTATAATCTGCTCTTTAAAGTTATATCCGTTGCCCCCTTCAAAGCAATCATCAGGGCCAGTTCAAACAGCTAAACCAAAAGTTTTACATGTTTCTTTGTTATAGCAAAATTTTCTGCAGGTAAAATTGTTAAGCATTCCTTTTCTCTGTCCAACATTGTGTGAGAGAGTCGTCGTCTTATAAAGATCCCAGTTCAGACAACTGAATTCCCAGTCCCTCTCATCAGTTATAAGCTTTCAGGGACCGCTAGCCAGACAGCCATCGAGAAATCACAAGTCAAGCTTCAGCTTCTGTCAGTCAGGTTCTTCCCCTTGCCGATCGGCGAAAAGTTGTCAAACAATTAGAAATGTTCCCCCTCTTTGTTACTTCTCTGCCATTTTGTGTTCTGCCCAGATTCACCGTATGCCAGCGCGGTGGGTCAGTTTTCTGTAATCCTAGTGTGTATTTTGTTTTTATTTGAATTCCCACTTTAAGGAGCTCCTCTCTGGCCTCCTATGCAGTATGAAATTCCTTCCTTCCCGATGAAAGTTGCAGCACAAGTCTAGCTAGGTGTGATGTTGTTAATCTAATGGCTGCCTCCTTCAAAGCTGGTAAAATGTCCGCATATGCTCTGCGATTACGCATAGTTTGTGGAGCGTAGTCGTTCTCAACATAGAAACAAGTTTGTCCGTAAAAAGACCTTGCCCTTTCACCATGCTGCTGTTAATACTGTCTCCTTGACTTCATAGCTAAGAAAGCGCATAATAATAGATCGAGGCCTAGCATTCAGATCTGTAGGCCGTGGGCCCAGCGCACGGTGAACTCTCTCTAAAGTTAATTGAATATCTGAGGGCAATTCAAGAGCTGTTTTGAGCAAAGCAATAGTAAACTCAGTAATGTCCTGACCTTCTGAACCTTCAGGGACGCAATATAATCTTATGTTCTTTCTGCGAGCTCTATTCTCCATATCTTCTTGTTTTTCTTGCAGTTGTACACATTGATCTTGTAAGAGTTAAATTGTATTCTTCACGTCGTCTACTCTGTTCTTCACTGCTGTTATCTGTCTCTCTGATGCATCAGCTCATTGCTCCAGGCTCTTTACGTCTCTGCGAAGCTCTCTGTAAAGATCTTTAATTTCAGCACAAAATGATAATAGCTCCTTGTATTTAGTATCTAACTTTATGCGTTTGTTTCTCGCTTTATTATTTGGTTTTCTCACTTTATTATTTGGTGTGGTCATTTGGTCATGCCGTTCTCCTGGTGCTTGAGAGTGTTCCGAGTCAGAGGGCTCCTGGGCTGACATTGCTGCTCAATTTAATTCTGCTCACTGCTGCCTGTAGTTGTTCAATTTCTTATATTTTTTCTTCCTTGCAATGCTCCTTACGTATGTCCCCGATATCTAGTTCTTGTTTATTTTAAATTGTCATTGAAAGCATCAAATCGGGAAGATTAGCGGGGGGTGTAGCGGAGCTCTGCTTTTACACCGCCATGCTGCTTGGAAGCCCAACCGGAAGTCCATTTGAAAAAGGTTTTAAAAATCTCATGTGTTTCACCGTGCTCCAGAGATGGTCCCTCGCAATCCTGTCAAAAGCTTTTTCCGCGTTAAGTGAGACCACCACTGGATAGTCATCTGAGTTGTGAACTCCTCTCATTAGTACTTGTGGGAGAGTTCTAAGGTTAGAAGAAGCCGCTATACCCTGGACAGACCTGGCCTGGTCATAATGAATCTGCTTAGGCAGAACCTTCTGTAGCCTTCCACTGTAGGTTTCACATAGATTTTGAAATCCACATTTAATAGTGAAATTGGCCTGTAAGAGGCTACACTATCCTTCAGTTTGTGTGGCTTACGTAAAACAGATATACTGGCTTGTAAGAATGAATCTGGCAATATCCCAGTTTCGAATACTTCCTTAAGGGTGTCCTACAGAGGACCAGATATGGCATATGCAGTCTTCTTATGTAGATCAATCATAAGCCCACCTAGGCTTGGCACCTTCCCTGTTGTTAGCTGTCTCATAGCCCTGAGCATTTCCGACTTTGTAACTGGCCATTTCAGCTCCAAAGCTTACTCTTCAGAGAGGGAATGTAGGCTGGAGTAAAAAAAAAAAAATCCTGCTCTATATCTGGGGTTCGGTCTCAGAGCCTGATGTATATAATGTCTTGAAATAGGAGACAGACTCATGATTTTTGTTCCTGGGGTTCAGCAGCAGGCAACCATCCACTGTCCTAATGCCCTCTGTATGCTGCTGTTCCCCTTCCCGCCTAAGTTGGTTGTCAAGAAGCTTACCACATTTGTTTCCCATTTCGTAGAATCTAGCCTTCTGGAACCCCAGAGCCCTCTGTACTTGTCCAGTATGAGCTTCATTGTGCTCCATTTTAAATTTGGTAATCTCTTCATACATTCTCGGGTCCCTATTGCTTTTAAAGACCTTCTCTTTCTGTCTGGTTTGAGATTCCAAGCCATCCAGTATAGCTGTGCTATCCTTATGGCGCTTGCTGTCATATATGCAATTGCCCTACCTCTAGTAAACATTTTTAAAGAATCCCATGCCACCCCTACTTCTGCATGCTTATTAATCTCCCAGTGTTCCTTAATTTCTCTGCTTAACTACTCCAGAAATTTTCTTATACAATAGTACTGTATCAGGTCCCCAGATTTTACCATTACTTTGTGAGTGCTACTCCAACTCCCAGACCCATTTTAGAGGCGCACAATCAGACAATAATATAGGAAGGTAATCACAGTGCACTGTGCCTTTTAATATTTCAGCAATCAATAAAATCAAGTCCGTCCAAGTATGGGATTGGTGCACTGGTGAGTGTAAAAAGAATAATCCTTCTATCTAGGATTTAAAGTATGCCATATATCCTGTAAACCTAAATATTTCATATTGAGTAGCAGCACCTGTGCCGCCTTCATCAGTTGGTAAGGGCGTTAAGAAGAGTGATGTAATACACAACAAGATTACCCCCCACCACCACCAGTAATCTGACCCATAGTGTGACTCAGCAGGTATGCAACAGCAACTCACAAAAGAAGTTAGTCATCAAAATTAGGTGCATATACCTTTAACAGTACAATGGCTTATGATACAGTGTCCCCTGCACTAGGACCCAGCGGCTTGTCTGGTCTGCTTTGCCATCAGTTGCTTCAGAAGGATGCCGCTTACCTATCAAAATGGCAGCCCCTCTAGCCCCTTCTAGCATGTGAGGTACAAGAGGCAAAAAATACCTGTCTCATTTTCTATGAAGCTTGAGGTGCTGCTGCACAGATAAATGAGTCTCCTGTAGATATTAGATATACTATTCCTGCCTCATGTTTCTTCAGGTAGGCGAGCACCCTTTTCTTTTAATCAGGTGATTAACCCCCTATGTGATTCATCTTAATAGCCATAATGAATGTACCATATAAAGCTGCAGTTACAGTTCTCACCCACAGATCCTCGCCCCGTGTCCATCACACTTGTCGAGACAGCTAGCAGTGATGACCATTTTGTACCTGGATGTCTGTATACAACAAGAACAAACACCATCAAAGAACACAAACCCTGAGGATATCCTCTAACCATCACAACTTGAGGGGGTTGTGCTATAAAACAAAAAGTGAGAACTGCCTACTTCATCCGGATAGGTATCAGTGCTAGCAGCACAAGTAATGAGCAGCCCAAAGAAACAGGGGATGCAACTACTCTTACCCAACTTCTTGGACAATCCGATCCTATGAAATAGCTTCTTTGGAATCCTCTGGAGGCTATGTAGGTTACAGGAATCCAGTTTCCTTTCTAGGCAATAATATCCTAACTGAAAGCACTCTTCAACCCAGTCGTGAAGTCCCAGTCTTAAGACAGTCATCCTGCTGTCAGAGTTCATGTTATGCACCACACAATATGATGTATTCAGTAGAAGTCTACCGTTAGGCGACATCTTTTTTGTTGTTGTTGACTTTATTTATGCATCCATCCACGTTGGACTCTCTCCAGCTAGGACATTGGGCTTACCAGCTGTTCCCGTCTGCCTGAAGCCTCGGTGATCTCCCGGTCCAGGGCCACTCCCCATGCCACGACTCCAAAACGACCCCCCCCCCGGATCTGAGTTCCCTGGGAGCAAGGACCGCTGACTCTGACCGGTGCTGTATCTAAGTGTCTGGCGGAGACAGACACGGGGAGACCAGGAAGCTGCCTCAGCCTGGCATTGGATGTGGTGCCAGGGCCGCTAAACCCACCTTCACCTACCAATGGGAAGGGGTATTTTCATATTACTGCCCCCCATTGGCCCAGTGGTGCAGTGTGCTCCAGTGTGGCATGTGCATGCTCCCGAGCACACCCGCAGAAGCGCCACCATGGTCTGCCCCCTACCAGCTGGTTCCTGATGGTTGAAAGTCCCTAGTCTCCACTAGGGGCCGCTAGATGGCGAGAACAAAGACCCCCCTCTCTCCCAGTAAAGGAGAGCTGTCCTCCGGATTCTCAATCCTTTCCTCCCCTGTCAACCCCCGCTGACTTGGGTCCGCTCCCTAAACCAGGTCATCGGTGTGGCACGAGGTGTGGCATCCAGTGCCTCAACCCTCAGTGCCACCGGGCCAGCTCTAGTCAACAACTTAATATTAGCTTTGGACAAGCGATGGCTATACTGCCCTGTCTCCACACATAGAACATGTGGAGGAACTGGGACAGCACACCCAGAGACAAGGGCCCCTTTACCAACTCCCCCTCCCAACACCAGAAACACCATGAGGTTGAATGGCCCAGACCCCCCCCCCTTACAAGCCAGCCACCCCAAACCCCCCACACACTGTTAAACGCCACCCCCTGACAATATTGAAATGGTTAGGACTACTCTCCTCCCGCTGGAGGCCAACTAGCACAATTAGGCCATGTCCACGCAGGGCAAAAAAAAACCTGATTAAACCAGAGTTACATTATCCCCCCTCTCCCCGCCCCTCCACAAAGCCACAGCAATGGAAAGGATGTCCACCCAATCACTCGTTATGAGTCCATAGTACAGTGCTGGCACAGGTCCGGAAAAGACTGACATGTTAATCCACACCACTCTACATATTTTAACTAGTGTTTTCTTGGCCCCAGCACCACTGAGTTCCCAATGCCCCCTAACATACACTGCACATCCCTAATAGCTCAGGTACAGTCTGTGGCAGCATGATATTAATCCTAAATGTTATGCAGTCCATCTCAACTGAGGGAAAGAAAACCCACTTTTTAAGTTCCCATACAGTACTGAGTAATAGCAGAGAAGTGACTGTATTGCTGTATTAGTCTAAAAGTCCTGTGCCATTAGTAAGGCATAGCAAATGCTACAGAAAGTTGAAGTCGAATGGCAGACTTGAAACTTGTGACGCTGTTATAACTCCCATTCACTCACTGTCAATGGCAGCTACAGGCAGACTATTGAGCGGGGAGGTTGTGAAAGCCACTGCCAACGCCAGACCACCAGACAGCTCAGCATACGTCCAACACAGCAGCCGTTAGCCTCCTGTCATGTATCTGGTTAGCTGAAGCCATACAGTAATCCAAATGGAGGGGTGAAAGATCAGAGCAGAGTCATGACCATAAACGGAAACTCTCAGGGGTGTAGTAAGTGTAGGGAGAACTATTTACGCATTAGTCAAAAAATGCACAATACCCCTAATTGTCCCACTCATTAAGAGTGTCCACAAATTCTTTCACCTTACGATGTTCATTATAAAAGTGCTGCTTGCCATTAACCGTAATACGCAGTTTAGCGAGCACCAACAGTGTGAAAGGAATCTTTCTTTTTTAGCATTTCTTTACTTTGCCAAACACATGGCTTCGGTTAAAAAGTTCTGAACTGATACATAGATACATAGACAGTGTCGGCAGATAAGGGCCTATGGCCCACCCAGTCTGCCCATTTGAGCTTGTAAGTTCATTTTGTTTTCCTAGAAGTCTGTTGCACCTTACCCCTGACCTCCAGAATTCCTTTATGTCTATCCCATGCATTCTTAAATCCCGTGATTGTTTCAGCCCCCACCGCTTCCTCTGGCAGGGTGTTCCATTTGTCCACCACCTGTTCTGTGAAGAAATTCTTTCTCATGTTTCCTCTGAATCGTCCTCCCTCCAACTTCATCCCATGCCCTCTAGTCCTGGAACATCTTTTTCGCTTAAAAATAGTGTTTTCAAACAACATGAAGTCTTGCTATATTATGACAGTAGCAGTTTGTCCCACCACTAGAACTGCTCCGGAGGTGAAATGGTTAATACCATTCCAAAATAGAACTTTGAGCACGAGCTCTAAGAAGCAGCTCTATCTGTGTATTTCAAAC
This sequence comes from Neoceratodus forsteri, assembly GCA_016271365.2. Taxonomy (NCBI): domain Eukaryota; kingdom Metazoa; phylum Chordata; order Ceratodontiformes; family Ceratodontidae; genus Neoceratodus; species Neoceratodus forsteri. The sequence goes on from CM028136.1 coordinate 762,183,698, forward strand.
CTGAACTGTCAGATTCTTTACTCCGCCTCAGTGAACAGTCGCTCCGGAGATTTCTCCTACTGCTCGGTTCATTTCTCGGTTTAAACAGTGTTTTCTCGGTTCGATTCAACCGAGAATAGTTTTATTTTAACCACAAAACCATTCGGTTCAAGCTCTGTCTGTGGTAATCGTAAGTAAATTAAAGGTTTTGTCTGTGTGGAACTTGTAAGTTTATCGGTTCGGTTTTGAACCGATCAGCTGGGTTTAAAACTTATTAACTTTAAAGTTTAACATTTTAGAGTGCGGTTCCCGGTTCTTATCGGTTCTAAAAAAAACGGATTTTATTACGTTTTTTTCCAATACCCGTGACATGGTTAGGAACCGATAAGGGTGTCTTGCCTGGCACTGCTGTTTAAAGGGCAAGTTTTTCTGGTTAGGCTGGCATTATGTCTGAGAAACCCAAAAGAAAAACCTGGCCCACTGGGTTTCAACACTGTGATGTCTGTGGGGAAGTCTATGCCAAGGCTGACCCACACACCACATGTGTCTATTGTCTGGGGTTTGACCACCTCCAGTCAGACTGCCAGATATGTAAGAATTTCCCTGCAGCCACCCTGGAAAAGAGATTGGGCAGGCTCAGGGAACGAGAGGCCAAAAAGTCCGCTGACCCGGATGGCCAGCCCGGTTTGGTGCCAACCGAACCGGAGGGAGTGCCCTCTGACCAGGGCGAGACTTCCTCAGGCAAAAGAAAAGCTTGTTCTGAGGAACCAATTCCAGTAAAGAAAACAAGAAAGTCAGCAGGTTTGGAGTCCAAAACCCCTTCTCCAACTGCTGCAGAGATAGCAAAAGCCATACAAATTGTCCAGTCACTGTCTCAGGTTCCGTCCGAACCGCCACTATCTGGCAAAAGGTCGGTTCGTCCGGTTCCAGTGGTTCAGGAATATGATGTTGAGGAATTTTATGAACCAGAGGAGGGGGAGGATGATTATGAACAGTGTGAATGTGGCTGGGAAGGTCTGGGTGTGCCCATTGAACCGGACATTTCCCCAGACAGACCTCTAGAATCTCCTCTATGCTATCTGAGTCCCCATCTCATTTTATGTTTTACAAACAAGTTGCTGAAACCCTCCAGCTTCCCTTGGAAGAAGCTGTGGATGAGCAAGAGGAGCCTGATTTTGTAGAAATGATGGATATTCCAGAGTCTAGGAGATTGTCTATTCCTTTGCATAAGTCTTTTAGGAAGCAAACAATAAAAATTTTAAAGCTCCTAATTCTGTGCCTCCTGTAGATAAAAAGATGGACAGAAGGTACACATTGTCAGGTCCTGATACAGAATTCCTTTCTCAGCAATGCAGTCATGTTGAGTAGTTCAGGCTGCAGCCTGTGATAAAGCTAATATCCCCTGGCTTCACATCCTCCTGACAAGGATTCCAGGAAGATTGATGCCATGGTAAAAAACAGTATATGGCAGCCTCCTCTGGGACTCAGGCAAACCATTATATGGCTTATGTAGGGTATCAGAAATCTAGATGGGATACTGTTATGGAATTAGCCAAGCAGGCCCATGGCCAGCTGGCTAGCTAACTAGAACAGGTGGCTGCTGATGGCATTGAGGCTTCTAAGGTACAGTTTCATGCTGCTGTGGATGTTAATGATGTTTCCTCTAGGGTCATGGCCACATCTGTAGCTTTTCAGAGGTTGGCCTGGCTCAGGTGTACTAGTCTGTCACAGGATACCCAGACTAAGGCTATGGATTTTCCTGGGTGGGAAATTCTCTGTTTGGGGAGCAGACAGAGAATTACATGAAAAGATGGATGAATATAGGACTACTTACAAAGTGCCCAAGCTAAGGAGCGGCAAGCCACTCCTCAGAGGCATACCCCCAGGGCCTTTTTACCAGACTCAGGCCTCCTCTGCCTATGCTCAGAGGGGCTTCTTCAGAGGCAGAGGCAGACGAGGGGTGGGCAGGCCTGCTCCCACCCCTCAGCCTAAAGCTCCTGCTAAGCAGGCACCCTGATGGGGTTCCCATGGCCGATTCTCCTTTACCGGTAGGGGGCAGGCTGGCTTACTTCAGTCAGAACTGGGCTTCTTTAACCTCAGACAAGTGGGTTCTGGAAGTAGTAAGCCAGGGTCTGGTTCTCAGCTTCAAAAAGTTTCCCAAGTTGAGAGCTAGACTTTTTCTACCTGCAAGTGCTTCAGAGACCCTTGCTCTGGAAGCAGAGGTCTCAACCCTGTTGGCTCTCAGAGCAGTGGAAAGGGTTCCTCCCCTGCACCAGGGCAGGGGTCTGTATTCAGATACTTCTTACCCCAAAAGACAGGAGAATGGCGCCCATATTAGACCTCAGATATCTGAACAAGCATCTTTTGAAACCAAAGTTCAAAATGGTAACTCTGGCAATGATTTTACCTCCCTAAGGCCAGGGGACTGGTTAGCCTCCCTGGACCTCAAGGATGCCTATTTCCACGTCCTAATCAGAGCTCCCATCGAAAGTACCTCAGATTGAACTACCCTCAGGTCATTACCAGTTCAGAGCAATGCCCTTGACCTTACCTCTGCCCCAAGGGTATTCACAAAGTGTCTAGCAGTGGCAGTGGCTCACTTAAGGAGGCAAAGGATTGCTGTTTTTCCCTATCTAGACGATTGGCTCATTGTAGGCCAGTCCCCAGAACAGGTAAAATCTCACCTGCAAGTTACCCAGCAGCTTCTCACCTCCCTGGGCTTTCTGCTAAATCTACCAAAGTCGGTTCTGGAACCAGTCCAGGTACTCACCTTTATAGGGGCAGAGTTGGACACAAAGCTAGCCAGAGCTTTTCTTCCCTTAGAAAGGGTGACGAATTTAGTGACTCTGGCCTCCTCCTTCACCCTGCAGGTCTCTCGACCAGCAAGACACTTTCTGCAGCTCCTGGGACACATGGCTGCATCCACAGCTGTTGTGCAGGGAGCAAGATTTCAGATGAGAGACATTCAGTTTCACTTGAGAACCTATTGGTCTCAGAGAAGAGACCCCCTTTCCAAGTTGGTCCCAGTGACTCGAACCTTGATCCAGGCCCTCCAGTGGTGGCAGGATCAGAGCAATTTAAGATTGGGGGTCCCCTTCATTCCCCCTGCTCACAATTTGACTCTCACTACAGATGCTTCCCTTCTGGGTTGGGGAGCCCACATGGGCGACCTTTCCACTCAGGGAGTGTGGTCCCCATCAATTTTCTGGAACTCAGAGCTGTCTTTTTAGCTCTTCAAGCATTTTCTGCATCTGTCCACAACAAGGTGATACAAGTCAGAACAGACAACACCACAACAATGTGGTACATCAACAAACAGGGGGGCACTCGGTCTTCGACCTTGTGCACCGAGGCAATGAAGTTGTGGTCTCTGGCCTATTCCCTGAACACTTCCCTCATAGCAGTTCATCTTCCAGGGAAGGACAATGTCCTAGCGGATGCTCTCAGCAGGATTTCCCAGGGCCATCACGAATGGTCCCTGGATCCTCAAGTGCTGAGGATAGTCTTTGCCAGATGGGGCACCCCTCAGATAGATCTTTTTGCAGCCCCAGACAATCACAAACTTCCTCTGTTCTGTTGCAGGCCTCCAGTGTTGGGCTCAGTCCCCCTGGATGCCCTTCTCCTGGATTGGGAGGGGAAGTTTCTTCATGCTTTCCCTCCCTTCCCTCTTCTATTCAAAGTATTAGTCAAAATCAGATCTCAGCCTTGCAGGGTGATTCTGATTGCCCGGATTGGGCCAGGCAGCCTGGTACCCACTCCTTCTGTCACTGACAATCCATCTTCCCTTTGCCTCCCAGGATTCACAACCTGTTAACTTGTGCCCAGGGAAGGGTTTGGTATCCGGACCTCAAATCCCTCAACCTCAAGGCCTGGCTCTTGAGGAGTTAGAGTTTGCTGATTTACACCTCTCTCAAGGTGTTCTTGAAATCCTAAAGGCTTCCAGAAAGCCTTCCACTAGGGCTACTTATAGTTCTAAATGGAAAAGGTTTTCCATTTGGTGTGCTGGGAAAATATTTCCCCAGAATCTGCTGATTTGCCCATTGTATTAGATTACATGGTACATCTTAATTCCTTGGGTCTCAGACCAGCTACCCTGAGAGTCCATTTGGCAGCTGTATCTGCTTTTGTGTCAGCAGGAAAGTCATCCCCTCTTTCCACTCACCCTGTGTTTTCCAAGTTTTTTAAGGGATTACTCCATATTAATCCACCCTGTCGGGAACCGGCCCCTGCCTGGGACCTTAATGTTTGTATTGCCCAGTTAATGCAACCCCCTTTTGAACCTCTGTTTTCTGCAGAGCTTAAGTATCTAACTTGGAAAACTGTTTTTCTGGTGGCTATCTCTTCTGCTAGACGCATAAGTGAGTTGCAAGCCTTGTCAGTGGAAACTGACACTATTTCTTTCCACAGGGATAAGGTAGTCCTTAGGACTAATAGGAAGTTTTTACCTAAGGTGGTTTCAGATTTCCATCTTAACCAATCTATCTCCCTTTCAGTATTTTTCACTGATCACTCCTCTTCTGGTGAGAGGAGGTTGCACAGCCTGGATGTTAAGCGAGCTCTTAGTTACTATATAGAGCGTACCAAAGGTCACAGGTTCGAATCCCTCCAACTTTTCCTTACCTATGGTGAAGTAGGGAAAGGCAAACCTGCCACTAAGAGATCAATTGCCAGGTGGATTGTCTCTTGTATCCAATTTTGTTATCAGAAACTGGGCAGAGATCCCCCCTCTGGCTTGAGGGCTCATTCTACCAGGGGTACAGCTGCGTCTCTAGCTGCTGCCAGAGACATCCTATATTAGAGATATGCCAGGCTGCTACTTGGAAAAGCGGTGCACACTTTTACCAAGCATTACTCCCTGGATGTCCAGGCCAGGAGAGATGCTCGGTTTGGCACAGCTGTTCTTCAGAGCCTATTCCCTAAGTAGGTTCTGCCCCTCCTCCATGGAGGTACTGCTGTGTAGTCTGCTACTGTCATAATATAGCAAGACTTCATGTTGTTTGAAGAAAAAATTACTCACCTTAGTAATGTTGTTTCTTGTAATGGAGTCTTGCTATATTATGACCTCCCCCCCAGCCTGCCCCTCTCAGAACTTCTACTTGGGTGGGGTGCGAGCAACTTAGTGTGGGCACTATTTTATGCCTTTTTAGCATTTCTCCCCTTTTGGGAGTTTGGGGTGTGTGTGTTTTATTATACTGTTGTTTTATTCTCATGTTAGAATTGTGTTAGTAGTTCTGGTCCCCTGACTTGAGTCTTGGGTGTTGGGACCAGCAATGGTTGTTAATATTTAGGTAGCCATTTGGTATTAACCATTTCACCTCCGGAGCAGTTCTAGCGGTGGGACAAACTGCTACTGTCATTATATAGCAAGACTCCATTAGAAGAAACAACATTACTAAGGTGAGTAATTTTTTCTTCCTGCACCCTGTTCCTCCCTGTAAGATACTTGTATGTCTCTATCATATCCCCTCTCTCCCTCCTCTCCTCCAGGGAGTACATGTTCAGTTCCTTCAACCTGTTATCTGGATAGATTTGAAGCATGTGTGACTGATATTTTATGTCTCCTCCTTTACATGCTTTTTTAATTACCATCTCTTTTTCTGTCAACTTATGATATTTCATTAGGCAAATGAGAGATTTCTCAATGGGTGCAGGTCTGCCTTTCAGAGCACAATGCACCCGATTTATCACCAGACTGCCTTTATGTTCATCCAGAGCAAAAAAGTCAGTAAACCACTTACTGAAGAACTGCTCTGGAATATCCCCTTCCAGACCCTCTGGAGACCCACCACTTTTAAATTCTCCCATCTGCTGTATTTTCTCCAATCTGTCCACTTTGTGCTGGAGGTAGCTAATGGTTCTTTCAAAATTGGAAACCTGCAGCTTCTGTGGGGCTAAGCTAGCCTCATTAATACTAGCCCTATTTGCAGTCTGAGTCAGTCGATTATCCAGCCCTCTTATTTTTGAAGTACTCTGCATTACATTGGTTTCTGTGCTCATGAGTTTCCCTGTGGTGGTGGCAAAACCCTGCTGCAGCTCCAGGAGGATCCGATCCTGATGACGAGGTAAGCCTGCCGCTGGTTCCTGACTCTCTGTGCTGGCTTGGGACTCACTTTGCTTCCCTTGCTTGTCAGCCTGGGGCGATGCAGATTTTGGTGACATACTTGCTTCTAGTTCACAGTAGATAGAGATATCTTCCAAGAATGCATTTTCCTTTTTGGACTGTAGGGAGCTGCCAGTGTCTGGTGGATTTAGCTGATTTGTGCTGCAGCTTTGGTTCAGCTGGCACAAAGCTCTTGAATCACGGTGTAGTTCAAACGGCAGCAGTCTTGGATCTCCCAAAAGTGACGTGATTCTGATCCTTTCATAAGATAGTAGTAAGGCTACACTTCAGGCACATTTACACTACCTTAATAGAACCAATACGGTCTGAAGTGCTCCACCGCCGCTGCTCCTGCTGCACTTCTGCAGGGTGTTTACATGCTGCCCATCTGCACTGTGGCAAATTCTGGCAGTATTACACTCAGCATCTGGAGTTTAACATCAGTATTCATTTTAACGACGAGCAGCAGACGGCTACAGGGTAATGAAACATTCCAATATAACTGATGACTGCACTAAAAATAAAACAAGCTGGTGCCTCATTATGAGGTAAGTGTGTCCTACTCCTTTAAATTGTACAGTACTTACTAATGCAGAGCTCTCTGTTGCTGTTGGGAGGTGGACTTCAGGGACAGTGCTCACTGCTCAGTAACAATGCCCTAACTGACATTCCAACCTGGGAGAGGTGACGCGCCTATACAGTCTAGGACAGGAAGGTGCCTATACAGACCCAGGGGGTACTGCTAGGGGGCACAGACAGTCAGTGTTGGCCCCAGTGGTGTCCAATTGAAGTAGGATGCTGAGCACAAGTGCTTGCAGTGGTGCCGTGACAGTGCACCAGTGCAGTTGGAGCAGCATGTTCAGCGCAAGCAGAAAAAGCCTGCACCCAGGGCTCCAGGTAAGAGTTTACAAAGGGAGAATTGTACTCCTCGTTTCCAGAGTGACATGAGTAAAACCAAACTCAGATGCGTACAAATGATTATACGGCATCCAGCGAGGAGTACTTTTAAAAAAAACTGTACATTCTGTGTAGGTACAGCATTACACAAACTACACCCTTTTCCAGCAAGTTACAAAAAAAACAAAACTGGTCAAGCAGGACAGGAGAAATGAAGCAGACAGCAGCACAGCTGGCAGTCATAGGTAATATCTTAGGGGCAAAGAAGGGCTGGAGACAACACAGGAGGCAGGCTGCAGGATTTAGGTTATTGTGTAGGTAGTACCAGAACTTCCCGTGCTGTCTGGCTGTAGCAGCAATCCAGCAGTATTCAGTGTATGCCTGTGCCATTGATTCCTCCCGGCTACAGCAGTGTGGAGCCCTGGCCTGTCCCCAACTCCTTGCCACATCCATCCACACACAAAACATTTAGAGCAGGTAGTGTACTGTGGGCACATAGATATATTTTGACAAACAAAGGCTCCCTGCATCTCCTGTCACCCAGTCACTCTGAGTCTCTGTTCGACTCTGACTCCTAGTCAGCACCCCCACCACCACCGAATCGCAGAATGATGGAGTTGCAGTCTGCAGTTGTTAAAATTTCTTCTAACCCCTGAGACAATGCCACATTTTATCTTAGAAAATAGGTGTTCCAGTTGCTTCAGGGCACATGCCAGATGGGCAACATGACAAGACACAACAGTGGCAATGAAGTGTCTTCACCCAGCAGCTATTGCAGTGCCTTCTGCCTGCCTTAGCACACTGACCAGATCATACAAAGTGCAGGTAAGAAGATTTATTGCCAGTAAAACCTCTTATCACCTGTACTTTTTTATTTTAAATTTACCCCCATCACCAAGCAAAAGCAAAGCAAAACTTTATTTGTATAGCGCCTTTCATAATCAAGGCGCTGTACATAATATAAAATGTAATATAAATTAGATGATATAATAAAATTATTTAAAATCAATAAGTTTAATTAATCAATCAGGGAAGGCCAAATAAAATAAATACGTCTTCAGCATAGATTTAAAATTGCTGATGGTCAGGCATTCTCTTAACCGACGAGGTAGACAATTCCACAGGGTTGGTGCTGCAAATGAAAAAGCACATGCATTAGATGTTTTAAGACGAACCCTGGAAATCTCTAGCAGTCCCTCGTCTGCGGATCGGTGAGGGTGATTGGGGGAGTAGGGAGTCAGGAGATGTTTCAGGTAGTTGGGTCCCTGTTCGTGTAGGGCTTTAAAGGTAAGCAAGCCCACCTTATAGGTGATCCACCACTGAAATGGCAGCCAGTGCAGTTCACACAGCACAGGTGTAATATGATTGGTCCTGCCGGTACCAGTCAGCAGCCTGGCTGCAGTGTTCTGCACTAGCTGCAAGTGGCGGATATTAACTCCAGACAGCCCTAGGTAGAGGGCATTGCAGTAGTCAAGACGGGTGGTAATGAAGGCATAGACCAATGTTGGAAGGTCACCCGGTGGAATCAGGTGTTTCCCCCGGGCGATATTCCTCAGATGGTAAAATGAAGATTTGACCACAGCTGACACCTGAGACTTCAAGGTCAAACCATCATCAAAAATAACACCCAGGTTACGCACCCGATCGGAGGTAACGAGCTGGACACCATCAAGCTATAGGCCTGACATTTGCCCAGCCCCAAAACCTGCCCACGGGTGACCCGGATCCACATCCAACACCTCAGTCTTATCCGGATTCAGTCTTAGCCAACTCAAGCTCATCCAGTCTTTGATCTCGGAGAGGCAACTATTTAGCATAAGGATTGCATCAACCTGTTCAGGCATAAAGGACATATACAGCTGAGTGTCATCTGCATAGCAGTGAAAATTCAAGCTGTATCACTTTATGATATCTCGCAGTGACAGCATATACACTGCAAACAGCATGGGTGCCAATATGGAGCCCTGTGGCACCTCGCAGGACAGGGGGAGGGCATAGGAGGAATAAATTCCAGTGACCACCCTCTGAGACCTGCCTACAAGGAAAGATTGAAACCATTCGAGGACTGTACCCGACAGTCCAAAAAGGAACCGCAGGGTTTCCAAAAGCACCTCATGGTCCACAGTGTCAAAGGCTGCTGAGAGATCGAGAAGGACCAAGATGGTACGAGCCTTTTGCTCTCTCGCCATTAGGAGGTCATTTAATACCCAAACAAGGGGCGGTCTCCATTGCTATGCCTCTTCCTGAAACCAGACTGGAGAGTTTCATAGACATTGTGAGTTACCAAGTGATTGTCCAGTTGAACCACCTTTTCAATAACCTTCCCCACAAAGGGAAGGTTAGAGACAGGTCGGTAGTTAGCTGGATCAACTTGATCCAAGGAGGGTTTTTTAAGGAGTGGTCAAATTACCGTCTCCTTTAGGGGGTCTGGAAAGAGTCTCCTCTCCAAGGATCTTCATACAGTTTCAGCTAGGATCGGGCAGTTAACATCTACACAACCCAATAAAAGGGAGGTAGGGCCCAGATCCAAACTACAACAGGTTGGGAGCAAAGTCTGGACAATCTTCACAATGTCGATAAATTCCGGGTTGGCTGAAATCCGTCCAGACAGACCGGGTTCTCATTACCTCCCATCGACTTCCACAACCCCTCACAGAGAGAGCCAGGCCGATTCCGGACTTGATGCCGACAACCTTATCTGCGAAAGACCTAGCTAACTCATCACACTTAATTTGTGAAAAAGCTCTTCTGGACTGAAGACAGATTGGATTGCACAATCTGTCAACAGTTTGAAAAAGTTGAGCTAGTTAGTTCTGCACAGCAGAAATCTCCCTGGACAGGAACTCTGCCTTCTTACAGGTGATTTCTGATTGATAGCCCTTATAATGTTCCATCAATCTAAGCCTGTCGACATCCAGGCTGGACTTCCGCCATACTCTCTCCAACCTTTGACCAACCCGCCTCAACTCCTTCAAGTACCCATTATACCAAGGGGACCTTGGGCAAAGAGTGAGTGGTCGAACATGAACAGGAGCAATTAAGTCCTAGGGATCTCCCACTGGCTTATTATAGGCTAGTACAAGGTCCCCTGGACTTGTGCTTTCACCCAGCAATCCCGATAGGTCCAGCACTGCCGGTAGACCATCTAGGGTAACTCCCCTTAAAGGGCAATCTCCATCTCTGAAGGAGTAGGTCCATTTGGGGGGCCCCAAAACTGAACCCTGTGGTGTGATGGTCAGACCAACCGACTGGTTCCACCCCCACATCAGTGATCTCCATCCCCAGGAGGAACAGCAGATCCAATGAGTGACCTCCTATATGGGTAGAGGAGGTAACTACCTGTGTAAGGCCCAGCATTGTCATTAGCTGGAGGAGATTTTGACCAAATTGCGAGAGTTCATCATCGACCCAGGCATTGAAGTTTCCCAGAATTATCCATCTAGGAGACTCTTATCACCATGTCGATGACAAAGTCCGCATTCTCCTGCAGGAATATACCCCCATCACTTGGTGGATGGTACATGAGGAGTATTCTGCAGCCTACGCCCTCACCCATGACACACTCAAAGGATCTGGTGGTCCCCACTGGAACATCCACAAGGCCCAGTTCAGTCTTAAAAAATATGGCTACACCCCCATCCCTATGATCCAACCTCAGGTGGTGAATCACCGAGAACCCAGCTGGAACTGCAGAAGCCAATACTGGATCTGCATTTTCATCCAGCCAGGTCTCGGTGACCCATGCCAGGTCCACTGTTTCAACAAGATCAGCTATAATGGCTGTCTTGTTTTTGATGGACCTGTGATTACATGGAGGAGGGTACCAAACCTATTTTGGGAATAGGCTCTGCAGGACTGCTGTACCAAATCTAGCATCACTCCTAGCCTTTAAAGAACTTTCCAAAGACAGAGTGGGATGCCAGAGAAAAGCTCTTCCCTGTTGACAGAAATGCAGAAACAGCTGCTAGGTGAACTTTTAAAGTGGCTAGCCTAAGGCCTGAGCCATTAAGGTGAACCAGATAATCTAAGACTGTGGCACTACCCGAAGCATCTGGCAGGATATTCCTGTGTGAACACCAAATGCTGAATCTTTTCCATTTGGAGTTATAAGTTGTCCTGCTAGAAGGTTTCCGAGAACCCTTGAGGATGTCTAAAACTCCCTGAGAGAGATGCAGGCTTGCGTACTCTAACTCTTCAACAGCCAGGCCTTGAGATTGACAGACTGGAGATTGGGGTACCAGATCCTCCTCTGAGAGGAGGTTAAGAGATTGTGTGTCTTGGGAAGAGACGGGGGAAGTGAGACTGCTAAGGACAACAACAGAGGATACCAAGGTTGCCTGGCCCAGTCTGGAGCAATTATAATCACTGTGCGGGGCTGTGACCTGATCTTGACTAGAACCCTGAGCAACAGGGGAAAGGGGGGAAAGGCATAAAGGAACTTGCCTTCCCAATTCAATATCAGAGCATCCAGGGGAACAGTCCCCAGGACTGGAGGTCTGCAGCAGAACTGGGGAAGCTGATTGTCGTCTGAGGCTGCGAAGAGATCTATCTCTGGAGTGCCCCACTTGGTGAAGATTACTTTCAGAATGAGAGGGTCCAAGGTCCATTCGTGATGGCCCTGGGAGATTCTGCTCAGGGCATCTGCTAGCACATTGTCCTTCCCTAGCAGGTGGTCTGCTATTAGGGAAGTAGAGTAGGCCAGAGATCAGACTTTCATGGCCTCTGTGCACAAGGCCACGGACCGAGTGCCCCCCCTGCTTCTTGATGTACCACATGGTGGTGGTGTTGTCTGTCCTGACCTGAACCACCTTGTTCCTCACTGAGTCTGAAAAAACCTGAAGGGCCAAGAATACTGCCCTGAGTTCCAGAAGACTGATATGAAGTAGAGACTTTTCTGGGGACCAAACCCCTTGTGCTGTGAGGGCTCCCAGGTGAGCCTCCCAGCCCAACAGGGAAGCATCTGTGGTGAGGACCACTGAGGGAGTCTGCTTGAGAAGAGGGACACCTTGCCTGAGATTGTCTTGGTCCAGCCACCACTGGAGAGCTTGGACCAGAGTCTGAGTCACTGGAATCAGTTTGGTAAGAGAGTCTTTCTTCTGAGACCAAAAGGATCTTAAATGGAATTGAATGTCCCTCATCTGGAACCTGACCCATTGCACCACTGCAATGGAAGCTGCCATGTGGCCTAGGAGCTGAAGAAAATGTCTTGCTGGACAAGAAAACAGAGGATGAAAAGAAGAAGCGAGATCTGTAAGGGCCTGAACTCTTGCCAGTGGAAGGAATGCCCTTGCTTGAACAGTATCAGGAAGGTAATCAGTGGGGTCCCTCAGGATTTGGTATTGGGGCCGCTATTGTTCAACGCCTATGTCTTGGATATAGGGAGGGGGTTAGGAATAGGTTGAGTCTCTTTACAGATGATTCAAAACTGGGAGCTCTGGTGGATTGTGAAGAAGTGAGGGAGGTGGTCCGGGGGGATCTGGATACCCTGGAGGGGTGGTCAGGGACGTGGGGACTGAAATTTAATGCTAGGAAATGTAAGATACTACATTTGGGGTAAAAAGAAAACCTGGCCATGAATACACCCTGGGGTTCACATTGCAAGTCACATTGGGAGAAAGGGATTTAGGGTGGTGATAGATGTCAAAATGAGTAAATCTGAAATTGTAGAAGAACTGCAGCAAAAGCAAACAGGATACTGGGCTGCATAGCCAGGGGATTTACGTCCAGAAGGAGGGAGGTGATCCTCCCTCTGTATAATGTCGTGGTCAGGCAGCAGCTCAAGTACTGTGTGCAGTTCTGGAGACCTCATCTGAAGAAGGACATAGTGCTGCTGGGGAGGGTTCAGAGGAGAGTGACCAGGATGATTCAGGGCATGGAGGGGAGGCCTTATGAGGAAAGGCTGAAGGAGCCTGGGCTTTATTCACTGGAGGAGAGGAGGGATAGAGGAGACATGATAGAGGTTTTCAAGTATGTAAAAGGAATAACCAGGAGTGGAATGAAGGCGCTGTTTAGGTTGAAGAAGGGGGGAGCTACCAGGGGTCATGAGTGGAAGATGGAGGGGGGAAATTACAGGAGGGAGCACAAGAGGCATTTTTTCACTGAGATGGTGGTGGAGCTGTGGAATGCGCTCCCTGGGTGGCTGGTGGAAGTGTGCACAGTGGAGGGCTTCAAGAAGGGATGGGACAGGTATAAGGAAAATCTGAATAAAAAGAAGACTTTCTTGGGGGCTGGGGGGTGGTAAGGTGAACAGCCACTAGGTTGCTGGCTTTCGAGCAGACAAGACAGACCATTTGGCCTATTCTGCTGGCTGTTTAGTATGTTAGTAAAAACAGCCAGTTCAAATACTTGCAGCATTTAGTGAACAGATTCACATCCAGTTCCTCTTAGCGAGGTATAGGAGAACTTTGAAAAAATTGCTTGGTTTCCTGAGAAAATTGGATCTAGGTAGAAGTTCAAATTAGCCTGATTCAGCCTGGCCCCTAAGCAGATCCACCAGTAGTCCAACAAATCCCCTCCCCCCACTTAGGCCATCAAGGGCATGCCCAACACCAGTCAGACAAACCCCGACAGCCCCAGGAGACCTAAGGAGATGCCCACCCTCCAGTCGGCACCACCAGATCACCCAAGGGAAAGAAAAGCTAGACCCGGGAGCCACCATGGGCATACCAGTTTGGCTCACCCAGTCTGCCGTAAAAATCAGCACAGATCCTTCTCTGCTCACAGATCCAAAGCTAAACAGGGCAATTCCAGTAAAGCCTCCAACAGTCCGTCCTCGGATGTTGCTGTTAATATACCAAATGCTGCTGCTTCAAATTTCAGGGCTCCAAGCACACCACCATGGCCAGTCCCACCAATGTTCAACTCCCAGCTGAGATCACTCTGGAGACCCGCCTCGCTCCTCACCTCACGACAGCACAAAGTAGCAACACCAGAGGAGAACTCCCATGAACTCCCACAAATGCACAAACTGGCTGATAGCTTGAATAACTTGCATATTGAAAATTTCAGGAAAGACTTATCTATGAACAACTTCAAGACTACCTGGAACAACACCTTCTCCTCTCCAAAGTCCAGCACGGCTTTCGGAAAGGCCACGGCACCGACACCGCCCTCATCCAGCTAACATCTGACATACTAAATGCCATGGACCAAGGCACCCCAGTGGGTGCACTATTCATTGACCTATCCAAGGCCTTTGACTTGGTTAATCATGAGCATCTCTTTGCTAAGCTTCATCGGCTTGGCATGGACCAGCTGTCACTCTTCTGGACCACGAGCTACCTGACTAACCGATCCCAAACAGTCCGCTGGCAGGGAACCCAATCCAACCCTAGGCTTGTGACCTCAGGGGTTCCCCAGGGTTCCATCCTGGACCCCCTACTATTCTCACTATTTCTAATGACCTTGAAGAGGATTGTGCACCCTGCAACCTTATCCTCTACGCGGATGACATTGTAATCTACTTTAGTGACCCCCCAACCCTCAGTTATCTCAGCCAAACCCCAAGCCAGCCTCGCAGTGCTGGAGGCATGGTTCACTGCTAACCACCTAAAACTAAACGAAGAAAAAACAAAAAGCAGTCCTCTTCGGGACCCGACGGCTGGGCTATGACTGTAGTGGGCTACTGCAACTCTCGTCAGCCCAAGGAATGCCAGTAGAAGTCACCGACCAGTTCAGGTACCTTGGGGTTATCCTGACCAAGAGCTAACCTACAAACCCCATATAGATGCCTTAACCAGATCCATTCACCAGAGGCTGGGCCTCTTATACCGCTTGGGAAACTCCCTTTCTGGAGAAGCACGATGGGTCATTGCAGTCTGCAGCGTCCTTCCCTCATTGCTATATGGCTCCCCACTACTTCAGTTCCTCAGAGAGTCTGAGCTAAACAAGCTCACTTCCCTATACCACCGCATTGCTCGCTTTGGAACCAACTCCCCCCAAAGGAGACATCACTGTGAGGCTCTTAAAGACCTACACTGGCCAACACTTAAGGCATAAATTATCCTATGCCTCTGCCTGCCTTACCTATAAATTCTCCTCCATTGGCCACCCGCCTCACCTTAGTGGCCTGCTCACCCCTAAAGTCTCCATCCAAAACCTTCGGTCCACTACCAGTTGGCTCCTGAACATCCCCCATATTTGGACCAACCAAGGAAAGTGCTTCTTCCAGTACATTGCCCCTCACTTCTGGAACTCGCTTCCAGCAAGCTTGCTTGACAAGCCCTCCCTCCCTCTCCTCGTTCAAAGCCGGTCTTAAAGCGTACCTTATTGAGCTAAGCCTCTGCGGCTGTAACCACTAGATCATGTACTCAACCTAACCCCTCTTAATTGACAGCTGACTACAATCTCGCTCCCCTTGGACTAGCTAAAAGCTAACGGTAATGTCACTGTAGACCTGCTGCAATGTAACTCTACTCTCCAACCCTGTCTAAATGTACCCTACTGACAGTGTATGTACTCTGAAACTGTCTTACTGTATCCTCACCTAATGTAATGACTGTGTATGTACTCTGTAACTGTCTTACTGTATCCTCACCTAATGTAAAGTGTTTGGTGTACTCAACCCTGGGTCGCCCCTGAAAAAGGGATCTCTGGTCTCAGAGAGCTTACCTGGTCAACAAAATCTAAATAAATAAAATATACAGTAGTTAATGTCCAAGGAGTAACGTGGTCGATAAACGAAGGAAAAATGACCGCGACTCGCACCTGCAGTTTACAATTATATAAATTAAAATACAGCAAATAAGTATCAGCATAAGTGCCCCTTCACCCATTTATGTATCTTTGTGCCCACCCTGCTTGCCCATTGGCTGAAAGCACCCCATTCAGTTTGAAAATGCTGCCATTTTTTTCTCTTGCTTAGTGAGAGATACTATTGTACCTAGACTCCCTAATTCATTGCCAGCTGCCACAAGAAACCACACACCAGCCTCCGCTGGGCTCACGTGTCACTACATGAAAGACTTGCACCAAATAAAAATAAAACTTTGCCACACATTTTAAAAGGAAGAGCAAGCCATCAGTATGAGGAGCATCCCATAACTATGGTCACCAGTGCATTTTCAAAACTGCAGCACATGCCTCTCCGTATAAGAATTGCACACTGTTTCCAAAACACTGAGCACCTCACAGAAACAAACAGTAGTAACAGTCATGTCATGCACCTCCTTGGTACCCCAGTTCAAAATCACAATTACACCTTTCATACTGAGCTGGAACACACTGTGCCACATTTGTTACAGTTCTCCCACAGAAATAAACGCCTGCTCACTGGTACTCAGAAACAGTACTTCAATCTGATCTCTCCCCAGCTTCACTCTCGCTCCAGTAAAACATATACACATCAGTATTTTTTAATTTTTTTTTGTAACGCAAACCCACTTCTCCTTACTTAAACAGTGCAATTTCCTCAACTTCCAATATACATTTCCCTGATTGCTAGATTGCGCTGCTCCGTTCAGCAGCCAGTAGTGAAGCCAAAGTATGTGTGGCTTTCTCAAAGGTACCAGGAAAAAAAAAAAAAAAAGGATCGCAACGGAGCTGCGGAGGAGGGGAGGGTTTTGTTACATGAACCACGGAGAAACATGCTGTACATAGCAAAACTGTATAACAAGTGAGAAACACTGCACTGTCCTCTACTGGTAACCATTGATAAGTATACCAGTAGAGGGACTACTTTACTGGCAAAGCAACTTTAAGTTCATGTTTAGTTTTTTCTTTTTTTGCAATTTTTATTTCTTAAATATTACAAAATAACTTTACAGATATCCCATTTTCTAAGCACAGTAGTGCCTTCAAGGATAGGCAGTATGGGCAATACCAGGCCTTCCAGGGGCTATAGGGCCCTCCGCCTGTGGTGTCGGGCCTCATTATGCCCCTAGGCAATCCGGTATTGCCCACCCTGTTGGGTATTCAAACAACATGAAGTCTTGCTATATTATAGACATTAGCAGTTTGATCCAGCTCTAGAACTGCCCTGGAGTGAAATGGTTAAAACCATTCCAAAATAGAATTTTGGCGCGAGAGCAGCTCTATCTGTGTCATTTCAAACTTGAACTGTCAGATTCTTTACTCCGCCTCAGTGAACAGTCGCCCGGAGATTTCTCCTTCTGCTCGGTTCATTTCTCGGTTATAAAGTGTTTTCTCGTTGGATTTAACCGAGAATAGTTTTATTTTAACCGCAAACGTCGGGGTTCAGCTCATCTGTGGTAACCGTAAGTAAATGGAAGGTTTTGTCTGTGTGGAACTCAGGTTATCGGTTCGGTTTGAACCGATCAGTGGGTTTAAACTCATTTAAAACTAAAAGTTACGATTTTAGAGTGCGGTTCCCGGTTCTTATCGGTTCTAAAAAAAACGGATTTATTACGTTTTTTTCCAATACCCGTGACACGGTTAGGAACCGATAAGGGTGTCTTGCCTGGCACTGCCGTTAAAAGGGCAAGTTTTTGGTTAGGCTGGCATTATGTCTGAGAAACCCAAAAGAAAAACCGGGCCCACTGGGTTTCAACACTGTGATGTTTGTGGGGAAGTCTTTGCCAAGGCTGACCCACACACCACATGTGTTTATTGTCTGGGGTTTGACCACCTCAGTCAGACTGCCAGGTATGTAAGAATTTCCTGCAGCCACCCTGGAAAAAGATTGGGCAGGCTTAGGAGCGAGAGGCCAAAAGTCCACTGACCCGATGGCCAGCCCGGTTCGGTGCCAACCGAACCAGAGGGAGTGCCCTCTGACCAGGGCCAGACTTCCTCGGGCAAAAGAAAAGCTGGTTCTGAGGAACCAATTCCAGTAAAGAAAACAAGAAAATCAGCAGGTCTGGAGTCCAAAATTCCTTCTCCAACTGCTGCAGAGATAGCAAAAGCCATACAAATTGTCCAGTCGCTGTCTCAGGGTCCGTCCGAACCACCACTATCTGGTAAAAGGTCGGTTCGTCCGGTCCCAGTGGTTCAGGATTATGATATTGAGGAATTTTATGAACCAGAGGAGGGGAGGAGGATTATGAACAGTATGAATGTGGCTGGGAAGGTCTGGGTTGCCCATTGAACTGGACATCTCCCCAGACAGACCTTTAGAATCTCCCCATGCTGTCTGAGTCCCCATCTCATTTTATGTTTTATAAAAAAGTTGCTGAAACCCTCCAGCTTCCTTTAGAAGAGGCTGTGGATGAGCAAGAGGAGCCTGATTTTGTAGAAATGATGGATATTCCAGAGTCTAGGAGATTTATTCCTTTACATAAGTCTTTTAGGAAACAAACAATTAAAATTTTAAAAGCTCCTAATTCTGTGCCTCCTGTAGATAAAAAGATGGACAGAAGGTATACATTGTCAGGCCCTGATACAGAATTCCTTTCTCAGCAATGCAGTCATGTTGGGAGTAGTTCAGGCTGCTGCCTGTGATAAAGTTAATATTCCCTGGCTTCACATCCTCCTGACAAGGATTCCAGGAAGATTGATGCCATGGCAAAAACAGTATATGGCAGCCTCTCTGGGACTCAGGCAAGCAAATTATATGGCTTATGTAGCTAGGTATCAGAAATCTAGATGGGATACTGTTATGCAATTGGCCAAGCAGGCCCATGGCCAGCTGGCTAGTGAACTAGAACAGGTGCTGCTGATGGCATTGAAGCCTCTAAGGTTCAGTTTCATGCTGCTGTGGATGTTAATGATGTTTCCTCTAGGGTCATGGCCACATCTAGCTTTTCAGAGGTTGGCCTGGCTCAGGTGTACTAGTTTTCACAGGATACCCAGACTAAGGCTATGGATTTTCCTGTGGTGGGAAATTCTCTGTTTGGAGAGCAGACAGAGAACTACATGAAGAAGATGGATGAATATAGGACTACTTACAAGAGTGCCCAGGCTAAGGAGCGGCAAGCCACCTCAAAGGCATGCCCCAGGGGTAGGGGTAGGCCTTTTCACAGGCCTTTACCAGACTCAGGCCTCCTCTGCCTATGCTCAGAGGGGGCCTTCAGAGGCAGGGCAGACGAGGGGTGGGCAGACCTGCTCCCACCCCCAGCCTAAAGCTCCTGCGAAACAGGCACCCTGATGGGGTGCCCAGGGCCGATTCTCCTGTACCAGTGGGGGGCAGGCTGGCTTACTTCAGTCAGAATTGGGCTTCTTTAACCTCAGACAAGTGGGTTCTGGAAGTAGTAAGCCAGGGTCTGGTTCTCAGCTTCAGAAAGTTTCCCAAGTTGAGAAGCAGACTTTTCTCACCCAAGTGCTTCAGAGACCTCGCTCTGGAAACAGAGGTCTCATCCTGTTAGCTCTCAGAGCAGTAGAAAGGGTTCTCCCTGCATCAGGGCAGGGTCTGTATTCAGATACTTCCTTACCCCAAAAAGACAGGAGAGTGGCAGCCCATTTTAGATCTCAGATATCTGAACAAGCATCTTTTGAAACCAAAGTTCAAAATGGTAACTCTGGCAATGATTTTACCTTCCCTAAGGCCAGGGGACTGGCTAGCCTCCCTGGACCTCAAGGATGCCTATTTCCACGTCCTAATCAGAAGATCCCATCGAAAGTACCTCAGATTCGAACTGCCCTCAGGTCATTACCAGTTCAGAGCAATGCCCTTCGGCCTTACCTCTGCTCCAAGGGTATTCACAAAGTGTCTAGCAGTGGCAGTGGCCCACTTAAGAGGCAGAGGATTGCTGTTTTTCCCTATCTAGATGACTGGCTCATTGTAGGCCAGTCCCCAGAACAGGTAAAATCTCACCTGCAGGTCACCCAGCAGCTTCTCACCTCCTGGGTTTTCTGCTAAACCTACCAAAGTCGGTTCTGGAACCAGTCCAGGTACTTACCTTTATAGGGCAGAATTGGACACAAAGCTAGCCAGAGCCTTTCTTCCCCAGAAAGGGTAAGGAATTTAGTGGCTCTGGCCTCTTCCTTCACTCTGCAGGTCTCTTGACCAGCAAGACACTTTCTGCAGCTCCTGGGGCACATGGCTGCATCCACAGCTGTTGTGCAGGGAGCCAGATTTCAGATGAGAGACATTCAGTTTCACTTGAGAACCTTTTGGTCTCAGAGAAGAGACCCCTTCCAAGTTGGTCCCAGTGACTAACCTTGATCCTAGCTCTCCAGTGGTGGCAGGATCAGAGCAATTTAAGAGCGGGGTCCCCTTCATTTCCCCTTCTCACGACTTGACTCTCACTACAGATGCTTCCCTTCTGGGTTGGGGAGCCCACATGGGCTATCTTTCCACTCAGGGAGTTTGGTTCCCCCCAGGAATCTCTGCTCCACATCAATTTGCTGGAACTCAGAGCTGTCTTTTTAGCTCTTCAAGCTTTTTCTGCATCTGTCCACGACAAGGTGATACAATTCAGAACAGACAACACCACAACAATGTGGTACATCAACAAACAGGGGGGCACTCGGTCTTCGGCCTTGTGCACCGAGGCAATGAAGTTGTGGTCTCTGGCCTATTCCCTGAACACTTCCCTCATAGCAGTTCATCTTCCAGGGAAGGACAATGTCCTAGCGGATGCCCACAGCAGGATTTCCCAGGGCCATAACGAATGGTCCCTGGATCCTCAAGTGCTGGGGATGATTTTGCCAGGTGGGGCATCCCTCAGATAGATCTTTTGCAGCCCCAGACAATCACAAACTTCCTCTGTTCTGTTGCAGGCCTCCAGTGCTGGGCTCAGTTCCCTGGATGCCCTTCTTCTGGATTGGGAGGGAAGTTCCTCTATGCTTCCCTTTCCTCTCCTATTCAAGGTACTAGTCAAAATCAGATCTCAGCCTTGCAGGGTGATTTTGATTGCCCCGATTGGGCCAGGCAGCCCTGGTACCCACTCCTTCTGTCTCTGACAGTCCATCTTCCCTGTGCCTCCCAGGAATCACAATCTGTTGACTTGTGCCCAGGGAAGGGTTTGGTATCCGGACCTCAAATCCTCAACCTCAAGGCCTGGCTCTTGAGGGAGTTAGTTTGCTGATTTACACCTCTCTCAGGGTGTTCTTGAGATCCTAAAGGCTTCCAGAAAGCCTTCCACTAGGGCTACTTATAGTTCTAAATGGAAAAGGTTTTCCATTTGGTGTGCTGGGAAAAATATTTCCCCAGAATCTGCTGGATTGCCCATTTTGTTAGATTACATGGTACATCTTAATTCCTTGGGTCTCAGACCAGCTACCTGAGAGTTCATTTGGCAGCTGTGTCTGCTTTTGTGTCAGCAGGAAAGTCATCCCTCTTCCTCTCATCCTGTGTTTTCCAAGTTTTTAAGGGATTACCCATACTAATCCTCCTTTGGGAACCGCCCCTGCTTGGGACCTTAATGTTTGCATTGCCCAGTTAAGTAACCCCTTTTGAACCTCTGTCTTCTGCAGAGCTTAAGTACCTAACTTGGAAAACTGTTTTTCTATGGCTATCACTTCTGCCAGACGCATAAGTGAATTGTAAGCCTTGTCAGTGGAAACTGACTTTATTTCTTTCCACGGGATAAGGTAGTCCTTAGGACTAATAGGAAGTTTTGCCTAAGGTGGTTTCAGATTTCCATCTTAATCAATCTATCTCCTTCCAGTATTTTTCACTGATCACCCTCTTCGGTGAGAGGAGGTTGCACAGCCTGGATGTTAAGAGAGCTCTTAGTTATTATATAGAGCGTACCAAAGGTCACAGGTTAGAATCCCTCCAACTTTTCCTTACCTATGGTGAAGTAGGGAAAGGCAAACCTGCCACTAAGAGATCAATAGCCAGGTGGATTGTCTCTTGTATCCAATTTGTTATCAGAAGGGCAGAGCCCCCGGTTTGAGGGCTCATTCTACCAGGGGTACAGCTGCGTCTCTAGCTGCTGCCAGAGATATCCCTTTATTAGAGATTTGCCAGGCTGCTACTTGGAAAACGGTACACACTTTTACCAAGCATTACTCCCTGGATGTCCAGGCCAGGAGAGATGCTCGGTTTGGCACAGCTGTTCTTCAGAGCCTATTCCCTAAGTAGGTTCTGCCCCTCCTCCATGGAGGTACTGCTGTGTATTCTGCTATCGTCTATAATATAGCAAGACTTCATGTTGTTTGAAGAAAAAATTACTCACCTTAGTAATGTTGTTTCTTCTAATGGAGTCTTGCTATATTATAGACCTCCCCCCCAACCTGCCCCTCTCAGAACCTCTACTTGGTGGGGTGTGGGCACTACTTATGTCCTGTTAGCATTTTGTCCCCTTTGGGACTTTGGGGGTGTGTATGTGTACGCGTGTGTGTGTTTTATTATACTTATGTTCCATTTTCATATTATTAGAATGGTGTTAGTATTTCTGGTCCCCTGACTTGAGTCTTGGGTGTTGGGACCATCAATGGTTGTTATTATTTAGGTAGCCATTTGGCTAGTGTAGGTTACAGCTTCCACACAGACCTTAGTGAGTTTGGCTCGTAAAGATCTGACAGTTCAAGTTTGAAATGACACAGATAGAGCTGCTCTCGTGCCAAAATTCTATTTTGGAATGGTTTTAACCATTTCACTCCGGAGCAGTTCTAGAGCTGGATCAAACTGCTAATGTCTATAATATAGCAAGACTCCATTAGAAGAAACAACATTACTAAGGTGAGTAATTTTTTCTTATTGCTTGCATGTTGGCCTTAGGCTGGTATCCAACTTACACATGCACACTCGTAATAGGTATCAGAGTCGGCTGAACACTTCGATGACAGAAGTTAGCATAATCCGTTCTGCACGCGGTATAAGGTGTTTAACCCTTAGGCTGCTGACAGAATTAGAACATGCAGAATTCAGTATTGATATATCAGTCCACGGCACAGCAAGGGTTGAAATCTAAATTTACTCTTATTTAACGTCCCTTAAAAAATCGTAACAATGTAAATCAGTAGTTTGCAACATATGGGGCTGGATCTTACCTTCAGCCTTTTGCCTGATAAATTAGGGAAGAGGCATAACACAGTCAAGTACAAAAGACCAAATTTAGGGACACATCTTAAAATGTGGTGTTCTCCACTTTGAAAGCTGGTAGGATAAGGGACTTGGTGAAAAATGCATTTTCTGATGAAAACCAAGATTGCAACTTTAATGTTTGACATTATTTTATGTTTACAGTCCCCACTGTTCAGCCATGGAAACACAAATTTTGGGAGGGACAGAGGAATGTTGTGAGGCAAAATCAGGGATGTCCCTGAAAGTCTGGGCAGTCGAGAGGAATGGACTGGATCAGAGCTTAATCCCAGTAGGCCCGATTTATATCACTGCTGCACAAATGCTGTTGTTATTGTCAGAGTTACCTAGTCATAACTTATCAGTGTTATAGAAGACAGCCACACCAAAAATAATGTTAACCCATTGCATATACCCAACACCTGAAGACAGGGGTAAGCCATGATGGAGTAAGTTGGTGGTGGCTAGAAGATTTATTTTATTTAAATTTTGATAACTGGGTAGGCCCATTGTGACCTTGACAGTCCATTTTTCAGGGGCGACCCGGGGTTAGTTAAATTTACCTAGAGGGGAAAAGAAAACCAATGCTTTTCGAGACACAATACAGCATATAGTACATTGAGCATGGATATATATATATATATATCACAGAGCAAGACATTGCAGCATTTGACATATACGATCTATAGTTTGGACACGCTTGTTAGGTACATACATTCACGAGTATCTAGTCATGTAAGTAAGTGCAGTCCAGTACACAATTTTCTTCCCCCCTTTGTCTTTATTTACATAGGTCATCCCCTTTAGCAGAGCTCCCTTTGGAAGTTATTTGTTAATGGAGGGGAAGTTGATTTACTTAGGGTAGGTGCACTAGACAAATAAATTGCCTGTTTTCAGACACGACTCGGGAGGTTACAAGACAGTAGACAATCAAGGCAGCAGAAAAAAATGACAGTATACAGGAAGGATGGGATACAGATCATGACAATATAGAACACAGTCTGACCCCATGAGTTCAAATAACATTGGTGAACAGTCAAGAGCATACCTATACCTAGTCACGTAGCTCATACAGAGGACTGTAATGAACATTTCAAGAGAAAATCGAACCAGATACAGTCAAACACTGAGTGCAAATTGAACAAAAAGATCGCTGAAAGTCAGGTGCAAAAACAAACAACTGTGGAGCTTAAGAATTTGTAGAGTGCTTTCTTGAAACTGTAGTGTGACTGGGAGGCTCAGAGGTGAGGTGGTAGGGCGTTCCATGTTGTAGGGCAAAAATGAAATGAACACAAGATGGGGGAAAAAATAACTTGCTTTTAAGAAAATAGATTTTGGTTTTTATGTTCAAGTTTAAGCAACTTAGAACAGATCAGCGGTTTTATAGGTGATTTTACAGAGGGACACGTCTGTGTTTTTCATTCTTGTTACTAAAGGTACTAATCTTTTCAGGCAGGTTTATTTACAGAATGATTGTTTTGAATCTGTGTGTTTTGCAGGTGTATTTTTGCACATTGTAGCTGACACTCTTGGAAGCATTAGCGTGATCATATCTGCTATTCTGATGCAGAAATATGGACTTATGATAGCAGATCCCATTTGTTCAATGTTGATATCAATACTCATAGGAGTGAGGTGAGTACAGATGTTTTAATACTCATTCAGTGCATTTGCTGCTTGTAGTCAAATTATTGTTTTTCTGTACCAGCTAGGAGACGATTGAATACATTATGCATTTATAACAGTGTGGGACAATTCACCCTATACATAGGGCATTTCTAATTACTGCTACTACTTGTACTACATCAGTCGATCTAGGCAGAAATGGTACTGGGTTGATAGTTTACCAACAGAGGGCAGTGTTTAAGCACTTATGACTGAAAATAACATTTTTTTAAATCCCCATAAATTTCTGCTTACAACTGAGTTTTTTTTCCCCCCGATATAAGAATGTGTTTACTCATTATAAGAATCCCACTTATAAAACTAAATCTATGGCCAAGTGGTTTAAAACTGTTAAGTGAACTGGGGAGGGTTTTTGACAAGTAGCCCTCATGGTGGCTTTCACAAGGTGCTGCCTGTCTTCAGCCAGGGAGGAGAACAGGATACTTCACAACAAGAGCTTCAAGTCATAGTTGAAGGAATGGTGTAGAGAAGAAGGGTTCATCTGCATTGGGGACTGGGTTCCATCCTGGAGGGATATAAGCCTATACAGATGTGATGGTCTGCTTCCCTCTGGGAGGGGAACAGCAGTTCTCAGTGGACAATTTAAATGTTATTTTAATGAACATTTAAACTAGCTTAGGGGTTGACAGAAGGAAAAGGGAGGCATAAACTCCATCCCCGCCTTCAGCAGTAGGAAGGAGGGAGGACCCAAGGGAGAAAGCCCCTGGGGAGAAGGATGATGAGAACAACAGTGAAGTTGAGGAAAGGGGGACAGGAACAAAAGTTGCAATAAGAGAGGGGAGAAGGAGGCAGGGCACAATGGGAGGAAAGGGGGGGGGGTGCAGGCAATGAGGGAGTAAGGTGTGGAAGGCCATGTATGGAAATGCAAAGAGTCTCAGAAATAACATTTCAGACCTGGATATTGTACCATTACTGAGGCATGGTCCACAGGCAACCATGACTGGGACATAACCATACCAGGCTGCACTCAGTTCAGAAAAGTTAGAGTGGGAAGGAAGGGAGGAGGGGTTGTGCTGTATGTAAGGGAGGATTTCAAAGCAACGGAAATGCAAGGAAGCCGGTGAAGGTACTGAGGGTCACCCTGGAGACAGGAGCCAGAGCGACTGTTTGAACTGGGGTGATAACAAGACCTCCAGCATAAGGGGAGGAACTGGATAAGGCAAGGGGGATAGCCATCAGTACAATGACAGAGAAAGGGTAGATACTGCTGGTGGGGTACTTTAGTTTGATGGATGTAGATGGAGCCTCCCTGCTGTGGCCTCATCTAGAAGCAGGGAAATTCTAAACTCCCTGCAGGGGTTCAATGTTAAAATCACGAATACTTAACCACAACTAAAATATTAGCGAGTGCATTTTAACGAATCCGAATATAGCGCCTGCACAAAAGCCCCTCTTTAATAACAGCGAGCATGTAAATATAGTGCTATAATTGGATCGCATGGGCTAGGACGATGACAGTCACAGGCCAGTCACAAAACTAAAAACAGAAATGGTGCGTCTGGTCAACTGCTCTAATTACTTTGGGAGCACTACAGCACCACATGGCAATGAATGAAATTCCATTTCCCAAGCTATGGACAGAGGCAACAGCTGAAGATGCGAGAGATAGGAGGGCTACTACAGCGCATGGCGCTTAATCACATTTATGCACCCGCTTCCATGCCACAGATAGAGGCAGCTGTTGAGGGGTGAATAATTGGTCTGGAGGTGTCCAGAAGGTCCCCCCACCCACCCATTGAATATTCACATTCAAGGAGCTTCTCATACCGGTCTTCATTGCAAATATAGGAATTATCCCCCCTCCGACTTCACCATTCTCCATGTGGCTGCCCATCATATTGCTGTGAATCCACCTCATGTGTTCAGATCCCTCATTAAGCCCACTATCTTCGCATTTTAAACATTCATTCCCCTGAAAAAAAGAAAAGAAAACTCTGCAGAAGCGATCGAGTAAGTCCTGAGTGACACATCACAGAAGTAATTGAAACTGTTTTGTCATGATGGGTAGCTGCTGCGAAGAGGGAAAGCATAGGATGGTGTCCGAGATATAAAAAAATCATGCAAGTGCATGCTACAGTGCAGCGTGTGTTTTGCCTTTCTGTGTGATGTCTGATGTCTATAAAAACAGATTTCTGAATTGGGTAGAGGTAGGGCACATAGAAGATAGTTGTGGCAGCAACCTCTTCGCTATTTTGTCGCCATGGGAATTCGCTGTGTAAGTAAGGTGCTATTTTTAAACACTCACTATTAAAAAAAGTAGTGATAATTCAGTCTCTATTTTTGCCTCGCTATTTCGTACGTGCTGTTATCATGGGATATCCTCGAAGGTGGCATTTCTCAGGCAGCTAGTGCGGGGGCCCACTCCTGATGGGGCAGTACTGGACCTGGTGCTCGCAACCAGGGACAGTGCTGCAGACATCAAGGTGGGAGGCCATCGGAGGACCAGCACTCACCGTATAGTGTGGTTCAACATAAGGAAGGTAGCAGAAGCACACTGCACAAGGACGAGGGTCCTGGACTTCAGGAGGTCAGATTAAAAAAACAAATAAACATGAGTGAATGTCTCAGGGATGACCTAGCTGGGTGGGGGAAGGGATGGCCTGGTGGGGGGGTGGAGGACCTTTGAGCCAGATTAAGTGAAGGCAACAAACCTCTGCACAGAAGTGAGCAAAAACAGGAGAATAAAGAGACTGCTGTTGTTCTCAAATGAAGTGCCTGAACAGGTAAAGGCTAAAAGGATAGCATTCAGGAGGTACAAAGAGCTGGGGATGGAGGAAGATAGTGAGGTGTACCAGGAGAAGCCAGAAAGTGGTGAGGGGTGCAAAGGCTCAAATTGAGGTAAGGATAGCCAAAGGGGTAACTAAGGGGGACAAGACCTTTTTTACATACATTAGTGAAAAGAGGAAAACAAATGGGATTGTGAGGCTAAGAAGGGAATGGGGGGCTGTGCAGAGGAGAATCAGGAAAAAGATATCTTGAACAGATTCTTCTTTTCATTTTTCAAGGGGGGTAATGGACCACATTAAAGCAGCAGGAACACTGGGGGAGGGAGGTAGTAGACACAAGCCTATTTACGGAGGACAGAGTCCTGAAGAGCTTGCGATTCTGAAAGTGGACAAAGCTGTGTACACCCAGGGGTCTTGAGGGAACTCAGGGAGGGGCTGGCTGCACCTCTGAGAGCCCTAATCAACCACTCAGTGTAAACAGGAGTGGTTCTTGGGGACTGGAGTAGGGCAGGTATAGTTCTGCTTCATAAAAGTGGCAGCAGGGAGGAGGCTGTCAACTGTAGGACGGTCAGTCTGACGTCAGTGGTGAGGAAATTAATGGAGATTCTCTTAAAGGAAAAGCTTATGAAGTATTGTTGCCTAAATACTCTTGGTTTGTAGAATAAATAATAATAATACAGATGATGTGTCTCGGAGTCTGCCAAGAAACATTTGCAAACAAGCAAGGAGTACTAATGAAGTTTATTATACTACTTACACCAAGCATGTGACAGAGAAAATCACAAGGGAGATGGATTTCTTACCACTCTCATGAAGAATGTACATAATCTTCTGAATTGTAGATCTTAGGTTCTCTAAGATCTTATTTTTTTCCCCACTTTCCAGTTCTCTGCTAGAGTACTAATCTTCTAGAGGAGCTACAGTAGGTAGCAGACAACTATATACTACAGATAACAGCATAGCAACATAGATTACCTCATAGTTACAGATATGAGAAACAATATCTATTGGTCCTAAGTCATTCTCCGTTGGATGATGACTTAGGAGACAGAATTACTAATGAGTATCATATGAGACAGAATATGCTTTCATTAGCATTATAACTTGGACAAAAGAAATGCTGACTGGTTCAAACTACGTGTGGCATTTCTTGCTTATGTATCATATTAAACATAGATAGAAACATAGAATTTGACGGCAGATAAGGACCGTTTGGCCCACCCAGTCTGCCCATTTCCCTACCTGATGGATAAGCTGCAGATCCTAGTTAACCAGCAGCCTACTTCTTCCTACCCCCCCCTAGCATTGCCTTATGACTGTCCCATGCATGCTTGAATTCCACCACTGTTTTGACTCCACAACCTCCTCTGAAGGCCGGCCCATACATCCACAACCCTCTCTGTGAAAAATACTTCCTTAAATTACCTCTGAGCCGCCCCCTTCTATCTTCTTCAAATTGTGCCCCTGTTCTTGCACACCTCTTTTTGAAAGATGCTACCCTCTTGGACTTTGTTGATTCCCTTGAGGTACTTGAAAGTTTCTATCATGTCCCCCTCTCCCTCCTTTCCTCGAGGCTATACATATTAAGCTCCTTAAGTCTCTCTTCATGTCTCGTGCAGACCCTGCACCATTTTAGTTGCCCTCCTCTGGACAGCTTCCATCCTGTCTATGTCTTTATGGAGATTGGGTCTCCAGAACTGCACGCAGTACTCAGATGTGGTCTCCACCAGCTGTCTGTACAGAGGGATAACAACTTCCTGTTTTCTACTGGTGATGCCTCTCCCTATGCATCCCAGTATCCCCAGCCCACCTTGCTGCCCTCTCACATTGCTTGCCCACCTTTAGGTCATCTGATGTGACTACCCCAGGTCCCTTTCCATTTTTGTTGTTGTTAGTATCTCACCCCCATTGTGTACTCTTCCCCTGGATTTTTGTTTCCCAGGTGCATTACCTTGCACTTCTTAGCATTGAATCTAAGCTGCCATACATTTGACCATTCCTCTAACCTTGCCAAGTCCCTTCTCATCCTTTCCACCCCGCCTTGTGCATCAACTCTGTTGCAGATCTTTGTGTCATCTACAAAGAGACATACTTTTCCTTCCAGTCCCTCTGCAACATAACAAAGGATTTCTGTCTGTCAGCTTGCTTAGACAAAGAGAACTGCTGACAGGGCTGTATTACACACGGCATATTTGCCTGAGTGTAAAACACACACTACATACAATTAAATGAGAATACAAGTATACACTAATCACTGATGAGCTCTTAGAGTAATTTTTCAGTGATTAGGTGAATTGTACATGGAATATATATGAAAGACAAACATAATCTAGATAACTGTATTATAGTGACGTATAATGAATCACGCATGATAAACATTAGCATATATTAGCAGCAAAGCACATTTCTGGCACTCGTGTATATGATGGGTGCCTAAATCTATATATAGCTATATGTTAGTGCAAAATAGCAGTATCACAGAACAGTAGATCAGGAATACAGTGTGAAGTGGATGTGGGATGATGGGGGCATAACCCAGGTGTAATAGTCCCCTCTTTGTTGCCCTAATTGCAAAAGTGGCAACACAACAAAAAGACGATGGTTAGGCACCATTCGTCTATAGGCCCAAGGCACGGGCCTGATAGAGGAAATTAACTGGTCACAATATTATTAATTACCAATATGTGTCAGATGTGTGTCCTATTGGGAAGAAATTGAAGAGACAAACGTAAGTTGCCTGTATGGATATTAAAAATAAGTAAAATCGAGATGGAGCATCAAGATAGTCAGGACTAGACTTAATGATATATATGGTTTTGGGATGGGAACAGGTGTGATTACCATACAACCTGTTACCTGTTTAGGGAGTAAAAACAGAAGTTAGAAAATTTCACTTTGCATAACTTTTAGTCCATATCAAAAGAATGTATAGTTGGTCACCACACAGTGTTCCACATCAGCAGAATATACCACCTTGAAGAATGGCATTTTTTAGTTGGTAAGTTGAACAGGACACGAAATGTCAGTGTCCACAAGGCATAAACTGCGAGCAGTTTTAGGGATAAATCCAAGGTTTCTTTAAGGCCCTGTACACATTAGAGATAAAGATTTGCACTGTTTTGGAAAACATTTTAAAAACGTTTTCAGACTCACCACAGCAGCCCGTCCACATTATTTTTCACCGAGTTTGAACTCTGTTGTAACACGGTCGACTCCCGTCCGCATCTGCCTCCGGTAACATTTTTTAAAACGGGTTCTCCATGACTGTTGACACGCTTCCTAGAGGAGCAATATGCAGACGCCCGTCCACACTACAGGGTAACACACTTTCCCTCATCAAACCGTGTTTAAAAACAGACTTGAGACTACCTCCCAGCAGGGTTTAAGCACGGTTTCCTAACACACTTTGAAACAGTGCTTAAATGTGGATAGGCACCGTGTTTGTGGTAATTAAAACATTTTAAGCACCTTAAAATGCTTTAACTAGCCTGGTATGTACAGGGCCTTAGTGTTAAATGAAGATTTATAGTTCAAATTTGATGCATTCAGATGTTTCAAAGGTTGATCCAAATGTTCTGGAGGCAGCAGTATTTTTATAGGCCTCTGTAGGGGGTGCATTAGATTGCACGTGGAGTGTTCAGTTGAAGATGATCACACGGCTGCACAAAGCGTAACAGTTTGTAACAGTTCTCAGTTCGTATGAGGTGCCAGCCAGACTTGGAAAACAAGTGGTGCAGGGTCTGCATCAGAAGACATACAAAGAGCGATTAAAGAAGCTTAATATGTATACACTCTAGGAAAGGAGGGAGAGAGGGTACTTGATAGGAACTTTCAAGAAAACACTGAGCTGCTCCAGCCTGCTATCCCCCCGCGTGAGCTGAGATCGTCTGATAAGTCTTTCTTAAAAGTTCCCCTCTGCCGCACTTCCAAGGGCGCTGGTGCATTTGGGCATTCTGCTGCCCCCCAAGCGTGGAACTCACTACCTATTGACCTAAGATGAGCTTCCTCACACTTTGCTTTCAAGTGAAGACTACGGAATCACCTTACTTCTGTGGACCAATGTGCCTGTTTTGATCCTACCTAAATCTTTTCTTCATGTTACCTCTCCCTCCCCCTATCTACATGCCCATTCGTCTACCTACACACTACTTGATGCCTTGCATACTGGTTATTTGGACTGCTTGCACTTTCTTTTATGATCACAAAGAAACGTATATGGCTCTACTGTCTGATGTATTATATATGCCTCTATCACTCTACCTTTCTTAACCTTGTGTTATGACAATTGCCATTTTTACTTACTGTGTTATGTGTTACAATCGTTGTGTGTAACAATTGCCAATTACCTTATGATTGTGGTACCTGCTTTCCCATCCTGCTGTTTGCACTAATCTTTTGACGTATGTATTGAAAACATCCTGCTGTTTTGCACTAATCTTTTGACTATGTATTTATTGAAAGCTGGTACTGGTCTCTCCTCATCTTCTCCCCGCACACGACTACCTGGTATTTCTTGCCGGCTATCAGTTTACGCAGCACTGGGTCGCTACGCACCTTTCTCTAAACCCTTATGCGGTCAGACTTCCCTGGTGACCAAGTCCCCTACTTTCTCCTGCTGGCTTACAGTTCATAAGCCCGGATGCCACTGCAGCATTCTACCACTGTTACCGTATCTTCCCGCTTCCCTGATCCCTTCCTTGACGCCGGTTTTCAGCCTTCCCCTATCGACTCCTCGGGTCACCGCGCTCGTGAACAAACCTGTCTAGCTCTGGAACCCCTCGCTCATTCAGAATGCAAACCCTGCCCAGCTTGGGCTCCCTCCAGCCAGGCCCTGCCTTTCATTCCGACCAAGGTTCCCGTCAGTGCAATTGCTGTTCCATGTTTTCCCGCATCAGCCGTACTCACACCTGCTCCTGCCGTTCTCAGCACAACTCCTATGTAACCCTACCCCTTTCCTGTCTCCAGCCCCTGTAGTCTATACAATTTCTTCCTACCTATCATCGCCAGCCTCCCCTGGCCGCCTCCACCTGAGCCTCTCATACCGGGAATCGGGTTCCATGAGCCCGGTTATAGACTCTCCTCCTGCCACAAAAGCCGTAATCCTTTTGCTGTCCCACCCTACACTCTCCTAAGATTCTTGGCCAAAACAGTTGGCAGAGTTCTCTTACCTTGGCTCCAGCCCCACCACCTTCCAACTACCTTGAGCTGTGCACTCACCCTTCCCTGCCCACATCCCCCCCATCAGTTTCCCCAAATCTAATCCAAAATCTGTCCTTCCTCCAGTACCCTCTGCTTACTTATAAAAAATTGTATGCTTGTGTCTATGTACCTGTACTTGTACTGTATAAACTGCACCGTTCTACTTGTATTGTAATTGTACCTCCCGAGTCGTGCCTGAAAATAGTCACTTGCTGGCTAGTGCACCTACCCGGTTAACAAAAACTAAATAAATAAAAATAAAACATCAAGGGAATCAACAGAGTCCAAGATGGTAGCATCTTTCAGAAAAAAAGATGTGCAAGAACAAGGGGGCACAATTTGAAGATAAAGGGAGAATGGTGCAAAGGTAATGTAAGGAAGTATTTTTTCACGGAGAGGGTTGTGGATACATGGAACAGCCTTCCTGAGGAGGTCATGGAGTCAAAAACAGTGGGGGAATTCAAAAATGCATGGGGCAGACATAAGGCAATTCTGGTGGGGGTGGTAGGAGGAAGTAGGCCATTGGTTAACTAGGATCTGCAGCCTATGCACTAGGTAGGGAAATGGGTAGACTAGGTGGGCCAGGCGGTCCTTATCTGCCATCAAATTCTATGTTTCTGTGTTTCTATGTAAGTAGTGAAGAAAATAGACTTCTTGATTGTAGATCAAATAAAGAAGAGTTTTCTTCCTGAAGTTAGGGGATTGCCCATACCCCAGACTAGCTTCATAGTATGCACAACAGTGAGCTCTATTATAGAATCTAATTGGCTGGACTTCAGTTTTCAGTTTACAGTTTATTTGAAAGTTTACAAGTGGAAGCCTAATTTTTAGTTATTAGGACAGTATTTACATGTTGGTAAGACAAGTTGGAAGATGTCACATCTGCATAAAGGGTGATGTTCCTTTTAGGTACGACAATGAAAGTTCAGAGTCTGTCACAATTTTAAGACGTCATGGTAAACAAGGAAAGGAGCTAGTTTCAACCTTTTCACAATAAACATTTTCATCAATTTGACCAATAGAAAGGACAGTTGCCAGATAATCAGAAATGGATGTTGCCGGATGAAAATGCAGCAGTGACACTGTGAGAGTCACAAACATGGCTTCCTGGATTGTGCAGGATTACATTTTAAAACATGGAGCAATACTGGTGTGTGTGGTGACAGTGCTAGATTCAAATAAACATTTGTTAACACATGCAATAGTAGTGCATAATGTGGCAATGCCACTGACCCACACGTCTGTCATGTATGAGATCAAGGATATATCCTAATTTTAGATCCCAGAAGAGATAACCAAAGGGTTGTAAGAACATAATAGCTATGGGCAGTGCAAAGGACTTTCCTAGCTATGTGATGCTCATCTGCTTCCCTATTGTGAGCAGAAATTAATTTATTAACATGAACATTTGTCAGGTCAAACCCCTTCACAATATCCTTAAATATTGTAAATGTAAATCACTCCTAATGAGCAAAATCATGTATTCCATGCAATGGGGGTGGGGGGTATGATATTACATTTTATACTCTCATGAACCTTTAACATATGTGCTTGAAAAATGGCTGTATCAGCCCTATTCAAATAAATATGTCAGAGCCAAGTAGGTGTGAGTTTAAACCTGTGTTGTTTTTATAAATAAGAAAAACAAAACAAAAACAAAATGCATAGTGCGTTTGGGTAGGTTTACAGTCATAAGATGTACCACTAGCAATCAGGATATGAAAATTGTGTGTGTGTGTGTTACTATCAGTCCCTGTATAAAGGGTCATTAATGAGTACCTGGTATGCTGCCAGTGTATCCAGTAACATCATTATTTAAACAAAAGTGGGAAATGTTTGTTGTGAAACATAAAACAAATCATTTCAAGTTTAAAAGGGTGAGATTTGAAATCACTGGGATATGCATGAGCTGCACATTATTAACTAGGGAACCTGGTTGAGAAGTGGCTATTAGACCACTGGTTGGGCCAAGGTTTGTTTTGGGCACTCAATATTAAGTGTTACAAATTATGGGGCATCATTGGGTAAAACCTTAAGGCCTAATGGCTTTTATTGCCATATAATTTTTTGGTGCAAAATTCCTGATTATTAATCAAATATAAACAGGAGTCCAGATCAAGTCTGACTGCTAGAATTGATCCAAAGCTATGATCATAAAATTCAGTAGGGCCTCACTACCCTTCTGGATGATGAACATGTCTTTTAGGACTTTAGTGTGAATTCCACAGGATACAATTGAATCATGTAGGCTTGTGTGAGGTACTCGGCCTCAACAAGCTGTTTAGGTTTAGGTCACTGGTTCTTATCTGCAATAAAATGTGCAGTTTGGGCTTATAAGAAGACCCATACTTTTAAAAAGAATAATAAGCATGAAAGCAAGCATCTCTCTCTGGAACCTAAAAGGAAAGAGAAAAGAAAAACATAGTTTAGTACTATTCGTCCCACTGGGGTTTGGAAAAGTAATTTAATCTCCTTTAAACAGGTTCATTTGATTGGCATGTAGCCATTTATCAATGACTGTTATTATGAGGAAGTCTAACTTGGTAGCCTGCTGGACTGCATTTGTTTACAATGGGATAGGGTGTGTTGTTGGGCCTTGCCCATACATTGTGAAGCAAAGAGAAGTGTACATTTTGGATGTCTTGTTTGAAATAATATATTTAACATATTTATCTACTGATGCTTCATCAGCAGTGGCAGTACACAGGTCCAGAAGTAAATGTTCTAGGAGTCTCATGGACCATCCAGTCATGATTTTAAAAATGGGGTACACTGTGTACCTGCAGAGGGTGCCCCCTTATTGCCATAAGGAGTAAAGGCAATAATGAATTTTAATCCTTTTGTTTTTTTCTGAACAAGTTTGGATAACATAACTTTGATTTGCCTGTTAGCCCATTCCACCTGTCCTGATGACTGTGGGTGTAAGGGATATGAAACTTGTGTTTTACCCATAACAAATCTAGAATTTCCTGCATTACTCTTGCTATAAAGCTGGATCCCTGTAATCAGAATTTACCTTTGGGGTAAAGCCAACCTGGTAAATAGCTGGTTTACCAAGACATTTGCAGTCACTTTGACTATTGTTCTGTTTGGGGATAGCTTTAAACTGTTTGAAAAATAGGTCAGTGATCATTAGTGCAAACTAGTTGTTTTTAGTGGTTGGCAGAAGGCCAGTGTAGTTAATTTGTTTGTTGTTCCAGGGGCCTGATTGCCTCTGGGGTAACAATGCATTTTTCCTAGCTGGTATAGGATTGTTTTGTGCACAGATCAAACAGTTACTAATGTAGTATTCTACATCATTGTTCATGTGTGGCCACAAGATGGAGAATGTCAATCTGTCTAGGGTTTTTATTGATTCACTGGTGTCCACCAGTTCGAGTATCATGTACTTGGTACAGTAGATAAAATCTACTCTCAGGTGTTTAGGAATTACCCGTAACTTTTCATGAGTGTTACAGCAGTGATACCAAATGAACAGGCCATGACTGGATAGGCGAATGTCATTTTCACTTTCTTACAAGAGCTATTTTTGGAAGTTATTCCTCAGTTCCTTTATTAAGAAACCTATACACTGCCCTCAAATGAGGGTCCTTCTTTTGGATCATAAAGTTCACGTTTAAAATATGCTTGAACCTTATGAATGTACAGTTTGTATTTACAGTATACTGGTTAGGGTTGTGTCGTACACAAACAAGTTACTGTATTTCACAGCAATACTATAGAGTGCTGGAACAGAAGTTTGTTTTTCTTTCAAAGAAATTCAGTTTAGGGAGAAACAGACCCAATTAGAATTTATAATAAAAACATAGTATCTGCAGTGCTTTCCATGATTATCTCAAGGACATTTCTTGAAGTGGGCAGAATTTAACCCTCTCATGGAGTGCTGGTATAATTTTACGTAAGGAAAAATCTTTTTATTCCTTTCTTAACACAAGCTGTGTATTTTTTAAGGACTTTCCAACTCTGTAAACCATCCACAAGTATTTATGGTTATTAGGAGACTCCTCGCCTACTTGATTTTAATTTTATTTGCCAGGCATGTTTTAACATTGCTTGAAAATCGTACATATACGATTATGCAATTACTAGCCATGCACACTGTGTCATCACCAGAATGTAAAATAATTCCAAACCCTGCTATCTGACCCTCGTTGGTAAGTGCGGCTGAGTCAGCAGTCAAAACATGACACACAGTAGTAGTGTCTTTTAACACTTTCTGAGGTTCTGTCAGAAAGGTCCCTGGGACAGGTGGGGGGTTGGAGTGAACAATCATGGGTCTCTCCTGTAAATTGTAGGCCATGGGCCAACAAGGATGAAGTTTTGATAGGAAGGACAGTGATGTCATAATACTGTAAAATGAGAGACTAGTGCGTAAGTCTGGCATTGGATACAGAGACATCTTTTACTCTGTCTGACAACAAAAAGTTAGTTGGCAAATGATTGGACTGCAGTACAATGAGTGCATATCCAGTGATGTACATAAAGTATCTCACTGCCCAGTATGTAGCCAAAAGATTCCTTTCACAAGGGTTGTATTTCAGCTCCACTGGGGCAAGCATCTGAGATGCATAAGCAATGGGTCTGATGTGTCCATTGTATGTTTGGGCAAAAACTGCTGAGATTGCTTTATCTGATGTGGCAGTTTCACAATAATGCCCTAAAACTGTATTAGGATTAACCAATACTGGGGCCATGGTTAGTGATCCCAAAAGAAAAGACAATATCATCAGCATTAGAATACTTTGTACCGTCTTGCAAGAGGTGCCTGCTGTTGTCTGTACTGGGATTGACCCAGACTGTTCCTGGCTTGTGCCTGCTATTGCAGCCACAGTATGGGATGATCCAGGTGTCACTGGTGGAGGGGATTCTGCATCATGTGCTGGCAGTGCTGGCACAATCAGGTGTGCCTGCACAGTGGAGAAAAGTGTTTTGCAAGCTGCATATAGTTCTCCAGCTATGGATTGTGGTTCATTAGCCATCATGGGTGGAGAAAATAGTATTGAAACAGCTGTCAGCCCAGATTCAGAAATCAAACCTGTACCAACATGGCCTGTGATGTTGAAAATATCACAGCCACATGGCTTTTTTAAGAATCAGGGTTGTCCCTTCCCTCTTCAACACTGTACCACATATGAACCTCATAAATAAACTGGGCAGTTTAGGGTAGGTCCTAAGGTGGTAAACTGGACGCAAAGTTGGTTGATGGATAAGCAACAGATAGTAGTGGTAAATGTTACATACTCAGGGGAGGGTGATCAGTGGGGTACCTTAGGGCTCAGTACTGGGACAAGTCTTCTTTAATGTCTTTATAAGTGACATTGCAGAAGAGCAGGAAGGAAACGCATACCTCTTTGCAGATGACACCAAAAATCTGCAGTAGGACTGACACTTCTGAGGGAGTGGTGAGAATGAGCAGAAACCTGAGAAAACTAGAGGAGTGGTCATGGGCATGGCAGTTAGGCTTCAGTGCAAAAAAAGTGCAAAATCATGTAACTACGGCACAGAAAACTAGAGGTGGAGTATAAAATGGTGTAAATGGTATTGACGGTCACAGGTCAGGACAGGGACCTTGGAGTAATCATACTGAGTGACCTCAAGGCAGTGTGACAGGGAAGTAGGTAGGGCCAGCAGGATGCTGAGGTACATAGGAAAGGGTATCACCAGCAGGCAGAGAGGGTGATGCTACCACTGTATAGATCGGTGTTGAGGCCCCACCTTGAGTACTGTGTCCAGTTCTAGAGACCGCATCTCAGGAAGGACATAGGGTAGAGGCTTAGAGGAGGGCAGCTAAAATAGTGCAGGGGCTGCATCAGAAACCTTATAAGGAGAGACTGAGGGATGTTAATATGTGCACCCTGGAAGAGAAAAGGGAGAGGGGAACATGATCTAGACCTACAAATACCTCACAGAGGTAAATAAGGTATGGGGGAAGTATTTTTCAGAGGAGGTACACAAGAACAAAAGGGGGCATGCAGTGAAGCTTGAGAAGAGGGGAAATATAGGAAGAATGCCAGGAAGTACATCTTCACTGAAAGAGTGGTGGATGCCTGTAACAGTCTTCCTGCAGAGGCAATGGGGGCGAAGAGAATGGTGGGCTGCAAGCATGCATGGGATAGACACAAGAGAATCTTGGTAGGGAAACAAGTGGGGGAGGCAGCCAGAGAGCAGGTATGCTCTGTAGTGTCAGTATAGGCAGGGGAAATGGTCAGAATAGGTGGGCCAAGCATTCTTTATCTGCTGACAAATTCTTTGTTTCTGTGTTCTTATATCTTGGATTGAATTTAGCAGCTTGTATAGATAAAACATGTTTAAAAATTCCTCTTGAAACTGTTGTAAATAGATCGGTTTACAAAAGTTGGGACTAAATTTAGTTTTGTTACTATTTTGGGTGTTTCTGCATGGTTTTCAGTTAAGCTGTGGTATGCGTGCATTTTTGCTTGGTATTTAGGGTGTCCTTATAAGAGGGCTCCATGGCAGTAGAGTGTGTTCCACTTATTCAGACAATAGGAATCCATAAATGAGATGCCTTACAAATGGCGACAGTCCACATCAGTGTGTTGCCCCGGAGATAGAACTTTATGCTAATTGTGGAGTTTAGCATATAAGTTCACACTCTGCATGCTCCCCCTGCTGTTCAAGCATCAGATTTGTTTCTCCGCCGAAGAGAGCAGTTGGCCCGAAGTCGGCTCCAGTCTTCTGGTCAACTATTTTATAGTTCATCTTATATCTTTTATTGTTTTGATTTACTAGTTAGTTTTTTAGAAAACTTTACATTGGGGTGTTTAATTTATTGAAATATTTTTGCAGTTTATTCGGTTCCTGATCGGTTCCGAGGAACTGGAAAAGACCACTTGATAACACAGTTCCTGCCTAAGGAAACTGACTACATTCTACCTTTTAAATTTAAATCACTTTATTACTAAAAACGAATTTACAGTTTTACATGGATACATAGATGTCAGCAGATAAGGGCGTTGTGGCCCATCCAGTCTGCTCTATCCCTCTTCCTAATGCTTAAGGTACTCTAGATGCTACAAGCCCACCCCCTTCACCTTAGCTTGATAATTCCCATGCGCCTATCCCAATATTTGGGCTGTTAAAAAACATTCCTAACTTGCCACTTTTGACTGGAAAACATTTAATTGAAAATTACAGGTTCTGCCAGTGTTTGGCAAGAGTGATGGACACAAAAACATAACTGAGCCTGTAGGTTTTAAAAATTGTGAGAGGCGTTTTCTGCTCCTGGCAAAGGCAGACTGCCAGGAGCTTTTTTTAAGTGCCTGGGTCTAGATCATGAGTTTTATTAATGGTGAACTTTTTTGTAAAATGTTTTACCCCAAAACTCAAAAAGAAAATAATTTATGGCTTCCCAGTCTGCCATGAGAGCACAGTAAAGGCTCAGAAGGAGTTCCTAATGATGGTGGAAAGCACACATCAGAGGATTCTCCTCAAAAGCAACAGTCCCTGCTAAAGAGAACAGCTAGAAAAGATAAAACTGCTCAGCTATCAGAAAGGCATGGAAAGGATGGAAAAGACATCAGGGTTGTCCTATCTGGAGAACCCTGATTCCAGTGATGACAAAAATACAAGTAAAAGACCCTAACAGTTGGTGCTGGAACCAGTGCCTGCCATGAAGCAACAAAAAGGAAAGCATGTCCCTGTCACTCCTCCTGTGAAGGAAAATTAGAAGGCACTAGAAGAGTCACAAGCTCTCAACAGAGGACATGCCAAGGGTGTGGCAGTTTTTCCAGGCCTTTCAGGGTATGGGAAGTCTAACCAGTGTGCCTGTAACCCCCCCCCCCGGAAATCACTATCCTAAAACGAGGGTGGTGTACTGTGAAGAGGAGGAGGAAGGCGAACCTATACAACCTAATGGTTCACGTGAGGAGGCTCCTCTCCTAGGCCTAAAGAGGAGTACACCTTTTATTCCGTGTTCATCAAGCAGATGGTGAACACCTTCAACATCTCGTCTCATTAAACAAAAGGAGGATGAAGAGGAAACGGAATTCATGGAGATGATGGGACTAGCTCACACACCCATTTCAACTGCTGGCATTGATGAAAAAAAAATTGAGGAAAAAAGTACCAGGTGGATAGGCAGGGTGTGGAATACCTGTTTGCTCACCATAACTAAAAAGGAGTGGTATAAGCAGCTGCTTGTGAGAAGGCCAAGGTGCCTCTGTCCACTCAGCCTCCTGAAAAAGTTTCCTGGAAATTGGACAATATGGCCAAAAAAGTGTACACAACAGCCTCCCTGCTTCTAAGACAGGCAGCATATTTGGTATGCACAGACTAGCACCAGAAAGCACTGTGACATGCAGTACTGGCCCAAGTGACAAAGTGAGTGGTTAAGTGGCACAGGATCTGGCTGCCACAGCAAAGTCAGCCCTGGATGCCACTAAACGTATCCATTCCACATAGCTCTAGACCCTAATGACACTGCCTCAAGAGTCTCAGCTCATGCAGTGGCATTGAGGAGGTTTGCCTGGTTAAGGGCTACCAGCCTTACTCAGGGCAGTTACACAAAAGCCACGGAGTTCCCTTTTGAAGGGGATTCTCTATACGGTGATAAAACAGGCGTATATGAAAAAAGTGGACAAATACTTGTCCGGTTATAAAAGTGACACTGAGAAAGAAAAGGTCTCTACTTTCTGTAGGCCTTTTGGAAGGGGAGACAGGGGTTACAATCCAAGACCCTACACTGCCTATTAGTACCAGCCTCAGAGAGGGTACTGCGGGGGCAGAGGCAGCAGGGGCTTCAGGTTGCTGCAGCACCAGTCTGTAAGCCACAGTCAAAACAAAACCCTGATAATATTGCCTAGGTCGCCAGTCAGGCATTGCCTATTGGGGGAGGCTGGTCCAGTACTTCCAGGAAGGGGAATAAATTACCACAAACAAGTGGGTCCTGGAAGTAGTCGTTCAGGAGTAGTACCTGCAATTCCAAAGGGTTTCTAAACTACAGAGATCAAAAACTTCCCAGCCCACTCACATCAGAAAGGATTCTGTTGGAACTGGAAGTAAAGAAGCTACTGCAGACAAAAGCAGTAGAAAAGGTCCCTGCCTTACAGTGGGGCAGGGGCCACTTTTCAAGATACTTCCTGATGCTCAGAAATGGGAAATGGTGATCCAAGTACCTGAATAAACATCAAGAAAGAACAGTTCAGGATGGTCACTGTGGGCATAGTGTTACCATCCCTATAGTCTGAAGATTGGTTGGGGTCACTGGATCTGAAGAATGTTTATTTCCACATTCCAGTCAGGCCCAGCCACAGAAATACCTCAGATTCAGACTAGGAAACTGGCAGTATCAGTCTACAGCTTTTCCCTTTGGTCTTACCTCAATGCCAAGGTTATATTCAGTGCCTAGCCATGATGGCAGGTCTCCTAAGAAAGCAAGTATGGTGATTTTCCCTACCTAGATGACTGGCTAGT
The DNA here is from genome assembly GCA_016271365.2 of Neoceratodus forsteri. Taxonomy (NCBI): domain Eukaryota; kingdom Metazoa; phylum Chordata; order Ceratodontiformes; family Ceratodontidae; genus Neoceratodus; species Neoceratodus forsteri. The sequence continues at coordinate 762,225,582 of CM028136.1, forward strand.
CTCAGCGAAAATGGAACAAAAGGCATTGTGCTCCATATAACAGATAAAGAGCACCCTGAAGAGCCTGGGATTCCTATTAAATCTGCAGAAGTCTCGGACAGAACCAGTGCAGGTTCTGGACTTCAGAGGTGTAGAGCTGGATACCTTGCAACAAAAGCTTTCCTGCCACAAGAAAGGATTTCCAACCCGATTGCCAGTGCAGAATCCTTCACACTGGGCCCTCCAGTGCCTGCAAGGGATTTCCTGCAGCTACTGAGCCATATGGCCTCATCCACAGCTGTGGCCCCACCGTGGGCCAGATTGCAAATAAAAAACATTCAGTACCACCTAAGAGGTCCCTGGTCACAAAGGTCAGACTCTTTGTCCATACTAGTGCCAGTCACAAAAGCTTTTGTACAGGCACTAGAGTGGCGGAAGAAGAAAAGCAACCTCAGAGAGGGCATTCCCTTCCTGCACCAATCCCCAGCATGAGTTCTCACAACAGATGCTTCACTGCTAGGTGGGGTGCCCACCTGGAGGATTTCACAGCAGGTGGCATCTGGAGCCCTCAAGAGATTCAGGAGCACATAAATCTCCTCAAGCTCACGGCAGTTTTGCTGGCAGTACAATCCTTTTCACCTCAGCTACAAGGTCAGCCTGTCCAAATCTGGACATACAGTACTGCAGCAGTGTGCTACATAAGCAAGCAGGGAGGAACAAGATACTCAAAACTGTGCTTGCCTCATGCCTCACAGCACACCCAGGGTGTGCCATTATCCCACCAAGGTGCACACCCTGTCATGCCTTTTTGCTTAATTCATATATTGCTTGTATGATGCCATCCTGGGTCAGCTGCGTTTTAACTTATGTGTTGTAAATGGCAACTTCCCTTATCTGTAGTCTTTGAGTAAGTGTTCAGTTTTTATTACATTTTTTTTATTTATTTGATTCATTCGGATTAATACCTTTTACACAGGTTCCACATCAGAAACAGGGGCGCACAAGGATTCACACTATTAGGACGGTTTTTACCAGCAGCAGTTGTCACATGGTTACAAATACTTGCCTCTTTAGGATACTTAACATAGTTTGTACAGTAAATACGTTTAGATAGAACATAAAGGTTTGCCTGTATACAAGTAATCTGACAGCAGCACACAGCCTTGTCATGTGATGGATTTTGTAGTTGGTACTAGGTATGTTAGGCTCATTACTAAAGGGTTACAGGAGGGTGGCAGAGGTGACGAGAAGCAGGGGGTCATTGGGGAAGTGCGAGAGAGTAGAGGGATGGTAATTGCTGGGAAGGTTAATGTGGGCAGCCACATTTTACTTCTAGGGTAAGGTGCTTTCTGAGCTCCAGTTTGAAGTGTCCCAGCTTTGCAGTATTCAGTAGAGGTGCAGGGAGACCATTTGACCGTTTAGGGGCCCTGTAGGAGAAGGATTTCTGTACCAGTGTAGCCCTTCGGTGCGGGACATACAGGGCATTATTGTCTGCCCCTCTGGTGTGATGAGAGGAGGAGACTGGTTTAAAGGAAAACTCCATGTTAAAATCAGAAAAAGATATGTAGTATTTTTTTTCCCTATGTTCTAACCAGTTCCCAGCATTTTCTTTTCCTCTGGCTGTGAGAGATGTTTTTTCTAACTTTCCCTAACTGTTTTATTGCCTTTGGAGGTTGCCATTCTGGTTTCTGTTATGGCCTCTAGTCTTCCCAGAGTGCCCTTTGATGTGATGTCTGACCTCCCCCCACACACATACACAGATGAGTTAGAATTTCAAAGTGAACAGCATATTCTGCGTCCTTTTTGCTGCCGAACATCTTCAGGCTAGTACGGTAGCATGACAAATTATTGCACTGGCAGCAGTAAGAGTGTGCATGAAAAGAATTGAAGTGAGGATTATATACTGTGAAACAGTTAAGTTAGATGTGAAATAAGTGCATAAATCTTCAAGGACCTCTTCCTCCATAGAGCTACACATGTTGAACTATAAGCTGTCTGCATAAGGGCTACTCAGAAACCTTTGCCTAGTGGGGCAGCCCACAATGATGTACATCATCTGCACCTATACCTATTCATATATATATAAGGGTGACCCTATACCGCCTCAGTTTGTTTCTTATGGCTGTTGACCACTCTTGTCAGGCTAAAGAGATGCCTTGATAGATTTCAGTTGCTGAAGTTTAGTTTGTCACTACTTACGGTAAAGTTTTATGCTATAGCTGATGCTGTCGAAGAAGTAGCCACTATTTCACGGTGTGGCGTGAAGATTTTCCTTGTTGATGCTTACCGATTGTATGTTCACTGCCTTGGCCTTTCACATGACTGTCATGTTCTGCTCAGTCTGCCAAGGTTTCAACCAGGCCGTGAGGAGATGCTGTTGAAAGTCCCTAGAGAACTTTCCCGACAGTCTACAAGGTGGGCTCAGTCACAACCCAACCACTTTCCTCGCCATTTGGTGATGCTCTCACCTCTGCAGGAGCAGCGTCATTCCATGCAAGGAAAAAAATTTAAAAAGACCTTTTCAGTGGAGCATCACTGCCATGCTTCTCACTCTAGATCCTGATCTCCATTGAAGATGCTGGAGGGTAAGTCTGAGGCCACTTTATTGGATTCCCTCACTGGCCAAGAGTCATTGAGACACTAATGTTGGGAGTAAACCTAAGTTTGGGTGGTACACAACCTTTGCAGGTTCCAGTAGGCCCTCCCCACTCAACTACCAGTATTCCCCTATATCTGTCCCATGCATGATTGAAGCCCTCCACTGTTTTTGTTCCCACTACTTCTGCTGGTAGATTGTTCCAGGCATCCACCACTCTTTCAGTGAAGTAGTATTTTCTCACATTCTTCTTAAGTTTCCCCCTTCCAGCTTTACTGCATGCCCTCTTGTCCTGGTGCACTTCTTCATGTGAAATAAACTCCCCTCCTGTACCCTGTTTATTCCATTGAGGTACTTGTAGGTCTCTGTCATTCCCCTCTCCTTCCTCTCTTCTAGGGTGTACATATTGAGATTCCCTTAGCCTCTCCTCATAGGGCTTTTGATGTAACCCTTGCACAATTTTAGCTGCCTTCTGCTGGACTGCCTCCATCCTGTCTACGTCCTTTCTGAGATGTGGCCTCTGGAACAGGACACAGTACTCCAGGTGGGGGTCTCACTAGCAACTGATAACAGTGGTAACACCACCTCCTTCCTTCTGCTGGTGATGCATCTCTCTACATACCCCAGCATTCTACTGGCCTTGCCCACTGCCTTATCACACTGCCCTGCCATTTTGATGTCATCAGATATGATAACCCAAAGGTCTCCTTCCTGCTTAGTGACTGTCAGTGCCCCCCCATTTTATACTCAGTTCCTGGATTTCTGTGACTACAAGATGTTGCACTTTTTGGCATTGAACCCCAGTTGCCATACCCCCTGACCACTCCTCGAGTTTTCTCAGGTCTCTACTCATTCTCCCATCTCCCAACTATCTACACTGTTACAGATGTTGGTGTCATTTGCAAAAAGGCATACCTTCCCTTCCAGCTCCACTGCAGTGTCACTTTTAAAAACTTAGGACTGGTCCCAGTACTGAGCCCTGCGACACTCTGCCGGTGACTCTCCTCTCATTAGACTGAGTACCATTTACCATCACCCTAAGTCACCTATCCATTAAGCAGTTTTTTTTTTGTTTTTTTTTTTAGTTTACCATCTTGGATCCTACACCTAGACTGCCCAATTTTCATATTCGTCTTCTGTGTGTGGCATAGTATCAGAGGCCTTACATAAATCTAGTAGGCCATGTTCAGAGTCCTTCCTTGATCTATTTCACTGGTCACCCAGTTGAAGAAGTCGATCAGATTCATCTGTCATGATCATACCTCATGAATATATGCTCCCTCAGGTCTTGTAACCTGCTGGATTCAAGATACTCCAGTAGCCTTTCTTCTAACAGGGTTTCCATTAATTTCCCCACCACTGATGCGAGGCTAACCACCTATAGTTGCTAGCCTCTTCCCTGCTGCCACTCTTATGGAGCAGGACTACGTCTGTTCTCTTCCATTCCTCTGGAATCACTCAGGGCCAACCAGTCCTGGTGAGAACAAACAGCTAATGTGTCCCATGCACTACCTCAACAAGCAAAGAAGTACCCATGCCTTTCCACTCAGCAGAGAAACAGTTTGAGTCTGTGAGTGGTCTCTGGCACACAACAGACCTATAATAGCCACGTTTCTGTCTGGATCTCTGAATGTCCTTGCTGATGCCCTTAGCAGAGTAGTTGCTGTATCTCACAAGTGGGAACTACGGGGTGACATGGTCGCCATGCTCTTCTTCTGTTGGGGTCATCTAGAGCTGGACCTTTTTGCATCCTCAGACAACACAAAACTGCTGAATTTCTGCTTGCTCATTCCATGTCCTGGAGTGTTTTGGCAGGATGCGTTGTCTGTCTGTGTGCTTGAGCGGTGGCACATCTACATATTCCTTCCAGTTCCCCTAATACAAAGGGTACTGGCAATGCTGCGGCCAAAACAAGGCCCTAGAATTCTGGTGACTCTGTTCTGAGTCAGACAGGTAGGTTTGGGTCTTACTGCAATATCACATGGTAGTCACACCTGTTTTACAGGTGGGTCTTCAGTCTCTGGATCATGGCAGCATATTGCACCCAGACTGCCCTGCACTGCATCTTCATGCCTAGCTCCTGAAGTCGTAAAGCTGTCCCGCAGTTTGCGGTTTCTACCGCTGTTTTGAATATCCATTGGGTGCCTAGAAAGCCATCTACTAGGCACACATATCTCCTGAAATGGACATGTTTTTGTATCTGGTGTGCCTTTTGCTCCTTGAACACTTACTCTTGTGCAGCCCAGAGCATTTTACTACCTCCTATTCCTATTGGACTCCTGCCTCCAGTACTCATTGATGAATGTACATCTTATGTCTGTTTCTGCCTCCCATAGAGGGCAAATTCATGGCTAAATTTGAGGTTTTCCTGCAGATTCCTAAAAGGTCTCCTGCATCTGTTTCCGTCCTGTTCCAGTCAGGGACCTTATCTTGGTTCTGGAGTCCCTTACTCAGGCTGCTTTTGAACTCACTGCCATCTGTGAGTTTCTTTGAAAAACACTTTGTCTGGCAGCTGTCACCTTAGCTTGGAGGGTTTCCAAGCTGCAGACTTTAATTGCAGATCCCCACACCTTATTTTCTCCGGGATCAGGTCTTGATTTGCACCCATCTATGGTTTCTTCCCAAGGTAGTGTCTGAGTTTACTCCCAACTGCAGTACAGCTCCATTCCCAGCGTATGCCAGAGCTAAACAGTTGAACTAGGAACTGACAAAAAATGGCACCTTCCACCTCTCAGTGCAAAAATATTTATTAAGTTACTGGTTTAGATAAGTAAGACTTTATTTGTAAAAGGTGCCCTTGGAAAGCTCAGGGCGCCTTAACATTAATAAAACCAGACAAAAAACACATAATCTCCATCATACATTAAAACAGCAATAATATCCTTCCTGTTTTACAGTAATTTACTAAGTCCTTTTGAAGGCTTGTTGAAACAAGTATGCCTTCAAAGATTTTTTAAAACCTTCCATGGTCAGGCTATCTTGCATCCAGCGTGGTAGAGAATTCCACAGGGTAGGAGCCATAAAGGCAAATGATCTTCCTCCTGATGTTTTTAGGGATACCCAGGAATCTCTAGCAATCCCTCGCCGGAGGATCAGAGTGAGTAGGTGGGGCAGTAGGAAGATAGGAGTTCTTTCAGGTAGAGGGGTCCCTGGTCATGTAGGGCCTTATAGGTCAGCAATGCGACCTTGAAGGTGATCTGTCATTGTACTGGCAGCCAGTGCAGTTCACACAGCACAGGTGTTATGTTACTGGATCTAGGGGTTCCAGTTAACAACCTAGCCATCGTGTTCTATACTAGCTGCAAATGGCAGATGTCCACCCCACGGTAGCCCTAGGTAAAGGGCATTGCAGTAATCAAAATGACTGGTGACAAAGGCGTGGACCAAGGTAGGAAGATCTTTGGGCGGGACCAGGTGCTTCACCCTGGCTATATTCCTAAGATGATGAAAGGAAGATTTGACCACGGCTGAAACCTGCGCCTTCAAGGACAGGCCTTCATCAGATATCACGCCAAGGTTATGCACCTGGCCCGAGGCATTAAGTGGGACTCCTCCCAGATGTAAACTCAAGGGTTATCCCATCCATGCCCCAGTTGTCCTACGATCAGAGTCCACTGCCAATACCTCCATCCCCCCTCCCACCCGAGTTCAACCTCAGCCAACTAGCACTCATCCGGTTCTGTATCTCTGACTGGCAGTTGTTAAACATTGAGGCAGAATCTAATTCCTGTTTGGGCACAAAAGACATATACAGCTGTGAGTCATCTGCATAGCAGTGAAAACTCAGTCCGTACTGTCTTATAACGTCCCCCAATGGCAGCATATACACTGCAAACAACATGGAGGACAGCACCGCCAGCGAGGGGCCAAGGAATTAATTCCTGACACCACTCTCTGAAATCTGCCCTCGAGGAAAGATCGAAACCAGTTGAGGACTGCCCCCTCAGTCCACAGAAAAACCGCAGACACTTGAGCAGCACCCCATGGTCCATAGTGTCAAATGCCGCTGAAAGATCCAGGAGAACCAAGATGAAATGGGCTCTCCAATCCCTCGCCATTAGAAGATCGTTTAGCACCTGTGCCAGGGCAGTCTTGGTGCTATGCCTCTTCCTGAAGCCAGACTGGAGAGGATCATAGATATTGTGGATTGTTAAATGATCTTCCAGTTGCAGAGCAACCACCTTCTCGATAACTTTCCCTATAAAGGGCAAGTTCGAGACCGGTCTGTATTTAGCTGGGAGTCTGGGTCAAGGGAGAGCTTTTTTAGGAGGGGCTGCACTATCACCTCCTTTAGGGAATCTGGGAAGATCCCTTTCTCCAGTGAAACTCCCACTATCCCAGCAAGGACCGGGTCGATGACCTCAACACCCCACTAGGAGGTGGGGTGGGCCCGGATCCAAACTACAGCAAGTTGGCTGAAGAGTCTGGATGATCCTCACTATATCTAAGACTACTGGTTGGCTAAAGGTGGACCAGGTCAACTGGGCATTAGTACCACCCAATTGATCAATGCAAGGTCCAATGGGGAGGCACTGGCTGATTTCGTCCCTGATGGAGGACACCTTATCAGCGAAAAACTGCGCAAACTCCTCACACTTTTCCTCTGACAGAGCTCAACCAGGGCGTAGACAGGCTGGATTGCACAGTCTGTCCATGGTCCAGAAGAGCTTGGCTGGCCTATTATTCGCCGCCACAACTTCCCTGGACAGGAACTCTGCCTTCTTATGGGAAATTGCAGATTGGCAGGTCTTATAATGATCTAGCAGTCTAAGTCTGTCTTCCTCCAGGTGAGTTTTCCACCAGTGTCTCTCAAACCTTCTCCCTTGTCTCTTCCACTCCTGGAGTGTCCCATCAAACCAGGGGGCACCCAGATGAAGGGTTGGAGAGCGAACACATACCGAAGCAATGACATCCAGGGCCCCAGCAACAGCCCTGTTATAGGCTAATACCAGGGGCCTGGGTCAGTGCTATCCATTGGAATTCCCGAGAAGTCCAGTACTATCATTAGGCCTTCTGAGGTAACTCCTCCCAATGGACGATACCGAACAAGCTCCTTTGGGGCAGGCCTACTTTGGGGGGGCTGCGAAACTAATGGTCAGACCACCCGATAGTCTCCACCTCCATATCGGAGATTTCCATCCCCATGTGGAACACCAAGTCCAACGAGTGCCCCCCTCGATGTGTTGCAGTGGTAATAACCCATGTCAGGACCAATGATTCCATCAATTGGAGGAGGTTCTGTCCAAAAGGCGTAGTTCATCATCGACCCAGGCAATGAAGTCCCCCAGAATCAACCATCTGGGGTCCTCCAATACAGTCTCAGCAATGAAATCTGCAACCTTCTTCAGGAGCACCCTCCCATCACCTGGTGGACGGTACATGAGAAGGATCCTGCAGCAAGCAGCAGCACCCAGTAAGCATTCGAAGGATTTAGAGGCTCCAACTGGCACCTCCTTGTTGTCCAGTTTCTGTCTAAAACAGACAGCGACCCCCCCCCCACACCCCTGTGGTCCACTCTCCGGTGGTGTATCACAGAGAAACCGACTAAAACATCGGATTCTAAGATAGGACCTGCATTCTCATCCAGCCAGGTCTCGGTGATGCAAGCCAGGTCAACAGAGGCTACAAGATCCGCCACCAGTGTGGCCTTATTCCTAATTGACCTGGCATTGCATAACACCGCCCAAGAGGGACAAGAATCCAAGGATGGCCCCAGTTCCTGCTTGACTAAGTCAGAACCCTTGGGTATGGGCAGAAGGCAAGGACAACCTTGTTCCTGTGCCCATTTCACCCCAAGGCGCCTCCTGGTTCCCACTGTCTCAGTCTGCCCACCCATCTCCCATTCCCCCTCAAGAGTTCCAGGATCCTCTACCTCTCCATCTCCTTAGTGTGCTGGATGCCCGGCATCTGCCATACACCTCAAAAGGAAGCAGGGGGCAGTCAAAAGGACGAAGATCCCTCGGTCTCGAAGGGGAGTACTGCTTGACTGTGCTCCTAGCTCCCCAGCACATCACTTAAACCTTTACACACACACACCCAGCACTAATCACATCTTATCCACCAATCACTTACTCTAACCCTCACCCACCCGACCAAATAAATAAAACCCTACTCCTTTATCTTGTATATCACACATATATCCCTCCCTATTCAATCTTCCTAACTTCCCCCCCTTTTAAAGTCTACAAAAATTCCCACTGTTCTCTTTCCCACGCTCAAATCCCCACACAAACAGCAGCAACTAATATAAAGATTGTTTGTAATGATAAAATAGCACACCTTTGGCAGAGAGTGTAGAAACATAGAAACATAGAAGTTGACGGCAGATAAGGACCGCAAGGCCCATCCAGTCTGCCCATTCGTCTGCACATTCACAAAAGGCCCCTACCAGTTTTGAGCATGTGCTCTTCCTCAGAGCCTCCCTGAGGAACTTAATAAATATATTTTGCATTGACTGGTGGTTGATGCCATTTGTTTGTCCATTCCCAGTGTCTGGATTTAACCTAAATCAGACTGTTGTCCCTCCTGTGTTTTTTCCCTTCCCCACAGAATGCTGGAGAGAAGCTTTTCATTGTTTTCTGTATGTCCACAGAACATTATACTTCTGTCTGGATCTCACAAATGACTTCAGAATCCATGGACACCCATGTATAAACAGTGGCTTTCCAAATGGTTGGCATCCTGCACTTCTTTCTGCTACCAGCAGCATGGGAATGCGCTCCCTTTTTTGTTTAATATGCTTTTCATGGTATTGCCATTTCCATGGCTTGCTTCTATTCTATTTTAATAGCTGATTTATGTTCGGCTCTGGTCTCCTGTAGATAGGATGACTTTAGCCTTGCCATCCTCCAAGCCTCCTGTCTTAGGGAGCTGTGTGTGCTGTCTAGCCGTTGTCTTACTTTACAGTGTCTAACTGCTTGGGAATCATAAATATCTGTGGCTGTTTGGAGGGAGTTGTCCTTGAATAAGACAATGTAGTTCAGTTCCTTACAAGTAATAATAAATCTTTAAATGAATCTACTCCATAGAGCCCAGCTCTTCCTCCTACCTACCCCCTTCTGTATTTCAGATGGAATACCGTTGTAGATCTGCTGGCTGCTGCACATCTGGTCTTCTGTCTGTGCCCCTCAATGGAGTATGTCTGTTCCTCTCCTCTTCTAGTGGCCCGTTCAGTGTCTTGGTGTCCTATTTTTTCCAGAACTGTACAACTTTAGGTTTGTCACGGCAGGAAATTGAGGAGGTATGGTGCTGCAAACGTGTTATGGGCACCAACAGTGTACGCCATCATGGGCAGCCCCACCTAGGCAAAGGTTTCCGAGTTGTCCTGCTGCCGATGGCTTACAGAACAGTATATGTTTCTGTGTGGAGAAGATTCCTTTGAAGATCTACTGTTCCTGAAAGTAAGTGAACATCTTACTTTGAGGGGGCTGTTGCAATAGGCAACAGCATTAGGACTAAGCCGCCAGGTGCTAGGACCACACGGAAAACTTCTAGCTAGCAGTCTACAGCAGGGGACTGCCCCCGACATTGGCACGTCAACGTCCCACTAAGGTATAAAAGGGTCGATTCCCCCAGCCACACCTCATTTCTGTTCCCACCATCAACCAGCACTCATCAGACCTTGCAGAACGTTGCTTCAGTTGACCACCTTTAACTTCTTACTTTTTCAATTAGTTTTATCTTCTATTATTTTAGTTGGTTTTACGTCGTTTTTTTTTTTTACTGTCAGCTGTATGTCTTTGCTGACTTTGTCGGCTGAGTCATGCAAATCCAAACTTGCCTGTGGTAAACAGATTCCTGATAAGGACAGCCATTCCTCTTGCATTATTTGTCTAGGCCTGGATCACGACACTGAAGCCTGCCAGGCCTGCCTGAAGTTCAGCCAGGTCACGCGGAGACCATGCCGGCGGGTTCTGGAAGCCTATCTCCTTCAACAGAAACTGGCTGCCAAGGAAAAAGAGCTGCAGGTCCGGAGAGTGCATGTTCCTCCTCATGGGCCTTGTCAGAGACCTGTGCTCCTTCTAAGAAGAAGCATAAGCGGGACAAGCATCGGAACCGAGGTAGGTCCACCTCCAGGCCACGGTTGCTTCCGGGGACTGCTGCCGGCTGGTCTTCCCCCCTTGGCTGGTTGGCTCCTCTGGCCACACCAGCCCTCTCTTCCTCTGGGCTACGGCTGCCCCGCCACCTGCCTTGATTACCATGGCGGGCGGCACCTCCGTGGGTTTGGGGACTCTTCCTCCGTCCCACAGCTCCATGTCTTTCAGACCCTGCACCCTTCAAGGTTCTCAGCCAGGGAGCTCAGCCAGTTCTCAGGACATCATTACCTCCACTGATGCCCATCTGTCCCCGGCGCCTTCGCCGGACCCCTTCCTGTGGTCCAACGACGGTTCTTCAGGCCAGCACCAGCTGTCACCTGCTCATTTGTGGTCACAGCCTTCATCTGGGGGGCCCCCCCGCTTGGACACCTCCTGCCTCTCTACCGCCGCTGGTGGGCCGTACTCTGAGACCTTCCCATCCGATGCAGGCAGGGCCACTGTCTGCCTGTCCTCTACCACTGGACCTGGCACCAGGCTGCCTGATGCAGGGATCTGCCGGTATTCCTCTTCCGGACCGGCTCCTCTGGCCCGGCCAAGGATGGACCCCCCCCCCCACAGGTCTTCAGCCGTCACTATCGGGGCCCCCGGGTCCTGCGCCTGACTCCCAACTGTTGTCAGGCCCAGCTGCTGTATGTCCATTGGGTCCTCATCCTGGACCCCCACCTCCCTCAGGGCCAACTCAGAGTCACCCGTTGATACCCTTCAGGCCATCACCCAGCCATGCGGGACTGCCGTGGGATCCATACCCAACACCAGGGCCTGCACTTCTGCCGATGACTCCTTAACGGTCATCAGCCAGTTATAGCAATTTGTTTAGCTCTTGGTGGGCATACATCCAGCAGCTGACACCAGCCCAGACGGCACCCCCATCGGCCCCTGTACTGATGCTAGATCCTCCTCAGCCTGCCCTTAGGACTCCATCCAACGCTAGAGCGGGCACCAGTCCTGTCACAGGTCCAGCCCAGTGCCCTGCGCTGGGCTCTGACTATTCGGAGTCAGATTCCATAAAGCCACCGGATTTCTCCTCTCCTCTCCAGAGGAGATGTGGATCAGGGAGACTCCTAAATCCCCCCCCCCAAGAGGACCCTTCCTTTCTGGAGGTGATGAGGTTCATTCAGGCATCACAGGGTTGGCAAGCAGAGGAGCAGGACCCTCAACAGTGCCATCTGTCAGAACACCTACATCTCCCAGAGCTCACTTCTGTGGTTATCCCTCCCTTGGTGGTGCCTCACGATGATGTTACTTCCACTATCTGGCAGCAACCAACCTTGATCCCTCCATTGCCTAGAAAGGCGGACAGGCTGTACCGTGCCCCCAGAGGGTCGGCCACATTAGGGACCCACCGAAGGCTGGCCACAGTACTGGTGGCATGCATTTGGGTCTGCTAAACCCTGAATACCTGGTGACTTTCCTCGGACAAGGAGTCTAAACAACTAGACCACCTCGGTCGGAGAGTTTACGTCTCCTCCATGCTAGCCCTGCGCGCCCAAAATTACCTGGCGCACATGGTGGTCAATCAACAATCCCTCTTGGGTCAAGCTACAGGCATACTAGGTACCATCCTGGATTCATCCTGTAAGGCTCAATATAGCAGCTCCTCCATTCTGCCTCCAAAGTGAGCTTCCACATCCTCCGTGCCACCTGTGACACAGTGGACACCTCAGCACAGAGCACGGCTTTGGCTGTTTGTTTCCGCTGCCATGCCTGGTTACTCCTGTCGGACTTTACCGTAGGCATTCAGTCCTCCATTATGGACATCCTGTTTTGGGGCTTTGCCCCTTTTTGGTGGTGAGGTTCAAGACATGCTCACTTCTGTACATGAGTCAGGCAGGGCTCTGCATTCAAGGCACCCCCTTTTCTGCACCCACCAGAGCGGGGCACACCCATCTTTCCTTCGCCACCCAGCAGAGCGACCCACCCACCACCAACCTTCTCGGTCTAAGGGCAAGCGTTGAGCCTCCTCACCCCTGATGCCCCTGCCCCTAAAGCTCACAGAGTCGAGGTGGTAGTGCATCCTTCGCCCTCTGCTGCTCCTTGACATAGCATGACCCCCCCCATCCAAGATTCTACCAGAGATGTTAGGGGGTTTCCCTTACCCTCCACCCAGATGGATGGAGGATAGATTTCTCTCTTGTATGGGTTCTACCAGAGCTGTTCGGATGTTCCCTTACCCTCCACCTAGTCAGATGGAGAATAAGTTTCTCTCGTGTGGACTCTTCTGATACTCCCAGGGCCACTTAGGCCTTTTCATTTGGGTGGCTTACCTTTGGCACCTACCCATTGTTTCCTCTGGAATAAGTACCATGGAGCCCTTTCTCTGGGACAGAAAGAGAGTGGTTTCCTTCCCCATCTCTGCTGGAGAATGGGGGGCATAGGGAATCTCCAGATATCTTGGGACCTAGGTCATTCTGCCAGTCCCCGAGGTTCACTTCCCTATGTGGAAACCTTCTTGGAATCCCCTGTTATGGAAACTCATTGGAGTCGGGAGTTGTGCTCCTCTTTCTCAGGACACATCCCTAATTCTCTCGCTACTCCTGTCCCCTGATGTTTTCCCCTGCTCCTGTTGTTGGGAGGAAGGCTACTATTCGAATCTCCTCCTTTCTAGACATGTTTTTGGTCCTCTAAGTCCCAGCTGGTGGCTGCGTCGTACGACAAGAGTCTTCAGGACTCCTGACCTGAATGATTAATACCTTACATCTCCCCTCAGGAGCGTCTGACTTAGACATGTATCCTGCTGCCATTCCTTCCTCTAGGAATAGTCATGGCCTACCTTACACCCCCTCTGCCCTTTTGCTGCTACCTTGGACATTTTTCGGCATTGTGGAGGTTCGGCAGGGGTTTGCTCTCCCCCCCCCCTCACCAAGTAGGACAGCAACCCCTGAGGCACGTGCTCCCCGTGTTGTCTCCTGTAGCTGGCTCCTAGCTGATTCCTTTCCATGACTGCCGAACCTCCAGATGATGGCAGCCCCTACGATCCACCTGGCCATGCCCCTCAGAAGTTTTATGGCCCACCTTGTGGGTTTCAGGAGTGTCAGGGGTTTGAGTTAGGGTCCTTCCAGTTCTTCTCAGTGATTGAAATGAGGACAGTGTCGCTCATCTTTCACCGTTCTTGGGAGGTCAAGAGGGTATGGGTGTATATCCTGCAGCCCTTTTCTCACTTCCCAATGGCAGAGGTCCCGGGCACTCTGTTTCTGCCCGGAGACCACCCTGGCAGTATATGGGCTCCATCCCACACCACTTTCTGCGCAGTCTGCGTTTTGATGGCGGTGGGAGTTATCAACACCGCTCCTGTCTGATCCCTATCCATTGCCGCCTGTCTGGTTAATGCCTACTTCTCCCCGGGCTTGCTGTTTTCTTGCAGGAAAAGTCTGTTACTCCTTCCTTTCCCACTTCTCCAGAGGGCTTACCCTCCAGCTGCAGCCAAAAAGGCTGGAAATGTTCTATGTAGGGCCACGCTGGTGGTGCCTGGCATAGCCTCCTCTCCCTTCCCCTCGGCTGCGTCTCTCTCTTCCTGGTCCGGGGAGACTTGCACAATTGAGTTCTCAAGTCCCTCCTCCTTTCAGCCTGGCTCCTTGTGTCACAGCCTTCTCCTGCTTGGAGGCCTTCTTCGGGAGTTCTCGGTTACCATGAGGATCAGCATGTGGCCCCCCCAAAAAAACAACATACACGCCTCCCTGCTGAGGCCTTAATGGTCTGGCCAAGCTCGAGGACGTCCAGTTCACCAGTTTGGATGGTTTCTCATCTCTGTTCAAGTTTGTATTTGGGTTCCTCCAGTCACCAGTGCATCCCTTCTGCCTCCCTGCCTGTCTATTCCTTGGGGAGGCAGAGCCTTGATTCCTTGAGAGAATCTCCCACCCCCTTTCCACGGGGGGGGGAGCAGTTCCCTTGTCCTCCTGCCTTTTGGGAATTGCCGTTTCTATCTCAAGATAATTCTAAGCCCAAAGCCCTGTTAGGCTAAGGGGTGTTATGTACCCTCCCTCTAGGAGATGGGACTTTTCCAGCCTCTACCTAGTTACTACTGCCAGTAGTCTCTGGGTTTTCTCCATTTTGGATTACGCACAGGGCATTATCCCATACCTACTTATCAGAAGGGGTCCCCCTTTTTTCCTGATAGTGAGCCATCTCCATTCAGCCTATTTCTTGGGACGTAGGCTGTTCCGGCCATCCAGTTTTCTCTTCCTTCCCTCTTGCTACCTTGTTGACGGGTGCTTTGGTGCCTTTCTGATGCCAGTCGCAGGAGGTTGCATTTTGCACTTCATCTGGCTCCTGTCACCATATCCAACCCCTTCTCAGGGTTGGTCAGGGCCTCCCCATTGGGTGGCCGGCTCTGTCTGCAGCCCGTCTCTTGGCTCTGCTCGCCAGAGGGGGCATTATGTCGCCCAATGCCAGTTTCTTTGGGATTCTTCACCAAGTTCAGTCGACTGGGCTTTATCTTTCGGTGCAGGAATGGCCTTGGACTAGCAGTCCCTTAGGGCCTCCTGTCCTTATTTATTTACGGCAGATCTCTCTCCTCCTCCCAAATGTTGTCTCGGCTTGTTGGCACTGCTTAGGACTCGGTCCTAACGGTGTTGCCTACTGCAAGAGTGCCCTCGAAGTAAGATCAGTTACCTAAGAACTTACTGTAACAGTAGATCTTCGAGAGGAGCTCTTGCAGCTGGCCTGTTTTCTCCTCTCCATCCCCCCTGCCTCTGTTAGCTTGAGACAGCATTTTTCTGTGGTTCCGGGAGCCCCTTTCTCCTGTTTCTTTCTTTTACAGGTCTCTGCAGGAGAACTGAGGTGGCTAGGACCACCCTTTTATACCGTAGGGGACGCCAGCCATGGTCCCCTGTTGTAGACTGCTAGCTAGACATTTTCCATGTGGTACTAGCACCTGGTGGCTTAGTCCTAAAGATGTTGCCTACTGCAAGAGCTCCTTTCTGAGATCTACTGTTATGGTAAGTTCTTACGTAACTGTACCTTTCATGTGCTAGGTTCAGCCATTCACAGATAGTCTGCTGCCATGGGATTGGTTTTCAAAAGGAATTAAATTCCCCAAAACAGTTTACTGTTTTTGCTTTTGGACTTTATCCTTCAGCATTTATAGGTTGTGGGATGTAAACTCCATTTGCGATGGTATATGGTATACATGGTTTACCAGATGCAGCATTCGTGAACCTTATTATGAAAATCATGGTTATAGAAACATAGACTTTGATGGCAGATAAGGACCGCTTGGCCTACCTATTCTGCCCATTTCCCTACCTACAGGATAAGCTGCAGATCCTAGTTAACCAACAGCCTATTTCTTCCTACCCTCCCCCACAAGAATTGCCTTATGTCTGTCCCATGCATTCTGGAATTCTCCCACAGTTTTAGACCCCACAGCCTCCTCAGGAAGGCTGTTCCATGTGTCCACCACCGTCTCTGTGAAAAAATACTTCCTCACATTGTCTCTGAGCCGTCTCCCCTCTATTTTCAAATTCTGTCTCCTTGTTCTTGCACATCTCTTTTGCTGAAAGATGCTACCCTCTTGGACTTTGTTGATTCCACTGAGGTACTTAATAGTTTCTGTCATGTCCGCCCTCTCCCTCCTTTCCTCAAGGGTATACATATTAAGGTCCTTTAGTCTCTCCTCGTATGGCTTCTCTTGCAGACCCTGCACCATTTTAGTTGCCCTCCTCTGGACTACCTCCATCCTGTCTATGTCCTTGCGGAGATGGGGTCTCGAGAACTGGACGCAGTACTCCAGATGGGGTCTCACCAACTGTCTGTACAGAGGGATAACAACTTCCTGTTTTCTGCTGGTGGTGCCCTTCCCTATACATCCCAGTATTCCCCCAGCCCTCCCTACTGCCTTCTCACATTGCTTGCTAACCTTAAGGTAATTTGATATGATTACCCCCAGATCCCTTTCCATTTCTGTTGTTGTTACTACCCCCCCTCCCAATTGTGTAATCTTCCCCTGGGTTTTTGTTTCCCAGGTGTATTATTTTGCACTTCTTTGCATTGAATCCAAGCTGCCATACTTCTGACCATTCCTCCAACCTTGCCAAGTCCCTTCTCATCCTTTCCACTCCTCCTTGTGTATCAACCCTGTTGCAGATCTTTGTGTCATCTGCAAAGAGGCATACTTTTCCTTCCAGTCCCTCTGCAATGTCTCTTATAAAGACATTAAAAAAGACTGGATCCAGTACTGAACCCTGCGGTACCCCATTGGTAACCCCTCTTTCTTCAGAGTGGACTCCATTTACAATTACCTTCTGTGTCCTGTTGTCCATCCAATGTTTTACCCAGGCCACCACCCTGGGACCCACTCCCAAGCTTGTTAATTTGATTATTAATCTTTTGCGTGGGACTGTGTCAAATGCCTTGCTAAAGTCTAGGTAGGCCATGTCCACAGCCCCTCCCTGTTCTACTACTTTGGTCACCCAGTCAAAGAAATCTATTAGATTCGTCTGACATGACATTCCCGCTGTGAAACCATGCTGCCTTGGGTCCTGTGCCCCACTGGCCTCTAGGTACTCAACAATTCTTTCCTTCAGAAGTGATTCCATCACTTTCCCAACCACAGAGGTCAAACTGACTGGTCTGTAGTTTCCTGCCTCTGTCGTGCTCACACTTTTGTAAAGGGGAATCACATCTGCCTTCCTCCAGTCCTCAGGTACCACACCATCCTCCCATGATTTGTTAAAAAGGGTAGTCAGTTGTGTCACTAGTTCTCCCCTTAATTCTTTTAGAATTCTGGGGTGAATTCAGTCAGGCCCCATTGCTTTGTCCACCTTCATTTTTAGGAGTTCTTTCAGAACCCTTTCTTCTGTGAAAGGACTGGGATCAACACTCCTATCCAGAGTGCTTCTGTTAACTGGATTAGACACCTCCCCCGCCTCCTCTTTTGTGAATACTGAGCAGAAGTATTTGTTCAGTATCCCTGCTTTTTCACTGTCCCTCTCTGCCCACCCACCGTCTATTCTGTTCAGCCTCACTGTCCCTCCCTTTCTCTTTCTACGCTTCCTGATATACCTATAAAAAGTTTTATCCCGCTTCTTAACCGAGTTGGTTATCTTTTCCTCAGTTCGGGCCTTTGCTATTTTGACTTCCCTCCCAGCTTCCTTCTGCCTTAACTGCTCCTTCTGTGTTTCCCTATACTTCCTAAATGCTATCTTTTTCTCCCTAACCTTCCCCGCCACCTCTTTTGAGAACCATAGTGGCTTTTTCTTTCATTTTGATTTGTTTATTTGTTTCACGCAAAGGCTTGTTGCCTCTCTGATGGCAGTTTTGATGTTTCCCCATTGTTGCTCCACCCTTCCATCTAGCCTGTTTGCTAGTGCTTTTCTAAGGCGCTCTCCCATCTTGCCAAAGTCGGCCCTCCTGAAGTCCAGTACCCTCACTTTTGTATGGCTTGACTCTGTAGCTGAGTTTATCATGAACCACACTGTTTGGTGGTCACTTGTTCCCAGATGGCTACCCACTTCTAGATCTGAGATCCTCTCACTTTCCCCATTTGAGAGTATGAGGTCCAAGATTGGTCCCCCATGAGTGGGTTCCAAAACTAGCTGTCTGAGGCATGCCACCTGTAGGGCATCGAGAATGGCCCTGGTCTTGGATGTGGATGCAGCAGAAGTGCTTGTGTGGTGCCACCCAGTGGCTTCTCCCACCCAAGAGTGACCACATGGGGGCAGTTGTGTGCTGCCCTAGCTCTACCACCCACCTGGTATGAGGACTACATCCTATGAAGCGTTCCCTCCTCCCCTTGCCAGCTCGCAGCAGTGTTTTGGGCTTGGGACGTGAACTCTGATCATCAGTATGGCAAAATTCCCCTTTAATTACCCCAGGGTTTATAAGTGGGGTTTCATTATAAGACAAAGACAAATTTGCTTTCAGAACTTTAGAATAAAGTGGATCAAGACAAATTAAAACAGGATTAAACTACACATAATCCATAGCTTCATGTACAATGTAGAATATAGACATTAACGTGAAGGAGCTTTGGTTGGGTTAAGCATTTGTGCAGGATTATATGTGATAGAGACCTTAGAAACTATCTGCAGATGCTGAAACAGAAAACCACAAACCACAGACATATGTTTCACCCTGTTTTGGGGCTCTCTAGAGTGGTGTGGTTATTGTCTCAGCCTAGCAGAGGTCATCCAGCCACAGATGGCAACTATTTGGGCTTGTGCTGAGCCTCATGGAGTAGTAATGGGACAGTCCAAATGGTTTGGGAAGAAGTATGGTTCTATAGATATTCTGATACAACCAAATAAAGTAAATACGAGCAAATCCTTTTTTAGCTTGCTAGTCAGACTGAATTTTCTTTAAATGGCAAATTCACCCATTCTTGATATCACTTACCTACCTAAACCCTTTTGAGTCTGCATTTTGCAACATTGCATGTTTTTTTGTATAGCAGATCACTTGGAATCGTCTCACAGTATAATTACTGTTGTGAAACTGCAATTTTCTGAGTTATAACCTAGCAAATAACATTTCTGGGCTAGTCCTGGCTAGGAACATTATATGATGCTTTCCAAGAGAGTGCAGTCCACAATTATATGTTTCTAAGCCTTGGATAATGCCACAGTGTTAGGTAATCATTCTCTAAAAGCATTTGTATTTTTAAGGGAAATAGACAACTGACAGCATTTGCACAGTCAGTCTTGTACAGAGATATTTATTTATTCTTTTATCTATTTATGTGAAATTGTTGAGTCTTTGTTAAGGCTTCAAGGGCAGCAGGTGAAAAATAATACAGAACTGGTACAAAAATATACAGAGCAATGCATAGAAAAATAACTAGATAACAGTGTAGAAACATTGTACAAGAATCAATATGTACAAATAAGGGTGCATAAACACAAATATATTTAGCAGGTGGGAATAATCCAGAGCAGTGATTCAAAAGGATAAGTAATGCCATAGGTATACATGAACAAGAAAACTGAGTACTTACTGAGGTCAGCACTAAATTGGGGCAGGGGAGAGGGGAGGCACAACAGAACATATGACATACAGCAGACACCCAGGTGTGGCTGGGGAATGATGGGGGTGAGAGAGGGGTGAAGGCTAGTAACAGTGGTAGGTGTATATGGAGCGGCAGTGGAGTTGAGCTTTGAAGGAATATAGAGAGGTAGAAGAGTCAGGGGGCAGAAGGGAGTTGAATGGAGAAGGCAGATTAGCCAGAGAAAGTTCTGCACCTTGGTACTGAGAAAGATGGAGTGTCAGAGCAGTGAAGGGAACTAGAGAGAAATTAATTCAGGAGTGGTAGCATTGAAGGGAGTGGAACCAATATCTGGTATTTAAAGGGGCACTGTCAGCTTTGCCCCTTCGTTTTATGCGTAAAGTGAGCAGTGTGCCTCTTGGCACACATCTATCCTAGATGCATCCCACAATGCCCCTACATGTACAGATGTATAGCCTCTTGGCCGTTTTTTTTTTAGATTTGTGCAAAAATATTTGGACACTCGGGCCAACGAAAACTCACCCATGTCCCGGAAGCACAGTGAGATCGAGAAGCATGCCTCTAGCATGAGCGCTATTCTGCAGGCTGGGGTTTTCAGAAGGAAACAAAGTTAGAATAATGAGCCTGCTCCTCATGTTGAATAATCGTTGTTGGATATCTCTGTGGAAGTTGAGCGTGCAAGTGCACAATTTTGAATTTCTTGTTGTTGTCGAAACTCAGCAGCTGCGCTCAGAGGCGTGACCGGCGCGCTGGAGTTCTGTCTGCGTTCTAACGTGCATGCGCGTGATTTCGCAACAACAAGAAATTCAGAATTGTGCACTGTACAGCTTTCGGTTTTTCCACGGAGATACCAGCAATGTTTTATTTCAACATGAGGAGCAGGCTTATTATTCTGTCTCGCTTTCTTTCTGGAAAAAAATCACTGTTTGGGACAGCACTTATGCCAGAGGTGCGTTCCCGACCTCATTGTGCTTCTGGGACGCGGGTGAGTTTTTGTCCGACCGAGTGTCTAAATATTTTTGCACAAATCTCAGAAACCGTCCAAAAGGCTAAGTTTGTATGCATGTAGGGCCTTGTGGGTGCATCTAGATAAAGTGTGCCAAGAGGCACACTGCTCACTTTACTCATAAAACGAAGGGGCAAAGCTGACAGTGCCCCTTTAAGGTGGCACAGTAGAAGAAGGAAGAAGTTTCAAGGGAGGGGAAGGAGAGGTTAAAATAACGGGAGCAGTGGTGCATATGAAGAAGGCAGTTGAGGGCATAACAGAAGAAATAAAAAAGAGCTTTGACTAGAAATAAGTTGAGGGTAGCACTGTACACCATGTCCAGTAGTTAAATACCTAAAGGACTATTTTTAGAACAAAACCACGACATCTGGGAGTGGCAGATAGGATTGATTGTGATATAGTGTGCTAAGTTAGGGGAGGAACTTTTTACGGATGGCATTAGTGTAGGTGAAATCATCAAGGTTACGATCCAGCCAAACACCAAGGTATTTGAAGTTTGGGACTTCTTCAGATCGGGAACCAGCCAGTGTCTTTAAGACAGGGGTTCTGTGGAGTCTAGCAAGTTTCTATTCGCTGCTTAAGGTCATGGAGAGAGTTTTTTGGCATTAGGCAACAGTTCATATGAATGGAACTAACACTAGACATTGTTGAAGTCACTCTTGTGTGAGGCAACTGTGGGCAGATTATTTATGGGGGTCGAAATTGGCACCAGCCTGCTAGCCAAATGCTGGTAGATTTTGTGTTGGGTAGTACGATTTTGCTTTAACTAACCCTGTGGGCTTGTGCTGGAGAAAGTAATATTTCAGTAAATACGCCACCTGGACCAGTGGAAAGGTCTGTGGGGCTACTTGATTTTCCCAGTCACTAGCCCTACTGGCCAGCAGCTGCAAAACTTAATTTCAACCCCAGATGGAAAACCGGAGTGGACCCATGGTGATGCCCTGAGGACACATGAGAGAATGGGGAGGGGAGAGAGCAGTGCCTGTTTGGTATAACTGGAGCCTGTCTTACAGGGAGGAATGGAACTCACTAACCAGGGAGGAGGGTGTCTGAGAGCCCATACCCGAGAGTTTCTTCCATAAGATAGAGTAGGCCACTTTATTAAAAGGCTTAGGGGCTGGCTCGGGCTGGCTGGCGGTGGTCGCTACTGCTGGCTTTGGAACCCGAAATCAGAGATCGGCCGGGGAGGAAGATTGAGCATCCTGAGTACTGCTCTCCCGGGAGGGGTGGGATGAGCTCTGTAAGGACACTGGCCCTGTAGAAGCTAGGGGAAGACAGCCCAAGCTCATGGAGGTGGGGAGACATCATGCGCCTTTGTCATCCAGCACATGCCACATCCCCAAGGAGGAAACCCAGAAAATGGTCCCGGTTGTGTTGGATGACCACTGGCTTCTGCAGGCCCCACACCCAATGACTCAGATGCCCCTGGACCCAGGAATTGAAGCAATTGGCAGGTGAGGGGACTCCCACCTCCCCGCTGAAGACAGTAGGGGGACTCGGGAGAGAGGTAAGACCTGGAAGAAGTCAGGGTGACTGGGCTGGGAGGACAGGTGTGAACGTGGGGATAAGTGGGGGAAAAAAGGCTTTGGCAGGGTCAGCAAAGGGAGGAATGTGACTACTGAGTGGGATTTGTGGAACCAGACTGGGAAGGGCTAAGAAAGAAGGTGGCATTGAGAAAAGCTGAGAGTTGGGGTGAGACAAGTTTTTCTTGCACTTTATCAAGAGCAGAGAGGTAGGGTGGTAGTTCTCTGTGGGGAAAGTGACACCCCTTTTGTGAAGTCAGAGGAGTTCAGGGCTCAGTAACCTTACCCAGATGAAAAGAGAGGTTGAAGAGGGTGCAGATTGAGGTAGCAATGGCAGCGGTCGAGAGGTTCATTTTTTCATTTCATTTTTAATTTTTAAGCAGGAAACGGACTGGGCATAGCCCTTTTTCAGCCATGCCTGACATAAAAAATACAAAAGATATATACACACAATTTTAGACAATTATTTACAACTACAAACATTCTCACAGTGTAAAAGATTGAGCAGCGAGTGCTTAAAGTGCAATGCGCTATGTGCTTCTCTGATCAAGTTGGCATATTCATTTAAAATAGAGGGTGCATACCAGGTAAGTGCTCTTTAAAAATGGAATGCAGTAGTTTAGGGTCCAGGCCATCAAGACTGCATCCCTTAGATGGGTTAAGAGAAAGAATGGCAGCGAGGCTGTCAGAATGGGATGTAGGGGCTGTGGAAAATGAGTGGAGGGAGAGGGAAATGCAAGGAAAGGGAGGGTAACAGCAGGATAAATGGGGGAGGAGAGGGGAAGGGAGTGAAGAGAGGGTTGGCAAGCAGGATGGACAAGCAAAAAGGAGTGACTGGAAAAGGAGGGGATAGATGAAGTATGGGAAGAGCGAGGATGGCAGTGGCAGAGTGGCAAGAGGGAAAAGAGGGAGAAGCCAGAGGGCATAGGATGTGAAACACTAACTAAAACAGGTGTTGAACTGAGAAGGGTCAGTCATGGGAAAGCTACTTAGTCTGAAGAGTGAGCTGGTGGACTGGGTGGGGGGAATCAAAAACGGTAAAATTTTGGTTATTCTGGAGGCTAGAGGAAAATTGTATGGATTTGACTTTCCTAATGGCTTTGATGCTGGCATTATGGACTTGTCTTTACCACAGTAAATCCTCCATGGGCCTAGAAGTTTTATGAAGGCACCATGCAGAGAGTCCTGGGCTTTGAAACAAGCAACCCATTTTGGCAAGATCCAGGAAAGAGGGGAGCTTCTTACACATGACTGCTACAGGGAGGCATGTTGTCTCGGGTTGTCCTGAATTTGGAATGGAAAGAGAAGAGGCATTATCAGTGTTTTTCTGTAAGGAGATGGGGACCAGTCAGTGTTGTACAGATCATGGAGTAGGGAGGACAGGTCCAGAGAACTGAGCAACCTGCACTCATATTGACTGGGGGCTTGGGACAGCAGATTTTTCTGACAAAGTAGACCATTCTTTGGTCACTGAAGGAGTCTGGATGAGGGCCGTGAGCCCCAATATGGTGAAGTGAGATGAGCGGACCTAGTCAGGGAGCAAGTGGTTGAGGGAACAGGAAGGTTCATAGATTAGCTGTATTAGAGACTTGTATCTGATGGGTAAATTTAGTCTAGGAGAGAACCGACTGAGGTTAAAGCCACCAAGAACAATGAGCTCACTAGAGGAAGAGAGGAAAGAGAAAGAAAATAGGTGACTGGAGTGATCAGTTTGGTATTTGGGTGGTAGAAGACCCCCCCCCCCATATGAATTCTAGGAGGGAGATCTTGCACAAGAATGATTCCTGTGAGGAAGGGATGGAGGCCCAGAGTATTATATTATATTTGAGTTTAAAAGTGACATACATGGCCACTCCCCCACCCCCAAATCCCGGTTCTTGCAGTGGCTTGTACAACGGGAGTCCTCTGCACTACTGTTTCTGGATATGGGCCTTTCATACCAAAATGCCTGTCAGGATAACAAGAACTGAAAAATAACCCTGCTAAGAAATTGCTATACAGATCGTTATCAGGTTGGATGAACTCTTGACTCACTAGGAGTGGTTTTTAGCAGCTTTGATTATATTAGTGGCATATTTTCATACTGGTTTTGGTAACATTCAGTAAATATATTTTAATGGAAACTGTTTTGTAAATGCTGATGCACAGTGTTTTTGCACTGTCAATAACATATGCCTTTGTTGTAAATACAGAACTTCCCTAGCGCCACAGAAGCCTGGGGTACATGAGCCGGACAAATTGTTAATTCTGAGCTGGACAAAGCAGTTCTTCTATTGAGCATTAAACCTTTGCTTAGTTATAAATTTGTATTCAGCGACTCTGAACTTTTGAGTTCTGCTGAATCTGCACAGTCCATAGAACAGTATCTTTTGTTTTATTCCCTTAAGCCTGCTTTTCATCCCCTCTAACTCCTCCTGTCTCTTCTGTCCTGCAATGGCTGAACCCTGCACCTAGCAGGAGAGCCTGCACAGCCAACACAAGTGCCAGTCTGTGGTGTGACTGCAGGGGCTGCACAGATGCCAGCAGCCCACACCTTCCCTTCCATGGGAGCCAAGCATCTCCTATCTGCAACATCGCCAGCCAGCACTAGTGTGGGATTCTGGAGCTTGCATGTAAATTCATTCAGCACTGGATGGGCTGAGACTCTACAGTGTATCTTAACATTTCCGTTAAAGTAAAAAGGATTTCAGAGATCGTATTCTTGTTCTATGCGGTCATCTTGAATAAACTGACTTTTTGCTGATTGCAGGTTCCTCTGTTGTGTGGTTTTTGGGGCATGTCAAGGGTCAGGTCCAGAAGTTAATGACACATACTATATAGGGTGATAACGTTCTGCAGGATTGCTCCTGTTTTTATTTCCATTCGAACTGACACCTCATAGTTTGGGAGACCCATAGTATAGAAAAGATCACGCTTCCACTTCTCAGAGCTATAACTGGGGTGCTTATCTTTTTATTTATTTTTATTTATTTAAGTAATCGGATGAAGACCTTTGAGCAGACATGCTCATTTGCAAAGGTTCCACGTCATAATCTAAATCGCTACAAATAACAAAAAAGGGAAGAATACAGTATGTAACAATCAAACCAGGAGTGGCGACCAGTGTAGGCACTGTCAGCAACCAGGATAATACAGTGGAGCAAGGCACTGCACAATTTCATAATTAGCAGCCCTTTATCTTTGGTTCCCAAGAGAGAAATCCACTAGCCCACCTCTATCCTTTTACTGGAGTGGCCATTGCGCACCAGCCTGTGGCTGGGACTGGAGGTAGCTGACCTCTCTCCCTCTTCAGGAACAATTGTAGGCAAGGAAAAGGAAACCACTGTGGTGTCTTCTTTTTGGAGATCAAGCATATTATTTCTGAGATTTCCATTTAATTCTCTGTGGCCTAGTGGGAAGCTCTTATTATGCACTCAGACCTGGATTTCTCACATGACTGTGTGATGCGCTGCTCTTACACCACAGGGTCATTCCCCCCTCCCCCAACCGTTGGTCAGCAGCAAGACCTTGCTGCCTCTGACCAGGAACATGCCTCTAGCGGGCACTGCTCCTTGAAAAATGTAAACAAACACAAATGGTGGTATATTACAGGGTGCTAGTTGGGTAGTCACAGTTAAGTTTATACCACTTCCTCAGTGCAATTTGGTAGACAGCCTAAGGGTGGGATAAGGGGACTGAAAGGGAATCCTTCTCCCCACTAAATGAAGTGTCCCCTCCCACTGACCTCCCAGTTGGGCCACTAAGATCTACAGCTCTTCCTAAACTCTCCTTATAGAGACTGCTTTAAATGAAACACAAAGGAAAACATTCCTTAAGTTATTTACAATTTTTAAACACATCCAGGCATGTTAGCACAGCCGCAGTGTGGCCACTCACAACACCATAGACTTGGGTTAAGGGAACAAACCCATGGCACTAGAAAGCCTGTGAGGTGGGGGGGAGTATGAGCCCCAGAAAATACTCTCCTCCAGGAAGGGAAGTTGGCCTGAGCCACTACAGTACTGTCACCTGGCTGTCCGCTGGTGACAGTGAAGCATGGCATGGGCCAGGTGGGAGGACGCCAATGTTGGACTCCACAGTGGCATATGTGTTGCCACCGAGAGCCTCAAGACATGCCTAGGATCTGGGAACTTAAAAACAAAAGGGAAAATGAAATCCCTGCCAAATGCAGCATGACACCAACAGCACTCTCTAAACCCACACCCACTGACTGCCCACCCACGAAGGCTCTTCCTGAGGGAACCACCGACCTGAATGCCTGCCACAGAGCACAAGCCACGTGGACAAGGGTCAGTAGAAGAAATAGTGGATGCTGGGGTTGGGAGGTGGCCAGACCAACAGATGAGGGCAGTACTGGTAGTTGAGATGGCAGAAACAAATTATATAAAAAAGTGTACTTGTTGTGGTAGCCTTAAGGTTTTGGTTTTCAAGTCATGTTTTAAATTCCTTTAAATCGTTTGGCGTTTGCACTTAAATTTTAATGCAAACTGGTATTTGTAAATATATGTGTTTTCTGGAAATTGCTTGTGGATGTTTTCCATGTTGAAGGAAGCATTGCGAAGTCTCCGTCCTATGCTGGTCATTAGTGAAGAAGAGGAATAATTAGCTTACTCAAGTACCTTCGTGCAGTGTAACATACTGTAGTATTCTCCACTGTCTTTGTGCATCTGTAAGGGGAGGGCATAAGCAATGATTTTCAGCATGTATGCTAGCCAGGATATGCCCGAGTAAAGCTTCCTTAGCTGTTGTATAAGATAAGGCAGCACAGTGCCCCAGTTTACAGAACCCAGCGCACAGTGTGTCCTGCGATACTGTAGTGTGGGGAAGCTACAATAATAACTTTTTTCCATCCAGCCTTGAATTCCAATTCCGGCTCAGAGACCAAAGGAGCAAGTAGAAAACAAGACTTTTGACATTCCTAATTGACTGCAGCTCTTCTGCCACTTGGCTTAAGCAACACCATCCATTTGACTCAGTAACCAAGCTAACAGACAAGGCTCAAACCAGAACTGGTGGTAAAAGAGGTTGTAACTGGATAACTGGAAAGTTGCTCAAAGTACAGGAAAATCACCCCGATAGTTCAGTGGGAACTCATAGCTCTGACATGCGGAAGATTCAAGTTCAGGAGCAGACTTGAATTGCTGCATCAGGAGGCAGGCCAGGGTGAGGTAGCTGCGGTGGAGCAGTGGACCTCAGTCATAGAGGGCTAGCACTGGGTTCCAGCACCACAGCAATCCCTGTGGCTGGGCCAGGAACCATTCTTCTGCCGCTGGGACATGCTGTTCCTGAGAACTAATACAAAGCATAACCACAAGTTATATTATCTTAGAAAATGGGCTTTGAAATTCCTGGGCTCTGATTGGCTGATACTCCAGGCAAAGGCAGGCATCTATCAGACAGCATAGCCTGTGTTACAAAAAGTACCAGTCCCAAGTGACCTGAATACTGAAATCATGGGGCCAGTTAGAATTTTCAAAGTCGATCTGACACCATTTTTTTCTCTTGCTTAGCGGGGTGAGATGGTGGCAGCAAACCTTCCCCCTCCCAAATTAAATGAAGAGTAGCCACACATTAAAAAAGGAAAGAAAAAGGAAGTCTGATTGACTTCACATAACTAGCAGTCGTCAGTGCGGTTTTTCAAAAGGGCAGCGCGTGCCCGTCCATAGCAGCTAAATTCACAAGTGCTGATTGCCCGCACTGCTTGCCGTACACTGGCTACCTCCCACTAGTGTTGCACGAAACTGACAAATTTCACCCAGTGAAATATTTAGCGGAATACATGAATTTAGCGAAATGCAAAATTTCACCCATGGAGCGAGTAAAATTTCACCCTCGAACCAGTGAAATGAACCGCTCGCAGGCGAAATTTCGCCACTAACATTCCCTGAGTCCCCGGTGTCTAGTGTGGTCCCCCATCCCTCCCTTCCAGCCGCTCACTGGCTAACATTAAAAATATATATGTGTGTATATATATATATATATATATCCTCCTGGTGTCTAGTGGGAGTTATTCCCCCGCTGAACGCCGTCGAATGGAATAAAGTTCTCTTCCACGTCCGCAGCCCGACTGAGCGCCCAGTGAATGAGTGCATGCTCATTAATTGAAGCACCCAGTCGGGCTGCCGGTCGTGGGAGGTGAGTGGGAGGGCTGTGCCGTGGCCTGATCTGGGGTACTGGGGGAGTGCTATCTGCTGACAGGGTGGGGGGTCCACTAGACACCAGGGAGTTTTTATTTATTTATTTTTACTAAAGCAGAGTCAGGGGGACTCGGGAGGGACATGAGGGTAACTCGGGTGGAGGGGGGGCTTTATTCTATTTAATTTCATCCAGAGATAGGCCGGGGGGGGCACCAACTAGACACCAGGGAGAGGATCATTTGTTTCCCTAAATTCTGGCCAGTGAGCAGTGGGGGGCACTAGACACCAGAGAGTGGGATTCTCAGTCTCAGGAGAAGATGCCCATTTGTGGGCGAAATTTCGCCACAATTATGCAAAATATTTTGTGTGGCGAAAATTCCGATTTCACGGCAATTTTGCTGACAAAATTTTATTTTGTGACATCGCTACCTCCCACAAACAGATACAATTAGTAAGAAAAGTCATCTCTCCCAAGTGCCTTGCTATACCCGACTGCCTCCATGAAAACCTTTCACTTCAGTGGGACTTCAGTGCGGTGCACAACTTACCGCAATCTGGCACTTCAGTGATGGAAGCAGGAGAGGTTTTGTCTCACAAATAGCTTTCTGTGCAACTGTGGCATCTTTTCCTTCTCCTGTACTCCCTCTCTCTTTGACTGACAGGGCTGTGAAAAACCTTGGACTAAAGGGGTGGTAGCTTAAAAACAAGGGAAAAAAGAATGGAACAGACTGGATGGGGGGCTGAAATGGCACAGAATGAAACATAGCATATTTTAAACTTTCTGAGGCAGAGGGACAGGGCATGGACTGCTTACAGACAATCTAAGCTTCCCAATCTCCTCAACATTATAAAACACTTTAAAATAAGTGTAAAACAGCCTTCCGCACTGCTAAAATTAAATTCCTTCGAGACAAACAACTCGGTGGTTGGGGCACTTCTTACCTCACCTGGAAAACCATTAACCAGTTGCCGGGCAGGGGAACAAAAGAGGAGCAAATTACCCTCAACTTGGATGGCAGACTCATAAATGAGCCCAGCGAGGTTGCCAGCCTATTAAACTCTCACTTCAGTGACCTAGACAGATACAAACCCACTGCTCTCCAATCCATTGAGCACTGTTCAAAAGATACCCCCGGACACTGTCAACCTTTTATATCATTATTATTTCTAGTTCAAACCCACAGTTTATGATTGCTTACCTTCTCTAACATTCTTTGTTTGCTGGTTGTTTTAGCTGCCCTCTTTCTTAGTGGAACTAAAATGCATGCTAATGTATAGTTATAAACAACCTTGTTTTGTTTCAAATCCTGGCTCTACTCTTATTGCATAAATCCTAAACATTAGAAACACCCCCAAACAGTGCAGCCACTCATGATGCAGTTGCCTCCTGTACTCCCACTGTGTAACGAGTGACTACACTGTGTTGATGGTGCGCCTAAGTCCAGGAAAGATGCAGTGGGAATTGATCAAGTAGTGTAAACAAATATGTTTTTGTGTAGTAACACCAGTATGGGTGGCAGTTTGTTTTTCACTTATTAAAAGGGAAAAAAAAGAATCATAATCAAACAACCAGCTACATCAGCAGTCTCTACAAAATATGAATGATCATAATATGTGTTATTTAAACTAGGGATACTTTGAGGCCTAAGCGGTTGACAGTGTCCCTTTCACTTCTCAATTTCAGCCATAAACTACCCAACATTTTATTTTGGCTCTCTCTCAGCCTCGCAGGTCTATGAATACATTACAAAATAATGACCCCATGCCCGGTCTCGGCTCTGATGCTCACTGACTTCCGAATCCTTAAAGGAAAGCTGTCCTTAATAGAAACTCTTACCCCCAAAGCTTTACCCCGATTAGACTTTTGGCAATAATAAAATATTTTCCCATCGGAACTTATTTTGTTTTATTTTGTTGAAATCATGATCCCCAAACATGGCAGATAAAGAGATGGGTCCATTCTCATGAAAAGGGCGCCACACTGCTCGCCGCAGTACACTGGTATTGAGGCAAGCAATGTGGTGCTGCACTTTCAGAGAAATGTACCAACGCAGCATCCGCTCCATCTTTGGGGATCGTAAACTTTTTACAAAATAAAATAAAGTAAGTTCCGATGTGACATTTTTTTTTACGTCACGGAAAGCCTGATCACGGGGTAAAGCTTTGGGGGGTAAGAGTTTCTATATAAGGACGGCTTTCCTTTAAGCTGGTAGGTAAACACATAGCCCTTCCTCTTACCAATATCCTCAACCTTTCAGTTTGTACTGGTGTTTTCCCCTGCAAATGGAAAAGTGACAGCATAAAACCCCTCCACAAATTTGGATCCAAAAATATTGTTAGCAGCTTTAGACCTATCTTCCTACTCGCTCACCTATCCAAAATTATGGAAAAAATTGTCCTCGTTCAGACTGTGGAATTTCTGGATTCCCATACCTTACTCACTGCATCCCAGCATGTTTTTAGGGATGGCCACAGTACAGAGACTGCACGGGTTAAACTCACTAACTTTATCAAAAAGGCCACTGATGTACGGTTCTACACAGGCTCAGTGTTTGTAGGCCTCACCAAGGCCTTTGATTTAGTAGACCACCAGATACCCCACTTTCCCATCTAAACTTCTCTGAGGAGGTACTGAATTGGTTCAGGAACTGAGCAGAAGATCACATAAAACAAGGATGGGGATCTTTACTCAGATTCTTGTCCCATTAAATACGGGGTACCCCAGGGTTCCATCTCAGGCCCTTTGCTTTTCTCACTCGCCATAAACTCACTTCCTGGTATATGCAGCCACACTGAGCTAATTCTCTACGCTGACGATAGAGCACTCTTCTGTAGAGACAAGAGTCCATCAGCCCTCCAAAACAAACTCCAGCATGGTTTCAGCAAACTGCACACCTGGTTCTCCACCCACGGACTGGTCCTCAACACAGCGAAAGCTAAGTCCATATAATTTTCAGTTGTCTAAAAGACCATGGATTTTGACTTCACATTAACAGAGAACAATGGTGACCCTGTTGAATGTGTCACAGAATTTAAATACCTTGGTGTTTAACTTGATCCCCACCTCTCCCATGAATACCATATCAGTCACCTAATCAAAAAGGTACACCAATGGCTCGAGATGCCTTTCCGCGTGATTCGATTCCTAATTCCCCAAACAAGGGCACTGGTAGCAAACAGCTTCCTACTGCCATTAATCGATTATGGGTCTTTGGTTTATTCCCCATCTACCTCCTACAGAAATCTCAATAGATTAAGGCGTACCTGTTATAACATTATTTGATTTGTCACGGGCCTTCCCAGGAGTATCCACCTTTGTGAACTATACAGGTTAGTGAATTGGCTATCATTCAAAGACAGGCTAAACAGTAGAACCCTAACTTTTTTCTTTAAAGTCCTCCATGGCCACCTTCCCAGTAGCATTGTCTCCATCTTCAGGAGGCCCTCCAGTACTCGTAATACTAAACTTATCTCCAGTCAGTCCTCCTCAGTCTCTTTCTGCCACACTACTCAAGACCAGCACTTCCTATCATTCAGGGGTGCAAAACTGTTCAACAGCCTCCTCTACTCTCTGGTTCAATGTCCTTCCCCTGGTTTATTTAAACTCAGGCTTAAACAATACCTCCTGGAGAGAGGTGTGTGAGATTGCACTTCACAAATGTTATTGCACCCTTGACATTTCAGGTTTCATTGCACTTGTCAATGTTATTGTAGCATTGACTGTCTACCTGTGAAACCCTGACCTGTTTTCTCATTTGTCTGTATAACTCCTGCCCCCCTTGTACTCTGTTTTATGTCACTTGACACTTGTGAAAATGGGCAGTATTACTCGCATGCCTTTCCAGTATAAAAAATAAAAATGAATTGAAAATAACAGCGCCCTCTACTGTCAGTAGTAGAGGGACTACTTTACCAAAAGGGAACAAACATTGAATTTTAGTAATTTTTTATAGCATTACTTTAGTTTTTTTTGTAATCCTATTAAAAAAATGACACATATAGCCTTTTCTAAGCACAATAATACCCTCCAGGGTGGGTGGTATTGGGCAATACCGGACCTTACGGAACTATAAAGCCCTCAACTCTGGGCGAGCGCACTTTACACCCCTGGGTGGTCAGGTATTGCCCAATACCATCCAGCCTGGAGGGTATTATGACTTACGTATGTCACAGCTGCGCTTTATACTAATTTATGAGCATGGCTACTCAGATCTGTAACATGAAGCTTATGATCTGGAACAAAACATTTACATTATTTATTTATGTTAACATGACTCCAAGCTTTTATTATTTAAATAACATTGCTTCTAACCCCAGTAATCCTTCACTTACTGTTTAC
The DNA here is from genome assembly GCA_016271365.2 of Neoceratodus forsteri. Taxonomy (NCBI): domain Eukaryota; kingdom Metazoa; phylum Chordata; order Ceratodontiformes; family Ceratodontidae; genus Neoceratodus; species Neoceratodus forsteri. The sequence goes on from CM028136.1 coordinate 762,258,196, forward strand.
ACTTTATGTAGTCGTCTCAGCCAAGAGTGATGCTCCCAAACTATAACCTATGCAAATTTTAGAATTTGGAATGTAGGTTCCAACTCTGCGTCTTTGTTCCACTTTGGCTGTTGCTCTGATCGGTTTCTCCACCTCAAGAGAGCAGTCACCCCATGGTGAACTTCGGTAACAGCTGGTTCTGTTGCTTTGTACTTATTTTAAAAAGTGTCTTTGTTAGTTTTCTCAGTTACTATGCTTTAGTTAGGGTTTCTTCTGTAAATTATGATTTTTCCGGTTCCCACTTGATTCCCAGGACCCGGAGAATATCCTTATTGGCTGCCTTTGTCATTTTCTTTACTATTTGACTAGTAAACCACATTGTTTTGCTAATTTTTGATGGTTTACTATATTTAGCTATCCAATTTACTGAGAATGGAGTGCTTTCATTTTCCATTTTTCTCTGTGCCCTTTCACCTTAATTAATTGGTTCCTGTTACAGGAGCCGCAGTTTCTTCAGTACAAAAACTATTTTTTACTATTGGGCTCTGGTATCACATCTGTTTTTTTTTTTGCCTTTTTGTTTTTGGATCAATTTTGATTATTTCAAGGTTCTCTCTAATTAGTAGTCAGAGAAACCTTGTGGACCCTCAGAAAATTTTACTAATTGTTTTCAGCTCCTGCAAGAGTAGACTGTCACGCGTGTCAGTGTTTGGGTCTACAACATTACAAATTGTAAGTCCTGTCACATTTTTGCCCCAAAACCTCATTTAAAGGGTTAAACATTTCAAAAAGAAGCAGCCTTCTCAGTCTGCCTCTGTGTCACCTAAAAATGCAGTACTGAAAAAGGCTCCGAAGGTGGTCCCAATGATGGTAGGATGCATACATCTGAAGGGGCCATCTCCTCATGTACAGCAGCAAATAATGTAAAAAGTGACAAAAAGGAAAACATCAGAAGGGCTTGGTAAAGATGGTTCAGATATCAGGGTGTCCAAAAGGGGAGCACTGAATCCAGTGATGGCAACAACAAAAAAAAAATAAAAGAGCCTTAGGCCCTGTCCACACTACGCCTCTGTAAAGTTACGGAGTGCCCAAACCGTTACCGCAACAGTTTGCGTTTACACCTGTAACGTTACAGAAGGCATTTTCGTAACCGTTGTTGAAACCACATATGAGGTGAGATATGAGAAACATTCAAATACTTCACTGGTATTAATAAGGTACATGAGGGTAACATTTTACAAAGAAAAAGATGCTTGTGGAAAAAGGGTCACACTATGAAGCTGGAGGGGGGAGACTCAGAAGAGATATGACGAAATACTTCTTCACGGAAAGGGTGTTGGATGGCTGAAACAGCCTCCCAGCAGAGGTGGTGGGTGCTAAAATGGTAACTGGATTCAAGCACGCATGGGATAGACACAAGGGGACCTTAGAAATAAGGCGGGGGGGGGGAGACCAGAGATCAAGTAGGGTCTGTGGTGGCACTGTAGGTAGGGAAAATAGGGCCAACTAGGTGGGCCAAGAGGTCCTTATCTGCCAAATACTTCTATGTTTCTATTATCCATGGCATTGTGGAGATCATTGGTGACTTTGAGCAATGCAGATATGGTGGCATGCCCCTTCCTAAAGCCAGATTGCATGGGAAAGAGCAGATTGTGCAGACTGAGGTTTTCAGTCAGCTGTGATTAAATGCACTTTTCAAGAACCTTAGACAGGAGAGGAGGTACTGAAATGGGTCTGTATTGATTCAGAGCCTTTTTAGACCCTCCTCTGCGGAAGGGTACAACCCTAGCACTTTACCACACAGTAGGTATCCCAGCAGAGGCAAGAGAGATGTTGAACAGCGTGGTAACTGGGGCACAGATATATTTCGACACAAGGCAAAGAAGCTTCAAGTCAAGAGAATCAGCATCAGCACTCTTGTTTGGGCTGAGGTCCTTTATTGCTTTGAGGACCTCTGCTTTAGTGGCTTATTGAAGTTAAAGTTTGACAGATCATGTGAGTCAGGCTCTGGACTGCTTGATGTGATGCCAACCATGGATGGTACCGAGGAGTTCTGGAGCTGGGTGGAGATACTGAGAATAGTGAAGTAAGTGTTAAACTCATTCATAATGTCCAGAAAAGAGGAGACAAGTCCTCTGGAGGGGGTTCCAGATTTGATCCATTTGCTCTTGATGATCCATTTAAAATAGGGTTTTAGCCCTTGACCAGAATTTTCAGGAATGATGTTTGTGTCCCTCCCTGTAATTGTGGTAGCTGTCCACTTTTGCTTTAGCTAATCCCAATATACGTAGATTCCGAAGCTTTCTGTAATATGGTCTGTCATTGAGAGATTTGGTCTTTCTAAATTTGGCCTAAGTAGCATCCCTTTGCCAGCTATAAATCCCACGCAAGGCGCCTAATTCTCCTGCTGCTCCTGCTCTCCGGCAATGTGAACCCAAACCCTGGGCCTGTCATCCCTGCCACGCCCCAGCCCACTGTTGGCAAAGGCTTTCGAATTGCCTTTATCAACATATGCAGTCTCCCCAAGAAAATTGCAGCCCTCCAATGTTGGGTCACCCAACACTCCCCGGATATTCTCTTGCTTTTGAACCTGGCTCTCCTCCCTCCGCCCGACTCTGCCATCTCCTTCCTGGCTTTACAGTTTTCAGGGCCGATAGGATGGGTCGGGTGGAGGAGGGTGCGCCATCTACTTGGAACTCGATCCTCGGGCTTGCCCTCCCTACCCCTGTGCTTAACCATGGGGCATAGCCATTTCCCTAAAAATCACCCACTACCCTGGTCGTGGGTCCACTCTACCTGACTACGGCCTATCTCATCTCGGGTCAAGCAAAGACTCCGCAGCCTCCTCTCTCCTTGACTACCTGGCTACCTTACCCCAAAGCTGAACAGCTAATTATGGTGACCTAAATTCAAATTGGCTCAGCTCCTCATCAGATAATCTGAAAAATGACCTTGCAGCCCTTGACCTGTCCCAACTGGTCACTCAGCCCACTAGACTAAACAAAGTAACAGGAACAAGCTCCCTCCTGGACGCCATCTCTCTAATAGACCTCATAAGTCATCTCCGTTGACGTCCTTGCAGACTCACTCAGTGACCACTCCCCTGTCACCTGTTTCTGGTCCTCCCCCACCCTCAGCCCTGGTTTCAGCAGGACCCCCCGCCATCGGTTTCTCCCCAGAGGTCTCAACAACCTCAAACGTCACCTCGCCCAAATCGACTGGTCCCCACTAGCCAGCGCTCCTGACGTAAATTCTGCCCTTACTTATCTCTCCACGGCCTTCAACCACGCCTGTGACATGTATGCACCCCTAAACACTCATAGGATAAAAAAACAGACTGCTGCATGGATCACTCCAGCGCTGATCCAACAACTAAAAAAGAGAGATAACCTCTGGCACCTAGCTAACGACTCCGGCAGGGTTGCTGAGAAGTCAAGCCTACCGGGCAGCCCGTAATCAATGCTCCTGGTCAATCAAGCAGGCTAAAGCCAAATTTTACCAGGCCACGTTGACATCCACCTGGGGCTCGTCCAGAGCTTTCTGGGACAACATTAAAGATCTAAATGGTAAGACCCGCTCCCCCCCTCCATCCCAGATTGACATAAATGGGACTGTCTCGACTGACCCCACCCGTATTGCTAACTGCCTCAACCAAACCTTCGCTGACTTAAGTGCCATCCTCCCAGCCCATTTTTCTGACCCAGTTGCCAAACCCTCCCACGTACCCATTTCCAGGCCGCAATTCCACTTCCGAGTGATCTCACCCCACGATGCCAAACCTTTCTTAATAAAGGCCCTCGCATCTCAGAACCCTACCAATGACCCCCTCGACTCCAGGATTCTTCGCCTCGTACTGGATGTCATGCTCACCCCGCTGACGCTTATCATTAACAAATCCCTATGCCTCGGCCAATTCCCTAAGGCCTGGAAGCATGCAGAAGTAACCCCCATCCATAAGTCCGGGGACCGCACTCTGCCTAACAACTACAGGCCCATCTCCATCCTTCCCCCCCTATCCAAAGCCCTCGAAAAAATAGTAAACACTCAGCTCTCGGAATACCTTACTAACTACAACCTTGATTGTCCGGAGAACCACGGTTTCGCCTCGGGTCATAGCACAACCACTGCCCTTCTGGAATTCTCCCACCACATTCACTCAGCACTTGACAAAGGTCATCTTGCAGGCGGCTCATAGACCCGCCCAAGGCCTTCGGCACAGTGTGCCACCCCTACTACTTAACCCCTCAGCACACTCGGCCTAGCAACCGGCCCCTTGAAGTGGTTCGCAAGCTACCTACACAACAGGTCCCAAAGAGTCAAACTAAATGGGACCCTCTCCTCCTATCTTCCAGTATTCTCGGGTGTCCCCCAAGGCTCTATCCTTGGCCCAACCCTTTTCAGCCTATTCCTGAACACCTTCCCCAGCTCCTGCTCCAGTAAAATATTACTCTATGCAGATGACGCCGTTATCCTTGCATCACACCCTGACCCACTCTCACTCCAAAGCATGCTGCAAAGCGCCTTCCTCCAAACCGAAAAGTGGTTCGATAATCACCGCCTAGTCCTGAACCTAAAGAAAACAAAGTCCATGCTCTTTGCCCATCGGCAAAACAACGCTAGAAACTTCCCCCTCCACATCACCACCAGCACGCCCCACCTCTTGGAGCAGGTTGCATCCTATAAGTACCTGGGTATCACCTTCGACTCTGGCCTTACTTTCCATGCCCACCTCAACGCACTGTCATCTGCTATAAACTCCAGGATCGGCCTTCTCTATCGGCATAAAGACTGTCTCCCTGAACCGCCTTAAAACTAGCCATCACCTCATCGGTATTATCGCTGGCTGACTATGGGCTCCTGTCTATGCCGCTGCTGATGCCTCTGCCTTATCCAAAGTTCAGACCTCTATTAATAGAGCATGTAGGCTCCTTACCGGTGCCCACAGCAGAACCCACACCTGTTTACTATACTCTGCCGCTAAAATACTCACTCTTGAGGAAAGACTGAATTATCAAACCTGCCTTCTGGCCAAAAAATCCCTGTCAGGACTCTGCCCTCCTGGGGTCTCTGGACCTTTGCAGCATGCTGCTAGGTCACTGCCAACCCGGTATGCCGCCACGGCCACTTTCATAGTTCCCAGAGCAAGGACCTCTCGGTGCCAAAGATCCTTCCATCACCAAGTCCCATCCTGTTTCAACTCCCTTCCCGAAACTATCTCCAAGATCCCTGGTATTGGCCGCTTCAAAATTGCTCTTCGCCAGCATATTATGGACAGCCGATGTTGTAAATGCCTGTAGCTGCCTCTTGCCTGTCCCCTCTGCCCTATGCCGGTCCCTGCTAATCCCCTTTCAAATCCCCAGGCCACCGGTCTTTATATACCCACATATTAGCCTGACATGCTCACTTTGAATACTGTAACTATTATTGTTACACCAATGTTACTTACCTACTTAATTTATGACTTGCTGTCGATTTGAATCCCGTATTGTTTTTACCTATGTTAGGACCTTCCACGAGTTTAATCCAGCGCAGCCTAGCTGTCTGCTCTCTCCAAGTGTATATTTATTTTTTATGTATCTAACATGTTCTGTCATTCCACTGTCCTAACCTCTTCTTTTATTGTTGTCTTCCCCCCCTTATTGACGAGGTACCTTTGTAAACGAGTCTTTGACTCAAAGGTTGTAAAACTGATTCTCTACAATAAATAAATAAATAAATAAAAAAAGAACAATTCAATAATTTCCTTAGAGATCCAAGGGTAATGGTGTCCTTTAACCATGTATGATCTCATTGGTGCATGTTTGTTGCAGACATGGAGAAATTCACTGGCAAAGAATTCCCAGGCATCAGCTACTGAGGGAACAAGATTGATATGTTCCCATTTTACGGCAGACAGATCTGAATAAAAGTCCTGTATGAAATGCCTTTACAAGCAAGCTGTAATCATTTTCGGAGGGGAATTTTTTTCTACCAATTTACCAGACACCGAAGATAATGAAATTATCCCTGAAGCAGTCTGAAAGTGCACCAGCAGTTGAGATTCTGTCAGGGCAGTTCACAAGAATTGAGTCTAGAAGGCTGTGGTTATTGATGGCATGGTTGACTTGTGGGTAGTGTGATAATTTGGAGAGATTTAATTATAATTTCATAGATTTATCAAAATATAGCTACTAGCTCTAACATTTCCAAAGTTAGTACTTTTCAAATAAATTACTTTTAGAAATAGCTAACGTTGGACCCACTAAGGCTAGAAACATAACTTTCCTCAGTAAAAGTTTGGAGTCGAGGCAATATCGATACAGATTTCAGTTTGTTTACATTTAAGTTTTTGTTTTTTCACTTATAATTTTGAGTATTTTTTTTCCACTTATAATTTTATTGCGTATTCTTTAAAAGGTGGTTACAACTTTCAAGTACTTAAAACAGTAACCTGAACATTTCATTTCTAAAAACTTTTGCATAAAAATTCAATAAACATCACAGTTAAAAACCTAACTTGGTTCCAGTAGCAGTTATTTACATCATATAACGCTGCTTACATTCTTTACAGGTTAGGTTTTTCACTATCTGTATATAGTTACTCTCTGTCTATGCTAGCTGTTGTCTTGATGCTGTCAGGGGTGTTGCTGCCAGTTAGTTATCCATTCTGTATGCATCCCACTTAAACCACTGCATGAGCATATTGGTGTGTTCCCCATCGTGTGTAAAGTTGAGGCTAATGTACCTTACCTTCATAACTGATTTCATTTATCTGGGAAATCCATTCTCCCTTGCATGGCAATACTGGAGTTAGCCATCTCTTGTAATTACTTTAATTGTAGCTGTTGTTAATATCTGAAAAATATATTTTGTAGTGTTCCACATTGTCAATGGGTAATCAAAACAACTTGGTGTAGTGCACCCCTACCAGGGAAATGGCACAGCCCAAGCTTTAGAATGTTGGGCACATGCGGATTCCATGCAACAGCAGCTACTACCCAGTTAAGCTGTGCCATTCAAAGGGGACAGAGCTACTCTTCTCTTCTCTTAAGAATTTCAAGTTGCAGGTTGGGGCTGCCTGTTTCAGGGAGCACCCCTAAATTTAAATTGTGCCTGTTAAGTTGTGGCTTTCACATTGAATAACCTTCTTTTTTCTCATTCCCTGTGTGGATTGGGAGCCACTTCTGCCTTGCTAGGATGTTTTTTAATGGTCTCCTGTTGAAAACTTAAAAAGGAAAGAAAAAAGGTGCCATGAGTAGGTACAGATTTAATTGGGAGTATAGGGTCTCTATGAGGTCATTCGTCTTTGGCGTCGGGCCCCTTGCCCCCCCACCAGCTTGAGGTTTTGTGTTTTTCACTGTTTGTCAGCTAATTTGTGATTTTAGTCAGCTTGTGATGTTTTTTGTTGATTTTCCACCTCAACCTCTGTTTTTACCATTTGCGTGGCCGCCATTAGGGCTGGGCATACGCGCCTTCATCAGTTTGGCTTCCCACCAGTGTCCTGAGCGTGCGCCCGTGTTGCGCATACATGCACAGTGCTGACGGCTTTGCACAGTGCTAATCTCCATTAATTCCTATTGCATAAGTGCACGCACACATTGAGCAGGTGCGCACACGCTTGCTAATGCGCCCACGAGCCTGGTGGGCACGCACACACTCCGTTTAGCACTTTGGAGCTTGCTGGATCATTTTGGCAGTTGTGAAGCAACTGTCACCAATACAGTGTAAAATCTGTATTTTTTTCAGTCACAATTTTCTGTTATTGGCACCATGGCTTACAGGAGACCATTAATTATGAAATAATGTAAGAACTGCAGAAGGGTAATGAAGCCTTCCCCCTTGGGTACATATTGTCCTCATTGTGTTGCCCAAGATGCTGTTTCTCATGGTAACCCCCCCCCCCCAAAGCAGGTCCTCCGAGCTGAGGAGGGGGGCACCTGGTCCGTCTCTTGGTAGTGGCAAAGCAGAATTACGAAAATCTCTCTTATTGCTCCCTGGTGAGATTCTGAGCCCTGATGTCCCACAGGACATCCCAGCAGATACACCTGACCCCAAACCAGGGGGGACCCATGCAGGCACATCCAGGTGTGACGCAGCAAGAGCAGGCTGTGGAATCAGATGTGCAGGCAGACCCCAACCCTGACTTATTAGAAGGCCAGGATGAGGATTACGGGGATCTTGGGGAAACTCACGACCTAAAAAAAATTACTTTCAAACGAGGAGCACGTCCCCTCCAAGGAGGAGGAAGGAGAGTGGACGGAGTCGAAAACCAGGATTCCTATTCCACCCCTATTTGATAAGTCCTTGTCCTTTTTGATAGCTGAGGCTTGTAGATCCTTAGAGCTTTAGGAAGAGCAGTCCGTGGAGACGGTGCATGTTAATCCAGTTCTGTCTGCATCCTCCTCTGCTCCAAAATGTTTCCCAGGTTTTGTTCATTGTGACCAAATTATTGAGCAAGAATAGGCAGGTGTGGATCGGAGAAAAAAATCTTTCCAAACCAAAAAACTAGGAATTATCCTTTTTTAGGGGAAATGTCTCACAAGTGGGAATCTCCCCCACTGGCAGACAAGGCAGTTTATAATTCTATAAAACATACCACCATTTCAGTCGAGGGTGCTCTGGCACTATCAGATTCACATGACCAGGATCATCTCATGATGACTAACTCAGAGTAGCAGGGTTCTCACAGTGCTCCGGTTAACCTTGCCTCAAAATACATTATTTTAATACAGAGATGACAAATTTCTACAAAGGGGCAATTTATAAGCTAGCTTTACACTGGAATATCTCTAAATAGTGAGCTGGAGTCAAAAAATGAAGGTTGAACCAATGAAGCATACTCCACCACCAACCCCAGACAGAGCCGGAGGACCAAAGAGAGCAAAATAGTCTGCATCCAAACAATCCACCTCTAATGCTGCAACTGCTTCTTTAACAGAAGAAAACATTTTGGAAGAAATAAGCCCATTAAAAGAGGCCATACTCACACCACTTGACGATAGCAAAGCAATTGGGTCTAAAACTGAAGAACTGAGTAGAAGAATTGAAGATGCAGAGGCCAGAATTTCTTCAGTGGAAGACTGGCGTATTTGCATTGAACCCAAGCTCCCCTTCGATTAGACAAAAGATGGCAAAATTGGAATCCAAACTCAGGGACCTTGAAGGAAGGAACAGACGCAACAATATTATAATGCTTGGTCTTCCTGAAACAACAGAAGTAGCAGACACTGTGCATTTTGCTCATGTACTTTGCAAATATCTGGCCAGTCCCTCTCCCAGTGCTCAAGCTTACATAGTTGAGAGGGCTCACCGAGCTCTGAGACCAGTGCCACAAAAGGGTGAACAACTAAGACCTTTTGTAATAAATTTTTTTTAATTATTTAGATCGGCAACATGCCATGAATAAAATAAGAATTGTTCAGAGTCCTTGCTGGGAAGGAAAGAAGCTTCGAGTGGTGCATGATTTGCTTCAGTCTGTTCGAAACCAAAGAAGAGAATTCTCCCCCATATTCACAAAGCTGGTCGCAGCTGGTATCAAATTTAAAATGTCCTACCCTGCAAAGTTAACCGTTTATAAAGATGACAATTCGTATCTTTTGAAGCACCTGATCAAGCGAGGAAACCCCTTTCGGACCTCTTTCCTGATCTGTTCAAATCAGGTTGACTGTTCTGAGTTCAGTCTTTGATTACTAAGTATATGTAATTTTATGCAGCATGCATTAATCTAGTTTGTTATTATTCAATTGAAAATCAGTCCGATTTTATTTTTTGACTTTTATCATTAGACCTTGTCTTTCATCAGACATTATAGGCTCGTGTTCGTTATGACCCCTGTGCTGGCATATGAAGTAGCCATGACTTGCCGAGGAACTAAGATACACAATGCCAGAAAATTTGTTCCTTGTTCGTTTTGGACATCATCTACAGTTTCAAATGTTTTTTGTTGCAGTATTTTGCTACGGGAGTTTATATGCTTAGGTTTTATGATTTCTCTCATCAGAATGCAAATTAGCAGGCCGGCCTGGTGGCGCTGATGGTTGAGGTGCTGGACGCCACACCTCACGCTACGCCGGCGACCCGGGTTCGGAAACAGACTCAGGTCATTGGGTGTCAGAGGGGGTAGGGAGGATCAAGCATCCCAACGGATGCTCTCCTCCTTCTGGGGTGGGAAAACCAGGGGTGCTTCTAGCACCCGACGCCCCTGAAGCCAGTGGATGCATGGGCTTACAGGCACTGGCGGCTCTACTAAAGTCTGGGAGGGGGACGCTGTTCAAGATGTGGCTATCACCATGCGCCAGCAAGCCTGGATGTCAGTTCTAGCGAGGTGTCTCAGGGAATGGAAAAAATATGAAAATGAAACACCCCTAGCCCCACGAGCGATGAAACTAGGGGATGGGATGCTGTGGGGATCGCCCTGGTGGACGGAGTAGGAGGAGGAGGTACGAGGCCTCCTCTGAAAGCCGTGGGAGACAGGCAAATTACAACAAAAAAAAAGGAATGCAAATTAGCCATATATTTATGCTAAAATATGGTTCCTCAATGACTAGCTGCAGCTTGCTACTTTTAATTTATACATGTGCAATGAGAAAACTCTTTACTTTGGTTAAATATCAACCGTTCGAATTCAAAATCTATAATAAAACAAGAAAATTAGTTTTGTTCTCTCCACTTCAAAATACACTGTTTTGTAATTGCTCAGATAGCAGATCTTAGATCAGATATATTTAGGAAATCGGAATTACAACCCTTTGAGTCATAGACTTGTTTCCATAGGCTCCACGTCCGTATAAAACATAGACATTCATACAGTACATACATAGACTAAATGTGGGTGAGCAATCCTACAGAGTATAAGTACAATGTGCACTGGTTAATGCCTGTACATTTGTTAGCTAAAACAGGGCAGAGCTATCGACATATTTACCTAATGAGCGGTTAAGACCTATACAATTGGTAGCTAAAGCAATGCCTGATATGAGTTGGTAGTAAGCCGCTTCAGGGAGGCCTTGTCTTATACATAATACAATGCATTCATAGTCCAGTGCAACTATATGGTAACTGAGGGAGGTGAGGAGTCTATAGGCAAGAAATAGTTAGGGCTCTCCACTGTCAGGTCAAGGGCAGGTGCGTGGCCTAGCGCCGTGGTGCAGGATCCACAGGTTACCAGTTACACTGTCATTGACATGAGGAGAGGATATGGGCCCTTAAGGCAGCTTTAAAAGGACCTAGATTGGTGATTGATGTGACGGCCGGTGGGACGGCATTGTACCAGGATGGAGCTCTAAGGGGGAAGGATCGCTGGGCCAGGGTCTTCCTGACCTTAGGCACCTTTCAGATAGATTTTGGGGTGGCCCGTGTGGACACTGAGATGGTGGCTGCCTGAAAAGAAGCCATGACATCTATTGGGGTTAAACCCAGGTGGATTTTTTTGGTGAAGAGACAGGTCTGGTATAATAGTTTTTCCTCAAGGGAGAGGATATTGGTGAGCACGTATAGGGTGCAGGTATGTGTATTTCTGTCGGCACCAGAGAGGAGCCAGCAGGCCTTATTGATGACTGCTTGTATTTGATGAAGCGCCGTGGGGTCAGCGGCAGCATAGATTTTGAGACCATAGTCCACCAGCGATAAGACTGAGGAGCTAATGGCTAGGTGAAGTGCTTCAAGTGGTAGGCAGTCTTTATGTCTGTACAGGAGACCAGTGCAGGTGTTGGTGGCGGAGGTGAGGATTTTTATATGTTCGTGGAACGAGAGGGAAGAGTCAAATGTAAAACCTAGATATTTATACTTTTGGAACTGTTCCAGTGAGATGAGAGAGGCAGAGAATATTACCAGGGGGAAATCTTTTGATCTGTTTTGGCAGTGGGCATAGAGCATCATCTTAGTTTTTTAATGTTGACCACCAATCTGTGTTCAGCAAACCAGTGTTCAATCTGAGAGAAGGAGTTGTGTAAGGTACACTGGAGAGAGAGAGGATCAGGATGTGCGGTGTAAAGAACAGCGTCATCCGCATAGAGGAGAAGGTTGCTGGGGCAGGATTTAGGCAGGGCGTTGAGGTAGGTGCTGAATAGCAGGGGACCCAGGATAGATCCCTGGGGAACTCCTGAGCACACAGGCAGCATAGTAGATATGATATTATTAATTTTAACACATTGGGTTCTAGATGAAAGATAGCTGGAGAACCATGAGAGTGGACAATGAGAAACCCCAATTTGTTGTAATGTGTTAAGAAGGGGTGAGAAACCGTGTCGAAGGCCTTTAAGAGGTCTATAAACATGGCCCCTGCGAGGTGCCCCTTGTCAAGTGTAGGATGCAGGGAGTTAGCGAAATCTGTGAGGGTGGTCATAGTGCTATGACCAGCTCTAAAACCATGCTGCTCCCTACATAAGAGGTTGTGTGTGAGGAGGTAGTCAGTGAGCTGATTGTCCATGATCTTTTCAAGGGTTTTAGAGAGTGGGGGAGAATTGAGATGGGCCGGTAGTTGTTTGGGAGGGAGCTGTCACCACATTTCAATATTGGTGTTATCATTGTCATTTTCCATGAGGTTGGGAACTGGCCAAGGTGCAGGGACAGATTTAGAAGGTCCATGGGTAGGGAGATAACAGAGTCTAGCGCAAGGTATAGGATACGCATATCGAAGGCGTCTTTGCAGTAATTGGAATTCTGGAGGGCTTTGGACAGGTAGGCTTTCACTTCTGTAGGGGTAATGACTCTGAGTTTGGGGGGGTGGAGGAGCTCAGGCGGTGGGGTAGGCTGAATTGGATCGAAAAAGTTGCTAGGGAGGACTTAGCTGAGGTCTGAAAAGGTGGAGTTGAGGCAGTTAGCTACGTGAAGTGTGTCTGTGGTGGTAGTACCATTAACGCTAAGTTGTGAGGGGGGAGAGCTGGATTTACTCATTATGTTATCCCAGAACTTTCTTGTGCTACCCCAGGAGGTGGCTAGAGCAGTTCTTTAGTGCTCCGCCTTGGTCTTGCAGATTGCCCAGGTACACTTATTGAGGGCAGCATTATAGGCCTGCCTATAGCTTAGCAAACTGGAGGCAGTGGCACGATGCCAGAGGTTGTCATGCATTTTGAACTGTTGTAGGAGTTCTGGGGCTATCCAGGGGGCACTATCTTTCTTAGTGGTCACTTTGATGGTCAGTGCAAAAGCATCACAGGCGGTATTAAAGGTGGTGGTGAATTAGTGCAATGCATCATCTATGTGCTGGGCCTGGGAAATAGGGGACCAGTCCCAGTTAATTAGATATTGTTTGAGTTTGGCTATGCCTCCTGGGCGTAGTCGATGATGAAAGGTGATATTTGGTGGTGGTTTAGGTAGCTGACAGGACCAGCTGAAGATGACTGGAGCATGGTCACTTAAGGCATTGGGTAGGACACCCAGGTTGGTAATATGGTGGGGACGATTAGTGAGCAGGATATCATATCTCTTTCAGTAACTTTCTGCCTCCCCTTAAGGTGTATGGATCCTCTTCTGCACTGTCATCCTATGCAAGGGGCTTATGTTATGCTAAGCTGCTTTCCTCCTGAAGGAGCCAAACAACCACTGCCCCCATTTTAAGCCAGCAAGTTTTGATGTTTACTTTCCTCACTGCTTCCATTTTAGCTTCACTAGGCTTGTTAAAAACAGCTTTTCACTGATAGGTGGCCTTCCCTGGGTCTCCCCAGGTTACAGTCTGTGCCTAAAGTGTCATTGCATTTTAGTAGGCATCGCCATCCCCACCCCCCAGTCTCCTGTGCCCAGGCAGCCTTTCCCAATCCGCCCGCCACCCCTTGCACTGTCAGAGATCTCTGTTTTTGGTTTTTTTTTTTTACTTTTTATTTATAATTTTGCAAGGTATTGCACACAACCAGTGCAGAAATATCAAGAAATGGCGAAACAGTAAAAATGACACTCACAAAGTCTAATTCAGGATGTCTGTGTCACATTTCCTATTACTACTGCATGGGGGTGGTAGTCCAATATTAAAGTCCATCTTGAGAAAGTTTTGCACCAAAGGAGTCATTAGTGCAGCCAATGGTGTAATCTGTTCCAAAGTTTGTTATACTAACATCAGCTCACCAGGCTTCTAGGCTTATAGATTAAATTGCACAACAATGCTACCCAAAAAGCTCCTCAAAATTAGAGTGCTGTCTAAATAACATCCAAACAAGAACAGTAATACAAAAACTCCATATAAAAATTGATAAAACACAGAGTGTGCTATGAATGTCAGGAAACTCTATAAACAGCATGAATATAAAGTTATATCAATACTTACTAACCTTCCCCATTACAAGTAGCTATCAGGAAAATAGGCAGGGAGGAGAAAGGGTCTCCCGGTGGAGAGCACCTCACAATAAAGAGTAAAGAAGGGTGTAATGCCTTCTTAGTATCTCGGATGGCAGGTCCCACTGCCATGTTTACCCTGCATGTTGCACTCCAAAAAATGGCAGTGGCCACCGAGGATACCATCCTCCACCAACATATAACTTTTTTTATGGCGTACTAATATTTATTTATTTATTTTATTTATTAAATTCTCGGATTACAAATACCTTTGAGCAGAAACTGCTCATTTAAAAAGGTTCCACGTCAAAGGATGAGGGTCAACATACATACAGAGGTAGTAAAAGAATGCACAATAAACAACAAAAACAACTAAAAGAAAAAATAAAAATACTCAGTTATAACATACTTTGAGATAATATTCATATAACGAGCAGCTTGAGTAGGCAGCTGGCTGCGGTAACAATAGAGATAGAGGGCACCATAGGCAGTTAGTATTGCAGGCGTGCGACTGGGAGAGGAAGTTGGCAGGCTAATGGGCCACTGTCCGATGGTGGTGGAAAATGTCTTGTACCAGTGGAGATGTGAAGCAGGAAAGGAGTCACAAGGAAGGCCCGGTGCCAGAGGGAATGAGACTGGGAAAGGGTGTGCTGTGAGACATGAGTGAGCTGGGAGGTGTTTAGAGAGATCTCTGTTCAGAGAAGCAGTCACATTGAGTGGTAGATGTGAGGTAAAGTTTGAGATTCCTTTTGAAGGGTCCAAGTTTAGTAGAGGAAAGTGCTTCTTTATTGAGGGAATTGAACAATTGAGCGGCTCTATAGGTAAAGGACCGCCGACCCATGGAGGTACGACACCTGGGAACCTGAAAGGTTAGAGATTGGGCATCACGTGTTTGTTGAGTGCCACTGTAGGTAGTAAGGAGTGAGCTAACACCAGGTGGCATGAGACCGAGGAGAATATGTTACCTGACGAGACTCAGTGCCCACAATAATACTGAAATACATGGCAGAAATGCTCCAATTCCCAATTGAGCCCAAGCGTACATTAATTCCCACCAGTGGTGAATGCTGTTTAACTGACAAAAATCAGAAAAAAGGGGTCTAACTGGAAACATTAAGAAAAATACCACAGTTTCATGTGTCCTCCGCCTCCAGTGCATCAGAGTCCAACACATTTGTATTGGAGTGAGAATTGAGAAATTACTCAGTCAGGGCTCCAGCTACTTTCAGATCCGTGAAAGAATATTGCTTGCTATCCAGGGTGAATTGTAAGTGAGGAAAGCAACAATTACAGTGATGCACTCAGGCTGGAGTCAAAGATAAAGTTTTAAAGTGCTTTATTCAGACATACAAGACTATCCCCAAATTGTAAGTGAGCTGGAAATCCGAGGCGATATCCAATACCAGCGTCTCTCAATCATGAGACTACTTTCTCAGCAAAGACGTAGACAGGATGGAAGCTGTCCAGAGGAGGTCAACTAAAATGGTGCAGTGTCTGCACCGGAAGACATATGAAGACAGACTTAAGGCGCTTAATATGTATAGCCTCAAGGAAAGGGGGGGGCGGGGACATGATAGAAACTTTCAAGTACCTCAAGGAATCAACAAAGTTCAAGAGGGTAGCATCTTTCAAAAAGAGGTGTGCAAGAACAAGGGGCACAATTTGAGGATGGGGGCAGCTCAGAGATAATTTAGAAGTATTTTTCACAGAGGGTTGTGGATGTGTGGAACGGCCTTCCGGAGGAGGTTGTGGAGTCAAAAACTGGTGGAATTCAAGCATGCATGGGACAGTCATAAGGCAATTCTAGGGGTTGGGGGTAGGAAGAAGTAGGCTGCTGGTTAACTAGGATCTGCAGCTAATCTAGTAGGTAGGGAAATGGGCAGACTGGGTGGGCCAAGCGGTCCTTATCTGCCGGAAATTCTGTTTCCATGTTTCTCTCAAATGCCTTCCGTCTCTGGTGGATCGAAAATGAATAATCTGGAAAAAACGAAATGTGCTGCTGCCCAATAGTGACCAAACTCTTCTCGGGCAACTTTCAAGATTTTGTCCTGGGACCCAGAGGAATCCGTGACCATTAAGATAGTCCTTGGACCTTCGTCACCCATTCTGGCCTTCCAAGGAGTTATAGTAGGCCTTCACCCTGGTATCACATGGTCCATTCCTACCATCCCTGGTAGCCACCGCTCTGAACACTCCACCAGATCTGTTCCTTCTGTCCCTTCCGTTACTCTGAGAATGTGAATATTAGAAGAAGAAGAAAAAGAAGAATCAGCATTTATGTAGCGCTTTTCACACACAGTGTATCCCAAAGCGCTTTACAAGCAATGCTAGACTGGTAGTGAAGTGACAGAATGTGTGGTGGCAGCCATATCGCACATCATCACCCACACACAGCCTGGATAATTGCATGAACCGGTTTATGGGAAGGGGAATGTTGACCAGGACACCGGGAATGTTCCCTACTCTTTGCGAAGAGTGCCCTGGGTTCCTTTACTTCCACCTGGACACCCACCAGGACAACACCAGGATGGGCAGGAGGGACCTCGGTTTAACGTCTCACCCGACGGATGGCACACCTCAGCAGTACAGCACCCCCCTGGACTCGGATGCCAGCGATTTTTAGGTGCAAGTCCAATCCCGGTGTGGGACAAGAACCCACAACCTTCTGCTCCAGAGGTGGATGTGCTACCAACTGAGCCACACTGACACCTGTTTTATATATTAGCATATATTAGATGCTCTGACTGAATTTTCCAGCTGCTCCAGACGACTCCAAAACAAGACATGCTCTTTAATGTTAGTCGCTATGACCACCAGGGCTTTTGCTGCCACCTTCTCTGACTCCTCACTTTTGGAAACCACAGTCTCAATCTTATTCTCCACCATCATCAGCTAACTCGTATACAAATTCAGTTTCTGGTCTAGTCTGTTGACCGATTGAGTTAATTCTGAAATAGCTTTTTGGAGCGAGTCCAGGGTGGTGGGAAATTCTCCAGGTTTACTCATGGAAGTTTGCAGTGTGGCCTACATGGAGGACAACCCAGCCAGATGGTGCTCCAATTTTGTCTGATTCTTCAGTCTCTCCATATTTATGCCTGGTACCGTTCAGTAGCAAATCAAAAGTTCTATCAAGTTCTGATAAATTTTCTGTTGACAGCTGATATAAAAGTAAGAAAAAGTCAAATTGAATATAACAGCCACTCAGAGCTCTGTGAGAAGAGTGTTCCTGCTAGACCCCCCCCTCCCCCCACCGAGATCTCTGTTTCTCTGTATCGGTTTAGCACATTGAGAGGGAGCAGCACTATCGAGCCACATTTTCTGGATATAACATAGCTTTTTTTTCCCATTCAAGCATAATCTTTTGTACTTTTTATTATTTTGTATTCCCTCTGGTTTCTCGGGTAGGGTGGGGGGGCCTGCATACCAACATAGAAACATAGACTTTGACGGCAGATAAGGACCACTTGGCCCACCCAGTCTGCCCATTTCCCTACCTATTGGATAAGCTGCAGATTCTAGTTGACCAACAGCCTACTTCCTGCAACCCCCCACTATAATTGCCGTATGTCTGTCCCGTGCATGTTTGAATTCCCTCACTGTTTTAGACCCCACAACCTCTCCAGGAAGGCGGTTCCATCCGTCCACCACTCTCTCCATGAAAAAAGAATTTTCTCACATTACCCCTGAGCTGCCCCCCCCTCTAACTTTAAATTGTGCCCCTTTGTTCTTACACATCTTTTTCTGAAAGATGCTACCCTCCTGGACTTTGTTGATTCCCCTGAGAAGCTTAAAAGTTTCTATCATGTCCCCCCGTCCCTCCTTTTATCAAGGGTATACTTATGCATATACATAACAGCTCCTGTTAGCGGGAGAATCAAAACTAGTCCCTACCATTCTGTTCTAGTTTCACATCTTTTTCAAGGGAATCAGCAGGATCTTATTACCTTGTGGCCTGTTCTGATGTTGTTGATTAATAAATTTACTCAGTTCAGGCAAGAAAGATAAAATGTCCGCCGTAGAGCCGTTAGTTGCATCCCTCTGTCTAGTCCCCCTGCCAGCACCCCATCACTCTCAGTTCTTGAGCATTATCTGGTCAGTCCAAATCACTCTGTTTCTTTTCGGTGAAAAGTCTGTAATAAAGTCTTAATTTCCTTCAGCGATTCTATGCGGTGTTTTTCCTGTTTGTGGCACCGTGCACCATTGCCACAATGTCTGTGCCCAGGCATGTTTCTAGATCTGATCTCTCAGATCTCTGCGTAGTTGTGGAACTTGTAGACTTTACTGTTGCATATCTTTTGCTGCTGCTTCTGGTGTGTCAAATGTTGGTGTACCGTCTGGGTATATAATGTGTGTTCCTGCAGGTAAAGGTGTCTGTGGATGAATCTTTTTGTCCTTTCAAATTTTTATCAGAGAGAAAACAAGGGGGAGGAGTAGTCATTGTTGACATAAATCCTATGTTCTCAGTGGAAAACGTCTTCTGTCTCCCTGCCCTCGTCGGCAGGTCCTGCTTTATTAAAATAGTTTGACAGTTTCAGGACAGTCGATCTTGGGTGCAGGTTTGGGTCCATCGGCTTCGGCCCATTTGTCCAGTGAGCCCTCTCTATGTCTATCTGGTAGTTAGGAGGAAGTTTCAAGCTCGTAGTGAGGAGCTCTTTTAAAATGTCCAATATATTGGGACCTTCCTCTCTCCTTACCCCCGTAGATATGCAAATTGTTGTGATGGCCTTTTTAAGGTTGTCACATTTTTCCTGCAGGGCTTACTGTTCTTTGACCAGATGCACCATGATTCTTTCCAGGTGGTCTTCCCGAAAGACCGTCTGTGTGGCGTAGGTTTCCAGATTTTGCACTTCAGTGTGCAGAACATTTGAGTTTTCCCTCAGTTATGCATGTATACCCTGGATTTCAGTGCAGAACACTTTCAGTTCATTTAGGGCGGTCATGTTGGTTGGCTGTAGCAGCTCCGCCATCTTGCTGATTTCGCCTGAGGTTTCTCCGGCTGACTCCTCTTTGGCTCTTTCGGAATCCAATGTACAGTAGCTTCTGTTTTTTTTTTTCCTCTCCTCTTGGGCACCACATGTCTGCTCCAAGACTCTGGTGACAATTTGAGCAGGTTGTCATTCTAGAAATTTTTGATTTGAGGTGAAATTTTAATGCCTTGAGCCAAGTTCTACTTTCAACCCACCATTTAGTGCTGTGACATCACTGGAAGTCCCTACATTATGTGTTTGAAATAAAATTTCTTTCGGAAATAACTAAATTTTAACCAAAAATGGCACAACAGTACATTACCGTGCCTGCTGCTGTAAAAAAAAAAAAAAACTGATTAGGGGATTTAAGAATAATTAAACATTTTTAGTTACCTTTTTCATTGGTAAAAATCCATTAATATATGCCTGTCTTAACTTCCTGTGCCCAGAGATCGCCATGCACTAGCCGGCTTCCTGTGCACTCAGTATTCTGAGTGCTGCTGACCTCTGCCATTAGTTGGTGGCACTCATTAGCGTATTGAGTGCACAGGAAGTCACTGGTGCGTGCAGAATGGCCAGGGCGGTCTCTGGGTATAAGAAGATCTTACTTCGAGAGGGTTCCTTCAGTAGGTCATTACATACAGGACTAGCACCATCTGGCGTCTGGGCTGTATGGCAGACTTTTCTAGTAATACCTGACGGGGGACTGCCCACCCGACATCACATGACTGACGTCAGCATGGCCGTAGATAGTGGGCGGTCCTCACGCCCGCCTTCCAGTTCTTTCTCGCCGTTGCCTCATGTCAGTCGCATTGCAGACTTCCATCAGCGATCATCGTGTTAGTTCTTGTGTTGGATTTTTTCCTTCGCTAAATTTTTTTCTACGAATTCTACATTTGTTTAATGTCTTCACCCAAGAAGAAGTGCTCGTCCTGCAGACCGCAGATTCCTCATAAAGACGCTCAGCTTAAATGTGTGATCTGTCTTGGCCCAGACCACCCTGTCACATCCTGCCCAGAGTGCCAACCGTTCAATCAGGCCACCGGAAAGCGGAGACAGCAGGCTTAGGAGGCCCACCTTCTAAAAGTCTGTCTTGCTTCTTTAGAAAAGCAAATGGACCAGATCCACAAATCCTCTTCTGAGAAATCTTCTCCCTCAAAGAAAGAGCACTGCAAGGAGAAATCTCAGAAGCGTGAGTGCTCCATGGAGGCCTAGCCAGAGACCTCTCAGTCCTCGATGAGCAAGGCCGTTTCCCAACCGACAAAGGTGAAGATGTCAGACAGTAAGTCGGACAGAACTTCTGCAGGTAAGTCGTCCATCGACTCCTCCGATGGCCGCTCCACTCCTGCCATTAAGTCGGCCCCCGGCTCCTCCGGAGACCGCCTGGCCGCTGGTAAGTCAGCTCCCCAGGCCTTGGGGACCCACCTGGTTCCAGCCGATAAGTCGGATGGGGGCTCCTCCATCACCCACCCGGCTCCGTCTGGTAAGACGTCCGTCTCTGATGGCTACCCAGACGTGGTTCTCCTGTCGGGGCTTAACGGCACCTCACCTGATGTCCGGAAGGACCACGGGGAGACTACCCCTCTCCTCCCTTCTTCCCCGCTGGTACCCTCCTCTTCTCCGACGGGTACTTCTGACAAGGACAGTGTGGAACCCCTCGACATAGAAAACCCTTCCCCGGGGTCTGTTCCGCATTCCTGTAATGGGGTCACAGGGAAGGAGGCCCCACCTCAGCTGTCTGGTCTTCCAGTGGAGGTCCCTCCTCTCCCCTCGGGTGGGATCCCCCCAGATCTGGCTAATATCCCAGTCCCAATCCCACTGTCTGATCCGGCTAAACTCAACCCCACGCTGGAACCTCCGACGACCATCTCCAAGCCTGGGCCCAGTCGTCTGCCCCAACCCTCGGCTCCAGTGCCAGATACAGTCCCTCTGTCGGGTCCCCTTCGTCTGACCCCGACGCCAGCCCCTCTGATGCCGGATCCCTTTCCAGCGCCGGATTGGGTGGTGCTGGTCCCAATGTCGGTACCCCTGACGTTGGCTCTCCTGACGCCGGATCCGCCACCAATTTTCACTACGGCAGGCCCGATGTGGGTTCCCCCTCCATCAGACCCTCTGACATTGGGCATGTATTCTAGACCCCGGACTGTCCCTCATTTACCCCGGGGTATCCTGGAGACCACTACCTGGCTGGTCCCCTTCCTGACTGGAGTTCTTTGGGACAGTATTACCCTGGCTATAATCCCTGCCAGGGTTATCATTTCCCAGGTTACCAGGGGTACCATTACCCACCTCCCCCGGTGAACCCTCCTCCTCAACCTCAACATCCTCCACACACACCCCCCAACCAGTTCTGGCCATACCGGACTTTAAGACTCTAATTCAGTCTTGGTGGCATGGGGCGCATTCGGAGCTGGTGTCAGATCTGGAAAGCAGGCTCCCACTCCTACACTCTTCCAGATCTCCGTCCCCGAGGAGCTCATCTCCTCCGTCCACTGTCCACGTCTCGGGGACAGTCCTTCGTACAATGGTTCTCCGGGACATTTATGGCCTTGCAGATGAGGTGACGGACGGTGATGATGATGATGATGAGGAGTAGGTTGCTGATGAGTCTGTGGAGGAGATTCTGAACAAACCCGAAGGTCAGAATGGTAAGGTTTCCCCCAAGTCCCCCCGTAGGACCCTGCCTTTTCGAACCTCTTGAGGTCCATGAAAGATTTTTTTGACTGGGAGTCTGAGGAACAAGACCCCATGCGACAGAGACTCGCCGAACATCTGGATTTGGAGTTTCTGTCGCTGGTCCCGATTCCTCCCTGGATCAGACTTCACCAAGACCTTACCACTACGGTCCGGCAGATGTCTCATTCTCTCTCGACTGTCCCCGGGAGGGCAGACGGAATGTATCGGGTGCCTAAGGAGGCCCCTTTTCTTTAGGCACATCCTAAGTCTGACTCCATTGTTATTTCAGCTGTTCATGATCGCTGCTCTGCACCCAAGCACATGAGCACCTCTTCTCCAGACAAGGAGTCGAGGTAGATAGACCAGTTTGGCAGGAAGGTTTTCTCTTCGGCCACATGCGCATTTCGGTCCCTGAATTACGTGGCTCATATGGTGTCACACCAAAAAGCCACCTTGACCAGGCTAGAGGCTCGAGTCCAGGCCATGGAACCCTTGAGCCTCAAGGAGGAGCTAGCCAAGGATCTCCACCTCTCATGAGTCTCCTGTAGGCATGCTCTGCGGGCTACATTTGACTCTGTCTACTCTGTAGCCCGTGCCTCGGCGACTGCCATCTCTCTTAGAAGGCACGCCTGGCTTCGCATTTCTGGTCTCGCTAACAAGGTACAGTCTGCGATCCATGGTGCCCCCTTTAGGGGCTCGGTGCTTTTTGGTGGTGATACCAACGATATCATCACAGATCTTCAGGACAGAGGTCTTGCCCTGAGATCAGTGTGGTCTATGTAACGATTGGGCACTCAACAACAGCAGCAGCCCTTTCGGAGAAAGACCTGGAGGCAGAGGAAGCAGATCCCGGCTCGACGCCAGGGCAAACGTAAGGCCACAGGCTCCGCCACTCCTCCCATCTCCAAGAACCAGAGACACTCAGGAGGCCCACCTCCTGACTTCCTACCCCCACCAACCCCTCAGCCTCATTGTGAGGAGCCGGTGGGGGTGAGGTTCGCCCGCCACGCGCAGGACTGGCAGGACGTAACCTCTGAGGCATGGTCCTGCAACTAGTGTCTGTCAGACACACTGTAGAGTTTCTGGATATCCCTCCAGAAAACCCGCCAAAAAGGTCTCCCTACTCCAGGGATCAGGCTCTTCTCGTTCGAGAGGAAATTCAAAGCCTCTTGCTCAAGGAAGCAATAGAGTGCGTTCCCCTCCGGCAGAGAGGAAAGGGGGTTTACTCCCATTTTTTCCTGGTTCCAAAAAAGACGGGAGACTTGAGACCCATCCTCGACTTGAGCAGTCTCGATCTGTTCTTCAAATACAAAAAGTTCAGGATGTTGACACTCCAGGACCTCCTTCTACTTCTTTTGGAGAATCATTGGCTGTGTGCTCTGGACATGCAAGATGCTTACCTGCACATCCCGATCTTCCCCAGCCACCGCCATTTCCTGCAGTTCCTATTCCAGGGGAAGCATTTCCAGTTTCGGGCTCTCTCCTTTGGTCCGTCTTCGGCACCTCAGGTGTTAACCAAGTGCCTGGCAGTGGTGGCGGCCTTTCTACGCCACCAAGGTATTGCAGTTTTCCCTTACCTGGACAATTGACTGATCTCAGCCCCTTCCAGGGACTCTTTGCTGGAGGCTCTGTCTTTTACCTTGGACCTTTTCAGCAAATTGGGGATTACGGTCAGTCTTCTGAAATCATTCCTTATACCGTCCCAGAGACTCTAATTCATTGGGGCAGTCTTGGACACGGTCCTTTACAGAACCTTCCTTCCTCCACACAGGGTGGAGACCCTTGTCCGTCAGGCTTCTTTGGTGGCCTTGTCCAGGACAATCCCAGCCCTGGAGGTCCTCCTCCTTCTTGGCCTGATGGCAGCCTCCATCAGTACTGTTCCCCTTGCGAGGCTCCACATGAGTCACCCAGTGGTCCTTGCGGGTGCAATGGGATCAACTCCTGGACAACCTGGACCAGCCGGTCCTGGTGTCGTCTGCAGTTTAGAAAGAACTGCTGTGGTGGAGGAATCCCTGCAACCTTTCCTGGGGTCTTCCTTTCAGGAGCCTGACCCCCTCCATATCCCTGACTATGGGTGCATCAATATACAGGATGGGAGGCACACTTAGGGGAGCATCAAACACAAGGACTGTGGTCCAGCTTGGAAGCATCGTTACGCATCAATGTTCTGGAGATGAGGGCGGTCCTGTACGCCTTACAGGCCTTTCAGACCCTCGTTCCCAAGGGATCTCTGCTGGTCCAGATGGACAGTATGTCAGTAGTTTGGTACCTCAACAAACAAGGAGGAACTCGCTCACACACCCTTTGCAGGGAGGCGATGTGGGTGTGGAACTGGACGGTCCACCACAATCTGGCCCTAATGGCCATGCATGTTCCAGGCTTTCCAAATGTCCTGGCGGACAGTCTCAACAGATCTCAAATCCTAAGTCACGAATGGGAGCTAAATCAGGAAGTGGCAGTCTCTCTCTTCCCAAAATGGGGGCGTCCGGAAATCGACCTTTTCGCCTCCCACTCCAACGCAGAACTTCACAGTTTTTGCTCGCTCGTTCCAGGGCATGGTGCTTTCTGGCATGAAGCACTCTCTCTCTCTCTCTCTCTCTCTCTCTCTCTCTCTGGACAGGGAAATTTTTGTACGCCTTCCCTCCATTTCCCATTCTTCAGAGGGTCCTCCTCAAGCTTCAGGCAGAGAAGGCGAGGATGATCCTGATCGCCCCCCTCTGGCTGAGACAAATTTGGTTCCCACTGCTGCAACAGCTAACGAGAGAACCAACCGGTTCCACTTCCAATGACTCACGACCTCCTGACTCAGGATCAAGGTCGCCTTGTTCGTCCAGGGCTCAGGACACTGCATCTTCATGCGTGGCTCCTGCAGACACAGCAATTTCCCGCTTCAGGGTCTCCTCTCGAGTCACTCAAGTCTCAGTAGAGGCTCGAAAACCCTCTACACGTTCCACTTATGCCATGAAGTGGAAACGTTTTTCTATTTGGGCGACCTCCAAGAATTGGAACCCATTTTCTTGTTCTGCCCCGCAAGTCATGGAATACCACCTCCTTCTTTTAGACTCCAGTCTGTCATATTCTTCCTTGAAGGTCTACCATTTGGCAATCTCAGCGTACCATGAGCTGGTGGATGGTAAACCCGTGGCTCAGTTGGAGATCTCAAAAACCTTTCTGAAAGGGATACTCGATCTGAAACTCCCCCCATCTGCAGCCCGACACCCCCTTGGGATTTGAACTTTGTGTTGGAGAAACTTACTCTTCCCCCTTTGAACCAGCGATGAGCTGCGATTTATGCTTCCTCTCTTGGAAGATGTTATTTTTGGTTGCTGTTACTTCAGCTCGAAGGATCTCAGAGCTTCAGGCTCTAGTATGTAAAGAGCCTTATCTTATTTTCCACAAGGACCAGGTGGTCCTCAGGACAAATCCTATGTTTTTACCCAAGGTGGTGTCGGAAGTCATGCTGAACCAGGCAGTGGAGCTTCCAGTTTAGTTTCCGTCCCCTGTGAACAGAGGTGAGGCAGTCCTGCACACCATGGACATCCATCGGATCCTTCGGTGTTATACACACTGAACTAAGGATATCCGTAAATGCGATCCGCTTTTTGTTTCCTTTGCCGTCAGGGCAGTGGGCAAAACTGTTTCGAAGCAGTACCTTACCAATTGGTTAGGTAACTGTATCCATTACTGTTACCAGAAGTACGACAAACCTCTGCCGGGTCCCATCAGAGGTCATTCTGCCGGGGACATGGCTGCTTCCTCTGCTTTCTTGTGGAACGTTTCCGCAGCAGATATTTGCGCTGCAGCAACTTGGAGTTCTGTCCATACCTTTACCAAACACTGCAGTCTGGACATTGCTTTTAGGCAGAGGGCAGGTTTCGGCCTAGCTGTCTTGCAGGGCCTTCTGTCCTAGACTGGGTCCATTCCTGTTCCCAGTTTTGTTGGAGTTAGTTTTCTCCTCCCCTTGTTTCTCTTGGTCTCTTATGAGGGACTGCTTGGGATTCAGTCCTATAGAGAGGATGATCTTACTGAAGGAACCTCTCGGTAGGATAGTACAGTTACTTGGAGCTACCGTAACAGTAGATCTTCGAGAGAGGTTCCTTCAGTAGGTCATATTTTTCCCTCCCTCCTTCCCCCTTTTATTTTATACACAGGGACTCCAGATCCTGTTTACTCCTGCTGTCAGGCCTCTTCCAGGCTCCGGGGGGAGAACTGGAGGGTGGGCGTGGGGACCGCCCACTATATACGGCCACGCTGACATCGGTCACATGACGTCAGATGGGCAGTCCCCCGTCAGGTATTGCTAGAAAAGTCTACCGTGCGGCCCAGACGACAGATGGCGATAGTTCTTTTATTTATTTTTTTAGTTGTTTAACCAGGTATTAGCATACTAAGCTGATAGCTTTTTTACAGGAGCAACCTGGGAGCACAAGGAGGTTAAGTGACTTGCTCAGGGTCACACAGTATGCAAGTGGAAGCTGTGGGATTCAAACCCAGGTCTGGTCTGCTGGATGTCACCAGATTTGCAGCTCAGAGCCTTAGACCACTGCGCTATACTGCCTCCTTATTCTATATGTTCTATATGTGATGACCCACTGAAGAAACCTCTCTCGAAGATCTACTATTACGGTAAGTTCCTACGTAACTGTACTTTGCTGCAGGCATATATTAATGTATTTTTACTTGTGAAAAGGGTAGTTAAAGTTAAAATATGCGTAAAAACCCTAATCAGGGTTTTGTTTACTGCAGTAGGCAAAATCCTTCTGTGCCACTGTCCTTTACGGTTGTTGGTTCACATTCAGACAAAATAAACATGTTCCCACTTATTTTGGTAATCATAGTCCACTGGCAAAGTACAGCAGTCTTGTCACAAAAATTGCAAAAATCTTCATTTCATGTTCATTGATCCTTAAATCTTCCTCTGCTTTCCCAGGCTTTGCCTCTGAAAGCTGTGGAAGATAATAATATGGAAATAAATGAGCGAGTAACAGTTTTTGTTTCTGATAACTGTTGACTGGATTCTTTCGGTAAAATGCTGAGAGGCTGGTATTGAATAATCAATGTTACTTTTATTAAACCTACTAGAAAAAAATGCACGTTTCCGCAAAAAAGTGGACAAAGGCATTTTTGTCTTAAAGATTACAGTTTGTTTCTTCAATAAATATAGGAAATTAATTACACTAGCGTATGGGTGCTTGGGTCATCTTATTGTACAGTAAAACCCTATTATAATGAAGTCCAGCTTGCCAAGGAAACACTTGATTACATAAGGAATTTCATTATATCTGGAGTAATCCTCATCACTTCAGATATAACTGAAGGGGGAAGCTCATCACTCCAGATACAAATGAAGGGGAAAGCTAATTAGAACCCTATCTAGGGTATAGTAGCAAGGGGTAAATCAAACAAACAAAAAAAAAAAGGAAATGTAGAAGCACCCTATCTGGGTTAAGGGTACAAGTACATTTTCAGGTCTTAGGGAGTGTGGTATTGGAATGATGGGAGTGGTACAGTGCAGTGGCTGTGGAGCGGCCATCTTCAGGAGACCTTTTGAAGACTGAGATGCTGCTCCATCTGCGTGCACCTCTCTGGGCTGAGGTCACTAGACTACAGGCTGAGTTGGCTAGGATTCATGGGACCTCTTTCCCAGCCAGGGACCACTGAGTACACCACCACTGCCTCAGAGAGTGCCAAGAAGGAGGGCCGGCTGAACTGTGGTGGGCTGCAGATGGTGGGCAGGGGGTCAGGAAAACATTCCTTAGCTGGTGCTATTACACAGCTCTTCCGCTTCTCTGGATGAGGCTGCTAAAAGGAGGCACCCGTGGTAGTGGCCAGGGCAGATGTGAGGGTCCTTTAGAAGGGGAGACCATACAGTGGGAGGCAGAGCACCCCACCAGAAGAGACAGTAACTTCTGGTGGGGGACTCAGTCATTAGAGGGGTAATTTTGGGAACAGCACAGGAGGAAAAGAGGGAGGGGAGGTGCCTACTTGGTGCCTCAGCATGGAGGGATGGAAAGCAGATCCTTAGGATCACTCAGGTGGCAGGGCAGGAGGGGGAACTGGATATCAGTGTCCAGCTGGGGACTAATGACCTGGCAAGAGATGCACCAGGAACAGTGTAGGATAGGTTTAGGGAGCTGAGGAGGAGCCCGAAGCAGGTAGCTTGCAAGGTGACCTTCACTGAGGTGCTTCCTGTGTTTGGCCAGGGAGAGGTTAGGGAACACCACACCAAGGTCTTCAATGGCTGGTTGAAGGCATGGCGTGGGGAAGAGGGTGTTGACTACATCAGGGACTGGAGTCCTATCTGGGGGGATGAAGGCCTGTACAACTCCATCCTTCCAGGAGGGGAACGGCAGCCCTGGGAGGAAGGTTTAAATGCTGCTTCAGTGGGCATTTAAACTAGCCATGGGGGAGGCAGAAAAAAAGGTGAGGGAAACCATGATTGCCCCCCCCCAGAACATGGAGCAACAGAAAGGAGAAGCCCAGGGGAAGTGAATTTCCCAGGGGTGGGGGGGTATAGGGACAAGGGAGAGGAGGGGACGGTAGGTTTGGGATGTGGTTCTGTGGCTGTGTGAAGAGTTCAGGAGGGTGAGCAGAGGGAGAATGGAAAAGGGGAGGACAGGACCAGGGACAAGGGGGGGTAAAGAATGGAATCAGGAAGGGAAGGCATAGTAGGGACAGGGAACGACAAAAGGAGAGGAGAGCCATGTGTGCCAATGCAAGGAGCCTAGGGAATAAAGTTGCTGATCTTGAGAAAATCATTGCGGAGGCGGACCTGGATCTGGTGTCTATAACAGAATTATGGTACACTGACAACCACAGCTGGGATGTGGTCTTTCAAACCCCAGGAAATCTTACTGTATTCTGACAAATGCAGTATGGTCTCACCGTAGGACTGCCCTGGTGCCGAAATGGTTAATAGAACCTATGCTAATAGTGGAATGTTAGGCTCAAGCTCAGTTTTCAAATCACTGTCCCTGGTTGCACTTCCTGCAGCTGTCAGATTCTTTACTCCGCTTGCTTCAGTAAGACGTCTCTGGACAGCTCTCCTTCACTCTAACTGAAGAGATTATTTTCTTGGTTTATTTGAAGTCTGTTTACTTTATTTTGATTTTTGAAGCACTGTCCCTGGTTCACAGGTAGAATTAGTTAGATTAGTGTAGTTGTCTCTTCGGTTCCTCCTCGGGTTTTCCAACCGGGAAGGAACCGATATTATTTTACTTCATTTATTAGTTTAATTTGATTGTATACCATCCGGTAAGGTGGTTTTTGGTAGATTTAAATTAAATTCACTGGGTTAACTCTCGGTTTAATTTGACTTTTAACGACTGATAAATGTCACAGACCAAGAAGCGAACGGGCCCCACAGGTTTCCAACATTGTACAGAGTGTGAGGAACCATTCGCAAAGGCAGATCCTCATCTTATATGTAAGTTTTGCTTGGGGTTTGGGCACCTCAGAGAGGATTGCGAGATCAGTAAAAACTTCCCTCAGTCGACGCTTGAGAGGCACTTAAAACGACTGCAGGAGAAGATGTCTAAGAAGGCTGCTGAACCAGCTGCAGACAAACTGATTTTGAGCCAAAAAGAACACGAGGATCAGCCCTCTGACAAGGGTGAGAGTTCATCGGTTAAAAGGAGACCTGACTGGCTCAGTGGCACAGAGGGTTGAGGCGCTGGATGCCACACCTCGAACCACGCCAGCAACCCGGGTTCGGGAACGGACTTGGGGACTGAGAGAGAAGGAGAGGATTGAGCATCCAGAGGACTCCTCTCCTCTCCTGGGGGATGGTGGAAGTTCGCTTGTAGTGCCCCGTGCAGACAGGGGCACTACAAGTAGCGGCGCAGGAGGGACAAACCAGAAAAACGGAAACAGCTCTAATGGCCGCCGGATGATGGCTGCCATTCTCCGCAGGCACCGGAATCCTCCAGGGAGCCCTCTCTCGGTCTCAGCAGCACCCCAGACGTAATTGGAGTGCGCTGGTATGCCCGCCCCGAGTGCCTTCCCCTTCGGAGGAGGGGGACCCACCCGGCACAAGGGTTATGTCTGGATACTTCAGGGTTGGCTGCGATGTGGGACTGAGGAGCAGCTCGAGAGGGGACAGCCGGGGTGAGTCGGGAAACATGGCAGCCCAAAGGAGTGGGGGTCACTGGGGATGTGGGAGGGGAAAAAATCACAAAAAAAAAAAGGAGACCTGCTGACCCTGCCGCTAACCCGGCAACCGCAGGACACGAAAAGAAAAGCACTCAGTGGTTGAACCCCAACCAAGTACCCCGGTTCCAACCACTGAGGAAAGAACAAATGCTATTAAAATAATCCAGTCTCTTCAGCCGGTAACCCCGGTTCAGGTTTCGAAGCGGCCGCGGTTGGATCCTTCAAGTTCTACTCCGGTTCCCAGTTCCTTGGAACCCGAGTTGGACATCTTTGTGGAGGAATACGATGATGATGCTGATGAGGAAGAGGATTACAGTGAACCCATTGATCCAAATATTTCACTGGCTTCTCATCGTCCTGACTCCCCTAACAAGGGAACAGAGGACTACACCTCTCATTTTTAGTTTGTAAAACAAGTGGCTCAATCTCTGGACCTCCCCACACAGGAATCAACTGATGATGAGGAGGAACAGGATTATAGGGAAATGATGGATGTCCAGGCTCCTAAAAGAGTTTTACTGCCCACCCATAAGTTCCTGAGGAAGCAGGTTATGAAAATCATGCATACCCCAACTTCCATACCACCTGTTGCTAGAAAGGTGGATATGAAGTATTGGGTGGCTAAGGGTGGGGCTGAGTTCCTCTTCAGACACCCTAGCCATGAAGGAGTGGTATAGGCAGCAGCCTGTGATAAAGCAGGCATTCTCCTGGCATCACATCCTCCTGATAAAGACTCCATAAAACTGGATTCTATTGCAAAGATGCAATATCTGGGTTCCTCCCTGGCAATTAAGCAGGCTTCATACATGGCCTATACTGCCAGGTATCAAAGGACACTCTGGGACACTGTGCTGGAGATTACAAAATCTGTACCAGCACCAATGGCAGCAGACCTGGAGGAAGCTGCTAAGAGAGGTATAGAGGCCTCCAAGGTCCAATTCAGAATGGCAGTGGATAGCAATGACACTGCAGCCAGACAGATGGCTGCCTCAGTGTCTCTTAGGAGATTTGCTTGGCTGAGGACTACCAGTCTTACCCAAGATACCCAGTCCAAAGCCATGGATTTTCCATGTGAGCCTTCGTCCTTGTTTGGACAACAGACAGGCTTACATGAAGAAGATGGATGAATACAAAGCAGCATATCTAAGTGCTGCTGCCAAGGATAAGGCTCCTACCCCCCAAGAAAACAGCATGCCAGGGGTCATAGGGGCGGTCCTAACAGGCCATTTTTCCAGCCTCAATCTTATCCCAATATCATCAGCAGAGAGGCTATTTCAGAGGCAGGAGCAGGAGAGGCAACAACTGAACCAGCCCAAGCACCCAGTCAGCACCTCAAAATAAACAGACACACTGAAGGATCTGCCTGGGTCATCTCCCCAGTTCAAGTCAGAGGCAGGCTGACCTACTACCTGCAGGAATGGCAGTCCATCACCACAGACCGGTGGGTCCTGGAGGTAGTGGGTCAGGACCTTGCACTCAGTTTCAAACTCAGACCAAAACTGAGGGCAAGAGTTTTTCAACCTTCCTCCCCATCAGAGACACTCTTACTGGAAAGGGAGGTGTTTAATCTGCTCCAATTGGAAGCAGTGGAGCCAGTTCCTCTCTCACAGAGAGGAAAGGGCCTCTATTCAAGATACTTCCTTACAACCAAGAAAACAGGGGAATGGCAACCCATACTGGATCTCAAACACCTAAACAGGCATTTACTGAAACCAAAATTCAAAATGGTCACTTTAAACACAATTCTGCCAACCCTAAGGCAAGGAGCCTGGTTGGCATCTCTGGATTTAAAAGATGCCTACTTCTATATTCTAGCAAGACAGTCCCACAGAAAATTCCTCAGATTCACACTGCCATCAGGCCACTATCAGTTCAGGGCAATGCCTTTCAGCCTTGCATCGCTCCAAGGGTGTTCACAAAATGCTTGGCTGTGGTTGTGGAACAGTACAGTTTTTATCAGTAGGCTGCAGCCTAGGGGCGCCAGCTGTTAGGGGGCACCTGAGGAATGAGAGGCACAAAAAAAATTTGGCTGGTTCAGTAGCTCTGGGTGTCGCTCCCCCACCCCCGGAACTCGGTGTCAGTTTGTGACCCCCACAACTCAGTCTGTCTTGCCACCCCCCCAGACAGACCAGAGCAGTCCAATCAGTGGCACACGTTGATTTTAAAATCCAGTGTGTGCTCACTGTGCATGTGCACCAAACACCCACGCCAAATTAATGAAGAGAGCTGCCAGAGAATGCTTGCTGGGCAGGATGGGCAAGACTCAGTGCACACCACAAGAGTCACGGACGTCATCATCGACTGGTCAACAACAGTACTAGCAGAAGAGGCGCCAGCGTCTGCCACACTAAAGAGTCGAGAGAGTGAGCATTCATAGCTGGGTCTGGATGGAGGACAGAGTGGGAGTACGGCAGTCACTGTGGGTTAGGGTACAGTCTGGAGACTGGACCTGTCATAACTGTAAGTCAAGTCCTTCTTATTCAGAGTCGGCATCAAATGTGTGACTGTCCCCAGCCACCCCACATCTGACCTGCTGGCGGCCACCACAGCCGACTGGCGAGACTACTCTAGTGTCCGAGAGAACGATGACCATCAGTGCCGAATGCCTTCAAGGAACAACTGAACAAGAAGAGAGACTACACCAGACCAGACCTGAGATGGTGGTTGAGATGGAGACTGGGTCACACCAGCACCAGACGACGGTGAGTGTGAGTGAGATTTATGATGACCACCACAGTCAGTAGTCAAAAAAATTGCCTAAAGAGTTATGTGATCCAGATTGAAACCAGAGGGGGTTGCAGGGTCATGGGCCCTGCCCTGCAGGCTGCCCTGACTAAACAAAGTTTTTTTGGGGGGGAGAGAGGGGCTTCGGTTCAGGCTTGCTTAGCTTGGGCCTAGCTTGGGGGCACTGCCAGTGACTTGCCTTTAATTTCCCACTTATTGTCTGCATTCTCTGTTGACAAAAATGAAAATCTAGTCAGCCAGCCTCTTTGTCAAAGTAATGAATATGTGCAAACAGTGCAACCAGGAATTACAAAAAATGAAGTGAGTCTGACTCTGTGTGTGTGTGTCGTAGGTAGTGGCATTTCATTTTTTACACTCCCTCATGTAATATCAGTGTCACAGACTCACATTCTGAATT
The DNA here is from genome assembly GCA_016271365.2 of Neoceratodus forsteri. NCBI lineage: Eukaryota > Metazoa > Chordata > Ceratodontiformes > Ceratodontidae > Neoceratodus > Neoceratodus forsteri. The sequence goes on from CM028136.1 coordinate 762,291,355, forward strand.
AACTTTGCAGAGCTCGGCTCTTAAGGTTTACGGACATCAGAGATCACATACAGTAACGCTAGAGTTTAAAGACCGCTAATATAACACATTGCCTCCTATGCATTATTCTCTATTTAATTTCGGAGCACCACAAATAATGGTCTATATTTATTTTTGGGGACTGGACAATAGTAACTATTGGAACTGGCAATATATCCTAGAAATAAGAGCAATGAGCTGTTAATTAGCTTGGTACACCCTGCAGACTGGGGTTTGATTCACATAGCCTACGGCTCCCCTTGCATACTGTGTGACCCTGGCAAGTAACTTAACCACCCCAACAATGCTCCTAGGTCACCCCTGAAAACAGGCACTGTGTCTAGTGGTCCTTATCTGATTACCAAAGAATTAAAAAAAAAAAAAAATTATTCAGAATATTTATACAAAAAAAGTAAACAACAACAACAAAAAGCTTTAACAAGACCTTGTTAGCCCTTTCTGGGTAACCATGGCTAGTCCTTTGGTCCCCGCAGTCATCACTCCCCAGTCCTCCCATGTAGTCATATGTTGATAAATCTCCTGCTGGTGTCTTTCCTGCCAGCACCTTCCCACTTGCCAATAACTTCTTCTACAAGCCCCCCACCATGTCTCCCTAGCTTGACTCCATCTTGCTCCAAATGGATATCTTAGTAAAGTATGGAGGCCCGGGGCCCCACCCTGTGCCCTTATTTATAATGAGGAATAGTATAGACAATTTATCCTGGCTGTTCAGTAGTCCCCATCCCAAACCTGCAGCACTCTGCCATCTTTGTTCAGAAGCTCACAGACAAAAACCGAGGTGGGGAGAAGTCCCAGAAACGGCTGGGTGCAGCAGATAGCCTTGACCCTGGTCAAAGACACACAACACTATAAAGAATGCATGTCTACATATTCTGGAGGTGTATGTATTTCATTACGTAAATTCAGAAAGTGCTAATTATTGCAGGAATGAACTAAATTATGCTGTCTGGTGAGACAAACACACCCCAGCATTTCACCTCTCTTGAAGGCTTCGACTAGGGGCAGTGTGCAGTTTATTGGAACAGCCTTTTAAACTCAAAATTTTAATGCTGTAGTACATTCTTAGCATTCTTTGGACTGTAGAATTTATAGGTATCTCCCATCTCCTTGCGTTCTAGTCACAGGATAGGGAAGTAATATGTTTTTCCATTATTCATCTTTATGGTGACAGCAGTATTCTTTCTGTTTTAAATGTGGAATCCTGCATGAGATTTTGTCTATTGTTATTTTTTATTAAAATAACAATAAAGAGAAAGTACAAAAAAAGTTAGTATTCTAATTATTTAGTTGTTCTTCTGTGAATGTGTTGTTGCCATCCCCTGAACTGAGCCGTGTTTGGTGGTTGGGTTGCCTGAAGTTTCCAGCCTAGGGGCACCATGTACGTTAATGCGGCACTGCCTGCGAAGGCAAGGAGTGGTAGTTTTTCCATATTTGGACGACTGGCTATTAGTGGGGCAGTCTTCCTAGCAGGTCAAACAGTCCCTGGGGTTCTTGTTAAACCAGAAGTCAGTGTTATAGCCAGTATAGCTCCTGGAGTTCATAGGGGGCAGAACTGGATTCAGTCAGAGGAAGGGCTTTTCTTCCTCAGCTGAGGGCAGACACTCTGATGCAGCCAGTGGGCTCCTTTAAGCCTCACAGTCTGACTGGCCAGATATTTTCATCAGTTGTTAGGCCACATGGCAGCCTCAACTGCCACAGTGTCAGGGGCAAGATTCCAGATGAGGGATATTCAGTATCACCTCAAGCAGTACTGGCACCAGAAAAGAGATCGGTTATCAAAGCTGGTCCCAGGCACACAAATGTTCCTGCAAGCACTTCAGTGGTGGCAGGATCTGGAAAACCTCAGACAGGGAGTTCCATTTTTCCAAGAGCAACCATCTCGGGTGGTCACTACAGATGCATCCCTATTAGGGTGGGGAGCATACTGTCCATGGTACTTGGCTCAAACAGGAATCATTGTTTCACATCAACCTGTTAGAGCTCAGGGCAGTGTTCCTAGCACTTTAGGCATTCGCCAGCATGCTGCAGGGAAAGGTGGTTCTGGTCAGGACAGACAACATGACCACTATGTACTACATCAACAAACAGGGAGGCACAAGGTCCACACCCCTGTGCACAGAAGCTATGAAAATATGGACCCTGGCCTATTCCCTGAATATTTTGCTGTCAGCAGTCCATCTTCCAGGGAAGGACAGTGTGCTGGCAGAAGCACTGAGCAGGATAAATCAGAACCATCTTGAATGGTCCTTAAACAAGCAAATACTAGAGTTAGTGTTCAGAAGGTGGGGCACTCCAGAGGTAGATCTCTTTGCTTCCCCAGACAACTACCAGCTCCCTCAGTATTGTTGCAGGCCCCCACTGAAGGGCTCTGTACCACTAGATGCATTGACCCTGCATTGGACAGGGAAGTCCCTGTATGCCTTCCCTCCCTTCCCATTGCTGCTGAGAGTCCTGGACGAGCTCAGATCCCAGCCAGCCACAATGATCATTATTGCCCCACACTGGGCCAGGCAACCATGGTACTCCCTGGTTCTGTCCCTATCAGTAGCCAAGCCAATCAGCCTTCCCAGGAGGCACAATTTGCTGACCACCTCCCAGGGCAGGATCCACTATCCCAACCTTGGAACCCTCCGGCTCAAAACCTGTTTTTTAAGGACTTGTAGTATGCAAATCTGAATCTTTCAGAAGGGGTCATGGAGGTCCTTGGGGTATCCAGAAAACCTTCTACCAGAATGATTTACACTTCCAAGTGGAAAAGATTTTCTTTCTGGTGCAGGAACAAAATTCTGGATCACACCCAGGCTGGGTTATCAGTAGTCCTAGACTATCTGACCCATCTTCACTCCTTAGGCCTCAGGCCCTCTACTCTGAAGGTGCATCTGGCTGCGGTATCTGCTTACCTGTCAGCAGGTAAGCCATCCTCTCTGGCTTCTAATTCAGTGTTCCGAAAGTTCTTTAAGGGGCTGCTGCATTTGCATCCTCCCCATAGAGTTCCTACCCCTGTTTGGGACTTAAACATTTGCATAGCACAGCTTATGCACTCCCATTTAGAGCCCATGTCATCAGCTGACCTTAAGTATGTGACTTGGAAGGCTGTGTTTTTAGTGGCCATTACCTCTGCCAGCAGGATTAGTGAGATTCAGGCGTTGTCTATGGAACTCAACTATGTGGCTTTCCATAGGGACAAGGTGGTCCTCAGGACAAATAATACATTTCTTCCTAAGGTGGTATCTGACTTTCACATTAATCAGTCCATCACCCTCCCAGTCTTCTTTACCAACTATTCCTCCTCAGGTGAGCATAGACTACATAGCTTGGATGTCAAGAGAGCTATTAGCTACTACCTAGAGCACACAAAAGGTCACAGAGGGAATAGAACCCAGTTTTTTTCTGACCTGTGGAGAGGTTGATAAGGGTAAGCCTGCCACAGAGAGATCCAAAGCAAGATGGATTGTGTCATGTATCCAATTCTGTTATGGCAAAGTGGGTAAGCAGCCCCCACAAGGGCTTAGGGCCCATTCTGCTAGAGGGACTGCTGCATCAATAGCTGCTTCCTGAGACATCCCTCTTCTGTAAATCTGTAAAGCAGCTACCTGGAAAACAGTTCACACATTCACCAAACACTACTGCCTGGATACTCAGGCTAGGAGTGATGCTAGGTTTGGCACAGCAGTTCTGCAGAGCCTGTTTCCTAAATAGGTCCTCTGCCTGCCTCCAAAGGCACTGCTTGGGTAGTCTGCATTTGTCAGAATACAGTAAGATTTCCTGGGGTTTGAAGAAAACATTACTTACCATAGTAATCTTGTTTCTTCTAAGGAAATCTTACTGTATTCTGAGCTCCCACCCTTCCTCCCCTGCTAGGACCTACAGGGCTCTGCTTACTACCTGTGTAACTGATGTTGGAAACCTGTGGGTACCTGTTAGTTTTTTGGGCATCTATTGACTTGAATCTGAGATGCCTCCTGTTGTTTGGAGTTTTTGTTCCCCTAAATAGGGGTATTTATCGATAGTAAATTTAGTTTGGATAGTTAGTACTTTTAGCTTCTGCATGCTTCGTAAGAATCTGACAGTTGCAGGAAGTGCAACCAGGGACAGTGATTTGAAAACCGAGCTCGAGTCTGACATTCCACTATTGGCATAGGTTCTATTAACCATTTTGGCTCCGGGGGAGTCCTATGGTGAGACCATACTGCATTTGTCAGAATACAGTAAGATTCCCTTAGAAGAAACACGATTGCTACGATAAGTAATGTTTTCTTCTGTGTTACACCATATTCCTGTACGATAGGACAAGGAGGAAAAGGGGAATTGTTTTATATCTGAGAAGGTATAAAGACCACACAGATACAAGGACACAATGGGGAATAGGAAAGGCTGGAGGTTCTTTGACTTGGCTAAGACACAGTACATCCAGGGCCATTATCCGCATGAAGGTGGTGTATAGACCACCAGCACAGGTGAGGAGACTGATTTTGGCAGAAGCCATTGGTAAAATGGCAAGCAAAGAGGAGGTACTGTATTGATTATGGGGGGCTTTGATCTGCTGGATGTAGACTGAAACATTCTGTCTGCAGCTACAAGAAGAAGCCAGGCCATCTTAGACTCCCTGCAAGGGGCATTTCTCAGGCAGCTGGTTACAGGACCCACTAGAAACTGGGCAGTGCTGGACCTGGTACTTACAAACAGGGACACCACTGCAGACGTCACAGAGGGAGGCCCCCTTGGTACAAGTGATTATTGTACAGTGTGGTTTGGCATACAAATTGGGCAGGAGACAAAACACACTAGGAAGAAGGTCCTGGACTTCAGGAGAGCAGATTTTAAAGAAATGGAAGACTGCCTTAGTAAATTCTTTGAAGGGGTGGATGGTGGGGGTAGAGTGCAGGCACAGTGGAAAAGGATAATGGAGGGAATAGCTAAGACAGTGGCAAGCTGTTTGAAGGAAATAAGCAAGGGGAAAAGGAGGAAGAGACAAAGGGAGCCAGGAAGGAGAGTGAAGGCAGTAAAGGCACACAGGAGAGGTTCACCGAGAAGGTCAAAAAAAGGGTTAAGACTTTCTTCAGGTACGTGAATGAGAAGAGGAACACAAGGTGTGGGATAGTGAGGATCAGGTCAGCAGGGGGAACTGTTCAGAGGAAGAAAGAAAAAGCTACAATTTTAAATGAGTGCTTCTCATTCTTCACGGTGGGGGAGACAGACCAACATGTATCAGCAGGCACCAGGGGAAGGGGGAAGTGGACACATGTCCATTTTTGGAGGAGAGAATCTGAAGGGGGTTGGAAGCCCTAAAGGAAAACAAGGCAATGGGGCTAGATGGGATCCACCAAAGGGTAATAAAAGAACTGAGCACGATGCTATCCACCCCTCTGGCACCACTATTCAGCACCTCATTGAGATGGGGCTAGTTCCGGAGGACTGGGGGGGTGGCAGTGTAGTTCTTCTGCACAGGAGCAGCAGCAGGGAAGAAGTCAGCAGTTAAAGGCCTGTCAGTGTCATATCAGTGGTGTGGAAATTAATGGAAACATTGCTGAAGGAGAGACTGATAGAGTACCTGTAGGCAGATGGACTGCAGTACCACTGGCAGCACGGTTTCACAGAGGAGAGGTCATGCTGAACAGATCTCATAGATTTCTTTGACTGGATGACTAGGGAGGTAGATCAGGGGCAGGCAGTGGATGTGGCCTATCTGGACTTCAGTAAGGCCTTTGACACTGTGCCACACAGGAGGCTGATTAAGAAATTTAGCAACGTGGGGGTTGGTGAGAAGGTGGTTAGGTGTGTATCAAACTGAGTGAAGGACAGGAGGCAAAGGGTGGTGGTAAATGGCAGCCACTTGGGGACAAGAGAGTGACCAGTGGAGTACCACAGGGATCGGTACTGGGACATATCCTCTTCATTGTCTTCATAAGTGACATTGCTGAGGAGCTGAAGGGGAAGGTGCGTTTCTTTGTGGATGATACAAAAACTTGCAACAGTGTGGACATCTGGGAAGAGGTGGAGAGAATGCAAAGGAATCTGGGGAAACCAGAGGAGTGGTCTAGTGGGTGGCTGGGTGTCCGTGCCAAAGAGTGCAAAGCCATACACCTGGGGCAGGAAAACCTCGGGGTGCTGTGTATAAAATGGGGAGAGTTACTTACAGTCACCAAGCAAGAGAGGAACTTTTGGGTAATCATATCTGAGTATGTCACGGTGACAAAGCAGTGTGACAAGTTAGTAAGCAAGGCTAGCTGGATGCTGGGGTGCATAGGGAGGGAAATTTCAAGCAGGAGAAGGGAAGTGGCGCTGCCTCTGCATTGTTCACTACTAAGACCCCACCTGGAGTACTGTGTCCAGTTCTGGAGGTCACATCTCTGCAAGGACATTGACAGGGTGAAAGCAGTCCAGAGGAGGGCTACAAAATGGTGCTGGGTTGCACGGGAAACCATACGAGGAGAAGCTACGGGAGCTCAGCATGTACTCCCTGGAGGAGGGGGGAGAGGAGCATGATAGGAGACATGATTGAGACTTATAAGTTCCTCACAGGGGTGAACAAGGTGCAGGAGATGAGCCTCTTTCAGAGGAGGAGGAAAATCGCAACGTAGTGGCATGTTGTGAAGCTTGGGTGGGGAGTTCAAGGGGGGATGTGAGAAACTACTACTTCACAGAAAGGGTGGTGGACCCCTGGAACAGACTGCCAGAAGAGGTAGCAAGCAAACTTTATTTATAGGGCACCCATCCCTAAAGGCTCTTGGTGCTGAACAGTGACATACATTGTTTGTAAAACATCAGTAATACATAGTTGATAAATATAACAGAATTAAGTTAAACTAAGTAACTTAGGCCAACCCATCGGTGCAGTGGTTGAATTTTCACCTGTGATGCCAATGACCCCGGTTCAGGAATGGACCCAGGTTTCGGGGGGCCGACTGGGGGGGGGAGAGATGACTCGAGCGTCGCACGACAGCTCGCCGTCTCCCGGGGGAGGTGGGTATGCAGTCCGGTGTTTGCCGACCTCTGGTGGAGGTCAGAGGCATGGCAGCACATCATGTCCTGCTGCATAGAGAGCACAACGGACGTTGGCTCATGCCTTGACACCCTGGCACATCACGCTCCCAGAAAGAAAGCCAGGAAAAAGGCTCCCTGACCAACCGGATGACTGTTGCCGGTCCCCTGCCACCACGAAGCCCCGGATAGCTCGGACCAGCCTCAGCAGCACCCAGGCCAAGTAAGTTGCACTGGCCATCCCCACCGGTGCCTTCCTTCTCTGGGGGGGGGACCTGTCTTACAAAGGGAAATGGGTTATTCTCGGGGCTGTAATGGGGTGGTGGTTGGCAATGGGGACAGAGTGCCAGCGGGGTGCACTTAGGTGACCCGAAGGAGTGGCCTGTCAGGGAGTGTGGGAAGTGCAAAAAAAAACCCAAAAAACTAAGTAACTTAAATAAATATAAAACTAGTTATAGCCAACAATGGAGTTAATATAAAGAAAAAAGCCTCCTTAAATAGGTGGGACTTTAGACCCCTCTTAAAGACTTCCAGTGAGGGGGCCTCCCTCAAGGACCTTGGGAGCGAGTTCCACAAGTTGGGTCGGCTACCACAAAAGCCTGCTCACTGATGACTTCAGCTGGGCCCTGTGAACCACTGGGAGACCCTCCTCAGAGGAACAAAGAGGGCAGGAGGGTTGGTAAGGAGACAGAAGGTCCCACAGGTAGTTAGGGCCCAGCTCGTGTAGGACCTTATAGGTCAGCAGGCTGACCTTGAAGGAAATCCACCACCTCACTGGCAGCCAGTGCAGATTGCAAAAGATCAGGGTTATGTGGCATGACCTAGGAATGTCTGTCAACAGCCTGGCCACAGCATTCTGCATTAACTGCAGGAAGACACAGGATTCCTCCGTTTAGCCCAAGGTAAAAGGAATTGCAGTAATCAAGTCTAGGTATCACAAAGGCATGTATTAGTGAGGACAAGACATCCAGTGGGATGAAAGGTTTGAGCTGGGCAATGTTCCTAAGATGGTAAAACCCACTTTGGACAACGGCTGACACCTGAGCCTCCAGTGTCAGTTTGCTGTCAAGGATCACGATCAGATTTTTCACCTTAGCAGAGGTGGCCAGGTGGAAGGCACTAAGTACAAGACCCATTACCTCTACCTTTTGCTCAGCTTTCCACCGACGACCAGGCTCAGTTACCAGTACTTCCATCTTATCTGGGTTAAGCCGTAGCCAGTTGGAGGACATCCAGTTCTGAACCTCAGCCAGGCAAGAATTAAACAGAGAGATTGTGTTCTGTAACACTGGTGCAAAAGACATATACAGCTGGGTGTCATCTGCGTAGCAGTGAAAACCCAAACTGTATTGTCTAATGGTATCCCCCAAGGGTAGCATATACACTGTGAACAGTATGGGTGAAAGGATCGAGCCCTGCAGAACTCCAGAGAACAGTGGTTTTGGGCGGGAGGAATACATTTCCATCACCACCCTTTGCGTCCTGCCTGCAAGAAAGGACTCAAACCAGCTGATGACAGTATCGGTGAGTCCACAACGTTCCCTAAGGCAATCCAATAACAACCACATGAGCCTTGATATCAGATGCTGCGGAGAGGTTTTTTTTTTTTTTTTTTTGTCGACATTATTTTTATTAAGACAGTGGGTAAAAGTGTTACAGTTCATATATACAGGTCAGATTTCACATAAATATACAAAGGCTTAAATTTTACAACTTTGTAAATGCAGATAATCATAATGGTGCAGTATAAAGACAGTTGATTACACAAATGATTATGGATATCAATGGCATTATGTTGAATGGATTTTATGATCGGGTACATAAATATGAAGATTACTCAAAGATATAAAGAAGATATAAAGAATTTATCAAGTGGGGAAAAGATTATTTTCTATGGCATTTATGAGTGAGTCCCACAGCTCCATAAACACTTAAAGTTGGCCAGATGTACAGAATTGCACTCCTTCTATTGACATACATGATTTTAATTTATTGGCCCATTGTTGGACCAAGGGGGGAGATGGTGCCATCCATGCTTGTGCAATAGTTTTTTTGGCATTAACCAGAGCCAGAGACCACAAAGCTCCCGGACCTTTCCCAAATGGGTGGTCTGGATCTGCCCCCAACAGAAGTTCTATTGGACTGTTTGGGAGTGGAATATCCAATATTTGGGACATAATCGAGTGAACTTTGTGCCAGAAGGTGGCAACCTTTGTGCATAACAGGGCTAAATGCATGAAATTCCCTCTGGCTATGTTGCATTTGAGGCAGATTTCCGACTTAGTAGCATCCAATCGATTTAACTTAACTGGGGTGAAATAGGCCTGATACAAGAAATTAAACTTCACTTGCTGTAGCTTATTGTTTCTGGAACATACTGCCAGGTGTTTACATGCATTAAGCCATAACTGCTCATCAACTTTATAGCCAAGATCCTTACCCCACTTTGTAATGAGTTTTGTAAAGCTGCCCCCGCCCCCTCAGGTTACTGTAGAAAGTGGATAATGACTTAACTCCTGGTTGGGGGTTGTAGAGACCCTCTTCAAATGCTGAGTGGGGACCATCCATCCTCAATGCCCAGGGTAGTACCAAATAAGTTTCTTATATTAAGAAATATAAAAAAAACTCCTCTTGGTATATTCCATTGAGCATTTAATTGACTAAAACTTAACAGATGCTCCTGTTCACATAGTTGGTCTACCCATTTGGAACCTCTGCATTCCTAATCTTTCAGTCTTTGCACAATGGCTACAGTGGGGGAGACCTTCAGTTTTACTGCCTCTTGTATCAAAGTTTGCCTAGTGGGAGATAGTGTTCTACCCTTGAGATGATGCACAGTGTACCAAGCATTAACAGTTGACGACATAAAGAGGTTGGGATATACCGGTTCTTCTACTGTCCACAAGGTTCCAGCCAGCAACCTCCTCTTAACCTCCTGGGCACTGCTCGACTCCTCAATCTCCAGCCAACCCAGGTCTTCCCCTGCTAGTCCAGTGGGGATAGCTGCTAGCTGAGCAGCGAGGTAGTATGATGAGAAGTTTGGAAGACCCAAGCTACCCCAATTTTGAGGCAGTTGGAGAACTGTTTTTGGAACCCAGGCTGACTTACCCCGCCAGAGGAGTCGGTGTATGATGGCATCCATTTTTTTGAAGTAATTTTTTGGTACTCTAATTGGCAAGGATTGAAATAAATATAGAAATTTCAGTAGTACCATCATGTTAATCACCCCCACCCTCCCCATTAAAGATAAGCGTCAAGGCCATCCACCTTTCACAATCTTCAGATATTTTCCCAAGTAGAGGTATAAAGTTCAACCTGTAAAGGACATGAGTTTTGCTAGAGATATGAATACCAATATATTTAACTTTAGATACCAGTTGGAGTCCTTTTAGGTGTTGAATCAGGAGCTGTCTATTTAATATACCAACTGGCAGTACCTCACTCTTGGTCCAGTTAATTTTATGGCCAGACAAGGAGCCATATTTCTGCAAAACAGAGTGTATCCTGGGGAGGTCTTCAGATGGATACTGAAGGTACAAAAGGAGATCATCCGTGTACATTGCCAGTTTATGTTCGCACTCTTTTAACTGGAATCCCCTGATCTCTGTATTATTACGTATAACCCCTGCTACTGGTTCTAGGGATAAGACGTCCCAGAGTAAATCTCGGGGTTAAGTGGCCATTCACAATTACTTGAGCCGAGGGTTCCATGTATAGTGTTCTTATCCAGGAGACCAGATGTGGACCGAACCCCATCCTCTCCAGTGCCATGAAGAGGTACCCCCACTCAACCTGGTCAAAGGTCTTCTCCGCATCCAATGCCAGCACAGCGGTGCCATGTTTATGTTTAGATTTCCCCCAGTGATGAGTTATGTTTAAAGTTCTCCAAATATTATATTCCCCCTGTCTGCCCTTCACAAAGCCCGTCTGATCTTGATGAATTATCTCTGGTAGCAAGGGGTCAAGTCTAGTGGCTAACGCCTTAGCCAGCACCTTGTAGTCAGCTGTAAGAGAAATAGGCCTGTACTAGGCACACCAGGTCGGATCTTTGCCTGGCTTTGGAAGGGCAGTTATAGTGGCAGACCGGGTGGAGGGGGGAGCACTCCAGATGCCAAGATCTCAGCCAACATATCTCCCAACGGCTCCAGCAGTAGATCATGGAAACATTTTAGAAAGTCAGTTGGTATCCCATAGGGCCTTCCCCCCATTTAAGGCTTTGATAGCCCTACCAAACTCTGCTATTGTTAGTGGAGTCTCAAGATCATTGGCCTATTGCTCAGTTAGTGTTTATAAGGCCGCTTTGTCAAGGAAGGGATGCATTTCCTCAGGTGAAGGTGATACCTCGGAGGCATAAAGTTGTTTATAGTAGTCCCCAAAGGCCTGACCCACCCCCTCAGGGTCCTCCACCAATACTCCAGCGGAGACATGAATACTCTAGACCCCCCTTTCCCCAACTTTCTTGAGGAGTTGCCTGGCCATCAGCTTCCCAGCTCGATCACCATCAAAGTACTGACCCGCCTGAGACTGCAAAATAGCTCTTTCTAACCAAGCAGCACTCATAGCATTATATTTCCATTTCAACTCCTGCACTACATTGTATAACGCCTGAGTAGGAGTATTTTTATGTGCTTGCTCACAAGCCTCTATCTGAAGTCTCAGGGCCTCTATATCCCTGGCAGACGCCCAGGTCTTATGCGTAGCAAAAGAGATGGTTTGACCTTGAATAAAGGCCTTCAATGCTTCCCATCTGGTGGTGCGAGAAGTGTCCCTTTTTTTGTTGAAGCTTAAGTATTCCCCGAGCCGGCCCGGTGGCGTAGAGGGTTGAGGCGCTGGCGCCTTACCTCGACCCACGGCGCCCGGGTTGAGGCGGACTCTGGTCTCGGGGTCGGCAGGAAGGGCAGGATCGAGTCCCGACGGACTGCTCTCCTGTCCTGGGTGGGTTAGGGGCATCTTCGCTGCAGCGGCCCCCAGTGGAGACTGGAGGCACTGCAAGTAGCGACGCAACAAGGGGAACAAGAAAACGAGAAAACCGCCCGAAGTTAACTCGATGACGGACGGCCGCCCCGACATCCCTGAAGACCCTGAGAGCCACAATTGCCTCAGCAGCTCCGAGGGTCCGAGAAAGTAGTAGTGTGCTGGTTTGCCCCCGTTGGTGCCTTTCCCCTCGGAGGAGGGGGACCCATCCGGTGCAGGGTTACACCGGACTAGCCAGAGGAAGGCTGCAGATATGAGGTAGGTGGCTGAGGGGAGCTAGTAGGGGAATGTCCGGGTCCATGGCGGCCTGAAGGAGAGGTAACTCTGGGGCACGTAGGAGGGGAAAAAAAAAAAAAAGAAGCTTAAATATTCCCCAATGCATACGTTCATGTATTCAACATAAGTTTGATCTTTCAGTAATAAGGGATCCAATCTCCAGGGCCTGTTTCCGGTGGTAACCCCCACAGGGGTAGATCCACTGCAAGGGATGCGTGATCTGAAACCACTGTAGGGGAATCACTCGCCCCTTGTAATGCCGGTAGGAGTGTGGGACTTATTAGTATACGATCTATTCTGGCGTAAGATCTATGGGCATGGGAATAGAAACTGTAGTCTTTACCAGACTGGTATAGATGCCGCCATGCATCCACTAATCCCACCTCCTCCTCCATTGCCCCCAGAGCTCTCGCATTTTTTGTGATTATTATAGGCTTAGTATTAGATCTATCAACTATTACATCCCTCACACAATTATAATCCCCTCCCACCACCCAGGGGCCCAACCATGCCCCAACTTCAAGGAGAGTTTTTGAAAAAACTGAGGGTCATCAGTATTAGGTGCCTAAGTTGAGAGCACCTACTCCTGGAAACATAACTTTAGCCAGGACAAATCTTCCAGCCATATCTGCCCAGGTCTCCAACACCTTAGCCTGTGAACCCTTAGGTAGCCATATGGCAGCCCCCCTGGCCTTGGTTGAGAAATAAGCAGAAACCCAACTCCCTCCCATAAACTTCTCCATTTTGGTAGCCTCTATCCTGGACATATGGGTCTCCTGTAATAAAACCACTTGCCATTTAGCTGTTTTCACCTCTGCCAACAGTTTCTTTCATTTCTTCATTGTTTTTAACCCATTGATATTCCAAGTAGCCACTTTTATCACATCAGCCATTTGGTATGTTGTAAAGGGTTCCACTTAACTCCCCGCATCCACTACTGCACATACCCAGCAAAAACAGTGAAATCAATCTGAAATATTCAGTATCGCATATATCACCCAGTCTTATTTTAGAATTAAATTCCCAATCCCCCTTATCCCTCAAAAGCCTTGGGGCTTCAGCAAAAGCCACTGTGAAGGAAATCCGTGGGTGACCAGACAGGAGATTAGCCCACACAGCGAAACAGGCCAGCTCCTGAAAGGACAAAGTTCCATAGATCATCTTCCCGCCCCCTGCTCCAGTTCTGACCCCCCATACCATAAACTTCTACTAATAAACCCCATAAACATAGAAACATTTGAAACCCCCTTACACCCACTGGACCGCCATAAGACCAGCCCAAATTCCCTTGCAAACAATTGGCGAATACTGAATTGTGATCAAATTCGCAGTACACTCATATAAATCATACAACCTGCATAGGAGTGCCAACACAGCAGCATAAAAGTATGAACAACTACCTCTGTTATGAGTAGCTTACACCAGGCATCACATAAACTATCCCCTGACGCCCCGCACCCCCCCCCCCCCGGCAGTCCACACTGTTCAAGACAGGAACAACTAAAAAAAATAGAATAAGCTCCTTATCTCGGTGCAGCATTGTCCCTGTATGCACCGTGAGCCATGGATGCCTCCGTGTATTGCTTCCCCGCTGATACCCTGATTCCCAGATCAGGTCGGCATTTTGAAAGAATAGGCCTTTAAACTAAAGAGCAATAAAGTTTCTGTCAGTATTTAAACTTAGCAACATCTGGCTCCCAAACTAAATCCCCTGCCCACAGAGCCATCCAAGTTACCATTTTATCAGACAAATCTTAGGCCACCCCGAAGGAGGAAGGGAGCAAATTGCCCAGGCGCTACTGTCCACAAAACTCATGGCCATCGCAGCACCCCACTTAATCAGGGGTCAGTAGATGGAGGCCAATACAGTTACAGTACACAAAGCCAGTCCTGTGTTGTCAGCGGTCATCTTGTTCCCTACGTTGCGGTGTACTCCTTCCTGCTCCATTCTTAATGACACCATCCACCCATTTCATGGCTTCCTTGGAACATGTGAAGATGCAAAAAGCTCCACCAGGTCAGTCCATTTTTAACTTAGCTGGGTATAAAAAAGCAAATGTCCAACCCATTTTGTATAGGCCCCCCTTAATTTTGCTGAATCTCTGCCTTCTTTGTTGTAATCTTGAAACACGGATACCTTGGTATTCCCCAGAGCAATTGGGCCTTTCTCCCTTGCTCTATGTAGTATGGCCTCCTTCTCCACAAATCGCAGGTATTTGATTAAGCAGTACCTGGGGCAAGGATTCGCGGTCTTAGGGCCTACTCTGTGCACGCGCTCAATTTCGCAGCTATGCAACTCTGGTGGAAGCTCTAGTTGCATAACAAGCCATGCGTGCAGCAATTTCTCTGGGTCGTTCCCCTCAGGGAGACCAATTATCTAAAGGTTGGAGCGGCGAGTTCGATTTTCTTGGTTGTCTACATTTTCAAGTAGGCCCGCCATCTGTTTTCTAAGAGCTCTATTATCTCTAGTTGCATCAGATAATGACTCCTCTAACAGGCCGACCCGATTCTCTAGTTCTGCAATCTGTTCAGTGTGAGTGGCCGATGTTTCAGAGACCCCTGTTACTATGGATTGTATATGCAAGATCTGCGTTGTGATGTTGTCAAAACCGGCCTTCATGTTGTGTTGCATGAGGGCCAAAGTTGCTGGTACCGAGGCCAAAGAGCTCTCTAACTCTGCGGCACCCTCCTGTGCCATAGTGAGGCCCCCGGTGCTACTCATAGCTTCTAGGCCGCGAAGTTGTGGTCTTTGCTGCTGCGCCGCGTTAAAGAGCAGCTTGGATTGTTTATTTTTTTTTTTCTCCCTGATGCCATCAAGTTCAACCAACCCTTCCACCAAAAGTTGTTCAAATTCACTGACAGGCACACCTATTTAATACACGTAATGCTAAGTGTCTGCAGGAGCTTGGCTAAGCTGCATCCGCCATGATCAGCCTCAAGCCACGTCCCCTGATGCTGCAGAGAGGTTGAGGAGAATAAGTGACCATTCACCTCTATCTCTCGTCCTTAGGTGATCATTTTGCACCCTGACAAGTGCAGTCTCTGTACTGCACCTGGTGGTGGTGGTGGGGGCAAAGAGAGTAGGGAGCTTTAAGCAAGCATGGGATAGGCACGGGTACACAACAGAGCAAAGGGGAGGGAGGGAGGACACCTGTCACCAAATAGGGTCCAGGGTGTAGTAATAGGCAGGAAACTAGGACAGACTAGTTGGGCCTACCAGTCCTTTTCTGCTGACATTTATTCTGTTTCTGTGGAGCCTAATGTTTGCGACAGAAGAACAAATTTAAAGAGCACTGATGCCTTTAGGATAAATGTGAAAAACATAATACTAAGACACACAGTTCAACTTATTTGTTACATTAGCTCTGTATTTCCACCAAAAATGCTTAAACATAGCATAATCCTGGTACAGGAAATGCTGATTATTGTGTGACACATACTCTGATTTTAAGCTTTTGCCACTGTGGCTATTTGGTTGGAAAATCCTTGCCACTTAGGAAATTCCTTAGCTTTTGTCTAGTTAGCTGGTGCTAAGGAGACCATTCTCTCCTTGTATCCCCTGCAGAGTATACTGTCTTCTTCGTCTGCTGCCATAACTTACTGTGATGCATTCACGTCTCACTGCATTGCTGCCTGTGTCTTGGGTGCGCATTTTTCTCCTCAAGCTATGTTCATGCTATCAAATATGGACCGGCTTTGACATAGCTGTTAGGGTATGGAGGAAATAAAGCACCAGACAAGGGTGTCCTTTTCTTTTTTTGTATTATCTTTTTCCTCCCTTACTCATGGGACCTACTCCTCCTTCAGGCCACCTAGTACCACCAGTGCCCCCCCCCACTAGCAACAACCCCCAGAGCCTCCTACCTCATATTGCAGCCACCTGTGGGTTAGCCCAGCGTATCCCTTTGCCGGGTGGGTCCCCCTTCATCTGAGGGGGAGGGCACCAGTTGGGGCAGGCCAGCGCACTCTTACTCTCTTGCCTGGGCACTGCTGAGGCGGACGTTGCTCTGCCGGGAGTGCTTGAGGGCATTGTCAGGGTCGGCTGCCGTCATCTGGCCGATCCCAATGCAGTTTCTGCTTTTCTGGTGTTTTTCTTGCATCAGTGTTTCTCTGCAGTGCTCCCGGTCTCCGGAAGACCCTGCAGAAAGCGATCTACCTAACCCACCCCAGGCGAGGAGAGCAGCCCGGCGGACGCTCAATCCTCTCCTTTTCCCTGCCGACCCCCGGTGTCCCTGGTCCGTTCCCAGGTCGCCAGAAGGGTGTCCTTTAACACTTCTCAGTGGCCTACTGCTCAGTCGATTCTACCATATACTTTAGATGGATGCATACGTCTATACCTTTCATTGTTCAAAGGCAGCAAAACACTATGGAATTGGGTGTTTTTCATGTTTAGAAAGTTTGTTGTGCAGTGAGCAATACATTTCTCAGTTCTTAGTTTTAGATTTTTTATTTTTTAGTGTAGAATGTAGGATAGCACCTGCTCTATCTGGAAAATGTTTTTTTGTGAGGTACAATAAGGAATTTCTCAATGTGGTACAGTTAAGTGCCGTGGACCGATGCTTTGGCTATGCCTATCTTCTGTGTTGGTCTCCTGCCTGTAGCCCTCATACTGTTTTCTGAGGACAAAATCCCTTTCCCCAGCCAAGGTGGAGCAGTAGCTGTCAGCCCACCTCATCACTGGTTCCCCAGGATCACCCACACTCACCTGCTTAGTCTAGAAGGAGAAAATCCACGATACCCCTTCTTGTTTTTCTTCTCCAACGTCAGAAGGACTTGGACCTTCTCAGTTTGGATTGCACACACCCCCTTTGAGGAACAACTTGCTAATTGAGACCAAAAAGTGGGGCTATAAAGAGAAGACTGATTCTTGAAAGATAGGAAATAGACATATATTGTAAGTACACAGCTTCAAGAATATCTCCTCAGCAGAGGATACTCACCCACATACCATTCCCCTCTTCTTTGTGCAGGAGTTACTCAGAGCTGGGACTTTCCTGTGCTACAAGATGTTCTGGTCTTGAAAACTGAGTAGGCAGATTAATCAGTCGCTCTCTCTAGCAGTTTCTCACCTCCCACTGTAAAGTGTGACTGCTGTATTTGGATGCAGAGAGCTCTGGTTACCTAATTCTTCTCCAGCCAGAGTGACCAGAATTCTGACTCTTAAAAGCTTTTTCGGCTCAAGGTTGGTCCGTATGAGCAATTGTTTTTCATATTTGGTTTTCCAGGGTAAACAAAAAAGTGTGTCTGTCAGACACTTTTCTTGCATCCTTGACGTTTTCTGCAGATGGTTTCAGCATCTTCTCGTATCTTCTGCTGGGCAATAATCTTGAGAGGTTCTGTTGTACCTCTGCTAATCTCCTTCCCTTTCAGGGTTGGTTTTTTCCCTTTGGGAACCCTTTCTAAATTATCCTGATCCAGATTCTAGTTTGTACGAACACACAGATATTGTCAGCAGAAGAAGGACTAGTGGTCTATCACGTCTGCATGTGTTGCGGAGCCCTATTATTTGTTTTAGGTCACAGGATTCTCTTAAAGAGGCATTCAATTCCTCAGACTCTTTACTTTTTATTTCTCTAAATGTTTATCAGAAAAAGAAGCTTTTCAGATAGTCTTTTTCTCTCCATGGGAGAAGGCTGAGGCTGGCACCACAGTTTATGCTGTCAGTGCATGTGGCACCATGCCCAGTGCTATGCATATGTGCATGGTATGTGCCAGCCCTAAAAGGGCTAACTCTCCCAGGGTCTTAGTGTCTCCAGCCCTAAAACCAAAGAGTGTGGCTCTGTGGAGAAGATATTATTGAAGATCTGGCATTATGGTAAGTAACCTTCCTTTTCATTGTTAATATAAATCACAGTAATAGAGTACAGCATGACTTTTAACAAGCTGTTTGTACTTTCCTGCGCTGTTTACGATCCCATCCATCTTTGGGGGCATTTAAAAGAGCTTGAGCAGGGGCTACTTCATAACTGAAGCATTACAAACGTTGTTTGTTTTTTTGTTGTGCATGCCTCCTGGAGTTATCCTGTATAGTACATTTCCATTGTATCTATAGTGAAAATGAATTGGAAAAAAAAAACTTAGTGCCTGCACATCCTGTATGGTTAGCTTTTAAAATATTGTACGGTACTGATAACTTTCCAGCAGAAGGAAACGTGCTACAGGCAGACAGCTTTTGTGGTGCTGTTAGACAGCGTCTGAGCTAGGGATCTAATAAAACAAAAGCTGAGCTGACACACACTGAGCCTCTAACATTATTTGGTACACAGAAAGAAAAGCCACAGAGCTGCGACATGGATAAATAGCTATGGGAACTTACTTGACAATGAGTTGACTTTTTATGTCAGCGCTGCTACTTTTTACAAATGACTCTCCACCTTGTGACCAGGGTATAAAAGGTCAAAGTTCAGTTCTATATGTTCTGCATTTTCTTACACATTGTTTACCCAATTTCTTTCAAATTGGGTACAATTGCCTTTAGTAATTCTAAATAGCCAGCAGTATAATCAAGTGGCTGTGAACTTTAACCTTTTTTTAACTACTTTTCAAAGGAGAATGTTTATAGCCAGTTAATCCTGGGAAAACTTGATGCTCTGTGGCTGGTGTGATACTGTTTATTCAGCCAGCATGGTTTGTGTGCACAGATGTTACTGCCCACAAGGTCAGGGTCATACAGGTCTCTGTTATCAAAGCTAGTCCAATAGACAGTATCCTACTATATATCTCTGTCTTCCCTGCATAATGTATTATACATATAACAAGGTCTGGGTGTCAGGGTTATAATAGAAAACTATTAACCTTAGGGGCTGAAATAGTGACTGACAAGATTATACTGCCCTAATCTAAAGCGAAGGGCATTATTTCCCCTGGGAGGTAACTGTTTTATCCCAGAGTGTCTCTCATTTTCTGCTATAACCAGGAAAGTGTAGCCATACATGTAGATGTAGATGCAGAGGTATCGGTACACTCTTTGTGAGTTTAACTTTGTCTGTCCTTGGGGTGAGAGGCATGAGCAGTTCTGAAACCCTAAAGACACAAGAAAAGACACACTTAGACTGTAGAGATGGTTTGGAATCCATTTTATTTTATAAAATGTCTGAATCTTAAAATATTAAAAATAGTAAAAAAGGAACTGTTTCAAATAAAGAAATTGATTGTACTTTTGTTTACCTTGCCATCTTTTATGGCCCGGGTTGTGCCTGAAAACGGTCCCTCGGATCTGTGCACTTACCTGGTAACCAAAGACATAAATAAATACCTCTTGAGCTTGAAAAAGTGAGGACCACTTGGAGTTTCAAGAGTTTTGCACACACAAGTAAATACCTTTGCTGATCGACTGAATCATTTTCAATGATTTATCAATATTTTCTGTCACCTTGAAAGTTTCCTAAAAAGCAGGGGGTGCAGTTTGGCTGCTGCCAGCTGGGGTCATATAGAAACATAAACTTAACTCCATCCCCACAACACACTGTCATCACCACATTCTCCTCAAACCCCCAGCATCCACATTAGAAAGGAGGATGTCCCAGCTAGCATTCTAATCCACTGACAGGTGTTGTCTCCCTTAATCTTAAAATAAAACTGTACTTAATAGGATCTCAAGCATGAACTTCATATTTATGTGTTTGCATAGCCATGCCTGTGAACTTGTATAAAACACAACTGTGATTTCTGGTAACATAAAATGTGTTTCTGCCTTCTGTTAGTTCCCAGGTGTGGCTTCTCAAACAGTTGACCTCAGAAACAACAGAAGTGCACTTAACATATTTGTGCCTGAGATGAGGAAGGCAACACCTCGCATTGTATGCAGTTGTGAGTGATGAGGGGTGTTTGGAATGAATGAGGGGTGATGAAGGTGGGTGGGTGAGAGTTAAGTTTATGTTTTGATTTTAAAGAGTTCCTGATACACTGTATCTGGGGAAACCTCGGAAAACTCATTTTTATACAACAGTAACCTTATATTGCATATCTTTTCTGTATTTAGTCCCCATTTTTCGTTATAATAATTCACATTAACATAAAACCAGGTGTGACAGGGTTGAATTACTGGCAAATTCCCCTAGCTAAAGAATCCAGAGACAAAACTGCATTTGCTGCTCCTGCTAGATTCTGTCAGTTCGCCACCATGTTATTTGGTTTACATGGTGCACCCACTACATTCCAGCAATACATGGATGTAATTTTAGTACTTACACTGGTAAATGTGCTGCTTACCTGGGTGATGTCGAGGTATACAATCCAGGCTGGACAAACCACCTAGTGTCTCTCACAAACCCGCTCAGCAGGTCAGGCCCTCTGCTCCCACAGTGCCAACCTCCGAGTGCAGTCTTGTGAACAGTTAACAGAAACAGGGTAACCCTCCTGTCTGTTTTGTAGGTTCGAATCAACGTTTGGTCTCAGTTCTGGAGGGATTCAAACTGTGAACCTCTTGCTAGCGTACCCAATGCACAGGCTCAGATAATTCTGTCTTTGGGGGGCCAGATATCTTTGCCTATGGGCACCTAACCAGGTATACAAAGTGAACCCTTAAAAACTCTAATAAAGACCTCAGATTACTCTTAACCTTTTTCCAGTCTGGTATTACCATTCAAGCTTATGCATAGTGTCAGCTTTAGCCATATATACTTCACTTGTTAAAGAAAGAAATTCAATGACAGACGAAGTAGGCTCTAAAAATAGAGTTTTACTAAAACAGACAAGTATATAAAACATAAAATACAGAACCATATATCACAAAAACCATACAATCATTTAAAAGAACAAGATTTTAACAGTGCAATTCCTACTACAGTACTTAGATTTGTCTCTCTTTCTCTCTGAATACCTGCATAAAGTGCTCAAATATGTGTCTTTATCAGAGTGTAGATAGAAATGTGTCTCTGAAGGAAAACAGAATACTGTTTAAAAAAACTGTCTTCGCCAACCCCTTTGTGTGAGGTCACCTAGCTCCTCTTCTGTTTATTAAAAATCATACACCCAGGATGTTTTATCATTTTAGAAGGTAAGTTAATTAAGGTTACATCAGCAGAGGCCCCTTTCCCCATGTGACTTCCCCAATCAAGTCTGTAAATTTCCTTTCATCTATGAGCAGTATCCTCTCTCACAAAGACATCAAAGCATTTATGGTATCGCACCAGTGTGCCATAACCTGGTTTCCTCCTCTAAATGTCATAAAATGGATATTGATGTCCCTCTTAGCAGTTAAAGCTATATTTAACTTAGATAAACAGGAGATTCTTGATTAAGAAGCAAACTTGAAATGAGCACTCGGTAGCGGGTATAAATCAAAAGCTAGGTATTTTATTTACGAGGAAAGATCCAAAACCCCTGCGCTTCGGTTTGGCGCCTTCAAGGGGCCCCTTGAAGTCGTCAAGCGCGGGTTCTGGATCTTTCCTCATAAATAAAATATCTTGCTTTTGATTTATACCCGCTACTGAGTGCTCATTTCAAGTTTGCTTGTTGATAATTTGAGGTTAGCACCTCTCGTATTGGGCGCCCGCTTGTTGAAACTGCGCTGTCTACTATTGTCTTTGTTTGATCCTTGATTAAGGCCTGTTCTAGTTTGTAATTAGCTCCTGGTCTTCCAGGTAACACCTTGTATCTAAAACCTGGGTGTGTGTGTGTCATCTCACATGCTGTCTCAGCATCTCTCATGAGAGACAGTCCATAACACATTTTCATATTGCAAAAATCATAGTGTACCCAGAACTGGCTGTCCACGTGTCACAGTCCTCCCCACCTAGACTGAATTTGGGGGCTCTATCCCCGGCATGGGATGAGCTTCCCAAATCAGTTCAACCCTCATACAGACGAGACAGACCATCTGAGTTCTGGTTTCTGGCTCCAGCTCTATGTACGATTGTCATATCATACCCTTACAAAGCAAGACTCCATCTTGGCAATCTGCCATTGTTCTTTCACATCTGCGTCAGCCAAACCAGGGGGTTGTGGCCAGTCTGCACCACAAAATGCTGCCCACATAAGTATGGCTCCAACTTATTTAGGGCCCACACTATGGCAAGACATTTGTTTTCCACAGTGGAGTATGCCTGCTCCCTGGGAAGTAACTTTTTACTCAGGTATGCTATTGGGTGATCTTTCCCTTGGCTAGATGTCTGGCTCAGTACTGCCCTAATACCCATGTCTGATGCATCAGTCTGAACTATAAAGGGTTTGCTGTAGTCAGGACTTGTCAAAACAGGAGCACTGCACAGTGCCTCTTTTAGTTTGGAAAAGGCTTCCTCACAGGCTGGGTTCCAGGTAATTTTCTTAGGCATCCTTTTCTTTGTCAGGTCAGGTAGGGGAGCAGCCAGGGCACTGTAATTGAGTACAGATTTCCTGTAGTACCCTGCTGGCCCTAGAAAACTCATGACCTGCTTCTGCATTTCTGGTCTGGGCCATGCCTGGATTACCTCTATCTTTATTTGGTTAGGACGGAGCTGTCCTTGGCCTACCACATGCCCGAGGTATGCCACCTCTCCTGTGGCCACCTAGCACTTCTCGGCTTTGACAGTGAGCCCGGCCCTCTGTATCCTGCCCATCACTTCCCCAAGATGGGATAATTTTTCCTCCCAGCTGGCACTAAAGATGGCAGTGTCATCCAGGTACGCCACGGCGTAGTCCTCAGCACCATTTAACACCTGGTTCACCAACCTTTGGAAGATGTCCGGGGCATTCTTCATTCCGAAAGGCATTACTTTAAATTTAAATAAGCCTATAAGAGTGACGAAGGCCGACCTCTCCCTAGCTCTGTCTGTCAACTCTACCTGCCAATACCCCTTTGTCAGGTCAGTGGTCGTAAGGTAGGTCGCCCCTCCCAACTTGTCCAGGAGTTCGTCCATCTGGGGCATCGGGTGGGTGTCTGACTTCGTACGAACATACGAAATTTGCCAGCAGATAAAGGCTTAGAGGTCTATCAAGTCTGCTCGAATGTGCAGCTAGCACCCTATCTGCAGCTGCCCCTCCCTTCCATCCTTCCCCTTCATTAACCCCCTTGTCCTGTCCCATCCTCGCTTGAAGCAGTCCACTGTTCTACTGCATACCACTCAGCAGGTAACACATTCCACCCAGCCACCACCCTCTCTGTAAAAAAGTGTCTCCTCATCTCCCTCTTGAACCTTCCTCGCTCCAGTCTCATATCATGGCCCCTGGTGGCCCTCCCTTCCCTTACTTTGAACAGCCCCTCTGTACCCGTCTTGTTTATTCCTTTCATGTATTTAAAGGTTTCAATCATGTCACCCCTGTCTCTCCTCTCCTCTCCAGTGAGTACACGTTCAACTCCTTCAAACTCCTCTCGTATGATAAGTCCCCCAGCCCCTTGATCATCTTTGTCGCTCTGTGCTGCACCTCCTCCAGTAACTTAATGCCCCTCTTCAGATACGGATGCCAGTACTGCACGCAGTACTCCAGGTGTGGTCTAACTAATGACCTATACAGTGGCAGAATCACCTCCTCCCTCCTCGAGGATATACCCTTACAATACAACCCAGCATTTTGTTGGCCTCTTGCAGCTGCCTTCCCACATTGTGCCGAGTTGTTCATTGACCCTGTAATGGCATACCCAGATCCTTCTCCTCCTCTGTCTGGGCTAGCTGCACTCCCCTATCTGGTAACTCCTCTTGGGTTCTTCATCCCAAAATGCAGCACCTTGCACTTTTGGTATTAAAGCCCAGTTGCCAGGTGTCTGACCAGGTTTCAAGCTTTGCCAGATCATCCTGCAACCCTGCCATCCCCTAGGTCATCCACCACCGCGCCTACCTTGGTATCATCAGCAAACAGACTCATCTTGCTCTTGATGTCCCATGATATGTCTGCAGTGAATATCCCAAACAACACTGGTCCCAACACTGAGCCCTGTGGAACACCGCTCGTCACTGCCCTTGGGTGTGAGAGCTCCCCACCCACCACCACCCTCTGTTGCCTTCCCTGCAGCCAGTTTCCTACCCATCTCACCAGCTTTGCACTCGCCTGCGCCTACTAACTTCCTTCCCAGCCTTCCATGTGGCACTGAGTGGAATGCCTTACTGAAGTCCAGATACAGGACATCCACTGCATGGCCCCTGTCCAGTTGCCTAGTTACCCAGTCATAGAACTCAACCAGGTTGGTTTGGCAGGATCTGCCACATATGAAGCCATGCTGAATGCATTCAGTCCACGATAGTCCACACAGAAACGAGTCGAGCCATCTGGCTTAGGCACAAGGACTATGGGTGAGGCCCAGGTGCTGTGGGATCTCTGGATTACCCCTAAATCCAGCATCTCCTCCACTTCCCTTCTAATGTCCTTTTGGACAGCCTCTGACACGGTATGCTGTTCGCTATATGGGCATCTGTGCCTCTGTCTCCACATTGTGCATCGCTAAGGTGGTTAGGCCAGGCTTGGCACTAAACAATGGGGCAAAGTCTGCTAAAACCTCCCTTACTTTCTGGATCTGGTCCGGGGTCAGCTGGGAAGACAGTTTAACTGCCTTCACAGAGCACTCCCACTTACTTTCTTCCAGCAAGTCCAGAAGGGGGTCTGCTTCATCCGTCCCTTCCCCAGGACTACACACTGCAAACACCATGTCAGCCCTATTTGCATATGGCTTCATCATGTTGACATGGCACATCCTTTCTGTCTGTCTCCTTTCAGGTAACTCCACAATGTAGTTCACCTAATTTACCTTCCTAACCACTTTGTATGGTCCTGCACACTCAGCCTGCAGCTTGTCTTTCCGGACTGGAATAAGGACCATGACTTCCTGACCCACCATGTACGAGCGAGCTCTGGCTCTGTGGTCATACCACACTTTTTGTTTCTGTTGGGAAGCTGCCAGGTTGCTCTGGGCTGTCCCCATAAGCTCCTTTAGCCTTTCCCTAAACTTAAGAACATAATCCACTATGGGAGTTCCCTGGGTGGCGTGCTTGCCTTCCCAGTCCTCCCGGATCAAGTCTAGGGCCCACGCATTCAAGCGCCCATAAAAGAGTTCAAGGGGAAAATCCTGTCGACTCTGGGGCACCTCCCTGTATGCAAACAACAGGTGGGGAAGGCATTTCTCCCAGTCCTTCCCATGCTTTTCAGCAAACACCTAGAGCATTGACTTCAGGGTACCATTGAATCTTTCCACAAGCCCATTGGCTTGTGGGTGATACAGTGTCGTGCATCTCTGCACCATCCCACACTTCTCCCATAAACATTTCATCAGGTCCGACATGAAGGAACCCCCTCGATCGGTGATAACCTCCTGTGGAAACCCAACACGGGAGAAAATCCCAAGTAAGGCATCTGCCATGTTGTCTGTCCTCAGTGAGGATAGGGAGATTGCCACTGGGTACCGGGTGTCATAATCCACCACAGTCAGGATGAATCTCTTCCCTGAGGAGCTGGGGGTATTTAAAGGCCCCACAATATCCATTCCCACCCTCTGGAATGGCTCCTCCACTGTGGGCAATGGAATCGGGGTGGCTTGGGTTTTCTTGCCCGCCTTCCCTATTTCTTGGCAGTGGTGACAAGACCTGCAAGACTTCTTCACCTGCTGGGTGAAGTTTGGCCAATAGAAATTCTGGGCCAACCGCTGCATAGTGCGTGCAATTCCCAGATGACCATACAAGGGAATATCATGTGCAATCTTGAGCAACTGCTCACAATACCCCTGGGGAATGACAAGTTGCCTGCCTAGCATCCCTCCCTCTGTCTGCACAGCCTGAGTATACATAAGTCCATTTTCCCAATAAACCTTATGTCTGCCGTCACCTCCCTGTGCCCCGTCAGAGTCTGCCCAAGCCCTCAGCTTCTCTAAACTAGTTTCACTTCTCTAAGCAGTGGCAAACTCCTCATACATTCCCAAGGCATGGGACAGGTCCCCGTCAGCCGCTAAACTAGGGTTCCTAGCACTAGCATCAGGGAACTCAGGATCACTGTCAATCCCAACCTTCTGACAATGGGTCACCCCTCCCTCTTCCGAGTAAGCCTCTGTGGTTGTGTGGTTACTTGCTACTGGGGAAATTTCTACCCCCTTTTCATTAATCTCCATATCAGGAGACACAGGCTGGGGAACCAGCCTCTCAGTGGTTTCCACAATGGCTTCTGTGGGGTTCAGGGAACTACAATTTTCCCTTGCCGCTTGGCTATGGGTAACTGCACATACCATTCTCTGTTTGAGGTTATTACCCAGGATCACATCCACTGCTAACGTTTTGGCTACTGCCATCTGTTGCACAGTTCCCCCTGTTTCACCCCAGTCTAGGAGAACACTAGCAAGGGGCAATATTTTCGCCTCACCAGTAAAGTCCTGTACAGTGATGTATTTATTGGGTATAAGCTGACCAGGCTCTACTAGATCCCCCTTTACCAAGGTCAAGGATGCCCCTGTGTCCCTTAACCCTTGCGTCTGTACACCATTTACCATGACTGGGTGCATGTGTTCCCTCATGTTCACAGGTATGCTTACAGGGACACACAAACAACCCACTTCTTTTCTAGTACCATTCTGCATGTTATTGCTCATTCTGTTGGGACACTGTCTGTAAATATGCCCAGTTTCTTTACATAACCAACATTCACTTCTCTTTTCAGAGAAATCTTTTCTCTGAAACCTGGGGTTAACTGGTTTCGGTGGAGGCAGTAAGCGTTTTAGCTGCCCTGAAGGTGCGCTTTTCTCTTTCTGTGCTGCCATGCCCACCCCATTTGCTCTCAGAGCAGGTCTGCTCTTGGCATAGCGGTCTGAGAGTTCAGCAGCCTCTTGCACTGTTTTGGGATCTCGGCCCTCCAGCCAGGTTTTCAGCTCTGCTGGACATGCCCAATAAAACTGTTCTAACTAAATCACAGTTTCAGTTTTATCAACAGTTTGCCTCATTTCCTTCCCTTCCCACCACCATTTTAAAAACTGAACGTTGTTTCGTGGCTAGCTCCTCATAGCTCATGTCAGGGCTTCTCCTGAGCTTACGGAATTTAGCTCTGTAAGATTCAGCAGTTAATTCAAATTTTTTTAACAGTGCAGCTTTAAGTTTGCTGTAATCATCACTGTCCTCATTGTCCATTTGATCCAATGCATCCCGAGCTTTCCCGGTAAGTAGCAGGGATAGCTGGAAGCTCCAGGACTCTCTAGGAATTTTAGCCTGAATACAAACTTTTTCAAAAGAATTTAAAAAGGCATTCATATCCTCCCCCTCTTTAAATTCGACCATCAATTTGGAATTCAATTTGTAACCCAGTCCTGTAGTCCCAGTTAAACCCAAGCCACTTACCTGCTGTGGTGCTGCTGGTTGGAGTCATAGCTTCTCCAGTTCGTGTTGCCTCTGGCACTCCTGCTCCTCACGGTCAGTGTCTCTCTGTTCTCTCTCTGCCTCTCGGCATTCTCGCTGTGCCTCACAGTCCACCTCTCGTTGTTCACGGTCCATCTCTCATTGTTCATGGTCCACTTCTCGCTCCCTCTTCCTCTGGAACTCCAGCTCCATCCTGTGCAACTCAGTTTGCAGCCTGAGTACTTCTGGACCCAGGATACTGGTGACCTTCCCCTGCTGCTGTGGCCCTTCACTGACAGTGGCCCTGTTGCCCTCCTCATCGGATCTGGGCACTGCGCTGGCCACTAGCCCTGCCACACTTGAGGTTTGGTCCTTTTAAGTCACTGTCTGTGACTTGCTGCTCTGGGTATCTGCTACCATCAGGGTATCAATGAGGTTCTGTTTGCTGGCTTTCACCTCAAAAGGGACTCCTCTGTCCCAGCACAACTCCTTTAAGTATTCTACAGTGTGCCTGCTGTAGTTGGAAGCCATCTTCTTCGCTAACTATGGCTACTCTGACTTGCACTTTAGAAAACAATAAAATGGGTAGGAACTTGACTGTACGCAAAGTGATATAGTTCTGTCTCCTTTTTTAAAAATAAATCACTGCCTTTTTCTTTATTTGCAAGTGAGCTGACAGTCTCAAGCTGACACACTGAATAATAAAAGCTTGTAATACCAAAATTTATCACACCGCTGCCAACCAACCTGTCACAAACCCACTTAGCAGGTCAGGCCCTCTGCTTCCAGAGTGCCAACCTCCGAGCGCAGTCTTGTGAACAGTTGACAGAAACAGGGTAACCCTCTTGTCTGTTTTGTGGGTTCGAATCAACCTTTGGTCTTAGTTCTGGAGGGATTCAAACTGTGAACCTCTTGCTAGCGTACTCAATGCACAGGCTCAGATAATTCTGTCTTTAGGGGGCCAGATATCTTTGCCTATGGGCACCTAAGCAGGTGTACAAATTGAACCCTTAAAAACTCTAATAAAGACCTCAGATTACTCTTACCTTTTTCCAGTCTGGTATTACCATTCAAGCTTATGCATAGGGTCAGCTTTAACCATATATACTTCACTTGTTAAAGAAAGAAATTCAAAGACAGACGAAATAGGCTCTAAAAATAGAGTTTTACTAAAATAAATAAAAGTATGTAAAACATAAAATACGGAACCATATAATCTTTTAAAAGAACAAGGTTTTAATAGTGCAATTCCTACTACAGTACTTAGATTTGTCTCTCTGTCTGTGAATAACTGCTTAAAGTGCTCAAAGATGTGTCTTTATCAGAGTGTAGAAGTGTCTCTCTGAAGGAAAACAGAATACTGTTTAAAAAAACTGCCTTTGCCAACCCCTTTGTGTGAGGTCATCTAGCCCCTCCTCTGTTTATTAAAAATCATACACCCAGGATGTTTTATCATTTTAGAAGTTACTAATTAAGGTTACATCAGCAGAAACTCCTTTCCCCATGTGACTTCCCCAATCAAGTCTGTAAATTTCCTTTCATCTATGAGCAGTATCCTCTGTCACACAGACATCAAACCATTTATGGTTTCACACCAGTGTGCCATAACTTGGTTTCCTCCTCTAAACGTCATAAAATGGATATTGATGTCCCTCTTAGCAGTTAAAGCTATGTTTAACTTAGATAAACAGGAGATCCTTGATTAAGGCCAGTTCTAGTCTGTAATTAGCTCCTGGCCTTCCAGGTAACACCTTGTATCTAAAACCTGTGTGTGTGTGTGTGTGTGTGTGTCATCTCACATGCTGTCTCAGCATGTCTCATAAGAGACACTCTGTAACACATTTTCATAGTACAAAAATCATAGTGTACTCAGAACTGGCTGTCCACGTGTCACAGTGTCTATTAAGAAGGCGATTCTGATCATTAATCCTACCAAATGTGCACTGGGCATGCAGAAAACCATGGGGTATTTTATGGGAAATGGAGAAGTAATGCCAGAGATTTCTAAGATAGAAGCTGTAGTTAACAGTCCTGTCCCTAAAACAAAGAAACGTATGGTCATTTTAAGGGCTGGTTGGTTACCATCAGAGATTCGTTCCCAACTTTACTCATTTAGCTATGCCCCCCCAAAAATAAAAAAAACTGAACTCACGAAGAAATGGTGCTTGAATAATAAGAAATGGACCCCATAGTGTGAAGAAGCTTTTTGGGCCATCAAGGCTGCATTATGTTCAGCCCCTGTTTTAGGAAGCTCAGACATAGAGAAACAATTTTTGTTACAAACAGATGCATAAGAGGTAAGCCTAGGTGCAACCCTGAGTCAGAATATACATGTGAAGGAGCATCTCATTTTATATATCAGTAGGAAATTGCACGACAGAGAGAAAAAGTACTCCACCATTGAAAAGTTATGCCTTGCGGCAAAGTGGGTCATGGAATACCTTAAAGGGGAACTGTCAGCAATAGCAGCCTCACACCACATCAGTTGTGGGACTGATCCCAGTTTGCATTTCCTGTACAAAAACATTTTTTTTACTTACTGTTTACTGCACTATAGTACATTGTATTGGGCTAATTTTGCTGTCTTGTAAGGTGACATTTCCTGCATCCAGAAATCCCAGTATCCCCCTGCAACTGATATCAGAGGAGGGCTGCAGAACTGAGAGATTCACTAGCTCGCAATATACATGTTAGAAAAATTTGTAAGCTGAAATCTGATGTGTGGTGATCCTGCTGTGCTCACTGGGCTTGTACATTTTTCTGTGACTGTACCTAGCCTCAGGAGAACAGCAAATAAAAGATCATGGCTTATAAAAACTCTAACATTCACTGCAGGCTATTGAATCACCCACTACTGCAGCCCTCCTCTGATGTCAGCTGCAGGGGAGTCTGGCATTTTTGGTTACAGAAACTGTCAGCTTAGAAGTCAATGAAATAGGCCCAATACAATCGACTAAACTGCAGTAAACAGTATGTAAAAAAAAAAAAAAAAAAAGTGGTTTTGCACACAAAGAGCTAATTGGGATCAGCCTCACACTTGGTTGTAAGGCTCTTATTGCTGACCTTTCCCCTTTAAGTTTTATTTGCTAGAAGCTGACTTTGTGGTTATATCAGATCACAATCCTGTCTGTTGGCTTAACCAAATGAGGATATAAACTCCAGAATGACAAGATGGTACCTGACACTACAGCCATTTAAATTCAAAGTGACAAACAAATCTGGAAAAGAGGATGTCAATGCTGATTTGCTGTCAAGATGTGGATCAGGAACTGAGAATTCCAAGGTTGAGAAAAAAAAGTGTGTGGGTTTAAACTTACCTGTTTGCTGTACTGGTTGTTAAAGGGATACTGCAAATGCACAGATTGGTGAATTTTGTGAGAAAAAAGAGGTATATTAACGAGAGAGAGAGACTGAGATCTAGATTTACAGCTACACTCAGATGAAGGACTTTGTTTTGTTTGAACTGCCTGTAAAAAAGCTATCCTGCAGAATTTTATTTTTATTTTATTGTTTATTGACAGTAATAAAATGCTACTTGCGAATCTTAAAGCTGCTCGTGGTTGTCCTATGCTTCCTTACTGTGTAACCCTGTGCAAGTCACTCAGCTTCTTTGTGCTCCTAGGTCGCACCTGAAAACTAGCTTGGGCTTAGTGTGCATTTCCTAGTTAAACAAGTTCCCCTTTCCTGTTTCTTCCTGTGCCTTGACGACACCAGAATCACAGTCTGTTACAATGTAACAGCTGTGGTTGCTTGTCTGTGATTATTTCAATCAGTGTATTTATTTATTTGATAACTGGTAACTGGGAGAGGCACACTGAGCCAAGGTTTGTTTCCAGATACAATCCAGATGGAAAGGCGATGGGGAGTACAATAACACAGTGTACACAGTATCAGTGTAACAGTACAGGTAAAGGGCAAAATGTATAAAGTTAACATTAATACCAGCACAATGACAATGGAGGGAGCCAAACTGTGATATAAAGGGCAGCATTGAAGTGCAAATGAAGTACAAGTGCTGGTAGAGGAAGAGCAGCACAGTAGTTGTAGGAAGGAGACTAAGTCATGCAGGGTCAGGGTCCTGGTGGGAGCCAAGCACAGGGATGGTGGGGTATCACTGGGGTGGTCAGGTGGAGGGGTTGGCAGGAGCAGGGGGCAGGGAGAAGTTTCAGCTGGTGCATAAGGGAGAGATGGAGAGAGAAGGGTAGCAGGTTCCAGAAAGAGGGAAGGTGCTCGGAGAAAGAAAACTGACCAGCCAAGGAGTGTGGGTGGGGAAGGGAGAAGATACAAGTGTTTCTGGAGCAGAGTGAGTAGTAGGCAAGGGGGATGGGAGAGAGAATAGTGAGGAGAGGTATAAAAGAAGGGAACCAAATCAGAATTTGGAGATGAAGCAGGCACAGTGGGACTGGTGATGTGAGGGCAAAGTGGGTGGATAGGGAGGAGTAGGGATGAGTTTGAGGACGTGAGTTGGTAGTAAAGCAATTAGAGGCATTACAGAGTGTGTCTAGCCTGGCAGGGGAAGAGGAGGAACAGTGCTGTAGAGCACATCTTCCAGGTTGCAGAACATAAAGCCAACCACCCAGAGCAAGCGGTGCACTATTTCGCTGTCTGCATACCGTGTGACTGGTTTCCCCAGTGAGATAGGTCTAGCAGTGCGCATCATTTGTATTTCTGAACATCAGGACATTTCTGCTAGCGCTCCCCCGGAGCTGAGAGGAAGTAGTAGTCTGGGTAGTGTAGTCCACAGGAGTGTGTGTTTGTCTACAAGTAGGGCTAACAGGGGGAAAACTTGCCTTTTTTGGGGCACTAGTTAGGCCTGTTAAAGCCCTTTTAAGAGCTTGTGCTGAATTTCAAATTAAGGGTTGCTCCAAGGCAGTGCTCTGCAGGAATGGTCAGGTAACCTGGGGCAACTTCCGGGTCGTGGAACATAAAGCCAGCCACCCAGAGCTAGTGGGTGAGCTCTGAGCGGGGCGAGCACGCAGTCGCCGTGTGCGGAGATGCGCACGAGACATGCGCGTTCGGACGGCAGGACCAGGGCTAGAACTCTGTGCAGGATCCAGCTAGTGTAAGTTCCATAGACTATTCCCAGCTAGTACTATAATATAGCTCAAATGGATGACAATGCTGTTATCCTTACCACAGGGGAAATAGGCATTAAGTGTTCTGTGTGTGGCATATTTAGCACCACACCAGATTCAAGCTTTGAAATATTTACCTGTGGGAATTGTGTAGAGGTAAGAAGACTCAGACTTGCTGCTACTAGAAGACAGGGAAATTGATGAACTGAAGTAAAAAACTTGACACTTATAGGGATACAGTTAACAAAAGCATTGTCAGTGAGGGAAACAGTACCAAGAGAAAAAGGACACAGAGTGAGGGAGAGGAAAATACAGTAGAAGGCTGGACATTGGTTGAGGGGAATTCTAGAGCAAAGAAATACAGACGTAAAGCATTAGGGTCAAAACCTGAGAACATAAATAGGCTTGCCCCACTGATAAATCTCATAGATAACATTGAGTCGCTTACATCTGAGCTTCTGGATATGGTAAACACCAACGTGGAGGATGGTATGGAGGGTACCAGCATAAACAGCCTGGGGCAGCAGGCAGACAGTGATACTACCAATAGATATGATAGCCAACCCTAGAATCAGGGTACACGTGATGAGCAATTCTATATTTTAGGGGATTCCATGATCAGATACACCGACCGATACTCCATGAGGGGGAACAAACAGAATATCACAAGTTGCTGTTATAGGAGAGCTGAGATCCAAGATATTGTTCGTATTATACCAACTATCTTAGGGGCCAATCAGGATTCGAAAACCGTTTTACTACACATTGGTACTAATAACTTGGGATGGGGTCAGTAGAGGACGCTATAACTGACACTGAAAAAACAGATGACATTATTAAAGAACCAGACACTAAAATCATCTTCTCCGAGGTTTTACCTGTTCCTAGAGTGGGATTTGCTAGAACCAATCGGATTAAGGCTTACAATAATTGGTTGAGAAGATGATGTTTGGAGAATGGGGTGAAATGTATTACCTCTTATGAGGAGTTTTATAATAGCTGGGACCTATTCAGTTATGACGGACTCCATATGAACAAATTAGGAACTAGGAAGCTGGGACTCTAGTTTCATGATGCTATCAATAGTAAAGACAGTACTTCAAACAACTGAACGTGAAGGGGTGCTGGGTTTTGACTAACAGGATGCCACCAAAACCACCTCCAAGGAGGATAAATAAGACAGGATTCAAAAAGGAACTAAAGATATTACTAGTGAATGCCAGAAGTCTAAATACAATTAAAAGGGCTGAAATAGAAATCCTTATGGGGGAAAGGATGTAGACTTGGCTGCAATAACAGAAACTTGGTGGTCTAACAACAACCCCAGTGGAATAACATCAATGGGTATACATTATTTTGTGAAAATAGAGAGGGCAGACGTGGTGGTGGGGTTGCTCTGTACATCAGGGATAATATAAATTGCAGCTGGATGACTGAACCAGCCAATAAGGCAAACAACTTTGATAACATGTGGGCTGAACTGATTATAGCTAAAAGGAAAAAACTGAGGGTGGGTGTAGTGTATAGACTACCTGGCATTAACACTGACGACCACAAACAGCTGGTAGATAACATTTACAGCACTACATTTAAAAAGTATGTCCTGCTGTTTGGTGATTTTAATATTCCAGGGATCAGTTGGGGCTTTTCCACTGCATCTAATAGTCAGGAACAATATTTACTGGACATGTGCCTGACTAATGGATTAAACCAAATTGTAGACAGGTCGACAAGAAACAGTAGCATATTGGACCTAGTTTTAACAAATAGAGCAGAAGCAGTGGGCCAGGTCCAAATATTAGAACTCCTTCTAGGTTGCGATCATGAAGTAGTATTTTTTACCTTCTGAGGTATACCAAAAACCCAGCATGGTAACACAATAGTTAAAAACTATAATGGCTGATTCTGAGTCTATATGCTTAGCACTGCACAACTGGGATTTGTCAGATGATGAGATAACAACAGAGGAATTGTGGGTACAAATCAAAGCCAAAATACTGGAACTAGAGAATAGATATGTCCCTGACAAAGCTTTATGCAACAAGAAGGGTAAATTGCCACCCTGGTACACAAATACAGTTAAGCAGCATATATATCCATAAAAATGGAACTTTATAGAATTATGAAGAGAGACAGTAATCAATGCAGTGTTCACAGGTGTAAAATCCACTTGAGATAGCAAGAGAGTTTGCTTCCTTTTATATGGATCTGTATGGTCCCAGAGCCTCCTGTCCATCCCCTACAAAGTCTATAGCATACATTAAAGATAGCTCATTACCACAATTGACACCAGCCCAGTAGACCCCCTTGTCCCAGCCCATTTCTGAATTTGAAATCTGGCAAGTGATTTCTAGTTTGGCATCCGATAAAGCCCTTGGAACCGATGGGTTTACTACTCATTTTTATAAGCTTTTTGCTGACCAACTTGTCCTTCTCCTGCACCGTTTTTATCTCTATATTTATGAATCAGGCATTTCCCATCCTGCACTGTTGGAAGCATTAATTGTTCTTCTGCTCAAACCTGGCAAGCCTCTGGAATCTGTCACTAACTATAGGCCCATTTCCTTGATTAATTGTGAGATTAAGATCCTTGCTAAAATTTTTGCCAGTAGGGTTAGAGGAGTCTGGGAAAGTTTACTTAGTAGAGAACAGGTGGGATTTGTCCCTAATCATTCATCTATGGACCACTTCAGAAAATTAACCCATATCTTCTCTGTGTCCAGGGATTCTCTCATTCCATTGGCCCTGGTTTCCCTGGACGCGTAGAAGGCATTTGACTGGGTGGACGGCGGTTTCTTGCTCCTGACGCTAGAGGCCTTTGGTTTCCTGCAAGCCTTTCTCCGTTGGATCAGAGTCTTGTATTCTTCCCCCTCTGCAAGAATATATTGCAATAGGGTGTAGTCAATTTTGTTTCATTTGGCCTCTGGCACCAGGCAGGAATGCCCCCTCTCATCCCCTTCTTTTTAATCTATATCTGGATCCTTTACTTTGGAGAATGAAGGCCTGCCCGAATATTACCAGCATTTTTGTGGGATCGGACACCTACCTGCTGTCTGTCTATGTAGATGAAATTTTATTGTACATGGCCTACCCTGAGACCTCTCTCCCAGCGGCTCTCAATGTAATTAAGGAATTCGGATCCTTTTCTAATTATATGCTCATACTCAATAAAACTGAGGTGTTGCCTCACACAGTAACTTAATAAACAGGAAATAGTGTCTCTGGGTGTGACCTGGTCTCCTCGCACTATTAAATATCTGGGTCTGCATCTGGCTAAGGATATCTCACTTGTACGTAAGCTTAACTTAGATGACTTGGTATTATGTATTCAACAGGATCTACAAAGATGGCAGACCCTTCCTCTGTCCCTCTGGGGATGTATTTCTGTCATAAAGATCAACATACTGCCCCGTTTATTTTATCCGATCCACATGCTTAACTGCTGGCTCCCACTTTAATGGTTCAGGTGTATTCGTAGTATAATTACCGATTTTATTTGGCAAAAGAAAGCCCCTTGGCATGCTTATAAAAAGCTGGCTGCCCCGAAAAGTTTAGGAGGCCTTAAGCTTCCTCACTGTCTCATTTATTACTTTGCTAGCCATTTGAGTAAGCTCTTTCAGTGGTTTCTAC
The DNA here is from genome assembly GCA_016271365.2 of Neoceratodus forsteri. NCBI lineage: Eukaryota > Metazoa > Chordata > Ceratodontiformes > Ceratodontidae > Neoceratodus > Neoceratodus forsteri. The sequence goes on from CM028136.1 coordinate 762,327,548, forward strand.
CTCCTCCAGAGGTTCCTTCCCAGGGATATAGGCCACTCTGGCTCAAGCTGGAACTAAGGTTACTGCAAGAGACTGGTCTAGCCATCCCTTTCCTATTATACATTCCCTGGAAGACATTGCCTTCGGAGGTGAAGGACTCCGTTATGGGTACCTCTCTTCATGTCTACTCCCAATTCTGGGCCTTAAACAAATGCCCTATTTCTAAAGACATTACACAACCCATATTCCATAATCTGAATCTCAAAATTGGGGGTCATTCTATCAGGACAGAATGGTTGCCCCAGTTGGGGGAACTGAAAGTATGTGATCTACTGGATGAAGGGGTGTTATTGTCATCTACAGAGATTCTGGCACGCTTGCAATTAGAGAATAGGTACATTTTTAACATGTATCAACTCAGACATGTTCTAATTCACTGATTTGGATTGGACCCATGGACCACTGACTCGTCAGGGCTTATCTTCTCTATTACCACCTTGGTTTCGCAAAAGCATGCAGTGTCTAATCTCTGCTCCCTCCTACTCTCTGCATTTTCTCCCAAATTAGATGGCTCTTCCCACTACTGGGACCAGTTATTCCCCAAGTCCTCATCACAGTGGCAGTCTATCTGGCATGACTTATATAGATATGTTGCGCAGGATAGATTGAGACTTACCCAGTTCAATATCCTAAATAATCTTTATTACACTCCGCAGAGGTTGGCACGTATGGGGCGGCAGTCTGTTTCCAAATGCAGTAGGTGTGACCGGGGAGAGGGTTCTCTGCTCCACATATTCTGGGAGTGCCCTAAAATAGCTCCTCTTTGGACCCTAATTGAAGCAAGAGCAGATCCTCTGTTAGGATTACAGGGGCTATTTAGTCCCAAAATATGTATACTGGGAGATTTTAGCACAATTTCAGTAAAAGAGCGTAAATATATGTCTCTAATTTCCTTATCCCTTAAGAGAGTGTTCCTGAAGCACTGGTTGGACCAGTGCTCTGTCTCATATCAAGAGTGGTTACAAGAATTATTATATAATCTCAGAATGGAATGTATGATTGCGAGCCTCCGTCATAGACTTCCTAGTTTTGATAGGAAATGGGGGAAATTATATGCTGTATACACTAAGTACACTTTTAAAGATTAGCAACCAGGGTTTGGATATGATTGGATTGGTGCTAGCATGGACATTTAGGCGTCTTCACCCTAATACATTGTTGCACTCTCTAACTTTGGTATGGAGTAGCTCCACTGGGGGGGGGGTGGTATTTCGAGGGAGGGGTGGAGGGAACTTTTCTGGAATCTGTTGGTTACATCTTGTTCTTTGTATGTTGTTGGATTTATTATATTTAATAACGTTTATCTAATTTGAAAAAAAAATAAAATCCAATTGAGGAAGGCTAAGACAGAAATAAGACAAGAGAAAAGAAATATGGAATACAAGATGGCACACTTAAAAGGTGGAGGGAAGACGTTTTATGCATCTATATGTAACCCCCCCACTGGCCACTTGTTTAACTAGTAAGCACACCTCCCATATTTTCTGTCTAGGGGTAAGAGAGGGGTGGGGGGTACAGAAACAATATTACATACAAATGACCATCACTAAACCCAGGTCCTGAGGAGAGAACTTTTACTAGGTGCTATGCTAGGTTTGTACTTCTGGAGGGGTACCCAGTAACTCCACACAGGAAGCAGTAACAAGAATGTCCAAACCAGGTTGGGGTTCTAAAGTGTGGCTTTATTCCAAAGAATGGTACACAAAAGCAAAGGTGGACCGCCAAGGGTTTACACTTCGTGGCACAAGGCAATGCAGAAAAACATATGTAGCGAACAGAAACGCTAAACTTCCCATATTGCATAGGATCTTGAACTCTCTTCAGCTGCAAAGCCTCAGCTGAAACACATTTCTTCTAGTGGCACTGGCCACAACTGAGCACACAATTTCTTCTAGTGGCACTGGCCACAACTTAGAACATTTCCCACATGACATAAGATTTAAACATTTGGAAATGTGGCAGCTGGCCACAACGGAGCACATTGGTGCTCAAATTAGCACAACCCATACCATGGGGTAAACTTTCTCTTCAGGCATTAGCCACCATGTCCTAAATAAGCAGGCTCCCTTATGGAACCTGTAGTGCTGAACTGGTCACTCCAGATGGGGGATTGCTTACCCTTTTGCTTCCACAGTCCATACCCAGCCATTCTTTCAGAGTTACACCTCAAACTTTTAGTAAAACAATAGAACTATGCATCTTGGAATGACTGTCTCATTCAGCATTAGAAACACACAACTTCTGAGTGTAAATGAAAGTCCTGAACAATGTTCCAAGTCTCACTGGGGACTCCACGATTGTCAGCCAACTTTAGGAAAGGATGAGAACAGTCTCAAACAGAACAGAACTTGTTGTAAAATTCTCTTTGTCAGAGTACACTCCAAATGAAAAGACAGGTACATTCCTCCTGGGATACCCAAAGTCAGATTACTCATGGTTGTGCACAAAAAGCCAACTTCAATGTCCTGGATCAAAGTCGGGGGGCTGCCCCATGGGTCCATTCTGCAGTCCTCCTCATCTCACAGGGGATGAAAAGAAAATCAGGCACTCCGGCTAGACGGTTTCCACCACTTCTACTGGCAGGCAGATGGTTGTCAGCAATAGGGTGAGAAAAATAGGCTCTCCTCAGAGCCCACACTGCAGCTCTTTACTCCTCCAACTGCTCACACTGAACTCCACTCACAGACTAACAGAAAATTCTAAAGCTCCCCACTCATAGCTAGCTACCGTGGCTTATGCTGCTGCGAGAGTTCTAAATGACATCACCTCTCTCAACTCAGAAGAAACCAAGTAAATAGAGAAAGGAGCAGGTGAAAACCATTTAACTAGTTATTCACCAGCTGCCTTCCCTACCTAGCACTGACACTGATGGGATTCTAGTAACCCCAGGGGACCGGGTGGTTACATATAAATAATAAATCTACCAACAGAAACGTGGGCCCTATCAGGTGTAATAAAAATGACATAACAGCCCCTGAGGAGATGGCTGAGACTTTCAACGATTATTTTTATTCCATTTTCAATAAACCATCTTGTCCAGTGATAGTATTCCCTATAGCAACTTTGTGAGACAAAAATAAGATCGTCACCAGAGCTGAGATTGAGGACAAACTCCGTAAGATAAATGTTTCCAAATCTGCAGGTCCAGATAGGCTTCATCCAGGCTACTATATGAGATTAGGGAATGGTTGTTGGCACCTCTACACAGGTTATTTAATCAGTCATTGAACACAGGTGAGGTGCCCCAGGACTGGGGGTCAGCAGTGGTTGTCCCTATACACAAAAAGGGTAACAGATCAGAATTGGGAAACTACAGACCAATAAGTTTGACCTCGATCCTGGGGAAAGTACTGGAATCAATAATTAGGGAAAAACCTAGAAGAGGATCCGAAAACTATAGGTAGAGTCGATACAACACAACATGGCTTTAGAAAACAATGCTCATGCTTAACAAATATGGTGATTTTCTATGATAACATTAGTGCACTATTGGATAATAAGTCTGTGTACTGTATGTGATATTTCTATATTACAAAAAAGCTTTTGATAAACTACTGCACAATACACTTGTTCTCAAAATGGTGCAGTTAGGGATAAATGTAAAAATTATTACTTGGGTCAAGAATTGGTTGGCAGAAAGAACACAGTCAGTTAGGATAAGGGGCCATGTGTCCAGGAATGGTATAGTGTCCAGCGGGGTCCCTCAGGGAACGGTCTTGGGACCGGTACTCTTTTCCCTCTTTATCTCAGATATGGGTACAAACATACAGTAACAGGTAGATGCATAAAATTTGCTGATGACTAAAATAAGCTCAGAAGTTAGCAGTGATCTTCACGGAGAAGCACTCCAACAGGATCTATTGAAAATTCAGGATTGGGCATCTAGGAATGGTATGGAATTTAACATGGACAAATGTTCACTTATGCATTTTGGAACAAACAACATATGCAAGGATTATACATGCAATAATAAAAAGCTAAATGCAGTCACTAAAGAGAGGAACCTGGGTGTATATATTAACAATGATTTATCCTTTACCAGCCACTGTAATGAAGTAGCTAGTAGGGCAAATAGGATCATCAGTGCCGTTAGAAGGTCATTTGTCACAAGACATAGGGCATGTTTAATACCCCTATACAAAAACCCTAGTGAGGCCATTGATGGATTACTGTAGCCCCCTGTGGAGTCAAAATGATAACCGGCCTAGGTCACCTGGGATACGAGGAGAGAATCTCTGATATTGGCCTATACCCTCTAGAACTAAGAAGAACAAGGGGAGACTTACTGTTTATGTATAAAATCAATAGGGACAAGGAACTCATGAATGATCTTGATTTACATCCCATAACCAGAGATATTAACCTCAGGTGCCATAATCAACAATTGGCACTAACATATCCTAAGAGAAACTGCAGAAGGAAATTTTTCACACAAAAAAAAGTCACTATGGAATCAGTTCCCTGCTGAAGTGGTAGAATCAAGTTCTATTGTGATCACCTGCTTTTGTCAAGAAGGGTTCAATAAACCCCGCAAGGGGAGACAGGCCATATGGGCAAATGCCTTCTGCCTGTCTAATCTGCCTAGTATAGTCTAAAACCAGGAGAACTATTTTGATAACCAACTCCTGGCAGACCTCACAGGCATTCTTTGTTGTGGTACACGATACCAAGTTTGTGGTGGAGCTTGGAGTGGATGGCATCAGTGCGGGCAGAGTAGTCAAGCCTACTATCCAGCCATGCACCAAGATACTTGGAGTAAGAATCCATTTCAAGAGGGATGCTATCCAAGGGTTGTAAAGATGAGGAGGGGGGAAGGCCTGGCCAGTTTTTGGCTGGTGTCGAAGGTCATGGATATTTTTTGTTTGTTTATTTTGGTGTTGTCCCAGAGTTGATTAGCATGAAACAAGCGCAGGATGTTGTGGAAGTTTTGCTGGAGCAAGCCTTCCATGGCTGGTGTTGAAGGGCCGGGTGTGTATTTAACTATGTCATCTGTATACATATGGATATGTGAGTTGGAACAGGCATGGGGAGGTCGCTCTAGAAAACGGAGAAAAGGAAGGGACCTAGAATGGAGCCCTGTGGGACCTCATTCTGGATGGGAAGGGGAGGTGACAAGACATCTCCTACCTGCACTGACTGTTAATGGCCTTTGAGGTATGAACAGAAGCAGTCAGCAGTGAGAGCTGAGAGGCCAGCAGAGCTCAGCTTGTCCAGGAGGAGAGGGTGGGCCACTGAGTCAAGAGTTTTGGCCTGATTGATGAAAATAGCTGCCATTATGTGTTCCCTGATAATCCTAGTGGAGATGGAATCAGTGACATGCAGCCTGGAGGAGACAGTGTAGTGGTGCTTCCAGAAGCCAGACTAGTGGGAGAGGAAGATGGAAGAGTGGAGTAAGTCATCAAGCCTAGAATAGACTAGTTTCTCTTGTAGCTTTGCAAGAAAAGGGAGGAGGGTGATAGGGCACAAGTTGCCAGGGTGGACAGGTTACCTCCTTTGTGAAGAGGGAGAACTTTGGCAGTCTTGCATGACTCAGGAACAGAGCAGAGTGAGAAGAAGAGGTTGAGAATGTTGGTAAAGGGGGAGGTGATGGCAAAAGAACATTAAAGGAATATCACATCATCATAAACATTTCCATAGCAACTTATTGTGATAACTATGAGAGAATTGTAATGCCAGGGTAAACTGTATGCTCTACAAAGTTGCTTCTATTGATGAGCTTGTGCTAATAGTATTAATTAATAAGAATTTATCTATATATACATTTGTTTACCAGCCTCTTGGAGGATTGCATGTCCATAATCCCACCAGCGCCCCTCTCGCACCAGCTAGTCACAGACTTCCACACCACTTTGCCTTGTTTTGTGCCGTGTCCACAGTTACCACTCTGTATAGTTGGGACACCTCGGGCACCTGGAACCATGATCCCAGTAACTAGCCCCCCTGAATCAAGCTAAGACTGACTGTTCGATCCTCAGTTGGAGAGCATTCTTGTTTACAACTCTCATTGCTTACCCATATAAGACTGGCTATGAATCAAAGCGTGCACACAGAAGCAGCAGATATAAATGTTATTTATTTTAAATACGTATTTTTGTTCTTCCCCAGTGTAAGGAAGGATTACTTTGCTTTGATTAGCTATGGTAGTGTGTCTCTTCTACAGGAGGGATGCCTTGGAGATATCCCTTTCACAGTGCATTCACCAGTCACTTATATCTTAGTGAACAGTGCTGTTTATAAGCTATATTCCAACATAAACAAGATTAAACAATGCAGTCATCGAAAACATATAAAATTAAACAGTAAATACAGATACATAAATCTAGACTGATTAAGGCTCAAACTTAAAGGTAGAAATGTTACATTAGCAGAATTGGAAATAGGTAATCAGTTCTTGACCAAAATATACTTTCTCTGTCAACTCCCCCCACAAGATAGTCTGACAGCCTTGGTACTACTTGTCTTCCTTGTTGTGTCCACAAATTGGCACAATGACAGATACCATTCCCATATAATTACCTGATTTTATTTGCAAATTTCAAAGGAATCCTTCTCCTAACAAGTGTGACTGTGTTTGAAGTTCTCTGATATGACCCATGCTGTCAGCTTGTGTTCTGCCCTGGTCCACTCACAGTGGGTCTCCCCACCCCCCTGGTAGAAGGTGGAGGACCTAGTTTCAGAAGTGACATGTCTCAAGCTTGGCTACTATGTCACCTCCAAGATACACAAACCACAGACCACCTGATCTTCACTAGTATTTAGACATTGAGACATTCCCCTCTTTGGCCAGTTGAGTTCAGTATTTTTAATATCCCTCTGCTTTTGACAGACCACCATCTAAATTCTTGGTAAATCCGAACCTGTCACCCTGCCATCCCCATGAAATACACTCTCCTCCAAAGTCCCCCTCGAATTACTCTCGTGATGGGGCCAGGATTGTGACCAGTCTCCCCGAAGCACAATCCAGATCGGAAGGACATGCCTGCTCACCAGGTACAGGGCATGCTGTGGACCTAGCCTTCACTCTGCTCTTTTTTTTTTCCCCTGGTGTTTTCACCTTGCCTACCTCCCCAACTTCAGGTGCAGCACACAATAGGCCTCTTACACATCTGGCATTCCCCTGTGGAGGAGCAAGCTCTCCGGTCCACCGCACAAGTCATCTGAGCGTTGGAACCTGGTGCCCTCTCTCCCTGAGCTGGGAGCAGTGCCATGCGGCAGTGCTTTCCCCCAACCCTCGGCTTGCCCGACCATGCTCCCAAGTTTGCTTCTGAACTTGGGTCACTGGCACAGGAGTAAGGAGTGCTGCCCACTGGACCATTGTGCAACAATGAGTTCAGCATTTAAACAAAGGCCATGACTGAAACTTACTTTTTTCTGAACAAAATGTATGCACATGTATGCCACACCTCCTTTGCAAGTCCATTGTCATCATTTTGTGGCCATACCACACTGTGATTGCATAGTGTTAACTTGTGGGACAGTCCATCAGTGTTTGCATTCTGGAAACCTTTGCAATGCTTGATGTGCATCTTGTACTCCTGCACTGATGATCTCCAGTGCAGTACTAGGGAAGGGAAAGGGAACATTGTTTAACCAGGAGTAGTACACTAAGCTGAAGCTTGTTTCCAGATGTGACCTGGGAGCACAAGGAAGTTAAGTGACTTGCTCAGGATCACACAGTATGCACCTAAGTGGCTGTGGGATTCAAACTCAGGTCTCCAGATCTGAAGCTCAGAGCCTTAACCCACTGCACTACACTGCCTTGGTGTTCTCACTGCACATACGCTGTAGCCATGTAACTGGGTTATGATCTGTGACAGAAGTAACTTCTTTGCTGTACAAGTATGGCTGCAATTGCTGCAAAGCCCAAGCAACACTCATTTTCATCAGTGGCATGTGCCACTTCCCCAAGCAGAAGTTTCCATCTTAAGTAAATAGTTGGGTGTGCTAGTTGTGTGTTCTTTGCCTTTGGAATTGACCTAGCACAATACAGCCCCCCCCCCCAAATTTTATGGATCTGTTTGCTTTATGAATTGTAGGCCATATTCAGGACTGGTTAGTACTGGAGTCTAGCATAGGGTCTACTTCAGCTGACAGAAGGCCTCACAGCGTTTGGTCCAGTGCTCCTTTTCAGACATTCTCTTTTTTTATTAGATCAGTGAGGGGAGCTGCAATTGTGCTGACACTAGCAACAAGCTTCTTGTGCTACCAAGCAGTCCCCATCCATGTTTTTCTTGGTTGTGGGCTTGAGCTATGCATGTATTCCCTCCACCTTTCCAAGTTTGTGTCGGACATGTCCTCTCCCCACTCAGTGTCCTAAGTACGGTAGGTACTGGCAAGCCTGATGCTCTTCCTCTTCCTTGGTGTACGTGCAGGCTATTGAAACCACCACCACCTGTGATCTCCCAGGTGGTGGCAGTGCAGCATGATGCATGTCTTTCTCTCCCTGGAGAAGGAGAGTGTCCTCTGGGATCTTGGATGATGGTAATTTGTAAACGTGGCCATTGGTAGCAGACAGACAATTCTTATGCTCCAATTTACTCGTTTCTAAGCCTCTGCATGGTCCTAACCTCCCCCCACCCCCTCAGGATGAAGTCCCCTCTTTCAAATACCTCAGGAGTCTGGCTTGACCATTAACTTGATTTCTTAAGCCACCTCAATGCCATCCAGAAGAAACTCTTCCCTAGACCTGGTGCACTGAACCATAACAAATTGATCTCCCCATCCACCCTGAGATCACCCTCAAAAGAATTCTCCTGGTGTTTAGCAATGCATAAGTGGTCTACAGGGCCAACCCCCAAATGTGCAATGACCAGACTGAAACCCCCCTCTTTAGTTCCTTTTGCCGTTTTCCCTAAATTCCTCCCCCACGCACTCACCACTGCTCAGTATATTTCAGTCTCTCACATCCTTCCTTGAAAAGCGGACGCCCCTTCCATTGTACCTCTTTCATCTCAAACTGCTTGTTTATCTCCATCACCTGCTATTCTCTTCCCATCCCTTCTTTCAGCTCTGCCCTCCTACTCAGACTTTCTAACAACTGCTCCTTCCTGGAGATTCCAGGTTCAACATCAGTGATAAAAATGTTGAAAAGCAGTGGCCTCAGCACTGATCCATGAGGGATGCTGCTGAGTAATCCACCCAAAATAGTTCCCATCAGTCACAACCCTCTGTTTCCAGTCTCCAAGTCAGTCATCAGTTCACTTTGTTTTATGCATTGTAAATAGCAACCTGCTGTACATTGATCAGAAGTGTCTCATGTGCTACAATGTCAAAGGCATTGCTGAAGTCCAAATGGATCATGTCAGTGACTCAGCCCCAGTTCACCTCACTGGCCATCCACTTGAAGATTGTGATTGGGTTTGTTTGACTTGATCTTCCCCTCATAAAGCCATGCTTAGAGGGAGTGAGAACCTTGATCTCATTCAGGTGGTCTTTATAGGCATTTGTTGACAGTTACTTTTTTCATGGACCATTGAAGTCTTCCTTGGCATATTTGGTGTCTGAATCGTCGGAACATAGTATTGGCTTCTGGCAGACTCTGGGCCCAAAAGGTATAAAATTACTAACACCTTCTGGCAATAGCGGGCTTAGGACTTGAGCAGCTTGAAGGTAGTAACAGCCAACTGCCAGTATCATCTCAGGGCCTGAATGACAAAAAGATCTGTTCACCAGACATAGCAAACTATGATGTATTTGCAGTGTAGAAAGGCTCTATGTGATTTGAATTCTTTAGGAGACTAGAACAAAGAAAGGAACTACACTGGAGGAAGGTGGTCACGTGGGCAGTTATTGCAGAACTCTGGTCTCTGGCATTGTAGTATAATGGTTAGAGCACTGGTTTGAGAACCAGGAGATCACCAGCTCAAACCCCATAGGAGCTAAGTACTCACTTTGTGACTTCAGACAAGTCGCTTAACCTCCCAGTGATCTTCCAAGAATCAGTCTTCTCCGTAGATTCCCACTAATGGGTCTGAGCCAGAGGAGCTAAGACCCTGTGGGAGCCAGATCTTTTCTGGAGGGCTAGCGGCATGAGTGGGTACTGTGTGTACACACTGGTATACATTGGTGCCAGCCTGTGACTGCCTCAGTTCCTTTTATCCCTGTACCCCGCCCCCCGCCATCGTGTGTAGAGCAGCAGCATCATTGCTGTCCACATCGAGGCCAGAACGTCACTGTCTATACAACAGTTTTAGTTTAAAGGACACTAAAGTTTATTATTTGTGTGTCAGTTTAATTAAACACACAGAATTACAGTTTTTCTCTCAGCCCTACCTCGTGCTAATGGGCCACCATGGAAGAAGGTAGGAAAGGGAGCCTGAAAAGGCAAGCCACCACTTCTCTCTTGGCTGCTGCTGTGGCAATGGGTAGTCCAGTGCCCAGGAGGATGGACATTCCTCTCAGTCACAAAAGGAAACAGTCCAGATCCCACATACACTCTGCATCTGGATCTTTGTACTGTTTGGCGTTGACCTTTTCCCTCAGAAGGCATAAGGCGAAGAAACTGCACCAGTCATGGTTGTCCTCTGGTCATTCTGCTGTGAGACACTCAACATCCATGGACCCGGGTACCCCACCATCATCACCGGGGAATCCTGGGCCATCAAAGTCTCTGTCCAGGAGCCTCTTTCTTTCCTTTAGAGAGGACCTCAGTAGGCATTTTAACCATTGGCAGCTCTTATGGAGTGATAGGTGCAGCGTATAAGTGAAGCGGCACCGTTGTTAGTGCAGGCCTGTTATCATTAAAGGTTAGTTGAGCCGGTGCCGTCTTCGGTGCAGCTTGACTTAGGCACACAACTGACTTCAACTCCAATCTCTGAGCTGGTACTGCTGTCAGGGATGCCAACATCTGCCCACCTTTGGTGTCACCTGCGACCCCTCTGGGGTCTACGGCTGCCATGGTGCCACTGCCTGTTCCTTTGGGACTGGCGGGCTCAGCACCATTGACGGTCCCGCCCTGGCGCCAGGCTTTGGCTCTTCAGGGTCTACCTCAGTTCCTGCACTGTTGAGGGTGGTTTGTGGACCTTCTGTGCTGGGACCATTCCCATCAGGGCTGGTCCCAGGGCTGTCCTTGGTACTGTTGATGTGCTGTTTCTGAGGCTCCACCTAGGGCCGATGTCACCGATGGTACTGAGGCCTACACTTTCTCCCTTTTGACCCTCTACTCTTTACTGCAAATTGGGTGTGGAGGGAGTTGAACAGGACGGGTCAGCTCTTGATCTTGTCATCTCTGATAGTGACGGCCATGACTCATGCTGTGGTCCAGAGAACCTAGAACTGGTTCCTAGCACTATACCATAACCTCAGGAAAAATCACTCCTCTCAGGCTGTGCTCAGAAATAAGCATATTGCACTGAATTTAAAGCCAACAACCACAGACCAGGCTAGACACCTCCAGCTGGAATTTCTAATTGTGCCTAATATCCTTGTCTTTCTAATTCCTCCCATCCAGCTAGCCTGCTACCATGGCACCTGTCCCCAAACAGGTGGACAAGAAATATGCAGTGCTTAAATCTAAGCCTATGTATTTCACTCAGCCTATAGTGGATGCCATTGTTATTCTGGCTGAGAATGACAAAGCCACAGTGCCCAAGGAGGTCACCGCACACCCCACTGACAAAGAGTTGCGCAAGGTAGACACCATTGGCAGGTGGGTCTGTGGCTGCTCTTGGCACGAGGATAGCTAGCTAACAGGGACACTTCTCTAGGTACGGGTATGCCCTGTGGTGCAAGCTGAAGCCTCTGGCAGAGGCCCTGCCAGACACAGAGGCAAAACAAGAGATGCTGCTTGCTGTAAAACAAGATATTGAATGTAACAGCCATAAGCTTAAAGTTTCTGTGGATGCCTTTGATGCAGTAGCTCACTCCACAGCATGCAGGTATTTGCATCAGACGGCACTCTTGGCTGTGGATTGCTGGCTTCACCCTAATTGTCCAACAGTAGATCATGAATGTGCCCTTTGATGGCACTTATCTGTTTAGACAGCAGGTGGAGCAGCTTTTTGGACTCTAATAAAGTGAGAACGACTTTTATAACTTTCAGTATTGCGCTGTATAACCTACAAGGAGGGTAGAGGATGTGTCTCTTTTTCACAACAAGTAGTATTGTCTTGGTAGGGGAAGGGAAGCTCAAAACAAAAAGTCCCAGCCTTCCCAGGCCCAGAAAAAAGTGTAGCCGAAGGCTGAGATGCCATAATCACTCAGTGCCACCCAAGTCCGCTTCAGCTTCCTGAGATGGATCATTCTTTCACAGTAGGGGGATGTCTCATCCAATTTTACTGTTGATAGGAATCCATCTCATCAGACAAGTGAGTTCTGAGGCTTATCTGAGAAGGGTACTGCGCGGAATTGTTGGAACCCCCTCCCAGACAATCCTCTCAGAAGGCAACTCTCCTTGTCAGCTCACATGTCAGGGGCTTCTGACGCAGGAGATTGTGTGCCTTCCGAGAAACTGGGCAGTGAAAATAGTGCTGGAGTCAGAACGGAATACATGGTTCTACTTCCACTGCTTCCTAGTACCAAAGAAATCAAGGGGCATGTTCCCCATTCTTGACTTCAGAAAACTGCACAAATACATGGATCAAGAAAAAATCTAAACTATTTCTCTGGGATCTATGCTACCTTGCCTAAAGCATCAGGATTGACTAGCATCACTGGATATGCAGGATGCATACCAGCACATACTAGTGCACCCCAACCACCATAAGTACCTCTGGCTCTGTATGGAAGGGCAGCACTACTAGTTCAGTATCCTACCCTTTGGGCTTTTCTGAGCACCCGGAATCTTTACAAAGTGCTTTGCAGTCCTTGCAGCACACCTCAGAAAGCTAGGACTCCCAACTCTTCCCGTATCTGAATGTTTGACTAACTTCAAACCCATCCATACTGGAGACCGAGCAGGCAGTGGCCACTGCCTCTCAATTCCTAGTGTCCATGGGCATCCCGCCGAACCCCGTTAATTTTCAGCTGGAGTCCTGCCAGTGAATGCTGGGCCAAATAGCTTATTTAGTGTTCAGTACCACTAGGAAGGCTGCACCTGAGGACAACTCAGTGACTAAGTGTTCACTTGTCACAGGTATCACACCTTCAGAACTATCTCATTCAGGTGACCAAGCCCCTGATGTGGTGGTAAGTGGAGGAAAATCTCTTCCAAGACTTCCCCTTCTCCCAACCAGAACCACAGGTGACTCACCACGGATGCCTCCCCTGCTGGAGTGGAGATCCCACTGCCAAGGTCTCCAGACTCTGGGTGTCTGGGACTCACCAGAAACACATCTCCAGATAAATGTGTTAGAGGTGCATACAGTTCTGTGTGATCTGACAGCAGTAGTGGATGAGGTCAGCCGAAAGTCCTCTTTCTGATGGACAAGTCTGTCATTCACTGTATCAACCAGCATGGAGGAGCACACACTTTTCCCCTCTGCAGGGAGGCAATGAGAGTGGGTAAATGGTACCTGGAGCAGGAGGTCCTTCTCCAGGCAATCAATCTGCCACGAGTCCAGAACACTCTGGCAGATGAGTTAAATAGAACAGAGGCAGATCCTCATGAGTGGTCACTAGTACCAGACATGGTGAGAACGTTATTCCACAAGTGGGGCACCCCAGACGTGGACATTTTTTGCGTCCCCACTCAAGGTCATACAACCTTGATTCTGCTACAGAAATCCAAGACCTGGCATTTTCTGTCAGGATGCATTCAGACTACTACGGCAAAAATCTGTTTCTGTATGCATTCCCATCACTTTCTGTCATCCAGAAAGTGCTTTTTAAGTTGAAGGCACACAGGGCAAGATGATCCTAGTGGCCCCCTGCTGGCCATGTCAGATATGGTTTCCTCCGTTGAATTGACTGTTGGTCAGCAAACCGATGATTCTGCCACTCTGGGCGGACTTACTGATTGGCCCAGGGTCAACTAGTCCACTCCAACCTGCGCTCCCTTCACCTTCAGGCCTGGTTTCTGAAGAGATGGAAGTGAACAGATTTAAAGTGTCTTACAGGGTTTCTGAAACACTCTTGGTTAAGTGTAAACCTTCCTCCAGGAGGATACACATAGCCAAGTGGAAAAGATAATCTTACTTCGAGAGGGCTCTTGCAGTAGGTAATTACATATAGGACTGACGCCGGTGGGCGACAGGACCCCTCGGAAAAATTTCTAGCTAGCAGTCTCTGGCGGGGGACCGCCCCCACGTCAGGTGACCGACGTCAGTATAAAGGGGCGGTCCCCCATGCCCGCCTTCCAGTTCTTTCCCGTTAGCTCATGTCAGTGCCACGTGGACTCCTTCAGGTGTCTGCTTGAAATGTTTCTGGAGTAGTTGCTGGACCTTTCTGATGCTGGCCTGCAGAATTCCACAGGTAAGGTCCACCTATGTGCTGTATCAGCATGTTCCTCAGGGGTATCCTGCACACAAGGCCTCCCATCATGAAGCAGATAGCTCCCTGGGATCTCAACCTTGTGCTTGATATCCTCACTTGCAAGCCCTTTGAACCTGTTGCAACTTGTGACATGAAGTTTCTAACTTGGAAGCAGCATATCTTCCCTGAATCACTTTTCACAATTTCATTACGCATATGAGTCTAGGGCCGAAAACACTAGGACAACGCAGGAGCGTTTTTCTTCTTGGGTGGGAGTCGACGTTGGCTATTGGTGCCGCTCACATGTAGCACCTACCCATGTGGTGCATTGAAGTGAAAATCACAAATTGACAACTGAGTGAAATAAGCAAGCTAACCCGGCTCCCTGATGAAGAGGTATAGCACCTCAAAGCGCTGGGGCTGGGTTAGGTTGCTTATTTCGCAAAGTTATCAATTTGCGATTTTCTCTTCAGTGCCACTTTAATGCCAGTAAAACACTGTGAGCTGATATCTGGAGTGCTAGTTCTTTCTTTGACAACACAGAAAGGGTGCTTTGGAGAAATTCCTCCTCAAAAAGACAGTGAAAAGTTTGCCGACCCTGTTGACCGAACTGTGGTCAACGAACTCCTGGGAAAAATTGTCGGGGAGTTACAAACACAAGCACCAGGATAAAGACTAAGCCTCCCTGGCCAGATCAAGGTTTCCCCTGCTGAATACAAGTGCGACCTCCACTTCAGCATCATCCACTCCAGTGGTGATGCCAACCCCCCACCACCACCACCACCATCAATCAGAGACCAAGGTTGGAGCTTGGTGTAGGCACTACCAAATCTATTATGGCTGGTACATTGCCACTGGTGACTGTGACCCAACATTCACCTCAACCTTGCCACATAGACCTCCTCAGCCGCTGCCAGTGTCACCGGCATGGTCCTTGCCTATTGTCGATGGTACAGTCAAAGATGATTATGAATACAATCCTGATCTTATGATGCAAGAAGATGAGGAGGAGGAGGAGGAGGAGGAGGAATACTATGCTGAGAGCCACTATGAACATGGCACCAGCTCCACAGTCTCCTCCTGTAGTGACGACTCTGTAGTGAACACACCTGGACCACTTCCAGAGGATCCCTCATTTTTTACCATGACTCAGAAAATGCAAGCTGCCATTGGATTCACTTTAGAGGAGCAAGATTCTACCAAAAGAACCTGTTGGAGGTTTGGAGATGCCAGAACCCCCTCCCCGCTTTGGTTCCTTCCCTGTTTCCAGCCTTGGAGGATACCACTTATGCAGCTTGGTAGTGGAGCAGGTGGCTTCACCCCCACTGGCTCAGCATGACTCCTTATACACCCCCAACCACCTTTACATCCAGGGGTAGTTGTAGGGGGTCACCTGTCCCTTCACTTGGACTTGTGGATGGAGTTGACTACAGATGCATGGTTTCTTGAGATCATAGAAAAGCTTCTGGACAACCCTCCATATCATATGCCAGTAATTTATTTTTTAATTTTTTATTTATTTAGCTTTTGTTGACCGGGTAAGTACACTAGACAAATCCTGCCTATTTTCAGGCACGACCCGGGGGAGGGATACAGATGAATGCCAACTGACCTTGAACCAGATTAAGCTGTTGGTGGTATTTTTTTTTAGTGAATGAGGGAAATTTGGCCAGGACACCGGGGAAATTCCCCTACTCTTTTCGATAAGTGCCATGGGATCTTTAACATCCACCTGAACTACCACCAATCCAGGCAGATGGGACCTCGGTTTAACGTCTCATCCGAAAGACGGCACCTCAGAAATGCAGCACCCCTCTCATGCTGCATTACAGTGTCAATACTGGGATATTAACCCAAGTGCCAGATGTGGGAACTGAACCCACAGCCCTCTGATCTCCCGGCCTCAGAGGCGAGTGTGCTACCTACTGAGCCACTGACACTGTACCCACCAGGGCACATGTCCCTGTTGGTGGAGAGAGTTCAGACTCTGCTGCAAAAACGGTCCATAAAATCTATACCTCTAGAACAGAGGAACAGGTGTTTACTCCAGATACTTCCTTATCCCAGAGTGAACAGCGGATCTCAGGCCTATTCTGAATCGAAGAGATCTGAACTTCTTCATATAATGCAAGAAGTTCCAGATGGTCACTGTGCAGGGTCTCCTTCCCCTATTCCAAACAGGGGACTGGATTTGCTCTCTGGATATGAATGATGCCTACCATATCAAAATCCAGGAACTGCACAGGAAATATCTGAGGTTCCTGTTTTGGGGAACATTACTAGTTTAGAGTGTTGCCCTTTGACTTATCTTCTGTGCCATGTGTCTTTACAAGCTCGCTGCCTAAATCCCTCCCTACAATTTAAACTCCTATTATTTGTGACAAAGCTTTTTTGTGAATTGCAAAGCAGGATACCTCCCATTGTTTTTGCAACTATAGCTAACCCCAGCTTGTCCATTGTCCTTCAGGCATCCTCTCATAGCCCTTTGGGCTAACAGTGCCTCCAGGGTTCTACACGCCTCCACGGCGAGAAGAGCCTGCTGCCACACTCCCTAGGCCCTTGCTAGCAGGTATGGCCTGGACAGCATTCCGGGAACTCAAAGCTGCGTGGCTGTCTCTGTAAATTTTCTATGGACAATTTCCTTTATCTTGGGACAGTTCTTATTGGCTGTCCGTGGAACATGAGCTCCTTGTTTGATTCCTCATCCTGTCAGGCATTTCCAAATTCCTCCTGACTAGACTATGTCTCTACTATCTGCCAGTTTATTTCACCTTTTTTTCCCCAATCCAGTATTGCCTCTAATATTTGGTCTGTTTTAATACTTGGTGCTGAATTTCTTCAGTGTATTTTAACTGTATATTTTTTTGTCTACTTTTCCATTTGCAGATTATACTGTAAAGCCACTGGAGGGCAACAAGACGTGTAGGTTGCAATCCTCTTCCCACTGCTCCCCCCTAACACTTCTGTCCTACGTCATTCATACCTAAATTATCTGCCTTTTGCCCCTCTCTGTAGTGTCCCTGGCACAGTTTCCCAGGCTATCACAAGGCATACAACATGGCACCCAAACCGGGGTTCGAACCAGGTACCTTTCGCGCCACTGTGTCTGCCACAGTGTTAGGTGTCAACAAGACCCACTCAAACCTGTCCATGTTCACATCTACCACCACTGTACTCCCTCACAACACCCACCCACACAAACTAACCATACTGCTGTTGCTAACCACGTTTACTCTGCTCAGCAACAAACCACCAGTTGCCTCAGGTATGTACACACCTTTGCTGCTGGGGAGCACCTCACCCCCTCATAGCCTCTCGTCACCCTGTCTCTCCTCATAGCCCCCGCCTCCCCCATCTCTCTGTGCCTTGAGCCCTACATGTCTGTTCCTCCACCTGGCCATCCGAGCCCTCACGCAGCTGCCCATTCCCTGCTCATCACCTTCTCTGCTTGCCAGCCACTGCTACTTGGCAAAATGCCACCAGTTCATGGTCCTTGTCAGGATCTTCCACTTGTTTCTTCTACTATCTGGCAGTGTTCATCCCAATCCTGGCCCAGCAGCGGTCACCCATGGTGCTTCGAATAGCCGCTATAAATATCTGCAGCCTACCTAAAAAAATGGTACCCCTGCAATGCTGGACAGCATAGCACCAACCAGACATTGTGGCTTTAACAGAGACCTAGCTGTCAGCCAAGAACCCAGACTCATTTGTCTCTATTCCTGGCTACTCTCTCCTTAGGCTTAATCGTAACGGTAAGAGAGGTGGTGGCTGCACTTTCTATGTAAATGACTCGCTGCATTACCAAGCCCTGCTTGCACCCTCCCTAGACCATGGTGCCCAAGCCCTCTCCATAAAACTCTCCCGTGACCCAAACCGTGCTCCTCTTACTCTCACAGTCTCTTACATCCCAGCCCGCAGCCAATCCCCTGCCTGTAAAGTGCTCTCTGACTATCTAGCCAGCCACCCCCACAAAATGGAACAAATCCTAGTTGGGGATCTCAACATAAACTGGCTGGCGAGCTCATCAACACATGCCAAAGATACCTTTGCTGCGTTAGATATGACCCAATTGGTATACCAGCCTACCATGGCCGGTAATGGAACCCACACCGTACTAGATATCCTGCTCACTAATCGTCCTCACCATATTACCGACCTGGGTGTCCTACCCATTGTCTTAGGCGACCACTCCCCAATCATCTTCAGCTGGTCCTGTCAGCTACCTAAACCACCACCAAATATCACCTTTTATCATCGACTATGCCAAGGGGGCATAGTAATTAACTGGGGCTGGTCCCCTATTTCCCAAGCCCAGCACATAGATGATGCATTGCACTACTTCACCACCACCTTTAATACCGCCTGTGATGCTTTGCACTGACCATCAAAGTGACCACTAAGAAACATAGTGCCCCATGTATCACCCCAGAACTCCTTCAACAGTTCAAAATACGTGACAACCTCTGGCATCATGCCACTGCCTCCGGTTTGCTAAGCGATAGGCAGGCCTATAATGCTGCCTGCAATAAGTGTACCTGAGCAATCCACAAGGCCAAGGCGGAGCACTACAGAACCACCCTAGCCACCTCCTGGGGTAGCACAAGAAAGTTCTGGGATAACATCAAGGAGCTTAATGGTAAATCCCACTCCTGCCCCCCACAACTTAGTGTTAACGGTACTACCACCACAGACACACTTCACATAGCTAACTGCCTCAGCTCCACCTTCTCAGACCTCAGCTCAGTCCTCCCTAGCAACTTTTTTGATTCAGTTCAGCCTACTCCACCGCCTGAGTTCCTCCACCCACCTTCAAATTCAGAGTCATTACCCCTACAGAAGCAAAAGCCTACCTGTCCAAAGCCCTCCAGAGCTCCAATTACTGCAAAGATGCCATCGATATGCGTATCCTATACCTTGCGCTAGACTCGGTTATCTCCCCACTTACGGACCTTCTAAATCTGTCCCTACGCCTGGGCCAGTTCACAGCTTCATGGAAAACAGCAGTGATAACACCAATATTGAAATGTGGTGACAGCTTCCTCCCAAACAACTACCGGCCCATCTTGATTCTTCCTCACTCTCTAAAGCCCTTGAAAAGATCATGGACAATCAGCTCACTGACTACCTCCTCGCACACAACTTCTTATTTAAGGAGCAGCATGGTTTTAGAGCTGGCCATAACACTACGACCACCCTCACAGAATTTGCTAACTCCCTGCACTCCACGCTTGACAAGGGGCACCTCATAGGGGCCGTGTTTATAGACCTTTCAAAGGCCTTCAACATGGTTTCTCACCCCCTCCTTCTTAACACATTACAGTAAATTGGAGAGGTCTCATTGTCCACTCTCATGGTTCTCCAGCTATCTTTCATCTAGAACCCAATGTGTTAACATTAATAATACCATATCTACTATGCTGCCTGTGCACTCAGGAGTTCCCCAGGGATCTATCCTGGGTCCCCTGCTATTCAGCACCTACCTCAATGCCTTCCCTAAATCCTGCCCTGGCAACCTTCTCCTCTATGCAGACAATGCTGTTCTTTATGCTGCACGTCCTGATTCTCCCTCTCTCCAGCGTACCTTACAAAACTCCTTCTCTCAGATTGAGCGGCTGGACCAAGGTGGGCTCAGGGAGGGAGAGAGTGGTGGAACAGAGATGCATCCCTCCAGCTGTACCTCTCTACAGTTCATACACTGTTCTGGCAGATAGTGGTTCTTCTGTGGCGGCACTGCAGTGGAGACCAAGGAGGATGCTGGAAACCTCCACAAAGGAGACCCACAGGAGGGTGGTATTGGAGCCCACAGGGGAAGGAAACAACTCCTGGTGAGGGACTCAATCATTAGGGGGGTAGAAGTGGGGGAGGAAGGGGAGAGGGAGGTAAGGTGCCTGCCTGGCGCCATGGCTTGGAGGGACGGGAAGCGAATCCTCAGGATCGTGGGAGCAGCTGCACGAGGGAGGGAGCTGGATGTCATTGTCCACCTAGGGACAAATGACCTGGCTAGGAATGGGATCAGAGCAGTGCAAGAGGAGTTTGTAGAGTTGGGAAGGGGCCTTAGACAAGTAGCACATACGGTAACCTTCTCGGAGGTGCTGCCTGTCTATGACAAGGGTGATGCTAGGGTACTCCACACCATGGAATTCAGAATGGTTGAAAAATTGGTGTGGAGCTCAGGGTTTTGGCTTCACTGGGGACTGGGGAGCCACCTGGAGGGATGCAAGCCTATACTGGCACGATGGTCTGCATCTGTCCGGGAGACCAGGATCCTAGGTGATAGGTTTAAATGCTTAATTGGCAAGCATTTAAATTAGCCAAGGGGGGAGGCATTGAAAAGGAGCAGGGAAATCCCAGCCTCCCCCACAGAACACGGTAATTAGCGAGGTAAACACCAAGGTAGAGAAGTCATTAAGGAGCAGGACAGAGGTAAATGCAAAAAACGCAAAGGCAGTAAGGACAGGGATGGGGCTAAAAGGCGTAAGGCCATCAAAAAAATGGAGGGTGATGAGTACCAATGCCCATAGTCTGTGTAACAAGCTCCCTGAACTAGTGGCCTCGATGGAAGAGAGATGCCTGGATATTGTGGCAGTCATAGAGACATGGTACACAGAGAACCATGACCGGGATGACAACATACCAGGATACACAATCTACAGGAGGGACAGGGAGGGTAAAAGAGGAGGAGGAGGAGTATCTCTCTATGTAAAGGAAGAGATCAAAGCAACAGAACTAAAGAGTAAACAGGGAGCACATGAGGCACTCTGGGTCACCCTGGAGACAGGAAATGGCACCACAATCTGCATGGGGGTTGTATACAGACCCCCATCTCAGGGGGAGGGAATGGACAAGGAAATGATAGAAGGCATCCTTAGAATGGCAGAAAAAGGGGAGATATTGTTGATGGGGGACCTGAATATGCCAGATGTTAACTGGAGCACCTTTGCTGCAGGCACATCCAAGAGCAGGGTCATTCTTGATTACCAACAAGGGGCATGCCTCAGACAGCTAGTACTGGAACCCACTCGGGAGGGAGCAGTCTTAGACTTGGTACTCTCAAACGGGGATGGAGAAAGAATCTCGGGTTTAGAAGTGGGTAGCCATCTGGGAACAAGCGGCCACCAAAGAGTGTTGTTCACGATAAACTCAGCCATAGAGTCAAGCCATACAAAGGCAAGAGTATTGGACTTTAGGAGGGCTGACTTTGGGAAAATGAGAGTGTGCCTCAGAAAAGCACTAGCAAACAGGCAATGGGGAGTAATCAAAACAGCCATCACAGAGGCAACAAGCCTTTATGTGAATCAAATCAACAAAACACAACGAAGGAAAAAAAAAACGCTATAGTTCTCAAAAGAGGTGGCAGGAAAGGTTAAGGAGAAAAGGATAGCATTCAGGAAATATAAGGAAACACAGAAGGAGCAGGACAGAGAACTTTATCAGTTAAAGCAGAAAGAGGCAGGGAAGGCAGTCAGAATAGCAAAGGCCCAAACCAAGGAAAGGATAGCGAGCTCTGTTAGAAGGGGGATAAGACCTTTTATAGGTACACTAGGGAGTGAAGAAAGACCAAGGGAGGGATACTGAGGCTTAATAAAGGGGAGGGAATGTGGGCAGAGTGTGACAGTGAAAAAGCAGGGATACTGAATGAATATTTCTGCTCAGTATTCAGAAAGGAAGAGGAGGGGGAGGTACCTAAACCAAACAAAAGAAACACTCTGGATACGGGGGGGGTCGATACCAGTCCATTCACAGAAGAAAGGGTTATGAAAGAACTAGTAAAATTGAAGGTGGACAAAGCAATGGGGCATGATGGGATTCACCCAAGAATTCTAAAAGAACTAAGGGTAGAACTAGTGACACCACTGACTACTCTCTTTAACAAATCATGGGAGGATGGGGTGGTACCTGAGGACTGGAGGAGGGCAGATGTGATTCCTCTTCACAGAAGTGGGAGCAGGGCAGAGGCAGGAAACTACAGACCAGTTAGTTTGACTTCAGTGGTAGGGAAAATGATGGAATCACTTCTGAAGGAAAGAACTGTTGAGTACCTAGAGGTCAGTGGGGCACAGGAACCAAGGCAGCATGGATTCACAGCAGGATGGTCGTGTCAAAACAAATCTAATATATTTCTTTGACTGGCTGACCAAAGTAGTAGACCAGGGAGGGGCTGTGGACATTGCCTACCTAGATTTTAACAAGGCATTTGATACAGTCCCACACAAAAAATTAATACACAAGTTAGCCAGCCTTGGAGTGGGTCCCAAGGTGGTAGCCTGGATAAAAAATTGGCTGGACAAGAGGACGCAAAGGGTAGTAGTAAACAGAGTCCACAGTGAAGAAATGAGGATTATTAGTGGGGTACTGCAGGGTTCAGTACTGGGACCGGTCCTTTTTAATGTCTTTATAAGTGACACTGCAGAGGAACTGGAAGGAAAAGTATGTCTCTTTGCAGACGACACAAAGATCTGCAACAGGGTTGATACACAAGATGGAGTGGAAAGGATGAGAAGGGACTTGGCAAGGTTGGAGGAATGGTCAAATGTATGGCAGCTTAGATTCAACGCAAAGAAGTGCAAGGTAATGCACCTGGGAAAAAAAAAAAACAGGGGAAGAGTACACAATGGGGGGTGAGATACTGACGACAACAAAAATGGAAAGGGACCTGGGGGTAATTATATCAGATGACCTAAAGGTGGGCAAGCAATGTGAGAAGGCAGTAAGAAAGGCTGGGAGGATACTGGAATGCATAGGGAGAGGCATCAACAGTAGAAAACAGAAAGCCATTATCCCTCTGTACAGACAGTTGGTGAGACCCCATCTGGAGTACTGTGTGCAGTTTTGGAGACCCCATCTCTGCAAAGACATAGACAGAGTGGAGGCTGTCCAGAGGAGGGCAACCAAAATGGTGCAAGGTCTACACCAGAAGACATAAGTAGAGAGACTAAAGGAGCTTAATATGTATACCCTTGAGGAAAGAAGGGAGAGGGGGGACATGATAGAAACTTTCAAGTACCTCAAGGGAATCAACACTATCCAAGAGGGTAGTATCTTTCAGAAAAAGAGATGTGCAAGAACAAGAGGGCACAATTTGGTAGATAGAGGGGGCACGACTCAGAGGTAATGTGAGGAAGTATTTTTTCATGGAGAGGGTTGTGGATGCATGGAATAGCCTTCCTGAGAAGGTTGTGGAGTCAAGAACAGTAGAGGAATTCAGGAATGCATGGGACAGACATAAGGCAGTCCTAGTGGGGGGTAGGAGAAAGTAGGCTGTTGTTTAACTAGGATCTGCAGCTTATCCATCAGGTAGGAAAATGGGCAGACTAGATGGACCAAGCGGTCCTTACCTGCCGTCAAAATTCTGTGTTTCTAAGTTTGTATGAACACTGGTTTGCTGAACACAGATTACTGGTCAACATTAAAAAAAACTAAGACGATACTCTATGCCCACCGCCAAAACAGATCAAAGGATTTCCCTCTGGAAATACACTCTGCCTCTCTCTTCCCATTGGAGCAGGTCCCAAAGTATAAGGATCTAGGTATTACATTTGACTCTTCCCTCTCGTACCACAAACATATAAAAATCCTCACCTCCATCACCAGTACCCTCATTGGTCTCCTTTACAGACATAAAGACTGCCTGCCACCTGAAGCATTTCACCTAGCCATTACCTCCTCAGTCTTATCACTGGTGGACTATGGCCTCACAATCTATGCTGTCACCGACCCTACGGTGCTTCATCAAATACAAGTAATGATCAATAAGGCTTGCCGGCTCCTCTCTGGTGCCGACAGAAATACACATACCTGCACCCTATACGCACTCACCAATATCCTTTCCCTTGAGGAAAGACTATTATACCACACCTATCTCTTCACCAAAAAAATCCACCTGGGTTTAACCCCAATAGGTGTCATGGCTTCTCTTCAGGCAGCCACCATCTCAGTGTCCACATGGGCCACCCCAAAAACTATCTGGAAGGTGCCTAGGGTCAGGACCACCCTGGCCCAGCAATCTTTCCCCCTTAGAGCTCCATCTTGGTACAATGCCCTCCCACTGGCCATCACATCAGTCACCAATGGGCCATCACATCAAGCACCAGTCTAGGTCCTTTTAAAGCTGCCTTAAGGGCCCATATCCTCTCCTCACATCAGTGCCAGTGTAACCGGTAACCTGTGGATCCTGCACCACGCCGCTAGGCCACGCACCCGCCCTTGGCCTGGCAGTGGAGAGCCCTCACTGTTTCTAGTCTACAGGCTCCTCGCCTCCCTCGGTTACCATATAGTTGTACTGGACTATGAATGCATTGTATTATGTATAAGACAAGACCTCCCTGATGTGGCTTACTACCAACTCATATCATGCATTGCTTTAGCTACCAATTGTATAGGTCTTAACCGTTCATTAGGTAAATATGTCAATAGCTCTGCCCTGTTTTAGCTACCAAATGTATAGGCATTAACCAGTGCTCATTGTATTTAAACTCTGTATGATTGCTTATTCACATTTATCCTATGTATGTACTGTATGAATGTCTATGTTTTATTCTGACGTGGAGCCTTTGGGAAAGAGTCAATGACTCAAAGGGTTGTAATTCCGATTTCCTAAATAAATAAATGCTTGGCTGTGGTGGCAGCAGCCCTTCGCAGAGAAGGCCTGTATGTCTTCCCTTACCTGGATGACTGGTTATTAAAGCCCACTCAAGGGACGAATTGCTCCAGACCTTAGCTTGAACCAGACAGACGTTCGATGCCTGGGGGGTGACAGTCAACATTCCAAAGTCTGTACTAATGCCTTGCCAACGGCTGCAGTACTTAAGAGCAGTTCTGGATATGGCCAAGGGTTCAGCTTTCTACATTGTCTGGGACTGATGGCAGCAGCCATTTTTACCGTACCACTGGCCAGACTGCACATGCAGATCCTGCAGTGGACCCTGAGAGTCCAGTGGGACCAGCTAACAAACTATCTAGAACAGATGATTCTAGTTACGTTCCCCTTGTCTAAAGTGCTCAACTGGTGAATGGAATGCAGCAACTTGCTCAAAGGCGTCCCATTCTTGATTACTTCCCCACATCAGATCCTCACCACAGATGCTTCATGATCAGGATGGGGAGCCCACCTGGGACCTCTGCAGACACAAGGCACATGGGCTGGAACCAGGTGGCACGTGTTTTGCACACAAATGTTCTGGAAATGAGAGCAGTCCTGTACGGACTCCAGGTCTTCCAGAACCACTTGTCCCCAGGTCCTCAATACTGATGGACAGTGTCAGTGTGATGCATTATTTCAGCAAGCAAGGTGGAGACTCATTCTTACCCATTGTGCAGGGAAGCAATGAAAGTTTAGTACTGCGCTCTGGAACATGGTCTAGAACTATCAGCAGTACATGTTCCAGGTGTCCAAAACATCTTGGCAAACAAGCTAAGCTGGTCACAGTCCAAGATGCATGAGTGGGAACTGCTGACCTTAGTGGTCGATGACCTATTTGAAAGATGGGGTTGTCCAGAGTTGGACCTTTTCGCATCCCAGTACAATGCAGAACTGCTGCATTTCTGCTTGCTAACTTCATGGCCTGGAGTTTTCTGGTGAGACACATTGTCCCTCTCTTAGAAATGGAGTTTTCTGTATGCCTTCTCTACCTTCCTGCCAATTCAGAGAGTAATACTCAAGCTGAAGATGGATTGGGCAACTCTAATACTCATTGGTCCCCTCTGGCCTCAGCAGATATGGTATACGCTGCTACAACAACTAGCAGTGGAACCCCCAGTACCACTGCCCCTGTACAAGGGTCTCCTGTCACGGGAACAGGGAACCCTGGTCTGCCCAGACTTGAAGTCCCTGTATCTGCACGCATGGCTTCTGAAGACATAGCCACAGCTCACTTTGGGGTATCACAGAAAGTGGCAGATGTTCTGGTGGCTACTAGAAAACCATCCACCAGGCATACTTTCTCCAGGAAATGGAAGTGGTTTGCTTTATGGGCTGCTTCCCCTAACCTGGATCTGTTTACCTGTCCAGTCAGTCAGGTTCTAGAGTACTTTCTGTCCTTTTCAGATTGAGGCCTGCAGTATTCCTCAGTGAAGTGCACATGGCTACTGTATCAGCTTTCCATATGTCTGTGGATGGATGTATGGTTGCTCAGCTGGAGGAAGCCATACATTCCTGAGAGGCATTTTACACATAAAGGACAGGATTTTCAAAGGGTGGCGCAGGGCTTGCATTCAGCCCAGCGCCACCACACTTAGGTTCTGGCAGTGCACCGAACCTTTGCCGCAACTGCACCCGATTATACATTCTTGGGTGCAGTTGTGGCAGTTTCCACGGTTTATGGCAGCTTGTGCCATATATCTGGTGCAAGCTCTGTAAAACAGTCCCCAGAATGGCCACACGTTAAGCCAGAAAAAGTTGGTCTAACTTACGGCAATTGCCAGCACGGGATAGAAAACCCTGTTAGAACACCTCAAGCCCAATGCACTGTATCATCAGTGCACTGGGGCTTGCGGTGATCTAGGAGTTTTGAAAATCCTGCCCAAAGTCTCCTATTCGAAATCCAGTCCCTACTTGGGATCTGAATTTGATTTTGGAAAAGCTGACTTTGGTTCCTTTCGAGTCAGCCACAACTTGTGGCTTATGCGTTCTGTCTTGGAAAGCATTATTTTAGTTGCAATCACTTCTGCTCAAAGGATTCCAGAGCTACAGGCTCTAACATGTGAGCCTCCTTATTCGATTTTCCACAAAGACAGGGTGCTTTTGTGTACTATTCCTAAGTTTCTCCCAAAGGCGGTGTCTGAGTTTGCTTTGAAAATCAAACCATCCACCTGTCAGGGTATTATCCAGAGCATGCCTTTCCAGAGGAAGCATTGCTCCATACATTAGATGTGCATAGAATACTCAGGTACTGTACACATCGTTCAAAGCACTGCAGAAAGACCTCACAGCTTTTTGTTTTGTTTGCCCCTGGGAAAGAGGGCACCCCAGTTTCTAAACAGCACTTGTCCAAATGGCTAGCACACTTTATTACCTTCTGTTAGGTATGGTAAGGAACTTCCTGGTGTGCTTCGTGGTGATGCTGCCAGAGGCATGGCCACTTTGGTAGCTTGTTTTCAGAATGTTTCCACTGCAGAAATGTATGCAGTTGCCAAACAGAGTACTGTCCATACCTTTTCTAAGCACTGCAGTCTGGACATTGTCTCTTGTAGATGAGCTGGGTTTAGCCTAGCTGTGTTATAAGACATGTTACCTTAAGCCTGTAGACTCCAGCTGCCCAGAGTGTTAGCTTTTAGTACTGCTTGGGACTCATTCCAAAGCTGTGGCCTGATGAAAGAGATATCCTCCAAGAAGATGGAACAGTTACGTAAGAAATTATCGTAACAGTAGATCTTCGAGGGAACTTCTTGCATCAGGCCATGCTGTCCCACCCTTCTTTCCCCTTAGGGGTTGTTAGAAGAGATACCTGTGCTGCTGTCTCCATTACTCTTTTATTCCAGCACTCTGTCTCACCTGGTATGTAGGGCGCTGGGGTCTCTCCTATTTCCTTACAGGGAGGTCTTCCAAGCATGATCTCTGGCTGGGAACTGAGCAGAGAAGGGGTTTCCCACGTTTATGTATATGCTGACATCTGGCATTGTCTTGGGCAGTCCCTGGCTGACTGCTTGCAAAAGTTTCCTTGTGGTCCTAGTGTCTGGTGGCTATGTATTCCAAAGGTGTGACCCGATGAAAGATATTATCTAGAAAATCTACTGGTACAGTAGGTTCTTATATAACTGTTCTTTACACAAGTATATCACTTTCATTTCCAGTCCGAGCAGCTGTAAAAAATGGACAGAAGTGGGATCCCACTATAAATGAGATGTTACAGCTCACTCAACAAGGTTATCCTGAGTAATTTGCTAACAGAAAAAGGGGGGGCTGGCAACCAGGTGGTGCTGAGGGTTGAGGCGCTGGATGCCACACTGGCGACTCGGGTTCACGAACTGGCTTGGGTTGTCTGGGGCAAGAGAGGGTTGAGCATCTGGAGGACTGCTCTCCTCTTCTGGAAATGGGTGGGTTGTGCCTCCCGCTATTACTGCACCTCCCGGTAGAGGCTGGGGGCATGGCATCATGCAGGAGTCTCACCAAGGGGTTTGCAGGTGGTGACAGACTTCCTGCGGGCTGATGCGGGAGTGCACCCGCCATGCGCTGGACGTCATTGCACCTCCGTGTCTCTGGGAACAAGGAAAAAGGACCTTGGCACCCGGACAGGTGAAGGTGGGTACAGTGGTCGGCCCCCATGCCCTCAGCTGAGTCTGTCCCAGTTGGTATCCGTGTGTCTTCTCCACTCCCCAGCTGCCCTTCCAGATTCTAGGTAGAGCACCAGAGGAGT
Organism: Neoceratodus forsteri; assembly: GCA_016271365.2. NCBI lineage: Eukaryota > Metazoa > Chordata > Ceratodontiformes > Ceratodontidae > Neoceratodus > Neoceratodus forsteri. The sequence continues at coordinate 762,356,287 of CM028136.1, forward strand.
TCGGGTGGTCCCATTCCAGGGGGCTCAGAGCAGAGGGGTGAGATGATCGGAGGCTGTGGAGGGACACTCCCGGGATCGGAGACCAGACTGAGGAGGACCTCAGGTCTACGGGACATGGTCGCACCGAGAGGACTTCACCGGAGAGAGGTCTAAGGAACCAGTGTCAAGTTCATAAGTCCAATAATACTTAAAACGTCAGGTGGAGTACATCCAAAGTCTGGATCATCTTTAAGCAAATTTACAAGTTGTGCCGTAATGTAAGGAATGCCAACCCTGCCAGACCTGTATGACAAATGAAGATATAACATCTGCTGATTCACAGGTTAACATGGCATTAATTGATCCCACAATTATCACACCCTGTCTTAGGTAGATTGAGCCCACCCCCGACCTCCCATTCCCATATTCAAAGCTCCATAACAAAAATATAACACTTAACTAGCATAATATATTATAAATTAGTAACCTAAAAAAATGAAATAAGTTGCAACTTTAAAGTTCTGTTATACTGTGATGTCCTTTAGTTCTGACATTGTTAGCCTTGTATAACTTGTGAGAGTGCTGTAGAGATAGGATTAACTAGAGGTTCCAGTCATCCGAAAGGAATTTAACAGGCTCGTGGCCAATGCCATCTTTAAACAGAATACATTAATAGCTCTGCTCATGGTAAATTACAGATTTGCAGGTGAGCAGAGGATGAACAATAGCAATAAAAAACACTGATCAAAGTTAGTAAAAGTTGATCTTGAAGGTATCACATTCCCCAGTTCATACCCAGAATTATATCATTAGGCTAATCATAGTCAGTATTACATGTTTACATTACTGAAAAGTCTGAAGCCGAATCAGTCACTGTTCTTTGGTCAGGCATTCTGTTCCTGGTTATGCTGTTCTGCTCTGCGAAACTCTGCTGCAGTCTTATCAACTCCTTCATGGCTTCAGCAGGGTCGTTAAATTGACATGTCTTACCCCATAAGTCACATGAAGCTGAGACAGGACCACCAGAGAGAGTGACTCACCCAAAGCCCAGCAGATGTTGCTGTGTTGCATCAGTTTGCAGCATGATCAGGTAGCATAGGACAGTCCAGAAACATGTATCAATCTTCAAGGAATCAATCTGCAGCATTGATTCCCACAGATGGGTCTGGATCTGGAGGCATTGGGACCCTGCGGGAACTTAATGTTTTGCAGGGAGGGAGCGAACATCAGGTAGTGACGGCAGCTGCGCACCTCACGTGATGCTGCATGCGCTAGTCAGTAACCGTCACCAGCTCCCTCTGCACCTCAGTTCTGTTGTTCCTGCCATTGAGTCCACACTGCTGGAGCAGTAGCAGTGCCTTCTTACTGAACTTAAACTGCATCACCTTAAGTTTAATACACAGTGCTGTTTTCTTTTTCTTTTATTTTCCAATGTTGCTGAAACCAGACAAGAAGGGGGCTAAGAAGAAACCTTATCTTCCCCTCATCACTCGTCAGTACCCCTGTGAGAAACAGATGGCAACAATGAACCAGCATCAGAACTGCGTGGCCTGCCTTAATCCAGATCACAGCATGGATGAGTGTGACACCTGCATCTCCATGGGCAGCCGCATATTAGAAATCCATGCGATGAGGTGAGGTCAGCCAGTCCCCATCTTCGGAGGCATGGAATAGCCTACTCCAGGAGGTGGTGGGAGAGAGCACGGGGGGGGGGGATTCAAACATGCATGAAATAGGCATAAAGGAACCCTAGTGGTGGGAAGGAGATGCTAAAGCCGATGACAGAGTAGGGGTCAGTGGCCGCTGATACAGGTAGGGTATACAGGCAGACTGGATGGGCCTAGTGGTCCTTATCTGCTGTCAATTTTCTGAGTTTCTAAGGTATCACGCTCATGTCATGAAGCCAAGGTGTAAGGTCCCTTGGCCTTTCCCCTGGGCCCCTTTTTGTGACCTTTGGTTCTGAGGAAGCACAGGGTCCTCTTCGAATTTGCCCTGCTGAGTCTTCAGAGATCTTGGTGGGGTGAGTCTGGTGGACAGCTTGTTCCTTCTGGGCAGCCAGCTGTGAACCCCCATCCCCCATCTGTCTGCCCCGGCATCAGGCGGCCCGAGTGGTGAGGCTAAAGCTATACATTCAGTATTCTTCGGTGGACACCTCAATGTTACGGCCTGGTGCTGCCCCAGCTCCTGGCACCATTCATTGTGTTGGTTAGCTGAGCGGTGCCGGCTGCGATGTCATGTCCTCGTCACATCATTCACAGTTTTGGGAGTGAAATCAACGCCAGGGCTGTGCGGCGTCCTATTGCTGAAGTGGAGGTGGTTCTTTCTTCCAGTGTCACTAGTGACGCTATGTCCGAGGACACTGCTGCTCCCAGTGATGGACGTAGCAACAACCATAATAGTCGATCTTGGGCCAGACACCAAGCACAACACCAGTGATGGTGTCATCCCTGGGGTCGTCCCTGGTGCTGGCACCACTTGCAGCTCCAGGTTAGGTCTGGCCTTGTTCCCGGTGTTCGGGAGGGCTCCAGGATCAACAGTGGACCTGATATCAAGGACAGCGCTGGCCGTGACAGTGGGGAAGAACCTGCCTCCAGGTCTGTTGATGACCCTGCACCCAGCGAGCCAGAGGAGGCACTGGCTTGGTGTTCAGCAACCAGGAGGTGGTGTTCTACCTGAGCCCTTGGCTAACTCCATCACCTGTGTGAACTGGGTCTGTCCTACAAGGACTGTACAGCTCTGCTGTCCCCACCTGGGGGAATCCCTCGTGCACACTGACCGAGTCCTTCCTCAGATGCAGGATGACCCCATTCGAGTGGTCCACCAGGCCCTCCCCTCAGGAAAGGCTCCCTGCACAAAGCCACAGCCCAGGCAGAAGTCCTAGAGACACTAGGTCTCAGTCCCGTACTGGACCTCTGCCAGTCCTGCCAGAATTACCTGGGTACATAGACCCTCAGGGGCCAGTTACCTGGTCTCAGTGGTTGGTGCCTTAGGGTAAAACCACAGAGAGTCTGACAGTGACCAGTTTCAGCCTGTCCCCCCGGTACCACCACTCTCTGGTTTCAGCACCTCTTCTCCATCAACTTCCTGCTCAGAGGACAATGAATCATTCCGTCACTTGTCCTTGGCTTCTGAGTACACTGTGTACCAGAGATTCCTAGTGGCCAGGCTTGAGATGCTAGAAGTTGGCTCATATTCAAGTAGCAATCCGGTATCCTTGCTGCTGGGACTTTTAGGAGCATTCAGCAGTGGCTCTGCAGTCATCTGTCCTTAGCCTAGAGCCTTTGAGGATGTATCAAGGATAGCGTGGAGGCATCCCTTCTCTTGTCCTCCAGCCTCCAGGGATGTCATGCTATGGTATTGCACACCCAAGGGATCAGCAGGTGCAGTGCCTCACCCCTCCTCAGGGCTGGAGGTTTTGCAGACCATGACATGGCCAAATGCCCTATGCCTGACTAACCTCCTAATGTTGACTCTGACTCGGACAGATGCCTTGTACAGAAAGGTTTCACCTTGGCATGCGTCATGATATGCATCACAGGACACATAAGGTAGCCTTCACTTGGCATCTGTGGTTGCAGATAGGTCAACTCCTAGCTGCAGTGCCTAAATGTGAGTTAGTTGGGCAAGCTATTTGTCTTTCTGCTAGAGGCTTGAAGGTGGCAAGGCATCAGTCAGGGGCATTGTACGTTGCCAGCGAGATGGCTTCCAGCTTGAGGGAACTGCAGTGTGCCTCAGGCGGGTGCCATGGCTTCACCTTTCCTGGCTAGCACCTTCGGCCTGGCTCAAGGTGCTAAACTCACACTTCCAGGTGGTTCATTTCTTCTCCCACAGGGTCAGGTGGAATCTGTCTTGGTGCCCTTCCGCTCCTATGCCAAAGGAACACCTTCCTGAGTCTGATCAGTTTTGGGTCCTGCCAGACCCATAAGGAGGCCCTGCCTTCAAGTATTCTTCCTTACACAGAGGGCTGAGGGATTCTGTTTCCTTCACGGTGAGCCAGCTCCTCTCTCATAGAAAAGGGAAGCTTGGTACTTGGGTCCCCCCCAGGAGCCTGTGTAATTTTTCCCTTAGGCACTTGTGACATCTAATTTAGAGGGAGGTCCCATTATGGACACCACCCTTTTTTCTTGCCAGAGTCACATGCTTAGGGATGCTGCCCTTTTCTTTGCCACAGCCCATTCCCTGTCTGGCTAGTGGTGTGAGGCTCAGGCTCCACAACCTTTGTACCACTGTGCCACCTAGTGTGCCCTACACTTATTAGTCTACGCTTGGTTGTCAGGTTTTATAGGTTCATAGCTGAGTATGAGTTCTATAACATTTTCTCCTTTTTGAACTCGCCACCATTATTTCCTGTGGGATTCAGCTGCTTTGTTTTGTGGGGTGCCCCAGGGTTCAGTACTGTCACCCATGTTATTTGCGGTGTATATGCTACCCATCTGAGACATTGCAAGGAAGTATGGGCTGAGGTTTCACTGTTATGTAGATGATACCCAGTTCTGTTTTCCTTTTGCCCCCGACCAGATTGGAGCTCTCTCGGTCTTTAATAGCTGTCTAACCAAAATCCAGGAGTGGATGAATTCTAGCTGGCTGAGGTTGAATTCTGATAAGACTGAGGTACTGGTTTTGGACCCGGGTCGTCGGATAGGGGGGTCGGGTGTTGATGCGCCTTCCAGAATTTTTCTTGGAGGCGTTTCTCTCCCGACCTCTGAACGGGTGCAGAACCTGGGGGTGGTTCTTGACAACGGGCTGACACTGCATTCGCAGGTGTCGGCAGTCGTTAAGACTTCCTTTTACCACTTTAGGAACATCGCCAGGATCCGGCATCTTGTTCTGTCTGCCGACCTGCCAATGTTAGTTCATGCCTTCGTGTCCTCGTGCTTGGATTATTGCAACTCCCTTTACCTAGGGCTTTCTGGGGTTGAAATCCGTCACCTGCAGCTAGTGCAGAATGCTGCAGCCCGGCTTTTGATGGGTTCAAGCAGATCCTTTCATATTACTCCGATGCTGCGTGAACTGCACTGGCTGCCAATTCGGTGGCAGATCACCTTTAAAGTTGGCTTGCTGACTTTCAAAGCTCTACACGATATGGGCCCAGGCTATCTGAAAGAACTTCTGGTTCCTTATCACCCGAATTGATCGCTCCGCTCGGCCGACGAGGGGTTGCTAGAGGTTCCAAGGGTAAATTTGAAATCTTCGGGTGCTCAGGCATTTGCTTATGTAGCCCCCACCCTTTGGAACTCTCTACCCCGTCGGTTACGGGAGTGCACTTCTGTGGAGGGCTTTAAAAGAGGTCTGAAGACTTTTTTATGGGATACTGCATTTTTAGAATACTGACTGTTATGACTGTTTTGTTTTAATTGTATGTTTTAATGATTTTTCTTTTATTCTGATTTGTTATTTATGTATGGCGCCTTGGTAATTGAAAGGCGCCTTATAAATAAAATTATTGTTGTTATTATTTTTCACCCATATACTGCTCTAGTCTGTGTTTGAATATTTCTCTACTTTAACTCTCCACTATGTACTTAGGTAATGAGTTCCAGCTAGTAGTAAATAGTTTACTGTTTAGCCATACAAGGCCTTTACAACACAGTATAAAAATAGAATGTACAAATAGACACACATAATTCACATACATACAATTTACAGTTCTCATGGACAATAGCCCATCTTATGAAATATGACACATACATAGTTCACAAGATTCCTCACAAGATAAATAATACAATAAATATAAAGACTCTGTATATTTTATTTTATTTATTTATTTATTTAGACATCAGTTTAACAACCTTTGAGCCAGAGGCTCATTTACAAAGGTACCTCGTCACATAGAGGACAACAGACAGCAGAACAATAAACAACAGTTAATACAGATTCAAGCAAGTTACAATTGAGGGTTACAGTAGGCAAAATACATATGTTTGTGAGGTGAGGACAGGAGGGGACGGTAAGAGGGAGAAGGGATGGGGAGGAGAGGGAGGGAGGATGTTAAGGGAGAAGGGAAGCAGGAGGGGGTGGGAGTGCTGCTCAGCGAGCATTGTCAAGATTTTTTTTTTTTCCCCTTTCCACTTGATATATAACTCAATGTCTTACAGAGCATCCAGAGGATAATATACTAATAGGTTAAAAAGATTTCTTCTTATTTAACATTCCCTGCAGTGCGGCAATCAGAGGTCAGCACGAGTATACAAAAGTAACAATTGTCTTACCTCAACAAAACATATCTAGATTGTACATTATACTCCCTGGTGCTAATGGATCTATATTATAAGCCAAAATCTGAACAATAGACCATATCAGTTTACATCCAATGATACAGTATTGACAATACAATTTCTCTGATGTTTCTTCCTAATTCTAGTAGCATACATAAAATAATTTGCTACTCTCTTAATAGTATTTTCATCATTTGTATTCAAAATGATGTATGTAATTTAATTTCTTGATATATCAAACCAGTTTATGAATGGACCCAACCAATATTGCCGTATTCTGTTATAGCAGGGGCATTGCCATAAAACAAGAAGAAGATCTTCTCTGATCTCATTTGTACAATCACAAATTTCATATATCTTAGAAAGATTTTGATATCTAGTTTTCATAATGTTATTCTCTAATAGCTCTAATTTAGCTTTGAAAAAGGTGTTTCTAAGTATCCTATTCTCCAGTATATCCCAATAGTGCCTATACTTGATATCATTTTCTGCATACCACCTAGATAGTCAAATTTTCTGTAAATCCTGATTGATCCAGTATTCATTAACCTATTTTTTGGATATAAGCCTTATAATTAAGACTAATCTTAATATTCCTTTTAAAATATGATTTTAATACGGAAAGGCCATATTGATCCAGTTTGGTATGTATGTCTTGCATCCAACATTTTTTCCCACATTCATTTTTTTCCCAGCAAAGCTGTTTCAGAAAACATTTCTTTGGTAACTTATCTTTATCTAATCTAGTTAAAGGTAACCAATATTTAAGTTTTCTTCCCACACTAAGAGCATTAACATTTATCAATCCGAGTTCAGCTCTCGGGTAAACTGATGGGCAACACGGAGTAACATGTAATTCAGCTCGCAATGTTTTATAAATTGGAATCATATATACTTCGAAATCATCTATATTCCATACTTCAGTTGCATACTGTACATCATCTGTGCCCAACATTTAGCTATGATAGCTTTAAGCAATGGCTTTAAAGAAAAGCCCCCATAAGAATAGTTAAATTTCTTCAATCCATTCATTGTTTTTATTAATTTTCCCAGATACTATTTCTTGATGTTGTTTCCACTTATAATTGTTTGTATAAGTTAGTCCCAAATATGTATACTATTTAACAGCTTCTATTCTATGATTATCTAATCTAAAGAGGGATTCAACAGAACTAGACACAAAAGTTAAAGTTTTTGTCTTGGATAAATTTATTTTTAATTGTAAAATGTTTGTGCCCACTTTTAGAATATCCAGTTGCCTTTGTAGGCCGCTTTTGGTTTGAGAGATCAAAACTAAATCATCCGCATATGCTAAAATGGATGTCAGCCTTAAGTCAATCTTTGGTGCATCATTATCACTTTGTTCAAGTTCCCTAATAAGGGGATCCATATACAAATTGAACAATGTTGGGGCTACAGCCTTGCCTTATACCTCGATTAATTCTAAATGGTTTGGTTGTCTCCCCAGCAACACCAGACCTAATCTTTGCCCAAGAATTACTATACAGAGCAGAGATTATCGAGATTAAGGCCTGATCTATACCTCTGTTATGCATAATTTCCCCTTAATTGTGCTCCACGAACCACATCAGCGGCAGCAGACAAATCAATAAATGCTGTATATAATGTCTGCTTCCTTATGTTAACATACTTGTGAATTAAATGATTGAAGATAAAGCAATTATCTGTCGTTGATGTCCCACTACCAAAACCTGTTGGGGCATCACTTATCCCTCCTGTCATTTTTATTTGTATTTTTAAATGTTCCAAGATGATGTATGAAAATATTTTAAGACTAACATCCATTAAACTAATGGGGCGATACATAGCTGGATCCCCAATATCTCCCTTTTTATGTATTGGGATAATTTCTGCACCTTTCCAAGAAGGAGGAAGAAAATGTGTTTCAATACATTTATTTAAAAAAAAAAAAGACAGAATACGACTCTAAAATTCTGGAAAGCTCTATTTTAACATAGGTGGCATACCTGTTATAAATAAGTAAAAAGCATAAGATAGAGCCTATCATCTGTGATTCCCAACAAGAGCAGCGTGCAGTGTTCCACCGACCTCAACTCCAGCACAATCAAGTGAATTCCAACTACTTGTAATACTCTGTGTAAAGTAATCTGTTCGTTTCTTGATTACACTTATTTCTCCTTTCAATCTGTACCCGTGAGATCTTGTTTTTGTTTGTTTGGTTCTTGGTATTTTTGCAATCCAATACTTTCCATCAGACCGGGATCCTGAAAAGCCTTGAAAGAAAGACATAGATCACTCCTTAACTGCCTATATTCGGTGGAATAAAGTCCAAGCTGTTCTAACCTATCTTTGTAGCTTTGTTGTTGTAGACCCTTAATTTTTGTTATCTTCCTTTGTACACCCTCCTTTGTTTTTTTACTTTTGACTGTGTTTGCTGCTGAAAACTGAGAACCAAATGTGGACATACTAAGCTGGTGTATAATGGGATAATTATTTTGTAATATATGGATAAGTAAAATAATAGTATCAAAAGTCATACAAAAAAATCCCTGTAATACACTACTCTCTGTCCCATAATACTACCCTTCCTCAAGTGATAATACTATCGTTCACTGCTGATAATACTGTTGTTTCAGTTGTTTCAACGATAGTATTATCACTCAAATCCCACAGCGCATGTGCCAGTCTGCCTGCCACACAGACCCAGTTGCCAAGGTGCCACGTTTCTTCCTGCACAGCCGAAGTGGTGCCATGCATTGTTATTGGCAGCTTTCCTCTGTGGGGTGGGCAAAGCAACTTTTAAAACATAGCAGCTGTTTACCCTTGCTTAGCAGATGGTCAGTCGAATTTCTTCACTTTTTTTTTTTTTTTAATCACCTGCTTTATCCTCCATTTACTGAAGGACGCCAAAAAGGAAAGGTAAGACTTACTGCCTCACAAAAGAAAATGCCAAATTAAAATCCAACAGATGCGTAAGGGGGCGAGATGAGCGAACCAGGGAGAGAGTCTTCAGCCGGTCAGCACAGCACACAGTCGGAAGCCCCACACAAAAAGACACAGAATTTGTAAACTGATCCATATATTACAAAAATTAAAAAATAGATGAGGGTGTATTTCACAGCAGTAAGACTATCTCGAGGTTTTGGGGACTTTGAAAACCTCTCAAAGTTCCAAATCCCCCAAAACCTCTCAATGGTTTTATTGCCTTGTAATACACCCTCATCTATCTATTATTCTATTTTTCCTCTCTGCTTTTAATGTTTGATAAGAAACGATCCAAAATGTTATGATTTTTTTTAACCATCATTCTTGTATGAGCGTCTGAAGACAGTTTGTTATTGTTATACCCAGGTCTCTTTCTTCTGTCATGGTTTGTAATACCTTGTTGTCTATTTTATATGTACAAAGTGGATTTCTGGATCCGAAATGCATGACCTTACATTTTGCTATATTAAACATCACTTTATTGTGCTTTGCCCATGCACTTAAGTTGTCCAGATTAGCTTGAAGTTTTTTTCCATCATTTTGATTTAGTACCAGACCCCCTACTTTACAATCATCTGCATACTCAACCATGCATTTTCAGTCGTGTTTAAGGTTGTTACCAAAATATTAAATAATGTTGAAGTTCTATCATATTTTATGTGATACCTTGTCGAATGCCTTGGCAAAGTCCAAATATATCACATCCACTGAAATCCCTTTATCAAGGGCCGCACTCACTGGTTCAAAGAAGGAAATCAGATTTGTAAGACAAGATCTTCTTGGAATGAGTCCATGCTGTGCAATATCTGTTTTTTGCACCTTAAATTTGTGATCCATAATTTGTTGTTGTACTACTCCTTCCAATATTTTACCTATCACCGAGGTTAAACTTACTGGTCTATAATTGTTGGTTTCTGATCTAGGGCCAGTCTTATGTATTGGGGATATTAGAGCTTGTTTCCATTCTTGCAGTACTTCACCACTTTTTAGTGACTGAAAAAATGGTAAGTGGTCCAACTAGTTCAGATTCTAGTTCCTGAAGTAATTTGGGAGTTATTCCACTGGGACCTGCCAAACTGTTTGTTTTAAAGCCTTTTATGATATTGCTAATTTCATTTTCAGTTATTGGAAGATACTCATATGTTGAATTTATTTACAGTATTTATATCTTCTTTTGGTTCATTCACACTTAAAAAGTATTTATTTAATTATATTGCTATCTCTGCTTCCTCTGTTATAGTCCCATTTTGTGTTATAATAGGTCCAACCCCCCTTCAGATTTCCTTTAAGTGCACCAATGTAGTTGAAAAACTGTTTTTTACTGTTTTTTTTTTGTTGTCTTTCACTTTATTTACCAGTTTTTGTTCAGTGTTTTTTTTTTTTTATTTCTGATGAGGTGTTTGAGTTTTTCTTTACCATTTAGTGGATTTTTTTTTTAATTTTGCAAATAGTTTATTTTTCTTTCTGATTAGTTTCTTGATATTGTTATTCCACCAAGGGGGACATCTCCTGGTATTTTTGTATTTCTGATCAATGGGACCCATTTGTCTATGCAATGGTCTAAATTTTTTTTTATGTTTATTCATATCATTTTAAGGTCTTTGTTTTGAAGCTCTTCCTTCCATTTCCAGGATGATAGGTATTCTTTTATTTTTTTCATAATTTGCCTTGTAATAATTTTTGATAATAGTCCCTTTGTTGTATTCTGATTTACGTAAGAGAATTCAATAACTTGGTGGTCACTATCTCCAACGGGTGGTTTTAGTTTTAGTCCATGTATGTTCTCCATATTGTTTGTTAATACTAAGTCAAGAGTATTATGACCCCTGGTTGGTTTTGTTACTATTTGGTCCAGATTATTCTGAATGGTATAATCAATAAATTTACTTTCACTAAGGTTATTACTAACCAAAGTTTCCCAGCTTATATTGGGGTAGTTGAAATCTCCCATTAATATGGTGTTTTTGTTTATTTTTATGTTTTCTAAGCAGTTTAGGAACAAATCACTATCATCATTATTTAACCCAGGTGGTCGATATCCTTATCCTAAAGTTAGTGTTTTCTTTGTTAGTCTGATCTGTGCCCATACAACCTCGTTGTAAGCACTCGAGCTCTGCATTTCACATGCTTTTAAATTTTCTTTAATGTGAAAGGCAACTCCACCCCCTTTTCTGTCCTTCCTATTTTTATTTATTTTAGTATAGCCCATAATGTCAGTATTCCAGTCTGTGTCATTATACCAAGTTTCTGTAACCCCACATATGTCAATTTGATCTGTGTTCAACATATACATTAATTCATCCTTCTTATTACATAGGCTTGTAGCATTCAGTAATACAATTTTTAGATCTGTTATTTCTTTGCTTTTTAATCCTTGTTCTGTAACCGTTTTTTGTGTACTGGTTGAATTGTTATTTCTCTCAGGATTTTCTGGCTCTAGAGAGGCTTCATGGTAAACCCTCTCCTCCCTAGTGTTTAGTTTAAATGCCAGTTGATACAGTCTAATATATTCTTTCTAATGATTCTACTTCCTCTTCTGCTGAGATGCAAGCCATCCCTGCAGTACAATTTCCCTTTTCCAGCAAATGCTTCCCAGTACTAATGCACTTTATATTTTGCATTAGGTACCATCTCCTTAGCCAACTGTTAATCTGTAGAATTTTGTTATGTTGAATGTAATTTGCCTTTGGAATGGGAAATATCTCTCATAGTACAATTTCACTCCAAGTTCAATAAATTTGTTCGTAAGGGCAATATAATTCTGTTTTATTTTCATAATTGGTTTACATAGTACATTATTTGCCCCTGCATGTACCATAATTAAGGGGTTAGCTCCAGCATTTTTAATAATATTGGTTGCCATTTCCGTTATATCAGATATTTTCGCACCTCTATAACTGGAGAGAGTCCTGTTCATCTTATCAGGATTGCATATGTCTCTATTTGTGTGCTTTACCATATTATTTGTTTCCATATCCTCATTATTCTCCGCGTTGGTTCAGATGAAAAACAGATTGTCACCGGTTGTTGAGATATCTTTTGCTCATGTGGCTATTACATGTTCCGTCACTGTCTGGGTTATCACCCGCTCAGTCCTATAATCCTCAAAGGTGGCAACATTGTTAGACATTCGGCTTTTTATTATGTGTTTTCTGTACTGCTTGGTGCACTGGTAAACTAGGCTGTCCTGTTACATTCCCTTCTGTAGTCTGTGTCTGTGGTAAAGTATCAGTAACATTAAGGGGATCAAAGTGGTTCATAAGTGGGAGCTGAAACTGTGTGGCCTTTCTCTTTCTCTCAGCCACCTTGTATGCCTGTACTTGGAACCATTCTGTTTCTGAACCATCATTACTGTCGTTTAATCTTGAATGCTTTTTAGTTTGCTTGTCATTACAGTGGTCCCCGGAGGGAGTAGGAGCATGTTTATTAATCACCTTGTATATACCAAGTGTGGAACCATTACTTTGAACATTAACTGCCTCGTTTTCCCAGTCTGAAACTTTGGAGAGCTGATTAGTATTGTTTGAGCTGTTTAGCTCTCTTTCCTGTAACCATCTACTCATGTTAATTTGGCTCTCCTCCAAGCTTTTAAGCCTGGTATTGAATTAATTAATTTCTGATGCCATTAATGCATTTTCCCTGCACTTACTGCATGTAAACTTTGGAGGAGTGTCCATTGTTGTCTTTATGAGATGCATTTTACAGACATCACACTCAATACCCCTTTCCCCCCTTCTAATATTGTATCAACCATATTGCTTCCACTTTTGTAGTTAATTTACTCTTTACCGTTGTATATCAGCAATACTATGGTTCTGGAGGGTTATATCTTACCTTATCATTACTACAGTTTCAGAAGTCTGCTCTGCTTCTGTTTTCTTAGATGGTCCCATTTTCACGCTATCCATGCAAGACACGCATGATCACGCTGGCGAGACCGCCCTGCTCACCACAGTGCGTAGTTGTTAAATACCAATAGTGACCCGGATTCTTCCCAGTCACCGCTATACAAATAGCTAAAAAATAGTTTAAAAAGCAATTATTATAAATCTCAACCGCTATAGCGTGGTGTATAGCTGCACTATTCTGCTTGTGGCAGAGCCCTGACAAGAAGTAGCCCCCAGTTACTGGGTTGTAGTTCGCCAGTAAGGCTATTGAACTACAAGCCCCTCTTCCTGTATCCTTATCAGGATCAGGACTCCAGAATCACAGTATATTCAATATTCACACAAGGTGCATCACAGATGTTAAGCACAACTACTACCCCTCAGTCAGAGACTACTGCATATGCGAGGGGAGAAATGTTTCTAACTGTCGCGTGCCGCAGTGGGAGTTAAAATACTGTGGTGTGACCCGGAAGTTCCTCCGAGGTCACAGCTATACAAATAGCTAAAAAATGGTTTAAAAAGTAATTTATTATAAATCTCAACCACTACAGTGTGGTCTGTAGCTGCACTGTTCTGCTTGTGGCAGAGCCCTGACAAGAAGTAGTCCCAATTACTGGGTTGTAGTTCACCAGTAAGGCTGTTGAACTACAAGCCCCTCTTCCTGTATCCTCGTTAGGATCAGGGCTCCAGAATCACAGTATATTCAATATTCGCACAAGGTATATCACAGTTGTTAAGCACAAATACTACACCTCAGTCAGAGACTACTGCATATGCGAGGGGAGAAATGTTTTATTGTGGTGTTTATTTTTATTCCTATATCCTGTTCCTATTGGTTAGTGGATAGGACACAGCGGGTACTGGTAATCAGAGTTCACTCCCAGTAAGGGAGGGTGACCAGCGGGGTACCTCGGGGATCAGTGCTGGGACCGGTCCTCTTCAGTGTCTTTATAAATGACATAGCAGAGGAACTGGAAGGGAAGGTTTGCCTCTCTGTGGATGAGATCAAGATCTGCAACATGGTGGACACCCGGGGGGGCGGGGTAGAAAGGATGTACAGGGATCTGAAAAGACTGGAAGAGTGGTCAAGAGTATGGTAGCTGGGTTTTAATGCAAAAAAGTGCAAATCAATGCACATTTTATTTATTTATTTATTTATTTCAATCTAGGATTACAATACCTTTGAGCCGAGGCTCTTTTACAAAGGTTCCACATCAGTGTGTGCAACAGTCATTATTTTTAGTTACAAACATATAGTCATTGACTTACAGACATGTAATAACCAGTACAAAGACTTGAGCTATGAGCAAGACAAGGGAAGGAGGGGGTGGGTGGGGAGGTGAAGTGAGGTAGGAGATCGGGGAAGGAGGTGCAGGGGTAAGGGAGTATGGGAGGTGGTTGGGGCTGGGCAGGAGTGGAGATCAGGGGGGTGGGCGAGGGTGGGAGACAGTGCAGCCAGGAGCCTTGTCGAGGGAATCTGACAGGTAAGGTGCTAAGGGTGCAAAGACTGATTATAAGTGCTGGGTGCTGGGGCATGTGCAGCTGGAACAGTGGAAATGTTAAGGTGGGCAGTCGCAGGATACAAGCAGTGAGAGGCGCAACTTGGACTTGAAGAGGCCGAGTGTTGGAGCGGTCACTATGTCGCTGCCAAGAGAATTGAGCCAGTTGGATGCCCGATAGGCGAATAATCTTTGTCTTTGGGTCGTGCGACATCGTGGGATATGTAGTAGATGGAATTGGATCTCCTTGTAGTGTGTGCTCCTCATGTCTAGGCTTAAGGAGGGCACAGACACCAGGTAAGTAAGCCCTATTATAATTTTCTTGGACGTGATGCAGGTTTGGTATTTTATGCATTTGTCCAGTTGAAGCCATCCAGATTGGGAGTAAAGGTCACATGTGTGGGTACGGTGATGTGAGCTAGTGATGAGACGACAGGCCTTATTCAGGAAGGTCGCGATACGTTTGAGAGCAGTGGTAGTGGCAGACCCATATATGATAAGACCATAGTCTATGATGCTGACGATGGAGCTTTGGACGGCCACTGACAGTGCTTCTGGGGTTAGGTGTTTCCTGTGCCGGAATAATATGCCTAACCTCGCATTGGCAGACTTTGCAACATTGTTGATATGGACAGTGTATGAGAGGTGGGGAACAAGGGTTATGCCGAGGTACTTGAACGATTGTGCTTGCTCTAGGATGGCTCCTTGTTCGGTTGCAATGGAGAGGTGGAGTTGTTTGTTTTTGTTGTGGGGGCTGCAGAAGACCATAGACTTGTTTTTTTTCTGATTGAGAAGCAGTTTATGATTTAGGAACCAGGATTGGATGGAGGAGAAGGCCCGCTGAAGTTTATTTTGTAACTGGATTGGATCAGGGTCCGAGATGAGGATCACAGCAACGTTAGCGTTGAGAATTATTTGTTCTGGGCAGCTGTCCGGTAGTGAGTTTAAGAATAGGCTGAAGAGGAGGGGTCCTTCTGGGCAGCTGTCCGGTAGTGAGTTTAAGAATAGGCTGAAGAGGAGGGGTCCCAGAATGGAGCCCTGGGGAACTCCCAAGCGGACCATTCCAGGGTCCGAGAGTGTATCAGCAATTCTTACTGCTTGGGACTGTTCTTCAAGGTAGTTCTTAAACCAGCCAATGGAGTTGGTTGACAGCCCAGTGTTCTGAAGCTGGACAAGCAGGAGGCGGTGATTGATGGTGTCGGAGGCTTTAGTTAAGTCAGTGTAAATTGAGCCTAGTAGCTCACCGGAGTCAAGTGCGTTGTGGACTGCGCCAGTGAATTCAAGTAGGGCTGTGGAGGTGCTGTGACCTTTGTGGAACCCATGTTATTGCTTGCACAGGATGTTGTACATATCCAGGTATTCTGTGAGCTGGTCTGAGAAGATGATCCGTTCTAGTGCCTTGGAGAGTGGGGGTAGTAGGGAGATAGGTCTGTAGTTATCATGGGCAGTTTTGTCACCACTTTTATGGATTGGGGTGACAGTGGCAGATTTCCATCTGTCCGGGAACTGGCTGAGGGAGAGGTTGAAAATTCTGGTCAGAGGACTAAGCACTTCATCAAGTGTGAGAGACAGGATTTTGAGATTGAGGGAATCATTACTGAATCTTGATTTACCAAGGGCTTTGGTAACATATTTGCGTACTTGGTGAGCCTTGACTGCTTTGAAATAGAAGCGGGGGGAGCTGGTGGGAGTAGTGTTCATTGCGGACAGAGGGGCTTCACCATCTTTGAAGTAGTCCTGGGGTAGGACAGCACTGAGGTCGGTAAAGGCGTTAAAGGTATCCGTAATGGTTTTTGGGTTGAGGTTGTGGTTCCGTTGATGTTGATATTGATGGGGGTTTGGTGGATTCGGTGAATTCCTTTATGTTCTTCCAAATTCCCGACCACTGCCCCTGAGTTTAATGAGGACATACTTATAGTAGGTGGACTTCGTTTGCCGGATGGTTTTGGTGTAGTCATTGTGGGCACGTTTGTAGTTTTGGATGTCGTTTTGCCTTTCAGAGTTTCTGGCCAGCTCCCATAGGTGGTCTCTTGTTTTTAGCATCCTGAGGAGGTCACCTGTGAGCCAAGGGTTACTGAGTGATTTGACTTTGCATTTCTTAATAGGAGCATGCATGTCACAGGCCACAGTGAAGATGTTTATGAAGTGGTCAAGGGCAGTGTTTACGTTGGTTGCACTGAAGATAGGGGACCAGTCTTAATGGAGGAGGTGGGATTTGAGTTGAGGAAGGTGACCGCAGGGTAGAACGCTGCTGGTGTTAGTTTTTGGCAGCTGTTTGATGAATTTATTTGACCAGGTGCAGCTAACAGGGGACTGGTCGCTGAGAGAGTCAGGGAGGATATTAGTGTTAGATATCCATGATGGGTGACTGGTAAGGATCCAGTCCAAGAGTGTGCTGGTGCCGATCCTGTTATTTTTCCTGGTTGATGAGTCAGCCATTTGCGTGAGGTTCGCCACAGCAACGGTATCCCTGTGTGCACCAGCATCGGCCGCAGGCCAGTTGATGTTGAAGTTGCCTAGGAGGATGGATTCGGTGTCCGGTGGGAGTGACTTTACAAAGTCAAGAACAACTGTTAGACCAGTTCCCTGTTCTTTGGGAGGGATGTAGATGGTGGCAACAGTGAGGGTTTTGTTTTGGGCTCTGAGGAGGATTCTCCCTGGCAGTATCTGAGCAGTTGTGGGTTGGAGTGAGGTAATGATGTGGTGCCCCTGTATGGAGTCTTTTAAGTAGAGAGCGCAGACCCCGCCTCTTTTGGAGAGGCGATCCAGCCTAAAGATGTTGTAGCCAGGAAGGCTGATTTCATGGTCCGGTACTGATGGCGTGAGCCAGGTTTCGACAACTGCCAGGATGTCAGGGCAGTGTTGGCTGGTGAAGGCCTGTAGGGCATCCATTTTAGGAAGGAGGCTGCAGATGTTGATTGATATGAATGAGAGGGCACCCGAAGGCTTGCTCAGATTAGTGGTTTTAGGGCAGAATGGGCCAGGGTTTAGGTGCACATTGCCTGACAGCATTAGGAGGAGGAGGACTAGTCTCAAGGAGCTGCGGCGTATTTCTTTAAGGAAATGCTTTCACCTGCTAGCATCTCGGGAAATTGCCGAGCATTGACGATAGTGGGTGAGGGTAAGCATAGACAGGGGGGACCAGAGTGGAGGGCTAGGACCAGTGTGGGTGTAGGACAGTTTCACGGCGGTAGGATGGACCCTGGGCAAGGGGCAGTGACCAGTGTGCAGCGTGCCTATGTGGAGGAAGGATGTAGGAATGTGGAAGCTGTGGGGGAGGGAGGGAAAGCAGGCTTTTAGGGCGTGCAGTAGGGGAGGAAGACAGGCAAGAAGAAATAGAATAGGGGGGGAGAGCGGTGGAGGTGCATGATTAAGGCAGGATTCGAGGTAGACAGAGGGAGGGGTTAAGACAGACTGGTGGGGCTAGGAGAAGGGGGTGGAAAAGTAGTAGCTGGATCAGTGGGAAGTGAAGATACAGCCAGGAAGGCCAGGCAGCCAGGGAGTGGGAGGTGGCGACTAAAAGATGGGGGGGGGTCCCAAAACAGGTACCCAATGGAGCACGAGTGGGGGAGCTACCAGGGGTGTGGAGGAAGATCTATAAAGTTAAGGTCGGGGGGGGTGTAAAATTTCAGCCGTTTGCCATAGAAATGAATGGGTGCAGCAGCCCTGAGCAGGGCAAAGTTTTAGCTGGCTCAAGAGCCAATCCTCGAGCAGGAGGCAAGAGAGAGTCCAATCAAGGTGTGGTACAGATACCGTGGGGCCAGTGGCGTAGCTCTCAGCAGTCCCGTGGTTCAGGGAAGTCTTACCCGATTCAAGAAGATCTCGAGGGCGGGAAGGAAGGTATATAGCAAGTAAAGCAACTGTGTCTTTCCGAGGATAGACTTTTTTTTTTTAAATGAAAGAACAAGAATTCCTCTAGTGGCAGGTCTGTAAAACCTGCTAATGGGGAAAAAAAAAATTCTATTAGACACTTGAAATGTGCTTAGTTCTATCTAAAATCTATTTGTAAAAAGCGCCAGGTGGCAAAAGCAGATGAAAAGTCCTGGCCAATCAGAGCGGGTTTGCTGGAAGCACCCGTGTTCTGATTGGCTGCGCTGTCGCCCTACCTTCCAAGGAGCTGCAGGCGGGCGTCCTGGTCTCGGTTGGTGGCTGGCTGGGTGCCAACCAACCGTGGGGGAGCTGAGGCAGCCCCGTTCAAGGGGCAGGCAGCTGGAGAGAAGAAAAAATAGCAGGGTTTAAGTAGCATAGAGGTAGGATAGGTTTAGATTGAGCAGTTTAGCAAGACAAAGGAGAGTTAGACTTTTCGGCGCCAAGGCAGAGTGCTTGGGTGGGGGGGGTGTGCAGGAGCAAGGAAACAGAAGAGCTGTAAGCACTTTGAAACAGTAGTAGAAATTACAATCCAGCTAATACTTGGGCAATAGAAATCTGGAAGCAGAGTATAAAATGGGGTGGAGTGTTACTGACAAAGTCCAAACAGGAAAGAGACCCGGGGGATAATCGTATCAGATGACCTAAAGGTGGCCAGGCAGTGTGACTAGGCAGGAGGAAGGGCTAATGGAATGCAGGGGTGCATAGGAAGGGGTATTGCCAGCAGTAAGAGGGAGGTGGTGCTGCCTTTAAATAGATAGGTAAGATCCCACCTTGAGTACCATGTCCAGTTCTGGAGATCACATCTCAGGAAGGATATAGAGTGGAGGCGGTCCGGAGGAGGGCTACCAAAATGGTGCAGGGTTTGCATCAGAAGCCCTATGAAGAGAGGTGGAAGAAGCTAAACATGTATACCTTGGAGGAGAGGATGGAGAAGGGGACTGTGATAGAGACTGTTAAATACCTCACAGGGGTTAGTAAGGTACAGGAGGGGGTATTTTTTTGGAGAAAAAGCTGCTTTAGAACAAAGGGGCATGCTATGAACCTGGAAGGGGGTAAATTCAGGAGGAATGTGAAGAAGTAGTACTTCTTCACAAAAAGAGTGGTGGATACCTGGAACAGCCTTCCTTGGGAGATAATGGGGGAAAATCTGTGGTGGGGTTAAAAAATTGCGTGGGACAGGCTTAAGAGGATCATGGCAGTAAGGAAGGGAGGGGAAGAGATGGTGCTGTAGATCAAGTAGAGTCTGCAGCAAAACAAAATAATGAAGGTTAAAAAATAATGGGCTGACTGGGTGGGCCCAGCAGCCCTTATCTGCCGTTACATGCTATGTTTCTATGTTTCCTGTCCCTTTGAGCTAGACATTATCTGTCCCACTCTGTTTTTTCTCTCTATTTTGTTTCTCTCCTGGCGAACAGAACTGAAGAGCTGAGGGAACTGGCGACTGTTATTGACTAGCGTGCATGGCACCACGTGAGATGCACAGGCACGTCACTACCTGATGTTGGCTCCCTCCCGGCAAAATATTTGCTCCCATGGGGTCCAGGTGCTTCCAGCCCTACACCAATCAGTTGTAATCAATGGTGAAAATACAGTAGAGCCCACTTATAAGAACATCGGATAATGGAACATTCTGGTTATAAGAACATTTGCCAGATGTCCCGATTTTTCTACAGTGCATTTCTATGGGCTTAAAGCCCGTTTATAGTAACACTCAGATCAGATAAAGGAACTGTTTTTTTTTTTTGTTTGTTTGTTTTTTTTGGGTAACTGCTGCTACTGCTTGAGTAAAGCATTGTTATAACTTTGAAGTTGCAATTATCACCTTCCTGGTATGCGGCCAGGTGTTAATTGACAAGCAAGTAAAGCTCGTTAAAAGCAGTAGGAGTCAATTTAGTGTTTAAATGTTCGTCTCACCTGCACATTAGCAGTGACCATTGCAGTATGGAGACCCCAGGAAAACAGAAGCAAAGAACTGCTCTTACTTTGTCACAGAAGCTGGAAATAATCAACCACTTGAGAGATCCCAGAGTAAAACGAAATGACATCGCCCGGGAATATGCAGTCGATGTATGCACTGTTTCCAATATTATATCCAGCAAGGAGTAACTTATTGCAGACTCTGAGCGTGGCCTTAACCACAGCTGTAAGCGAAATCGTTTATTACCACAGTCCAGTCTTTTGAATACCTGTACTGAAATCATTTTCTACTTTGTTATATCTGTCTGACAGTGCTCTTTTTTGGTTGTATATAGCTCCAGCTAGTGGCCATGTCTGAAAATTGCACTTAACATTGAAGCCCGTACATAAGAACAGCCCTCATATATTAGAACATTTTTTTTTTTTTTTTTTTTTGGCAAATGGGGTGTTCTTATAAGCGGGCTCCACTGTACTGCAGAAGATTTCTTGGCCTTCCGTTTGTAACTGATGCTGGTTACATTCCCATAAAAGAATACTGGCCTGAAACTCCAGACCTGAAATAATGAGAAGAACTATGCATGGTGTATCTCTCTGTTTTCTTGGGCTCACTGAAAATTGATTCAGTAGGTCCTCTCTGATCTGGCTGTCAGTCTGTGGGCATGCAGTCTGAGATCCACTGTTACAGGTACAGTAGGCCAGCAAGTTTACGCCCTTCTGCTCCCCCCAACATGCCAGCAGTTCTGATGTTCATGACCCGTCTCGCATTTTCCACCATTCTGAACTAGGCCCTCCAGTGGCTGCATTTGTTAGTCATTTGTTTGAAGGACGCCTGGGTCTTTTGTGAGCGCTCATCTGCTTCGTCGCTGTTTTGTCAGCACTGTCGACCTTTATAATTTTTACATCTGAGTACATAGACAATCAAGGATATTTTTAAGTTTTGTTATCCATCTCCATAACAGCTTTCAAAACATTTTCCCAAGGTGGGAGCTCAACTGCTTCACTGGGACCAGCAGCCAATGTCTGATCTGTGTGACCCGGATAGATTTGTAGTTGCTGCTACTATGATTTACGTACCTTTAAGTTTTCCATCATAAATTTTATATAACCTTGTTTAGCAAGATAAGTTCTATCAAGTGATAGGAAGATGAAGTGTCAAGTTTAGGTTTAAGTTGCAAAAAGATGCTTTAAATGCAGAACTGTAGAAGGAGCTGAGAGGGAAAGCTTCCTGTGCCATGCACTGCTCTCTAGAGCCCCACCCCCCAAGTTTCAACTCCTACAATTGCCAGTTATTCTCTTTATGGCCTTGGGTAAGTCACCTGATCTTGTATAAGTCCTCCCAGCTATCAAATTGTGGAGAAGCAAGACCCCACTGAAAATGAGATATTGCAATTCAGTTGAGCTATCCTGAAAAAAAAAATGCAAATAGACTGTGTAATACAGCGACATTCTGTAACAACTCTTGGAATGCAGACTGATTGGGACTTTTTCACATATTCAGAAACTCTACAGTACAGTTTTGCCCATGTTCCTTTGCAAAGACAAAATTGATAATTGGCATACCAGTGTAATTTAAATTGATAAAATACAACATTGTTTTTCAGAGTAAACACTTCACAGTGAAAAGATCAGCAGGTTCTTTTGCTAGATTACTTTTTGCCCCACTAGACAAACCATTTTGTTAGATTGCTTGTTTGTGCTAAAAATTAAAAACAATTGGGATTGAAATCAAGTAGTATAAAATCTCTTATCCCTTTATAGCCCCCCCAAACAACCAGTCACAAGGCTGAAATGCTAAAAGGAACTATTTACAATTAAGCATTGTTTCCCTAGTTTGTCATTTGGTCCCCTAAATGTAGATCTGTGATTCAGCTGGCGGAACTTAGTCTGGTTTATTATGGAAGGATAATGTACTGTACGTGTACTGCACTAGCTGTAGATGGAGAGGCATGTTGAATTCTAGTATGATCAAAACTTAAATATGACCACTTTTAGAATTGCTGTCTGCAGATATAGAATGAAACTGACAGTTTAGGTGACTAATTACCTTTCCTGTTTGTACTATCAACCGACTAAAGTACTGTTTAGCTCCACTCCCATGTGTGATGAATTATGGGTCATTCTTGCATCTCAAGCACTTTAAGTTATAATAATATTACTTGTGCAATTTTTTTTAAAGAAATATTTGTAAGGAAATTAATTGCATCATTTAGATTTCCATCTTGTGACTTCTGAGAAGTTAAGTTGCAGTGCAGAAAGCTTTAAACGTTTCCCTTTGTGGCTTACTTGTTAAGCAACACCATCAACTTTTTTTTTTTTAATGTTTGTGATCTTGGATAATTAACACAAAAGAACTGCCCATATCAGGTGTCTTGGGGGATGCATTTTGCTCATACAATAGTGTTGCTGAAGTTGGCATGTTTGATATTTTCATTGTGCTTTTTATACAGTATCTTAGAGTGCTTCAAAGAGCATTTATTATAAATATGTACAGTATACTTCAGAGTTTCTTAAACAGGGTAGGTACTCTACTACAGAATAGAGAATAATGTAAGGGCAGCATAGACAACAAATCTGTGTTTCCATCATAGTGTGAGATGAAATCATAGACCCGTAGAACAAGGCTTGAGAGGTTTCTGTGGTGTCCTCTCACCTGGAAATCCATCAGTATCCAATCTGAGCCTGTGCTCTCTGCCTCATCTCCCTCTGCCCATGAGCTGCCGCTCCTCAAACTCTCCTTCCCCTTTTCCGTCCCTGTTTTTGTTGCAGGGGTCTGCTGCTGTCCTGGTTCAAACTCCAGTCACTGAGCTCTTCTCCTCCATCTCTTTCCTCTTCTCTTCAGGGGAGTTACTTATCCATGGTGACTTAGTATCAAGCTCCTCCTGATTCCAGCTCACTCTTATGCTGCCACGCACCACCCTCTAGCACAGCTGGCTCAAGCTTGCTTTTGCTTATTCCCTCCGCGCCTTCCCTCCCCAATTTAAGGTACTGTTGATCATTTGCATTTTTCATTACTGTGTATGCACTTTGTTGTACTGTATTACCATGCTCCAAATATTTGTTTGTTTGCAGCTGTTAAATTTCTGTATTTATCGTACTCTTGCACTGCAGCAAATGTTTGTTAATTTGCACAACCACTAATTCATTGTACTTTTGCACCTTATTTTATTATGGTCTACTCTGCCATACCCCCTTCCTCTCAGGACACATCTGGAAACGAGCTGTTACCATCTCAGTATGTCTTTCCTTGTAAAATTTTTGAAATGCACAGGTACCCCACAGCATTGACCTATACGCTGTTAAAAGCTTAAACCGGTTAGATTTACAGCTACGTTTAGCTTTAGTGTTTTGTTTCTCTTGTAGTTGGTCTAAAAAAATTTCTGCTAATGCCATACATATTTCACTGAGTCTTTCAAAAAGCATCTGCCTGTCCTCGAGTGACCTCACAGTTTCTTTGTGTGACATCATAGTCCAGTTGTCATGGTGAACCCTACAGTGTCGTAAGCAAGGGCAGTGTGGTGTCAGTTGGGGACAAGCACATGCTTTTGTACAGACTTTTTGGGAGACTCCCAAGATGCGTTATAAACCTCGGAAAGGAAAAGTGAAAATTAAAAGAAATGGTGTGCTGTACTGCAGAGCTGAAACAACACGTTGATGAAAGTACATAAGGGAAATCCAGAGTTGCCCTTTAAACGTGGCCACCATCAGATTTTTCAGCCACAGAGAGGCCTGCAGACACCCCACCCACCCAAAGTAAAAATGTGAAGGAACTTGCAAATTAATTACCTTACCAAATGGGAGCTATATTTCAGAAAGCCAGCACAATATTATTTATTGCATACTGTCTGAAAAGAGATATGTTGAATCAGGTAGTGAAAAATTAAAGTGTGCAGCCCCCAGTAATTTCTGGTGTCCATACTTTGAGATCACCGGGTTTTCCAGCTTGGGAACCAGCAAATATTTCAGTATGTAAGCAAGCAGGCAAGTTAGTCATACGCTCAGCATGTTCCCTCAGACAGATGTAAACAGTTGCCTCGTTCCACTGTTAAGGCTGCTTGGCATCAGACAGCAGAATTATGGGAATCACAATAGTTAGTCTGACTGGGAGAAGAAACAGGAAATGTACACACTCCCTAATGGACTACTTTTGTGTGTGTGCCTCCACCTCATCCTGCCTGCCCAAGGATATTCCATATAGAGGTTCTATAAGAATGACATGTATGCAGTCTCTGTGGTTGGGCTTCTACAACCGGCATACAGCAGGTAGTAGGAGCTTAGGCTGCCATCAGGGGACTGGGAGCCAGTGGCAGCACCAGGCCAGTGCCAGTCTCCAGAGGGGGACTGGAAGAAGCCTACTGAGCCAGTGGTGAGGTTCTTCATGCCTCTTTCTCCTGAGAAGTACTGGGAAAAACCTGCTGAACTGGTTGGGAAAATTTGTCATGCCTACCTCTCCTGTGGGGGACCAAAGGGAAGCCCCCGAGCTGGTAGTCAAGTTGTTCATGTCCCCGTGAAAGGGACTAGAAGCCTGTTGAACTGTCAGGAACATTTCCATGTCCCCCCCTCTCCTGAGGGGCAGGGAGAAGGCTGCCGAGCTGAAGGTGAATATTCCGTATCCCCTCAGAGCAGCCTGCCAAGCTGCCGAAGTTTTCAGTTTCCCTCATTCCATAACTGTTAATGTAAGAAAATCGAACAGAGAGACGTAGGGAATTCAATGTTGAGATTTCTAACTGTCTTGTTGAAATGCAACGTCAATCAGTTGATTTTAGGAGTGAGATTAAAAAAAAAAAAAAAGAGTTCAGTGCCCATTGAAATGCACTGCCACCTTTTTGAGTGTGAAACTTGGATCTTAAAGAGTGCATCTCACTCCAAAAGAATGAGACTTGACAGCACCTCCTGTCTCGAGGAAACACCAGAAACCATGATAAGCCTGCTTAGTCAGTGGAAAGATTTTCCATGGCCCCGGTCCTGTTTGGGACAGGGAAACATCCACTGAGCCATTGGTAACTTGAGGCTTGGGGCCACCACCACTATTAGCATAAGTGAAATGAGTCTTCAAGGACTCTGGCCACCAGGTGGCACAACTTGTATGTGTGCCTCTGCCTGGCTGCCCAGCTCGGGTTGAGTTACCTCAGCCTGAGCTGTCAGCACCCCAGTGCCCCGCACTGAAGGAGTCTGCATGGTCAAGCCCTTGCGCTCACAGTAGCCTCTTGCACTACAGTCTCACCCTACAGGCCCTGACAAATCTGGACCTTGACCACCTGCCCATCAGGAGTACAGCTGAAAGTATAATGCTCATTGAAAACATACCTGTTCATCAAATGTTGCACATTCTGAGCTATTTAAACATTTTTTTTCTCCATGGTTGCTTATTCTGACAGACAGGTTGAAATTCACTAAAACTTACATGTATTTAACCACAGGTAGCAATATTAATGTCTGGAGTCCCTGTCTGGAGGAAAAAGTGTGTACACAACCAAAACTGTGCGTGTGTGCAAGCACATTTTTTTACTATTAAGTACATTAGAGTGGGACTAGGACATGCCATTTTTGTGCATATAACTGAAATGTGGAATGTACTGTATGTGGTACTCGTGTAAGGACGGGCACACCAGATATCACACTGTACAAATCTCTTATATTACTCAGTGTTGTCACATGTAGACATACAGTATACAGTGTGTGGCCCATTGGAGATGTTGTAGACCAATACACAATTCTGGTCTCAGAGTCAGAACTGAAACAAAAGCTAGGAAAAAGAAAACTGTGCACACAGGTTTCAAAAAGTGCCAAAACTCTGGCCGCTGTTTGCCTAAGGCAGATAGACATACAGAGTACTACAGCTGTTTAGGCCCAAATCACGATTTGGCAAACAGCAAAGTTTGTTGTCCTAAGACACAGAACATGAGACAGACAAAAAAGCAATCTTTATTAGCTCCAACCTCTAACTGCACAGTGTTCCCCGACTAAACAGGCTGAGAAATTGTTTTAAAAAAATGTGTGCAGAATAACTTCCCCCTAATGACCACTCTAATGTAGAATCTGCAAAGAAGCCTAACAAGGAGAATATATATATATGTGTGTGTGTGTGTGTGTGTGTGTATATATATCTATCTATCCAACTTTCGGGAGCCACTTACTCCTTTGTTCCATATATAGTAATGTGCCCCTGCCGAGTATGCATTGGCCGATGGGTGCAAATTAAAATATCCTGAGCAAGGGAGCGAGTAGCGTCCACAAGATGACTGCTGCAGCCTTCCTAAATGGAAGTTTTCATACACTTTTTTAAACTTGAATCTTAAAACCAAAATGCAGTTAGAAAACTTTTTTTTTTCTTTCTTTACACAGAACCACTAATCAGGGGCATATGCACCAGCATGGAGAGTGCACAAAGTTGAGTGGCTTCCTTTAAGATTTCTTTCAAACTATGAAGGAACAAGATCCCTACCTCTAATACAGGTAGTATCCTAGAGGAACAAATACGCTAAGAGAAAGAACCTATCACACAGAGGTAACCACCAATGAGGAGATAGGCTCACTTCCCAAAGCATTAGAGGATTATTCACCCAACTCTGCTTTGCTAAAATCGGTGGCTGCAATGATTAATATCCCTGCTGCTGAAACTGATAGACAATGGGGACTCAGATTTCCTAAAAATGCCAGGCTTCACCTCAACAAAGAGACAGCACAGCCATCCATGAAACCTTTAAAAGAATAAGTAAGAAAATCTTGCAGTTCTATCACCGTCAACAGCAGTTGACAAAGACCAGGAAGGTTATTTTCAGGCCAGGCAGGGATTGAACACCTTTATGTACATTTAATCCCAGTAGGGTTAGTTCAAACTGCTGCGTGTGAACAAGCAAAATGACTTTTTAGTCAGCCCGACCTGACAAAGACTCCAGAAAATTGAATTCTTAATGTTTTCAGAATCTGTGCCATGGTTGACTAGTTATGCATGAGTTTTGTCTTGATTTGCTGTTAGATTTTGGCTGAAACCTGAACACTAATCATTCAGATGTGGTCACACTTGGTGTATATATTGTATACATATCTTACTACTACATATTGTGGTTTACAGAGTCTCACCCATGGTAACTAAATTAAGTTTAAGTTGTAGCGTGTGCACTGCTGTACATTTCTGGCTATATCTTAAGTAAAACACATAATTGCGATTAAACATCGTGTATTGTACATGTATATGTGTCTGCCTGGCTATTATCTGTGTATATGTAAAGAATAATATGTAATTATCAATTACATATAGAATAGTGGATGGTTGACCATCCATAACAAGGCTGTGTTTCCATCGAGGGAGTCGATGGCATCACTGAAACCTCGATAGCGAAGCTCGAGAGGTTTCTGTGACATCATCAACTCCCGAGATAGAAACAAAGCTTTCGTTGTGGATGGTCAACCATCCACTGTTTTATATAGTATATGGTTGGCCACAATTTTGCAAGGTTCATACCTTGCATTCACATTTCTGTTTTTTTTTTTTTCCTTTCTCTTTCTGCACTCACGTACCTGAGGATTCCAGTGCTCGATGCAGTCCTGCCCCAGAAGGTACCGGTTCGCCCGACTCCGACCGCTACCATCCCACGCCACACTAACAACGTAAACTGCGGCAGTAAATTAAAAAGAAACACTGAAAACAGTTTGGACACACAGAGCTGATCACACAGTCCGTGTCCAAACTGTGGTTATCAACTGCTACCGCCTGACCGATAAGCCTAAATGGCAGCGCCATTTCTTCTGTTTTTTTTTTTTAATCCCTGCTGGGAATCAGCC
The DNA here is from genome assembly GCA_016271365.2 of Neoceratodus forsteri. NCBI lineage: Eukaryota > Metazoa > Chordata > Ceratodontiformes > Ceratodontidae > Neoceratodus > Neoceratodus forsteri. Next base: position 762,384,403 of record CM028136.1, read on the forward strand.
AGTCAGGTGGTAGGGCAAGTCAAAAAAGTTGTTGTACTATCCATGTGACATCAGAACGATAGTACAACAACTTTTTTGGCCTTTGAACTGTACTACAAGATTTTGAAAGCCATCGTTTTCCATCCACAATAAATCCTAACCATATACTATAAGGTGGTAATACCATAGAGAGGTTCTGATGACATCATAACAGGAATGAAGCTTGAGTGGTTGTATTTGATGTCACCAGATCTCACGATGGAATTCTTAGATGAGTTTTTGATAGTTATTTATCTTTTTGTAATATGTGGATCCATGTAGTTTTTATGAAAAGTCTGCTTTTACTGTAGATGCTGGATACAGTAATAAACAACTTGCAGTGTGCATGAGCAATTTGAATAATGTTCGCTCTTGGAATACCATCAATCTTCAAATGTATCTCTATGGAACCTTAATGCACAGGACCATAAGCTGTCTGCGTCAGGACCTTGCAGGAAGCATTTGCAAGCTGTGGACGCCCACATCCATGTGCCTGTGTACATGTCGGTGTCGCACAGCGTCGCCTATACAATGTGTCCAGCCCCCAAGTACTTCAGTTCATTTTCTTCTGACATTGAGCGAGTGACCTTCAGGACATTGGTAGTGTTTTTCCATCATTGACTTTTGCTGGCAGAATTTTATTTTTCCTCTGGTAGTTACTTTTTCAGGAAAGTTCATTGCTGGTGTATGTCATTGCCGGGTACAGTGCTTTTTCAATTGTGTTGCTGCAGAAAGCTATTGGAGGGCTCATGAAGGTCTTAATAGTCACCCTGGCTTTCCTTCAGCAGGAGGACACCATGTTTTCCCTTACCTGGGCGATCTCCGGATCTGTGTAGGTTCAGAACAGTCACTCTTTTGTTCGGTCTGCAGGAATTTACATGTTCTGGAGGAACACAGTTGGGTACTTTAACAGGAAAGGGGCTTCTTTCAGCCTTCTCAATCTCTGGAGCACATCAGAAGCATATTTTTGGACAGACCTGGCGAGAATGTTCTCTTTGCAGAGAGAGCGAGAACAACTTCCTAGATCAGGTTCACCAGTTCAGGGTCTTTCTCTTTCATTGACCACAAATATCAGAACAATACTGAGCCCCATTCTGGCTCCTGAGGTCAGTGTTCATGTCATTGCAGTGGTAGAAGATCCCTCAAATTCTGTTAAAGCAGTCTCCATTAGCTCAGTTGGAGCAACTCATTCTGTCCATCGACATCAGTCTAATGGGCTGTATGACACCATCACATCCCCTCGATGGAAACATAGCCTTGTTGTGTATGGTCACCCATACACTATTTTATACAGAAACGTAGAATTTGATGGCAGATAAGGACCGCTTGGCCTGCCTATTCAGCCCATTTCCCTACTTGATGGATAAGCTGCAGAAGCTGCAGATTCTAATTAATCAACAGCTTACTTCCTCCTACCCCCCACTAGAATTGCCTTATGCCTGTCCCATGCATTCTTGAATTCTCCCACATATGTGTTGCATACAGTCTCTTCATTCCTTCCCAAGGTTCCTACTGAATTTCATGCTAACCAAGAGGTAAACATCTTTGCCATTTGTCCAAGGCCTTGGAGCTCTAAAGAAAGCAGTCAAACAAAGCCGCTCCACGGCTGGGTGTGCTCAGGATAAAAACATACCACATTGACCAAGGAACTCCAGCACTACCCACCAACCAAAACAATACAGCCAAACATCAAATGGTTTCCAAATAGGTTTAGTTTTTTTCACAGAAAGCCAAAGCATGTGCAGGGGATCACTTACCAGGGTAACTGGCGATGCTGTAGTGAAACCGATTCTAAGTTTTTGGCAGTTCTGCTGGTGTTACCCTGGTAAGAGATCCCTTGCACGTGCTTTGGCTTTCTGTGAATAAAACTGAACCTATTCAGAAAACATGTTCAGCTGTACTGTTTTGGTGGGTGATGCTGGAGTTCCTTGGTCAGTAGAGTGGAGTCCTAAAGAAAAAGAGTTCCCCAAGACAGGCATTCGCAGAATGGAGATACTTGATATGGGCCCTTTTGGAGAGCGACACATTTATACACTATTTGGTGTAGCAAAACAGGGCCAAAAGGCTTCCAAGGTGGCTTTGGCTAAGATGGGTCAGAACAAGTCTAGCAAAGGCCTATGCAGTGGCGAAGTTGACTCCAGCAGCTTTGATCAAAGCACATTCAACCAGGGCTGTGGCAGCCTCTTGGGCAGAAAGGGCAGTTTCTTACCGGGCAAGTTGCTGCTATGCGTTTCAGGCATATATTGTTTTGTGTATTGTTCTTTCAAAGTCCCTGTGAAGAGAGTTCAGTGTTGAAGTGGCAATTGCACAGATTATATGGGAGAAGTTCAGGATATTAAGAATCGTTAAATCTCACATGATGTGCTCAAGAGTTGATGCTGTCTACACATTCCTGAAGGTAGGGCTGTGGTTTTCCTATATTCATAAGAAATGCACAAGTTAACCATGGCTTAACTAAGTTGTTGTGAAGCTCTGAATGACTTATGACTGATGAGTCAAAGCTAACTGCTTCAGAATGGAGTGGAGCCGTGGGTTCTGTGATGATGTGACAGGTCTGGAGTGTGTTTGCCTCTAGCAGGTGAACATGTATTACTTAGCAATAAATGACTAGCCCAATGACAACGTTGGAACTAACAGAAAAAGAAATTGTGGTAAGTCTGATGGAATTTCTTCTTTGTGCACCATCCTGTGCCATACAGTGGGTAAGCTGCTGAGATGGAACTTGAGCCTCGACTTCTTGCTTTACAGACCTGTGCTCTATTCTGCCCACCACTTTTTCCTTTACATTTGTAGCCTTTTTTAAAATCTTTTTAACAAACTAAAAAAAAAAAAGGGAAAATGTGTTCTTAAATACCTGTAAGTTTGGTCAGTCGTAGCTTTTTAAAGTGTGTCCGCATTGTAAGGTCGTTACTATGAGGATTATTTATTTGTCCAAATACAGCAGTATTTGCTGGCACCCTGTTATTAGTCTGATTTGGTTTAAACCAAACAAAGAGCTAAAATGTCTAAAATAGCCTTAAACAGACATCACTGTTGATTTAAATGGAATGCACCTCTGCACTCTCCAAACTAAGACAGCACAAAAAAAAAAATGAGTGTGAGGATGGCATGGGGTTGGGGGGTTTTGTGGGCTGGCATAAGGAAGGAGAAGAGGAGGGGACTGAGCAGTTGAGCTGCTCTGAACAACAATTACAGTCCATTGCCTTCTAAAGTAAAGACCTTGGAAAAAGTATGGAAATAGGACTAAATCCTCAGAATGCAGGCTACATGTGTTTGTGCACAGCACCAAAACTAGTAGTCTTGACACACACCATACAGTACCTCTCACCTGTCCCACATTTTGAGGGTTGTCATTCATTTTACCTCTGAAAAACTGTCTGACATGGAGAGGACAGTATTCCACATAGCCCACTGACACTTTGAAGCAGAAATGCATAATTATCTATGATGGCCAGTTATCAACAAACATTATGAACTGGGGATCGTAAATGAAGAAAGCTGATTGGCCGAGAGCTCTTTGAAGCCGTGATGATATTGGGCTACATCATCACTGACTATCAGCCGCCAACCTCTCACGAGGCAGAAATTCCTCCGACAGCTGCATTTCCCCTCATTCCTTACACGCTTTACCTCACACAACTGTGCTCACTGCCTCTGGAAAGACGGACTGAGTTCCCCAACACAAGTGCCTGTTTTTAAAAAAAAAAAAAAAAAAAAAAGAACGTTGCTCATTCCTCCTCCATAGCCCCGGAAGACATACCACAAGACAGAAAACATGCAGCGTGGGCCGGGCATGGCCAAGCAACTCCCCTCAAAAAAAAAAAAAAATGTCCACACGATGTGTGTATGCATACCTGTTTAACTGCTCTCTTCCACTGCCACCAGAAAAAGAAATAAATACAGTCCATCTTCACACAGCAAGACCAGGTCAAATGAAAGGAGCACACAGTGCGTGGGAGGTGAGAGTTCAGAGCAGCACCTCTTCAACCAACTCCACTTACAACAGCGCCACCTGCTGCCCAGGGAATTATTAGAACTTTTTTCTAAAAAGATACTCCTCCACCACTCTGAAACAGTAATTTTAAAAACATTTTAAACATTGTTTTGCATTTTCTTCTGCTAAAACTATTAAGCAAGTTCATAACAGCAATAAGCAGGGTTTTAAATAATTGATTAGCAGTTTTTTCCTTGTGACAATATTAACTGTACAGAAAGTATTTATATAGGTTTTCTAGAAGTGTTATGTTTGTTAAACACATTGAGGCAAGTGATATGCATTTTTACAATGTTTTAACACTTTCATGAACAAAACGCTAATCAATTTTTAGAGTTAAATAAAACCCTGATAAGTCACTCCAGGGTATGGTATATCATGGGATATCGTCACTTCTAGTACGGTTGGACGCACTCTGCCTGCGGCCTTGTGCCCAACCACCCGAGGCATGACGATATCCCATGATATACCACACCCTGTCATGCCTTATTGCTTATTTATAAAATACTGATATCCACAGTGCACTCAGCCTCCAGCATCATGTTTGATGTGTCACACATTTTGCCCGTTTGCCACACATCTTGACACACATGTCTATCACAAAACTAAAACAGATTAAAAAGAAATCAGCTGTTGTTGACTCGCACCAACTCTTATTACTGAGAGTTGCTATTTTGCTAGGAGCAGTACCATAGAGTACATGCACACCATGGTACTGCTTTGAAAGATTTTTTCACCGAACTGGTAGGACTAGGTTTCAAACATCCGTCTAGACCAGTCAGATGGTGTGGCAACATTGCCACATTTGGGGAAGGTGCAGAACTTTCCTTGAGTCAGCAGACAGTAGGGGATGCGATATGGAGGTGGTGTGTTTAGCCTCATAGGGAACTCCATTCATTCAGGATGGTTGTGTGCACGCTGTGCTGGCTAAAACAAAGTGGCAGTCAGCAGCTCCTGAGAGAGGAAGTAATCTGCCATCCACCCCTGAAAGGGCATGTTGTGAGCCCTCCAGTGGTAGCTTGGATGGTTTGGTTTAGTTTTTAGAAAGCATCTTTCCAAGGCTTGGAGTGTGGGTCTGTACAAAAAATCAATGTTAAATAACACAGCCATGATTAAAACAGACAGTGGTCCAATGGAGAGTGGGGGCAGTCCTCTCTTGAGGTTGGATTGACTTCACTGAGTATTTAGGCAGCCCTCAACTCCCAGCTTTTAATGGTGAGGGAACCAAGTTGGGGTAACAATCCTGCAGAGTTTGTTCCCTAAGCCAGCCCAGCAAATGATGCTTATACTCATCACTGCTTGACCTGTCTTCTCCTTCCCTTTTTTACTAAGAGTAGCCACTTTGCTAGGAGCAGTACCTCAGAGTATATGCTCACCATGAAGCTTCTTTGAAAGAGTTTTACCAAACTCGTAGGACTAGGTTTCAGCAAGCAAGCTCAGTTGGATCAGATGATGTGGCAGGCACAAAGCATTCCTTAAGTCAGTAGACAGTCTGGAATGCAGGATGGAGGGAATGTGCTTAGCCTCATAGGGAACTCCATTCAGTCACATTGGTTATGTGTGTGTAGCATGTGCCGGCTAAATTAAAGTGGCAGTCTGCAGCACTCCCCTGTCAAGGGCATGTTGTAAGCTTTCCAGTTGCAGTTCAGTGGAAGGTGGGGGAAGCCTATCTTGAAGTTGGCTGGAACCTATTTATTTGAGTTTTGGTGACCGGGTGAGTCCACTGAGACAATACAGTCCCTTTTTCAGGGGCGACCTGGGTATGGATTCCATACAGTAGCAGTGCAAAATTAAGAGTGGTAATAAACTGGACATGAATAGTGCAAATTAACAGAGGTAAAAACATTCGACATTTAGAAGAAACAAAAAGACAAAGCAATGATTAAATACTTAAGCAAGGTTTGTCAGGGTAAGAGATAAGTAGAAATAGGGATTGGGCAGTTGGCATATGATAGCACTGCTTCCTTGCACAGCAGGTTGCCCTACCTAATGCCAGCAAAATGTATCTGTGAGGAGGGTGAGACTAGAGCTCCCCTGAAAAGAGAAAACAGAAAAACGAGGGTAGAAAATTGGAGAGGTAGGAAGTAAAGATAAAAAGAAGCTGGCTGCCATCAGCAGCGGACTCTGCACGTCAGCTTTCTCTTGTGGTTAAGTCACTAATGTTGTACATGGGTGGAGTAACAGGAAATTTAATTCCTGTGAGGTGGGGAGGGGAGAGATGAAATCGTCAGGTTCTAATTACAGCTGGCAAACATCCAACTTGCAAGTGTAACGTGTCTTTATTTACAGTTTGGTAAGAGAAAGGAGGAGAAAAGAAAAGTCATATTAAGTAGCCTGCATTGTAATATGCAAAAGTATCCATTGTTTTACAGTGCTCGATGTAGTTGTAGGGTCTGGGTTTATTTTGTTGTTTTTGTTTTGTTTTTTTGGGGAGTGGGGGGGGTAATTATACTAAGCTGACTTTCAGCAAGAAGAACCATGCCAACTAAAAGGTTAAACTAACTAAATGGAACATCATATGGCCTGAGCTAAAGATTCTTAAACTTTAATATTCCAGCTTAATAAAGTATTAACTCATTAATTGAAAAATAAGTGCCACAAGATACTTATGAAAATGGCTTGCCAAACTGCACACTTTTTATGAGAATACGATTCAAGAGGCTAAGTGTTAGAAAAAGCAAATTCTTTCATTAGAAAAAAATGTGGTATCTGAAACACTTGTACTGGCATGGTTAGTGGTTTGAAATGTGTTAACACCTTACTAGCAAACTAAAGTAAATCATTATGGCAGAAACCTAAACAGGAAGTAAACTACAAGTTGTGGATTTTTTTTTTGTTTGCTTTTTTTAGTTCTTACTACATTCAAAAATGATGGTAGAAGTACTTCTTAAAGGGGAACTAAATGTTGCCCCCTGGTAATGGGGTATAGTTTACTTTTCCTTTAAGCAGAGTTTTCCAGCAACATTTTTTTATGATTTAAGCTCTTGAAAAAGGAAAAAAAAACCACTAGCAGTCTGAAATAAAAATTACTTTGTAAATGCTGCCTTAGCCAGCAAGTGATCCGCTACTGGAGTCACCACACACGTGAACGGAGCTAATGGTAACTAGTGCATGCTCTGCTTTCAGTACTGTTGGCTGCCCAAACGTTAATAATTCTAGAATTTTGTATTTTTTTGTTTATTTGATATTTGGAAAGACCTTTGAGCCAAGGCTCTTTTACAAAGGTTCCATGTCTTAAAACAATGACACATACAGATAAAACAACATTGGGCACAAAAAAGGAATTCATCAGTAAACAAAGCACAATGCAAGATCATTGTAATAAATAGTGAGCACAACAGTTAGCAATGACCCAGTGATTGAAAGAGCAGAAGAAGGTAGGTGGCATTGGTATGAGGGGTGCGAGGGGGTGAGCTGAGAAGGGAGACACCCAACCCCTTATGATACCATTGTAATGGGAGATAGGCCAGGACAGGGGTGAAGGGGGGGTGTAGGGACATGGGGGAGGTGGCATGTGGCCTGAAGCAGGCATTGTCTTGTAGTACCTGGGGAGGGCTGGGGGAAGGAGGAGGAGGTGGGGTAAAAGCAGAGCGGCCCGAGGGGAGGGAGAGTGGAAATGGGGGTGACAAAGGCATGTGGGTGCCAGATTGTGTTCGGAGATGATGTTAGACCTGAGGAGGGAGCCCATGCTAATCATGTGTGTGGGTCATGCTGAGCCATGCAACAGGTTCGGGGGTTGTGCTAGGTGTTTGGGGAACAGGCACATGTAGTGCTTGAGATCAGACTTGAAAAGGGAGAGGCCATCCGTATTGTGAGTGAGCTCCAGGATCTCATTTAGACAGAGGGGAGCTCGATAGGAGAAAGTACGCTGACCAAGTGCGGTATGCTGGAACGGTACCATGAGTGCCTCCAACTTCATACCTCTGGCACTGTAGCCTGAATCAGATTTGGAGACGATGGAAGATACGTTCGATGGGGCCTTGCCCAGTAGAGCTTTCTTTCCAAGAGACCAGGTTTGGAATTTAATCCTGCCCCCTAGCGACAACCAGTTCATCTTCTCATAAAGGGAGCAGGTGTGGGTGAGGCGATCGGCATCCAGGGCGAGTCTGCAGGCCTTGTTTAGTGCAGAATGCACCCTCTTTAACACTGTGTCAGTGGCTGCCCCATAGACTATCTGGCCATAGTCAGTGGTTGATAGGATGGAGCTGGTAATGGCAAGGTGGAGTGCAGCTGGCATTAGGCATTTCCTGTGCCTGTAAAGCAACCCCAGTTTTGCATTTACAGCCTTGACCACCAAGTCCACATGTTGAGCAAAGGACATGGTGTCGTCGAGGGTGACTCCCAAGTATTTAAAGGAGTGCAGTTGTTCCAGGGGCGCTTGGGCCTTGTTGGAGATGGAGAGGGTTGGGGGCCTTTTCTTTAGCTGGCAGCAGGATAGGAGAATTGCCTTTGTCTTCTTATAGTTGAGCAGAAGCCTTTGTTCACAGAATCAATCCTCTAATTTGTTGAAGGAGTGTTGGAGTGCACCTTGTAGAGGCTCAATACGTGAATCACTGTGGAGAATGGCTGCATCATCTGCGTAAAGAATAATTTTTGAGTCACAGGCTCCCGGTAGATCGTTGAGAAAAAGGCTGAAGAGTAGAGATACCAGGATAGACCCCTGTGGGACACCCAGGGAGACCTTCCTGGACTCTGATGTGGTTTGACCTATCTTTCCCCTCTGGGACCTTGGTGACAGGTAGTCCTGAACCAGCATATTGCATTGTTTTAAACAGCATAATGCTGTAAAACTTTAATGAACCCATTTTGGACTTGCTACATATATGTAATGTTAATGGTTGCATAATTGATGAAGTTCTTCTGTTCAGCTCTTTGATAAATCTCAGATTCTGCTTGTATAAAAAGTACTAAAAATATCTGGGGGCAAATATTTACTCTGCTATTTTTTTGCATGCATTGGATTTTGTCCAACAACACCTATACAACCGAACAACACGATATCTTCAGTGGCGGAGCCAGGTTTGGGAGCCGGGGGGGGGGGGGCAAGTCAGTAATTTTGGGGGCGTCAAGATGGTAGTGAGCAAAAGCGATCATTTCAACCAAACCTTGGGAACTACTAGGAAGCCTGCCTCAGAGGAACAAAGAGTGCGGGAGGTCTGATGAGGAAACTGAAGGTTAAACAGGATGCTAGGGCCCAGCCCATGTAGGGCTTTATATGTCAGCAAGCTTACCTTGAAAGAAATCTGTCACCTCACCAACAGCCAGTGTCAAAAGCTGACGAGAGATCAAGAAAAAACAAAATGGTACAGATCTCTGACCTCTCGCAATTAGATCATTGAGCACACGAACCAGAGAAGTCTCGGTACTATGCCTTTTACAATAACCAGACTGGAGAGGATCGTAGATGTCATGGGTAGCAAGACAGACGAGTATGAATAAATAGGCCATGGACAGTAAAGGCCTATGGCACATTCATAAGTTAGAAAAGACGGCAAACTGGATGGGTCTTGCATTATCTGCCATCAACTTCAATGTCTGAGGTGGGCACTGTTGGAATTACAGGTGAGCTTGCCAGGTCTCCACCTCCTCTAGCTATGAAGAGAGCTCCAGTAGTTCAGAAATCACTGCCTTTGACTTATAAGGGGGGGGGGGTCAATCTAAAGACAGGCCTCCTAAAGCATAGCCTCCCCCTCTTCATAAATCCAACAATGGCCAGGCCACACCCCCCTTACACTGGCCCTCGCACAACCGTCCTGTAATGATGTCACCGAGTTAGAAAACTTTAGTACTTAATAAATTAAAAAGAAAAACTCCAAAAGGGCGATACTGACCAATTACGGCCAGAAGTGCATTCCAACAATTTAGTACTACAGTACTTACCATGGCCTGTAATCACACCCACTTCCTGGTCTGTGACGTCACAAATATGCGGAACGAAGAGTTATACATTTAAATGATGGGGGTCAGATAGTAGTACTTAAATTAAGAAATTGATAACACACTAGATCTGAGCATGGGCTGTGGGATCGGAGCGCCCCCACAGTTCTATGCTTTGTAGCGATATCGAAAAAGTAATACAATAAATGGTATTCAGTAAGTATGCGGCATTGGAGCACTGTTACCTAGAAAACAAAATATCATTGCGCATACTGAGAGGAAGGCACAGTTTCTACCAAAAAAACAACCTTTTAACTCCTTCTGAGGGTACTTAAAACTCATGGATAATTTGCCCCCACCTTTTACTGACTGCACATAACAGGGAAATGATTCCACATTAATGGAAACTTTCTGCAGGTGTTGGGGGCCAGGTCCGGGAAAGGTGAAACAGAATCAAAATGAACAAAGCCTCCGCGTGCGAGCACGCACACAGGTAGACAGCGGGCAGCAGCATAGGTGCACTAGTAAAGTGACTTACCAAGAGAGGGCAGGAGCAGCAGGCCGAGGGCAGCGGCCAGCCCCCACAGCATCTCGCCCCATACCATGTCCCTCCTCTCCGGCTGATCTCACATTCCTTGGCCCGACTGCCAAGCAATTGCATATCCCGTAGTCTGCAGCTGGCTGGCTCTGTCTCCGATGCCGTTGCGCATCACGTAACCTGCCCCCTCTCACCTGGCGAACAGGTGTTACAGGAAGTGCGCAGAATAGGAAGCGCAGGGGTACTAGATTACCCACACCAGCCTCACTTTGTATTTGTTCCAGTCCCGCCTCCTCCCTGCTGTTTGTGGTGAAACCACTGACGGTCAGGCGAGTGTTGTGTCCTGCTCCCGCAGCTGATTACTTGGGCTCTAGGGGCGCCAGGCAGGACTGCCGACTGCCGCGGGTGGAAGCCAGCCAGGGAAGCACCTAATTTACTTGTTAGTTTAGTTTATGGCTTGAGGCGAGGGGGTGCAAACTCAGAGGCAAAATGGTCCGGGGTGGGCGCTGGCCCCCCCTGCCCCTCCCCTAGCTCCGCTATTGCATATCTTACATTAGCTCTGCAGTGCACCCTCCATCTGAGTAGGGTAATAAACCCAAGGACATCATCTAGTTACTGTATTTGGACACCATTAACACAGACTAATTTATTCCTCCATGAAAGTAACTCCCATCACATTAGAAAACAGGGTGGATGGTGTCACTACACAATCATGATAGTGTGTTTTACCAATTAACACAAAGAAATAACAAAATGCCCAAACATTTAAAAATAAGATCTGATACAGATTCAGTCCTCTTGTCCCCAGATCCCTGTCCCATAACCATCAGTTCCTATGTATGGCATGGTATTATGTAGCTCCCTTCTTGCCACCCTCCCATTATAGTAACCGTTGCCTCAGGTGGTAACCAGTGAAGTACCTAGCTCCAAGCATGTTCAGATCCGTCTCCCTGCTTCTACGTCCAGGGTCTGCTGCTCTAGGGGAAGAGTGTCAACCAAGAACTTTGTCTAATGATTCCTATCTGGATCTGGAGTACATGGCTTAGCCAAGTATTCAGTATGCATTTTTGGATACACCGAGCAGAGCCATATTAGCCTACGTATAAGTGACGATGTCATCCTCTTCTCTTTCCATTTCCTGGAACATAGTAACTGACGAGGTCTCTAGGTTATGCTTGTGATATGCTTAACAGCTTGTGCTATGTCGGTGTAGAAGGTATCAGGCAAGAGCAGGTCCAAAACCAATAAGACTTGTATGCCAAAGTTCCCTCTGTAGCAAATAGAAACACAGAAACACACAAGTTTTCAGCAGATAAGGACTGCTTGGCCCACACAGTCTGCCCTAAATTCCCTACCTGTAGTACCACCTGAGACCCTACTTGGACTCTGGCTTATGCCCCCCTCTTACTTGTAAGACTCCCTTGTGTCTGTCCCATGTATTCTTAAATCCTGTGACCATTCTGTCCCCGAGCACTTCCTCTGGGAGGCTGTTCCAAGCATCCACCACCCTCTCCGAGAAGAAATACTTCCTCACGTTTCCTCTGAGCCTCCCCCTCCAGCTTCATATTGTGACCTCTTGTCCTTGATCATCTTTTCCATTGGAAAATACTCCCTTCCTGTTTTTTCCTGTGAGGTACTTGAATGTGTCTGTCTTATCCCCCCCCCCATTCCCTCCTGTTTCCCAGGGACTACATTTTTAAATCCTTGAGCATCTCTTCATGGGGTTTCTGATGCAGGCCATGCACCATTTTGGTTGCCCTCCTTTGTACCGCCTCCACCCTGTCTATGTCCTTTCGGAGATGGGGCTTCCAGAACTGTACATAGTACTCGAGGTGGGGTCTCACCAGTGATCCATACAGGGGTATTATTGCCTCCCTCTTTCTGCTGGTGATACCTCTTCCTATGCATCCAAGCGTTCCACTAGCTTTTCCCACTGCCTTGTCACACTGTTTAGCTACCTTCAGGTCATCAAAAATGATACCCCCCAGGTCTCCTTCCTGCTTGGTGACTCTTAATACCTCTCTTCCTAGTTGGTATGTTACCCATGGGTTTCTGTGCCCTATGTGCATGATATTGCACTATTTTGTGTTAAAACCCTGCTGCCAAACCTATGACCATACTTCCAGTTTTTTTAACTCCTACCCTACCTATATGTCCCTTCACATATCATTATCAGTGGCAATCCACAGGACTGTCCCCTGTCGTCTTCTGCACCTCTCTATAGGGCCAGTCCCATTCTTTGCTAAAATCGTATAGGCTTCGTCAATTTAGGCCCTTCAGGTTCCATCTTTTCTGAATCATGGGCCAGTCACACCAGTGGCTGGCCTCCATCTTCCCTGTCCACAGGAACAAGAATGTTAGTTCGGCATCTGTGGGTATCTGAAATGATGTCAGTGAATGGGTTTCACCCTGGTGCACAGTTCTGTGGATGGGGTAATCCTTCAGCAAGAATAGGTCTCCCCATACCCCCCTCTTCCCCCAACTCTTATTTCTATGCCCTGTTAAATCTGATTAACGGGAGCTAAACACAGGGTATAGTAAGAGGTGTTAGGTAGGAGGGGCATAAGGGGAAGAAGCCCACCCTCAGCACGACAAGTGTTTTGACTCTTTTATTTATTTATTGGTTTCTTTTCTTTCTTTTTTTTTTTTTTTTAAAGAAAGTTATCTGAGGATCAGTGGCAGGATTTTTAGGACAGTAAATTAATAAAAATGGAACTAGGAGAGCTTCAGTAGCAGACAAGTAGTGGAATAGCAGTGGCTGTGGGGCAGCCATATTCAGGCAGACCTTCTGGACACTGAGGTGCTGCCCTATCTTCATGCATCTCTCTGGACTGCGGGATGAGGTAGCCAGACTCAGAGCGGAAGTAAACTGGGTCAGGAGTACCATCACCCCTATCCAGAGACCACCCAGTCCAATGCAACTGCCTCAAAGGATGCCGAGAACGAGGAGCACTTGGATGACAGTGGGCTCAGGGGGGGTTAGAGCGATCAGGCAGAGGCACATCCCAGATCCTATTCCACTCAAGAACTCATATGCGACACTGGCAAATGAGGACAACCAAATAGAGGCACCCAGAGAAGTGGAAGGAAAGGATGTGGAGGTTAGCCAAGGAGGTGACCTCAGCGGGGAAAGCAGTGGACCCCAGAGGAGGAGGAGGAAGCGAGTCCTGGTGGGGGACTCCATCATAAGAGGGATACAGCTAGGAACACAGGAGGGGGAGGACAGGGAGGTAAGGTGCCTACCAGGTGCCACGGCATGGAGGGATGGAAGGAAGATCCTGGGGATCACTGGGAAGGCAACACAGGAGGGTGAGCTGGATGTCATTATCCACCTAGGTACTAATGACCTGGCAAATGGGGAGCCAAAGGAAGTTCAGGAAGAGTTTAGGAAATTGGGAGGGTCTCAAGCAAGTAGCTACTTCTGTCACTTTCTCAGAAGTACTACTCAGAGGCAAGGAGAGCATAGGAGTGCATGCACCAGGAACTTTAACTTATGGTTGAAGAACTGGTGCAGTGAGAAGGGTTTGGATTCATTGGTGACTGGGGACCCACCTGGAGGATGGAGGTTTGTTCAAGCCTGACGGCCTGCATCCATCCTGAGGGAATCCAACACTCAATGATGAGTTTAAATGCTACATTGACAAGCATTTAAACTAGCAAAGGGGTGGCAGGCCAGCAAGGAGGGTACCATTGCTCACCCCCACAGCTAGCAGTGGAACCAGTGAACCAGAGGAGTGGCTATCTCTGCAAAGCAGTGTGCAAAGATGGAGATTAGTGCCCAAGAGGTGGATAGGCAGAAAAGGGGCAAAATTCAGCAGAAGGGCAGACAGCAAGGAGAACCAGGGATAAAGGACAAACAAGGAAGTGGCTAAAGTAGAACAGCGAAACAGTCTAGGGAGGTCAAATCATGGAAAGCCATGTGTGCAAATGCCAGGAGCCTTAGCAACAAGATGGAAGATCTGGAGGCTGTCATGGTGCAGTCAGACCTGGACATTGTGGCCATCACTGAAACCTGGTGTAATGATAACCACCACTGGGAGATGGCCATACCTGGCTACATCTTATTCAGAAGAGACAGAGCAGGCAGGAAGGGAGGAGGAGTGGCACTGTATGTGAAAAATGACATAAGGGCCACAAAGATCCAGGAGGAACAAAATGGGGGAGAGATACTGTGGGTTAAGCTGGAAAGGAAAATGGGGACTGCCATCTGCACAGGTGTGAACTATAGACCACCAGCCCAGGAGGAAGAAACAGGGAACTGATGCTAGCCATCCAAAGGATGACAGACAAGGGTGAGGTAGTACTGGTTGGAGACTTCAATATTCCAGACGTGGACTGGAGCATCCCAGCAGCAGCATCAACTAGGAGCAGATTTATCCTGGACTCCCTTCAGGGTGCCTTCCTCAAGCAACTGGTCATGGAACCAACTCGGCAGAAGGCAATACTGGACCTTGTGCTCAGAAACCAGGACAGTGTGATGGGGGGTAACAGTGGGGAGCACCTGGGGAACAGTGACCACCAGTCATTGTGGTTTGAAATCACAGAAAGAGCAGAACCAAACCACACAAAACACGTGATCCTGGATTTTAGGGGGCAGACTTTGGGAAAATGGGGAGATACTTGAAAGAGGCATTAAGGGGAATGGGACAGGAATCAGGGGTTGAGGAACAGTGGGCAGTATTTAAAATGGGGATTACAAGAACAACAGAATTATGCATTAAGCAGGTTAGCAAGAGGAAAAGGAAGAGGAGACCATTATGGTTTTCCAGAGAGGTAGCAAAGAAAGTGAAAGCCAAAAAGATTGCATTCAGGCAATACAAAAGGCACAGGCAGAAGGGGATAGGGAGAAGTACCAGGAGAAGCAAAGGGAGGCAGGAGGTCAGTAAGGGAAGCCAAAGCTCAGACAGAAGAACACATTGCAAAATCAGTGGTAGAGGGACAAAACCTTTACAGGTACATATAGTGAAAAAGAAAGACAAAAGGGAGGATAGTGAGACTGAAAGGGGAGGATGGGGGCCACGTGGAGGATGACAACAGTAAAGCTGACATATTGAACAGGTATTTCTGCTCAGTCTTTACTGAGGAAGAGGAGGGTAATGGGTCTGAAGGAGTACAAGGGTGAGAATGGTGCAGAATGGACACAAGTCCCTTTGTACCTAGAAAGGGTCCTGAAGGAACGAAGTAGTAAGAGCTGATAAAGCAGTGGGGGCCAGATGGGTGCACCCCAGGGTCCTTAAAGAACTAAGAGAGGTGGTGGCTGAACCTCTGGCTATCCTGTTTAGCCGATCACTGGAAACAGGGAGGTACCCAAAGACTGGAGGACAGCAGATGTAGTCCCCGTATACAAAAGTGGGAACAAAGAGGAAGCAGGGAACTACAGACCAGTCAGCCTCACCTCGGTAGTGGAGAAGATCATGGAAGCACTACTGAAGGAGAGATTGGTGGAACATGTGGTTGTCAATGAACTACAGGACCAAAGGCAGCATGGTTTCACCAGGGGGAGGTCATGTCAGACCAACCCCGTTGAATTTTTTGACTGGGTGACTAGGGAGGTGGATCAGAGGAGGGCAGTGGACATGGCCTATCTGGACTTCAGCAAGGCCTTTGACACTGTGCCACATAGAAGACTATTACACAAACTGGGGAATATGGGTATGGGCAGGACAGTAGTGTGGTGGGTAGGTAACTGGCTGGGTGGCAGGACACAGAGGGTGGTGGTAAATGGCTGTCACTCCACAGAGGAAGAGTGACCAGTGGGCACCACAGGGATCAGTGCTGGACCGGTCCTATTCAACATCTTCATCAGTGACATTAGCAGGACCTAGAAGGCAGAATTTCACTGTTCAGCTGATGACACAAAGCTCTGTAACAGAGTAGACACACCAGAGGGTGTAGACAGAATGAGAAGCGACCTGCAGAAACTTGAAGAATGGTCAGGGTTTGGCACTTGAAATTCAATGCAAAGAAGTGCAAGATAATGCATATGGGGCACAAAAACCCTGGCACAATATATCAGTTGGGGGGTGAGGATATAGCATGCACCAAGCAGGAAAGGGATCTTGGGGTTGTCATCTCTGATGACCTCAAGGTAGGGAAACAGTGTGACAAGGCAGCAGGTAAAGCAAATAGGATGCTGGGATGTATAGGCAGGGGCATCACCAGCAGGAAAAAGGAGGTCATAATTACGCTATACAAGACACTAGTGAGGCCCCACCTGGAGTACAGTATACAGTTCTGGAGACCATACCACGTAAGGACATAGACAGGGTAGAGAAGGTTCAGAGGAGGGCAACAAAGAGTGCATGGATTGCATCACAAGTCCTATGAAGACAGGTTGAAAGAACTGAACATGTACTCCTGGAGGAGAGGAGGGAGAGAGGGATATGATAGAGACATACAAGTATCTTACAGGGAGGAACAGGGTGCAGGAAAACACTATTTTTAAGCAAAAGATGTTCCAGGACTAGAGGCATGGATGAAGTTGGAGGGAGGACAATTCAGAGGAAACATGAGAAATAATTTCTTCACAGAACAGGTGGTGGACAAGTGGAACACCCTGCCAGAGGAAGTGGTGAGGGCTGAAACAATCACGGGATTTAAGAATGCATGGGATAGACATAAAGGAATTCTGGAGGTCAGGGGTAAGGGGCAACAGACTTCTAGGAAAACAAACTGAACTTACAAGCTCAAATGGGCAGACTGGGTGGGCCATAGGTCCTTATCTGCCGACACTGTCTGTGTATCTATGAAGAATGGTCAGGGGTTTGGCACTTGAAATTCAATGCAAAGAAGTGCAAGATAATGCATATGGGGCACAAAAACCCTGGCACAATATATCGGTTGGGGGGTGAGGATATAGCATGCACCAAGCAGGAAAGGGATCTTGGGATTATCATCTCTGATGACCTCAAGGTAGGGAAACAGTGTGACAAGGCAGCAGGTAAAGCAAATTGGATGCTGGGATGTATAGGCAGGGGCATCACCAGCAGGAAAAGGGAGGTCATAATTACGCTATACAAGACACTAGTGAGGCCCCACCTGGAGTACAGTGTACAGTTCTGGAGACCATACCTACGTAAGGACATAGAGTAGAGAAGGTTCAGAGGAGGGCAACAAAGATGGTGCATGGATTGCATCACAAGTCCTATGAAGACAGGTTGAAGGAACTGAACATATACTCCCTGGAGGAGAGGAGGAGACAGGGATATGATAGAGACATACAAGTATCTTACAGGAGGAACAGGTGCAGGAATACACTATTTTTAAGCAAAAAAGATATTCCAGGACTAGAGGGCATGGGATGAAGTTGAGAGGAGGACGATTCTAGAGGAAACATGAGGAAGAATTTCTTCCAGAGCGGGTGGTGGACAAGTGGAACACCCTGCCAGAGGAAGTGGGGGCTGAAACAATCACGGGATTTAAGAATGCATGGGATAGACATAAAGGAATTCTGGAGGTCAGGGGTAAGGGGCAACAGACTTCTAGGAAAACGTAAACTGAATTTACAAGCTCAAATGGGCAGACTGGGTGGGCCATAGGCCCTTATCTGCCGACACTGTCTATGTATCTATGATTTCCTGCGTATACCCATTGAGAAAAGGCTTGATCCTGAAGGTCAGGGAGAAAGTCAGGGTTCCTAGCTGTTGAAATAAAAAGTGATATTCCATTTGCTATGCCTTTACTATTCTTTATCTGTCACAAGTTTTCACAGTGGCCAAGCCAGTGGATTGTGAGCTGGTGGCTTATGGTATACCCTGGCACCCTTTGAACCCAGATAACCTGAAGGTGCTTCGGGAGGGCTAGCCTGCTCCAAGTCAAGCGACATAACCCCAGGGCCTCGATTAATCCAGTCTACGACATACCTTACTTGACAGGCCCAGTGGAATTTGTCAAAGTCCAGGAGCCATATACCACCCTTACTTGTGGTAGCTAGCCCTAGTTTTTTTTCAGACTTGCCCTCAGATGTTTACTCCCCCGCCCCCAAACAAACTTAGTGACTCCCCGGTCTAGCCTTTTCCTGTCAGCCCTCGGTAGACCTACTGGTTTGCTGATATTCCAAATAAACTTGAACTCTTTAATTTTTTTTCTTACTGCATTACTGAGTATAAAGTTAGAAAAGTAATAAATGGTATGAGCTACCACACAAAAGTAGTTTGAAATTTCTGTTTTTAGATTGTGTCAATTGTTAGTTGAATCATGGTCATAAAAGAAGACATATACATTGTTTTTTGTTTGTGTAGATATGCAAGACTATAATACGTACTACATTTTAGCTGTGCAATACAGTAGTAGTATGAGATTAAAGACCAGCTGTTGCCTCGTGAAGAACTTGAAAAGGCATAATATTTGGACACAGTTCGGTTCATATTAGTTTTGTATATCTCTTCCTATTGCCTATTCCCCCACCTGAGGCTATAATACTCCACTTATGGCACTGTAGTTATTCCAGTGGCAACAGATTGTGATAACGTAACACAGGATTATCACTTCAAGTAGGGAATACGATGCAAGGATAAATGAACTGAAAGGGAATAAGATCCTGCTTCTGCACAGTTTCCTCTGCAAGAAATAATTGAGAGGAGAACTCTATAGAAGATATATGAAACACAAGCCAAACTGTATCTGAATATGTTTGCCAAAGATTTGTCTAAAGTGTCAGCAGTTTCTTAAGTAGAAGGAAACATTTGATACAGCAATTGGAGAAATGATGCCCTGTATTGTTCTTAATGCACACTTTATTCTGCGTGCAGGTGCTGCCTTCGCCCTGCATCACTTCTGCATGTGGTCTCAAAATGTATGTGAATCTGTACCTACTAAGCAAAGAGCAAATTTTGTACCTAAGGAGTTATGTGTGGCAGAGGGATGCAATCTACAGAATATTCGCTTCCTTTAAACCTTTTGGGAATAATGATGTAGATTTAGCCTAGGTAGACCACAGTCTAAGATGATTCTTAAAGACTCGATAGCTGCTGATTGCATTTGCAGTAAATTGTTTCCCCTTTTTTAGCACACTTTCACTGACTCTTCCTGTTTACTGCGTTGAGGCAGCTGATAAGCTGTAAAGTTCTACAACGCAGATAAGCAGGAAGAATGTTGTTTTGAGGGCTGCATGAAAATAAATAAATGCTTTACATTAAAGTTTTTTCAAGGTGGATTTTGAAATCTTTACCATGTGAACTTCTCTAATACTGTCAGTCTAATAAAGTTTGATGACATTAAATGTTTAATGAAGTACTGAAGTACTGTATACTAGTGCTATAAGGGTGACTGCCATAAGCCTGCTGTCTGCAAGAAGGTTCATTAACATTTCCGTCACTTTTAAACTTAGCTGCGTTGACTCTTAGTAGCAGTCTGTAAATGTGACAGTTTGTGAGTGAAATTATTAACAACAAATGGGCAACCAAAGTGGTTCTGTTGACAATGCAGATGGGTGTGTCTGGGAAAGGCTACCGCGATAGACTTGCGATTTTTATCTGACAGACATAAGACTTCCCACGGTAAAATACTTTGGGCGTGAACCACAACATTGCAATGACTGTACCGTGATGCTGAATTTACGTTAAGTAAACTGATGGCTTCTTATCTGCAGGCTAAGTAAAGCTATCAGTAATTTCAAGTAATTTGGCAAAATATTTTTAAAATTTGCAGACACTATTTTTTGTATGTTGGTGGTGGTTTCTGATATTCTCACTATATTATTATGGGTGAGTAGGCACATCAGTGTTAATCTCACTTTTGCAGCTTGATACTACTTGACGTAATAACCTGAAACTCTGCGTGTGCATCGTCAGTGCCAGGATTTCTGGATCCTGCAAATTTGGTAATGTTAATTGGGTGGTTTTTTCAGACTTCTTAAAGGGGCACTGTCCACTTTACCCCTAGTTTTTACACCTGCTTGCATCAGTGTGATTCAGTTTACCAATCTATGTCTCATCCCCCAAATAAACTCCCCATGTATGCCAGAACAGTGATCGCTTACCATATTTTTCAATTTTTTGCAAGTTTTAACATTCCAACGTCCTGACTGAAGCTACCTAGTGCCTCAGCACTCTGTTTTACTTAACACACGGCAACTTAACTTCACTATAATGAAAGACATGTTATAAGTAACTATTAAGAGTGGGTATGTAAAAAATTGATGTTCGTGCCGCCGTTCCATGTCACAGGCGCGCTGTCAACATACAACGGCTTCCAGGGCACTAGGTGGTTTTAGTTGGGACGTTGGAATGCTGAAACTTGCAAAAATTGAAAAATATGGTAAACGATCACCGTTCTGGCATACATGGGGACTTTAATTGGGGGATAAGGCATAGACTGGTAAATTGAATCACACTGATGCAAGCAGATATAAAAACGAGGGGTAAAGCTGACAGTGCCCCTTTAACGCAGCAGTTGCCTCAGTTGTGCTCCCGTAGCTGCATCCGTGTAAATGCACCACAATGTTTTCAGATGTTTTTTTAAACATTCTGATGCATTTACAATACCTTGCTCAGTTTATAGCAAAAAAAGATGCATGTGTCAAATATCTGCCAACCTTCATAATTTTCCGTGCACAGTTTGCAGCACTTGCGACAAGGAGTTAGACCACTTTTTTTGTAGTGTAGCAGTCTTTATTGCAAGTGCAGCAGTTGTGACTGAATTTTGCCGCAGCTGGTTGAAAATACAGCCAATATTTTTTCCTTCCTATATTCTATTTATCCTCCTCTAGCCAGGAGAAGCCAGGCTCCCCTCAGCTGTGTCCATCAATCTCCACAGAACTTATCTTGAGGGCCTGAATACTCCCCTCCCCCATAGCAGGGTCAGGAGGGGGAGTGCCACCCCCCCCCGCCCCGAAGCACAGATCTAGTATTTGGCCTCCAGGTCCTGGCAGTGTGGCAGGTAACAGATGTGTGTGGAGGCATGTGTACGCTGTAGAGTCCCACAGCACCTCCCTTCTGCTGCTGCTCCTGTCACGCACTACCACCAGGCCTCCACCTGATGGCAGTCATTTGGGAGAGGAGATCAGTCCTTTGGATGCTCAATCCTCTCCCTCCCTGACCAACCCCAGGCAACTCGTGCTTGTTCCCAAACGCAGGTCACCAGTGTGGAGTGAGGTGTGGCATCCAGTACGTCAACCCTCAATACCACCAGACTGGTCCAGCCCATAGTTTTTAAGACCTTTTTAATCACCTGTAGCACAAAATCTGCGGAGACCTGAAATCTAATATTATCAAGTTCATTTCACATTTTACCAAGGATTATTCTTTGTATGTGGCATCATTAATAAATGTATGGATTTTAAAATATATACTGCAGCCGGCCCAGTGACGATAAGGGTTGAGATTTTGATGTTAAAGACCGCAACTCGATTCGAACGAGCCCGGTCATCGGGGCTGGCAGAGGAGGGGTGGCTGATCGAGCATCCATTGACTGCTCTCCTAGTCCTGGGGTGGGTCGGGAACAACCATCATGCATCAGTGCTCTCTAGGGATGCCTGGAGGTACTACCAAGCATGGTGGCAGTTGGGGGGGGGGGGATGCGGCGGACGTCTGCATGCAATGCCTGACATCATTGCACGTCCACATTCCCGTGGGTGAAAAATCGGAGGAAAAAGGCTGGGCGCGAACTTATAGCTTGATGGCTGCGCCGGGATCCCGTCAGGGAGGATCCGGGGCTGTCTTGGCTGGGAGTGGCAGAGGGGGCCCTCCAGCAGGGTAGCATGAAGGCCGTCCCAGACCTTCCTGGGTGCGGTATGAGCCACCCAGCTCTCCGGCTGGGCCTGGCCAGCGGCTGGATGCCCCAAGCCAGTCATGCTGCAGAGGAGGTAAAAAGCAGCTGTGATAAAAAAAAAAAAATAAAATGTATACTGTATATATTTGTTTTTTTATGTTTATTCATTTTCAAAGTGTACAGAACACAATAAATGCATATTGAGTCCTAGAGCGTCATACAACAACATTATGGAAATACAATGGTAGGATCAAATTCCCTACAACATAATGTGAGGTCTAAGTAACTATGTTAGTATCCTAAGTATTCAAGGAGGAGACCATTGTAACATATGCATGGACGGTCATTGATCATATTAGTCCAAAAATCAACCAGGCACATCGCAACATATAACACAACCTGTGGCATTTAATGAGTCCATTTGTAGTTCAGGAAGTCCAGTAAATATTTGAACGTGCAAATACAAATAGTCCAGTACCAGTCCGTATAGGACTGGCAAAACAGCACAAAAAGCATCATAGAACTTAAAAGACAATATATTCAAATGGTCTGTTAATAAAATGAGTAAATCTGCAGTTAAATGGAATCTACAGCAGTTTTTCTGAAAAGCGGAATGCACTTTACAACTTTCTGCCGCAAGGTACTGCCTGTGTTACTAGATGAGGGTGTGATCTGTGCCCTCCAGATATTAAAAAAAGTCAAGCTGGGTGTTGCGTGCACTACTGTAGGAACAGCTAGATTATGTGCACTGGGAAGAGCTAGATTGAAAGGCTATGTGTTTGGT
This sequence comes from Neoceratodus forsteri, assembly GCA_016271365.2. Taxonomy (NCBI): domain Eukaryota; kingdom Metazoa; phylum Chordata; order Ceratodontiformes; family Ceratodontidae; genus Neoceratodus; species Neoceratodus forsteri. The sequence continues at coordinate 762,407,323 of CM028136.1, forward strand.
TTGGAGACATTGCACATGTAGCTCAGCTACCATCTCACCGCCTCGAGGCGATGGCCATTTTAGGAGTTTGCAGCCCCTGCTAAATCCCCAAGCCATAAGGAGAGGGAGGGAGGGAGGGAGGGAGAGGAGAGAGAGAGAGAGAGCCACCCAACCAAACGCCTGTCCTACCGATACCCCATTTAAGTAACTCCAGCTGAACCAAAGCTCATTATGAGAAATCCAACTTTTGACAGGTATTCTGTATCATTCTGCAGTCAAAAATAACAATAAAGTGTTATCTTAAGATGAAGTCATTATGAAATCATGGGCAGTCAGTCCTCCCCATCAGAGGTATGGGGATGATGTAAAAAATTATTTTTGATCATCTTAACAGCCTCCTGTGGGTCCGAGAACATTACAGTCTTGCCCGTACAATTAACATGTAGGTGGACTGGCATTTGCTAAGAGTGATTAACCGCTCTGACAGCACTGAAACCCTTGTAACACTGTCTCATCGCAGAGCTTAAGTTCGGGGAAGAAATTAATCTGCACATTTTCCTCCGACTTGAAAGGGCCCGTTTTCATTGTTTGCAGGATGTCATCCTGGATATGTGGTCCACTACTGACTGTCATCATGGTACGAGGTTGACTGTCTGTGGGCTTCTTCCTAGGACTAAGTCTGTAAACCTTATGTATGTGTTCCTGTAAATCCAGATTTATTTTCTTAAGGAGTGAATCCAAAATCTAAGCCATCAAGTCATCTCCCTCTAAAGCCTCTGGTACCCTCAGCAGCTGAATGTTGTTTGCCCTAGCCCCATTCTCCAAGTTCTGTAGACAAAGATGTAGCAGTTTATTTTCAGACATAACACCCGACACAGCAGCCATCAAAGTATTAGCTGAGTCTGTGGCTAATTTAGCTTCTGTGGGCGGAGCGTCCATGCGAGCTTCCATCATGGTAGAATGGGTACCTATGTTGTCAACCTTTTTGTCAAAGTTTCGAATCGCCTGCAGCAAGGGGCTATTCAGTTATATGAGTGGAGCTCTCTCCTCCTGGCTTGGGTCACTGCCATGCAGTTGCTCCGGCTGTACCTGCCCCCAGTTTTATGGATCTGCACTTATCTAAGTTTGGTGGACCGCCATATAATGTAATTGTGCTGAGGGATTTCTGTTTCCCCCAGGGAGAGCCACCTTCTCCTCATAGAAAAGGGACGCTTGGTACTCGGAACCATCAGTGGGAATCACTGGTAAAGATTGATTCCTGGAAGATATGAAAATATAATTGTTGATCTTCCGGAATATCTTTATCATTGATTACATGCTCCACCAACTTTCCCCCCTCTCAGACAGAGCCAGTGCTTCTGGACTGCTCACCCTGCTGGTGATGGCAAAAAAAAAGTGGGGGGAGCATGGGCCTTTTGTAGTTCTCTCCACCCTGCAAAAAAAAAAAAGATTTGTTGTTGTGGAAGGCAGCTCCTTACCCCCTTTTCCTTTCTTGTCCTCCTACTCCCTGCCCAGAGTGTATCCCCTCTGTGTGTATATCCATCAGTTGTTAAATGCAACATGTGTTTTGGGTACTGTCCACTTTAACTCCACCGAGCAGCTGCTCTGAATGTTTTGGGGAGGGATGCTGAGTACCTTTTTGGATGAGTACACTAGCTTTTACACAGAGTACATCCCTGTAGTTCCCTGACTATGACTGTCAGACTTTTTTGGTTGGCATACCCATTTCTTCTCATTATGCTTCTGGGCTTTGGCTCACTACCCTTAGGGGTGCCTGGGGATATGAACACATCTTGACTCCTTTGGATGATCCCGTCCTGGAATTTGAGATGCATCTAGGTTCCACCTTTCTTCTTTTTGATATGAAGAAGGAGGGACATGGTTAACTTACAAGTTCAGTCACTTCTCTAGCTGGTAGCTGGGAGTTATCCCTTTTCAGGAGTCTGTGTCTTTTTCAATTTTTGGCACATTGTGTCATCTCATTTTAAAGGGTTCTTTTCTTGGATATCTCTCTTATGCATCTGCCAGAGCCCCGTGGTTAGGGCTGCTGTCCTATTTTTCCAAAACACTGTCACCTTCTGTCTGGCTAGTGGTATGAGCCCTGGCTCTTTATATAGATCTAATTACCCTTATGCCACCTAGTGTGTCCTGTTCTTATTCTAAATTGGTAGTTGGGTTTTGCTTTGTTGTTTATTTTACTTCTTTTATTGTTGTTTATTTTATTTTATTTGGGCTAGAAAGCCTCTAGTCCTTTGTTTTATATATTTGTTTTCCTGGTGAACACAATTGAGGTGCTGAGGGAACCAGCTTCAGTTACTGGCTATTGCATGCGGCACCATGTGAGATATGCATGGGCTGTCCCTTTCTGATGTCGGCTCCCTCTCTTCAGAAAATATGCTCTTGCATGGCCCTAGTGCCTCAGGACCCAGACCCATCAGTGATAATCAATGGTGAAGATCTTCCAGAAGGTCAACAAATATGGGACGTTTGTAATCTTCATTTCTAAGAAGTTGGTGGCCTGTATGGAGAGTCATTTGTGTGTACAGCGAAGTTCATTTCTATCCGTAAACTTGAATGTACTGGAAACAACCTTTTTGAATAGCAAATAAAGAGATGTTATTTTCATAAAATATCTATGGTGTGTGGACTGAATACCATACTTAAGACAGTGACAACTGCTAAACAAAGACACGACTGCCAAAGGTAGTCTGGGGCATCCAGAGAAGAAAAGTTGCGGGACTGCATTGGCAGCTCTAACGTAGGTGAGCCTTATCTTGGAGGGTGTGCAAATAAGGTGGCATATATGGGTACCTGGCCAGAGGGGATAGCCTGCAAGCTGTTCCCTTGGTGAAATCTCATTAGGACAGCAGTGTGCCATTGTGCAAAAGGCTTGAAAGTAAGCAGTACCCTTACAGGCACACACAAACAAAATCTGCTACTACTAGACTTGCATAGATTAGCATTGTGATGCATGTTATTGAGAAAGAAGAGAACACTGTTCTCTGAACATGAAGTACAGTGGTAAGTGTCTTACAGAGCTGATTTTGAAATCCTAATATTTAGCTCTAAAGGGAAGCTTTGGCTTGGCGTAATTGGGACTGGAGCGACAGCACAACGTCAGAGCTGTTCTGTACAGGGCAGTGTATCAACACATCTCTTATCCATTGCACTGGAAACAAAATTTGTTAAAAGGTCATACTATAGGCAGATGTAATTGATCTTTTGTTAATTTTAACTAAACTGGATTGTCGTAGTTGAGAGGGCATTGCACTGAAACTTTCTATTGGGCATGACATCTGTGGTCTGTTACAGTGGTTTCTAAAGTATGCATGTTGTTGTTGACCGTTGCTGCACTGAATTTAAGGTGAATTTATTTCTGGCAGTCTCTGTTATCAAACTTTACATCTTTTGAAGAAAATTTCTGCATATCCTAGGCATCCTCTGCAATGATTATGTTTTAGGTACAATAAACTTTTACAGTGCAGTGCAACATTGTAACTTCTTTTCCTCATCATTTTACTTTAGCAGCTTTTTGTTGTCTTCTGCTTGAATCTGTACCAAAGATTTAATTTCCTGATTGGGTGGGGTTCGTAAAGCACTACTGGACCTTGATAAACAATCTAATTATAGTTTTAGGAAGTACTACTTAAACATATGCTGCGCAGCCTCACGAGACAAAACTTGAGATTTTTTTTTTATAAAGCTGTCTATACTACCATACATCATCAACATTAATGTTATAAGCAACTTAGAAACTGACTTTGTATTTCTGTTTTGCCATGAACTTCTTGTTTGGACTGCAGTTAAGATCTAAACGCTTAGGCTGCCGACACAGAATTTATTGGAATTATGGACTGATACACTGCATCAGTCCATGGCACAGCAGGGGTTAAAATACTTGGTGTCGTTTAAGTTTTCTGTTTGACCATACATCTTTTAACCACTTCAAGAAGACGTTGGCACCATACCAAGTAATTTCAGTAGCAGTATCACTCTGTGCAAAACTGGTTATTGTAATTTCTGTTTTATCCAGTGTGTCCTTTGAGACGCAAAAAGTCCCCGTATATAAAACTGCCTAATTTCATATCTGCCATTTTCCTCCTTGCTTACTGTTCTTGTTAGGTACAGTATGTCAACTAATATATATTTTGAGATGTAGACCTCACAAAATAGTTCATTTGTTTATCTTTTTGCAAAATATATTTTGTAGCTTTACATTAACATCTGGATTAGGTGCACAGTTGCATGTGGTTATGTAGCTTCACACCGTTGAGTATAAACCTCTCAAGTGAGTTATAAGTTATGTCACTGTATTCCTGTTTCTGTGTTGTTTCACATTGTCACTAGACATTCATTTACTGCTGGGATTTACAAAGCAGTACCCAACAGATGTATTCAGCTGGGAGAAGATGTATTCAGCTGAGAGAGAATATTCTTCCAATGTTTGCTACCTGTTGCTCTACTTCCATTTGAAGCACCTTTTGCTTGAAAGCTGCATTAGCAGTGCCCAGTTTGTAATGTTTTGTGAATGTGTGCAAGGAAGATCTGGTACCTTATTTGCTCAAGTCAGTCTCCAAGGCTGCCATAGCCCTGGTCAAATGCGCATTGATCAGCATTGGCAATGTCAGTTTCTGTAGTGCACCATGTTATCAGTAGGGAAGGAATTTTATATGTACGGGCAATGTGCACCCCTACCAGGGGATAGTGGTGCAGTCTCCAGGCTGTTTCGGCAGCACAGAACCCTAGGAATATGAACATTCTGAAAGATTCAGTTACTCAGTCTTGCTGTACCATTTGAGGGGAAGAGCAGCATATTGAAGATGTCTCTGAAGAGTTTTTTTATCATGTATTATTGTTTTATAGTATAAACATTACAACAAGACAACATCATTTCATCTCACACAGGTACAAAATTTAAAAAGAGATATGTGTAGGATTCAAAAATTGGATAAAATAATAAAATAGTCATTCTAGGAGCGTGGATATGTTGTTCATCCACACTGTTTGGCATTGTCCCCTTCCACTTTAAATCTCCCGGAAGCTGGCTCCTCCCACCCACCTGGGTGGTATATACTTCAGCTCCACCCTATGATGCCAGATCTTCCTTTCCGCAGGAAGATATAGTTTGCCTCCCTTGTGCTCTCGGCATTTCATAGGCCCTGGCTTTCAAATAGTTGGTTTTACCGAAAATCAAACTCGTTCGAGTTAGCGATCGTGCTTTCGCCACATCCAGTCATGGAGGAAAAATCTTCCCCGGGATTTCGCCAGTGCCCCTGCAGCCAGAACATGTCGTGCACTGATCCCCACCTCATGTGCATCTGCTGCCTAGGTGTTGGCCATGACAAATCGTTGTGCGGTTTTTGCTTGGCCTTCCATTCCAACATCCTGGATGACCGCAAGGCACGCCTGAAGCTGGGGAGACTGGAAAAAAGGAACCCGGTGAAATCGAAGGAGGCTAGGAGGGCGGTTTCCGTGGCAGCAGTTTCCGCTGAACAGCTGGAACAGATGAAGACATTCGAGGAGGAAACCGCTCATGCTTCGGCCAGTCGAAGCTTCTTTGTCCCACTGAACCTAGGCTCCACCTTTATGGGCTGTTTCAAGGAGTTGTGCCAGTCTCTCCCCACCTGAGGTGAGGCGTCCTCGGCTTGCACGCCTCCCGCTCTTGGAAGAGGGAGAAAGACCCATTTTCTTCATCTCGACGGAGATGTTCTTGGGACCGGGAGAGGTCAGAGTCCCAAGAACACGTGATCTCGACCTCGGTCAAGATCGCATCCTCGGCCGCTGGCTTTACGGACCTTCCATCTGGCCAGGGGACCGAGGAAGTGGCCAACAAGGTTGAAATTATCCTCGACCCAATCAACCCTTTGTCGCCGGCTGTGCCCAACGACTCCTTGGAACGGACCCCAGTCCTGGTATTTCCTGATGAGGGGACCCAGCCTGCTGGTGTCCCCATCAAGGACCTGGTTCTGGACCCTCAGATTTCACCGATCCTTCCGGTGTCTCCTAATCAACCGAGTCAGCCTGCCCGATCACAGTAGAGGTCCAGAACGCCCTCGGCTGAGTGACTAAGGAAGAGCCATAAGTGCTTAAAAAAGAGGCAACGCCATGGTCCTCATCCTCCTCGGATGAGGAGAGGCTCCGGCAGAAACTCTTTCAGCACTATGAGGACCTTATGTGGCAGCAGCTGAACTTGCCCAGGCAGAAGCCGACTCCTCTGCCTACCCCAGCCATTACTTGGCTCTCGCCTCCTAGGCTGAAGCCGACCCCTCTAACCAAAGCCATTGTTTCCTCTGCCCAGTGGGGCCGGCCTGTCCCCCGGTTCGGCCTGTTCTGGTGTGTCTACCAATTCGGGTGGAACACAGCCTTAACAATCTGAGGAAGGGGCACCCTTTAAAGAGGACCGACAAGACACCAGGCTTCCACAACGTCTGTCGATTAGTCACCCCAGACCGTCTTCGATGCATCGAGGGTGACTTAGGTGATAGACTGCTGTATCCCTACTCTTTGGACTCTGACGTCACTGGACTCCACTCTCATCCCGGGGATGACGAGTCTTCCATTGGTGTAGGGATGGAGGAAGGCCCTTCCTCTTTCCAGGGCATTCTCTGCTTCATCTCTGATTCCACCGGAATGCCCCTGGAGCCCATCCAGAAAAAGGCGGAGTACCCTCTCACCAACATACTCAAGAGAGGGGATACCCTGGCGGAGGCCTTTCCAGTGGCCGAGGCCATTGTTAGCCCAGCCCTTGAACTTTGGCAGCGTCCTGCCTCCTGCCGAACACCACCCGCCCGCATGGCCCGCAAGTACACGGTGCCCATGGAGTCCCTTGTGGGGTTCACAGATCACCCTTCGGCCGAGAGACTGGTGATCACCTCTATGTTCAGGCGTACTGGCAGTTTGGCCGACGCAGACTGATCCCCAGACAAGGAGTCCAAAAATATGGATTACACTGCCCGTATGGTCTATGCGGCCTCTTCTCTGGGCCTTTGTCAGGCCAGCTCAGCAGTCATTATGGTACACTTCTCTCATGCCCTTCTTGGGTCATTAGATGAGGTTCTCCCTCATCTCCCTGCGGACATGCAGACCACAGTCAAGCAGGTCCGTGCTGTTGCCAAACAGCAGCTCCAGATGGCCCTGGGCATCGGGGATTTTTGTGCCCGCTCGATGGCAGTTGCAATGGCCTCTCGCCGCAGGGCTTGGCTGAGGCTTTACTCCTTCCCGGCAGATACTCAACATAAGCTTGCTGATGTGCCTTTCCTGTGGACCAGCTTGTTCAGTCCAGGAGTGGCCGGTCACCTTCAGAGTATAGAACAGTCCAGTGCTATCTTGGATGCCACTTCTGCCAAGGGTTCTTCAGGCAAGAACCAGCAGAAGAGAAAGAAGAAGCCATTTCAGCACACTTCCCCTGTGGTCCGGCAGCCCTCCTATCAGGGAGGACAGCAGCAGCAGTAGGCCCAAGCTTGGTGTCCTCGGCCCAAGCAGGGTCCCCAACAGGCCCTCAAAGGAGGCCGAGGCTCAGGTTCTGGAGCCTCCTCTTTTTTCTCTAAGCCTGCTCAGTGATGGGTTGGGGTTGCCACCCCTATACCCATCACGCCAGCTCTGGGTCCTCCTGTGGGGGGTCGGCTCCGCCACTTCCTTTCCTCCTGATCTGCTATCACTTCGGACAGATGGGTTCTCGAAGTGGTCGGTCGGGGACTGCCTCTAGAATTCGAGCAGTACCCTTCCAGCAGAGCCCATGCCTCTTGGGAGGAATGGATTTCCACGTGCACCCAGTCGGCTCTTCAAGACAACGTAGCTCAGCTCCTCCACAAGGAGGCAGTAGCTCCAGTGCCGGATCCTCCAACAGACCCAGGCTTTGTCTCCAGGTACTTCCTGGTGCCCAAGCGGATGGGGGATTGGCGCCCCATTCTAGATCTCCACGACCTGAATCAGTTTCTCAGGTCTCGCACCTTTTGGATGGTAACGCTGAACCAGATCATACCATCCATGAAGCAAAACCTGTGGTTCTGTTCACTGACTCTACAGGACGCATTCTTTCACGTCCCAATTTGTCCATCCCATCAGCGGTTCCTCCGCTTCAGGGTCGAAGGGACCCTGTACGAGTTTCGAGCCATGCCGTTCGGCCTGTCATCGGCCTCACGGGTCTTCACCAAATGCATTGCAGAGGTGGCGGCCCACCTTCGGCGTCGAGGAGTCGGAATCTACCCTTATCTTGACGATTGGCTCTTGGCAGGTTCCACCCAACAGAAGGTGGAGAGGTCCAGGGATCTGGCCCTCCAGACCTGCTCCCAACTTGGCCTCCTAATCAACGAGGCCAAGTTGGAACTCGTGCCTTCTCAGGTGATGGACTTCATCAGGGCAGAGCGCGACTCTTGTCAAGCCAGAGCTCATCTCCCAGCAGACAGGGCGGAGGTTTTCTCCTCCTTTGCCCAGTCATTTCTGGTTGGGCATTTGGGCCCTGTCTGGGACTTTCTGTGTCTCGTGGGTTACATGGCAGCGTGCACCTCAGTGGTCCATTGGGCCCGGTTGCACATGCTCCCCCTCCAATGAGAGCTGGCCGCCCAGTGGACTCAGCGATATGGTCATGTTGACCAGCTGATCACTGTAACCCAGAAGATGTGGGATGCTCTCTAATGGTGGACCACCCCAGTCCAGTTGCAGGAAGGGTTCCCATTTGTCTGCCCCAAGCCAATGGTTGTCCTTACGACCAGTGCGCCTCTCATGGGCTGGGGGAGCCCACATGGGGGACAACAGAGCCCATAGGTTCTGGGCGCCCGAGGAGTCCCGATGCCACATCAACCTGTTGGAGCTCAGAGCAGTCAGACTGACACTGTCAGCTTTCGCTCCTCAGCTCTGGGGTCAAGTGGTTCAAGTCCAGATGGACAATACCACGACCATGTACTACCTCAACAAACAGGGCGGCACACACTCCCTTGTGCTGTGCAAGGAGGCGCTCCGCATCTGGACCCTGGTAAGCTGGTTGGAGGTGGATCTCTTAGCCATCCATGTGGCGGGAGCCTCGAATCAGCTGGCAGATGTTCTCAGTCGCATAGGCCAGATATCCCATGAGTGGTCTCTCTATCCAGAGGTAGCTTACAGTCTGTTCTCCTGTTAGTACAAAATGATGGTGGACCTGTTTGCCTCCGGGGAAAACACCAAGCTGAGACTGTATCATGCCTGCCCCCCTCAGCAGATCTTGCTGCAAGGGGATGCCTTCTCGAGGCCATGGACCTCAGGCTTTCTCTGTGCCTTCCCTCAATTTCCCTTGATCCACAAGGTGTTACTCAAGGTGAGTAGGGACAAGACAAATGTGATTCTGGTAGCCCCAGACTGGCTGCGCCAGTTCTGGTATCCAGATCTCCTCAGCCTCAGCTGCAGGCCCTGGAGTGGCTTTATACGCGCCCGGGCCTGATATCTCTCAACCAGGGGAAGGTCATCGATCCAGACCATCAATCCCTGCACCTCACAGCCTGGTACCTGAGTGGCTAGAGTTCCAGACTTTGGGTCTTTCTGAAGATGTCTACACCGTGATGGAAGCATCTAGAAAGGAATCGACCAGGAAATGTTATGCCTTCAAATGGAAAAGGTTTTACATTTGGTGTCAGAGTAAGGGTATGGACCCCTTGTCCTGTCCTGTGGCTAACATTCTCTACTGCCTTTGGTGCACCTGGCAGCCATTTCTGCTTACTGGGTGTGGCCCAGTCAGCCGACATTGGCGCAGGAGACAGTGGTCGGGTGCTTTTTCAAAGGCCTGGATCACATATCCCCTCCAGTGTGTGAACCTTCTGTCTTCGTAGGATCTGTTGCTGGTTTTGGCAAAGCTCATGGCCAAGCCATTTGAACCCATGCACAAGTGTTAGCTCTCACACTTGTCATGGAAGACTGCCTTCCTGGTGGCTGTCACGTCAGCCAGAAGGACAGTGGAGCTCCAGGCACTTTCGTGGACTCCCCTTATCTGGTCTTTCACAGGGACAGAGTTATCCTTCGCCCCCACACAAAGGGTGGTGTCAGAGTTTCACCTTAACCAGGTGTTGACTCTGCCAGTATACTACCCTAATTACACCTCAGACGCCGAGTACAGGCTCCATACTTTGGACCTGAGATGCGCTTTCACCTATTATAAGGAGAGGACAGTGGAAATTCATGGAGAGGTTTGCCAGCTGTTTGTCACCTACAGTGAAGCCGCTTCTGGCAGACCTGCAGCAAACGGACCATAGCAAGGTGGATTACATAATGCATAAGTCTGTGCTATGAGTTGGCGGGCAAGGAGCCACCCAGAGGGATAAGAGCTCATTCAACCCGCCATACTGCTGCATCGGTGGCTGCTTCCAGGGACATCCCTATCCAGGAGATCTGCCGGGCTGCTACCTGGAAGTCGGCAAACACCTTTATCACCCACTACCACTTTGCCCTTGAGTCACTGCGGGATGCTGGTTTTGGGGCTTCAGTTCTCCAATCTCTGTTTCCTAAGTAGGGGGTGTGCACCTTACCTCCATCCTCCTGGAGAACTGCTTGGAGTCTGTCAGACAGTGTGGATGAACAACATTTCCACGCTCCTAGAAGAACAGGTTACTCACCTGTAACAGTAGTTATAGGAGTGGTATATATTGTTCATCCACACGGACCCAGCCGCGCCCTCCAACTACGGGGACACACACAACCTTGCTTCCAGCTGGCTAAGATCTGGCATCATGGGGCAGAGCCGAGGTATATACCACCCGGGTGGGTGGGAGGAGCCAACTTGAATACTTTCAGCAGATTTAAAGTGGAAGGGGACGGTGCCAAAGTGTGGATGAACAACATATACCACTCCTAGAACTACTGTTACAGGTGAGTAACCTGTTCTTTCATCTCATACAGGTACAAAATCTAAAAATGATGGAAGTATAGAACTTAAAATTTGGTGGGTACAGTTCACCAGTCACTGTTGCTGGAGCGAGGCCCTTAAGCTTTTACACTGTTGTCTATAATTTCATGCCCTTGCAATCAGCGAGTGTAGGGGTGAGTGATGGTCTTGCTTTGGCACCATCCCTTGTCGGGTGTGAGCTTTTGATATGCGACATAGGCACCCTAGATTTTGTTGTACATTTTTGAGTTTTGTCTATGTCTGTAACCTGCTAGAGTGGCCATGTTTTTTTTTTTTTAAACTCGGTTTTATTTTATGACCAAAGCTTATCAAGTCTTTTTACACATATTAATACATATAGTTAAGTACATTTGTCACATATTCTTCAATCTTTCCAGACATTGCTTTGTGTTACTTATTGAAATCTGTACCACTTCTATCTGCCATTGTCTCTAAGCAATATAATTAGCCAATGCCCAAGAAAGTCAAGTTGACCTGAATGTCATAGAGATCAGACTTGAAGGTCTTCCGACATTGCTCTTGTAGGTCTAAGAAGCTAGTAATGATAGCTGTTCTGCAATTAAACAGTGTTTATAACAAACTATGTTTTGGCCTTTGAGTTTTAATAAACTTTTATAGTGGAACTCTAAACACTAACTGGTAATACAAGTTAATAGGCTGTTGCTCAGCATGCATCTCAGCCCTTGAGTGGCCATGTTTTTAAAAGAACTTTGATATTTTTTATTATTTTGGCTGGATGGTATGGCTCTGTGACACGGGGCTACCTGGCGATAGTTGTCGCCTCACATTTTAGATATTTGTTCCTGTTAAGCTTAGGCATTTAACTCGGCTAACCTCAGATAGTGGTGTTCTCATTTCAGACTGTTGAAGCCTGAATGAGGACCACTTGCCATATAGGATGTGTAATAAAACAGGGGAAAACTTTTGGTCTGGTGATTTTTGTAGCCTGGTGCTCGGTACTATAGATAGATAAGGAATTTTTTTCTGTTGGAGAATTGACAGTTAATCCCCCCTTGTCATCTAGCAATGTGTTTGGTTTCCATTACTTTCAGTACTCTGCAGGTTTTTAGTGCACATTGATGCTTTGGGGCTTGATTTGGTGACTGCTGCCTTTTTTAATGTACTGTTCCCCTGGTAGTAAGTGACTTAACTCAGGCTGGAACACTGGTCCAACTTGTGGCAGTTAAAATTTAGTGTGAAAAAGTGCAAAGTTATGCATCTGGGCAGAAGCAACCCAGAGACAAACTACTACCTGGGAGGGGAGAAACTAGCAACCACCCATCAGGAGTGGGATCTAGGGGTTATCATGTCAGACTATTTGAAGGTAGGTGGACAATGCGAAACTGCAGCAAAGAAGGCCAGCAGGATGCTGGGATACTTAGGAAGGGGCATCAGAAATAGAAGAAAGAAAGTGATCCTGTCGCTGTACAAGTCCCTGGTGAGACCCCACCTTGAGTACTGTGTCCAGTTTTGGAGACCTTATCTCAGGAAGGACATAGACAGAATGGAGACAGTACAGAGGAGGGCAACAAAAATGTTGCACAGTCTCCGTAAGTTGCCATACGAAAGCAGGTTACAGGAACTCAACATGTACTCCCTGGAACAATGCTGGGATAGAGGGCACATAATTGAGACATTCAAGTTTCTGAAGGGTATAAACAGAATCTCCACCTAGGAGATCTTTATGGTCAATAGCACCAGTAGGACAAGAGGACATGAGATGAAACTGAGGGGAGGAAGATTCAGGGGCAACATGCAAAGGTTTTTCTTCACAGAGAGGATCGTTGACCCATGGAATGGTCTACTGGCTGGAGTCATTGGCTCCAAAACAGCAAGGGAATTCAAAGCAGCTTGGGACAGACACAAGGGGATTGTCTCACAGAAATCCTAAAAAGGGGGATAAGGCTCAGGGCAAATTAGATGGATCTTTGGTCCTGATGTGCCGTCAGTTTCTATGTTTCTGTGTGTCTAGTTGTTTCTGGTACTTTGAGAGACTGTTGTCTATGGCTGGAGCTCACTTATTCGAGTTGTTCTACTGTCGCTTGGTCCTTGTTTTTCGTTTAGGAGGCTTGGTGTGTAGGATTTTTTTTTTTTTGGTTGGGGGGGAGCTTGTATTGTGTTTTGGGTATATTTTTTCCATTGTCCCTCAGAAGAGCTTCCATATAGTGCTGCTGGGCAGTCCCCCATGCCATTACCAGGGCGACTTCATGAGAGGAGTTCAGGTTCTCTGCTTCCAGTCCTCAGAGTATTGAGCAGTGCCAGGGGAACAGAAAGAACAATTGTTCTACAAGCACAGGCCATGTGTTTGGGTGCTAAGTTAACTGAACCTTTTAAAGGGATCTCCTCAAAGAATTCGACACTTTTTTTCCAGTGGGTTAGATTGTTGCTTTTAAGAGTAGGCACCATAGCTTATCATGTGGGTGCTTGGTCAGAATGAGCCTCTTCAGGGACAGCTTCAAAGCAATTTAGTGTATTTCAGAGATTACATTGTTGCTTTTAAGAGTAGGCAATGTGGTTTATCACAGACCACTTCTGTTAAGAGATGTAAAACATGCCACGGGACTATATGAGGCCTTCATCAGTGTGGTCATATTATCATATTTTCCGTGTCATGCAATCCAGTATGTCTAGGTTGGTCCCCTTATACTAAACCCCTGTTTTTTTTTTGGGGGGGGGGTGCAACTGATGTATGGACTAGCAGTGGTAAACAGTTGCACAGAATTATTTTTTCCTTCTCCTGAATGAGGTGCTGCTCATTGTTGATCTGCAGACAATACCTGAAGGAGGCCAATATGTGGTCCCCTTAAGCAAAGGGTGCTCCTAATAGGCACATACAGGTGCACCGGAGTATGGAGACCATGCTGACACAGATTTGCAGGGATACCCCAATCCAAAACATTTAAAGGACCCAGAGAAGGATGTATTGGGAGATGATGGAAAACCTGACCTAGCAGAACTGGTACCATCTGGGGAAGGGAGATATCCCTTTGAGGAGGCAGGAGAATAAACAGAACCTAAGAGAAAGATTACGATTCAACTCCCCCTCCCAATTCAAGTCAAAATGCTCTCTTTGGAATCATGGAGGATTGTAAGGCATTGCAGTTAAAGGAGGTCCTGGTCATAGAGGCTCTAAATGCAAATCCCAGTCTGGCTGCATCCGGCTCGACACCTTAGAGTTTCCCAAATTTTCATTATTGTGATCAAATGGTCGCACAGGAATGGGCTGGTGCAGACAAGGGAACACAGCTACTGAAGCCTAGGGTGAGGTGTTACTTCTTTCTGAAGGAGTGCTCCAAGAGGTGGGAGGTACCTTCTGTGGCAGACAAGGCCATATCCACTGCAGTAAAGCACACCATTGTTTCCCTGGAAGGGTCAGCAGCTCTGTATGATGATCATGATAAGAAGGTGGACTCTGCTTGTGGGCAAGAATGTGCATCTGATGGGGCTAACTTGAGAATGATCACATTTTTTATGATAGCCAGAGCCTTATGCTCATATGTATCTGCTCTGGCAGGGGTCCTGCTGAAGGAGTTTCTGTGGGCAAATTTCTTACAGCTTATGTCAATGGACTTTTCTTTCTTGGGAGAGACAGTAGTGGACAGCTTACACATGCCAGCTAGCATGTACTGCTCCATAGTGGTAGCTATGAGAGGGGTATGGCTCCATCACTGGTCTGCATTTCAGACCTCTAAGGTGAAATCATACAATACAGTGCAACCCGCTTACATCGGACCCATCCGTGCATATGGATTTTATGCGGTATAATCGAGTTCCGATGTATCCTTTTTGCAGTTTGGAACCTTTTTTTTTTTTATTTTTCTGTTTTCATTTTTTTGTTTGGTTTGTTATTTTTCTTTGTGCTTTTTGTATGCTTCAATGATAACATTATTATACATGGTGCTTGTGTTTTGGTGCTTTTCACAGTGTGGGTGGGATTGGGGTTATTTATTCATGTGGAGATAATCTGTTATTGTGGCTTGATATGATCAGGGTCGAGTTTACTGTGCCCATTCTCTCTCCGTTTTCTGGATGAAGTTCCAGTCGGGGGCAAGTCCGCTTGCTGTTCCATCGCTCTCCAGAGGGTAATTAAAGCATCCCATACATCCTTGGTTGTGACTGTCGGTTCTTCAGTTCCTAACCTTCCACCTGTGTAACCATCCCATAGAAGGCACAGAGTCTGAGAGATCACGTGATGTCTCTGTGAGACTAGCAGCTCTGGTGGCTCGCTCCCATCTCGATCCTCTGACAAAGCCTTCAAAATACATTGAGAAGAGCCTCCGACTACATCTAACAAAGAAAAATCCATTCTCAACGGACAACAGCGCTGCTCCAGCAATTCGGGGATTTTCCTCTTTCTCTGCCTACTAAATCATGAGCAGCCCTACTGAGTCCCAAGGCCTAACAACAACATGGAGGCCGAAATGCGCCAGGCTCTCCCGCGGCATACACCCCCACAAACCCCGGAGAAGGGACCAAAAAGACCTAAAGGTCAGACTGGAGGCACCGCAAGAGCCCTTACACCAATGGTACCGCAACCAGCGGCAACTCCACTGTCAGAACAAAAATTCTTAGAGGAATTACAACCTTTCAAGTTGGCTCTGCAAGATATTTCGTCAGAGATAAAATCTCTCAGAGGGGAGCTCACCGATACAAACCGGGCCATTTCCGACGTCTCTGCCCGGACCACGTCACTAGAGAACTGGAAGACCAAACTGGATCCCGAAGTAGTGACCCTCAGACAGCACTTACACAAGATAGAATCTAAACTAGAAGACCTGGAAGGCCGGGTAGGAGAAATAATATCGTCATCTTTGCTTTCTCAAGAAGCTGAAGGAACATCCCCATTTCATTTTTTCAAAGCTACTGCTAAAATAGCTGGTCCGTCTCCGAATAATCCATTGATATTATAGAGAGGGCTCACCGTCATCAAGGCCCTAAACCAGCTGGGGTAATCCTCCCGAGACCGTCATCATTAGTTACTAAACTACCTTGACAAATCTCATATCTTGGCCCAAGCCGGAAGTCTGCAACAGGTTCTTTGGGAGGGCCAGCAGTTAAGTATACTCTGAGGATTTACCGCCACAGTGAGACAGCTCCAAGCAGGGTATCACCCCCTGGTGTCTAAACTAATTGCCGCGGGTATTAGGTACAAGGTTCAATACCCCTCCAGGTTGATGGTGCAACATGCAGATTCCTGGCACTCATTTGATGCGGCACAGACTGCAACCCCTGCGCTGCACAAGATGTACCCGGACCTGTTCCCTGCCAGCTGAAGAGGTATAGAAAACAGCGCTATTACAGTTTTTTTCCATGAGGTAGAGAAGGTTAATAAACTGAACTTAAGTTGGATCCCGAATGAAAAGAATACATGTCTGATAACCTCCAATTGGCACAATGTCATGTTCATTTGTATAGTCTGATCCAAGATTCCCTCTCCAGACATTACTTACAGAGAACACATGAGGGCAGCATAGCTGCACGGTGATGAATGGATGTACTCGCAATCACCTGCAATTCATTTTGAACATTTACAACAGGCTGAATGTCATAGCCTTCTTTATGTTGCTAGATGAAAATCATCTATCAAGCTGCTCCTGGGGCGGTTCGTGTTGGAATAACTATTGCACATGTCTGTACTTGCCTAAAATTTTTTTTTTTTTTTTTTCTTACAATGGAGAAAGACATACAGCAGAACGCAAATGGAGGTGCCTCAGGACATTGAAATGGAGGATGGGGACGGGAGGCAGGGGCCCCTAGTTAATCCTGCAGCCTGCACAGTGCACCATGTACTGGCATAGGGTGGGATGGGAACCCACAGGGACTGTCAGGACCAAATCCAAGAATTTATTATTAATGTTTTTAATTTCAGGATGGCAGAAAATATTGGTCCTCATCTTGTTTTTTTCTTTACGGGATAAAGTTTGCCCGGAGATGGGTAGAAGAAAAGGGGGGAAAGGGCAGAATAGAGGGAGGGAAGGAAATAGGTTATTAAGTGTGTTTGAAGAACGGGGTAGCAACTTCCCATCTTATCTTTTTATAATTGTATTAGAGTATGGGAAGGATTACAGAGTTAGAGGGGGTTGGTTGGGTTGGCATTTAATGGTTGTTGCTGAAGGGGGAGGGGAGTGATTTCGGGATCGCCACCAAGTAAAAAGGGATCACTTTATGGGGTAAGTCCTCCTCAAGGAGAAGAGCTAAAGACACGGAACCATCACTGGGTGTTTGCTTTTACATGACAACAGTACTTAAGTTTTGTTCTTGGAATGTTAAGGGTGCTCAATCCCCCACCAAAAGAGCTATGATCTTGTTGCATCTTCGTAAGCTTAATATAGACGTAGCTTTTATCCAGGAAACTCATTTACCCAATTCACAAATCCTCAGTTTAAGAAGGACATGGGTGGGACATGCACTTGGAACTGGTCTAGATACCGGCATAAATGGAGTTGTGGTACTAATTGCTCGCCGTATACCTTTTCGGCTGCTTCAGTCAATATGTGACTCACAAGGTAGATGTATATTACTGAGAGCCATTCTAGGTCACACTGAAATGGTAGTAGGATCAATCTATGGACTGGTCGGAGATGACCCCCAATTTTTTATAAGTCTTATGACCAGCCTGGCACCCTGGTCCAAACTCCCCATAGTACTTGGTGGAGACTGGAACTTAGTCCTTTGTAATACCCTGGACCAGTCTAAAGTCAGACATATCCCTCATACCCCCACACAATTGGCTCTTAAAGATCTTATGAACACCATGGGCCTTGTTGATCTGTGGAGGACTCTTTTTCCCCTCCACCCGAGACTACTACTTTCATTCTTTGCCCCATAACACATTTTCAAGAATTGATTTCTTTTTGTTGGGGATTGAGCACCTAGCGTGGGTTCAAAATTGTGTTTACCTTTCCAAGGTGATCTCTGACCATCATCCAACCTTGCTGCAGTGGTCTATACCTACCCCGCTAATCAAATCAAAGTCTGGAGATTTAATCCCCAATTATTAAGGCCCCAGAACATAGTCGATCTTCTTCAAAGGTATATAGAAAATTTCCAGAAACTAAATGCACCATCTATGCCAAAATTAGATGTACTATGGGGCGCCCTGAAATGCTCATTAAGAGGTGAAATCATTTGGTTGGCCTCCATCAGGAAGAAGAAAATTTCATCAGAATCTTCTTTACTTCTACAGCAAATTAGAGCTTTAGAGTTATCTTTAACATCACAATCTCACTCTACAGAATTCGAAAAACTAGAAAGTCTTCGATTTAAATATAATACCCTTCTTGGCGACAAAGTAGAGTACCTTCACGTCAAATCAAAAGTTACTTATTTTGACCAAGAGGATAAGGCAGGGAAACTCCTAGCTCTAAGTCTCAGGACACAAGTGACAGACAGGATAGTAGTCACTATTCAAGACCCAATAGGTCAGTTCCACACTACACCCACAGAGATAACTTCATGTTTCAAAGCATACTATCAATCTCTCTACTCAGCTCCCCCTTCATCCTCTAAAGATACCACATTAGACTTGTTTCTACAAGGCACAGACCTTCCACACCTATCCCAGCACCAAATAGCCGTGTTACAAGCCCCTCTGAACATAGCCGAAATGCATGAGACTATAGAGACCCTTTCTATTGGTAAGACCCCAGGCCCAGACGGCTATACAACCAACTTTTATAAAGCTTTTAAGTCTCAATTGGGTACAATTTTACTTGATACATACAATTACATATACAAAAATGGCCTATCAGACCTTAACCTCACAGAAGCTACTATCGTGGTGCTTCCTAAACCGGATAGGGATCCTACATTATTACAGGATTATCGCCCAATATCACTTATAAACGTGGACATGAAGATTCTAGCTAAAATTTTAGCTAATAGGATGGCCAAGGTTTGGCACACATTAATTAGCCCTGAGCAAGTTGGATTTGTGGCTGGGCGTCTTTCGTCAGACCACTTACGTAAAATTTCTCACCTCATTTCTGTGTCCAGGGACTCCAACATTCCAGCAGCCTTGGTGACCCTGGACGCAGAAAAAGCATTTGATCGGGTTTCATGGGAATATTTGTTTGATTTACTTCCGAGATATCGAATCCCGAAACATTTCATACAGTGGGTCAAAATACTTTACTCACAGCCCTCCGCCCGGGTAATATGCAACGGAGTCCTGTCACCGTCTTTTCCCCTTCAACAGGGCACAAGACAAGGTTTCCTCCTCTCTCCCTATCTATTTAATTTATTTATAGAACCACTCATTGGGAAGATTAACCAATCCATGGCAGTAACTGGCATTTCGATCAACCAGGTTCATTATAAGCTATCGGTGTATGCTGATGATATTATGCTCCACGTTACAAACCCATCTACATCTATACCAGCCACTCTCAGTATTATTCAAGAATTTGGGGAACTCTCCAACTGTAAATTAAACGTTGCTAAAACTGAAGTAATGCCACTAAATAACTATACCCTAAAAACAGATGTTGACCAACTTGGACTCACCTGGGTAAGGAATAAAATAAAATACTTGGACATATACCTGTCTCAATCTAACAGCAAAATGAGGCAACTTAATTTGGATCAATTACTCATAAATGTTAGGTCAGACTTGAATCGTTGAGCACTACTCCCTATTTCCTTGTGGGGACGTATCAGCACTATAAAAATGAATGTCTTACCCCGCTTGTTATATCCCCTTCAAATGTTAAATCATTCCCTTCCTAAATCATGGCTTCTCCAAGTGCACAGCGCCATTTCAAGATTCATTTGGAAAAATAAGTCACCTTGAAGAGCAATTACTAAATTACAGAGACCTAAGGAATGGGGCGGGCTACAGGTCCCCAATTTCTATTACTACTACCTGGCCATTAATTGTGCCATTACCTCATGATGGCTAATATCCTCAGAAGATCCCCCACTGTGGTTACAAATAGAAAAATCAATATGTAATGCAGCAGGAGTAGATATTAAGAGTCTTCCTTTTCTGAGTACCAACAAAGTTCCCAAACAGTGTAAAAACACGCCTATCATGGCCTCTATTCTCGATACAGGCACAGATGAACAAAACTTTTGGGGTTTTATTAACAAGGGACATATCACAGCCCCTTCTTAAAAATCCTAACTTTAAAATAGGAGTCAAAGTTATCACCGCGTCTACTTGGCCGGTTGATGGTGGCAATATGGTGGCAGATTTAGTCGAAAATCATAAATTACTTGCCTTTTCAACTATCAGGACAAAATATAAACTACCTGCCTCCTTCTGTTTTAAGTACCTGCAAATTTCCCGTGCTTTAATACAGCACTTTGGCAGTGGTCCTTGGGACAGGTACATGCTTGGCCCTATATTGAACTCACTCCCCAGGAGACCATCATCCCATTATGTCGCCTTTTATTACAAAGAACTTCAGTCAATAGGTAGTGAATTAGAAGGTGCTCCGTGTTACGTGTGGGACAGGTCTCTCCCCTCCACTTCTCAGGTACCCCGCCAATGGGGACAAATCTGGAAAAGACTACATAAAGATATTAGGTGGGATCGGTATAGACTGCTCCAATTCTATGTATTGCACGATCTATATCACACACCTGTTAAGCTCAATAAAATGGGGCACTGCCCAACTGACTTATGTACCAGATGTAGATTCCAGAGAGGTACACTTCTTCATATTCTTTGGGAATGTGAGAAAGTTACCCCATTCTGGACTGCCATTCGATCCAAACTAGACCCCATATTGGTGCTACAAAATGCTTTCCAACCAGAAATTTGTATCTTGAGAGACTCAAGAGGAACTCTGATAGGAAACCAAAGGAAACACATGTCTTTGATATCTCTCTGTGCCAAGAAGATTATACTACGCCATTGGTTAGATCAGCAAATTCCCACATACACAGAATGGCACAAAGAAATTCTTTTTGCTCTACAAGCAGAATATTTTATAGCAAAGATATCCAAACATAGTAATAACTATCAGAAGGTGTGGGCACCCCTACAAACCCTATTATCCATTTAGGAGAGTCTAATATAGATTTAGACCTGATATGGTTCTGTGCAAGTTAATGATCAAACTCCTTCTACTTTATTTTCTTTAACTTGTCTGACTATTCCTTCTTCTAGTTTAGAAGAAATTACCCCTTAGCTATATATTGTGGTGGTGATGTGGGGGGTGGGGTGGGAAGGAAACAAAGGATCTTATTAATACTATTATATTATAGCAAGTTTTAGTAGTTAGATACTTTTGTTGGATTATCTAATATACCTCAACTTTGTTAATCAGGGTCACCAAAGTTGAAGATACCATAATCTGTGGTTTCGTATGCTAATGGATATGTACATTGCCTTGATATGTACCACGGTTGTTTGATTAAGCATCTGTATAAGAAGACTGTAGAGCATACTCTAAGTGTACAGTGACTCTTAACAATATTACAATAAAGCATATTAAATTGGAAAAAAGAAGACACAAAGTCAGCTTTGCCAAGAGCTGTAGCAATTTAACTTGCTTTCTTAATTAGAAGGGGACCACTAATCATGGCATCCCTACCTCGAGCACTCGTGAACCAACGATGCAAAGCTTCTTCAGTCTCAATGTCATAGATACATACATAGATACATAGACAGTGTCGGCAGATAAGGGCCTATGGCCCACCCAGTCTGCCCATTTGGGCTTGTAAGTTCAGTTTATGTTTTCCAAGAAGTCTGTTGCCTTTCCGGTTCTTTTGCATTTCGTCTCTGGATTCTGGTTTGTGTGCCACAACGCAAGCACTTTCTCCCTGTCCCTCTGCAGGTCAGAGAGGGTAGCTTTTGCCATTCCAAAATGCAAGGAAAGCTCCTGAAGAGTACGTCCAGGCATTGAGTCAATCTGCATAAGGGTTTCAACCGTATGAGCAAGGGAAAGCGTGGTTCGCTTAGGGGCCATTGTGAGTGCTTGTGTGAGCTCACAGATCTGCTGAGCACTATCTGATCTTCGGCAATAAAAACTGGCTTATTAAATGCAATTTACATACACTTAAGCTCCATGAAGGAATGTAGACACCACAGAGCAATGAACAAAGACCTGCTAATTGCATGAGTAGCAAAACTGCTAGTAAACCAAAGGTGTGAATGGGCGATAATTAACGCTAATGGTCTACATGATATGATTTGCATGGGAAGGACAGACGCTAAATACGGGCTGCTTAGTTCACTATAAACGAATAGGATTGCATTGCATTACATGCGAATGGTCTTTGGCAGTGGTAAACGATCCAGTAAAAATGAAATTCCGGGGTAAACGGATCCGATATATGTGGTCTGCACTGTATGATTTCTGTGGGGAATTCACTTTTCAGTCCAAAACTGTGTGGGATTCTGAAGGACGTCCAGGATAATAAGGGACAACTGCCAGTGTCCTGGCAACAGCAGAGGTCCAATCAGGCTGCGAGGGGCCCCAGTTTTGGTTCTTCCAGACAGATGAGGGGAAATTTGGAACCCTTTGAAAATTTAGAAGCCAGGAAGGTAAGACCCATACACAGGCTTTGTCTAATAATAACAAATGCTCTCTTGCCCAAAGATACAGCTGAGGTGCAGGAAGCAGAGGCAGATCTTCACAATGAATATAGTGCACTACCTCTGCCACCAGTCCTTTGGTGGCCATCTGCAGTACTTTTATCACAGATGGGCCCCGACGATGTGGCTGGAGATCATAGCTCTGGGGTATGCCATAGAACTCTCCACCATGCTCACAAGAGAGCCTTCCCTTTGGTCACCAGTATCTCTTAAATCCTCAGTTCCACCTCGTGAAAGGCTACCAGGGTTCTACTCAGTTTACCTTGTGGTTCTCAAGAAGTTGGAGGGTGGAGCTTCTGCCCAATTCTGGACATAAAACACTTGAACAAGTCTGGCAAATGACATTGAAGATGAGTCCCAGTGGTCCATCATATGAGTGGTCACTTGAGGGGCTACTAGCTTCACCTGAAGGACACTTATGTCATCCTGATTCATAAATTGCACCAGATGTACCTGAGATTTACAATTGAGGATAAAAACTATCAGTACGGAACTCTCCCCTTCAGTCTGGCAACAGCACCATGGGTGAACTTGATCCTCATAGTGGAGGTGGCCCTACTGAAGCATGACAGTTATCATGTCTGTCCTTACCTGTGCAGCCTTCTGATCACAGCACCCACAGGCAGTTGGTGGGAAGGTCGGTTACAAGTATGCTGGAGGTCCTGGAGTCTTATGACTGGATTATGAACAGGGTGAAAAGGTACCTGATGCTGACACAGCTGTTGGAACATCTGGGTGTGAGTTTTCAGGTGGTTATTCAGAAAGTCTTGCTATCTGGAGGCAGGAAGGAGACTCTGAACAAAGAAATTCAGTGGTTGAAGTCTCCAACAGTACTGTCTCCTCACAAAATTCTCCAACTTTTGGGCCTGATAAGGGCAGCTATGGATTATTTCTGTGGGCAAGATGCTGCATGGGACTGCTTCAGAGCAGGTTGCCTTTTGTGTGGACTCCAGCCTCGAAAAAGTATTAGGTACTGGCTTGGCTGCTGAAGCCAGTACTTCAGTCTCTAGAGTGGTGGAAGTATCCCAAGAATATACTTGGGGAAACTGTTGTTTCCTCCCCCCCCCCAAGGGCTGATCTTCTCCACTGATGCCTGCCTGTCTGGTTGGGGAGCAGACCTAGACCAGGTCTTGGTCCAGGGATTTTCGGAGCCCACAGGAGCAGTATATCCAGATACTTTTAATATTCTAGAAATACATGAAGTGTATCTAGCATTGATGCACTTCCAGGACTGGGTTTGGTCCCAAGTGACAAAGGAGCATTGAAACAGTACTTTATCAGTCATGCACATAAACTATCAAGAAGACACAAAAAGCTAATTAGGCTTACAGAAGCAACAACGGGGATGTGGAAAATCTACTGATGGCAATTGCCATTAGACTAAACTCAGAGGTTTTTGATCTACTGTGCAGAAAGTTCAGATGGTCTCAGATAGATCTGTTTGCATCAGAGGAGAACATCCAGGTTCCAAGGTTTTCCAGCTGTGTTTCAGTGCCTGGGGCAGAACCATTGGAGACGTTGTCCCAGTGGAGGGACTTGAGCAGGGCATATGTGCTCCCACCACCTTGTTTGCCTCACAGGATACTGCAAAAGGTTCACTGATCAAGTGGAAACTTCCTCCTGTTTGGGCCGGAGTAGCCAAGATGGCTGAGGGTCTCAGACTCAGACCTGGTAATCATAGCAGTTCAGGCCTCGCTCTGTATCCCATGCTTCAAGGTTCAGCTTGGATGTTGCCTAATTCTACACCCAAACCCATAGGTGATGCAGCTTTCAGCCTGGCTCCTGAGAGGGGGAAGCTCCTGAACAAGGTCTTCTGACAAAGGTACCTTTGCTGCAGGCACATCCAAGAGCAGGGTCATTCTTGATGCCCTACGGGGGCATACCTCAGACAGCTAGTGTTGGAACCCACTTGGGAGGGTGCAGTCCTAGACCTGGTACTCTCAAATGGGGAAGGAGAAAGGATCTCAGATTTAGAAGTGGGTAGCCATCTGGGAACAAGTGATCACCAAACAGTGTGGTTCACAATAAACACAGCCATAGAGTCAAGCCATACAAAAACATAGAAACATAGACTTTGACGGCAGATAAGGACCGCTTGGCCCTCCTAGTCTGCCCAAACAAGAGTATTGAACTTTAGGAAGGCTGACTTTGGGAAAATGAGAGAGTGCCTTAGAAAAGCACTAGCAAATGGGCAAGAAGGAGGGGTGGAGGAACATTGGGGAATAATCAAAACAGCCATTGCAGAGGCAACAAGCCTTTGTGTGAAGCAAATCAATAAAACAGAATGAAGGGGAAAACCACTATGGTTCTCAAAAGAGGTGGCAGGGACGGTTAAGGAGAAAAGGATAGCATTCAGGAAATATAAGGAAACACAGAAGGAGCAGGACAGAGAACTTTATCAGTTAAAGTAGAAAGAGACAGGGAAGGCAGTCAGAATAGCAAAGGAACAAACTGAGGAAAAGATAGCCAACTCTGTTAAGAAGGGGGATAAAACCTTTTATAGATATATTAGGGAGCAAAGAAAGACCAAGGGAGGGATACAGAGACTTTAATAAAGGGTAGGGAATGTGGGCAGAGGGTGACAGTGAAAAAGCAGGGATACTGAACGAATATTTCTGCTCAGTATTCACAACAGATGAGGAGGGGGAGGTGCCTAAACCAAACAAGGGAGAAACTCTGAATAGGGGGGTCGATGCCAGTCCATTCATAGAAGAAAGGGTTTTGAAAGAACTCTTGAAACTGAGGGTGGACAAAGCAATGGAGCCTGATAAGGTTCACCCAAGAATACTAAAAGAACTAAGGGTAGAACTAGTAGCACCACTGACTACTCTCTTTAACAAATCATGGGAGTATGGAGTGGTACCTGAGGACTGGAGGAGGGCAAATGTGATTCCACTTCACAAAAGTGGGAGCAGGGCAGAGGCAGGAAACTACAGACCAGTTAGTTTGACTTCAGTGGTAGGGAAAATGATGGAATCACTTCTGAAGGAAAGAATTGTTGAGTACTTAGAGGCCAGTGGGGCACAGGACCCAAGGCAGCATGGTTTCACAGCAGGAAGGTCATGTCAGACGAACCTAATAGATTTCTTTGACTGGGTGACCAAGGTAGTACACCAGGGAGGGGCTGTGGATATGGCCTAGATGTTGGCAAGGCATTTGACACAGTCTCACACAAAAGATTAATATACAAGTTAGCCAGCCTTGGAGTGGGTCCCAAGGTGGTAGCCTGGATATAAAAACTGGCTGGACAACAGGACGCAAAGGGTAATAGTAAACAGAGTCCACAGTGAAGAAAGGAGGGTAACTAGCGGGGTACCGCAGGGTTCGATACCGGGACTGGTCCTCTTTAATATCTTTATAAGTGACATTGGAGAGCACCTCGAAGAAAAGGTATGCCTCTTTGCAGATCACACAAAGATCTGCGACAGGGTTGATACACAAGGTGGGATGGAAAGAATGAAAAGGGACTTGGCAAGGTTGGAGGAATAGTCAAATACCTGGCAGCTCAGATTCAATGCAAAGAAGTGCAAGGTAATGCATCTGGGAAACAAAAACCCAGGGGAAGAGTACACAATGGGGGGTGAGTTAATAACAACAAAAGTCGAAAGAGACCTAGGAGTAATTATATCAGATGACCTAAAGGTGGGCAAGCAATGTGAGAAGGCAGTAAGGAGGGCTGGGGGGATACTGGGATGCATAGGGAGAGGCATCAACAGTAGAAAACAGGAAATTGTTATCCCTCTGTACAGACAGTTAGTGAGACCCCATCTGGAGTACTGCTTGCAATTCTGGAGACCCCATCTCCGCAAAGACATAGAGTGGAGGCTGTTCAGAGGAGGGCAACCAAAATGGTGCAAGGTCTGCACCAGTAGACATATGAGGAGAGACTAAAGCAGCTTAATATGTATACCCTTGAGGAAAAGAGGGAGAGGGGGGACATGATAAAAACTTTCAAGTATCTCAAAGGAATTAACAAGGTACAAGAGGGTAGTATCTTTCAGAAGAAGAGATGTGCAAGAACAAGGGGGCACAATTTGAAGATAGAGGGGGGGATGGCTCAGAGGTAATGTTAGAAAGTATTTTTTCACAGAGAGAGTTGTGGATGCATGGAACAGCCTTCCTGAGGAGGTTGTGGAGTCGGGAATAGTGGGAGAATTCAAGAATGCCTGGGACAGGCATAAGGCAATTCTAGTGGGGGGCAGGAGCAAGTAAGCTGTTGATTAACTAGAATCTGCAGCTTATCCATCAGGTAGGGAAATGGGCAGACTGGGTGGGCCAAGCGGTCCTTACCTGCCATCAAATTCTGTTTCTATGTAAATACCTTGATGCCCTTGAGGAAGGTGTCTAACTATGTAGCATATCACTTCCTCTCCCCTGCCAGCCCGATTCCGCTCCCGAACCCAAGTCGCTGGCGTGGTGTGAAGTGTGGCGTCCAGCGCCTCAACACTCAGTGCCACTGGGCTGGGAACTGTATTCTAAGTGTCCACAATATGTTTTGTGAAGGAATTCCTGATGTTTCCATTGAATCTTTCTTCTTTACAGCGACATTTCATTGACAAGACTCCTTATAGTTTAGTGGTGGTGATTATAAACAGCCCACTGCAATATTGAAAAGACACCTCCATGTACTAGTGCACTCCAAACTACAGCATCCTAAAACATCCTGAGAGTGAGAGCAGACTTCACTTTGTGAAGTGGAAGGTATCCAGCTGCATGGAGCCAAAATACAATCCTTGTCCTTTCTTAATGGCTGCAGTAAAATATTTTGATCCTTTTGCCTTCTGCTTTAATTGGAGGGGGGAGGCTATTTTTAAATTGGTATTTGTTAAATATGAGTAGGATTTGTGCTCTCTGTGTCACATAAATCTGCCACCCATATACTTTATCATCTTATATCTTTCTTTTTGTCTGTGCATGCATCAGAAGGTAATAAATTGTGTATCCTAAGGGTGCGGATACAGTTCAGCATCACACTTTGGCAGTTCTGCTGGAACAGGCGGATTCATCAGGCATCTTTAAGCTAAGCTCCTCCCACCACCTGAGCAGTATATCCTCCTGCTCTGCCCCATTACAATAGATCTTTCTCCTAGAAGGGACAGGTCTCCTTCTTCGCAGCTCTGCAGCGTTCAAGGATTTCCTTACAAGTTAGTGCTTGTGGCAAAAAATACAACTTTCTTCAACTTTGATTTCTGTTTCTTCAGCTCATTCCGGCTATGCCTTCTCTTGGAGTGGAAGAGAGGAAGCTGTCATGCAGTTTAAAATTCTACATGACCCGTTGACAGAAAATGTCTAACACCGACTCTGTGTCCTGCTTGTACTGCCTGGGATGGCAGCACAACGTGGAGGGTTGTAATCTTTGTCAGGTGTTGCTTCCAGCATTGCTGGAAGATCACAGGGCCAGACTCATCCTCCACTGACCCTCGGAATAAGACCCAAGGACTGACCTAAGAGCCGCACAAAGGCTTTGGGAGCTGCTAAGATAACTGCTCAGCTTGCGGCTCTTGAGGAGGAGGTGGTTGCTGCCTTGATGAGTACCTCATCAGTCTCTGTGTTACTTCTAGCTGGGGCCAGTGTCAGAGAGTCCTTTGCAGAAGACTTTTTTGAAATGCACTGGGCCCTCCAGACCTTTATGGAGAGCCCTTCTCACAGGTCAGGAAGCAAAGGTGCCACTACTATAGGTTGTGAGACCGGGAGAAATCACAATCCTCCCATTCCCTTGACTGCCCACACCACATGACTGCAGTCTAGCTGCCTTTCGTTTGAGGTTTTGGTCGAGAGCTCCTTGGTACCCCATCAGGTTTGTCAACCTTGACACCAGTTGAGCAGGCCATCAAGATTTTTCTCGAGCCTGTCAACCGGCTGTCAGAGGAGCTCAACTATGAGTTGGTCTCCCAGACCCCGGTGCTCCCCATCCTCGCCCAGCATGCCGTGGCCCAGTTGGTGTCCCTGAACGGATCACCCCTGCACCAGCCGTAGCTAGTGGTCATGCCTCTGAAGCTGATGCTTCTGAATATGGCTTGGCATGTGGTCTGTCACGACACTCTGGAGGCTTCCCTTCGATGTAGACCCGCCGATCGATGGTCAAGGTTGAAGTGCTACTTGCGCTGTTGATCCTGCTCAACTGAGAGATGCTGCTGTCAAAGCTGCTTGACCTCCTCATCCTCGAGCAAGGACAGGCACCGCTGCAAGATATGGCAATTCTACGAGGAGCTGCTCTCGCAGCAGTGGACCATTGCAGGGCAGGATAGGGTTCTGTCCTCTGGACCCCTGGTCAACTGGCAGTCATACCTTCGCTGGTCCATCCACAGCAGATGTCCCCAGCATCTGCTTCTGCACCCCAGTGGTGAAGCCACAGCCACCACATCCTTGATGGGAGACCCAACTAAGGACTCCTGTGCTGCTGCCAGCTTTCCAGGCCAGCTGTCAGTGGAGATCACCCAATCCTCGGATGATTGTGAGTGGTCTTCTGTGTTGTTGTCGAGGCCTCATGTGTTTATCCATGGCTTGGTTGATAATGTGAACACTGACCATGGGCCAGTGTCACTTGGGGTTCTTCTCTGCCTTATGTCGGAGTCCGTGAGTGTACCTTTGGAGCCAGTACAGAAGAGGGCTAAATACCTCATTCACTGACATCCTGGACAGGGATGAATCTCGGTGGGGGGGGGTTACCTTTATCGTGGCTGAGGCCATCTTAAGACTGGCCCTGGAGCTTTGGCAGTGTCCAGCATCCTGCCTGGTGCCCTCTACCTCTATGGTCCACAAGTATGTGATCCCTATTGGCCAAAGCATTGGTTTCCAGCTTGGCCTTCTGGAAGTGCAGTGACCAAGGGGATGTAGACAAGCCCCCAAACAAGCAGTCTAAGAAGCCTGACCATGCAGCCAAAAAGTTATTGATGCTTCTTCTCTTGGTCTGCATCAGGAGAGTTACATCATGATGATGGCAAGCTTTTTTTTTATCAATATATTTTTATTGTTTTAGAATATCAGACAACTTACAGTCAATCAATAAATATACAGTACTGTTGATGATAATGCATTGTAAATAACTTATACCAACCAAGTCTCTATGCTAAACTAAATACATATAAGACTTTTCTTCAGCTTTGGTCACTGCCTTTTTCGAGTGCTAGTTAATGTCCTCCCTCACTTTCCTGCTGACTGGTAGCGCAAGGCAAAGTTGGTTAGGGATCCGGGTCAAGCACTGGCTAAGAACCAGCTCCAAACGGTTTTGGTCATGGGCAACTCTTGTGCCCGTGCCGTGGCATCAGGTGTCACGATGTGTTGCAAGGCCTAGCTGCGGCTTTCCACCTTCATGGCAGATAACCAGCACAAACTGTTCAATTTCTGTGCATCAGCCTCTTCAACCCTGGGGTTGAGGGACATCTCACAGAAAAGAGAAGTCCAGCACCATCCTTGATTAGGTGGCATCATCCCAGAAGGACCCCAAGGCTCAGAAGCCTAAAAAAGAAGATCTTCCTCTACCAGTTTTTTCAGCCACAGTTGCCTTGGTAGCAGCCCCAGCAGGTACATTACCAGGTATGGCATCCAAAGTCCAAATTTGGTGGCCAGGGGCTGGAAAGAGTTGGAGACAGGGGAAGTGGTGCCCCCTCCAAAGCTGCCAAGTGACTGGTCGGGGGAGGGGTGTGATCCTCCCACCTGTCCAGTCCATGACCTAGCTCCCAGTGGGGGGGTTGGCTGTGCCACTTCTGTCCACATTGGTCCATCATTACTACGGACAAGTGGGTACTAGAGCTGTCCCGCCTTATAGCCTCCATGCTCTTCAGGAGTCTATGGTGTCACAGGATATGCTGTCCAACTTAAGAAGGACAGTGCTCAGCTTCCTGCAAAAAGGGCAATAGCCTATGTCCCGGACCCCCTGGTAAGTCAGGAATGCATGTCCAGATACTTCTTGTCCTCAAACAGATGGGGGCTGGTGCCCCGTATTGGATCTGCATGGCCTAAATCAGTTCATTTGGAAACGCAGATTCCAGGTGGTCACTGTGAGCCATATTATATCATCCCTGGAGCAGGGCACGTGATCCTGCTCCTTGGATCTCCCAGGACACGTTCTTCCACAACCCAGTCCGTCTGTCCTACTGGTGGTACCTGCAGTTCTATGCAGAAGGAGTTCTATATCAGTGCATGGTAATGCCTTTTGACCACTCATCTGCGACTAGGGTCTTCACTAAGTGCATGGCAGTTGTGGCGACCTTCCTGCGGTACAGGGTGAATCCCTACCCATATGGCTGGCTGATAGCCAGGCAGCCCATAGAGGCCGTGGAGTGGTCCAGAAATCTAGCCCTCCAGACCTGCAGAGACTTGGGCCTCTTTGTCAGCCCAGACAGGTCCAGACTGATCCTCTTGCAGGTAATCAAGTTCACCGGGGCAGAACTAGACTCCCTGCAGGTCAAGGTCTGTCTCCTTGCGGATCAAGCTCAGGACCTTACCTCTTTTCCCCTATCATTTCAGGTTGGGTACTCACAGCCTACCCAGGTTTTCCTGAGGCTGCCTGGGTACATTGCATCCACCACAAGTGTGGTCCATTGGACATGCTGGCAGATGTGCTACCTGTAGTGGGTGCTGGTTTGCCAGTGATTCCAGCACCTGCTTATCTGGACCAGCCGGTCTGTGTGACCCAACCAATGCGGGATGCCATCCACTGGTGGCTGGTCCCTCAACATCTGGAGGAAAGAATCCCATCTGTCCTCCCAGAACAGACCGTCACACTCATGACAGCTTTGTCTTGTGGGGAGCACACCTGGGAGACAAGAGAGTCCATGTGTTCTGATCACTCCAGGAGTACCATCAACACATCAACCTGCTAGAACTCCATGCAGTGTGGCTGGCTGTCACAGATTTTGCTCCACTGATCCGGGGTCAGGTCAAACAGGTCCAGATGGACAATACCACAGCCATGTTTTACTTGAACAGGCAGGGTGGAACTTACTCCCTTTTCCCTGTGTCGGGAGGCCCTCTGCACCTGGACACTCGTGCACAACCTGGGTGCAGATCTTCTGGTGATTCATGTTGTGGGAGTTCAGTCAGCTGGCAGACACACTCAGCTATGGGGGAAGGATGTCACCCATCACCTGTTCTCCCAGTGGGGCACACCTCTGGAGAAACCTGTTTGCCGTCTGGAAGAACAGAAAAATGAGGCTGTCTTGTGCCCCCCACCACACACACACACACACACAGTTTGGGGATGCCTTCACGAGGCCCTGAACTCCAGGCCTCAAGTACACCTTCCTTCCCTTCGTACAGAGACCTCCAGGCTGCTAGGGAGGGCTGGATGGTCATACTGGCACCAGATGGTGAAGGGGGTAAATTCAAGTTTTTGTCCACTGGTTATGTGGACGTCCTGGAGAACTGCTATATCCCTGTGTTCTTTGCTCCCGGCACAGGCAGGGATCAACCATGACTGACACGGGCATCTGGTTAGATGCTCATGGTCCGGACAGGCTCCACTTACTTGTGCTGCCCCTGTCTCAGCCCACTGCTGTGCACTAGTGGAGTGGGGCTGGAGGGGGCTGTAGTCATGGATGCCATCATTTTAATGTATCCCACCACATACTTGTATCGGGGCCTAAGTTGAAAGCAGGCCCTGTAGGGGCTTCGAGAGAAACAACATAGTGAGTGACCGTATGTGTACCAAGGATAGTTGAGAATGCTGGTTCCTTATGTAGTAAATTCTTTATTTCTTTGAATATTTTTTGTATTGCTCTGGCTGCAATACTGACTCAAAGATCCTGATCTGAAGTCCCTGTGCAAAAAATTTAAGGACCTAAAACCAATATTCAGTGAGAATGACATCTTGAAATGTATTTTCAAGGAACCACCTTTACAGTCTTTCAAACAACCACCTAACTTATCCAACCTGAGTGTCTGGAGCAAACCTATACCTGACCGAAACAACAGAACACTAGGAGGCACTAAACCCTGCAGTATTCCTAAATGTAAAACATGTGAGCACATTTCCAGTTCAGTCTTTATCAACTCCCCCCAAAACAAGCAATTCAATTTAAAGGGGAGTTATACACATGAATCCCAGAATGTTGTCTAATGTTACATCCAGTACAAGAAGTGTCCACATACAGACTGTGTGGGGGAAACCAGGAACCCCTTCAAACCCGAATGAACTCACACAACACAAAATAAAGGAGAAAAAGGTTGAAACAAACAGTGGGACATAGTCTCTCAATCTGATCACTCTATCTCTGACCTCTCTATCCTGGTTCTCAAAGACAACTGCCCTTTTCTTACTTTAGGTGCATGTGCATTTCCTGTGCATATATTTATATACATTATTGCTTACATTTGATATATAAGGAATACACCACAGGGACCTGTGTAATACATTATTTAGTTTCACTAGCACTGTGTAACTTTGGGTAACTTCACGAGTGGCGAAAGCCACGAGTGACGTGTCCATGGTCAAACAGCACAAGTGAAAATAAATCATGCACGACACAAGGTCCCTGTTATGTAATTCATGTATGCAGTAGGCAGGGACCTTGTGAGATATTCAGCTTTTGGTTTGTTTTTTTTTTCTGTTAAATAATTTAACATAATGTGGAACTTTTTCATAAAGTAGTGTTTCCCCATTTGTGGTGAGAGCCGTTGCAGTGGATGTGCCGGGGTGATGCCGTTGTTGTGTCAGTGCTCACTGGCTGAGTTTGTTGGGTTTCCCAAAAAATTCAAAGGAAAATGGTGCCAGTGTTTATCGAGGTCATAGAACTGGATGCATGTGTTAAGTTCTGCATCTCGGATTTTAACCTGACATGTTAATTTCATTTTAAATGTTTTTTTTCCTTTGCGCCAAGGTTCAGAAGGAGTGAGTGGGAGGTTTTCATGGAGGTGAGTCATAGGAAGGAGCCAGCACTGCCGGGAAGAGATAGCTGAAATGGGACAGTTCTGTTCATTACAAAAAAGGGTACTTGCATTTAATGTTGAATTACCTTGACTTTGTATATTGGGGAATTAAGTGGTGATGCAAGTGGGCAGACTGGCAGCCAGGTGAGCTGGGGAGGGGGATGAGTGAAGCCCATATTTTGTATGTTTTTTTGTTTTGTTTTTTTGTCGGGTTGTTTGTTTTGCTGGGGACGGAGTGCCAGTTACGCAAGGAGCCATGAGAGGGCAAGCGGTGCTGCCAGCAGCTGAAGAGGATGGGAAATCGTGTTTGGAGGAATGGGTAAACAAAAACATAGAACTGGGGAAAAAAGGTCATTTTTATGTTTAGTAGGAGCACAACAGAAAAGGTTGAATGACGGTATATTGTAAACAAGGAAGTGAGCAGTGAGCCAGCCAGCGGGTGGGGAGGGTGTGTGAGAATTGGACTGTAGTCTGGGAGAAAAGAGGGGAAAAAATAAAACTGGAGTTTTATCTTCTGCACTAATTATGTTTGGTACTGCTGTGATGGAGGAGTTGTGTAAGTTGCTGTAGTGTACAGTATGATGGAAAAGTTAAAGTATGCAGGTAAAGTATGGAAGTAGTGCCAGTCGGGCTGGTAGATGCGTCTGCTATGTACATAAATGACTCATGACACGTCTGCTATGTACATGAATCCTGATGACATACCTGCTATGTGCATAAATAAAATTGACATATATAGTAGCTCAAATATCTGGATTTATGTAATGGGTTTGTGTCCACACCTATTGCTTAAAATATTTTTAGTGCGCCTTATACAGTAACATGATTTTATTTATATATTTGATCATACTGTTTGTTGTATTTTTGTGGACGTGTGCTTATGCAGCACAGATATATACATAAGAACTTTTTGTTACTCTTTATACACACACACACACACACACACACACGTCTGTTTTTAGGGAGGATCTTAGAACATAAGCTTAACAATTTATAGGCCTCCTGATGGCACAATCCCCCTCATGAAGGTACCATGTGATATAAGTGAAAGCAAAATCGCGACTATAACATCGGTGAATGCACATCGTCAAATGAAACAATGGCGATGCGCACTGTAGTGGAACCAAAAAGAGTGAGGTTCCGCAACATTCTGTCCGAGGGTGATCTTTATAAATATTTGTATGTGGGGGGACCACATTCAGGAGGGCGAGGGACCCTACAGAACACACATTGGGTGGGGGAATTCGAAAAACAAACAAAAAAGTCAAATACCACCCCTCCCAAAAAAACACATTTATTTCCACCCACCTAGCCCTGAACCCAGGTCACCCACACCAGACACATCAGTCATACCGCAACACCAAATGGCCAGCTAGGAACTGCCTGGCCCAACATGCTCCTACATCCTCGCTCCCTGTCCCAGTCACTCTATTCTACCTGTTGCCATTTTCTGCCCTCACACTCACTGTATCTGCTCCTTGCTACCCTTTAACGATCGCTGTAATTACAGGCAGTCAAATTGAGTCACTCAGTTTGACTCACCCATATCACAGGTCACCCCCCTCCCCCATGAATCCATGCTACCTGTGGTCTTGCAGCCCACTGGATGTAAGATGCTTAACCAGGCTTTACTTCAGCAGGGTTTCCATTAATTTCCCCACCACTGATGTTAGACTGACTGGCGTATAGTTGCTGTCCTCCTTCCTGTTGCTTCTCTTATGTAGAGGGACCAGTCAGCTCTTCTCCAGTCCTCTGGAACCATGCCTGTTTCCAGTGAGCTGTTCAGCTAGTTCCTCTGTTAGGATTCAGAAATATAATAGCCAAGGCTTTCGAGAAAGGGGAATATTTAGGAACAATCTTTTACAGATTTATCAAAGGCATTCAGTTTGGTAGGCCATTATTTATATATGAAAGTCTGTAATGTTACATAAGCTACTTTTTTTAATTATAGATTTTGCGGCACTGCAGTTGTTCAGGCATTAGACAACCACCAGCGACCTTCCAGCCATGTCCCACCCAACCTCTCTCTTACCTCTGGGTCTTGTCCCCCATGGTTGGGTCATCAGGTTGCCCCACCCGACTTTACCTGGTGGGAAGATGGTCAGCCACCCAGGGCCTGAAAGTGTCAGTTTCAGCTGTCATCCTGGCTGAGGGGATGGGGACGTGTATCTTTGTCCCAGTGTGCAGACAGGGTGTGTGGTGCATTCCTTTTTCTCTCTCACACTGGCACAGCCTGCATGCTTGTGCATCCTCAGCACTCCTAAGACAGTTATGAAGGAAATGGCTAACACAGGTGTCTGGCCATCTCTTTGGGCCACCACAAGGGTCGCTACAGGAGTGGCCAAGGTAATGTTCCTCCTTCAGCCAAGAAATGCTGCATTGACAGCACTCCTAGCCACAGATCACTGAACCATGGGAACACACGGTCTCTCTCAAGTCCAGGCTTTCCACAAGGGAGTGAGTAGCATTACCGTCTAGCCATCAGGAAGCCCCAACATAAACCAGTTATAAGAAGAACAGCCATTTTTACATATCCTGGATTGCAGTTGCATGTTACTCTTATCTGTTTTAGATTAAATTGAGTTTCTGATTTCCAGCAAATAATTCACAGTTGGCAGCAGTAATTGAATCACTGGACAAACCATTTTTATGTTGATTTAGCGCTCTTAAGAAACATGATGTTCATTTCAGGTTCAGAGAGAGCAGGCTGTGGAGGCGCGTGCACTGTTGTGGCTAATGCCCCCACAGCCTGCAGAGGCTTGCCCCGATTCCCCCAATGCCATGGCACGCTGCTGCTGACACTAGTTCAGCCAGCATGCCACAACTTTCAAAAAAACCAGCCGCTGCAATCGGGGGCCGCATCGTCATTGCAGCGTCAGTCATCCGCTGCAATGAGGGAGCGACCCATCATTGCAGGACGGGATGTAAAGCCCTGAGATTGTTTGTGAACATGGCGATGGCTTGCCGCCGTGTTCACAAACAATATACCCGTCCCCCCCACCAGGTTTAGTTGCCGACGGGGGCCCTAATCCCCATCGGCATTCTGTGCACCTTCCCCAGTTTTGTTCCTGCCGATGGGGTGCCCAATCCCTGTCGGCTGTAGTGGCCCCGCTGTTTGTTTTGTTGCTGATGGGGGAGCCCACTCCCCGTCGGCATTCTGTCACCCCCCACCCCCATTTTGTTCCTGTCGACGGGGGTGTCCAGCCCCCGTCGGCATAACGATACCCCCACCCCTTCGCTGACGGGGTGCTCAGTCCCCCGTCAGCTACTGCTGCCCCAATGAGTAAGCCACTGGTGGCACACTGGGAGCCCACCCCAGTGTGCCAGAGGCCCCTGCAAAGTGGAAAACGGTCCTGCGATGTCCGGGTTTTTTTTTTTTTATCCCTGGAAAGCAGGAAACCGTCCCTCTGCGCTCACCCTGCCTCCCACCCGCACCCACCTACTGCACGCCTCGCCTCCCCACACCCTTCCCTCACCCCATACTTACCTGGTGAGCTCGGCGCGACGATCTTCAGTGGACCGGGAACACGTCTGCACTCTTCAAAGCCAACCGCGAATTGACGAAATGCTGGTAAGCTGTATAATGTAATAGATATGGGTTTTTCAACTGTACTGCATATCTCGGGCATTTTTGGGAATTTTTTTACCAAATTTTCAACATGGGGTTTTTGGGACCCCTCCTCGTGAATTCTTGAACTGTCATGGCGTTAATCGGGCCGGAAAGGTGATTCGCGGTCACTGCACGGAATCACCTTTCGGGACTGGTTAACGAAACAACAGTGCCAGTGTTCATGAGGTGGGCTCTCAAAAAGCCTATGTTGCAAATTTGGTGGAAAAAATCCAAAAAATGACTGTTTTACGAGCGTGTGCTGCGCAGTTGCTACGCACGCTCATAACTTCGTGAATTTGCAATATTTTCATGCCAGATTTGCAACATTGGCATTTTGTCACACCTCCTTGTGAACAGTACAGCTGTCATTGTTCACATCCTGGCGGAACTGTGTTTTCGCACTTCCGTGCAGAATAGCGTGGTCGCTTGGGAAATCAGTGTTTGGGACAGATTAAAAGAATGACAGTGACACTGTTCATGAGTAGAGGTCCTGAAATGGCTATGTTGAAAATTTGGTAATGATACTTCATAAAATGACTGTGGTACAAGCATGTGTTGCACAGTTTGCACGCACGCCCGTAAGTTTACAAATTTATAATATTTTCACTCCAGATTGCCAGCATTGCCATTTTCCCACACCTACTTATGAACAGTAATGCTGTCATTTTTCCCATTTTGACAGAAATGTGTTTTCGCACTTCCGGCGCAGAATAGAGCGGCTGCTGTGGGAAATCACTGTCCGGGACAGATTAAGAAAATGAGAGTGATACTGTTCATGAGCAGAGGTCCTAAAATGCCTATGTTGAAAATTTGGTGATAATACCCCGTCGAATGACTGTGTTACAAGTGTGCGTTGCACACTTTCCACGCACCCTTGTAACTTCGCAGATTTGTCATATTGTCACGCCACATTTTCACCAGTGGACTTTTTCCACACCTCCTTATGAGCAGCACAGCTGTCATTTTCCACATCCTGACCGAAATGTGTTTTCACAGTTCCGGCGCAGAATAATGCAGTTGCCGTGGGAAATCACTGATCGGGACAGATTAAGAAAATGACAGTTGCACTGTTCATGAGCAGAGGTCCTAAAATGCCTATGCTGAAAATCGGGTGACGAAACTCCATGACATGAATGTGTTACAAGCGTGCGTTGACCTGTTTCCACACACCCTTGTAACTTCGCAATATTGTGATATTTTCACCCCACATTTTCAACAGTGGCATTTTTCCACACCTCCTTATGAACAGTACAGCTGCCATGTTTCACATCATGGCTACAATGTCTTTTTGCACTCCTGCCGCAGAATAGCACAGTCGCTGTGGGAAATCATCATGTGGGATACATTAAGATCGAACGAGTGAGAGGGGGGAGTGACCGCGCTTAACTGAGCTCTGTCAGGACTGCTACGGATTTGTTTGTGGGTGGAGAAAGGGCCCAACGCAAGAGCCCAGTACAAAAGGGCAGCCTGCATCACTGGGAGAAATGGAACAAGAGAGTGAGCGAAGTGACCAGAGCTCTGTCAGGACTGCTGTAGATTTCTTTGTGGGCAGAAAAAGGCATCAGTGCAGGCAGGGGCCCAGCACAAAAGGCCAGCCTGCAGCGGTGGGAGAAACAGTACGCGCGAGTGAGACACGGCGACTGGAGTGAGCTCACCGAGGTCCGTCAGGAGTGCTAGTGGATTTTTGTGTGCAGGAAAGGCACCAGTGCAGGCAGGAGTCCCAGACAGGGCGCGTTGCAGCGCCAGGACAAACAGAATGAGCGTGTGAGAGAGGGAGACTGAGCGACCTCAACACAGCTCTGTCGGGACAGCTGTGGATTTGTTTGTGGGCAGAGAAAGGGCACACATAAAGAGCCCAGTACAAAAGGGCAGCCTGCAGCACTGGGAGAAACAGAACGAGACAGCGAGTGATGGAGGGAGTCAGCGAATCCACCGGAGCTGTTTCAGGACTGCTGTGGATTTCCTTGTGGGCAGAAGAAGGCATCAGTGCAGGCAGGGGCCCAGTACAAAAGGCCAGCCTGGCAGCAGTGGGAGAAACAGCACGAGCGACTGAGACAGGGGACTGGAGTGAGCTTCAACGGAGCTCTGTCAGGACCGCATGGATTTCTTTGTGGGCAGAAGAAGGCGCCATGCAGGCAGGAGTCCTGCATAAAAGGCATGGGGCTGCAGAGCCAGGAAGGCCAGGAATGAGTGTGTGAGACAGGGGAGACTGAGCGACCTCAACAGAGCTCTGTTGGGACAGCTGCGGATTTGTTTGTGGGCAGACAAAGATGCCAGTGCATGCAGGGGCCCAGTACAAATGGGCAGCCTGCAGTGGCGGGGAAACCAGAATGAGTGAGTGACAGAGGGGCAGTGGGCGACCTCAACGAGCTGTATTGTAAGTGCTGCAAATTTCTTTGTGGGTAAAAGAAGGCAGTAACACAGGCAGGAGTCCAATTAAAAAGGGCAGCCTGCAGTGCCGGCAGAAACAGAATGAGTGAGTGAGAGAAGGGGACTGCGTGAGCGAGCTAAACGGAGCTTTGTCGGGACTGCTGCAGATGTCTTTGTGGGCAGACAAAGGCGCCAACACAGGCAGGAACCCAGTACAAAAGGGCAACCTACAGCTCCAGGACAGATAGAAAGAGTGAGTGACACAGGGGGAGTGTGCGACCTTAACGGAGCTCTGTCATGAGTGCTGCGGATTTCTTTGTTGGCAGGAAAAGGTGCCAACGCAGGCAGGAGCCCAGTACAAAAGGCCACCCTGCAGCGCTGGCAGAAATGGAATGAGTGAGAGAGGGGGAGTCAGCAGGCTCTGCAGACCTGTGTCGGGACTGCTGCAGATTTTTTTATGGGCAGAAAAAGCCCCCAACAGAGTCAGGAGCCCAGTACAAAAGGGCAGCCTGCAGCACCAAGAGAAACAGAATGCACGAGTGAGAGATGGCGAGTGACCCACCTCAATGGACTTCTGTCGAGACAGCTGCAGAACTCTTAGTGGCCAGAACAAGGTGCCAACGCACGCAGGAGCCCAGTACAAAACAGCAGCCTGCAGCACCGGATGAAACAGACTGAGCGACTGATGGTCAACACACCAACGCAATCAACATTCGGTGTTGACAAATGCTTGTTTTTTGTGTGTAGTACTGAAGACATTTTGCATGAAAACTTGCTCTCCGCCCTTCAGTCCTTATTGCTCTGGCTGCTTTTTCTGCCTTGAAGTCACAGTCCTGTGATTATGACATCAGAATCCTCTCCATAGCAGCATGTGATGTCACAGCAAATGATTGGGACTTCGAGGCAAGAAAAAAGTAAGAATAGATGAATTCTAAGTGAGGAAAAAAAGCCTGATTTCCTGCAAGTGTCTTGAATGTCCTGAAATGCAAATTGTTTGGACTGGCATGAGATTTGAGCCCTGCTAATGCCAGCTATCCTGTTTTGTAGAAAACTGGAAAATCACTTTAAGATGATTAGTTATATAGATCAGTCGGGTCAACATTGTTAAGTAATAATGGAACTGTCACGTTAGTGCTGAAGTGTGATTTAAACATCTCGCCATTACACCAAGCTGTTAAAACTGAACTTGCTGTTGCTGACTCAGATTGGTTAATGGAGACAGCAGGGGAGTGACAATTGACAGTAAACCACAATTACAAAATTACATGGCTGAGCTTCCCATTGGTATTACAGATACAATATATTCTTCCCAACGCTACCCAATTCCCCGAAGGGACTTCACAAGCAAGGCACCTGGAGAATCAGTTCTGGTGAATGCAGCATTTAGTGTCCATACCCCAGGATTTACAAGATGGTAACTAGATTAGAAAGAAGTATGTGCTCAGTTTTGGCTAAGTCTGGGGGGGCTGACTGATCAACAGTATGCTCAGTTTCTGCACTTTTATAATTGTGGATTACTGTGGAGTGCTGTTCTCCTGAGTGCCCAGAATTCAGCATTTTGCCAGCAAGTTGATATCTCTTCCAGAGCTTCTGTGTAGCCTCTACTCATGTGCCATGTCCTTAGTAATTTTTGGCTATATCTCTTAATGGGTAAAAACATATAGTAGCAGCGGAGGCAGTGCAACAGTGTCACCAGGAGCGCCAGGACCTAGATCGTCGAGGGACCTTTTTGAGAGCACAGGGCTACCGGGGGGGGGTCACTGGATACCAGTAATAGACTGAATTTACAGAAGTAGTTGGGGGGGGCTACTGGATGGCTAGCAAGGGACACGGAAATGTTGAAACTTCACAGCCCACAAGCATGCCTAATGGTATGGGATGGCTGGGGACAACTGAGACAGCACTGCCTCATGCACTGACCACCAGCACTGAGCCACATGGTGAAGTGCCATGTCTACACATCCTTTTTTTTTTTTGTAATCTTTATTTATGCACCCTTACCTTTGGGGCATCTCTCAGGGTCCCTTCCATCAGCTGCCGAACACAGCCGTCCACCTGAACCGACACTCCGGGCTACGTCAGGTAAGCGAGGTCTGAGCACTCCCCCCGGTCCAGGGAGTGGCCCCAGACCTCAAGGAGAACTGGAGAGACGTCCGGTATTGGGAGTGAGGTTCAGACGGACTGATTTCCAATTGCCGTCGCCTCACCCGAAGGAAGGGGGTATTTCCATTTTTCTGCCCAGAGCACGGATGTGCAATGACGTCCCGCCCAGCGAGCGCACGCTTCCCCACGCTCCTGGAAGACGTCCGCCGTGTTCCCATTCCCAAGTGACTGCCACCGTGCACCGCAGAGCCCCCAGCATCCGCCAGAGGGTGCCAGTACATCGGGAGATCCCCAGAACCCTCCCCAGGACCAGAAGAGCTGTCCACAGACACTCAATCCCAGTCCTCCCCTGCCAACCCCTGGCTCCCCAAGCTCGTTCCCGAACTCGGGTTGCTGGCGTGAGGTGTGGTGTCAGGCGCCTTAACCCTTAGCGCCACCAGACTGGCGAATGTCCAGACATCCTTGGTGGTCATAGTTTTCATGTTTGCAGTTATAACATCTAGCAACCATTATTTGCATCACAACTTAGCTGCCAGGGCAGACTCTTCCCCTGATGACTGAGTGTAAGCTTTTTTTATTGCAGTTTTTAGGGTGACAGAACAGGATGCCATTTGGAACCTGACTTTAGTAACTCCCAACTGCAACTGTGCATCAGAGTCTGGTGTATTATATGAGTGAAGGTCAGTGGAGGGCTTCTAGAGGAGAGTTGTCAGTTCAGCCATTTTGAGGCATTTAAGCCCGTTGAAAGCATTATATTGCAACTCAGAACAAATGAACACAAATTGTGGCATTTAGAAATGGGAAATGGCTGGTAGTATATCCTAGAGGTTAGAGGAACGAGGTGTGAACGCGCTTAATACATCCAGCAGACCAGACCTGAGTTTGATTCTCACAACCTCCGCTTGCATATTGTGTGAGTCTGAGCAAGTCACTTAACTGCCCAGTGCTCCCAGGTCATCCTGAAAACAGGCACTTGTGCCTAGTGGGCCTTACCCAGTTACCAAAGACTAAAAAAAAAAAAAAAAAATAAGAGACTAAAGTAATATTTTCTTTCTTCCCTTGGACAGTGCTCACCATGTTGTCTACTGTGCTTGTTATTGGTGTCAATAACAGGGTATATTGTTCATCTGAGCCACTGAAACCCTGTTGGCCTCCATATGTTTTGAAATCCACATACAGTATGGTGCGTAAAAGGTGCAGGGAAGTATATGAAAAGGGTGTTTATTGGATTGAAGACCATAAAACAGTGTTTCTCTTTCCATTTGTTCTGGATTTTTTTTTTTTTCTTAATTGCATGTTCCATGTTTTTTTTTTTTTTTTTTTTTTTGAGGAGGCCTTGTACCCCTTCCTACTCCGTCCGTCTGTGCTATTCAAGGCTACCCCCTTCCCCCATTTCATTGTTGCTCTGGAGGGGGGGCTGGGGGTGTATACTATTTTTCCCCATTTTCTCCCATTACCCTCTGAGGACTTCAGCACGAAGGACATAAGTCCTAGTGCAGATGACATGCTGACACACGCTGTTGCCAAGCACCCACAGTGTCCTCCCCTCCCCAGCTCTGGACAGCTGCCATTGACCCTGAAAGCCCATGCTTCCACCGGCCTCAGGAGCGTCGGGTACACAAGTCACCCCCAGTAACCCACCCCAGGAGGAGGAGAGCATCCGCTGGGACGCTCAATTCTCTGTCCTCCGCCAACTCTGA
Source organism: Neoceratodus forsteri (assembly GCA_016271365.2). Taxonomy (NCBI): domain Eukaryota; kingdom Metazoa; phylum Chordata; order Ceratodontiformes; family Ceratodontidae; genus Neoceratodus; species Neoceratodus forsteri. Next base: position 762,450,366 of record CM028136.1, read on the forward strand.
GTCCGTTTCCGAACCTGGGTCGCCGGCATAGCGCAAGGTGTGGCATCCAGCGCCTCAACCCTCGGCACCACTGTCCTGCACCATTTGTTCTGGATTTATGATAAAATTCTGGGCAGGGGCTAGGACTGCAGAGTCAGTTAGGACTGTTAAAGCACCTGAAAGTCTTGTACTGTAAGGTTTGAGAGGTGTGCTGCACTTGGCAACGCAGCCAGCATAAAAACGATCAGTGGATCTAATTAAGATTAAAAGTCAAGATAGGAGAAGCTATCTGAACATCTGAGAGAAAAAGCTGAGAAGGGAAACGCCTGTTTATCACTTTGAGTATTCAAAGAAGCAAGCAGAGAGCCTTGTTTCTCTGTCCTGCACTAAAAGGGTAAAAGATTGAACAAAGCTGGGACAGTTAAAGTGGAGATTTTCCATAGAGATCAGTCATACAGTTGCTCTACCAGGGTGGAACAAATCAGGTAGACAGCTGGATAATGGCTATTTATAAAACTGGTTTGGCTACCAGATTTTGAAAGTAATTGGCCAACTTGGCTACCTGCCTACAAAGTGACTTTTGAGCCTTTAAAAGGATGGCCACTACAACTATTGGTTTGGCTACCAGATTTTGAAAGCTAGTGGCCAAATTGACAACCAGCTCACAAACGTATTTGTCCCACCCTGTTCTATCTTAAGAACCTCTGTATATGCGGCAATGAAATAACTGCTTTTCATTTTGAAACCTTGGCTGTGTAGTGCCCATTGACTGGAGAGACAAACTAAGCTGAAAGCTTGTTTACAGGTGCGACCTGGGAGCACAAGAAAGTTAAGTGACTTGCTCAGGGTCACACAGTATGCAAGTGAGGGCTGTGGGATTCAAACCCAGGTCTCCAGGTTTGCAGCTCAGAGCCTTAAACCACTGCGCTATACTACCTCCGGCTGTTTCTTTAACTGCTCCCCAAAGTCAGCATGCCTTAGAGTAGTAGCTGGATTGTTATGCCTTTTAAGCCAAATGTGTGTGCAGCACAGTAGAATAGTCACGTACATTTAGCTGACATTTCTGAAATGAAGATAAAAATTGCATTTGATTTTTATGCTTTCTATTTACAGTTCTCATTTTGTTAGTCTGTTAGTGCAGTACATATTTCACAAAGGCTTGCAGAACAACTTCCGACTGTTCCCAACAGAGATTCTAATGGCTATTTGTGACATTACAGTCTGCTGTCATGGTGAACACTACGAGGTCAGCTGGGGACACGCAAATGCCTTTTATACAGAATGTTTAGATATCTACCACAGTATGTTACAAACGCTGGAAAGGAAAACTGGAAATTAAAACAATGTGTCTTTTAGTAACTTTGAATAGCTGAACTATCATGTTTATCAGTGTACATGTTAAAGTGCAGAGTTGCTCTTTAAGGTTGTTGACATTTGCTATTACAGGTTATTCTTCTAAAATGTGTTTACTAAGACAAACTTCAAGCCAGTCTCCTAGAATTTGAATATTGTTTCTGTAAATGTGCTGTGAGTTTTAATAAATGTGATCTGTGTTTTAGCCTGAAACCATATTTCCCTATCTAACTAATATGAGATCATATATGAGTCCGTCTTCTCCCTGGAGCAACACTTTTAGGTCTTAGTATTAGCTGCACTAGAACATTTGAGTTACCAATGTCATATAATGTCTACACATGACAGTGTGCATGCGTCTACATATAAATGGCATCATCAGCACTATGCGCCTCAGTTTTAAGAAGAAAATTAAAATCCCCCCAAGCCTCTCAATGTCCATTGCCTTGGGCCACTCCATGATATCAGCAATTGCCCCTCATGCATTGAACTAGGATGGTCCTGTCAGAGGCACAAAGAGCAGCCCACACTCATTGTTATCTTTCCCTTCACCCATGAAGAAGACAACAGCTGAACTCCTCACTGACTTCAGTGCCACCATTCTGGATACCAAGCAAGAGCATTGGTCTCCACAGCCATTCACCTTACATCATCCTCTCCCTGTGCTCAGCATGCATTTCTCTGTATCAGCATAGCTTACTATGAGCAAAATTCAGGTTGGCCAGGGAGGTGAACATAACCCTGCACCCCCACTGTCCTTGTAGATGCATACTGCCCAATCTGTGGATTCTCAGGGTTGCAGCTGCTGCTTTCATCAGCTGTGGAACTGCAGGATTATAAACCCTCCGAGGATTTACTGGATACCCATAAGCCTGATCCAGAAAGGATGGGGTCTACATCCTCCTCTGTAAGCTCCTTATCATTGGCACGTTCCCTTCTTTCACTGATTTATTCCACATCATTCACCTTCATGGCAAGATTGCAGGGAGTCGTGGGTTTCTCACAGCTTATATTGAGATTGTTTAGAAAGGACCATCTTAACTTTTTGGCCTTGTAGGGTCCCACGTCCAAGGTGATACCACCCTTGCAATCTACCCTTGAGGTGGCTGCGGCTGAGTACTCTAATTGGAAGCATGCGGCAGAATCTGATGCCATTCCTACTCGGATATCTTCTCCACATTTGCAGCACTTGTCTGTCAACCCATTGACTAGACTGTTAGTCCTAAGGACAACGGGGTGTTCCTCCACTGTTCATCTCCCCTCCCATTAAATAGTCCAGTAAACTTGATAAGTTAGGCATGAATTTCTGTTCATCTGAGGCACTTAACCTCTGCATTTCCAAGTTTCAAACCTCTGTGGCAACTGGTGTCTTCATTGGCTACCAGTCTTGCAGACTCTCCTTTTAAGATCTGTATCCTTGATGCAGGCTTGAATCGGCAGGAGTCTAATTGCTGACAGCTAAGCCCTTGTAATAGACAAGTAAAAGGTGAGCAGCGGGGTAAGGTTTGAAAATATGTTATCACAGCGTGTGCTTAAACTCTGCTTTGCAGGCATACAAAATAAATTCAAAAACCATGTCATTAAAAACTTCTTTATTACACTTTTTCCTTTTTTACACTACACTTACAGCCATTAAACCACAAATTAATCCCTAACAGCTGAAGACAGCCTGTTGCATGTCCTTTTTGGCCAGACAGTCAGTAGTATCAGCATTACGCTCAGGTGCCATGTGCAGCTCAGAGCTGCTACTCTTCCTGAGGTCCATAATGACAGCTCAGTGCTGTTTTCTCCAAAGTTCGGCAGTGACTCTAATTGAAGCGTCGGTAACTTCCTACCCAACCCACCACTGTTTTGAGGTCTCCTTTTTTTGGGTGGGGGACCAACTGACCTTTCTGACCTGTGTATTGTCTGTTCCACAGAAGTGTCCATAAAGGTTCAACTGGGTCTCTCCAGTCTCCTAATGTGACTCCGCCAGAAGGAGGTAGGTCGCCTCTACATGTTCCTAGGACTGTCGTAGATGACACCTAGGCTAGTCACTTCCAGTAATTAACAGCCCCTAGCTCAAAGTAATATTTTCTTCATTGGTTTAGAGTCTCTGAATCATGAATACTTGATTCCTACTTTCTGCCCATATTTTTTTTCTGGTACTGTTTGACATGCAACTAAAGAATGTGGCTTTGTTGATGGGACTAACGCTGTTAAGATAGGAAAGTTACTTAAGAAGAAGTCTTGACCTTATAGAGTATCTCCTGTATAGAGTCGCACATACCCCTCTCTCCAAACACTGTCAGTAGCTTTTGTCTTTTTCACTTGTGCTTGGAAGACATTTCTTGCATTCATAATTATCTTGCTACTGGGTGGATACCTAGCAGGGAGGGCCCTACCGACTTCAGTGCTCTATAGGTGGGGTGAACAGTTTTCTGTGATGCTTAATATTGCTTTTTTGCATGCTTGTGGGATGATTTATCCGCAGGATGCATGTGTTCTAGCCCTTGGCATGATGGATGTCTCTGAATGGCATGGGGGAACAAAAAACAGAAGGGACAAATTCTTAGAAGTTTGTTTTCTGTGGGGCAATGTCGTTGAGGCACAGGTCAGGAAGCATAGGAAAAACCAGGAGCAGTTATAGAATTCACAAAAAGTGTTTATTAGTACTAGCAGTAACATAAAAAAAATAAAATTGTTCAGAATAACTATTTACAAAGGCAGAATAAACAGAGATGATCCATCTGAGTTTTCCTTCAATCTCAGTGTGTGTCTCCCAAAACATTGTAGCTCTTTCTCTAAGTCTTTGCAACCTCCCTCCTTAACAAGCATCCTGTTTTTTTTCTAAAATGTCCTTGTAAGTTTCAGGCAGGTGCAGAAAGAACACAATGTCCCAGAACTGAGGCCCCTTCTCCACAGCTTCTGAAAAAGAGCTTCCCAATAGCTTTTTGCAGTCATCTCAAACGGCAGTATAATTATATACATTTCAACAGTAACTCTAAATAAAGGGATCCCAATATCAGTTACATTTCCACAAAGATCTGCATATATTTTTATACCAGCGGATATGCAAGGGAGGAAAAGGACAAACAGCAAGGGAAGACTGAGGGACAGTAAGAGGCAAAAAATTGTGAGACTGTCTGGGTGATAAAATCCCAGGTCTCACAGGAAAATTTGCTTGCGCAACCAGACAGAAAAGGGACAGGAAGCGAAAGAACAGAACAGATCCCCGAATTCAAACTCTCCATAACAACTGGGACAGGGTCCTATTCAATCCTGTCACATACACCCTCCTCAAGAGGGAACCCGTTTTATCAAACAGGTTTCCAAAACTTTCTATTAATTGTCTTACATTAGCTTCTAACTTTCAGAAATTAAGCACATGTGCAGTATCCTTTTTTTCTATAACAATACAGCAGACAGTAAAGTTTGAACTCATACATTTGTTTTTCAACCTTCAGAACCTTCAATTCCTGATCCATATCTTGACAGAAAATCAGTATTGCTATTTTCTTTACCAGATTTGTGTATCACATTGAATTTAAATGGCTGTTGTGGCAGGTACCACCTTGTGATTCTGGAATTTTTATGTTTCATTTGGTTAAGCCAACGGAGAGGATTGTGATCTGTTATAAGTACAAAGTCCATTCCTAGCAAATAAAACTTAAAGGACTCCATGGCCCACTTTGCTACTAAACATTCCTTTTCAATGGTGAAGTACCTTTTCTCTCTGTCATGCAACTTCCTACTTATGTACAGAATAGGATGTTCCGTCCCATCTATATTTTGACTCAGGACTGCACCTAGACCTACCTTTGATGCATCTGTTTGTTACAAAAATGGTTTCTCAAAGTCTGGGCTTTTTAAAAACGGGCTGAATGTAATGCAGCCTTAATGGCTTGAAAAGCATCATCACGTTCTGGGGTCCATTTCACACTATTCGGGCACCTGTTTTTCGTGAGTTCTGTGAGGAGAGTAGCTAACTCTGCAAAGTTGGGAACAAATCTCTGATAATAACCAGCCAGCCCTAATAATAACCTGTTTCTTGGTTTTAGGAGCAGGGCTATTAGCTACAGCTTCTATCTTAGAAACCTCAGGCTTGAATTCTCCATTTCCCAAAACATAGCCCTACATCTGGTTTCCTGCATGCCCAGTGCATACTTGGTAGGATTAATTGTCAGACCTGCATTTTTGATAAATGCTCGTAGGTGTTCCAGGTGGCTTTTCCAGTCTGGGCAGTACACCTCAACATCATCCAGGTATGTAGCACAATAACCAGTGTGAGGTGATAAAATTACATCCATGTACCGCTGGAATGTAGTGGGTGTGCCATGTAAACCAAACGGCATAGTGGTGAACAGATAGACTCCTATAGGAGTGGCAAATGCAGTTTTGTTTCTGGATTCTTTAGCTAGGGGGATTTGTCAGTAACCCTTGGTGAGATCAAGGGTACAGATGTAGTTGGCACTCACCAGTCTGTACACCAAATCTTCTATTCTGGGCATAGGATAACTGTCAAATTCTGATACTTGATTAAGTTTCCTAAAATGAAGGTAGATTCCAACACCTCCTTCTTTTTTGTTTACAATTACCATTGGGGATTACCAAGCACTCCTCGACTCTTCTACGATACCCAATTCTTTCTTTTTTTGTATTTCCTTAACCATGTCAGCTCTTAACCGCTCTGGTAACCTGTATGTCTTTTGCCTAATAGGGCGAGCATTCATTGGCACTATTACGTGCTCAACCCCGTTTGCTCAGCCTGGTACTGTGGTAAAAGTACTGTTAAATGTCTTTAGCACATTACAAATTTCTGCAGTTTGTTCTGAGGTTAAGGAAGCATTCACCTTTACAGCATCAGCAGTTTGTTCCAGTCTATCATAAGCTACATCAATATCTTCTTTTATCAGTTTCTGGTAAAACTAGCAAAGCAGCTTTTGGCATTTTTTTCAACCCATTTCTTGAGGAAGTTAGCATGGTACATCTTAGCAGGATTTTTCCTGTCAGGGGGTCTCAATATTGTAGTTAACGGTGCCAGTACGTCTAACCACTTTATAAGGCCCTTGCCATTTCATTAACAGTTTATTTTCTGCTGTGGGTAACAGTAGCAAAACCTTTTTACCTAGCTCAAAAACGTTTTCTTTTACCCCATGGTCATAATATACCTTCTGCTGGTTTGGGGCCTGTTCCTGATTACTATGGGCAATTTCAACATATTTTGCCAGCTTGTTTCTTAGGGCACGCATATAAGACACATTATAGATTGTTTCTGAGTGGGGTTATCTTCCCACATTTCTTTTATCACATCCAGTGACCCTCTTGGCTGCCTACCATACCGCATTTCAAATGGTGACAACCCTGTTGATGCCTGTGGCACTTCTCTGCAAGCAAAACGTAAGTAATGCAAGTATTGAACCTAATCTTTCCCTTCCCCTTTTACAAACCTTTTTAACATGTGTTTTAGGGTTTGATTAAAATGATCAACAAGACCGTCTGTCTGAGGGTGATAGGGGGAGGTTCTTAAGGCAGTGATACTGGTGATAGTGTTTAGTCTGATGTAGAGATTTCTTAAGAGTTGATTTAAGTTTTGAGAGAGGTTTTAAGGTAGTGTGATTTTGCTATCTGCCCTGAGCCCTGTGCCCCTTCTCTTAGAGCTGTTAGTCTGTGGGCTGCACCCTTTACCTCTGTGTCCCATAGAGGCTGCTGCAGTGCCCCCCAAAAAAAAAAAAAAAAAACTTGCTCAGAACCTTCCTGTTCGTTTTTTTTTTTTTTGCTGACTTTTCCATTAGCAGATTATATATTTTAGCCACTAGAGGGCCCAGTTATAAGCACACTTACCCAATCCAACACAATACAGTTCCTGTCTCATTTCACTTATTGTGTGGTCAGTCTATCACTATTCATCAGTCTTTGCCCCCTCCCTCTTCTACTGATTTGTCCCATTTGCAGCTTATACTCTTCGTCCACTAGAGGGGTTTTCACCCAACAATGCCAAAGCTGCTCTACATCTCCTTACTCTCTACTACTCCTGGACACTCTTCCTTTACTGCTCAGCTGCTATGGGTACCTACACTCCATTACTAAGTCTGCTGTCCTTCACCCTCTTGGTACAGACCTCACACTGACCGGAGCAACTTTCCTCCACACTAGGCACCTCATCTCCCAACTACCCCACAGTGACTCAGCCCTCCCCCACCCTCGACACACCCGTGACCCCCCAACACCCCCACTCCCTCCGCCCTCCAAGGCTCGACCTGGACCCAGCTCTCCCCTACCATTTCCACCCTTCACATTTTATCTATCCCATGCACCTTGATTGTAGAGTCTCAGCTGGGTGTCGACCCAAGGGTCTCCATCACCACCGGCCACTAACCAAAATAATTACACTGCTATTATTATTGTCTGGTAATGTACACCCAAACCCAGGACCTATGGCTTCCAGCCCTTCTAAACCCTGTACTGCAACTGGCCTCCGCTTTGCATCCTTAAACATTTGCAGTCTCCTAAAGAAATCTGCTGCCCTCCAGTGCTGGGTCATTCAACATCAGCCTGACATAATTGCACTAATAGAGACATGGCTCTCCAAATCCACCCCTGACTCTGCTATCACCCTCCCTGGATATACCATCTACAGGGAAGACTAAGTAGGTAAACACGGTGGTGGTTGCGCACTACTCATACGGGACTCCCTTATTGGTCAGGCACTCCCAGCTCCTAAACTTGATTATGAAGCCAAAGCCCTCACCTTAAAAATCACACCTGACCCCACCTGAGGCCTTCTCTTCTTCACGGTTTCCTACGTACCCCCTGAGGAGTCAAAATCAAGCAGTCCAGTCCTTCATTGACTACCTCACATCTCTCCCTCACAAAGTGGAGCAAGTCAGCCTAGGTGATCTCAATGTTAGCTGGCTTGCCTCCACTGCCTCCCATATAAGGGACTCCTTTTGCTGCCCTGGATATGTCCCAGTTAGTCACCCAACCCACCAGATTCAAGCACTCTACTGGCACCAGCACTCGCCTAGATGTTGTTATATCTAACCGACCCTACAAAATCCGGGATGCCACTGTCCTCCCCAACTCTCTTAGCGATCACTCCCCAGTCCTCTGTCTCTGGTCATCCTCCACTCTGAAGCCAGTGTCCCAGACCACTCTAAGCCACCGTTTACGCCCCGGCAGCCTCAAAAAATTAAAACAATACCTAGCCCAGCTAGACTGGTCCCCTGTCCAGCGCGCCCCTGACATCGACTCAGCTCTTGACCACTTCACAAATGCCTTCTGTAAGGCTTGTGACCTTTTCGTCCCCCTCACCAGGATCCGCTCCAAAAAATGACATGCCCCATGGATCACCCCACCCCTCCTCCAGAGACTCAAAAAGAGAGATAATCTCTGGCACATTGGTGTAGAATCTGGAAAGGCGTCTGATAGATGGGCCTACAGAGCAGAATGCAATAAGTGCACTTGGGCCATTAGGCGGGCCAAGGCAGAGCAATACCAGACCACCCTCACTTCCACTTGGGGTTCAGCCCGGACCTTCTGGGATAATATGAAAGAGCTAAATGGGAAGTCCCACTCCCCCCCACCATCTCTGCTTTCCATCAGTGGCACCCCTACCACAGTCCACTCCTTATAACTGATTGTCTTAACACTGCCTTCTCTGACCTAAGCTCAGTCCTCCCCAGCAGCTTCTTTGACCCAATCCCCACCTCTCTCCCTCCGATCCTGCATCGCCCACCATTCTACCTGCACACCCCATCCCCCAAGGAAGCCAGGCTGCACCTTCTAAAAGCCTTAGGCAGCAATAACCCCAGCTGTGACTCCCTTGACTCCAGGATCCTCCATATGGTCTTGGACGAAGTCCTAGTCCCCCTGACTGACCTTCTAAACTGGTCTCTATGCCTGGGTCAGTTCCCAAGTGCTTGGAAAACTGCTGAAATCACACCCACACATAACAGTGGGGACCGGTCCACCCCCAACAATTACCGGCCGATCTCCATCCTCCCCTCACTCTCTAAAGCCCTTGAAAAAGTGATTTTGGTCCAGCTTTCTGAATACCTAACCAAGTATGACATTATGTGGCCAGAGCAGCATGGTTTCCGCCCAGGACACGGTACAAGCACGGCTCTCCTGGAATTTTCCCAACACCTGCATGCTGCTCTTGACTCTGGTAGCCTTGCAGAAGCAATGTTCATTGACCTCTCCAAGGCCTTTGACACTGTCTGTCATCCACTTCTACTCGACTCTCTCCACCAACTTGGCTTCTCTGGTGGCCCCATTTCCTGGTTCTCTAGCTACCTCTCTGCTAGATCCCAGTATGTCAAGATCAGCCGCTGCCTCTCCAGCACTCTTCCCATTCGCTCCAGGGTCCTTCAGGGCTTCATCCTGGGTCCAGTACTTTTTAGTCTCTAACGCAACAACCTCCCCAGCTCATGTACCGTTAAAATGCTCCTCTGCGCTGATGATGCAGTCCTCGTTACCTCACATCCCAATCCCACCTCCCTCCAGTTATCCCTCCAGCAAGCTTACAACCAAGCTAAAAGGTGGTTCGGTGACCGCAGACTGGTCATTAACCTAAAGAAAACCAAATCAATGCTCTTCTCCCACCACCAAAATAAAGCTAAAAATACCCCCCTCTTGATTATCCCCAGCACTCTGCACCCGCTAGAACAAGTGACCACATACAAGTACCTAGGTATCACGTTCGATACTGCCCTCTCCTTCCACACCCACATTAATGCCCTGTCAGCTGCCATTAACTCTTGGATTCACCTGCTATACTGGCACAGGGACTGCCTGCCTCAGGTTGCCCTCAGGCTGGCCATCAGCTCCACCGTCTTGTCCCTCGTGGACTATGGCTTGCCCATCTATGCCGCAGCTGACAACACTGCCCTCTCCAAAATCCAACTCTCCATCAGTAAGGCCTGTAGGCTCCTGACCAGTGCCCCCAGCCGAACTCACACCTGCCTTCTCTATATTACCACCAATCTGCTCAACTTTGAGGAGTGACTGCTCTACAAGACCTGCCTTCTCGCTAAGAAATCACTGCTAGGACTCTTCCTTCTGGGGTCTCCACCTCCTACAGCAGTCATCATCGTCCGTCACCACCCGTAGCTCTGTTAAAGCCACTTTCAAGGTGCCCAGAACCAAGACCTCTCTTTCCCAGAGATCCTTCCTCTACCGAGCCCCCACCTGGTTCAACTCCCTCCCTAGCTGCATCTCCAACTTGCCAAAAATTGGCTCCTTCAAAACAGCCCTTCGGAACCATATATTTAATACCCGCTGTTGTAGGTGCAAATAACCCCCTGTTGTAACCTGTGGTACCTGCCCGCCTTGCTCCCTGGCCCGACAACATCCACTGGACAGCTTCCCCCTCCCCCAGACCCACTTCTTCCCTACTAGGTCCAAACAGTGATGTAACCAGCTGTCTTCTCTGAGGACCTACTATATCCATGAGTGTAACTCACAATTTTGTAATATTATGCACCCTAACTAACATACAAACTACTACATTATGTAACCTAAGTGTAGCCATGCTCTTTGGGTCTCAGGCCAAGATTAAGGCGGCCCCTACTCCACTATGTGTTTCTGGTGTCAACAGGGTCAAAATCCCAGTTACTGACAACTTTAAATACCTTGGGGTGACGCTGGACCCGCAGCTTGACCTTGGCCACCACATTCAGAACACTTGCAAGACTGTAAACTGCAAACTGGGTCTGGCATACAGAGCAAAAAGTAATCTTACTCCGGCAGCTCGGATTGCACTTGCCAGAGGGGTGCTTCTACCCTCGCTATGCTATGGGCTCCTCTTGTTTGCCCGCTCATCCAAAGTCCACCTCACTGGGTGGTCCCACTGCCTAATAATGTGCTGCAGCTTGGCTGCCCCGTCTCACTCACTGGTCTGGACCTCTATAGCAGGGCTAAATTGGCGTCACCCCAACCACATAGACTTCATCTTAGGTGCTTCACCGAAAGGTCCATGGTACTGGCACCCTTCCAGGGCTTGGCAATTTCTTGTCCCGTCCTGCCTCCTTCTACTCCCTCAGGTCCCAGGGACAGGCCTCTCTCAAGACGCCTGCCAGCACGGACTCAAATGGGTGGGCGGGACTTTTGCTGCATCTGCCCAGACTGTGGAACTCCTTCCCTGCTCAGATCCGTGCCGCACACTCACAGATGTGTCTCCGTTCCTCCCTATGGAGCCATCTCAAACTTGCCTCAGCCTGTGGCTGCCCCAAAACCCCGTGAATTGATCCATCACAGCACTCCTCTACTCTGGAGCTACTTCTGGACAAAAGACCAGACTCCTAGAGGTTGCTAAGCTGTATATAGTGTCACATCTGAAGGATTTCGATACTGTGCCCCTGAAATTGCTCTTGTTTTCCATAAGGTGTTTATGTTGTTATGTTAATACTGTATAATCTATGCCTTACCACGCTCATACGCTGTGTTGAATCTGTATCCTCACATGAACTGTAACATGTCTAATTTGTACAATGTCGTTGTATGTACCTAAATCTATTATTCCTATACTCTCCCGGGTCGTACCTGAAAATAGGCAATTGTCGTGTCTAGTGTACCTACCTGGTTAACAAAAGTAAAATAAATAAAATCTATGTTAAATGTTCCTTTTACTGCACCTGTAATGTTATCCTCTGTTTTAATCTACACTGTAATAACTGTCTTGATGTCTACCCCCCCAGCGACGCGGTGCCTTTGTAAATGAGTCTCTGACTCAAAGGTTGTAAAACCCACTTTGTAATGAATAAACGAATAGCTAGTAGTCTGTACAGCTCCTTAAGTAATGCAGCACCAAAATTACTACCCTGATCATTAATAATTTCTTTAGGTATGCCCACTCTGCTGAAAGTTTTTGCAGGCTCTGCTGCCACTTTTGAAGCTGCGACAGTACGCATTGGAATTGATTCTGCGTATCAAGTAGCATAGTCACATACTACCAGGATAAATCTATTACCCTTTTTACTTTTGTCTAAAGGGACAATCACATCCATTGCAGTTCTCTCGAAAGGCACATCTATCAAGGGCAAGGGCACCTTGTCTTTTCTAGTGACTGGGGCTACTTTCTGACACTCAGCACAGGAATTACAATAGGTAGCAACATCTTCATGAAGTCCAGGCCAATAAAATCTGTGCAGCAATCTAGCAAGGGTGCTCTCTCTCCTTGAGTGACCAGCCATAAGACTATCATGTGCTATCTGTAAAAACTCTGTTTTATACTGTGGTGTAACCAATTGTTCTGTCTGATCCTGTGTCTGAGGTTTAACCCAAACTCTGTACAGTAACCCATTACATTTTTTAAACATTGGTTAACCCTGTTTTGGTTTTACCCCCAGCTGCTTAAAATAACCCTGGAGAGGAACATCGTTGGCTTGTTCTGAAAGAAAATCACAATCGGTGATAGTTTAGTTTCAGCATTTTCATATGTTAACCCCTTATGTCCATCAGTCATTTACTGCCACAGTTTCTTCAGGCATCGTCTTTCTTTCCTGGATTTCTGGATCTTAGAGCTGTGCTAAAACAAGTATGAATAAAAGTCACTGAAAGGAAAAATGTCCCCACCGTTTGAGATTTTCTTTGCCTGCGCTCTTGTTACCACTGCTGCTGAACTGCAGGGTTCACTTCCTCTGAGAATAACTCAGTAAATCCTGGACAGTCATTTCCAATAATCACGGGTACAGGTAAATTTAGGTACTATCCCCACTTTCATTTGATGCGACACACCCTTAATGGTCAGAGTCACTTGGGTGGTGAGATAGTATTGAGTGTCCCCGTGGATGCAGATGACACCAGTACCTGGTCCTTTTGCACAGTGTTTTCCCAGCACTTCAACATGCACAAGGGTCTGCCTGCTTCCCGAATCAGTGAGTCCCTTTACAGTCTTATCCCCCACCTTCACATCTGTTAAGTATTTGCCCCAATTTGCCAAGGACAAATCTGCTCCAGTGTCACTCTTCTTATGGCAGTTTCTTGCAATATGACCTGGCTTATTACAGTTACAGCAAATAACATCTTTGGGCACAGATTTGTTACCCCCACCAGAGTCCTTATCAGACTTGAAGTTTAAATGGGAAAAGAGTGTCTTACCAGGGCTTGGCTCTTACCTCGCTGCTGTGGTGTCTCTGGCCATTTGGTAGTCTTTGGCCAAAGAAGCAGCCTTTTCCCCACATTCTGGTTGATTTCCTTTTACCCAAAGCTGCTCATCTGTAGGCAGGATGTTGATGAATTGCTCCATTGCAAATGTGTTGAAAGCAGCACATGGGAAGTCACAGAGTTTGGAACTGTCTGATTTTGAAAGCAGCACAAGGGAAATCACAGAATTTGGAACTGTCTGATTTTGAAAGCAGCACAAGGGAAGTCACAGAGTTTGGAACTGTCTGATTTTGAAAGCAGCACAAGGGAAGTCACAGAGATTGGAACTGTCTGATTTTGAAAGCAGCACAAGGGAAATCACAGAGTTTGGAACTGTCTGATTTTGAAAGCAGCACAAGGGAAATCACAGAGTTTGGAACTGTCTGATTTTGAAAGCAGCACAAAGGAAATCAGAGTTTGGAACTCAGTGCTTTGGCTTCTCAGAAGGAACTAGAAGGGGGACAAGATCAGATCTACAGTACAGTAGCTTCTTGTTGTTTTACATTGTTTCTTGTGGATTCTACTTGGTATAAGATTATTTCTTTTCTTTCTTACTACTAAGGGGCTAGCAGGGTACAGTTTGGGGCTGTTGGAATTTTGAAACCTGTTTTGGTAGCTATAAGTGGGCTCATTTGTTTGATTCACTGTGTGGCAGGCTGCATTTGTAGAGACCTATTTCTTCTGTTTTAAAACATAATTGGTGTGATTTAACTGTGTCTGTTTCTTTGAATTGGAGACATATATCTTCTAATTCAAAGCCTATTTTGATGTGTTGTTGGTGAAGCTGTTTGAATTGGAGTCCTGTTTCTTTGGGTAGCAAACTTATTTTGGGGGCTTTAAGTAGAATTGTGATACATTGTTGCTGGCTTCACTAGCTGCAAAGTTTGAGTGCAGAGTGGGGGAAGGGTGCTAATGGTCTGACCAGAGGCCTCAGCTACCTGATTGTTTTTGGAAGACTTGGGCTGGTCCCACCCTTGGTCCATTATTTCCTTTATACCAGGGGTTCTGACATCACTTCCTCAAACAAGCAAAGGATATGCACCTGTCATAGCAAAAGCAGACATCCAGGAAAGGAACAGCAGCAAGTGAAGAGGTGACTGCTCTCTGTCTAGGAGCTTTCATTATTACTTCTTCGCATTGATATTGCATTGGGGAAAGGAGGAGTAGGAGTTTGAAGAAAGTTGTGCAATGGCTACTTAAGTCTGTTTTTGAGTGTGGATAGGAAGGATAGGAATATAAAAAGCAGTTGCTCAATATATCTAAACGTGTGTAACAAAGGAGGTAAGGGAAATAAAGAAAATGTTTTGCACTGATAGAGGAGGGAGAGGGGAGACTTGGGAGAGTGTTTGGTTTCCTGCATCTGGAAGGGTGGGGAGTCGCTGGTGGGCAATGACAGCAATGGGTAGGGTGGTAGGCTACAACAATTGCGGTGCACCAATCTTTCTAAAAATTGCCTGGAGTGTGGGAGGATGTTTAGTGTGCAACCACATAGAAAAACTTAGAAAGGAGATTGAGGGTCTGCAGGAGGAACTAAGACAGGCAAGGCAGATTGGGGGTGGGTTTAGCCCAATACTGGAGGGAGGAAGAAGGGGAGATGAGGGAGAGCGATTTAAGCCAACATTGGTGAGGAGAGGGTCAGAAGAAGGAAGCAGAGACAAAGGGGCCCAGGCCAGGAAGAACAATTGCCAGGAAACCAGGTCAGGAGACAAAAGACAAATGGAAGGAGGAGATAGGGACTTGTGAGGGAGTCAAAGAAGTGGCAAAAGTCATGGAGTGGAAAGGAGAGAACAGGTTACTATGAAGAGAGAGGGAGCGGCATTTGTGAAGGGCCTTCAGAAAATAGTCTGTGCACTGCTAGAGAGGAAGAAGGTGGAGGAGGGAAATGATGAAATTAGAGGAGTAATTGATAAATGCCTGGACCAAACTGGAGCGGGGGGAAGTTCTGCTGGGAGAATTGCAACAGGGGTAAAAGGGGGAAATAATGTGCAAGAGGAAGAAGAGGAGCTGGAAATGAGAGAGGGAGATGCATGGAAGCAAGCAGGGAGTAAGAGGGTGGAATCTTAGTGCTGGGGGACTCAATACTAAGAGGAGTTAGGTGGGGTAGCAAGGGGGAGAGGCAGAGTCGCATTTGGGTGGAGGCCATGCCAGGAATGACAGCGGAAAGGGTGGGACAGTCTGTTCTGAAATATGCTAGAAGGGGTAGGGACAAGCCTCATTTAATTATACATCTTGGCACAAACGACCTGGCTGACAAGACAGTAGATAGAGTCCAGAGGAGGTTTGAGGAACTAGCACAATTATGTGAGGGAGCAGGAAGATCAGTAACTTTTTCAGAGATACTTCCTGGGCCAAAGGCAAGCACAACAAGAAAGCTGAGAATAGAGGAATTTAACTGATGGCTAAGAACCTGGTGTTGTGCTAAAGGTTATGGGCTATTGGGGGTGGGGAGGACCTGGGAGGACAGTAGTCTCTATGCCAAGGACAGACTACACTTGAGTGAGGAGGCAAAGAAAGTGTTGAAACAGAGGATGGAGGAGTACATAGAGGAAGTTGGGAATTTAAACTAGGAGTGGGGGTGGCAGTTGGGGAAGAGATATGCAGAGACCACAGGTTGGGAAACCATATGAGCTTACCCCCCATAACAGTGACAAAGGACAAATGGCAAGTACTGTTGTGATGCTAGGAAAGGAGGGCAGGATGGGAGGGGAAAAGGGTGGAAGGTGGTTACCCTTAATGCTAGGAGCCTTGGGAGAAAACCTGCAGAGTTACAGGTTCTCATGGCAGAGGGAGAGGTGGACATTGCAGTCATCACGGAAACATGGGCCACCCAATACAATGACTGGGACCTGTCTGTACCAGGGTACAGATTATTTCAGAGGGACAGAGTGATTGGGAAAGGAGGGGGTGGCACTATATGTGAAGGAAGGACTGAAGTGTGTAAGGAGGAAGGGAGGAGGGTAGTACGGAGTCACTTTGATGCAAATCCAGGATTCCAAAAATAGGATTCTTAGAATGGGAGTGGTGTACAGGCCACCATCTCAGACGGAGGAGTTAGACAGGGAAGAAGGGACAGATCAGGAGGACCTCATGAGGGGTAGTGTGGTGATTGTGGGGACTTCAACATGCCAGGAGTGGACTGGAGCACCCCAACAACCAGGAACAGAAGGGAGCAGGTACTGCTGGATGCCTTTCAGGACAGCTTCCTGATGCAAATGGTCAGTGAACCAACCAGGTTAGGAAATACCCTTGACCTTGTGCTGGCAAATGGGGACTTTGTGAGAGAACTTACAGTGGAGGAACCACTGTCAGGGAGTGACCACCGCTTAGTATGGCTTACATTGGATATGGGCAAGGAAGGAGTGGAATCTGGCACAATAGTGCTGGACTTCAGGAGGGCCGACTTTGGGAGGATGGGGGAAGTGGTAAAAGGGTACCTGGCCAGAATTCAATCTAGTATGGACACTAACCAGAGGTGGGAGCCATAAAGCTGGGGATAGTGGAGCAACCAAAACTTGCTGCAAAGCCCAGAGCAAGAAGGCTATGGCTAAGAAACCGATCTGGTTGAGCAGGGAGGTCATGGAAAAGGTAAGGAGGAAAAGAGCTGCCTTTAGGAAGTACAAGAAAACAGGGAAGGGGGAGGACAGGGAGGAGTACTTGACAGAATCAGAGGAGGTGACAAGGGCAGTAAGGGAGCCAAAGCATCTACGAACTCTGGTGGGCACAAGGCATTAAGAAGGGGAGAAGGACTTTTAAGTACATCAGGGAGAAAAGGAGCTGTAAGGACCCATAGTAAGGATTAGGAAGGAGGGGATTGGGTGGAAGCAGAGTGCCATAAGGTGGAAGCACTAAATGAGTACCTCTGCTCAGTATTTACTAAAGAGAAGAGGGGGGGGTGACACCCAAGGTGGGAGAAATGGCAGAAGCAGGGGGGGAAGTGGACAGATGGGGAAATCATGGAGAGCAGAGTTCGAGAGGGTTTGAAGGCACTGAGGGTGGACAAGGCGCCAGTCCCAGATGGCATCCACCCCAGAGTACTGAAGGAGCTGGCAGAGGTCCTTGCAGGACCTTTGGCAGACCTATTTAATGCCTCACTACATTCAGGGTGTGTACCTCAGACTGGAGGATGGCTCATGTGGTGCCCCTCCACAAGAGTGGCCCCAGGATGAACCGAGAAACTACAGACCAGTGAGCCTCACATCCATCGGGTAAGCTAATGGAGACTATCCTGAAGGAGAGGCTGGTGGCCCTCCCAGAGGCCAAAGGACTACAGGACAGCAGACAGCATGGCTTCATACGTGACAGATCCTGCCAAACCAACCTGGTCGAGTTCTATGACTGGGCAACTAGGCAACTGGACAGGCTGTGCAGTGGATGTCCTGTATCTGGACCCTGAGTAAGGCATCTCGACCCAGTGCCACATGGAAGGCTGGGAAGGAAGTAGTAGGCACGGGGGGTGTAAGCTGTGAGATGGGTAGGAAACTGGCTGCAGGAAAGGCAACAGAGGTTGGTGGTGGGTGGAGAGCTCTCACACCCAAGGGCAGTGACGAGCGGTGTTCCACAGGGCTCAGTGTTGGGACCAGTGTTGTTTGGGATATTCATTGCAGACATATCATGGGACATCAAGAGCAAGATCAGTCTGTTTGCTGATGATACCAAGGTAGGCGCGGTGGTGGATGACCTAGGGGGATGGCAGGATGATCTGGCAAAGCTTGAAACCTGGTCAGACACCTGGCAACTGGGCTTTAATGCCAAAAAGTGCAAGGTGCTGCATTTTGGGATGAAGAACCCAAGGAGGAGTTACCAGCTAGGGGGAGTGCAGCTAGCCCAGACAGAGGAGGAGAAGGATCTGGGTGTGCTCATTACAGGGTCAATGAACAACTCGGCACAATGTAGGAAGGCAGCTGCAAAGGCCAACAAAATGCTGGGTTGTATTGCAAGAGGTATATCCTCGAGGAGAGAGGAGGTGATTCTGCCACTGTATAGGTCATTAGTTAGACCACACCTGGAGTACTGTATGCAGTACTAGCGTCCCGTGATCTGAAGAGGGACATAGTTACTGGAGGTGCACTGAGAGTGACAAAGATGATCAAGGGGCTGGGGACTTGTCATACGAGTGGAGGTTGAAGAAGTTGAACATGTACTCACTGGAGGAGAGGAGAGACAGGGGTGACATGATTGAAACCTTTAAATACATGAAAGGAATAAACAAGACGGGTACAGAGGGGCTGTTCAAAGTAAGGAAGGGGAGGGCCACCATGGGCCATGATATGAGACTGGAGCGAGGAAGGTTCAGGAGGGAGATGAGGAGACACTTTTTTACAGAGAAGGTGGTGGCTGGGTGGAATGCATTACCTACTGAAGTGGTATGCAGTAGAACAGTGGACTGCTTCAAACGAGGATGGGACAGGACAAGGGGGAAGGTTAATGAAGGGGAAGGGTGGAAGGGAGGGGCAGCTGCAGAATAAGGGGTGCTAGCTGCACATTCGAGCAGACTTGATAGACCTCTAGGCCTTTATCTGCTGGCAAATTTCGTATGTTCGTATCTGTGGGACTGTTTTGCCCTCTGGTTGAAGCCATTTTATCAGGAGTTCTCCGAGTCGGGCGAAGGCTTATTGAGGATTGTCGACTGAGTTGTACTTCAGAGATTGAAATCTCTGCCTGTAGGTCTCCCCTGAGATGTCATACCTTTTTCAGGATTTCGCTTTTCACCAGGTCATAGTTTTCTGACTTTGCAGTGTCCATATTGCTGTAGGCAAGTTAGGCTTTCCCTGTCAGGTAGGGTACCAGTCTGATTGTCCATTGCTGCTTTGGCCATTGGCAGGCTGTGGCAGCTCTTTCAAAAGTTGTCAGGTATGCCTCAGTATCATCCAACAGACACAACTTTGTAAGTCTAATGGCTTTTAAGTTGCTTGTGTTTTGTTGCTGATCTGGATCTGTGCCAGATCCTCTGCCTTTGATAGCCTACGAGGCATCCAGCCATTGCTGCTCCTGTCGCTGCATCTCTTCGCTCATCTGCTGCTTCTCTTCTCTCCTCTCCTCTGCTACTCCTGTAGCTGCATCTCTTCTCTTATCTGTTGCTTCGCTTCTCTCCTCTGCTGCTCCATCTCTTTGTTGTGTAGCCCACCATTTCAAAAAGGCAGTCAGGCTTTTGTGTTCTGTCACTGCCTGTTCTGTTACCATAACTTGTGCTCTCTGCTAGTTTGGCTGCCATTCTCCTGATAACCACTCCTGGACTTGTTGGTACAGAAACCATACCTTTCTCTGTGCTTCCTTGGTACTAGGTCCAGTACCCATGCACAAAACGCTTGGTTTAAAGCATGCACGGTGTAAATTCCACTTAGGCTAACACCATCTGTCATCGAGACGGAGGTCAGGAAGCATAGGAAAAACCAGGAGCAGTTGTAGAATTTGCAAAAAGTGTTTATTAGTAGTAGCAGTAACGTAAAAAAAAAATTGTTCAGAATAAACAGAGAAGATCCATCTGTTTTCTCCTTCATTCTCTGTGCGTCTCCCAAAACACTGTAACTCTCTCTCTCTCTCTCTCTCTAAGTCTTTCAACCCCCTCCATAGCAAGCATCCTGTTTTTTTTTCTAAAATGTCATTGTAAGTTTCAGGCAGGTGCAGCATGAACACAGTGTCCCAGAACTAAGGCCCCTTCTCCACAGCTTCTGAAAAAGAGCTTCTCTCATTACCTCCAATAGCTTCATATGAAGTCAAAACTGTCCATTGTTTACCTGACACAAAATGGCTGCCCAAGAAGAATTAGTTAAAACTGATCGCAGGTTAACCCCTTGAATTCCCAGTAGCTTTCTGCAATCATCTCAAACTATAGTTATATACATTTCAACAGTAACACTATTTAATTTCTAAACAAAGGGATCCCTGTATCAGTTACACTTCCACATAATTATCTGCATATATTTTTATATTAGCAGATATGCAAGGGAGGAAAAAGACAGAAACAGCAAGGGAAGACTGAGACACAGTGAGAAGCAAAGAATTGTGAGACTGTCGGGGTGATAAAATCCTAGGTCTCCCACCACCAAAATAGTTAAAAATACCCCCTCTTGATTATCCCCAGCATTCTGCACCCGCTAGAACAAGTGACCACATACAAGTACCTAGGCATCATGTTCGATACTTTTTGGTTTGGTTGCACAACCAGACAGAAAAGGGACAGGAAAGAACAGAACAGATCCCTGCATTCAGTCTCTCCATAACAGCTGGGACATGGTCCTATTTAACCCTGTCACAGGCAGTTTTTTCTGGTCAGCCGAAAGCTTAGGTAACGCAGTGTAGGGGAAGGTGGTTCAGGCTTAAGTTTTTCTGTTGTTGCTCTTTCTTCTGTCCCTGTGGTGTACAGCAGTTATTTACTTTGTTGTTTACTTTGATTCCTCTGATCATAACACTGTTGGTGTTATAGCCCCAATTTCTTATTTTTTCCATGTCCTTTAGGTATGGCACAATGTTTTATTTCATATTTTTCTTATTTATTTTATTTATTCATTCTCGAATTACAATACCTCTGAGCATAGACAGCTCATTTACAAAGGTTCCACGTCAGTGGGAAGGGGAGACCAAACATAAAAAGGAGGCAAAGTACAGTGTTTCCAAAAACAGTAAAATAAAGTGAGTGTGTGTGTGTGTGTGTGTGTGTGTGTATATATATATGTATATATATATATAGTGGCACGGTAGTTCCACTATAGTTAGGGTTGAGTACCCCATTTAAGGTTAAAGTGTGAAAGTTTGCACCTTAATAACTTTGCCACCGTATGACGGATTTGCCTGTAATTTGGCAGGGTACGAGCGGTAGCATGGATCTTGTGACCTGCCAAGTTTCGTAGACTGGTCGGATATACGGTTGTGGAGTTATTACAACATTACGGTTTGATTTACGCTTTTTGCATTCTTTGCCCATGCTCTACAGGTTGTACAGTTTTATGACCGGTCCTAAAACTTAGGAATGTGCAGTCAGGGTCCCAATGTGCCTTTTGAAGATTTTGTGAAAAAAATATTGAACAGTTCAAAAGTTATTCAAAAAATAAAGTTTCCCATTATAGTCAATGGAAAAAGTTAACAAAAAGTTTGACAGTGTCACAAGTGACCCCAGTAGTGTCGCAAATCAGCCATTTTGTTTTCAGTTACTGATCAGAGAAATGCTTGGCATTTAAAATTGGGACCCTCTAGGGACATCATTTGTTTTGTGTTTACCTATTCAAGCTCTGAGGATGCTAGATAGGCATGTCTTTATTTTGGGGTTAAACACCCCAGAAATATGTTTCTGAAATTTTTGGGAAAAGTAGTGTTGCAAAGTAGTGTCACACCTGCAACACTTTCATGTATTTTTTTTTTTTTTTTTTTAAAATGTTGTGATTTGCGATACTATTTGACAGTATGGGGAAAATAACAGGAATTCTTTGCCACCCTGCTACAAAACACTGGTTTGGTCTTTTGGGCTGAAATTTGGAGGGATTAAAGCCAACATCCCACAGCTGTGCCGTTTGATAGTTTGGTGAAAAAATATTGCAGGAATGCAAAGTTATGGTGCTCCGAAGTTGACGCTTTTTCCCATAGACTAACATTATGGCGTCCGCTGTTCCTTTGAGGCCCGTATCTCGAAAATGCTTCGAGATATGGACTTTTTGTCAGTAAAATGCGTAGGCCCCCCACTAGGGGGCTAAGTGCAAAGCTAGCCAGGAAAGTCATAAATAATATGACATTTTAATTTTTTTCTACATCGTATGGTTCCTGAGATAGAAGCAATTTAGTATTCCAGATGCTCATTTTCTGCTCCGAGGCCCATTATTATGCATACATTCTTTGTATTCACCGTGTTTCTCTATGCAGCTTTGGGGGAAAAAAGGGTGTGCGCTTCCGTTACTGTTACAGTTAGTGTTCCCACTTGCGTTTCGTACCTGTTTGCGTTAGCTTCTGTGTATGTCACCGTGTTCATTACTGTTTACGCTTGCTTTGTTATGCTATTGTTACCATTTGATGCTTTCCACTACTGTTTGTGTTTGCATTTCCATTATGCGCCACCATGTGCATTTTCATCTGCATTTGCGCCACCCTTCCATTTGCGTTTGTCTTTCATTTGGCATCATGTTGCTGACCATTACCATTTGCTTCCAGTTACAAGCATTGTGACCACACGTACACGGTTTATGCTTGCACGTGATTCCATTTCCGGTTCCGCTTTCTTCCTTTGCGTTATTGTTGTTGTTACTGTTACTTACTTGCATTTCCAATTGCGTAACTTGACCGCACGCTATAGTTCATGCTTTCCATATGCGCTTGCATTTGCGTGTTCCTTTCTGTTTATTTTGGCATTATTGTTGCTGTTACCATTACCATTTACATTTCCAATTGCGGTACCATGACTGCGCACGTTACCACTTTATGCTTCCATGTGCGCTTGTGTTTGCATCTCCATTACTGTTCGCTTTACGCCACTTTGCGCTATGCTTTATTACCGCTTATGCTACCATTTATGTTTGCATTACCATTTGCGCTTGCATTTGCATTGCAGTTACCATTCCTATGTGACAAATTGATGGTGGGAGCCCGGAGTCAAGAGCCCGTGCTCCCACCACCACATTCCATTCATTATTTATTGTCCTCATTCTCAAACCAGTATTAGGGTTGAAAACTCTTCCAACCCACCCCCACCACCGCATCGGAGTGTGCGTTGGGGTCGGCCGGTCCTAATTCTAACCCCATTCTGCTATACTTCACCACCTCGGCTTCTTTACACATGGGATGGGGTGAGAATTAGGACCGACGACCCCAACGCACACCCAGATGCCGGTTGTCGGTGGGGGGGGTGGAAGGGGGGTTTCAAACCTAACATCTAATTTCCTTGCTTTTGTCGCATGGAACAACCCTAACTGATGCATTAAACAGTTTTTTGCCATGAATATATATATAGAAACATAGAATTTGACGGCAGATAAGGACTGCTTGGCCCACCTAGTCTGCCCATTTTCCTACCTAATGGATAAGCTGCAGATCCTAGTTAACCAACAGCTTACTTCCTCCTACCCCCCCACTGGGACTGCCTTATGCCTGTCCCATGCATTCTTGAATTTCCCCCACTGTTCTTGACTCCACGACCTCCTCAGGGAGGCTGTTCCATGCATCCACAACCCTCTCTGTGAAAAAATACTTCCTCACATTACCTCTGAGCAGTCCCCCCTCTATCTTCAAATTGTGCCCCTTGTCCTTGCACATCTCTTTTCTGGAAGATGCTACCTCTTGAACTTTATTGATTCCCTTGAGGTACTTGAAAGTTTCTATCATGTCCCCTCTCCTTCTTTCCTCAAGGCATACATATTAAGCTCCTTTAGTCTTTCTTCGTATGTCTTCTGGTGCAGACCCTGCACCATTTTGGTTGCCTTCCTCTGGACAGCCTCCACTCTGTCTATGTCTTTGCAGAGATGGGGTCTCCTGAACTGCACACAGTACTCCAGATGGGGTCTCACCAACTGTCTGTACAGAGGGATAACAACTTCCTGTTTTCTACTATTGATGCCTCTTCCTATGCATCCCAGTATCCCCCAGCCTTCCTTACTGCCTTCTCACATTGCTTGCCCACCTTTAGGTCATCTGATATAATTATCCCCAGGTCCCTTTCTATTTTTACTGTTGTCAGTATCTCACCCCTATTGTGTACGTTTCCCCTGGTTTTGTTTCCCATGTGCATTACCTGCACTTCTTTGCATTGAATCTGAGCTGCCAGGCATTTGACCATTCTCCAACCTTGCCAAGTCCCTTCTCATCCTTTCCACTCCATCTTGTGTATCAACCCTGTTGCAGATCTTTGTGTCATCTGCAAAGAGACATACTTTCTTCCAGTTCCTCTGCAATGTCACTTATAAAGACATTAAAAGGACCAGTCCCAGTACTGAACCCTGCGGTACCCTGCTAGTAACCCTCCTTTCTTCACTGTGTACTCCATTTACTACTACCTTTGTGTCCTGTTGTCTAGCCAATTTTTTATCCAGGCTACCACCCTGGGACCCACTCCAAGACTGGCTATCTTGTGTATTAATCTTTTGTGTGGGACTGTATCAAATGCCTTGCTAAAATCTAGGTAGACCATGTCTACAGCCCCTCCCTGGTCTACTACGTTGGTCACCCAGTCAAAGAAATCAATTAGATTCGTCTGACACGACCTTCACATCGTGAATCCATGCTGCCTTGTGTCCTGTGCCCCACTGGCCTCTAGGTACTCAACAATTCTTTCCTTCAGAAGTGATTCCATCATTTTCCCTACCACTAAGGTCAAGCTAACTGGTCTGTAGTTTCCTACCTCTGTCTTGCTCCCACTTTTGTGAAGAGGAATCACATCTGCGCTCCTCCAGTCCTCGGGTACCAACCCATCCTCCCATAATTTGTTAAAGAGGGTAGTCAGCAGTGTCACTAGTTCTACCCTGAGTTCTTTTAGAATTCTGGGGTGAATCCCATCAGGCCCCATTGCTTTGTCCACCTTCAATTTTATTAGTTTTTCAGAACCCTTTCTTCTGTAAATAGACTGTATCGACCTCGTCTTCAGAGTGTTTCTCTTGTTTGGTTTAGGTACCTCCCCCTCCTCTTCCTTTGTGAATACTGAGCAGAAATATTTGTTCAGTATCCTGCTTTTTCACTGTCACCTTCTACCCACATTCCTTCCCCTTTATTAAGCTTCAGTATCCCTCCTTTGGTCTTTCTTCGCTCCCTAATGTACCTATAAAAGGTATTATCCTCTTTCTTAACAGAATTGGCTATCCTTTCCTCGGTTTGGGCCTTTGCTATTCTGACTGCCTTCCCAGCCTCTTTCTGCTTTAACTGATAAAGTTCTCTGTCCTGCTCCTTTTGTGTTTTCTTATATTTCCTGAATGCTGTCCTTTTCTCCTTAACCTTCCCTGCCACCTCTTTTGAGAACCATAGCGTTTTTTTCCTTCATTGTGTTTTATTGATTTGCTTTACACAAAGGCCTGTTGCCTCTGTGATGGCTGTTTTGATCACTCCCCATTGTTCCTCCACCCCTCCTTCTTGCCTGTTTGCTAGTGCTTATCTGAGGCACTCTCTCATTTTCCCAAAGTCAGCCCTCCTAAAGTCCAGTACTCTTGCTTTTGTATGGCTTGATTGTATGGCTGTGTTTATCGTGAACCACACTGTTTGGTGGTCGCTTTTTCCCAGATGGCTACCCACTTCTAAATCTGAGATTCTTTCTCCGTTCCCATTTGAGAGTACCAGGTCTAAGATTGCTCCCTCCCGAGTGGGTTCCAATACTAGCTGTCTGAGGCATGCCCCCTGTAGGGCATCAAGAATGACCCTGCTCTTGGATGTGCCTGCAGCAAAGGTGCTCCAGTTAACAACTGGCATATTCAGGTCCCCCATCAACAATATCTCCCCTTTTTCTGCCATTCTAAGAAAGTTTTCTATCATTTCCTTGTCCATTCCTCCTCCTGAGATGGGGGTCTCTATACAACCCCCATGCGGATTGTGGTGCCATTTCCTGTCTCCAGGGTGTCCCAAAGTGCCTCATCTGCTCCCTGTTTACTCTCTAGTTCTGTTGCTTTGATCCCTTCCTTTACATAGAGAGCTACTCCTCCTCCTCTTTTACCCTCCCTGTCCCTCCTGTAGATTGTGTATCCTGGTATGTTGACATCCCAGTCATGGTTCTCTGTGTACCATGTTTCTGTGACTGCCACAATATCCAGGCAACCCTCCTCCATCAAGGCCACTAGTTCAGGGAGCTTGTTACACAGACTATGGATATTGGTACTCATCCCCCTCCACTTTTTGATAGCCTTACCCCTTTTAGCCCCATTTGTGTCCTTACTGCCTTTGCCTTTTTTTACATTTAAATCTGTTCTGGTCCCTAATAACTTCTGTACCTTGGTGTTTACCTCACTAATCACCATGTTTTGTGGGGTGGGGGTGGCTGGGATTTCCTGCTCCTTTTCAGTGCCCCCGGCTAGTTTAAATGCTTGCCAATGAAGCATTTAAACCTCTCACCTAGGATCCTGGTTCCCCGAGAGATGCAGACCATCGCACCAGTATAGGTCCTCATCCTCCAGGTGGCTCCCAGTCCCCAACAAAGCCAAAACCCTGAGCTCCACACCAGTTTTTCAACCACTCATTGAATTCCCTGGTGAAGAGTGCCCTGCATCTCCTTGCCATAGACAGGCAGCACCTCCAGAAGGTTACCGACGCGCCATTTGTCTAAGGCCCTTCCCACCTTTACAAACTCCTCTTTGCACTGCTCTTTTCCCATTCCTAGCCAGGTCATTTGTCCCTAGGTGGACAGTGACATCCAGCTCCCTCCCTCTGTGCAGCTTCTTCCACGATCCTGAGGATTCTGCCTGTCCCTCCTCCAAGCCGTGGGCGCCAGGAAGGCACCTTACCTCCCTCTCCTTCCTCACCCATTTCTACCCCTAATGATTGAGTCCCCACCAGGAGTTGTTTCCTTCCCCTGTGGGGTCCCATGCCACCCTCCTGTGGGTCTCCTTTGTGAAGGTTCCCAGCATTTTCTTGGTCTCCACTGCAGGTGCCTCCATAGAGGAACCACTATCCACCAGAAGAACGAATGAATTGTGGAGAGGCAGCTGGAGTGGGATGCAACTCTGTTTCACTACTCCTCTCTCTCCCTGAGCCCACCCCTGGTCCAGCTTCCTCCTCTTTCTTTGGCAACCTCTGAGGTAGTGGCATTGGCCCTGGTGGTCCCTGGGTGGGGAGGAGGTTTCACGAATCCTAGCCAGGTCAGCCTGGAGACAGGCAACCTCCTCTCTCAGACCAGAGAGGTGCCTGCAAATAGGGCAGCATCGCAGCCTCCAGAATGTCTCCTGGAACACTGCCGCCCCACAGCCATTGCACTGCACCACTTCTATCATGTCTTATTTTGTGTCTCTGGACGCTTACTCTCTCCTCTCCTTACAACTCTCACCCCTTCCTGTTCTGGGACAGCAACTTCCTATCTTCTTCAGTAGCCTCCTTCTTCCTTGCTCTATATCAGACCACCAGCAGCTGGCGGGGGGGGAGAGAGACTGAGGTACTTTTTCCTTTAGGGTTGACAAAACCAATGTTTCTCTATGATCCTTCCCTTCCTACTGCCAAACAGGAAGTTCCTCTTGACAGTCAAATCCAGTGGCTATAAAAGTAGAACTGGCTTTGGGTGGGTGGGATGGAGGGCAATTAGTAAGAAAAAAGGCTAGCAACAATAAGTTGTAATTTGACTCACCTGCTATTATAGTGTCTAAACCACACCCCCAATTAAGCTCTCTTTTCTCCTACTGGTTTAGCAAAGTCAGCTGATACAGTACCCTTCCCAGCACAGAACACACACTGACTTTCTTTCTTTGCTTTCTTTTAACCCTAAATAAGACCCCTTCTACTTCTAATAAAGTTATCCGTCTACTTAGTCTTAACAGACACTGACTCCTGCTGAGATATAAGTTTTAAATTAATAAGAAAATGTAGTTTCTTTTAGTTAGCTGCTTTCTGCTCTACAGGCAAGGCTAGCAACAGGAAATTGTAATTTGACTCACCTGCTATTAGTGTCTAAACCACACACCCCAATTAAGCTCTCTTTTCTTCTACTGGTTTAGCACAGTCAACTGATACAGTACCCTTCCCAGCACAGAACACACACTGACTTTTTCTTTTTTCTTTTTTAACCCTAAATAAGACCCCTTCTACTTCTAATAAAGTTATCTGTCTACTTAATCTTAACAGACACTGACTCCTGCTGAGATATGTTTTAAATTAATAAGAAAATGTAGCTTCTTTTAGTTAGCTGCTTTCTGCTCCACAAGCAAGGCTAGCAACAACACACAGATATATATATGTATGCAGTTTTATCATTCTAAGAGGAGGAAAGCATAGATGAGGGGGGAGGGATAAAGCTGGGAGAAAGAAATGTAGGAAGTGGTGGCAGCCATAGGCCTTGTCAAGCTGGTGTGGGAGGGGTAGGAGCCGGGGGGGAGTGAGGTGGGGGGGTAGCCAGGGGCCTTGTCAAAGTGTGCAAAGGTGGGGAAGCCTCAGAATTATTGAGGTAATTGCGGAGATACAGGGTTATCCAGTTGCGAGGAGAAGATTCAATGCTAGTAGATGGGAATCTCTAATGAAGCAGTCATAAGCACTGTTGGACATGAAATGTTGGCGTAACTTCAATTTGAATGGTCCCAATTTAGGTAGGGTAGTTATCACTTAGGAAGAGTATTAAATCAGTGAGGTGCTCTGTAGGCAAATGAGCATTGCCCCAGGGCTGTCTGGCATCTTTTTTTTTTTTAAACTAAGAAAGACACACTAAGCTGAAAGCTTGTTTACAGGTGTAGCCTGGGAGCACAAGGAAGTTAAGTGACTTGCTTAGGGTCACACAGTATGCAAGTGGGGGCTGTGGGTTTCAAACCCAGGTCTCCAGGTTTGCAGCTCAGGGCCTTAAACCACTGCACTATACTGCCTCCTTGTAGGAACATGGAGATGATGGCTTCTACTCTGTATCTTCTAATTCTACCCTTTGGCTTTTCTGGGTGGCTATAAAAGATACTGAGGTGTGTAGGGCTTATGGTGCCATATGTACCCTGACATACACACAGTGCAGTGCATTAGCACAACACATGGCATCGCTAACTCAAAAGTTCTATGTTTCACTGGAGTCCTAGTGCCTCGAGTGCTAAGACCAAAGTATGTGGCTCTACAGAGGAGATACTGTAGAAGGGCAAGAGTTATGGGTAAGTTATTTTCCTGTTTGATTTAGATCTTTTTCTAAATTTTCAAAATAAGTTCATCTTACCCGAAAACTGTGACTACAGCTGTGAAATGCCAACTTTGCATACTACCATCTGATTGGCCCAGAGTGAGTAACTCTCAGCACAACACATGATCCTGAATCTTGCATTGTTTTTGCATTCTGTTCGGTTGTTTTTTGATCTTTAACAAAAGAATACTATTTTTTTCTTTTTTAAACTGGGATTCATTTTATAATTGCAATGGGGCATGATGGTATGTGTTGTGGGATCAAGTCAATTCACCGGTGGTTTAAGACACTCGACACACATGAGATGTGGCTAAATCTCACAACATTCCACACTCTGTCATGCCTTATTGCCTAAAGTTAGTTTGTCACTTTTGGGGAAGCTTTGAAAATGTACTGTTTAAACAATTCAGGTTCGATTTTCTACATTTCTGTTACTTTTTTCTTCGTTAATAGGTGAGTTTATGTGTAAACAAGATCCTTGTGCCCAGTTTTATGTGACTTGGCTTGGGTGGGATATTTAATTGGGTAATTTTATCTGGGTTGGTTTTGTGTCAGCAGCAGTTTAATATGTGCCTCAGCTCTAAAACCCCACATCACCTATCCGGCATCCCTGCTGCTCGAACTCTGCCCTTTCATTGACCTCGTTTTATCAACTATGGTGTCAAGGCACTGTAAGGAGGTCAGGATTAGGAGAGGGCATGATGGTAGGCAGTGGGATGCTAGAGGTACAGTGGGAGTAAATCGCATCAGGGTGATATGGGGCCAGCCATGTTCCTGATCCTGTCTCAGTAGCTGCTACTTTCAACTCGTTCTTCAGTCCCTTCTGTCTCTACCCGCCTCCCCCACACCTGACCCTCAACTAATGTCCCCTCCTCCCACGGCTTCTTCTTCTTTCCTCTTCACCACCCAAGAAGTCTACAATGCAATCATCTCTCTCAACCAGACCAAAACCAGTCCCGACTGATTGCACCTCAGACTTCTCAGCATCTCGGCCTCTGCCATCACAGCACCTCTGACACACATACTAAACCTCTCCCTCCCCACTGCTACGGTTCCATCAGCTTGGAAATTAGCCAAGATCCTACCCCTGCACAAAGGCGGTGACCCCTTCTCACCGGGAAATTAGAGACCCATCTCGCTCCTTCCCTCTCTCGCCAAAATCCAAGAATCCCTCACACTGTTCAAGCTGTCTAACTTTCTCTCCTCAAACAGCTCCCTCTCCCCCTATCAGTCAGGCTTTAGAAAGCACCACTCCACCACCACCTTGCTGAGTGTCACAGACTCTATTCTATCAGCTATAGACAACAGTCTGACCACCACCGCCATTCTTATCGATCTGGCAAAAGTTTTTGAGTCTATCTCCAACACCCTGTTGCTCCATAAACTCAGCCTCTTTGGCCTCTCCCAATCCTCCATAAACTGGTTCCACTCCTACCTTCAGAATAGACAGCAATCTGTTCTAATAGGGAATACCCTCCCCCCCCTTCCCATCCTCTCTGGAGTCCCTCAAGCTTCAATCCTTGGCCCCATCCTTTTCTCCTTATTTATAAACGACTTCCCCTCCACCTGTCTCACAGCCAAAGTGCATCTATATGCTGACGATGCAATCATTTATGCCTCGGGTCCCTCCCACGATAGTGTCCTCCCGGGTCTCCAAACCGACTTCAACAGAGTACAAGCCTGGTTCCTGAAAAATCAGCTTAAACTAAACAAAAAGACAGTCACCATGGTCTTCAGATCTAGAAAAAACTTAGTTCCCTTCCGCCCCCACCCCCGGCGATCTCCACCCTGGATGGCTCTCTCCTAGACCTTGTCCCCACGTTCAGATACCTAGGGGTCTGGCTTGACAACCACTTAACTTTCTCTACTCACATAGAAGCCACCTGTTCCAAACTTCGGCCCAAACTTGCCTTCCCCTATCGACAGAAAGACTGTCTTCCCCTCCCTGCCCACAGTGAAATTATACATAAAACTATCCTACCAATCCTAGACTATGCAGACATTATATGTTGCACTGCACCAACCTCATCCCTCTCCAAACTCGACATCCTTCTAAATGCATTCTGTCGTTTTGCCACTGCCTCCCCTCCACTTACTCACCACTGCACCCTATATTCCACTCTCTCCCTGTCCTTGCTCTCCCACAGGAGAATCATCCATAGTGTCTCCCTTATAGCTAAATACTGGCTGGGCTCCCTACCCCCCTACCTTACTTCCCGATTTGCACCAGCTAATGCCCTAGGCTACTCCCTTCGCCACAGAGATGCCTGCACTTTCGACCTCCCTTGCCCACACGCTGCCTCCGGCTAAGCCGCCTTCTCTTACCGCCTTCCCTTCCTATGGAACAACCTCCCACCCATCACTCATCAGGCCTCCTTCCTCCCAGAACTTAAGCGCCTCCTCAGACTCCTCCCAGCCACACCTTGCCTGAAGTGCGTTTCTGGGACCCGCCCCTACGCAGGTCCCTAAACCGCTCCATTTATCAATTTCCCAGCTGGTCGCATTCTCTGCCCATGCCTTACTGCAGGTTATTATACAATTTCCTATATCACTAGTGTACTACCCCAGATCTGCGTTTAACATATTGTAAATAACTAAGTTACACCCATTTTTGGAAGCACTGTATGTTATCTGCTGCTTGTTACCAGCACTCTGTGTACAAGTCTGGCCTGTATTGGACTTAAATGTATTTGTTGCACTAATTTCACCCCTGTAACTACTGTGTTCTTCTCTGTACCCGGTTCGCGCCCGGAAACGAGCCTTGGCTCAGTGCGCCTTTCCCGGTCAACAAATTTTAAATAAAATAAATAAAAATGTTTGGTACCCATACCCAGAGTTCCCACCGGACCAAGAGGGCAGGTAGCCTTTGGGTCAGCAACCTCCACCAGCCCCCTTCAGGTGGTCCTGTGCGACGCCAGATCAGTTAGTAGCAAGACCACAGTTACTGCAGACTTGATTTCATCTGTTGATCTAGCTTGCATCAGGGAGACGTGACTGGGGGATGGCACAGGTCCAGTATTCGAAGTGACTGTCCCAGCTAGGTTTTCTGTAGTGCACTGCCCGAGGAGGGAACACAGGGTTGGGGATGTGGCAATCTGTTTTAGATCTGACCTAAACAGTGGGTTCCACTTTGTCGTTTGAATGTGTGGCCATGCATGGGGGTCCAGATGCAGGCTGCACAATCCTCCTTGTATACCGGCCTCTGGGGCACAAGTTGGAATTTCTGCAGGAAGTCACAGACTTTGTTTCCGAGAAGGTGTTGGAGTTGCCCAGATGATGGGTTCTGGGTGACTTTAATACCTGGCTCAATGACGAACATTCGCATTTGCTGATGACTTTGTTGGGCCTGGCACAAGCAGTTGCTTCTGCGACCCACAACCACGGTCATGCCTTGGACTTAGTGTTCTCACTGGGGCTTGAGGTCACTGACCTCAGGATTGATCTGGTCATTTGGTCAGATCACTTCACGGTAAAGTTTTCATTGCCCCACCCCCACGTTAGTCCATCCTCTGTGGAGATAGTCCATTACATCCCTTTGAAGGGGTTATCACCAGAGGGACTGATAACAGTAATGGATCTATCTGTGTGAGTGCTGCTTGTGCAGCAGGTATGGGGGAGGTGGTTGCAGTCTGTAATGGGGCTGTGGCCAAGGCGCTCGACTCTTGCACTGGTTCATGTACAGCCCAGGTCTTCTCTCTTGAGACCCCCATGGTTTGATGGGGCTCTCAAGGACAGGAAGACCAGGGGTCAGAGGTTGGAGTACTGCCGGCAGAGGTCTTGGTCTGAGAAGGACAAACTGTCTTTGAGAATTCACTATGCTGAATATCAAAGGGCAGTCAACCATAAGAAGGCAGTGTTCCTCTCTAGGGAGATTGCTGTGGGGAGGAACAGACCAGCTCTGCTTTTTCGTACTGTAGCAGGCTTCTCTATCCTGCCTCTCTGCAGCTGAAAAAAAGCATCTTCAGTCACCCAATGCAAGGAGTTTGCTCTGTTCTCTGACAGGTGTCCTCCATTAGGGCTGGGATCTCTCCAACAGGGCAACTGTTGCCTCGCAGTGGCGAGTAATGTGTATCCAGCACTCCCATTGTCTGGAATGAGTTTAGGCTGGTTGGAGGCAGAGGTTTGCGAGGTTATTTCAATGCTGCAGTCCACATACTGTGAACTGGACCCAGGCCCGACTCATCTCTTAATGGGATGCGTTGACTTGGTTGGTCCAGTGTTCACCAAGACTGTCTGGTGTTAGCTTTTGGAAGGATGTTTCCCAGGCATCCTGAAAGAGGCACTGGTGAGACCCCTCCTAAAGAAACCATGTCTCGACCCTGACATCTTGGTGTATTATTGATCAGTCTCTAACCTCCCACGTCTGGGTAAGATTATCAAGAAAGTTTTGGCTCTGCAGCTTGAGGCACACTTCACAGCCTATGACATCTAAGAACCCTTCCAGTCAGGGGTTTAGGTCAAGGCATAGCACCAAAACAGCGTTAGTCAGGGTGCAGAATGATCTCCCCAGGGTGGGAAATAAAGGGGAGTGGTTAGTATTCGTTCTCCTCTATCTTTCCTCAGCATTTGACACTGTGGACCATGTAGTGCTGTTGGACTGCCTCGGTAAGCTCTGTGGACTCACTGGTGCCATCATCAACTGGTTTGAGTTCTTTCTCACAGGTGCGACACAGAGGGTAGTGATGGGGAATTTCTCATCCATCCAAAAGCCCCTGCCACGTGGAGTTTCCCAGGGCTCAGTCCTGTCACCTGTGTTGTTCACAGCGTATATGCTTCCCCTAGGTGAGATCATTAGACAGTACAGCTTGGATTTTCAGTGTTATGCTGATGACACCCAGCTGTACATGTCATTTGCACCTGGGTCAGGTGACATCATGGAGGTGCTGAATAAATGTCTGGCAGAGATTCGGGACTGGATGTCCTCTAGCTGGCTGACACTCGATCCTGACAAGATGTAGGTGCTAGTGATTAAGTCTGGTTGTCGACAGCATATGGGTGGTGCTGCTGGAATGGGAACAGGGTTATTCCTTGACCCCACTCCCTTGGCATCATCCTTGATGACAGGCTGACACTTTTATCATTTGAGGAATGTTGCCTAGATAAAATCCTTGATTCCGCCTGATGGCCTGCCATTACTGGTACATGCTTTTGTGATATTGTGACTCGATTACTGCAACTCTGTCTACCTCTGGGTCAATGGAGGGGTTCTTTGGCAGCTACAGTTGGTGAAAA
This sequence comes from Neoceratodus forsteri, assembly GCA_016271365.2. NCBI lineage: Eukaryota > Metazoa > Chordata > Ceratodontiformes > Ceratodontidae > Neoceratodus > Neoceratodus forsteri. The sequence goes on from CM028136.1 coordinate 762,484,801, forward strand.
GTGCCGAGGTCAGGTTGTTAACAGGCCTTTCGAGGTCCTGTCACGTGACCCCAGTTCTTGGTAAGCTGCACTGGTTACTGATGAGGTGGAGAATCATCCTCAAGGTGGGCTTGCTCACCTATAAGACCCTACATGGTTCGGGCCCTGGCTGCCAGGTGACCTCTGGACTCCTGTCTGTCCCGTGCGCACACTCTGCTCCTCCACCGAGGGCCTCCTAGTGGTTCCCAGGGCCTGCCTATAAACCTCTGGAGATCGTTTGTTTGAGGTGGCAGGCCTAGCTTTGTGGAACTTGCTCCGAAGACCCTTGAGGAGGCCCCATCAGTGGAGATTTTTAAGCGGAGGCTGAAGGTTCATCCTTTTAAGAAAGCGTTTGAAGACTACTTAGAATTATAACTCCTCATAGTCTGCTGCATTTATTTAAGTATTATTTAGGTTTTATGGTTTCTATTTTATTTTATGTTTTTATATTGTTGTATGTGTACAGCACCCAGAGCCTCCGGGATGGGGCCCGAAACAAATACACTTTACTTGACTTACTTACTACAGTTGATATACTTTTGCTGCTTATTCCTTTGCTGAAGTCACAGTACTCTGTGACATCATAATAATTTCCATAGCAACACACAGTGATGTCAGAAACAAAGGATTGCTACTTCAACAAAAGATTTTGTGCAAAAACAGATCAGCTCAAGGGGAAAAGGATCTTGTTTCCATATAAATTCAAGTAATAAAAAGAAAGGGAAGAGAAATGCAGACAGTGTGTGAAATGCAAAGCACACAACCATGCACTACAGGGCTCAGAGGTAGGTGCTGTCTGCTAAAGAAAGCATGACAAGTCCAGGAATGCAGAGCACTCAAGAATTTTAATTAAATATAAGAAGTTAAATTAAACAGTTAACAACATAAGATAACTATGACAGCCATTGTAAAGGTGCAAGATAATTTATTTAGCTTTAAATGAGCATGGCTGTAACCCCAGCAGCCATGCTCATTTAAGGCTGAATGCATTTTTTTGATTTATCTTCATATATTTAACTGTGATTCTCAAGTGCTCTGCATTCCTGGACTTGTCAGTGTATGCAACACAAGCTGAATGATTTCTAAATATGTTTCTCCAAAGTTTTATCAAAAGTGGCATACTTACTATAATGACTGACTTTCCTTAGAATTTATTTTTCTGATTTTTAAACTTACCCTAATTCTACTGCCATGTACATACCCTGCCATTCCCACTCCCTAGTCTTTGATTTTCTTGGAGGGCCAATGAGTACCGCCAGGAAACACGGTATGACGTCCTAAAGCAGCTTTCCCCTGGACACCTGGTACAGAAGCAGCGAGGAAGGGAGAGTTAGGAAAACATCAGGGTACTGTACCATGTTTATTGTCAAAATACCAACATCGTTCTTTCTTGATATAAACAAATAAAACCACCTTTCTTTAATAGAGGTTGAAAGGGATTTTCAGTCTTGGAAAATTCGAGAAAGACAAATAAATGTTCAATTTAGTTTTGGCCATTTAAAATATGTGACATTCTTATAAATGGACCCGTCCCAAACATGGAGGATGAACATCCAGCTGCCATTAAATGAAGTTGGTGTAAGACATGTAGGCCCAGATATTCAAACTGCGCCAGTCTGAGGCGCAAGCCCCTGCGCTGCTCAAAATAGTTGCGAGAGGGTGGAGCTGGGTGATATTCAAAGGAGTTGCGCCGCTGAGCAACCTTTGAATATCACCCCGAGCCACAGCACTTGCGCATGGCGCAGTGGAACTTGCGCCACCGCAAGTTGCCAGAGTTGAGCATTAAACTTGCGGTGTCGCAAGTACCATTGCGCCATGCGCAAATTTCCGATATTCAAAAGGTGACATGCAAATGGGGCCATAATTTATGCAAGGCTCAGGGGGGGCCATTTGCATCTATTTATGGCCCCATTTGCATGCCATTTGCATGTAGGTGCGCCGATCCCCGAGGACTTGCTCCTGGCCACCCTGCCAGGCAGCAGCCGTCGGGGACCGACGCACAATGCAGCCCGATCGCGGGCATCACAGTTACATGACACCCCCCACATCTCCCACAGCCCGATCGCGGCAGAACCTGTATGACCCCCAGTAGCCCGATCGCGGGCAGAACTTGTGATGATTCCCCCAGTGCCCGAATCGCGGCAGAATGAACCCTCCCCCAACCCGAATAACTCCCTGGTGGTCCAGTGATCAGAAAGCCCGATCGCTGGCAGAATGTCACAGCATAACCCCCCAAACATCTCCCTGGTGTCTAGTGTCCCCACCCACCCACGGCTTCTCCACTGGGCCCCCGCAGTCGGGCGATGACAGCATCCCACTGGCTGCCGCTTCACCCGCCGACTGACTGTCCAGTAGGGCTGCACACCCATTGGTGCAGAGCTACAGCTAATGGGCGGCAGCCCACCGGACAGTCAGTCGGCGGGCGGCGGGCGGCAGGCGGTGGATGCTGTCGCTCGCCGGCTGCGGGGGGAGCGGGGTGGAGGGGCTTGTGGTGGGTGGGGGGACACTAGACACCAGGGAGATGTTTGGGGTTGTTAGTGACATTCTGCCCGCGATCGGGCTTTACGGTCCACTGGACCACCAGGGAGTTATTAGAGTTGGGGAGAGGTTACATTCTGCCCATGATCGGGCACTGGGGTTCATATAGGTTCTGCCCGCGATCGGGCTGTGGAGATGTGTGTGGGGGTTCATGACGTGTACTGCCCGCGATCGGGCTGTGGGAGATGTGTCGGGGGTTCATGTACTTGTACTGCCCGCGATCGGGCTGTGGGAGATGTGGGGGTTCATGACGTGGTACTGCCCGCAGTCGGGCTGTGGGAGATGTGTGTGGGGTTCATGTATTTGTACTGCCCGCGATCGGGCTGTGGGAGATGTGTGGGGGTTCATGTAACTGTGATGCCCGCGATCGGGCTGGTGGGGGGCACAGGGACCGAGTTAGGGGCCAGCCAGGTGGCAGCTGCTGTGTTGCGCCTGCAATACAGCAGCTCACCTGTGGTGGCCCTCAACTTTGATCCTTTTTTTTGGCTCAAGGTTGTGCAGGCGCAGGTTAGGTTGCGATGGACAACTCTGCACAACCCGACTGAATATCAGGTTGCGCAGGTTATGCATGGTTCCTCCTCCTGTTGAGCATGCATTCATTTGCATTGCTCTTTTGGCGCAACCTGTTGCCAGTGGAGCAACTGCCTCCTGCTGAATATCGCAGAATGGCGCAATGTAGAACTTGCGCATGCGCAACCCTGTTGCGCATGGAGCAACCCTTTTGAATATCTGGGCCGTAATGTGCAACATTTCTGAGACCGTGATTGCTTAAATGTGAAATAAAAGGATCAATCATGTACTACCTCTTCGTTAAATAACATTGAATCAGTTTATGTATTTGTTGGTAGTGTAGAACAGGAAGCACTAGTGGCTCCAAATCCTTACTGTATCTAGCCCATGGGTAAATGTAGGTCTGTATACACAATTACTGCTAGTCTTCAACTGCAGGGTTTTAAATAATTGATTAGCAGTTTTTTTCTTGGGGCAACAGTAACTGTACAGAAAGCATTTATATAGGTTTCCTAGAAGTGTTTGTTAAACACAGTGAGGCAAGTGCTATGCATTTTCACAATGTTTTAGAACTTTTATGAGTAAAATGCTAATCAATTTTTAGAGTTAAATAAAACCCTGAACTGTTCTCTAAAATTAATTTTAAAATAAAGCATGTGTTCTCAAATGAGTGTACACGAAATATGTTCCCCATTATTACATTGCTCTTTTTCGAGCTCCGATAGTTTAAAAATGTCCAAAGGCATAGACGTGAAGCCATTTCACTATATGCATTTTTTTTAACGAGTAACCTGGGGTAGTACAGATAAGGCACTGTTTGCCATAGTAGTTGAAAGGTGTTCTGTTTGATGTACTGAATGGATAGATCCAGGCTTCTGTCAAATATGTATGTACTCTCCTAATTAAGCAACAATAAAGATTCTGCATTGTGCAAGACAGCCTGACTAGGCATTTTGCCATCTGTGTTGTTTAAAAAAAAAAAAAAAAAAAAAAAGTCGATCAGTATTAATTTTCTGAGTAAATGTGAAGTAATTTCACAAGCATTAAACAGGTCAGTATTCATGAGGTGCGTAACTTTTACCTTCATTTATGTATTTCTCTCTCTAGTGTTGTCCCGCTGTTAAGAAATTCTATTGGAATATTAATGCAACGGACACCCCCCTCATTGGACCCTGTCTTGCCTCAGTGTTACCAAAGGGTAGGCAGCAAACATTATTTTGAAAGCATTTATTTGTATGTACAGAGATGACACATACATGATTAAATAAGAATATCTTCATTTTAAATACCTTGTTGATGTGCCAAAATATATGTTATCATTATATATTCCATTGTTCTAGATGATTTGTTTTAAGAGGTGCTGAAACCAAAATAATTTAGTAACCTTTTTGTTCTGTAGGGCCAGAAATGTAGTGCAGATAGAGTTAGGATAATGAAAAAAGACTGCATGTTCGGGTTTCTGTTGCAAGCATCATACATATGTAGCTAAGTATTACATGACACGCCATTCTGTGATTAAGAATTGAAAGTACAATTTTTGTGACTCGTGTTTCAATAATTTTCTGAAACCTTGTGGTGTTACAATCCTTGTTGCACATACAGTGTATCCTTTTTTTTTTTTTAGAGGTACTCAACTGTATCTGAAAATCGGGGAAATAATCTAAACATATCAACTGACTGTACGAGGCTAATTTTACTTAGTTCTAGGCTGACATTTTCCATTACTAGAAATCCCAGAATCCCCTGCAGCTCACATCAGAGTAGCAGGAAGCAGTGAGATTCAGCAGTCTGCAGTGCATGTTAGAGTTTATATAAGCTCTTCAGTTGGCTGATAACACTGTTCTCTGTGGGCTAGGTACAGTTACAGAAGACTGTACTTGGCTCCTGGAGAAAAGCACACCCGGAAGACATCTGTTCAGGGATTATAAAAGCGCTAACATGCACTGCTGGCAATTGAATCTTCCACTGCTGCCTACTGCTCTGATGTGAGCTGCAGTGGATTCTGGAATTTGTAGAAAAAAAGATTGTCAGTCTAGAAGTAAGCAAAAGTAGTCTGGCACAGTCTACTATACTACAATAAGCAGTAAGTAAATCCAGATGTTTTAGCACACAAAGTACATCTTGGGACCAGCCCCACACTTGAGTGTCGGGTCCCTTTATGCTGACTGTTCCCCTTTAACACAATTTTCAGTCTGCTGTTTGTGGTGCTAGTAGCACTTTAAAATACTTTCTTGTTTTATCTTTGTAAATGTAGCCACACATCTTATATATGTGTTGCCTGTTTTTGTTGCATGCTGCTTGCTTTTGTTGTGTTAAACAATTAATTGTATTACTTTTAACTGCTCTGAGTCTTTCTTTATTCTCCATATTTCATTGTTTAATGCTGACCATGTTTGGGGTTTCCAGGTATTCTGTGATGTCAGTTTTGCAGTTCTGCACAGTTGAATGAATAGCACTGAATGGTGGTACAGTAGAAACCATTTAATTGGGACACTCTGGTGGCCACCCTTTCGTCCCGATTGAGCGGCCATCCCCAGTATCAGAAGTGACTGTTTTACCAGGTTCTGCAGCTCTCCTGTATCTTATTCAGTGCTATAGTGTGTCTAATATAGGGACTTAGTTAAGAAAACAGCACAAAACATCACACGATAGCTCCAAGCACCATAAACTCTGGTAAACACTCCTACATTAACAATAGCCACATTCTGTAGTACATTAACCACGTTCTGTTTAGTGCTGAAGCATGCGCTGTGCCTAATGTACACTGCCAGAATCCTATAACCCTGTGAAATTAATGTGCACTTGAAGAATTGTAGGAGCACAGCAAACAAAACAGAAAGGTAGAAAATTGACTCACTTTAGTCACTTTGATCAGTTCAGCAAGTTCTGTGCAGCCACTGTTGATGACTGAGCAAGAGTGGGGAATGGAACCAGGAAGCCAGTGTGCTGTGATCAGCCGACTTGCGATATGGTTCGATTGATCTGTGCAACAGTCAGTTCGTGGGCTGGTAAGGTAAGATAAAGTCAGAATGAAAGGGATATGAGAGCGAGGATGAGAGAGGAGCTCACAGAAAAATGGCAGCCCAAGACTTAAACAGCAAGTGGACAATTGCTGATGGCTGCTCTAGTTTACATCTAGTCACCGGTGATTCAGATTCAGAGCAGCCACTAATGCTTTATCACTTGGACACAATTGTCACACGATTTCATTACCTCCTGACCAGGAGTCCAGGCATTTAGGTGTTATGGGCAGGAGGACATATGACTCTGCCTTTCTGGGCTTACATATTGTTAGTTATCCGGCTGGGTAAAGTACCAGAACAGACTCTGAAAATCCCTCTCAGCTGTGGTGGATAAACTACCAGATGGTATGTGAAGGATATGAGGTCTTCCAGATGATGACTGTTGGGCTAGATGCTGTGAAACACTTGCTGCATTCGACTTATAATGCTGCTGCCCTGATATTTCCCTTAGGAACTACTTTTGGCTACAGGTATCTGGTTTTGCCACTGATGTGCAGAAATCTGCCCTGAATTCTCCCTTTAGGGGGTCAAAAGCTGTTTGGGCATGATGTGGAGCTCACTCTGTAATCTCCAGTCTTCCCGTATGACACCTTCACATTAAAGTCTCTGAACACTGCGCTCCCTGGAGGTCATGACCACCTATTCTATCAAAAAGGTGCCTCACATATTTCTTGTGGCCCTTCTGCAGCTGGTGCCTCTTTCTCCTTAGAAATGCTGAGGTTCTTGGTGGTTTTTGGTTGTGGAGTCAAAAACAGTGGCGGAATTCAAGCATGCATGGGACAGTCATAAGACCAATCTGGGGGTGGGTGTAGGAAGGAAATAGGCTGTTGGTTAACTAGGATCTGCAGCTTGTCCAGTAGGTAGGGAAATGGGCAGACTGGGTAGGCCCAAGCGGTCCTTATCTGCCGTCAAATTCTACTTTTCTATGTTTTGTGCTGCATCTGGTGCACTGTAATTTATCATTTTCTTCTCCTTATTTTTCTTTTATTTCAGGGTTGTTGCCCCTGGCTTTTGTGCTGTTACTTAGATTTGAGATAGACTGTACTTGATAGTGGGTATTCTCTGTTCTGGGATGTCTGTCGAAGTAGGTTAACGCTTGCTCTAACTGTATATTCAGCTTCAGAAGCCCAGTAAGGCTCTTCTGTCTGCTCCTTTTTTCTTACCTGGCCACTTGGGATGGCACATGATCCTTGTTTTTCATTTATCTTATTGGTTTTGTGCCATATTTCCCTCATAGTTCTGGGCATCTAGGTCTCTTTCTGGGGGAACATAGTTGTGTTGCTTACCAGCAGCAGTAGATCTTCAAGAGAATCCCCTCCATTGATCCTCGGCTTACCATCCCACTTTTAGCATCTTGTTGAGATACCCTCATAGGAGTTGGTGACTGACTGCTTGGCTAATGCCCGCTGAAGGCACTGTATGCATCTTGTAACTGTAATTTATGTTTTACCGCTCCCATGTGCCTGCTTTTATTCGCTTCCTAGTATCTGCTGACATGCATTACCTGAAGAGTTTGTCTCCAGCAAGAGACACAACAGAGGAGAGGGGAGAATGGCAAAAGTTTCCGAGTGGTCCTGATGCTGACAGCTTACATTTCTAAATGTGTGTCTCAATGGAGGAGATTGTCTCGAAGATCTAGACTTATTGGAAAGTAACACAACTTTTTTATGTCTAGTCACCTGCCTTACAAGACTGGGGAAAGCACTAACCACCGGCTTAGGGTGATATGGGGTATTTACACTAGATATCCCCAGCAAGCACAAATTTTTATTCTTGCGTACCTGAGATACAGAACTGCCTAGTGTGTGTTAGCATGAACGATGTGTACCAGGGCACAGTCTCCTATCCCAGCACTGTAAGTGCCTCCAACAGTGTGCGAGACTGCAGCACTTTCAGTTTGAAGTGCTGCCCATTGACCTAACTTCAGTGCCACATCTCTATAGAGTCCTCTGACATATCTCACAGAACTGTGACAGCTCCTTGGAAACCAGGGAAATACTTATTGTAAAGTTTGCATTTCCAGAGAACTTCAGTGCAACTTTCCAGTTCTCATGTGAAGTTTTACAGGAAGTCTTTTGATAGATGCACTGGTGTTGTAACTGCACGCAGGCATCACAATCACTGGATCACCCTGTGCAGGTTACAGCTGGTCACTGTTGTGATAAAAGTAGCATCTCAGCAGAGGTCTTCCCCTTTTCTTTTCAGTTTAATTATGTGACAGTGATAATGGATTGATCTTCATGGTGTGGGGAGTCAACTGCCAGGGGTTTCAGGCAGAAGGAGACTAGTCTCCATGAAAGCACAGTCGCCTACATACACCAGCAATCACCAGCCACCTTGCAGAAGCACAGTAAACCAACTGGTGATGTGAGCAGCGCTGTTCACCTTTTAAGTCCTAAAGGAAGCAGTCTGAACCTAGCTGGCATTTCTACAGCTAGACAGCATTGTTTATGTCCATACCACTTACATCTAGGAGTGAACAGTGTGCTAGTTGACAGCTTCAGCTGCTCGGCAGTAGATCCGCATAAGTGGTCTCTAGCGGACACTGTTGTACAGTCCCCATTCAACAGTTGCCAAGCTGGAAATGGACCAGTTTTGCATCCCTTCAGATCCATACGACCTTAGGCTGTCTGAAGCAGACCTGATAACCACTATTTGCACAGGCAACTCAGGGCTAAGTGGGTTTCCCTTGTGGCCTTCTTTGCTGCCTTAATTCCAGGACCAGCTGTTGGCATCTAAGTCTTCAGACTCTACATCTGCAAGTTGGTCCCCAGAATACAGTACAAGTTGCCAGGTTTAGAGTATCAGATCGTGTAATCCAGGTCATGTTAACAACACTATACCCTGCCATGAGAAATAGCCAGCGGGCTTGGTGGTTTCCTTTATGATGTGACCACACATCTTTTAAACGTGCATTTGTCCTTGTGAGCAAATACTGGAGTACAGTACCTGCTGAAGTTGTCTGAATATGGTCCGTAGCTCTCATCAGTAAACATTTATTTCTAAGACTTTTCTATTTACTATAAAATGTTTAATGAGACCCACATCATGCAGTTTATTTTCCATAAAATTTATCAGAGGAATTCTCCATGGCACCAGTTACAAACACAGTTTGTAACTGGTTTCTTAACCAGCCCTTAGTAGATAGGCCTCCCATTCAGATAGTCACATGTGAACTAAAGTTCAGCCTGATCAGAATGCCGGAGCTGCATTGTATTACATTCAGTTGATGTATACATATTCTTAGTTTCTGCGACACTAGATCAAAGTAGTCATCTCTGTGGTTTATATTCTGTGATCCTATAGCAAAGGTAAACATGTCTCCAAACAGTTCTTGCTAATCTGGAGTCTTAGCTGCAGCTGGTATTGCTGCTCATTTGCAGGGAAGCATCACTCAAACACGCTCAGAAAAGAGCAGGATCTACCTGACCAGTGGTTGCATCTTTGCTAAGTGCAGCTCCCATTGTAGATGTCTGTAGATCTGCATCATGGAATAGTGTTCTCACTTTAACGGAACACTGCACCTTGATTTTCAGTCTTGAAAACGTAGGGTCTGGGTTGGCAGTACTACAGCATTTTGCTCTCCCTGTGAGTCCTGTTGTCTTACAAACCACCCTTACCTCGGAGATCATTAATAATTGCCACCTGACTTAAGAAAGTTGCTCTGTGGATGAGAATGACTCTCAAAAGAAAGAAAAGTTACTTACCCTTAACTCTTGATCTCCTGGAGTTACCTGCTCCACAGAACAAAACTACCCACAGTCTGGCAATTATGTGTATTGTGTATCTGACTCTTTATTCAGCATAGTGTATGTGCTGTGCAGACCCTTAAAGGGGCAGTTAGACTTTCTTATGCTTTTGTTGTTTGTTCTTTTTTAACATTTTTTAATTTCTAAATTTTAAGTAGTTCTGCTGTTCAGCATTTGTTTTCTTTGTCTCCTCCAGGTAAAAGGGTACTAGGGTGGTTGGGGCTTGCATGGCATAGCTTTAAACGTTAACGGTGTGCGCACATGGTGCCATGTACAGATGTCACCAGTGCCTAAGTTCTGGTTAATGTGTGTTCCTAATGCCTCTGGCTCTAAGACCAAAGAGTGTTGCTTTGTGCTGGAAATACTGTCATTTTTGATTTGGCTGTTCTGTAATGAGAACAGAAATAATGCAGAATTTGGCCAAGATTAATAAGAATCTGAAGAGTTTGGTTAAATAAAAAAAAAAACTTTACAAGGTATACTGCCACTAAACATTTTCCAATAAGTACAAATGCTAATTTACACACAGATGCTTCTTTTTAGTAGTCAGTACTGTTATGTTACATGCAGTTGTCAGAGAACATTGAATGGACTGTAATACATGTTGCTTTATCTCTGTATCAGTCAAATATCTCTTGCTTAAGTATCATTTGCACAAGCTGCATTTTGGCAGCGTTTCAGTTCCCTTGTTTGCTGCACACTGCTACAGCTGTTGTGGGCGCTTTCACATATGGGAGTTGTGGAATGCTGTGGTCAGCCTGGCTCCCTTCACAATCTTGATCTAATTCTCATCTAATTTAAAAAAAAAACCTCACGCTGCTTGCAGACAAGTGGGTAGAATCCACACAAGGAACGAATATCTCTGCAATGTTTCAGCTCCCCAACACCGCATCAGCTTAGTGCATTCACAATAGATCGGAATGGAGCAGCCACTGTATCTGCTTGCAGCAGTGCAGCCAGGCAAATATCAATGTGCCTTATGTCTTGCTTTTCAAGAAACTATAAAAATTGTTAGCATATTGCTTTATTCTTTGGCATCTAAGCTGGTGGACACAATTGCTGCAAATGACCCAGCTAGGATGCAGCTTCTCGTTTCAAGTGTGGTTCTGCTTTTACCCATTTCAGCAGCGGGGTGGACTGGAGCACTGAGAGGTTAAGTGACTTGCCCAAGGTCATACAGCGAGTATCTGACTGTAGCAGTGTGAAAACCTGTGATGTGCCAGTTCCCAAAATGGTGCTGTTACCACTAGATCTTTACTGCCTGCAATCAGTAGTCCCATACCCAGTTCTTATTTATACATGCTATTCTCTCATTTGCTTTCAGATTATTTTAACATTTGTATTCTCTGTATGCTAGGTATAGAACTACTGATTGTGGTAGGAAATCTATACCTAAACCGTATTTATGCATGCCATTCTTTCACTTGCTTTCAGATTAATAATTGTATTCTCTGTATGTCAGGTTCAACAGTTACAAGGAGTTTGCAGTTTACATGATCCACACTTCTGGACCCTCTGCACGGATGTTTACATTGGAACACTAAAACTGTTGGTTGCCCATGATGCAGATGCAAAGTGGATTTTAAGTCAGACACACAATATTTTCACTCAGGTAGGAGACCAAATATTTTTGTCTTGCTTTTACCCCACATTGGGGTGTCTTGTAGCAGAAACCTGATGGTAGTGACTGAGACACAACACTATACCATACGGATTGATTGCTTATGGAGATGCTTGCCTTTATGCACTAGTATTTAATTCACCTTTTATGCACCCATTTCCAAATATAAAAAAAAGGGAAGATGGGCATATTGGGCATATGAAGTATTGTTGCATGAGCCCATAAACTTCTGCCTTTAAGCAGCCTCTAGCCGGCCTGGTGGCACTGGAGGTTGAGGCACTGGTCACTGTATCTCACACCACGCCGGCGACCCATGTTTGGAGATGAGCCTGGGCCCCAGGGGTTGGCAGGGGCGAGAGAGGATCGAGCACCCAATGGACTGCTCTCCTGTCTCGGGGAGGGTTTGTCCTGCCTGCCGACTGCCCTCTGGCGACAGCCGAGGGGCAGTATTTGGTAGGGGAGGTGGGCAGGGAGAAAACAGTGGAAAAAGAGCCTGGCAGGCTCTGTGATGGTCCGCCGTGTCCCGAGGGCCATCCCCAGCTTTAGGACTGGGTCTCGGGGGCAGGCAGCCTCTTCCCTGGCCCTGCCGTGGGGGGAACTACAGGGGAATTTCCGTGGACCAGCAGGAGCAGGACTGGAGAGTGAGTCCCTCTGTCAGGAGGGCCATAGCCACCTGCCAGGGCTCCAGGCGAAAAAAGACAATTAAAAAACAGCCTCTGATGTCTCATAGAAAACGGAGAAAAAAACATAATATTTAGACAGAATTTAACTTATAATTCAGGTATTTCCTGTATTTACTTTCCCTTTACTCCCTAAGTCCTTGGCATCAGGTAGCCGTCCCCCCAGACATCACTCCTAACCTGGTAACTAACTACTTGGCAAAGATCGAGCCAGATGTGTCCCAGATGGCTGATGGGGTACACCCCAGGATCGTAGTGCAGCTAAAAGAACAGCTGCTAGGGATGCTTGCAGTAATCTTTCATGAGTCTTTCCATGCAAGTGGGTATCAAAAGACTGGAAAGTGGTCAGTCTTGTCCCTATCTTCAAGAAGGGGACAGGGTCAAATCTTGGAAAATACAGGTTACGTAGCCTGGCAGTTGTGCTGGGCAAGGTCCTAAAATCCATTACCAATGACAGAACACTGGCGCACACAGTTGAGGCCAAAGTTCTGATCCCCTCTCAGTATGACTTTATAAGGGTTGTACTGTGACAAACCAAGCTGATCACCTTCATCGGGGGGGTGCTTCAGGGTTAGACAGGGCAGAACTATAAAAGAAAAAGGGGGCTGAGAGAGGACACAGTCTTGGTCTTTCACATACTCAGTGGAGTGGACAATATAGAACAAATGGGAATGTTTGATCTGGTATTCTCCAGCAAGATGCGGGGACACTCCCTGACGCTCAGAAGGGTAATGTTAGGAGGCATGTCTTCTCCCACAAATTGGTGAATGTAACAACCTACTCATGGAGTCAGTGGCTACGAAGATAGTACAGGTTTTTAAGTTAAGCCTTGACAAATTTTTGATTACTACAGAATTTGTATGCATAGCATATAGATTCATTCCTCCTCATATCCCCCCCCCCTTTGGTAATTGGGTAAGGCCCACTAGGCACAAGTGTGTGTCTTCAGGGATGACCTTGGAGCACTGGGGAGGTTAAGTGACTTGCGCAGAGTCGCACAGTATACAAGCAGAGGTTGTGGGAATGAGACCCAGGTTTCCTGGATATACCAAGCTCATTCACAGCTCATTACTCTGACCTCTAGGTTGTACTTCAGCCCCCGTGGGGTGGATCTGATGGGCCTTGAGTCCTGTGAACCTAAATTTACTATGTTACTTTTTTTATATATATATTTTTTTCCTTACTACTGGTGCTGCCCTCACACCATGGCTACCTACCAGCCTTGTCCATTTGCTTCTCTGCCCCTTACCCAGTTGCCTGGGGGTCCATAGGGAGTCATCTTTTCCCATGGTGGATTCTTTCTAGAGGGTGGCAGCATTTCCTCTAGTAGGTACATGGAGTGTAGGTGGGTGATTGGGTTCAGTGGGGCCTGAGAGTGCCAGCGTCATTCTGCCATGCTCAAGGGTTTTCTGCCTTGTGCTCTGTCCCCTTCCCTCAAGATGCAGGTGGTGAGGATTCCATGCTGCATTGTGGCTACAGGCTTGGAGTCGGCCTGCATCTCCCTCATGCAAGTATCTCCAGCTGCCCCACCACCTGTGGTCACCCAGCAGGTGATATACCAGTAGATGACCCCGCCCCACGGCACTTTATAGTACTCCCCTCCTGTATCCTGGGCTTGTTACCAAACCTGGGCCATGGTCACTACAAGTGTTAGCCTTACCACTGCCCCGATGACACAGTTGTTGGAATGTTTGTTTTTTTTGCTAATGACATGTACATGAAAACAAGATTCTGTCACTTGTTTTTCCTCTGCTTGCAACATCATAATCATTTCTGTAACAGCCATCACAGGCAGTAGTTGAAGTCACTAATAGGTACATGACGAGTTCATAAATATGATAAGAAAGAAACTATGTGAACTGTCCATAATTTTAGGATCACATGCTTAAAGAAAATGTGAGATATTCTCTATCTTCTGTGTTTCTTAATATCTTCTTTCATTTCTCATTCTGTGAAAGGAAGACATAAATAATAGAAAAGGGAAGTATGATTTGGCAAACACTCTTTATGGAATCAGTTGGTACAGTTGAATGGTAGAAGTAGTTTTAAATGTATGTATTGTCAGTGATATTTTAAATAACAACACATATGGCAGAAATAAGCTAAATGCCAATGTGATCCCTATATTGTCTTTTATACCTAGTTAATAACTTTGTTAAAAGTTTACTAATGTCTGCTATTATATATTTTACTGCTCAATAACATTTTATTGATTAAAAAAAACTATATGAGGCCAGCCCAGTAGCATTGCAGGTTGAGACATCTATGCCTCCCTGTTGTCAGGCTAGCGAGCCGGGTTCGGGAATGGACTTGAGTCATTCTGGGGCCAGGTCGGGAGAGAGAAGATACGGTGTTGTCTGTAGCTCTCTTCCCTCAGGGAGGGGGGATCCAGGGCTTCACCATTCAACTGTCACTTGGCAAAAGCCAGGTGGAAGCACATGCGAGGCCCTAAATTGTGGGACGAGCCAGTGTTCGAAGTGCTGGAGTGCTTCCTTGGAGAGTGAATGTGCTTGTGTGCTTATTGCACGTCTGCCATGCTCAGGGGGAGAGAAAAAAAAATCTGGTGGAAAAAATGGAGATTGGCCTTCTTGATGCCTGACCCCCAGGCACCGGTGGCCCACCCGTTCTCAAGGGGTGGACAGAGACTCGGGTGGCCAGGGACAATGAGACGGGCTGATACAGCCACCCAGCCTGCCACGGAGGAATAAAAACCTCCATGGAAAAAAAAATGTCTGAAATATAGGCTAAATTGTGTGTACTTACAATGTTTCAGAGTTCTCCCTGTGGTGTTGAAGGTTAATTTAGCAGTGTTTGCCACTTGTTGTGGTAATTCTAATAGCATGGTTTCATCCATGACCAAATGCTTGCAGGTTCTGAGGTGAGCAGCCAACTTGCAGAACCAACCAATAGATTTGAGCCACATTTCACGTCATCCCCCCAACCACCTTATCTCTCTCCTGGCTCCTTCCAACTTTTATCTCATTGTTTTATATATTTTTTTGGATCCTGGAGTGGCTCTTCGTACGTTCGTAGGGTGAGAGAACTGCAAAGCAATTGTTAGCCAATCTAGAACCCTAATGATGCAAGAGGTGACATGCTTATAGGCATGAAACACAGTCTGGGCTCCATATAAATGTACGCTAAATCATCAGACTAAATTGAATGGCTTCTAATAAAAAAGAAGTTTGAAAACTGATTTTAAAATATAAAAAAAGACCTGACATCTCCATTTAAATAGTGGAACATCCCACTTTTTCAGATGCTGCATGTGAGGCCTGAACTCCAGTGGAAACGAGAGGTCCCCACATGCAGGACATTCCTCGTCCATTATTGGTCGATTCAGCGCTGATGATTTATAATCGCAAAAGATCAGTTATGATGTTCTTGCTCCACATTAATGTCTGTATTTCTTTACATGTTTCATCAGTTTGGCTCCGGTTCACTCGATCAGTTCAGAGTACTACTCCATTTCTTTCCTTTTCTGTTAACAAAAAAAAAATCCAGCCATTTTTCTTGTTACCCCTTCTCGGGGCTTTAAGCATTGCCAGGCCTGTAAGACACCGGTGCCCATGGTGAATTTATATTACAAATGCATAGCCTATTTATGTCCAAAGTAATTACTTAAGGACTAGTGTTACAGAAATATCCTGGTCACCTGGAAGGCCCAGATAGACTGCTCAAACCAAGGGTTCTGACTCTTGGTGACCTGCAGTCATGGGAAGAGGGCTTCTTAGAGATATGCTAGCTAGCAACAAAATCAGCACCACACCACTGCTGCAGATCTACCAGAACCGTTATTTAATAAATACATTTTTTGGTATATTAACAGCAGTGGTATGGTTGCTAGCTTGATTGTTTTTACTAGCACACTCTACTCAGTGGAGCAAAATGTCTTCGCTGCCTCTTGGCTTCTTAGAGATGCCAAAATGTCAGCACCATTCCTTGAGCACTCCACGCAGTGAAAGAAAGCAGCAGCAGTGGCAGACGATGCTGGTAATGGATGCATGTCTAGTGGGATCACTAGTTGGAGAGAGGAGGTTACACTGCCCTTGTACAGGTCCCTGGTAAGGCCTCATCTAGAGTATGGAGTTCAGTACTGGTGCCCACACCTCAAAAATTACATTAACCTGCTGGAGAAGGCCCAGAGGAGGGCCACAAAGATGATAGTGGGTCAGCAGGGTGAGGCATATGAGGAGAGGTTGAGGGCACTGAACATGTACTCCCTGGAAGACGGGAGAGAGACGGGACATAATTGGGACCTTCAAGTACTTGAAAGGAATAAATAAGGTGGATAAGGAGAGTCTCTTTAAGCTGAGTGGCAACCATAACACGAGGGGGAACAGTCTTAAGCTGGAGGGTGGGAGGTTTAGGAGGGAGGTCAGGAAGCACTTCTTCACAGAGAGAGTGGTGGGCACTTGGAATGTGCTGCCAGAAGAGGTAATCTCATTGAAGACAGTGGGCAGCTTTAAGAGAGGCTGGGATAGGCATAGGGGAAGGTAAGGATCATGGGTTAGGAGGATGGGAGGAGTGGGGAGGGAGGACAGGGACAGTAGCTCAAGGTGTGGACCCTGTAGTATGAACAGACTAGACAGATCAAATGGCCTTCTTCAGCTGGCTTCTTCATATGTTCGTATGTATGTATGTTCATATAAGCAGGGAGCTAAGTCAGGTGGTAAGAACACTCCCCGCTCCACAGACATCTGGGACAACAGACATCCTCCCTATTTCAGCCCCCAAAGGATCTCCTGGGTCGTGAGGGATCTGGCCACTCCTCCCACTCGCCACGGACACCTCAGACAACAGACAGCCTCCTCTCCCCATTTCGGCCCTCGAAGGATCTCCTGGATCATGAGGGCTCTGGTCACCCTCCCCACTCCATGGACACCTCAGACAACAGACATCCTCCCCATTTTGGCCCTTGAAGGATCTCCTGGGTCGTGAGGGCTCTGGACACTCTCCCTGCCCCACAGGCACCTCAGACAACAGACATACTCCCCATTTTGGCCCCCGAAGGATCTCCTGGGCCATGAGGGCTCTGGCCGCTCCCTCTCCCCACTTACCATGGCTGGACTTGCCCTTGACAACTCTTCAGTGGCACAATATCCCGTTTCTATCATTGAGAACTTAGATCCAGATCAGCCCACACCCATCCTCTTCACATTCAAACTGTAACATTCAGACAGACTGAGGACCTATTAAAAAAATTGGACATAAAGAAAAGTGCAGGAGCCGATGGACTAGGCCCCATATTTCTAAAAGTTGGATACCATTACCTAACAGCACAGATAACTCATCTGTTTAACCTCTCCCTAGCAAGTAGTGAAATTCCAGTAATTTGGAAAACTACCCATACCATCCCTCTAGTCAAATCCGGGTACCCATGTACATTAAGAAATTATAGGCCGATCTCTATCCTTCCCATTCTTGCCAAGCTCCTTAAAAAATTAGTCAATTCTCAAATAAGGGAGCATTTGGAATGTATCAAATTTGTAAACCCAATGCAATCTGGTTTTAGGCCGAGACATAGTACAGTATCAGCATTAGCCAAAGTGACTAACAACTGGCTTATGGTGTTAAGACAAAAAATATGCTACCGCGGTGCTGTATTTGTAGACCTGAGCAAAGCCTTTCACATGGTAGATCATGACATATTACTTCAAAAGCTGAAAAAAGCAGGATTAGGAACATCTGCTCATTCTTGGTGCAACATTTCATCTCAACGAAAGGCAACAGCAATTTCAATCTAATGGACTATACTCATCAATCGTACCCTTAAAACCGGGGGGACCACAGGGATTTATTCTAGGACCCTTGCTTTTCATGATCTGTATAAATGATCTTTATAACAACATGAAAGATGCTAAACTGCATTTCTTTGCAAACACAGTTCTGTATGTGTCGAAACCTACTCTAACTTCTGTTCAATCCACCCTTCTGACAGAGTTCAACACACTACTGTTGAACCTTTTTCAGGCTAAACTACTCTTAAATCTGGATAAAACTAAAGTAATTATATTTCTGCCAACTAAATAATCTCCCAGCTCAGCAATTACATTTACCACATTATTAGGAGAACTATTAGAACTGGTGGACAGCATAAAGTATCTCGGTATTTGGATCAACAGTGGGGCTATCCTTCAATACCCACCTAGACCATTTAGATAAAAACCTTAGGTGTAGTAGAAATAAAAGTTGTTTACCAATAGAAGCCAGGGAAAGATTAGTGCAAGCCACCTTCCTTCCCCTCCCAGACTATGCAGACATGATTTACAGTCACTGTGCCCTTGCCTGTCTTAACAAGCTTGACGTACTCTGTAATAGAGCAGTATGCTTTATTATAAACACTGCTCCTAGGACACACCACTGTATCTTATACTGACTAGTGGGCTGGTCTACACTATCAAAAATGAGACAAAAAAATCTGTGTCTGTGGATTTATAAGGCCTTAACGCATAGTCTCTCAGATTACATCACAGACATGGTCACACAATCACACAGCAAAATTATATCATAATCCAGGATTCGCCTAGCTTTACCACTCAATATGACAACACTGCCATTAGCTCTATTATTCCCAGGACTTGGAACAGTCTACAGCAAACCCTCAGACTCTCGAACCTAGTGAGTCTAAATGTCTTCAAATCATTATTAGCTGGTATATGTATAGAGATTTGTACTTGTAAAGGGCACTTAAATTGTGTGAGTTAGTGTGCTTGTCTCACTGTTTGTATTTACCTGAAGCGTAATGATTATTTATCAACTTATTCATCCTATTCTAAATTTGTATCACTGTAAATTACTGAGCTGTATACTCCTACGGTATTAAAGCAGCAGTACTAGATAACAAAAATTGGATCTTTTGCAACAGTTTGTTCCCTGTGCTCTGTTGAGCACTTACCTGGTAATCTTTCTTGTTTTCACTGTACTATCACCCTGTAATTTGCTCCATTTTTCTTTGTTTTTGTGTACATTTCTTCCACCCGCTGTGTTGAACTGGAACCCTCTGCTGCCAGCCACACATCCGCATGACTTGCAGTACTACATGGAGACAGTGGGAATGCATAAGACAGGGTCCCACAGAAGTATACAAAAGACGTGATGGACATGTTGGGGGGCTCAGCTGAAAATTAGGCAGCAGCCATATTTTCTGTGGCACCACAAAAATAGAAATACATTTTAAATATCTAAAAAACTAAAGATTGCTAGAAAAAAATATTTACAGATATGGAAACCGGAACTATAGCTGCATGCTTCCAGCCAAAAAGTAGAATTTTGATAATCACTTCCCGATTATCTAGTACTACTACTTTAAGCTATAAAATTATAAGATTCTGCACTAGCACTCTGCTGTGTTATTGTACTCTCAAATGACTTGATGTACTGTAGGCATCCCTGTTTAGTTTTATACTGTCCTACCCAGGACCTCCTTGCAAATGAGCATTGTTCAGCAGTCTCTGCCTGGTAAAACAGATTAAAAAAAAAAAAACAACTAAATCCTACCAACATCAATGTTTTCATCTGCTTACAGCTTTAAGCACATAGCCTGCACACTCCCTTCCCTGGAACTCTTGAGTAGTTCGAACTAGTCCAAGCACTGAACTGAGGCTCAGAGATTACAAGATCATTTTCAGCTGCAGTAAGGACTCATTGCCCAGGACTTCATTTTGCTGAAAACTCTTGGTTTCATTGGTTAAAAAAAAGTTTTCAGTTTTTAGGACTAATGTCCTGGACCTGACATCGAGCATAGACCGATGCCACTGAAGGGATTGCTGCCACCCAGATGCCCCCCCCCCCTTCATTTACAAAGAAGGCTTCCTCCTTGTGGAGGTGGTAGCTATAGCAGCTCTAGCTCAGGTTTCTCTTTATGTTTACTACCTATTGCTCCCTTCAATGGGCATTATTGAGTAAGGCAAGGCAACCTTTATTTTTGACACCCAATCCCAGAGTCTCTGGGTGCCTTACAAAGTATATTACACAGACAGTAAATCAAGAAATTAAATACAAGATGAAATGTCCAACAAATAAAATATTTAAAGCATAATAATTTCCAGCAATAATAAGAATGGCTTGGCTAAATTAGAATAAATTAGAATCTAAAAAGCAGATCAGAGTCACACTCAGACGGGTTGGTATACAGTAATCATATAGCTGTTTCAGGGAAGGCCTGCAAGAGCAAGTAGGTCTTCAACCCTTTCTTGAAGGTCTCACTGTCTGGGCTCCTCTGACACTCACTGGAAATGAGTTCCATAGGGTAGGACCAGTGACATTGAAAATGTGGTCGCCGGAGGTTTTAAGTCTAACCCTAGGAATGTTGAGGAGCCCTCTAGTTGAAGACTAGAGGGAGCGGGTTGAGGTTACAGGCAAAAGGAGCTCAGTCAGATAGCTAGGGCCCAGTCCATACATAGCCTTATAGGTGAGCAAGCCCGCCTTGAAGATGACCCTCTACCAGACTGGCAGCCAGTGCAGAGCTTGCAGGACAGGGGTCAAATGACTAGACCTGGGCAGGCCAGTCAGCAACTTTCCCGCCATGTTCTGCACCAGCTGCAGCCATCGAAGAGTACCCCCAGTGACCCTGAGATACAGAGAGTTGCAGTAATCAAGCCTCGAAGTAACAAATGCATATACTAGTGTCAGTACCTGCGACCTATACCAACAAACTAGCTGGCTCAACCTTGATGGCAGAATAAGATACCAGACCTGTCTTCTTGCCAAGAAGGTCACTCTGGGGCTCTCTCCCCGGGTCTCTCTCACCTTCTAGCATCAACCCCATCCTCCAGGGCTACCAGGAGCTCTACCCATGCAGCCCATAATGTCCCCTTCTACTGGACATCCCTGGGTCAAAGGGCATTTTTGTACAGGGCTCCCTCCTGGTTGGATGGTCTACCTGCTGATGTCTCATCTCACAATAATCTGGGCCCCTTCAAAATATCTCTTTAACAGCGCCTACTCTCTAACTGCCAGTGTGACTGCCACTAGCTGCCTCACCTCCCCACTCACTGTAAATCCTACTAGTAACTGACAAGGTCTGCACTGACTGCTTGATTGTTATTGTCTGGTTCAGTTTGTCTATCCTACTTGTGCCAGCCTGCACGGCTGGTATCTGTTTCTCTGTTTGCCAGGATTTTACTGTTTCTATGCAACATTATCACCCTGTGGATCCTGCTTGTAATATTTGCTTTCCTGTACTAACTTGCTGCTGTATATCATTGTTTTTTATTACCTGTTTATTGACATAGAGCCTTTGTAAAGGAGTCTCTGATTTAAAGGGTTGTAATTCAGATATCCTCAATAAATAAAAAATAAATATTATAGGTGCTGAATCCTGGCAGTGTTCCTCAGGTGGTGAAAAACACCCTTAACAACAGAAGACACCTGGGCCTCCAGGGTCAGTCTGCTGTCTAGGATCACGGCAAGATTTCACATTCTCTGCTAGAGGCCAGCAATGGTGCTGATCCCAGGAACAAACCTGAGTCTGCTCCAGCTATGCCTCCATCAAACCCTCAACCTGGCTTGATCACCAGTACCTCCATCTTATCCAGGTTCAGCAGCAACCAGCTGAAGGACATCCAGTCTTTGCTCTTGGCAAGGCAGCTGTTAAGAACGTCCATGGCATTGTGTGTTCCTGGGGCAAAAGACAGATATAGCTGGGTATCATCCGCATAGCAGTGAAACCCCACGCCATATTCTCGAATGAGCTCTCCCACGGTAGCATGTATACCATGAATAACATTGGGGACAGGATCGAGCCTTGAGGAATCCTGCACGATAGGAGCTTGGGGACGTGGAGAAATTCCCAGTCATCACCTGTTCCATCTTGCCGGAGAGGTAGGACTCAAACCAGCAGATGACAGTGCCGGCAAGTCCACATAATGCTTGAAGGCGATCCAAAAGGACATTGTAATCCACAATATCAAATGCTGAAGAGAGAGCGAGTAAAACAAGAATTGATTTGTCTCCTCTATCTCTGGCCCTATGGAGGTCATTTTGCACCCTAACTAGTGCCCTTTCAGTACTATGCCTCACCTAGAAACCTGACTGGAATGGCTCATAGATCTTAAAGAACATGAGGTGATCCTCAAGCTGCTGTGCCACTAATTTTTTCAACAGTTTTGCTCAAAAGTGACAAGTTGGAGATTGGACATAAATTCACCAAGATGTCAGGGTCGAGATGGTTTCTTCAAGAGGGGTCTTACCAGAGCCTCCTTCAAGGCATCTGGAAAGACTCCCCTCTAACATCGGGCCAATGGTCTTGGCACATCTCTTCAAGAAACGGGTCGGGGCTGCGTCCAGTTCACAGTATGTGTACTTCAGCTTTAAGATCACCTAAGTGACCTCGGCCACCTCCACTGGTTTTAACTCATCCCAGATGGATGGAGGGCATCTGTTCCTTGTGGGTTGGTTACTGTGAGAGAAAACCAGTCTCCCTGATAGAATCCCCGATTAGATGGACACTGAGCAATCTCCTCACACAGAGTGACTGAAGCAGCCTTCTTCAGCTGTAGACAGACAGGATGTAAAAGTGTGTCTACAGTCTAAAAGCTGAACTGTTCTGTTTTTCCTGCAGCAATCTGCCTAGACATGAAGTCTACCTTTTTATGGTTGTTTGCCCCTTGGTACTCACCATAGTGAGCACACAAGGCCAGTTTGTCCTCCTTCTCCTCCTCCTAACATGTCTTCCGCCAGCAAAGCTCTAACCTCCGACCCTCGATCTTCATCGCCTTGAGATCCCATCAAACCAGGGGAATCTCAAGTGAGAAGATCTGGGTCATATATGGACCAGAGCAACGGCATTGAGCGCTTCAGAGACAGCCTTATTATAGGCTGCCACCACCTCGCTCTCGCACCAGCGGCACAGGCAGCATCCACACTAGATAGATGAGCTATCGCCAGTAATCTCTCTGGTAAGGAATGGTCTTCTCTGTTTTCTATTAGGTTGGTAATCTGTTTCTGTTCAGTTCATTTTCAGTTAATATAGCTTTTTTCTGTTGCTGTCAAGCATATCCTCTGTATGGTCTACCATGTGCACAAAATTTCTTGGGCCAAAACCCCCCAAAATGTATCCATATTTGCTCCTTCATGTCACTGGATGTGTCTTCTCTCCACACTGATCTTCCATCTACTGACTGGTCCTCCATCTCTGCAGCCAGCAACATTAACTCTGTCTTCCAAAGTTTCCATTCCTAATTTATGGCTGTCTAGGACTGTCACTGCCCCCTTAGAAAGACCAGGGTTAGAGGATCCCACCTTCTGTAGATTTTGGCCGAGCTGCTTGAAAGGGACTTAGCTTGGCTGGCTTACAAGGCCTCTGATCACCTGCTGACCTGATTAAATACCAGACCCTTAGCAATGCCTGTAATAAACCTGCCAGGCTTGCAGAATCAAAATACTTTGCATCCATGCTCCAGAACAATCGAAGCCATCCAAGTTCTGGAAGGTCATCCACTTTTTATTCTCCCCCTCCTACCCACTCTCTGTCTCCCATCTGCAAGCTAGATAAATCCTCCATTTGTGACCCTATTGCAGTCACCACTTCCTTTAACTCCAGTTTCACCTTCTGTGGTCAGAGCCTCCTTTCCTCCTTCTTCCACTACTTCTTGCCTGTTCCCCCAACCCCTTTTCCTGCTCATTTGTACCCACTACTCCTGCTGCCTCTGTCAAGGCACTGCTGGCTCTAAATCCCTTCAAGAGTCTAAGTCCCATTGGTCTTAACCCCAAACTACTGCACCTGTCTCCTCCTGCCCTTACTATTTTTAACACATCCATCCTCAACCTTTCATTCTCCCTTGTTTCTGTCTCAGACTCTTGGAAGCAGAATACAGTCATCACCCTCCCCAAAGGGGCCCTGCTACTCCTCTCCTGGGAACTATCATCTGATTGCACTTCTTCCTACCCTGTCATAGTTCCAAGAACACCTCACAACTCTCTCCCTTCCTTGAATCCTCCCTTACCCCTTTCCAGTCTGTCGTCTGGAAGTCCCTATCCAGCTTCCTTCTCCATCTCGCTAATTCCATCCTTACAGAAATGCACCAGGGATAATAGGTATAGTATATAGTTTATTGTTTATCTGCTGACTTGCAAGCTGACATGTGTTGTAACCAGAAATCCCAGAATCCCCTGCAGATGACAGCAGACCCAGGGCTACAGCAGTGGAAGATTCAATAGCCTGTGGTGCATGGAAAAGATTTTACAGATTAGATGTCCGCCGGTCCCACTGTTCTTTTAGGGTTAAATACAACCCTCTGTGACTGTACTTAGCCCTGTGAGGACAACAGGAACAGCAAACAAAAGATCAGAGATTATGAAAGCTCTGACATGCACCAGAGGCTGCTGAATCTCCTACTGCTACATCCCAGCTCTGATGTCAGCTGCAGGCAATTCTGGGATTTCTGGTTACAGAAAATGTCAGCTAGGAAGTTGGCAGAATCAGCCTGATACAAGCTACTATACTGCAGCAAACAGTAAGAAAAAAAATACATACAAAGAGCAAATTGGGGCATGCCCCACGCTTGGGTGTTAGGCTGTTAGTGCTGACTGTTCTACTTTAAAATCCCTCCTGTGTTAAGCATTACTCCTGGTGGCTTTTACATCAGCAAGGAGAATCTGCAAGTTACAAGCATTTTGCATTGATCCCTCATACTTGACTTTCCGCAGGGAAAAGTTTTTTTTTGTTGCAGCTTGCATTTTAAGTTTTTGAATTCACACAAACATACAACAGTGCATAAATACAGTAAACAGTAGCATGTCATTTATTTTGTCAACTGGCCATTTACATTGAGATTAAAGTCATAATTATTACATCCGATGGGGGTCTCTTTCCAAGTAACCTGTTATGAAACTCATAACAGGGTTCTCAACTGATTTTACTCATCTGCTCTTAAGTCCTTCTCCCTCTGATTTTCAAACTAGCAAGTTACCTGTAACGTGTACCCACCAAATCTTCCAGGCATCTCTGGAAGGGCCACTATCTTGAATTGAACTGCTTTATCTGTAGTCTCAATTTCATAGTTGGTTTCTTCATTTCCTTAATCTTATTTCTTTGATTCACCCAGCTCAGCTCGGTAGTCTGGCAGTATGTCGGCAGCCATTTGCATGCTGTGGATTTAGCTGCAGAAGCAGTCAGTACTCTAATCAGGTACTTCCCTTGTGACATAGAAACATAGAAAGTGACAGCAGAAGAAGACAAATGGTCCATGTAGTCTACTCAAAATGTCCGAGATCAGCTACTGATCCCGAGCTCTAGCTCCCCACTCTGTTTTTGACTGTTCCAGATCCCTTGATTACTATCTGAGCCCTACCCCTATCCCACTCTGTCTTAAATCCAACCATGGTCACCCACCACCTCAGCAGGCAGGCTATTCTATGGTATCACAACTCTTTCCGTAAACTAGTACTTCCTCAGATCCCTCCTGAAGCACCCTACCCATAGTTTCCACTCATGCCCCCTAGCGGTTGAGCCATCTGCCCTGTTGAATAATTCTGAATGGGGAATATTATTGATGCCTTTCAAGAATTTGAACATCTCGATCATGTCCCCCCCCCCCCCAGTCTGAAGCGAGTACATATTTAGTGTTTTCAGGCGTTCCTCCTCGAGAGTCCTTGGAGACCCTGTATCATCTTGGTAGCCCTTCTAACCCCAGGAAATCTTACTGTATTTTGACATTTGCAGTATGGTCTCACCATAGGACTGCCCTGGAGCTGAAATGGTTAATAGAACCTATGCAAATGATAGAATGCTAGGCTCGAGGCTCGGTTTTCAAACCACTGTCTCTGGTAAACATCCTGCAACAATCAGATTCTTTACTTTGCTTGCATAAGTCAGACGCCTTGGAGAGCTGTCCTTCATCTTTCCTGAAGAATTTATTTTGTCTCAGTTTTATACAGTTCCATTATTTTTTTGCGGTTTTTTTGAACCACTGTCTCTGGTGTTCAGGTAGACTAGTCTAGATTTAGCACTGTTTGGGTAAGTTTCTCGGTTCCCATAACCATGTAGAAACTGAGCCTTTCTCCTTATTTTGAGGTAAAACTCCCCTTTTATTTATCTTCTTCTCTGGTATTCACCGATTGATTTGTTTGTTGGGATTTTTAGTCAGGATGATGCTCGTTTTTTTCCCTTGGTTGCTGAACCAACCAAAAAAAAAAAAGGGCAAAGTACCAGGGAAGTCTGATACTTTTTATTATGTCTCAGCCTCTCAAAAAGAGAACCAGCCCTACAGGATTTCGGCATTGCACTGAGTGTGGGGAACCGTTTGCAAAAGCTGATCCATGTTTGGTCTGCGTAGTCTGCCTGGGGTTTGACCACCTGAAGGCAGACTGTGAAATTTGTAAAAATTTTCCACAGTCGATGCTGGATAGGTGACTTAGTCAGCTGAAGCAAAGGATGTCCAAGAAGACCGCTGACCCGGTTACGTACAAACCTTCTTCTTTTCATACCAAAGAAGTTGCGAAGGAACCGGAGGAGTCACCCTCTGACAGTGGTGACAGTTCACACAGTAAAAAGCGCACCACAGAAACTGCAGCTGAACTGGCAACCACATCAAAGAAGAAGGAGAGACATCTGGGGAAGGAACCACAACCGATGAACTGGATGGTTCCAACCACAGAGGAAATTGCCAGTGCTATAAGAATAATCCAGGGAGCACTGCTGAGCAGCCGATGTGAAAGCAGCTTATTTCCTGAGCTCCAGGGAATCAAATAATACTTTCTTAAAAGTTGACCTTTCTCATTTACTCCCTTCAACCATACTTATTTTGATGGCCAGTGAACCAACGGTGTCCAGGATGAGCAAAAATAGAGGAGCTTCACGTACACTGACGGACTTTTTTTTCAGCCTAAAAAGGTACAACGGGATGCTCGGCCTAAATCGAAGGCTGAGAACTCAGGGCCCCAGTGAATCCCAAGCTGAAGAGGTCTCTCCCAGTACTATTCTGGTTAAGTCCGTGCAAGAAATAGATAAAAAGCTTGATTCCATTACTCCGAGGGTGGCAGTGCTTGAAAATAGAATGGACCAATGTGAATCTTCAGTACAGCGATCGGAAACATCGATCTTGAAATCAGTTGATGCTATGGCCAAAATTATTAATGAAAATGTTATGTTGCGGCAGCGTTTGTAGATTGTTGAAAACGAAGCCAGAGAAAAGAACATCAGATTACTGGGACTGGTAGAAGAACTGGAGAGAGGGGACTGTCTGAACTTTGACTTTCTTACCTGCTTTACTGAAGTTTAGTGAGGCAGACCCTCTGCTTTCGATTGAGAAAGCATACCGGGTGACCCCTCGTCATGCAATGGCAGACGTTACTGCCCCTCAAACTCTGGTTGTGGTTTTTACAGGAATAGGAGATCGGGACCGTGTACTAGCAAGGGCAAGAAAACTTTAGTGTTTGAAATATGGAGAATGCAATATTTCGACTTTTCCTGATCTATGTTATGGTACTAGACAGAGGAGGAAAGCGTATGATGGGATAAGGAGCAGACTGCGTCTTTTAAAAATACAGCATCAGCTACTCCTGCCTGCCAAATGAAGACTGGTTTGGAATGGGCATCAGTATTTGTTCAGTGACATTAAAGATGCAGAAAAACTCATGGATAGAGTCGATCAAGAGATGATGGTGGGATCTGGACCTGGAAATTCCTCTGATGAGGATTAAAGAGCTTTTACGAGTACTGTCTTTCTTTCTGTTATTCATTGGGTGGTGGGAGAATAATCATTTGGGATAGGTTTGCCTTAATCTTTTAAAAACATTTCTAACAAGATGGTTTGAAGGGAGGGTCTTTTTCAAAAACCTCAGGACATGTATGATCCTATAAGACCCTTCTGTTTACTAGTGAATAAGCTGGACAATGAATACAGAGGGACTAACTAACTTTATTAGTTAATGAGACAATTCTTATTGTGAGAAAGGTTACTAATAATTGAAATATTGGAGCCGGGGAATTTTCCTAATGTCTTATGTTGGTAAGTGCTTTGGGGGACCTATCTAGACGTACGGTCAAATTGTAAAAAGGGTAAATGAATATATTTTTTCTTTCTTGTGCTGGGTCCTTCTGGATCTTCCTGGCTGCATGCAATGGGGTATAATTACTTGCTGTATTTTATTTGTATTTCCCTCTATGATGTTTCTGTAAGGGATTATTATCTCTATGTGCTTAACCATAATGTAAGTGTTGTGCTTGCAAAACAAATAAAGATGAAATAAAAAAAAAAAAAGAATAATCCAGTCTCTTCAGACCCCCTGCCAGTTCTGGTGCGCAGTCAGGTCCTCTGGTTTCCTTGGTTCTACCTCTGTTCCTGGTTCTTTTGAGCCTTTTACTGAGGTTAGTGAGGACGAGGATGACTACAATGAGAATGACGATGAAAATTTAGGGGAATCTGATGTTTTCCCTGATCTTCAGCATCTTGATTCCCCTGACAAGGGATCAGAAGATTTCATCACACATTTTGCATTCATGCAACAGGTAGCACAGGCTTTGGACCTCCCCACTCAAGAGACTACAGAGGAGGAAGAGGAGGAGGAACCAGACTATGTAGAAATGATGGATGTACCACCAGCTAAGACGCTGCTGTTCCCCATCCATAAATCCCTTAAGATGCATGCCTCTAGGATTTTGCAGACCCCTACATCTATCCCTCCAGTAGATAAGGAGCTGGATAGAAAGTACTGGGTGGCCAGTTCTGGGGCTAAATTCCTTATTGGGCACACCAGCCATGAGAGGGTGGTTCAGGAGGCTGCTTTTGACAAGGCTGGCATCCCCCTGGCATCTCATCCACTGGACAGGGACTCCAGAAAGATGGACTCTGTGGCTAAGAAGTTCTATTTAGACTTCTCATTGGCTATCAGGCAGGCTACCTACATGGCTTATGTGGCCAGGTTTCAGAAGAGTCTTTGGAGCACAGTTATGGAGATTTCCAAAGCTTACCCTGCCCCCATGGCATCTGATCTGGCAGAGGCTGCTAAGAGGGGTATAGAAGCCTCCAAGTTTCAGTTCTGGATGGCAGTGGATGCCAACGACACTACTGCTAGACTTATGGCTACCTCGGTATCCCTATGAAGGTTTGCCTGGCTCAGGACTACTAACCTTTCCCAGGACACCCAGACAAAGGCTCTGGATTTCCTCTGTGAGCCCACATCCCTCTTTGAGAAGCAGACATGAAGAAAATGGACGAATGTAAAGTAGCCTATAAGAGTTCTTTCACTAAAGAGAAGGCAGCTACTCCCCAGAAGCAGAAAAACAGAGGTGGTAGAGGTGAAGCCCACTACAGTTCCTTCTTCCAAATCCAGGCCCTCTAAGCTTACCAGCCACACAGGTTATTTCAGAGGCAGGGGTGGTGGTAGGGCTGGACCCAGCCCCCAGACCACACAGGCTAAGCAGACTCCTTGAGGGGTCTGCCAGGGTCACCTCCCCTCTTCCCGTAGGGGGCAGGTTATCCCACTACCTCCAGGCCTGGAACTCCATTACCACAGACAAGTGGGTCCCGGAGGTCGTGGGCCAGGGTCTTGCCCTCAGCCTCAAAGTTCTGCCCAGGCTGAGGGCAAGAGTCTTCAGATCTGCCAGCCCATCAGAAGTTCAGCTGCTGGGACGTCCGGTGGAGCCATGACGTGGTGAGCCGTGAGAGTTCAGAGTTCTCCCGCTGCACTATTAAATTTATTTAATTAAACCTGCTTTTCCCTCCAGGAACATTAACTAACCTTTATCAGAGTGCTTCCACCACTCCATGGACATGACAAGTGCTATTTTCTTTAAGCTGCTCGAACAGATTCTGGATTTTCACCACGGGAGACAGTGAAGCCAGCTCAGGAGAGATGTCTGGCCCCAAGGATCCCAAGCGCACCAGACAAGAAAAGAAACTCATCTCTGGCAAAGCAGCTACTTCCTCGGAACCGATTCTGCTTGCAATTCAGGAATTTAGGTCTGAAGTAAAAGAAGCCTTACGCGATCTCTGTGCTGACTTGGGGATTCTTCGGGGCCACCTAGATGAGGCAGATCTTCAAATATCTGCTAACACCGAGCATCTGGACGATATAGAGGCCTCGGTCCAAGAAATGGCACAGACCCAACTGGCAATTATGCTAAGGCAGGAGGATGTCAAAAATAGATCCCGGAGGAAAAATATAAGGCTATATGGCATACCTGAAGGGGAGGAGGGTACAGATATGCCTGCTTTCCTGGACCACTTAATGAGAACCTCCCTGGACCTAGGACCAGATTTTCCGATCGATATAGAAAGGGCACACTGGGCCTTGGGCCCCAGGCCTCCAGCGGGGGCTCACCTGTGGTCAGTAGTCGCACGTTTTCTGAACTTTGCCATTAAAGAAGCTATGGAGGTAAGGGGGACTGAGCTAACTCTCATTACTCACTGGGGGTGTGTGGATTCCATTGGATCGGGGAGTCATGGCTCTACTCATTTGGACAGGCTTCCTGCTCCTCTGGGCATTTGGCCAGTTCCCAGGGGGTTGCTTCTGCTATGGGGTCACATCCTCTTTTTTTAAGGGGAATTCTAACCTCAGCTTCCAGGGGCTTTCTCTTGCAGATCCCCCTGGGAGCCAACGGACAGGATCAAGATTCTCTTCCATGCTGGAAGTCACATTAAGAGTTAAAAGTTATCTTGTTAATAATAGACTGACTGCTATCAATCCCTCTTATAGGGATGTAGCTTCTAGGGATAGGGAGGGGGGCCAAGTTCAAGTTAAAAGTGTTGGGGGTGGTTCTCATTTGTTTAGTTGGTCAGTTGTAAGATCTAACTTTAATCTAGTTTTCAAATATGGAAAACGAGACAAGAAATAACACTCATCTGTTTTGGTTAATAATTTCTATTATTGCTGGTCCTGAAGTCCAATCCTGGGGTGCCTTTATCCCGCTGAGAGTTTGTTTCCCCCTGGACTGAACTGGTGCAATACTTAACCTTTTTTCTATTCTGGTGGGATGGCGGTAAACCCGGCTAAGATCTTTCTTTAAATATCACTGAGCTTCACAGTCCAATTAAAAGGGCTCGATTGATGCAACATTTGAAAAAGCAGGCGGCCGACATATACTTTTTGCAGGAGCCCACCTATCTGAGGTGGAGCACCAAAAGCTAAACTGGGGCCAGAGATATAGGGTCTATGCCTCTTCTCACTCTAGCAGCCACAGAAGGGATGCTGCTACTCTCCTCCCAGCTTCTACCCCTCGAAACGTACAACATTCAATAATTGACCCACAAGGTAGATATGTAATTCTCTCAGGCACTTTATTCTCCCAGGAGGTTACTTTAGTAAATACATATCTCCCACCCCAGACCACCCTCCCAGTAATTCGTACTTTTCTTAACAATATGATAGATGTCCTACGTGGCACCCTAATAATGGCAGGGGACTTTATTGTGGCCCTATTCCTGCAGCTCAACACCTCATCTTCACGGGCCAACCGATCAACCAGAGCCCTTAAATATTTAAAATCTACGCTTTCTCACCTGGGTATTGTTGATGTCCGGAGGAGACTTTTCCCGGACACTCTAGGTTTCTGCTATTATTCACCCCGCTTTCACTCCCACTCTCGACTAGACTACTTCTTTATCTCATGCGAACATTTTTCACTGGTCCAGGATTTAATTCTTGGCCCCTGCTTTTTGTTGGATTATCATTCACTCACCTTCAAAATAAATCTTGGTAAACCTCCAAAAGCTAAATTATGGTGACTTAATCCTTCTCTGCTAAGAGACCAAGAGTTTATAGACTACATGAATAATAAAATCCCACAGGTTTTAAAAGACAACGACCAAGATGAGATCTCAGATCCTATAAAGTGGGATACTTTGAAGGCGGTAATAAGGGGTGAGATTGTCACCTTTTCCTCTCAGAAAAGGAGAAGACTTGAAGCCCTCTACAATTATCTAGTAGAACAGCTACACTCCTACCAACTTTTATACAGAGAAGGGGACAAAATACTGCAGAGGTAAATAAGGGAAATCAGAAAAGAAATACAGAAACTTATGGACCAGAAGGTATTAAAAACCCTCACACAGCTCAACCAATCCAGGTATGTAGTGGGGGCAAGGGGTGCCCGACTACCAGCACGCAAACTTCGAAGCAGAAAAAGCGCTGCAGCTATTCTCAAAATTAAACGTCCAGTCACTAAGTTGGTCTCTCATACTGATGACCATATTCGCTCCTCTTTCCTCTCCTTCTGTCAGAAGCTTTATTCCCAACCCTCTGACTCTCCACAACTGAAAGGAAGTCCTTTCTGTCTCACCTTCCTTTACCACAGCTCTCAGACTCCCTACGTTCTTCCCTGGAATTCCCAATCAGCCCAAATGAAATCTTTGAACACATCAAACGCCTAAAAACAGCCAAATGCCCTGGACCAGATAGCTTCACGACGGAATGGTTCAAGAAATTCTTGGGTCTCTTTCTCCCCTCTCTTTTACCTCTTTTTAGAGCTGTTGCTGAGGGTGAGGCCCCTCCTCCATCCTGGAACTATGCAATAATAACTCCACTCCCCAAACCATAAAATAACTTAACCAATACCGCTTCCTATGGCCCTATTTCTATTTTAAATGTTTACTATAAACTTTACATGGCAGTTCAGGCTTTGCGGTTAGAAGAACTACTCCCAAAATGTATTAATCCAGATCATCGAAACATAGAAATTGTCAGCAGATAAGGACCACTTGGCCCATCCAGTCTGCCCATAGGTCCTATACATTGTATGTGGCCACTGATTCTATGTGATCAATGGCTTGTCATCACACCCTCCCCACTCAGGCTTCCTTTGTGCCTGTCCCAAGCAAGCTTAAACCCCTCTGCTGTACTTGCCACCACTACCTCCTGTGGCAGACTATTCCATGTGTCGACTACCCTTTCTGAGTAGAAAAACTTCCTCACATTACCTCTTAATCTACCCCCCCCTCCAATTTCATATTTTGCCCCTTGCTCTAGTACTTTTTCTACATTGGAAAAGCACCCCTGCCTGCACCTTATTTGTGCCCTTAAGGTACTTGAAAGTTCTAAACATGTCCCCCCACTGTCGCCTCTCCTCCAGTGAGTACATATTGAGGTCCCTTAGTCTCTCCTCATATGTTTTGTGGTGTAAGCCCTGCACCATCTTTGTTGCCCTTCTCTGGATAGTCTCCACCTTATCTATGTCCTTGCGCAGGTGTGGTCTCCAGAACTGCACACAGTACTCCAGGTGAGGCCTTACCAATGTTTTATACAATGTTGTCATCACCTCCCGCCTCCTGCTAGTGATACCTCTGCCTGTGCACCCCCAGCATACCACTGGCCCTCCCTGCTGCCTTTGTACACTGCTTTGATACCTTAAGGTCATAAGAGATGATAATCCCTAGGTCCCTTTCCTCCTTGGTGATAGTCAGCTCCTCTCCCCCCAACCCGTAACTCTCCCCAGGGTTCCCTCTACCCAGGAGCATTATTTTGCACTTCTTTACGTTAAACCTCAGTTGCTACATCTCTGACCATCTTTCAAGCTTCTCCAGGTCCCTCTTCATTTTCTGCATCCCTTCTAGAGTATCCACCCTGTTGCAGATCTTGGTATCATCTGCAAACAGACATACCTTTCCTTCCAGTCCCTCTGCAATGTTACTAATGAAGACATTGAACAGGACTAGTCCTAGTACAGATCCTTGAGGTACCCCACTGGTCACCCTCCTCTGCCCAGATTGTACCCCATTAACCACTACCCTCTGTCTCCTGTCTGTTAACCAGTTCCTAATCCAGTTCACCACCTTGTCTCCCATGCCCAGACTGCTCATCTTATTCATCAGCCTTCTACGTGGGACAGTGTCGAAGGCTTTGCTGAAATCCAGGTAGGTGATGTCTGCTGCCCCTCCCTGATTAAGTTCCCTTCTCACCCAATCAAAAAAACTATTAGATTCATTTGACATGACCTTCCTGCTGTGAATCCGTGTTGCCTCAGATCCTGTGCACCACTGGATTCCAAATGTGTCACTATCCTGTCTTTCAGCAGTGTCTCCATGATCTTTCCCACCACTGAGGTGAGACTAACTGGCCTGTAGTTCCCCACCTCCTCCCTACTGCCACTTTTGTGCAGTGGGACTACATGTGCCCTTCTCCAGTCCTCTGGAACAACATTGTGTTGAGTGACTTTGTGAACAGGGCCACCAGAGGCACTGCTAGTTCCTTTCGCAGCACATTTAATATCCTCAGGAGGATGCCATCTGGCCCCATTGCCTTATCCATCTTCAGCTTTGTGAGTTCTTCCAGAACTTTCTCCACTGTGAATGGACTGGTGTTCACTTCTACCCCCTCCACCCCACTGCTTCTGCACCCCAGTTGTGGTCCTTGATCTGCCCCCTCCTTAGTAAATACGGAGCAGAAGTATTTGTTCTGTATTTCTACCTTGTCCAGATCCCCCTCCTTATACTCTCCCTCCTCCTCTCCATTGAGTCTCACAATCCCCCCTTGGTTTTTCTTTTTTCACTAATGTACCTATAAAATGCCTTATCCCCCTAATTTACAGACAGTGCTAAGCTCTCTTCTATCTATGCCTTCGCCCTCCTAACAGCCTTCCCTTAGACATTCAAGGTACACCTCCCTGTCTTCCTCCCTTTGGCTCCCCTTATATTTCCTGAAACTCAGCTTTTTAGCACTGACTTTGTCTGTCACCTCTTTGGAGAACCATAGTGGTTTCCTTCTTTTTTCCCTTTGGTCACTATCCTAATGCACTGGTTTGTTATATCCACTATGGCTCCTTTCAGTTTCTTCCATTGTTTTTCCACCCCCCTACTATCTCTCCCTTCCCCTGGACTGCCTGTATACATCTACCCGTTTCAGTGAAATCTGCCCTCCTGAAATCTAATACTCTTGATTGAGTCCATGTCTCCATGCTGAACCACATCACTAGATCCCAGCTGCCCTTCCACTTGTATTTCTTTGACTCTGTACCCATTGGTCCATACCGGGTCCAGAACTGACTTGTCCCTGGTAGGCTCATGCACCAGCTGCCTGATGCACCAGTTGCCTGAATCCAGACCCCTGCATGGATTCTAGGATGGCAGTGCTTCTGGCTGAAACAGCCATCTGAGTGGCCCAATCCACGTCTGGTATATTGAAATCCCCCGGTAGCAGAATTTCACCCTTAGTTACCATGTCGTGTATGTTCTCCACTAGTTCCCTGTCTGCTTCCTCCCTCTGTGCTGGAGGTCTGTAGATCACCCCAGTGCATATCGCTGTTCCATTCTCTGGCTCCAGGGTGACCCACATTACCTTGGCCTCCCCCTGTCTTCCCTGAACTTCTGTAGCCTTTATACCATCTCTGATGTACAGGGCCATTCCCCCACCCTTTTTACCCTCCCTGTCTCTCCTGAACAGTGTATTACCTGGTACATTTACTTCCCAGCCATGATTTGCAGAGTACCATGTCTCTGTTATTGCTGCTATGTCAAGGTCTTCATCTGCCAACAAGGCCTCCAAGTCTGGAACCTTACTTGCCAGGCTACGGGCATTTGTTAGCATGACCTTCCATGTTTTACAGTCTGCCCTCCCTCTGCTCTTGTTCTTCCTATCCAGCATCTTTCCCCACCCCAGTTTATTTTCCTATGTGCTCCTGCTGCCCTTATGTTACTCTTTATACATTCTTCACCTGCCTGCCTATTATCGCTGTTCCCATAGTCGACTTATGTTCCTTGATGTT
The DNA here is from genome assembly GCA_016271365.2 of Neoceratodus forsteri. NCBI lineage: Eukaryota > Metazoa > Chordata > Ceratodontiformes > Ceratodontidae > Neoceratodus > Neoceratodus forsteri. The sequence goes on from CM028136.1 coordinate 762,520,581, forward strand.
CTCATGGGGAAGGGGGTGTTCCTAAGTCTCTCTTTTTGCTGATGATGTGCTGCTAACTCTTCTTTCACCTGAACTCTCCATACCAGTGGCATGGGATGTTCTTCAGAGCTTTGAAAGGCTAGCCAATTTTAAATTAAATATTGCCAAGATGGAGGCTTTAATGCTGCACTTTCAACCTTCTAACACTTTAAGAGCAGCCCTACCCATGAAATGGCGAGGAACCAAAATTAAGTATCTCTGCATTTTTAATCTCAAGAACTTGATTCACCTGGACCTTGTCAACTATGAACCTACATCCCTCCAAATTCAGAACGACCTGTCTAAATGGGGGCGACCAAAGCTATCTTTTTTTCCAGTGTATCGAAACCATCTGCATGATTATTCTCCCTAAACTTCTCTATTGCTTTCAAAACATTCCAATTTTCCCAGCATCTTTTTATTTCAAATCATGGAACAAAACTATTTCCTCCTTTGTTTGGGATGGCCAGAAACCTAGAGTACGATTCTAGCTACTGTGTTTATCCCTTAACCAAGGGGGGGTAAATCTCCCTAACTTGAAACTTTACGTGCTGGCAGCCTTTTTAAAATTCTTATTTCTTTGGCTTTCCCCTAATGCCCGTCATGACTGGAAGGATATCGAATTCCAAATTAACGACTTGCATGACATTGAAAAATTTGCATTTGCCTCACTGGAGAGACTTCCTCCCCTTCGGGACTTTACAAAATTCTCGGCCCAAATCTTTAAAGCATGGTGGGACTTAAAACAAAAAAAAAGTCTTTAAGCAAATAATCTTTTTTACTTTAATCTCCCTGGATGAAAGCTTTCTCCTTGCAAAGCTGGACTCCTCCTTTGCCTGCTAGCGTAGGTTGGGACTCGGCTATTATCACCAACTAATTAACCAAACAGGAGTTGTACCCTTCTCTGAATTAGAAACTGAGTACTCTCTTCCTGAAAGAGACAGGTTTTGCTATACCCAGGTGAGAAATCATATCTTACAGCAAAAGGAATTCAGTACCTCCACCCCAATGTTATGGATTCTTTTAAGAGATTCGCTAAATGGAAATCCCTGGAATCACTTGATTGGCCATATTTATAGACTCCTGAGAGAGACTGTAGGAGATTCTTCCCAGTCGGTTCTGGCAGCTTGGAATCCAGATTTGGAAATAGAAGTTCCCCTCGCACTTTGGGATAGTGCAACCCTGAAAGCTGTCAGAATTTGCATGGACATCACGTTCCAGATGCTTTCGGTCCCCTGCTATTTTAGCTCACTATTCGCTGGCCTCATATGGCCACTGCTGGAGGGGTTGCAACTGCACCTTAGCAGACTTGGGTCACATCTTTTGGTTCTGTCCTAAACTGACACCTTTCTGGTGCATCCTTCAGGGTGAATTGAGGGAGCGTCTGGATGAAGAACTGGAACTTACAGCCGAAATAGTAGTTCTCTCCATTTACCCTCCTCATAGACCAAGATGGGACCATACTTAACTTCCCATATATATATTCTAGCAGCCCGAAAAGCCATTACTCGTAGAGGGATGTCCTCTGCTGTACCATCGGTCCCCGATTGGCGCCAAAGAACTTCAGGGATATACCACCTGGAAGGCCTCACTGCCAAACTACATGACAACTATAGCACTTTTGAAATCAAATGACGTAAATGGCTTTTATATCTCTGTTTGCATGATCTGGAATTTGTACCTTGAGGGATGGTTTCAGGAGCAGAAGAGGACTAGGGGCCTCTTGTCTAATTAGTAGATATACTACAAGGGTTTGGCCGCCTGCCTTAAGCTTTAAGCCTTTAACTTCAACCTAAATAATATATTGCATACTATAAATGTTGTTTAGTGATTGTGGAGAGAAATTTCTTTTGGGATCAATTTATAGTGTAATTGTGTAACAGATTTGCAAGGTTATAGGTTTTGTTCCTTATGGCTTTAAATAGGCAGCTGTACCAAATGAAATGTATTGTTAAACTTGCACATAATCTATTTTTTGTTCTCAGTGTCTCACCCAATAAAAATGATATTTAAAAGAAAAAAAAAAAAAGTTCAGCTGCTGGAGGAGGAGGTGGGAAAAACTGTTGTCGGGCAAGGCAGTAGAGCTTGTCCCAAAGGGGGAAGGGCTACTACTCAAGATACTTCCTCACAGTAAAGAAAACAGGGGAGTGGCGATCCATCTTGGATCTCAGACATCTAAACAAGCATTTGACAAAGCCAAAATTCTAAATGGTCACTCTGTCCACCATACTACCTACTCTCAGACAAGGAGACTGGCTGGCATCAATAGACCTTAAGGATGCCCATTTTCACATCTCTATCAGGCAGTCCCACAGAAAGTATCTGAGGTTTCAGTTGCCATCAGGCCATTATCAGTTCAGAGACATGCCTTTTGGCCTTACCTCAGCGCCAAGGATGTTTACAAAATACCTAGCGGTGGGGGTGGCCCACTTAAGGAGGCAGGGGGTCATAGTCTTTCCATACCTGGATGACTGGCTAATGGTAGGTCAGTCCCCCTCAGCAGGTTACAGAGGCCTTAACCACTGCTCAGAATACTCTGCAGTCCCTGGGCTTCTTGGTAAACCTCAAGAAGTCATTGATGATTCCTGTTCAGCTATTGGAATTCAATGCGCAGAGCTGGACACTGTAAGAGGAAAGGCATTCCTCCCACAGCAGAGGGTAGAAACACTGATGCAGCTGGCCAGTTCTTTTCAGCTGTTTACCCCCAGGCCAGCAAGGCACTTCCTCTAGCTGCTAGCACACATGGCTGCTGCAACAGTGCCAGGCTCCAGGTTCCAAATGAGGGACATTCAATTTCATCTCAGATCTTACTGGTCACAGAAAAGGGACCCTCTGTCCAAAATGGTGCCAGTCACGAGAACTCTGCTCCTAGCACTTCAGTGGTGGCAGGAAAGGGAAAACCTAAGAGAGGGGGTGCCCTTCCTGCAACAGTCGCCGTCAGTGGTGCTAACAACAGATGCTTCTCTCTTGGGGTGGGGTGCACACCTGGGAGAGAAGATTGTGCATGGGACCTGGGTTCCACAGGAATCTCTGCTCCACATAAATCTCTTGGAGCTCAGGGTAGTAGTCCATCTGGCATTCAGTCCTTCGCTCCAGTGCTGCAAGGCAAGGTGGTCCAAACATTCAGTCCTTCGCTCCAATGCTGCAAGGCAAGGTGGTCCAAATCAGAACAGACAACACAACCACAATGTACTACATAAACGAGCAAGGTGGGGTACAAGATCATTCCCTCTGTGCACAGAGGCCATAAGGATATGTAGGCTGGCATATTCCCTGTGTATCTCTCCTTCAGCTGTCTATCTCCCAGGGAAAGACAGTGCCCTTGTAAATACCCTAAGCAGGATCAATCAGAATCACCACAAATGGGCATTAGACAAGCAGGTCATTCAGGCAGTATTCAGGAGGCGGGGCGCCTCAGAGGTGGACCTTTTTGCAGCCCCAGACAGTCGTCAGCTGCCACAGTTTGTTGCAGACCTCCTGCAGTGGACACAGTGCCAAGGGGTGCACTGCTGTTGGACTGAACAACGAAGTTCCTGTATGCCTTCCCCCATTTCTCTTGTTACTCACGGTGCTAAACAAGATCAGAGTACAACTGGCAACCATGATCCTCATTGCTCTGGACTGGGCCAGGCAGCCCTGGTACTCGCTGCTTCTGACCCTGTCTGTGAGCAGACCAATCTCTTTTCCCAGGAGGCACAACCTGTTGACATCCTTACAGGGCAGAGTGCTTTACCCCAACCTCCAGTCCCTCAGGCTCAAGACCTGGCTCTTGAGGATTTAAAAGTATGCCAGCCTGAGTCTTTCTGAAAGAGTTCTATAGGTACTCAGAGTCTCCAGGAAGCCATCTACTAGGGAAACATACACCTCTAAGTGGAAGAGGTTTTCAATTCTGTGCCAACAGCAGGGTGTAGACCGTGACCTGGCTAGCCTGTGAGTTGTACTGTATTACCTAGTGCACTTTCATTCCCTTGGCCTTAGACCACCTACCCTTAAGGTGCATCTGGCAGTTGTTTCTGTTTACCTCTCAGTGGGTAAGGGCTCATCCCTGGTACCAAACCAGGTGTTCAGAAAATTCTTCAAGGGTCTGATACATTTGCATCCCCCACACAGGGAGCCCACTCCTGCGTGGGACCTCAACATTTGTATTGGCCAGCTGATGCAATCACCCTTCGAGCCCATGTCTTCATCAGAGCTTAAGTATGTGACATGGAAAACAGTGTTCCTAGTAGCTATCACTTCAGCCAGGAGGATTAGTGAGCTTCATGCCTTGTCCACAGAACCAAACTACATCTCATTCCATAGGGATAAGGTAGTCCTCAGGACTAATAGGAAGTTTCTCCCCAAAGTGGTGTATGATTTCCACTTAAATCAGTCTATCACCTTGCCAGTGTTTTTCACTGATCATTCTAGTTCAGTGGAACGTAGGCTGCATAGCTTGGATGTCAAGAGGGCTATCAGCTATTACCTGGATCATAAAAAAGATCACAGGCAGGATAGGACCCAGCTTTTCCTAACATATAACGAAGTAGGAAAAGAAAAACCTGCCTCAAAGAGAACTATTGCACGCTGGATTGTTGCCTATATCCAGTTCTGTTATAGCAAAGCAGGCAAGTAGGCCTCAGGGTCCACTCTACAAGGGGCACAGCGGCTTCCATAGCAGCTGCAAGGAATACCCCTTGGTTTGAAATTTGTAAGGCAGCTACCTGGAAAACTGTTCACACATTTACCAAGCACTACAGCCTGGATACCCAGGCCTGGAATAATGCCAGATTTGGCACAGCAGTACTGCAGAGCTTGTTTCCTAAATAGGTTCTGTGCCCACCTCCAAAGGTACTGCTTGGGTAGTCTGCATATGTCAGAATACAGTAAGATTTCCTGGGGTTGGAAGAAAAAATGACTTACCATAGTAATCTTGTTTCTTCCAAGGGAATCTTACTGTATTCTGAGTTCCCACCCTACCTCCCTTACTAGAACCTGGGGGCACTGCACTACAGCTGTGATTGCTATTAGAAACATCTGGGTTGTTTTTCTCTGGGACATCTGACTTGAGTCTTGGTGATGTCTGTTGTCTTTGTTGAAATGTAAAAGACAGTTTTTTGGGGGTGAGTTTATGCTTATAGGTTAAGTTAGATAGTTCAGATAGCCTCTTCTTATGTACACTTTATAAGAATCTGACGGTTGCAGGATGTTTACCAGAGACAGTGGTTTGAAAACCGAGCTTGATCCTAGCATTCTATAATTTGTATAGGTTCTGTTAACCGTTTCAGCTCCAGGGCAGTCCTATGGTGAGACCATACTGCATATGTCAGAATACAGCAAGATTCCCTTGGAAGAAACATGATTACTATGGTAAGTAATTTTTTCTTCTCTGCATGGTCTCCAGCTGATCTGTGTCCTTCCTAAAGTGTGGTCTCCAGAACTGAACACAGTACTCCAGGTGAGGCCTCACCAAGGACCTATAGAGAGGAAGGGAGGATCACCTCCTTGTTCCTACTGTCAGTTCATCCCCCTATACACTCCAGCATTTTGCTTGCCTTTCTGTAAGCTTTGTTATATTGGCTCGACTGCTTCAAGGTGGTGTTTATGATTACCCCAAGGTCTCTACCCCCAACCCCCGTGAGGTGCTGAGTTGGACCCCATTAAGCCAGTACTCCATTATGGGATTACCTTTTCCTAGATGTAACACCTTGCATTGAACCTAAGCTGCCAGATATTGGACCATTTTTCAAGCCTTTAATTCTTTTTTCAGGTCCCTGACTGCCTCTACGCTAACTCTACCACCCAGTTTCGTGTCATCCCCAAAGAGTTCAAGCTTGCCCTTAATACCTACTCCTATGTCGTTTATAAACATGTTAAACAGGACTGGACCCAAGACCGATCCTTGGGGCACACCAGTAGTGATACCTCCCTCCTTTGATCTCACTCCATTAACTACCACTGTTTGGCTCCTATCTCTGAACCAATTCTCCACCCACCTTACTATCAACTCGGCTGTGCCAAGGTCTTCCAGCTTTTTTTACCAGACAGTTATGCGACACTGAGTCGAAGGCATTGCTGATGTTGAAGTAAAGGAGGTCTACTGGGTGGCCCTTGTCCAATTCCTTGGTTGCCCAATGAAAAAACATGAGGAGGCTTGTCAGGCATGACCTTCCTGCCATGAAGCCATGTTGTCTGATATCTTGAAGGCCATTCCTTTCTAAATATTCTACTAGATCCTGTTTAATTAAGGTCTACATAAGTTTCCCCACTACCGACTTGAGGCTGACCAGTATTTATTTCAGGTTGTTTACACCCCAGAATTAAGTGTGTGGCTTTATAAGCAGATGTGATCTGAATGTTCTTCTCAAGCTCCCTGGCTGTGGTTTCCCAGAAGGGGGTAATTACTGGGCAGCTCCACAATGCATTACAATGATATGCCCTGAGATTGCACTGACACCAGCATGTATCCCAATATGAAGGATAGAAATGCTGTGTAATTGCGGGGGTTCAGAAGTGACCACTGATGACCTACCAGTGGAATTCTCACCATGAAATACTGGCTCTGAGCCGGCCCGGTGGTGCTGGAGGTTGAGACGCTGGTCGCTACACCTAGCGCCATGCCAGCGACTCGGGTGCAGGAATGAGCCCGGGCCACCGGGAGTCGACAGGGAGGAGAGAGTATTGAGTGTCCGGAGGACTGCTCTCCTGTCTCCGGGAGGGAGGGGGGGAGCGAGACTTGTCATCCCGCTCGTTGACTGCCCTCTGGCAGTGGCTGGAGGGCAGTACAAGTCGGGCGGCACATACCGATGTCCTTACATCAGTAAGGGAGGAGAGGACAGGAGAAAATAAGGAATTGAGCCTGGTAGGTTCGTGATGGCCCTGTGTCTCTGAGGCTGCCCCTGGTGTCTGGATTGGGTCTCAGGGCACCTCCTCCTGGCCCCCGTGGGGGCAGTCCACAGAATTTCCAGGGGTTGGCAGAGCAGAGGTGCGGGTGACCGGAGAGTGAGTTCCTCCATGAGGAGGACCACAGCCACCTGCCAGAGCTCCCAGGAGGAAAAATAAATGATAGAAAAAAACAATACTGGCTGTGGATTTGTTAATAACTTCCCAGACATCTTTCCATTGGGCATAGGTGGTTAGGTGGTACAGTTCTTTCCCACGGTGGTGTCAGAATTCCACTTGAATCAGACTGTTACTCTACCAGTGTATTTTCTAAGTCCACGTGCCAATAAAGGGAAGGGGACACTTAATACATTTTAGATGTTAAAGTAGTTCTCTGTTTATACAAGTGTAGATCAGAGGACATTAGGAAGAAGACCAAACACTTGTTTTCTACTTGTGAGACGTCACAGTGACACCCAGCCTATAAACAGTCTATATCAAAGTGGATATTATCCACAGTACATTTCTGCAACACCATGGCAGGGAAAGTACCACCCAGATAGCATTTAAAACCACTCCACCAGGAGTATAGCAGCATCAGTGACAGCAAGAAGGAATGTATGCCACTGGCAGAAGTACGTAGTGCTGCTATGTGATCCACAATCCACACCTCATGATTACCTACTAAAACCTCAGTCTACAAATTCACATCTCATGATTACTTACTGAAACCACAGTCCACATCTCATTATTACCTATTGAAACCACAGTCCACAAATTCACATTTCATTATTACCTATTGAAACCACAGTCCACAAATTCACATCTCATTATTACCTATTGAAACCACAGTTAAGAGCCACAAATTCACATCTCATTATTACCTATTGAAACCAAAGTCCACAAATTCACATCTCATTACTTATTGAAACCACAGTCCATAAATTCACATCTCATTATTACTTACTGAAACCACAGTCCACAAATTCATATCTCATTATTACTTACTGAAACCACAGTCCACAAATTCACATCTCATTACCTACTGAAACCACAGTCCACAAATTCACATCTCATTATTACCTACTGAAACCACAATCCACAACTCATTACCTACCGAAACCACAGTCCACAAATTCACATCTCATTACCTATTGAAACCACAGTCCATAAATTCACATCTCATTATTACTTACTGAAACCACAGTCCACAAATTCACATCTCATTACCTACTGAAACCACAGTCCACAAATTCACATCTCATTATTACCTACTGAAACCACAATCCACAACTCATTACCTACTGAAACCACAGTCCACAAATTCACATCTATTTATTACCTACTGAAACCACAGTCCACAAATTCACATCTATTTATTACCTACTGAAACCACAGTCCACAAATTCACATCTCATTATTACCTACTGAAACCACAGTCCACAAATTCAAATCTCATTATTACCTACTGAAACCACAGTCCACAAATTCACATCTCATTATTACCTTCTGAAACCACAATCCACAACTCGTTACCTACCAAAACCACAGTCCACAACTTCATTTCATTATTACCTACTGAAACCACAGTCCACAAATTCACATATCATTATTACATGGACATATAGGCAAGAGAGTATGTTAGATCTGTGTTTTCCATACATCAGAGCCTATTCCCACTGTAACTCTGAAACTCTCCAACCCAGGTTACTGCTTAGATCTGCACAAGGTGGACTGGGCTGCTTTAATTGCTGTTGTTAGAAGGGAAAGTTACCTTAGTAACAATTTTTCTTCTAAAGGATTAGGACAGCCACCCAGTCAAACTAATCCTTATATGTGGCCCCTTATCTGGATAAGGTAATTAGGTTATTCACTAACAGTTGTTGCACGCTTTATGTCATTAAAATACCCTTTTTAATCTGAAATTTTTATTTCCATAATTGGAATATCTTTTCCAAATTAGGTCTCCAATGTCCTGGACTATTCATCTCAAAGATTTACTGTTGGAATGCTGTGAAGCTTGAGACTGGCAACAAAACAGAGCAACATTGAGAAAGATTCTGAGTTGCAGGGCACCGTATCCCTTGCAGAGATGATGCAAAAGTTTGGCTGACTGTTTTAATACTATAGAAAAAAGTTGTTACGACAGTAACCTTTCCTTAAGTGATTTCTAAAAAAGTCTCACCCTGCAAGTACTGTATTTGATACAATACTTGCATGCAGAAGACAGCAGCTGCCATGGAGGTGACCAGAGGGTTGCGCCCGGCCCAGTAGTGGTGATGCAAGTCTTGGGGAGGGGGGGGCGCACTGGACACTGAATAGAGAAGTATTACATTAGATGAGGGAGACGGAACCACAAGAATACCAGGGATGATGTTTTTATATACCAGGAGTGGGAGGGAGGACCACTAGGCTACATGGATGTAATTTTTTTTATTATTATTATTATATCAAATACCAGGTGAGGGAGGGGAGATATATACACACACACACACACACACACATACACACATACATATTCATTGCTAACAAACTTGGTTAATGAAACATAGAATTTGATGGCAGATAAGGACCGCTTGGCCCACCTAGTCTGCCCATTTCCCTACAAAACAGATAAGCTACAGATCTAGTTAACTAACAGCCTACTTCCTCCTACCCCCCACCGGAATTGCATTATGCCTGTCCCATGCATTCTTGAATTCTCCCAGTTTTTGACTCTACGACCTCCTCAAGAAGGCTGTTCCATGCATCTACAACCCTCTCCGTGACTAAATACGTCCTCACATTACGTCTGAGCTGTCCCTCCTCTATCTTCAAATTGTGCCCCTTGTTCTTGCACATCTTTTTTTTTTTTTTTTGTATAAAAAGGTTTTATTGGAGAATTCTTACAGGCCATCATTATTACACTCAAATTACTTTTTTCCATTTTTAAGTATACAACAAACAGATCTACATACAACCACTTACAAACATATTGCATGACCATAAACTAGACATCCTTTTCATATTAATATCCATTTCCCACAGATCTCATCCGATACTATTATTCCATCAGGACTGGCAGTAGCATCTAACCTTCCGCAAGGCCACTCCTACTATCCCCTTTTGTTAACCCTTATAGCTACCTAAATCCCAATACGGTTCTGTGTTCCTTCTTCTCCTTTATGCCCCTGATCTGAGTATTTGTGCCTCTCCTGGGGTCAGAGAATCCATGAATGGGCCTCAGTTTCATAGAAACCTATCTTCTTTTTCTTTCATGGCATGTGTCATCCTTTCTAGGGCCAACGTCCGAATCGTCAAGGTCTTTCACTGGTTTCGGGTTGGGATGGTGCCAGCTACCCATGTATTCAGTATACACTGTCTAGCCAGGATCAGTACTACCCTCACCCATCTTGGCAGCTGTTCCCATGCCCCATCTCTCTGCTTTTCCAACCCAAATAACATTCCCACTGGCTCCTTTTCCACCCTTCTCCCCAGTAAATTCCCCAGCTCCTCTGCCGCCTCTGCCCAAAACTTTTGTAGGGAGTGGTATCCCCAGAAGTAATGCACGTAGGTCCCAGGGGGTCCCCCTGCACCTCCCACATATAGGCGAAATACCTGGGTTAAATTTATGCACCTGTACAGGAGGACAGTACAGCCAGTGTATGAATTTATAGGCCGACTCTTGAAACTCATTACAGATTAAAATCCCTTGATATGACCCTAACAATTTATTCCAGTTCTCATCCATTATGTTCTCCCCAAATCTTGCGTCCTCTGATCCCTAGCTTTCTGCATGTAATCTGGGAAGGTTCTTCTGCCCATCAGGGCTGTACGCCCAATTAGGCCCTTGCTATCTGTTACAGCTGTCAGCACCAAATGTTCAACTTGTGACAAAGGTGACTCCAAGGCCCTCCTTTTCCCCTTGCTTTTTATGTATCCTCTAACCTGCAGAATTCAGTACAATTGTCCCCTTGAGTTCCCCATGTCTTTTCATATCTCTGCCACCAAGGTCACCTGGTCCCTCCATAAAGGTGTCCAATACATGTAACCCCTTTTTCCTCCCAACTCTGAAATCCCCTATCTTCCAACCTAGCCATAAAAGCTGGGTTGCCAGTTACCGGTAGGAGTAAGGTATCTTCTAGAGACGCCCCTGCCCATTTCCTAATCTGCTCCCAAGCCACCAGAGCTGCCTCTGCCATAGAGCTTTTATTCCTACCCCACCTATAACTCCCTGTACCCCTGGAACTGCAAAAAAGTGCAAAGTAATGCACCTGGGAAACAAAAACCAAGGGGAAGAGTACACAATGGGAGGTGAGATACTGACAACAACAAAAATGGAAAGGGACCTGGGGGCAGTCATATCAGATAACCTAAAGGTGGGCCAGCATTGTGAGAAGGCAGTAAGGAAGGCTGGGGGGATACTGGGATGCATAGAGAGAGGCATCACCAGTAGAAAACAGGAAGCTGTTGGCGCTCTGTACAGACGGCAAGACCACATCTGGAGTATTATGTACAGCTCTGGAGACCCCATCTCCACAAAGACATAGACAAGGTGGAGGCTGTCCAGAGAAAGGCAACCAAAATGGTGCAGGGTCTGCACCAGAAGACAAATGAAGAAAGACTAAAGGAGCTTAAGATGTATAGCCTTGAGGAAGGAGGGAGAAGGGGGATATGATAGAAACTTTCAAATACCTCAAGGGATTCAACAAAGTCCAAGAGGGTAGCATCTTTCAGAAAAAGAGATGTGCAAGGTCTTCTGGGGCGCTAATGAGCAAGCTGCTTTAAGAACGTGTCTGCCAGAGCTCCTGAACACCAGCGGATATTTTATACGAAATCCAGCGCATCTAAATTAAGAAAATAACAGTTTTGGGAACCAGACAAGAGCGGGGGGAAAGATGGATGAATATATCACGGGAGGAACCGGCAGATTGCAGAAATGGGCTAGTAAAAATGCCAAAAAGCAAGCTACGGCCTGCCAGGCCTCCTCAGGAGGGCAGATTTAGCTTTCGGCAGCCAAAATGACCTCTCTAGGCAGAGAGGTGACAGAGCAATTGATGGCTGCATTGGATTCCCGGCTGAATAATCTCGAGAGCACCACAGATACAAGGCTACAATCACTGAAAGACCAGTCCCTCTGCAATGTCACTTATAAAGACATTAAAAAGGACTGGCCCCAGTACTGAACCTTGTGGTACCCCACTAGTAACCCCCCTTTCTTCACTGTGGACTCCATTTACTATTATCCTCTGTGTCCTGTTGTCCAGTCAGTGTTTTACCCAGGCTACCACCCTGGGACCCACTCCCAGGCTGGCTAATTTGTTTATTAATCTTTTGTGCAGGACTGTGTCAAATGCCTTGCTAAAGTCTAGGTAGACCATGTCCACAGACCCTCCCTGGTATACTACTTTGGTCACCCAGTCAAAGAAATCAATTAGATTTGTCTGACATGACCTTCCTGCTGTGAATCCATGCTGCCTTAGGTCCTGTGCCCCACTGGGTTCTAGGTACTCAACAATTCTTTCCTTCAGAAGTGATTCCATCATTTTCCCTACCACTGAGGTCAAACTGACAGGTCTGTAGTTTCCTGCCTCTGTCTCGTTCACACTTTTGGGAAGGGGAATCACATCCGCCATCCTCAGGTACCACACCATCCTCCCATGATTTATTAAAAAGGGTAGTCAGTGGTGATCTTACTTCGAGAGGGCTCTTGCAACAGGTAATTACATATAGGACTGAAGTCGGCAGGCGTCAGGACCCCACGGAAACATTTCTAGCTAGCAGTCTCTGGCGGGGGACCACCCCCATGTCAGGTGACCGACATCAAGAGATGTCAGTATAAAGACGTCAGTCCTCCCACGCCCACTTTCTAGTTTTTTCCTGCCATTAGCTTGCGAAAGCGCCTTGCGATTAAGTTCCACTGCTTTGTCAGTCAGTCGTCGGTAGTTTTACCGCCGTTTTTTCTTTGATTTCTTCAAATTTTCATCAGGATTTGTGCAGTGTATGTTGTCCCCTACTCCCTCCAAGCACAAAAATAAGTGCAACTCATGCGGCGCCCAACTCCTGCACAAGGACGGACACTCCCAGTGCCTCTTCTGTCTGGACCCGGATCACCCCGTAGAGAAGTGCCAACATTGCCTGAAATTCAACGCTGCCACCAGCAGATGGAGTCAGCAGTCCCTGGAGGCCCATATACTTAAGAAGAAAATGACCTCCATGGAGAAGGAGCTGAAAAAGCTTCATCAGGCTTCAACTTTGCCCAAGGGTCACCGTAAAGAGGAGGACGAGGAGAAGGACCGCGACTCCTCTTCTTCGGCCACTGTGACTTCGGCTGGAGTTGTTGTGCTCAAAGTAACATCCCCCCGGCCGTCTTGGAGGCTCGCACGCGGGCCCTTGTGGAGCCTCCGGGTCAAAGGAGGCTTCCACTCCCGGCAAGGTCACCACCGTGCGGCCTTCCGGTGCGAGTGGCTCCGGTAAGCTGGACATCAGCTCCTCTGATGCCCGCCCAGAGATGGCCACTAAGTCGCTCGACCCTTTGGGACAGCGCACATCTCTAAGCCGCCTGACAAGGCCGCCCCTCCTTCATGGCCTTCCTCAGGTGCCAGTTCCGCTAAGTCAGACACCGGCTTCTCCGATGCCCACCCGGTTCCCCCCGGTAAGGCGACCGTCTGCCTCTCCAATGGTCGCATGGCGTTGGAGCCGACGCCAGACCCTGACGCCCAGTCCGCCGTCCCTGGCTTCCCACAGCATTTGCCGCTGCCTTCCGAGGTCCCAACGTCTCCTCAGTTAGACCCCGGGGATTTTAATCCTCCTTCCCCAGGCGAAATGGGGGATGCAGGCATGCTCCCATCAGGTCTCCCTCCTGCCCTGCCAGACAACCTGACGTCGGACTCTCTGACGCTGGCACCGACGCTGGCCTTGCTGACGCCGGGCGACAATCCTCTCCTGGATGCCATCCCTACGCCAGACCCAACGCCCACCGGGCCTCCTATTCCTGGCCCACCTGCGGGGCTGTTTCCAGGGCCTTCTGCCCCGTCGGAGCCCCGGCGCCCGGGTATACACTGTCTTACCTGGGTCCGCATTATCCGATGCCACAGTATTCGGCACCTCAGTACCAGATGCCAGGCTTCCCGCTGTCGGACTACAGATACTCACCATACGGATATCCTCAATATCCGTATCCCCCTCCTCCACTGCACCCCCAGCCGCCGGTAGACCTGAGGGAGACTCTGGCTTCCTGGTGGGCTGATGCCAAGGCTCAGCTCACCAAGGAAGTAGAGAGCTGCCTTCTGATGCCAGAACCTGTTCCAGACCCCCATCTTGGAGGGCGAGAGACTCCCTCCTGTTACCAGAGGTGTCCCCTCCGGTTCCAACACAGGGGGTGGCACGTTACCCCGGGAGCTTCCCAAGGGGTCCGTTCCTCTCCTGAGCGGGGAGGGTTCTTCATCTCCTCCAACTTCGTTGGACTCCTCGGACGACTCCGACAGACATTCTGACTTCGATGACGAGCCACGAACTCCAGACAAGCCCCAGCCTAGGACTCCTTCAAAGTCCCCTCCTGAGGATCCTTCCTTCACGGAGTTGCTACAAAAGATCCAGTTGTTGCATCAGTGGAAATCTTTGGAGCCAGATCAACAGCGGCAGAAGCTGGCTGCACATCTGGATCTGCCTGAGGTCACTCCTACCTTGGTTCCACCCTGGATCGAGCCTCACGCAGACCTTGTTTCCAGCATCTGGAAACAACCGTTGGCAATAGCCCCCCTTCCGAGGAAGGCGGACAGGCTGTATCAGGCTCCGGAGGGTGTTGATTTTCTTACTTCACACCCCAAGGCTGACTCAGTCATGATCAGCGCCACCCACGGCCATACAGCCAACCCAAAGCATTTGAGCTTGTCTCTACCCAATAAGGAGTTCTACCTTCTGGACCAGTATGGAAAGAAGGTTTTCACTTCTTCCACTCTGGGTATTAGAGCCATGAACTACATTGCTCACATGGGGGATTACTAGAAGGCCATCCTTAGCGAGGTGGAAACTAAATTGGACTCCCTTCCTGAGTCACAGACCAAACAAGAAGCGGCAGACTTGCTCCGTTCTGTTCGTTTGGCCAGTAGGCACATGCTACACGCTACTTACGATGCAGTGGATGCTTCTGGATGGAGCTCGGCATTCACCACAAGTTTGCGGTGTCATGCCTAGCTCCGAGTATCAGGTTTGGTCCCAGAAGTGCAGTCCGCTATCCAGGATGCGCCCTTCAGGGGTTCGGTGCTGATGTCAAGGATATCATCACCGGCCTGCGGGAGAAAAGCACTGCTCTCAAGGAAGTTGACTCCATGTAAAGAGCCGCTCAACCTCAGCGTCATTCCTTTCGCAGACATGCATGGGCCAAGGCAAAACCCCAAGGAAAGCAGGCCAACAAACATCGGGCCCCTCCGGCTGCGAAGTCCCCCTGCCCAAATGGGCAGCAGGAGCTCCAGTGGCGGTGCTGCCTCTCACCTCCTGACTCCTTTCCTCTCCCACAGCCTCTGTGCTTCCCATGCGTCTGCCAGGTTGGGAGAGGATCAATTCCGACATTTGGGTGCTCCAGCTGATAGCGGAAGGACATTCAATAGAGTTTCTTCAGAAACCTCCCAGAAAACCCCTTCCAAGGTCGTCTTACTCCCCGGAACACCTTCTTCTGGTTCGCGAAGAAATCTCTGCCCTTCTTCTGAAGGCGGCGATAGAACCCATCCATCCCCGTCTTCAGGGGATGGGTTACTATTCTCATTTCTTCCTGGTTCCGAAGAAATCAGGCGTTGTGAGGCCAATCCTAGACTTCAGCTCCCTGAACTTATTCGTAGAGCACAAGAGGTTCAGAATGCTCTCTCTGCAGGGCCTTCTGTCCCTCCTTTGGACGGGACAGTGGCTGTGCACTCTGGACATGCAGGATGCCTACCTTCATATCCCTATCTGCCTGTCCCACCACAAATACCTTCATTTTTTTCTTTTCAGGGAGACCATTACCAGTCCAAGGCCCTCCCATTTGGTCTCTCCTCGGCGCCCCAAATATTTACCAAATGCCTTTCTGTGGTAGTGGCCCACCTGCATACCCAGGGGGTTCAGGTTTTCCCGTATCTGGATGACTGGCTCCTGGTGGCCCCATCCAGGGAGGACCTCCTGTGCTCCCTTTCCCTTACCCTGCAGGTTTTCACCAGCTTGGGTGCTACCATCAACCAGGCCAAGTCCCATTTGATCCCATCCCAAAGACTCCAGTTTATTGGGGCGATCCTAGATACGACCTCTGGTATGGCCTTCCTGCCTTTGTCCAGCCACAGGCGGGTCTGTGCCAGGTCAGTCCTTCGCCTCCTCGAGCTCATGGCAGCTGCCATTCCACTGGTGCCTCGGACTCAGCTCCACATGAGAATCTCTCAGTGGATGCTTCGGTCTCAGTGGGATCAATTGGTGGACAACCTAGATCGGGAGATCCTGGTCTCCTCTCCGATGGTTCAGGACTTGCAGTGGTGGATGGTTCAGGAGAACCTTTGCCAGGAAGTTCCCTCCTGTCTTTCTCCACCTTCCCAAACTCTGACAACAGACGCCTTGGGCAAGGGTTGGGGAGCCCACTTGGGATCTCAGCTGACCCAGGGTTCTTGGTCCAGACTCGAGCAGACTCTCCAAATAAACATGCTTGAGCTAAGGGCCGTGCTGTATGCCTTACAAGCTGTGCATCTGTATCTGCTTCCTGGTCATCTGACTGTCCAGACTGACAACATGTGCATAGTGTGGTACATCAACAAACAGGGAGGAACTCGTTCCTATCCTCTTTGGAGGGAAGCGATGCGGGTTTGGGATTGGGCAGTACTTCACAACCTTCACCTCACGTCGGTTCATGTTCTGGGGTCGAGAACATGTTGGCAGACCACCTCAGCCGGTCATCCGCCCAAGCTCATGAATGGGAACTGGATCGGGGGTAGTAGACAATGTCTTCCTATGCTGGGGAACCCCTCAGGTAGACCTGTTTGCCTCTCCTCTCAACGCAAAACTTCCTGTCTTCTGCTCGCCTGCTCCAGGGCACAGAGTTTTTTGGAGAGACTCTCTGTCTGTAGACTGGAAGGGCAGATTCGTCTATGCCTTCCCCCCGATCCCATTGATTCCGAGGGTCTTACACAAACTTTGTTCAGAAGGAGCTCACATGATCCTCATCACTTCATTTTAGCCTAGGCAAGTTTGGTTCTCTCTTCTGCAACAGTATTCAAAGGAATCTCCTCTTCCTCTTCCTCTATCACAGCTCTTGTTGATCCAGAATCAGGGGACCCTGGTCCATCCAGGGCTCAGATCCCTTCAGCTGCATGCATGCTCCTGCAGACATAGTTCAAACCTGGTTCGAGGTTTCGCTGCAGATGGTGGAGATTGTAGTGGAGGCCAGAAAGCCTTCAACTCGTTCCACTTATGCCATGAAATGGAAAAGGTTCTCCATTTGGGCCTCTTCCAGAGCTTTTTAGCCATTCTTCTGCCCTGTCGGGAAGCTCCTGGATTACATGCGTTACCTCTTTGACCTGGGTCTCAGTCACTCCTCTTTGAAGGTTCACATGGCGGCTATTTCTGCTTACTATGTTCCTTTTGGGGACAGATCTTTTGCGCAGCTGGAAGTCACTAAGACCTTCCTTAAAGGGGTTCTTCACTTGAGACACCCTATTTGCACACCTGCCCCTCCTTGGGACTTGAATTTCATTCTTGAGAAGCTTACCCTGCCTCCTTTTGAGCCGGCAGCATCAGCAAATCTAAAGTTTCTTTCCTGGAAGACCCTCTTCCTGGTGGCCATTACTTCCGTTCGACGAATTTCCGAGCTTCAGGCCTTAATGTGCAAACTTCCGTACTTGATTTTCCACAAGGAATGTGTGACTCTGCGTACCAACCCTAAGTTTGTCCCTAAGGTGGTAGCGGAATCTATGCTGAATCAATCCATGGAACTGCCTGTGTTTTTTTACGCAACATTCCAATCAAGGGGAGTACCTTTTATATACTTTGGATGTTCACCAGATTCTGAGATACTACACCAACAGGACAAGGTATCTCAGAAAGACTGATCAACTGTTTGTCTCTTTTGCTCTCAAAAGAGAGGGCAATGCTGTTTCTGAGCAATGCCTTTCAAAATGGTTGGCTCATTGTATCACTTTCTGTTATGACAAGTATCACAAGAGCTTGCCAGGTCAAGTCAGAGGTCACTCCACTAGGGGTGTCTCTGCTTCTGCTTCTTGTTTCAAGAATATGTCTGCGGCTGACATCTGTGCAGCCGCAACTTGGACTTCTGTCCATACCTTTACGAAACATTACAGTTTGGAAATTGCCTCTCGCCGCAGAGCTGGGTTTGGGTTGGCTGTTCTGCAGGGTCTTCTTTCCAAGGACCTTCCCAGCCAGAGGATCTGTGTATGAGTAGTTTCCTCCTCCTGTGAGCTTCTCTTTGTTCCAGACTGCTTGGGACTCGGTCCTATATGTAATTATCTACTGCAAGAGCCCTCTCGAAGTAAGATTGTATGGTTAAGTAAGAACTTACTATAACAGTAGATCTTCGAGAGAGGCTCTTGCAGTAGGTAATACCTTCCTGCCCTCCATCCACCTTAGCTTTTTCAGCTCCTTTTCCAGGATGGGAAATATCCGCTTCTCTCTCATCTTGCCTTTTGGCGGGAAAGAACTGGAAGGCGGGCGTGGGGGACTGCCCCTTTATACTGATGTCGGTCACCTGACTTGTGGGCAGTCCCCCGCCAGGGACTGCTAGCTAGAAATTTTTCCATGGGGTCCTGATGCCTGCCGGCCTCAGTCCTATATGTAATTACCAACTGCAAGAGCCTCTCTCGAAGATCTACTGTTATGGTAAATTCTTATGTAATTGTACTTTACTAGTTCTTCCCCTAGTTCTTTTAGAATGCACTGGTTCGGGTTAAAATGACAAAAGCAGGGAAATGTGGCGTTAGAGTTTCCAACCCCACCCCCCACCCTGCGGGAAGCAACAGGCATAAGAGTTTGCCTTGGGGTTGTCATTCCTAACACTCACCTCATTCCATGAGTAAATAAGCTGAGATGGGTACAGTATATGAGAATGGAGTAAGCATTAGGGTTGACAACCCAAAGGCACACCCCATTCATGTTGCTGCTTGCAGGGTGGGAGTGGGGTGTTAGGTTGTAAACTCTAACACTACATGTCCTTACTTTTGTTGCTTTAACCCTAACTAGTACGTTAACAAAGTTTTTTTGCAACAAATGTCCTTACTTTTTGAGATAGTATATTTGTATCCTTATTTTCCTGTGGTAGCACAGGGCCTTCTGGGCTCTGCACTCCCATCCATTCTTAATTTTTGAGATGCTGTAATCCAATCCCTCTATAACTGCATTCTTATCAGGGTGTGGGAGCAGATTGGCCCTCCGGGCCTTGCACAGCCATCCATCCATATTGTGGTTCATAACTTTTGAATGGATGACTGCTTTTGCACCAAACCAGCAAAGGGCACATCTGTGGGACACCATCTTTCTACCCAGAAAATTTCAGACAGAAATTCCAAAGCACCTGGATGCTACAGGTGTCAGAAAAAGAAAGCGGCAGCAAGTATTTTCGTCTGATATTTCAGTTCATAAATTTTGAATGGGTGACTATTTTTTTGCACCACACCAGCAAAAGGCACATCTGTGGGACACCACCTTTCTACCCTGAAAATCTCTGACCGAAATTCTAAAACACACAGGCTCTACTGGTGTTAGAAGAAGAAAGCAGTACCAAATAGGCAAAAGAAAGAACAGTTACATAAGAACTTGTCATAACAGTAGGTCTTCGAGGGGATCACAGCCATCGGGTACCACCATAGGAACTTCACCATCAGTGAATGGGGGAATCCACAAGGACGATTTTCAGCAGTACAACTGGGATTGCCCACGCCATCGATGTCAGCCAGCCGCTGTTAACTTCTGTAACGTGGTATGGTGGCTCAGCACTCATCCCCAGTTCTTTCCCTCTGGAGACAAAAGGAGCAAGGCTAGAGCCCTGAAGAACTGAGGAGAGCGAGGGAACTGGCTCCAAATAAAATGATGAATACAGCAACTAGCAAGGTCCTGAACAGGATCCCCTTACAGGGTAAGATGGGAGGGAACTAGACCTGATTGCTGAGATCCCCTTGAAGAGCTACAGTTATGGTAAGTTCTTACTTAACTGTTCTGTCTTCTTCAGGAGGGTATCTCAGCCATCAGATACCACTGTGGGAACAAGTCCCAAGCAGTGACAGTTAGGAACAGCTAAATTGGGAGGCTGGATCTCCATAAACTTAAGAGAGGAGATGAAAACCAACCAGCCCAGGCAAGGACCTTCATAAACTTAATACTGAAGGCCTTGAGAGCTGGACTAGCTGAGGACTCCATAAGCTTAAGACAGGAATCCTTGCAGAACAGCCCTGACAAAACCTGCATGGGCTCTTGAGGCAGTGTCCAGGCTGTGGTGCTTAGTAAAGGTGTGGACAGTACTCCATGTGGCAGCTACACAGATATCGGCATCTGAGACCCCCTTTGAAACAGGCCACCGAGGTAGCCATGTTTCTGGTGGAATGAGCTTTCACAGCACCAGGTAACTCTTTGCTGTACTTGTTATAGCAAAACACAATGCAGTTAGCCAACTATTTGGTTACACATTGCTTAGAAACAGCAGTGCCCTGTCTACCTGGGGCGAATGAAACAAAAAGTTGCTTAGACTTTCTAGATTCCTTAGTCTGAAACAGATAGTACTTCAAAGTTCTGTACACATCTAACATATTGAGCAGTGCATCCCCTGGATTGGCATGCTCTGGAAAATAAACTGGAAGGTGAATAGACTGTGTAAACTCTGAGACCACCTTCTGGAGAGACTTAGGATTTGTGCACAAAGATACCCTGTCTTTGTGAAAAATTAAATAAGGCTCCTCACACCAGAGGGCATGATGCTCTGAAATTCTTCAAGCAGAAGTAATTGCAACTAAAAACAATGCTTACCGGGAGAGAAAGTGCACATCACAGCTTGCAATAGGTGCAAAAGGAGACAGGGTCAACTTTTCCAAAATGAAATTTAAATCCCAAAACGGGACCGGATTGGGGGTTTCATATGCAGGATGCCACTAAGGAAGGTATGGGAAACATCCAGCTGAGCAGTCATGCTCATGAAAGGCAGGAATGGCTGAAGGGGGTGAACCTTGAGGGAGGAATACTGGAGGTCAGAGTCAAACAGGGAAATCAGGTAGTCCAGGACATGCTTCACAGGGCAGGTGAAGGGGTCTAGAGAATGCTTGGCAGCCCAAATGGAAACTGTTTCCACTTTATGGCATAAGTGGTATGGGCATATGGTTTATGGGTGGCCACCAGGACATCTGCTACCCTACTAGAGACCCCAAACCTGGTAATGCTACGTCCTCTGGAGCCACTCATGCAGATGGAGGAACCTTAGTTTGGGATGGACCAGGTTCCCCTGATCCTGGGTCAGCAGATTCCTGCAGAGCTGCTGAAGTAGAGGGAACCATATCTTGCAGGGCCAGA
Source organism: Neoceratodus forsteri (assembly GCA_016271365.2). Lineage (NCBI taxonomy): Eukaryota > Metazoa > Chordata > Ceratodontiformes > Ceratodontidae > Neoceratodus > Neoceratodus forsteri. The sequence goes on from CM028136.1 coordinate 762,541,959, forward strand.
ATGGAGCTACCAGGATCATGGTGGCTCCCTCCATCTGCAGCTTGATCAGCACCCAGTGTATTAGTGGAAATGGAGGAAATGCATACAGAAACCTCCCACTCCAGGAGAGGGACAACACGTCTCGCCCAAAAACTCCAGGCCCTGGATCTAGCGAGCAGAAATTGGGCAGTTTTATGTTGAGTAGGGATGCAAAAAGGTCCAACTCTGGATGACCACATCTGTCAAACAGATCATCTGCTACAGATAAGAGAAGCTCCCATTCATGCATGCTGAATAGAGTCCTGCTTAGACTGTCCACCAGGCAGTTTAGAGCGCCTGCTACGTGAACTGCCGAGAGTGTCAGGCTAGGTTCTACAGCCCAGTACCACACACGCATGGCCTCCCTGCAGATGGGATAGAAGTGCGTCCCGCCCTGCTTATTGATATAATAGACAATGCTCAGGTTGTTCGACTGCACCATTAGTTGGGCCAGATGGTCCTGGAAGACCTGCATGGCATAGAGCACTGCTTTCATTTCCAGGACAGTAATGTGCAGGGTGGAGTCCCACTGGGACCAGGAGCCTTGAGTTTGAAAAGGATCCAGGTGAGCCCCACTCAGGCATCTATGGTAAGGATCTGTTGTGGGTAGTAATCTGAAATGGTACTCCTTGCAGAAGGTTCAAAGGGTTCATCTGCTACTGCAGAACCTTGCAGACAGAGGAGGAGACCAAGACTAGCTGGTACAACTCGTCCAGACACTGATCCCACTGCACCCTGAGGGTCCACTGAAGCATACGCATGTGGAGCCTGGCTAGGGGGACAGTGGGAATAGCAGCAGCCATCAGGTCCAGAAGCCTGAGGTACAGTCTGGCAGGAATGTACCAACTGTGGGAGATTTCCTGAGCTTGGGCCATGACGCTTTCTGCTCTGCACTGGTAAGGAATGCTTTCCCCTGCTTGGAATCCAGAACGAATATACTGTAATCTTTGAGAGGGTATGAGGACAGACTTGGGCAGGTTGACCATGATGCCCAAGGCTTGGAACAGCTGGAGAGTATACTCCAGGGTCTGTAGCAGCTGATCCCAGGATGGGGCAAGGCAAAGCAAATTTTATTTATAGGGCGCCCATTCCTGGAGACTCTGGGTGCCTAACAGAACAAATCAGAAAATAAAACAAAGAAAGCACATTAAAATTCCAAAAATGAATAAAATTCAAAGTTACAGCTTTAGGATAAACTTCAGATAACTTAAATGGTTGAGCTGGAGTAGTTAATCCATAAAAGCCAGACTAAAGAGGTGGGCCTTCAGTCTCCGCTTGAATACCCTGATTGAGGGGGTCTCCTGGACTGCAGATGGAAGCAAGTTCCACAGGGTCGGCCCAGCGACACTAAAAGCGTCATCGCCAGATGTCTTGAGCCGGACCCTGGGAACATCCAGGAGGCCCCTCGAAGAGGAGCGGAGGGAGTATACAGAGGTCACTGGTGTCAGGAGATGTGACAGGTAGCCAGGACCCAGTCCATAAAGGGCCTTATAGGTGAGCAAGCCCACCTTGAAAAGGACCCTCCACCTGACAGGCAGCCAGTGCAGAGCATACAGGACCAGGATTACATGAATAAACCTAGACAGGCCCATCAGCAACCAGGCCACTGCGTTCTGCAGCAGCCGCAGCCTGTGGAGGGTCCCTCCCATGATCCCAAAGTATAGAGAGTTGCAGTAATCGAACCTCTAGTGGTAACAAAGGTGTGTACCAGAGTCGGCATATCCTCGGGCGGAACGAGGGGCTTAATCCTGGCGATGTTCCACAAGTGGTAAAAAAAACACTTGAGTACAGATGAGTTTGAGAAGCCAATCTTCTAGGCATGGGAAGACACACAGGCCCTCCCTTCTGAGGGTTGCTGTGGCCGCAGCTAAGCATTTGGTAAATACACGCAGTGCAGAGGACAAGCCAAAAGGCAAGACCTTGAACTGGTAATGTTCCCCTTGGCAAGGGAAGCAGAGAAACCTCTTGTGAGGAGAGGAAAATCGCTAGGTGCAGGTATGCGTCCCACATATCCAGAGAGCACAGCCAGTCCCCAGTCTTCAGAAGGGCAGAAGTCCTGGTGAAGTTACCATACGGAACTTTTTGTATTGGACAAAGATATTGAGGTCCTTCAGATCAAGGATGGACCATAAATCCCACGTCTTTTTGGGTACCAGAAAGAACCTGGAGCAGAACCCTTGGTTCCGTTGCCTCTTTGGCACAGGTTCTATTGTTTGCTTGTGTAAAAGAGTCTCTACTTCCTCCCAGAGCACAGGAAGGTGGGCTGAGGGGTAATTGGTGGGTGGTGGTAGGTGGAGTCTGGAGGGTGCTGAATTAGCTTTAGGGTATGACGGCTTTCTATGATTTGTAGAATTCAGGCATCTGATGTGATGGCTCTCCATTGATTCAGCTGGAGGGGGAACCGACCTCCAACCACCACCTCCTGGGCCTGGACCAGAGGAGGAGGATCTGGCAAGGAATCAAACTGAGGTGGCACCTGCTGAAGCAGCAGGGACATCGATTATAGGATGCTTGGAAGCAGTTCCGGTCTGTGAGGTGGCAGGCAAGGAGGACTGGGCTCATTGCTTAACTTAGGGACAAGAGCCCCAGCCTGGTCTGGCAGCTTGTCTAAAAAAGAACTAGAACACCCCTACCAGCCTGCTGAGTATGGTAGAGGGAGTGCACAGATTTTATGGCTGTGCCCGAGGCTCATAGGTCATTTATGGTATCCTCGACATCTGGTCCAAAAAGGTTTGTGCTAATGAAGGGAGCATTTAGAACTTTATTTTGCATGTTAGCTGCAAAATCACACACAGCCAAGAGTGCCTGTGGAGGCAAATACTAGTGGCAGCTGCCCTAGCAGTAGTATCTGACAGGTCATAGATGGCCCTGAGGAGGTGAGCAATCCTCAGGCCTAAGGTAAAGGAGGCATATTCCCACTTGCCCCACAGGTCAGTCCAACTGGATTCCTTATCTGGGAGCAAGGAACTAAGATGCTTAGGGACCTTGGACCGGTCATGAATGGCCTTAATGACCACAGAATCTCTCAGCCTGGGCAGCCAAATAAGGGGTGCCCTGAGGAGCATTCTAGAGCTTATCTGCCTAGCGTGGCATAGTTGGCACCATGTCTGGACTGTGCCATGCAGCTGTAGTAGCATTCTTTAGGGCAGAAAGCATAGGAGGGATGATTCTAGGGGGATATGCTGGAATTTCCAGATAGCCTGCCAGGCCCCATCTGGTGGCATTGTCCTCCTCTGTCTGAAACCCCATGGTGGCAGAGAGCTGTTTTATAATGCCATAAAAAGAGGCATCCTGTGGAGGAGACCTCGGGTGTGCTTGACTAATTCTTCACTAACTGAGGAGGCCGTGGATGTATCTGAAGTATAGTACTGGTCCTTCCCTTCCTCTTCCTTATCTGGCAGCATGAGATCAGGATAATACTGCTCCTTGACGTCGACATAATCGTCAAGATCCGCCGACAAATACTTTGTTGGGGGTTCCCTAGGCCTATGGACAGGGGTCGACGTTGAAGGAGTCGAAAATGGGTCCGGTGACAACGGTCGGTTATAGGCAGTGAACTGCTGCACTATAATGTTAGTAAAGTGGACAAGAACCTCATTCAAGTCCATGGTCATCAGAGGAGGGTTCAACAGCACGGCAGCCCAGCAGGTTGACCCGACGAGGCAATCAGATTAACACCCGGGATTTCGGGTGTGCGAATAGATGAAACAGAACACCACATAGCCCTCTATGTGGATGATGTACTATTATTCCTTACTGACCCCTCACAATCCATACCCACGGTCTTCCGAATCCTGGAGGAATTTGGTGTGCACTCAGGCTACCGGCTTAACACCAGTAAGACTGACACCCTCACTTTTTATTACATACCACCTGAGACACTCAAGGAGAGAGATCCACTTCAATGGGGGCTCTCCAGAATGAACTATTTGGGCATTTACCTCTCCCATAGAGCAGAAGATGCCCTGAGTAATAATTTTCTACCCTTCACAGCACAGATGAAGCAGGATCTCGGAAGATGGGACGTCCTCTCACTGAATATGATTCAGAGAGTTGACGTAGTGAGGATGGTGATCCTCCCAAGGGCCCTCTACCTTTTTCAGAATGTCCCACTTAATCTACTGAATGAATTATTCTGTGTATGGAACAAGGCTATTACTGGGTTTATCTGGGCAGGAAGACGTCCCAGAATTAAACTGAAAACTCGTTTTCTTCCCAAAACACAAGGAGGTCTTGCACTCCCAAATCTTAAACAGTACTACTGGACTTCTCATCTGTCCTTGATAACCCAACAACTGGTTGGAGTCTCCCCGGCTTGCTGGAGGGAGATTGAGGAGAGTATGCTCTCACAGCACGACCACCAAAGGCTTATTATTTATAAAAATCCTCCTTCACTAGGACAGCTAACTCAGAATCCCTGGATTATACATCAAATCCGGGCCTGGCATTCAGCATGTAGATCTCTTAAGCTTACCCCTTTCTGGTGTTGATATGTCCGATAGAACTTCTAGAAAATTTTCTCCTGGCCTTACACGACCATACATTTCATACATTGAGCACACTCACCTCAAAAAACTCTCTCAGCTCCCAGAGGGACCCCTTTTTAAGGAATCTGGGGTGCTTCGGCGGGAGTTCCATCTACGCCAATCAGATTTTTTCTGATACCTACAACTACGACACTACTATGAGACCCTCCCTCTGATTGTTCGTACCCCTGGGGAGCACCCTCATATGATCCAAATGCTCCAACAAACACTACAATCCAAGATGTTATCACATCCTATTTCAACCCTATATAAATCCCTGATGGAAACAATAGGTGGAAATACAGGGGTAATAAGGGAGAAATGGAATGAAGAGCTGGGTTCCCAAATAACATCACAGCAGTGGAACATAATATGCCAATTATCAGCGAGAATCACCTACTCCCATATGTGGAGACTGTTCTCTTGGCAGCTGCTGGTAAGATTTTTCTGGACCCCAGCAGTAACTGCACATTACAATAACTCTGGCTGAACAGCATGCTGGCGCCAATGTGGGGAGAGTAATGCCCACAATTCCCATGTTTTGTGGTCATGTCCTAGGTTACAGCCATTTCTCCAGGGGCTATGGGAAGAATTTGAGGAGCTATTTGGGCTTAGGCTCTCCTTGACCGGGGAACAACTCCTACATGTTCTCCCACATGACCTACGAAGCCCCCACTATCGGTACTTATTGGGAATCTTCCTGCTTGCAGCGAAAAAGGCCATTACCAAACACTGGCTCACTGCTGTGATTCCTTCAATCTCGGATTGGAAAGAGATAGTCAATCACATATATAGATCAGAGAAATCACATACAACTTGAATGATAAAGCATATCTTTGCTCCACCAAGTGGAGAAGATGGATAATGTATATCATGACCAAGGACCCACACTTTGTTCCTAGCACTTCTGACCGCCTGTTAATTGATTAGACTCACCACACCCAAGTTGGTTACCAACACCGAAGAAATAAGGGTTACATCTTGACAAAATACACGACCCATTCTCACTGGGTGCTGGAAGTACACTAAAGGGTACATCAGAGGGAATAAAATCAGAGTGGGGAATCAGAGAAAGGTATGAAGAGAAAAGTCCCAGGGAAGAGCAGTAAAGAGACAGAGAAGTAAACAGAACGATCCTATCCAGGATGGAAGATTGTGTATCCAGGTGAAACTGTGCCACATAAATGATGCATAATATTGTAAAGCTATATGAATTGTAACCCTGTCCAAGCTATTAATTACAGGAATGTAAACGTGACTGTAAAAAATGGTAAAATCTTCAATAAAGACAATATGTGCAAAAAAAAAAGGTGTCTACTCAACCCTAACTATAGTGGGCGTGACCATGACCCTATAATATAAATTGATACAAAGGTGTGCTTACTGGGGGGGGGGGGTGCTAGTACCACACACCACAGAAGGATCAGCCCTCCATCCTATCCAAAGATCAAATGGTTGCACCTCACTAGTCTATGAAGTTTCATGGGATGCACATGACCTCTTAAAAACTTCTGTGGGGAATGAGGTCATTTGCATGGAGCCATTTGAATATAATTACTTGGTACAAAAGCACAAACAGGTTTGGGATTAAAGTTATTGGCAGCATACTAACTGTACTTATTTGTGTAGTTTTTAAGGACATGTCCCAAATAATATGCAACCATCATCATTCTAGTCTGTAACAAGGAATTGCAGGGCTTCAATTACTTGTTAGAGGCTTTGACCACTTAAATTCTGTTTATGTAACCTATATTGAAATTGGTTGATACATTCAGCAGTCAGTTCAGAAAAATGATTATCTTGTAGTATCAGTCTGATTTTTATATTAGACTCTGTTCCTACTATACAGTATGTGTTGCTAAATTATCAAATCATTCATAATCACACAAGACCTGAGTGAGTAGCAGTTTGACAGCATGTGTACAGCACTGTATTTCTGGCTACAGCCTTGTTTGTGATGTTCTAACTGCTTTTGCGCCTTAGACAGTCTCTGCATTTTTTTATTGGCACATACCTTTCTGTGGTCAGCAGGGCTTTCCACTTTGTGCTGAGCATACCTGGTAGTGCTGTACTTGGGACTGCGCTGTTGTGGGTTGTAACAAGTTTTGGGCACTCACACGGTGCTCAACACTTGTTCGAAAATAGCAAAGTTAAGGCCTTTTGCTATTATCTGCTTGTGATGGGGACTTTTCATCATGCAAACTTCCACGTTCCAATATGGGGCACTTAGACTTCTGAACTGCGAATAAGTGTGAGCCCAGTATTCAAAGGTTGGTGCCCACGCTAACATGATTAGCATGGGCACTAACCCAGGTTTGTACTAGCTCTCCAGATAGGGCCATATTCATTGGCCCTGGCAGCACCCTTCAAACTTGGCAGAGCCAGGCCACTAAAATACCACTGCGCCTATGCAGAGGAGGGGGTCTCCTGATGCATACCAGAGCTGTGGCATATTGGGAGGTTTGTAGGGGTAGTAAACAACCCCCCCCCCCAGCAGTGCTGTATACTGCCGGTGCAAACTTCCTCTTAACTGGGCACTAAACCCATGCCCCCCCCAAAAAAAAACTTTCCAAAGGCAAGGCAGCTGTACTGCAGCAGTCTACCCCTGTGCCAAGCTGCTCTCCATCTCCCGTATATTTTATTACATCACTCTCTGATGCCCAGTGGTCTCTCCCCCCCAAGTCCCTGGTACATTATATTACAAAACTGCCTAGTGGTCCAGTGATCCCCCCCATATATTCATTACAGCATACCCTGGTGCCCCCCGGGAATAGCTCCACCCATCTGACCCACCCACTTGCATCCCATTACCCCAGTGTCTGATGCTTCCCACAGCTACATATGGTGACCGACACAGCCGTCCTCTCACCTGCATGGCTAGCCTTCGTATGAGTTGTCACTGAGTGTGTATAAAACAGCATGGGTGCTCACTGACCGTTCATAAACCGTCTGGCCACAGAAGTGAGAGGAGGGCTGTACTGGTCACCGTATGTAGCTGTGAGGAGCGCCAGCACCAGGGTAAGGGGGGGTTGTGGGAGATGAGACATGAGCAGGCAGGTTGGGTTGGGGGTTGTTCAGAGAAAGGACCACTGTACCACCAGGAGTGCTATAATAAATACACTGGAGGATCGGGGGGATACCACTGGATCACCAGGGAGTGCTGTAATACGATATACTGGGAGGAACCACTGGACACCAGAGCTCTCCTTTCATGTAGGATGTGGTGCTTTGGGCCTGCTGTACCCCATGCAAATGAGCCCATAATGGGCATGCAAAGGGCCCCTTAGCACCTTGCATGCTCAGTGGGCTAATTTGCACGCTTGGGCTGAGTATAGCCTTCAGGGGACTTGTTGCTGTCCCCTTTTGGGCAGTGCTGTTTCCTGTTGGCCATATGCAGCAATGTTTTTTTTGGGGGGGGTGAGCACTGCAGATTCACTTAGCACTGTGCTGACATGGAGCGATCTTTAGTCGTTGACAAGTACTATCCTTCTGAATATTGCAGGGGCCGGGAGGCAGCACAGGGGCAAGTGCAGCACAAATGGCTGTGCTGTGCATGCCCTGTTGTTTGAATATCGGGCCATATATATCTAGCTAATGGTAATTCTGATGGGCATATTTATTATCCAACTGTAGAAAACCTGCATTATTTCAGGGGAAATATTTTATCTTGTAATGTTTGAATATACTGATCAGAGTGAAAACAAGACCATTTACTGTAGGTGTATTTTCATGCTTGGTATTAACTGGTTTCCTTTTTTTTTTTCCTTCACAGGTAGGAGTAAGGCAACTGTATGTACAGATTGACTTTTTAGTCATGTAACAGACATCTAAAGTTTCATTTTTGGACCAAAGAAACTCTGGTACTTTAGGATCTTTGAAACATTTACCCGTGTGTGTCAAGTAGAAATGCCACCATGATGCATTGGGACCAAGCAAGGATGTCTGCCTTCTGTTATCTGTCAATGGAAGATTTTTCAAGAGTTATGGTTGCAACAATGTATGTCCAACCTCGAGCCATGCCAGTTTTATTTTCCATACATTATTCATTCAATGATGCCATTCTTTTACCGTTTTGTGGGAAACTAAGATCATGGTTTTATAATCGTAGGCCATATTCCTATTGCCACGTTTATTATAGCTGCTGAGGATTGCTTACTCCCACAGAAGCTATGTAGTCCTAAATTAAAAGCTTATTTTGTAAATATTGGTGCAGTTGTTGACATTCTGCAACATAACTGAATGTTTATAAAACTGTTTGTACTTTGCAAACTTAATGAACCAAACCATATTGGGTTTTCAAAGTGCCTTTGCATAATAAAAAAAACATTTTAACAGTATATACTGTAGATATACTGCTGAACATCAAATGTTTTCTGATGATTTTATAGCCAGTGGAGTACATTGATGTAATGTAAACATGTTGTGCTTTTAATTAACACTGGTAAAATATAGGTGAAAAGTAATTTTGTTTTAACCTTTTGAAACTAGTGTGCCTCTATTACGTGATATTAACAGAATTGCATTAGTAAGCTTGCAGAAAAGAAACAGACATTAGTGTGTTGTGATGAAATATTAAATAACCTTTATTTGGAATTTAAAAAGTGTAACAAATATTTGGTTTGTTCCAGTTATTGACTGAAACTGCATTTTTGAACATGATTTTTCTCCCTTAAAAGGCAGTTGCACAGTATGCATTCATTGCAGAACATAATACTTTTAAAAACCCTGGTGAAGGTGCCTGAAACAGAGGTTAAAATAGAAATATTTGGGAAGGGGTGCTTTTATGTCTAGCAAATGAAACTCCTATTGTATTCAGTGAGGAGAAGGAACTCTTGATATAGTTATGCAAGTGGAGGGATACCAGAGTTCCTGTGGGTTTCTGCCCAATTTAACCCATGCCTTTAAAGATATGCATTTACAAAAATGTTAAATAAAAGTAAATGCACAATTCAGCTACGAATATGCTTCTGAAAATCATAACTTTTTCAGTTTTCTTTACATACTCTATTAATCAGGTTTTTAATATTTTAATGGTTTTTATTAAGTTTAGCCCTGTAAGTTTGCTAACTGGTGGAGAAACAGTAGTGACATTTTTGTTGCTGTACAGAAAAATAAAGATAAAACATAAAAAAAAAATGAATTTACTAATATTCAGAACACTGGCACCAGAAATTTTCTTAACCTTTGCAGGAAGAGATAAGTAGCAATATGTAGGGGACAAAGTACAATGGGGCATGCTGTCATACTGCTGCCTCTGGTTCATCGGCATGAGTCCAAAGCCTGAGTGCTGTCAGCACCCAAGATGTGCATATATGTCTGCCTGAGAAAGCACATTAACTACTGTTTAAACCTAGTTTGTACTGTTTGATTATCTTCAACATTGTTACATTTTGAGAGCAGCACAGCTGAATTGTGATGTCAAACATCGCTAAAGCTGCCTTGCCATTGGTTAGTGACAGCAGACATATGCAGATGAGGAGTGTGGTTGTAGTGGATTAAAGTATGCCTTCTGGAATGTCATTAACCAGTTATATTACTCAAAAATACTGAAAATTTCAGGAAGCATTTTATAGATTGAGGTATATCACAGTATAATCCCACTTGTTTCCTCGGGATTTTACAGTGTTACACTGAGATATATTTATGAAGGAGGTGATTTCCCTCTTGGGCTTTCAATCAATGTATATAAATCACAATAAAAGCAGTCTTTTTTTTTTTTTAGAAAAAGCAAAAGTCATCCTGAATAAAACAAATATGAAACATGACTAAAACCAGGGAGGATTCTTGCCTGAATACTTCCATAAATTTTTCTTTTAGTCATGAGAAAAGTATGAATCTGTGTGTAAGTATAAATATCAAAAACTGATTATATTCAGAGAAGTTTAACGTTACCATATTTTTAGTGTAGATATTTTTAAATATAGAACATAAATTATGATTTAAAGTAGATAACCACCTTTCTGTAAAGACATCTGTTGAGCAGACACTTTGGAACATTTTAAACAAACCGTGAATATTTAATATAGCAGTATAGAAATGGTTTGCCTACTTTATCGTAAAACAGCAAAATAGTGTTCTCATTACAGGGCTTGCACTAGTTTCAATTTTTATAACAAAAGTACATACCTATACAGAGGAATAAAATGTATGCTTTATATTAAAATGTGGAATCAAGGACAACCTTCCTATTGATCCAGAACTTGATGGGTTTTAAGGGCATACATGCAAGCTGGTGAAATCTACCAACTAAATGAGCTTATTTAGCAAAACAGCAGTTAATTCTGAGGGCTCAGAAATGTACCTAACATGACTCTCTCTGTTTCAAAGCAAGTTGATGCCATGATTGCACAATTTGGTCATTAATACCCCTACAAAGAGAAGGCAGTAGTAAAGCCATTGTTTTCAAAGGAGTGTAATACTTCATTGGTATATAGGTACTTGAATGGCTGCCGTTTTAGAAAACTATACATAGGGCCAGATACTCAAAACTTTGCTACGGTCAAAAACCATTTGCGCAGGTTTAGCGTGGGTCTGCTATATTCAAAAGGCCAAATAACACGAGCAGACTGCATTAGCGCCGGGCAAAATCATAATGTTTGCAAGGGGCAAACTGACAATGAATACAGGCGCAATGCTATATTCAGCAACTAGTGCCGCGCTAAGTGGTTTTGCGTGACTTAGCATGACACTCAGCGCAGTGCACATTACCGCCCAGGAAAAGCTTGTCTTAACCCTGGGCAGTCAGCTTTGCGCTGTGTTTGCGCAGCTTTGCGCGACCCTAACAAATAAATATGACACATAGACAAAGCCAAAATGGCATCACAATGGTGACATCATCTGCCACCAGTCCCAGCCATGCCAGGCAGTAAGTGGTGACCCTGCCATCAGTGGACAGCATGGCAGTGTGGCCGTACAGCACACATCTGTGGACCACTCTTCTGTGGACATCAACAGATGCCAGCACACACATGCAGCACTGTGGGCATGGAGGATGTTGAGGGGAGAGTGTATGTGTGGCCAGGCTGTGCCACAGACCAGGTGTGGCCACAAGGCTGGGACACATCATGCAGTGCACAAGGGCCAGTATTGGGAATACCCCAACACCAGTGTGCCTTTCTGATAATATATGCGCCCCCCCAGTCACATACCACACAGCTGTACAACTGCCACAGCACACAAAGCCGGACATGTATATGTCACTGTGAGCATCCCATGCCAGAGGTGCAGCATCTGTGGGTCACACAACAGCGTAACAATAGTGTCCACTGTCAGTAAACACCTGCAGGTTGGGCCTCTCACTGTGTATAGTGCAGTCATCATCACTGCCCTACACACCATAGGCACTGCTGTGTCCACACACTACTGGCCCCCTTGCTACTGTAGTGTCTGCTGTGCACTGTAGCAGGAACTACAGTGTGACCGTTGCATGCAGCACCACCACCATCTGTGCCTATGCCATGTTGTCCCAGTACAGCTGCAGGCGGCAGCGCGTGTGAAGGTACAGTGTTCAAAACTGTATAGTATTCCCCAAACTGTTTGCGTGGGTTTAGCGCAGGGCAAAAACCGTTAGCCCGGTGCAAACTACATGCAAATCAGGGCATAATGAGATGCTAATTTGGATGTTTGCCCAGAGATTACCTAAGTAGGCTCATTTGCATGTCACTTTTGAATATGGCAAAGTTTAGCGCTGGGCAAATGTGTTTACACAGACTACGGTTTAGCCCTGCGGTAAACCCGTGCAAACGTGTTAGTGCTGCGCAAACAGTTCGGGGAATATTTTACAGTTTTGCACACTGTACTTTCACATACACTGCTGCCTGCAGCTCTACTGGGTCCACGCATTTGCTGGCACACACATTGGCCACATAGTTCACCTCTACCTACCTTCACATCGCTGAGCACTGTGTTGCTGTTGTGGTTTGCACTTCCTGGTTGCCATATTCAGAGCTGTCTTATTCCAGGGCTAAGTTTGCCCTGCACTCCCAGCCCAGTTTGCCTGGCCTCATTCCCATGCTATATTCAGAAGCTGTTTGCCCTGGGCTATTCTTTTTGAATATAGCTTGCTTTGTGCTCCAGGCTAAGTTTGCCCACTGGGCAGTACTAACTTAGCCCCAGGGCAAAGTTTTGAATATCTGGCCCATAGTGTTCTGCATAGCTAATAGATTATAGTAGCAAATCATTTTTGTTTTGGAGACACTGTCAACCCCTGACTAGTCACCTTTGATCTTTTTCATAATCGGGAGAATTGATTATATATTAATACTCTATTGCATTTTTTAAGTTTTTTTTTTTAATTACTTTAAAACTTTATTTTTTAATAATCTGAAAAAGGACGCGTTACCAGGATCATAGGTTCACACAAAAATTAAGCAAACTCAGGCAGCTTTAATTAGTGCTTTCACATTGCTAGCACAAAAATTGCCATTTCCCAGACTACCCTTTTTATCTTAAAGCACAACTTTTTATTTTAAGAACAGAGGTCAAGTGCTGGCCTGCTGGTGTAGTGGTTAGCTTTCCGCTTGTGACGCCGACGACCCGGGTTCAGAAATGGACCCAGGAGTCAGAGGGCCGGCCGGGGGAGAAGGATCGAGCATCCTAGGGACTGCTCTCCTTCTCCGGGGAGAGGGAGGAGAAGAGTGTCCAGTGCTTGATGGACCCCTGGCAGAGGCCTGGGGTAATGCAGCACTGGCGCGTGCACATTAGGGGGCAGACATTGGACATCATTGTACATCCCCACCCCTGGAAAACAAAATGCCAGTCCCTCGGCATGACGGGCCATTCTGCACTGCCTTCCACTGCCTCTGAATCCCGGTGGGGGGCCCGCTGTCATGGCCCCAACCCGGTGGTAATCTGGGGCTTGCCCACAATGTCCATTAGGGAGTGGGAAGCCCCCTCAATAGTCCCGCCCAGGAAGATAAGCCGGGGCATGGGGACAGCAGCAGCAGAACGGAGCCTGAAGAGAGAAGGTCTCGGACAAAAAAAAAAAGAACAGAGGTCAGGATTAAGCAAAATCAGTTCCCCATTTGTAGTTTACATGAAGTTCAAATATGCCATTAAGCATTGATGGGGCTAATTTACAAGTCTGACTATCGAAACTTTCTTCTTTCTTTTTTTTTTTCTTGGTCTCACACACTGGGGATATTGGAACGGAAAGTATTATTTGCCGAAGTGCTTAGTTGGCAACCGCCAGTACTAACTTAGCTGTAGTATTTTCTGTGGGGGAGATCTGTTACCTAACTGAATATTATTTACAGTTTTGAGATACAACTACATAGAAACATAGATTTTTGACGGTAGATAAGGACCGCCTGGCCCAACTAGTCTGCCCATTTCCCTACCCACTTAAACTCCAGATCCTAAATCAGCAGCTTACCCTCTCTTTCCTATCACTAGAGTTGCCTTCTGTCTATCCCATGCATTCTTGAACTTACCAATCATTTTAGCCTCCATGACCTCCGTTGAGAGGCTGTTCCATGCATCTACCACCCATTCTATGAAAAAATAGTTCCTCACATTACCCGAGTCTCCTCCTTCCCCCCCAGCCTCATATTGGTGTGACGCCTTGTTCTTTCACATCTTTTTTTTTATTTTTTTGAAAGATGCTGCCCTCCTAGACTTTGTTGATTCCCCTGAGGTACTTGAATGTCTCTATCATATCCCCCCTCTTCCTCCTTTCTTCCAGAGTGTGTATCTATATATATATATATATATATATATATATATATATATATATAGAGGTCTTTCAGTCTTTCCTGATATGTTTTCTGGTGCATTCCTTTCACCATTTCTGTTGCCCTTCTCTGGACCACCTCCATTCTGTCAGTGTCCTTCCTTAGATGCGGTCTCCAGAACTGAACAAAGTATTCCAGATGTGGCCTGACCAATTGTCTGTACAGAGGCATCACCACCTCCTGTTTTCTACTGGTGATACCCCTCCCTATGCACCCCAGCATCCCTCTGGCCTTCACCACTGCCTTTTCACATTGCTTGGCCACCTTAAGGTCGTCCTTTATGTTTACCCCAGGTCCCTTTCAAGTTTTGTTGCTCTTAGTATCCCCCACAATTTGTTTTCTCTCCAGGATTCCTGTGGCCCAAGTGCATAACTTTGCACTTTTTTGTATTGAATTTAAGCTGCCACACTCTTGACCACTCCTCCAATTTGCCTAGGTCTCTTCTAAGTTTTTCCACCCCGTCTGGAGTGTCTACCCTGTTGCAAATCTTTGTCTCATCCGTAAAGAGGCTTACCTTCTTATCCAGCCCCTCCACAGTGTCACTAATGAAGACATTGAAGAGGACTGGCCCCAGAACCGAGCCCTGTTTCACCCCCCGTCTCCTGATTGAACTCCGTTTACCACCACCCTCTGTGTCCTGTTGCTCAACCAATTTTGGACCCAGTGTACCACCTCAGGACCTACTCACAGACTGTGCAACTTGTTTACTAGCCTTCTGTGTGGGATGGTATCAAATGCCTTGCTAAAATCTAGGTAGGCCATGTCCACCATCCCTCCCTGATCCACCATACTGGTTACCCAGTCAAAGAAATCTATCAGATTTGTTTGAGAAGATCTCCCTGCTGTGAATCCATGTTGCCTCGGGTCTTGTGTCCCACTAGCCTCCAGGTATGCAACAATCCTTTCCTTTAACACGGATTCCTTGATTTTCCCTACCACTGAGGTCAAGCTGACCGGCCTGTAATTGCTAGCCTCCTCTTTGCTCCCACTTTTGTGTAGTGGTACCACATTCACCCTCCTCCAGTCCTTTGGTACCACTCCCTTCTCTAGTGATTTGTTAAATAGGGCTGTACCGTTTGTTGTCTATGAACTGGAGCAAACCAATGGGGTATTGAAACTAGGATTTTAAATTGTTTTTTTTGGCAGTGTTCTCTACTTTAGTGTGCTGGGTCACCACTCTATATTTTACTTTTTACGACCACTCTATATTGTTTCCTCCCACTCTATATTTGTGGACATCACCCTATTTTGTTTTTTTATAAAATCATCCATAATTATCTTTTACTACCATCCTTTATAGCACTACAACCCTTGTTTTGATACCAGTGCACTGTACGTTACTTAATGCACTTGTGCAGTGCATATAGGAGGCCCAAGGAATAAAGCATGCCTGACCACAACCACCCCTTATACTTCTAGGCAGTGGGGAACCCTGGTTGGTTTAAGATACAGTTTGTTATAAAGCAACACACCAGTGGTGGAAATATGGGTTGAGGCAGATATGTTCCAAGAGTGAAAGAAAAAGTCTGTGGTCACTGAAAAAGATTTAGGAAGGATTGCTGCTGTGTAAAATGTACAAACTGAACCCACAAACGTCCATCAAGTAAAGTGGAAAATGTAGTATTTTATATATCTCCCTAGCACCCCCCAAAAAGTTCCTTTTTACTCGCAACAGTTTTTGACTCGTGGAGTATACTGTGACAACAAATAAACTTTTGAAATATCACGATTAACCAGTATTTAATAAGTATTCTACTCCAAACGAGTCTAGATAAGATTTTGGGAATCAACTTCTGTGTACTGTTGTTCAGACAAGGCAAATAACTTGCAAGTCTTGTCTTGCCTGTGATCTCTTACTGAACCTAATAAGTTAGTTTTAGCAGTAGACTTAGATATGGGTGGCATAGTAAAAGTAATTTAAAGGCCAGAAGGAACACTATGTCCAGCATGTCCATCTCCCCTTTTATTGGTATTTATTTTGCAATTTTTGACTAAGAAAGTATTTTATGTTCTTGGCTTTCAAATGCATTTCATAAGTTCCCAGCCAACAGTGCTGTTGACTGTTAATGAGAGAAAATGTCCTTTCATTATACAGAATTTTAAGTTTGCGTAGAGACAAAAATAAATATTGTTAGTCTTTCTTAATGGAGTTCAGAAAGAAATGTTCTGATGATGCTACCAAACTCAAAACTTACTTGTGATAGGTGCAATCCGTATTTATAATAACATGAGCATTATACTGTACTTAAAGGATCAGTCTTTGCTGCAGTATCAAGGTTTCAATAAAAATGGTTCTCTGTAAGTTGTGTTTCTGTAAGTGGAGTCTGCCTTTAAGGGAACCCATGGTAAACCCTGAAAGAATTCTCAATATTTGTTGTACCCCAACATAAGCAAGTACAATTGTTCACTGTATTTGCTAACAGTAGCCTGACATTTAGAACAATCATCACATTGTTGAATGAATTGTGGCATGGAAAAACAGTGACTTTTATTTGTACTGAAGAAGTCAACACAGACAGCTTAAAGCGTGGGTTTATTAGAGCTACAATTCTGTGATATGAGGTGGCTTTCTGACTGGCTTGGTGGCTCTGAGGGTTGAGGCACTGGATGCCGCACCGCGCCGGCGACCCAGGTTCAGTGACAGACTCTGGTTGCAGGGGGTCGGCGGGGAGGGAGAGGATCAAGCATCCAGAAGACAGCTGTCCTCTCCCTGGGGAGGGCTCCAGGGTAGCTCAGTGTCTTAGCAACCCCGATGGAGATTGGGGGTACTGCAGGTGTACCAGCCAACGCAAGGGGCAGAGTGCAGCAAACGCCAGCAGGGCAGCTGTGCACAGGCACCATTGCACGCCGCACTCCAAAGGGAGAAACAAAGAAATACCCCTGATGGCTGGGTGAGGTGATGGCTGGTCTCCGGGGGCCGACCCCCACACACTCAACACCAGTCATGGTCCCAACCCTACCCCTTGGGGGATCCTCAGCCTCCTCCTGTATGGGTCCGGCAGGAGAGGAGGGAATCCTGATTCCGATGTCTCAGTCGAGGGATGTGGTTCAAGCGAGCGGTTAGGGGGAACGCCAAGCAAGTCTGCCTGAGAGACGCCCCGGACCACCAGGTGAAGAAATAAAGTGTAAAAAAAAAAAAAAGACGACTTTCTGAAGCCCCACTGTATTGTAACACCACATAAAATAGAACTACTTTGTTACACACCTGAACAATTTAATGTATTACAAGCTTCCAGTCTGTTTTAAGATGTGCAATAAAAATGGTGCCATTAAAGTAAACACTGCTGGTGCAGTGAAAATATCTTTATTTAGACTCCATGTGAAAGCAGATGTTTCAAACAAAAAATGTAATGGAGAAAAAAATCAGTTGGATGTTCATTGTACTGCTATACAACTTCTTGTGGAAGCAGTTAGTTTGTAGAAAAATATATAAAGTATTACATAATGTATGCCAAGGTACTATGTGCAATGTCAAATTGGAAAGACTCCTTTTCTTGGCTACTTTGTTGTTTACTGAGTTTAAAGATTTGCTCTTCAGTGAAATTTAATAAAAGCAGTCAAGGCTGTTGTCATGTGACAAATATTTTGTCTTGCTAAGTGAGAACTGCTGTTTCTTTTGCCGCTGCCATTTGGATTGGGCTCTAAATAATCTAAAATGTTTCAGTTTAGCATATTGGCATTTAACTTGATGACAGATGTAAGAACCAAACATGTTTTACAGTGCATCTGTAAAATAGTCTGTGATCCTAAAAACATCCTGTTTTATCTGTAATTTCTGTAACTTGGGTAAATAAACTTAAGATTACATTGGTAATCGATGCTTTTCTTAAATGGATACCTGCTCATACAAGTTGAGAGTGACAATTTCATCTGTTAATTTAGTTCCACAAACCCACTTGTCTTTCAGTGAAATATTCCTTTTAAATGTTTTCCATAATTACATTTATCTTCCAGTACATTCATCTTTTGATATACTCAGCAGATGCAGCTCATTACATGAAATTATTCCTGTCACCGATCTGAAGTGTTTTATTGTCCTTACGTTTTCTTTTTTGACAACAGCTCAAGTTTTGCATTTATCGTCTTAGTTCAGATTCTGAATACATTCTGTTTTATTTCCCTGCTCTGTACTCTTTCTACCATATCTATATTATTTCAGTAGAAGGGTGGATTGAACTGTATGCTGTGTATTACCTAACCAAGTTATGCACGTTGTGTGCCAGGCATAACAAGGAAGCATGGCAAAAACCCAGTACTCCCTTTAGACAATTACTGATACGGATGGACTTATTTAACATTGACATTTTCAGATTTTTATTTAAAAATCATTAAAATAATTGTTTTCAAAGAAAAGTGTATATCCTTCCAGGGTGTCCATGAAAATTCCACACAGACTTGATCAAGGATGAGTAAGAAGCTGCTGTTCAGAGATTCAGTTAGTTTATT
Organism: Neoceratodus forsteri; assembly: GCA_016271365.2. Classification (NCBI taxonomy): domain Eukaryota; kingdom Metazoa; phylum Chordata; order Ceratodontiformes; family Ceratodontidae; genus Neoceratodus; species Neoceratodus forsteri. The sequence continues at coordinate 762,560,680 of CM028136.1, forward strand.
TGGAAATGCTAACCAGGAAAAGTACTCTGAGCTGAAGTGGCTCTTCTCCTGGGTATCACTCGGGGGAGGGGGGAGATGGGATGGGATAGAAAAATACAGTATTCTTACATTATGGGAATGCAAGTCATATAAAATACAGTAGCAACACTGGCTGTGACACGATAATAAAATGAGGTACTATACAGAGGTACAATATATAAAATAAGGGTCCAGCGATATCTATACAATATATACATATTGGGCACAAAGTGCAGCAGGTGCAAAACAGTGGCAATTTGCAACAGAAGATGAGATGTTGGTGTGCAAAGCTTAGGCACACATCAAACACTGGGCCCGTGTAAGGTGCTGTGGTCGGAGAGGGAGGTAGCACGAAGCCTAGTAGAGAGTACTTGGAAGAATGGTTTAGGCAGAGGCGCAGATGTGAACTGTGAGCTGACAAAGTAAGAATTTCAGGAAGAGAGGAGAGACTGTATGGTGGGATGTTGTTCTAGAGGTGGTGAAGTCTGTAGGAAAAATAGGCTTGCACAGCAGAGGTTTTGAAAAGGTGAGATTTGAAGAGGCAGGATTCCATGCCCCTAAAGGAGTAGGTAGGGGGAGAGACAACAGAAGGGCAGAGTACTTGAATTTAAATACTATGGTGGCAGAATGGAGATGTTTCGCATCAAGAGGGACGCTCAAAATAAAGGAAACCTTGCTGGATGCAAGAAAGACAGTACTGAGCAAATTGACAGAAACTGTGTTAAAGGGGTTTGTGTTGGTCCTGGGTGGATTTAGAAGCTGTAGACATTGTAGGGGGACTGAGCAAACTGCAGTACTTTCAAGTCCCTATATGTTTTTCATTGTACTGATGAGAAAGGATGGCTTGAAACTGTGTTGCCGGTTTTCCTGTACTGCTTCAGGTTGTTATTGGGAGGTCATTAAAAATGAGTTGTATGTACCTCAGCTAGGGACGCTGGCACAGGTCAAAGCTGTGGTAGCACAGAGTGCTGGTGACACAAGAGTGCCATTGCCTCTAACTGATCACTGTTTGTGCTAGTGTTCATCTGGGACAGCAGCACTTTCCAGTAGCTCTGGAAGTTTTTTTTTTCTCCCTACAAGGGTAACTCTAGCAGGAAGATACTATACTGTACAGTATGTCTCTACAGGCAGTACTCTGTAAATTCAGTTGTGCCTGTATTACATTTAAATTGGCAAACCTGCTTTTCCTCACATACAGCTTTGTTGGTAAGGTCTCTTTGGGGGACACATTGTCTGCACTGGTTATTGAAAGATATAAAAAAAGAATTATGCCTTTTATTTTGTTCTGTTTGTTTAGTTTTCTTAGTCTGATGCCTAACATAGGTCTGGAGGATTTTTTTCATTTATTTGACAGTCGGATCCCCTTCTCTTGCATCAGTCTGCAGCTTTGTGTTGTCCTGTGTTAGCGCTGGGTTTGATTGGTGGCATTACTGAGTGTTTCTATGTGGGGCGACTACATTTTAACTTATTTTTATAATTTTGTAGCTTTTTTCTTGCTGAGGCTCTCAAAGTCGTTTGCAAGCACTGTACTCCGTGCTCTTTTTAACTGCCAAACAATGAGCATCATATACGTGCGTCAGTTGATGTGATTGATGGTACTCACACTCGGATCATTTTTTTTTTTCTGCAGCTGTGTTTGCATTGGGTTTTGCTGATGCGAACAGAGGCTTATGCTCAAGTTTCTCTAGCAATAGTTTGCGGGTTTGCAGCACTATTTGTGTGAAGTTTTTATCGCAAACTTCTTTTGCGGTCAGGCTGGCCAATGCAATTAGTATGGCCTTGACTAATTTTTTGCATTAATATTTATGCAGTTTTACCCACACTTCCTAGCTCAGTAGCTATTAGCTGGGGGATCCTTTTCTGACTATGTGTTTGGCACCATGGCTTTTTGTAGACCATTTTCATTCAAAAAGTACAGTATGTTTTAAGTATGCAGCAGTCTCCTTACAGTACATTCTGCAAGTTTTGTTCTGGCAAGACAAATGCGGAGTTTGCCCCAATCCCCAGTCTATTGGAAGAGCAGGGGAGGTATATCTGGCTTGTTATAGTGTAGCGGCAAGTGTGAGTTACTTACGTTGCTCATTTATTTCCTGAATTAGATTTTCCATTGAAAGAACTTATAGGCCCTCCAACAAAGACACCTGAATCTCATCTGAACCTTTCTGGCCAAGGGGACTCACAACAGGAAAGTGTGGATGTACCAGAGCATGATAAGGATGTTCTTTCAGGTGTAAAAAACACTCCCAGTTTTTTAGGGTTGGATTCTGTCCTGCAACTAGAAAGCAATAAGGATTCTAGGGACAGTAAGACCCCTGTGAATACATTAGTTTCACTGGAAGAAGGTGATATGTCTGAGGGAGAAGAAGGTGAATGGTCAGAGGGTGATGAGTCCTCCTCTGAACCACTGCAAAGTAATACTCAGTTTACTTCCTTCCGATCAAGGAGACATTTGAAACCCTGCAGCTGGCTTAGGTTCAGTTGGTCTTTCCACTGTCCATGAATCCCATTTTGTCATATCCTGGGAATGCTCACAAGTTTTTCCTATGTTTTCCTTATTTTGAGCAGGTAGTCAACCAGGAATGGAGTGACTGGGACAAAAAGCAGTTTGCTCAGAGAAAGGCAGTATAGTGTCTTTTTCAGGAAGCGTGGTTGAAGTAGAGGGAGACCTCACCAGTCACTGATACAGTGATTTCAAATATGGTCAACCACACAGTTACTCAGTTGAGAGTAACTGCTTTTTTTTTTTTTTTTTTTTAGACAGCGGTTATGATAATAGATGTCATCTGTAGATATGCTTACTCCACTGCAGTGCCAGCTATTAGGTTTGTGTCTGCCTCTGCATTGGTGGCTTGGGACCTCCGTGATAGGGTAACCATGCTGTTGCATGGTCTTCTAGGGGATTCTAATGTAAAGGATTTGATTCCCTTAATCTGGCTTTGATCTTCTTAGGGGATTCAGCTATGGATGTGTTATAGTTTTCAGTTAGGTTCTCTCTGGCAGCTGTGGCCTCTGTGAGAGCAGTTTGAATAAACCACTGGCCAACTGACCAGGCTTCCAAGACACACTTATTCTGTGAACTTTTTTCAGGCATCTTGTTATTTGGGCCAACATTTGAAGAAATCCTGAAAAACATTAAGGATAAAAGAGTTCAGCTGCCTATGTCTTAGGATCAACAGGCTGTTTTGTAACTCCAAGAGCAATTTTAATTTATTTCAAGTATACAGCTTATGGGCCTGGCGGTCCTTATCTGCCAACATATTCTGTGTTCCTATATGGAAAATTGTGTGCATGAGGATCTTGCGATGGTTGCAGTAGCTCTCCGAGGACTTCTCCTTCCATTGAACCACATCATGGAACTGTAAGTCGGTGACATCAGGACCATCCAGAGATGTTTGTTGCCTGGGGCCATGCACACCGACTCATCTCATTGTTGCCTATGTAATGCGGGTATTCCCAGCATGCCTCAGTTCTTTCTCCCTGTCAACTGCTCATCAGTCCTTTGCTGCTGAAGAACACCATCGAACTCTGCAAGTATCACTAACACTGCTGCTTGGTTTGTTTTTCTGAAACTTTTATGCTACCGCTGAAAGAGGAGGACCTGTTCCAGTTTACTGCCGTTGTGGTGACAAGAAGATCTGTAAAGACAGTGAGCACTCCATGAGCATTTGCTGATTAGGCTTCATGCACGACGTTAAGGCCTGCAGCAGTTGCCAAATCTTCAACCAGGTCATCAGGCGACGTCTCAAGAAAGCCCTTGGGCTATATTTAAAGATTAAGACAGTGGAGGAGAAACATGGTGTGTCAAAAGCAACTTCATGGTCATCAATCTCTCTCTTCCCGGTTCACCATCAGCTTACCATTCTCAGCGGTCGATGACGTTTGTTTCTAATTCCACCAAACAGAAGAGCAAGTCTGCAAAGTTGGCCAGCAAGCACCGCCACTCTGAAAAGGCCAACAGGCATAAGGAAAAGGCTGCCTCTCCTGATCGTTCTTGATCTCTTCTGAAAAGAGTTTTGTCAACTGAAAAAGACAAGTCCCAGGCCAAGGCCTCCAGTCCTGCTGCCCTCCCCTCCAGACTGCCTCTCAGACACAAAGGTCAGAGTCTGGCATAGGCTCAATTCCCTGGCCAGGAGATTGCAGCCCATACTGCCATCGGGCACTGTCTGGTCAACGGTTCATCTCTTGTCAACTCTCTTGGGGCCTATCAAGGCACAGCTCCTATACCAAACAATGTTGGAGCTTTTTCAACGGCTAATGCTTTTGCCTCTGTTGTCATCACCATCCCTGTCAACACCATCAGAGTTGCCACCACAGCCTTATTGATGATGCAGGAGTTTCCTCTGCCTGCCATCATGCTTGGCAAGGATTATCTGCTATTGATGGTTTTGCTGTCGACCGGTCCTCCTTTTGTGTCTCCTTATCCCATCAGCCCTTTACCTATGTCCATCGATGTTGATGAGGAACTGGAGTAGAATCCAGAAAACATGGAAGAGGAGGAGGAAGAAATGGAAGAAGAGTTGAATACCCTGGATGTGGTAGGTTCCAGCTCCAAGAAAGGAAGTTCCATATCCTCCCTAGGCAAAAAAGTAAACTCAAATGAGAGAGTAGTTAGTTTCTATGAAGGACCTCAAATATTCACAGTGCACATAGGAAATTCAACATATATGTATATGTATGTATATATATAATCTCACACATGCCCACACAATGCAAAGCATCATGGGCTGCATATGCAAATCACCACAGAATGTTATGCTGGTCCAACTTTAAGCAGAATTGCATGGTGCCGAAAGGCCTCTCACACAGTTTGCAAAGGGTGCTAACAGATGGCACAGACACGTGTTTCGTCCTACCAGGACTCATCAGTATGTCTCGTCTGTTTGACACCCCAGTGGAATGGACTAGCTACCCTAAGACACTGTGTCTTCGATATGTTGTGCCGAACCTATTAAAATAAAAAACTATTTAAAAGACAAAGAACCTCTGTGCGCAAACACTGAGGTGTGTATATATATATATATATATATATATATATGTGTATATATATATGTATATATATATATATATAAAACATTTATTCTGAAGTCATAAGCCAAAGCAATAGCAGCCTAATATCCACCAGTGTTTCGGCGTGTCTAAAAATGCCCCTTCCTCAGTGTGGAAAATTATTCTTTTCCCATATTCTGTTTATCAACTTTTGCCCTGACTACCCACTTCTGACTGAACCCCTCACTCGCACTGTCACCCAGCTTCCCCAGGACTTACCTTCCTGCCACAGGACTTTGGGGGAGTGCCCGGACACCAGTGCCGGGCCTGTGAGGGTCAGTCACCATCCTGCTGGCGGGAGGTTTTTCCACAGGTTTTCACCCTGAGCCCACATACATGCAATGGGTGCTGTGTGTGAGCTCTGCCTCAACAGAGACAACCCCAGCATCCCGTATGTGGGTTCTTTCCCACTCCTGTGGCATCACATGTACTGATGCCCAGCCATCACTGCCAGGTGGCAGTCCAACAGCGGGCCACACAAACCTCCCTCCCCCAAGGAGGAAAACAGTCCTACAGATAATCAATCCTCCTCCTCCCAGCCAGCCCCTGAGCGACCCAAGTCCATTCCTGATCCAGGGTCACCAGCATAGCAGACAGTAAGGCGCATGGTGCTTCAGCCCTCTACGCCGGCTGGAAAATTATTCTAAAATAAATACAGAGTAGCAGGTACAGCATCTCCCTAAATAAGGCTAAGAACAACCACATAAACGTAAACTGTTTTAAGATCCCGCTCAGTACATACCTATTTGTCTCAGAATCCATCAATGCACTAGAGCTGGTGAGAATTACTTATAACTTTTATATACTTGTGATATTACCATATGAAACGTAAAATACAATAAAGTGACCACTGTGTTATTCAGTTTGTAACTCTCCCCCTTCTTTAATCTGTTCTATATTCACATTCATCACACCATAATATGTATCTTCCTCATGTTCTTTAAATCAAGATTAGTTTTTTTAAATAGCCCTGCAGTATATACAATATATCTTTCATCAGTACTTCAAATAGACTGTTGGAAAACAACAAACACAAAGCAATATATAAATCAGTTCATAGGACAGATTTAAAACAAGCCAATCATGTTAAAGACCTTGGAATGAACACTGCTTAAAACCAGCTGGCAGTGACATTTTGGGATGCCTGATAGGCTTACTCTCTTCCCTTTTTTATATATATATAAAAAAATCCTTTTATAATTTCTCAGTTCTTGTGCTATGACAGGGCAAACAGTTAAATCAACAGTGATACTGGCCACAGTTCATAGTAGATGACATGAAACACACTGCTTCTTACCTTGTTCATTTAGCAAGATTCAGCAATTCATATACTAGTGAGCAAAATATCTGAGCTGGCAAGCTCTTCAAATAGACTCCCATCGAGGAACAGTACCCTGGGAACAGACGCCCACTGCCAGCATGGTGATATCTCATGTCCCATGATGTCATAGTGGGGGCAGACCCTCACCATGTCCCCAGCCTGACAAGCCTGTCAGTGCTGTATGGCTTAGTTAAAAGCCTGAGCAGGGAATCTGCTGCAGTATTGGGTCCTCGTCAGATCTGATACAAGGCAAACAATATACAAGTTAAACAGTCAAGGAATAAACAATTTATCAGATGTAATAGAAGTGACTCCCCTATTCTCTGCACTTGGTACCAGACACGAGCACTATGTGTACTTGGGTTCAGATTGTACAGAAATCCCTACATACAAGCATTCAAAATGGACTTAAGCATATTCCTCTTATGTCTGTATACACACCATCTTACCCAATGAGGTTTTTTGTGTCCAATATAATATTTCTAGTGGAAGGTCAAATTTTGTGCATACCTTAGTATAAATGAATAGTCTGTGGAAGGCTATTTTTTTTTTTTTTCTGTGCTCCTTTGTACATATGTACTCTCCCTACAAAATATATCCCTATAGGCCCATAGTGTTGACCCAGAAGTCAAAGGTCAGGAGGTATAATCTCATTCTCAGTGTTCGGGGGAAATTTATGTCTGCTGTATACAAAGGGGAAGATGAATGGGGAGTGTGGAAGACCAGGGCCATCTGGAAGCCCGCCCCCCAAGGGGTATAAGGGCCAACAAATTTATGAACAGATAAACGTGCAAAGTGGAAAAACCAAAAGGACAGTATTGAAATCTTTTACTTGTCTGTCATGAATAGAAACCTGAATATGGAGGACCACTACTCAAAAGAAAGGAGAAAACAGAGGGGTGATCTGTAAGAAAAACAAAGATTATGGGTTAGATAATGGGTAGTCAGTCAATACACTCATTTATTCCATACCTTCTGTCTGTAACCTTGAACAAATCAATGTAAAAACACCTCACTTTTAAGTAGTTTTAAAGCTAGCCCCTCCCCGGTGGCCTAGTTTCTCTTTTTCAATATCAAAAAAACTTGGCACTGGGTGTCTCTTTGCCTTGAAATACTTCACTGAAGGGAAATTCAGCTTCCCTGTTCTTATGTCACTGTTATGCTCTCCTATCCTTTTTCTGAGTTCCGTCTCGTTTTTCCCTGCATAAATAAGATCACAGGGACATTTGATCCCATATACCACCCCCTTTAGTTTGGCATTTGAGTATTTTTAATTATGAAGCCTTTGGCTGCATTCTTTATTTTGCTTTCAATCTACATGCATTAGAACAGTAGGTGCATCTCCTACAGGGATAATTACCCTTAATGTCCAATTCGAGCACACATTTTCCAGCATTTTCTTTTGGGATAGGATGATCACTATGGATATCCGGTCCCCTAGGTTCCTGGCCTTCCTTGCCACTGTTAAGGAGTGCTCATGGAAGACTGTCTCGCCTCCGCTTGTTGATCTCAGTACATCACAATGCTTAAAATAATATGTTAAATGTTCCCAAAATTGTCTGACTAGGCTGTGGAGAATACGATCCTCTTGGGAGATAGGTATTTCTGTTCAAATTCAAAAAACTGTTTGCCCTTATCTTTGCTGCTCTAGAAACCTCAGGTTTGTAGCGCCTCTCCCTGAACTGCTGTGTCATCTCTTCGGCTGCTTTCCTGTAGTCCTTCTCTTTCAAACAGTTTCTCCTTGCTCTGAGGAATTGTCCTACCAGAATGTTCTCTGTCAATCAATCCCTTAGGGTAAAAACTGGTAGCATGAAGTAATGAGTTCCTGTCCATGCGTTTCTGGTAGAGCTTAGTGCACAACTTGTTATTTACAGAAAGTTCAATGTCCAGGACATTTGTGCACACTTTACTGTGGTTCTTAATGATAGCCAGATTGTCTGCACCCCTGTTCGGATATTCATGAAACAGTTCCAAGTGGTCCTCTGTGCCCTCCATATAACCAAAATATCATTAATAAATCATCACCATTGAATATTATCCAGGAACTAAATCCTTTTCATTGAATACACAGTGATGAACGTTAATATTTATTTATAGAACAGACTGAAGAATAAGCAGAGAGTTACCTAGTTCCACTTCCCAGGTATAACACCATTTTCCCAAGATAAGGGGGAAGGAAACAAAAAAAACAACCCCACAACATATAGAAATGGGGAACTATTCTCAGCGTGCTATCAGGTATGGGGTCATAACAGTACTAATATACCGAGTGAGTCCCTTCCCCATTGTTAAAACAAAAGATGGCCTTGTGAATTGGAACAGAAGGGTCACAATGATGATCACAGTTTATATATTGCCTTAATGTAGCTGATAGTTTATAGTCATGGATATGGTTTATAAATGTTCATTGTGTTCCGGGGGGGGATTATTAGTCTTATTAAAGGTCTGCTAAACTAACAACCAGCATAATCAATAGCATAATTCTTGGTGCATGTTTGATGGAATGCACCACATTTTGTTCTATTAAAAATGCCTAACCGTGCAGACTGCTATGCTCATTGTACCTGCTCCTTGATTATTTGTTTTATTTATTTGTTTAAGGTCTAGGAATTACAACCCTTTGAGTCAGGGACTCATTTGCAAAGGCTCCATGTCATACAAAAATAGATTAGAACAAAGTACAATATGTGATTTACAATAGAGACATCAACTTTGTGAAACAAAGAAAGACAGTTACAAACAGAGATGCGTAGGGAAAAAAATAAATATAAAATGTACAGTCATGGTACAACAGCAGTTTGAGAAATACTAGTGCAATGGAGATTTAATGGGACTCATCTGCAGTCACAGTGGGAGTTAGACATAAAGTGGTTTCGTAATTCAAGTTTGAAGGGACCAAGCTTGGGAATCAATAAAATGCAGTCAGGGATTGTATTCATCCAGAGAGGGGCCCGGAAACAAAAGGACCTTTGGCCAGTAGTGGTCTTTGCGAAAGGGATACGGAATGTGGCAGTGACAGAATGTCTAGTGGGACGAGCAGGAAGGTTCCTTCGGAGGAGTTTTTGACAGCCAGGGGGCACTAGGCCCAACTGGATTTTTTTTTTGCCAGTAGACAGGTCTGGTAAACTAGCCCCCCCTGAAAATTGAGCCAGGATGAGCGTAGGTGGAGGTCACAGGTGTGCGTCAGACGATCACCACTAATGGCCAGTCGGCAGACTTTGTTTAGTGAGCTTTTAATAGTGGACAGTGCTGTGTCAGAGGCGGCGCCATGAATGACTATGCCATAATCTACCAGAGAGAGGATGGAGCTGGAGATAGCTAAGCGTAGAGCCTCCGGAGGTAGACATGCCCTAAGTCTGTAGAGGAGACCTATTTTGTTGACTTGAAAAGAAGGACGTTAATGTTCATGATAGGTAAGGGCAGAGTCTAGTGTAACCCCAAGATATTTGAAGTTGGAAACCGATTCCAGCGTGGTGCCTGTCACATTAAGTATGGATAATTTTGTAGTGCTGTGCTTATGCTGAGGATGGGCGAATAACATGACTTTCATCTTTTTGTGTTGAGAACGAGCTTGTGAGAGGAAAACCAGGCTTCAATATGAGAGAAGGAGTCCTGTAGGGATATTTGAAGCATCATGAGGTCAGGGTGACAACTGAAAATCACAGCGTCATCTGCATAGAGGAGAAGACGCCCAGAGGAGGCCAGCGGTAACGAGTTCAGGAAAAGTGAGAAGAGGATCGGACCGAGGATAGAGCCTTGTGGGACACCCGATCGAACTGGAAGGTTTGCAGAGAGGGTGTTTCTTATCATGACCTGTTGTGTGCGGCCAGAGAGAGAACTAGAGAACCAGCTAGTAGTTTCATAGGAGATGCCGACAGAGAGGAGGGAGTTAATGAGCATGATGTGATTGACGGTATCGAATGCCTTGAAGAGATCTATGAAGGCTGAGCCAGCCAGGTCACCCTGGTCCAGAGCATCATGTACAAAGGAGGTGAGTTCTAGTAGGGCAGTGGTGGTACTGTGACCTTTCCTAAAACCGTGTTGTTGGCAGATTATGTGTCGAGTATCTAGATAGCTGGAAAGTTGATCAGCCACAATTTTCTCCAAAGCTTTAGAGAGTGGGGGTAGTATGGATATGGGCCTGTAATTACTAGTGGAAGTACTTGCACCACTTTTGTGTACTGGCGTGATCCTAGCCTTTTTCCACAGAGCTGGGAATTGTCCCAGGCAGAGGGACATGTTGAAGATTTTAGTGAGCGGTACTAGAACGGCATCAGGGGTTAAGGACAGTAGTTTAGCATCTAGTGAGTCACCACTATGTCTGGACTTTCCAAGGAACCTGGCAATGTAAGCACGGGCATCACCAGTGGAGATAGTTTTTAGCTGAAAGGGAGGCCCAGTGGGGGTTGGGGGAAAAGATCCCGCTGCAGCACTGAACAAATCGGGGGGGGGTAGATCGAGCTTAGATCTGAGAATGATATATTGAAGGCATCAGCTATTTTATTAGGTTCTTGGGTAGGAGTACCATCCAGGATAAGAATGGTAGGAGGAGGGGGAGGAGACTTTCCACTGAGTTCCTTAATATTTTCCCAGAACCTCTTACCATCTCCCCAGGTGACAGTGAGTTTTGTTTGGTAGTAAGCAGCCTTTGCTAGTCGAATAGCCCAGGTGCAGGCGTTTCTGGCGGCACGATAGCGTTGTCGGTCAGCTGGTTGACCTGATTGAAGAGCTCTGCACCACAGGTCGTCATGGGCCTTCATTTGATCAAGCAACGCCTGTGTGACCCAGGGGATGATTTAGACCTTTCAAACCATTTGACTTGGGAAGCAAATGTCACAGGCGGATTGGAAAGAACTAACGAAGAAGGACAGAGCAGCATCAACTGACGTCAGGTGATCAAGAGGGGACCAGTCAGTATTTCAAAGTAGGTTTTGGAGATGTTTTAGAGCCCCCCTCTTGAGCTGGCGACATATGGTGATCCTAGGTGGGGGTGGTTTGCAGCAATTTGACCAGAGACATGTTACCGGGGAGTGATCACTGATTGAGTCCGATTGCACCTGAACATCCTGAATGTGTTCAGGGTGGTTGGTGAATATGAGGTCAAGGAGGGAGCCGCTCCCAGATTTTTGTTCACTCTAGTTGGGGGTGAGGACCATCTGGGACAAATTTTGCAGCAGCTGCATCCTGAGGGATGTCAGTGGGCAAGCCAGTTAGAGTTAAAATCACCAAGGGCTATGACTTCGGAATTTTTAGGAGTTGGCTGATTATGTTAAGGACGGTTGTAATGCATTCCTTTGATGACGAGGGGTATGTACAGACATTAAGTAAAGTGACTTTTCGATTTCCCAAGATCAACCCTGACAGTGAGAGACTGTGCACCATCCGAGGGGCTTATGGTTGCAGTGTGTATTCCATGCAGGTGGTCTCGGAGATATAGAGCACATCCCCCACCCCGTCGTTTTGCCTTATCTGACCTGTATAATGTGTAGCCAGGTATGCTTACAGCCGAATCAGGGATATGCTGGGACAGCCAAGTTTCGGTAACAGCTATGACATCAGGGAGGTGGAGGCAGATCCAGGCTTGGAATGGGGCAAATTTTTTTTGAAGACTACAAACATTAATGGTGGCCAGTCGCAGCCCCTTTTGCCTAGCTGGTTGCCGTGGAGTGTGAAGAGAGGGACCAGGATTTGGGTGAATGTTGCCCACTAATAGCAGAAGGATGATAACTGTCGTGGTTAGGATAGTTTTGTGGTCCTTCTTGGGGGTGCGTCAAGATGAGACCATAAGGTGAAGGGGTTTATTAGAAATACGGGTGCACAGAAAACGTAGCATTTCCTGCCCATAAAGTAATGGGACAGACATGGTGTCAGAGGAGGGGAGGCATGGGAAGAGAGGAAGGAAAGGGATATGGGACATAGTGATAGACGAGGGTGTTATGATTGGGGCAGAGGGAGGGGTATTAGGATTAGCATGAAGAGGGCAGGAGGGTAGTGGCTTGTAGGGGAAGGCTAGAACCAGGAGTGTAATCCAGGATGCAGCAATGTGGACCAATAAGGATGATATAGGGATTGTTTTAGACATACTTGGGGGAGTTTAAATAGAACTTCATACGGTTTTCAAGCGGGTTGTAGTAATTCAGAAATTTTTTTTTTTTTTGTGTGTGTGTTAATTTATATTGCCTGGGCTCACATGGAAAGGACTTGCAGTGGAAAAAGAGAGCTGAGAGTGAGTTTAGCAAAGAGAGCTGAAAGAGACAGATCAGCTACCTAATTGGGCCAGTGTGAGGAAAAAAGCTCATCAGTGGCAGCTCCAGATAACCTGCTAATGGAGAAACTGCCTGATAGGTTATTTCACCTCACCAATCAGAAAAGGGCTCTCCGACAGTATATAGGGAGAGCACGACCAAGGGTGGTGGTGGGGGCGGCGGGGCAGCTGACGCACAGTGTCAGCGGGGATAGTCCTACAGCACAGTGTAGCTTAGCAGCGTCTCCCCACTGTACTTGTTGCGCAAACGCGGTCAAAGGCGTTGAAAACGGCAGCCCTTCCAGTCTCCAGGAGGGAGTTCGATTCCCCACATCACAGACACCATGAGGGAGCCTCACAGTGCGATTCTGCCGGAAAGGAGAAAAAAGGATTAAAACAGGTGAGTTAATGGGGGCGCCTGAAAATTAGGTAGCAACGTGGGACACAGGGAAAATGGCGTCACGCTATGTAAAATGGCTATGAGGCTGGCTAGTACAGAGAAATACAGGGCTAAATACAGATTTCAAAATGGCTAGCTATGTGGCTATGCAGTACAGAGAATGTAGGGTTTAATACAGCAATCTACAACACAGCGCATTAGTTACATGAGGCTAACATTAGTTTTTACAATATTAGGGTAAGCTCTTGAAACTAAATAGCGAGAACCTTTTTGGAATCTTACCAAAAATAGTGCTTTACAGTAAAGGCAGACTCATTGGGAAACAGTAGGGAAAGCGACTATTTCATTTAAAGGCAACCTCATTTAGGAAAACTACTGAGGAAAACCGTCCTTTCAATCAAATGAGGACCAAGTAAGTTTACTTTAAAAGGCACGCTCATCAGGTAACAGCAGAAAAGCGACTTTACAGTAAAAGGCACACTCTTAAGGTAACTAAGAAAAAAAACATCTTTTCACTAAAGCTCTTAAGGTTACAGAGGAAAGAGACTAATTTGGCCCTTTTTCTGAGATTTTGCAGTCAGAAAAACTATCTCCACATGTGTGGGGGCAGTAATTTCAGACAGTCCTACAGCACAGTGTAGCTTAGCAGCGTCTTCCCACTGTACCTGTTGCTCAAACGTGGTCAAAGGCGTTGAAAACGGCAGCCCTTCCAGTCTCCAGGGAGGGAATTCGATTCCCTCACGACCACAGACATCCACGAGGGGAGCCTCGCAGTGCGATTCTGTTGCTCAAACGCGATCAAAGACGTTGAAAATGGCAACCCTTCCAGTCTCCAGGGAGGGAGTTTATTCCCCACGCATCACAGACACCACGGGAGCTGCGAAAGTATTCTGCGATCTTATATGAGATTGATTTGAGAGTACGCATTATTGTGAAATATGCAACATATTACTCATACTGCACTTATGCATATCTAAATGTACATGTTTATTTAGAAGACAGATCTACGACTGGCATGTCTGAATCAAAATCTTACAGCAATGTCTGTTGAATATCAGGAGTAAGAGGGCCTCACTGACTCACTAGGTCATTCAGGAATATATTGGCTGATGGTGATGGAGGTGACAGTGGTAGCCCTATGGTATGCATTGTTATTGAGGTACTTTAAAATGCAAGATAAGAATACCTTGAGGGCCAAATGCCTGATACCTTGATGCTTTTATTTTATGCTGTTTTTATTGCCCCGGTTGCCAGGTAGTCAGCCCTATCCTGCACGCCAACTTCCTCGCTCCCCCCTCCGATACCCTTTGACTTACCCCTCAAGGTGGGGCCGATGCCCGTGTCCAGCCCATCTCTGATGGGAAAGGTGCCAGCGGTGACTGACATTGCCCCCCAGGATGGGGTTCGGGGCAATGATGGCACAACAGAACCGTGATAGGTCGGTGGAGGCGGGGAACCATGAAGGTCATGGTGCCACACGCGCATCATTGAGGCAGCCAATGTGTTTTTTCTTGTTTGACCCTAGGAGTGGGGACGTGCAATGATGTACTGCATCCACCCGGCCCCACTTATGCTAGGTGCCTGTGCATGTGATAACTCCCAGCCTCTGCTAGGAGTCATACCTGCACTGGACATGCTCCCAGCCCTCCCCCAGAGAAGGAGAGCAACCCTTGGGGCGCTCTATCCTTCTCCCACGGCCAGCACTCCAGCTTCATTCCCAAACCCGGGTCACCGGTGTCACAAGCGGAAATCCAACTGCTGTGCTGATGGGCCAGCCAATACCTAGATGCTTAAACAGTAAGCAGTTTCTTCATGTTCAGCTTTGCAAATATAGCTATATGATTTATGCTGTTATTCTAACTCTAAATACCTGAGCTCTACTTTTCTGCTTTCTATTCTCTTTGTCTCCTCTGGACGGGGGTGTGTCTAGAGGGTTCTGTTACATATTTAATTTATTTATTCCAAACAGTACAAATTTAATACTTTTATTGATTGTTTATGAAACCCAGAGACCCAATGGCTGTACCAGATAACTTTAGATTGATTAAAAGTCACTCCGTCATAAGACACTTTAAAAAAAAAAAAAAAAGCATCAACAGCATTTCTGCAAGAAACTCATCTGAAGAAACAACACTATCAACTGATGAGAAGAGAATGGGTGGGACAGATATTTGGAACAGGTGACAGCTCAAAGAAAGCTGGGATATTAATTCTATTTAAAAGAAACCTAGCTTTTGAACCCTGTACTATTATAGAAGACCCTATGGGACATTATAGTCTACTTTACGGCACGCTTGGTAAGGAATACTACACATTCATAAATGTATGTTGGCCCACATCCCCAATACATGATCTGTTCAGTTTTATACTCAGGAAAGTGAATGGCCTTTTAGACAGTACTATTCTAATGCCTGGTGACACCGACAGCATACCTGACCCTACCCTAGACAGATCTACATTTTGAGTGCTTGTAGAGAGGACAGACAAAGATTTAGGAGACCTAACTGACAACCAACAGCTTATTGATCGCTGGAGAGTATTACACCCAAACATCAAGGAGTTTACCTACTTGTCACAATGTAACCAATCAGGCTCAAGAATTGATCAGGTTGATATCCCCAAGGACGTCTTCACTAGAATTGTGTTAGTAAACACAGAATTCCTGCTGCTAGCCTATAAAGCAGAAAGCAGCTAACTAAAAGAAGCTACAATTTTCTTACTGATTTAACACTTCTATCTCAGAAGGAATCAGTGTCTGTTGAAATTAAGCAGACAGATACTTTATTAGAAGTAGAAGGGGTCTTATTTAGGGTTAAAAAGAAAAGAAAGTCAGTGTGTGTTCTATGCTGGGAAGAGTACTGTATCAACTTACTTTGCTAAATCAGTAGGAGGAGAGAGCTTAATTGGGAGTGTGGCTTAGACAATATAAAAGCAGGTGACTCCAATTACAACTTCCTTTTGCTAGCCTTTTTTCTTACTAATTGCCCTCCATCCCATCCACTCTAAGCCAGTTCTACTTTTATAGCCACTGGATTTGACTGACAACAGGAACTTCCTGTTTGGCAGTAGGAAGGGAAGGATCATAGAGAAACATTAGTTTTGTCAACCCTAAAGGAAAAAAGTAGCTGGCCACCCCCCCCCAGCTGCTGGTGATCTGACACTGAGCAAGGAAGAAGGAGGCTACTGAAGAATATAGGAAGTTGCTGTCCCAGAATAGGAAGGGTGAGAGCTGTAATGAGAGGAAAGAGTAAGCATACAGAGAAACAGGAGAGGGGACACAAAATAAGACATGATAGGAGTGGTACAGTGCAATGGGTGTGGGGCAGCAGTGTCCTGGGAAACATTCTGGAGGCTGCAATGCTGACCTATTTGCGGACCTCTCTGGTCTGAGGGAGGAGGTTGCCCGTCTCCAGGCTGACCTAGCTAGGGATTTGTGAAACCTCCTCCCCCACCCAGGGACCACCAGGGCCAATGCCACTACCTCAGAGGTTGCCAAGAAAGAGGAGAGGCTGGACCAGGGTGGGTTCTGGGAGGGGCAGGGTGGTGGAACAGAGCTGCATCCCTCCAGCTGTATCTCTCCACAATTCATACACACTTCTGGTGGATAGTGGTTCCTCTATGGAGGCACCTGCAGTGGAGACCAAGGAGGATGCTGGGAACCTTGACAAAGGAGACCCACAGGAGTGTGGCATGGGACCCCACAGGGAAAGGAAACAACTCCTGGTAGGGTACTCAATCATTAGGGGGTAGAAGTGGGGGGAGGAAGGGAAGAGGGAGGTAAAGTGCCTGCATGGCGCCATGGCTTGGAGGGACACTAAGCGTGTACTAAGGATCGTGGGAGCAGCTGCACGAGGGAGGGAGCTGGGTGTCATTTTCCACTTAGGGACAAATGACCTGGTTAGGAATGGGATCAGAACCGTGCAAGAGGATTTTGTAGAGCTGGGGAGGGGTCTTCGACAAGTACTGCATACGGTAACCTCAGAGGTGCTGCCTGTCTATGCAAGGGTGATGCTAGGGTACTCCTCACCAGGGAATTCAATGAATGGTTGAAAAACTGGTGTGGAGCTCAGGGTTTTCGCTTCATTGGGGACTGGGGAGCCACTTCTGAGGATGCAGACCTATACTGGCATGATGGTCTGCATCTGTCTGGGGGAGAAACCAGGATCCTAGGTGAGAGGTTTAAATGCTTCATTGGCAAGCATGTAAACTAGCCAAGGGGGAGGCACTGAAAAGGAGCAGGGAAATCCCAGCCTCCCCCTACAAAACATGGTAATCAGTGAGGTAAACACCAAGGTAGAGAAGTCATTAGGGAGCAGGACAGAGGTAAATGTAAAAAAGGGCAATAAGGACAGGGATGGGACTAAAAGGGGTAAGGCCATCAAAAAGTGGAGGGTGATGAGTATCAATGCCCATAGTCTATGTAACAAGCTCCCTGAACTAGTGGCCTTGATGGACGAGGGTTACCTGGATATTGTGGCAGTCACAGAAACATGGTACACAGAGAACAATGACTGGGATGTCAACATACCAGGATACACAATCTACAGGAGGGATGGAGGGTAAAAGAGGAGGAGTAGCTCTCTATGTAAAGGAAAGGATCAAAGTAACAAAACTAAAGAGTAAAGAGGGAGCAGATGAGGCACTCTGGGTCACCCTGGAGACAGGAAATGGCACCACAATCTGCATGGGGGTTGTATACAGACCCCCATCTCAGAGGGAGGGAATGGACAAGGAAATGATAGAAGGCATCCTTAGAATGGCAGAAAAAAAGGGGAGATATTGTTGATGGGGGACCTGAATATGCCAGATGTTAACTGGAGCACCTTTGCTGCAGGCACATCCAAGAGCAGGGTCATTCTTGATGCCCTACAAGGGGCATGCCTCAGACAGCTAGTACTGGAACCCACTCAAGAGGGTTCAGTCTTAGACCTGGTACTCTCAAATGGGGACAGAGAAAGAATCTCAGATTTAGAAGTGGGTAGCCATCCGGGAACAAGCGACCACCAAACAGTGTGGTTCACGATAAACACAACCATACAATCAAGCCATACAAAAGTAAGAGTATTGGACTTTAGGAGGGCTGACTTTGGGAAAATGAGAGCATGCCTCAGAAAAGCACTATCAAACAGGCAAGAAGGAGGGGTGGAGGAACAATGGGGAGTAATCAAAACAGCCATCACAGAGGCAACACGCCTTTATCAAAGCAAATCAACAAAACACAACAAAGGAAAAAAACGCTATGGTTCTCAAAAAAGGTGGCAGGGAAGGTTAAGGATAAAAGGATAGCATTCCGGAAATATAAGGAAACACAGAAGGAGCAGGACAGAGAATTATCAGTTAAATCAGAAAGAGGCAGGGAAGGCAATCAGAACAGCAAGGGCCCAAACCGAGGAAAGGATAGCCAACTCTGTTAAGAAGGGGGATAAGACCTTTTATAGGTACATTAGGGAGTGAAGAAAGACCAAAGGAGGGATACTGAGGTTTAATAAAGGGGAGGGAATGTGGGCAGAGGGTGACAGTGAAAAAGCAGGGATACTGGATGAATATTTCTGCTCAGTATTCACAAAGGAAGGGGGGGGTACCAAACCAAACAAGAGAAACACTCTGAAGATGGGGTCAATACCAGTCCATTTACAGAAGAAAGGGTTCTGAAAGAACTAATAAAATTGAAGGTGGACAAAAATAATGGGGCCTGATGGAATTCACCCAAGAATTTAAAAGAACTAAGGTTAGAACTAGTGACACCGCTGACTACTCTCATTAACAAATCATGGGAGGATGGGGTGGTACCTGAGGACTGGAGGAGGGCGAATGTGATTCCTGTTCACAAAAGTGGGAGCAGGACAGAGGCAGGAAACTACAGACCTGTTAGTTTGACCTCAGTGGTAGGGAAAATGATGGAATCACTTCTGAAGAAAAGAACTGTTGAGTACCTAGAGGCCAGTGGGGCACAGGACCCAAGGCAGCATGGATTCACAATGGGAAGGTCATGTCAGATGAATCTAATAGATTTCTTTGACTGGGTGACCAAAGTAGTAGATCAGGGAGGGGCTGTGGACATGGCCTACCTAGATTTTAGCAAGGCATTTGATACAGCCCCACACAAAAGATTAATACACAAGTTAGCCAGCCTTGGAGTGGGTCCCAAGGTGGTAGCCTGGATAAAAATTTGGCTAGACAACAGGACACAAAGGGTAGTAGTAAACGGAGTCCACAGTGAAGAAAGGAGGGTTACTAGTGGGCTACCGCAGGGTTCAGTATTGGGACTGGTCCTTTTTAATGTCTTTATAAGTGACATTGCAGAAGAACTGGAAGGAAAAGTATGTCTCTTTGCAGACAACACAAAGATCTGCAACAGGGTTGATACACAAGATGGAGTGGAAAGGATGAGAAGTGACTTGGCAAGGTTGGAGGAATGGTCAAATGTATGGCAGTTCAGATTCAGTGCAAAGAAGTGCAAGGTAATGCACCTGGGAAACAAAAACCCAGGGGAAGAGTACACAATGGGTGAGATACAACAGGTGGGCAGGCAATGTGAGAAGGCAGTAAGGAAGGCTGGGGGGATACTGGGATGCATAGAGAGAGGCATCAGTAGTAGAAAACAGGAAGTTGTTATCCCTCTGTACAAACAGTCGGTGAGACCCCATCTGGAGTACTGTTTGCAGTTCTGGAGACCCCATCTCCTCAACGACACAGAGTGGAGGCTGTCCAGAGGAGGGCAACTAAAATGGTTCAGGGTCTGCACCAGAAGACATACGAAGAAAGACTAAAGGAGCTTAATATGTATACCCTTGAGGAAAGAAGGGACATGATAGAAACTTTCAAGTACCTCAAGGGAATCAACAAAGTCCAAGAGGGTAGCATCTTTCAGAAAAAGAGATGTGCAAGAACAAGGGGGCACAATTTGAAGGTAGAGGGGGGATGGCTCAGAGGTAATGTGAGGAAGTATTTTTTTATGGAGAGGGTTGTGGATGCATGGAACAGCCTCCCTGAAGAGGTCGTGGAGTCAAGAACTGGGGGAATTCAAGAATGCATGGGACAGACATAAGGCAGTCCTAGTGGGGGGTAGGAGGAAGTAAGCTGTTGGTTAACTAGGATCTGCAGCTTATCTGTTAGGTAGGAAAATGGGCAGACTAGGTTGGCCAAGCGGTCCTTAGCTGCCATCAAATTCTATGTTCTATCTCTGACCACTGCCCAATATCGATGCTTTTCAAGACTTCTAACAATCCTAGTCAGACGCGTAGGTGGAAACTTAACTTCTTATTGGACAAACCCAACCTACTAGAAAAAACTAGAATAAAAGACTTTCTAGAGCTTAATGTTCCACTCAGTAATTCATGGAGTACTAACTGGGATTGTATAAAATGTTGTCTGAGAGGTTTCTTGATAAGTGAGGCCTCTGCCTTAAAAAAACAAAATCTTGCTAAGCAAAAAGAAACTCGAGAGAAACTTAAAAATTTAGAGGGAAAACTACTAACCAGTAATAACCAGAATAGTTGGCAGGAATGGTTAAAACTAAAAATGGAATATAATGAATCCATTAAGAGGAAGCCATTTTTGCTGTTAGGAAGTCCAAGATGAACTATGTTGACTGCCAGGGCTGCCAAAACACTGGCCATAAGGTGGCTCCACAAACATCACATCAGTCAGACGTAAAGGGGATGGCCCAATTATATCAGGACATAAGCAGATCAATAAGGAATTTCATGACTTTTATCAGGCGCTATATACACTAAAGAAGATGTCCCTAGCATCAACACAATGGAGGCATTTTGCACTGGCCTTCATATACCAACTGTGCCGAAATATCCAAAGCAGGGCTTGGAGCACATATAACAGTTGAGGAGATATTACTAGCAATCAAATGATCAAAGAAAAATAAAGCCACCAGACCAGAAGGACACTCTTCCAGTTTTTATAGCAAGCTTAGTAATTAGCAAGTCCCAGTACTTACGAAGATATTTAATGAAGCACTTAAGGTAGGGCGAATGTCTAGGGAAATGACAAAAGGTCCAATAACTCTCATCCACAAACGGGAAAGATCCCTTAGAATGTAGCTGTTATAGGTCAGTTTCATTAATTCAGATATTAAGCTCTTAGCAAAGATCCTTTCTGACAGACTAGAGATTATATACTCCCTTGTATCCAGACAAACAAGGTTTATAAGAGGAAGGATTTCAGCAAATAACATGAGAAAATTATTTCATGTAATGCTTGCAGCCAATAAAAGTCAGACCCCTGGTGGTTTGCTTTCTCTGGATGTCTCTTGGACACACATTTTTAATACACTTAAGATACATGACTTCCCTGAGAAATTAATTAATTGGATACAACTTTTATAGCAAAACTCAAGTTCTACAGTGGTCACTAATCGAGCAATTTCTATTTTGAAATTACCAGGGGAACAAGACAAGGTTGCCTGCTGTCGCCATTATTATTTCATCTTACACTTGACCCCCTAATAAGAAAATTATTGGCAGTAAAGGAAGTTAAGGGCATCCAGATAGGGCAGAAAGAACACCTTGTTGCAGCTTATGCGGATGATATCCTACTTATGATTTCTGAACCATCTCAAACTATACCTATTTTTTACAAACTATTAAATCTTGTGGGAAATCTCAGGGTATAAGCTGAACGCCGACAAGACCAAATTCCTTCCTCGAAATAGGTTTTGCAAAAAGAGGCGACTGTCTCGGAGGGGCTGGCCTGGGCAACAAATTACATAGAATATCTAGGAATCAACATCTTTAATACAGTGCATGAGACAGTGACCAAAATGCCTCTGCCATCAAACTAAAGGTGACTGAGGACCTGTCTAAATGGAACATGTTACCCTTAGGTTTATGGGGAAGACTGGAATCTATTAAAATGAATCTCCTATTCTGCCTATTATACTTATTGATGATGATTCCCTGTAGCTTGACTAAGAAATGGATACAATCCATATCGTCCTTAGTAGCCCAGTTTATTTGGGCATACAAAAGACACAGCATGGCATACACCAAGCTGTGCAGGCCCAAGACCAAATATACATTCTGGAATAGGTAGATATAGAGAAAGAGGTGACAGAGGAACAGGGCTGGTGTTTAAGCACATTATTATATGCAAAGCCCACTACATCTTGTAAAAATAAGATTGTCGGCCCGCCGGCGCAGCAGTTGGATTTCTGCTTGCGATGCCAGCGACCCGGGTTCAGGAATGGACTCGGGTTGCTGGAGGGCCGGCTGAGGGAGAAGGAAATGAGCATCCGACGATGGCTCGCCTTCTTAGGGGGGAGGGTGGATACGCGGCTCGGTGCCTGCTGACTCCTAGCGGAGGCTGGGAGTATGGCAGGACGTTGGTCCCAATACACTAAGGGGAGTGACGGACGTTGGTGTATGCCTTGGCGTCAGTGGCACATCGCTTCCCAGGGGAGTAAAGTGGAAAATGGTGCCAGGCTGATCGGGTGATGGCCCTCCAGAACCCTCACCTCACCACCGGGCTCCCGGACCTCCATATGCTGTCCCAGCAGCACTCCAGGATTGTTGGTTGGCCACCAGGGCTATTCTCCGACGAAAAGGTAAGAGACCCGCCCGGTGAAGGGATACACTGGGGTTACCTGGGGTTGGCTGCGATATGGGGTGGTAGGGGTCGGAGAGTAGCT
This sequence comes from Neoceratodus forsteri, assembly GCA_016271365.2. Classification (NCBI taxonomy): domain Eukaryota; kingdom Metazoa; phylum Chordata; order Ceratodontiformes; family Ceratodontidae; genus Neoceratodus; species Neoceratodus forsteri. Next base: position 762,583,352 of record CM028136.1, read on the forward strand.
GCGGTAGGGAGCTCATGTGGGGGCCCGAAGGAGAAACCGGCCGGGTGCAGGAGGGGAGTATAAAAAAAAAACAAAAAAAAAAAAGATTATCCTAGATTCAATTAGGCAACTGAGGCAGGTAGATAGTCTACTGAATTTAAACATGAACCAAGTTAGTGTTCAGCCTACATGGGGGAGCCTGAACTTTGCACATAATGACACCCCCCTTCAAAATGAAACTTGGAAACAAGAGGGAATTATTTCAGTAGAGGATATGTTTCAAAATGACACTTTTTTTACCTTATGAAGGCCTAACAGATAAATTTAACATCCCCCTAACCAACAATCTATTTTATATGAATGTTAAAAATGTAATACAAAATCAAATAGACCTGTTCACTTGGATGACAAAACTAGAACTTTTTCTAACAGTTTCAGGATGATGCCTTCCATATCATCCCTATATGGGTTATTAGTAGACCTAATAAGAGGCTCAGATTTGGAGACACCATGGTGGTGGTGGTCTCACACACTTGAAGCATCTACAGCAGAGAGACACTGGGAAAAAGGATATGGGCTCTTCCCTTCCAGGTATTTAATTCAGTGAACTTAAGGCTGATCAGTTTAAAACTATACATAGCCTGTACTACACCCCATACCAAAGATTTAAGATGGGCCTTGCTGCCACCCCAACTTGCCACAAATTTAAGGAGGAACAGGGCACTCTTCTGCACATGTTTTGGGACTGTCCTTTAGTTCAGCCCCTATGGAAAGCAGTTATAGATGCATTTGAAAATTATCCCATAATCTCAAGTCATATTCAGGTATCCACTTGCATCCTGGGACAATTTGGAAAAGATATGCTTTGGTCCTATGAGCAAAAGCATACACTCTTTACTACTGAGAATCTCAGTAAGATATGTTTTATTGAGATACGGGTTGGAGGACACCATTCCAACAATCCAGGAATGGAAGAATAATGCGATAGAAATTAGCATTAACTCTGAGGGATCAGACAACTAAATTTACTAAGTAATGGGATACTTTATGTAACGAATTATTTACAACAGACTGAACTGACATGACTCGTCTTGATCTATAGATATACTTTGGTTTTGGTACCGCTGACATTCCAATATTCGTAGAGATCCTCTACATTGCCTTACAGGATGCCCCCTGGCAATATCCTCCACTTCTTCCCTATCCGCTTAACCCTTTTCTATCTCTGTCTTTTCTTTCTCCTTTTCCCTCCTACATCTGAAATTGATATATAGGAATATATAAAATCTGTTAGCTAAAATCAATATTAGATGTTTAATATTACTGGAATATAATACAGGTTTATTAATATGTAATACTTCCTGAGAGGATATAGAGTGTTTAATACTACTGAATAGTAATTAGTAATATAAGAATAAGAATATTATTAATTGATTCTATATGAGTTTCCCAATAATTTGGGGCCTTTTTTTTTGTTCTACTGTAAAATATCACATTTGTGATTTTTTTTTCTGAATTTTTATTTGAGACTGTTATGTATATTATGTTTTATGCAGATCTAACTGTTTGAACAATTTTAAAACCAATGAAAACACATTGATAAAAAAAAGCTTTGGCCACGTTCCAACCACCAGCTGATGTTTCACCCTTTTAAAGGGCTTCATCAGAGGATGGACCTGGCCATCTTTTTCTTTGTATTCCTTTTATAGTTTTGTTATTTGTTCTTCATATGCATTATGTATCTTACATGTCAAGTCTACTGATGCTAGTAAACACCAGAAGGAGCAGGGAGGAAACACTGCCCCACTAGCATAAAGCAAGTCAGAAGACTTGACATGTAAGATACATAATTCATATGAAGAGACAAATAAACTGAGCCATAAAGGAGAAACGTTGGATGGTGCTTGGAACATGGCCAGAGCTTGAAGTAAATTTGGAAAAATAAAAATCTGAAGAGGCATAAAGGAAATATTGGAATGGCTGATTGTTCAAGTATTGTGTTTTGGGAACAATAGTGCCTTTATCAGCCTGCAAAGCACCAAAGAGGGGTAGTGTCAATCCCAGTTGATGGTACCCATAGGAACATATTTTGGCCTTTCCTCCTCTCCCCTATGGATGAGAAGAGAATACCAAAAGGTTTCACAACCAGCAGGAGTTTTGCAGGAACAAATCTTAGAGTCTCAATAACAGGATAGAAAATTTAAAAAGGAAAGACAGAGACAGGGTGGAAGCAGTCCAGAGGAGGGTAACCAAAATGATGCAGGGGCTGCATCGGAAGCCCTATAAGAGACAGAAGGACCTTGATATGTACACTTTGGAAGTCGGGGGGGGGGGACAAGATACAGACCTATAAATACCTCACAACATTGCATAACATACTGGAGGGGAGTACTGTTCAGAGGAAAAGGTGCACCAGAACAAGGGGGTATGTAATGAAGCTGGAAGGGAGTAAATTGAAGAGAGATGGGAGGCAGTACTTCACTGAAAGAGTGGTGAATGCATGGAACAGTCTTCCAGCAGAGGTGGTGGGGGAGAAAACTGGTGAGCTCCATGCATGCTTGGAATAGTCAGAAGGGAATCTTAGCTGGGAAGTAAGAGAGAAGGAGGGGCAGGAGATCAAGTAGGGTCTGTAGTGACAGTATTGTGTACGGACCTTTCGCCCCCGGACATAATGTTGCGTCTATTTCATTGCGGTCATTATGCTGTGGGGACAAAATATAGTTACATTATTTGTCAGAAGTATGTTGCGTCGTTGGACAATTAGTAGCCTAAAATTTTAGCATCTGGACAAATGGTCACCGAATTATCACCCCTCCTTGTCTACTACAGTCCCCCCCAAAAAAACATTGTGTTTAGTGGTTTGAGAAGCCCCAACCACCTCTGTCAGAGTGTACCTCATTCTCATTCTGTGCCACCTTGTTCCTGCTCTCCATTCTTGCTGTCTTCCAGGCTGGCTATGCAGACACTGCCTATATGTGTGTGTGCTATGTGTCTAACCCACTTTGTATCTGCATTTATTGCTGTGTCTGCATTGATAAGACTCTAAGTTGGAAAATTGCTGTGTTGAATAACCCTTCCCAAAAAAACATCCTATATGTGCATCGACAACTTGTGTTTACCAATGATTTGAAAAGACATAGACTGAACCTTGAAAGCCTTTATGAATTGTTTATTGAGACTTAAATAATTTATTTTAAAACAACAAAGCAGACTGCAAAAGCATCTAAATTAAAGGTGCATTAAAGTGCATAAAACTTTTTTGAAAGTTTGCTGAAAAGGTGCAGTAAATGTGCTTACATTTTTTTAAAAGTGGGCTAAAAAGGTATTGCTAAAACCACAGTCATAATACATTACACATAAACAGATTTAGGCCGCATTCATTTCTACCACTGCAGCTATATCAAGTACATATTGCTTTGGAGGCTTGTTAGGAAAATCCTGACATACTGAATTGAACACTCTGTTGACTCTACGGTGTTTGCTGTTTTTGTAGGGTGGCTGCTGCCCCAGCTGCATCTGTCACCTCTGCATCGCCACAGCATACTATTCCTGTCACACAACTTGCATGCCAGCTTCGCATGGGTAGGATGGCTTATACACACAGTTCTGGAGGAAGCCCAATGATGTGCCTCAATTACATTATTGCTTCTTGGCAGATCATTCAGTACTCGGGCATGCTAGTTCCAAAAACTTTTCTTAAATCGTGGCTGCCGCCTACTTTTGCATTTCTGGACAATTGACCTAGGTAGTTACTCTCGAAGTAATTGTGCAAGCATTCGAGGTCAGCAAAGTCTTCACCTTCTTGTAGTGTTTCAAAGTAACGTTCCACACTTTCTTGTGCCACAAATGCCAACCCAATAAGCAATGCACTTTGTGGGCAAAGTGTTTGTCCTGTATGTAACATTGTTGCAGCCCCCTCATGCTGCACACAGTGCCACATGGCCTGCCCAAGGTGGAAATTGCAGTCTGTCAATTCTGTTGTTGGCAACACCTGTCGGAGAACATTAATTGCAGCGATTTCAAAGTCTGTCGTTACACTGACAGGACTCATCTTACTACCAAGAAGGTTTTTAAGGTGTGCAAAGGATTTTCTGTATACCTCTTCATGGTAGCAGTGCATAAACACAAGGTCTGTTTACACCCTGTACTGGGGCATGTACAGTGTACATTTGGTCATTCTGTCTTGGTGCCATGCTGAAGGTCCCATCACAGAACCAATGTGGTTGCTCACTTAACACCTGTAAATCCGAGTCACTAGCAAAGACTACCAAATCCTCCTTTTGCACTCGTATAAATTGGTCCCCACTCACAGTCTGTGCATACTGTGTAATGTCATTGTCACTAGGACCACAATACTGTCTATGTCTCGTCTATGCACATCATCCTAAGGGTTTCCTGTGTGGCAAACAGACCAACATTGACATCTTGTAATGCTTGGAGGACAACATTACTTGTACATTCCTTGGACTCACATGCGCTACGCTTCATGGTACTCCATGCTTTAATGACCTCAATGCAACCATGTTGTGGAGCATGATTATGGTCAGTAGGTGCTTGTGCAATAGTATCACCAACTGTGCACATCCATGCTTTGTAGGTGCGCCGTTCACAGCGCCGTATTATTTTTCCTGCAGCCCCATCCTTCTTTGTGTAAAGGTAATTTTCAGAGCACAGCTTCTGTTTCCCCTTCTGTGACTGAACATACTTCATGGTTTTCAAAGCATGAATACGATACCACTAATCCCATTCACCTTATATATAGCCATGAAGTTTCAATACCTGTTATCACTACCTGAGGCTAGTAACACCAATTAAATGTGCTTTACACCTTTAATAATGGTAGCCATACCATGTACTCTGATGTCATCAACGGAGAGACAGAATGATGAAAAATGGTCTGAGAGAGGTGGAGGTACAGGTCTGAAGACAGTAGGAACAGTGAGCAAGAGCAAGAAAGAGGCACAGAATGAGAGATATGTGGAGGAAGCAGTCAAAGAGAAGGGAGAGCTACAGCTAGAATGAGGTACACTCTGATAGAGGTGGTGGGGCAGTCTATATATGTTTGCAAATATTGTGTCTTGCGGCAGAGCAGAGATCATAGAGATTTCAAACAGCCAGAAAAATATAAAATTGGGTGCAAAGGTCGCCATCCACACATCACCAATATTACGTTGCGGTAGTTACATATTGACCTCGACAGGTTTACTGGCGGCAGTATGACTTTTCGGCATATTGTCTACAACAGTTGGTCCGTGGCATAAATTAACGTGATGAAATGTCTGTATGCCGACAGTACAGGCAGGGAAAAAATGGGCAGACTGGGTGGGCCACGTGTTTCTTATCTGCTGTCAGATTCTCTGTTTCTGTGGTTCATTTGGCCCTGGAGGATGCCATTCTGGCTGCCTGACACAGACCCTGTGCCCTGCCTGCAGTTTTTAGGACAGCAGATAAATATCTTGTCCCTACTAGCAAGCAGTATTGTTCCTCCTCTCAAACAAGAAAACTGGATGTCTTTGAGGAAAAGAACATTTGCTTCGACATCCCTAGGACTGAGAATGGCAAATTATCAGGAGTACATAATCAAGTATCAGAATTGCCTGTGGAAGACTATGGCTGCCATGGCTGAGAAGTTACCTGATGGTCCTGACAAAACAGTTGCTGACAGCTTGGAAGCAGGCAAGCACCTGCCAAGATCAGCATATGATGCCTTGGACGCTGCTGATTACAGCATCAACTTGCACGGTCACTCCTGGCTTTGTGTCAAAGGCTTTGCCTCTGATGTCGAACAGTCAGTCCTCAATGCTCCCTTCAGGAGGAAAGCAACTTTTTGACTTGGATGTGAAGAATGCTTTGTAGAACCTTCAGACATCCAAAATGACCCTGTTGTCCCTTCACACTTTGAACCCCAAGCCCCAGGGATGGAGCAGAGGCTCTTTCCCTAGGTCTTACACCTGTTCAGGTAGGTGTTGCTCTAGAGGTCCCAGACGTGGTTTGCAGTTACCTCAAGTCTCACTGACTCAAGCCAGTTTGCCTCCCAGAGACCATGCCAGTTACATAAAAGGGGCAAGTATCACTGGCACCCCTGCTGCCCCCAGCACTTTTTGACTTCCCTACTCTTCCTCCAGCTTCACTACCGCAGGAAATATTAGCAGAAGGCCAAATCTCCCTCTTCCTACCAAGGTGGAGGGAGATCACTACCAGTGCTTAGGTCCTGGAGGTAGTTCAGCAAGGACACACCCTAGAGCTCCTTTCTGTCCTTCCAGAGCCTTCTCCTTTACCCAATCGATACTCTCCAGGTTATCTTGGTTTCTTGCTGGAGAAGGCTCAAACCATCCACAGCAACAGGGCTATACAGCCCATCCCTGTTGCTGATGAAAACCTGTGTTATTATTCCCTTTGCTTCCTGGTACCAAAAAGTACCAGGGATTTAAGGCCCATCCTAGACCTTTGAGGCCTCAATGTATTTGAAGAATACAAATGGCTTAGAATGGTGTCTGTGCATATCCCTCCTCCACGTGTTACTGAAAGGGGATTGTATGATTGCTGTAGATATGAAGGACACATACCTCCATGTCAAGATCCGCAAGTCTCACAGAAAATACCTGAAAGTCATGCTCCAGGGCTCGCACTATCCGTTTTGTGTCTTGCCCTTTGGTTTGTCCCCTGCACAATGCATCTTTACCAATTGTTTTGCAATGGAGCAGCTGCCCTCCATCGAGAGGGCCTGTATGTTTTCCTGTATATCAACAACCGGCTTCTGAAGGCCTTATCAAGGGATGCCATTGTCTGCATACTGTTCTGGACCAGACATTTGTTTGACCAGTTGGGTATTCTGGTGAATGTGCCAAAGTCAGTTCTCACTCTGTGCCAACCCTTCCAAAATTAGAAGCTGTTCTGGACACAGGTCTGAGTTAGGCTTTCCTGCCCTTGGACTGCGCTACAGTGCTGGTTGCCCAAGCTCATCTGGTCTCTTGCAGTGACCATGGCTCATTGGCCTTATGGCTGCTGCTACGCCGACTGTTCCCCTGGCACGTCTGCACAGTAGGGTCCAACAATAGTTCCTCTGTGCCCAGTGGGCTCAGCATTTCAACACACTGGGAGGGTCTCATAGCAGTGTCCCCTCCACTCTGTCACTCCCTGCTCTGGTAGTTGGACCACTCCAACCTTAAAACAGGCTTCCCTCTTCTCTGCCCATCCCCTTTCCTGGTGATGATGATGGACATCTCAGGTTGTGGTGCACATCTGGGCCCATTCTGGACTCCAGGTCAGTGATTCCCCCCAATACAGTTCTGCGCAGGAATACTTCGGAGATGAAGGCTGTTCTGCTTGGCCTACAGGCCTGTGTCACCCTCCTTCCAGGGCATCAGTTGATGATCTGAACAGACAACATTTCGGTGATATACTACACCAACTGTCAGGGCAAAGTCCACTCATATCTCCTCTGCAGGGAGGTGATGAGTGTCTGGCACTTTCCCGTGGAACACAATATGCTCCTCTCAATCATTTTTCTGCCCAGCACCCTCAGTGCCCTTGCAGATTGTCTCAAGTCAGTTCCCAGTGTTCTGCTATGAATGGGAGCTCCTGGACTCCGTTGTGGACAGCCTCTTTGTAAAACAGGGTGACATAGACATCTTTTTTGCATCTCCATCAATCTCAGAACTTCAAAACTGCTATGTTTCTAGTTGCTTATTTTTTTGCAAAACACACTGACCCTCTCCTAGAAAGGGAGGTTCATGTATGCCTTTCCCCATTCCCGCTCATACAGAGGGTTCTGGTCAAGTTAAGGACCAAGTCAGCCAGCAGGATTCTGGTGGTCCCATACTGGCCCAGACATATGTCTCCCTCTGCGCCAGCAGTTGCCAGCAGAAGCCCCTGTCCCACTCCCTCTGTGGGCAGGGCTTCTTTCACAGGAGCAGGGTGTTCTAGGGCATCAGGATCTTCTATCCCTACACCTTCATGCCTGGCTCCTGGAGACATATAGCTCTTCTGCCTTGGGGTTTCCTCAGCAGTTGCAACTGTTCTACTGGCATCTCTGATGCCATCTACATGGTACACTTACTAAAAATAGAAATGTGTTACAGTTTGTTGTACTGCCTGTAACCTAGACCCTTTTACATGTCCAATCAGTCAAGTGCTGAACCTCTTGTCCCTTATAGGCTTGGGCCTCAGGTATTCCTCCATCAAGGTCCACTTAGCCACAGTGTCCATTTTTCATGCCCTCACTGAAGGTAAGGCAGTGAGGTTTCCCGCAGGTTCCTTAAAGGTATTTTACTTCTACATCCCTGGTCCATGATCCAGTTCTGGTGTGGGATTTTCATTTGGCCTTAGAGACCCTTACTGTGCCACCCCTCAAGCCTGCTGCAACTTGTGAGTTAGAATATTTCAAAGCTGCCTTCCTTACAAATGTAAATTCCCCTTCTAAGTTCTGGAAGGTGGTCCATGCCCTTTTTACCCTACTGTCCCGTTCTCCCCCACCTGTACTTAAGATTAATGATACCCTTGTGGATAACCCAGCTGCTATAGCTGCCAAATTTAACTCCTACTATACCTCATTTGCCTCTGAGTTACTGAAATCCCTCCCTACCTACCCTCCCTCTTCACCCTCAAATGGACCCCCTCTCACCCCCGTCCCATCCCCTTTTTTCTTTCACTTCAGTCTCCCCAAATGACACCCTAAAATCCCTCCTCACTATCAACCCTTCTAAGGGCTCCTCCCCAGATGGCCTAGACCCTAAACTCCTCTCTCTATCTGCACCGGCTATTGCCTACCCTCTCTCCATTATATTAACCCTCTCATTCTCAACTGCCTCAGTTCCTTCCCCTTGGAAACATGCTGTAGTCCACCCACTTCTCAAAGTTGGTGACACTTCCTCCTTGGAAACCACTCTTTCTTTCCTACCCTAGCTAAACTTCAAGAACACCTAGTCCTCTCCCAGCTTACCTCACATCTAACTGACACCTCCTACTTCACAACTTTCCAATCCGGTTTCAGGAAAACTCACTCCACTTTCACCTCCCTACTTCGGCTCACTGACTCTGTCTTTACAGGGATGGACAATGGCCAATTCATCTCAGTCATTTTTGTCAACGTGGCTAAGGCCTATGACACTGTCTCCCACTCCCTTCTCCTAGACTCCCTCTCAACAGCTGGTCTATTCCCTCAACCATAAACTGGTTTAAGGCCTACCTCACTCGGCAGAATACAGTCATTCAAGATTTCTGACGTCATTTCCACTCTCCTCCTGATTAAAACTGGTGTCCCGCAGGGCTCAGTGCTAGGGCCCTTATTATTATTCTCCATCTTCCTAAATGACCTCCTATCTGTCTGCTAACCCTCCTCCGCCATACACATGTACGTCGATGATATAGCCCTGTATACATCTGGCTCAAGCCCTGACGAGGTTTCTTCCAACTTGCAGCATGACCAACAAAGTTCAGCTCTGGTTTGCTAACCATCAACTTTTTCTCAATGCCAAGAAGACTGTCTCCATGACCTTTGGCACAAGGCAAAGACTCTCTAAACTTCCCTCCCTGCCCATCTTCCACACCCTTGATGAGACTCTGCTCAAGGACACATCCTCCTTCAGATACTTAGGTGTTTGGCTGGACCAACAGCTAAACTTCTCTGAACATACTGAAGCCATCCAGAAAAAATTGTGCCCCAAGCTTGGTGCCTTGTTCAGGAACCATAGCTGCATCCCTCCTACAGCTAGTTATGAATTTGTTCAGAAGATGATCTTGCCCATTTTTGAATATTGTGACATAGTCTACAGTGCTGCTCCTAAGTCCTCCCTGACCAGACTGGATATCCTCTTCAACTCCTTCTGCCACTTTGCCCTTGATGCTCCGCCCCACTCCCACCACTGTGATCTCTATCATGCTCTATCCTTCCCCCTCCCTCACAAACAGACTCTCCCATTGTACCAAATTCACCTCCAATCATGGACTGGGAGAACTCCCTTCCTACCTCTCCTCCTCTTTTTAACTCCCCCGCCTCCCTCACACTCCCTAAGATCAACAGACTCAGACTGGGGAATTGTCAGTAGTGGGGTACCACAGGGGTCTGTGTTGGGACCAATACTATTTAATGTTATGATCTCGGATATGCAAGCTAAAAATGGAGCTTGGTTGCAAAAATATGCTGATGACAGCAAACTTGGTGGGATTGTTAATAATAACACTTCTATTGAAATACTCCAAGATAATCTAAACAACCTTTATCCTTGGGCTACAGAACATGGCTTAGTTTTTAATATCTTTAAATGTAAAGTGATGCACCTAGGGAGAAATAACTATTTGGCTAGTTATCATGCAGTATATATAACATTAAACTTGAGGAAACTACCTCAGAAAGAGGTCTTGGTATGACTATCACTAATAACTTAAAATTGAATCATCATATTAACATTACCACTAAAAATTGTCACGGTATACTCAAATGTATCCATAAACACATAAGAAGTCGAGAAGCAGAGGCTCTCATTCCATTATACACTACCTTGGTTAGAACCCATATGGAATATTGTGCCCCTTTCTGTTCACCCACTTCCATAAATAACATCAAAACATATGAATCAATTCAACGTAAGATGACTAGATCTGTTTCCAATATGGCACATCTGGGTTATAGTGACAGACTTAAACATTTAGGATTATACTCTCAAAATATAGGTTTCTTAGAGGTGAAATGCGTTGGCCCTGTAACACCTGTAAGGACGAATTGTTTTTGGAAACAAGTTGTTGGATTAAACAGTCACCCTTGTAGAGTACCAGGTCACATAAACTTAGTTTGTATGTGGAAACATGTAAGACCCAACAGAGGAAGAATTTTATTACTCAAAGAGTCCCACATTTATGGAATTCTCTTCCGACTAGCATCGTATCATGTTAATCCCTAGACCTTTTAAAGAATGCATTCGACTGTTATATGGGCGATAAGAAATTTCTTTACCATCATTGATCTAATGATGGCGAGTTTAATAAGGGCTCATCCCTCAAACTCATATCACCTATGAACCTCTCGAACTCTCATGGTCCCCCACCGAACCACCCTCTTCGGTCAGTCTGGTTACTCCCACTGCCTCCCAAAAATGTGGAACTTCCTTCCCTCTCAAATCGGTCACTTATCCTCCAACTATTCCATCAACTCTGCCATCAAAAACTTCATTACACCTAGCTGTTCCTGCTATGACCCTCCCTAACTCCCCCCTTTCAAACTCCCTCCCCATCACCCCTACTTTACCCCCTACAAACTTTTCGTTCTCCTCCTCTGTGATTTCCTATTCATCGTAAGCTATCACCATGAATGAATGAAGGAAGGGGATAGGCTCATGCGCATGGACATTGTATTACAAAATGTTTTTGAACACAGAATTGGAGGTTTTTTAATCTACGTCTTCGCTTTCGGCTATGACTTTCTCGCGCATTCTGTCTAGCGGAACTTTTGAACTGCACGCGGAGTTTGCTGAACTAGTCTGTTTTTGAAAGCAGCACAAGGGAAGTCACAGAGTTTGGAACTGTCTGATTTTGAAAGCAGCACAAGGGAAATCACAGAGTTTGGAACTGTTTGATTTTGAAAGCAGCACATGGAAAGTCAAAGAGTTTGGAACTCTGATTTTGAAAGCAGCACAAGGGAAATCACAGAGTTTGGAACTGTCTGATTTTGAAAGCAGCACAAGGGAAATCACAGAGTTTGGAACTCAGTGCTTTGGCTTCTCAGAAGGAACTAGAAGGGGGACAAGATCAGATCTACAGTACAGTAGCTTCTTGTTGTTTTACATTGCTTCTTGTGGATTCTACTTGGTAGAAGGTTATTTCTTTTCTTTCTTACTACTAAGGAGCTAGCAGGGTATTGTTTGGGGCTGTTGGAATTTTGAAACCTGTTTTGGTAGCTATAAGTGGGCTCATTTGTTTGATTCACTGTGTGGCAGGCTGCATTTGTACAGATCTATTTCTTCTGTTTTAAAACATAATTGGTGTGATTTAACTGGGTCTGTTTCTTTGAATTGGAGACATATATCTTCTAATTCCAAGCCTATTTTGATGTGTTGGTGAAGCTGTTTGAATTGGAGTCCTGTTTCTTTGGGTAGCAAACTTATTTTGGGGGCTTTGAGTAGAATTGTGATTCATTGTTGCTGGTTTCACTAGCTGCAAAGTTTGAGTGCAGAGTGGAGGAAGGGTGCTAATGGTCTGACCAGAGGCCTCAGCTACCTGATTGTTTCTGGAAGACTTGGGCTGGTCCCACCCTTGGTCCATTATTTCCTTTATACCAGGGGTTCTGACATCACTTCCTGAAACAGGCAAAGGATATGCACCTGTCATAGCAAAAGCAGACGTCCAGGAAAGGAACAGCAGCAAGTGAAGAGGTGACTGCTCTCTCAGTGGAAGGGAAGTAAATGCAAATCTAGAAGCTTTCATTATTACTTCTTCACATTGATATTGCATTGGGGAAAGGAGGAGTAAGAGTCTGAAGAAGGTTTTGCAATGGCTACTTAAATTCTGTTTTTGAGTGTGGATAGGAAGGATAGGAATATAAAAAGCAGTTGCTCAATATATCTAAATGTGTGCAACAAAGGAGGTAAGGGAAATAAAGAAAATGTTTTGCACTGATAGAGGAGGGAGAGGGGAGACTTGGGGGAGTGTTTGGTATCCTGCATCTGGAGTGGTGGGGAGTCGATGGTGGGCAACGACAGCAATGGGTAGGGTGGTAGGCTGCAACAACTGTGGTGCACCAATCTTTCTAAAAATTGCCTGGAGTGTGGGAGGATGTTTAGTGTGAAACCACATAGAAAAACTTAGAAAGGAGATTGGGGGTCTGCAGGAGGAACTAAGACAGGCATGGCAGATTGGGGGTGGGTTTAGCCCAATACTGGAGGGAGGAAGAAGGGGAGATGAGGGAGGGCGATTTAAGCCAACAGTGGTGAGGAGAGGGTCAGAAGAAGGGAAGCAGAGACAAAGGGGCCCAGGCCAGGAAGAACAATTGCCGGGAAACCAGGTCAGGAGACAAAAGACAAATGGAAGGAGGAGATAGGGACTTGTGAGGGGAGGCGAAGAAGTGGCAAAAGTCATGGAGTGGAAAGGAGAGAACAGGTTACTATGAAGAGAGAGGGAGCGGGCATTTGTGAAGGGCCTTCAGAAAATAGTTGTGCACTACTAGAGAGGAAGAAGGTGGAGGAGGGAAATTATGAAATTAGTGGAGTAATTTATAAATGCCTGGACCAAACTGGAGCAGGGGGAAGTTCTGCTGGGAGAATTGCAACAGGGGGAAATAATGTGCAAGAGGAAGAAGAGGAGCTGGAAATGAGAGAGGGAGATGAATGGAAGCAAGCAGGGAGTAAGAGGGGTGGAATCTTAGTGCTGGGGGGCTCCATACTAAGAGGAGTTAGGTGGGGTAGAAGGAGGAGAGGCATAGTCGCATTTGGGTGGAGGCCATGCCAGGAATGACAGTGGAAAGGGTGGGACAGTCTGTTCTGAAATATGCTAGAAGGGGTAGGGACAAGCCTCATTTAATTCTACATCTTGGGACAAACGACCTGGCTGACAAGACAGTAGATACAGTCCAGAGGAGGTTTGAGGAACTAGCACAATTATGTGAGGGGGCAGGAAGATCAGTAACTTTTTCAGAGATACTTCCTGTGCCAAAGGCAAGCACAACAAGAAAGCTGAGAATAGAGGAATTTAACGGATGGCTAAGAACCTGGTGTTGTGCTAAAGGGTATGGGCTGTTGGGGGGGGGGAAGGGACCTGGGAGGACAGTAGTCTCTATGCCAAGGACAGACTACACTTGAGTGAGGAGGGAAAGAAAGTGTTGAAACAGAGGATGGAGGAGAACATAGAGGAAGGTGGGAATTTAAACTAGGAGTGGGGGGTGGCAGTTGGGGAAGAGATATGCAGAGACCACAGGTTGGGAAACCATATGAGCTTACCCCCCATAACAGTGACAAAGGACAAATGGCAAGTACTGTTGGTGATGCTAGGAAAGGAGGGCAGGATGGGAGGGGGAAGGGTGGAAGGTGGTTACCCTTAATGCTAGGAGCCTTGGGAGGAAAACTGCAGAGTTACAGGTTCTCATGGCAGAGGGAGAGGTGGACATTGCAGTCATCATGGAAACATGGGCCTCCAAATACAATGACTGGGACCTGTCTGTACCAGGGTACAGATTATTTCATAGGGACAGAGTGATTAGGAAAGGAGGGGGTGGCACTATATGTGAAGGAAGGACTGAAGTGTGTAAGGGAGGAAGGGGAGGAGGGTAGCATGGAGTCACTTTGGATGCAAATCCAGGATTCCAAGAATAGGATTCTTAGAATGGGAGTGGTGTACAGGCCACCATCTCAGACGGAGGAGTTAGACAGGGAACTAGTGGGACAGATCAGGAGGACCTGCGAGAAGGGTAGTGTGGTGATTGTGGGGGACTTCAACATGCCAGGAATGGACTGGAGCACCCTAATAACCAGGAACAGAAGGGAGCAGGTACTGCTGGATGCCTTCCAGGACAGCTTCCTGCTGCAAATGGTCAGTGAACCAACCAGGTTAGGAAATACCCTTGACCGTGTGCTGGCAAATGGGGACTTTCTGAGAGAACTTACAGTGGAGGAACTGCTGTCAGGGAGTGACCACCGCTCAGTATGGCTCACATTGGATATGGGCAAGGAAGGAGTGGAATCTGGCACAATAGTGCTGGACTTCAGGAGGGCCGACTTTGGGAGGATGGGGGAAGTGGTAAAAGGGTACCTGGCCAGAATTCAATCTAGTATGGACACTAACCAGAGGTGTGAGCTCATAAAGCTGGGGATAATGGAGGCAACCAAAACCTGCTGCAAAGCCCAGAGCAAGAAGGCCAGGGCTAAGAAACTGTTCTGGTTGAGCAAGGAGGCCATGGAAAAGGTAAGGAGGAAAAGAGCTGCCTTTAGGAAGTACAAGAAAACAGGGAGGGGGAGGACAGGGAGGAGTACTTGACAGAATCAAAGGAGGTGACAAGGGCAGTAAGGAGAGCCAAAGCATCTATGGAACTCAGGCTGGCACAAGGCATTAAGAAGGGGGAGAAGGACTTCTTTAAGTACATCAGGGAGAAAAGGAGCTGTAAGGACCACATAGTAAGGATTAGGAAGGAGGGGGGTTGGGTGGAAGCAGGGTGCGATAAGGCAGAAGTGCTAAATGAGTACTTCTGCTCAGTAGTTACTAAAGAGAAGGGGTGGTGACACCCAAGGTGGGAGAAATGGCAGAAGCGGGGGGAAGTGGTGACAGATGGGGAAATCATGGAGAGCAGAGTTCGAGAGGGTTTGAAGGCACTGAGGGTGGACAAGACGCCAGGCCCAGATGGCATCCACCCCAGGGTACTGAAGGAGCTGGCAGCGGTCTTTGCAGGACCTTTGGCAGATCTATTTAATGCTTCACTACATTCGAGGTGTATACCTCAGGACTGGAGGATGGCTCATGTGGTGCCCCTCCACAAGAGTGGCCCCAAGGATGAACCGGGAAACTACAGACCAGTGAGTCTGACATCCATTGTTGGTAAGCTAATGGAGACTATCCTGAAGGAGAGGCTGGTGGCCCTCCTAGAGACCAAAGGACTATAGGACAGCAGACAGCATGGCTTCGTACGTGGCAGATCCTGCCAAACCAACCTGGTCAAGTTCTATGACTGGGTAACTAGGCAACTGGACAGGGCCATGCAGTGATGTCCTGTATCTGGACTCAGTAAGGCATTCACTCAGTGCCACATGGAAGGCTGGGAAGGAAGAGTAGGCACAGGGGCGGTGCAAAGCTGGTGAGATGGGTAGGAAACTGGCTGCAGGAAGGCAACAGAGGGTGGTGGTGGGTGGGGAGCCTCACACCCAAGGGCAGTGACGAGCAGTGTTCCACAGGGCTCAGTGTTGGGACCAGTGTTGTCTGGGATATTCATTGCAGACATATCATGGGACATCAAGAGCAAGATCAGTCTGTTTGCTGATGATACCAAGGTAGGCGGGTGGTGGATGACCTAGGGGGATGGCAGGGGTTGCAGGATGATCTGGCAAAGCTTGAAACCTGGTCAGACACCTGGCAACTGGGCTTTAGTGCCAAAAAGTGCAAAGTGCTGCATTTTGGGATGAAGAACCCAAGGAGGAGTTACCAGCTAGGGGGAGTGCAGCTAGCCCAGACAGAGGAGGAGAAGGATCTGGGTGTGCTCATTACAGGGTCAATGAACAACTCGGCACAATGTAGGAAGGCAGCTGCAAAGGCTGACAAAATGCTGGGTTGTATTGCAAGGGGTATATCCTCGAGGAGGGAGAAGGTGATTCTGCCACTGCATAGGTCATTAGTTAGACCACACCTGGAGTACTGTGTGCAGTACTGGCGTCCATATCTGAAGAGGGACATTAAGTTACTGGAGGGGATGCAACGCAGAGCGACAAAGATGATCAAGGGGCTGGGGACTTACCACGCAGGAGGTTGAAGGAGTTGAACATGTACTCAACTGAGGAGAGGAGAGACAGGGGTGACGTGATTGAAACCTTTAAATACAGAAAAGAATAAACAAGACGGTACAGAGGGGCTGTTCAAAGTAAGGGAGGGAGGGCCACCAGGGGCCATGATATGAGACTGGAGCAAGGAAGGTTCAGGAGGGAGATGAGGAGACACTTTTTTACAGAGAGGGTGGTGGCTGGGTGGAATGTGTTACCTGCTGAAGTGGTATGCAGTAGAACAGTGGACTGCTTCAAATGAGGATGGGACAGGACAAGGTGGAGGGTTAATGAAGGAGAAGGGTGGAAGGGAGGGGCAGCTGCAGAATAAGGGGTGCTAGCTGCACATTCGGGCAGACTTGATAGACCTCTAGGCCTTTATCTGCTGGCAAATTTCGTATGTTCGTATCATTGCTTGTCCCCACCCTCACCCCACACCTAATAACCTGAACCCCCCACTACTCTCTGTTTCCTGTGAGGGGTGGGTCTAGACACTCTTCACTCTCACCTCCCACTCTTCTGAAGTCTATTCCCCATTGCTGCCTACTTTTTTTTTCAAACATTTTATTTGTTCAGCGTAAAGCCATTACAAAGACAGAATAATAGTATACAATAGATAAAACAATAACTTATGCAAATACATTTGTTAGCATATACAGAATTTTCATATCAAATAAATACAGATAAGCTGCCTACTTCCCTCCTGTCATGCTCTACCTCTGCTGTCGCCAACCTACTTCCCTCCTGTCATGATCTACATCTGCCTTGTGCAGGTAGGGCCTTCAGCTTACTGGAGGGGCCAAGCCACAGCAGTCCCTTCTCCCCCCCCCCTTCCTGATGTGCTCAAACTCTCACTGCCTCCAACCTGCTTCCCTCCCAATGTGCTTGACCTCTGCCTTGTGCAGGCAAGGTCCCCAGCATACTGGAGGGGTCAGATCATGGCTGACTCTCTCCTCTCCTGCCCCTGACTTCCCCTCCTCTAAATCCCCCTGCTCTCTGCCTATACATCTATGCCCCAACTCACCCACCCCATTTTTCTCCCCTTCTTACCTAGCCCTAGCTAATTAGCTGACCCCCTATTCTCTAAAGCACTTATAGTCAACCTTGCACTTTGTTACACCCTGCATTAATTTGCTCTCTTTATGGCTCTCCTCACAATCTTGGCTTAGCGCAATACTCCTAGCTCTCTTCAACTTTTTTCTACCTACAAAACTATGTCCATCAAGTGTTGTTATTTGTGCTATCATAACTATTTAGCACAAAACCATTAGCATGGCCAGCCCGTCGGTGCAGCAGTTGGATTTCTACTTGTGACGCCGGTGACCTGGGTTCAGTAGCAAGCTCAGATCACTGGAGAGCCGGCCGGAGGAAGAGGGATTGAGCAACCGACAGGCTGCTCTCCCTCTCCAAGGAGGGTGGGCTGCGCTCCTTGCTGCTATACCGCCGCCTGGGTGACCAGATGTGGAGGTGCAGATGAGAAGGCAGAAACAGGTAGGGGTGGACATTGGCTGAGGGTCTGGAGTGGAGACCCATCTCTGCGTGCCCCCATCTCCTTGGTCCCTTCCCACATGCCAGTGTCCACAGGAGGAGGCGGGACCAGAAAGCAGGAAAAAGGCCCACAGCAATGCCTGGAGACAGGCCCCAGCATCATGTAGACCAGGACCAGGGAGGAGCCGCATGAGTCTGTCCAACACTTGGATGAAGAATGGGAGGTTTGGGTGGTAATCTGAGGGGCTGATGGCAGGGTAGACTTGTGAGGGGCTTACTGTTCCCAGGAGACCTGGCAGGCACGATGCCTTGGGAATCCCTGAGGGAAGGTAGGCACTGCGTTGGAGAAGGGAGGCGTAAATAGAAAGTAAAAAAAAAAACTTTTAGCATTGTATCCCTCCTAGTTCATACCTGTTAGCATTCCCCCTTCTCATTACTTCCGTATAGTCTACTCACTTTATTGAATGTTATCAAATTGTATATCTATATTGTGAATCAAATCTCAGTATACCATTCTCATGTCCCCCAGGTTGCACCAGGAGACGAGCAACTTGTTGCTCTGTATGCCTTCCTGGTGAAACATTTCAATAAATAAATAAATAAAAGGTACTCTTCCTCTCCTGGAAGGCAGTGTTCCTAGCGGCTATGACATTTGCTACACTCATTTCTGAGTTACAGGCTCAGGTTGTAGATCCTCCTTTTCTTATTTTTCACAAGGACAGAGTTACATTACATACTAATCCTCATTTTCTCCAAAATATCATGTCTGACAGAACACTAAATCAGATCACTGACCTTCCAGTTTATTTCTCGACTCCCACTGAAAGTGGGGAATGCTGTATGCATATGAAGGATGTCCATAGAATGCTGCATTGGTACTTAGATCGTGCTATGGACTGTAGAAACATCTCTCACCTGTGGCTTTTGCGCCCAGATGGTGGGCTTCCCCTTTATAAAGCAAGACCTTTCCAAATGGCTGGCCTGCTGTATTTCTTTCTGTTACCAGAAGCGCAATAAGCAGCTTTCTGGTCCTGTCTGTGCTCACTCCAGCCATGGGGTGGCTACTTCAGTGGCTTGTTTTCACAATGTGTCCACTGCTGACATGCTGCCACCACTTGAAGTACTTTTCATAAATTTACTAAACAATACACTTTGGACATCATCTCTCGTAAACATGGCAGCTTTGGCCTTAGTGTCTTGCAAGGCCTCCTTACACAGGGTCCTGAGATCCTGCCCCCCCCCCCCCTTCAGTGCTTTGGAAACTTAGGAATCATTCCATAATATGGCTCAATGGAAGGAGATGTCTTCATAGAAGATAAACATTTACTGTAACAGTAGATCTTCGAAAGAACCTCCTCCAGTGAGTCACAGCTCTCCCTCCCTCCCCCTTGTATGGTGATGGGTGATTAGCCTGCCTACTTGCAAATTATCTAGGAAATGTAACCTGTACCACTGCACCCTCACCCCAGTTTTTGTTACATTCAGCTTAATTAATTTTGACCCACAATCTTTTTCTTCCAGATATAGGCATTATGGCCCCATGTTATGCTGAATGGGGTGGGGGTGTTTGGAAACGCCAGTTTATTTTTCAGACAACATTTTGTTTTTAATATTGTGCACTGGTTTAGGAACATCAATGATGTACTCATCAAGTAAGATGGTACTGAGGAACTAGTTGAAGCTTTTATAATGGAATGCAGCAATATCAACTCTTTAAATCCAGTTTTTGGATTTGAAGCATTTCACTATAGAAGGTTGGGATCCGGATGCTACAGCAAACTTTATTTTACATGCCACCAGTGCATGTATGAAGAGCATTCCATATGATCAATATTTAAGGCTCAAATGAAACTTAAATGTCAAATAATGAATATGAAAAACAATCTATGGAATTAACTAAGACATTATTAAGAAGAGGTTATGGCAAAAGGAATCCACAGTATATGATTCACTGGAAAGGGCACGTTAATGAGAATTGTGAGGCTCTCATTTAGGTTAAGATGAAAGAGCAATCAAAGCAGCCTTTAAATTTTTTTTTTCTATAGAGCTTTTTCTGGCTTTTCCTTGGGTTTTCTTCCCATCCCTCCCGGAGCCCCGGCACAAAGCCGTATGTGTGTGTGGAGGCCTACGCGCACACCGGAAGCCAGCTCAGCCCCTTCCACCCACCCGTACTGCTACCCTGCCCACCTATTTTACCCCACCGGACCTGCACTTGGTGGAGAACGGGAATATGGGAGGGTCAACAACCCACCCCCACCCCGGGAGAGGTGAGGAGAGCAGCCTGATGACGTGCTCATTCCAGCTCCTCCCACACCCCCATGCAGGCACCCCGATGACCCGAGGTCATTCCCGAACCCAGGTTGACGGCATAGCATGAGGTGTGGCGTCCAGCGCTTCAACCCTCAGCGCCACCGGGCTGGCTAGCAGCCTTTAACTTTTATGTTAGAATACACAGTTAGCCCCCTTGATAAATCAAATTTTACTGAAACACTGGTCGGATTTTTAACATTGTGAGGATTCTGCTAGGATTTTCATAGAAACGCCAAGGATTACTTACAGCAGGGCAACATTTCTCTAAGATTTAACTCGGTCACAATATGCCACCACAAAAACCCAGACTACACTGGTTACCTGAAAGACCAAAAGTATTTCATTAAAGTGGCTGTTGCTTGATCTCTAAACTAGCTCTGGTTGGAGATGTTTTTTGACACCAAATTAAAGATGCAGCTGTCCTTATCAAACATTTCATTCAATGTTTTACCATTTATAGTGTATGTTTTGGTGTGCCCCTACCCAAAACTATATGTACACAGAACTAAATGTTACGTAACGGTAAGGATACAATAACGTTTTAGAGGTTTTACAATGGGCCATGTGAAATCATTTGTAGGTGTTCATTTTTCAGAAAAGAACAGTTATGTACTTACCATAACAGTAGATCGACAGAGAATCTCTTTCATTAAGTCACACCTTTGGAGCGATAGCCGAGTCAGTGCTATGACCACATAGAATCTTTTGCAAGCCAGGGACCACCCACAACAACATCATGTATCAACGACTACATAAACATAGGTGGCTCCATCTCTCCTTAGTCCCCCACTGTAAATTATGGTCAGAGGACCTCATTTTGGGGAACCAGGAGATAAAGGCAGCACCCATACCCAGAGGCAAGGGGTGCTGAAGAACAAGTGATGGAAAAATTCTGTGCAGAAAATCCTGTAACTTACCCCTGAAGGGGGAAGGAGGGTTGGGCAGCATGGCCTGAAGAAAGAAATTCTCTCGAAGATCTACTGTTACAGTAAGTAAGTAAGTAACTGTTCTATCTTCGAGGATATCTCTTTCTTCAAGTCACTTCTTTGGAATGAGTCCCAGGTAGTACCAAAACTGACAGTCTGGGCAGATGGAGATCTATGTGCTTATGACAGCAGGCCTTGTAAGACAGCCAGGCTGAAACCTGCTTATCTGTGAGACACAATGTCAAAACTGTAATGGTTAGTGAAGGCATGGACAGTACTCCAAGTGGCAGCTGCACAAATGTCTGCAGCTAAAACATTTCTAAACAAGCAACAGAAGTGACCAATGCATGCCTCTGGTAGAATGACCATGTATCGCACCAGGAAGTTCTTTACCGTACTTCCTGTAACAGTAAGTAGTACAGTTTGCCAACCATCTGGATACGTACTGTTTAGACACAGGAATGACCTTTTTCCATGGGGCAAACAAAACAGAAAGCTGAGAAAACTTTCTGCAGTCCTCTGTGCCATTCATATACTTGAGAATTCCAAGCACCTACAAAGTATGGAGTAATGCTTCTCTTGGATTGGCATACTCCAGAAAATAAACTGAAAGGTGGATAGTTTGATTTAAAGAAAACTCAGTCACACATTCAGTAAAAACTTAACATTTGTTCATTATGACACCCTCTCTTTGTGAAAAATCAAATATGGAAGTTCACACATTAGAGACTGTAGCTCTGAAATCCTTCGAGCAGCAGAAATGGCAACCAAAAATTAACACCTCATGAGAGAAAATGTAGGCCGCAACTTGTGGCAGACTCAAACGGAGCCAAAGTAAGCTTTTCCAACACAAAATTTAAGTTCCAAGCCAGGTCTAGATTCCTAATTGGAGGTTTCAAGGGCAGTATACCTCTCAAGACTGTACGGGGTACCTTTAGTTGGACAACTGTATGGCCATCTATAGGCGCAAGAAACTCTGAAATAGCAGCCAAATGCACCTTGAGGGAGGAATACTGGAGACCTGTGTCCAATAGGGACAGCAAGTATTCCAACACTGCAATAACTGGGCAAGCAAAAGGATCCAGGTTTTTGGAAGCTGCCCACAATGTACACCTCTTCCACTTCAAAGAGTAGGCATGGGGGCACAGCTGAGCAGCTGAGAGGAAGCAGCAAACTCCCGAAGCTCCCAGAGAAGAATTTTAAAAACTATTAAAACTCAAAACATTATTTTCTAAAATACCAGAAACTGTTCTAGAGTGCTTGGATTACCTGTAATTGACAAGATGGGCAAAACTAAAGGGGCTGGGGCTCCGGCTGGCAACTTTTTTGCTCCTAAAAAGCAGAAGTAGGAGCTAAGGCCTGATCAGTGTGGAGAAGCAGAGGACTCGACTGATAAGATACCGGAGGAGATCTCACTAGCTTCCATACTTTCCATACTCCATCAGCTTGTGAAAACAGTGCAGGACTTAGATAAAAAGTTTGATTCTCTCACTCCGAGAGTCTGGAAACCAAAATGGAGCAATGTGAAGCTATTGTTCAACGCTCTGAATCTTCTACCCTAAAATCGACAGATGCCACTACTAAATTAATAAAAGAAAACTCGCACCTTCGTCAAAGGCTGGAGACAGTAGAGAACCAGGCAAAAGAGTGCAATTTACGAGTCATCAGACTGTCAGAGAATGCTGAAGGGGAAGACAGCCTGATCTTTGCCAGAATGTTTTTGCCGGCCATACTGGGGCTTGATGAAGCTGAACCTACTCCGTCCCTGGAAAGGCTTACAGAATTACCCCTAGAAGAGCTGCAGCGGACTCACTGACTCCAAGAACTTTCCTAATAGTGTGCACTGGAATTGGGGACATGGCGCCAGGTCCTGAAACATGGTGAAGATGAAGTCATCTTGTTTCCAAACCTCTCGTACAGCACCCACCAATGTCACAAAGGCCTTCGATGGGCTGAGGAGCCGGCTGCGTAAACTTAAAGAGCAGCACCAGCTACTTCTCCCGGCTAAACTCCGGTTAATGTGGAATGGGCAACAGTATTTATTCAATGAACTGCAGGATGGTGGCAAGATGGTCCGGAAAACTGAATTGGAGCTGGAAGGGGTAGAAGAGGAAGGAATCTTGTCTGATGGCGACTGATCATCTGGGGTATCCAGGTAAAGCAGGGACTGGGCCTGTGGTAGTTAATGGCCCGTTTCTGGAACTGAGAGCATCGTGTATAGACTGTTTATTTTGGACTTTAATCCAGATCCCGCTTTGTGATAAATGCAGCTGTTAAGTTAATTTTGATTTGTTTTACTACTTAACATGATGCCATTGGTCTTCACTCCTATGGGGAAAATATACGTGGGGACGTTATTATAGCGGGTTAAGTTTAGTTCCATTTGCATTTGTAATATGCCATAAGAAAATGAGGGAGTTGTTATATCTAGTTCTTCTATTGCTGTTCTTTTCATGTTGGGAGTAAAAGGGGCCACTTGAGGGTCAAAACAATTATTCTACTCAACTCCTGTTCAATGCTGCTGGTGCTTTATAATGGCTTGGGTTATGTCTGGTAAAGGGGAAATGAATATTTAATTTATCTGGGAGTTTTGTGTATAAGATTGGAATATATATATATATATATATATATATAAGTAAATTGAATTAGGGAATCAGTAAGATGTTATAGTCGCTTTGGTAATAGGGAACACCTATTTGCTCAATCCGTTAAGATTTCCTGTTGGTCTTCCTAGCTGCATGCATTGGGTGAAATTATTCAGTATATATTTTCATTTTGGAATTGCCCCCATGTTGTACCGCAAAGGGGGTGTCGTACACAAGATCTTTCTAAGAATATATTGTCTGTACTGTACACTTTTATGCTATCCTCCTATGTACAATTTTGCTTTGTAAGTTTTACTTGCAAAACAAATAAATAAAAAGAGTAGGCATGTCTGGTGGAGGGTTTTTTAGCAACCACCAGAAAATCAGTCACTGTAGAGGCTACCCCAGACTTGGCTAATGCTATGTCTTCAGGAGCCACACATGTAGATGGAGGGATTTCAGGTCTGGATGGACCAGAGATCCCCTGTTCTGTGTCAACAGATCTTTGCACAGTGGCAGGGGCACTGGGGGTACCACTGTTAACTGTTGAAGCAATGGGTACCAGACCTGCTGAGGCTAAAGAGGAGTAATCAGGATGAGAGTTGCTCCTTCCATCTGAAGCCTGAATAACACTCTCTGTTTTAGAGGAAAGGCTTACTGAAACCTCCCTTCCAAAGAGGGACAACGCGTCTCAGCAGAACACTCCAGGTCCTGGAGTGAGCGAGCAAAAATGCGGCAACTCTGGCAACACTACAGTTCTCATTCATGCTGACTGGACTGTGACTGGCTTAGCCTGTCTGCCAAGTCATTTTGGGCACCTGGAAGATGTACAGCCAAGAGTTCTAGGTCACGTTCCAGAGCCCACTGCCACACTCTCATTGGTTCCCTGCATAATACGAACATAGGAAAATTGCCAGCATAAATTAGGCCTCTAGGTCTATCTAGTCTGCTCGAGTGTGCAGCTAACACCCAACTTTGCAGCTGCCCTTCCTCCACATTCTCAAATACCACCCCCCACCCTGTCCCATCCCCTCTTGAAACTACCCACCATACTACAGGACACCACCTCCTCCAGCAAAGCGTTCCAAACTGCCGCTATTCTATCTGTGAAAAAGTGCCTCCTCATTTCCCTCTTATACCTACTTTCAGTCTACATTTATGCCTTCTCATGTCCCTCCCCTTCCAGAGCTTGAATATCTCTTCAGTACCAGACTTATTTATTCCCTTTAAGTACTTAAAGGTCTCAGTCATATCCCCCCAATCCCTTCTCTCCTCCAGGGAATACATGTTCAATTCCCTTAATCTCTCCTCGTAGGGCATATCCTGCAATCCCCGAATCAACTTTATCGCCCTTCGTTGTACCCCTCCAGCAATCTCACATCTCTCTTCAGATAAGGATGCCAGAATTGCACACAGTATTCCAGGTGTGGTCTGACTAGTGACTTGTAGAGTGGCAGAATGACATCTCTGCTTCTGAAGGAGATGCCCCTCGCTATACAACCCAGCATCCTGTTGGCCTTCACTGCTGTCCTCCTGCACTGCTCTGAGTTGTTCATATTTGCCATAATCACCAGCCTAGATCCTTTTCCTCTTCAGTAGTACATAACTGCATCCTCCCAGTCGATAACCCTTTCTAGGATTCTTTGTACCAAAATGTAATATTTTGTACTTTTTCACATTAAACCCCAACTGATACCTCTGACCATTCTGCGAGCTTAGTCAGATCATCCTACAACCCCTGCTAACCTTCTGTATCATCCACCACTGCCCCAACTTGGTGCCATCGGCAAACAGACTGATCTTATTCTTGACACCATGTGAGATGTCCGCAATGAAAATCCAAAACAACACTTGCCCCAACATTGATCCCTGCGGCACCCAACTTGTCACAGCTCTGAGATGATAGTTCCCCCCTCACTACTACTCTCTGCTGTCTGTACTGCAGCCAGTTCACAATCCAATTAACCAATTTAGCACCCACCCCCAAATTACTTAGCTTACCACCCAATTTCCCATGAGGAACTGAATCAAAGGCCTTGCTGAAGTCCAAATAAATGACATCCACAGCCTGACCCTTGTTTAGCTCCCTCGTAACCCAGTCATAATACTAAACAAGGTCAGTCAGACAGGATCTCCTGGAGATAAACCCATGCTGATGAGCATCTTGGAGCCCACTGACATCCAAGAAGGAGACCAGCCTCTCCTTAAGTATTCTCTCCATCAGCTTTCTCACAATAGATGATGATAGGCTTACCGGTCTGTAATTACCCGGCTCATCATTTGGACCACTTTTAAGGATAAAATATAATTTATTTATAATTATAATGGATAGGAATGAGTCCCCCCCTTGTTTGTTGATACAGTGCATCACACCAATATTGTCCGTCTGTACTAACAGAAGACCTGGTGTCAGATGCGCTCGAAATGCTTGGAGTCTGTAAAGAGTAGCCTGCATCTTCAGGTCATTTATGTGTAAGTTTTTCTCTATCTGGGTCCTAGTAGCCTGTGTTTGGTAGTGACCCAGCTGTGCTCCCCACCTGGATCCCAAGACATCCAAGGTGAGAACCTATGACCGGGCTGGACTCTGAAATGGTGTGTCCTTAAGCAGGTTGGTGCAGCCCATCCACCATGTCAAGGCCTTTCTCACAGGAGATGTGACTAGTACGGGTTTGTGTAGTTCATTGATGGATTGATCTTCTTTGAGGGCATCTCTTGCAGCAGGTCATACACTTGGGTGTCTGCCAGAGGGTGCTCTTGTCGACAGTAGCTTTCACCAGCAGTGCTGACTGGGGGCTGCCCATGATGACGTCAGTCTGTACATAAACATAAATACGTGGGCGGCTCCTAGCAGCCTCAGTTTTTTTCTGCTGTCTCCCAGATCATTCACATTCAGCTTTCTCCGTAAGTTTGTTGACGTCTTCATCAACGAGGAAGAAAAAAATTACTCACCTTAGTAATGTTTCTTCTAATGGAGTCTTGCTGTATTCTGACATATGCAGTTAGGTCCTGCCTTTCAGCTGCCCCAGAGAACAAAGAGTTAAACTTCCATGCCCAGCATGGAATGTTCACCACGAGCTCGGTTGAAGCCCCTATCTGCTGTTGTTTAAACTGCAACCGTCAGATCTTTACGAGCAAAGACTCACTAGATGTTCTGTGTGGAAACTGTAAAATTCTTACTAGCCAACTGGCAAATATATATATATATATATATATATATATATATATAAAGTTTTTGGTTTCAAAGGAAGGCTCAAGTCAGGAAACCCAAAAACAAAACACAACTTCTCACCCAAACCAAAAAGAGGGTGTAAAAAGGACACCCCTAGGGTGCCAACACTGTTCCTGCCCACCCACATCCCAAAATCTAGGTTCTGAGGGGGGGCAGAATACAGCAAGACTCCATTAGGAGAAACAACATTACTAAGGTGAGTAATTTTTTCTTCAAACAACATGAAGTCTTGATGTATTCTGACATATGCAGACTACCACGCAGTACCTCCATGAAGGAGGGACAGAACCTACTTTGGAAACAGGCTCTGAAGTACTGCTATGACAAACCAAGCATCACTCCTAGCCTGGATATCCAGAGAGTAATGCTTGGTGAAAGTATGGACTGTTTTCCAGGTGGCTGCTTGACAAATTTCTAAGAGAGGAATATTCCTGGCAGCAGCCAGGGAAGCAGCTGTACCTCTAGTGGAATGAGCCCTCAGGTCTGAGGGTGGAGTTCTACCCAGTTTTCATAACAGAATTGTATACAGCAAACAATCCACCTGGCAATAGATCTCTTAGTGGCAGGTTTGCCCTTACCAACTTCTCCATAAGTAAGGAACAACTGGAGGGATTCAAACCTGTGACCCTTGGTATGCTCTATGTAGTAACTAAGGGCTCTTTTAACATCTAAGCTGTGTAGCCTCCTCTCTCCTGAGGAGGAATGGTCAGTGAAGAAAACAGGGAGAGATACAGACTGATTGAGGTGGAAATCTGAAACCACTTTAGGTAAGAACATTCTGTTTGTTCTAAGGACCACTTTATCTCTGTGAAAAGAGATGAAATCAGATTCCACTGACAGGGCTTGCAATTCACTAATACATCTGGCAGAAGTAATGGCTACCAAAAACACAGTTTTCCAAGTCAAGTACTTAAGCTCTGCTGAGGACAAAGGCTCAAAGGGAGGTTGCATAAGCTGAGCAATGCAAGCATTAAGGTCCCAAGCAGGAGCAGGATCCCTAAAGGGGGGATTGGTGTGAAGCAATCCCTTGAAAAACTTACAAAATACAGGATGGGATGATAGAGAGGAAGACTTGCCTACTGATAAGAAAGCGGAAACAGCTGCCAAGTGTACTTTAAGGGTAGCTGGTCTGAGGCCTAGGCCATTAAGATGAACCATATAATCCAGAACCGTAGGCAATTCAGCAGAGTCTGGAGAAATATTCTTCTTAGAACACCAAATGCTGAATCTTTTCCATTTAGAGTTGCAAGTCTTCCTGGTGGAAGGCTTTCGAGAAGCCTTAAAGATATCCAGAACCCCTTGGGAAAGATGCAGATCTGCAAACTCTAACTCTTCAAGAGCCAAGCCTTGAGATTGAGAGACTGAAGATTCGGGTACCAAATCCTCCCCTGAGAGGATGTCAAGAGGTTGTAATTCCTGGGAAGAGACAGGGGAAGATGGACAGCTAGGGACAGCAACAAGGGATACCATGGCTGCCTGGCCCAGTCTGGAGCAATCGGAATCACTTTGCATGCTTGTGACCTTATCTTGACTAACACTTTGAACAGGAGAGGGAAGGGGGAAAAAGCATACAGAAATTTCCCTTCCCAGTTCAGAATCAGAGCATCCAGGGGGACTGAGCCCAAGACTGGGGGTCTGCAACAAAAGAGAGGAAGTTGGTGACTGTCTGGGGCTGCAAAAAGATCTATCTCTGGTGTGCCCCATCTCAAGAAAATCACTTTCAAAACTAGAGGATCTAGGGCCCATTTATGATGACCCTGGGATATTCTGCTCAGTGCATCTGCTAGGACATTGTCCTTCCCTGGGAGGTGAACTGCTGTCAGAAAGGTTTGCAGGGAATAGGCCAGGGACCACAACTTCATTGCTTCTGTGCACAATGCCATAGACCGAGTGCCTCCTTGCTTGTTGATGTACCACATGGTGGTGGTGGTGTCTGTTCTGACCTGAACCACCTTGTTCTGTACAGATTTGGAAAAAGCTTGCAGTGCCAGAAACACTGCTCTGAGTTCCAAGAGATTGATGTGAAGCAGAGATTCCTGAGGTGACCACAGTCCATGGGTGGTAAGATCTCCCAAATGGGCTCCTCAGCCCAGTAGGGAAGCATCTGTGGTGAGTATCACTGAATGAGACTGAGTGACAAATGGAACCCCTTGTCTCAAATTGTCCTGATCCTGCTACCATTGCAAGGCTTGGAACAGGGTTCGATTCACTGGGATTAGTTTGGTAAGGGAATCCTTGGGACCAAAAGGCTCTTAAATGAAACAGAATGTCCCTCATTTGAAATCTTGCTCCCTGAACCACTGCTGTGGAAGCTACCATGTGGCCCAGTAACTGAAGGAAATGCCTTGCTGGTCGAGACACCTGAAGGGTGAATGAAGAGGCCAGTTCCATAAAAGTCCTTGCCCTTTCCAGGGGAAGGAAGGCTCTTGCCTTTACTGTATCCAGTTCTGCACCTATGAAGGTGAGGAGCTGTACTGGTTTGAGAACTGACTTTGGAAGGTTGAGAAGGAATCCTAAGAAAGTGAGCACTTGCTGGGTCACTTGCAGATGTGACTTGACTTGGTCTGGAGACTGACCTACTGTGAGCCAGTCGTACAAGTATGGGAAGATGGAGATCTTTTTTCTTCTTAGGAAAGCAACTACTACTGCCAGGCACTTTGTGAAAACCCTTGAGGCTGATGTTAGGCCAAAGGGCATTGCTCTGAATTGACAGTGGCCTGAGGGCAACTCGAACCTGAGGTACTTTCTGTGGGAGCACCTGATGGGAATGTAAAAGTAGGCATCTCTGAGGTCCAGGCAGGCTAGCCAGTCCCCTGGCCTTAGAGAGGGAAGGATAATTCCCAGAGTTACCATTTTGAACTTTGGCTTCAAAAGATGTTTGTTCAGATACCTTAGGTCCAGGATGGGCCACCATTCTCCTGTCTTTTGGTGGGTTAGGAAGTACCTGGAGTACAATCCTTTGCCCCTGTGTAGGGTGGGAACCCTCTCTATAGCTCTGAGAGATAGGAGAGAAGAAAACTCTGCCTCTAGGGCAAGTGTCTCTCAGAGATTTGCAGGTGGAAAAGATCTGGTTCTTATCTTCTGAAATTTTTTTGAAGCTGAGTACCAGTCCCTGGCTTACTACTTCCAGGACCCACTTGTCTGATATAAGAGACTTCCAGTCCTGGACAAAGTAAGCCAGCCTGCCCCCTACTGGTATGGGAGAATCGGCCCGGGCAGACCCATCAGGGTATCTGCTTGGCAGGGGCTTTAGGCTGAGGGGTGGATGCAGGCCTGCTCATCCCCCTTCTGCCTCTCCCTCTAAAGAACACCCTCTGTGAAAAGGAAGAAGAGGAGGCCTGAGCTTGGTAAAAAAGACCTTTGGAAAGGCCTGCCCCTGCCACTGGACTGCTGCCTTTGAGGAGTTGCTTGCCTTTCTTTGGCCTGAGCACTCCCGTAAGTGGTCCTGTACTCGTCCATCTTCTTCATGTAATTCTCTGTCTGCTCCCCAAACAGAGAATTACCAATTACAGGAAAATCCATGGCCTTAGCCTGGGTATCCTGTGAGAGGCTACTACATCTGAGCCAAGCCATCCTCCGAAGAGCCACAGATGTAGCCATGACTCTTGATGATACATCATTGGAGTCTACAGCAGCATGAAACTCTACTTTCGATGCCTCAAATCCATCTGCAGCCACCTGCTCCAGCTCCCTGGCAAGTTGGTTGGGGGCCTGTTTAGCCACAGCCAGCACAGTGTCCCACCTGGACTTTTGGTATCTGGCTGTATAGGCCATATAGTTAGCCTGCCTGAGTCCCAAAGATGCTGCCATGTATTGTTTCTTTGCCATGGCATCAATCTTCCTGGAGTCCTTGTCTCGGGGTGTGTGATGCCAAGGGAATATTTGCCTTACCACATGCAACAGCCTGCACAACCCCAGCATGGCTACATTGCTGAAAAAGGAACTCCGTGTCTGAGCCTGAGAGAGTGTACCTCTTGTCCATTCATCTGTCCACAGGAGGTATAGAATTAGGAGACTTAAGAATTTTATGTGTCTGTTTCCCAAAGGATTTGTGAAGAGGAATAGACAGTCTCCTGGACTCTGGGATGTCCATCATCTCAACATAATCAGGCTCTTCCTGATCCTCTACTGCTTCTTCCACAGGAAGCTGGAGGATCTCAGCAACTTTTTTGTAAAACATGTAGTGTGAAGGGGACTCAGAAAGCCTAGGAGGAGAAACACGTGAAGGTCTGTCTGGGGAGATGTCCGGGTCAATAGGCACATCCAGACTTTCAGTATAATCATCCTCATACTCTCCCTCCTCCTCCTCCTCCTCCGGTTCATAAAATTCTTCCAAAGTATAATCCGGAACCGGGGGAACTGACCAAACCAAGCCCCTGCCGGATGGTGCTGGTTCAGTCAAAACTGAACTAAGTGACTACACAATCCTTATCGTCTTGGCTATCTCATCGGCGGTCAGAGTATGAAATTCTGGGTCTGAACCGGTCGATTTGTCTTTTCTTTTTCTTTTTACCAGAACTGATTCCTCTTAATCGGCTCTCCTTTTGCCCGAAGAAGTGTCACCCTAGTCAGAGAGCACTCCTTCTGGTTTGGTTGGAACCGAACCAGGCTGGAAATCCGGGTCAGCGGACTTCTCGGCCTCCCTTTCCCTCAGTCTACCTAAGCTCTTTTCCAGGGTAGATTTGGGAAAATTCTTGCAAATTTAGCAGTCTGAATCGAGATGGTCAAACCCCAGACAATAAACACAGGTGGTGTGGGGATCAGCCTTGGCAAAGACTTCCCCACACACACTGCAGTGCTGAAACCCAGTGGGCCTGTTTTTTTTCTTGGGTTTCTCAGACAAGGCCAATCCTAACCAAAAACTCACCCTTTTTCGGCAATCCATCAGGCAAGACTCCCCTATCGGTTCCTGACCGTGTCACGGGTCTTGGGGAAAAAAACGTAATTAAATCCATTTTTTTTATAACCAATACGGACCAGTTACCACACTCTAAAGTAAGCACAAGCTTTTTTACCTCAAACTGATCGGTTCAGCCGAACCGATCCACAATTTTCAAGTTCCACACAGAA
Source organism: Neoceratodus forsteri (assembly GCA_016271365.2). Classification (NCBI taxonomy): domain Eukaryota; kingdom Metazoa; phylum Chordata; order Ceratodontiformes; family Ceratodontidae; genus Neoceratodus; species Neoceratodus forsteri. The sequence continues at coordinate 762,615,384 of CM028136.1, forward strand.
AGAGAACAAAAAACCTATCTAGTACTCACAGTACCACAGACAGAGACTTGAACCGACTAATCAGTAACAGCAATTCGGTAGAAACCGACCGAAAACCAACACTTTAACCGACTTTTTGAACCGAGCAGCAGGAGAAATCTCCGGAGCGACTGTTCAGTGAGGCGGAGTAAAGAATCTGACAGTTGCAGTTTAAACAACAGCAGACAGGGGCTTCAACCGAGCTCGTGGTGAACATTCCATGCTGGTCATGGAAGTTTACCTCTTTGTTCTCCGAAGCAGTTGAAAGGCAGGACCTAACTGCATATGTCAGAATACAGCAAGACTTCATGTTGTTTGAAAGTTCATAATCAACTTTTTTTTTGTTTTTCCTTATAATATATAGAAAAAAACAACAAACAAACAAACAAAAATCTAGTTCGGCTTCCATTCTTTGAAAGTACTGTTGTGGAAGAAGGCTCTACAGAGTCCAGTACTTGACCTTTGTTGACAGCTCGTCCCTCCATCATGGAACTGGAGCCTTCATTTATTTATTTATTCATTTCAAAGCTTGGAAATACACCTTTGAGCAGAAAAGTACAGTTATGTAAGAACTTACTGTAACACTAGACCTTCTAGAGAAGCTCTTGCAGCAGGTTCCACAATGAAGACTGACGCCACCTGGCGGCGGTTCCGCAACTTTTTCTCTAGCAGTACCGATGTGGGAGCACCCCTGACATCGGCTCCACCCCGACATCACCCTATATAAGGGAGGAGTTCTCCACATGCTCCAGTTCTTGTACGCCCCGTCAGGTAAGATAACGACAGGCAAAGGTCAGAAAAACTGATTGTCAATGGACAACCCCTCAAAGAGGGAAAAAACGTCCTGAACAGGGTCTGATCCCTGGGGGAAGGAGGATGGGAAATATACCTGCTGCAAGAGCTTCTCTTGATGATCTACTGTTACAGTACGTTCTTACGTAACTGTACTATTTTACTTCGAGGAGAAGCTCTAGCAGCAGGTTCCACAATGAGGACTGAGTCCCAAGCAACAAGAACAAATAACAAACCCTGGGTGGGGGAAACAACAAAGAGAGGAACAGCAGGATAAGGGAAGATCTCTCAGGAAACCAGGTCTTGCAAAACTGTGAGGCCAAACCCTGCTCTGCATCTGGAAATAATGTCGAGGCTATTGCCTGACAAAAGTATGCACAGAACTCCAGGTAGTGGCAGCACAAATATCCACTGTCAGTACCCTCTTCAGTGCTGTGAAGGAAGCAGTGATAGCTCTAGCAGAGTGAGCTTTAACCGGCCCCGATGTTGGCCTATTGTGCTTCTCGTAACAGTAAGAGATGCAATGGACCCACCAGCGCGAAAGCGTCTGTTTGGTGACTGAGCGACCAATGGACCGTTGAGCGAAGGACACGAAAAGCTGATCAGACTTTCTGTCCCCCTTGATTCTAGCCAGGTAGCATCTGAGAGCCCTGTGGACATCCAAAGAATGAAGCAGGGTCTCCCTCATTTGAGTGCTCTGGGTAATAAACCAGGAGCTGAACCGATTGATTCAGAGTGAGCTCTGAAACAACTTTCGGTAGGAACTTCGGATTAGTGTGGAGATCAACCCTGTCCTTGTGGAAAACAAGGTAAGGCTCCTTACACATGAGGGCTTGAAGTTCTGAAATACACCTCACCGAAGTAATAGCTACCAAAAACAAAGTCCTCCAGGAAAGGAAACGAAGCTTGGACTCCATGGCCGGTTCAAATGGGGGAAGAGTAAGCTTCTCCAGGATGAACAGGAGATGCCAAGGAGGAACCAGGTCCTTGATGGGAGGTCTGATGTGGAGAATACTGTGCAAAAATGCCTCGGAAACCTCCATTTGAGCCACCGTCTTACCCGACACAGAGAAATGGTAAGCGGAGATGGTGGCCAGGTGTACCTTGATGGAGGAATAGCTGAGACCTTTCTCAGAAAGAGAAAGCAGATATTCTAATATGGTATTAACCGGACAGACCAATGGATCCACTCTCTTGGCTGTGGCCCAAATACAAAAGCGTTTCCACTTCATAGCATAAGTGGCCCTGCTGTCAGGTTTCTGAGCCTCAACCAACACTTGAGTGACCTGCTCAGGCACTCTGAACCTGACCTTAGCTAGGTCCTGAGGAGCCAGACATGCAGATGAAGTGAACATAAGTTCGGGTGTAACAAGGACCCCCTGTCCTGCGACAGAAGGTGCGAAGAGAGAGGAAGAGGTATCGGCGATTCTACCGCTAGATGCTGTAGTAAGGGAAACCAGATTTGACAAGGCCATAGTGGAGCAATCAGGATAAGAGTGAAAGGCTCCGACTGAGCCTTGAGGAGGACCTTCTGTAGGAGCAGAAAGGGAGGAAAGGCATACAGAAATCTCCTGTTCCAGCAGAGGGACAAGTCTTGCCAAAAAGCTCCAGGCTCTGGACCTAGCATGCAAAAATTGGGCAGTTTTGCATTGAATTGTGACGCAAAAAGGTCCACATCTGGCATCCCCCACAGACAGAAGATGTGATCTGCAACCTCTTGGAGCAATTCCCATTCATGGGCTTGCAATTTTGTCCTGCTGAGCGCATCAGCCAACACGTTTTGTAGCCCGGGAACATGCACTGCTGTCAGAAACAGTTGATACTCTAGGGCCCAATCCCAAACTCACATGGCTTCCCTGCAAAGGGGACAGAAATGCATGCCACCCTGTTTGTTTATGTAGAACATCACTGAAGTGTTGTCTGTCTGCACCAAGAGATGGCCTGGCATTAGGACTGAGGCCAGGGCTTGGAGGGTGTAAAGCACTGTTCTCATTTCCAAGACGTTAATGTGCAGATTCACTTCTATGGAGGACCAGGAACCCTGGGTACGATGAGTCCCCAGGTGAGCGCCCCACTCCTGGAACGAGGCGTCTGTGATTAGAGTCTGGGATGGTGCCCCCAATTGGAAGGAGATGCCCGCCAGCAAATTTTTGGATGACATCCACCAGTGAAGCTCTCGGCGGAATAGCTCTGATTTCATGATGGAGGCATCCAGATTGTCTGAAGTCTGATCCCACTAGACTTCAAGGACCACTGAATGGTCCTCATGCGCAGGCACGCCAGAAGAACCAAGACTATGGCAGTGACCATATGCCCCAATAGCCTGAGAAGGAGCCAAGCCGGCACCCTTGAGGCTGAAGAGCTCTGGGACACGAGGGCCTGAATGCAACCCGCTCTGTCAGAGGGAAGAAAGACCTTCCCGAGATTGTTGTCCAGAAGAGCTCTGATGAACTGGAGAATCTGGGTTGGGATCAAATGAGATTTGTCCCTGTTGATGGTGATTCCGAGACTCTGAAAAAGTAAGATGGAATCCTTGATATTTTCCGACAGGCGAGACCTGGAAGGGGCCAGGAGGAGTCAGTCGTTCAGGTAAGGAAACACAAAGTGGCTCCGCCTTCAAAGTGACGCTGCCATGACAGCCAGACACTTGGTGAAGACCCTGGGGGCTAAAGAGAGACTGAAGGGGAGGACCCAGAACTGATAATCCTCATCTTTGAATCTGAACCTCAGGAATCTTCAATGGCTCCTGGCAATGGGAATATGCAGGTAGGCATCCTGCATGTCCAGGGATGCCATCTAGTCTCCTGCTGATATGAGTGGGAGGAAAGTGGGAAGTGAAACCATCCTGAATCTGTTGTAGGAGACCCACTGGTTTAGATCACTGAGGTCCAGAATGGGTCTGAGATCTCCGGAGTTCTTCGGAACTAGGAATAAGTGGGAGAACACTCTCCCTGACTCGACCAGCATGATGGCTTTTTTGTCCAGAAGGGAAGAAATCTCCTGCCGGACCAACGCTTTGTGTTCCCTTGGGTAACGGGATGGAAGCATTGGTCTATCTAGAGGGATGGAGTCAAACTCTATAGAGTGCCTGAACTCCACGAGATCTAGTACCCACTGGTTGGAAGTCACCTGGCCCCATGCATCTGCGTAGAGAAAAAGTGACTTCCAACCAGCTCTTCTGGCTGAGTGACCCGAGGAGGAGGGTAGCCTGGATAGTCAGGCATTGGGTGGGGGGGGAGGGCGGCAGTGGCTGCTTTGGGGTGGAGGCTGAAGTGCCTTTGGCTCTGCCTCTAAGACTGATGCCACCTCGCTGTGCATGCTGCTGAAAGCGAGGCTGCTGTGGTTGATGTCCCTCACGGCCATGAAAACGAGGCATACAAGTTCGCCCCGGTTTCGGGCGGTACATGGACTGCACGGATCAGTCAGCCCTATCGGAGTCCTGCAGCCTGGTGATGATGCGCTCTGTGTCCTCGCCAAAGAGCACAGAACCCTTAAAGGGAGCATAAACAAGGTTGGTTTGCATGTCTGGATTGAACCCCGAGACCCGAAGCTACGCATGGCATCAGAGGCAAATGCCAGTGGCAGCCGCCCTTGAAGAGGTATCCGCAGAATCACAGGCTGGGTGCAGCACATGGGTACCCATGTCTGAGCTGGTCTGTAAAAGCTTGGCCAGCTCTGCCCGCTGAGAGCAATCGGGCATGCACGATGTCCAATCCTTGTTCCCAATGGGTGTTCTGGAAATGGACCATGTGTGTTAGGAAGTTCAAACTCCCAATACTTCAGGTGGCAGCAGAGTACACCTTACGCCCATCGAATCCAGCTGCTTTGATTCTCAATCAGGCAGCTGGGTGCTCAGGTGTTTGGGCCTCTGCGAATAATCGTGAGCTGCCGAAATCACCACAGAGTCCACAGCGAGTGGTTTGGCCAGGAAAGGATGGTCCGAAGGTGCACGGTATAGCCAATGAGCCTGCTTGGGCACAGCAGAGGAGGAATGAGGGCGCTTCCAGGTCACATGGGTAACATCCTGAAAGGTGTTGACCATGGGAGGGATGACCACCGGCTTTGGGTCCTTTTAGCGGAGGTATTTAGCCAACCGCAATCGCTTGGGGTCCAGGGCCTCAGTGTCCCACCCCATGTTGGCCTGGATGTGCCTCATCACCTGCATGATGCTGGGATCATCTGGAGAGGATTTGGGAAGACCCTCCGTGTCCCCTAGATCTGGCTCCGTGTAGGCATCGGAAGACGAAGAGTCAGAGTCTACATAGGAGTCTGGAGAGGAAGAGGGTGAAGGACTGCGTCTCTTCCTCTTGCGCCTCTTGTCAGGTAATGGAGAGGGTGAGCAGGAGGAGCTCCAAGACCTATGCCTCCTAGACTTTTTAGAGTGCATCCTAGGAGGAGACTCTCCTTCCTCCCCACCGCCCACCAGTTCAACGTTAATAGGATCAGGAATCGGTACCGATGTAGGAGGGATCGTGCCCGCTGGAAGGTCCTTTTTAACAGTATCCCACCGATGGGAAAACAGCTCCTTCACCTGAAACAGGTTTAACTTGGGAGAATCTGGAGGGGGAGGAGCACCTGAGCTCGAGCCAGCATTGGTATCATCGTCCGGGGGTACCGGTGTCTGGTCCGCACCCTTGTTGACTGGCGTCGGCCGAAGGCGGGACGTCAGGGTGGCATCAGTGCCACCGTCGTTGGGCTCCGGCGACAGCAGAACCATTGAACAGAGAGATAGGGTGCCGGAGCTGACGTCGGGTGGAGCCAGGGTGACTGGCGCATAAACAACAACTGGCGGCGGAATAACCGCCATCGGGACAGGGGCCAGGTCGGCCACTGGCAAACGAGGATCCAGCGTCCGCTTTTCCTTAGGCACTGACGGGCATCCATGGGAGGCGTGAACCTTACGATGGTTGGCTTTGTGGCCAATGTGCTTTTCGGCCGAGCGCCGGTCAGAATACCTTATGTTTTGGTGGCAAGGAAGAGGCCCTGCTGCTCGAAGACCCAGAGGCCTTGCTCGACTCCCAGAAGTTGGCCTTCGAGGAAGAGGCCGAGCGGGAGGAGCCCTTACCTGAGCCCATTGATTTTTTGGTGGGCTAAGAGACCCTCAGAGGCTGGAGGGTAGAACCAGAAGATTTGGAGACAGAGGAGGGCTTAAGGGCCATGAGGTGCAATTCATGCCCCGACGACCCAGACTTCAAGCCTGAAGACCTGTGCTTAGAGAGTGACCGATCCCTGTCCTGTTCCCGGTGCTTGTGGGCAGTAGGTGGATCAGATTTCCCAGAGGAGGAGGCCCTTTCCATGGCTGCAAGTTTCATCTCGGTGAGGTAGGCTGCGAGCAATTTCTGACACTGGATCCACTTCCGCGAATTGAAGGCCTGACAGTGGGAGCAGGGTGTCATGATCTGGTCCCAGGCAGTAGAGACATGAAGAATGGCCGTTCTTAGTGGGAATCTGTCACCCACAAGCGCACTTGATGAGGTGAGAAGTGGACATAGAAGCTCTTAAGAGTGGATATACAAATTTCTAGATGGAGAAGAAGCCATCGGTACTGAGCCATAACCGAGGGAACTAACCCTGATTGTGCGGTGGGAAAGAACCGAAGCACATGGGGAACTCCTCCCTAACATAGGGTGATGTCAGGGGTGGAGCTGATGCTGGCGGGGGGTGTTCCCATGTCAGCACTACTAGAAAAAAAAGTTGCTGGAACCACCACCAGGTGGCGTCAGTCCTCATTGTGGAACCTACTGCAAGAGCTTCTCCTCGAAGTAAGATTGCTAATTTACAAAGGTTCCCCATCAGAATAACAATTTGTTTATACCATGTCAAAGACAGTATTAAAAACTGATTAACAAAGGTTGGACAGTATTGATTCAGTGACATAACAAAACAGAATATATAACATAAGTACCGTTTCGACATTACAGAGTGAACAAGTTAACATTCAACAGGTAAAATAATACAAAGCATAACATAGGCACTAAGAGCTATACAAAGGTAGCAGCCCATCTGGGCATTGTCAGAGGTTAAGTCTGTGTGCTTTTACGGCACATTGGAACAGAGGAGAGGCACATGCTTGAGGAGATCATATGGTGGGTAAGGTGCTGACATCATGTGCATGTGTACGAGGGACCTTAAGGGGCAGCACGACGATCAGATGGTGCAAGGGTTGGGTTGGGTAGGAGTGCAATTGGCAAATGACAGTGCATGGGATGGGGTTTCATTAGGAAAAGCAGCTACATCTGGAACCAGGTAGGAGTAAATTTAGAAGTTCCAATTTAAAAGGACCCAGCTTAGTTGATAGTTCATCAATGACTTCCGATTTACACTCATTGATGACCTGTCCCTCCAGCATGGGACTGGGTCCTTCATTGATGACCTCCACATATGGCTCATCTATGGGCCATCCCTCCAGCATGGTGTCGGCCCTGTATTGGCGACTTCTGCTTGCCGTCGTCAATGACCCTTCCTCCAGCATGGGACTGGTCCTTTAGTAGACGATCCTGCTTGTCCTCGTCGACAACACATACCTGTAGCATGGGAATGCTCCTTCATCGGCGAGGGTTTCTGCTTTGTTCTTCATGAATGACCTGTCCTTCCAGCATGGGACTGACTTTTTTGTCGATGATTTCTACTTCTCACTCGTCAATGGCCCTCCTTCCAGCATGGGACTGGCCCCCTCGTTGATGATCCTGCTTGTCCTTATTGAAGACAGCCTTTCAACATGGAAACGCTCCTGTATTGACGAGGGCTTCTGCTTTGTTCCTCGTCGACAACCTGCCCCTCCAGCATGGGACTAGCTTTTGTCAATGACTTTTGCTTCTCACTTGTCGATGAGCCTCACTGGTGACTCATCCTCTTGGCATGGGACTGGCTTTCGTCAACAAACAATGGTCTTTTGTCGACCACAACCCCTGCTTGTTCCTCATCGAGGACCTATCCCTCCAGCATGTACTTGCCTTTTTTGTTGACAAAAATGCTTGTCTCTCATTGACAACCTGCTAACCAACCCTCTCGCATGGGTCAGGGGTTTACATTGATGAACTTACCGTCCATATCGCCACCGTTGCAGCCTGTTTCTTACTGAGGCTCAGTGGTTCAGACATCAAGACTGACTTCCTGACCTGTTGGCTCTTGGCTTTATCCACAGCCTCAGCCCAGGCCCTCCATGCCCCCACTTGCATGGGGACCATGGGAGATCCTCCTACTTCCTCCTCCGCCTCATCAATGACTCCTGCTGTCGATGTGGCCTCTGTTGTGAGAAACTGTGCTGGCGGTTATGCAGGCCACCTCCTAGAAAGCTGGTTCACCATGTGCCTACCCCATCTTCCTCTTTCCATACCCTAGTAGAAGAAGGTTTAGATTACTTTGATGAGAAGGAAGAGGAGGATACAGCTGATGATAATGGGGCACGCACCCTTTTCAGCACCTCTACCCTGTCTTCACTGGTGGAGGATCCCAGGCCCTCTGCTCCCTTCTCTCCTCTGGATGACCCATTTCCTGGCAGTTATGACCCAGTTACAGCAAGTCATATGGTTCGCACCCAATGACCAAGACCAGAGACTCTGCACCTTGGCTGATTCTTTGGATCTACCAGAGGACCTCGACACTGTGGTTCCTCCACTCCTCCCGGCCTATCAGGATGCTGTTTCTGCAGCTTGGCACCGCCTCTCCATAGTCCCCCCATTTCTGAGAAGGTGGATCACCTGTCCCAGGCCCCATGGTCCACCCGTTTGACCACGGCTCCACAGACAGATTCTGGGCTCCTCAATCATGCACATAATCAGATAGAGCATTCCAGACACATGGGCTCCCTGTCTCCTGACAGAGCATCCCGTCAGCTAGACTTGATGGGGAACAGGGTCTATGCCTCATTCAGCAAACTAAAAGAAAGTCGCTCTCCCAGTGATAACACAGACTCAAACTTCATGTAAAATCGTGAAGTATTTTATTGCTGAGTAGCAATTAAATCCACGTCTCCACTCTAGTCATGCATGTCATGAACCATATGGGGCATATGCTCAAGTACCAGAACACTCTTTGGGCTGCCGCGGCAGTATCGGCGGTACACCTTCCCCAGTCCACAGACACTGACCCATTGTTGTTTCCCCTTAAGACGAGTACTCGTATCTCTCTGCCTCTTTTCCAGACCAGCTACAATGCTATGGACACCTCTGCATGTACCTTGGTGACAGGTATTACCTTTCGCCGCCATGCATGGCTCTGAGTCTGACTTTACACCGGATGTGCAACAGTCCATCTTACATGCTTCCTTTAGTGGGCATAAACATTTTGCTGTGGAAACCCCACAGGCCTCCTTAATGACTTGCAGGCCTCAGGACGCACTCTCCATACATTACACATGATGTACCACACTCTGCCGCCTGTCTCTCACAGGCAGCCATATAAGTTCTTTCGGTGTCAGCCTGCCTCTTCCCAGACAGTCTCCACTACCATGCCCACCTAGCCTCTTGCAAGTACCTTCACCTCTACCCCATGGGTACCAGGTCTTAACCTGCTGCTGCCACTGCTGCCCCCACTTCTTTTTGACTCATCCACGAGCCTCCTCTGCTGGCCTCGGAGGCACTGAGCGGCAGCAGCTTCTGTCTACATTTCGAGGCCTGGAAATGGACTACATCAGATGAAAGGGTCCTGCAGATCCTTCGTTGAGACCATACCCTGGAGACCCAGCCCCTCCCCACCATATCTGCCTCAGCTCCTGTCATACACACTGGAACACATCCCGGTTATGATGGAGGATCTCCATTCTTTGCTTCCAAAGCAGGTGGTTCCACCTGTTTCTCAACCCAACCTAGCTAAGGGATTTTACTCCCATTTTTTCTTGGTGCCCAAGCACACGAGGTCTCCACCCTATCCTGGATCTGAGCTGGTTCATCCAGTACAAAATATTTCACATATTCACTTTGCCCGTGGTCCTGCCTCTTCTAGACCCCAGGGACTGGCTATGCGTCCTCCACATGATGATCGCATACCTTCACGTCATGCTACATGCAGTCCATTGAAAGCACCCCTGGTTCTAACTCCTGAACTACCATTACTAATTCCATGCCCTGCCCTTCAGGCTGTCCTCCACCCCAAAGGTCTTCCCACAGTGCCTGGCTGTTCTACCCACCACCCTTCCTCGCTGGGGACACTTCATGTTTCTGTACTGGGACATTTGGCTCATAAACGCATCTTCTCAAGACAACTTGCTACACTCCCTCTCATGCATTCTGGAGCTCTTCCAGGATCTAGGCATCACTGCTACTGTAGTCAAATCCCAAAATGGCACCATCTCCATGCTGCCAGTACATCTGCGCAGTCTTAGATACAAGACATGGCCGGACCTTACTGCCACAGGACAGGAGTCAACAACTTCTCTGCCATACAGATCACCTGCTTACTGTGTGCCAATACCTGCAACTCCTTGGTCACATGGCTGCGGCCACTGCCCCAGTGCCATATGCATGCTTACACATGCACCCGGTCCATTTGGCCTTTCGCCGCCAATGGTTCCAAAAGACAGGGAACTTTGAGGACACACCTCCCAACTGGCATACCTTTTCTCTCCAACCCCCTTCCCAAGCCCTCATATCAGTTACCTCCACCCTAGGTTGGGGCGCCCATCTTGGCCCAAACCAAACACAGAGCCTCTGGGGTCCAGAAGCCCCATCCCTCCATGTCAACATTCCAGAGATGTAGGCCATCCAGCTGAATCTTCTGGTCTTCCAGATGTTCTTTGCCCCCAGACCCCAGCTGGTCCAATCAAACAATATTTGCCTGGTATACTATATCAACATGCAAGGAGGCATGCAGTCACAAGCTCTGTGCCAGGCAGCTGTGCAAATTTCAAATCAGGCTCTAATTTTCCACCTTCATCTGGCGGCAGTCCAAGTTCCTGGAGCCCTAAAGATCATTGCAGCTTACCTCAGCCTTTCTGCACAGGACCACAACCTGGACGTTATCACTGGCAGTACTCCATAACATATTACACCTGTGGGGATACACTGGGCATCGATTTTATTTGCCTCTCTGGACAATCACGGACTTCCCCACTGCTACTCAATCATTCCAGACTCACAGGGCCATTCCCTGGATGCACTGTCCCTTTCCTGGCACGGGCATAAATGTTGGTCACAGATCCTTTCCGCTTCCTTTCCACCAGGATCTCCTTACGCAGAACAGAGGTACCCTTCTCCACCCCAATCTCAGATCACTTCATCTACATGCTTGGCTCTTGGGGGATGTCTTTCTAGCTTGGCACCACATATCTGCTGCTAAGCCCACCATTCTTCTGGCCTCTAGGAAGGTGTCACCCAGAAAGACACATGTTGCCAAAGGAGATATTTTGCCATTGGGACAGCCATCAGGAGCTTGAATCCATACTCCTGCCCGTTACCCTCAATCCTGGAGTACCTTTCCACCTTCTCATCTCAGGGCTTAAGCTACTCTTACATCAGTGTCCATTTAGCTGCAATCTCAGCTTTCCATGACCCATTGGGGACCGGCAGGTCACCCAAATGCACCTCGCCAACATGTGCATCTGGAATCCCATTTTGTCCTGGGCTCTCACTTTCATATTAGAAAAATTAACCCTTGAACCATTTTAACTGGCAGCTACCTATGACCTGCGCTTCTTAGTGTGGAAGGCCCCTTTCCCAGTCACTGTCACATCAATCAGATGCCATCAATACTGGGCCTTCAATAGTCAATTGTCCAGATAAGGGAACACATGCAATCATTCCTTGTGAAGGGCTGCTGCTACCACTGCCAAGCATTTAGTAAAGACTCATGGCACTGAAGACAAGCCAAAGGGCAAGAATGTGAACTGGTAATGTTTGCCTTCTCACAGGAATCTCAGATATTTTCTGTGGTTCTTTTTGATTTTGACATAAAGGTAAGGATCCTTCATGACCAGAAACAGATCGAAGTCTCCTGTGTTCAACAGGGAAATAAGGGCTTGTAGGGAGACCATCCTGCACATCGTGTACTCTATGTAGAAGTTCAGGTCTCTCAAGTCTAAAACTGGTCTCAGGTCTCCTGTCCACTTGGGGATGAGGACATATCTGGAGTAGAAACCCCTTTTCCTCTGACTGAAAGGAACTGGTTCTGTGACTTGTTTTTGAAGCAAGGCTTGTATCTCCTCTTTGAGCAGTGTCATGTGTCCTGTAGGATACGTGAAGACAGGTGGTGGATGATGTGCAGGGATCTCCAGAAGCTCCAGAGCATGGCCTTTTGCAATGATGCCCAGTACCCATTCATCTGTAGTCATCTCACTCCACTAGTTTAAGGGAAGGGAGAGCCAGGCCCCTACAACCATCCCTGGTAGCAGTGATGGTTGGGGAGTGTATGGCTGCAAGTCACTGTGAACTGGTGGGGGCAACGTCACTGGCTCGCCTCCTCTCAGTGCTTTGGAATGGGCATGTGAGGGAAAGTTGACTGGCAAGGCTCCAGTGCCTTTACCTCTGCCTTCTGGCTTGTAGGCAGGTCTGCTACTCCTTGTTGGTGGTGGACGAAACTCACCCCGGCCCTTGCCCCTGTCTGGTGTTGGGTACAGGGACCTGACTGACCTTAGAATCATTCTAGAGGATTGGATGCCTTCCGAAGCCTTTTCCACATCATGCCCAAACAGTTAATGGCCTCAAAAAGGTACATTTAACACTTGCTTGTTGCACATCATTAGTAAAACAAGCCACTCTGAGCCATGCACATCTTCTTATGTAGATGCCATATGCAGCAACCTTAGCAGAGGCATCTGAAACACCACAGGCTGAACAGATCAAATGTTTGCCCACATTGGCCCCTGCAGTTAAGGATTTCAGTAACTCTGCCTTGGCCTGTCCCACTGGAAGGGCCTGTGCAGCATTCTTGGCACTCCTCCAAAGGTTGCTCTGGTATTTTATCATATGGGCCTGGTAGTTTGCAATACACAGGCGTAGGGATGCAGAGGCATAGGTACAGTTCCCCATAACATCCAGCCTTCTGGATTCCTCATCGGGAGGCAGGGAGCTCAAATGTTTGGGTACCCTAAATCTGTCATGGGCTGCTGTAATGACTACTGAGTCAGTTTCTGTCTGGTTAGCATTATAAGGCTTGTGAGATGGTGCAGGATACATCATGTTAGTCTTCCTAGGGACTGCTGGTATAGGACTGGGCCTATACCAGGCAACTTAAGTAGCATCCTCCAGGGCTCTACAGAGTGGAGGGCTGACTATGGAGCGGGAGTCTAGCAGCTCCAAAAACTCCAACAAATTCCTCTTTGTGGAGTCTCACTCTTCTAGGCGAATCCGATAGCTGCTAGTATTTTTTGCATCATGGTTTGAAAAGAGGAATCCTTTGGTGGTTACCTTGGGGTATTGACCACGGATTCCTCACTGCAAGAGGATAGGGTGGAACTAGTACTGCACCAGGTAAATACTGGTCCTCAGTATAACCCTTCTCTTCCTCATAATCCTCTTCCATTATAAAGTCTGGGTTGTATTCCACCTTGTTATCCTCTTCAATTACAGAAATGGAGGAGTGCTCTGGCAACACTAGCAGCAACTGAAGAGGCCCTTGCAGGATAGTATTATGTTGTGGCATCGACAAAGTCTGAATGTTCGAGACTCCCATCACCATTAATACAGGCTGGTCAGGCAGGCCTGAAAGAAGGTGACATCATTTCAGAAAATGATACTAGCACTGTTTGTACATTGACAATGCCCGTACTAGGAGTTGTAACTGTAGTAAGTCGATGGCGGGTTCAGACCCGGTAATGTCAGTACCATGCCACCAATAGTAGGCCCAGTATCGCCCAAGCCAAGCCCAGACCTTGGTGTCTGGTCGATGGTCAGGGGGACTGAAGTCACCGCTCCTAGAGCGGGCGAGGACAATGACAAGGAAGTACCTGCTGGCCGCAACGGCAACCTGGAGTGTGTCAGGGAGGCCTTATCCTTATCCTTGTCATGGTGCTTAAGCTTGTGGCTGTCCAATGATTTATCTTTCAGTTTTGACAACCACGATTTGGTTGACAGGGCAAGTGACGCAGATTTTTCTTGGAGTTGTTTTTCCATTGCAGCTAGTGTCATCTGGTAACCTTTGCAATTTTCACACAATTTTACATTGTGGGAAAGGCCTAAACAGCAGACACACAGTTTGTGGATATTGTCTTTGTAAATTTTCTCTCCATAGTCGCAGTACCACAGTAAAGCTGATGGTTCTCTTGGTGGCATGCAGCAGCCCCAAATCACTAAAATAGCATTACTTTCTAAGAGGGAAATAACAGTGGTGGCTAATAGTCTACGATGTCTGTAAGCAGGTCTGAAGAGTATGATCGACAGTGGGAAAAGAACTGAGAAAAGATGCGGCCACTTATATTTACATAGACGCTGATGCATGATGTTGTTGTGGGCGGCCCCTGGCTTACAAAAGTTTCCATGTGGTCCTAGTGCTAACCCGGGTATGGTTCCAAAGGTGTGGCCTGATGAAAGAGATATCCTTGAAGAAGCTCTAAACAAAAAAGACAGTAAAGGGTATAAGATATATTTTTCGTGAATAGATTCCACCCCCAGTTAGAGACCAAATAAAGTTACTCTTGCAATAAGAATCCAAATGGATTTTTCAACAGAAAACGCTCCAGCCCTTCGCTTATAATGAGCAGTTAGACCTTGTGGTTTGTTTATGAAGTCATGTATTTGGTCAATGACATGTTGTTTGCAAGTAAAACTGTAAATATTTGATTATGTAATATTTTTTCAGGATCAAGTACAAACCATTGGAACATTTGATATGGATGGTTTATGGACACTTGAACATTGTTATGAGTCTCAGAGTTACTGTACTTGTACTTTATTTAGATTGTGGCCACTTTTTTTTTAATGAAATAACTTTTCAGCAATTGGCCAATTCTACATAAAACTGTATTATTGAGTTTTGTGAACTGTCCAACAAAAAACTTTTTATTTGCTGGTTTATTCAAGAAACCTGGGTTTTATATGCATCCCTTAGTATTAAGTGGTTAATACTACAAAAATGGAAAAGTGCTCTATCTCCATCTATCAGTGAATGGTATAGTCAGATGGTGTATTTGTATAACAATGAAAGAATTTGCTACTCCCTGTTGGATAAATTAGATATTTTATATAAAATGTGGTCACCCGTTTGGAACCTAAACAAGGAGAGAACATATTTGATAGTTACATCGTCTTGTATAAGACCTCACAATATCTTTAATGTATCATATGACTAAGTTCAAAAGTATTGACAGTTACGGGTAACCCCACTGACCCTAGCATGGCGGTGAAGTCATTCACATAATGTGCTCATCAATTAAGTTGTTTGACATGACATATATCTTACTATCAGTTGTTTGTTTGATGTTACAACTTTTTTTTTGTTCATAAATGTAAAATGTTTTATGGATATGTTTAAAAATCAGTAAATAATATGGCAAAAAAAATGGTTGCATTCTCCATTGCTTCTCCACTTTAACCATGCATCATTACGGAGCTGCTTTTAACTGTTAGCATAATGCTTTATTTGCACAATTTAGCACTCATCACTTTATTTCACTGAGCACTTTCTGTATTTTTTATAATGGCCCACATATTACTAAAAGTGGTCAGCATTTCAGATAGCCAGCTGATATAAATAAAAGAAAAAAATAGGTATTATAGTATCACCTTCTGGCTGATCTATAGTCGTCTTTTGACATGGCTGCTATAAACTCTAAGGCCCAGATATTCAAAAGAGTTGCGCCATGCGCAATAGGGTTGCGCCTCAACAGGTCAATCATACCATTCTATGATATTCAGCAGGAGGCAGTTGCACCCCAAAATCATGCTGCGCAACAGTGCAGTGATATTGAATGTATGCGCAACTGAAGGGGGAGGAACCATGCATAAATGGCGCAGTGCGATATTCAACAACATGCGCCATGCGCAATGGGGGAATCAGCGGAAGTTGCACCATAGCGGCAATGAGCCAAAATAAAAAGAAGCAAGGGAGAGGTGCAAGAACGCTACAGGGAAGGCACATGAGGCTGAACCCTAGCAAGAGAAACTGGGCAGCAGGGACACACAGGGCAGGCCAGGGAAAGGGCACCTGGAACCCACAGGCTCAGGGGAAGGTGTGGGGAGTCACAGTGCAGAAGGGGAAAGTACTTGCTACACAGCAGTGAGGTCAGCACAGTCAGGTGTTCCCGGTGCAGGGGAAGTAGCAGCCAGGATAGCATGGGGAATACAGAAACAGCTGCTGGGGGGGTGAACACAAGCCAGGGACATGGCCAGTGCCACCATCCAGATGGAGGCAGTAATAGGGAGGGTGACAAGGTGGGCAGCAGGGGGCGTGGCCGTGGAAGGGCCTGTAAGTGGTATGCCCCCAACAGGCAGTACCGAGCCCGCGCCAGCTTCGAGCTGTATAGTGATACTGAGATTGTGGGCCGGTACCGCCTGAATCGGGCAATTCTGAGGTGGCTCTGTGAGCTGTGCAGTGATGTGATGCAGGCACCCACACGATGGAGCCATGCTCTGTCAGTGGAGACGAAAGTGGCCACGTCACGCCACCTCACCCAATTCCTCAGTGCACTGCTGCCACATGCTGCGGAGTACATTCATTTCCCCAGCACACCGGCGGAGCGCACATCAAACATACAGGAGTTCCACAGGGTAGCACGTATGCCTGGCATGCTAGGGGCAATAGACTGCACCCATGTGGCCATCCGCACACCACCTGGCCCCGAGGGGGCTACATATATAAATGGCAAGGGCTATACCAGCATCAACTGCCAGATGATGTGCAATGCCAGGTGGCACATAATCAATGTCTGTGCCACGCAACCTGGGGGAGCACATGATGCCTTCATCTGGCACCAGTCAGCACTGTGCCACAGATTTGAGAGTGGGGATATCCCCACTGGCCACCTAGTGGGTGAGTATGCAAACCACACGGACAATCATAGGGCCTGGGGGGCATGGTCAGAGGTGACATGGGTAGTAGCCTACATGGCCCGGGGCAGGGCGATGCTGATCACCAAACTAACCTCCACCTTCTACACACAGGTGACAGTGGATACCCACTCTGTCCCTGACTGCTCACACCCTACCGGTGGCCGCAACCCCATCGCAGCAACGCTACAATAAAGCACATGCCACCACACATAATGTCATCGAGCGGGTGTTCGGGATGCTGAAGGCACATTTCCGTTGCCTGGACACCTCCGGCAGTGCCCTACAGTACAGCCCCTCAAAGGCCTGTGGGTTATTCCTGGCCTGTTGCATCCTGCACAACATGGCCAATGAATGTGGGATAGCCGTACAGGTCAAAGAGGGGGACAGTGATGGGGACAATGAGGATGCCAGTGACAATGGTGATGGGCAGCCCCCCCCCTTGGGCGACGGAACCCCAGACTGCTCCGGCTGGCACAGCTGCACCGGGACACCATCACGGAGGAGAACTTCAGCCAACCCAGGTAAGCCATGGGGCCGTATGCAACCACCAGTGGCTAAGGCACAACCCACAAACACGCATGGACACACACCAGGGGTGCATGCTGTCAAGGGAACTGGCCAGGCATGGAACCACACACACCACCAGGGATGGGTGAGGTCTAACATGCCACACGGACACACACACACACACACACACACACAAAACACACCAGACATGCACAAAAGGTAGGAGGCACACCAACCCAGAACACCACCCCTAGCCACACACATGTCCACATACCACCACGCCCACTGCCTGTCATTGTGCATGTGTCAGATGCTGAGCACCATTGCACATTGGTGTACAGCGCAATGCAGGCATCATCATGCACACGCAACTGCGGACAGCAGCCCGGAGGGTGTGCAGATGGACTGTGTGTCCGTGTGCAGGGCCGGGTACCCACCTGTGCATTGCCCGCTGAATGACACAATGCACCCAGGGCAGCACCAGACAGCAGCCGTGTTGAGAGACAGGTCAGTCACGCGCCACAGTGCTCCAGCTGCCACGGATGCATGGGCGGCCCTGCCAAGACCCACCAGCACTGACAGGCTGACCACTGGCCTCATGGGGTGGCACTGATGGTCCCCCAGGGGTTCCACTGAGTGAACGTGACCGTGCTCGCGCAGGGGTCTGCAGCACACCAAACATGCCTGCTCCAGGTGTGCTCAGGATGCCCATAGCTGAACCCGGTGTCAACAAGGATGGTGTCACAGGACGCTGGGAACGGGGGGTGGACAGTGCACTGTGTGGTGTCTGCGACGCATGGGCAAATGACTGTGTGCCCATTGTGGCCATGACAGCAGTGAATGCCTGCGTCTGCCTGTTAATGGCAGCGGTCACATCCTCCTGCAACTGGTCCATCCCTGCCAGGATCAGAGTGGTGTCTCTGCTGCAACGCTCCTCTGCCCACTCCAGAGCCGCACGCAGTGCATCCACCGATGTCGCAAGCCGCATCTGCTGGTTGACTGATGCTTTCAGTATGCGGGTGTGCTCATCCAAGAGGTCATCTACCTCCTCGGCATCCTGTCCTGTGTGCACAGCCCTGATGCTCAGCACCCCTTGAGGGTGGGTGGGTGCTGCACACCAGGACCAGGTCTGGGCATGTCCACAGGCGGTGCACTGACACTGCCCCTTGACACTGTACCCCCAAGCCCATTGGCCAACTGCTGATGCTGCCCCTCCGGCTGCCATTCCCCAGGGCTCACTGGTGCTGCTACAGTGACTGCAACAGTCCCACTGTCCTGTACACACACCAGTGCTGCCCCACTGGTGCTGACAGGCACAGGCTGGGACTGTGATGACAAGCAGGCCTCCACGATGGCACCACCCACAGCCATGGCCGCGATGTTACCTGCTGTGTAGCCATCCCGTGGCACACACGTGTCACTGCCCATGGCGTTAGCGACATCATCATCGGTGACGGACCCGGCACCAGCCCGAGTCACAGCATGCTGTCATCCATGGACGCTGTCATGCTGGGACATGGGCAGGGCCTCCTCCACACCTGTTCCAACAACATCAGTCTGGACAGCCAGGCGGGCCCACTGTTGCACTGAGCCGCATATACCTGTGGAGGTGGATGGGCCCTCCATCTCCATCTGACTGGCCTCAGTGGACAGGCCCACCACCACTGACCCATGCAGATGCTCAGGATCTCTAAGGGAAAAAAGTCGCATTACTGCATGTGACCTACCCTGCCCCCCCCAATAGTCAGACCATGACCTACCATGCAGTGACGGGCTACCACCCGTCTGGAAGCCACCACCTGGAACACCCTCAATGGCACAATGCTGCATGCTGCCAGCAACTCTCTCCTCCTGTGGGGTCAGGCGTAGCACCTGCGGCTGTCCTCCATCTGTTGCAGCTCATGCTGCCCTGATGGCAGCCACCTTCTCCTTTATCCTCCTCCTGTTTGTGCCCATCTACTTCTTGCACTCCTGCACGGAGCACTGGTGGCTGCCATGCAGGTTCACTGCACGCGCCACTTCCTCCCATGCAGCAGCATGGGCCTGTGGTGTTCCCTACCGTCCACTGAGAAGCAGCTCCTGGTCCAGGTAGGACTCAAACAGGGCATCTGTCTCGGCCTTGGTGAAATTAGGCCTCCTCCTCCTCCTCCCACCACTCTGTTCCTCCTCTCCCACAGCTCACTCGGTCATGATTTTGCCTGTGAGAATGAAAGTTGTTACCTGTGACTGTGCAGTCCCATGCATGTCCCAAAATCCACAGTCCACACTCCCAAACAGCATGCAACTCACCAATAGACTGCAGTAACCAACCATGGCCAGTGCAGCCCAATGTCGCACTTTAATAGCGCAACCCATGCAAATGAGGTGAGGCGCAACTTTAAGTGGATGCAAATTGCAGTGCTGCACCACTGAATGGCTGATTTGCATATGATGGCTGAATATTGTGCTGTTGTGCTTTGCACAATTGTGTTGAACGTGCTGAGCCAAGGGCGCAGTTCTGTGATATGCGCAGTACACACCTCACTGCGCATGCCCAGGTTGCTGACGCAGGTGCCGGCCACACTGCTGACATGCTGTGTGCGGGAGGCAATGCAGGGCACAGCCACCATTGTGTCAGTGGCGCTACAGCGATGTTCACCTATATGGCACTGGCGCACTGGGGCAACAGCACGGTAGGCCGCTACTGGAGGTAGCACACAGGCACCCAATCATGCTACACGCATTGGGTTCCAATGCTGCTGTGCCTATCTGTGCGCCAGAGACCCTTGACCCTGTGCCTGACCTTTGCCCCCTAGACGCCATGCGTCAGGCATGGGTGCACCACTATTGCACTGTTCAGTGACAGCGTGATATGGAATGGCAGCACTGTACCGTGCAGCATCTGCACGTGGTGGAACCATGCTGCAAAGTGCCATTTTGAACCTACTGAGCAAGAGGGATGGCACGGAGCAGAGCTGCCCAGTGGAGCCAAGTTGAAATGGCAAACCTGGTTGCCATTGTTGAGCCACTTTTTGGCCCACTGTTTGGGGAGGCACGCTGGACAGGTCTAGGAGCCAGATGTGGCAAGAGGTGGCCGACGCCCTACAGAAGGCCACAGAAATGGGGTGGACAGTGGAGCAGTGCCGCCACAGGTATGGGGACCTGAGGCACAGGGACCCGGACCTGCTTGCCCGCCTGCGAGCACGTGCCAGGAGAGGCACAGTGCCATGGCCAGGTAGGTGTAACGTCCACACACTTTTATCTTCCATATGGGTATCACGATTGCATGTGTCCGAAACATGGGGGGGGGGCATCCGTGTTGGCTGTGGTGGTGTTATCAGGGTGTGGGGTTGGTGGGTCTGGCTGGGTGGGATTGCACACATGGGTGCAGGGGGGACTTTGCTACAGGATTGTACTGATGTTCCTCTCTCCATGTTTGCACCTTAGGGCCAGAAGAGAGACAGCTGGCGAGGGAGCAGAGGCGCCAGCAGGAGGACAGGACCAATAGGAGGGGCGAAGGTCCACAGCGCCAGAGAGACCGGCCTGATGATGGTGAATGTCATACCTCCATGATTACTATTGCATGCTGTGTAACAGGGCAGGCAGTGGGGCATGGCCACCATCCACTGACACCAGTGCCATGCATGCAACTTGTTACAGTCAGCACTGTCCAGTGGCACTGCATGTCTGGGAGTGCGTCAATGGTGGTCTATGCATGCACCGGGGTACATGGCTGTGCCACTGCCTTCGCACCACATAGCCATGTCACTAAACAGCCACGGTGGTGCTGTGCAGGACTTGTCCAGTGGGTGTGTGCAGCGGTCCGCATGGCTGTATGCACCTGGGTGGGCAGGTCTTGTGGATGTGATCACTGTGGGAGGTCACACACCATCACAGAGGCATGTCCCATGGCCGTATGCCATGCACACTGGGTGGGCTGTATGGGGATGTGCATTCACACCTTTTGACTGTGCTCCCTTGTCCTAGGTGTCTGCCAGCTGCAGGCAAGCCAGGAGGCACTGCAGGAAATACTCACCGTGGCCAGGGCATCACTGGACATCCTGCGAAGGACTGAGTGGTTGGGGGTCCGGCAGAGACATGGGAGGTGGAGCAGCCGGAGCGGGGCTCCCACTGACCATCTATATGCCCCTGATTTCCTCTACCCCCCTGGACCAACCCTCACACCCCTTTCTTTCCTGTCCCATTTGTTCACCCCTGCCCCTTACCCATCCCACCTTGTTTGTGGCCCTCCCCCCACACATTTGTACATAGTTTTGTTTGATGTTTTCGATTACAATTCTTTTGATATGAATACTGTGGTGGTCTCTGATTTGCAGCGGGCTATAGGTGCTCAGCAGCAGTGGTGTGCATGGCGTCAGGGGTGGTGCAGTCATGGGTATGTGTGTGTGTCCGTGGGGAAGTGACTATGGTGTGGGAGTAGCTATCAGTCACTGTCTGTGGTGTGTGTGTTGTTCCCTGTGCACTGGATGACTGTGTGCAGTGGTCCATGGTGCATGCTCTGTGTCCATGGCGCACCTGTCAGCCCGTCCATGGCCTGTGCAGCGGACACCCTTGCATGTCCGTGACCTGCACGGTCTGCTGGCATGTCAGTGGTGGCTGTCCATGCAGGGCAGCCACTGTACCCATCACAATGCTGGGTTGCCTCCTGTCACTGATGTGTTGCATGTCTGCCTCGGGTGACACTGTGGCCTCTGCGGCTATTGTCCCACATCCATGCTGTGGCTTGTGTGTGTTGCAGGGGATGTGCACCACTGTCTGTGACTTGTGCTCCCAGCAAATGATGGTGGCGTACAGGTCCACAGTGCCTGCTCAGGGTGGCTGGCACTTCTGTGCCATGGAGGACTGCTGGTCATGTGTACACGGTTTCCATGGGCCCACATTGGGGGCTTGGTTGCCCCGCTACTGTGTCCCTGTGTTGTTGTGCCCTTGGGTATGGGTGGGTGTATGTCCATGCACTGTGTTGCATCCAGTGTGGTGCATGCTTCCACGCACCACTGTGGGTGTCTGCGCTGGCTGTTGTGGCCAGTGCTAGGCCGGGGTGTGTCCTTGGGAGGGTGTGCAAGGTGCTGTACCACTGGTGGTGGGGTCCGGGGCATGCCGTCACGTGTGGGGTACCTCATGTGCCGACGCATGGTTGGTCTCTCAGCTGTACCTCGGGGGGGCTGTGCATGGTGACACTGTGTATGCCGTCATTGCATCGCTGTGTGCTGCCGCCTGCTGATGGGTGCTCGTGGTGGGGCTGCCTTGCATGGTTCTGTGGTGCACAGGGTTGCATTGTCACAGTGGGGGTGATGGCATGCATGGGGTATCCTGCAGTGGTGGATGCTGCTCCTGGGCAGGGTGTCTGAGGGTCACGGTGCAGGGTGTGTTCTGCATTGGGGGGATGGTGTGGCATGGGGTGGTCAGCCCTCCCTGTGTGTCAGTCACAGCTTGCCAGGGGGTGTGATGGGGCACCATGGCTCAGCTGTGGGTCGGCTGCTTGTTTCCATGGGCCAGTGGTTATTCCTGCCCTCCCCCAGTTGTGCAGTGCATGGGGTGTGGGGGGACGATGTCTGTTCTGCTGTGTGTTCCTCTGCCCATCTGTGGCATGGGTGGTAGGCCCTTGCATCCCTGGTTGTGCAGTTGCATTGCTGCCCTGCTGCTGGGGGGGCGTCCCTGGTTGCGCTATGGCGCCTCTGGACTGCTCAGCTGAACATCCCTTGTTCATCCCTTGTTGCGCTATGGCGCATCAGATATGCTCAGCTTCCCCTCCCTAATTATGCTATGGTGCAGGTGGTGCGATATTCAGTTGTCGGTTGTAGGCGCATCTTGGCCGGCTCAGTTTTTGAATATCGCGCCTCTTTCGCATGGGCACAGTGGACTAGTGCTTGCTCCTGCTATTGCACAGTTTGAATATCTGGGCCTAAGTGTACATCAGTATGTTTGTTTTAAACAACATGTATTAGTTAATGAGCCATTTATGTGACATGACTTGTGGCAGATTTAAAAATCCAGAAATTTTTTCTGCACCTTAACTGGCTCCCTGATACATTAATTCACAGGGGAAGATGGCTGCTGCATGAGGTGTGCTGTCCATGCTCTGAGACTGGTGAGCCCCCATTTCTTGTTTTATCCTATTTTGTTTTCTGTGGTTTTATGTGAATTATTTTAGTTGTTACTGTTTCTGTACAGCGCCCTGAGTCTTGGAGATGGGTGCCTGACAAATAAATTGCATTACCGTGCCTGAGGAAGGGCAGTGTACCTCGAAGCCCTGGAGCACATTGTTACACTGTATGCCGAAATAAATCACTAGTTTACAGACACTGGTATTTGTACCATGGTTTGGTTTGCTTTTCTTTTTTTTTTTCTTCAACAGTATCTTGTGGCACACTCAATCCAAAAGGGCTTGTGGGCCATACAGAACAGTTCTCAGCTCTAGTACATTTCAAAGGACCATTGAGCTCTAAGTAGATTAGGATTGATCGAGATGGAGTAGTTATGTAGTACTTGTACAACTGTGAACTTTGGCTTATGCTTTCTCTACTGGGGACTACCACTCCATCGGCGTGTCACAATGACACAGAATCCTGAAGAAGTGTTCAAACCCCACTCAAGGTGTTGCAGGGATGGGGTCCCAGGACTAAAGGCACCTTAGGGAAGAAGGCCCAAAAGCACAACAGAAGACAGACATGCACTATTCTCTGCAAGGAGGAGAGAGATGTGGCCAGACCAAAACCCGGACCCAGGAGAGCCAAAAACTGACTCCAACTCCTGCAGAAATTACCTAACTTTTATGACCTTAGGCATGGAGTAAAGGGAAAAAACCCTATAAAGGAAGAAGCCTCTGCAGCTACAAAGCATTGGTCATCTTCCTTCCCAGCTAGGTTTAGAAACCCAGTTTGGGGAAAGATTTTGGAGGAATGGCTCTCATTCTATCCCTCTAACAGGAATGCTGTGTGATCCAAGATGGCCGCCAGAGGAGACGTGTGCGTATGAGCAGCCAGGCTCTCCTCTGTGTTTATCAGTTTTTGCTATGTGAAGAACAATGTCTTCACCAGATAATACCTTATATTGTTTAGATCAAATGCTTGTATGCCCTTCCGCCAGATAGCATTTTCAACCAGGAGTATTATCAGATTTACAGTCGTGAAGGCTCCCAGGACAGTGCTCCCCCTAGCCCCTTGCATTTTGGTTCTCAGATAAGCTATGCAGAAATTGCCCTCCAAGAAAGAATCGCTGGTGGAGTAAAATTTTGGACAAACCTCTGAAATGAAGTAAAAAATACATTAATTCTTACCTGATGCAGTTTCGGTCTGCATATGTCGGGTCCTCCTCAACTCCTGCTGCAGCTGTGTCACCAAATGGGGAGCACGCTTCCATGGCCTCGGCACCAGTAAGCTTTATGGTCCTGATGGCCCTCGACCCAGGAGGATTCAAACTGGTTCAACTCACCGCAGCAACTTCTCCCCTCCCACCTTCTCCACAATTACTGCTGCAGCAAGTCACGCTGCTTGGCCGTTTGGATCAATCAGAGAGGGGAATAGCTTTGTCTGTTATGGACTCAGCGGGTGTCACGATAGACACCACTGTTTCGGCACTGGTCTCCTCCCCCACTCAACTGGATGGCAGTACAGCTCCTGCTCGGAGGAGATGGAGAGCCTTAATCGGTACCCCACCAGGAGCTCTGAAGAGTCGAAATTGTTCACTTATAGCAATGTGGTGGGAGACACAAACAGAAAAACACAAACTACATGCAGCACTGAGCCCTTGCCTACTACCTCCTGGAAGGAAGTATGACAATCTGAGCTAGATGGTCTTAAACTTAATTTTGAGGAATGGGGTGATATTCATTTTTGTTCATCTACTACTACGCTACCTATTTCAGGCTCTACTTTAGGAACAATCCCACTAACAACAAATGCTCATATGAAAGAAACATTCTCCCTAATAGCCAATCCAATATGCTCAACTATGGTCACTGATCATTGTATGGGGGCAGAAGCTGCTGTACATAAACAGAGCAGTTTAACTTTTAACAATATGGCTGCACAGCAGTTCGTTAGCAGCTTCCAGGCACAAACCTCCATCCCAAGTACAGCAGAGGTGACTGTTACCTCCCACCTGATGGCTACTCTACCTGTTTTTAACCCCACTTCTCCCCAAGTGCCCCTCGGGGGTCCAAGTTCCAGTTTTTGTACCAAGCCAAGTTTAGGCCCAACTCAGAGCCCATTCTTCCATAATAAGCCTGACCAAAGATTTTTGCCAGTCTTTGCTCTCTCTACTGTTAAGGGGGCTTCAGACTAGACTCTGTGTATTTTTAGCTACACAGACCAGACGCTACGTATTTTTAGCTACTTCACTGTTATTGTGTATATTTGCCTATGTATTTAAGTTTCTGTACCTAATATTGTTACGGGCCATTGTTGTATTCTCTTGTATCACTTTGGCATCATTTGTGTTAACTGGTCTTTCATGTTCTGTTGTATTTTGCTTTCATTACCTCCTGTGTCATTGTCATGGCCTGGGTTGTGCCTGAAAACGGTCCCTGGGATCAGTGCACTTACCCGGTTATCAAAGTCACAAATAACTAAATAAAATAAATAAATATTCTACTTTTTCTCCTCCTCCAGAGAAAGCATCCACAAGCCATGGATCGGGGGACACCTATTCTTCTTTTGACAGTGAGGTTCTTTCTGGTATCAGCTCCATACAAAAGACACTGGGCCAGCTCACTAATGCCATTTCAGGTATTAACTCCAAGCTAGAAGCTCTAACCATTTGAACATTTGAACTGCAGAAGTTGAAACCTGAGTTGGGGGCTATAGAGAATGTCATTAATCTCATGCAGAAAACTATTTCCCTACACACAGCTCAATTGGCCACTCTCACTATAAGAGTCCAAGAACAAGAGGATCGCTGCCGGAGGGGTAAACTAAGACTTGGCCAAATTCCCAAAGGAGCAGAAGGTACTAGAGATCTGGTGCCTTACTTTGAAGAACAGCTTACAATTGCAGCTGGCTGTACCTATCTGGACCAGTAAATTCAGTTGGACCATGCCCAAAGAAGCTCTGCGAATAAAAGATCTTCTAGTTGTGACTACCCCAGGTTTATCTACATTAAACCTCATGATTTTCAAGACAAAGAGTTTCTATTGTGAAAAGCCCATACTGAAAAAGGCCTGCCTGCTAAAGGTTTGAGATTTCAAGTATGCAGATTAGGTGGGCCAAGCGGTCCTTATCTGCCGTCTAATTCTATGTTTCTATGTTTCTTCTCCCTCCTGCAAAGCTACACTTTTATTGGCAGGGCAGAATGGGTTATTTTGTGAACCAGGAGGAGGCTGAGGCACTGATTCGTGAAGGACATTTTATAAAGTACAGTTATGTAAGAACTTACTGTAACAGTAGATCTTCAAGAGAGGCTCTTGCAGTAGGTATTCACATATAGGACTAAGCCACCAGGCGTCAGGACCCCACGGAAAAATTTCTAGCTAGCAGTCTCTGGCGGGGGACCACCCCACGTCAGGTGACCTGTGTCATGTGACATTGGTATAAAGGGGTGGTCCCCCATGCCTGCCTTCCAGTTCTTTCCTGCCAAAGGCCAAAATAGGCAAGACGAGAGACACGAGGATATTTCCCCAAGGGAAATGAAACAAAGAAACGGGGACGGAGGGCAGGAAGGCAATACCTACTGCAAGAGCCTCTCTCGAAGATCTACTGTTATGGTAAGTTCTTACGTAACTGTACTATCTTACTTCAAGAGGGCTCTTGCACTAGGTATTCACATATAGGACTGAGTCCCAAGCAGTCTGAAATAAGGAAAAACACTCTGGAGGAGGACTGTCATCCACAACAAAAAACCTCAGGGCTGAACGGGTCTCATGAGAGGAGACCTTGAAGGACAGCCAACCCGAAGCCTGCTCTACGGTGAGAGGCAATGTTCAATCTGTAGTGTTTCATGAAGGTATGGACAGAAGTCCAAGTTGTGACTGCACAGATGTCTACCGCTGACACATTCTTGAAACAAGCTGCAGAGACAGCTACTCCTCTGGTGGAGTGACCTCTGACTTGACCCGGAAGGGTCTTGTTGTAGCTGTAACAGAAAGTGATACAATTCACCAACCATTTTGAAAGGCATTGCTTAGAAACAGCACTGCCCCCTCTTTTGTGAACGAAAGACACAAAAAGCTGATCAGTCTTCCTGAGATCCTTAGTCCGATTGGTGTAGAATCTCAGGATTCTGTGAACATCCAGAGTAAGTAAGAGGTACTCCCCTTGACTGGAGTGTTGCATAAAGAAAGCGGGTAGCTCAATAAATTGATTCAGCTTAGATTCAGCCACCACCTTAGGGAGAAACCTAGGGTTGGTGCGCAGAGCCACGCGTTCCTTGTGGAAAATCAAATGCGGCATTTTGCACGTCAAGGCCGAGCAGTTATGGCCACTAGGAAGAGAGTCTTCCAAAAAAAGGAACTTTACATCAGCTTCCGCTGCGGGCTCGAAGGTAGGCAGTGTAAGCTTCTCCAGGATGAAATTCATGTCCCATGGAGGGGCAGGAATGCGAATTGGGGGTCTCAAATGGAGAACCCCTCTAAGGAAAGTCTGGAGACTTCCAACTGAGCAAAGGTCCTGTCTCCAGATGAAATAGCTGCCATATGGACCTTTAACGAGGAATGGCTGAGACCCAGGTCGAAGAGGTGATGCGTGTAATCCAGGACTTTGTTGACTGGGCACAAGAAAGGCTCAAAGTTTTTTGAGTTTGCCCAGATGGAAAACCATTTCCACTTCATCGCGAAGGTGGACCTGGTGGAAGGCTTCCTCACCTCTACCAAAATGCCTGCTACTAAAGGAGAGACTCGGAAGCGGGCTTTAGCTACGGCTGCAGGAGCCATGCATAGAGATGAAGGGATTTGAGACCTGGATAAACAAGGCTCCCCTGGTCCTGGATCAACAATTGTTGCAACAGAGGAAGAGGAAGAGAAAGAGGTGGTTCCTCTGAAAACTGTTGCAGAAGAGAGAACCGAACTTGCCTAGCCCAGAAGGGGGCAATGAGGATCATTCAAGCCCCTTGTGATCTGAGTTTGTTCAGGACCCTCGGAATGAAAGGAATGAGAGGGAAGGCATAAACGAATCTGTCCCTCCAACAGAGAGACAGAGCGTCCTGCCAGAAAGTGTCTCGCCCTGGGGCAAACGAGCAAAAGGTGGGAAGTTTTGCGTTTTGGGGCGAGGCAAGGAGGCCTACCTGAGGTGTCCCCCACCACCGGAAGATGTCATTTACGACCTGCTGATCTAACTCCCATTCGTGGGACCTGGCTGAGGACCGACTAAGTTGGTCTGCCAGTGTGTTTTCCACTCCCAGAACGTGAACTGTGGTTAGGTGAAAGTGGTGCTGGGCTGCCCAGTACCAGACTCTCATCACCTCCTGGCACAGGGGATAGGAACGTGTTCCTCCCTGCTTGTTGAGGTACCAGACTACGCACATGTTGTATGACTGAATGACAAGATGACCTGGAAGAATGAGGGGAAGAAGAGCCTGGAGGGCATAAAGGACTGCCCTCAGTTTGAGCACATTTATGTATAGATTTTGCTCGAACCTGGACCAGCTGCCTCGAGTCCTGTGAGATCCTAGGTGGGCACTCCAGCCTTCCCCTGATGCATCTGTTGTCAAAGTCTGGGAAAGAGGGGCGATGCAGAAAGGAACTCCCAGACACAGGTTCTCCTGAACCATCCACCAGTGCAAGTCCCTGATCATGGGATCCAATACTAGCACTTCTTGGTCTAGATCATCTCTGGTCTGGTCCCATTGCGACTGAAGCATCCATTGAGAGATTCTCATATGAAGCCGAGTGAATGGGACTGTTGGGATGGATAGCAGCTGCCATTATTCCAAGGAGGACTGACCTGGCTCCGATCCTCCTGTGACCTGACAGAAGACGAGCCTGATTCTGAAGGGTCTCGACCCTGTCCAGAGGCAAAAAGTCTTTGCCTGTGGTCATGTCCAGGATCGCCCCTATAAATTGGAGGCGTTGGCAAGGGACCAAGTGGGACTTGGCCTGGTTGATGGTGATACCCAAGCTGGTAAAAAACTGCAGGGTAAGGGAAAGGGAGTGCAGGAGTTCCTCCCTGGATGGGGCTGCCAGGAGACAATCGTCGAGGTACAGGAATACCTGCATGCCCTGAGTACGCAGGTGGGCTGCTACCACTGACAGGCATTTGGTAAACACTTAGGGGGCAGAGGAAAGACCAAATGGGAGAGCCCTGAAATAGTAGTAGTCCCCCTGAAAACAAAAATGGAGGTATTTGCGATGGGAAGGTCATATGAGGATATCCAGGTAAGCATCCTGCATGTCCAGAGCACATAGCCACTGTCCCAGCCGGAGTAATGGTAGAAGGCTCTGCAAGAAGAGCATTCTGAAGAATTTGTACTCCACAAACATGTTCAGGAAGCTGAGGTCTAGAATTGGCCTCAGGTCTCCCATCTTCTTTGGAACTAGAAAGAAATGGGAGTAGTAACCCATCCCCCAAAGATGAATGGAGACTGGCTCTATCGCTGCCTTAGAGAAAAGGAAGATGATTTCCTCTAGAACCAGAAGAAGATGTTACAGGGAGTAAGATGACTGAGGGGGTGGTTTCCGGGGCGGTTTCTGCAGAAACTCTATTGAGTGTCCTGCTGATATTAGCTGGAGCACCCAAGTGTCCTATGTTGTCCTCTTCCAACCTGGCAGATGGGAGGAGAATCTCCCCCCTACCAGTTCCTCTGGAATGGCCAGAGGCAGAGGGTGAGGCAGGGAGTCAGGAGGTGTGGGGCAGCGCAGCAGCCGAGGCTCCCACAGACTTTTTGCCAGGGGGAGTCTTGGTTGCTGGAGGGGCCCGATGTTTGTTGGCACATTTTCCTTGAGGCTTTTGTCTCTGTCGGGTTTGGCAACGAAAAGGACGCCGCTGCCCCTGAGGGGGTCTGTACATAGTCTGGACAGACTTGAGTGCAGTGTCCTTCTCTTGCAGTTCGGTTATGGTGTCGTTTACATCACCCCCGAATAGCACAGAAATCCTGAAGGAAGCATCCTGTACAGCAGACTGTACCTCAGGGACTAATCCTGACATGCAGAGCCAGGCATGACGCTGAAGGCCTACGGCAAAGGCTGAGCTCCTTCCAGCTGTGTCCACCACATCATAAGTGGCACAAAGCATGTGCCTACAGGCCAAATGAGTGGAACAGACTAGGTCTACCAGTTCCTGCTTAGTTTGCGACACACGAAGGGAGTCCAATTTGGATTCCACCTGGCTAAGGATGGACTTCTGGAAATCCTCCATATGGGCGACGTAATTGAGGGCCATGATGCCTAGGGTAGAAGAGAAAAAGATATTCTGTACTGTACTGGTCCAGAAGCCAGGATTCCTTGTCAGGCAGAGATGAGCTCAGATGTTTAGGGTTGGTGAAACGGCCATGGGCGGTGCTGATGACAACCGAATCCGACTTGTAGTGAAGGCTGAGAAAGTCTACACTCTCTGGAGCCTGGTATAGCCTGTCTGCCTTCCTTGGAAGGGGGGCTAGCGTGGAAGGTTGTTTCCAGATGGTAGAAACAAGATTGGGGTGAGGCTCTATCTAGGGTGGAATCAGCGTAGGAGTGGTTTCGGGCAGATCCAAATGAGCAGTGAGTTTTTACGCTTTGGGTCTGGCTCCAACGATTGTCATTGGTGTGTTTCCTGGATCTTCCTTAATAGCTCCAGAAAGAAAGGGTCCTCCGGTAGGGACTTCGGAGGATCCCTCGGCCTTGGACATTCTGGAGTACGGGGCTCATCCCCATCATCAGAGTGGTTGGACTCCAAGTCCAATGTCTCTGAGGAAGAGGAAGAAGACTCCTCCCTGGGAGGGACGACCCCTCTGGAGAGTTCCCTAGGGCATGTGTCCTCCTCACATTGGGCACCAGAGGGTTCTCCTCTGGTGTCAGGCAAAGGGGAGGGAGTTTCCTGTCCCCGATGTAGGGGGTTCGGTGTAGGGACTGATGTTGGGAGATGACTCTCGACCTCCCTGGTGAGCTGAGCCCTGGCCTCAGCCCACCAGGAGGCCAAGGTCTCCTTCAGATCCGCTGGCAGCTGTGGAGTGGGTAGTGGAGGTGGAAGAGGAGGAGGAGGTGGGGGATACAGGTAATGAGGGTACCTGTATTAGAAGTATCCACAACCCGACGGCAGGGAGCCTGGTGTCGGGTACTAATGAATAGGGTACTGCGGCACCAGGTACTGCGGCGTCAGATACTGAGGGGCTGGGTACTGCAGCACCAGGTGCCACCATATTGTGGTGTCAGGTACCCTGGTGCCAGGGGCTCTGACCGAGCAGAAGGACCTAGTAAAGGCCCTGCTGGCAGGACAGACAGAGGGAGTATCAGCCCCGCGGGCGTTGGGCCCGGCAAAGGTATACCGTCGAGCGGGTCTGATGGTACTGATGGAGGAACAGGTCTTCCATTGGGCAAAGGGACACCGGAGGGTGGCGTCTGAGGATCCGGCATCTGAAGGTCCGGCGCAGGAGGGGGGAACCCCTGACAGCAGCGTCCCAAGGTCATTGGTTTCAACCAGTGAAGGAGGATTAAAATCCCCGGGTGTCAACGGGATTATATGTTACGGAGAGCCTGGGGCATCAGACGTGACAATGGGGTCTGGCGCAGGTTGCTTGACTGGGCGGTTGTCGGAGGAGCTGGTAGCCCACTTATCGACAGTGTCCGGGCAGACGTCGGAGGAGCCGATGTCTGACTTATCGAACTCCCTGTCCGAGGAAGGCTGCGAAGGAGTGGTGGCCTTGTCAGAAGGGGGTTTGGCTGGGCGCTCACTCGAGGAGGTGAGCAGCTTAGCAGCCTTGTCCGGGCGGGCGTCAGTGGGACTGATGTCCGACTTACTGGACCCGCTCTGACTGGAAGGACATGGAGGAGGAGCAGCCTTGACGGGAGTGGAGGCCTCCTTTGCCCCGAAGGCTTCTGAAGGGCCTGAGTGCGAGCCTGACGGGAGGGGCGACACCTTCTTGGTAGCCACCAAGACGGCCATCGAGGAGCAATCCCCCAGAGGGGATGTTACCTTGAGGACCACAACTCCAGTCGAAGACGTGGCTGCTGTGGAAGACGACTCCAGCTCCCGGTGCTTCTCCTTGTCACGCTTCTTTTTGTGGCCTACAGGGGGAAGTGGATGCCTGCCTAAGCTTTTTGAACTCTTTTTTCATGGAGGCCATTTTCTTCTTGAGGAGATGGGCTTCCAAGGACTGCTGCCTTCTCTTGGGGTAGCCGAGCTGAACTTCTGGCAGTGCTGGCACTTCTCCACGGGTGGTCAAGGCCTAGACAAAAGTGGCACAAGGAGTGGCCGTCCTTGTGTGGAAGCTGGGAACCACACGAGTCGCACTTGTTTTTATGTGATTTGGAGGGCGTCGGGGACCTACACAGAAGATGTTTGTTGAAAGTATCAAAAAAAATCGAGAAAATGGTGAAAAAGTTAAATACTTCAAGACCGACGAATACTGACTGATGGCTGTTCTGCGAGGAACTTTAAGAAGCCGACGACGCGGAAAGAACTGAAAGGGCGTAGGGGACCGCCCCTTTATACTGACGTCGCATGACGCCGGTCACCTGATGTGGGGGCGGTCCCCTGCCAGAGACTGCTAGCTATAAATCTTTCCATGGGGTCCTGATGCCTGGCGACTCAGTCCTATGTGAATACCTACTGCAAAAGCCCTCTCGAAGTAAGATCTATCTCTACCATCTCAGCTCGGCAACCAAATGCAAGCCCAACATTACATTTCAGTTCGGGTTTAAATATTCCCTTGCAGCAGGTCTTGCAACTAAAAAACAATTCTGCACCATTATCTGAAGTAACAGAGCCTTAACCAAAAAATGTGACTTTAACGTATTATCTGTTGTATAGGGGTATTTATGGGATTTAAGGCTGTATATCTATATTTATTACTTCATGATCTAAGATATCATATGAGTATTGGAGATGATAGGGTGGCCAAGAACTCTGTGGGGGTGAAGAGAACTCTATGAAGGAAAGATGGTATAAAATGTAATGGTGTGGGGGGGGGAGAGAAATAATTGACGCTGAAAGGGCTTTTCTTTCTCGATGCTGTACAGAAGGTAAAACGATTGGGATGCTGGGCACCATTAATGTTGGTTGATTACTTAGGCTAGGCACATGAATGTAAGTATTGCAATGAATAATGTTTTATAATTGCCTTTTTCTTTTGTAGCAGGGTATAAACTTTCTTTTCCCCCCTCTATCAACCCTTCTGGTGCAATGGCGTCAAGATTTATCTTTTACTACTCTTCCATTTTTCATCACTAAGTTAGTTCTTCGCTGAATAATTAGAAAAGGGAAAGGTCTGTCTCTTCCTTCACACAAGGTAAGTGGGATTGAGGCTGTCTTATGATGGTGTAAAAGGGTGTGACTGGGGAAAGGTTATAAGGTGGGGGTTGAATTTCATTAGGGTCAGCAGTTAGTGGAAGATTTTCTAACATGAATTTGGTGTACCAGAATCTAAGTTCAACAGTAAGCTTAGGAGGGATTTTAAGTAAGAAAACTGACCACAGTAAGAGTAACGGCATTATTGTTAAACTCTTTTGTTATTATAGATTGCGCTGCATATATTGCAAGCAGGGAGCCTGTTGAAACCTTGCAGAACAGAATGTTGATATGGTTTGTAAAGTTCTGAAATGGAATGTTAGGGGTTTGTGCAACAGGGTCAAGGCCAACAAAGTTTTAAGATATTTAGACAGAAAAACTGCAACTATTATTTTATTTCAGGAAAAACATTTTTCAACGGCCGAGGTGACATTCTATTCTAAAAAATAGGGGAACTGTCAGACAGCCAGTTATAACAATGTATCTAGAGGGGTAGCAATTTTTATAAAGAAAAGTTCTACTTTTTCATTTGGTAGATTTTGTAGCGATCCCGGGGTAGAGATGTTATATCAGAAATTTTAACTACAGATGGCCCTTATACCATAGCTACCATATACGGACCCACTGTCTGTGATCCAAAATTATATACAGATTTTTTTCCTCACTCTTGCTACTTTTAAGGGACCATATATTTTTTTTTGGGGGGTTCATAAATCCACTTCTTACTTGGACAACACGGCTACCATAAGAAAAATATTAGAGTTTTCATTGAAGACTTGAATTTGATTGACCCTTAGAGAAAGGCAAACCCAATCACACAGGTCTATTCCTTTTTTTTCTCCTTCCCACCACCAATGCTATACTAGAATTTATTTTTTTCTGGTTCGCCCATCTATTCTATCATATAATTAATGATCTACACTACAACACTGTTCATTTTTCTGATCATGCATCCCTTGATATGTTTATACAAGTCTTTAATTCACCTAGGTCCAGAGTTTGGTCTATTGCCAATCTTTTTTACAGGCTAAACAATTTTTGGCTTCCTTATAATCCACTGTAATTGAATATTTTCTTTTAAATAATGCTCCTGAGGTTGAGGCACTGGTCGCTACACCTCGCACCATGCCAGCGACCTGGGTTTGGGAACGAGCCTGTGCCGCCAGGGGTTGGCAGGGGGAAGAGAGGATAGAACATCTGGAGGACTGCTCTCCTCTCTAGGGGGAGGGAGACCTGTCATCTCGCTTGTTGATTGCCCTCTGGCGGTGGGCAGGGAGGCATGTACCGACGTCAGTAGGGTGGGGGGCCGGGAGAAAATGGAAAGGGAGCCTGGCAGGGTTCCATGATGGCCTCACGTTAATAGATTGGAAAAATTACACATGACTTCACAGGATCCCCAGATTTTCCATGTCTTACTTGCCACTAATGCATCACTTAACAGAATTTCTTCTTTGGAAGCAGAAAAAAACATTTTACAATCAAGGGCAAAATATTACATCCTAGGAGACAAACCAGACAAGGTTATGGTGCTACAACTACAGAAAGCAAACAAGCCCGCATGCTATTAAAGATGAAAATAATGACTTGACAAACGATCCAGAGAAAATAGATATTTTTGCAAATTTTTATAAAAATGTATACAACCAACAGGACAAAAAGCTCCTTACACCATTGAAAACATTTTTTCACAGACTGATTTATCAATGCTTTCCTTTGATGAAATGGGAATGCTAGATGCCCCTTTTCTATTGAGCAGATCCTACTGTACATACCATTAGATCTATGTCATCGGGAAAGGCCCCAGGTATGGATAGCCTTCCTGCAGACTTTTACAAACACTTTGCTAATGTATTGCCAAAGCCCTTGTTGGAATTATAAGATCAATAGGGGATGCTAGGCAAATGGGCAGACTGGGTG
Organism: Neoceratodus forsteri; assembly: GCA_016271365.2. NCBI lineage: Eukaryota > Metazoa > Chordata > Ceratodontiformes > Ceratodontidae > Neoceratodus > Neoceratodus forsteri. The sequence goes on from CM028136.1 coordinate 762,650,887, forward strand.
GGACTGGTGATCCTTTTCTGCCATCACTTTCCTATGTTTCTATACTTCTAGGTTGGGCTTTTTGCCTCCATCCTTTTAGTTAGCAAAAATAGGTTTTCTTTTCCTACAAAAGACAAAAATCAGGAATTAGCAGCATTATACCATCCAATCTCTCTTTTAAATGCTGATATGAAAATTCTGGCTAGATTACTAGCTGGCTGTCTGGAAAAGATTATACGCAGTCTCATTCAACCTGACCAAATCAGCTTTATTAAAAATAGAAAATGGGGGGTTAAGATGAGGCATCTCATCAACCTTATAGATTCCTGTAGACATCAAGAAGTATTAAATAATGATCCTAGATGCTGAGAAAGCTTTTGACTGGGTTGAATGGGGCTTTCTTTTTGAAACTCTAAAATAGTTTGGTGATATCTTTAGTAATTGGATAAAGATATTATATTATTCCCCTACTGCAGCAGTTCAAACCAATTTTAATATTTCAAATAGCTTTTCATTCTCTAGCAGCACGAGACAAGGTTGTCCCCTGCCCCCTTTATTGTTCACCCTGACAATTGAACCTTTAGTGGTGGCAATACAGAATAATGTTTCAATAAAGGACATTAAGGTTGGCCTGACGGAACATAAAATTAACCTATATGCAGATGCCTCTTTGTTATATTTAACTGAACCAGAAACCTCTCTCTCCCCGTATGTTTGTCTCTTATCACAGAATTTGGTGAAGCATCGGGATATAAGATAAACATGAGTAAAACGGAGGCTATCTAAATCCTGCACCAAATTCTCGGATTTTGTTACAATATCAATATATAATAATGAAAAAAATAAAATACCTTTGGGTGATAATACCTAAACAAATAACATGACTATATGAATGTAACTTCCCACCAATTTTCCATACAATTCAGATGATCCTGATACATGGATGAAGCTTCCTCTTACTTTGATCAATCGCTATAATGTAATTAAAATGAATATACTACCCCATCTATTATTTCTTTTCCGAGCCCTTCTGGTACAAATTCCATATAATTTTTTTAAAGATTTGAAGCTTGATTCTTAAAGGCATAGCGCAAGTCGAGCCAAAGGTGACTTACGCCAAATGCTGATGCGCTGGGGACCCTGTACCAGATTCTCTATTGAGCAGGGTCCTGGCAGCTAAGTCCCACAACTTGCGGCAACCCCAGTCATGCACCAAATGGAGTACTCACCTGAACAGGTTGCCACAAGCTGTGGCATCACCCAGGTAAAGGGTGTAAGTGCACCCCCCCACAGCCCCGATCTCCAAATATTTAATAAATGAAGCCCTTATGGGCTCGCGGACCCCCCCACAGCCCTAATCCTGAGTATTTAATAAATGAAGCCCTTATGGGCTAGCAGAACCCCAACAGCCCTGATCCCAAAATTATTATCATGGAGCATTGTTTCAAAAGTAAAATAACAGATCAACTGTAGCTCTGGTGGTCTAGTGGCCCCCCACCCAGACTGCCAGACCACCCTGCTCCTCCCACCCATACCCAGCTGGCAACTGGCACAGCCCACCTCTCACCACCGCAATCAGTTGCTGATTGAGCTCTTCTATAAGCACGCACTATAAATATTACACAGTCAGTGAATGACAGCAGCTGTCATTCACTGAGTGCATACTACTGACAGTACACACTCACAGAAGAGCTCAGCTGGCGAGTGGCCACAGTGGTGAGAAGTGGACTGTGCCAGTCGCCAGTTGGGTATAGGTAGGGGGGATCGAGGTGGTCTGGCACTGCTGGGTGGGGGCCACTAGACCACCAGGGCTACAGCGATCTGCTTTTTCTTTTTTTTACTTTAAACAATGCCCCATGATAATAACTGGGCTGTGAGGGGCCACAGCCAATAAGGGTTTATTTATTAAATACTCGGGGATCGGGACTGTGTCGGGGGTCTGCTAGCCCATGCGGGCTTCATTTATTAAATACCAGGATCGGAGCTGTGGGGAGGGTTAGCCCAGGAGGGCATATTTATCACTACAATGGGATGATTACGCGAACCCTGTGGACCAGCAGTATAATTTACACCAGCTCATAGCTGGTGTAAATGTACTTTGACAGATGTCCTCCGGGGGCTGTATAAGAATCCCAAATTAGGGGATGTGGCAGCTGCCCTTTGTGAATAGGATGCAACAGCTGCTGTAAACCCCCTTGCACCATGTTGCATCAGGGTTTATGGCGCAACCACAGCACAAGTGATCTGTGGTGCAAGCAGCCTGCGTTATGTCACAGGCTGCTTTTATGAATCCCAAATGGCGCATCTAATGGCGCAAAGTGCTACTTGCATCATTCCTGTTGGCACAAGTCACTTTGTGCCATGCGCAACCTTTTGAGAATCTGGCCCTTGAACTGCCTGATTCCCGAGTTTATTTGGAGGGAAAAGAAACCCAGACTTAGTTTGCAGGAACTTAAATTACCTAAGGCACATGGTGGTCTAGCTCTTCCTTATTTTAAAAATTATCTAGCCACAAAGATTATCCCAGATTACAAGACTGGTTTCAAGGTGAACCCACTAGCAGTCAATATGTTCAGCAAACTGTCCAGAGTTACCCAGACTCAGAAAGCATTCTACATGCCCAGTATTACACTAAAGGTAAGCCTCTCCATTCCATATTGACAGTGTCACATACAGTACTACTTGGCATTGCTGGAAACAAACTTACGGGACTATTGGTTGGAAGGAACCCCTCTCATACTATGTCCCTCATTTATCATAACTTTGGATTCCACATATTGGTTTCTGACTTAGGGCTTCGACTTTGGGAAGAACAGGGTATCCAAAAAATACAAGACCTTTTGAGGAGAAAAACGTGCTGTCTTTTAATCAAATCCTGGATAGATATAATCTACTGGCCCACTATTTTTTTCAGTATTTGCATATCTGAGACTATATTAAAAAGACCAACTTCTTACATATATACTCTCTGGTCAAGAACATTTTGTTAACCCAAAACCCCAACTCCAAACCTTTATCTGTAATTTATAAATTACTACAAGACCCGATATCTTTTAATCTTGAAGGGTTAAAAACTGAGAAGAACAACCTCTAGGAATGGAATTCACTCAGTTTGACTGGGACAGAATTACCTTATACCCTCATCAGGAATTCTATTCCACTAAACTTCAACAGATTTAATTCAACATTCTCCACAGAACATATTTCACACCATCCAGATTACATAAATTTACCCTCAGTTTGGAGGAAAAGTACCCTAAATGTCAAGGAAATCAGGGATCCCTTATTCATATGTTTTTAATGTGTGAAAAAATTATACAATTTGTGGACTCTATTTTTGAGACTTTAGAGCGAGTCATGGTATCAAATTAAAAATGGATCCATCTATGATTCTCCTAGGCCTCAAGTTAAACCATCACAATGCCCTGGATCCTCAATATAAACTTATTTCATTAGTGTTTTGAATTGCAAATAAATGTATTTTGATGGTTTGGAAGGATAGTGATCCACCTTCTTTAAGAACCTGGTTTAACTTGATGGTGGACTTATATTGCTTACAAAGAATTCATTATTTCATGAAAGAAAGACTTGAATACTTCCATGCCATATGGGATCCCTTCATGAAGGTTGCTTTGACATATAATGCTTCTTAACCGGGCTGTGCAGACCTTTTCTATTGTATGTAATTTAAGATACAGCGATCAGGCCCTCAAACTGATGATAAAAAGACTACCTGCTATACAAGATATTCAAGAGATTCCGTTTCCTTTTGCTGTATTTTTAGGGTTATGACTGTTGTTGTATCAAAACTTTTGTTACATCTTGCTATTTGTATTAGACCTTCTTCTCATTTGAAAAAAAAGGAACCCTGTGGAGGTACTGCGAGCTGATTCCTGCAGCTAGAGGAGGTTCCTAGAGACAATGATTTTCTGTTTCCAAAACTGGCCAATTCTGTTTGATGAAACCCTAAAATACATTTCCCCCCCCCCCAAAACTGAGGGCAAATCAGCATGTTTTTAACAAAAATTTGTCTTGAAATGGAGGTGTTTGCCAAACATTTGTCTCAAAATGAAGTGTTTTTTGTTGTTGTTATTGTTGTTGCATGGTAAAGTGGTGCAAAAAAAAGGCAAATTCCATTTTTTACTGGTGTTTTCCACTGAAAATGGGAAATCATTGTCTTTAGATTCCCCACCCCCCAAAGCATGAAGAAGGACAGCAACGATCGCTGAAACATACTCACCTGGCCTCCAACTGAGTGAGGCCTAAGGAGGAAGCTGAACTCTTGAGGAACAAGGTATGGCGTTGACACTTTGAGAGGCAGAGAGTTTGATAATTGATCTTCTCCCTTGATGGGCAGAGAAAGGGGAAGTAGGAGGAGACCAGGTGAACTTTAGGTGACCTTAGGGAGGATAGCATTGAAGGTGCTGCTGATGTGGTGTGCAAAGCTAAAGAAATCCCCGAGGACTGAAAGGCCTCATCCTCTGGAAGCTGAAGTTTTAGATGCTACATTGAGAGGTGCCATCAAGTTGATCTGCATGGCTAAAGCTTCCCCTGGAGTATAGGATATTCTCACCCAAAGGGCAGAAAGAGAAATACCCCACCCAAGTTGAGGGACCCATCCTCACCTTATGGCTGGCAAGCATCCAGGTGCAGGATAGTAGTGGGAGGTCAATGGCAAATCCTGATGGTCATGGAGTGCAAGATCCATGGTAGAAATGAATGAAGGTATGACTGAATGGCTGACCCATACCCAAGGGCTCCACGTCTAGTAGGCCGGTGGCTCAGCTGGCTTCAGTACCTCATCCTACTCGAGTGGTGTTATGCAATGCCAGGTTCATTAAAAACAAGACAGCTATTATTGCTGATCTTGTTGGGTCAGCGGACCTGGCTTGCATCACTGAGACCTGACTGCATGGAAATTCTGGCCCCATCTTTGAGTCAGCTACTCCAGCTGGATTCTCTGTGATATACTGCCTGAGATTGGATCGCCATGGGGGGAGAAGTAGCAGTCTGTTTTAGAATGGAATTGGGTCTCGTAGTGTCAGTTGGGGAGCCCAGATCCTTTGAGTGTACTACTGTCGCTGGTGTGGGGTGCAGGATTCTTCTCATCTACCGTCCACCTGGGGGTGAGATGCAATTTCTGCAGGAAGTCACAGACTTCATTGCTGACATGGTATTGGAGTCCCCCAGATTGATGGTTCTGGATGACTTCAATGCCTGGGTTGACGATGAACTCTCGCAATTTGGTCAGGACTTACTCCGACTTAAGAATTCATGGGGCCACACAGGCGGTTGCCTCCGTGACTCATAAATGTGGTCACTCATTGGACCTGGTCTTCCTAGTGGGCATGGAGATCTTCGACATGGTGGTGGTGGAGTCTGTCGGGTGGTCTGACTATTACACTAAAAGATTCAGTTTCCACGCTCCCCCAATAGACCTGCCCTTGTGGAGATGGTCTGGTACCATCCTTTGAGGGGTTTGACCCCTGATGGTCTGATGATGGTTCTGGATCTATCAGGATTACTGAATGCAAGCGTGGGTCCAGACAAGTTGTTGCTAGCCTATAACAGGGCTGTGACGGAGGCTCTGGATTCCATTGCTCCTATCTGTGTTCATCCCCTCACCCTTCGGTCCCCTTGGTTTGATGGGACTTTGAGGGAGCTGTGGCGAGTAAGATGAAGGCTGGAGTGTCGCTGGCGAAAATCAGGCCTTGATGCCAACAGACTTAGACTGATGGACCATTACTGGGATTATCAATCGGCTATCTCCCATAGCCATAGCACAGAATCGACCAGCTCAGCTCTTCTGAACTGTGGACAGACTGTGCAGTCCAGCTTGTCTGCAGTTTCGGAGAGCGTTCTCACAAGAAAATTGTGACAAATTTGCTCAATTCTTTGCTAATAAGGTGGTCGACATCAGGTCCGAGAATCAGCTGGCTAGCTCCAATGGGGTCGGTGGTGGTTGGTGAGAGGTTACAGCTCCTCGGTAAGAATGGTCTGACTTTGACTGGTTGGAGATTGTAGATGTCATGCGGATTGTCCAGAGTATGCAGCCGACCTGCTGTGGTTTGGACCCGGGTCCAACCCGCCTCCTTGTGGGGTGTGTTGAAGTCATCAGCCCAGTCCTGGCAGAGATTATCTGATGTTCATTGGAGACAGGTGCATTTCCTGACTCCCTGAAGGAGGCAGTGGTGACACCCCTCCTTAAGAAACCTTCTCTGCCCCAGGACTGTCCTGCCAACAACAGGCCGGTCTCTAATCTCCCCTTTGTGGGGAAGGTTATCGAGAAGGCAGTTGCACTGCAGCGGGAGAATCATCTTACCATCCACGATATGATCCTCTCCAGTCCAGTTTTCAGAAGAAGCATAGCACGGAGACTGCCCTTGTTCGGGTGCTCAATTATCTCCCGATAGCGAGGGATTGGATGAGCTGTTTCATCTTGGTTCTTCTTGATCTCTCTGCAGCATTTGACACCATGGACCATGTGGTGCTGCTGGAGTGCCTGCGGATGATCTGTAACCTGTGTGGTACAGTCCTCAGATGGTTCCATTCTTTTCTGACCGGCAGATCTCAGAGGGTGATGTCCGGGATCTATTCCTCTGACTCATTCTCTCTGCTATGTGGGGTTCTGCAGGGCTCTGTGCTGTCACCCATGTTGTTCATGGTGTACATGATGCCACTGGGAGACATTAAAAGGTGGTATGGGTTGGGTTTTCACTGCTATGCAAATGATACCCAGATCTGCCTGTCCTTTGCACCTGAGCAGGATAGTGCAGTCTCGGTGTTTAACAGCTGCCTTGCCAAGATCCAGGACTGGATCAATGCCAACTGGTTGAGGTTGAATCTGGACAAGATCGAGGTTCTGGAGGTGGATCTGGGTCGTTGGGTAGAGGGGCTGGCTCTGCCTCTGGCTCGGTGGTAGCCAGCTGTCGACCTCTGAACAGATGTGGAATCTGGGCGTTATCCTTGATGATGGGTTGACACTTTGTTCTCAGGTGTCTGCCATTGTCAAGTCCTCCTTTTACCATCTGAGGAATATCGCCCAGATTAAGCACTTTGTTCCGCTTGATGACCTTCCTACTCTGGTCCACACTTTTGTGATCTCCCGCCTTGACTACTGTAACTCCCTGTACCTAGGGTTACCGGGGGTTGATAACCGCTGCCTGCAGCTGGTGCAGAACGTGGCAGCCAGGCTGTTGACAGGGTTGCCTCGGTCAAGTCATGTCACGCCTGTGCTTCATGGCAGACACTGGCTGCCAGTTCATTGGCGGATCACCTTTAAGGTTGGCTTGCTGACCTTTAAGGCCCTACATGGACAGGGTCCGAGATACCTGCAAGAACTCTTGTGACCCTACTGCCCACTCTGCTCCACCGATGTGGGATTGCTAGAGGTTCCCAGGGTCCAGTTGAAGAAATCTGGGGCCCGGCCTTTCTCATTTGTGGCCCCTACCCTGTGGAACTCTCTATCTCATCGGATACATGAGCGCCTGACTGTGGAGAGCTTTAAAATTGCTCTAAAAATGCACCTGTTTGACCTGGCATTTGCAGATTACTGATTATTCTGTAAAATAGCTGGATTAATTGTTGGATGATTAATTGAATGTTTTTAGAATGATATGTATTGTGTTTTCATTGTTTAAGCACTATGATCAGAGTGAATAGTGCTCTACAAATAAACTTGAATTGAATTGGAAGCATACAAAGCAGACTGAAACATGGTCTGAAATGGACAATTCATGCCTGAGATTGAATGATGCCTGAAATTAATAAAGATGGTGGATGCATGCCAACCAGGCGTACATGGTTAAGTAGGATGGCTTAGTTGCTGAGCAATTAAGCTAGTCCAGCTGATTAAACATTGTGTCTGTGTTCTCCTGTCTGAAGTAAACACTATGGTAGAAACTCTTTACAGCACCTGTATTTTACAGATATTGAAGCATGTAGAGAACCTCAGTTCAAAGGTGAAAACAGTGAAGCCTTTAGGGCTCCGCTGAGGTCTGCCTTTTATGCAGCCAACAGAAGGACCATTTGGCCTGTCTCCTTTTCCCCCAGTGGATGGTGGCACTAGGGGGAAGCAGGCCAAGACTCAGGCAGACCAGGAGCAGGGGTTGAAGCACAATGGCAAACCCAGAGGCACAATGGTGGGTGTAGATGAGAGTGACCAGATGGCCATGAACAAAAGAAAGAGCTGGCAAGTATGAAGTAGAGGAGGGACGCCCAAAACAGCCATACGGCTGTGAGGTAAGGACAGAGAGGAAAATATGAGGTAAAAAAGCAACAGCGCAATGGCCAACAGAAAATTCCAAGCATCCAAAGGACACTTAGACATGTGTGGTTTTAACCGTGCAGATGGGGGGGGACGCATGGCATGGTCACCTGCTGCCCTTCTGAACTACAAAGTCATACAATTATCTGGAAATGGCATCCTGAGCCCAATTAAGTCCCTTGGGTCTGAAGACTTTGGTAATGTGCACCCAACCCGTTAAGGAGATGGCCATAGTGATAGTCACCTATGGCTCTGGTGAAGAGAAGGGACAGCCTGGAAGGAGTTTCTCCTGCATGGACTACCTAAGAAGGGAATGGGCCAGAGGTTTCCTCACCCATATTTGGAGTTCAGGGTATGAGATGCTTGTGACAACTGTGTACGAAGCATCTCAAGAGGTCCTCGTATATAGCCTCTCAAGGGATACAGTGAACAACATGGCTGCCATGAGACCTAAGAGCCTCTGAAAGGAGTCTGATGTCACCTGGATGTGTCACATGATACAGCAGGCCATGTGCATTCTTGACAACGTTCTGTCCTGTGGAAGGAAAGACTGAGCTTGAGTGGAATCCAGGACTGCCCATATGAAATATAGTGTCTGGGAAGGAATCAGCTATAATTTCTGAAGATTAAATAAGACCTCCATGGAGGTTGGGCAGGACTTTGAACTAATAATATTTGAGACCCCACAAAAGTTGAAGTATTTGCAGTGACTGGTCCTGAAAAGGATATGCTGCTATTCATCCTGCATGTCCTGGGATGCCAACCAATCCTGGGATCTCAGGTTTAGAAGGAGAGAGATGCCGGAGGCACCATCCTGAATTTTTTGCACCTTATGTACAGTACCTATTCAGCTGCCAGAGGTCTAAGAGGGGGTGTGTGCCACCCATCTTCATAGGAATGAGGAAGTATCTGGAGTAGAAACCTTTGCTCCATTTTGAGTCTAGTACCTTCTCTACTGCCCTGCTCAGAAGCTACACTACCTCCAGGGAAATGAGGTCTGCCACTTGGCCTGTCAGTTGACAGTGATTCCCAGGAGGGTTGTCTGAAGGTTCGTTCTAACACCTCTGGGGAGTAACCATTCCAAATAATATTAAAGACCAATTCATCTGTGGTAATGGTCTTCCATTGCTGATCAAACAGAGCTACTGGTCCCCTACTGGAGATGAGTGATCCACCTCAGGCAATGGGTGGACACTTGGTAAGCCTTCCATCACAGGGAAGTGCTAGATGCCTTTACTGCTTGCACCTTCTGCTGCATCTTCTGCCTTTGTTGCTGCTGCTGAACGGGCACCAGCTTAAACTTTTAGTGGAAGCCTCATTGTGCAGGCTTGCCATTAAAGGACTGTAAAGAGGCTATGTTCTCTACCTCCCTCGGATGGAGCATGGATTTTTTAAAGTTTTTTTATATTCTTTATTTTTCAGGTCAGTATTACAGCAGGAATACATATGTACAGCAATTTCACTGTTCAGGATATACATATACAGTGGAAATTCATATGTTACAGGACACTCTAACTAGTTTATACCATTTATAGAATCCACTTCAGTCAAATAATGTCCATTGGCTATATTTAATTGATAATTGGGTACATGGGGGAAGAGAGACACAGGTACCAAGGGGCTTATTTCATCAGGGGATAAATGAAATATCTAATGGGGAAATATAGAAGACCCAAGACCTCCAATAAATTTCAAACTGGGGAATGTGGTCAGCCCTTTTAGCAAAGAGTCGTTCCAGGTAATAGATCTCTGACACTATAGAGTGCCAGTGAGTCAAATTTGGGATTGTGGACTTCCGCCATTAGCGGGTGATCACCTTCTTAGCTGCAGCCAAGTATAAGTAGAGTTTGCTTTTTTTGGGAGGTACTAAACCCTCTTCCCCAATGTATAACAGGATCATTTGATTTGTTAAAACCAAATCTGAGTCAATTAATAATTGAAGACTCCTGGCAATTTCTTTCCAATAAAGGGAAACTTTCGGGCATGAACAGAAAATATGGGAGGTATTAGCCCTCACCTGCCCACATTCTCGCCAACACATTCCTGGGTTTCCAGGTAGGAATTTGGCCAGTTTATCTGGAGACATAAATGCATGAGACACTTCCAAATATATTCAAGCCAATAGGGAGCTGAAGAAGCCTTCATATACAGAATAATTGGCTCCAGCCATTTATCATATGTAATCTGAGTATTTAATTCTTTGTTCCACTTAGTCAAAACATTCTCTGTGGTCTGCTTCCAATTTTCCCTCAAGGCTCTATAGAGCTGACCAATTAATTATGTTGGAAGTTTTCCCTCAATTGCCTCAATAATCAAATTCATGAAATTGGGCTTCGGAGAAGAAAGAACCATTCAAGTGGGGCCCAAATCCATCAAATATGAGCGTACCTGCAGAAATATGAAGTGATGTGTGAAAGGGAGTCTAAATCTAGACTGCAGGGAGGCAAAGGGCATTACCCCATGTATATCTAGAAATTGGTAAAACATTGAAAGGCCTAATCTATGCCACTCCTCATAAGTATGGTCTTGTCTGGCTGCTATGAACTGTTTTTCCTTAGTCACCAGTCGGAAATAAAAGAAGAGCTCTGTAAGTTCCCGGACTGACCTGAGCTCATACCATATTTTTAAAAATGGTACGGGTCCCCCAAGTGAAGTCCCTTAAAGATGGAGAAAACAAAACAGGGAATATATCATAAAGGTCATATAAGAATGACCTTAGATGTCACAGCACTGTGGTATTCTTTTAAACTAGGAAGATTTAAACCTCCTTTAGCTATAGGTAATTGTATGGATGACCACTTTATCCTTGGATGTTTCCCAGCCCAGACAAACCTGGAAAATATTCTATCCCAGGAAAAAAAATAAAATCTGGATGGAATTAAAGGTAAAGTTTGAAAAAAATATAGAATCTCTGGAAACACCGTCATTCGAATAGTCTGGATATGCTGATGAAATGATAAGTGCAGGTGTGCCCACCTTCCCAGTAGTTGTTTTATGGCTATAGTCACAGGCCCCAAGTTCAGGAGCTCCAAAAGTTCTAGGTCTTTGGGAATAACGATTCCCAGACACCAGATTCTGTTATTTCGCCAACTAGCTGGTAACAGAGTACTCAGAGCCTGGGATGGAACAAAGTTGAGAGGTAAAATCTCTGTCTTTTGAATATTAATCCTATATCCAGCAACCTCCAAGAACCTCTCTATCACCCCTAGTGTGGCCGGGATTGAGCTTTTGGGGTCTAATAGAGTCAGCAGTATATCGTCCGCATATAATGAGAGAGTAAATTCTCTCCCCCCCAGAGGTATCCCATGAATGTCAGCATTTTGCCTAATGGCCTCTGCCAGTGGTTCAATATACAAAGCAAACAGAAGTGGTGAAAGTGGGCAACCCTGCCTGGTCCCCCTGCCCAGATGTATCTTATCTGATAGCTGGCCATTCACCTTGATATACGCCTTTGGAGAGGCAAATACCCTCTGCAGCAGGGAAATAAATTCCTCTGGAAACCCAAACTCTGAGAGTGTCCTCCAGAGGAAAGTCCAACTAACCCGGTCAAAAGCTTTGTCAGCATCCAAGCTGGCCAAGGGCGTCACGATATTTCTGTGATTCACATAATCAAGGAGATGCACTGTCCTTCAGATATTATCCGAAGTTTGTTGGTTCTGGACAAACCCTGATTTATCTGAATTCACTAGCTCGGGGATCAGTTCCTCTATTCTGTGAGTCCATATAGACATAAACAGCTTATAATCCATATTGAGTATGGATATCGGTCTATATGAGGTAACTAAATCTGGGGGTTTACCTTGTTTCAGCACTGGAGAGATATTAGTATAATCCCAAGAAGGGGGGGAGGGGTTTCCCCCTCCTGAATCTCCTGAAATGTCTTAACCAATACAGGGGCGATCTGTTTATAGAAGGTTTTATACCACTCCTCCGGCATTCCATCAGGCCCTGGGGTTTTTAAGGTTTTGCTATCTGTCACCACTCTTTTAAGTTCTTCTAACCTAATCGGGGCTTTCAGTCTCTCTGCCACATCTTCTGGCAACCGGGGAAGAGTGAAGGAGCGAAAAAAACTCCTCCAAATTACTCGGGTCAGTAAGCACTGGGACGGTATATAGCTGGGAGTAATAATTCTTAAAACAAAATTTTATTTGATCTGTGTGAGTTACTCGGGTATTAGATGTTAAATCAGTTAAGTGTGAAATATATGTGGCTGTCCTCTGCCCTCTTAATCTTCTAGCCAAGTTCCGAGCCCCTTTTGGACCTCCCTGAAACCTATAAGATTTCAGGTAAAACAAAGCCTGTTGTGTTTTCTCATCTATGAGCTTCTGCAGACCAGCCTTTGTTTGCTTCATTTGTATCCTAATCTCTTCAGTTATAGGGACATGAGCCTGGAGATCTCTCAATTCACCATGCAGCCTATTATACTGTCTTTCCCAAGTTTTTTTTCTAGCCGCTGCATAGGCTATGATCTCCCCACGAATCACCGCCTTAAGTGTGTCCCACAGCATAGATGTGAAAACCTCCTCTCCTAAGTTTTCTGCAATTACCTGAGCAATTTTAGCTTTGAAACTATCTCTAAAGGCTCCATCTCTTAAAAATTAGGTATTCAGACACCACCCAGTGGTTTTCTTAGGAATTTTAAAATCTAGTTTTAAGAATAGGGGTGAATGATCAGAAAGGAATCTGGGACCAATTGTCAGGTCTTGTAAGTAGTCTGTATGTTCCCGGGTAATAAAAAAACAGTCCAATCTGGAATGGGGGTCTAAAAGAGGAGAATGCCATGTATATCCCCTTGTCATTGGATAGAAAAACCTCCAGACATCGGTCATGGGCACTGCATCCATGTTAGTCCAGAAATATTTCAGGGTCTGGAAGGATCTATATTTATGTGGGGAGGATGAATCTAAATGGGGGTTCAAGGTAAGATTAAGATCCCCACCCATAATCAAGCATCCCTGAAGATTGTGTATTAATTTGCCAAAGAATCGTTTCAATACTGCTACAGGCATCATTGGAGGGAAATACACATTTACCAATGTTACCTGCTTCCCGAACAATGACCCCTTAAGGATCACATACTGTCCCTGAGGATCAGTGAGCTGTGAGGATAGGTGAAAAGGGGAGGTCCGAGAAATCATGATTGCCACCCCATGTCATCTTACTTTAGGGAAAGACGAAGCATAGACCTGATACCGCCCCCTCCCGATAATTCTGTCAAATGGGTCTCCTGTAAATATATGACATCAGATAAATGTTTCCTTAGGTATTGGAAGAGCCTTGCTCTTTTGATCAGGTTATTCCGCCCGTTTATATTCAGGGACAATGCCCTAATTATTTGGGTCGCCATTATAGGAAACTATTCCACATTAGGACCTCCTCCTTGCACCCCCCTCCTCCACTCAACCTGTAGAACATAAGGGTGTAATTTGGGTCCACAACAAAGAAACATTATAATGCATTTCCTTTGGCTTGATTCTGGGCCCTTAGCTCCCTGCCTCACCCCCCCTCATCCAAGAGTGAGTCCACCCATTTAGATCTTTAATCTGAACATTACTGTCAACTCTGCTATCCTGCTGTAGCTGTAAATGCAACTGGAAAAATGGAACAGCTGTTTTTTTACACTTTTTAAATGTGTTAGTCTGTACGAACTGTATAACTAACTGTGTAAACCAAAAGTCGAGGAAAAAACACACCTCAAGACTTGAACTATGTTCATCGACTACGACTTCCAAGGCAGGGGAGATTCTTTGTATTCTCCCTAAATGTTCCTCCAGACCAACAGAAGGAAGCGAAGGTAGTCCAGGTGCATGTAGCCCTTGGGCCTCCAGAGGTTAAAAATTCCCTCTAAGGTTAAAACAAAAAATGGGCAGGATATTAAGTTGGATTTCAAAAATAAACCAAAATAAAATACTTTGCTGTCCTTTTAAATCTAACATAAGTCTAATAACCTGGCGGTAATCGCAGGCTCCTCCCTCAGCTTCAGATTGTTATTTTCGTTAATAAACATTTGGCTATCATACATATCTCCTATTATTTGTATACTAAACCCTCCTTCTTTCCCATTCATATACTTTTCCTTATAGTTGTAAAGCTTAATATATTGGCTCGAAAGTGAAATAACAGGGTTCCATTGTAGGCCTATTTATACCAGCCTGAAATTGTCCCTGCGCAACGTTCCGAATTCAGGACTCGGCCCCAGATAAGAAAATCTCTGCAGTTAAAGTCTCCAGAGGTCTAACTGTAGACTGGGCTCACTAGGAACTTCTCCATGTTTTTCTAAATTTAAATCAGGTTCTGCCACGGGTAGGTCTGCGGAATGTAGTGAGTCGGCTCTTCAGACTGTCCAGTCTCTGCTCTCCAGCTTGTCAGCATTCTTCACGTGGAGTCACTGTCTGCTATCTAGGTACCCTCGGCGAAACCGGAGGTCTTAACTCAGCCCTCTTCTTAATCTGGATCCCCATTTTGGGAAGCTCTTCCCTGGCCTCTTCTGCGGAGTGAAATTCCTTCTTGCCTGTCGGGAGCTGCACAATAAGACGAGCAGGGTAAGGGGTGGAAAACTTAATATTTGCCTCTTTCAGAACTGGGAAAAAGTCAGCATAGGCACTCCGATTCCACATGGTTTGGGAGGCATAATCATTATCTAAGTAAACTCATGTCTCTCAGAAGAAAATCTTCCCCTTGCACCATGCTGCAGTTAGGATCTTTTCTTTTACTGCATATCTGAGGAAGCGGAGTATAATTGACCGAAGTCTAGCATTTTGGTAATTGGGGCATGGGCCTAACACCCTATGGGCTCGCTCTAATTCCAAAGACATGTCCGAGGGCAATTCCAAGGCTGTTCTCAGAACAGTTGTGATAAAATCAAGCAGATTCTGGCCTTCTGAACCCTCCGGAGTACAGTAGATTCGTATGTTCTTACGTCGGGCCCTATTCTCTGCATCTTCTTGTCTAGAGTGTAGAAGGGCATATTGATCTTGCAGTTCGTGTAAAGACTCCTCAGTGTCATCCACCCTATTCTCTACTACAGTGATCTGCCTCTCAGTGGAATCTGTTCGTTGTTCTAAATTTGCCACATCCCCACACAGCTCCCCATACATATCTTTTATTTCTGCTTGGATTGCAAGCAGTTCCTTGTATATGGTATCGAGCTTCACTTGTTTTATTCTTTATTTTACCACGAGCTGAAGTAATCTGTTCAGAGATTTCAGACGGGGCCACTGAGAGCTCAGAGTCGGAGGCCTCCTAGGCCGACATCACGGCTGCTGGATTTATTCTGTCCCGCTTTCTTCTGTATACAATGAAACAGTTTTTGAATTGTTTTAGCCGTAGTCCCTGTAATTGTACTACTTTCTAGATCCCAAAGGCAGTGAAACTTGGTGAATACTAGGGATTTAGTGTGGGGGGATCGCAGAGCTCTCAACTAAACCGCCATCTTGGTTATCAGCTCCACCGGAAGTCCGAGCATGGATGTTTTTTTATAATCGTAAGGGTCATTTTCTTTCCATTGGAACCCTTAAGTGCCTTCTCTACATGCTGCTCAAAGAGACAGAATTTGTTAAATAGAACTTCATAATCTTCAGGTGGACATTGGGGGCCAATCTTGCTGTTCGTGGCCAGGAATGCCTCCAGATGCAAATCTCTGCAGTGGCTGCATGCACCACTGCATTAGATGCATTCATGGCAACCCTCAGTTGGTGGTTATTAAGACCCAAACCCTTGTGTAATATCCATCAAGAGGTCCTACTCTGGACTTCTGGTGACGTCACGGAGCTGAAAGGAGCGTAAGGTCTGAGGCTCCCTGCAAAGTCCGCTGATCTAACTTCCAAACCCTTGCAAAATACATTTAAAAATGTCTAAAAATGGAGGAGGGAAGCACCTACAAACCTATAGAGGCAGAAATCAATTGATAATTAAAGTAAAGAGTACGGATGATACACGATTGCAGGAGAATCCCCCTAGCAGATCTCTCTCCCCAGCGAGCTCCCATGTGGCCAGCTATGATACGGATGGAGAAACGGAACAACTGTCGCGAACGAGATTTGAAACTTTACTAAAGGAGATTAGAGAATCCAGAACAGAAAACAAACAGGAATTCAAAGCTGTTCGGGAGCAACTATCCACTTTCGAATCCCGCATAAGCACAATAGAAGAGCGGGTTGCCCAGAACGAAGAGAGCACAACACAGATAGCCGAGATTATGCAGGCCCTGATACAACAATCGGAAGAGTTGCGGTCCAAATGTCTGGATCTTGAGGGCCGCTCCCGAAGGGATAACCTTCATGTATATGGTCTGCATGAGGGTCTGGAAACTGCTCCTATGGCACCGTTCATTGAAAATCTCCTTAAAGATATTTTAGACTTGCCAAACACCTTCACCTTCCGCATAGAAAGAGCCCACAGGTCGCTTCAAACCAAACCCTCTGACCCAACAGCCAGACCTCGCTCAATAGTATTTAAATTAAGTTCATTCAGTGATAAGGAGGAAATACTACATAGAGCCTGGGCTAAAAAGAAATAAATATCTTACACATAGATTATTTATGGATCATGACTATCCACAAGAAATACAGTATCAGAGACTAAAATATCTTCCAATCCTTAAATCTTTCGTGAGAAGCGATCCGTTTCCATACTCCTTACCCAGCCAGACTTTGGATTTTTGGGAGGGCGAACGATTATACTCAACGGTGGAGGAAGCAGCTGAAGCCCTGAGAGAGAGGAAAATACAAATAGCGGAGAACCGGAACCAAAGCAATGGGAGGCGACTCAATTTGGCAGCGCACCCAGAACAGGAAGAAGATGGGCCACAATTACTGTTGCATGGAGAAGCACTGCACAGACTACAAACGATGCTCGATAAACAAGGCAACAAAGGGGATGAGTCTGCTTGAAACATCTTTAAGACTCGCTAAACCCAATTGCTGAATAGCCATGACAGGGCTCCTCTCGGTACTCCCTTCTTGAGGCAAAGAACCAACAATAGATAAGTACAGTACAAGTTGCCTGAAACCAAGAGAGAGAGATAGAGGGGATGAGAACAGGCATATTATATAATTAAGACTGGATAAAGTAATTCTTAAGCCTGAGAACAACGATGAAACTACCGAGTCCCCCACTGTAAGGTGTGGGCATTTTTGCCAATTCAGTAGTACTTTTGACTATAACCAAGACTGTTTCTTCTGTTGGAATCCGGATAGAGACTAAACAGGATGTCATTAGTCAAATGTATACGGGGCTAAATAAAACAACGCACGAGCCCAGGATGAGACCTCCCCTCACCCACTTATGCTTGGAAAAATACCCATTTAAGAAGCCAAGTCTGGGGGAGCGCAGAAAATATAAATGTAAATGGAGGGTGGGGATGTTATTGGTGGGGGGGATTATTCAATAATTAAAGCAGTGTTAAAAGAAAACACTGCAAAGCTTTATTTAAGGTTTGGACATGCTTCTGATTGGCGGACTGAGCGGGGGCACGAAGAGTTGACACACTACTCAGATTCTAGTTTAATTTTAAACTTTCCTCCATCAGTTCTGCGAGGAGATATTTATCTCCACCTAATAAACCAGGAGCACAACACTATTCGTTGCTCAGTAGGAGGTCTTCCGGAAACGAAAGCTCAAGTAATCCTCCTCGGTCATCTCATAAAGAGGTTGGACAAAAGGCTAAATAGGATAATAGCCCTCTACCTTGGAAGTACTTTTGAAGTTAAATAAGTTGGGTTACAAGTTGTGTTAAGTCATGTTGACTACTGTGAACCTTTTTTACCAGGATTGATGAGGCAGACAGAAAGACAACTGGGTGCATGGATGTGGGTGGTGGGGGATTGGAAGAGGCTACGATATCTCGAAATCAAACCAGATAATTGGGTAAGAAGCAATTAAGCCATAATTATGAGTAAGGGGATACCATATACTATTTGCACATATAATGTGCATGGAATCCTAAACCCCATAAGAAAGCAAAATTATTCAGAGTATGAAAAGGGCAGGGATTAATATTGGTTTGCTACAGGAAACACACTTTTCTCAATCTGAACATAAAAATTGTGAAAGGTTGGGTTTCTCACATGTCGTGGCCTCATCTTATAAAGGGGAGAAGAAGGAACAGCAGTGTTAATCAAACAGGAACACAATTTGAAATTAAGGACAAGTTATTGATAAAGAAGGAAATATGCCATGGTTAAAGGTCATTTAGATGGTCAATTAACAACCTTTGCCTCCATATATAGTCCCTGCTCGGGATTCGAGGTTTATAGATCCTTTTTTGAAAATTAGCAGAATGGGCGAGGGACAAATGATATGTGGGGGAGATTTAAATTTAAATATAGTTGAGAATCATGACACACTGCAAGAACAAGGGAAAAGAAAGAAAATTACAAATCAAGTCAAGAAGCTACTGCAAGAACTAGGTTTTCAAGACATCTGGAGATATTTTCATGGCAGAGCCCCTAGACATACATACTACTCCCAAGCCCATGATGTTTACTCCTGTATTGATTATTTTATAGCCCCTAAGGAACAAATGAGGGACATGGTGAAGATTTGGTCAGGAGATTTTGTAATATCAGATCATGCCCCGATTTTTTGTCAGTTTTGCCCCAAGCGATGAAGAAAGTAACTTTCTGGAGATTAAATCTCTCCCTTTTGAGAGATAAACAGGTCATTAAATCTATAGAAGACACAATAGCTCAAGCTCTAGAGCAAAATGATACATCCGATACCTCTATATCTATCATTTGGGATACTATTAAGGCTATCACAAGGGGCAAACTGATTAGTATATCAGCAAACAAGAAAAAACTTAGGGAGGCTAGACGTACATCTCTTGAAAACAAAATAAAAGAAATGGAGGACCTACAGGCTATCCAAAAAACTAAGGCTAGAAGTAAAGAGCTTACACACCTTAGGAGTGAACTTAATAAAATATTAGATTATTCGATAGAGCAGAAATTAATGTTCTTAAGGCATACCTATTACGATGGGGGCCCTCGATCCCTCAGACTAATAGCACGAAGGTTGAGAATACAGAAAACAAAGTCAAATATAATGAAGATTAGGCATCCACAAACAGGTAAAATTTATAATACTACAAAAGGTATAGCAGAGGCTTTCCTTAATTACTATTCAAAAGCTCTCTGAGGCCCAAGACTCCTTATCAGTACAGGAAATAAGAAACTTTTAGACTCATTTAAATCTTCCGACTCTTCTGGAACAGCAAAGCACCTAAATGACTGCTCCGATAACATTGAAAGAAATTGAAAATGCAAAGGTAACTTAAAAACAGAAAATGTCCGGGATCCGATGGATTCCCAGGTGAATTCTATAAATCACTCTCTAAAGTTTTAAATCCCTACTTAATAGAGTCTATGCATATGTCATGTCAGAGGAGGAGTTGTCCCTCCTTCATGGAGCAGGCTATAATCTCAGTCATTCGAAGCCGGGCAAGGACCTCTCGTATGTAGTCATACAGACCTATATCTATACTAAACACAGATTATAAAATTTTAACATCTATTATGGCTAGGAGGCTTATACCTTTTACCCCCAACAAAATCCACATGGACCAATGTGGGTTCATTCCGGGTCGTCAGGCCCAGGATAATGTAAGACGCATGATATACTTACTAGAACACACACAGATTCAGAACATACCATCCCTTTTCTTAGGATCAGACGCAGAAAAAGCGTTCAATATGGTATCATGGAGATTTTTAAGGGAGGTCCTTGCCCGCTACGGATTCCCAGACCAGTTTATAGAAACTGTATTTAGATTTTACAAAAGTCCTGGTGGATTTATTCGTGTGAATGGGCATCTAACTGAATGACTATCCCTTGCTAGAGGTACCAGGCAAGGTTGCCCCTTATTCCCACTTTTATTTGCCTACTACATTGAACCTTTAGCACAATACATCCGACAATCCCCAGATGTCGCTGGCATCGCCTTTTCTGGAGCGGAGCATAATCTGGCATTGTTTTCGGATGACCTTTTATTATATTTAACTAATCCGAGTTCTCGATGCCAGCGGCCATGCAGAAGATCCAATTTTTTTCATATTTATCAGGATACACTTTAAATATTAACAAAACTGAGGCCCTTAAGGTAAATTATGACCCTTCACCCGGACTTCGAAATAAATTCCCAATAAAATGGGACGGATCCTCCCTGAAACACCTGGGGATATGGATTCCCATAGATTTGTCTCAATTGTATAAACAAAACTATACCCCTCTAATAAACACCTTACAGAATATTAAAAGATGGGATCTTCTCCCAACTTCCTTTTATACTCGTACGATGTCCTTGAAGATGAATGCACTACCCCGTCTCCTATACCTATTTCAGTGTGTTCCATGTTCAATTGACCGGAAAGAAATTCTATCATGGCAAAAATCATTTATGGCCTTTCAATGGGGTCACAAAAAACCCTGTTTAAACCTCAGGAAACTTTCCCTCCCAAAAACAATGGGGGGAGTATCATTCCCATCTCTAGCTGACTACTGGGCTGCTACACAAATGCGCCTGGCATTGCTTTGGGGAAACCATACATATCAAGCTGTCTGGAAACAAATAGACCTAACTAAGGAACAATCCCCACCCTTACCTGCAATACTCTTTTCCCTCCTTGTTTAGCGAACCCTACATAAAACTTCAAAAGCTACCTCAACTATATTGGAAGGTTGGAGGAGAGGAACCAAAGTAAACAGATACAAATTCATTTTGGAAATACCAATGGTTCCTAGTAAAGAAGCAATTTGAATCTCCAGTGGGTAGGTCTTGGTATAACTCTCAAGTAAAGAAAGGGATGGTAGCCCCTTGGCAAATAATGAGAGGAGATGTCCCCATAACTTTCGAAGAGGCCCAGGAGAAATTTACTTGGACTGAAAAGGACAGATTGTTCTTTTACCAAATGAGAAATTACATCATATCCCAACTTAGAGCAAGGGGAAGAGAGTCACAACTTTATGAGGATCAATGTCCGTTTATACAAATTTGGTCCTCTGCTCTTGGAGAAAAGGCCATTTCAATAATTTATAAGTTCCTAGTGCTGTTACATGAGCATTCAATGGATCCGGTAAAGGCAAACTGGGAAAAGGAATTTAAACAAATAATTAGTGCTCATGACTGGCCTAAAGTATGGAAGAACACCTGGTCTACCATCCTCCCCTTATGGAGAATTATATGGAAGGTTAGAGCAAGATTTTTTAGTACCTATAGTTCTGAGCGGAGAAACCAGGCGCGGAAAGATGTTGGAGGTTATGTGAGAGAATAAGGCCACATACAAACATATATTCTATGATTGCCCGTTAATAACTACTTTTTGGTCCCTAATAGCGGATCACATAATAAAGATCTTTGAAAATCACTCCCAAATGACAGAGATCAACCTACTATTGGGTATACCTCCAGCAGGAATGAATGACAAACACATATTATATTTATGGGCGATTCTATTGGGAGCAACATATAAAACAATTACTAAAAAATGGCTCCAAGCCACTTCCCCTACTGTAAGGGAATGGAAAGCTGTAGTACAGAACATACAACATAATGAACAAATATCATATGCTCTAAATAATAGAATGGAAGTTTATATTACAAGATGGACCAGATGGGAACTAATTCAGGAACAAATTCAGTAATTAAATATAAGGGTATCCTAAATGAAAAGAAGGGGAAATGACTATTGGCAAATTGATAACTTGACCTAGTTCCACCCTCCCCTCCAGAAGTCCTCTCATCTGATAGGAATTGAATTACAGATAAGAAAGAGTACTTCTCGTTGTTTTATTAATTGAACAATAACATATGCTTTTATGGTCCCCCTGACCTGTCTCTGTGTATCCAATGTCTGCCTTCATCCTGTAAATTAATCCTGGTAGTACTTATTTAAGATGTAACTATTTGAACACAAAATGTGTGGTTTACTGTTATTATGGATAAGATATGTTCTTTAAAACACATATGTATGTAGAATTTCATCACAGAAAAAAGATAAGAGGTTAAACCTGAAATGTGTAAAGGTTTTTTGGTCTATGAACAATGTATATTTTGAAGACTTGTCAATATATATATATAAGATGTCCTATATCTTATAACAGTTATAAGCCATCGAAACCTAAGAATGTGTAAAGGAATGTAAAGGTAAGAGTTTAACCATTGACTCAATAAAGGAAGTAAAAAAAAAAAAAAGAGGTCCTACTCTGAGGATGACTCTGGCAGGCTCTCCATGAGTTCTCTCAGCTTGTTCCATGGGGAGTATTCATACCTCTAAAGTCCCTAGAGTGGGCTGGATAGGAAGTACTAGGGATAAATGGAGACAAGTAGTACTAAGATACTCCCTTCTGTATCATCTTAACTTTATCAACAGTCACCATCTCGAAGTTTAGAGCCTTATGTATGTTCTTCACAATGTCTGAACAAAGGTCCTCCAGAGTTGCTTGGACTGTTCAAGCAGGTAGAATCTTCTCTGGGTTTAGAGGATACTCTTCAGAATCCTCTGACTCATCTGTGAGGTCCAGATTGTACTTTTGATCATCTTCTAACATGGGGGGGAAGCCAACAGATCCGAGGGGTATTTCCTATATGGTACCAAAGCTCACCCCAGCATCAATAGTGAAGTCCTATAGGGAGGCTGCACTGGTACTGAAGAAGGCTACAGCACCAGAGGCAGAGGCAGCCCTGACAGCAATGCTGGCACTAGCAACTATGCAAACAATGCCATTGCCATTGATGGCTCCAGAACTGCTAGCAGCACTGGCACTGATAAAGGCACTGGCATCAAGGGTGGCACCAACTAAAGGAAGTCTCCAGCACCACAGATGAAACCACAAGTAGAACTGAAGGGTGCCAAAGATCCACTGCTCCATGATAGCTGTACATAGACCAAACTGCTCATGCAGTACATTCCCAGAAGGCAAAGGGGTGCTGTAGACAGAGGGGTCAGTCCCAGAGTGCAAAGAAGTCTTGTGTGATACTATCCTCCATCAGAGATGATGCAGGAGGGGAAATTGGAACTCCCGCACCCAAGGAAGACAGCTGCCTTGGGTCAGAGTGGTAAGAGCTAGATCAAGACATGTGCTATTGCTTTCCTATACTCATTTTATGCAAGGAAGAGGTAGCAATTGAAGTTAAATGGTCCCTTGAACCCAATGCTGAGCATAAGCAATGCCTGGACTATTTCTTTTTTGTGACTACTATAGAACTGCTTATCCTCTTGAACACGATATTGCCCGGTACCAGAACAGTCAACTAGAGAGGAGTGGTACCTTATTGCACAAGCAACTAGCCATTTCAGGTGCCCTACCTGCCATAACAGTTTTGGAACATTGTGGAATGAGATAGTGCTGTGAGAAAACATGATATAACTAACTTAAACTGATATAAAATGAAGTAAGTAGTTAAGTACAATGAAACACGAAAAACTAGACTACTGGTCTGAAAACTGGTGGTGTGGTTCTGAGTGAGGAAAGCACTGTGGTTTGACAGTGGAAAAAAGAACTGTGGTGGTTGAATCTGGTGCTACTATATAGCCTATGGCCACCTGGACAATGGCGTGCAACACTGCGATGCACTGGCCTTACAAGTTCTGGTTCTCACAGAGTCCTGTCCCCCTCTTGTGCTAAGGTTAAAGATCAGTATTTTATGGAGAAGATGGATTCCTGGAAGATCATAGTATTGTGTTGATATTACGAATTTAAGAATCCATATTGTCTGCCAGTCCTGTCTCATGGCAGTGACTATAGCCAGTTTGAGTATAGACACATACAAGCTTAACAGCCAAACTGCTAAAACTACTTATACTTCATAAAGAAAGCCTAAACAGTGCCATCTTCCACAACTTCACCAGATTTTTATTTTATATGTTAACCACTCTATGTATGAAGTAATGCTTTCTGTTTCCTGCTATCTTCACTCCCATCAGTTTGAGTGCATGTCCTTTTGTTCTGCTTGACTTCATTAGCTCAGGCATCTACATATATACCACCCTTTCAGTATTCAGAACACCAAGGGGGCAGTCATTCTGGTGGATTTTTCTTTACTCTCAAAGGTGCTATGTCCTGCCCATGGAATCAAGTCCTTATTGTCCTATTACATGAGTCACTGCAGGAATGGAAGGACAGTGACTATCTTCCCTAGCCAGGAAGTGCTGCCACTGGTAGTATCTCAACCATGGGTTGCCAGACCCCAGAGACCCTTGGCTCACTCAAGAAGCTGGCTGGTCTGCATGGTAGTGCTCAGACACTGGGATGGCCCTAGAAGTAAACCCTAATTAAATTTTCCTGCAATTTTTTCTAGGTCCATGAACCTTAAAGATATGTTAGCATAGGTTTGTTGACATCAGGCTAGGAAAATCCTGTGTCCAGCAGTCCAAGACAATGGAAACAGCTGGCCAGGCAAATGAAAGTGTACTGCAGACTGCCTGGAATCAACAAGCTTTTTTTTTCTGTTAGTTATCCTCCTCCCAGCCGACAGCCCCCCCCCCCCCCATCAACTCAGTCTCCCAGCCATCACCTGCTTTCCTTGGGACTTACAGTACATGGACCTCAAAAGGGCCACTGTGGCCTGGGAGTGGAAGAAGAGGACCCTAGTGTAGACCAAATCCAGCTGTGAGGTCCAGGGCTCAGTCAACTGTTCAGGATCTGTGGAGCATGGGAGCTTCATACTGCTGTGGTCACTTGCAGTAGCACATGCAACTGGCATTTACGCTGCAAGACCCCCATGTGAGTGCTCTCCTACTGCAGTCCCAGAATGACTTGCACCCCCCGTGCATCCCTAGGCTATGTTCTTGCAGTGGGTGGCTTCTCTCCCAGAGGACAAGAGCCTCCCAGTTCTCTGGTATTGTGAGTAGCAGGTAACCCTACAGCTGCGCTGATGGGCCTGGGGAACAACAGTCTTAACCAGGCACTGCCTAGCTGTAAACTTACTCCCTACCTATGCAGATGTGCGATCAGCCAAGTGACACTCCACTATGTTTTGTTTTGTTTTATGTTTCATAGGCATATCAGTACAAGTTAACTTTTGCCGATGCACCATTAAGAGCATGTAATACTTATGCTGCATTGTTGTCTTGAAGTCTGAGAATAACTAAAGTGAGAAACAGGGTAGACAGACTATTCGATAAATTTCTGCAGTACAGTTTCTGAACGCAGCACTGAGGATTAGCCAGGTCAGGGGTCAATGTCATGGAGACTTATTTGAGCAGAGTGCTGATGTCCCAGAAATCCCCCACATGCAGTAAACAGACACTGTTTGTGCATGATGCTGTCTACTTATCTTGCTCTATTGCACTGAAAAGTAGACTGAGATGTGAGTGTGAAGAGATTTAGGAGACTGTTCAAGTGTTCTTGGCTCAGAAACTCCATGCTATGAAAACTCAGTGTTCTGTTAGTAAGTGGAATATTAGCTGTTGACTTATTTCTGTGGATGCCATTTCAAATACATTGACAGGGGAATACAAGCAGTTTTATGGCATATCTACCTAGAGTCAGATGCTAGAGCATGAGAAGAGGATGCTCTGCAGAGTGCGTAAAGGACAGACAAGCCAGTGACACTGTCAAAGCAAGGGAGGTACCAAACCACATAATCTAACTGTAACCACACAAAAAGTACCCAACCAAAGACTGTACCACATTAATATGACACTGTACTAAATTCATTTAACAAGAGAAACAGACCAAGACTGATCTAAAACATGTCTTTATTTAAAAAATAAAACATGTATTTATTTAAAAAATGTCTTGAACTCAGAAGACCATCCTGTTGGATCTTTCTGGACCAAGAAGTAGAAACTGAGCCGCACTCAAGGAGAAAGCCCCCAACTCCAGGAAATAATGTCAGAAAATCCAGCTTTACTGCAGTGTCATCCAAAGTAAAGATGCAGAACAAGCTGTATAGATTTACATTGCAAATTATCTTTATAGTTTGCAGTTGACGCTTTTGCCTCTTTCAATTTGTCTGCTAAGTTCCCAAGTTTTTTAATCTCTGATTTTAAAATTAGTTTGAAAACTAATTTTACATTCATTAGCGGTCTGTATCCATTCATCCTTAAAGTCAAAGGTATTAAGACCACTAGAAGGTGCCACAGTGACCCATAAACCTCTCGTGCCTGGCCTCTTTCAATATATTGTTCTAAGGCTGCACTATTATAAGTTAAATCAGTCTCTTTCAAAAGCAACCTTTCCAATTTGAGAAAGCAATACTTCACATTACCTGTTGATGACTGAGTAGTATCAGTCCCTCTGAGCTGCTTTTTCACTCTCTGCCTCTTACTGCTTATACTGTCAGATTTCTCCCAGCTGAAGCCTGTTGCTTTAGAGGAGGTGCTGACTCCATCCTGATTCATTCCTTAGGTAGGATCAGCTTCTTGTACAGTATTAACAAATGCTCAGAAAAAAACACCTTGGTAACAGCAAAATAAGAAACAGTCTTCAATTTATAGCTCTATGTTCTAAATATATCCAAGCCCACAATGTTCAGCTCTGGAAGCCTGTTTCTACAGTCTGAAAAAATGGCAAACAAACAGTTCAAATGGGGGTTCTGAATGTGAACTCCCTGAAAGTTAAAGACCAAGAAGTAGAAACTGAACTGCACTCAAAAAGAATGCACCAAACTCCAGGAAATAATGTCAAAAAATCCAGCCCTTGGATCGCAGTTGCCTCACTCCATTCTACCTTTAGGATCCCTTTTGAATGCTTATCTTACAGTACTGTGAAAGTGAGCACTAAATCTCTGCAGCTCCTGCTTGATTCCTGTTTGTCTAAGACATTGTCGCTATTACCAGGACTTGGTACACGGGAAACCATGAATGGGATATAGCCATACCAGGTTACATTCTATTTAGAAAAGAGAGGGTGGGAAAAAAGGGTGGAGGGGTGGCCATCTATGTCAGGGAGGGAATTAAAGCAACTGATGTTCAGGGAATGCAGGAGGGGGCAGAAGCACTGTGGGTCACCCTGGAGACAGGAAATGGTGCTGCCATTCGCACTGGAGTGATCTACGGACCTCCAGCACAAGGGGAGGAGATGGACAGGGTACTAGTGGAAGCCATCCACAGAAAGACAGCCAAAGGTGAAGTGCGGCTGGTGGGAGACTTCATGTGGATTGGAGCATCCAGGCTGCAGCCACGGCCAGGAGAAGCGGCATCCTGGATACCCTGCAGGGGACGTGCCTTAAGCAGCTTGTGGCAGAACCCACTAGAGAAGGAGCACTATTGGACCTGGTACTCACCAGTGGGGACAGAGTCATCAATGTAATGGTGGATAGCCACCTGGGGTCCAGTGATCATCGTATGGTGTGGTTCAATGTGAGAACAGTGGAGGAGTCAAACTACACGAAAGCAAGGGTCCTGGATTTCTGATGGGTCAACTTTGCAAAACTGGGGGAATGTCTCAAGGAAGCCCTGGCAGGGGCAGAAGGGGGGAGATAGTGAAACAATTGGCTAACCTTAAGGGAGACATAGCAGAAGCAACAAGCCTTTGTGTTCGGCAACTAAACAAAACAAAGGAAAAAAAAACACTGTGGTTCACAAAGGACATGCCGGGAAGGCAGGAGAGAAAAGGCTAGCTTTCAAGCAGTACAAGGAAACACAGTGGAGGAAGACTGGGAACTGTATCTGGAGAAGCAGAGGGAGGTGGGAAAAGCAGTCAGGAGCACAAAGGCACAAATACAGGGAAAAATAGCCCAGGCAATTAAGAAAGGAGACAAGACCGTTTTCAGGCACATTAGTGAAAAAAAGAAGACCAGGTGTGGGGTGTGAGGTTAAAAAGGGAGGGAGAGGGGTGAGCAGAGGGGGACCTAGAAAAAGCAACAATCCTGAACAAATATTTTTGTTCAGTATTCACAGAAGAAGGGAAAAGAGAAGGACCACTTTTGGGTGATAGGAGCAGCAATGGGATAGAGGTAGATACCAGCCTGTTTACGGAGGAAAGAATCCTAAAAGAACTCGAGAATCTGAATGGGGACACGGCTATGGGGACAGATGGGGAAAATCCCAGAATATTAAAAGAACTTAGAGAGGTGTTGGCAGCATCACTAACAGCCATATTCAACAAACCAATAGAGACAGGGGTGGTTCTAGGGGACTGGAGGAGGGAAAACGTAGTCCCTCTTTACAAAAGTGGGAACAGGGAGGAGGTTGGGAACTACAGGCCAGTCAACCTGACCTTAGTGGTGGGGAAATTAATGAAGTCACTGCTAAAGGAAAGGGCTGTGATATTTCTTGAAGCCAGCGGAGCACAGAATCTGAGGTAGCGTAGATTCACGGCAGGAAGATCTTGTCAAACAAATCTGATAGATTTCTTTGACTGGGTGATCAGGAAGGTAGGTCAGGGAGTTGTGGTGGATGTGGCCTACCTAGATTTCAGCAAGGCCTTCGACACCATCCCACATAGAAAGTTGGTAAATAAGTTGGGCAGCCTGGAAGTGGGCCCCAAGGTGGTAAACTGGGTCAGAAACTGGTTGAGTGACAGGACACAGAGGGTGGTGGTGCATGGCATTCAATTCAAGGAGAGGTGCATGACCAGTGAGGTGCCACAGGGATCCATGCTGTGATCAGTCCTCTTTAATGTCTTAATAAGCGACATTGCAGAGGGGCTGGAGAAGAAAGTATGCCTCTTTGCAGATGACACGAAGATCTGCAACTGGAGCGACACTCTGGGGGGAGGGAGAAAATACCAAAACATGCTTGAGGAGTGGTTGAGAGTGTGGCAGCTAAGATTCAGTGCAAAATCATGCATTTGGGGCACAGAAATCCAATGGAGAAGTACAAGATGAGGGGAAAGGTACTGACGGCCACCAATCAAGAAAGTGACCTGGGGGTAATCATATCTGATGACTTAAAGGTAACCAAACAATGTGAGAAGGCTGTGAGGAGAGCCAGTGGGATGCTAGGGTGCACAGGGAGAGGTATCACCAGCAGAAAAAAGAAGGAGGTTATGCCACTGTACAGCTCACTAGTGAGACTTCATCTGGAGTACTTAGTCCAGTTCTGGAGGCCGCATCTCTGGAAGGACAGAGACAAAACAGAGGCAGTCCAGAGAAGGACAACAAAAATGGTGTAAGGACTGCACCAAAAGTCATATGAAGAAAGACTAGAAGACCTCAATATGTATTCCAGGGAGGAGAGAAGAGAGGGGTGATGTGATAGAGACATTCAAATATCTCAGGGGTATAAACAAGGTACAGGAGGGTAGTATCTTTCAGAAAAGAAGGTGTACAAGAACAAGGGGGCATGATATGAGGCTGGGAGGGTAGGCTCTGGGGCAACATGAGGAAGTACTTTTTCATATAAAGAGTAGTGGATTCTTGGAACAGCCTCCATGCAGAGGTGGTGGGGAAAAATGGCAGAGGAATTCAAGAATGCATGGAGTAAACATAATAGTACTCTTGCAATGGGGAAGAGAGGGTAAGCCGCAGATCAATTAGGGTCTGGGGTATTGCATTAGGTAAGGAAAAGGGGCAGACTAGGTGAGCCACACAGTCCTTATCTGCTGTCACCTTCCATGGTTCATTAATTTTGTAATCATTTGATATTGACTGGTTCAGATTATTCACTTTTTTTAATTATGCATGTAATTAAAAAATTCATGTCACTATTAGTGATATTTTTTTTGTTGGCATTTTCTCTCCTGAGCTGGCTATCATCCAGAGCGAGCCCCCACCCCATCCCTGCCATCCACCAGCTGGCACTGACCCATACGCCCAGGGCTTGCCCCCCTCGGTGGGGTTCCCCAACCCCCACCGGAGACCAGATTCAGTGGGCCAGCGCCATGGCTGGCTGGGACTGGAGCCTACAAGGCACCCTCCACCACTGTGCCATGGCTTCTTTTTTTCCTGGTTTCTCCCCAGGGGTTGGGGCATATAATGATATCCGCAGAGAGAAGCACACACGCATCCGCACGCACACCCTCCAAGCGTCTGCCCCACCTCCTCCTCCTTCTACAGCATGGTGCCCTGTCCCCAGCCTCCACTAGAGAGCAGGCAAGCACCGACCACTGAGGAACCCCCTCCCCGGAGAAGGAGAGCAGTCCATCGGACGCTCAATCCTTCTCCTCCCCAGCCGACCCCCGGTGGCCTGTGCTCATTCCTGAACAAGGGTTGCCAGGGTAGCACGGGGTAAGGCATCCAGCACCTCAGTGCCACCGGCCGGCTATTAGTGATGTTTTAATATTCATAAGATGCACTATTTAAACAGATGTGAATCTCTTGTAACCACGTCCCCTGATGAAGAGTGTGATACTCAAAGCACCGGGGCAGTTGTGGTTTACAGCTTGTTCTGCACCAATAGTTTGGATGACACTGCAATAAAGCTGGATTTTTTGACATTATTTCCTGGAGCTGGGTGCTTTCTCCTTGAGTGCGGTTCAATTTCTACTTCTTGGTAATAAAGATTCTGATTGATTGATTGGTCTTTAACTTTTGGGTTGGCTACCTGTTCTTAACCACACCAGCCATGCACTGGGGTTCACAGTCACACCCCCCAAATTGGATCTTTCTAGAATCAGTCTTCTCTAGAGCTCCATACTTTGGTTTAAGGACTGGAGGTACTAAGATATGCAGAAACCAGAACTTTTTGGGCCAGCACACACCTAGTACATGGCACCAATATATAGTGCTATGTACAGTGACAGCATGCCGGCTCCTTACCAGCCCAGCCCGTCTGTCCCATACCTGCGACATGTACGCTCAGGCTAACTGGCTCCAATTCAAAGTTAGACTCATGTACCAAACATGTTTACTGTCCAAAAAATTAAGCTTAGGCAAAATGTCCCCAGGAGTGCAAAAGCTTATTACCCACATTATCAACCATCATTGCACCAGAAGTGCTACTAGCCAGATTTTTAATATACCCCGCTGTCACACTCCTCTGGAACAAAGGTCCTTTGCCTACCGTGCCCTGCTATGGATGAACTCGATGCACCATGACATCACTTCAGCATCCATCTTGGGCTCCTTCAAGGTTAAACTTAAGCAACAGCTAGTTGCTGATGCCAGTTGTGACTGCTCCCAATAACCTTCCTTCTTGTGACCAGCACTTATTCTAATTTTATGCTATTCTGACCTTATGCATAACTCTTCTCAGCATGTAAATAACTGTTCTAAGTTGCTAATCATTCTCCTTCACATTTCCTCTTGATCCCTTCCACTCGTTCCCCTCACCCCATGGCTTTCCCCCTATTCCCCTTCCCCCCATTATATGTCCTGAGCTCCCTTTAAAATGCTTTGTCCCATACCTTCTCACCTTTGATGAGGCCCCTGGGCTGATGCCATCCCTTGCCTTGTTGATTATTAGATATTAGGCTGAGTCTGTTCTCATTTTCCTGTAAAGGGTCGTTTCGTAAGACCCCACCCCCTCTAATATGACCCTTTGAATTCCAGGTTTTAATCAAATATGCACCATGGCATACATTGTACAATGCCACATGTATTGGAACCTCTCTAGTTATAAACTCTTGTAATGTCTTGTATAATTCCTTGTTTTGTTTGTTCTACGTCTCATACTTTCCCAATATGTATTGTTCATCTGACGTGGAACCTATGAAATGAGCTTGTTCTCAAAGGTGTTATCCGAAATTTCAATAAATAAAATAAATAACAGTGCTAGCCCCAAATTTATTTATTTAAAAACTGGTAACCAGGAAAGGCACACTGAGGTGAGACTTGTTTACAGGTGTGACCCCGGGAAAGGGTTACAGGAGTAAACAGTGTAACAGTACATTACACAACACAGATAAAGTGCAGGCAATTAGCAGGAAGAAAACAACTGGTACAAATGTGGAACAGGATAAAATGCAAAATATGATGAACAAGCACGAGTGGAAGTTAAAAATTGAGATTGGCATCAAGCAATACAAAGTCAGTCAAAACAGGCGCAAGTGGGTGGATTAAGGAGTTTCAGCTGATCCTAAGAAGGTGTAGTGATCAATGAAATGATGGAGTTGGTTCCAGAATAATATGAAAATGATAGGAGAAGGCAGATAGTCCAGCAGAGGATCACGAGAGAGGCGTTCTGGTTTGCTGGTCCCTTGAGCAGAGGGAGCATGGAACTGGAGGGACTGGAGAGAGGAGTGAAGTGAGATAGGATGGCAGGGAGCCAAACCAGTACTTGTAGATAAAGAAAGCGTTGTGTAACTGGCAATGTAAAGGTAGAGGGAGGATGGAAAGGGAGGAGTGGAGGGTGAAGTGGTGCATACGTGGAGGGGAGTTAGTCACAAAGCAACAAAAAGCATTGAAAGGGTGTCCGGTCTGGCTAGGGAAGTGGAAGGGACTTTACCATAGGCCACGTCAGCATAGTTAGAAACTGGGAATGCCACTTTGGTGACCAGCTCACGGCAGACTGGCAGGGATAGACAGTCTTTGTTACAGTACAAGGCACCAAGCTTAGGGCAGAGTTTTGCATGGATAGCATCGATGTGGGCAGAGAAGTCACGCTTACTCTCGAACCACACACCCAAGTACTTGGAAGGATGGGACAACATCAAATGCCTCAGTTCCTTGCCCCACCCACGTCAAAAGCTGCAGTCATGTGGGACCAAGACTTCTCATTGCTCTGTATAGTTGTCCTGTCTACTTCATTGTAGTTTTTTCATTGTTTGTTTTTAGTATTATCTACATTTACTAGTTTGGCATAATTTATTTGCTGCACACAAAATGTAAAAACAAAAACAAGGTGCTGCATCTGCATGTGGTCTGAAAGCAAAACAAAATGGTAATATTAAATGCAAGCTGAAAATAGAAAACAGAGTTAAAAATCGACGTTTCGACCTTCGGCCTTCTTCAGGAAATATCTAAAAGAGAAAAAAAAGACTAACTTTCTATTTTTCTCTTTTAGATATTTCCTGAAGAAGACCTAAGTTTGAAACGTCAATTTTGAATTCTATTTTCTGTGTGCATTTAATATTATAATTTTATTTATTTGCTGCACTGAGTAGACTCATCTCCATCACCATATCCTCTGTCATGATTTTCTTCGTGACTACGCAATTTTTCATTTAAGCTGATGCTGTTTTTTTTTTTTTTTTTACAGAGGTTCCTTTACTGTCTCATTTACACCGACACCAATCCTTCTCTCACCCCAGACATCATCTCAAGAGTGTTTTCGGCTTATCTCAGTGCCCAGCATTGCTCCGAATGTCAGACAATTATCATGAGTGCAATACAGATGGTACCTCTCAGTGGCCAATCCACTGTCTCTGAGCAGGGCTCAGTTAGGTGTTTCAGGCCTGTCAAGTACAGAGGCCCGTTGCCTGACTGTATCCATGTCCATGCTCTGATGTGACATCAATAATGACATTAGTGCCTGTTTATTTATTTCAGATGTTTCACCAGGAGAGACATACTGAGTGTAAACAACTCGTTTCCAGATGCGTCCTGGGGGAGAGGGTAGCAGGGGTATAAACATATACATACAGTAAAAAAAATATTTACATAGTATAAAATATTTACAGGGCACAAAAACACTATTACAAACATTATACCATAAATTAAACATCAAAATACACATTGAAAAGTACATAGCATTTACAGAAAACAATTTACAGAGGTAGCAACAGCAGTAAATTCAGTTGTTTTCAAGATCAGGGTGGGGTAAAGGAAGAGGTGGTGGCAGACCAGAGTGAAGGTGGAGAAGAGGTGGGGTGAGGGAAGGGGAGATTCAAAAATAAAAAGAGGGAGACAGCACTGAGGCAGATGCATGAGGGAGCTAGTCAGGGGCAGTTACAGGAGGAAGCAGTGTAAACATTTAGAAGATTGGAGAGGGAGCGGATAGAGGTGGCAGAACAGATAAAGAGAGAGAGAAAGGGAATTCCAGAGTTTGGGGAGGTGGAAGGAGAAAGCAACTTGCCCAGCCGAGGTCCACCTAGGTGGGAGGGATAAAGAGCGAAGGTTGGAACTACGGAGGGTGTAGGTGGTGTTAGATGGGGAGGAGAGAAGAGAGGTAGGACAGAAGGGTGCTCAGCCAGTGTTTAGCAATGGGGGTGGAACCATGAATAAACCATCCGTTTCAAGAGAGGAAGGAATGGGAGGAGTAGAAGTGGTAGTGGTGGGTCCGGGGCAAGCCAGGACAAACTTACAGAAGGAGGGAAAAGGGGTCCAGTCTGACCAAGGTAGACTTGGGTGCACTACCATAAATGGTGTCACCATAGTTGAAGAGGGGGAGAATCATTCTCTGTACAATGGCTCTGAGGGCCAGCAGAGGGATGCACACATGGTTACTATACAGAGCACCAAGTTTAGGATGGAGCTTTTTATGTATGGAGTCCATATGAAAAGAGAAGTCTAAGTGACAGTCGAGCCACACCCCTAGGTACTTGAAAGATGTGATGACTTCCAGGATAGAACCATCCAGGGTGTGGTAAGTAGGCAGGGCTGAAAGTCTTTTTTTTTTACTTTCTATTTATCCTCCCCCAACCCCCGCTCTCGGAGTACCGCTTCATTGGGAGTTGCCAATGGTGTCTGCCCCTCTCTCTACCTACCAGAAGCTGCAGGTGAATCCCCATGGAGCCGTACATACGTCCTACTCGAAGGTATGAAAAATGTGGCCCACTACTAAAATCCTTTCTTGTCTCTGCTCGGCCACCCAGACAGGACAGGCAGGTGGGAGCTATGGGGTCTGCATCTGGTACTCCGTCTTCCCAGCGCTCCGAGAGCTGATTTTCCTGTCTTCTGGGGCCAGACATCAAGGTGCAAACACCGGCGTCTACCATGCCCCAACCCCTCTGAATGGTTTGGACACTCCTGTGCCTCCGGCCTCTGCCAGCGGTCAGCCAAGCACTGAGCCTTGACCCCCTCCCTCCCGAAGAAGGCAAGCAGTCCCCTGGATGCTCAAGCCTCCTTCTCCGGCCGGCCCTCTGTCTCCCGGGCTCATTCCCAAACCCGTGTCGACAGCATTGCAAGTGGTAGCACTAGCGTTGCATTGGTGGGCCAGCCACAGGGCTGAAAGTCTAGAGAGTTTTTGCCTGGTCCCAAATGTCGTGGAGACGGTTTTCTCTGCATTTAAATAAAGCTGATTAGAGCAGAACTAGTGCTGGATATCGGTAAAATACAGCTGAAGTCTGTTTGTCAGCTCAGCAAGGGAAGAGCCGGAGGCAAAAATAACAGTATCATCAGCATACATATGAATGGATGCAGATGTACATACAGATGGGAGGGTATTTAGAATGATGGAGAAAAGGATGGGTCCAAGCACTGAGCCTTGGGGAATACCAGTGTGGATTGGGGGAGGCAGTGAGTTGCCAATTTTAACAGTTTGTGTTCTGCCCAAGAGGTAGGAACGGAACCAATCTGTGGCGCGGGGGGAGAGTCCATCAGCAGAAAGCTTAGCTTGGAGGAGAGGGTAGGCTACCGTGTCGAAGGCTTTGGCCAGGTCGACAAAGACTGCAGAGGTGATCAGGCCCTGGTCCATACTGGTCAGTGAGCCTGAGGAGGGAGGTGGATGTGGAAAGACATTTGCGGAAACCAGACTGGAAGTGGGTGAGGCAGGAGAAGTTAAGAAAAGGAGAAAGCTGTGAGAAAACCACATGTTCTTGGAGTTTAGCGAGGGTAGGAAGAAGAGATGGGGCGGTAGTTGCCCAGAGCAGATGGATCACCACCTTTAGGGAGGATAGCGACAGTGGCTTGCTTCCAAGAAGAAGGCATAGATGCCAGGGAGAATGACAGGTTGAAGTGTAATGCAATAGGGAGGCAGATGGCATGAGCAGAGAGGTGCAGGAGGTTAGGGTCCAGCCAATCAGGACTTGTGCCCTTAGCAGGGTTTAGAGCTAGTAAGGCTTTAAGAACATCAGCTAGTGAGACAGAAGAGAAAGAGAAAGTGGGGTGTAAGGGGGAGTGAGAGGTGAGGAGCAGGGGGAAGGAAGGAGAAGAGAGAGGAGGCAAAGAAGTTGTTAAATTCTGCAGCAACAGCAGAGGGTTCAGAGAAAGTGGTCCCTCTTGCCTTGAGGACAGGGGTGGCGGACTGGGGGGAGGGGAGTGAATGACCTTCCAAAACTTAGAAGGGTGGTTAATGTTGTTTTGGAGGGAGGCTGTTTAGGTCCCAATCCGGCTGGGTTGCCAGAACCAGGTCCAATACTGTCAGCAGTGCTAGGCCTGAGGGTGATGGCAACTTCGGTGCCAGCAGTGCTGGACCTGGCACTGTCCTTGGCACTGACTATTCCCCAGCATTGTTTTCATTTTTCCCCATCATCCTGCTTCATTTTTTCAATCATGAGTGATATTTTTTAAGCACCAGGTCATAATGCCTGAAAGAAAAATGTCTCCGACAATGATCACTTAGAAACTATAGCTACAGTAAAAACAGCCACTTGATAAAACATTGAGCAGTCAAAACCTCACAAAGCAGGCCAAGGAACCATGCCAATAAAAACAACTGTAACCGGGGCCAAAGCAATTTCTTTACAGTGTTCAGTAGCGGGCTCTGCACAACCCCCCTCCGCATCAACTCCAGTCCGTGTTACAGTTGACACACAATAAAATTGGTGCACTATAAATGCAAACACTATTTTGTGTACTCACTGCTAGCAATATGCAAAACTACAAGACGGCACGGAATAACTGCATCCATGCCATCTGCCAGGCCAAAGCCAATTGCTTCAGGTCCGAGCTGAACTCCTCCTGGGGAGATGGCCGTATATTCTGGGAAAACATCAACGCAATCACTGGGAAACAGGATACCTCAGCACCCTCAATGCTGAGTTATGAAGGGAACATTACTCTAGACCCCAAATCTATTGCAGACATCTTCAATAAAGCTTTTACTGACCTCAGTACTGTCCCCCCCCCCCAACTTCCACAGCCCTGCTAACGAGCGCCTACCAAAACCACCACGAACACAACCAGCAAATCACGCCCCCCATTCTACCGCAGGGTAATTTCTAAAGCAGAGGCAAAAAAATACCTCTCCAAAGTCCTGGGGAAGGCCAGGTATAGTGCTGAAGGCCTAGACCTAAAACTAATCTCCCTCACACTAGACGAACTGCTAACACTGCTAACCAGAATCATTAACCTGTCCCTCACCTCAGGTACATTCCCAAAACTTTGGAAAGCCACAGTTGTAACCCCTGTCCACAAAGCAGGTAGTAAAACAGATCACACCAACTACCATCCAATTTCAATTCCGGCCCCCCCCCCGGATACCAAAAGCCCTTGAGCGGACAGTCTACGATCAGCTGGTTGAACACCTTGATAAGTATCAGCTACAATGCCAATAGCAACATGACTTCTGTAAACTCCACAGCACTTCAACAGCATTACTGGGGTTCATGGGGTTCATTCACAATGCCTTTGATCATGGGCACTTGGTGGGGGCAATCTTCATCGACCTCACCAAGGCGTTTGACACAGTCAACCATGACCTCCTCCTGGCCCAATTAGACATAACAGGGTTACCCCCGACTCATTGTCCTGGTTCAGGAGTTACCTCACAGGATGTGTACAACAGGTAAAAATATGTAACACGCTCTCTGATTTACAGCAAGTGTCTACCAGTGTTGCCCAAGGATCCATCTTGGGCCCCCTACTGTTTAGCCTTTTTCTAAATAATCTTCCACTTGCCTGTCAACACAATATCCTTCTCTACGCAGATGATGCGGTTATCTACTCCAGCCATTTTGACCCTGCCACCCTAGAACAACGACTACAGCAGGACTTTAACAACGTGGAGGACTGGTTTTGTAAAGCCAAGCTGCTTGTTAACCATATAAAAAACCAAGACCATGCTTTTTGCCCCCGCCCATAGCCACCATAAGACATCCTCAATAAATATTCATACTAAACAAAACATAGCCATTGGAATGGTCCACAGTTTCAAGTACCTAGGGCTCACCTTAGACAGCTCCCTCTCCTTCTCTTCTCATGTAGACCAAGTCGCCATAGCAGCCAACCAGAAGTTCAGTCTACTATATAAACACCGCAACTGGCTCACTGATAAAGCCCTTCAGCTCGCCATCACCAGTTCGGTCTTCTCAACCGCTGATTATGGTCTTGCCATTTATTGTGCGGCACCAGACAGCTCATTTAAGTGGCTCGCCACACATTTAATAAAGCCTGCAGACTATCACTAGGAGCACCATTTCTCACCCATACCTGTAATCTCTATCTGCAAATGAGATGGCTAAATTTGAGCGATAGGGCCCGCTACCAAGTCTGTCTTCTAGCCAAAAAAGCAGTCCTGGGCCTGCTGCCTCCTGGAACCAGTTCCCTCATACATAAGGCAGTACCCATTAGGACTGCAAGGGCATTTAACAAGCTCTTCTTCAAGGTTCCCTTCCGGCGCACCTCTCAAGGGCTGTGGTCCTTTGAAAACCGAGCCTCACTCTGGCTTAACTGGTTCCCATCTGAATTAGTCTCCATTAGTAAAATCGGCCCTTTCAAATCTGCGCTCAGATCACACCTGTCTAGCAAGGTGAAATGCTCCTACTACCCCCTGGCCACCTCTACCTGTAACTGATACTGTCTGCCCCCAAATTATGCACTTCTCTACTGCCCAACCTGCTACTTAATCACCCATTTCCCATTCCTACTACCCTCCCCCCCCCACACTTTCTGCTCCCCTCTGTTACTTCTCTGGGTCCATAGCCCACCTTTTCTACTATGTCCCTACCTTCTTTCCTATCCCCTCATCCTCCTCTACCCCCCAGCAGACAAGGTGACCCTGAGCCTGAGGTTGCCGCTAACCCTCACCTTTACCCCTCCCTATCCCTATCCTGGTCTACTTTCCCGCCTCCTGCTCTCTCTATTCCTCTGACACCTGTGTTAACGCCAGCTTAGCTCAGTTACTGCAAAACCTGTCAATCCTATGTTTATCTCGAATCCCTACTGTTTCACTGTGTATGCAACTGTAATTAAATGTTGTTTGTTTCCTTTCATTCCCGACGTGGAACCTTTGCAAATGAGCTTGCAGCTCAAAGGTTGTAATTCCAAGATTTCAATAAATAAATAATACATTTTTGACACAGTATTATTCCTTAGCTGTACTTCATACAGCATATTGACTGGTAACCTGTTTTTTCAAGCAACTGGCGCTTTTCACATAATTGGCATTTTTTCTCCTCTTGCATCTGTTTTACTCATCTTTATTTATTTACTTATTTATTTCAATCTAGGATTACAATACCTTTGAGCCGAGGCTCTTTTACAAAGGTTCCACGTCAGCGTGTGCAACAGTCATCATTTTTAGTTACAAACATAAGATAATTGACTTACAGACATGTAATAACCAGTACAAAGACTTGAACTATGAGCAAGACAAGGGAAGGGGGGTGGGATGGGGGAGTGAGGGGTAGGAGATCGAGGAGGGGAAGGAGGTGCAGGGGTTAAGGGGGTACGGAGGTGGTTGGGGCAGGGCAGGAGCGGAGATACGGGGGAGGTGGGCGAGGGCAGGAGACAGTGCAGCCAGGGGGCCTTGTCGAGGAAATATGACAGGTAAGGTGCTAGGGGTGCAAAGACTGATTGTAAGTGCTGGGTGCTGGGGCATGTGCACCTGGAATGGTGGAAATGTTAAGATGTGCAATCGCAGGATACAAGCAGTGAGAGGTGCAGCTTGTACTTGAAGAGGCCGAGTGTTGCAGCGGTCGCTATGTCGCTGCCAAGAGAGCTGAGCCAGTTGGATGCCCGATAGGTGAATGATCTTTGTCCTTGGGTCGTGCAACATCGTGGGATATGTAGTAGATGGGAATTTGATCTTCTTGTAGTGACGTTCCTATGTCTAGGCTTAAGGAGGGCACAGACACCAGGTGGGGCAAACCCCATTATAATTTTCTTGGCCGTGATGCAGGTTTGGTATTTTATACGTTTGTCCAGTTGAAGCCATTCAGATTGGGAATAAAGGTCACATGTGTGGGTACGGCGATGTGAGCCAGTGATGAGATGACAGGCCTTATTCAGGGAGGTCGCAATACGTTTGAGACAAGTGGTAGTGGCAGACCCATATATGATAAGACCATAGTCTATAATGGTGACGATGGAGCTTTGGATGGCCACTGACAGTGCTTCTGGGGTTAGGAGTTTTCTGTGCCGGAATAATATGCCTAACCTTGCATTGGCAGACTTTGCAACATTGCTGATATGGACAGCATATGAGAGGTGGGGATCAAGGGTGATGCCGAGGTACTTGAACGATTGTGTTTGCTCTAGGATGGCTCCTTGTTCTGTTGCAATGGAGAGGTGGAGTTTGTTTTTGTTGTGGGGGCTGCAGAAGACCACAGACTTGTTTTTTTTCTGATTGAGAAGCAGTTTATGATTTAGGAACCAGGATTCGATGGAGGAGAAGGCCCGCTGAAGTTTATTTTGTAATTGGATTGGATCAGGGTCCGAGGTGAGGATCACAGCATCGTTGTCTTAGAGAATTATTTGTTCTGGGCAGCTGTCCGGTAGTGAGTTTAAGAATAGGCTGAGGAGGAGGGGTCCCAGAATGAAGCCCTGGGGGACTCCAGAGTGGACCGGTCTAGGTTCAGAGAGTGTATCAGCGATTCTTACTGTTTGGGACCGTTCTTCAAGGTAGTTCTTAAACCAGCCAATCGAGTTGGCTGACAGCCCAGTGTTCTGAAGCTGGACAAGCAGGAGGCGGTGATTGACGGTGTCGAAGGCTTTAGTTAAGTCAATGTAAATTGAGCTTAGTAGTTCACCGGAGTCAAGTGCGTTGTGAATTGCGCCGGTGAATTCAAGTAGGGCTGTGGAGGTGCTGTGACCTTTGCGGAACCCGTGTTGTTGTTGCTTGCACAGGATGTTGTACGTATCCAGGTATTCTGTGAGCTGGTCCGAGGCGATGCGTTCTAGTACCTTGGAGAGTGGGGATAGTAGGGAGATAGGTCTGTAGTTATCTTGGGCAGTTTTATCACCACTTTTATGGATTGGGGTGACAGTGGCAGATTTCCATCTGTCCGGGAACTGGCTAAGGCTGAGGGAGAGGTTGAAAATTCTGGTCAGAGGACTAAGCACTTCATCAAGTGTGAGAGACAGGATTTTGAGATCGAGGAAGTCATTACTGAATCTTGATTTACCAAGGGCTTTGGTAACATATTTGCGTACTTGGTGAGCCTTGACTGCTTTGAAGTAGAAGCAGGGGGAGCTGGTGGGAGTAGTGTTCATTGCAGACAGAGAGGCTTCACCATCTCTGAAGTAGTCCTGGGGTAGGACAGCGCTGAGGTCGATAAAGGCTCTTGAGTGAGTTTTTACACAAGCTTGCATATCTTCAGGCAACTGATGTTTTCTACTCATTTGCACCTTTTCTTTTACCATGTGTGTCTCACGCATCTTGAGTGATTTTTTTTTTTTTTACATAATGCAGCAGACTGTCATGCATTTGGCTATTTTTAAGCATCTGATGCAAGCTACAAATATCTGCATATATTTTACACATTTTGTATTATTTCTCGCAGATCTGTGTAGTTGCACAATTTGCACCACACAACGTATCTTGTCTGCACAGCTTGCATTGCTCCATGCAAGCCCACATATTTTCCCACAGAACTCTTCATGTTCTTTTAGCATCATGTTCTTTTCCCATAACTTTTGTATCATCAGGTAAGCCTGCATTACATTCATGCTATCTAGCACATTTATTCAGTGTAATTTTATGCTATTTTTCCTATCTCACTTGGCATACCTACTCCTTTTTGCAGTGTAGTATGCGAGTCATCTATACCCCTTTCAGCCATCTTAGCCAGATATATGCAGCTGATGGTCTCTCCACTTCCCTAAGCGGACATGTCCTTTCCTGGTATAGGGTGCCTATATTTTGGTACAGTGTTGACTTTTAAGTTGGCCACTAGAATTTTTATTTTTTGATGTAAGTGCAAAAACTTTTCTCTTATAGGTAACAGATTTTCTCTCAGGATGCGATTAAGGTATGCCCCTTAGGGGACCTTTTGTTTTTTTTTTCTGCACATCATCATATCAGTTTCTCTTAAGGTGTTATTGCACCTTCCCTTCCTGATGTTTTTTTTTCTTTACATCAGGGGGTAGATACTCAGGCACATGTCCCACATGCTATAGCTTGTACTGGCACATTTCATCTCAATTGCACTGTATTGCTCTCTTGCACTTCTTGGTGACTTCTCAGTCTCCTGTGCACTTGTCATGCATCCACGCACACTTCAATGGATTGTCTCAACACAACTGTTTTCTTTGGTTTCTGCCTGGCTTGATTTTAATCCCAGTGATCTGAACTAGTGCGTTTACAGGCTGGAGGTCAGCAGTTCCTTCTTCGGGCACCACCTTAATGTCATGAAAATAATTATTTTTTCATTTAGCTGACATTTTATGCAATAATCTCTACTACCATGGTAGTACCTGGGACATGGTGAGTCTTCTTCTGTTTGTGGACAGCGCTAACACTGAGCATATTCCTTTGCCATGCTCCTCACTTCCTGGAGGCAAATCATGCACCTTTAGGTTGAAATATTTCTTCTCAGCAAGGCAGGCAAGTTCTATCCCATCCACAGCTTTTGTGAGGAAGCAATTCTGCTAGTTCACTTCTGCTTAAAAATTTTTTTTTTTTTGAGGCTGTCAAGCCTTAGTCTGAGTTTATTTATTTATTTTTTTATCATGCCACTTTTTACCTCTTGTGGTCAAAGCGACCCCCAACTGACCTCTGGCCACCGGCACTCGGACCCCTGGAGTTGAGCCTGGCATGCGGATTATCACCCCATCAAACTGTCCGGCCCATGATAGTGTCCCCCCCACCCCCTACAGGGACCTGTGGCATGGAACTGCCGAAGACACCTAGTCAACTCCGGGGGTGCAGGGCTGGCCATTAGCCGCCGAGGTCACCCCACCAGCCTTCTTTCCTGGTTTTCTCCCAGTGAAGGGCCAGACATGCAGTAGCGTCGCACTGACGTGCAGATGCCTGCTGCGCTCCTCCCTCTTTACATATGCCCCACGACTGTGAAACACCCAGCCTCTGCTGGGTGTCACTGCAAGTGCGATGCATGGCCCAAACCCTCCCCGAAGGAAGAAAAGCAGTCATAGGATGCTCAATCCTTCCCTTCCAGCCCCTGGCGGCCCGACTCCATTCCCAAACCCAGGTCATGGCGCGATGCATGGCATCCAGTGCCTCAACCCTCAGCA
Source organism: Neoceratodus forsteri (assembly GCA_016271365.2). Lineage (NCBI taxonomy): Eukaryota > Metazoa > Chordata > Ceratodontiformes > Ceratodontidae > Neoceratodus > Neoceratodus forsteri. The sequence goes on from CM028136.1 coordinate 762,694,191, forward strand.
GCACCGGGCCGCCTCTTAGTCTCAGTTTAAAGACTGCAATTCAACAAACTGCTGAGCCATAGGTTAACTTTCCATCATTTTTTGCAGGTCTGTACAGGACTCAGAGTTGCTTAGTGGTACCCCCTAACTAGCATTTCCATCACCGTACCACCTGGTGCTGATGTCAGTCTGTACCACAGTATAGTAGCAGACTTCTCAGCACCACCACACCTTGAGAAAGTGCTTGCTGAGGGTGCATGAAATGTTGGCAGATGACAGTGGGTTGAGTTGCATGTTTTAAATTTAATAAAACTATTTTTATCCTGCAACCAAGCTTTTGCTGTGTTACCAGTCTACTGTTTACGTAGTCACGTTTACAATGCAAATAATGACTTTTTTTGACACAGAGACTCCGAGCATTGGCTCACAATGTACTCCCCATCCAGCCACTTATGACACCATGCGAGGCATGCCAGTTACAGGGCAGAGATTTCTGAATTATTTCAGCAGCCGCTAAACCATGTGTTATGAAAGCATTAGTAAATGAACTTTCATAACATGCAGATTAGTGACTGTGGAAATGTATGATCTGAAATCATTTCTGAAAAAATAGTGCCACAATTCTTCACTAGTGCTTCCTGTGATGTCAGTGGTCCTTTGCCACCCGACGCATCACTGCTGACATCCTCAGACAGCCACCTGCCCTTCCCCAAGACTAGCAGCCCCTCTTCAGTGCAGTCTGCATCAGCAATGAGAGGAGCCATGTGAACATACTATTAAATCGACTCTGGAGGTCCAGGTAGAGCTGTTGCAGACCACAATGAAGAGCAGAGTTTCCGGGTAAACACACCTTAAGAGTCTGAAACAAAACCAGTTTTGATAACACACCAACAGCTGGAAAAGTAAGCAGATAACAAGCTTCAGTATAGTAACAAATTCTACATCAGGTTAAGTCATAAAATTTGTTTTTTTTAAACTAATAGCAATAAGGCCTAAGAAGTTGGCAGTACCCAGTTAAAATGCAGTACAGCTGAACAACTGAAGGAATTTCATTGCTACTTAGGGTTTTTTTTTTATCTTTCCCTTTGCATCCCATGTTTTTTATGAGATTTTCAGCAGTATAAAAATGGTAGGATTATGTAAGAAACTTAAGCATGCTCAACCAGTGTGAGAAAGTTTAGGACTTGGCTGTCCTGGTTAATGTTAAATCAGGCATGCCTTGCTGAAAGAGAATCTTGTTTTGTTTGGAGCAGACAAACACACTTAGACCCCAGAATGAAAACGGAAGCCATTTAGAAAAGGCATCTAAACTTGCAATGCATCAACTACCTCTATGCTTTGAAAAGGTTAAGAACTGCAGGACAAAGCTTTTTTAGAACTCCTCTATAAAAGCACTAACAAAACATAAGCTGTTGTATATGACGTTGAACACAAAGTCTGATCACGTTTAGAAACACACACACCCTACTTCCTGGTAAGGCACTGGATACATTAAGTTACTTACTTGGGAAGAAAGTAATAGGTCAGTAATTGTGCTCTGGGAACAAACCACTTGATCCCTTCCACTTTGACTGATTGCCCCACCTTGCAGTCAGATGTTTTGTAATTTCTTAAGTTTGGAAAGCACTGAAGCACACTATAGAGAATTAAATGGGGCTTTTTTTCCAGATACTTTCTTTTAATTCATTTTGAAGGCCATTTGTTAAAAATTAAAACCAATCAATCAAAATCTTTATTTATCCAGGCGAACACCATTGAGCAGGGCTCATTTACAAGATGGACCTGGTATGGCCAAACAGTTACAATGAACAGTATACACAAAACAATGATGATTACAAAACTGACGTGGGAGCATCATTCCCAGTTCATCATTCGGGTTCACAACATGAAGACGAGTATTATACATATGTACATATACATCACAGGAGGGAATACACACTTCACTGCAGGAGAAAAAGGGACAATGTAGTAGTAGGCTGACAAATGCCAGTAAAAGACCTATCTATTGACACCGACCACACAAGGCTATCCTGCGAGAAGGCAGCGGTGCACATGTAACTTAACTGAGGGATGGATGACCGGAAACTTGAGGATCGGTACCAGGCCATAGCCAGGATAACAAACAAAAAATGGGGCCAACAAGAACAGGGGGTACCCATGGTTCAGTGGCATACTAGGTATGAGGGTAGCAGTTACAGGATTCCCTTACAGTGCGTGCATACAAGGTCTTGAAAGTATCCAAGCTGATAAGGAAACTTAGTTTCAACACTTTTTGCAGATTATTCCACAGAGTAGGCAGCACAAAGCTATTTGCTGATCTGCCGAACTGTGATTTGACCTTGGGTATGTATAATGCAAGAACCGAGTAGCTTCTCAGCTCATAGCAACCAGGCACGCACAATAGAAGACAGTCTGCAACATATTGGGGAAGCTTTTTAGATAAAGCTCTGGGAGTCCAAAGGGCAGCATTTCTGTTATGCCTGTACTGAAGTGAGAACCACCGTATGGCATCATAGAGGGAATAATGATGAGCGGATAATAGGAGCCCTATGATAAACCAAAGTGCTCTATGATAAAGTGTGCCCAATTTTTCGAGGTAAGAGGCAGGGCACTGACTATATAAGAAGTCTGCATAGTCCACCAGGAAGAGGAATGTTTTTTGTACCAGGCACATCTTTGCATCTTTAGTAAGAAAGTTACTGATTCTGAAAAACAGGCCCAGCCTCTGCCTTAATCAAATCCTCAAGATGTTCAGAGAATGAAAGGGTATGGTCAAGCCACACACCTAGGTACTTAAACTTAGACACAAATTCCAATTTTTCACCTAAGATTGTTGTAATTTGAAGAGGGGATCCAGAGCTGACCAGGTTCCCTGCTCGACTGCCAGGAGAGAGGAGCATCGCTTTGGTTTTTTTGGCATTAAGCAGGAGCTTTTTATGTAACGACTGATTCTGCAGCAGGTTAAATTCAACCTGGAGATCTGCACAAACCTCCTCAGGTGTAGGACGACTAACGTACAGTACTCTGTCATCTGCGAACAAATGTACTTTGACTTTGCGTATTCTATCATTAATATTGTTGATAGCAATGGCGATTAGCAGAGGTCCAAGGATGGATCCCTGTGGTGCACCTCTTTGTAAAAGTTTAAGAGTGGAAAGCTCGCCTTCTGCCTTGACCTACTGTAGCCAACCTATAAGGTAATCAGCCAACCACTGCAAAGATAATGAATCCAGACCTATGCTCCTTAGGGAGTAGAGAAGCACGCTATGATCGACAGTGTTGAAAGCCTTGCTTAGGTCCAGGAATACAGCACAAACTTTTTACAATCCAGGTCACACAGCCAATCATTGGTTACTTTGGTCAGAACTGAAATGGTACCGTGCTTTGCCCTGAATCCTGATTGCACAGGGTTTAATAGGTTCATGGATTCAAGATAAATCCTAAGTTGGTTACTCACAATCATTTCCAACATCTTGGACAGGATAGGAAGGAAAGAAATAGGTCTGTAGTTGTTAAGGTCACAGGGGTTCCCAGATTTAAACAGTGGGATGACGTGAGCAATTTTCCATAGAGAGGGTAGGATCCCCTAGGACAACGACAGATTGAACAAATGAGAATTGGCATGGCTAAGACGTGGTAAGCAATCCTTAGGAAGTAGGGGTCAAGGTAGCCTGCTCCAGCACTTTTCTTGATGTCCAGCTGAAGCAGAAGATCATCAACCTCTTTCACGGAAATAGGTTGGAATGAGAAGACCGAGCTGGGAGGAGGAGAATCAAAGTTTTGTAGTCCAAGTTGGGAACGTAATGAGCATGCAGGTGACCTGTCAAATGCAAGACCTGCCATGGCAAAATGATTGGTAAAGGAATCCAGGCTCTCCAATCTATCACAAATAGAGATGCTCCCTAAATTGATTTTAGGAGGAAGGGAGGGAGAGAGTTGCTGGGCGTATGTCCAGCTAGATCCTTGATGGTCTTCCAAAATTTGGAGGAGCAATTGGCTGCTGAGTCTAGTTCAGCACAATAAAATGCAGCCTTAGCTTCTTTGACCATTTTTGTGCATAGATTCTGAGCCTTCCTAAACTGACACCAATCCACATTGGTCTTAGTTTTGCGCACTGTCTTCCAAAGCTTATCCCCAGCTATCAAAGAGGCCTTCAGTTCTGTTGTAACCATCGACAAGCTTTATTCTTTACTCTGACCTTAACTATGGGGACATACTTATTTAAGGCCTCGGACACTATTCCATAAAAGATGTCATAAGCCGTAGTAACTGTGTTAGCCAAGTAGAATTCCTGCCAGCGCAAGGAATATTTCAGCTCATCAATGTAAGCAAACAGGTTGAAGTTACGTCTGGATCTCTTATTAGAAAACCTTGAAGCAGAAGTTGTCTTATGAGTTGATCTAATGTCAGCAATAACACTGTGATCGCTGACATCTGCAAAAAAGGTACTGCCATGGGAAAATAAATGCGGTTTAGTTACTAAGAGTACATCTAGCAGTGTACTATGACTTTTTTTTTTGTTCAGGCATGTGGGTTCGTCTATCAGTTGCACCAGCCCAGAAGAGTTACACAGAATTTTTAGAGGTGTGGAGGATTTGGAAAGCCAGTCGAGATTGATGTCCCCTAAGATAATAGTTTTGAGAGTCCCATCACCCTGTATGGTGCTTAGATGCTTAATTAGCTGTAAACCAGCCGATAGGGGACTATAGCATCCTACTAGACTGGGGGTGGAGGTTTCAGGAGGAGCAGAGGGAGGATGGAAGTATAAGGAACCTGGGTGGAGTTCGACAAAGGGGATCAGGGATAAGGGTGGGGTTTGGTGTTGGTAAATGCCAGGAGCTTGGGAAACAAGTTGCCAGAGTTCCAGGCCATGCTGTTTGGGGGTGGATGTGGTGGCTGTCATGGAGACATGGGCCAACAAAACCACATGACTGGGACCCAAACGCGGGATACACTATGCTTAGGAAGGCTAGAAAGGAGGGCAGAGGGGTGGAGTGGCTATGTTCATTAGAGATGACATAGAAATTGCTAGGGTAGAAGACGCGAGGGAAACATGGAGCCTTATGGTCACTCACAATCCCCAGCAGGAGATAAGGTCAAGCTGGGTGTATATAGGCCCCCGGAATGGGTGATGTTCTGGAGGATGGTTTCTGGACAACATCATTGCTCAGTGTGGACCAAAAGGAAAAGGAGTGGTGTTGATGGGGGACCTTAATATGCCAGGTACAAACTGGGGAACCATGTCCTCTAAGGTGGCCAAGGAGCAGAGGCTGCTGGACGGCTTCCAGGATGTGTTCTTAACACAACATGTAATGGAGCCCACAAGGTAGGGGCATGTCCTGGACGTGGTTCTGGCAGATGGGGATCTGGTAAGGGACCAGGTTGTAGAGGATCCCCTGACTGGGTGCGACCACAATACTGTCTGGTTTCAAATAAGCATGGGGGGAGGGGGGTGAGATCTAGGACAGTGGCAGTGGATTTCAGGGGGGCAGACTTTGTGGGCATGGGAAATATTCTCAAGGATCACTTGAAGGGGATTACATCAATGACAAATGTGGAAAGGAGATGGGAGGTCATAAAACGGGGACTTCATGAGGCAGTCAGGACCTGCGCTAAGGTGAAACGTAAGGGAGCAAGGTCACATAAACCATGCTGGTGGTCCAGTGAGGTTCAGTCGCAGTCAGAGAAAAGAAGGTGGCCTACAAAAAATATAAAACAACAAGAGGATAGGATAAGGAAATGTACCATCTTGCATCTAGAAAAGTCACTGGATGGTGAGGGGCACAAGTCCAGTAAAGAGCAGCGGCTGGCACAGGAGATACATGGAGGGAAAAGGGTTCTTCTGGTACATTGGGGAGTGGAGAAAACTAAGGGCCATCTCAGCAGATTGAGATCAGAAGGAGGGTGGTGGAAGAGCGTGGGACCAGGCAGAGGTATTTAACGAGTACTTTGCCTCTGTGTTCACTAGGGAGGGGATGGGATATCTACAAAGCAAGGCACAATGGGATAGAAGTGGCAGTGAGTGGGATCAGGAAGCAACAGAAATGGAGCAAGAGGAGGGGAGAGGTACCCCAGGGGTCACATCAGGATAAGGATAAAAAGGCCAGTAAGGTGGAGGGGACGGATGATGCTATCTCCGCCAAAAGGTGTGGTTAGCCCTCAAGGCCCTCAAAGAAAGACAAATTTCCTGGGCCGATGGTGGTATTCATCCAAGAATACTATGGGAATTGGCGGACATACTGGCTGCACTCCTGGCGGAGCTCTTCAACAGGTCACTTGAGACAGGGAGGGTACCTAGGGATTGGCGAGAGGCACATGTGGTGCCAATCCATAAAAGGGGGGTCGAGGGAAGTACCAAGTAACTACAGACCCATCAGTTTGACCTCGGTGGTGGGAAAATTAATGGAAAGTGTACTAAAGGAACAATTAGGGGTGTACTTGGAGGAGGTGGGTGGTCTGGATAGTTAGCAACATGGGTTTGTGCCAAGTAGATCATGTCAAACCAATCTTGTGGAGTTCTACAAATGGGTAACATCAGAACTGGACAGGGGAAAGCCTGTGGATGTAGTATTCTTGGACTTCAGCAAGGCGTTTGACTCTGTCCCTCACAATGGTCTGGTGGAGAAACTGATGGTGTTGGGAGTAGGCCCTTTGATGGTCAGATGGATTGAAAACTAGCTAGCTGGATGCACCCAGAGAGTAGTGGTCTGTGGGGAGCTCTCAAACCCTAGAGAGGTTGGTAGTGGGGTACCACAGGGCTCAGTCCTGGGTCCGATCCTGTTTAATGCATACATATCGGACATCAGGAGGGTAGGGTGTGAAATGAGTCTCTTCGCTGATGACTCCAAGATGGGAGCAGTAGTTGAGGGAGAAGAGGGGAGGTTGGCCCTGCAAGGGGACCTGGACACCCTGGAAAGCTGGGCTCACACATGGAAATTAAATTTCAATATCACCAAGTGCAAGGTGTTACATCTTGGGCGGGGAAACCCTAAACACAGGTACACCCTGGGAGGGGAGGCGCTAGAGGTCTCAATAGGGGGAAAAAAGACCTAGGGGTCATGGTGGATGCATGTATGAATAACTCTGAGCAGTGCAGGAGAGCGGCTGGCAAGGCAAACAGGATGTTGGGATGCATCGTAAGGGGGATCACCTCTAGGAGCAAGGAAGTGATTCTGCCGCTGTACAATGGACTGGTTAGACCACACCTTGAGTACTGTGTACAGTACTGGAGACCACACTTGAAGAGGGCCATACAGTTCCTGGAGAGGGTACAGAGGAGGGCAACTAAGATGATACGAGGACTAGGGGATCTGACGTATGGGGACAGACTTGAGGAGCTCTGCCTGTTTTCATTGGAGGAGAGGAGAGACGGGGGGACACGATTGAGGTCTTCAAGTACCTCAAGGAATAAATAGGGTAAACATGGAGGGATCTTTAGACTAAAGCAGGGAGGTATCACCAGAGGGCATGGTTTGAAGTTGAAGGTGGAAGGGTGAGAGGGGAAAAGAGGAGGAGGTTTTTCACTGAGAGGGTGGTGGACTCTTTGAATGCACTGCCTGGCGAGCTGGTTCAGAGATCCACAGTGGAGGGCTTCAAGAGAGGTGGGACAGACAGAAAGTGGATGTATCAGATGATGGCCTGTCCCAGGGGGGTGGGAATGGATTATAGGGGTTTCTAGAACACAAGGGGGGGGGGGTGGCCTCAGCACCCAACTAGGGATCTGAGATTCTAGCAGACTCGATAGACTGTAAGGCCTAATCTGCTGGCAAATAGTATGTTAGTACTATACAGAGTGCAAGGGAAGAAGATAATAACATTTTTAGGGACAAACATTCAAATTAGTTTTTGACAGAGGACGAGTTGAGGCAAGATACTGTATATTTGTGTTTGACACAGATGGCCACCCCTCCACAGAAACATAGAATTTGACGGCAGATAAGGACCGCTTGGCCCAGCCAGTCTGCCCATTTCCCCTACCTAATGGATAAGCTGTAGATCCTAGTTAACCAACAGTCTACTTTCTCCTACCCCCTCACTAGAACTGCCTTATGCCGGTCCCATGCATTCTTGAATTCCCCCACTGTTTTTGACTCTATGACGTCCTCAGGAAGGCTGTTCCATGTATCCACAACCCTCTCTGTGCAGAAATACTTCCTCACATTACCTCTGAGCCATCCCCCCTCTATCTTCAAATTGTGCACCCTTGTTTTTGCACATCTCTTTTTCTGAAAGATGCTACCCTCTTGGACTTTATTGATTCCCTTGCGGTATTTGAAAGTTTCTATGATGTCCTCCCTCTCCCTCCTTTCCTCGAGGCTATACATCTTTAGTTCCTTTAGTCTTTCTTCATATGTCTTCTGATGCACACCCTGCATCATTTTGGTTGCCCTCCTCTGGACAGCCTCCACGCTATGTCTTTGCGGAGATGGGATCTCCAGAACTGTACACAGTACTCCAGATGTGGTCTTACCAACTGTCCGTACAGAGGGCCAACAACTTCCTGTTTTCTACTGGTGATGCCTCTCCCTATGCATCCCAGTATCCCCCCAGCCCTCCTTACTGCCTTCTCACATTGCTGGTCTACCTTTAGGTCATCTGATATGACTACCCCCAGGTCCCTTTCTATTTTTGTTGCTGACAGTATCTCACCTCCCATTGTGTACTCTTCCCCTGGGTTTTTGTTTCCCAGGTGGATTACTTTGCACTTTTTTGCATTGAATATAAGCTGCCATACATTTGACCATTCCTCCAACCTTGCCAAGTCCCTTTTCATCCTTTCCACCCCACCTTGTGTATCAACCCTGTTGCAGATCTTTGTGTCATCTGCAAAGAGACATACTTTTCCTTCCAGTCCCTCTGCAATGTCACTTATAAAGACATTGAAAAGGACCGGCTCCAGTACTGAACCCTGCGGTACCCCACTAGTAACCCTCCTTTCTTCAGTGTGGACTCCATTTATTGTTACCCACTGTGTCCTGTTGTCCAAGCAGTGTTTTACCCAGGCTACCACCCTAGGACCCACTCCCAGGCTGGCTAATTTGTTTATTAATCTTTTGTGTGGGACTGTGTCAAATGCCTTGCTAAAGTCTAGGTAGGACATGTCCTCAGCCCCTCTTTGGTCTACTGCTTTGGTCACCCAGTCAAAGAAATCTATTAGATTTGTCTGACATGATCTTCCCTCTGTGAATTCATGTTGCCTTGGGTCCTGTGCCCCACTGGCCTCTAGGTACTCAACAATTCTTTCCTTCAGAAGTGATTCCATCATTTTTCTTACCACTGAGGTCAAACTGACAGGACTGCAGTTTACTGCCTCTGTCTTGCTCCCACTTTTGTGAAGAGGAATCACATCCATCCTCCTCCAGTCCTCAGGTACCACACCATCCTCCCTTGATTTATTAAAAAGGTTAGTCAGTGGTGTTACTAGTTCTTTTAAAATTCTGGGGTGAATCCCATCAGGCCCATTGCTTTATCCACCTTCAGTTTTAAGAGTTCTTTCAGAACCCTTTCTTCTGTGAAAGGACTAATATCAACCCCCCTATCCAGAGTGCTTCTATTGACCAGATTAGGTATTTTCCCCTGCTTTTCCATTGTGAATACTGAGCAGAAGTATTCATTCAGTATCCCTGCTTTTTCAATGTTGCTCTCTGCCCACCCACCTTCCTCTTTGTTCAGCCTCAGTATCCCTGCCTTAGTCTTTCTTTGCTGCCTAATGTACCTATAAAAGGTTTTATCCCCCTTCTTAACCAAGTTGGATATCTTTTCCTCGGTTTGGGCCTTTGCTATTCTGACTGCCTTACCCGCTTCCTTCTACTTTAACTGATACAGTTCTCTCTTCTGCTCCTGCTGTGTTTCCTTATACTTCCTGAATGCTATCTTTTTTTCCCTTACCTTGCCCGCTACTTCTTTTGAGAACCATAGTGGTTTTTTCTTTCATTTTGATTTATTTGCTTCACACAAAGACTTGTTGCCTCTGTAATGGCGGTTTTGATGTTTCCCTATTGTTGCTCCACCCCACCTTCTTGCCTGTTTGCTAGTGCTTTTCTGAGGCACTCTCCCATTTTAACAAAATCAGCCCTCTAGAAGTCCAGTACCTTCACTTTTGTGTGGCTTGATTCTACAGCTAAGTTTATCATGAACCACACTGTTTGGTGGTCGCTTGTTCCCAGATGGCTACCCACTTCAAGATCAGAGATCCTCTCTCTATCCCCATTTGAGAGTACCAGGTGTAAGATTGCTTTCTCCCGAGTGGGTTCCAAAACTAGCTGTCTGAGGCATGCCCCCTGTAGGGCATCGAGAATGGCCCTGCTCTTGGATGTGACTGCAGCAAAGGTGTTCCAGTCAACACCTGGCATATTCAGGTCCCCCATCAGCAATATCTTCCCTTTCTCTGCCATCCCAAGGATGCCTTCTATCATTTCCTTGTCCATTTCCTCCCACTGAGACAGGGGTCTGTATACAACCCCTGTGCGGATTGTGGAGCCATTTCCAGTCTCCAGGGGAACCCACAGTGCTTCCGCTTCTCCCTGTTTACCATTTAGTTCTGTTGCTTTTATCCCTTCCCTTGCATAGAGAGCTACTCCTCCTCCTCTTCTTCCCTCCCTGTCCCTCCTGTAGATTGTGTACCCTGGTATGTTGACATCCCAGTCATGGTTATCTGTGTACCATGTTTCTGTAACTGCCACAATATCCAGGCATCCCTCTTCCATCAAGGCTACCATTTCAGGGAGCTTTTTACCTAAACTACGGGCATTGGTACTCATTACCTTCCATTTTTTATGACTTTATTTCTTTTTGCCCCATCCCTGTCCCTACTACCTTTGTCTTTTTCTCCATTTACCCCTACCCTTCTCCCTATCGACTGCTCTATTTTGGTGTTTACCTCACTAATTACCCTGATTTTTTTTGGGGGGGGGCTAGGATTTCCCTTCTCCTCTTCAGTGCAACCCCCCTTGGCTAGTTTAAATGCTTGCACTGAAGCATTTAAACCTATCACCTAGGATCCTGGTTCCCCTCCAGGATAGATGTAGACCGTCGCGCATGTATAGGTCTGTATCCCTCCAGGTGGAGCCCCAGTCTCCAGTGAAGCCAAATCCCTGAGCTCTGCACCAGCTTTATAACCAGTCACTGAATGTCATGGTGCTCCACCTCTAGTTTGTCTGTCTACTCTGAAAAGCAAGTAGTTAGGAATGTTGATGTTCCTGTCTGGGGTGTATGGTCTTAGCCATGATCCGGAAATCACGAGAACATCCGGCAGGGTATGCAGGATTTTATTGTACTCTAAAAATTGATTAGCGTTTTGCTCATAAAAGTGCTAGCACATTGTAAAAATGCATAGCACTTGCCTCATTGTGTTTAACAAACATAACACTTCTAGAAAACCTATATAAGTGCTTTCTGTACAGTTAGTATTGTCCCATGAAAAAACTGCTAATAAATTATTTAAAACCCTGGTATGACTAACCCAAGCCTGGATCAAGGTAAACTTTTTTTTATAAGGCTGCAGACATTGATGTGCATGAAACTCATTCCTTTGAGTCTCACAAGGTCAGATGGAGATAGGAGGGCTTCAGGCAGGCCTGGGTTAAGCTCAATGTTACCCGAGCACAGCAGAAGCAAAATCTTACTTAGGGTAGTAAGAGTTAGTTTGAGGTTTCTTGACCTCATCCTTCTACGAGGTTTGTCAGCACTGGTAGGCCAGGCATCATATCTGGGGCTACTTGGCCCTAAGGCTAATGAGATTAACACCCTGGCAATGAAGCACATGGGAGGATGATTACCGTGAACTGTAGGTGACGTGCCCAGTAAGGGTGGGTCAGTGCAGGTACCACCATGCGGGATACCCATCGAATACGGTTGCACTAGGGGAGGCATCAGAGCACACAGGTATTTGTTAGCAAAGTTGCAATGTGTTTCACATTCTAAGGGCACGTTGTGGTCTCCACTCTGGGATGAGTGGAAAGCACAGTGAAGAGCATATGGCATGAGGGAGAAGAAGATCATGTGTGAGAGCCAACAGTACCCCCCCATGGTGGATTTCCTAGGTTGGCTTCAGTAATAGTGTGGAATACAGCAAAACCTTGCTTTGGTAGATGCAGTAAATACAGTGCAACTCAGGGAGACAACACCTCTAAATGAGTGACGTGGAGGAGGAGCAGATACTTACTCATATTAAATGACCACCACAACAGGGGGCGGGGTGGTGAAGGCAGCGGAAAGACAGAGTATTTAATAAGAGGTGGGGGTGGGGGAAGGGAGGGCAGGTGAAAAATTAGCGGCTTCAGCCGTACCTTGCTTGCCTTGTGTCCGGGCTTGTGGAGTCGGGCGGCTTGTGAGCTGGGAGCTCTGAAAAGGGTCGCTCTCGGCTGTAGAGAGAGAGAGAGGAGAGGGCAGGTTAAGAGCAGGTGTGAGACAAAAGGGCCGTCAGAGTCAGCAGGGGTCCAAAAATTAGCAGGACACAGGACATATATTGGATTGGCACCCAAAGTCTGGGCCAGCAGAGCACAGCCAGAAAGGGTCTGTATCACTAAATTCCTCTAACTTATCACTCAAAAATTCACAGCACTTAAATTTACAAGAGATTACAGACTTTTAGAGAAAAAGATCAACATTTTAAACATAAGGTTTCTGCAGTTTAAAGCTTTAGAGACAGAGTTCAGAACAGGGACCAATCGGAATCCAGACCAAAAAGGCGCTTACGTTCCAATTGGTTAACGGCTTCAGACGTACCTTGCTTGCTTTGTGTCCAGGCTTGTGGAGTCAGGCGGTGGCTGGGGAAGTGCCAACCACCCAGTGGCCGAGTCTCCCCCGGCTTTTGAGCTGGGAGCCCTGGGAAGGGTCGTTTTCGGCTGTAGAGAGAAAGGAGAGGGCAGGTTAAGAGCAGGTCTGAGGCAAAAGGGCAGTCAGAGCCAGCAGGGGTCCAAAAATTAGCAGGACAAAGGACTGTTTAACATGACTTTTATTCAGAAATAATGCCCCTAAAATATACTCCCCAAAAAAATCAAAGATGTCTGAAAAGACAGCACCAGTGGTTTGGGCCATCAATCCAGGAAATGGAAGGATGAGGTGGCTGGTCCAAACAGCACAATTACAATACCTTCCCTCCCAAAAAACATGGATTTGAAAATGGAACTTTATATACCAGATGCCTTACTGGGAGGCAAGACTCTCCTGTGTGTTTATGTTGAGCATGAGAGGTGCACTTTTAAGAATACTGAACACCTATTAATTACAGCACCTCCTAAAGCTTAAGGTGGAATGGGTGACAAAACATGACAGGGAACAGAAGCGTTTTGGCTTCACATGTGGCCTTCTAGGCAGTTTATTTACCTGACAAAGAGGAAAGGGCGTTGGTTTGCTTCACATCCTCACTAGGTGCCACAGACTTTTTTCACAGAAATAGGTGTTACTCTGACTAAAAAAAGTACTACCACAATGAATTATCTTTTCTATGGTGATTCATTTTAACTTCCAAAAATGAGTTTTGCAACTATCATAATATTTCTAACTTATCAATGATATATGTAAATACATATGCAGTTTTTGAAACTTTTGTACATATACTCCTAATACCTCCATATTACTATAGAGAAGACACATTTTTTTCCTTTCTTTCATTCTTCTTTGGGTGTGACAAAGTAGAGAACATGCCAGCTTCTGGGGAACACTTTCAAAGAGAACACTCTAGACACCAATTTAAATTAAAATAAATCCACTTTACTTTGAGTAACAGAAAAAAACAACAGCTTATACTGTATTCAGTTGAACAAACAATTTAGCTCATTCAGTCTCTGGCTCTACTTGTGTCTCTAAAGGCACATTTACACAACCTTGTGTGCTTTGCTGTCATCTCCTCAGCTCAGCCGCCCCTCCATCAGCACTGCTCCTGACTTGCATTTAGACTGCACTCGTGCAATGGTGCAGAGTGCCGATTCAGTATTCTGGTGTTATGAACCACATTTCCGGGTCAGGGAAGGTTAAGCAGTGCAGACTGTACGGGGGGGGGGGGACAACACACCTACAGTTTTGGAAAATGGATGAGGAGTGATGTTTGCTGGTCTCTTGAGTGGAAAGAGCATGGAGCCGGAGGGACTGGAGACAGGAGTGAGGAGAGATAGGATGGCAGGGAGCTGAACCAGTACTTGGAGATAAAGAAAGTGTCGTGTGAACTGGCAACGTAAAGGCTAGGATGGAAAGGGAGAAGTAGAGGGTGTAGTGGTGCATACGTAGAAGGGAGTTAGTCACAAAGCGACAAAAGGCATTCCAAAGGGTGTCCAGTCTGGCTAGGGAAGTGGAACGGGCTGTACCATAGATCACATCAGCATAATCAAAGAGTGGGAATGCCAGTGTGGTGACCAGCTCATGGCAGACTGGCAAGGATAGACAGTCTTTGTTACAGTACAAGGCACCAAGCTTAGGGCAGAGTTTTACATGGATAGCAATGATGTAGGCACAGACGTCAAGCTAACTGTTGAGCCACACACCCAAGTACTTGAACACACCCAAGTACTTGAAGGATGGGACAGCTTAGATGCTCCTTAGCCCCCCCCCCCCCATCGCTGAGGGCTACAATCATGTGGGACCAGGATTTCTCATTGCTCTGTATAGTTTTCCTGTCTACATCACTGTAGTTTTTTCATTATTTGTTTTTAGTATTATCTACGTTTACTAGTTTGGTATCATTTATTTGCTGCACTGAGTAAAGACTGATCTCTGACACCATATTCTTTGCCATGGTTTTCTTCATGACAATGCCATTTTTCATTTAAGCTGGTGTTTTTTTTTTTTTAACATAGATTCCTCACTGTCAACGATGCCGCTGCCATCCTCTTCTCACCCCAAACATGAACTCAAACAGTTTTTCAGGCCTATATCAGTGCCCAAGATTGCTCTGACTGTCAGACAATGTTAATGAGTGCGATATAGCAACGGCTCAGAAAGAAAAAAAAAACAGCTTGTATTCAGCTAAACAAATAGTTCAGTTCAGTCTCTCAGTCTTCTCTTGCATCTCCAAAGACACGTTTACACGACCTTGTGCACTATGCTGCAGTCTGCTCTGCTCAGCCACCCCTCCAGCAGCACTGCTCCCGATTTGCATTTAGACTACACTCATATGCAGTGGTGCAGGGCACAGTTTCTATCTTCTGGTGTTATGAGCTACGTTTCTGAGTCGGGGGGGGGGTGTACAAGGAGGGGGTGTAAACGCACCTACAGTTTTGGAAAAACTGCCTCAGCTGGATCATTACAGCCCTAATATAATCAGTCGGAGCTTTCTGATATACAGAAATCCAAGCAAGTCTACTTGATTCTAGCAAAGTGTATACTCTCTTTCAAGAATAACAAGGAATGTTGAAGAACATGCTACTGAGCATAGTTTAAAGTACCCTCACATATTTACTTTACTGGCATTGGTAGAAGCTGGCTCCACTTAGGTGAGCTGTCAGGTTAGGGGACAGGTGGCAGGTGTGGGGTATCACGGGACTGTACCCGTACAGGCGGAGCCCCGTGTTTACATGCTGCCACAAAATGCCTGAACCCATACATAATCCCAACAAAACAGGGTTCACTGTAAACCATGATGAAGTGACTTACTATGCTTTCATAGGTATTTACACACCAGGATCTGCCCCAGTGCCACTCATCTGCACCCCATGCAATGTGCAAATCTTGATTACAGTACCTCCTAAAGCTTAAGGTGGAATGGGTGTAAATGCACCTTAAAACAGAAACCTCCTTCCTCTCGTTCACCTTTCTTCCTTTACTGAGCTCATGTACTGCTTGTTAACACTGCTGCCCCTGAGATACATCCACCACCCAGAACAAGCATGGCAATGATGTCTAAAGGGGCAACTAGAAAGCAGTAGGGGTTTGGTACAAATCCTACCACAGCCCCAGTCAAAACCTGCATTACAGGGTTGTGAAGTGGTTTATGGGTAAAAGGAGCATGGCGGACATATACTCTGTCACAGAGTGTCTAAAAAGGAAACCAACACTTGATTTATCTGTAGAAGCCAGATAAGTCCATATTATACCCCAAGAAAAGTGCAGTATTTTAATAAAGACTAACAACAGAAACCTCACATGGCAAATATTTCCTGCCAAAAGTTAACAAAGTACATGGTTTCGGTGTGAAATGTCAGTTGTAGTGCATAAAAAAAGTACCAAATAATTTTTCCAGGCTGATGCATTTCCCATCCTCTGGATTTTTTTTTTCACATAGCAACTTGTCCCTTATCCTGCTTCAGATCTAATGCAGGCAACTTAAGAGCCCTGCTTCAGCTCCCCCTATTGTGACCAGTGGGTATGTCACAGATCAGGCCCAAGAGTGCCAGTGACCATCGTTCACATGGTTCCCTGTACACTGCTTTATTTTTCCTGGATTTTTGCCCCTTGATTGCACCCACCTCCTGTCTGGCTGTACCCAGACAGTCTCCATGGGCAGGCAGTTTTCCCACCTTGGAGGAGGCACTCTCCCTAGCCCACTGACCCAGCAACTGCAGTTCCTGGCACCAGCAGGCCCACCCCCATAACTGGGTCACCAGCCAGACCATCCCAAGTCCTCTGCTTAAAACAAAAAGCTAAACTACAGGGATGGTCTGTTGGTGCAGTCCTAGGGCTACCACTGCTGTCAGCAACCTGAGTTTGGAAATGAGTTCTGTCCACCGGGGGCCAGCCGTAGGAAGACTGAGTATTCCAAGGGATGACCTCTTCCTCCTGGGAGGGAGGGTAGATGCTGCTATGACACTGCCACCTGGGTAACCACAGGTGGTACTGCAGTGGCAGCACAGCGAGGATGTCGGCTGGAATCTACTTGGCATACCCTGTATATGCATGCTTGGAACCCCTAGTGTGCCGAGCATACCCTGTATATGCAGGCTTGGAACCCCTAGTCTGCTGAGCATACCCTGTATACAGTATGCAGGCTTGGAACCCCTAGTGTGCTGAGCATACCCTGTATATGCAGGCTTAGAACCCCTAGTGTGCCGACATCCTCGGGGCAGGGACCAAAAAAAAAAGGTAACAGTGCCCATCTCGTGAAAGATGTTACCAGACGCTCTTGGGCTTCAACTCTGCCACTGTACTGACAGCTTTTGCGACCCAGAAGGCTATGGAAGTTGGATCCACTATGACCAGACTCTCCGGGGAGGGCAAGGCCAAGACCTTCAGGTTGAAAGCTGCACCAAGTAACTTCATGGACACTGGGGAGTGGATCTTGGCCCATCCTGGGAGAAGGGGACCAAGGCATAGGGGATAAAATGTTAAGTTATGAAGAAAGAAAAATTAAAAATGCTAGAAAGACATCATGGAATCACAGGACGGCATTCCAAGAAAAGATTGGATACAAATGGTGAATGTGTTCACTTTGCTGATAGGCAGTGTTATCTAATGGTTTAGAGTTTGGTTTGGAAACCAGATGATCATAGGTTCAAACCCCATTAAAGCCAAATACTCACTGCTGGACCTTGAGGAAATCACTTAACCTCCTATGCTCCTGTCAACCCAGCTGCAGAAATGAATAGAAGCAGGACCCCACGACAGACAAGATGCTGCATCTCAGCTGGTCTGTCCTAGGTAAATAAGTTGTGAAATAAAAAAATGAAAGAATAGTACAGCCCAACCAGCAAAACTTCCTGTCCGTGTGGGATGACCAACCATCCACAATTGCTTTGGACAATCCAAAAATTGCAGCTTACACCAATGAAAACGCATTTCTACCTTTGAGGTTCTAGTTTAAGGAGATGGGCTGGACTGTGGCACTTAATTTACTTCTCTGCGCCTACAACGGACCTTAGGGCTACAGGGTTTATTTAAGCTTGTTCAACATGACCTGTGCTACTGCCCAATCATATTGTTAAATTGTAAACTATTTCTGTGTTGCATCCTGAATTATATTACTGCTGTACTTGAGATTAACGTGTACTGTGCAAAT
This sequence comes from Neoceratodus forsteri, assembly GCA_016271365.2. Classification (NCBI taxonomy): domain Eukaryota; kingdom Metazoa; phylum Chordata; order Ceratodontiformes; family Ceratodontidae; genus Neoceratodus; species Neoceratodus forsteri. Next base: position 762,712,096 of record CM028136.1, read on the forward strand.
TGTTCAATACATTTTGACAGTTACAAAAAAAGGCAGTTCCACCTGCTTTAAGTACTTTTGGCAATAATTATTATATTTACTCTAAAATATTATATAGGACAGGTGCAGAATCAGAGCTGTCCCTAGAGATGGCAAGTACCTGCTGCAACAATCCCTTATACTGTATGACAAACAGTCTCCTGTATTGCAAACAGTCACACATTGAGGTGCAAGGCCAGAGGTCACCTGTAACAGTAAAAAAGTTTAAGCTAAAACCAGTTTATAAGGTATTTTTCTATGTTAAAAGCACAGCATTATTTTTTCCCCAACTCTTTAACAGTTTGTTTTTAGGTCCATTAGAGGTGTGCACTGACCTCGAGGACATCTCCTCCATGAGGCCACACCTTTGGAACTGTAAGCCATCTGCGTCAGGACCTTCAGGAAACTTCTGCCTAGCTGGGTGCTGCCCACTTTGATGTGTAACGTCGGTCCCTATAAAACGTGGTTGGCCCCCTCACTCCTCAATTCTTTCGCCATCAACATGCTTGTCGGACCTGTAGAGAAACAATGTCATCACTTTGTTACATCACTGTCTGTTTTCTTTATTATTTTAATTTCTATCGACATTGTCCCTGTATGCCACCACTGAAATAACCTTTGTATAGGTTTTGTACCTATGGTTACAAGGACAAAGCTCAAACCATGTGTGTGTTCGTTGCTTGGGTCCATCACACAACATGAGGGCCTGCAAGATCTGCCAGGGATTTAGCCAGACCCCAAGGAGACACCAGAAGAGAGTCTTGCAGACCTTCACTGCCCTAAAAGTAATGGAGGCTCAGGCAAAGGCTGTAGAATCCAAATCAGCTTCTCCCTCTTGTCTGCCTGCTCCAGGTAAGGAAGCACCCTGGCAGTTGTCGACTGCATCGCTGCCAAGGTCAGCAAGGGCAACAGATAAATCCAAAGAAAAATATAAATCATTGTTGAGACCCTCCTCCTCCTCTTCCAGCCATCATAAGCATAAGGAGAAACATGCTGCACTGGTGAGGTCGACGTTTCCATTGAAGGGGAGTAAATCAGAGTCCACTCTGGTGGCGTCGACTACAACCCCCCCCCCCCCAACTGTAGTTGAGACACCAAGGTTGGGGCCTGGCTCTGGCACTGCCATACCTACTACAGACAGTATGCAGCCATCGTTAATGGGTTCCGTTCTGTTGACATTGGTAATCATGACCCCTTAACCAGGCACTGTCGACTCACAAGTTTTGCTGGTGTCTTTCTCCGAGATGTTAACATGCCTTTTCCCATTGCTGCAAGTGGTGGTGACGGTTCCGTCGACAGGGCCTCCTCCATTGGCACAGTCGTCAATATAACCAAAAAGCATACCTACTACACCGATGGTGCAGTCATCGTCTCTGTCTCCATCAATTGCTCCCGTCATCATAAGAGATGAGGAGCAGGAGGAATACAATCCTGACCTCCTAAAAATGGAGGATTTAGCGGATGAAGGTTGGGAAGAGGCATCCTGGGACGGAAGTTCCCCTTTCAGCTCAATGTTGTCACCATGTAGTGAGTATTCTGTGGTGCATAAACCCAGGTCTCCTCCGGAGGATCTTTCCTTCCAGGCTTTGTTTAAGCAAATACAAGGATATGATGTGTTTTGAAGGTGAAATGGAAGATCCCAGTAAACAGAACTTAATGGAGTTCCTATGGATATCAGCTGCTCCCACTATTGTGGTGCTACCTGTTTACCATGCATTGGGAAGATGCTGCATTTGCTTCCTGGCATACACCTGCTACTCTTGTCAGCAGTCCCAAGAAATGCTGAGAAACATTATCCTCCTCTGTCTGTCAAGCGCTATTATGTTTCCCAGCCCAAAATGGACTTTGTAGTTATGACTGCCCATGACTGCTCTAGTCTAGGGCTCCTAGACTAATGAGCACCCTACCTCTTGACAAGGAGTCTAGAACATTTTATGTTATAGGGAAAAGGGCTTATGCCTCTTCTGTTTTTGGGCCTTGGTATTGCAAACTACCAGGCCTATATGATTAAGTACCAGAATAGCCTCTGGAAGTCAGCTACAGTATGACTACAGGCACAGACATCGCCAGATAGCCCTGCAAAGGCAGAAGTGATTAAAGCTGCCTCTCTCCTGTCCTGGGTACTGGTAAATATTTACCAAGGTCAGCATATGATGCCTCAGATGCTGTGGGTCAATCAGCAGCCTCTAGTATTTGCCTCAGAATGTATGCCTAGGTCAGAGTGGCAGGATTTGCTTCAGATGTGCAGCAAGTCGTACTTAATGCTCACTTTTGGGGGGCATCAAGCTGTTCAGCCAAGTTGTGGATAATGTATTAAAGGACATACAGCCTTCCAAAATAACTCCATGGTCTGAAAAGTCTCTACGCTCATCCCCACCCCCCCAGAACATCACAAAGCAGGGGAGAGAGAGACCTGGGGGTAATCATCTCTGATTACCTAAAGGTGGCCAGGCAGTTTGACAAGCCAGTTGGGAGGGCTAGTGGGATGCTCGGCTACAGAGGGAGAGGTATCACCAGTGGAAGGAGGGAGGGAGGTGGTGTTGCCTCTGTTTAGATCACTTGTAAGACCTCAACTAGAATACTGGGTATAGTTCTGGAGGCCACATCTCTGGAAGGACACAGAGTGGAGGTGGTCCAGAGGAGGGTAACTAAAATGGTGCGGGGTCTGTATCAAAAGCCATATAAGGAGAGACTAAAATATACACCCTGGAAGACAGGAAGGGGGATATGATACAGACCTTTAAAATACTGTACATGGGTAAATAAGGTACAGGAGGAAAGTACCTTTTAGAAAAAAAAGGTGCTCAAGAACAAGGAGGCATGCTATGAAGTTGGGAGGGGGGTAGATTCTGGAGAGATGTGAGGAAGTATATCTTCACAGAAAGAGTGGTGGATTCCTGGAACAGCCTACCAGCTGAAGTGGTGGGGGAGAAATCAGTGGTGGGGTTCAAGAATGTATGGAGTAGGTATATGGGAATCTCAGTGGAAAGAAATGGGGGGAGGCAGTAAGAGCCGAAGATTAAGTAGGGTCTGCAAGTCGAAGATTAAGGAGGGTCTGCGGTGATACTGTACCTAGGGAAAAATGGGCAGACTGGGTGGGCTAAGCGGTCCATCTGCCGACAAATTTTTGGAATTACATACAGGGGTCATGGTAAGGGTGCTTTCCGGAAGTCTGGGGGCCAAGGAGGCTGTGGCTTCCATCAGCCCTACCATGGCAGAGGCGGTGGTCCCCCCGCGGGACCTGCTGCACAGGGTGGCCACTCCAAGGTTCTCAAGGGTCCTGGTTTAGACGGCCCTGTCGCCTCTATCAAGGGTGCAAGTATGGGGAAAGGATCACCCTTCATCTACAAAAAAGGAGGAACATCACCATAAATTAATTGGGTCCTGGAAATAGTGGAAAATGGTCATGCACTGGGACTGCTCTCCAAACCTCCAGTACATCCTCTACCCCATTCTCATTACCCTTCGGGACACCTCTCCCTCTTGAGGGAATAAGTTTAGTCTCTGCTTCAGGAAAAAAAAGCCAGAGAACTGGTTCCTCCCAGGAAAAGGAACAAGGGGATTTTAATCATTATTTTCTGGTCCCAAAAAGTCACAGGAGATTTGTGTCCCATGTTAGATTTCAGAGCCGTGAACAAATTCATCAAATACAAAAAGTTTCAGATGGTGCTTTTTTAGGCTCTCACTTCCTTTCTGGAGAAAGGAAACTGGCTTTGCACTCTGGATACGAAGGTTGCTTACCTTCATATCAAAATCGGAGCACGCCACAGGCAGTACCTCAGGTACACTCTGAAGGACTGCCATTATCAGTAACAAGTCTTGCCCTTTGGCTTATCCTTGGCCCCATGGGTATTTACCAGATGCTTCGCAGTTGTTGCAGCAGCCTTCTAGAGAGAGAAGGGATTTATGTCTTCCCCTGTCCAGATGACTGGCTCCTGCAGGGTCTGTCGAGGGAAGTGGTTCAGCACTCAGTATCTCAGACATTGCAGCTGTTTGAGGACCCAGGTATCATGGTCAATGTGCCAAAATCTGTTCTCTTTCCATGCCGACTCCTCCAGTGTGTTGCAGCAGTACTGGACACTGCAGTGGGCAGTGCATTCCTGTCCCAGAACAGTGGCCCTGATAGCACAGGCCTGGCTCGTGCACAGGAGTAACTAGGTGTCTGCCAGGACTATGCTCTGCCTCCTGGCCTTATGGCAGCTGCCACTGTAATTGCTCCATTAGCAAGCCTGTATATGAGAATATTGCAATGGATTCTCTGGGTGCAGTGGAACAGACGGATGAATTGGAACATAAGAACCTCATCACATCCCCTCGAAGAAAGTCTCTAATGTGGTGACTGGAACCCCTGCACTTACTGCAGGGTGTCCCCTTCTTTCCCCCAACACTGGAGCACATCCTCATGACAGGCGCCTCCAGGAAGTAACAGGGTGCACACCTGGGCCTTACCAGAAGGTATTGTGGATGAACTGGGATTTGGATCTCCACATCAATTCTCTGAGATGAGAGCTGTTCTTCTTGGGCTCCAGGCCTTCAAAGAAACATAGAAAGTGATGGCAGATGGGGATCAAAGATCCATCTAGTCTACCCTGAGTAACACTCCCCTTAGAATTTCTTAATGCCTATCCCAAACAGATTTGAATTGTCCTACTGTTTTGGAGTCAATGACTTCTGCAGGTAGGCTATCCCATGGAGCCACCACCCTTCCGTAAAGAAGAACTTACACATGTTACCATGGAACCTCCCTCCTCTTAATTTCATTTCATGACCCCTTGTCCTTGTGGAGCTATTGATCAGAAAGAGTTCCTAGGTAGAGACTCTGTTTATGTCCTTCAGGAACTTGAATGTCTCTATCATGTTACCCCTATCTCTGTACTGCTCCAGTGAGTACATGTTGAGTTGCCGTAATCTGCTTTGGTATGGCAATTCGTGGAGCCCTTGCACCATTTTTGTTGCCCTCCTCTGTACTGTCTCTCAGTCTATTCATGTTCTTCCTGAGATAAGGCCTCTAGAACTGTACGCAGTACTCAAGGTGGGGCCTTACCAGGGACTTGTATAGTGGCATGATTATTACTCGGTGCTTAAAGGTGGAAGAAGGCAAAGCCCATCGAGACCACCTTCCCTGCACTTCGCAGGGGGAATTTATTCCCTTATGTTATTTAATAAGAATCTATTGAGTGACTCTTTAAACTTATCTTGGGTTTTTATATTAATCAAGGACTCAGGTAGCGAATTCCAGAGTCTCCATGCTCTAATAGTAAAATAATTATACCTTTTTTTGGTATTTACTTTTGGGATGCAAAGTTGCCTGTTATGGCATCTGAGTGCTACTGGCTTGGTTGCCCATGTGAGACTATACTCACTCATGTTGTTTGGATCCTTCAAGATGTTAAAAAGCATTAGTAGATCACCCCTTTTTCTGTGAAGATTTAAATTGTATAAATTAAAGGCTTTTAACCTTTCTGGATATGAAAAACTTTGTATGGGTATGATTAATTTAGTAGCTCTGCTTTGGACTGACTCAATTAACTTAGTGTCTTTCTCTTAATAAGGTGCCCAAAAGGATACTGCGGAATCCATGTGTGGTCTTACATAGGTGGAATATATGGGAAGTACACAATCTCGATTTCTGTTAATGAATGATTTCCTTATTGAAGCCAGTATTCTATTTGTTTTTGCAGCCACTTGTCTACATTGATCCGAGGATGCCAGGTTTTTATTAACAATAACCCCCAGATCTCTATCTGAATCAAATGATTTATTTTTTTTTGAAAATGTCATCTTTATTGGTGTTTTTAACTTATTTACAAATAAGTCAGCCAGATCATCAACAGTAGTTAATAGGTACATAGGATTCAGAATCAGTGAGGGTATAACATTCCATGACAGTATAGTGCAAAGGAATAAGAGTCCAGGGTTGGGTGCAGTACCCAGGAGAGAGTACTTCTTAATTAGGTCGCCTCGGCCTTTTAATTGGTAGGCATGTTCTTGGGTCATCAGGTCTTGAGATTCGCCCTACCTTCCCATGTGAAAAGTGGCCGGTATCCTCCTCTGGAGGTTTTCAGCAACATCATCTGACTCCGTTACCTGTACTGAACCCCCACGCCCATCATCTGTATAACAAGGTTTGTTGGGGGTGCTCTCCCCGATAGTGGACCACAAGCTCCTATCCGCTGGGCAGTCTCCCTGCCCCTCCCCTGGGCAATCAGGGTACCTACAGGATAGAAAGATGGGGGGGGCGCCACCCCCAACCCCCTCATGGCACAAATGTTGGGTCCTTTAGCATACAGTATATTTGCCATTGAGCCCATCTAATTGCAAATTTCCCCTCTTGGTTATTTAAGCTGTGTGTTATTTTTTCCATAGCATAGATTTGTTTAGTGATGTTCCACCAGTCTTGTATGGTGGGTACTCTAGGTGTCAGCCAGTGTTTCATGATGGCCTTTTTAGCTGCCATGAGGAGTATGAGTAGTAGATGTCTAGTTATTGGTCCGCACAGGTTTAGAGGGAGAATTAAAAACAAGACCATCTCCATTGTCAGCCGAAGCTGGGTGAATCAACTGATTTAGTACTGGTCCCCTCTAAATAATAAATAGCCTTTGGGTTTTTTCTTCCAAAATGAATAACTGAGCACTTATCGATCACTTCCCTCTTTCTACTTGTGATGCCCCTTCCTATGTATCCCAGCATTTTGCTGGCTTTTTGCACTGTTTTTTCACATTGTCTGCCCATGTTTAAGTCATCAGAGATGATGACCCCAAGATCCTGCTCCTGTTTGGTGGCTGTTAGCTGCTCCCCTCCCAGACAGTAGACCACCCCTGGGTTGCTCCTGCTCAGATGCATCACTTTGCATTTTTTATTTTGCATTAAATTTTAACTGCCACATGTTGGACCATTTTTCTAGCTTGAACAGGTCACTTTTCATTTGTTCCACTCCCAGATTAGTGTCCACTCTGTTGCAGATCCTTGTGTCGTCTGCAAAAAGACTTGCCTTCCCGCTTAGCCCCTCAGTGATGTCACTTATGAAAATATTGAAGAGTAAAGGACCCAGGACAGACTCCTGTGGCACTGCACTGGCCATCTCCCATCCCCTGATGCTGCCCATTCACCATCACCAACTGGTTCCTCTAAGCCAGCTCCTAATCCATGATACCACTTCCTGTTCCACTCCTGTATGCTCGAGCTTATTTAGTAGCCTTCTGTGTGGGACCGAGTCGAAGGCTTTGCTAAAGCCAAGATAGATAACATCCATGGCTCCCCCCAGTCCACTATCTTAGTAATCGAGTCGAAAAACTCGATCAGTCCGGCAGGACCTTCCTGCCATGAAGCCATGTTGCCTGCTATCCAGTCTCTTCCAGGAAAGTTAAAATTATTTCCTTTAGCAGGGTTTCCATCATCTTGCCTACCACTGAGGTAAGACTGACAGGGTGGTAGTTACCCGCCACCTCCCTGCTCCCTTCTTTACATATGGGAACCACTATTGCCCTTTTCCAGTCTTGTGGGACAATTCTCTCTCTCGGGGATCTGCTAGAGGTGCTGCCAATTCATCTCCAAGTTCTCTCAGTATGCATGGGTGGATGCCGTCCAGCCCCACGGCTTTATCTATTTTTAGTTTATTGAGGTCAGTCCTTACCCGCTCTACTGTGAAAGGGCTTGTGTCTACCCTCCTTGTGCAATTATTAACTCCTTAATGGTGTGCCAATTTCCAGGCTCCTCCTTTGTAAAGACAGAGCAAAAGTACTCATGTAAGACCTCTGCCTTCTCTCTGTCTTCTTCTTCTTCCCATCATTGCTTTTTAGTCTAACAATATCCATTTTTCCTTTTGTCACTTGTGTACCTAAAGGTTTTTTACCTCCTTTAACCCCCTGTGCAATTTCCACCTCAGTTTGTGCCTTTGCCGCTCTAATCACCCTAAAAGTCTCCCTCAAACTGCTTTTGTAAGCGTCCCTATCCTTGTTGCTATTTGAGCCCTTGTATTTTTTGAATGCTAGTGTCTTTCCTTTCCAAAGGATCTCTCTCTCCAGGTCCCCTACAGATATGAACACACATCTATGTGATGCCCTATATCAACAAGCAAGGGGGCACTAACTTGTACCCTCTGTGCAGGGAAGCAATGAGAGTATGGCAGTGAGCACTCTCTCACAGCCTACAATTAACAGCCATATTTCTCCCAGGAGTCCAAATATTTTAGCAGACAGGCCAAGTCACTCCCAGTCTTGGATACAAGTAGGAACTGCTGACCTCTGTCGTAAACAACCTCTTTGTAAGATGGTATCATCCAAAGTTGGACCTTTCTGTGAACCCACACAACACAATACTGCAATATTTCTGTAAGCTTGCGCTAGGGCCTTTTGGGTGAGATGTGTTATCCCTCTTCCTTTACCCAGTCCCTCTGATCCCTCTCATTCAGAGGGTCCTACTAAAGCTGCAGGCAGATGGGTTCACCTTGATACTGATCACCCCCCCCAGCCTTCCTTGATCTGGTTTCCACTTCTACAGCATCTGGGAGTGGAACCAACAATTCAGTTGCCCCTGTGTCGGCTTCTACTGTCTCAAGACAGGGGGGCCATGGTCCACCAGGACCTCAGGTCCCTCCAATGGCATGCTTGGCTCCGGAGGAAATAACCACTGCATGTTTTGGGGTGTCTCCCCAAATTGCTGATGTCTTGCTGGTGGCTAGGAAGCATCCCACCAGACATGAGTATTCACTAAAGTGGAAGCGATTTGCTCTCTGGTGTGCTTCCCACTCTGAGAACCCTTTTACGTGTCAATACTGTACTTGCCTCTTACCTCTATCAGACTCAGGTCTTCAGTACTCCTCTATTAAGATGCATTTGGCTGCCATATTGGCTTTCCATGCCCTTACTAATGGACACATGGTGACACAACTGGAAGTGTTCCATACCTTCTTGAAAGGTATTTTGCACATGCGTCCCAATTCATAAACCGGTGCTGTCATGGGACCTTCATTTTATACTTAGAAAGTTGACTAGCTCCTTTTGAGCCCACTGCAACTTGTGACCTACAGTTCCTTTCTTGTAAGGCACTATTTCTGATTGCTATTACCTCAGACTGAAAGATTTCTGAGCTTCAGGCTTCACCCCCACATTATCTTCCACAAGGATAAAGTGGTACTACATACAAATCCTCATTTTCTACCTAAGGTGGTGTCTGAATTTGCACTGAATCAGACTATAACCTGCCAGCGTATTATCCTGAATGCACCAAGTACAAGGAATTACTCCATACCTTTGATGTACACAGAACATTACATTTCTATATGGAGCACATGAAGAACTGCAGCATGTCATTACAGGTCTGTGTCTTTCACCCTGGAAGACAGGGCATACCTGTAATTAAACAATGCCTAAGTGTCTGGCTAACTGTATTACATTCTGTTATAGGAAGAATGGTACAAAACTTCCTGGGACTGTGCGTGAACACTCTACTCGTGGTGTGGCCACTTCTGTTGCCTGTTTCAGGGTGTGACTGCTGCTGACATTTGTGCTACTGCCAGTTTAAGCACTCTCCACAGTTTACAAAGCACTACAGTTTGGACATTAATTCCCGCAGCCTTGCTGGCTTTGATCTCACTGTCATGCAAGGTCTTCTGTCATGACTGCATATCAGACTTTTCCAGTCTCTTTGGGACTTTGTACTGCTTGGAAATTGTTCCAAAGGTGTGGTCCAATGGAGGAGCTATCCTTGACGAGAAGAGATCAGTTACTCAGTAACAGAAGATCTTCATGAGACTCTTCTTCATTGGACCACAGCACACCCAAACTCCTAACTCCTTTTTCTGAGATACCAGCTGGCTTGCTGCCCCACTGCCTTTGCGAAGGTATGGTTTCCTTATGTCATATATGTCTTCTATCACCAGTCCCAGTCTCTGCTTGTGTGCCTGGTCCTGGTATGGTCTCCTGGTTCCTCTTTGTTTATGGCTCTCCAAGCTATCTCCAGCAAGGAACTGAGGAGTGAGGGGTCTGCCCACATTTTATACATGCCAATGTTATTCATCATCGTGGGTGCCCCCCACGTAGGCAAACGTTTCTGGAAGGTCCTGACATTGATGGCTTACAGTTTCAAAGGTGTGGCCCAATGAAGGAGATTCTCTCGAAGATCTACTGTTATGATGAGTAACTGCTCTTTATTCCTTATGACAATTATTATCTCTTACATAATGTAGTTCTGCGCAGGGAAAAAAATCAACCAGCAGAATGAACTGAGGCTCTCGTATAGGGCATAACTCACTGCTGCTTCTCCACTCTGTCTGGAGCCAGTGCTTTCAAGCACAAAGTGCAGGATAAGACCAGGAGACCAGACAGTTCAAGTAAAGCAAGGCAAGTTTTATTTGTCAAGGCACCCAATCGCAGAGGCTCTGGGTGCCATACATAAAATACAAACTATTCATAGATTAAAAACAAAAACATAAATAACACTATTAATAAATTAAGCAGACCATATGAATAAGCAAAATCTTATTTATTTATTGAAATGTTTCACCAGGAAAGCACACTAAGCGACAAGTCGCTCGTCTCCTGGTGCGACCTGGGGAGAAAGGGGTACAATAGGAATGAGACATTAAACATCAAGTTACATGATCAGTATTAACATACAGTTGAAAGGCAGCCGTTACAAACAGTATTGTACAGAACAGGTAGAAAGAGTGGACAATAATAAGTGCCAGGGTAATAAGTAAACAAGTGCTTACGTGGAAGGAAAGGGAGGGGTTAGTTGGGGGGAGGAGGAAAGAGTCGTGTCCCTGGAGACCCCTTCAGGATGCGAGGAACCCTGCCAGGGGACTGGGGTGACCAAAGAGAGAAGGGGATAAGGCAGTGTCCCACAGAGACCCCTTCAGGATTTGGGGAACCCTGCAAGAGGGCTATGGTGCTATACAGAAAGGGGGATAAAGCTGTAGGGATTTAAGGAGGAAGGAGAGAGAAGGAGGAGGAGGTGTGACTTAAATACTAGGAGAGGGAACAGGACCTAACCCAAGAGAGGACCCTTCAGGATGCAGGGTACCCTGCAAGGGGGTTGGGGAAGGTCAGCAGTGGGGATTAAGAGAGTGATAGGTGAGGGAGGGAGTGAGAATTATACCCTTGAGGGGAAGATAATTCACACCTTTGGAGGGGATGGGGCCTAATCAATAGTCCATCAGAATGCACTGGACCCTTCTAGTAGTCATGGAAAGCCAAGATAGTGGCTACATAGAATAGGGGAGATATGCTAAGGCTCAGTTTGACCCCTTCAGGATGCTGAGAACCCTGCAAGGGGACTGCGATGGCCAGGAAGAAAAGTAGATGGGGGAGGGGAAGGAGTGGAGCCAAGCCTAGGCCCAGCAGGACCCCTTCAGGATTCTTGGAACCCTGCAAGGGGAATGTGAAGGCTAGGGAGAAAAGACAGAATGGGGAAGGGGAAGGAGAGGAGACATGCCTAGGTGCAGTAGGGCCCCTTCAGGATGCTGAGAACCCTGCAAGGGGACTGCAAAGGCTAGGGGGACAGGTAGATGGGGAAGGGGGATGGAGAGGAAACAAGACTAAACACAGTAGGACCCCTTCAGGATGCTAAGAACCCTGCAAGAGAACTGCATGTCTAGGGAGAATAGGAGAGATGGTGGGATGGTGGGGGAAGGTAGTAGATGGGAGATACAAGCCCCTTGTGGGAGTAGGAGAGGGACCCATGGACCCATGGAGAGCATCTGGGGTCCCTTACATTCTGTGAGAGATCAAGGGAGACCAGTAAGGGGGAGCAATTTGGAGGAAGGGGAGGAGAGCTAGAAATTTGGGGGGTGGGGGTGCACAGGGTAAAATGAAGGTGACAGTAGAGGGGTAGGGTTTGTCCAGGGCTTAGAGGAGGAGGAAATTAGAGAGGGACATGGCAGGAGCAGCAAGTTGCAAGGTAGTTATTGAGGGAAGAGCTGATGGAGTAGGTGAGGATGAGTGCCGGATTTGAGGGGGGAGGGAATTCCAAATTTTTGGGAGGCGGTGAGACTAACTGGATTGGCCGATTAGGGTGGCTCTGCGGGGAACTACCAGGGTGCGGGAGTCGGTTGATCTAAGGGAATGAGAGGATGGGAGGGGTGTTATAAAGGAGGAGGTGAGGTAGGAAGGGAGCTCACCCAACCAGTGCTTGGAGGTGAATTTAGCAGTCGCCTATTTGTAAGAGAGGGGAAGGATAGGACACGATAAAGATCACAGTGGTATGTGCGAGGGGGGGCATCCAGGGCAAAACAGCAGAAGGAGTTGAAGAGGGTGTCCAATCTGGCCAGGGAGGACTTAGGGGCAGCACCACAGACTACGTCACAGTAGTCGAAAATGGGCAATATCATCTTCTGAACAAGTCTACGCCTAGCCGTAGAAGGGATGCAAAAACGGTTCCTAAACAGGGCACCAAGCTTGGGGTGCAGTTTTTTCTGGATGGCATCAATATGTCCAGAGAAGTTTAGGTGTTGGTCCAACCAAACACCTAAGTACCTGAAGGAGGATATGTCCTTAAGTAATGTCCCATCAAGGGTGTGGAAAGAGGGTAGTGAGGGAAGCCTAGAGAGTCTCTGCCTTGTGCCAAAGGTCATGGAGACAGTGTTCTTGGTGCTGAGGAAAAGTTGATGGTTAGCAAACCAGAGCTGAACCTTGTCAAAGTCTTGCTGTAAGCTGGTTGTAACCTCAGCAGGACAGGAGCCAGATGCATACAGGACTGTATCATCGGCATACATATGTATAGCAGAGGAGGGGGAGCAAACAGAGGGAAGGTTGTTTAAGAAAATGGAGAATAGGAAGGGCGCTAATACAGAGCCCTGGGGGATGCCAGTGCTAATCGGAAGGGGAAGGGAAGTGGTGTCCAAGTTCTTAACAGATTGGGTTCTACCAATAAGGTAGGCCTTGAACCAGTTTGTGGCTAAAAACAGTCACTAATAGGGCTATTCCAGGAAAAAGATCTAAAAGACAGTGTCTGGGAAAGCCTGACTGAACAAGAGGGTCTTGAGGTGGGCCTTAAATACTGTAACTGAAGAAGCCTCTCTTACAGATGGTAGAAGCGAATTCCACAGGATGGGGCCGGCAACATTAAACTCTCTGTCACCGGCAGTTTTTAGCCTCGTCCTGGGAATCGTAAGGAGGCCCCTAGAGGAAGAACAGAGGAAGTGGACCGAGGTGACTGGTGCAAGAAGGTCAGACAAGTATCCAGGGCCCAGCCCATGCAGGGCCTTAAAGGTGAGCAAGCCCACCTTGAAGAGGATCCTCCACCTGACTGGCAGCCAGTGCAGTTCATGCAGCACCGGGTGATGTGGCAGTATATTGACTGCCCCGTCAGCAACCTGGCAGCTGCGTTTTGCACTAGCTACAGCCTGTGGAGGGTACTTCCCGAGACCCCAAGGTACAGCGCATTACAGTAGTCAAGCCTTGACGTCACAAAGGCATGTCCCAAGGTGGGGAGGTCCATGGGTGGAACTAGGGGCCTAATCCCGGTGATATTCCTAAGATGGTAAAAGCTGGTCCAGACAACAGATGACACCTGGTCTTCAAATGTCAATCCGCTGTCACAGGTCACACCAAGATCACGCACTCTAGAGGAGGCCTTCAAAGGCATAGTCCCCGGAAACAACCCTGTTTCTGTGCCAGAGGCCAAACAGTCATGCCTCCTGTTCGACTCCACCACTAGTACCTCCGTCTTATCGGGATTCAGTCACAACCAGCTGGTGGCCATCCAGTCACTAATCTCGGCAAGGCAGTTATTTAGCACTTCCACCACACTAGATGTCCCAGGGCAAAGGAAAGATACAGCTGGGTATCATTCGCATAGCAATGAAAACCCAGCCTGTATTTCCTAATGATCTCTCCCAGGGGCAGCATGTACGTGGCAAACAACATTGGTGACAAGACTGAACCCTGAGGTACTCCACATGACAGAAGGCTAGGGGAGGAAGAGAAATTCCCCATCACTACCTGTTGCCTTCCATTCATGAGGTACTGTAGGACTCAAACTAGCGGATGACAGTGCCAGCGAGTCCACAAATTCCCTCAGGCAGTCGAGCAACACACAATGGTGTACCGTGTCAAAAGCTGAAGAGAGATCAAGGAGAACGAAAATTTTCCCCTCTCCTCGATCTCTAGCCCTGAGGAAGCCATTGTGCACCCGAACTAGTGCAGTTTCTGTGCTGTGCCTCGCACGAAACCCTGACTGAAGGGGCTCGTAAAGATCAAAGGACACAAGGTGCTCCTCAAGCTGCTGCACCACAACCTTCTCAACAACCTTCCCTAAAATTGGGAGGGTGAAGACTGGGTGGTAATTCGACTTGATGTCAGGGTCTAACGATGGTTTCTTCAGAAGAGGTCTAACCAGTGCCTCCTTCAAGGCATTCAGGAAGACCCCCACTAAGATAGAACACCGCACAATCAAGGTGAACACTGGGCCAATGGTGTCAACATATCCCATCAAGAAACGCATCGGTACCGGGTCCAGTTCACAATGTGTGTGCTTCAGCTTTAAGGCAACCTCAATGACCTCAGCCACCTCCACTGGTTTAAACTCCTCCCAACTAGGCAGAATGCTGTCCAGATGCTGAAGGCAACCACTGTTGGCCACATTGTGGCTCACTGGCGGAACACCCTGCCAGATGGCGGACATCCCGTCAGAGAAGAAAAAATTACTCACCTTAGTAATGTTGTTTCTTCTAATGGAGTCTTGCTGTATTCTGACAATAGCAGTGAGTCCCAACCTTCAAACTGCCCCGGAGATGAAAGAGTTAACTTTCCATGCCAGGCATGGAACGCTGAGCTCGAGTCAGGTTGAGACTCTGTCTGCTTGCTGTTTGAACTCAAACCATCAGATCTTTATGAGCTAAACTCACTGAGGGTCCTGTGTGAAGCTGTAAACCTACACTAGCCAACTGGCTACTAAATATAATAAAAAGATTTTGGGTCCCAAAACAAAGAACTCAAGTCAGGAAACCTAAAAATGAAATAAACACAACACTCATTCACCCAAAGAAAAGAGGGTGATAACAAAAGGTGGGCACCTCCTGAGTGCCAACTGCTACTGCCCACCCACATCCCAAAAACAAAGGTTCTGAGAGGGAAGGGGGAGGTCAGAATACAACAAGACTCCATTAGAAGAGACAACATTACTAAGGTGAGTAATTTTTCTTCAAACAACATGAAGTCTTGCTGTATTCTGACAATAGCAGAATCATCAAGCAGCACCTCCATGGAGGAGGGACAGAACCTCACTTAGGAAATAGGCTCTGAAGCACTGCTGTGCCAAACCGAGCATCACTCTTAGCCTGGATATCCAGAGAGTAATGCTTGGTAAAAATGTGAACTGTATTCCAGGTAGCTGCTTGACATATCTCTAAGATAGGAATATCCCCTGGCAGCAGCCAGGGAAGCAGCTGTACCTCTGGTAGAGTGAGCCCTCAGGCCTGAGGGTGGGATCCTACCTAGTTTTTCATAGCAAAATTGAATGCAAGAGACAATCCACCTGGCAACTGATCTTCTAGTGGCAGGTTTTCCTTTACCAACCTCACCATAAGAGAGGAACAGTTGGAGGAGTCAAACCTGTGACCTTTAGTACGTTCTATGTAGTAGCTAAGGGCCTTTCACATCCAGACATGTGCAACCTCTCCTCTCACCAAGAGGAGGAATGGTCAGTAAGAACACAGGAAGAGACACAGATTGGTTAAGGTGGAAGCCTGAAACCATCTTAGGTAAAAACTTCCTGTTAGTCCTGAGGACCACCTTATCTCTATGGAAAGAGGTAAAATTAGGTTCCACTGACAGAGCTTGTAACTCGCTTATGCACCTGGCAGAAGTGATGGCCACCAAGAAAACAGTTTTCCAAGTCAAGGACTTAAGCTCTGCTGAGGACAAAGGCTCAAAAGGGGGTTGCATAAGCTGAGCAATGTAAACATTAAGGTCCCAAGCAGGGGCAGGGTCCCTGAATGGTGGATTGGTATGAAGCAATCCCTTGAAAAACTTGGAGAATACAAGGTGAGCTGAAAGAGAAGAAGGCTTACCTGCTGAAAGAAAAGCAGAGACAGCTGCTAGGTGCACCCTTAGTGTAGCTGGTCTGAGTCCCAAGCTATTCAGATGAACCATATAGTCAAGGACTGTGGGCAAGTCAGCAGACTCTTGGGAAATATATTCCCAGAGCACCATATGGAGAATCTTTTCCATTTGGAATTATAGGTAGTTCTGGTGGAAGGCTTCCTAGAAGCCTTCAGAATATCCATAACACCTTGAGAGAAGTGTAAATCAGCAAACTCTAACTCTTCAAGAGCCAGGCCTTGAGATTGAGAGATTTGAGATTCGGGTACCAAACCCTTCCCTGAGCACAGGTTAACAGGTTGTAATTCCTGGGAAGAGACAAGGGAAGGCGGACTGCTAAGGACAACAGAAGATGGTACCAGGGCTGTCTGGCTCAGTCTGGAGCGATCAGAATCACCTTGATTTTTACTAGCACCTTGAACAGGAGAGGGAAGGGGGGAAAACATACAGGAACTTCCCTTCCCAATTGAGAACCAGGGCATCCAGGGGACTGAGCCCAACACTGGGGCCTGCAAAAAAGGGAAGTTGGTGATTGTCTGGGGCTGCAAAGTTCTATCTGTGGGGTGCCCCATCTGGAGAAAATCACCTCCAAAACCAGGGGATCCAGTGATCATTTGTGATGGCCCTGGGATATCCTGCTGAGAGCATCTGCCAGGACATTGTCCTTGCCTGGGAGGTGTACTGCAGTAAGGGAGGTGTTCAGGGAAAAAGCCAGAGACCACAACTTCATTGCTTCTGTGCACAAGGCCATAGACCGAGTGCCCCCTTGCTTGTTGATATACCACATTGTGGTGGTACTGTCTGTCCTGATCTGAACAACCTTGTTCTGAACAGACTTGGAAAAAACTTGAAGTGCCAGGAACACTGCTCTGAGTTCCAACAGACTGATGTGAAGCAGAGATTCCTGAGAAGACCACAACCCTTGGGTAGTCAGGTCTCAAGTGGCCCCCCACCCCAAGAGGGAGGCATTTTAGTAAGGATTAGAGAGTGAGACTGAGTGACAAAGGAACTCCTGTCTTGATTGTCCTGATCCTGCCACCACTAGCAAGCCTGGATCGGGTTCGAGTCACTAGTATCAGTTTGGTCAACGGGTTCTTTTTCTGGGACCAAAAGGCTCTCAAATGGAACTGAATGTCCCTCATCTGAAATCTTGCTCCCTGCACCACTGCTGTGGAAGCAGCCATGTGTCCCAGGAGCTGCAGAAAATGCCTTGCTGGTCGAGACACCTGTAGGGTGAATGAAGAGGCCAGTGTGATAAGGGTCCTTGCCCTGTCCAGGGGAAGGAAGGCTCTTGCCTTTTCTGTATCTAGCTCTGTGCCTATGAAGGTGAGGAGCTGAACAGACTCTAGAACTGACTGTGAAAGATTCAGAAGGAACCCTAGAGAGGTGAGCAGTTGCTGAGCTTTCTGTAGGTGTAACCTGACTTGGTCTGGGGACTGGCCTACTATGAGCCAGTCATCCAGGTATGGGAAGATGGCAATCCTTTGCCTTCTTAGGGAAGCAACCACTACTGCCAGGCATTTTGTGAACACCCTTGGAGCAGAGGTTAGGCCGAAGGGCATTGCTCTGAATTGGTAATGGCCTGAGGGCAGCTCGAACCCTGAGGTATTTTCGATGGGAGCTTCTGATGAGAATATGGAAATAGGCATCCTTGAGATCCAGGGACACTAGCCAGTCCCTGGCCTTAGAGAGGGTAGAATTATTCCCAGAGTCACCATTTGAACTTTGGCTTTAAAGGTGCTTATTTAAATATCTGAGATCCAGGATGGGCCGCCATTCTCCTGTCTTTTTGGGGTGAGGAAGTACCTGGAGTACAATCCTTTCCCTTGTGAAGAGGTGGAACCCTTTCTACAGCTCTGAGAGCCACAGGGAAGAGATCTCTGCCTCTAGGGCAAGTGCCTCCTGATGGTTGCAGGTTGAAGGATCTGGTTAGCATCTTTGGAATTTTTGAGCTGAGAACCAGTCCTAGCTTCTACTTCAGGACCCATTTGTCTGATGTTGAAGACTTCCAGTCCTGGACAGTAAGCCAGCCTGTCCCTCACAGGTGGTGGATAATTGGCCCTGGCAAACCCATCAGGGTGCCTTGTTTGGCAGGGAGTTTAGGCTAAGGGGTGAAGCAGGCCTGCTTGTACCCCTTCTGCCTCTCTAAAGAACCCCTCTGAGCATAGGCAGAAGAGGAGGCCTGGGCTTGGTAGAAAGGCCATGAAAGGCCTGCCCCTGCCCCTGGGATGCCCTCCTGAGGAGTGACTTGCCTTTCCTGGCCTGGGCACTCCTATAGGTGGTCCTGTATTCATCCATTTTCTTCATGTAGTTCTCTGTTTCTCCCCAAACGAGAATTACCCATAACAGGAAAATCCATGGTCTTAGTCTGGGTATCCTAAGACAGGCTAGTACATCTGAGCCAAACCATCCTACGAAGGGCCACAGATGTAGCCATGACTCTAGATGAAACATCATTGGAGTCCACTGCAGCATGGAACTGCACCTTGGATGCCTCAATACCATCAGCAGCCACCCGTTCCAGCTCCTTGGCAAGCTGGCCAGGGACCTGTTTAGCTAAAGCCATGACAGTGTCCCATCTAGATTTCTGATATCTAGCTGTATAGGCTAAGAATTGGCCTGCCTGAGTCCCAAGGATGCTGCCATGTACTGTTTCTTTGCCATGGCATCAATCCTCCTGGAGTCCTTATCTGGGGGTGTGAAGCCAGGGTATACTAGCCTTATCACAGGCTGCAGCCTGCACTACTAACATGGGCTGCATTGCTGGGCAAGGAAAGTACAGTTACGTAAGAACTTACCGTAACAGTAGATCTTCGAGAGAGGCTCTTGCAGTAGGTAATTACATATAGGACTGACGTCGGCAGGCGGCAGGACCCCATGGAAAAATTTCTAGCTAGCAGTCCCTGGCGAGGGACCGCCCCCACGTCAGGTGACCGGCGTCAGACAACATCGGTATAAAGGGGCAGTCCTGGACGCCTGGCTTCCAGTTCTTTCCCGCCACAGGCCCAGAAGGTCCGGACGAGAGAGAAGCAGATATTTCCCTCAATGGAAAAGGAGCTGAAAAAGCCTAGGGGGATGGAGGGCGGGAAGGTATTACCTACTGCAAGAGCCTCTCTCGAAGATCTACTGTTACAGTAGCTCTTACGTAACTGTACTATCTTCCGAGGCTCTTGCAGTAAGTAATATATAGGACAGAATCCCAAGCAGTCTGGAACAAATGAAAGGCACCGGAGGAGGGACTACTCCAAGAAGTAGCAAAAACCTTGCAAACCTCAAGACAGGAGGCCTTGCAAGACAGCTAGCCAAGCCTGCTCTATGGCGAGAGGCAATGTCCAAACTGTAATGTTTCGTAGGTATGGGCGGAGAGTCCAAGTGGGGCAGCACAGATATCTACCACAGACACATTTTTTAAAAAAAAACATGAGGTTGCTACATCTACAGGTGGAGTGACCTCGACTTGACACCGGAGGGTCTTGTTGTACTTGTCATAACAGAAAGTGATGCAATTAGCCAACCACTTTGATAGGCATTGCTTGGAAACAGCATAGCCTTACCTTTTGTGAGCAAAAGAGACAAACAACTGGTCAGTCTTTCTGAGATCCTTTGTCCTATCAGTGTAGTATCTCAGAATCCTGTGAACATCCATGGTATGGAGCAAATATTCTCCCTGATTGGAGTACTGCGTGAAAAAGGCAGTAACTCAGTAGACTGATTTAAAGTAGACTCCGCTACCACTTTCGGAAGAAACTTAGGGTTCATGCGAAGAGCTACTTGTTCTTTGTGAAAAATCAGATAAGGGACCTTACACATAAGGGCCTGGAGCTTGGAAATTCTTCGAGCCGAAGTAATGGCCACCCAGAAGAGCGTCTTCCACGATAGAAACTTCAAGTCTGCGGAAGCCGCAGGCTCGAAAGGAGGAAGGGTAAGTTTCTCAAGAACAAAGTTCAAATCCCAAGGGGGAGCACTAGTCCGGATAGGGGGCCTGAGATGAAGGACCCCTCTAAGAAAAGTCTTGGATACCTGTAATTGGGCAAAGGCTTTATCAGCGAAAGGAACATGATAGGCTGAAATAGCGGCCATGTGAACTTTCAAAGAGGAATGACTGAGACCCAGGTCGAAGAGATGACGTAAATAATCGAGCAGAACGTCCACAGGACAGGACAGGAGAAAGGCTCCACGTTCCTGGAGGCAGCCCAAATGGAAAATCTCATCCATTTCATGGTGTAGGTGGATCTAGTGGAGGGTTTTCTAGTCTCCACCAGAATCTCAGCTACCTTAGGAGAGACACCAAATGGAGATTGGGCTAGGTCTGCAGGAGCCATGCATGAAGTTGAAGGGACTTGAGTCCCGGATGGACCAAGGTCCCCTGATCCTGGGTTAGCAATCCCCGAGATAAAGGAAGAGGAAGAGGAAGAACCTCTGAGTATTGTTGTAGAAGAGAGAACCAAATTTGCCTGGGCCAGAAAGGAGCGATCAGAATCATTCTCACTCCTTCCATTGCAAGCTTCTGCAGCACATGAGGGACCAAAGGAATTGGGGGAAAAGCAGAGACGAATCTGCCCTTCCAGCTTAGAGACAGAGCGTCGCTCCAGAAAGCGCCTGGCTCTGGAGCAAGCGAGCAAAAGGTGGGACGTTTTGCGTTTAGGGAAGAGGCGAACAGGTCTACCTGTGGAGTCCCCCAGAGCTGGAAGATGCCATCTAGAACCTTTTGGTCCAGTTCCCACTCATGTGGCAGAGCCGAGGAGCGACTTAGCTTGTCTGCCAGGGTATTGTCGACTCCTGGAACATGGATCGCCATGAGGTGAACGTTGTGAAGTGTTGCCCAGTCCCAAACCCTCATTGCTTCCCTGCACAGTGGGTAGGATCGAGTTCCTCCCTGCTTGTTGATGTACCACACCACACACGTTGTCCGTTTGGACAGCTAGGTGACCGGGAAGGATGTATTGGTGAAGGGCTTGGAGAGCGTACAGAACTGCTTGAAGCTCGAGCACAATGATGTGGAGAGCTAACTCCAATCTGGACCATAAACCCTGGGTTTGGTGAGGAC
This sequence comes from Neoceratodus forsteri, assembly GCA_016271365.2. Lineage (NCBI taxonomy): Eukaryota > Metazoa > Chordata > Ceratodontiformes > Ceratodontidae > Neoceratodus > Neoceratodus forsteri. The sequence continues at coordinate 762,733,201 of CM028136.1, forward strand.
CCAGATGGGCTCCCCAACCTTCTCCTGATGCGTCCGTGGTCAGAGTCTGGAAGGGGGGAGGATGACAGAAAGGGACCCCCCGAAACAGGTTCTCTAGAACCATCCACCATTGCAAGTCTCTTGTCATCAACGAGCAGATCAGCACCACATGATCTAAGTCGTCTACGAGTTGATCCCACTGAGAGCGGAGGGTCCACTGAGAGATCCTCATGTGGAGTCGCACGCGTGGAACCGTCGGGATGGCGGCCGTCATAAGCCCCAAGAGATGGAGCACCGACCTCGCCGGAACCTTCTTGCGTTCTGAAAGCAGGGAAATCTGTGACTGGAGGGAAGCCACCCTGTCCGAAGGAAGAAAGGCCCTGCATACTGTTGTATCGAGGATTGCCCCGATGAACTGAAGTCTCTGGGAGGGATCCAGATGAGACTTGGAGTGGTTGATGATGATACCCAGACAAGTGAAAACCTGCTGGGTGAGGGAGAGAAAATGCAGGAGTTCCTCCCTGGATGAGGCCGCCAGGAGCCAGTCGTCCAGGTAGGGAAAAACCTGAACTCCCAAAGTACGCAGGTGGGCCACTACCACCGCCAGGCATTTGGTAAAAACTCGGGGAGCCGAGGAAAGCCCAAATGGGAGTGCCCGGAATTGGTAATGGTCCCACTGGAAAGCAAACCGGAGGTACTTGCAGTGGGATGTGCAGATATGCGTCCTGCATATCCAGCGCACAAAGCCATTGACCCGGCCGAAGAAGGGGCAGGAGGGTTTGGAGGGACAGCATCCTGAACCTTTTGTATTCCACATAAAAGTTCAGGGAGCTGAGATCGAGAATGGGTCTGAGATCTTCTGTCTTCTTTGGAACAAGGAAGAAATGGGAAAAGTAACCCGTCCTGTGAAGGTGAGGAGGAACGGATTCTATGGCCTGCTTCTCAAGAAGGGTGGATATTTCTTCCCTAACCAAAGGAAGATGGTCCCTTGAGTAAGAGGACTTCAGAGGGGGGTGACATGGAGGTTTTTGCAGAAATTCTATGGAGTGCCCCTCCGTGATAATCTGAAGCACCCATGAATCCAATGTTATCCTCTCCCAGCTCGGAAGGTGGAGGGAGAATCTCCCTCCTACCGGTTCCTCTGGGGAGTCCGGAGGCGGTGGGAGAGGGAAGAAGTCAGGTAGTGTGAGGCAGCGCCGCAGCTGGGGTACCCGCTTTTTTGGGAAGCAGGGGCCTGGCAGCTGTGGGGGCCCGGCATTTGGTGGCCCGCCTTCCTTGGGGTTTCGCTTGAGGCCGGCTGCATCTGCGAAAAGGACGGCGCTGTGGGGGATGGGGACAGTACATGGAATCCACAGATTTTAGAGACGTCCCTTCTCCTGCAAATCGGTGATGATGTCCTTGGCGTCACCGCCAAAAAGCACTGAACCCCTGAAGGTGCTTCTTGATTGCTGATTGCACCTCGGACCAAACCTGACACGCAGAGCCAGGCGTGGCGCCGAAGACTACGGCGAATCGGAGCTCCGCCTGCAGTGTCCACTGCATCGTGAGGTCGTCCTCAGAATGTGACGACTGGCCGAATGAGCAGAACGGACTAGGTCAGCTAACTCCTGCTTGACTTGGGAGTCAGGAAAGGAGTCAATCTTAGATTCCGCCTGGGAAGGATAACCTTCTGGTAATCCCCATGGTGCTACATAATTCAGGGCCCTGATTCCCAGTGTGGAGAAGCGTATATCTTCCTTCCATACTGATCCAGAGGCGAGATTCCTTATCCGGGAGACAAGCTCAAATGTTTAGGGTGTGTGCTGATTGGCCGTGTGGCATAATCTACAACCGAATCTCTACGGTGAGAATCCAAAAATCTACACCCTCGGAGCCTCATATAGCCTGTTGGACTTCCGAGAAGTGGGCTAGAACGACAGTTGTTTCCAAATAGTGGAAACAAGGTGGGCATGAGGCTCGATCCAGGGTGGCACTAGAGCAGTGGCCGTAAGGGCAGGTCAAATGTTCGCGAGTTTAACCCGCTGAGGATCTGGATCCCAAGAGGCGCCACTGATGTATTTCCTGGATCTTCCTGAGCAACTCCGTGAAAGAAGGATCCTCCAGAGGAGACTTCGAAGGAGTCCTCGGCCAGGGCTTGGACGGAGAGCGAGGCTCGTCGTCTTTCTCGAAGCATCCATCGGAGGAATCAGAGGAGTCCGAGAGAGAAGAAGAAGAAGAAGAAGATTTAGAAGCAGAGTAAGACTCCCTGACTCATCTGGGGGAGGAACGGGTTCCTTAGGGAGAATCCTTGGACATGTGTCCTGCCCCTCTATGGATCCCGAGGGAAGAGCTCAGGAATCCGGAGGTGGAGAGGGAGTATGCCGTCTCGGGCATATGGGGGCTGGAGGTGGCACCGCCGCCGTGAGGCGGCTCTCGACTTCCTTGGTGAGCTGAGCCTTGGCTTCAGCCCACCAGGAGGCCAGAGTCTCCTAAAGATCCACCGGTGGCCTGGAGGGCGGTGGAGAAGGAGAAGGAGGAGGGGGATAGTTATACGGATTATATCCGTAAGGCAAGTATCCATAACTCGGCTGCGGGAATACGGTGCCGGTATTGCAACGTCAGTGGAGCCGGCATCGGGTACTGCGGTGCTGGATACTGTGGACCTGGGTAAGCCGGCGTCAGATACGACGGCAGATACCCAGGTACCAGAGGAGCTGCTGGAGCAGACAGCCTACTAGGGAGCCCCACGGGCGGATCCACAGTGATAGGCCCATGGGGGGGTGGGCCCGATGGAGGAGGAGGAATATCCCCCGCCGGTGTCGGAAGGGTCTGCCGTCGGAACCGGTGTCGGCGGGGCCGGTGTCGGGGCCATCGTCCGGTGTCAGATCCGGTTCAGTGGGGTCTGACGGCGGAAAAACATCCCATGCATCGTCCGGGGTTGCGGGAGAAAAATCCCCGGGGTCAGGCAGGAGCGACACGGGCTCCCCGGACAGCAGCGAAGGCTGCGGGGAACCTGGGACGACAGATGATGGGGGGTCTGCCGTAGGCTCCAACACCCAGCGTACGTCGGAGGAGCCGATGTGCGGCTTAGGGGCTGAATCCCGGTGGACGTCAGAGGAGCCAGTGTCCGACTTAAGGGGTCCCTCGTCGGAGGCGGGCTGAGGGTGGGAAGCGGCCCGGTCTGAGGGGGACATTGCCGTGTGCCGCCCCAAAGGGTCGGGAGTCTTAGCAGCCTTCTCCTGGCGGGCATCGGAGGAGCCGATGCCTGGCTTATGGGAGGTGCCCGCATCAGTAGGCCGCAAGCCTGCGGCGGTACTGGGGGCAGAGGCCTCCTTTTGCCCGGAGGCGCCCGCAGGACCCAAAGACGAGCCCGACAGGTGGCCCGACGCCTCCTCTAAAGCCTTGAAGGGGGCCGTCGGGCGATCCCCCGGAGGGGACGTAACCTGAACCGCGGCTCCAGCCAGAGTCGCGGATGAGGAGGCCTTCTCTCTGTGCCTTTCTTTATCCCGCTTCTTGTGTCCTTCTGGGGAGGTCGACGTCTGCCTAAGCTTCTTCAACTCCTTCTCCATTGCAGACATCTTCTCTTTGAGGAGATGGGCTTCCAAAGACTGCTGGTGTCGTTTGCGGGTGGCCGCGTTGAAATGCAGGCAGTGCGGGCACTTTTCGACCGTGTGGTCGGGGCCTAAGCAAAAAAGGCAAAGACAGTGACCGTCCTTGTGAGGCAGTTGGGCGCCGCACAAGTCGCACTTATTTTTTGAAGGGGACGACAAAAACCGACGTTCACCTGATGAAAGCGTACTAAAATACTGATAACTTTTCAGTAAAAACCGACAAACTAACAGGGCTGAGCACTGACTTCACTGCGAGGCGCTGCAGACTGGCGTGGAAAGAACTGGAAGGCGGGCATCCGGACCGCCTTTATACCGACGCCGTCTGACACCGGTCACCTGACGTGGGGGCGGTCCTTCGCCAGGGACTGCTATCTAGAAATTTTTCCGTGGGGTCCTGCAGCCTGCAGTCCTATATGTAATTACCTACTGCAAGAGCCCTCTCGAAGTAAGATCTCCGTATCTGAGCCTGACAGAGTATACCTCTTGTCCATTCTTTTATCCACAGGAGGTATAGAATTAGGAGTCTTTAAAATCTTAAATGTCTGTTTCCCAAAAGACTTGTGTAGGGGAACAGACAGCCTTCTGGACTCTGGGATATCCATCATTTCCACATAATCAGGCTCCTCCTGGTCATCCACAGCTTCTTCCATAGGAAGCTGAAGGGTTTCCGCCACTTTCTTATAAAACATGAAATGGGAGGGGGACTCAGAAAGCCTAGGAGGAGACACTCCTGAAGGTCTGTCCGGGGAGATGTCCGGGTCAATGGGCACATCCAGACTTTCAAAATCACATTCAGTTTCCTCATAGTCTCCTTCCTCCTCCTCCTCCGGTTCATAAAACTCCTCCAAATCATAATCTGGAACCGGCCGAACCGAGCGCCTTCCTGATGGTGCCGGTTTGGTCGGAACCGGGGAAAGCGACTGAACAATTTTTATTGCTTTGGCTATTTCATCAGCAGTTGGAGAAGAAACGTTTGGACCCACACCAGCTGATTTATCCCTTTTTGTTCTCTTAACCGGAACCGACTCCTCAGAATCGGTTCTACTTTTGCCCGAAGAAGTTTCATCCTGGTCAGAGGGCACTCCTTCTGGTTCGGTTTGAACCGAACCGGGCTGGCCATCTGGGTCAGCGGACTTTTTGGCATCCCTTTCCCTGAGCCTACCAACTCTCTTTTCTAGGGTAGCTGCAGGAAAATTTTTACAAATCTGGCAGTCTGAATCGAGGTGGTCAAACCCCAGACAATAAACACAGGTGGTGTGGGGGTCAGCCTTAGCAAAGACTTCCCCACACACACTACAGTGTTGAAATCCAGTGGGTCCGGTTTTTCTTTTGGGTTTTTCAGACATAGTGCCAGTCCTAACAAAACTTACCCTTTTAATGGCAATCCGCCAGGCAAGACACTCTTATCGGTTCCCGACTGTGTTACGAGTCATGGAAAAAAACGTAGTAAAATCTGTTTTTTTTTTAGAACCGATAAGAACCGGTAACCACACTCTAAAAGAAGAAATAAAGATTTTTAAACAACCTGATCGGTTCAAACCGAACCGATGAACCGTTTACAAGTTCCACACAGAATAGGAAAACAATATAAACCTATCTAGTACTCACGAATACCACAGACAGAGACTGAACCGATAGGTTGCAGTTTAAATTCGGTTGAAAACCGAGAAAAACGGCACTTTAACCAACAAATTGAACCGAGCAAAGGAGAAATCTCCGGAGCGACTGTTCAGTGAGGCGGAGTAAAGAATCTGACGGTTTGAGTTCAAACAGCAACAGACAGAGTCTCAACCGAGCTCAAGCTCAGCGTTCCATGCCTGGCATGGAAAGTTAATTCTTTCATCTCCGGGGCAGTTTGAAGCTTGGGACTCACTGCTATTGTCAGAATACAGCAAGACTTCATGTTGTTTGAAGAACCAAGCAAACTCTTCGCATAAAGCATTGGAAAAGGCTTTTTTTTGGCTGTAGACAGGCTGGGTTTAGCAACTGTCTACAGTCTGAAAAAGCACTGTTGGTTGATTCTTCCCAGCAGCAATCTCCCTGGACAGGAACTCTGCCTTCTTATGGGTGATTGCCCCCTGATACTAACCCTAATGGGAACTAAGGGCCAGTCTGTCTGCCTCCAGCCTTGACCTCTGCCAGCAATGCTCTAGCCTCTGACCCAAAATCTTCATTGTCTTGATCTCCCCATCAAATCATGGGGACCTCAAGTGAGAGGATTTGGGTCGTACATGGACTGGTGCAAGAGAGTCGAGTGCAGCTGACATTGCCCTGTTATAGGCAGCGACAGCCTCACCCGTACCCCCAATGCATGCGCTACCCACACTAGATAGGTCGGACACTGCCAGAAATCCCTCCGGGGTAAAACCCTTCAAAGGGCAGTAACTTACCATCTCTGCAGGGGGAGGGCTCTTGGGGGGCCCTGAACAAGAACTCCACCGTGCAATGATTGGACCAAATGACCCGGTCAGTCTTGAGGTTACTAACCTCAAGTCCCAGTGAGACCAAGTCCAACATGTGGCCATCCTGGTGGGTCATGGAAGAAACTTCTTGCAACAGACCCAGAGATGACATCATTTGGAGGAGGCTGTAACTTAGCCTAGAAGATTCATCGTCGGATCAAACACTGAAGTCCCCCTGGACTAAACATCTGGGAGAATCTAAAGTTTCCCTGACAACAAAGTCAGCTACCTTTTGCAAGAATTCACCTGCCGCCCCAGGGGGGCAGTAGATCAGGACAATCCTGCAGCCTGCACCCGCACCCCCACGTACAGCCACACATTCAAAGGAACCCGGCCTACCCACTGGGTACACAGTGAAGCCAAGTTCAGATCTAAAGCAGATGGCCACTCCCCGCTCCTGTGCTCCACTCTGGGGCAGTGCATCACCGAGTACGCCGGGGGGGATGGCCTCTAGAACCGGGCTGGCATCGTCACCCACCCAGGTCTCAGTAATGCATGCCAGATCGACTGAGGAAACCAAGTTTGCTGTTACTGCAATCTTGTTCCTGATCGACCTGGCACTGCTAAGCACTGCCCTCAGGGGACTGGCGGATAGTGTAGCCCTACTAGTTACTCGCCCACTTGGTCTGGTGGGTACCCAGGGGATGGGAACCAACCATGTCTGGCCTCTCCCTTGGACCCATCAGCTCCGGGGTGCCTTCACGTCAACCACCTCAATCTTACCAGTGCCAGGCTACCTGCCGCCCAGGCTGAGATCAATGCGGGACCTCTTAATCCTGGCTCCTCCCTACAGTGCCAGGTGTGGTGGTAGAAACTGGGAGGTAGGTAAAGGGACGAGATCAAAAAGCTGGGACACCTGTACAATCCTAGCCCGCCCCCAGACCCCTGACTTCCGCAGACACATGTCCTAGCCAGATAGCCCAATAAACAACTAACAAACTACCACTCATACAAACAGCCACACCATTAATATAAAACAATCCTAATTCGTCTCACCACTCAACCATAAACTAAAACTAAAAACCACCCACCCCAAAAGAAAGCAAGTAACAATAACAAATAGCAATTCAGTTTAGGAGAGCGATGCCCATAGATCCCTATATAATACAGCCCTACCAAGACAGGGCAAAGTTACTGTTTATGATGCACAACTGTCAGCAAAAGTGAAAATTCTTCACTGCCCAATAAATTAGGGATGGTGGGCCCTCTCACTGACCTCCACCTCAGGGCAGAGTTTTTATGTGTGAAGTTATTTAACTTAGATTTGAGTGCTAAAAAGGAGTGTTCCTGGGAATTTCCACCTCGGCTGCTCAGTACAAGTACAAGCGGCATGACTTGCAAACAGCAGTAAAAAGGAAGGGTAGCCTTAGCACATATCAGAGGGAGGACCTGTAAGGTTCCAGAACTAATGGCTGTGGATGATACTGCAGCTAGCACCCTGACAAAGGTGGCCACTGAGGGTGAGCGTAGGGACAATGGAAAAGGTACCCAAGGTGATGAGAAGGGGAATATGGCCACACGTCTTCATGTTGGCAACAAGGTAGACAAACTAGACTAGCATACAACTGTTCCCACGGACATGGCATCCCTTCTCCCTCACAAACAGATGTTAACCTTGTCTTAGCAGGTATCACCAGCGAGGAGGTAGGCACAAATAAAGAGCTATCCACCGTCTGGGCCCACTTAAGGTGCAGAAGTGGAGAGCACCAGACACCATAACTAACACGAGTGATGTAACCCCTTCTTTCACCCACCAGGTCTGAAAATGCCAGCAGGCACCTGTCCTGAACTGGGGGCAGAAAATGGCAGAGGAAGGACCAAACAGGTGGAGAAGTCAAGCCAACAGCAGGTGCCATCCCCATAAATTATTTATTTATTGGTAACATATTTTACAAGGTAAGCAGATCCAGAATAGGCTCATTTCTGGTTGTGACTAGGGGAAAAAAAATCAGTAAAACACAATACAAACAAATCCATTAGTAAAAAATGTACAAAGTCAATATATATTCACAGAGTCACCCAGTGTACAGGAACAAATATATACAAAGTCACCAATTTACAGAGTGGGTGCCTCAAGATTGAAAGGTGGCTCACGTGGTGCCTGTCCACAAGGGGGGGGGAGGGGTCCAGAGAGGAGATGGGGAATTATAGGCCCATTAGCCTAACGTCTGTGGTAGGCAAGATTATGGAGGGGTTTATCAAGGAGAGGCTGGGGGGACATCTGGAAAGGTTGGGGCACCTGGATGACAGGCAGTATGGTTTTGTTCTGGGGAGGTCGTGCCAGACTAACCTGGTGGAGTTTTATGACTGAGTGACGGGTGCCCTGGACCGACATAAGCCGGTGGACGTCCTCTATCTGGATTTCAGTATGGCGTTCAATTTGGTACCCCACAACGGCCTACTAACAAAGCTGGGGGGGGGGGCAGTTGCTCAGGTGGGTGGAAAACTGGCTTACGGGGTGAATACAGCGAGTGGTGGTTGGAGGCATAGGCTCCTCCCCCAGGAGGGTCATCAGTGGGGTCCCCCAGGGTTCAGTCCTGGGGCCACTCCTGTTCAATTCCCATGTCTCGGATATAGGGTGGGGTGTTAGGAGTAGGTTGAGTCTTTTTGTAGATGATTCAAAACTGGGAGCACTGGCAGACGGGCAGGAGGAGAGAGAGGCCCTGCAGGGGGATCTGGATACCCTGGGGGGGGTGGGCAAGGAAGTGGGGGTTGAAGTTCAATGCAGGGAAATGTAGGGTGCTACATCTGGGGGTCAGAAACCCGGGACATGCATACACCTTGGGGGACCACACTGCAAGTCACATTGGGCAACAGCGACTTAGGGATAGTGGTGGACAGCAAAATGAATAACACAGAGAATTGTCGAAGAGCTGCAGCAAAAGCAAACAGGATACTGGGCTGCATAACCAGGGGGATTACCTCCAGGAGGAGGGAGGTGATCCTCCCTCTGTATAATGTCCTGGTTAGGCTGCATCTTGAGTACTCTGCGCAGTTCTGGAGACCCCATCTTAAGACGGACATAGCGCTGCTGGATAGGGTCCAGAGGAGGGCTACCAGGATGATTCAGGGCATGGAGGGTAGGACCTATGAGGAGAGACTGGATGAACTCAATCTGTACGCATTGGAGGAGAGGAGGGACAGAGGGGACATGATAGAGTCTTTCAAGTATGTGAAGGGATAAATAAGGGCACAGCCAGGGAAGTGTTCAGGCTTAAGAAGGGGGGAAACTACTAGGCGGCACGAGTGGAAGCTGAAAGGGGGAAGTACAGGGGGGCGCGCAGAAGACACTTCTTCAAAGAGAGAGTGGTAGAACCATGGAACACACTGCCCAGGAGTCTGGTGGAAGAGACCACAGTGGAAGGATTCAAGAAGGATTGGGATGGGGGGAAGCTGAGGCCAGGGAGGGCCACCTCTGGGGCTGGTGGGGGTGGAGGAGCAAGCTCCCAGTAGGGGGCTAGCTTCCGAGCAAACACGATAGACCATGGGGCCTATTCTGCTGGCTTTTACTATGATACTATGAGAATCGAATCACATTAAGATACCACAGGTACAGGGGGGAGTGCAGTCCCATAACAATACGAATTAAGTTATTTGTTGCTGTGTAGAACACCTATGAGGAAGGCCCATATTAAACATTGTTAGGGTAGGAGTAAACTAACCGAGACCAGGCAACTATTAAAATTAGAGAATATCTCTAGGACAATTTGGGCATGGCAATGCAGTCTTGTAGTGCTCCTTAAGCTTAGCCTTTGCAGAGTGGAAGCTAGTAATGGAGGTAAGGGAAGGGAAGAGGGCAGACTGTTCCCTATGTGGTGAAGTCTGTTCCTGATAGGGGCTTGTCCTACATAGTCTATACCTAGGAATCTGTAGTCTTTTTTCATTCTCCAGCCTTAAGGAGTATAAAGGATTAGATGAGGGAGTAAATATGTCACTGAGATAACCCAGCAGTTTCCCAGATCAGTATCTGGCACTTAGCAATGCAACATGGGGGGACTGCCTCATAGGAAGAGTAGGCCGAGTCTGGGCCCTTATACATTGTGCAATGATGGGTTTGGGGAGGGCAGGCCAACACAAATCTACAGAGGGAGTCGAAGAAGGTGGTGAGCTTAGCTAGGGCAGAGGAGGAGGCTCCAGATATAACTACATCACCATAGTCTAGCGATGGGAAGATTGAGTGCTCAACCACAGTTTTCCTGGTTTTAAAAGGGAGACAATTTTTAACCATGTAGAGGATACTTAGTTTGGCGAACCTTTTTCCCACTACAGTACAACCTCGATACCATTGAAAATAATAGCAGGCACAGCATAATGATTTATAAACGCTGCACACAGAATGGTCCAAAACACATGAAATATATGACATTTATTACAGTACTGTAAAGAAATATCAATATCCTTATAAAATATTAAACTTAAAACAGTAAGTATTTTAAAAACAGTATGTCACGTAGAACTCATAAAGCAGTATAAGCTGGGTATTAAAAGTTCCAGCAGTATAGCAGTACAACATAAAGAGCAACAAACATTAGCAGCTGAGAGGTCATGGTGCAAACTTACAGTTCAGTTTTATTTTATTTATTTATGACTTTGATAACTGGGAAGGTACACTGGTCCAGGGGACTGTTTTCAGGCATGACCTGGGCCAAAAGGCACGAGTTACGAGCACATATAATAAACACATGGTTACACAATAAAAGTGACACGGTACAAATTCAAGGTACAGCTAGGCAATAAGTACACCAGGAGATACAACAATATAATCAAGCAAAAGACAAACTTGATGGGAATCAGAATTGAGTTACAGAAATGCAGGGTCAGAAACCAGCAAACCCACGCCCCTCAAATGCAAACAAAACCAACTAAGAGCAGGAAGGGAGAGAGAAGGGAGGCGGGGCAGCATAAGGAAAAGATGTCCAAGCGTGTGGAGGGAAGCTATCTAGGCAGACATTTTCAGCTGTCTTTGGCTAGTAGACAGGATTTGAGGTTGCTTTTTTTTTTTTTTTTTTTAGTTTTTGTTGACCGGGTAAGTGCACTACACAAATCCTGCCTATTTTCAGGCACGACCCGGGGGAGGGGAATACAGATGAATTCCAACTGACCTTGAACCAGATTAAGCTGTTGGTGCTATTTGTAGTGAATGAGGGAAATTTGGCCAGGACACCAGGGAAATTCCCCTACTCTGAGGGGTGGGGAACCCTTCCCATGAGACGTCTGGACTAGGTTCAGAATGTCTCAGTCGATGGCAGGAGCAGAGGTGGTGGACGATGGTCTTAAGGAGTCTACTGCACCGCTTGAGGAGGTTGCATCTGATTCAGTTAATGTGCTACAATCCTGTTCCAATGTACCTATTGAGGAGGCGACTCAGTCAAGCAACACAGATAGCCAGGACTGGAATATGGAACTTTCGAATATGATAACAGAAGAAGATAAAAAACGAAAGCGTCTGGAAAATGGGCAAGTAGTTTTTACTGGTATGGCAAAAAAAAGCACTAAGCAGAATACTGCTGACCTGATAGACGTGAATGCTGAAGCTCCAGTTTTGGAGATGGAAGGAGATTCTTTCCCCTTTTCGGCTCGTTATGCTTCCTGGTCCCCGGAGAGAGCGCTACAGGAGGCAGGTTGGATCAGGACCCCCGAAGCATGGATACCGGATCCCCTAGTTCCATTACCGGGAGCAGGATCAGCAGGCCAGACGGAATGTTTACCTGAACAGGTGTCAGTACAGGGACAGTTTTGAGGACAGACCCGGAAGAGCCGCGTCACTTCCGCCTTCTCCACTGAACTCGAGTCGGGTTTGTTACAGCCAAGGATGGAAATACTGAACCGGGAAAAAGACGATTTAGAAACTGGAGTACAAGAGGCATCGACACCTGTGGTTTCTGTGGACCCTATACCGGCACCATCGATGCAAGGTTGGTACAAACTACAAGGAAATAGCACTGCTAGCTCTACAGGTACTGTTTCACTTAATCCCCAACCGGTACAATCCACTAAGCAAGTCAGTTATGCTTCCCTTTTTAAAAATTCAGATATTCTGGTCAGAAAACGTTTTGTTGCCCGCGTACATTACAAAGGGGCTATGGAACTCCCCCCTGACCGCCATTATGTGGGTAAAACTTTAATAATAAATTCTTTAGGAATTCGTCCTACAGATATTTATGCTTTTATTCATTCTTCGGGGGATCGAAATTTTGATGTTTCCTTTAGAACTGCTGCGTTATTAGATAAATTTTGGGCAGCTTATTATACTGCTCGAATAGACCCAGTTTGGAAGCATTTTGTGGTCATTCCTTTTACCAGACCAACGGCCAAAATTATAACTGTTCTTTTTCGAAATGAAAAAGTCAATGTATTGGACATTTTGTATTGGTTGGAGCAACGCTGTACAGTGACTGGAGTTCCACATGCTGTAATTGATGATAATGGGTTTTGGACGGGAGGGTGGAAATTCAATGTACAGCTTAAAATTACTGAGGCTGGGGTGCAACATCTCCTAATTGTTTCTACTTAGGCAGGGACGAGTGTATTGTTTTATCCAGGTCAACCACGTTCCAGTTATAGATGTGGTTCATTATCTCATTTAAGTTCTGATTGCGATCAACTGAAATGTGCATCATGTGGTATGTTGGGTCATTCGGTATTATCTTGCAAGGTCCCTCCCACTTGTAATTTATGTGGTGATCTTTCACACATTTTTGAGGCCTGTCCATGGGTGGCCCATAATACAACAGATTATACTGAACATGATTCATATATAGCTAAATCTTCAGCTACTGCACAGCCCCTCCCCAAGGCCCAGAGCATATTATTAAAGTGGGACAAAAACCTCTCATCTTCTTTACCACAGACTTCGATGATTTCTCATTCTTCTGAGATTTTATCAGATACAGTTAACCCCTCTGACCCCCGAATCCATGGAGATTCCGGTGTGTGATGCATTATCCACCATTCCTAGTGCTCCAGTCCAAGTTTTGGAACAACCGATCTCTCTCCCGGTTGGAGAGGTTGTAGACTTAGGAAATACTTCACAACCCACTCCCCCAGCGACTCGCCAACTCCGCTCTAACAAACAGGTAGACCTAGTATCTATACCTCCCATCCCGGTTTCTAACCCATATGAACCTTTACAAAGTTGGGGTGATACCATGGAAGAGGAAGAGTTAGGTGAACCTTTTCTTTCTCCTCCTTCTATGGCTACTTCAGTATCACTATCAGTCGCTAATACTTCTGGGATTCCTGTAAGAAAAAAATCAGTTAGGATGAAGAAAAAGAAATGAGGTGGTTATCTTTTTCAGTGTTTTTTTTTTTCTCCTTTCTTTTGCTTAGGTCTTTTTTACGATTAGCCAGCTTAAATGTCAATAGCATTCGGTCACAATACAAACGTACTGCAACTTTTTCAGAGCTACAAAGTTTAGCTTATGATGTTTATTTGTTACAAGATGTTAGATTATATACAACTGAGGAAGCCACAACAGCCTCACGGAACTGGGGTTTGGGGCCTTCCTATTGTCTTAGGCAGGATCTCTGTTCTGGTATTGGTTTTGTTTCAGTTCTTCAAATTTTCTTTTGCAAAAATAGTGGATTTAGTTCCAGGAAGGGTATTATTATTAGACCTTTATGGTATGACTTACCGTATGAACTAATATCTATGCACCACAACAAAAGCTGCCAGAGTTCAGCTCTCCGTTTGATTCGACCATTTTATTAACTAATTGGATCATTTTATGGGTGGAATTTTAATACCAGCTCAGATACCCCCAAATAAGAAAACTTATTGTGATGCTTCTGCTTTACGTACTATTATTAAAGAGACGAATTTAATTGATGTACTAGCCAATCCCGTTACCTACTTTCACAAAAGGAACTTACCTCCAGAATAGACTTTTGGTTTTGTTCCCAAACTATTGGGTTGTGACGGGTATCACTATACCTATGGCTACCTCTGATCACAATTTAATAGGATTACGGATACCATTAAGGGAAGTTTTAGCACAGGGTCCTGGGATTTGGAGAGTGAATTCATCCTTACTATCACTTCCTGAGTTTCATAAAGGATTTCTGGACCTAATTGTAGATCGTATCTCTGTAGAGTTCCTTTATGATTCCATGATAGAATAGTGGAACGATACTAAATTATATGTGGTATCTTATTTTAAATATTATGCTAGATTTTTAGCTGATACAAGACACCATACTTCTAGCCTTTTAAGAGCAGAGTTATTGGAATTATTCTCTAAATCCCATTTGTATAATATTGATTGCTCTGCTCGTATAAAAGAGGTTAAAATTGCTCTAGCTAAAGAACAGTATAATAGACAAAGGACTATTCTTTTTGAACAAAAATTTCGTACCACCGGGACGCAGTGCCAATTCAATCCTTTTGATGTGAATAAAGAAAAGTTTAATAGTAAACAAATATGTCAATTACGGGATGATCAACAACATATTATTACCGGACAAAGAAAACTCATGGAATATGTGACGGATTTTGTTAAAAAAACTTTTGAAACTCCAGTTGTCGAATCACCTGACATGACACTTCTCTTACAGGCATTGGATGTACCTACTTTAACGGCGCCACAGTAGCATGAAATTCTAGCGTCTTTACTTCTGAGGAAGTTAAGCAGGTTATTTTTAGTTTCAAGGATAGAGTGGCTCCTGGATCAGATGGTCTTTCGGCAGAAATTTATAAATCTTTATGGCAATTTATGCCAAATCAGTTACTGGCTATTTTAATGCCTTTTGCAGGAAGATCGTGACAGACCAAATGTACGAAGGGCTGATGTTATTTTGTATAAGAAAGGAGATGAAGTGACCTGAAAAATTGAGGCCGATTACCTTACTTAATACTGACTATAAGATTTTTTCTAAGTTGTTGGGGAATAGGATGTCTAGACTTTTACCATCTTTGCTTTCCTCATGCCAATATTGTTCAGTTACTGGCAGATCCATCCAAGATGCCTTACTCCTAATTAGAGAATTGTTTTCCCAAGGTCAACAGGGAGCTCTTCAGGGTTATTTATTTAATTTTGACCTCTCTAAAGCCTTTGATGGAACTTCTCAGGAGTTTATTTGGTTAACTCTTAAAGCTTATGGGTTCCCAAAAATTTTTGTTAATTGGCTCATTTTATGTTATTCTTTAGCTTATGTTAGACCATATATTAATGGTAGAGTTGGTTCCCCTTGTTATATCCATCAGGGAGTAAGACAGGGTTGCCCTTTAAGTCCTTTATTATTTGTCATTGCTTTAGACCCCATAATTAGGCTTTTTTCTAAATCTCCTAGACTTCTAGGTCTTCGGGTCCTGACAGTAATATTCAAAAAATAATTTGTTATGCAGATGACTTATGCGTTCTAGTACCTACTGTCTCGGTAGGCCACTTATTATGTAAAGTATTACCGGTCTTTTTGTCAGTTATTGGTTCTAGTTTAAATCTGCAAAAGAGTGTATGTTTTAATTTGACTGTGTCTGTAGAGAGTGCTTCCTCGATTGCTGGTATTGGGGTAGTGGATTCTCCTCAAAAATTATTAGGACTTTATTTTGGTGTTCCGGACATGGCTAAATATAATTGGGAACTATGTCTGAATAAAGGCAGGGATAGGGTATGTAAATGGAACAAGTGGTATTTAAATAAAAAGAAACGTATTTTTTTGATCAAAACCTGTTTATTACCAATATTTTTACATGTTGCACATATTTTTCCACTACCTAGATGTTTATTCATACCTCTTCTCAGTCTTTTCTTTTCTTGTTTTTGGGGCAGCCGTCTAAATCCAATTAAACGTAATATTTTACTACAGTCCTACCGACAGGGAGGTGTAACTATGATTCACCCACTAGTGTTTTTACTCAATTTTTTTACCACTAACTTGAAACCTTTGTTACAGAATCTTTACGGCTTTGGACTCTCTTGTACATATGTCCCTTAATGGATTTTTCAAGAATGGAGTGTAGGTGTCTTTCTGCATAAAAAAAAGACGATATGTTTTAGCTTGGATTGGGCAATAACGTTTGATATGTTAAAGACATGGCATGTAGCGTACAGATGGTTAAAACTCTAACCAGAAAACAGTTATATGCAAATATAGTTACATCCCAATTTACAGAAGGCGTTTTCAGATTTTACACGATAGAGAAGAAACAGATTGGTAATCGTTTAGTTGATCCACGCATCCCTATAACAATGTGGGATATTGGTTGGTTAGGGTACACGGTAGAATAAATGTGCGTGGCAATCTGAAGCACAAACAAATATCAGAGATATTGTTTCAGATTCTTGTACAGACTCGATAGAAACGATGTTTCACTTATATTTCTCCTGTCCATTCATCCTTCGATTTTGGTTTTGTGGCGCCGTCATTTTGGAGTAAAGTATGCGTCACTGGGATCAGAGATCTTTTTTGGTCTTTTCCAGACACTTGGTCAACATGTAACTATAGTACTTTAAATATTATTGCAATTGTAATATTATACTGGGTATGGCAGGTCAGATGTTGGTTTTATTTCAGCAACGCTATCTAACTCCTGAGGAACTATTTACAAAAATATTAACCTATATTGATTGCTTTAAAGAAGGAGAAAGGAAAATTCTCAAAACAAACATGTGGAAACGTTATTGGAATTTCTTTTGATTTCTTGTTTAGTTAATTATGACATTTTTTTCTTTCAATTTGTGTTTTCCTTTTCTTAAGACCTTTGTTGACTTTTTTGTTTGAATTTTTGAAGCACTGATGTAATTTTTTTTGTTCTAAAAGTCTGTAAATATGCTTTGTTTTTAAATAAACATACCCCTACTCTTTTCGATAAGTGCTATGGGATCTTTAACATCCACCTTAACTACCACCAATCCAGGCAGATGGGACCTCTGTTTGACGTCTCATCCAAAAGACGGCACCTCAGAAGTGCAGCACCTCTATCATGCTGCACTACAGTGTCAGTACTGGGATATTAACCCAGGTGCCAGATGTGGGAACTGAACCCACAGCCCTCTGATCTCCCGGCCTCAGAGGTGAGTGTGCTACCTACTGAGCCACTGACACTGCTAAACGTAAGATGAGTGTAGAGGATCTAAGGTGTGCTGGAAGCCCATTCCAAAAGTTTAAAGTGCAAGTTAAGCAACATCGCAACACACTAAAAAATGCAGTGATAGTGGACTTTTTTTTATTTTTTTTTTACAGCCTGCATTCGCAACTTGTGCTCCAATAAGGTGTGCAGGTAATCTGTATTGTCCTGACTTTCTAGCTAATACAAACATTTGCTAAAAGCCTCAACAGCTTCTGAAGCAGTTGGTAACTGGACAGATGGGGCTTGCTTTCCGTCATCTTCCTCCTCATCGGTCACCTCCATACCATCAGGGATATTCTCAGCAATGTTGATGATGTCATCATCAGTAAGTTCCCCATATCCATCGTCATCCGCATCGCACTGGACCCACTCTTCTATGGCATCTGGCGAGCAATCTGTTTGCTGGACTAGTAAATTAAGAGCAGCGTTCACCTCGATCTCTTGCTCCACCACGATTGGCTCTGCTTGCGGCTTGTGAAGCACCTCTGATTTCTCCCCAGCACCTGATGATAGTCTTCTGCAGCACCTCGCAGACTGCAAGTGTTAACAAGCAGCTAATCACGGTAATGAGTGAAGCGCTTAAGCTAACTGCACTCTGCACAATCTTCAAAGGATGCCTAATTACAGCCTATTAGACACTGGGGGACATCACATGAATTCAGAGATTTGAATAATAGGGTTTGGGATAATCGGGGTTATACTGTACATACTTTTGTGAAGTGAACAGTCTAGCTATTGATCTAGGATCACCCCAAGGTATTTACAGGAAAGTATTGAGTTGATGGGTCCCCAGATAAGTAGCCAAGCTTCAAAGTGGAGGGGGTTGAACACAACTAATGGGTAGTTCCTAAGAGCATAGTAACTGTTTTCTTAGGATTCACAGCTAGTTGATTGGCAAGGAACCATTTCTGCACATTAACGAAGTCAGACTGATGAGAAAGCTCAATGTCAGAGAAGGAGAGACCAGAACAGAAAATGATTGTATCGTCTGCGTACAAGTGGGATTTGCATGTTTTTTAGGCAGTTATGGAGATTGTTAAATAAATTATGAGAAGCAATTCCCATTCCAGATGCAAGAGGTCCCTGCCTCAGAGACCTCTATTCCCCAAGACCACACTGAGGTGAGGCCCCCAAGACAAGTCACCCAGCAAGCAGTATCTCTCTGCTGGTGGAAACAGAGGTCCAGTGTGGAAACGCTCAAGGAGCTGCAATCACCGACAAATTTAAACAATCCCCATCAACCAGTACTGACATAATGTGTGGGGACACGCATCAAGGTACTGACAGACATGGCAAAATCCCAAACGAGAAGGGAGTGTGTGATAGTTATCACTATAGGACACAAGCACCTATGTGACGCTGCTAGTAGACTCTGGCATAGTACATGGACAAACTGGCTTCTATAGTTGTTTAGTTAATACAGCCTACCTGGAGATACTGTCTTGTTCCATTGGGTGCATGTGGAAACACTGTCTTGTTCCACCGGGTACATGGGGAATAACCTCTCCCAAGTATTATACTGTCAGACTTAGGGCACTGGGGGCTGTACAGGAGGAGTCATTCCTACCACACACCATATCAAAGAAAGCACAGACACGGCAGGTGTGAAACAGCACAGCCCCCCCCCCGATGAAGCATGAAAATGACCAACCACATCAGTCTCCAAGCAGCAGGACAGGGCCACAGACAATAGTGCCACATAACCAGCCACAACTGCAGGCACATGGGGAGAAGCAAATATGGAAGTGGTCCATCTATACTACAACTGCATGGGGGCACAAGAGTATTGCCATACTACACCACAGTGAGGACAAACACCAACCAGCCTGCACACAAAACTGTGCCCAGCGTGGGCCTGGCACACAAACCAGGTCTCAGGGAAACTCACCATGTACAGGGAAATAGGCACAGACCTCACGGTTTGTTTGCATGGTGAACGTAGCCCGCAGCTGTTTTTCCGTACTACACTGAAGCATTAAAACAAACTATATATTGCTTTTTCCTACCTAGGACTAGACTGGTTGAAGGTACCCATTTGTACCTCAAAGTGCCCTAAGTAACACCACAACTTGGGGGGCGAAGATTGCAAGGGTGCCATGCCTGTGGCCTCCTGGGTAGCAGGGTGATTACATATGGAATGATGCATGGGGAGTGGTGTACTTTTTGTTTAATATAAACGAGGTACTTGCCACTTAAACCTCAAGGGCGAAGCTGAGGGTGTGTAAAAAAAAATCCAAACAAGCTTTGTAACTGCTGTTTAAAAAACTGTTGGGGATGCAGAATTAGTTTAAGGTTTTGAAGCCCTGCACTCTTGCTGAGCTGTGAGGAGAAAACAGAAGTGTTTTTTCTTTGATAGGCTACAATTGTTTGTTGCTCCATTATACATACTTCTGTGTAACAGAGAATTACAGCACAGTTCTCAGGTTGTTAAAACACTTAACCAGTAATTATACCATATTTTGATGCACAACATTACTCAGCAGGGTACTGTATGGCCATCTAAAGGGGTGGGGAAGGGGTAAAGTATACAATACATTGTAAAACAACATAGTGCTGTGTCAGTATGTTGGCTGCAAATAAAACAAAACAGTAATATTAGATGCTTGCTGAACGCAGAAAAAAAAGTTAAAGTGATACTATCTCTGCATCCTGGTGCCCTCTCTTCCTGCCGTATTCCCACTGAAACTACATCTGGTCAGCCCATTGCCATAAAATATCAAATAATGCTATTTTTGTTTTGCTGTGAAGCTGCCATCTTTATTTGGACTGAAGACAAAGCCTACAGGACACAGACAAAAGACTACAGAATGAGCAGAACAAGAAATGAGTTAGGCTACTACTTGCTCACTCCTGGACTACAAATGAGATAGCTGTCAAAGTACCTCCTTAAAGAAAAATGGCACAAAAAACCTTATTTAATCCCGTAGCAGTAAAAACCCTGATTAAGAATTCTAGCTATAACCGAAAGTGTTACAATACATTTTTTAACTTATATTTTATTGTTATTCAAATGAAAATAATAAGATACAAAGACCTCATGTCAGACATCACATATTAGGAGTGTATCCATCCAATGGAACAGATAAAACAACACTCTAAACAATCTGACTTACGGATAAGGGGATATATCTAACATCCAGGTAAACAAATAAAATAAAACATTTGCTACACCTTACAAGAGCACTGGGATCAGTCCATAAAAAAAAAAAAAAATTATATTCCAAACATAATGTTAGAATTGAGCCTGTGCTACGATGTGATCCCACCCCAAACACAGAAATTCTAGATGCAGAAAAGATATAAGCACCCCCCTTGCTCCTCCCTCTAGGCATAATATAAATAACCTGGAATACTGGAAGGAATACTGGTTGCCACAGATGAGTGTGTTAGGCTCAAGAAAAGAACACAAGGGCCAAAGCGCCCAGCTGGTTCAGTTCCAGGGTTGTCAAGGCAGTAAGGGAAAAGAGGTTGGCTTATAGAAAATTCAGGAAAACCAAGAGGGAGGTGGATAGGGAAAATGACCCAAGATTGGTTAGTGAGGCAAGTAAGGAAGTCTGGCGAGCAAAGGTACAGAAGGAGCTTCAAATAGCTGAAGGACTTAAGAAGGGGCAGAAAGCTTTCTTTCACTATATGAGTGAGAAAAGGGACAAGAAGGAAGGAATTGTCAGGCTTAAGAAAGGTGTGGAGTGGGTGGAGGATAATGGAGGAAAAGCAGAAATACTAAATGAATACTTCTGTTCTGTCTTCACCAGGGAGAAGAACGGACCAGTGCCTTCAGGAGGGAAAAGAGGAGCAGGAGGAAAGGAACACAGACATAGTGATAGAGGAGGATAGAGTGAGGAAGGGTCTGCTAACATTGAAAGTGAACAAATCACCAGGCCTGGACAGATTACATCCAAGGGTACTAAAGGAGCTGGCAGGGCCACTAGCAGACCTATTTAATAGTTCACTGGAGTCAGGCGTGGTACCACAGGACTGGAGAACAGCACATGTAGTGCCCCTTCACAAAAGCGGTCCCAAGGATGATCCAGAGAATTACAGGCCAGTCAGTCTGACCTCCACTGTGGGCAAGCTCATGGAGACCATACTAAAGGAAAGGTTGGTGGACTATCTAGAGGAACATGGTCTCCAGGATGAGAGGCAGCTTGGGTTCATGGGGGTTGGGGGGAGATCATGTCAAACAAATCTGATTAACTTCTTTGACTGTGTCACTAAGACAGCAGACAGGGGCCAAGCGGCAGACATCCTCTATCTTGATTTCAGCAAGGCCTTTGACTCTGTGCCCCACAAAAGGTTGATCAGGAAGTTGGTGGATCTTGGAGTTGGGGAAAAGATGGTCAGCTGGGTGGAAAACTGGCTGAGGGACAGAACCCAGAGGGTGGTGGTAGGGGGAAGAGTTATCTGGCACCAGAGAGGTAACCAGTGGGGTCCCACGGGGCTCTGTGCTGGGGCCGGTGTTGTTCAATGTTTTCATCAATGACAGTGGGGATGGTATTAAAGGCAAAATATGCCTATTCGCAGATGACACCAAGCTCTGTGGGAGAGTGGACATAGCTGAAGGGATACGGGACCTTCAGGAAGATCTGGAAAAGCTAGGGAGGTGGTCCAGGATCTGGCCGCTTGGCTTCAATGCCAAGAAATGCAAAGTTATGCATACTGGAGCCAAGAATCCCAGGACAGAGTATTACCTGGGTGGAGTCAGAGTATCTGCATCAGAGGAGGAGAAAGACCTGGGAGTTATGATCACTAGTGACCTGAAGCACTCCACGCAGTGCAAGAAAGCAGCAGCAAAGGCAAACAAGATGCTGGGATGCATAGCTAGGGGGATCAGTAGTAGGAGAGAGGAGGTTATACTACCCTTGTACAAGTCACTGGTAAAGATGCATCTAGAGTATGGAGTTCAGTACTGGTGCCCACACCTCAAAAAGGACATTAACCTGCTGGAGAAGGTACAGAGGAGGGCTACAAAGAATGATAGCCAGTCAGCAGGGCAAGGCACACGAGGAGAGGCTGAGGGCACCAAAAGTGAACTCCCTGGAAGACAGGAGAGAGGGAGAGGGAGAGAGAGAAGACATGATTGGGACATTCAAGTACTTGAAAGGGATTAATAAGGTTGATAAGGAGAGTCTCTTTAAGCTGAGTGGCAACCATATCACAAGGGGGCACAGTCTTAAGCTGGAGGGTGGGAGGTTTAGGAGGGAGGTCAGGAAGCACTTCTTCACAGAAAGGGTTGTGGACACTTGGAATGCACTGCCGGAAGAGGTCATCTCGTTGAAGACGGTGGGCAGCTTTAAGAGGGGCTGGGATAGGCAAAGGGGGAAGGTAAGAATCATGGGCAGGGAGGAAGGGAGGAGTGGGGAGGGAGGGCAGGGACAGTAGCTCAAGCTGTGGACCCTGCAATACAAGCAGACTTGATAGACCAAACGGCCTTCTTCTGCTGGCTTCTTCATATGTTCGTATGAACTGTAGTAAACATTGAAACAGGAACCCAGTCTGTAAAAGCCATAGACTGTTCTATATGTAAAGCAGTGCACAGAACTAATTTTTTGGATTTAAGATCATTGTATAAAGCATTGACATCATGCTAAATAAATAAAATATATAAAATAAATAAATAAAATATAAGCTTACAACAAAATTTTATCCCAAGAGGGAATGTATCAAATATAGAAGCGCTCAAAGTCACTCAACATAGATGACCTAAACATAGCGCCATCTGGCAAACAGAAAGTCCTGTGCTGATTAAATCCAGAACATGCAGCCCACAATCCTCAACATGGAGCAGAACAGAAAATTGTATAGAATGAGTGATACAAATAAACTGAAAAACACTGTCAATTAGCCAACACCACCCAGTCCAGAACCTTAGTACTTAATACTTAGTTTTAGTAGTCACCAGTCAGGTTTCCTCCTCTGAATCATCCTCAGCTGATCTCCTGGTTGCCTCGCACTCCTTAGCAATTTGCTCCACATGCGTCCCTGCTTTGGAAACATCTGTGAATTGACAGGTATGTCCACCATAAAGAATACAAAGGCATGCAAGCATAAGTAATGAGTAAGCAACCCCCAACACCTTAAGTTTGGCCTTTACAGCATCAAATTTCTTCCTCCTAGCACGTGTTACAAATGACAGATCAGGGAAAATGTGTAGAGTTGTGTCTTCATAATGGAAATCCTGGGAGTTTGTGGCTGCAGCCAAGATTTTGTTCCGAATTACTGCTACTGCCATGACCAACAGTACAGTACGGGGCTGATCATGTTGTTGTACAGCCACCTGTCGTGAAATGCGGTAAGCCTTCAGAAAACGCTCTTCGGAGATGCCACTGTCCAGATGAAAAGCTTTAGGGAGCCAATTTTGTAAAACAAATATAGCAGATCATCACCTTCGCTCCCCTCAGGAAGTCCCACCAGACGTATATTGGATGCCCTATTCTAGGGCCTCCAATCTGTATTTCAGCTGTGCATTCTTTTGGATCATGCGGCTGGTGGCAGCTAGTGCTTGCGTAGCTTGGGCTTCTTCGGAGGATGCAGCTTTAGTAGCTACCTCAATTTTAACATCTTGATTAGACAACGTTTTAAAATAGTTTTGACTTTTGCATTGATAGCTTGCATTGAGGTCACTACAGACTTCCATGGTGGATTCCCTTCAGCTGCAGCACCTGATGGCAAATCTTCTGTAGTAGCGGCCTGTACCGGTGCCTGCACTTTTCCTCCATCTGTACCACCTTTATTGGTGCGCCCCATTGTCACAAAAGGTATCGTTTGGTTCCTTAGGGGAAATTCTAGCACTTGGAAGCAAAAGTCTACCAGTCCAGCCACTCAAAAAGTAACATTTCTGTAAAAATAAAAATTCAGTCCACGAGGTGTAGAGCTAACAGGAGAAGCGACCGCTCAGTAAGCGTATTCAACAGCACCCCCAAATGCTATTTTTAATGCAACATTGCATTCGTGTAGAAGAAACTGCTAAAGAGGCTAGGACTCCGGGCATGCACTTCAGCGTCAATGCTCACGTGCATGCCCAGAGCCATGGCTTCACTTTTCAAAGGGCAGTTTCTTTTAGCTGTACTGTTCATTTCGAAATAAAACCTATATTAGCAAGTTTAGTGAACACAATAGGTTTACATTTGCCAGTAAACTAGCATGCCTTTGGAAAGAACTAATGCGGTCATGAACGAGCATACTGGCACTTCGGCGCCATGTACACATGTGAACGCACCAGAGTGGCGGGGGATCAGTTGGGATGACTAAAATGCAACATTACATTAAAAATAGTGTTATTTGATATTTTATGGCACAGGGATGACCAGATGTGGTTTCAGTGGGAATACAGGGAGCAAAAGGCACCAGGATGCAGAGGTACAAAAAATAGCCAAAATAGCTGACAGTTTCCCTTTAATAACTGACATTTTGACCATAGGTCTTCTTCAGGAATGGTCTGTAAATGGAAAATTAAACAAAGTAGACTAACTTTGCTTAATAGTCTCTTTATAGATGATTCCTGAATAAGACCTATAGTTGAAATGTACTTTTTTTTTTCTTCTTCTTAGACTCTTTATCTCCCAGGCTTTGGGCAATGGATGTACCCCTTCATCTACACCAGGACCCACCAACCAACATCCCCTCCCAGGATGCACAGTCTGGGAGGCCTGCAGCTTATCCCCTTCTGCAGGGCTCCCTTTGAAGAGAGACCTTGATCAACCTGAGGCCCCAGCCGAGGATTACTTCTGAGGCATCATCCAGGTGGGGTTCCCGGGGCTTCATTTCACACTGGCCCAAGTTTCCCCCCCCTTAAGTTCCCTCCCACAGGAGGCACAGATGTGCACTAACATCAGCGCAGGTCAGGCATGCTCCCACACCAGACCTACAGTCTTCCGCCACCACCCCACTTGCTGCTTGTTGGTCCCGGCTGTTGCACACCCAGTGGGTTTCGCTAGCATGCCGGGAATCACATACCCCCATTCCAGAGGAGGAGAGCTGTCCATGGGACGCTCATCCTACTCCCCCACCGGCCGACCCTGTGATGCTCCGTGCTCATTCCCGAACACGGGTTGTCAGCAATGCAGGCAGCAGTGCTACCACTGTGCTGGCAGGCCAACAGAAATGTGAATTCTTACTGTATTTTTTATTTTCAGCAAGCATTTAATATTACCCTTTTGTTTTGTGTACAACACACTGGCCACCTGAGAGTCCACCCATGACCTAGGGAATTGCTGGGCTCAGTTCATATTTTTCTGGTGCTTGATCAATATCCCATTGGCTAAAATCATTCACCAGGTGGGCACCCGGCAAGGGACTAGTTTCCTACCAACTGCATCCACTGGCAGTACAGCAAACAGAATTGTAGCGCTGTAAAGGGATGCTGCACCCCACACAATATTCACCCTAAAAGTCCGCCTTTAGGGCATTTATCAATTAATGAATAATGAGGCATGTAAATCTGGTAATTCAGCCTTACACTTATGCAGTAGCTTCGCATCCTTCTACAGTGTTGAAGGTGGAAGTTTTAAAACCCGGTAGAATTCTGACAGATTGTCACCTAAACATTTTAGCAAAATGACAGAACTTTTAGCCAAGCAATTTTTTTTTTAATTTATATTTAGTATGCTGTATGCCTCCTTCCACCAGCCAGCTCTGTCACTCGCTGTCCCCAGGAGTTATCATTCGGTCTACTGTGCCCACGGCTTACCTCCCCCCCCATGGCGGAGCACCCTAATTTATGAGGGGAGTTATAATTCGGATGTGACCGGTGAGCCCAGTAGACGGGTGCAGAGCCTGCAAGAAGGGAGGCTTCATCCTGCCCGCTGGGATTTTCCTCCTGTTTTTTCTTCTCCAGGGGGGCATGACGTGCAGTGACCTAAGTGGCACATATGCCATACGTCTGGCACTCCCCCCCAACTAGAGTCAGCCCCAGCAGTTAGACCCCCGGCTGCCGCAAGGGATCAGAAATGCATCGGTGACTTCCCCAAACTCCCCCACCCTCCAGAAAAGAGCAGTCCATGGGATGCTCAAGCCTTCTCCCTTCCCCCCGGCCATCCCTCCGACTTCCAAGATCACTTCCGATTCTGGGTCGTCAGCATCACAAGCGGTAGCGCTACCGCTACGATGGCGGGCCAGCCCAGCCAAGCAATGCATTTTGATACACAGCCAATGGAACTGCTGTAGCAATTTCACTACTTGAACAATGGTATCTGTAGTACAATACAGAACTGTACATCAAAACATTATTCTGCTAGTGGCTTCTAGCAACACCACCCAGCCCACTTAAGGCCGAGTTGTGAAGATGACCATTTTTAAAATACTGTTGTAGCCTTGTAGGTATCACACATGTACCAGTAATGTGCTCCTAAAATGCACATACATATTTTTTGAATTAGGCTCACAGTACAGAAATATAGAAGAATTACATGGATTAACATAATATTTTCCACTTGTAACTGGACCATACCTAACCTACTTTGAATTACTACCCTAGACTTATAAATGCTAATCACGTTTATTTTTTTTTTCCTGGCACAGCCAAAAAAGTACAGTTATGTAATAACTTACTTTAACAGTATATCTTCGAGAAGAGCTCTTGCAGTAACCGTTGCAGTAACCAATAACCGTTAGGACTAAGCTGCCAGATGCCAGGACCCCACGGAAACCTTCTAGCTAGCAGTCTTCAGCAGGGGACTGCCCCCGACGTTGATTCTGCTCGATGTCAACCAATGGTATAAAAGGGGCGGTCCTCAGCCCCACCTCAGTTCTCCCGCTGGAGACCTGGAGTCCAGGGTGGAAGGAGAACCGGGTAGGTTCTTTACCAAATGTAACAGCAGAGAGAAAAGCCGAGGGGAAGGGGAAAGCAATGCCTGCTGCAAGAGCTCTTCTCGAAGATCTACTGGTATGGTAAGTTCTTACGTAACTTTACTCTCTTACTTCGAGTTGGAGCTCTTGCAGCAGGCACTAAGCGTTAGGACTGAGTCCCCAGCAACAAAAAGATAAGGACTAGGAAAGTCTGGGAGAGGGCTGAAAAACTGCCAACTAAGGACTTGGGAGAGAAGGCCTTGGAGGACTGCCAGGCCAACCCAGTCCTTCGTCTGGAAACCATGTCCAAGCTGTAATGCTTGACAAAGGTGTGAACAAAACTCCACGTAGCCGCTGCACAAATGTCTGCTGTGGAGACATTTTGGAAAGAGGTGATGGTACGCCGAGATGGTGTACCGGTTTACCTTAATGGAGGAGTAGCTTAGGCCGTGCACAAACAGAGAGAGGAAATACTCAAGGACGGAGTTCGGAGAACAAGAAAAAAGATTACGCAGACATGTGGTAGGCCATAGGCAAAATCTTTTCCACTTCATGGCACACGTGGATCTAGTGGAGTGTTTCTTGGCCACCACCAGGACATCTGCTACCTTGTGGGAGACCCCATACCTGGCCACTGCTAGGCCTGCAGAAGCCATGCATGAAGATGCTGGGATTTGAGATCCGGATGGATCAAGCTGCCCCAGTCCTGGGAGAGCAAGTGCATGCTCAGAGGCAGGGGAACTGGAGGATCCACTGCCAGCTGTCGAAGTAGTGGGAACCAAATCTGCCAAGGCCAAAAGGGGGCATTGAGAATCATCCCTGCTCCCTCCACCTGTAGCTTCAGAAGTACCCTCTGTAGAATGGGAAGGGGGGAGGCATAAAGGAACCTCCCTGTCCAACAGAGGGATGATGCATCTCACCAGAAAACTCCAAGTCCTGGACCTAGCGAGCAGAAACTGGGCAGTTTGGTGTTGCGTGGGGACGCAAAAAGGTCCAACTCTGAATGGTCCCATCTGTCGAAGAGCTGGTCTGCTACCGACTGAAGGAGCTCCCACTCGTAAGCCTTGAACCGAGACCTGCTTAGGGTGTTGGTCAAGGCGTTTTGGATACCTGGAACATGAACAGTGGTGAGTTCGAGGCAGTGTTCCAGTGCCCAATACCAGACCCTCATTGCTTGGAATGAGTCCCCCCCCCCCCGCTTGTTGATGTAAAAGACCATGGACATGTTGTCCGTCTGAATGAGAAGTGGGCCTGGAAATAAGTCCACTTGAATGGCCTGTAAGGCATTCAGGACTGCTTGCATTTCCAGAATGTTGATGTGGAGTAATTGCTCGTCTGGTGACCAGGTCCCCTGGGTCTGACTGATCCCAAGATGAGCTCCCCAACCGAGGCCCGAGGTGTCTGTGGTCAGAACTCACCTTGGGAACTTCTGCCAGAAGAGGACCCCTGTCGAAAGTTTGAGCGGGTCCTGCCACCAGGTCAATATCCTGTGAACTGGGTCGGAGACCAGGATCACCTGATCTAGGTGTCAGACCTCTGGTCCCATCGCACCCTGAGTGTCCCCTGAGAGACCCTCATATGGAGGTGAGCCATGGGAACTGTTGAGATGGCTGTCACCATGTGGCCGAGAAGTCTCAGGTACACTCTGGCTGGGACTTGAGGGGCTGAGGATACTATCTGGGCCTGAGCTCGAAGGCGCTCTCCCCTGTCTGAGGGGAGGAAGGCCTTTCCCTAGACCGTGTCCAGGACAGCACCAATGAACTGGAGTCTCTGACTGGGCCATGGGGATAACTTGGGAATGTTTGGAGTGATCCCCAGCTCTCAGAAGACCGTAAAGGTGTCTCCGAGAGTGTGGACTAGCTGTCCCCTTGTGGGAGCTGCCAGGAGGCAGTCATCTAGTTAGGGAAAGACGTAATGGCCCTGATGTCGCAGAGCCACAGCCACTACCGTGAGGCACTTGGTGAGGACTCTGGGAGTGGAGGAAAGGCCGACTGGCAAGGCTCGAGACTGGTAAGTCTGCCCTGGAAGAGGAACCGCAGGAACCTACTATGGGTTGGGAAAATCAGAATGTGCAGGTATGCGTCCTGCATATCTAGAGAACAGAGCCAGTCCCCCTGATGAAGAAGGGGAATCAGACCTGGCAATGTGACCATCCTGAACCTTCAGTATTCTATGAATTTGTTTAGGGAGCAGAGGTCCAAGATTGACTGAAGGTCCCCGGTCTTTTTGGGAACTAGGAAAAAGTGAGAATAATACCCTTTTCCCTGTTGTGACAGGGGGACTGGCTCTATAGCCCGTTTTTGCAGAAGCGTCTGAATTTCCCCTTTGATCAGGGGGACATGAGAAGGAAGATAATGGGAGGAATTGTCCTCCCATTATCTTCCTTCTCATGTGGGTGGAGTATCTGGAGGTATTCGTGTGAACTCCAGAGTATGATCTCTCTCTCTCTCTATGAGCTGTAAAACCCAGAGGTCTGATGTTATTTTGCTCCAGCCCTCGAGATGGAGGGCGAAGCAACCCCCTACCACTTCCCCGCTGGAGGAGGGGGATCTGGCAAGGAGTCACTGGGATGCTCTGGGAGTAGGCAGAGGGGCCTGGGAGGACTTTGTGGCTCGAGAGGCAGAGCTTCCAGGTGTCTGGGAGGTGGCCTTTCTTTTGAAGCCACCCCTCTGCTAAGGCTGGTTTCGGGGCTATTGTCCTGAGGGCTTCCAAAATGGCCATTTTCTGAAGGCTTTTTGGTCCCCTGTATACATTTTCTGGATGGACCAAATAGACTTCCGGGAGGTGATTAATCAATTTTTCCATCTCGTCTCCAAAAAGGACCAAGCCCTTAAAGGGGAAGTCCAGGATGCCCG
Organism: Neoceratodus forsteri; assembly: GCA_016271365.2. Lineage (NCBI taxonomy): Eukaryota > Metazoa > Chordata > Ceratodontiformes > Ceratodontidae > Neoceratodus > Neoceratodus forsteri. Next base: position 762,762,938 of record CM028136.1, read on the forward strand.
ACTGTCGATCCTGGGAAAATCCTCAGATCCTAAGCCAGGCATGTCGCCTGAGACAAATGCAGAAGGCCGCTGCTCTGGCTGCTGTATCTGCAGTGTCGTATGAGGCACGCAATACGTGGGTGCCTACATCCGACCCCAATTTGAGGAGGTCCAGGAGCTTGTTTTTTTGTGCTGAGTGTGGGAGGGCCTGTGCTATTTCGATACCCTTTTTCCCACAGGACATTCCCGGTACTACACTATGTGTGTGAGAAAGTTAAGGGACCTGATAGAGCAAGTGGAGGATGAATAGACCTTTTAGCCCATCTGGTCAATGTATCTGGACTCCTGGTCAGGTGGCTGAGTGCTTAAGTTTCTTTGATCTATCATGAGCAGCAGTGATCACCATCGTGTCCACCATAAGGTGTCCCGCCAGGAAAGGCTCTTCCCTAGGGGCTCAGTACAGCCTGTCTGACATCTTGGCGATGGCAGAGAAGGTGGAAGCATGCTTCCAGGTTAACCTTGTCAGGTCCTGGAAGGTGTCAACTACAGGAGGCACAACTAGAGGCTTGGGTTCCTTCTGCCTCAGGTATTTAGCCAACTTCCTCTTCTCTGGGTCCAGGTCTTCCGTCTCCCATCCACTGGAAGCCTGGATGTGCCTCATGACGTCCATAAACGCTGGATCGTCAGGAGGCAACCTGGGGTGTCTTTGTTATCCGGTGAAGAACGGCGACCCCTAGGATCAGAATGGTCTGTGCCCGAAAACACAGAACTACTGCTGGAGTCCACCGAAGAGGACGACAGATAGCTAGAGCGTTGTCGGCTATGGGACCGGCAATGGCTATGGGACTGGTGTCTGTTGTGGGAGAACCGGTGATGTTGGTGACTAGATGAACAGGAGTATCTGTGGTGACGCCACTCTTTGTGCCACGGTCTACTGTGGTGTTGCTCAGGGCTCAAAGTGCAGCTCTTAGGGGAAGAAGTCGGATTCTTAGGCTTCTGACTCATGCCAAGGTCCAGCTCCAGCTCTGGTTTCAGTTCACTGGTGACCAGTTAATTAGGGGGCAACAGGTCTCCTTTGACCTGACTCCACCAAAAGGAGAAAAGCTCCTGGATCTGGGCTTTGGAGAGCTGTGGGGCCAAGGAGCGGCTGGCAACTGTGGAGCTGGCGTCGGTTTACCCGGCGTCAGAACACTTGATGTCAGGGCATTCAGTGGTGGCAGAGATGGGGACCCAATGGGTTGGTTAGGCATCTCATCCAAGATCTTCAATCACTGAAGAGCGGTCTGGGAGGAGGAGGGCGAAGCCCGAGCTGATGTCCGAAAAGGCATGCCCATAGCGGACGGCTGCTTAGTGGTGACCGGTGAGGAAGGAGTCAATGGCTTGGCCAGAGCTTGGAGTGGCTCCGCCGAATCTGACGCCTGCCCCTGATGATGGGGTGTGTTGTCCAAGGCACTGGACAAAACCATCGTCGGAACTGTTTTGGTAGGTGCCGAAGCATCGCTACCCTGCTTCTGGCTGGTCTCAGCCCCTGAAGTGGAGGGTGACCCAGCTGGTTTTGCCTTCACCTTAAGAGGTGTTAGGGTAGGGTCCGAAGACCCTGACCTCGACTTACCCCACATGACGCCAGGAAAGCGGCGGGAGGTTTGGTTACCGACTGCGCAGAGGAGCCACGGGCAGGCCGGGAAGAGTGGTCGAAGCCCCTGTGGGACGAGGAGCCAGATGAAGACTTTTTGTGTAGCGGAGACCTGGAATGGGAGCAACCCCGAGACATTTCCCAGTCCTTGTCCTGTTGTTTGTGCTTCCCTGAATCCTCCTCCTTCTCCTTGTGTGGCCACGAAGTGCAGGAGGTGGAGACGGACGAGGACGAGGGACACTTCCCAGCTTGCTGTCTCTGCATCTCGGCAAGCTGCTTTTCTAGGAGGTGTGCTTTAAGGGCCTTCTGACAGTGGATCTGTGATCGGGAGTTGAACGCCCTGCAGTGCTCACAGGCCTAGGCAAAAAAGGCAGGCCTCGTGGGCGTCCTTCGACGGCAGCTGCTTTCTGCAGGCACACTTAAGATTTTCTACGATCTGTGGATGAAACGGATGCCATCAAAGAAGACAAGCAGAAGGGAAATAAATTTGGAAATTTGCTGAAAAAAAGAAAGCAAAGAAACGCTGAAGGCACGAAAGTGGTTAAACTGTTCCGAGAAGGTGTCTGAGGAGCCAATGCAAATGGGTCGACAGCGGGAAAAGAACCGAGATGGGGCTGGGGACCTCCCCTTTTATACCACTGCCTGACATCAGGCGGAACTGACGTCGGGGGTGGTCCCCCGCTGAAGACTGCTAGCTAGAAGGTTTCCGTGGGGTCCTGGTACCTGGCGGCTTAGTCCTATCGGTTATTACCTGCTGCAAGAGCTCAAAGTAAGATCTGATAGAGCTGGTCAGGTCACAAGCATATAAACAGAGAGGTCTGGAAATGTGTAGTTTGGGGTGGACATTGTGGCAACTGGCTTTCGACAGTTAAGAAGACTTCCTAGCATGGGGGTCCTATGAACCAAATTCCTGATAGTAAACAACACCACAGAGCTCCTTGTGCATTTTTATTTTACGAGGTATAAGTTGAACTGTCAAGCATGTTCAAATTTTCAAAACTAGATTTATCCACAGAGAAGAGCTTAAGCATGTCTATTTCCAGAGGATGCATATGGCCTGTGATGATCAAGGAATGCAGCGGTCCACCCAGGTCTACTTTTGCCATCTGCTTCAAGGTGCCAGCGGAAATCATCTGGTCTGCGGCACCCACTCTGGCTAATCCAGCACAGATAGTGTCCTCCGTAATTGCTGTTGTAAATAAGAAAAATAAAGTAGATTCAATATGCTTTCAAGTATTAAACAGTCGACACACAAGTAATGCATTTTCTGAATTTTTAAACACAATGTTTAAATAACTTAACTGTCAACTATTTCAAGGAGTCTCTGAGATGGATTTAATGGTTACATACTTCAGGATTATATGATACTGGTCTGGCTCCGTCAGACTACGTTTTTGGCATGTACATTGTAAGCCAAAGTGCAATTTATTGCCTGTCGGATCTGATGAAGAGAAAATGGCCTGGGAAGTTTACCCCAGTAGCTGTTAAGGGTCTCTTAAGCTGAAGCAATTTAGCAGCCTGCTTTTGAAAATTGTTTAAATGGGTTTGGCCTACAAAAGAAAGAAACTTGGCTTTAGTCAACTGGCTGTTTGATTGAAGGGGCCCTTTTCTCTGTTCTGAGGAAGAAATGAAGAACAGTCACCACGAGGAGCAGCAGCAGTGCAGATCAGGCTTCTGTAAGCCTTTCCTATTCAGCAGATCCCCAAGCAGCACATTCATAATGACTGTGGGAAAGATCGGACTCTGCTTGCCCAGCCCTCTCTCCTGGGACTGTCAGGGAAGGGCTTTGGTTTCTATTGTTAAGATTTCAGCTGACCATTAAAATGCCTTCACAGAAGACAGGCTTACCAAGATATGACATTCATCAATTTAACCAGCATTATACAGCCTTACTTCTGAATTGAAACAAACTGTTTCAAAGGAAAAATTAATTAATAGTTGTACTTTACATGAAGTTACCATAATTGTGGCATGAGGAAAACTTTAATTCTGAACATCTGTTTTACTCACTCTGTGACAAGACCTTTAAATACTCTACATTTGTTTGGGGAATATTATGTCAGATTATAAAACATGACTGCTGTCCTTGGCTCTCAGTCATTCCTATAAAATCATATTTATTGTTGCATACAAAAACATCTAATTGCCAATGACTGTGTCTATTTAAAAGGACAGACTGTATGAAAAAAAATACAAGGGGGAGGAGAGAAAACATGCTAAATCTGTAACTATTCAAGTGGCTCAGGAGTGAGAGAAAATAAATGTTACCCAGCTCCTCTCCTTGGTTTCTTCTGTTTTGGATGATTTCCAGAAGCTGTTCTGCTGCTTGATTTACACTCATGAATCGAGGAGGCTCATAAATCTTCCTTCCCCTGAAATGGACAAGAAATAAATCACAGCCTATCTGCAAAGTTATATATTGTAGTAGTTGTAGAGGTAATGGGGAGTCTGACAATTTTCATCAAATAAGCATCAGTGTGTGTTTAATTGTAATCTTTTCTCATCTCTTAACCATTGTGCCCAACTGCCTTGATATATTTCACTATCCACACGTCTGCAGTATTTCACAGAGCATGCTCAGTCACCAGAACAGTCTTAAAGCCTGACTCTTCCTACTGGTCATTCATGCGGCCTTCCGGGTTTGCCCCCATTGCTCTTGGAGCTTTTCTTCCACTGAAAAAGGGCCCAATTTTCAAAGGCCCCAGGACCTAAGTGGTGCATGCAACTCACTCACGTAGAATGAAAAGCACTACACTGGCAACCTGCAGAGACGCTGCTATATTCAGCAGTATTTCATCAGGTACACAGATTTCCCGTTATGGGAACATGTTGCACCTGGTCCCACCAGGTGTAGCATGTGCACTGAAAAATATATGCAAACTGGATTAAACAGGGAAGAAGGTTGTGAAAAGGCACGCTGTATGAAAAGTGCCAGCATGCAGCAGGACTTGCGGTTGCGTAATGGGACCCTCCATTGTGCATATTTTCCTGCTTCATGTGAGATTTTTGGCTGATGGAAAATCAGACCCTAGGTCTCCTCCTTCACAACTTCGGCTAGTCAACTAGGATTCTGCAAAGTTTTCAGACTTTTTACATTATTGCTTCAAAGCTTCTGATTCTCTTATCGACTCATCATGTGCACCCTGACTGCAACTCACTGCTCTGTCAAGAGTAACAATGAAAAAGCTGTCCCACCAACCCAGTGGTAGCGCTACCCCCTACGGTGCTGATGACCGGCATTTGGGAATGAGCACAGTGTGTTCGAGGGTCAACTGGGGGGGAGGTACAATGAGTGTCCCATGGACAGCTCTCCTCCTCCTCCTCCGCTGGGGAGGGTCGTGACTTCCCAGCACATTAACAACACACACTGGAGGTTGGATGTGCAACAACCCGGGCCACTCTCAAGGGGGTCGGCGATGGCAGACATCTGTAGGTCGGGATCGGAAGCGCGCCTGACCTGCACTGATGTCACTGCACGTCTGCACCTCCAGAGAACTTAAGAGGGGAAAGCCCCTGGACCAGCCACACCATGAAGCCCCAGACCTCCACCCGAATGACGCCACAGGCATAAGCCTCAGCTGGGGCCTCAGGCAGATTTTGGACCCTCCCCTCAGGGAGCCCCACCACAGAAGGCAAGCTGCGGGCCTCCCAGTTGGGCAGTCGGGGGGTGGGGGATGTCGGACGCGAGGTCTGGGTGTTGAAGAGGGGGTACAACCATGATGCTGAGCCGAGGCGCATAAACAGAATCGAAAAAAGTGTAACCATGAAAGAAAACAGAAAGCCATGATTTAAAATGTGCATGGTTTGTTCGGTACTGACGTATGCAGTCGCTGTTTGTGGATCACCCATTATATGAATCACTGCCAGTGGTGATGGTAGGCCATGCACTTGTTGGTGATCAAGGATCATTGGGAGCAGATACTTAAGAGGCGGCCAGGGACCATGTGAAGGCTGTCTGATCACTGCAGCAGGCTGAACTGTACAGACTGTGGCCTTGGAGAATGAAGTCAAATGGTACCGAAGGTCGGGTTGGCCAGGCCATTGCCAGTCTTCTTGGTTCTGACCCCACCCGCATGACCAGCTGTGCTTCCCAAAAGCGCCTCAGCAGACTATTCCATTACAGCCCGACAACCCTCGGTGGGAGACTGAACCAAGTACACCAAGCCAGGAACACTAAATGGATGGTCACCTCATGTAGTTGGTATCTGACACTGCTGTACCTAAACTTGAATGAGTTGTTCTTTCACTCAGTACCTAGTTGGGTGAGAGGACAGTTTGTCAACTGAGAGGCCTGTCTCCAGGTATTCAGGGACCATTACTCCTTTGCTTCATTGCTGGACACTCCAGTGGAGGAGGCCAGAAGAAGGAAACCTACCTTTTGGTGGACAGACTGAAATGGAATTACTCAACTAAGGTGACATTTCCTATTGCTCCCACTGAGCGGGGTCTCACACTTAGTGTCTGGGAGTGCCCAACTGCTTGCCTGGGGTAGTGGTCTTGCCTTGTTGTATGAAGAAGAAGAAAGATTATTTAATACATAACAGTAGATTTTCGAGATAATCTTTTTCACGGAACCACATCATGGAACTGTACGCCAACATCGTCACCTAGAAACTTTTGCTAGTTGGGTCCACCCACATCGACATGCATCATCACTGCCTATATAACATGGGTGCTCCCGTCATGCCTCAGTTCGCCACCAGAGACAAGCTCGGAGGATCATGCAACCATCAAGGACCAAAGGAACCAGGCCAAACCAGGCACACAAGATAGGTTATGGAAACCTTAGTAAATATGCCAAATTCAGGCATAAGAGAATCAACATGCGAGAGCAGGCAGGGTAACCACCCATCACTTGAAAGGGGGAGGAGAGGAGGGAGTGAGAGCTGTGGCTCAGTGGAGGAGATTCCCTCAAAGGTCTAATGTTACGGTAAGTAACTATTTTCTTTGAGGAAATCTCCCTCCACTGAGCCACATCACGGAATGATTCCCAAGCAGTACCAAGGCACCAAGGGGCGGGGGGAGGCAGAATGGATCTTTGGACCCTAAGTAATGAGGCCTTATAGGACAGTCGGGGACCAATCCAGCACATCTATGAGAGACAATGTCCAGACTGTAATGTTAAGTGAATGTATGAACAGTACTTTAAATGGCGGCAGCACATATGTCAGCAGGGGACACACTGTGAACACAAGCTACAGAAGTAGCACCCCACAGATAGAGTTAGCATGGACAGGACCAGGAAACTGCTTATCCACACTTCCGGTAACAGAATGAAATACAACAGGCAAAACATTTGGAAAGGCCCTGTATAGAAAAAGAGGAGCCCACCACCCTGGGGGCGAAAGCCCCAAAGAGCTGAGAGGATTTTCTACAATCCTTAGTACCTCAAGGTACCAATACAAAGTCCGACGAACATCAAGCTTATGCAAATGACATTCCCCACTACCTGTGGCAGCTGAGAAATGAACACGAAGGTCATTAGTCCAGTTTAGTGCTCGATCAAAAATTACCTTCAGCAGAAAACAAGAACTGGTATATAATGTAACACTACCCTTGTGAAAAATAAGAAAAGGGCCTGGTGGCGCTGAGGATTGAGGCACTGGATGCCACACGTCATGCCACTCCAGTGACTCTGGTTTGGGAATGAATCTAGGTTGTCGGGGGTCGGCAGGAGGGGAGAGTGAGGAGCGGAATTGAGCTGCTGTCAGGTGGCTCTCCTCTCCCGAGGAGGGATGTGGAGTTTCCCATGCCCTTGGCTGCCACCCGGTGGAGGACGGATGGCAGTTCAGGCCATGGGGAGCTCTTCGATTGCCGTAAAGGGGACAGAAGGGGCTTAGCCAAGCTTCATGGGTGCATGTGCGCCACGCAGATGCACGGCTGTGCCAGCCCTGGGCACAACAGGAGAAAAATGGGTAAAAGACAAAAAATATAAATAAATTAAAAAAAAAAAAAAAAAAGAGGAATCTGCAACCAGAGCTTGCAATTCAGATATGCGTCAAGCAGATGTCATAGCCACTAGGAACAGTGTCTTCAAGAGAAGAAGCACAGCTCATAAGTAGCAGAAGACTTGAAGGGAACTGCAATAATGGTCTTCAAGACCAAATTAAAGTCCCTTACCAGAACCAGATCACAGACTGGGGATGCAGAACTAGAATACCTCTCAGGAACCTGCGAGAAACCACAAACTGGGCCACTGATTTGCTGTCGGTGGGGGAAGACACCACAACCAAGTGGAACGTAGAGGAATACCTGAGGCCCACATCTGTTAAGTGACAGGAGGCAGTCCATCACCAGACTGACTGGACACATAAAGGGTCCAGCCAACAGGCAGCACACTGAATCGCAAAACATTTCCATTGAGTAGGTGTATCTAGTAGACAACCTTCGGACCACCAACAGAACAGATGCAACCACTGGGGAAAACCCCAAAGAGGGAGGGCTCTATGTCTTCATGAGCCAGGAATGGAGGTGCAGGGATCGAAGACATGGATGTATCAGACAGCCCTGCTTGGAGATGGGGGGTTTAACTGCCAACTGCTGAAGCAGAGGGAACCAGATCTGATTGAGCCAACAGAGAATCAGGGTGGCTGACTTGGCCTTCAGCTTGACCAGATTCCTCTGTATTAGATGAAAAGGGGGAAAAGTGTGCACAAACCTTCTTTTCTAAGTGAGGGACAATGCATCTTGCCAAAGAACTCCAGGCCCTGGTGCAAGCAAGCAGAAAAGTGGCAGTTTTGCATTGTATGGAGATGCTAAGAGGCGGATGCCCACGACAGAGTTCAAGAGCTCCCATTCATGGCAGAGCATCCTGGAGCAGCTGAGTGGATCTGCAAGGGCATTGAGGATACTAAGCAGTAAGTCGGCCGACAGGAACATGTCATGTTCCAAGACCCAGTGCCAGACTCTCATCGCATCTCAGCAGGGAGGATACGAGTGGACACTGCCTTGGTGGTTTATGTAGTACATCACTGAAATGCTGTCTGTATGGATCAACAGCTGATGACGCAGAAGGAGAGTAGGCCCAAGCAAAACAGCCCTCATATTCAGAGTGTTGCTGTGAAGAATTGTATACAGAGGGGACCACTGATCCTTAGTATGGATGGGGTCCAGGTGGGCATCTCATCCGGAACGTGAAGCACTAACAGAGGAGATGGACAGAGAAACGGAGATCCCATCTCAAGGTTGGAGTGGTCCAACCCCACAGCAGGGAGTGGCAGAGCAGAGGGGTCACTTCTATGAGACACTCCAGCTCATCAGAATGCTAAGCCCACTGGGCCTGGAGAAACAATTGCAGAATCCTCATATGCAGATTCACCAGCGGCACAGGCAGAACGGTAGTAGCCATGAAGCCTATGAGTCTTAAGAGACATCCGGCCGAGACATAGTCACTAGAAGTGACCAGCTGAACCTGGGCAACCAGGGCCATAGCATGGTCCAAGAAGAAAAGCCCAACCCAGCCCCATGTTAAGATTTGCTCCTTTGTACTGGAGGTACCAGCACCGATCAAGAACAGATTTCAGCTTGTTCACCAGAATGCCCACCTGTTCGATGAGCGCTCTCTGATATGTAGTGTGTAAACAATAGCTTCCCTCGACAGGGCTTACAGAAGCCAACCGTCAATGTATGGGAAGACACAGAGGTCCCTCCCTTTTAAGGGTGGCTGACAAGCATTTGGTAAAGACATGCAGTGTAGATGAAAAACCAAATAGTAAGAGACAAATCTCAGTGCAAGCCCTGAATCACAAACTGCAGGTATTTTATTTATTTAAGCATATTTTACCAGGTAAACAAACAGAGCCCAGAAGGCTCCTTTCCAGTTGCGACCTGGAGAGGGAGTTAGGAGGGTAACAGGAAAGAATACATTTACCCACAAGGGTCTTGAGAGTATTAAAGTACAGTGATAAGCCTACATATTTTAGGTGTCGTGCTTTGGGCATTCTGAGGAAATGTAAAAGAAGGTGGAGAGCTGAGTCTGATGGGGGACAGGAGGGGGGAGGGCGGACTGGGGTGGTAGGGTCCAGGAGACGCCCTGGGCCAAAATGGGGCCAAGACAGAGGTCATTCTTGTCTTGTTCCCATACCCAAGGGTTCCAATTTTAGTAGGCAGGAGCCGAGGTCTTCCCAGACAGCTCATCCAACCTTGGCAGTGTTATGCAATGCCAGATCTATTAAAAACAAGACAGCTATTATAGCGGATCTTGTTGGGTCAACTGATCTGGCTTGCATCACCAAGACCTGGCTGGATGAAAATCCAGGTCCTATATTGGCTTTGGCAACACCAGCCGGGTTCTCGGTGATACACCATCCAAGGTTGGATTGTAGGGGCGGGGGTGTAGCAATTAAGTTTAAGACTGAGCTGGGCCTTGTGGATGTGCCATTGGGAAATACCAGATCCTCTGAATATATCTTGGGTGAGGGTGTAGGTTGTGGAATTCTCCTCATCTACCGTCCACCAGGAGATGGCGGAGAATTCCTGCAGGAGATAGCAGACTTCATCGTCGACATGGTGTTGCAGTCCCCCAGATTGATAATTCTGGGGCACTTCAATGCCTGGGTCGATGCTGAACTCTCATATTTTGGTCAAAATCTCCTCCAGTTGATGACATCACTGGGTCTAACACAGGTAGTTACCTCCTCAACCCATATAAAGGGTCATTCATTGGATCTGATCTTTCTTCTGGGTATGGAGATTGCTGATTTGGGGGTGGAACCAGTCAGCTGGTCTGACCATCACACCATAAGGTTCAGTTTCATGGCTCCCCCTAATAGGTCTGCCCCTATGGAGATGGTTCAGTACCGCCCTTTAAGGGGTATTAATCCCAGTGACCTAATGGCGGTACTGGATCTATCAAGCTTGTCTGGTGAATGCATGAGTCCAGATGATCGTGTTAGCCTATAATAAGGCTGTGGGAGATGCTCTGGACAAGACTGGCCTGTTCTCACCCTCCTGTTCAAGGAGCCCTTGGTTTGATGGCTCCTTGAAGGAGTTAAGGAGGTTGGCAAGGTTGAGAGAGCCCATGGAGGTCCAGTAGTGATGCTGGCAGGCTTAGGTTGATGGCACATTATGATGGCTATCAATCAGAAATCACCTGTAAGAAGGCAGAATTTCTGTCCAGGGAGATTTCTGCTGCACAGAATCAACCGGCTCAGCTTTTCCGGACTGTTGACAGATTGTGCAATCCAATCTGTCTCCAGCCCAGAGAACCTTTTTATCAGCTAAGATGCGAGGAGTTCGCTCGCTTTTTTGCAGATAAGGTTGTCAGCATCAGGTCTGGCATCGGTCCGACCTCTCCTTTGAGGGATTACAGTTGTCAACGGGAAGTGTTATGCACCCGGTCTGTCTGGTCAGATTTTTGCCGGCTGGAGTTCACTGTCATTGTGAAGATCATCCAAACATTGTGACCAACCAGTTGTAGTTTGGATCTGGGTCCTACACCCCTTTTAGTAGGATGTGTAGAAGCTATCTGCCCGATCCTTGCTGATATTGTCTGGAAATCCTTGGAGAGGGGGGTCTTTCCTGACCCCCTCAAGGAGGCGGTAGTTCGACAACTCCTTAAAAAAACCTCCTTGGATCCAGACTGTCTAGCTAACTACCGGCCAATCTCTAACCTGCCTTTTGTTGGTAAGGTTATTGAAAAGGCAGTTGCGTTACAATTGGATGATCATCTTACAACTCACAATGTCTATGATACTCTCCAATCTGGTTTTAGGAAGAAGCATAGTACAGAGACTGCCCTTGTCTGGGTGTTGAATGATCTCCTTTTGGCTAGAGATCGAAAGGCATGTACCATTCTGGTCCTTCTCGATCTCTCTGCAGCATTTGACACTGTAGACCATGGTGTGCTGTTGGAGCGCCTACGGATTTATTGTGGGCTGTCTGGAACAGTCATCAAATGGTTTCAGTCTTACCTCACAGACAGGTTTCAGAGATTTGCCACCGGAATTTATTCCTCTGGCGCTCACTCCCTGCCTTGTGGGGTACCACAGGGTTCCATTCTAGCACCCATGTTGTTTGCAGTGCATATGCTGCCATTGGGAGATATCATCAGGCGATACAGTCTGGGTTTTCACTGCTATGCAGATGATACTCAGCTGCATTTGTCTTTTCCACCCGGGCAAGATGATGCCCTCTCCATGATAAATAATTGCCTTGCTGAAATCAGATTATGGATGAGTTCTAGCTGGCTGAGACTGAACCCTGATAAGAGTGAGGTGTTGGTAGTGGACCCAGGCCATCCGGTGGTGGGATTGGGGGCTGGACAACCATCAGGCTTATTGCTTGGTGTTATGTCGCTCACAACCTCTGATCGGGTACGAAACCTGGGCGTTATTTTTGATGATGGCTTGACCTTAAAATCTCAGGTATCAGCCGTAGTCAAATCTTCTTTTTATCATCTGAGGAATATCGCCCGGGTGAAACACCTGGTCCCACCGGGTGATCTACCAACATTGGTCCATGCCTTTATCACTACCCGTCTCGATTACTGTAATTCCCTCTACCTAGGGCTACCTGGGGTTGATATCCGCCGCCTGCAGCTGGTGCAGAATGCAGCAGCCAGGCTTTTGACTGGGATCTCTAGATCCAGCCATATTACACCTGTGCTCCGTGAACTGCACTGGCTGCCTGTTAGGTGGCGGATCACCTATAAGGTTGGTTTACTAACCTTTAAAGCCTTACATGATCAGGGACCCAGCTACCTGAAAGATCTCTTGGTACCCTATTGCCCCCTCCGTCCTCTCCGCTCCGCCAATGAGGGATTGCTGGAGATTCCCATGGTTTGATTAAAAACATCAGGATCTCATGCTTTTGCTTTCTCAGCACCAACCCTGTGGAATTCTCTACCTCGTTGGTTGAGAGAATGTCCAACCGTCGAGAGATTCAAAATGTAGTTAAAGACTTATTTATTTAGTTTAGCATATCCTAGTTATGGTTGATTAATTTATGTCTGTTTTAATTTATATGTATGTATGATCTCTTTGTACAGCATCTTGGTTCTGAAAGGCGCTTTAGAAATAAAGATGATTTGATTTACATAATACAGGAATGCATTTTTTCCACATGGAACTTTATAGAACAGCAGCAGTAAATAATATTAGATACAGTGCAGATTGCAAACAACGTGCAATAAGTGGCAGGTGCAGATGGAGTCTGTACAACATTCTGTACGGTACAGACTTGTTTTATCTATGGAGCATGTTACCAGCATAGCAATACTTCTGATAATGTGTCAAGTAGACTTGGGTTGCAAAATGGGAAGTTGGCTACGCAGAGGTTCCACAAGTGGTGTCAGGCCTCTGGAGGGTATTCCCAGAGTAACGGTTATAGGCACCTAGGGCATGAAGTCAGGGAGGCATGATGAGCTTTGATTTGCCGCTTCCATGAAGGGAAGGCAGTGGCTGAGGTAATACTGGCAGGCAAACTGTTGCAAATGGAGGAATCTGATAGGTGATTGAGGCTTGCCCCAGGTTTCTCCTGCAGTGTGGGATCTGGAAGTGACAACCATCCTCGGACCTGAGGGAGTAAGAGCAATTTGTAGCTAGTGTGAAGAGACCCAGGAGGTTAACTAGGGAGTTTTCCTGTCCAGTACCTAGTCCCAACTAGAGCAGTGTTTGGAGATTGTCTCTTTGGGGGCAGTAGCCACCCAAGTTCATTATACATTGTACAGTGGCTTGTTTTGGGGGGCCAGGCCACAATGAATCTGCACAGGGCACTGAACAGTGAGGAAAAATTTGGATAGGGCAGTGTCTTTGGCACCTGCATAGACAGTGTCCCCCTACTTCTGCAGGGAGAATATGGAGTGCTCAACCACCAACTGCTTGTTGTGAGGCTGAAGGCAGCTTTTCACCCTGTAGAGGGCGCCAAGCTTGATGTAGCACTTGCCTGTAACTTGGGATATGTGTTCAGAATAATCGAGATGTTGGTCCAAGTGCACGCCTAAATATTTGTAAGAGGGCATCAAGTCAAGGTGTACCCCTTGTGTGGTGAGTAGGTTAGGTGAATCAGGAGCCGAACTTAACCAGTGACTGGATCTGAACAGCATGGACACTGTTTTCTGTTGATTCATAACTAATCAGTTTTTCTGAAACTAGTTTTGAACAGCAAAGAAATGCTTTTGCAGGGGCTCTTCGATGGAGGGGAGAGCAAGGCCAGAAGCATAGGCCACAGGGTCATTGGCATACATGTGTATGTCACAGGAGGAGAGGGTTGGGGGAAGTCATTTATAAAGACAGTGAAGAACAAAGTGCCCAGAACAGAGCCTTGGGGGGCCCCAAGGGATACACGCTGTACACCACTCTTGCCTACCCTAACTATAATTGCTTGCACCCTGTTTGTTGTTACCTTAACCTGTGAACATGTTGTTTACTGCTATATACTGTGAACTGTCTGCTGTTGCATCACCTTTGTTGCAACTCTCCCGAGTTGTTACTGAAAACAGGTAGTTTCTGCCTAGTGTACCTGCCTGGTTAACAAAAGATAAATAAGGAAATAAATAAGAGTGACTGGCGGAGACATGGTTCCAGCTAGCTTGACTGCCTCAGCTTGGTTGGTTGGTTAGGTATGAATGGAACCACGCTAGAGAAGGGGGAGAGATGCCAGAGGCCACCATTTTTTTCAAGAGTAGACTATGGTCAATGGTGTTGAATGTTTTGGCAAGGTCAATGAAGATGGCCCCTGTGTCCATGCCAGAATGAATGTGATCAGTGACACAGCGGAGAGAGGTGCAGGTGGAATGGTTAGGGCAGAAGCCAGACTGGTACAGGGTCAGAAAGTCTGAGATGGAATAGAAGTTGACAAACTGTCTGTTCACCAGATTCTCAAAGACCTTGGATAGAATTCATAGGAGGGACAAGGGTCGGTAGTTGGAAGAGAGTCTACAAGGCCACCTTTTTGGATGGAAACGACTATCGCATGCTTCCAATTACTGGGGAAGGAACCGGCTGCAAGGGACTGGTTAAAGATGTGGGCAATGGGTACCATTATGGCAGGGGCACCTGTTCTCAGGAACTTGGGGGAGAGGTTATCATCCCCACAGCCAGATGATATGTTCAGCAGAGAGCTCTTTGTATACTTTGTCAACTGGGGTGGCCTGGAGGCAGAAACTGCCGGATGGGAGGGGTTGGTGATTCCTTGTGGAGCAGGATTGGAGGATTAGTGGCCTTGGACCCTCAGTAAAGCAGTGATTTAGGTATTTTGCTGTCAGCATAGAGTTAGGAGTAAGCCTGTTCCTTGACAGATGATGAGGGGGTGGTGGTTTAAGGAGGTTGTTAATTGACTTCCTTCCTTATGAGCTTTGTATAAAGGTTACGGAGTGTTGTGAAGCAATGCCTATCCAATGGGAACTCTGAAGATTTGTGCTTGGCCTGGGCTGTGTCTCTGCATTGGAAGCGATCAATTTTTCTCAGGAGTAATCCAGGGCAGATGGTGACCTCAGACCCTGGACCTTTTAACAGGAGGTTGCTTGTTACAAATTGCAGACAAGGTGGCAGTAAAGAGGGCTGATGCCTCATCTGAAAGAGTGGCTGTTAGCACTGCGGCCCAGTCTGTTGTAAGTAGGTCCTGCATGAAATCATCCGCCTTAAACTTTTTGAAGGTTCTGGCTATAGTAATCGTTGGGGATGATTTGGCAGTTTTGATCTTCCACATGCAAAAGGTCATGCAGTGATCACTAAACACATCTGGGAGCATGACTGCAGCTAGGATTCTCTGTGGGTGGAACAGCAGCACCCTGTCTATTGTGCTGTGGTTTTTGGACCTGGGGTTGACCCTGGTAGGTGAAGAGGTCAGCTGACTGAGATTGAAGGCTTTAATTTTGGAGTGTAGATTTGAGGGATGGAAGGGGTAGCCCCTGCATGCCAGTTGGTGATGTAGTACCCAGGTATGATGTGCTCTCCGTTGGGCAGAGGGTCAAGCACTTTTTGTAGTAAGCAAATGACTGAATCAGGAGAGGACCTAGTTGAGCAGTATGCACCCATGATGACAACAGGAATGGAATGTGGCCTAGTAAGGACCCCCTAGGTAATCTTGTGAGATCTGGGAATGGCGTCTTGACAGGAGATGCAGAAGTTGTGTTTGTAGGCCGAGTATGTAAGAACTCCGCCTCCTCTCTTAGAGTGATCCTACCTGTGTGAGATGCAGCTAGGGATGTCAATGACCAATGAGGTAATATGAGGACAGAGCCACGTTTCCGTTAGACTAAGGAAGTCTGGGTTGCTCACTGTGAGCCATGTTTTTACTAGGTAGACAGTATTTACTAGGGCGAGGGTATTTTCTGTGGGACTAGCAAATCTTGATATGGAGGCAAGCATCCTTAATATTCAAGGCATACATCCAATACCCTTACACAACAGGGGGTGGAAGGACTACAGAGACACCATTCAGAACCATTCATATTCTACAAACAGGTTGAGGCCTTGGCGGTCCAGGACGAGTCATAAATCCCTGGTCCATTTTGGTACCAGGAAATACTGGGAATAACAGCTCAGATTCAGTTCCGCAACCGGGACGAGCTATATGACCCTTTTATCGTGGAGAGTTTGAACCTCCTGCAGCAGGAGGGCAATGGTTTGGAAAGACAGGGTGCACAGGAGGGAGAGAGAGACAGAGAAGTTCTAGGGTGTGTCCTCACTAAACCAAATTCAGCACCCAGACATCTGCTGTGATCTCCCTCCACTTTGGAGGAAGAGGGAGACGTGGGCCCCCACCAGGATGCCCTGATCTGCAGGGGCTGAAGGATATGTGTGTGTGTGGGTGTTGGGGGGGAGTCAGAGAATAGCAGGAGCGTTTCCTATACCCGCACCTTTGGTGACCCTAGCATAGGTACTGAGAGGCAAATTGACCTGAAGTGAGGCCTTGGGCTGCTAAGGACCACGGCCCAGTCCCCTGGAATAGCCTCTACTGGTGCAAGCATAGGGCCTACAATGGGCAGCCTTCCAGCAGGCATGGGCGGGAGCATGCACGTCACGCACAGAACGGCACTGCCGTCCTCGCCGGGAGGGGTGTACAAGAGAACAAAGGAAATACCCCAGCAGTCGGGTAAGGCGACGGCGGAGCTTCAGTGGCTGAGCCCAAATGCCCAGTGCCGGCCCCGACCTCGACTTGACTCTCCGTGGTCCCCGACTCCTCCCGTAGGGCCGGTGGGAGAAGGGGGACCCAGTACCTGATTCCTTGGTCGGGGGAGGGGTTCATGCCCTATAATAGTTTCTGTAAATTCTGAACAAGTCAATTGGCTGACGCAAGTTTCTTCTTTTGAAACTTCATGCTTTATTAAATATTAGTGCTATATATACATTGCATACAGAGTGGTCAAGGTCTCATTTAGAAGGATGGTACAACTGATGATAAAAACAATCAGCTGTACTAAAAAATGTGCTCATACATCTCTCTCTTCTGTCCTTAATCTATATTATATTGTGAAGAGGTATACCCTGTCCTCCATCTGTTGTATTTGATATAATTCTCATCTCATGACCATACAACATCCATATACAATTTGTTATGTTTGTAAAAAGAGAGTTAACTGAAATAGAAAGAAAAGTAATAAAACCTTTTTCAACAATAAAACTCTAAATCCTGACTGCTTAATTTACTCAATTAATTATATCAAGTTTATTGGTTGGTCGGGGGAGGTTAATAACAAAAGATACAGTAAATCCCAAGATCCTTATTAACCATAAAGGCCGGAGCATGGGAGAAAAGAGGGGGGATGGGAGGGCAGGCACGGGACAGAGACCAGGTCCCACATCATCTGGCTCTCAGGGTTATCTTCAGAGCCCTTTCTAAATTAGGGGTTCTGACATTTCAATATCCCTGTGCTTGCTGTTCAAGGACCGGGGTCCCTTGTAGTTCTTCTATTAAATGTATAAAGGGTAGCCAGATTTGGAAATATTTCTATTTTTGCAAACGTAAGTCTGCTGTTATTCTCTCTACCCTTGCAATTTCCTCTACCACGTTAATCCAGTCCTCCACTGTGGGCATTCGCTGGGTGAGCCAACATCTCGTGATGGCCTTTCGACAGTCACCAAGAGAATACCCAAAAATGATTTATGGCCATCGAATCTCCTGCCCTTGGGTAGCAGGCCCAAAACCAAACTTTGAAAATCAAGCTGCTGGTCATTATCATCTTCCCTATATGTTTACCCACCTCCATCCAATATGGTCGTAGCCTTGGACAGTCCCAAAATATATGGAAGTGGGATCCCTTCCCACCACAATTTCTCCAGCAAAGATCAGTGTTTCCTTTGAGATAATGTTTTGTTCTGGTCGGGGTGTTAAAGAATCTCAACACCAATTTCCACCTGAATTATTTCCGGTTGTTAGATGCAGACGTACGTCTGACCCCCTCCCAAATCCTTTCCCAACTCTCGTCCTCCAACTGAATATTTGCTTCTAATTCCCATTCTGTTTGACATAAAGGTGGTGGTAGGCCTCTGGATGTTCTGTATATTGTTAATAATCTAGAGATTAACTTTTTCTCTCCCTGTCCTAGGGCTGCCTCCCACAAAACTTGCATAAACAAATGGGGTGGCTGTTGCACCTCTATTAAATTAGTATCCTTTGTGAGGAAGGAAACCACCTGAAGATAACGAAAGAAGTGTGTATTTGGATGTTGAAATTCCTGTTGCAAAACCTGAAATATTTTAATATAGCCTAAATTAATCAGCTGACTAAAGAATCTAAGTCCTTTTCTTTTCCATAAAAAGAAAGCATGGTCCATCCTGGGAGGGAAGAAATGGGTACAGTGTGTAATTTTCGTTTTATTAGTTAAGGTATCTCCCATGAATAGCTTTTTTTTTTATTTCTTCCCAAATTCTATATGTCTGTTTGGTCCATGGGTTTAAAATGTCCTTCCTTATGAGATGTGCAGAAGATCCCGTAAAGTCCATTGGAGGGTTCAGTCCGGGATCTCCTTGAATTTCCAGCGAAACCCATGTGTTATTTGAGTCATTTTTAAGAAAGTCAACACATGAGTCCACTTGGGCCATTTGGTAATATAATTGTAAGTTAGGAAGCCCCAGGCCTCCCTTCTCCCTAACTCTCTGTAACGTCTCTCAAGCTATTCTAGCCCGGCGCCCACCCCAAATAAATTGGTATAACGCTTTATTAATCTTCTTCTACTCTATACTCGGTACTCGAAGGGGGAGAGTATTAAATAAAAATACAATGTGAGGGAGGACATTCATCTTAACAGACTCAATGCGGCCCCGCAGATACAGGGGAACAGTGCTCCATCTCTTCAAGTCTGTCAAAACCTCATGGATCAACCTGCCATAGTTAACATGATATAACTGTTTCAGATCCAGGGGGATATGAATACCTAGGTATCTGAACTGGGTTGCTGTCCATTTAAAGGGAATTAATTGTTGCAGCTCTCTGGTTTGAGGACCGCTTACCGGTGTCATCTCTGTTTTGTCATCATTTATTTTAAATCCAGAGACCACACTACAGGCTGCCAGTATTTGGAGTGATGTGGGGAACTTCTTCATTGGGTTTTTTCAAGTATAACATTGTATCATCTGCGTAAACAGAAATTCTATTCTCCTCCCCTCCTACTTTTATTCCCTCAGTGTCTGGATGTGACCTAATTAATTGGGCTAGGGGCTCCATGCTAAGTGCAAAAAGAATCGGGGGCAGGGCCTTGCCTCTTACCTCTTCTAATTTTCAATGGGTCCGATATAGTTTCGTTTACTTTTACCCTAGCAGTGGGACTACTGTAAAGTTGAATTTAAGTAATACCTCTGAGAGAAAGTCCCAACGCAGGCGATCAAAAGCCTTTTCGGCATTAATCGCAATAGCAATTTGTTGTTCCTTCCCTGTCCTACCCAGTTGCAATATATTCAAACAACGTCTAATATTGTCCTTAAGGTATCTGTTTTGTATGAAACCGGCTTTGTCCGGATGGACTAGGTTTGGGAGAATTTCGTTAATCCTGTTAGCTAGGATTTTTGTAAAAATCTTGTGGAGTCTACATTCAGGAGCGATATAGGCCGGTAGGAGCTGCACAATTCAGGGATCTTCCCTTCCTTGGGGATCACTGTTATATAGGCCTCCTGCCATGAGTCCGGAAACCCTCCATCTTCCCTGTGATTATTAAAAACTTTAACTAGTATTGGAATTAAAGTCTTGCTAAATTTTTGAAAGAACTCGGCACAAAATCAGTCTGGCCCCGGGGATGTATTGCCCTTCAAGTTATGTATAACTTGGGATATTTCCCTCAATGTAATTGGGGAATCCAGTTTTGTTTTAACTTCTTCTGTAAGTTTAGGAAGCGTAATCTTATCTAGGAATCCCTGAATAGAGGTCCCGGGGGTCTAACTCCCCAGGGTCCAGGTCATACAGAGCTCCATAGTATTCCTTGAAGGCTTTGGCCACAGCAGCCGGAGTATAGACCTGAGAGGGTGAGTTTTGTCTATTAGTCGGTACAGTTTTCACTTATCTGTCACTTGAGCTTTTTGCAAACGGAAAGCTCATAATCTACTAGTTCTGTTACCATGTTCGTAGTATTTCTGTTTTCCAAATCTTAATTTCCCATCTATTCGATGATCTAAAATATTCTGCAATTTTTTTTCTTATATCCTTCACTTCATTTAACAAATCCGTCCCCTCAGCCTTACCTTGCATTATTAAACTCTCATGCTGCTGTAGGCTAGCCTCCAGTGCTTTTTGTCCTTCTAGGCGTGTTTTTTTAAGTTGTGAGAAAAGGAGATGATCTGTCCTCTTAGTACTGCCTTCAGATCATCGCAGAAGCACTTAGAATCTGATCCCTCCATATGGTTATGGGTTTGGTAATCTGTGATACTATTTTGAATGTGGGTTTTAAAGTCCTCCCTGTCTAATAATCCGGTATTCATTCTCCAATGTGATATCCTTCTACAATTGCCTAGCTCCAGGGTAAGTGTTACTGCTGAGTGGTCTGACACCAGCCAATGGCATATTTCACAATAACTTACCTTGTGAAAGTCTGTATTACTACATAGAAAATAATCTATTGTATAATAGGTATCATTTGGGTGGGAATAAAAAGAGTAGTCCCTAACCGATTTATGCAACTCCCTCCAGATTTCCATCAGTGCTAACTCCTGCATGCCACTCCTCACCATCCTGCTCATATTTTTATTTGTGGCTAAACGGTAGGAGGCGCGGTCATGCTGTGGGTCTGGGACACAATTAAAATCTCCTCCCATCAGGACCATACCCTCTCCCAGTTGTGCTATTTGTTCAAAAAATGTTACAAAAAAGTTGGGGTCGTCTCTATTGGGTGCATATACATTGACAATGTGGATCACTTAATTAAACATCTTCCTCGTTAACACAATCCCCCTTCCTGCTTCCAAAGTTGTCTCTGATGTAATCTCAAAAGGTAGATTTTGTTGAAATAAAACAGCTACCCCTGCCCTCTTCCCCGATGGATGAGAGGTGGAACACACCGTACCAACACAGCCTCGTTTCAATTTCGCATGCTCCATCTCTGACAGCCTTGTTTCTTGAAAAAGATCTGCATCTGTTTTTAATTGGTTCAGATAATGTAAAATCTTAGTCCGTTTAATTGGTGAGTTTATACCCAGAACTTTCAGGGTGGTTATCTTAAGGGTACTTATAACTTAAGTCTTCTTCAGATCCTATTATGTCAGTCCCTCTTCTATATTTGTGTTCTCCGTATCCACAAGCCGCCCCACCCAAGACCCCAACATCACCTTCAGCGTCAGGTAAAATAGTAACACAATGGGTAAATAACTGCCCATAAAACATTTGTGAACACAACTTTTCAAGCTTAGATTTGAAAATGATTTTACCAAACATGTAATTCGTTTCCTAGGTTAACAGATGTTATGCTAAACCCCAATTGCCAACGGGGTGTTGAGCCTTGGCTCAAGCTCCTACTGTAAGTAGGTCTGATTACAGAGAATCAGATGTAAAAATAACGTCACTGCCCCACGGAGGTGTATAAATCGCCCACCAATCTCGGGTGTTCTTGGTGGTCAAAATGAAACCGCCTCAGGGGCCACTCGCTCCAATCCCCCCCCCCCATCTCCCTATGCTCATAAGAGAAAGGGCAGTGGTCAGTTAAACTACGGCCGTGAGAGGAGGGAAACTCATCCCCAACCCTAACCAGCATCAAGTCTCCATGAATCCCACAATGCTAAACTGGTCGTTTAAACAGGAATAGAGGGGATCCTCCTAGCCAAAAGCAATTTTGGGTAAAATCCCAAAGGGACACCAAGGCAACAATATAAATAGGCACAGACCTTGTTAGTACCTCAATACTCCTGACCCCCCCACCAAATTCCCAAGTCAGGCTCCTTCATTTTAAAAGTCAATATGAAATACCGCTCGGTTTCATTTCCTAAAATAAAAGAGTAAGGACCTAGTAAAAAAGGGGAAAAGCCCAGGAGGAGGATGGAAAAGCAGGGGTCAGCAACTCCAGTTTACATCGCTGTAACCTGAACACATCTTTCGTAAAACATCATAGCCAGGAGGTAATTTGTTGCCTCAAGCCAGTGTTCCCATCAACTTTGAGAACAACAGCTCTCTGGGAATTCCCCTGTTCAAAAATGGGTAATTCGATGCAAAAGGGAGAGGCTCCATCAACGAAAGTAGTGAGTATTACCAGTACTTTTATTCAGTGCTCAAGATGGGTTCCAGTTCCATGAAGTCCTTTGGCTTAAGTCCTCTGAAGTTGGGGCCTTGTTTTCTCTGCCCAGGATCTCCCTTACATCTTGACCAAAATGAGAGGGCCATGAAATGGAGGAAGGCAGTGCCCTTCTTGGTTGACCCACCCTCCGCCATGCAAATTGCGAAATTTCGTGCTCCAACTGAGCAGCCTGTAGGTTGGTTCAGCATAGGCCCAATTGTTTGAGCAAGGGTAATGCTTCTCATAGTGTATCAAATAATCTTGGACCCTTTTCTGATGGATACGTAGTTTCGCAGGGTAATACAGTTGAATACGAACTTTCTTTTCTTTGGCCTGCTTAATTATCTCCCGCACCTGCTTTCTCTTCTCATTCAGTAAATCGGAGAAGTCCTGATCGAAAAACAGTCTTTTAGTGTCCACATAGATTTCCTTAGTTTTCTATGCAGTTTGGCACACTAATTGGCGATCTTGAAAATTAAGCATTCGGGAGATGATCGAGCGTGGTCTTGTAGCCTGATCTTTGGATTTGGGGACAAGCGAGCAGTGTGCACGCTCGAAGGGGAGGGGGGTGTTTTCTGGGATTTTTAAAACTTCTCTTAGGATGTATAGCATGAATTCCTCCATAGTATGATATGAGTTTTCTGTGTCTTCTGGTACTCTGTAAATTCTAAAGTTATTTCTTGTGGCCCGATTCTCCTGATCATCAAGCTTAGATTGTAATTCTCTCTCCCTGGTTAGCAAATACAGAATAGCATGGTCATGCTGCCCAGACGAATCCACTAGGCCCCCCACACATACTTCCACTACGGTAGTTCACTTGTCAATGGCCTTCAGATCTGCTTTAAGATCAGCAGCCGAGGATTCTACTCTGTGAATGGCTTTGATAATTCCATCCAGTTTTGTTAAAATAATCCCTTGGTCGCTAGCATCAAAATTGTCCTCGAGTCGGCAATACTACTCACCGGAGAAGCCGAGCGCACGTCCCGGGGGACAGCTGGAAACTCTATCTGCTTCTATCAGCTTTTTGAGTTTTGTAGCTTGTGAATTTCTTTGTCTGGATCTGTTGGAGGTCATGTACTTTTATTACAGGTTAAGTAATTACTCGTTTTGGTTTAGGTTTATTGCTGGTTTTTGAAATAATTTGTGGAGCAGCCCCGGAGCTCTTCAGCTAAGTGGCCACCGTGTCGATGACGTCACCGGAAGTTGGATGATGCAAGTTTCGAGAGGTGACCCTAGATCACCACATTCCATTTGGGGTATGGTCCTGTTCCTTGGACCTCCAGAATGAGTACTTTCACATCCCTATCTGTTCTTCACACAAAGCGTTCCCCAGATTCAGAATGGATGGAACCACCAATTTTAAGGCATCTGTTCAGCCAGTCATTGGCTCCATGGTGTTCACAAAGTATCTGTTGGTAGTGGCAGCTTTCCTCAAATGCAAGGGGCATAGAGGTGTTCCCCTTTCTTGATGACTGACTTCTCATGGGCAGTTTGGTACGGGACATAGAACAAGTCAGGGGCCTGGCTGTCCTGACATTCCAGAGCTGGGTCTTCTCATCAACCTGGCCAAATCATGCTTACTACAAAGCAGGTATTTATCTTCACTGGGGCAGAACTAAACTTTCTGCAAGTCAGAGGGTGCCTATCTACATATGGGGTCAAGGATCTGTTATTATTTGCTTAATCATTTTGAGTTGGGCAACTGTGCCGGGCCAGGACTTTCTCAAACTTAAGGGCTCATGACATTCACCACAGCTGTAGTCCACTGAACCCACTGGTACAAGAGAAACATCAAGTGGGAACCGGGAAATTGGAAGCCATGATCTTAAGTGGCACCACATCAGCATTTAGAGGATCATTTCCCTTATCCTGGGCATCCAAAAACACCTTCCGATATTGAGGCATTCATATTTCTGCAGACATTTCTCAGTTATTTAAAAATAAGTATCTCACACTTTTTCAAGAACTAGAAGCAGATATGGCAAGATGGAACTTGTTACCATTCACACTATATGGCAGAATACAAACATTAAAAATAAACGCACTGCCACGTCTTTTATTCCTTTCCAAATCCTCCCAATTTCAGTACCAGGATTCTTTTGGAAACAGTTGCAGAAAGAAACTCAGCAGTTTGTCTGATCAGGACGACGTTCCTGGCTGGCAGTGGCCCCCCCTACAGACCTCTTTGGGGGGGGGGGATTAGTTCTTCCTAACTTTTCCCACTACTACCTGGCAGCAAGAGGGGCACAGTTGTGCACCTGGGCACACAGAGTGGACTCCAGTGGGTACCAACTAGAGGAAAATGCAGTGCAAGGCTGGGCCCTGTGTACATTACCTACAAATAGCAGTCCTCCAAGGGTGTGGGCTGCCATGGACAACCCATGGGTGAGACATTCCCTCCAAATACTTCTTAAGCTATACAAAATCACACATACACCGGAGGGGCCAGGTCCCCTATCCCTCATTAGATATGAAGCTTCCTTCGAACCCCCAAGACTGGACCAAGGTTATCTATTTTGGTCAGCTAATAAGCTGATGACCTTTTTACAATGTTTTGACAACAATGGCGGTTTGTCATCTGCACAACTCAAAGCTAAGTATCTTCTCCACAGAAAAGATGACTTCAGATTCCTACAGGTGCGGCACTTCTTGCTGATCCCAGGGGTCCAATCCCAAATCCAGAGAGAACACACAAGTTTAGAATCGTTTTACTATTATGCCATCACCCTCAAGGACCTCAGGCTGGCATTAAGAAGGGGAAGACGGACTTCTTCAGGTACATCAGGAAGAAAAGGAGCTGTAAGGATCACATAGTAAGGATCAGGAAGGAGGGGGGGGTTGGGTGGAAGCAGGGTGTGATAAGGCAGAAGCACTAAATGAGTACTTCTGCTCAGTATTTACTAAAGAGAAGAGGGGGGTGACACCCAAGAGGGGAGAAATGGCAGAAACAGGGGGGGAAGGGGTGACAGATGGGGAAATCATGGAGGGCAGGGTTCGGGAGGGTTTGAAGGCACTGAGGGTGGATGAGGTGCCAGGCCCAGATGGCATCCACTCCAGGGTACTGAAGGAGCTAGCAGAGGTCCTTGCAGGACCTTTGGCAGACCCATTTAATGTCTCACTATATTCGGGGTGTATGCCTCAGGACTGGAGGATGGCTCATGTGGTGCCCCTCCACAAGAGTGGCCCCAAGGATGAACCGGGAAACTACAGACCAGTGAGCCTCACATCCATTGTGGGTAAGCTAATGGACACTATCCTGAAGGAGAGGCTAGTGGCCCTCCTAGAGGCCAAAGGACTACAGGACAGCAGACTGTATGCCTTCATACGGGGCAGATCCTGCCAAACCAACCTGGTGGAGTTCTACAACTGGGTAACTAGGCAACTGGGCAGGGGCCATGCAGTGGATATCCTGTATCTGGACTTCAGTAAGACATTCGACTTGGTGCCGCATGGAAGGCTGAGAAGTAAGTTAGTAGGCACAGGGGCGGGTGCAAAGCTGGTGAGATGGGTAGGAAACTGGCTTCAGGGAAGGCAACAGAGGGTGGTGGTGGGTGGGGAGCTCTCACACCCAAGGGTAGTGACAAGCGGTGTTCCACAGGGCTCGGTTTTGGGACCAGTGTTGTTTGGGATATTCATTGCAGACATATCATGGGACATCAAGAGCAAGATAAATTTGTTTGCTGATGATACCAAGGTAGAGGCGGTAGTGGATGACCTAGGGAGATGGCAGGGGTTGCAGGATGATCTGGCAAAGCTTGAAACCTGGTCAGACACCTGGCAACTGGGGTTTAATGCCAAAAAGTGCAAAGTGCTGCATTTTGAGATGAAGAACCGAAGGAGGAGTTACCAGCTGGGGGGAGTGCAGCTAGCCCAGACAGAGGAGGAGGAGAATGATCTGGTGGTGCTCATTACAGGGTCAATGAACAACTCAGCACAATGTAGGAAGGCAGCTGCAAAGGCCAACAAAATGCTGGGTTGTATTGCAAGGGGTATATCCTCGAGGTGGGAGGAGGTGATTCTGCCAATGTATAGGTCATTAGTTAGACCACACCTGGAGTACTGCATGCAGTACTGGCGCCCGTATCTGAAGAGAGACATTAAGTTACTGGAAGGGGTGCAGCGCAGGGCGACAAAGGTGATCAAGGAGCTTGGGGACTTATCATACGAGAGGAGGCTGAGGGAGTTGAACATGTACTCACTGGAGGAGAGGAGGGACATAACTGAAACCTTTAAGTACATGAAAGGAATAAACAAGACAGGTACAGAGGGGCTGTTCAAGGTAAGGGATGGGAAGGACAGCAGGGGCCATGATATGAGACTGAAGGCAGGAAGGTTCAGGAGAGAGATGAGGAGACACTTTTTTACAGAAAGGGTGGTGGCTGGGTGGAATGCATTACCTGCAGAAGTGTTATCCAGTAGAACAGTGGACTGCTTCAAAAGGGGATGGGACAGGACAAGGGGGAGGGTTAATGAAGGGGAAGGCTGGAAGGGAGGTGCAGCTGCAGAATAAGGGGTGCTAGCTGCACATTCGAGCAGACTTGATAGACCTCTAGGCCTTTATCTGCTGGCAAATTTCTTACGTTTGTAAGGACAACACACACTACCTCTCACAACTCAATTCCATATTGAACCAACAGGAAACTTCACTCCTTAACAGTGTGGAAGACAGATGGGAGGCAGAATTAGGAACTCAAATAAATCCAGCCCAAAATAGACCAGGTGGTTGGCAAGGGGCTAGCAGGTAACCGCTTCACCCACTTGGAGAGAATTTAACTGGAAGACACTTGTCCAATTATTTCTCACTCCAACAATCACTAAGCATTTTGGGATCTCTTACTCCGACCTCTGTTGGAGAGACTGTGGGGGCAGGGGGACATATTTGCACATTTTTTGGGCTTGCCCGAAAACTGAAGTCTTTTGGAAAGTAGTACACACACAAATCCAAAGACTAACAGGGATCCAAGTCCCATACACTTGTATAGACTTAATTATTAGGGTTCCTCACCTTACAGGACATAAAACGATAGGAACCCTGGGCCAGATGCTTAGAGTAGTGGCACTGAAGTGCATAATTTCCAGATGGCTCCCCCCTCCTCCCACCCACTCTGAAGGAATAGTAAACAAAAGTAAAGGAGCTGGAGAGGATGAAGAACATCACCAGCCAACTTTGGCTGCAACAGGATAAATTTCTGGAGATTTGGCACCCAAGGCATCAGCTCGATTTTAACCCCATACCTTAACACACACACAGGGCATTACAGGACTGACCTGGAGGACTGAGTAGGACAGGAGGAAATGCGCACAAGACATTTGTTACTGTTTATGGTTTGAAATTACAAACTGGACTCTGACTATGGAATTTAATTTTCAGATACTTAAGACACCTGAACATTTGAAATTTATGGAAAACATGATTATTTGGTGTTGAATAAAAATGAATACCTACTGGAAATTCTGCATGTCACCAGCCCAACCATGGATTAATGCCACTGTAGAACCATGCTCTGTCGTGGTTTAATGCTTACATGTATAACTGATGATCACAGAGAAGGATGTAATGTACTAAAATATAGTGTAATGTGGCATGCTGATATAATCAATAAAATACTATGAAGTAAAAAAAAAAAAAAAAAGTGGAAAATGGGATGCCGGGGTCCCAGACACACACAGCCCTGGATCAGCAAGTTCAGATGACCAAGCTGACGCTGGACACCATCCAGTGGCAAGTGTCCTCCAAAATCTTTTGGACAAACTCCCACTTCTCTGGTCACAGCCCTCGGCCTTGCAGTTGACAAATGCCTCCTTTGTGGTCTGCAGAGGGGACACATCTGTAGGGCTCATGTCATTTGGTCACTGAGCAAATCCAGAATGCACACCAACCCACTAGAACTCTGTGCAACATCCTAGAGGTGTCAGACTTTTCGCCGCTGGTAAATGGCCAGGTTGTCCTGGTCAACATGGGAGAACATAAAGGACAGTTATGTAAGAACTTACTATAATAATCTCCTTCATCAGGTCACACCTATGGAACTTACCCACCAGGCACTAGGATCCCATGGAAGCTTTTCTACAGGAGTCAACTAGGGGCTGCCCATGTCGACGTAACATGCCTACGTCATCAGTACTACAAATATGGGCAGCCCAACTCTCTCTCCTCAGTTCTTTTCCCTATGAAGATCAGATGAGCAAGGCCTCCCCTAAGGGACCGAGGAGAAAGAAGAGATGCCCAGCGATATACTAGAGGCTGGAGCAACAGGAAAGCCAGAAAACAGCAAAGATCCAGAAGGGGGATGGAGGGTGAGATGGCATGACCTGACGAAAGAGATTCTCTCAATCTACTGTTACGGTACGTTCTTACGTAACTGTCCTATCTTCTTCGAGGACATCTCTTTCATCACATCACACCTATGGAACAAGTCCCAAGCAGTTACAAACAACTGGACAGCGAAAGTGGCCGGAAGCCAGAGGCTGAGAAAAGGCCTTGGAGCACAGCAAGGCCAAAGCCAGCCATCCTAGAGGCAATGTCCAGACTGTAACGCTTTGCGAAAGTGTGGACAGTACTTCCAGGAGCACCAGCACAGATAACAGCAACTGACACATTCCTCAAAATGGCCACCGAGTCTACAAGGCCTCTGGAGGAAAGTCCAAGAAATGCACTATGAAGTAGGAATGCCAAAGACTATACACATCAAGACTGTAGAGCAATGCATCCCCTGGAGGAGAATATGTAGGGTAAAAGGCCAGTAGATGAATGGATGAGTATAGAGCAAAGGCATACCCCGCCCTAGAAAGTAAGTTAGGACTGGTACATAAAAACACCCTGTCTGTATGGAAAATTAAAAAACGCTGCTCATACATGAGGTTCTATAATTGTTAAACATCGCTTGTCACAACAGAAAGTGGAGCTTGCAAGACATGGCGGACTCAAAAAGAGGCAGGGTGAGCCGCTGAAGGATGTAAGTCAGGCCACAAGATGGAACCGGAATTCAGAGTGTAGTGCAGAATGCCTCTCAAAAGGATACTGGCCACAGTACACCCCTCGAGAGGGACATGGAAGGCTGAAACAGCAGACAAATATACCTTAATAGAAGAGTCCTGGAGACCAGTCTCTGACCAGGACAAGAGGAACTCTAGAACCTGGTGCACTGGACAAGAAAACGGAGTCAATTGTCAAGAAGTGGCTCATATAGCAAATTGTTTTCACTCCATCAAAGAGGAGGCCCTGGCAGAAGGCATTCTAGCAGGCACTAGAAACTCAGCCACTGTCTGAGACACCCCACAGTGAGCTACAGCTACCCCTCAAGGAGCCATGCATGCAGATGAAGGGACTGGAGATGTGGATGAATCAGGGCTCCCTGCTCCTGGGTGAACAGAGCCCGGCAGAGAGGCATGGGAACTGGATGCTCCATGGCTACCTGCCACAGCAACTGATGACGGATCTGCTGAGGTCAGAATGGTGCCACCACAAACAAGGTGACACCCTCCCCGCAGGAGCTTGGTAAGCACCTTACAGACAAGAGAGGAGACAAACACCAGCAGAGCAAGATCCTCTGGACGGGGACCACAGCTGACCCCCAAGTACCACGGAGGGCGCCAAATAAACAGCCCAGCCAAGGAGATCGTAACTATGGCCATGGCTAACAAGCCAGGGAGACTCAGAAAGGCACTAGTCATGACCACCGTGCCTGAGCCCCAAAACGAGCCTAAGACATTAGGCAGTCTGCTCTGACCTGGGGAAAGAAGCTTTCCCTTGAGCAAGATCAGGAACCACCCCAAGACACTGAAGCCCATGTGAAAGGGACGTGACTAACTAGGGCAAATTGACCATTAGTCCCATGGACTGGAATAACTGGACGGAACAATAAAGTGTACAAGAGGGTCCCTGGACGGGGCCATTAGGAACCAAGCATCCAGATAAGGAATACATACATATAGCTCCTCCCATCTGAGTGTGGCTAGAACAGCTGTGAAGCACCCAGTAAAATCCATGGTGTAGAGGATAGATCACGTGGCAAGGCTATGATCTGAAAATGTGCCACTTGGAGCAGGAACCTGAGTTACCTCCTGTGTGAGGGCTGAGCTGGACGCTCAAGAAAGAAGCCCGCATGACAAAGGCACAAAGCCAATCTCCCTGCCTCAAGTAAGGCAGGATGAAACTGTTGTATTGGAGGCAAAAACCGAGTTCCTTTGGGCTAAAAAAGGGGCCCCTGTTGACCTAGGAACTGGGTCGAACAATGAGCAGACCCCTGTGTCCCAATGCTGCCTAGGAGTCAGCTCTGTGGTTGCTGTGTGCAGCAAAGCTATGACTTCCTCCTTTAGCAAGGGAAGGAGGCCTGCAGGAAAGAACGAGGGAACAGATGGTGTGTTTAGCAGCTGTTCCTGAAAGCCCAGAATGCGACCCTGTGGGCATCTTGGGCTGAACATGGTAAAGAGAAGGGATGGACTTGACAGCTCTCCCAGAGGCCTGCAAATCAAGCATAATAACCCTCACACCAGTGCCAAAAAGCCAGAAGCCCTGGTAAGGTACATCTAAGGCATTCTGCTGAGTATGGACTGACAAGCCTGGAACCCTCAGCTGGAAATGGCGCCTGAGTTAGATGCCAGGGGCAGCAATCTTGTCAGAGGAGCATGCCCCAAGAGAGAGAGTTTTGAGGATAGGCTAGCAAACATCTTCTACAGCCTGAAGATTATTAAAAACCTCTGGTAGCAGAGAACCCACAGGTGTGGTCTGTGCCACCACCTTGCCCTTGCTCCAGAAATAGTAGTGGTAGGTAACCATTGCAAAGGCCTAACATGGCAGAAGGGAAGGGTCCCTTACACCAGAGAATAATTTTCCTGGATTCAAAATCAGGAGGGAAAGAACCAGGGGGCTTTGGTGCTCTGGCGGCATGTGCAGCCATGATAACAATAGAAGCAGGTTCAAGCTACGCTGCATAGAAAGGAAGCCTAGGGTGGGGGAGGGGTGCGGATAAGCCTGTGCCTGGCTGCACTGGTAGCAACTTGCAAAGCAGGAGATAAAGGAGAAAGGACTTGGGTAGGAGACTCATGGACCCCAAAAAATTAAGTCAAATTTGGTATATATCACTCTGCAGCTTGGAACCCAAATTGGAGACAGATAAGTGTCTTGACTGTATAGCAAGTGGGGTCATCAGGAGGGGATTTGGGGATGTACTGAACAGAATCTGCGCACCGGGAAAATACCAGGGAACCCTGAGAGGAGACATCTACCTCAAAGCCCTCCTCAGCAGAAAGAAACAGACCTGGATCGTATATCTCTTCGACGTCAACCCAATCTGAAACTGGGGCCAATGTGCGGGATGCCCTTGAGAGCTCAAGATGCGAAAGCCAAGAGACGGTGACACCACAAAGGTGCCCGACTGAGCAGGACAGGAGGGCACAGGTCAGAAGGAAAGCTGGTGCATCAAAGCAAGAACCAGTGAGGTGAGTACAGCATGAAGGCCAGCGAAGAAGAAGGTATCATCATCGACACCGATGTCCACGGAGTAGGCAGAGAGCCTGACTCTGATGACAGGCCACAGCTGCCAGGTGGGCCCGAGAGAACTGGCATCAGGCTGCTGTGACGTGGCATGGATCGACAGCACAGAGGCCATCAAACCGGCTCCAGGCAAACAGACAGGTCTCCAGCGACAGGCTGCCACTGCAAGGCAGGCCTGAAAGACCCTGCGCCAAGAGTCTATGGAATCCGGAAGGCCTTGGTGGCAGGGCAGGGATCAATGATGAATGAACTCCTGCTGCTGAAGTGGCAGCAGAGATAAAAGCTACCTGAGGATCGATGGCAGAAATCACTGTCAATGTAGGGAGTGACACAGGAGGCACGTAGCCCAGTTCCAACAATGGGCCAACATCAGAAGGCAAACATAAGAGACCCAAAGGGTCTAATGGGGGCCGTAGGCCATGGAGACAGGGCAGGGTTCGATGGCCCAGAGGCTGAGGAACTGTCTCTAGCTGCCTAGGTGGAGACTTCAGTTACCAAAGACTAAAATAAAATAAAAAAAAATAAAAGCTGTCAGGAGAGGCTCAAAAAGAGTAGAGGCATAGACAGCAGGGGACAATGGCAACAGAGCCACCATCATCGAACTCCCTTAGAAGAAGAGCACAGACAGCAAAAACTGGCGTGAAGGTCGACAGAAGAAACGTCAACGACACAAGAATCAACGGAGAAGGTAGAAAACACCACTCTGACGATGGGCCATCACTCATCACCAGATGGGATCGAGAAACCCCAGCTCCAGAGGGCCTAGGAAAGTCATAGGCTGTGGTGGTGGGGCAGGGTTGACAGCCTGGGGGCCAACAAATCTGCCTCAGGCAGCTGAAGTGACAACCGAGACCACTATCATAAGGGGCCTGGAAGGAGCAGAGGCCTGGACAGCAGACGACAATGAAGCTGGAGCCAATGTCATTGAACTCCCAGAGGAGAAGAACAGAGACAGCGGGGAAATAAAGCGCTCCCGGGGCAAGTGAACCGTGGGACGGTCCAAGTCCCTACAATAGTGATCCCCCAAAGACTTGTCCCAGGCCCTGGAAACCTGTGATCTGTAGGAGGAAGCCGGTGGCAAGAAGGTGAGGAGCCACCCTGGAGGTCCCTGTGGACAAACTAACAATGCTGCCGGGAAGGGAGGGTGAACTCCAGGCAGGACTAGCCAGTGAGGACTATGCAGCCAGGCCCAATACAATAGAAACACTCTGAGGTCTTTGGCTGATGAAAATCAATTTCCGTAGCCACAGTGATGGAAAAGGGCTGAGATACGAGTCCTTGGTGTAAATAAAAATTTTATAAAAGGATTATAAATTTTGGTGGTCGACTGAGTGATGAAGATTCTGCAGAATCCATGTGGAAAGGTCGATGGCAGCAAAAGAATGGAGAAGGGAGCGAGGCCACCCATTTATACATTGTACTAATGATGTAGGCACGTGACGTCAACATGGGCAGCCCCTAGTTAAGTGCTGTAGAAAAGCTTCCATAGGATCCTAGTGCCTGGTGGCTAACTTCCATAGGTGTGATCTGATGAAACAGATATCCCCGAAGAAGATCCACCTTATTTTACCTAAATAAACAGGGCAGCATGCACTCCATCCCGCCGTGCAAGGAGGCACTGCGGATGTGGTTCCTGGCTTGTTCTCTGCAAGTGGACCTTGTGTGGGTTCATGTGAGGGAGCAAAGAACCAGCTAGGTAATGCCCTCAGTCATGTGGGGAAGGCATCCCATGTGTGGTCGAAGTGCCTGCAGGCAGTGCTCTAGGTGTTTCTGAATGGGGAATATCATCAGTGGACCTGCTTAATTCTTGAGGGGGAAAAAAGGAAGCTGGGGCTGTTATATGCCCATTCCCCTTCAAAAGGGTAATCTGCTGGGGAACGCGTTTGCCCGGACGTGGACAGGAGGTCTCCTATATGCCTTCCCTCCATTTCCTCTGATATACAACGTGATCCTCAAAGCCTGGAGGATCAAAATGTCTCTGATCCTGATGGATTCAGACTAGCCTCACCAGTTCTGGTACTAGATCGCCACAGCCTCAGCAGCAAGCCACTACAGCAGCTCTCACCCCATCCAGACCTGGTCTCTAGGCCCACAAGGACAGTCAGGCACCAGTACCTAAAGTTCCAGCACCTGATGGCCTGGTTCATGAGTGGCCAGAGTTTTAAGCCCATGGGCTTTCTGAGTTCTGGAGGTGTATTATGTGTCTACTCTCAAGGTTATGGTTGTAAGTGGAAGAGGTTCTCCTGCTGGTGCGAGGACCACAGATCGCCCCTCTGCAATACTCAGTCAAATCCCATTTATTTATTTTTAAATTTTCAATTTCTGATTGAGAAAGGCACACTGAGATGAAAATTGTTTTCGGGTGTGCCCGAAGCACAGGGAGGTTAAGTGACTTCCTCAGAGTTACACAGTATACAAGTGGAGGTTGTGGAATCAAACCCAGGCCTGCTGGATGTGCCAAGCTCATTAACAACTAGTTGCTCTATACTCTGGGCTATACTACCAGCCATGTTTGACCACCTCTGGTCCCTGTTCCAGTTAAGGCTGTGAGCTACATCCCTCAAGGTGTGCCTGGCTGCCATATTGGCATACTGGACGAAGACTGGTGCTCAGATGATGGCCCAAGAGAAAAAGATCACCTGTTTTCTCAAAGGGCTTGACCATCTGCACCCCCCCCCAGTATGCAAACCACTTCCAACATGTGAATTATTGCTTTGGTTAACACGGTTTATGGGCATGCCATTTGAGACCACAGACAAATGTCACCCATCACATTTATTATGGAAGATCACATTTTTGGCTGCCATAACCTCAGCCAGACAGGTATTTAAATACAGGTTACTTACCTGTAACAGGAGTTCTAGGAATGGTATATGTTGTTCATCCACACTGTCTGGCAGGATCCTTGCCACTTTAAATCTTGCCGGAAGGATCTTCAAGCTGGCTCTTCCCACCCACCCGAGTGGTAAAACTCTCGACTCCACCCCATGACGCCAGATCTAGCCCGCTGGAAGCCAGGTTGTGCGTCAAAGCCGGGTGGGTTGTGTGGATGAACAACATATACCATTCCTAGAACTCCTGTTACAGGTGAGTAACCTGTATTTCTAGGGACATGGATATGTTGTTCATCCACACTGTCTGGCAGACTCCTAGCAGTTCTCCGGGAGGAGGGAGGCAAGGCGCACACCCCCTACTTAGGGTATAATGACTGGAGAACCAAGGCCCCAAAACCAGCATCCCGGTGTGACTCAAGGTCGATGTGGTAATGGGTAATGAAGGTATGTGCTGACTTCCAGGTAGCAGCCCTGCAGATTTCCTGGATAGGGACATCCCTGGAAGCAGTCACCGATGCAGCGGTATGGCAGGTAGAATGAGCTCTTATACCTCTGGGAGGCTCCATGCCCGCCAACCTATAGCAGAGATCTATGCAGGAGTGACCCACCTGCCTATCGTCTGCTTGGCTGCAGGTCTGCCAGGTGTGGCTTCAGCGTGGGTGACAAACACCTGGCGAACCTCTCCCCGAACTTCAGCCGTCCGCTCCTTATAATAAGCGAGCGCTCTTCTAGGGTCCAGAGTATGGAGCCTATATTGGGCATCCGAGGTGTGACTAGGGTAGAACACCAGCAGAGTCAACACCTGGTTAAGGTGAAACTCCGACACCACCTTCGGAAGGAATTTCGGGTGGGGGCGCAGGACAACCTTGTCCCTCTGGAAGACCAGATAAGGAGACTTGATGGAAAGTGACTGGAGCTCTCCCATCCTTCTGGCTGACATGATAGCCACCAAGAAGGCGGTCTTCCACGACAGGTGAGAGATGTCACATCTGTGCATCGGTTCGAATGGCTTGCCCATGAGCTTAGCCAATACCAGCAGTAGATCCCAAGGAGGTGGAGATTCTCGCACCGGGAGGGGATATGTGATCAAGGCCTTTGAAAAAGCGCCTGACCACCTTCTCCTGCGCCACCGACTGCTTCCCAGCCCGCGCCTGGTAAGCAGAGATGGCTGCCAGGTGCACCTTAAGGGTCGTCGACCGAAGCCCTTGCTGAGAAAGGGACCACAGGTAGTCCAGAATGCTTGCCAAGGAGCAGGAGGAAGTGTCAAGGCCCTTGCCCTGACATCAAATGGAGAATCACTTCCATTTAAAGGCATAGCATTTTCTGGTCGACTCCTTACGGGGAAGCCTCAACAACGTTGAGGACCTCGTTGGAAAGACCCAAGGCCTGGAACGCTAACCACTCAGGAACCAGGCTGTCAGGTGCAGGGATTGAAGGTCCGGATGGAATACCTTCCCCTGACTGACTGAGATCAGGTCGGGCGGGCTGGAAGCTGTCTTGGGAGCCTGGAGCTGAGACTGAGGAGATCTGGATACCAGAACTGGTGGGGCCAGTCTGGGGCTACCAGAATCACCTGCACCTTGTCCCACCTCGCCTTGAGAAGCACCTTGTAGATCAAGGGAAATGGGGGAAAGGTGTAGAAGAGGCCCGGGGTCCATGGCCTCGAGAAGGCATTCCCCTGCAGCGAGCCCTACTGAGGGGGGCGGGCATGAAACAGTCTCAGCTTCGCATTCTCCCTGGAGGCAAACAGGTCCACCTGAGGCATGCCCCAGTGGAAGAACAGATCTTGTACTACCTCCGGCAGGAGAGACCACTCATGGGACGCAGCTCCTATCCAGCTTAGGGCATCGGACAGAATGTTGGAGACTCCTGCCACGTGGATGGCAAGGAGATCAGCCTCCAGGCTGCGCATGAGAAGCCAAATGCGGAGAGCTTCCCTGCACAGAGGCATGTAGCGCATCCCGCCCTGGCGGTTTAGGTAGTACATGGTTGTGGTATTGTCCATCTGGACCTGGACCACTTGAGCCCGTACAAACGGAGCGAAGGCGATGAGGGCTAGACGAACTGCTTGAAGGTCCAGCAGGTTGATGTGGCATCGGGACTCCTGGGGGGACCAGAGGCCATGCGCTCTGTGCTCCCCCAGATGAGCACCCCAACCCATCAGAGAGGCATCAGTTGATAGAGACCGTCGGCTCAGGGCGGACAAACGGGATGCCCTCCTGCAGATGAGCTGGAACGGTCCACCACTGGAAAGCGTTCCACATCTCCTGGATCACTGTCACTGGCTGATCCAAAGGATCGGAGTGCTGTGACCATTGACTGGCTAGTCCCCACTGTAGGGGACGCATGTGCCAATGGGCCCAACGGACCACGCTGGTGCAGGCCGCTATGAGGGCCAGGAGGCACAGGAAGTCCCGGACAGGGTGCAATTGCCCAACCTGAAATGATTGGGCAAAGGAGGAAAGAACCTCGGCCCTGTCCACTGGGAGCCGTGCTCTGGCTCGCAGAGAGTCGAGCTCTGCCCCAATGAATTGGATCACCTGCTTTGGCACGAGTTTTGACTTGGCCTCGTTGATAAGGAGGCCAACTTGAGAGCAAACCTGGAGGGTCAGATCCCTGGACCTCTCCACCTCCATTCTGGAGGAGGCCACAATCAGCCAGTCGTCCAGGTAGGGGTACACCCAGACCCTTTGATGCCGCAGGAATGCTGTCACCACTGCCATGCATTTGGTGAAGACCCTGGGAGCTAGAGAAAGGCTGAAGGGCATGGCCCGGAACTCATAGAGGGACCCCTCTGCCCTGAAGCGGAGGAATCGATGGTGGGACGAACGGATTGGGACGTGAAAGAACGCGTCCTGGAGGTCCACAGAACAGAACCACATGCCTCGTTCCAAGGATGGAATGGTCTGAGCCAGAGTGACCATCCTGAAAGTTCGAGTACTTAGGAACCTATTCAGGTCGTGTAGGTCTAGAATGGGGCGCCAGCCCCCTGTCCGTTTTGGGACCAGGAAGTACCTGGATACAAACCCTGGGTCTGGTGGAGGATCCGCCACCTTCCTGATCACCTCCTTTTCGAGGAGCAGGGCAATGTTGGCTCGACAAACTGACAGGAAGGCTGCGGACCCTGTAGCCCCTCGTGGGGTGACGGCTTGGAAGGGCGTGGCCTGCTCGAACTCCAGAGGCAGACCCTTTCCTACCACCTCCAACACCCAGCGGTCCATGGTGATAGTGGACCAAGGTGGAAAGGAAGTGGCAGAGCCGTCCTCCCATGGGGGGAACCCAGGGGGGAGCGACGAGGCTGGGGGCGACACCCCTCAACCCGTCACTGGGCAGGCTTGGAGGAAGGACCGGCCGAGGGACCTCCTGGGCCTTTTCCTCCCTGCTTCCTGTTGGAGGAAGCTGCAGGCTTGGCTTTGGGGTGCCAAGCGTGAGCCTGCTGGCCCTGATGCTGGTGCTGCTAGGCCGGACGTGCCGCAGGGGCAGAAGGTCGAAAGGACTTATGTTGCTGATGATGGCCCTTGTCCTTCTGAGCGGACGTGACAGAGTCCAAGGTAGTATTGGACTTTTCAATCCTCTGGAGGTGGCCTTCCACTCCTGGGCCGAACAGGTCGGTCCCCAAGAAGGGGACATCCGCCAATTTGTGCTGGGTATCCGCCATAAAGGTGGATATCCTCAGCCAGGCTCTGCAGCGCACGGCCACTGCAGCCGCTACTGACTGGGCACAGGAGTCTCCAATATCTAGAACTGTTTGGAGCTGCTGTTTCGCCACTGCCCTTCCCTGATCCCACACCTGCTTGACCGTAGTCTGCAGGTCAGCCGGGAGATGAGAGATCACCTCATCCAGGGAGCCCATGAGGGTGTGGGAGAAGTGCGCCATCAGTACGGCCAAACTGGCCTGACGGAGGCCGAGGGAGAACGCAGCATATACCTTGCGCCAGGCATAGTCCAACTTTTTGGACTCCTTGTCAGGGGACTTATCCACATCTCTAGCGTTCCCGGAGCGCCGGAAAATGCTATCGGTGACCAGCTCCTCCGCAGAGGGGTGTTCGGAAAAACTGGACGAAGAGCCGGTAGGGACCACATACTTCCTGGCCATCCTGGCCGAAGGCGCAGGACAGGAAGCTGGCCGCTGCCAAAGCTCCAAGGCTGGGCCAACAATGGCTTCAGCCACCGGAAAGGCCTCCGTGGGAGAATCCCCTTGGTCCAGTATCTCTGTGAGGGGATACTTGGCCTGCTTGGATACGGGCTCGAGCTGCATCCCGGTGGACTCTGAGATGAGCTGAAGCAGACCCATGAACGATGATGGGCTCTTGTCCATCGACTGCCACCCGGAGGTCAAGGGGCCTGGAAAACAGGGAGGAGTCATTGTCAGACTCCGAGGAGTCTGCGAAGAGCTGCCTGGGGCCTGAGCCACCCTCCACCTGCTGAGGACGGTCAGGAGTGAGGGTCACCGACAACCGGTGGGGCAGACCCTGATATTGATGGGGTTTATTTATGTACTTAGCCCGCAATTGGGCTTTCAGGTCCACTGGACCACCAGGGATATTGATGGGGTATATTTATGTACTTAGCCCGCGAATGGGCTTGCAGGTCCACTGCACCACCAGGGATATTGGACAGCATTCTTTATTTTTTTAACAAATGCCCGTGATCAGGAATGGGGGGGATGCCGCTGCACAGCCGAGCAGGCTACCCACAAGGTGGCAGCTGCCGTTGCGCCCAGCAATGCGCAGCTCACCCGTGGGTGGCCATCCACGTATTCCTTTTTTGGATCAACTTTGTACTGGCACAGGTAGGGTTGCATGCATGGCTCTGCACATCCCAGGTTGAATATTGGCGAGCGGAGTATGCATGGGCATGCCCCCACCCGCGCCTGTATACATTACCACGCGCCCAGCGCATTGGGATTTGCACGACTTATCCCTTTTGAATATCGT
This sequence comes from Neoceratodus forsteri, assembly GCA_016271365.2. Classification (NCBI taxonomy): domain Eukaryota; kingdom Metazoa; phylum Chordata; order Ceratodontiformes; family Ceratodontidae; genus Neoceratodus; species Neoceratodus forsteri. The sequence continues at coordinate 762,802,449 of CM028136.1, forward strand.
GCCAGGACGCATCAGTGTGCACAACCCTTTTGAATATCTGGGCCAAAGTCTATATCACTATCACAATACTTTTAAATATTATATACTTTTGCTGGAAGTTATATTTTCTTTTTTTCCCTCAAGCAGTATAAGATTATTCAAAATTATGGAGGCTAAACTCTGAACAGTTATCTAACAATGCTAGACTGAGAGGTACATTTAAATTGTTATATAAGCCACTATTTCACTTGCCATATAGGTAAGGAATAAACAGTTATTTAGCTCAGGTTTGCATCCTAATTAATGATTTCTTTACTCTACTCTGATTTGGTACCCCATATTCTACCATTTCTTTTGGAGGGAGCAGATTACGCAATTTATGCTTTGGGTCACTTATCTCGCTGTACATACTTCTTGCCATTTTTCCCTTCTTTCTTCCAGGGTTTCTAATGGTTGTGCATAACTCATTTCCATCTCTACTACTGCCCTTAATTCCCCTTTCTGCTCTTTTTCTATCACATCCTTTTGTTTCACCGTCAACCCCACTGGCTGTATAGCAATACACTAAGACTTTCTTGGTTATGCCTGCTTACCTCAATGTGGTTAGAGAGTTCGATCTGTTTTTTGCTTTATTGCTTTATCTTTTCAATCTACTTTCTGACTGTACATACTATACTAGTTTAATACCGTGGATGTACTAAGATGGTGCTAACACATATTTCTGATGGTAACCGGCACAGTGCCACACCAAGACGTTTAACTGTTTAATGGTGGGATAAGCAAAAGAGCAGGAAGTTTTAAACGTTACAAAACCACATAACAGTTCAGGTTTGAGATAAAATGAAAAGAAAAATAGGTACATTGATGATGTTGCAGAAATACATCATTGCTACAAAAAAAGAAAAAAAAATGATGATATCTGTGTCCAACTAACATATGCTGCTGCTCTAAATATTTTTCTTTTAAAAAATTACAGGCATGACCACAGAAGCAGCTGGTCGATCACTGATCAGAAGTACTTCTTCCTTGATCCTGTCCCCTTGTATCTTCAAAGGAAGAGTTGTGAGGATAGGGAGGAAGAGCCTTTTAGATCCCATGGCAGTTGGGGTGTTCTGACCCGAGCACCTAATACCTCAATCACTAATGGACCCAATTGGAGAAGTGCCCCACAGAGGGAGTCAGAGCCAGCAGTAATGTTAGAGCAACAGTACTGATGGCTCCACTCCCGTCCCTGTTCCTGGCAGGGTCGGATTAAGGCACAGGGTAACACAATCACAGGCCCAGGGCCCCTGCTTGCCAGGGGACTCCCAGCAATCCCTAACATATATTTACTATATATTTTTTTCTTTCTGCCTGGGATGCATTTTTTTTTGCAAATGACCTAGCCACTGAGTAATCTGAGCAAGGCAGGGGCTGAACTGTGCTGTGACTCTCACCCCCCTGACTAGGTGTTAAGTGCAGCTGATAGCTTCAGGGGGCCCTGGCCAGGCTGACCTTTAAGGTGTGAACAGGCCCATTTCTTTTCCTTTGCCTCTCACCCCCTTTTAGAATCCCACATAGAATTAAGTCCTATTCTTAAATATAAAGGATAATAGTGCAATTCAATGTGTATGTTTTAAGAACCCTAAAATCCATCTCAATGGTGCAATTAAAATTGTACTATTTCCCCTCATCTCACTCATACTGAAGTTCTGACCTTGATATAGCTCAGTTATCAGGATGTTCAAATTAACATATTTCCAGATTCCCATCAGTAAGCTGGCTTACTTATCAATATAGAAATGTTTGATCATGGGAATGACTTCTTCCAACAATCACTCACTACGTAATTTAAACTAGTTCATGACTCCTCTAGTAAACCAGCAATTTTATTCCTACGCCACCCAGGACATAGCCTCTTTGAGAGATGGCTCTTTACCCTACCCAACAAAACTCCCACATACTGGTTCAAACTACCAGATAAGGCAAAATTATAACACCCAGACTGCGAGAGCACAAGTATGTGTTGGAGGGGGTGTTCTTTGGAGAAGTTCAAATCATGACATTTCACATCCCAAAAAATAATTTTACCGAGACATTTATTTTCTCTAAAAGATCATAATTCAGACTATTATTATTTTTCCATACTGATATTGTTAGTTTAATTAATTTTGAAGCATTTCAGTTAGATTATTTATGTCACGTTTTAGGGACAGTAAGAATTTATTTTTTCAAGTTTCAGTAACTGATATGCAATGGCCAAGAGGTGCGGTCACAGCAAAGGGGCACAGCTGTGGCGAAGGGGCATGGCAGCAGTGAGGGGGGACCCAGGTTGCCTTAATCTGGCCCTGCTTCCTGGCATGACATCTCCAGCAGCATTCTGTCACTGAAGTTAAATCAGGCAGTCACAAGGATGTCGTCAGTCAAACTTTTTTTTTTTTTTTTAAAGTTATATCTCGTCTGGGCTTGATGGGGAACTCCAACATAAGGTAAATGATATTTCAAACAAAGGTTAGAAAAACACTTTAAGAGCTGAACAAGATTAAGGCGAAACGATGGAAGCGAAGTAAAAATGAACACGGCACCAATTCTGTAATGTGAGCCATGGTAAATGTTTGAAAATTAAATAACTTGCTATTTGATGCAGAGAGATTCCTACGGATCAATGTTGTTTGCCAATATTACTTTTCTGTTTACCTCTGAATTTGAACAGCTAATTTTTCATCTCCTAGTAGACAAGACAAGTTTAACACTGAATAGTGTTTTGGAAATAGGCAAAAGAAAGAAGGTCCATTGTTATCAAAATTGTTTGTAGCTGTGTTGGTCCTTTCGCTGGAGGGACAAAGTAGGTGATTCTATACCTTTTAGTGGACAAACAAAAAGTTTCAGTACGCAAGCTTTCACGCCTCCACAGAGCTTGCCTTCAGCTGAAAAAGGGCTCAGTGTAGGCCTGAAAGCTTGTGTACGGAAACTTCTTGTTGGTCATATAAAATATATCAAATATCCTACTTGTCAACTGGTTCATATGTATTGCACTTCCCATCTTTAGTGATTGTTAAATAGTTAAAAATGGGACATGGGCTATAATTATGTATAAAGTACCAATAATGCCTCCTTAGTGGTTGAAACCCAGCTAGAGGTTTATGAACAAAATGTAACCTTTCAGGGTCAAAAAGGTGATTATGCAAATCAAACACAGCCATATAACAAATCCCCATTCAAGCAACCTTCCCCCAACGTAAAAGAACAAAGACACTCCCTTTGACATGAACTGAAATGAATCCAAAATGTCAAATAAATCAAACACTGTACATCCTAAAATACAACTGAAAACAGACGCTGTCCCCCACATAAAGCACAAAGAGCAGAAATGTATGTAAATTTTTCTTACTTACTCCTGCTGATTGAATGGGAGTGACTGTAGCATATGAAAACATTTTACAGAAACAAGAATATTTCACATGCTGCAGCTTATTTCAATTGTACCATTGTCATTGAACTTTCTTTGTTACTGGGGTAGGGAGCACGGCAGAATCCCGCCCCCAAAAGTGCTCAGTCGAAGAATAGCACATCCACACCAAGATCCCTTCCTCACAAAGTCTTGAACTGCAGCACCTCAGAATGAAGTGTCACTGATGCAAATGAAGGGAAGAAGGCTGGCCTGGACTAAAGGACCCCCACTCCCACCCCAATAGGGTGTTCCAGTACTGACAAGCCTGCTATCAGTCCATAAGGAGATAGGGAGGGAAAAGAGGCCATGCCTTGAAGATACTTCTGCTGCGAGCAGGTACTGCTGAGACCACTAGACTGCAGGGAGACGGTCAAAGATTTGTGAGACAGAGGAGGAATCAGTGGAGCCACTGCAGAGAGAAATCAGAGCACTACCTTGCAAAAGAAGAACGTGTACAACCAGTTTACCAATGAAACAAATATATTCATTTATAGCACTCAGAAAGTTTGGATGCTCATATAGGAATCCGAGTTCCCCGGCCCAACAGCATAGTCGGATGAGTGACAGCCTATCTAAAGAAAAAACAATGCAAATTAAACTGCACTATGCTGATGCCTATTGCCTAATAACAGTGTCACCTAGTAAGTTATTTGTGTTCCAGAACCATTCAGCTTTGCTTTACAGTTCTTGAACCCTAAGAACTCATGAGACACACCCTTGACTAGGCAAGAGACATCAGTGTAGTGCCATCTGCCTGTAAACAAGTCAGAATACCCAAACCTAACAGTAGTGCTTCCCATGGCCAACAGAGACACAAATGAATCCAAATGATCACAAGAATCAAACACTGCAAACAAAGCAATTACACAGACAGACCCAACAGTGCTAATAACAACTGTACATATACAAAACCAGTGCTCTAAATGCTCGAAAAGTCACAAAGTGCCTGACTGAAAAAGCTTCTTGTCTGCAATCCAGCATGAATCAAAAGATATCTTCAGCCACAGACCACACACACCAAGAAGCAGAATGATGCCAGACCCATAATAAGCCTTCAGCACTGAACCAGACTGATAAAAGTATAATAGCACTGGACATGCCCTTAAAATTACTCGATTAATTTAGCATTGGGACATTTTATAAGAAGAATAAGACACTCCAGAGTTGGAAATTATGCTAAATGCCATGTTAACACACTCCCCCTGGTGGTTGAAGGCCTGTGCTGCAACCCAACAGGAAGCGTGTTAACAGCATGGCATAATCCCCACTCTGCCATGTCCTGTTCCTTACATAAACAATGGTTAAGTATTAATACTGACATTTTGAAGTACAGGGCAGTGAAAAACACCTTACCTGCGTTCAAGTACTTAGCTGTCATTTAGTGATTCCATTCTGAAATCAACATACAAATTTACGGTCGGAAAGGACTCTAGGTCCATCATATTGACACCCCTTCCCCATTCATAAGCAAGTATGAATAAATGTGGTGTGTAAATGTATACAGTTGGTTCATTACATACCAATAATAAGAGGTTTTTTTTTTAAAAGAATTTCCTCCACAGAGCTACACACAATGGACTTCAATCCAGTGGAGTTAGGAACTCGTAGGAGACTTTTCAGAGCTTCAGCACCTTGGTGCCGCATATATAATGTAAGACGCCCCATCCACTTTAGTTCATGCCATCAATAAATGCAGTGCAACATTTGCTGATCAACAGAAAGGAGGAATCCATCCCTGGTCAATCAGATAGGAGAGGTAGGGAAAGCAGATTTATAGTCTGCTCATTAAAAAAAAATTGGACAACTAAAGGGCAGATGTGCAGAAACAAACACAGCAGTCTTCTTTGTCAGTGCAAAGGGTGGAAAGTCGTGTTTCTGTGGAGGAGAGTCTCTCAAAGATCCTGTATTACTGATAAGAAGGGGTGTTCAAATCAAAACTTTTAGGACTAATCAAACCACCACTGTTGCTCAATTTGCACCTGCCCCTCAATCTTTACAATGAACTGATCCCTCTTTTTCTACTTGTGCGTCACACAACAGGATTTGCACACCCCTGCTGATAAGTAACAAACCTATCTTCTCCAAGGATGGCTCTTTCACAGAATCACACACTGGATGAATACAAAGCAGTACAGCACCCCCACATGAGAGGTATGGAACAGAGAAGGACAGCACCCCCTAAGACAGAAGGCCTTGCAAGAGCCAGGCCAAAACCAAGTCTCTTATGAGAGAACAGGTCCAGACTGTAGTATTAACATTGTACCCCACAGTTCTCTTTGAAGTCTGTCATTCCCCTCATTCTCCTGATCCTCCTCCTGTCTGGTGATGTGGAGCCCAACCCTGGTCCTGCCCCTTTCTCCACCGCTGCCATGGATCTTAGCGTCTTCCATCTAAATGCCAGAAGCCTTCTATCTAATCTTGACTGCCTCTCTGTCTGGCTTCAACTACACTCTCCTAATGTCATCTGTACCTCTGAGTCCTGCTCTCCTCCAGGACACCTGACTTTAGCCTGTTTCTCCCTGATTATCATCTTTTCCGGCAGGACTGGGGAAAATGTGGAGAAGGATTTGCCACATATGGCTGCCAAAGCCTCTCATGTACTATGGCCATCAGGAAGGCCATATCCTCCTCCCATGAATTTCTCCTAGTCAGGCTGTTATTCCCTGCCTCTGTACCTTTATTCATTGGGGTTGCCTATGCCTCTCCTAAGATGTCACATTCATCCCTGGTTAACACTCTTTTCTCCATTGCCTCTCATTCTGCCACAGGAGAACTCATCCTCCTCAGGGATTTCAATATAAATTGGCTTTCCCCATCTTTCAAATCTACCATTCATAGGACTGAGCCTCTTAATTTGTCTTAGGCTCTTTTGGAACCCACACAGCTCAGTCCCCACTCTGCCAATCATATCCTTTTGAACTGGGTTCTAACCTCCGGCCCCCACTACACTGCTGCAGCAGGTGTCTTGCCAAACTCATTTAGTGACCACTGCATAACGTTCTACGTCAGAAAAATTCAGCATCCTCCCTCCTCACCAAAATACACCTGGTCAAGGTCTCTTTGGTTGATAAGCATCAATGCTCTACTGAGCAACCTTGCTGCAGCAGACTGGTCAGCCAAGCTATCTGCCTCGGATATCAGTGTGGCCTTTTTACTATTCCACTCCAAATTCTCCTCTATCTGGGATGAACATGCCCCCCTCAAGAAATCCAGGATAAAAACTTCCCACCATTGCTTAGACTATCACCACAATCACTGATATGTGCAAGTCCAAAGACCATGCTTGGGCCCGCTACAGATCATACAGGGCTCTGAGGAACAAATGTACAAAGGCTGTCTGGGCTGCGAAATCACACTATTTCAAGGCCAACCTCCAGAAAAACCCTTAATGCCCCAGCTAATTTCTGGAAGGTTATCCACTCCCTTTTTGATATCCCTCCTTCCCACCCAGTCCGCTCCCCAGTCCTCATGGTAAATGGTTCACCTGTGCCTGATTCTACATCTATTGCTGCTCACTTCAACAAGCCTTTACAACCTGCGCCTTCCCTTCTTCTCCCCCTTCTGTCTCCTCTCCTGGTATCCTGTAGCACAGTGGGCATTTTAAAATAGCATGGAACAGGATGCGGGGGTAAAGGTGACAGGGGGGAGGAGGGTGAGGCAGCTGCAATATAAGGGTACTAGCTGCGCATTCGAGCAGACTAACTCGATAGACCGCAAGGCCGGTTTCTGCTGGCAGATTCACGTGTTCGTATGTGTCCCAGGTGCAAATGGCAAATACAGCTCGGTGTCATCTGCATGGCAGTGAAACCCCATGTTATAATGTCTGATGCTGTCTCCCAGGGGAAGCTCATACATTGCGAACAACATGGGTGAGAGGATCAAGCTCTGAGGAACTCCACACGATAGGGACTTCAGGAGTAAAGAGAAACTCCCCATCACCACCCTCTGCGTCCTACCTATGAGAAAGGACTTGAACCAGCTGATGACAGTGCCGGTGAGTCCACAGAGCTCCGTAAGGTGATCCAATAACACACCATAGTCCACAGTGTCAAACGCTGAGGAGAGAGAGAAGAGAACGAGAAAGTACAGTTACATAAGAACTTACCTTAACAGCAGATCTTCAAGAGGCGCTCTTGCAGTAGGTAATTACTTGTAGGACTGCACTCCCTGGTGTCAGGACCACACAGAAACTTTTGCTAACAGTGTCTGATGGGGGACTGCCCACCTGTTATGTGACAGACATCAGCGTGACACTATATAGTGGGCAGTTCCCAAGTCCACCCTCCAGTTCTCCCGCTGGAGCAGTCCTCTCAACCTCCTGCCTCATAAATCAGGGACAAGGCTTAAAAAAATCAGGGACAAAGGACCAAAATCAGGGACACATCTTCAAAATTAGAGATATCCACCCAGAAAGCTGGTAGAATATGGGACTTAGTGCAAAATGCATTTTCTAAAGAAGAACAAGTCTGTAACTTTAATGCTTGACATTGTTTTGTGCTTACAGTCCTCACTGTTTAGCCACAAAAACACAAATTTTAGGAGGGACAGAGTACATTTTTGAGGCAAAATCAGGGACACTTGAGAGGTATGCGCTGAGACCTCCAAGAGTCATGACAGGAGAATGGGAAGACGCTCCTGAATCTAAGAAAAGGCTTCTAGAAAAAGAGCTACAAACAAAGAGGGGGAAGGAGGGTGGGAAAAAGGTTGCCTACTGCAAGAGCCTCTCTCAAAGATCTACTGTTATGGTAAGTTCTTAGGTAACTATACTATCTTACTTCGAGAGGACTCTTGCAGTAGGTAATTACTTGTAGGACTCAGTCCCAAGCAATCAGAGTTTGAGGGAAAGGAAAACATGGGAGGCTGGAACAGAAAGCTAATAGGTAGTCAAATACTTAGGACAGGAGTCCCTGGAGGACTGCCAGTCCAAAACCAGCCCTGCGCCTAGAGGCAATGTCCAAATTGTAGTGTTTTGTGAAAGTGTGGACGGAACTCCAAGTAGCAGCCACGCAGATTTCTGTGGCAGATAAATTTCTGAAACAGGCTATAGAGGCAGCCATTCCCCTGGTAGAATGTCATTTCACCTGCCCCAGAAGGACGTTACCATACTTCTGGTAACAAAAACTAATGCAATTTGCCAAACATTTGGAAAGGCACTGTTTGGAAACTGCTGCACCTCGTCTCTTCGGTGCGAAGGAAACAAAAAGCTGATTCGTCTTTCGGACATCTTTTGTCCTGTTTGTGTAAAAAAGTACAGTTATGTAAGAACTTAACGTAAAAGTAGATCTTCAAGAGAAGCTCTTTCAGCAGGTAATAACTTGTAGGACTGGTGCCACCTGGCAGCAGATCACGGCAAACGTTTTTCCAGCAGTACCTAGGGGACTGTCCACCTTACGTCAGCTCTGCCCCTGACATCCCTTCCAGTATATAAGAAGTGGTGGTCCCCTTGTGCTCCAGTTCTTAAACGCCAGAATGGCAGACCTTGCATGAGGACACAACAGTGAATGTGAGGATAATCTGTCCATACTTCCCTCGCCACATGATGAGTAGGCATGACCAATGCAGAAGAGACCTGATCCTCGGGGGATGGAGGGAGGGAAAAATATACTTACTGCAAGAGCTTCTCTCGAAGATCTACTGTTACAATAAGTTCTTACATAACTGTACTATCTTCCTTCGAGAGGAAGCTCTTGCAGCAGGTAATAACTTGTAGGACTGATTCCAAAGCAGCATAAAGCTAGAGACAACCACCTGGGAGGAGGAGAGGAAGGTAGGAACAATATCAGGAAACCCCTCAGAAATCAAGCCCTGCAAAACCCAGGAGGCCAAACCAACTCTCGTCTGGGCGATGTACAGACTGCAATGTCGAAGAGTATGGACAGTGTACCACGTAGCTGCCGCACAAATGTCCGCTGATGATACCCTCTTAAGAGCTGCGAACGACGTTGCCACCACTCTGATGTACTGCGTCTTGATCAGGCCCGAAAGGGACTTGCCATGTTTTTGGTAACAATAGGTACAGTAATACAATGCACCAACCAACGCGAAAGCGTCTGTTTTAAGACCAGGCAACCCAAGGACCTCGGAAGTGTTCTCCCTTGAATCAGAACCTCAGGAATCTTCTGTGTCCCTTGGCGTTGCGGATATGCAGATATGATGAAGTGGAAAAAGTCAGCGGTCGGTAATGGCTAAGCTTGCCTAAAGCAACTGCGCGAGCGATGGCGGAAAAGAACTGGAGCATGAGGGGACTGCAGCCTCATATATACTGGAAGGGATGTTGGGGCAGAGCCAATGTAAGGTGGGCAGTCTCCTAGGTACTGCTGGAAAAGGGTCTGCCATGATCAGCTGCCAGGTGGCACCAGTCCTACAAGTTATTACCTGCTGCAAGAGCTTCCTCTCGAAGTAAGATCGTAAAATTCTGTGAACATCTAACAAATGCAGAATGGCCTCCCCTGATTAGAATGCTCAGGGTAATACACCAGCAGCTGAATAGACTGATTCGGGGTAGTCTATGAAACAACCTTTGAAAGAAACTTAGGATTTGTGCACACAGTCACCTTGGTCTCTGTGAAAAATTAAATAAGGCTCCTTACATATCAGGGCATGAAGCTTGGAAATTCTTCGAGCAGAAGTGACTGCAACTAAAAAGAGCACTTTCCAGGACAAAAAGCGCATGTCACATGAACTTGCTGGTTTGAAAGGAGGTAAGTCAATTTCTCTAAAATAAAATTAAGGTCCCATGGTGCAGCAGGGTTATGTACTGGGGGTTTCAGATGCAGGATACCTTTTAAGAAGGTTTTTGAGACCTCTAACTGAGCCAGAGTCTAGCCCCCTACTAAAACATGGTAGGCAGAAATGGCAGCTAGATGTACCTTCAGTGACGGATAGCTCAAGCCCAGGTCAGACATATGGAGAAGATATTCCATGACCAGAGGAGTGGGACATGAAAAACAGTCCCAACTCTTTGAGGTGGCCCAGATGGAAAAAAACACTTCCACTTCATGGCATAGGCAGTACTGGTAGAAGGCTTTCTGGCTTCTACCAAAATCTGAGCTACCAGAGGGGAAACCCCAAACCTGGAAGCGACTATGTCTTGAGGAGCCACGTGTGAACATGAAGGGTCAGGAGATCATAGGAAAGTGGTAGAGAAACATGAGGTTCCGTCGCCTGCTGCTGAAGTAGCGGGCACCAAATTTGTCGAGGCCAAAAAGGAGCTATCAGAATCATTTGTGCTCCTTCTGTTTGGAGCTTGATCAACGCACTCTGTAAGACTGGGAAGGGAGGGAATGCGTACCGATATCTCCCTGTCCAACAAAGCGACAGCACGTCTTGCCAAAAAGCACCATGACCGGGATCGAGTGAGCAAAACTTGGGGAGTTCTGCGTTTGATAGGGCTGTGAACAGATCCACTTCTGGATGACCCCAGAGGTCGAAGATATAGTATATTACCTCTTTGTTTTAGCTCCCACTCATATGCTCTTACCCTGGTGCAGCTGAGACTGTGTGAGAACGTGCTGCATGCCTGGGATGTGGACCGCCAGGAGACGAACCATGTGCAGAACCGCCCAACTCCAGACCCACATCGATTCCATACAAAGAGGATACGAGCGGGTGCACCCATTTGCTGATGTACCACACCACGTACATGTTGTCCAACTGGATCAACAGAGTATCTTGCTGAAGCATGTGCTGGAAAGCCTAAAGAGCGTATAGAACTGCCCTAATTTCTAGCACGTTTATGTGCAAGTGTAGTTCTACAGGTGACCACAGGCCCTGGGTCCTGTGACGTCCCAGATGGGCACCCTATCCCATTCCCGATGAATCTGTGGTCAGTATTTGGGAGTAAGGAGGGGCCTGGAAAGGACCTCCTCGATTCAGGTTGTTGGAGTTCTGCCATCACTGCAGATCTGTCTGCATTGGACTGGAAATTAGGACATGACTGTCCAAGTCATCCACCCTCTGATCCCACTGGGACCTGAGAGTCCACTGCGAGATGCGCATGTGGAGTCTGGCCATTGGGACCAGTGGGGATAGGCCAAGGAGGTGAAGTACCACCCTGGCCAAAATGTGTCGATTGGAGGATACCAGCTTGGCTGGTCTCTCCGGGGTCTCCACCCTGTCCAGGGGAGAAAGGTCATACCCTGTACTGTGTCCAGAACCGCCTCAATACATTGTAGGTGCTGAGAAGGAGCAAGCTGGGATTTGGGGTAACTGACAGTAATACCCAGACACTCGAAAAGGTGCAGGGTAGCTGATAAGGAAGTCTCCAACCCCTCCCTCAATGGTGCTGCAAGAAGCCAATCATCGAGGTAAGGGAAGATGTTGTGCCCCTGACTCCTCAAGGCTCCTGCCATGACCGCTAGGCATTTGGTAAAAACCTGCGGTGTGGAGGACTGGCCAAAGAAGCTTTGAACTGGTAATGCTCCCCTTGGAAAAAAAACCTGAGGAATCTGTGATGTGGACGGAATATTGGGATATGCAGGTACGCATCCTGCATGTCCAGAGCTCCAAACCATTGTCCTTTGGAAAGGAGAGGCAGTAGGCTTTGCAGCGTCAGCATCTGAAACCTCTTGTATTCTATGAAGAGGTTTAGGGTACTGAGGTCTAGAATTGGGCATAGATCACCTGTCTTTTTGGGTACCAGAAAGAAGTGGGAGTAGAATCCCTCCCGATCTGGTTTGCCGGCATTGGCTCTATTACTTCTTTTTGAAGAAGAGCCATGATCTCCTCGCTTAACTGGGGAATGTGCATCTTGGGTAATGGGAAAAACCTGGAGGATTGTTTGGGGGGTTTTCTCGAAATTCGAGAGTGTGACCGAGCCTTATTAACTGAAGCACCCAGGCGTCGATCGTGATGGACGCCCAGTCTCCCAGATGCCTTGCGAACCTTACGCCCACCAGTTCCTCCAATGGATGTGGAAGAGGGAGGGTGGTCAGCAAGTAAGGAATGGTGGGGGGTTGGGGAGGACCACCCCAGAAGCTCTCTGAGACTTGGCTGGAGGGGCAGCGGCCATATTGGGAGCCCTACGTTTAAACTGGCATTTTGGGGGGGGGGGGGGCTAGAGCCACCTTCCAGGCTGGTCAACCTTCTTTGCACCTCCTTACCACGTGGAACTTAAAATAATATAAACTGCATTAAAAGTTATCTATTTCTACCAACTAATACTATTACTCAATGCAGAACATTACCCGGAACAGACTGATATAACTTTTGAGATGGGAAGGCAAAAGGCACAGCCACAGGGCCATGTGAAAGACTCACATCAGCAGCAGGCAAGCAGGCCCCTGGAACCAGTGGGAGCGAGTAGTAGCAGCGCCAAAGAAACCTCTGAACCACCATGGAGCTCAATGATTGAGTCCATGCGGGCCATGGACTTCAAAACAGAGAAAACTCTCCAAAACCTGGAGAAACACGATGCGGCGCTACAGAAATTAATGGGAACAGTAGTGGAGGTGGAGAAGTGTTCAGTGTCTACGTTAGCGGCTGCTGCCACACTAACTAAAGAAAATGGGCAGCTTCGTAGCCGCTTGGAGGCAATGGAAAATGGGCTTCGATCGAGGAATATCAGGCTGATTGGAATCCCTGAAGGAGTGGATGGGACTAAGCTCTTAGCTTATTTGGTGTCCTGGCTGCAAGAAACCCTTGAACTACCTGAGAACTTCCAGTGGTCCTCTCTTACTAAGGCCTACAGAGTTAACAGTGTCAGTGGCTCAGTAGGTAGCACACTCGCCTCTGAGGCCAGGAGATCCGAAGGCTGTGGTTTCAATTCCCACATCTGGCACTTGGGTTAATATCCCAGTACTGACTCTGTAGTGCAGCATGAGAGGGGTGCTGCACTTCTGAGGTGCCGTCTTTCAGATGAGATGTTAAACCGAGGTCCCATCTGCCTGGATTGGTGGTAGTTCAGGTGGATGCTAAAGATCCCATGGCACTTATCGAAAAGAGTAGGGGAATTTTCCTGGTGTCCTGGCCAAATTTCCCTCCTTCACTAAAAATACCACCAACAGCTTAATCTGGTTCAGGGTCAGTTGGCATTCATCTGTATCCCCCTCTTCTGGGTTGTGCCTGAAAATAGGCAGGATTTGTCTAGTGCACTTACCCGGTCAACAAAAACTAAAATAAAATAAAAATAAATAAAAAAAAACCACCACCCAGCAACAATAACCCAACCATGTACCATAATTTTAAAATCAGCGGGCTCAGAGACAAGAGATGAGGTGATATGGCTGCTCATGCCGCTTACCTGATCAAGAGCAATGGCTCAGATCTTAAATGTTCCCAGACCTATCTTTCCAGATAACAGCAAAGAGAAAGAGTTTTGATGCAACGCGGCAACGTTTGCGGACTCTCGGAATGGTTCATTCATTTCTTCTCCCTGCCCGACTTCGAGTGAGCTATGGGGGTAAGTCATGGCAATGTAGTAATCCCCAGGATGCCGGACGATGGTTGGAGAAGGTGGAAGAGGAATTCCAGACCCGTAAAGGATGAAATGATGCCGCCCATTCCAATTCAGAGTCAGAGGACTGATCCGTGAGTAATGGGCTGCTGTAAGACGCAGAACTGCTGACGTTCAATACTTTGGCAGTTTGCTGTTTGTTTCCTGTCTGGCTTTGGGAGAGACAGATGGTAACACCACTTGACTTGAAAGTTATTACTGACTTGAGGGGGAAACACAGTGGGGCAGCAGAAGCTTTTCTTTTCTTAATTCACTTTATTAATGAAGCTCACTAATGTAGTGAGAGTGGGAAATCCACCATTTTGGACTGCTCCCTCATGTTTTGCTTTCCCCACTCGAAGAGCACGTATTATTGATGTTTTCTGCTGTGGTCAATGTTTAGATCACTTAGAGTTAGAATTAAAGTACTGAAATGTTTTAATAACTACGTTCATAGCTATTAGATGTAGTTTTGTCATAAGTGAATTATTTAATGTCTGTTCTATGTGGGATGTAGGAGTTCTGCAAAGGGGTCCAAGATTTTCTGTATAACTAATCCCTAACTGTTATAAAGGTTAAACAGCAATCTGATGATTGTGGCAAGTTTTCCTTGATATTCTCCCTAATGGACATACCATCGCCTTTGAAGAGGCTGGCATTTGTTGAATGTTTATGGACTTGGATGTTATATAGGACTACCCCAACTCCTTTTGTAACAGACTACAGGATGTTCTAATATATGGTCTCCAAGTTATTTGTTTTAGAGGCCTTTTTGGCCTGCTATTAATGCACATTCTATAATCCTGTATGAGAAATGCTTGAGTATGTATGCTTATACAGAAAATTAATAAATATAAAGTTAAAAAAAATAAACTGGCCTTCTCCTACCTCCCTCCCTTCCCCCTACCTGGAGTATATTTTTATCTTCCCCTACCTCCTTCCCTCCCTTCCCCCTTACCTTCTGTATATTTGTATTTTTTTTTCTTCCGTTACTTCCTCCTGCAACCTTAGATAACCTGCTTTATCTTCCTATAGACACTTCTATGTATGTAAATACCGTGTAATCTGTACAATATCTGTATAATTCTATGTAAATATGAACTTCTTTTTCTTCCTCTCTGTAAAGAGTATTATCTGTATTGCCTTGTAAATACCTGTGTTGACCTGTATATACAATTGTTCATGCTCCACCCAGGTCCATCTTGCAAATGAGCTTCTGCTCAACGATGAACGCCTGGTTAAATAAAGACTTGATTGGTTGATTAAGTGCCTGTTGTGTTTTCATCAGGCGTCTGTTTTGCAGACGAAAGGGACATTTTGACTGGGGTTTCGGGCGATACATAGTGCAAACCGACCGAAGTGCTGTGCCTTTATCTTGCAGGCTTGTAATGTCCTGGGCATCTCTGCCAAACAGGACATAGCCTCTGAAAGGAGCATCTTGGATAGCTGACTGGACATCAGGGGCTAGACCTGATACTCTTAGCCAAGAGTATCTGCAAAGGCTCACAGCCGTGGCTATACCTCTAGCGGAGGAATCCACTGCATCGTAGGTGGCCCGTAAAGAATGGCGTCCCGCCACCTTGGCAGATCTTAAAGGTATTCACCAAGGTGAATTTTGCCTTAAGAGTCCGGAAGGGCCTTGATTGTGGGCTCGAGCTGGCGGAACAGAGATTTCTGGTACATTAGCATGTGCGTCATGTAGTTAAGAGCACGAATGGCTAGTGCAGAAGAAGAATAAAACTTCCTCCTGAACTGGTCCATCTGTCTGGATTCCTTGTCGGGAGTGAAGGTACTGAGGTGCTTGGGCTTAGTGGATCGATCAAGGACCGCAGTGATGACCACCGAATCAGCCTTTGGGTGTATTCTGAGGTGGTCCTTGTCTTCAGGGGTCCTGTAAACCGGGTCAGCTTTCTTGACCATGGCCGGGATGGAAACGGGTCTCTGCAAAATGGTCAAGGATAAATCCTCATGTGGTTCCAGCCATGGTGGTGTAAGCACTGGACTTGTCTCTGGAAAATCTAGATGCTCAGCCAACCTTTGCCGTTTTGGGTCTAGAGCATCTGATTTTCATCCTTGTGCTGCCGCGGTCTGAGGATGTCTACAAAGGAGGGATCCTTTTTTTTTTTCCAATTCTCTTTCTCACTCCCTGAACCGGAACTCTCTCGGGCTATCCCCACTGGCCTAGCCTCTCTACTGTCCATCATCCTTCCCGTCATCTTCAAAGTAGCTGTGACCTCCCTGGGGCCGCAGGGGCCTAACACCCCCGGAGAGATTGTGGGGACAGTGACGGGAGACTGGCATTGGACATGTGGCGGTGGCGCTGGAAGAAGCTGTCGCCTATCTGGCCAGGGAGGATTTTTCCCCTTTATGCCCCTTAGTCCCCTCCCTCCCGTGCATGGTGCATGTTCCCGACTTCGGCATATGGCAACCCTGCCAGCGTCAGGCCACGCTGATGTACGTGCTGCTCAGCGCTCTGCGACGCCCTGATCTCCAGCACGGGGTCACCGGAACTCTAAGCCACCCTTCACTTTCCCCTGGGACTGAGAGCAGCCAGCAGGCGCTCCATCCCATCCCTCCTACTGACCTCTGGCACCCAAGTTCGCTCTAAACCAGTCGCGGCATGTGTGAGGTGTGGCGTCCCAGCGCCTCAACCCCTCAACGCCACTGGGCCGGCCAAAGGAGGGATATTCAGGTGTGGATTTGGAAGACTCCCTAGGAACTGGTTCCTCATGATGAGGTGTCTCAAATCCCAAACCGTCAGAGGAGGGATCTGAATCCACTTCAGAATCATCAGAATGCTCCGGATTCTTGTCTGGAATAGAAAGTTCTGTCTCCTGAGGAGTCACCTCTGATGTCAGGGCTTGAGTGCGGGCTGTTGTCTGGCCTTACATCTAGGCTCAAGAAGTGACCCAAGAGGGCGCCCTAGGGGTAGGATCTGGGCGGTCTGTGTGTAAAGGTCACGGATGACTGCTGTCCAACTCTGAGACCAACTGAGGTTTTGTCTCAGACCACCAAGATTTCAAAATCTCCCTGAAATCCACCTGTGTTTGAGCAGGAGAAGGTGGAGTGGGAGGAGGTGGAGGGTGACAGAGAAGGAACCCTGACCTGGCACCATGTGCCAAGAAGTTCGTGGAAAGATAATGGTGAGGATAACCTGGTGATTGATACAGAGAGGAATGATAACCAGGATAACCTGAGTAATACTAACCCATTGAAAAGGGGTCTGGCATTGGACCTGATGGAGGATAGCCCAACAGCGGAAAACCTGATGGTGCCCCTGATGGGGGGAAGCCAGACGATGGCCCTGATGGAGTGTAGCCTGACGGTGATCCTGACAGAGGACAGCCTGAAGGAAGGCATGCCGGTGGTCCTGCTGGGAAGAACTCTGGTGAAGAGCCCAAAGGCGTAAGTCCCGAAGGTGGGAAACCTGATGGGGGCCCCGACGGAGGATGAGCTGCTGGCAGTCCTGACGGAGTGAATAAGGGGCCCTGCGGGTGTTGAGGAGTACGGTGTGGCACCCCTGCCAGGGGCGGTGGAGCCACTGTAAGGCCTTTGGCTAGCCCATCGTCGGGTATACCTGACAAAAGGTCTTCTTCCATCAGGACCTGTGGGTCCGGTGACAACGGAGGAATCTCTGACAGAGAAGGAGACAAGGGTTGTTCATGAATGGAGTTCTAGGGCGACCCTTGCCCTCCAGCCGGGACGCAGCTGACATACGGCTGCGCGTCATCAGAACCTGACAGATGCAAAACAGTTGTGCGATTGTTGGAGGGTCAGACGATCGACCTGGGCCGTGCAGGAGTCAGAGACACCGACCAGGCGCTCGTCAGAAGGTCTAACGAGCAGCTTATCGGCTGCACCTGCTGAGTTAGAGCCCGGGGTTGTAATGAGCCTAAGTGTGGTGGCAGCCTCAGACGAATCCGAGGTATCCGCTGTCACCATAACCTGTGGCAGCGGGGTGGCCAAAGCCTCCTCTTTTGGTGGGAATGCAAGTGTAGCCGTTGTGCTCATCTTCCTGGGGGAAGAGGGCTGAGCCTCCGCCAAAGAGTCCGTGGGCAGCTTGGGAAGGGGGGACTGCTCCCGGTCCCGATGTTTTCCTTGTCCCTTTTTTTCTTCTTATGGGGGTCAGTTGGAGAGGAGGAGGCGCTTTTCAGATTCTTTTCCATCAAAGCCATTTTTAGTTTCAGGAGATGGGCTTCGAGTGACTGTTGGCGCCTTTTCCGTGTGGCCTGGTTGAACTGCGCACAGGCCTCACACTCCTCGATGCTGTGATCCAGTCCCAAGCAAAAGAGGCAGAGGGTATGCTGGTCCTCATGCGGTAGCTGGACGCTGCAAGAACCGCACTTATTTTTATGTGATTCTGTGGAAGAAGAGGACGACACACACGATTATTAGGAAAAAATATTGGTAAGAGAAAAAACGGATACTCATCCGAACTAGGCATTTGAACTGCAGTGATGAGCATCAGTTGGTCCAACATGCACAGATCGAGGGCGGACATGGGGACCACCCACTATACAGTGTCACGCTGACATCCGTCACGTGACTTCGGGTGGGCGATCCCCATCAGACACTGCTAGCAAAAGTTTCTGTGTGGTCCTGACGCCAGGGGGCGCAGTCCTACAAATAATTACCTACTGCAAGAGCCCTCTCGAAGTAAGATCTGACCATTCCCCTCCATCTCTAGCCCTGAGGAGGTCATTATGCATCCTGATCAACATGGTTTCCATACTGTGTCTAGAACTAAATCCCAACTGGAGAGGCTCATAGATGTTGAAGGTTGTGAGATGTGCCTCGAGCTGCACAGCCACTATTTTCTCAATAACCTTTTTCAGACAGGGAAGGTTAGAGACTGGTCTATAATTAGCCAAGCAGTCCAGGTTGAGCAAAGGTTTCTTCAGAAGGGGCTTCAACAAGAATGATCCCTCCGAAAGTGAGCACCGGACAATCTCAGCGAACACGGGACTTATGAACCCCACATAGCCTACAAGGAGATGGGTTGGGCCCAGGTCAGGGTCCAGTTTGCAATAAGCGGGCCACAGCTTTGAGATTACCCACAAACCTCTTCCACCACCACAGGCCTAAACTCGTTCCAGACATGAGGAGCACTCCTAGTGGTCAACATCTCCCCACCCACTGCGGGGCTCTGATCGCCCCATTTCGGAAATCCCAGCTCTGATAGAGGACATTCTGTCAGAAAAGAACTGAACAAACTCTTCACACTCGGCAGCTGAAACTGCTCTTTTCTGGCTGCAGACAGGCAGGGTGGAGTAGTCTATCCACAGTCCGAAAAAGCTGGTCAGTATGTTCTTCCCTGAAGCAATCTCCCCTGACATGAATGCTGCCTTCTTATGGGAGACTGCTCTTTAGATACTCACCGTAGTGAGTTCTCAAAGCCAGTCTGTCCTTTTCAGATCCAGACTTCCCCCAACAGTGCTCCAACCTCTGACTCCTGGTCTTCATCTCCTTAAGCTCCCCATCTAACCATGGGGATCTCAAGCAAGAAGATATGTGTTGTATATGAACAGGTGTGACAGAATCAAGTGCTGAGGCAACAACTCTATTATAAGCTGCAACTGCCTCACTCGATCTTGCCCCACAAGCAACCCTCACATCAGAGAGGTCTACTGCCGCCAGGGGATAACCCCTTCAAAGGACGGTAGCAGACTGTCTCCATGGGGGATAAGTACCAGAGGGGCCCCCAAGCAAGAATCTTATTGGCAACGATCTGACCAAATGACCAGATCAATCTTGAGATTGCTTACCTCAAGTTCCAGTGAGAATACTAAGTCCAAGGCATGACCACATCTGTGGATCGCAGTAACAGCAGCTTGTGCAAGGCCCAGCAAATCCACAGTCTGAAGGCAGTCTTGTCCAAACTGTGAGAGTCTTTTGTGATACAAGCATTGAACTCAACCAGAACTAACCACCTGGGTGACTCCAACACTCTTTTGGTGATGAAGTCTGCAACCCCCTGCAGAAATTCCTTCTCATGTCCTGGAGGCGGTACACCAGAAAGATTCTGCAGCCTGCACTTGGACCCCTTTGTGTGGCCACACATTCAAATGGCAAAAGTAGAACCCACTGGGTGCACTGAAAAGTTCAGGACAGATCTAAAACAGATGGCCACATCCCACCCCGGCAATCCCTACTTGTACAGTGCACCACAGAGAATCCATCCAGGATAGGCACTTCCAAAACTGGGCCAGTGTCACCCTACAATCAGGTATCTATGATGCAAGCCAGATCAAGGAGATTAAGTCCACTATAACCGCAGTCTTGTTCCTGATCAATCTCGCATTGCAAAGCACTACCCGAAGGGGACTGGTAGAGGTGGCCGACCTATCAGCTACCTGCCCACTTGGTCCATACCTCTCAACCTCCTTCTTGCAAATTAGGGACAATGCTTAAAAAAAAATCAGGGACAAATCTTAGAAAATTGTTGTATTAGCTGAAAAAGCCTCTCATGATGTGTGGCCTGACATGAACAGCATTTTATGATGGAGAACTAGACAGTAACAGTAATGTCTAGCATTATTTTATGTTTCAAATCCCTACTCTTCGGTGACAGAAATGCCAATTTTATGGGGAACAGAGGAAATTCTTGAAGTAAAATCAGGGACATCCCTGAAAATCAGGAACAGTTGAGATGTATGACTGTCTGGTGGGAGTCTTGGGTATGGGAGTCAAATATATCTGGCCTCTCCTAGGTCCCATTTTTGCCCTTGGGTGCCTCCTGGTCCTCACCACCCTAATATTACTCTCCCCATTAGCAACCATGCCACCTACTATCCTGCCTTCTCACAACACCAACCTCTCTGCAGCGCCCATATGCTGCCGCTGGCAGGAGGTGGCCAGTAAAGGGATGGAGGTCCAGTAGCTGGGATGAAGAGTAGTTACTGTATGCCTCTGGGGCTCAAACCCCATGCACATCGTTCAGCCAGCTGTCTACTCACCCCTTTAAGCAATATCCTGTTCTTATAGTTAACACTAAATTAAAACCACCCAACTCTTCCCTTATCCAACCTAAAACCCAATACACACATTCACTCTGCTGTAAATAATAAATTACAATAGGGATACACCAATTGAGTCAACCACTAACATAACAACCACCACCCAACACTCTATCCACTTCCCTATCCCAATGACACTACATAAGTATTATAGAGCCAAATCCACATAAAAATGAGAGAATCTAGATCCGCAGATTGTGCCAACCGATGGGAAAGAGCTTTGTGAAATCACAATATGGGTCTCAGTTCAAACTTTCTGTACTAGTTAAGCTCTGCTACCATTAGAACAGTCCCAGTTCAGTGGAGCAGTAAGTAACCCCCCCCCCCCAGCACTCTCACCACTGCTGTGAGGTTGACCAGTCAAGGCAAGAATGAGAAGGAAAAGCAATATTCAAGAGCTCTCACCAATAGTGTTCTCTGAAACAGTAGCAGAGTACAGGTGTCTACTCTGCACTTTCTGTCCTTTTGTCTGCAACAGACTCAAGTGGCAAACATGGCAAAACAAGTACTCTTGCTCCAAGAGCACGCTACTTGGTCTTCGTCCTGCAGCCGCAGGAACTCAGAGAACCTGCAGACGTCCTTGAGTACTGGTGGAATCCTGCTCACTTCAAGTCCTTCCCCAGACCCCTGAAACCTTTCAGGACTGGCTCACTCCAGTCCCCACCTGCAAACAAGTCCCACCTGGTCTGCTAACCAGCCCACCAAGGATTTTTCTTCCCTCTCATCCTGCTACAGTCGACACTATAGAGTAGCGGTAAGTTGTAGTTAGTATTCCTGAACTTATAGCCAGAAGTTGAGGTACTGATGCAAACCCCCAAAGCATGGCACAGCATACGAACCTGGTCTCAAAATAAAAACACTAACTCCTATAGCTTACTCACTGTTTGGACTCTGCCTATAGTCAGTCCCTAAGCCGTCACTCTACCTATAAGGATATCGGTAGTGCAACTAACACTATTAGATGCCACGCAAGCTTACTTTAAAACTTTAATTGAACATAAAATCAGATTTCAGGTATTATCAGTGGATTCTCTCTCTCCAATTCATGTAACTATAGGGCAAATAAAGAGTTGTAAACAACTTACTGTTGAGCTCCTATACAAAGCTCTAACAAATGGTAGCCCAGCCTGGCGGCCATCTTTTCTCCATAATCTGCCTTCTTCTATCGACTTCCCTCACTCTGAAACCAGCTCATCTTCCTCCACCTCTCCCCATCCCCTGGCTCCTTCAGGCACCAGTTGAAATTTCCCACTTGTTCCTGTTACACTTCCTCCTAATACCTCCACGGCCGTGCCTTAAGTAAACATACAGATCTTCCTCAAGGTAGCGGCTGAACAAATTTCAGATGCTGGGATCAACCTGAAACAAGCCAAGGACTCGAGGCAGTCATGCTCCTAGTGGTGTAACCTGTAAGCACAGTGAAATGCAGAAGGATAGCCACCTACAGAGAAACTGCTCAGATACCATCTTGCCTGGACACAAACAGCTGGGGGAGACTGTCGGATATCTTTGTTGTGGTCCAGATAAAAGCAGGAGCATCTTGTAGATGTCTTGGGAGTGCAGGATCACCTCCTCCATATGTTATGGGTTTGGAAGAACACAGGCAGGTTGATGGACTGATTCAAACTGAATTCAGAAACTTAGTCCTAAAAGCCAACCTACATGGATGAAATGTCAGATGGGGGGGAAACAACCAGAGTCTGACACTTGGGTACCCAGCGTGAAGTGGTTTTCCGAGCTCCCAGTAATCCAAAACCTCAAGAGACACATCAAACTGTGCCAGATGTATGTGATCAGGATCCAACTGTGTATCTACATGGATGGGAGATCCGGTTGCGCAGATAACCCTAAAACTGAGAAAACAGACTCGAGTGGTGGAGCAGCTGGAAAGGCTGTTCCACTGCCTATCCCATGACATCAGAAAAAAAATTGGTTTGTTTGACAGCTTGACCAGGACCTGCTGAATGAGCGGGATCAAAAAAGTGTAGTGGAAACATTCCTTCCAGAAGAATGACAATGTGTTTTGCCAGAAACCCCCATGCTCTGGAGTAAGTAAGCAAGCAAAAACATGGATGTTTTGTGCTGTTTGGGGTCCAGAAAGGTCTAATTTTGTATGTTCCCACCAACTGAACAGAAGTTCTACCACATACCCATTCAATATGTCAGTATCATCTGTATCCCCACCGAGATAAGGCTGAAAATAGGCAGAACTTCTTACCCCTCCTTTCCTGGTCAACAAAAACTAAATAAAATAAACACTCGGAACTGAATACGGCAACTCTGTAAATAAAACCACAAATACTGTCAGTGGCGATTTCCTGATTTGGCCCCCAAGCCACCAACTGCACCTTTCACTTGGGTCTATGCTGCCTGCAACCCCTCAGCCCCAGCTGCCCCTTACCCCGCAGCCATAGGCAGTGGAGAGCCGATAGGAGCAGGACTCGAGGGGTGCCAGCAATCAATATTTAGAGAGCTTCCTACACTTGCTTTTTCCCACATTTCTCCCTAAGCCTATAGTCTGTCACTCCACCCCTTGGTGTTGGCATAACCACTGTTGGCCTTGTGCATGCACAGAGCCCAGTGATGACAGCAAGCTCCTTGGCCCAAATGCTGGGGTCACTGTGGTGCTGGAACCCACCAGCAGCCCTCCCCAAATGAGACGCACAGCCATACAACAGCTACCTCAGCCGGGCCAGCCTCATGAGCCAACAACCAGAACCTGCTCTTTATTCCGAGTTGCCTACACAGCAGCACGCTGGGCCATCGGGATGGCCTAGGTTACCTGATTTTTTTCCTGCCACCTCACTTGCATGGCCACCCCACCCCTTCTGACCCCACTGCTGCCTCTCAAACTCCACATACCACTCCCTGCTGCCAGGCACCAACCTGATCATCAGTAGCCCCAGCATCCAGGGGGTTGACCTGCCACCTCTGGCCTAAGGAAGGTGCATCTTCATACTCCTGACTACTCCATTTCTGGCTTGTTCCTGCTGGGGGCCTCCACTGACCTAGAGAAGGAAGTGCCTATAGACACCCTGGTACTTACTGGAGGGACCCTGATGGTGTGCTGGAAGGCTGCTGCTGTAGGGGGTGATGAGAGCCATCACCTTGGAATGTCACAGGGTATTTCCTCAGCCTTTTTTCCCACCCCCCTCTCATAAACATGCACATGCTCACAGCTGGCTGGAGGTGAGGTGCCTGAAGAAGTGTGGTCACCAACACTGTCATTGTGCCTCACCACCAGAAGCCACTGTAAGAGCTGTGCCATGGGTACCTCTCCTCGGGATGTAAGCATTCTCTGGATGCTCTTGAGCCTTTCCTGCCATCCCCCGCTCCTGACGTCCCAGGCTTGGAGAATTAACCCATGTCGTCAGCATGTCACAGCAATCCTCCACCGTTCAGTGCCAGAGAGCCTGCTGTTTTCTGATTTTTATGAACAGAAGAGTATCCTGCACATCCAGTGCATGCATCCAGTCTCCTTGAGACAGCATGGGACGGAGTGGCTCCAGAAAGAGCATGTGAAGCTTTTTGTAAGCAACATGCTTGTTCATTACTCAGAGATGCAGGATGGAATGAAACCCATCTTTCTTTTCCGGAACCAGGAAGTATCTGGAGTAGAATCCCAGATTTTGCTCCCCTAGGGATACATCTGAATTGTCTTTTTTTTCAGTAGAGCCTTGATTACCATCCCAAAGGATGGAAAAGTGCTCCTGTAGACTATGACAAGGCTGGGGGAAGGTCACTGATGGCTGAGAGACAAACTCTAGTGCATAACCTGATGACATTATTTCAAGGATCCATTTGTCTGTAGTGACGTTTCACTACTAGGTTAGAAAACAGAGATTATGCTCCACACATAAATCCCTGGTTGTGGAGCCATAGGTGGAGGCAATTAGTCACCAAAAAGGAGCCCCTCCCCCTGCCTGTACGCTGTAGAGTGCCAAGGGACTTCGTGAATTATAGTCTGATGTGATACCCTCAGCTCATTTAAAGTGACTTGGGAGTTAGCACAGACTGCTGCACATCAGGGGCAAGACCAGCAGCTCGGAGCCAGGAATGTCTGTGCTGCAGATCCAGAGGCTGCTGCCCTGGCAGAAGCGTCAGAGGTATTGTAGACCAAATGCAACAAATGTCTGCCAGCATCTAGGCCGTGGGCTACATACTGGTTAGCCTTAGGTTTGGATTCCCCATATCTAAAATCTGCCAAAGGACATATTCAGGAAGAGATGAGAATAATCCATCTGTCTGTTACCAAATAACCAAAGATAGTACCAGAGTATAAAGTTATTTTCCAAGTTACAGAAATTTTCCTTGAGATCTGTTGTAGAACATGCCTAGCCATGACGGTAGCTGGCTCCACCCTATGCACTCAGTTTTCTAAATATATTTCTTCCTAGAAATATAATACAACTCACTAGTGGACAAAGCAATGTGGTCAACAGGGTGCATCCAAGGGTACTGAGGAAGCTCAGGGAGGTACTGCTGCATCTCTGACAGTTCCTATTTAACAGCTCACTGGAAACAGCAGTGGTTCCAGAAGACTGGAGCAGGATGAATGTCGTCCCACTACACAAAAGTGGTAGCAGTAAAGAGGCTGGCAATTACAGGCCAGTCAGCCTGACATCAGTAGTGGGAAACTTAATGGAATTGCTGCTGAAGGAACAGATTGTGGAATGTCTTTAATCCAATGGGTTGCAGGACCCAAGGCAGCATGGATTCACGGGTGCGTGGGAGTCATGTCATATGAATCTGATTGATTTCTTTGACTGAGTGACCAGGGAGCTGGATAAGGATGAAGTGGTGACTTGGTCCACCTAGATTTCAATAATGCTTTTTACACTGTTCCACATAGGAGACTTGTAGGCAAGCTGGGTAGCTCAAGGGTGGGTCCAAAGGTGGTTAACTAGGTAACAAATCAGTTAGGGGATAGGCAGCAGAGAGTGGTGGTAAACAAAGTTCAGTCCGAGGATGAGAGGGTGACCAGCAGGGTGCCTCAGGGATCACTGCTGAAACCGGTCCTCTTCAATGTCTTTATAAGCAACAATGCAGAGGAGCTGGAAAAGAAGGTCTGCCTCTTTGCAGATGACACCAAAATCTGCAATACTGTGGACACTCCAGGGGAGGATGGGAAGGATTAGCAGTGACCTGAGAAAGCTTGAGGCATGGTCAAGGGTATGGCAGCTGGGTTTCAATGCAAGAAAGTGCAAAATAATGCACCTAGGGCACAAAAAACCCAGGGGGGGCAGAGTACGAAATTAGTGGGGTGGTACTGATGACTACCAAATGAGAAAGAGACCTGAGGTAATCATATTGGATGACCTAAAGGTGGCCAGGCAGTGCGACAAAGCAGTTGGGAGGGCTAGTGGGACGCTGGGGTGCATAAGAAGGGGGATCACCAGCAGAAAGAGGAAGGTAGCTGGCATGGCCCCACCTAGAGTACTGTGTCCAGTTCTGGAAACCACATCTCCAGAAGGACATAGTGTGTATACGATCCAGTGGAGGGCAACTAAGATGGTACAGGGTCTGCATCAGAAGCCCTATGAGAAGAAACTTAAGGACCTGAATATGTACACACTGGAAGAGAGGAGGGAAAGGGGATATGATAGAGACCTTTAAATACCAAAAGGGGGTACAGAAAGGAAGTATTTTTCAGGAAAAAAACGTATTCAAGAACAAAGTGGCACGATATGAAGCTGGAGGGGGTAAGTTTAGGCGAGATATGAGGAAGTACTTCTTCGCAGAAAGAGTGGTGGATTCCTGGAATAGGCTCCAAGCTGAGGTAGTAGATTCCAGGAACAGCCTCCCAGCAGAGGTAGTGGGGGCAAAAACAGTGGTGGGGTTCAACAATGCATGGGATAGGCACAAGGGAATCTTAGGGGAAAGGAAGAAGGGGAGGTATAATGGACTGGAGATCAAGTAAGAAAATGGGCAAACTAGGTGGGCCAAGTGGTCCGTATCTGCTGGCAAATTCGAAGTGTCTATGTTTCATTAGACATGGGTGCTCATGGAGAACTGTGGTAATTTCATCTCTTGAATGTTAGGGAAGGACACTTCACTCATTGAAATTACCACCTTGTTCTTCAAATGCATCCATGGATCATCTTCTATCTTTTCAGTCACATGACTGGACTGCCCATACATAGTAAGTAAGGCAGCTGTAATTCTGGATGACATTCTTAATTCAACAACAGATGTTGTCTAACAGGAGGTTCCAGTGAGCCTTTTCTGAGGCAGAGCTAGCAGAAGGGTTAAAAACCTTTAAGAAAAGCCTGAAAACTTAAATTGTATTGTTTCACCCTGAAATTCTTGTAAAGATTGTTACCTTCCCTGGTCTGACCATGGGGGTGCCCCCAAGTCCATGCGGAATTGAGAATAGATTTACATTTAAGGTTCTCTTGTTTAGGAAAGTTAACTGGTCAGAGAGAACTACTTTACCGAGCTCCTTTCTTTTTTAATTCTATATCGGGTGACTTGGTTAACTGTAGAACTGTTTTTAACTTTAAAAGAAAACTTATTCTCTTTTTGAAAGACAAACAGGAATGCTCATTTTGCTCATCAGGCCTACAAGAATAAAAAATAAATTAAATGAATTCGAATTCAGGTGTCAGAGGGGGTGAAGAACAGAGTAGGGCCTGCAAAAGATCACCAGACATCCTGCTTCGATAGGGTCTTTCCGACTTTTTCTATGCCCCCACTCCTTCTGGATATTGGCAACTATGGGTGCACACATGGCCATGCACCCGTGCTTGGGCGGCACCAGCCAAAGTCCACCTTCCCCTGCAAAGCTGCCTGCAGCTCCACCTGTAGTTACCCAGGTGGTGCATGCATGGAGGACTCAGTTGCCCACCCACCTGGGAGGAGAAGAGCGTCCACTGGGAAGCATGATCCAACCTCCCCTGGGTGGCCTCGATAACCCAGGCTCATTGCCAAACCTGGATCACCAGCGCGGCAAGCGGTAGTGCTGCAGCCCTGACAGACCAGCTTTTAAGCCTATCTTAAAAAAGCAGAAGGAGGCGCAATCTTAGTGTAGCTCCAGGTAGGGTGACAAGGCAAAATGGATGGACTCCAAGTCTTTATCTGCCCTTACCTGCCTATGTTTCTACGATGAATGGTGCAGACACCTCTACTAAGGGTTTTCCCCTTCCGTATGCAGCGAAGGAGCTAAAAAGTACAATGTTTAACCAAAGTAATGCCTAGAAGCAATGTAGTCGTTTTATTCTTATTGAAGAGGCAGGTGCAATGAAGCAGAAAACGCCTCCTTTAGTTATACAGCCTCTCTAAGCTTAATAATTTAAAATGCAAATACCAATATACATCCTACTGCACACACTGCAGAAATGTAAATAATGCTTTGCACTGTATGATTCATGGCACTGACTTACTTCATCAAGTTTTCCAGAGACTGTTCCTTAACTTTGATATCTGTAAATACAAAAATACATTGCATAGATTTAGGTAAACATTTCTCCACTATGTGAGATTAGATAAACTGCCCACAGTGTGCAACACACATCAGTTAGGTGTTACATAAAATCTGCTAGGTTTAGTTGAATGAAAAAAACTGATTTTAAATAAGAGAAGACAAAGAAGTGGGCAGTGGCTATAAAAGCAAAGAAAAAGTTCATTATGAGTTTAAAATAGGCACATTGTTAAAAGCTCTAAAAAGAGTAACACCGTCATCTTATCTAAAAAAAAAACGCATATTCAATACATTTTTTTATTTTGTATTCAATAAACTGATTCAGATGATAACATCAGAGCTGGAGTCCAACTCAGATAACACAATGAAAAAAACCCACTAATAAAAGCCTTCTAACAAATAACCTCCTTGACAGAGTGCTTATGTTCTCGTTTTTCATCCTCCCAGTGCTGCACAGTTCCACTTACAATACTAATTAAGCAGTACTTGTTAAAGCTGAACCTAACCTTGGCAGTTTCCTTCTGTCCAGGTTAGCCTGTTACTTTTCCTTTCTCTTTTGATCTTTTAGTACCTATATTAACATGATTTTTCAGTATTTCTCCTTTTTAAGGATGCTCAGTGAAGCTAAAAGTCAACTTATAGAAGCTAAAAGCAGACTTCTTGTTAGCACACTGGTAGGTGTGGCTGAAACAGAAAAGAAAAACGTGCTCACTGTAGTAGTATTGTTTCTTCCAAAGAGATTCCTCACTAAGTTCAACAGCAGCAATCATTCCCCTGGAATAAGCAGCCCCAGAGCTTTACAATTTATGCAAATTACGAAATTTGAAACCAAGTTAAAACTCTGCTCTGTACAGTCACACTCACCCCTGCACTCTTAACGTCTGGTCTGTATGGTCACGATCACCCCTGCACTCTAACATCAGATTTATTTCAAAGGCTAAGGTGAGCTGTGACCAATGAAACTAGCAGAATGGCTACCAAAAAATTATTTAGAAAATAATAAAATAAATCAGAACATTTAGCAGCAATTGTAAAGGCACTGTAACAAGTAATGTTCAAGCAAGCAGAAAAGTATGGATTCTTGCCTGAACTGTTTACCAGGTTCTGGAAGGGGCGGAAGGGATTAGGGACTGTTAAACTTAGTGAGGTGTCCCTCTGGAAGAAACATTATTACAGACAGAGAGTGCTCCTGACCAACTGGATTGCTCCTTTCATCTGTGCATGAGACACTCTTATTCCGTGAAGTGTGTCTCATGCACAGATACCCTGGAAACGGGTACGTTCTGGTACAGTTTAAAAACGATATATACTACTGATCGAGCTCGAGCAATAAAGAGAATAATCAATATGCGATTGGGTATTACCGGTGAGTAATACCATCGAGAGGTTCCTGTGTCCAGAACCCCGAGATGATATTGCTCACCGGTAATACACAGTCACTTATCTATTATTTTTTTTAATATATGGATCTGGTTTTTTTTTCTATTTTTCAGAGATTTGAAATGGGTTGTCAGCCACTGAGGTGAAGGACTCTCTCAGTCCTGGCTGTCCGACCATCACACAGTCTCGCGCCACACTCCTCCCCGCCCCACAAACAGGGTGTACCTTGTAAACTTCTGTTGCACTTGGTAGGCAGTCCTATCTGTTCTTTTGTTTGGGGTACACAGGATCAACCAGATAAAATTCATTTTTGGAACAGCTGAAAAGGAAAAAATGGGAAAGTGTGGAGGTGGCTTGCGTTACAGTCTCGCTAAGTGAGAGACGGCTGCCATGTTTTTTAAACTGATCTACCCACCCAGAGACAAAGTGGCCAATCATCGGTCATGTAGAGGATGTTACTGTGTGACTGACAGTGATAGTATAGTGTGGTGTGGGAGACTCCTTCACTTGCACTCTTCAGTTTTATTGATAATAATATCGTTCAGAGCTCCGAATGATAGTATTACAGGCTTTGAACGATACTATTATCAGTTGTGAACTGTAGTATTATTGCTCTAGAAGTGATGGTATTACTGCAGATGTTTTGCATGGTTTAGGATACTATTAATTTGAGTATCTATATATTAAAATATATTAATATGTCTCCCATCACTACTGGTTGCTGTCTAAGAGTGGTTTCACTTGTGTTCAGCTTCAGCCAGAACAGCTCAGCTTCGTTGTTCTCACTCCAGCCAAATTCTCATGAAACCACTCTTACACAGCAACCAGTGGCTTTGGGGAACATATTAACATATACTCCGACGAGTATTTTTTTTTCAAACCCAGGAATCCTTCACTTGAGTTTAATAGCTGCAAACACCATAGCAGTACCTTGGGAGGCAAGGTACAGAACCTATTAAGGGAAAAGGTTCTATAAGACAGCAGTGCCAATACTGGCATCTCTTCTGGACTGTGGCCCCGTATACAACTGGGACCAATTTTAAAACGATTTCAAAATTGTTTTATAAACCGGTCCCTAACACAGTTGTCAGAGTGTCCACACTGCATTCCAACAACTGTGCTTGCCCGAGCAGGTTCCCAGACATAATTGTGGCACCAGCTCAACGCATTATGGGTGCCACAGTGCATGATGGGATACCCATGATCGGGCACCAAAAGGGATCATGAAAAAAATACACTGGCGGAATCCGTGAGTCATTGCTAGCTCAGCAGTACCGGTAGAGTTTTTTTTTTTTTAATCCTGCAGCAAAACAAAAACAAAACAAACGCTTTTCTTGTTGGACAGGTTGCCTTAACCCATGTTACAACATGGTTTGCGTACACACTGCTGTTAACACGCATTACGGCAACCATGTTTATCTAAAACCATGTTAAAAACTACCTCCCTAGCAGGGTTTTAGAACATAGTTGTAACATGGTTTCAACTGTGTTAGTGTGTATGCTAGCCGTGTTCCACAAACTTAAAATGGTTTAAGGCAGTTAAATAGTTTTAAGCTGCCTAGTGTGTAACAGGAGCTGTATGTCCAGACAGTAGTGCTTTGTAAAAGTGTGTACTGTTTTCCACACAGCTGCTTTACAGATTTCCTGCAGGAGGATATTCCTCAATGCTGTAACAGTACCTCTTGTACAGAGACTCCATGTGGCAATTTACTGTCTCTGTCATGACAGAACTGTTACTAGATTATCCAACAAGAAACTGTTCTTTTGGATGCTGGTTTGCCTTTCTCCACTTCAGCACAGGTGACAAATAGGTTACTCACCTGTAACAGTAGTTCTAGGAGTGGTATATGTTGTTCATCCACACTGTTTGGCATGTCCTTTCACTTAAAGAATCTTGCCAAAAGGTCTTGAAGCTGGCTCCTCCCACCGACCCGGGTGGTATAACCCTCGGCTCTGCCACATGATGCCAGATCTTTGCCTGCTGGAAGCTCAGGTTGTGCATCGAAGCTGGGGTGGTCAGGTGGGATCGTGTGGATGAACAACATATACCACTCCTAAAAAGATCAGTTACACAAAGACTTTTGTCATAACGGTAGATCTTCTAGAAATGTCTCTTGCAGTAAGTCATTACTTCTAGGAGTTCCCGATAGGTGGTGCTCTAACATGGCAGTTCTCTTCTAGCAGTATCCACATTAGGGACCACCCACATGACCTCACTTCCTGGGTTGTGCCTATAAAAGTGGGTGGTCCCTGGTAGTCTCCGTTCCCTGCCGGTTTCAGCTCACAAAGGCGAGGGTCCAAGGGGAACCGAGGTACCAAAGCCTCCTGACCCTACATCGTTTTCCCTGTTACAGAATAGCAGGGGGTAGGAGGGAGGGAAGCTACTTACTGCAAGAGACATTCCTAGAAGATCTACTGTTATGGCAAAAGTCTTTGTGTAACTGATCTATCGTCCATGGAATGGTCTCTTTCAGTAAGTCATTACTTCTGGGAGAGTCCCAAGCAGTTATATGGCAGTGGGGTGGCCAGATATGGCACTCTGCCTTACATATAGTGTGGTCTTAGGACCGATATGAACTGAGAGTAGTGCATCAGCATATAAAGAGAATTTTGTATTTCATCTGTAAGCATTCCATTATAGTATTCGTTATAGAGTTAAGGTTGAAAGATGAGCGAGTCTGGTTATTACTGGGCATCGTCAGATGAGTTAAGCAGATGTGAACCCGATCAGGGTATGGCATATCAGATACTGTAATAAATCAGAAGAAATTCAGCCATATAATGGAGTAATTGGTAGGTTTTAGTGGCATGCATTGGAAAAGACCATATACGTCAAAGTCTATTGGGTTTTGAGTTTTGAACAGTAATCCAAAGAATACAATGTTGTTATTTTGTAGTGCTACAATGTAGCAGGGTAGTATAATGTTTTGCCATGTCTGGCAAGGCATTAGGAAATGTATCCATTTTTGGAATAAATAGGCTACATAAGTAGCAAACAAAGATGTTATGAAATGAAACAATGTATCTATTTCATAATGAAATCCAGTGGCTCTTAAAGAGTCAGTAGTATTGTTGTAGTCAATATTGTACCCGTTTTAGGGTAAAGACATGGAATGCAACAGAGTAATGTAGTCAGTTCCATCGTGCCTTAATAGTCTCATTTGCAAGGGGGTCCCAAGTATGTCAGGGCCTGCCACTTTTTTAGGTGTAAACCTGAAATGTTAGTATAGTGGGCCCTTTATTTATGCTGTCTGGTGAACAGAAGTTTAAATAATGATCTGGATAATTGCAATTATGAGCCACTAGATCTCATCTTTGAGATTCCCAACATGTTAGTCTGGGAAAATCATAAGGTTTTTTTTTTTTTGGCCAAATAGCACGGATCAAAAAATTGAGAAGTCTTGCAGAGTTTATGAAGTTTATTTTATTTATTTATTTTAACATCAGTTTTACAACCTTATAAAATATATATACACACACACACACACACACACACACACACACACACACACACCATTGTTTCTGTGGCCTTTATCTATGGCCAGGTGAAGACTGCATGTAGCAGTAAAAGGTTGGTAAGAATATTATGATCTATATTACAATATTATTAGGCTATGTCAACTGTTTCTCAGCATGTGAGTAGTAGTAGGGCTGTGTTCGTGGGAGGGACATGAGGGTCCAGCGCACAACAGGTCGATGGGCATCCCGATGAAATGGCCGTAATGGCCTGTAACACTGATACCTCAAAAAGTGGCTAAATGCTATTAAGCCTCATGGGAAAGGCCTCAGTATAATTTCGAATCCAAGCCCCCAGAAAAAAAGTCTCAGAGGCATAGAAGAGGAGACTGGGGCACTGTCTGAAGTTTTTAATGAGAGGGAGAGGCATCCGGCTATCCTAAAGGGTGGTCACGGGTCGGGTTAGATGTGTTCCTTGTCATTCGTTCTTTGCTTCTGACTAGGGTTGTCACGGTATACTGGTGTGACAGTATACCGCGGTTTGAAACTGTATGGTACAGACACCGTGACAGTTTTTCCAATCCACGGTAACCATTGCTCACGGTAAACCATGGTGTGTGCCGATTGACCACGTTTCCTGGAATGTGAAGGGGTGCACACGTGCAGTACATGGGCAGCAGTATGCCCTTTGAAAAGCTTCTTTTTTTTTCATGATTTAGTTGGTGGAGACAGAGGGAACTCAGCCAATCCCTTTCCACCATCTGAAAGCGGGCATTCTTCAGTGTGATCTACGTGCGGGCTTCACGTGAAGAGGGAGAGAAATCCAGAAGGAGCAGCAAGGACAGAGGAGCAAGTCTGTGACCAGGAGAGCACTAGTGAAGCGCGGGTACTAAATTTAGGCCCACTGACCTCATGGAGGCAATTTTTGTAGTCCGACAGACCCCCAAGTTTCCAACCGAGCAGTCGATCCCCCGAATTCCTGATTGTCTCCCTGCATCCCCAAGTCCCTCCCAGGCCACATGAGAGAGTTGGACAGATAGAGTGAGAACCTGGGCCAGCCGGTGGTGAGTTGAAAGAGTCGACGGGGAGAGGACTGTAGGAGCCTGAGGCTACCTTGCTCCAACCCAGGCCAGTTCTTATTGTTCTTTTATTTATACAAAAGTAGGATGGTGGGGTGGGTAAAACAGCCACAGGTGGGGGCACATGGGTGGTGGCAGTGCCACTAACTCAGGAGGAGTTGGGGAATGGAGGCCAAGAGAATAGGGAAATTATAATTTATCTGTTGCTTTCCTCATGTCCTGTTGTGCTGTATGATTTGATGTGCACCCTTCTGAAATCCCTACTATCCTTGTTGGGAAGGGAAAACTAGCATGATGTTGAACGAAGCTGGCTAAAGTTTGTTGTGTTAACTTCTATATACCATTCCATCATTGCAAAATAA
The DNA here is from genome assembly GCA_016271365.2 of Neoceratodus forsteri. Taxonomy (NCBI): domain Eukaryota; kingdom Metazoa; phylum Chordata; order Ceratodontiformes; family Ceratodontidae; genus Neoceratodus; species Neoceratodus forsteri. The sequence continues at coordinate 762,837,003 of CM028136.1, forward strand.
ATGTGAGAGACCCAGAGGAGGCCTTAAGTTCACTGAGACTGGGTGGGTTTTGGGGGAATAATACTTGAAGTTTGAGGAGGATGATGGTGGAATCAGACATGGTGGATCCTTGGTGGGAATCGATAGGGAAGGGAAAACCTGGCCTAATTTAAATGTGAGGGATTATATTAGGGAATGGGAAATTAGCAGTTTACTATTGCCTTCCTGATTGAATTTTGATCTGCAGGCACACATGATGTCACTAAGTCACTGGCTGGCATCATTCAAGACTACAGGCAGGACAGGGAGGGAGTTGGATGGATCGGAGTTGATTGGGGGGGGGGCGGTGATTGGCTGAAACTGAATGGATCCAGTCCAGCTGGTGGAAATGGGAATTGGGAAACCGGGCCTGACACTTAATTAAAAAGGAAAAATGCTTTCCCCATCCCAACGGTGCCACGTCAGCTGCCCAGTGCCCTCTGTCTCTCTGACAGTGCCAGTGCCCGTAGGGAGAACGGCTGACTGAGATTAGAATAGAAAACAATGCATGGTATTGGCAATTGGAAGGCACTGGCTAGTGCTGGCAACGTGGTGGGCAGTGGCCTGCGGGTGGCAGTGGCATGGCAGCACTGTCACAAGCGGCACTTTATCTAGTAGTTTTTTATTTTTTTAAATGTCACCAGTCAGACAGACAGTCAAACTGAAAGTGGAGGGGAGCATTACAGATTAAATAAACTTACAGCGAGCTGAGCGGATGCATCCTGCTTCAGGCAGCAGTGCAGCTGCACATCACATTCACAATTCAGGTCGACTCGAGTGACGAGTCACACAAGTAGTGCCCGGCTAAGCTCAGCTTCCCTCCTGCCAGTGTGCCACTGCCAGTGCCAAATACCATCATGACTGCTTTGCTTGTATTGCTGTAGTCCAGACTAGTGACTTGGCTGGCAGTCTTACTAGTTTTGGTGGCAGTGGCACAGGCACTGGCAGATTGGCACTGCAGTGCATCTGCTGCTGTTTGTTTTGTTATGTTTCTGCTTCTGTGATTTCATTGCCAATTAAGCCAGACCATCTCTATCAGATGCCAAATGCCAAGAACCGAGCTAGTGGGGGCCTGTGTTAGTGTTGTGGTGAGTGTGCGACTGTGCGTGACTGCATGTCCCTGCCTGCCTGGTCATAGTCAGGGCAAGTCGAATCATCAAGCCACCCCAGGGTTGGCGAGTGGGGACGACCACATGGTGTTGGTCATCACTGTATCCTCGGTTTTGTGTGTGTGGTCACACGAGTCCAACGAGGTCAGGTGGTCATGGTCAGGTCTGCTCAGTCAGCACCACTGCTAGCGGTGGTACCCATTTGATTTGTCAGCAGCTGCAGTAGTGAGTCAGTCAGTTTTTTTAGTAGCTGTTGCTAGTCGTCTCATCATCTCACCTATTTTGTTTCAATTTCATGAGCTGCTGAAAATTTTAATCTTTCTTATTGTTAAGTTATATAAGATAGGTAACCACCAGACTTGGTATTGTAATTGTTGGACTGAGAGTTGAAGAAATTGATCTAGAAATATGGCAGATGTAGAGCTGGTACTGTTATTGGAAGAGTTGTAGCAGCAGGAAGAAAGCCAGAATCAGAGTAGTAGTCAGAGCCAGAGCTGTGACCTTGACCCGACTCAGCAACAGCATCAGATCCCCCCACCTCCTTCTCCTGTATCTGAGACCCAGAAAGAGTCTGATGGGAAAGTGGATGAGAACTGTGAGCTTTTCCCGCCTAGAAAAAGAATAAAATCCACAGTGTGGACCTAGTTTGGTTACAAAAAAAATAGTGATGGTATCGTGCATGAGGATGGGAAGCCTATCTGCCGTACGTGCAAATCAAGAGTTGCAGCTCAAAGAGGGAACACTTCCAATTTGTTTACCCACCTGCGAGATTATCACCCATTTCAATACAGAGAAGCTCAGGTATCAGTCTGGTTGGTTTCTGACTTACATGATTTCGAATTGAACCAACTAAATCGTTATCACACTCAGAGAGAAAACAGAATAGAATAGTAAAGAGATAGGGCGACAGCCGGGCCGCTGCTCAGCTGCCCAGTGGTGCCTAACTGCCCGCCCATGCCCACCACTGCTCAGGGGGCAACCAGAGGAGGGATGTAACTACTAGGTATGGAATACGAATTATGGAGGGTCATCGGGGACCAGTGGACATGTGCATCTGCATGGTGTACTTGGGTGGTGTCGTGGGGTGCTGGCTACACTGCCGGCTCTGGGTATTAAGGACCTGGAATTGGGATTTGTATCTCATCGGTTGGTGGAACTGATAGGATCTATATATCAAGTAGTTAATGGTTGGACTTGGATCATGATGGGAGCGGGAGGGGAAATTAGATTGTGGGTGGGAGGCAGAGCCTGAGGCTGGGTCTGGGAGCAAGAGAGGGACGACAACAGGACAGGACAGGGGAGGACAGTAGGACACACAGAGACAGGAAGAGTCAGGATGAATGAATGACAGCAGCCAGCAGCACAGTCATTCTTTCTACAGCAGAGTTGGGACTTGGAGAGAGTGGGACGATCACGATTCACGGGTGTAGTGGTAGTGGTGGCTGCGCTGCCCATGCCCAGTGGAGTTAGGAGGATTAGGAAATGGGGGAGGACCCCCCTGTATTCCCCACCAGTGTCACCTTACTACCACTTCACAGTAGTGCTGCAGTGCCACTGCAATCCATGCCATGCACACCTATCGTGACATGATAACAGACAGTGCAGTAGTATTGTGATGTGTTGAGTGGTAGAAAATACTGGTGGGAGACGGGTGTCCTCCTGTTTCCTATTGTGGCCTCGGCCCACAGGCACGGGTCTGGCAGCCATACCACCTGCTACACCCGGGGGGGGGTCACTGTAGAAAGAATGATTGTTCTGTCCTTCCTTTTCCCTGGCCCGACTCATCCTCTGTGTGTGTTGTTGTTGTATCCTTCCTGATGAGTCCTCCACTGTCCAGTGAAGTTGTCTCATCAACTCATACTGTGATGTCCCCCCTCTTGCTCCAGAGTCCTCCCGAGTCCCAACTCCCAGCTACCCAATCCTCCAAACCATCCATGATTCATCATTCCATGATGATTCAAGATTCCAAAATGAATCATCCAATGTAATGATGATTTTCTAATTCAGCTGCTAATGCTTAGTTATTGCCCACTGCTGCCCTTTCCTTGCCCATTTATGCCTATTGACCTTGCCCTGTCTGCCTGAGCCGTTACTGTTTTGTGAAAGTGAAGTGAAGTCATAGAGAACTGTGATGCATACTCCCTCAGTGATAGTTTAGTTAGTTATCAGATTTCTTTCTTGTTTTTTAATTTTAGAGTGGTGGAGTGAGTGCTAGTCCTGGATTAGGAGGATGGCCAAGTGGTGGTGGTGGTGGCAGCACTGGCAGTGCCGGGGGTTGTCATCATCAAGATGGTGCAAAACTAGATGCTAGCCAGCCAAGTCTGGATGCAGTTCTTGAAAAAGAGAACAAATCTGATACCAGCTCTAAGCAGGCCCTGGAAATTAATGCAGCAGTGGCTTACTTTTTGGCTAAAGACATGCTGCCATTCCACATAGTAGAAAAGCCTGGCTTCTGTAAATTGCTGCAGAAATTAAACCCTAAATATTACCTGCCATCCAGAGCTTATTTCACTGGTAAAGAGGTGCCAAAGTTATTCAATGAAGTAAAAATGCAAGTTGAAAATCATTGGTGGGTGCAACATGGTATGCTGCCACTACTGATATGTGGACTAGCTATGGCGGAGCTGGTGAGCCATACATGAGCTTAACAGTGCATTACATTACTTCTGATTGGAAAATCAAGGCTCACTGTCTGGAGACCACATTCGTACCACAGGATCACACGTCTGAAAATATAATTGAAATCTTCCAAGGCATGCTTGACGAGTGGAAAATCAGCAAAAACAGACTAGCCGCTGTAACTACAGATAATGGAGCTAACATGAAGTAGGCGTTCAGGGAGCTGCTTACTGAGGTTACCTGGCTAAGTTGCTTTGGCCATAACTTAAACTTGGGTATCGGAAAGGCTCTAAAGATCAGTAAAGTTGATGCTGCCATCAGATCTTGCAGACATCTTGTGCAAGGTTTCAGCAGAAGTTGGAAGAAAAGACGAACTCTGAAAGCTAAGCAGGCAGACTTGAGTCTTCCTCAACACTCTGATTCATGATGTCATCACATGGTGGGGCTCCACATACAACATGGTATCAAGATTTCTGCAGCAACAACAAGCAGTGTGAACTGTTCTTGTATCTGGCAGAAACACCTGGCACTTAATGCCTAAAGATACAGACGTCAGTATTCTTGAAGATGTAAGCCAGGTGCTTGGACCACTGAATGATTTCACGGACTCTCCTGGTGCTGATAAGCATGTCACAGTGTCTGCCCTGAAACAAGTACTGCATCATCTTATGAATGACTTGTCGATGCCCTTACCTGAAGACAGCACTCTGAAAAAGCAAATGAAACTCACAGTCAGAACTGATTTGGGTACCCGTTAGTCGTGTGAATACAAACAAAAAATAATTGACATCTGATTCCTGGATCCAAGATTTAAAGCCTTCTTTAGTGATGACAGACTCTATAGTGGGCTTAGTACATGAAGAGGTCATGTTTTGCTATACTGATGATCACCTCTTGGATTGTGCCTCTGATGATGGCACGCAGCCCCCGCACATCTCATCTTACTGTAGTGCCTGTGCCAGTCCCATGACCCCCAAATGTACCTGCTGGTCTTGCCAATGCCATTGCTGGCACTGGCATCAACGTCAGTGGCGACGACAGTGTCACTGAGAAGCAGCCATCATTTTGTTCTGTGAGTGAAGCTAATGAGGAGGAGCACCTGGAGCAGCAGCAGTTTACTGAAGAAGATCCTGGTTTATCTCACGATCATCACTCTCGTGATTCTGATTCAGACTCAGAAATGAGACCACAACCTACTCCACGACGAGCATGACTGCTGGCGCCACCAACAGTACAGGGAAAGGGAAGGAAGAGGTCAAGGACAAGTTCAGGTTCATCATCATCATCTAGCTCTTCTGCATATGCCACAGGAGGCACAGTATCCAAATCCATATCCAGTCAGCTGCAAAACCCAAGTCTTAGTCTACCTCCTTCTTCTACAGCAACGGCTGCCGCTGCACAACAAGTGGTGGTAAAACCAAAAGGATTACCTGACCTACTAAGGCAGATTACAGACAAACGGTGGTCAGTGGAAGGGTGTAATGATGAGGACATCACACTGAACATCAAAGTCAAAAATTAAATCTCTGACTATTTAGCATTGCTGCATCTGCACGCAGACGGCGAACCATTACAGTGGTGGCGTGAACATGCCACAGAACTGCCACTGTTGTCGAACCTGACAAGAAAATACCTTTGCATTCCTGCAACAAGCATACCATCTGAGAGACAACTCTCGCTTTCATACCTCTGTGTCATGTGATATGTCTGTCGTGTCATGTGGGACTCAGTGTGACTGTTATTTACAGACTGAACTGCAGAGTGCAGACTGAGCAGCACTGCTGGGAGTGGGAAGGCAGGGTACATTAGTACTGTGGCCTGAGCCCCTGAGTGAGGGCCACACCTGGCCTGACCCATCCATATCATAATCAATTCAAGGTTCAATTCTTCAGTTTTCAGTTCACTCACGTGTATCTTCTCATGATCTCACCCATTGCATGAGGGTATAATTTTCAAAATGCAAATAACGCATCATGTTCCTTCATGAGGTTTACTTTATATTCAATATCTATATTGTTTCAGACAGCATGGGCATGGCATCAGGGTAGTGGTGACCAGGCTGGCCAGCAATGGATGGGCATTTTGTGCTATACTTACTTACTACTGGGCTGTGGGGGGGCAGGGGCACTGGGCCTGGGGTGGTTGGATGGATGTAGCTAGCTGACAGTGTGCTTGAGGGGCAGTGGACACTGGAGAAAGTGGGCTGGGCAGGACAGGTAGACTGGAAGAGCACTGCACTTGTACTTCACAACTTAAGTGTTTGCAGATCTGCAAGAGCTACAGATGCAGCTGTGCAGGCTGCAGCACAGTCTAGTGTTTCTGCTGCTGCTGCAGCAGCAGCAATGTACTACTACTAGTACGCTACTGCTGATGATGAAGCTCGGGCTTGGTGGTGCTCGGTGAGTCGCACAACAAGCAGAGACAAAGTGAAGCAATCATTGTCGGTTACGATTTGAAAGTGCAGCAATGCAATTATGGAGTGGTGGGTCATGGTGGGTTCAATAATTATATCATTCATGGTCACCAACCTGGCATCCCATTCCCAGTTCCTCCTACAGCTGGCCCAAGCCAACTGGGCCAAAGTGCTGGCAGCCGGGCTATCCCATTCCAAAATTCAATATGTGCCCAAGCCCAACACTGCCCCCATAGTACTGTCCAGCAGTCCAGCCTCACACTGTCTGACTCAGATGAGTCGAGACGTGATGCGACGAATGACCAACGCATCATTTGCTTGTTTGCCTAATGTAGTTACTTGATGATGACCGTTGTTGCTTATTTTCGTCTTAACCATTTCTCTCTCTCAGGCTCAGAGTCAGCCAGCTTAGTACAGCAGCAGGGTTATTTAGCAGCAGCATGCAGGCGCCAGGCAGGCAAAGCTACTGCATCATTAGTGAGCTTAGATGATGGGCAGTGCAAGCAGTCTTCCTTGTTCGTTCAAGTTTTGTGGCTAATGTGACGTGACATCTCTGCTCTCTACTGCACTGCTACAGATTTTTATAACAGGGTTAGGTGTCCTCACCTGTTCAGTCCATGCGTGGACAGTGGACTGATGATGTTGGTTGAACTTGAGAGAGCTTGACTTCTTCAACTAAACGTAAGTCAGTCTTTTGACTTCTTCCTTCATTTTTTGAATTTTCAATGTTCAGTTTCAGTAAGTTTTTTAGTCATTATCATCATCACCACGTAATTTGTGTATGACACACACAGTGCCACACAAGGCATGCAGAGGCCAAGTGAGAATTAAGCTACCGGGCAGCAGAGCAGTGACACTTATAACTGTTCCTTAATGGTAAATGGTGAGAACAGACCATGCGCAATTGCGCACAAAACTGTAGATGAGTTAGTGCGAGTGTGATTAGCTGCATCACTCAGTGAGTGCAGCCAGTAGTGCACAATGCACAGTCAAGGACAGAGCTTGCCTTGCGCAGTGTGCAACTGCACATTGAGTCACTGCTCAGTACAGTGCAGTACACACTGAATGCAGCATCTCTGCACAAAAAGCCACACTTTTAAATGTGCACAAAACTGCACATCATTATTGTCCTCTCCTCTGCTGTTCTTTTGGAACAGAAACAGAAAATGATGCAGTACTGGTTTCAGAGTGAGTGACATGATTATGACATCCCTATTCCTTCCAGAGAAGTTGAATAACAACTAAGCACTCATTTCTTGTTGGTTGGACTTGAGCAACAGGCATGGAATAGGGGAGAGGGAGGGATTCAGCAGCAGCACCCAGGCCCAGCATCAAAATGCTGTTATTATGTTGTTAACACTGCTAGTAACACTGTAACACAATGTCTCTCTGTCTCATGTCATATTGTAATGATGATCATCATGTATGTTACATGTTCTTATCTACAGGGTATTGGGTAACAAAGTGTCTGTGGTTGGGGACAGGTTGGCTGTCACTGACTGTCATCATCACCGACATGTGTGTTCTGTGTGCAGACTCAGACCGCAGACTCGGAGTCGTCATCACTGTCAGTCACCTTACTGGCGGCAGGGTCAGTGAGTGACAGATAATCATGAGACAGCAGTGATCATTTCATTGACATTACTGTTACTGTGCTGCTGGTGCTCTGTTTCAAGTGATCATGCCATGCGTGTTCATGTTCATTCAGAATCATTGTAAAAATAGGCAGTAAGTAGATAGTCCTGTCAGTCTGTCAGAGGAACAAAACTGTAAAGGTTAGTCAGACAGAGAATGGAATATACACACTGAGAACTTTTTCAGGTACATTTTTTATTGCTTAATTATAATACCACAAAAATTTGATTTGTCATGAGATGAATGAGGCCAAATGCCATTTGGAAAACACGCAGCTTTAGTGATTGATGAGAATCGGCAGGCACGCACTAGTCTGTTCCTTCAATTTTCATTCCCAGTTGTTCCCAAATCCCCTTCGGCTGTCCGATTCTGCAACTGTTACTGCTCCGGAGTACACCTGCAGTGTAGTGATTAGAATCAGTCATTTTTATTTGATGCCCGCCCTCCAACACACGCCATATGGATGGAGTGCACTCTCCGCTTAGTAATCCAAATTATCTCTGACTCTGACATCTGCTGCTGTTGCTTCCTGAATTCTGACTCCGAGTCTGAGAGTCCTCTTCCTCTTCCTCTCCCTGTCCTCCTGATGTGATTTGTGATGAGGGACTACTACTTTGTACTCGGCATTGGCAATTCAGCTGAGCTCACACACTTAGTGAAGTTGCTGTCTCTTTTTGTCTCATCTGCTAACCTTGTCTGCTTGATGCCCCACCCTCCCCGAGTCCCTCCAGTAGTCTAGTTCCACTGGGGAACACTTCCTGTCTCTGCTCGCCTGACGGCTGGCTGACACCTCCACTGCAGTGGTCCCTGGGACGGAGTGAGTCCGACTCATGACTCCTGATGAGTCCTCCTCTCTGACTGACTCCTGTCATCTGTGTCACAAACCTTTGGTTGGCTTAGGCTGGCTCAACTGATCTCTTGGCTGACTGTGGCTGGGGGCTGCCTAAAAATATCAATAAAGTACAGTTACATAAGAACTTACTGTAACAGTAGATCTTCGAGAGAGGCTCTTGCAGTAGGTAATTACATATAGGACTGACGTCGGCAGGCGGCAGGACCCCATGGAAAAATTTCTAGCTAGCAGTCCCTGGCGGGGACCGCCCCCACGTCAGGTGACTGGCGTCAGACGACGTCGGTATAAAGGGGCAGTCCCTGACGCCTGCCTTCCAATCCTTTCCTGCCACAGGCCTGGAAAGCCCGGACGAGAGAGCAGCAGATATTTCTCTCAATGGAAAAGGAGCTGAAAAAGCCTAGGGGATGGAGGGCGGAGAGAGTTTATCAGAAGAGCTCGAAGATCTACTGTTACGGTAAGTTCTTACGTAACTGTACTATCTTACTCCGAGAGGGCTCTTGCAGTAGGTAATTACATATAGGACAGAATCCCAAGCAATCTGGAACAAATGAAAGGCACCGGGAGGAGGAACTACTCCAAGAAGTAGCAAACAACCTTGCAAACCTCAAGATAGGAGGCCTTGCAAGACCACTAACCCAAAGCCTGCTCTACGGCGAGAGGCAATGTCCAAACTGTAATGTTTAGTAAATGTATGGACGGAAGTCCAAGTGGCGGCAGCACAGATGTCTGCCGCAGACACATTCTTAAAACAAGCCGCAGAGGCTGCTACTCCTCAAGTAGTGGCCTCTGACTTGACCCGGTAAGGTCTTGTTGTACTTGTCATAGCAGAAAGTGATGCAATGAGCCAACCACTTCGATAGGCATTGCTTGGAGACAGCATTGCCTTCCCTTTTGTGAGCAAAAGAGACGAACAGCTGATCAGTCTTACTGAGATCCTTCGTCCTATTGGTGTAGTATCTCAGAATCCTGTGGACATCCATGGTATGGAGCAAGTATTCTCCATGGTTGGAGTACTGCGTGAAAAAGGCAGGTAATTCAATAGACTGATTTAAGGTAAACTCCACTACCACTTTGGGGAGAAACTTAGGATTCGTGCGAAGAGCTACTCTTTCTTTATGAAAAATCAGATAAGGGATTTTGCACATAAGGGCCTGGAGCTCTGAAATTCTGCAAGCAGAAGTAATGGCCACCAAGAAGAGTGTCTTCCACGATAAGAACTTCAAGTTCAGAGCCGCAAGCTCAAAAAGGAGGAAGGGTACGCTTCTGAGGACAAAGTTCAAGTCCCAGGGGAGCTGAGTCTGAACAGGGGTCTGAGATGAAGGACCCTCTGAGAAAAGTCTTGATACCTCAATTGGGCAAACCTTATCAGCGAAGCTACATGGTAGGCTGAAGAAGCCGCCATGTGGACTTTCAAGAGGAGTGACTGAGACCCAGGTCGAAAAGATGACACACAGATAATCAAGCAGAATGGCCACAGGACAGGAGAAAGGCTCCACGTTCCTGGAAGCAGCCCAGATAGAAAATCTTTTCCATTTCATGGCGTAGGTGGACGTAGTGGAGGGTTTTCTAGCCTCCACCAGAATCTCGGCCACCTTAGAGAGAGACGCCAAAGCGAGATTGGGCTAGGTCTGCAGGAGCCATGCATGAAGTTGAAGGACTTGAGTCCCGGATGGACCAGGGTCCCTGATCCTGAGTCAGCAATCCTCGAGATAAAGGCAGAGGAAGAGGAGAACCTCTGAGTATTGTTTAGAACAGAGAACCAAATTTGCTCTGGGCCGAAAGGACGATCAGAATCATTCTCGCTCTTCCAATGCCAGTTTCTGCAGCACACGAGGGACCAGAGGAATTGGGGAAAAGCATAGACTAATCTGTCCTTCCAGTTTAGAGACAGAGCGTCGCCCAGAGAGACCTCGCCTGGAGCGAGCGAGCAAAAATTGGAAGCTTTGCATTTTGGAGGAGGCGAACAGGTTCTATCTATGGAGTCCCCCAAGCCTGGAAGATGCTTTTTAGAACTTTTTGGTCTAGTTCCCACTCGTGTGGCAGAGCCGAAGAACGACTTAGCTTGTCTGCCAGGACACTGTTGATTCCCGGAACATGGATCGCCGTGAGGTGAAGGTTGTGAAGAGCTGCCCATTCCCAAACCCTCATCGCTTCCCTGCACAGCGGGTAGGACCGAGTTCCTCCCTGCTTGTTGATGTACCACACCACGCACATGTTGTCTGTTTGGACGGCTAGGTGACTGGGAAGGATGTACTGGTGAAGGGCCTGGAGAGCATACAGCACTGCTCGAAGCTCGAGCACATTGATGTGGAGAGCTAACTCCAGTTTTGACCATAAGCCCTGGGTTCGGTGAGGACCCAGATGTGCTCCCCAACCTTCGCCTGATGCGTCCGTGGTCAGAGTCTGAGCGGGGGGAAGATGAAAAAAGGGGACCCCCCCGGAATAGGTTCTCTCGAACCATCCACCATTGCAAGTCTCTTATCATCGGCGAGGAGATCAGTACCAGATGATCTAGGTTGTCTACCAGTTGATCCCACTGAGAGCGGAGAGTCCACTGAGAGATCCTTATGTGGAGGCACGCGCCCAGAACCGTCGGGACGGCAGCCGCCATAAGCCCCAGGAGACGGACAACTGACCTCGCCGGAATCCTCCTGCGTTCCGATAGGAGGGAAATCTGGGACTGGAGGGAGGCCCCTCTGTCCGGAGGCAGGAAGGCCCTGCAGATTGTCGTATCGAGGATTGCCCCGATGAACTGGAGTCTCTGGGAAGGATCCAGGTGAGACTTGGAATGGTTGATGGTGATACCCAGGCCAGTGAAAACCTGCCGGGTGAGGGAGAGAAAATGCAGGAGTTCCTCCTTGGACGGGACCGCCAGGAGCCAGTCGTCCAGGTAGGGAAAAACCTGAACTCCCAAAGAACGCAGGTGGGCCGCTACCACTGCTAGGTATTTGGTAAAGACTCGGGGAGCTGAGGAAAGACCAAAAGGGAGTGCCCAGAATTGGTAGTGGTCCCCCTGGAACGCAAACCTGAGGTACTTTCAGTGCGAAGGGCGAATGGGAATGTGCAGGTACGCATCCTGCATGTCCAGTGCACAAAGCCATTGGCCCGGCCGAAGCAGAGGCAAGAGGGTTTGAAGGGACAGCATCCTGAACCTCTTGTATTCCACATATAGGTTCAGGGAGCTGAGATCGAGGATAGGTCTGAGATCTCCGGTCTTCTTTGGTACAAGGAAGAAATGGGAATAGTAACCCGTCCCGTGAAGGTGAGGGGGGACGGGTTCTATGGCCTGCTTTGCGAGGAGAGCAGAAATTTCTTCCTTGACCAAAGGAAGATGGTCCCTTGGGTAAGAGGAGTTCAGAGGGGAGTGACGTGGAGGTTTCTGCAAAACTCTATGGAGTGCCCCTCTGCAACGATCTGAAGCACCCATGAATCCAAAGTTATCCTCTCCCAACCCGGAAGGTGGAGGGAGAATCTCCCTCCTACCGGTTCCTCCGGAGCGCCCGGAGGCGGTGGGAGAGGGAAGGAGTCAGGCGGTGTGAGGCAGCACCGCAGCTGGGGCACCCACTGCTTTTTTGGGTGGCGGGGGCCTGGCAGCTGTGGGGGCCCGACGTTTTGTAGCCCGCCTTCCTGAGGTTTGGCTTGAGGCCGGCTCGTCTCTGAAAGGGACAGCGCTGCAGGGGATGGGGCGGTACATTGAATCAACAGATTTAGGGTCAGCCCTTTCTCCGTAAAGTCAGTGATGATGTCCTTGACATCACCACCGAAAAGCACAGAACCCCTGAAAGGTGCTTCTTGGATTGCTGACTGCACCTCCGGGACCAGACCTGACACACGGAGCCATGCGTGACGCCGAAGACTTACGGCGAATGCAGAGCTCTGTCCTGCGGTGTCCACTGCGTCGTAGGTCGTCCTCAGAATGTGACGACCAATGAACGAAGCAGAACAGACCAGGTCGGCTAACTCCTGCTTGACTTGGGAATCAGGCAAGAGTCAATCTTGATTCCGCCTGGGTAAGAACAGCCTTCTGATAATCCCCCATATGCGCTACATAATTTAGGGCCCTAATCCCCAGTGTGGAAGAAGCATAGATCTTCCTTCCATACTGATCCAGAAGGCGAGATTCCTTATCCGGGGGAGACAAGCTCAAATGTTTCGGGTGTGCTGACTGGCCGTGAGCGGCGCTAATCACAACCGAGTCTGCACGGGGGTGAGAGTCTAAAAGTCTACACCCTCCGGAGCCTGGTATAGCCTGTTAGACTTCCGAGGAAGTGGGACTAAAGCCGACGGTTGTTTCAAATGGTGGAAACAAGGTGGGCAAGGAGGCTCATCCAGGATGTCACTAGAGTAGGGGGGCTGTAAGGGGCAGGTCCAGATGTTCGCTAGTTTGACCCGCTGAGGATCTGGCTCTAAGGAACGCCACTGATGGACTTCCTGGATCTTCTTGAGCAACTCCGTGAAGGAAGGATCTCGAGGGGAGGAGGAGTCCTCGCCGGGCTTCTGGACGGAGAGCGAGGCTCGCTGCCTTTCTGAAAACCATCGGAGGAACTGAGAGTCCAAGAGAAGAAGAAGAGGAATTTAAAGCAGAGTAAGACTCCCTGGCTCTGCCTAGGGAGGAACGGGTTCCTTCACGGGGATCCCTGGACGCGTTCCTGCAGCCCTCTGATCCCGAGGGCAGAGCCCGGAACTGGAGGCAGAGAGGGAGAGTGCTGCCTGGGGCAGATGGGGCGGGTGGCACTGCCGCTGAGAGACAGCTCTCAACTTCCTTGGTGAGCTGAGCCTTGGCCTCAGCCCACCAGGAGGCCAGAGTCCCCTGGAGATCCACCGGCAGCCTAGGGGGTGGTGGAGGAGGAGGGGGGGATAGTTGTACAGATGAAATCCGTAAGGAGGGTATCCATAACCCAGCTACGGGAATACTGGAGCTGGGTATTGCGGCGTCGGGTACTGCGGCGTCGGTGGAGTCGGTGCCGGGTACTGCGGCGCAGGATACTGTGGACCCGGGTAAACCGGCATCGGATAAGATGGCGGGTACCCTGGTACCGGAGGAGCTGCCGGAGCAGACGGCCCAGTAGGGAACTCCACGGGCGGATCGACCGTGATAGGCCTGTGGGGTGGACGGCCCGATGGGAGATTAATATCCCCTGCCAGTGTCGGAGGGGCCGGCGTCGGAACCAGCGTCGGAGCCGGCGTCCGGGGAGCCGGCATCAGATCCGGCTCTGTAGGAAGGGGATCAGACGGCGGACCAGCATCCCGAGCCTCTCCCGGGGACGGAGGGGAAAAGTCCCCGGGGTCAGGCAGGGGGGATTCGGGCTCCCGGATGGCAGCGAAGGCTGCGGGGAGCCTGGGATGACAGACGGAGCAGGGTCTGTCGAGGCTCCGAGGCCGGCGACGTTGTAGGAGCCAACGGCGACTTAGGGGCCGAGGTACTGCTGGACGCAGAGGGGCCGCGCCCGACTTCAGGGTCCTCGTCGAGACGGGCAAAGGGTGGGAAGAGGCCCGTCCAAAGGGGACGTTGTCGCGGCGCCGCCCGGGGTCGGGCGCCTAGGGGCCTTTCTCCGGCGGACGCCGGAGGAGCCGGTGTCCGCTTATGGGAGGCGCCCGCACCAGTAGGGCTGCAGGGCCTGCGGGCGGCATTCGAGGCGCCCGCGGACTTTAGCGCCAACCCGACAGGCAGGCCACGCCTCCAAGCCTTGAGGTGGTCATTGGTGATCCCCTGGAAGGGGTGTTACCTTGGCCGCGGCTCCGGCCGGAGTCACGGAGTAGGAGGCCTTCTCCCGGTGCCTTTCTTTGTCTCGCTTCTTGTGTCCTTCAGGGGAGGTCGACGCCTGCCAAAGCTTCTTCAACTCCTTCTCCATTGCGGATATCTTCTTTTTAAGGAGATGGGCTTCAAGAGACTGCTGGCGTCATCTGCGGGTGGCCGCGTTGAAATGTAGGCAGTGCGGACACTTGTCGACCGCGTGGTCGGGGCCTAAACAGAAAAGGCAGAGGGAGTGACCGTCCTTGTGAGGCAGTTGGGCACCGCATTCGAGTCGCACTTATTTTTTGAAGGGATGACATATACCGACGCTCACCTGACGAAGAAAATGCAAAATACTGATACTTTTCAGAAAAATGACCAAGCAACAGGGCTGAGCTTTCCCGAACTTTACGCAAGGCGCTACCTGAGCTGGGGAAAGAATCTGGAAGCCGGGCGTCAGGGACCGCCTTTATACCGATGTCATCTGACACCGGTCACCTGATGTGGGGGCAGTCCCCGCCAGGGACTGCTAGCTAGAAATTTTTCCTTGGGGTCCTGCCGCCTGCCAACGTCAGTCCTTTATGTAATTACCTACTGCAACAGCCCTCTCGAAGTAAGATCACAAATTACTCTATTGCATTTTGCATTCATAATTAGCCATATTAACAACAGCATAGCTGCTAGCTTAACAATCACAGTCACATCCAATTTCACTCAGTCAGCACCAGTCACAGCAGCCATTAAACATGGCATTGAGGATATATAGGCTAATTCCTTTAATGCCACCCTGATGACCCAGGACTCCAGTCCTTCTGACTCACTCTCATCATGTCATCAATCACAGCTCACGAGTCACAACTTCAGTCTTGATTTATTTGACTCATGACGAGTCTTGAGTCTAAGGCAGCATCTGACAACATGACTGAAGTCACTCGGGGGGGGGGGCGCTAACTAAGACAAAACCCATGGGAAATACTAATCTATAAATTCCTAATTACTTATTATAGCTAAGCTAATAGTAGTACTTTAAAAAACAAACAAAAAAAAACAGCCAGTGAGTGCCTGCCACTGCCATGATGACATGGGCCTGGCACTGAGGATATAGAAGCTTATTCCTTTAATGCAAAATTGGACTCATGTCACATGACATGACACGACTTGTCTCACCACAATATGGCATGATTCACTCACTCAACTCAAGCAAGTCAAACAAGCTTTATTAACTCACATTTACATTGGCTCACTGCTTCAGCTGGAGGCTACTATAGTGTAGCTATTTACTTAGCTAAATATCTATTACCAAGAAAAAAGCAGCCAGCCGAGTCACCGCCCACCATGGCATTTGCGAAACATAGGCTGATTCCTTTAAATGCCACCACGGCAACAGTGCCAAGCCAGCTCTGACAGTTGGCTCAGCTCAGCTGATTGCCTCTGGCAGCTGTTGCCTTGCCTTGGCGGACTCAGACTCAGAGTAGTCTCTCAGATTCAGCCACAGTGAGTGGCAGTGGCATGGTGAATCACTTGTCTGCATTACAGGCAGGAGCTGTGTCAGACTTAGACAGTGTGGTTGTGGTCTGGTAGGGTAGGGTAGGGTTCAGGACGGGTACTTTGGTACAAATGAAAAAGTAAATATGAACCTCTCTCCATATTTATTTGCACTAGTAGTACAACTTACTGTTACTTTTACTACTAGTCTAACTTCACTTGAGGGGACTGGGTTTGGGAAGGAGCCCGAGGCTGTAGGTGAAGAGGACAGAGGAGGATGGAGGTACACTCAGCCTAGATCCTAGCCTACCATAGCCAAATAGACAGTGAGCCTTGCTTTTCTAATCAGAAATGTTCTAATTCTGTTAGTACTAGTGGTAGTACTGCTGTTGCTGTGCCTGCTTCTAAAGCTAGCAGTAGCAGTACAGAACAGCACACTTTCGGTGAAGTGCACTGCAACTCTGTCCTGCATCAGTGCATCTGCTCTAGACTGCAACTCTAGTCTACTCAGTCTGCAGTGCACCACCACCAGAAGTGGATGGAGTAAGCATGTGGAGGAGTAGTCTGTGGATGGACAACTGTACATGGACATTCCTTTCATCATCTCTCATCTATCTAGACTGCAAGTTAAGAAGGACAATTTCACATTACATTAACACAAATGTAAATCAAATGACCAACTTATTACTCATACTCAGTCACACAGTGTGCTTGTGCTGCTATTTTTGTATGGTATGGTTCTGATAGGGTACTTTTGGACTTGATATTGGTTAACTTGGCACTAGGTAGTAGGTGCAGGTACTGTGTGGTACTGCATTTTGTGCTGCTGTAAGCTAAGACAAGAGTACACTAAACAAACACTTTACTATAATGTATGTCTATGTCATGTCACGTCACTTGTCTACTCCAATGAAACGGAAAAAATAAATAAATACTTATAGTGCTCGAAGCTCCATGCTGATCATCAGGTCAGGAGGAATGTGACTTCCAGTCAATAAAAAATGTATTTCTCTTGCACATACTTGACTCATTAGCTTTCTTTTCTCTCAGTAAATTCATAATGTGTCATTTACTAGTATTTTAACTGCTTTTACATGTAAAATCTGGTTAAAATTGCATTATTTTTGAATATTTTAGGTTTTCCCATTGGAATACATTATACCGCGGTATCGCGATAACCGCGGTACAACACACTGTGGTTATCATACCATCAAAATTTCATACCATGACAACCCTACTTCTGACGTTAAATTTTTTGGTTATAGTAATTTCCAGTTTTGTATGAATAATTATATTGAGGGTGTGGTTTGTGGTACATATATTGTACTGTTTTTAGTTGTCTGCCTGAGGCTTGTAGGTTATCCAGTATTGTTTGTGCCCCAGGCCAAAGAGATGGTCGCCAGAAAAAAGGGGCATTAGCCACTTCTTGATGAATATCAGGTGCTAGCCCTGAGAGTCGGAGCCATGCCTGACAGCATATAAGAATACTGATTGCTGAGTCTTTAGCCGAAGTGTCGGCAATATCATATCCTAATTTTAATAAATGTTGAGAGAGGGAAGTGTAGTTGTAGGCTCTGTTCGTGGGAGGGACACGAGGGTCCAGCGCACAACAGACCAAGCGACATCCTGATGAAGTGACCGTAATTGCCTGTAACAGTGATACCTCTATTAAATATGTATATATGAACATGATAAACTTGTTACCTTCTGCCCTGAGATGTGCCTCTATAATATTGGCGAGGTTATCTGCAAGGCATAGGTGATAGTACGATGCCTTCTTAGTCAGTTCTGCGTCCCGAATAGCGGACGCCAAAGAATCAATTATGTTGATTGTAGAAAAATATGAAGTTGATGTCGACAAAATAAGCCCCTTTGAATAGTAGGGGACTGCCATATATTTTATTGATAAATAGTCTCATAGTTGTACACACTGGCATCGTCGACTGGTGGGTTTTTTGTTCCGTAAATGAGTGTGAAAAAGCCCTGTACCCTCGTTGATAGAGGAGGCAGCCAAGAGACATCCATCGAAGAGGTACAACCTGTTGATGGGAATATGTAACCATGTTAATGTTCAGTTGAAGGAAAATATCTCCCATTAATAATTAAAATATATTCTAAGGCATGGTCTGTGGATGGTGGAATGTTGGCCACTGATGGTGGGATCATCCCCGTCAATGGTGTAGAAGGAATACTATGCCCCGTAGATGGTGGAATGAAAGCAGTCTATGATGATTAGTAGAAATCATGCTCCGTTGACGGTGGGTCATCAGCCGTCGACGATGAAAGAAGGGGAGCATGTCCTGTCGATGGTGGAATGCGTCTCATTGACAACAGATGAAGAAAATGTGCCTCATTGACGGGGGAGGGGGGGTCTTACGCCCGTCAATGAGAAAGGCTTATTCTTATATGAAGCCACCATTGATGATAGTCTTGGAGGAGGCCTCTGTCACTAGGGAATGGACCTCCTGTCGACGAGAAGTATGTAGGAGGCCTCCGTCGATGGGGCATGAGTGGTTCGTTGATGAGAATCATATAGGAGGCCTCCGTTGACGGTGGATGAATATTCCGTTGATGAGAAATCATGAAGGAGGCCTCCATCGATGGTGGATGAATTGTCCGTCAGCGGGAATCATGCAAGAGGCCTCCATCGACAGGGAATGGACCTCCCATCGACGAGAAGTATGTAGGAGGCCTCCATCGACAGGGCATGAGTGGTCCGTCGATGAGAATTATGTAGGAGGCCTCCGTCAACGGTGGATAAATATTCCGTCGATGAGAAATCATGAAGGTGGCCTCCGTCGATGGTGGATGAAGTGTCCATTGACGGGAATCATGCAGGAGGCCTCCGTTGACGGGGAATGAACCTCCCATTGACAAGAAGTATATAGGAGGCCTCCGTCAATGGGTAATGAACCTCCCATTGATGAGAAGTACATAGGAGGCCTCTGTCGATGGGGAATGAACCTCCCGTTGACGAGAAGTATGGAGGAGGCCTCCGTCGATGGGAATATAGTGTAAGCCTCTGTAGTCTGTTCTGTGATGAAGATGATGTAGAAATGCCTGCCGTCGATGGGGTATTTGTCTCCCATTGACAAAGAAAGTCTTCTTGATAATATGTTTAGCATATATGACCATTGAAGGGTGGTCAGGCAGGTCTTATGATGAAGGATTACCTTTCGTTCTGATGCTTCTTGAAAAGGACTCAGTGTTGTCGGATCCTGTTAATAGAGCTCCTGGAGTCATCCATCCTTAAAACTCTTGTTTGAGTGTAGGAATATGGTGCCGTGTATGAAGCCCAGGCACCCCAAGCTATGGGTTCAATCCATGTCGTAGACTGCTGGCAGAAGCGTAAGCTGCTGTCAGAGCTGAAGCCGTTGGGAAAATGAGTGGAGACTACCAGGGACCACCCACTTTTATAGGCACAGCCCAGGAAGTGAGCTTGTGTGGGTGGTCCCTGATGTGGATACTGCTAGAAGAGAACTGCCAAGTTAGAGCGCCACCTATCGGGAACTCCCAGAAGTAATGACTTACTGCAAGAGACTATTCCGTGGAAGATCTACTGTTACAGGTGAGTAACCTGTTTTTTTAGGATTGTGGATATGTTGTTCTAGCCACACTGTTTGGCAGACTCCAAGCAGTTCTCCAGGAGAAGGGAGGGAGGCAAGGCGCATCCCCCTCTGAAATACTTACTTGGGGAACAGAGATTGGAGAACTGAGGCCCCCAAACCAGCATCCCGGCATGACTCAAGGTCGATGTGGTAGTGGGTGATGAAGGTGTTTGTTGACTTCCAGGTAGCAGCCCTGCAGATTTCCTGGATAGGGATGTCCCAGGATGCAGCCACTGATGCAGTGGTATGGCGGGCAGAATGAGCTCTTATCCCTCTGGAAGGGTCCTTGCCCGCCAACCTATAGCAGAGATCAATGCAGGATGTAATCCATCTGCCAATCATCTACTTTGCTGCAGGTCTGCCAGGTGCAGCTTCAGCATAGGTGACAAACAGCTGGCGAACCTTTCCCTTAACTTCAGCCATCCGCTCCTTATAATAAGAGAGCGCTCGTCCCAGGTCCAGAGTATGGAACCTGTACTTGGAGGTGTAACTGGGGTAGTACACCGGCAGAGTCAACATCTGGTTAAGGTGAAACTCTGACACCACCTTCGGAAGGAATTTCGGTTGGGGGCGCAGGACAACCTTGTCCCTGTGGAAGACCACGTAAAGAGACTCCACCGAGAGTGCCTGGAGCATCACAGACCTTCTGGCTGATGTGACAGCCACCAGGAAGGCGGTCTTCCATGACAAATGTGACATCTCACATTTGTGCATTGGTTTGAATGGCTTGCCCATGAGCTTTACCAATACCAGCAGTAGATTCCACGGAGGTGGAGGTTCACGCACCAGAGGGGATATGTGGTCGAGGCCTTTAAAGAAACACCAGACCACCTTCTCCTGTGCCACCATCTGCTGACCAGCCCGCACCAGTAAGCAGAGATGGCTGCCAAGTGCACTTTAAGGGTCGTAGACCAAAGAGCCCCTTTGGACAAAGACCAAAGGTAGACTAGGATACTAGCCACTGGACAGGTTAAAGGGTCCAGGCTCTTACCCTGCACCAAATTGAAAACCTTTTCCATTTGAAGGCATAGCACCTCATGGTCGACTCCTTCCTGGATGCTTCCACTACTGTGAGTACATCCTCAGAGAGCCCCAGAGCCTGGAACTCTAGCTGCTCAGGAACCAGACTGTCAGGTGCAGGAACTGAAGGTCCAGATGGAATACCTCCCCTGACTGACAGATAACAGGTCCGGGCGTACTGGAAGACACCACGGAGGCCTGAAGCTGAGGCTGAGGAGATCTGGATACCAGAACTGGTGAGGCCAGTCTGGGACTACCATGATCACCTGTGCCTTGTCCCTCTTGACCTTGAGGATCACCTTGTGAACCAAGGGAAGTGGAGGGAAGGCATAGAAGAGGCCTGGGGTCCACAGCCTCGAAAAGGCATCCTCCTGCAGCGAGCCCTGCTGATGGGGGCGGGCATGAAACAGCCTCAGCTTGGTGTTCTCCCGGGAGGCAAACAGATGCACCTGAGGTTTGCCCCAGTGGGAGAACAGGCTGTGTACTACCTCTAGATGGAGAGACCACTCGTGGGACGTCTTGCCTACACGGCTGAGAGTGTCCGCCAGTTGATTTGAGGCTCCTGCCACATGGATGGCTAGGAGATATGCCTCCAGTCAGCTCACAAGGGTCCAGACGGGGAGCGTTTCCCTGTACAATAACCGGGAGTGTGTGCCGCCCTGTTTGTTGAGGTAATACATGGTCATGGTATTGTCTGTCAGGACTTATTTATTTCTGATCTCGGATTAACCACTTGAGCTCAGAGCTCTTTACACAGGTTCCATGTTAGTACATGTAGAACAAGTAGGTGATTATACAGAGGATTGAGACAAACAATGCAATAGAATTAGAATGAGAACATTTAGGTACATTTGGTCTTTAAACAAAAGAATGCAAAAAATACAGTGAAAACTAAAACTGGAATAAGTAAACACAGTCAGATACATAAACAACTAAATAACTGTGCCCAACAGGTAGCCTGTTATCTGTCAGCAACATGAGGGGGTTAGCGCACAGAAGTGCTGGAGAGACGGGGTAGGGTGTTGAGCCCCAAGTGCAGGGTGTCCGAGAGAGAGAGATCTGTTTGGCAGAAGGTAGGAGATGCCTTTGCTAGGTGCTAGCGATGGCAGACACATTGAGATTCCTGTATTAAATGATTCTTTAGGTTCTTTTTGAAGGTCCACAGAGTGGGCAGGCTAATAATGTTCTCATGGAGGAAGCTGAACCACAACGGTGCCCAATAGGTAAAGGACCTTTGTCCTTGAGATGTCCGACATTTTGGAGTCAGGAAGGACTGCAGTTCTGAATTTTGGGTGGGCCTGGGAATAGTGCTGGGAACTAGGAGTTGCTGGACCCCAGTAGGTTGCTGACCAAGGCAGATCTTTTTGGCTAAGAGGCAGGATTAATATTTAAGCGACCAAAGAGCGTTAGCCAGTGAGCCTTTTCATTGAGACTGCAGGTGTCGGTTAGTCGGTGTGCCCCTAAGGTGAACCTGCAGACATTGTTATGGGCAGTTTTTATACATCAGAGGGCAGTGTCTGTGGCAGAGCCATATATCGGCAGTCCATAGTCCACTAGGGAACCCACTGAACTGTGGACCGCTATGCTGAGAGCTTCAGGGGTCAGGCTCTGCCTATGGCGATAAAGTAGCCCTAAGCATTTGTTGATTGCTTTAGCTGTGATGTCTATGTGGAGGGCAGAGGAGAGCGAGCTGTCAAGAGTGATTCTGAGATACAGTATTTGAAGTGATGAACACGTTCAAGAGGAACACCATCCCTATCACATTTATTTGTTCATATTATAAAGGAATTAAATATCCATGTCTGTAAGTGTGACTACTTTTCTTAATGTACTGTAGAATTAGATAAAATTTCTTCCCTTATATAATGATAAAGAAAGTATTTTTTGTATTTTTATATTTTGTTACTTTGGTAATATTTATATTAATGTGTTTGCCTATGTGTTAATATGGAACTTTATTGTATGTACTTAGATAGGGATTTCACATGTCTGTCTTGTAAACTGGACTTTTGTCCAAATGACATGTATTACCTGTATAAAAATAAAATTCTACCTACCTACCTATCACATATTGATAGAGGGTAGTTTTTGTGCTTGTTATTAAGGCTGGTGAACAACATGGTTTTTGTTTTTTTGTAGTTCATTATCAATTTATGATTTTCAAACCACGAATCAACGCTGGTGAAGTTACGTTGTAGCTGTTGCTCAAGAGCAGTGGGGTCAGAGCCATTAGAAAAGATAACTGCATCATCCACGTAGAGGAGGATATGGTACTGACTGGCTAGGGGGAGGCAATTCAGAAATAGGCTAAGGAGGAGGGGGCCCAGTATTGACCCCTGTGGAATGTCTGAGCACACAGGCTTGGTGTCAGAGAGAAAGGTATCTATCCTGATTTGCTGTGAACAGCAGTACAGGTAGCTGCGGAACCAAGCAACCGCCTCAGGGGCAAGGCCTAAGGCAGTGAGTTGGTCAATTAGGAGGGCATGGTTGACCGTGTCAAAGGCCTTTGTTAGGTCAATACAGATAGCCTCGATGAGCTGGCTAAGAGCAAGGGATTTGTGGATGAAGCATGTATATTCCAGGAGGGCTATAGTGGTGCTATGCCCAGCCCTAAAGCCATGTTGCTCTGCGCAATGGAGCACGTGCTTGTCCAGATAATCGACAAGTTGGTCGGCAACAATTCGTTCAAGGGCCTTCAAGAGTGCTGGTAGTATAGAGATGGGTCTATAGTTCCCGGGGAGGGCACGATCCCCACTCTTGTCCACAGGGGTGACTACTGCAGCTTTCCATTTTTTGGGGAATACTGCAAGACGGAGCGAGAGGTTAAGGATATGGGTGAGAGGGGACAGGATTTCTTCGAGTGAGAGTGAGATTAGTTTCAGGTTGAGGTTATCCCACTGAATCTCCCCTTCCCAAGCTACGCCATCAGATATTTCCTGGTTTCTCCAAGGTAATAGTCTTGAAGCGAAAGGGGGGATGTGATGGGGATTGTGTGGGTGCAGCAGGGATGGTGGGGGAGAAGAAGTCTGTGGGGAGAACATGCTGCAAGTCAGTGAAGGCACTGTTAAAGGTGTTGGTGACAGATTTAGGGTCAAGGATGGGGAAGCCATCAACGCAGAGCATGATAGGGGCCATTTTGGGTTCTTGCCCGGTGACCTCATTTAGGTTAGCCCAGAATTTGTGCCCGTCATTCCAGTTCTTGGTTAGGGCATCTTTATAGTATACATCAGTGATTTATTTAACTCTAAAAATTGATTAGCGTTTTGCTCATAATAGTGCTAAATCTTTGTGAAAACGCACAGCTCTTGCCTCACTGTGTTTAACAAACACAGCACTTCTAAAAAATCTATATAAATACTTTCTGTACAGTTAGTATCATCCCAAGAAAAAAACTGCTAATCAATTATTTAAAACCCTGTACATTTTTGGCTAATCAGATGTTCCTGGTATAGTTGTTCCTCGCATGTTTGTAGTTCAGGATATCAGACTGCTTGCCAGTGGCCCTAGCTATATGCCAGAGGTGGTCTCTATTTTTCACTAGTTCAAGGGTATCAGGGCTCATCCAGGGGCTAAAGTAGCCTTTGATCTTCCACTTTTTTATGGAAGCATGGGTGTCACAGATTGTATTGAAGAGGAGGATGAAATGGTTGAGTGTGTTGTCAACGTTGGAAGCCTCAAAAACCGAGGACCAGTCAGCATTGAGGAGATCCATTTTGAAGCAGTCAGCGTGACCAGGATTGAGAACCCTGCTGGTGATTGTTCTAGGAGGCGGTTTGGAGAAATTATTAGCCAGACTGAACATGACAGGGGAGTGGTCACTGATGTCATCCGGGAGGATGGAGGCATTAAAGGCATGCTCAGGTCAGTTGGTGAGCACCCAATCAAAGTACTAGTGCACGTCCTGTAGTTAGTCCTAGTGGGTGTTTCAATGAGCTGGGTAAAGTGGATAGCCTGAATTGCATCCTTGAATTGGTTAGCTTCAGAGGTAAGCCAACTAATATTGAAATCGCCTAAGAGTATAACCTCAGAGCTTAGGGTTAGGCTTCCAAGACAGTCTATGACAGCATGGAGACCTTGGGCTGAGTTCTTTGGGGGGAATGTAGACAGACAGAATTGTGACAGTTTTGTTGTGGGCCCCAAGAAGAACCTTAATGGCAAGGGCCTGGGCGAATGACCCTAGGCTGGGTAAATTCAGGACTATGCCCTGAAGGCTGTCCTTAAGGTAGATTGCACAGCCGCCACCTCTTTTAGATTTATGATCTTGCCTAAAGATTGAATAGCCCTGCAGACTGATGGCTCCATCGGGGATCTTGGGAGTGAGCCATGTCTCTACCAGAGACAGTACATCTGGATTATGTAGGGCTACCCAGGCTTGAAGGTTGTCAAACTTTGCTGACAGGCTGCGGATGTTTAGTGATGCAAAGGTTAAGGTGCCTGGTTTCAGTGCACTCAACCCCTGATATAGAGGGGGACAGGATTAGGGTGGATATTGCCTGAGAGCAGTAGTAACAGGGGTACCAATCTGACCAGGTAACTTTTAAAGTGTTTAAAGTTAGCTCTGTGCTATCTTTGTAGATTCATTCGAGCTGCATGCTGATCAGAGAAAATGGCCAGTTTAGGCAGGACTGTGGGAGGGGGAAGCCCTGGCCAAGCTGGATGCGTTCTGGGCCAGGTAGGCCAGGGTGTGTTGTTAGGTATGCAGTTGGCACGTGGGCCACAACTATGCATGGACGTTATAGTGCTGTAGATGTTGCCATGGGGTGCTCCGTGATAAGAGGATCAGCTGATTTAGGGTCATACAGTGGCTGCAAATAGACAGTGGGCAGGAGTATAAGAATTAGCATTAGTCTGGGTGCCATGTACAAGATTGGAAAAGGGTAGTGGCATAGCAAGAAGGGTCTTGGGAGGGGGAGGAAAGTAAAAGAGATAAAGATGTGATGGAGCTAGGAGGGTGTCCTGGCCTTATAGGCTGCTGTGTACCCTTACAGTTTGGCGGTGACCTAAAAAGGAAGACGTCTTTAAGGGGAGGACAGGACACGTGTTAAGCCTAATAGCTGCACTCTGTATCTTTAAGTGGAGCTGCAATATTAGTGAGAAGGAAGGATGAAGATTGCCTAGGGGTGGTGTCAAGGGGGGAGGGAGATTATTAATAAAGGCTGGAGGTGGGGGGGTCAGCGTAAAAATTCAAGCAGGAAGGAGACAGTAGGAGAGAAAGTGAAGCAGAAACTGGATTATTTGCAGGGCAAAGCTTACAACTGTGACCCAAATGAAATCTAGTCTAAATAGAAAAAACTGTACAACTTAAAACTTAGTTTCTGATCCAGGGTAGATTACCACTGGACCTTCAAACAAAGAGAGCTGTAAAACTTTAAAATCTACAAACCTGCAGCCTAAAAGAACTTGCACTTCAAACTACCCTTGGAGTGCAAAATTGCTGTAAACAGGCTTAGGTTCACGTTTAAATTAGGATTCACAGGAAAATCTGGAGAGGCTTAACCAGTACCACAACCAGTATGTAACATTAAAGTCCAGAAGGAGACGGAGTAGCAAAGAAATTAAAGAACTGCAGCAGCCTTTCAGCAGGCAGAGCCGATGGTTCTGGCCAGTGAAGTTTCAGCAGCGTACCTTCGGTCTGGTGATAGGCGGGCAGTACAGCAAGGAAGGCAGCCGGCGGACAGAAGAGGCCTGCCCGCCACTTGTACCACTTGATCCCAAAGGAGCGGAGCGAATGCTGACAGTGCCAGTCTGACTGCTCTGATCTCCAGCAGGTTGATACAATATCGGGATTCCTCGGGGATCCAGAACCCGTGGGCACTGTGGTACCCCATGTGGGCTCCCCAGCCCATGAGAGAAGCATTGGTCATAAGAATGACCATCATCTCGGGATGGACAAACGGGATCCCTTCCTGCAAATGATCCAGGACAGTCCACCATTGGAGAGTGTCCCACAACTAGAGGTTTACAGTGACAAGCTGGTCGAAGTGACCATGATGCTGGGTCCACTGGCTGGCCACCTCCCACTGAAGGGGGTGCATATGTCAACGGGCCCATCGGACCACGGTGGTGCAGGCCGCCATGTACCCCAGAAGGCATGGAAAGTCCCGGGCAGGGTGCAAGTGCCCAACCAGAAATGACTGGGCAAAGGAGGAGAGAACCTCTGCCCTGTCCGTCGGGAGCTGGGCTCTCACTCTGCAAGAGTCGAGCTCTGCCCCAATAAAACATATCACCTGTGAAGGTAAGAGTTCCGACTTGGCCTCGATCAGGAGACCAAGGTCGGTGAAGGTCTGGAGAGCCAGGTCCCTGGACCTCTCCACCTCTTGCTTGGTGGAACCCACCAAAAGCAAGTCGTCGAGATATGGGTAGACTCTGACCCTTCAGGGTTGAAGATGGGCTGCCACCATTGCAATGCATTTGGTGAAGACCCGAGGGGCCGATGACAGGCCAAACGGCATGGCTCAGAACTCCAATAGGGCTCCTTCTGCCCGGAAGTGAAGGAACCTCTGGTGAAACAGATGGATCGGGATGTGAAAAAAATGTGTCCTGGAGATCCAGAGAGCAAAACCACATGCCCTGCTTGAGGGATGGTATGATCTGGGACAGAGTTACCATCCTGAAGGTGCGGGACCTGAGGAACTGATTCAGGTCGTGGAGATCTAGAATGGGGTGCCAACCCCCCATCCGCTTTTGAACCAGGAAGTACCTAGATATGAACTCTAGGTTGACTGGGGGGTCCGTGACTCTAGTCACCACCTCCTTGCAGAGGAGTTAGCAATGTCGTCTCGAAGAGCTGACTGAGTGTGTACGGACACCATATCCTCCTGTAGGGTGCGAGCTCGGCTTGGAGAGTACTGATCAAATTCCAGAGGCAGTCACTGACCCACCACTTCTAGAACCCACCTGTCCATGGTAACAGTAGACCAGGTGGAAAGGAAGTGGCAGAGACGACTCCCTATGGGAGGACCCAGAGCTTACGTGACAGGAATAGGGGTGGCCACCTCTATCTCATCAGTGGGCGGGCTTGGAGGAAGAGGTCTGGACTGGGGACTACCGGAGCCCCGCCCTCCGGGCTTACGGTCCGCCAGAGGCCCGGTATTGGGCTGAGGGCGTCAAGGTTGAGCCTGCTGTTGGTGCTGCCCTGCTTGGAAGTGGGGCTACTTGGCCGCAGGGGCAAAGTGACAAAATAGCTTCTTCTTCTGCTTTTTGGAACCCTGGGATTCCTTTTGTGCAGAAGTTACTGAGTCCAAGGTGGCACTGGACTTCTCAGTCAGTTGGAGGTGATCGTCCACACCTGGGTCAAAGAGATCGATCCCCAGGAATGGGACATGTTAAGTTTGTGTTGGGTGTCCGCCGTGAAGGTGGAGACCCTTAACCAAGTCCTGTGGTGCATAGCAACCGCGGCTGCCACCAAGCAGGCACATGAGTCCCTGAGGTCCAGAGCCATCTGGAGTTGCTGCTTCACAACAGCATGACCCTGGTCCCGGACCTGCTTGACCATGGTCTGGAGGTCTGTGGGGAGGTGAGGGAGATCCTCATCCAAGGAGCCCAGAAGGGTGTGAGAGAAATGTGCCATGATGACGGCCGAGCTTGCCTGATGGAAGCCCAGGGTAGAGGCAGCATAAACCTTGCGGGCAGAGTGGTCCAGTTTTTTGGACTCCTTGTCTGGGGGTCTATCAGTATCTACCAAGCTGCCTGAGCATCTGAACACAGATTTGGTCACCAGATCATCCACAGAGGGATGCTCTGTGAACCCTAAAAGGGGACCCAATGGGCACCGCATATTTGCGGGCCATCCGGGAAGAGGGTGCAGGGCAAGGTACTGCCATAACTCCAAAGCCGGACCAACAATGGCCTTGGCCACAGAAAAGGCTTCCGTCGGTGAATCCCCCCATTTCTTAAAGGGAAAGGACATGCCAAACAGTGTGAATAGAACAACATATCCACGATCCTAGAACTGAGTGTCAGTGGACTTGACATCCTTTGTGGGGTCCAAGTAGTAGCTCAGTGCTCACTTCACGGTGAGGCTTTTGCTCTTCTGAGCTGGATTTTGCTGTGAAGAAAACTGGAAGGGCAACCAATTGATTCAGATAGAATTCAGACATCACTTTTGGGAGGAACTTTCTCTTTATCCTTAGGATTACCTTGTCCCTATGGAAGCTTGCATGTAGTTAGGATCTGTGCAGAGGGATTGTAGCTTACTCACTCTCTCTCTTCTGGCAGCTGTCACTGCCACCAGGAAAACTGCTTTCCAGATGACGAACTTCAGTGCAGCAGTGGCTTTCAGCCTGAAAGGAGCCTCCATCAGCTGGGCAATGCACACATTCAAGTCCCAGGGAGCGACAGGGTCCCTCACTGGAGGGTATAGATGAGTAAGGCCTTTGAAAAACCTTTTGGAAATAGGTTCTGTGGTCACTGACCTGCCTTTGCCAGCTGATAGGTAAGCTGACACTGCTGCCAAATGAACCTGCAGGGTTGAGGGCCTTAATCTCAAAGACTGAAGATGGACTATGTTGTCCAGGACTGTAGAAAGACCTGCCTGAAGGGGACTGATCTGTCTAGAACACCAGAAGGAAAATCTTTTCCATTTTGAAGCATAAGTTTTCCTTGTTGCTGGTTTTCTAGACACCTTCAGCACTTTTTTTTTTAATTCTTTGGTAACCAGGTAATGCCCACTATGTACAAGTGCCTGTTTTCAGGGGTGACCCAGGAGCGTGGGGGAGATTAAATGACTTGTTCAGAGTCACACAATATGCAAATGAGGCTGTGGGAATCACAGTGCTCCCATTTTGTTTTGGCATTTTCCCTGTAACTCTAGATTGATATTCCTGTGTTTTCCTGTAGATTACATTATTACCTATGGAAGCTGAATTGCCCTGTTTTCCTGTATAACCAATGCAAGTCTATGGGAAGAGTTTTCCTGTAGATGTCTCCAAATCCCTGTAAAATACAGTAACCCCTGTAGATATGGGAGCCCTGGAATCAAAATCAGGTCTGCTGGTTGTATCAAGCTCATTCACAGCTCGTTACTCTAACCTCTATACTACCAGCCCCAAGCACTTCCATTACTTTCTCAGAGAGGTTTAACCCAGAGAACTCTAGCTCTTCAAGAACCATGCTCTGAGGTGCAGAGTTCTCAGATGTGAAAATGTTATCCTGCCCTGGGACAGTGTCAACAGACTGTATCTGAGGGGCAGGTTGATTGGTGGGGTCTATTGGAAAGGGACAGAAGTATGGAATAGCAGGTCTGCCTGGCCCAGTCTAGGGATATGAGGATCATTGTTGCTTACTCCCTTCTTAGTTTTATTAGTACTCTCAGAAGAACTGGAAATGGGGGGAAGGCATACAGAAACTTCCTGACCAGCTGAGGACTACAGCATCTTCTGGGACTGAACCAATTGATGGGGGTCTGCAACAATACAGTGGGAACTGGCTGTTTCTCTAGGAAGCAAAGAGATCTATTTCTGGTGTATCCCACCATCTGAACACTGATGCCCGCACCTGCTGGTTCAGAGTCTATTTGTGATTTCCCTGGCAGATGCTGCTTAGGGAGTCTGCCAGTGCACTGTTTTTCCCTGGCATGTGTACTGCAGACAGCTGAACTTCCAGGGAATAGGCTAGGTTTCAGATCTTCACTGCCTCTGTGCATAGCTTTGCAGATCTTTTCCTATCTGTTTGTTTATGTAATATATTGTGGTGTTGTCTGTTCTGATCTGAACAGTTGACCCCTGTCCTGGGAGGAAAAAGCCTGTATTGCCAGATACACTGCCCTGAGTTCCAGGAGATTTATGTGCTCCTGAGTCTCCAGTGTGTTCCAAGTGCCAATTACAATAAGATCCTCCAGCTGGGTGCCCCAACCAAGGAGGGAGGCATCTATTGTTAGTATAGCTGTAGGAAGTAGCTGAAGGAAGGTAACTCCTTTTCTGAAGTTGCATTCTTCTTTCCGCCACCCCAGTGTCCATAGCAGGATTTCTGTAACAGGCACCAGTTTGATCAATGGATCCCACTTCAAAAACCAATGGTTCTCTAGGTGATATTGGATAGCTCTCATCTAGAACCTGGTTCCTGGTACCACTGCAGTGGATGATGCCATGTGCTCTACTAATGGTAGAAAATTCCTTGCAGGTCTTGGATGACCTGCCTTGAAGGGTTCTGTGAGTGAAATCAGCATCATTACCCTTACTTGAGGAAAGGAATGCCTATAGGATCTAGTATCAGTATTGGCCTTACTTTCGGATCACCAAGCTGCTATTTTTGCTTTTAACTCGTTATTTATGTTTTATCAGCTGTGTAATTATTTTGATTTACGGCCACTGTCTGTACATTATACAGCACCTTGAGCCTTAGGGATATGGCACTTCATAAATAAAATGTTACTTACTTGCTACCCTTGCAGGGTATCGACCTCTGCACCTACTATATAAAGTCAAGAACCTGAAATGGTCCAGTCTGAGACTTTTGAAGGTTTATGTGGAAGCTCAAGTCCTCCAATGTGTTTTGTGTCAGCAGTACAGAGGACTTTGTTTCCTGCTATATTTTTCCTGAGGCCAGTCAATTGCTCAGGTAGGAAAAACCACCACCCCTTTCCTTCTTAAAAGTGCTGCCACCACAGCTAGGCACTTTGTAAACACTCTTGGAGCTGAAGTGAGTCTGAAG
Organism: Neoceratodus forsteri; assembly: GCA_016271365.2. Lineage (NCBI taxonomy): Eukaryota > Metazoa > Chordata > Ceratodontiformes > Ceratodontidae > Neoceratodus > Neoceratodus forsteri. The sequence goes on from CM028136.1 coordinate 762,868,147, forward strand.
GGAAGGGCTGTGAACTGGTATTGGCAATTCCCTAACCTGAACCTGATGTACTTTATGTGGCTGGGCCTGACTGGTATGTGAAAATAGGTGTCTTTCAGATCCAGTGACCCAGCCAGTCTCCTGTTTGCAGACATGGAATCACTGAGCCCAATGTTACCGTCTTGAATTTTTCATTTTTTAAGTCTCTGCTCAGATATCTCAGTTCTAAAATGGGTTGCCACTCCTCACTTTTAGAAACATAGAAACATAGAATTTGACGGCAGATAAGGACCGCTTGGCCCAGCCAGTCTGCCCATTTCCCTACCTGATGGATAAGCTGCAGATCCTAGTTAACCAGCAGCCTACTTCTTCCTACCCCAACCCCCGAGAATTGCCTTTATGACTGTCCCATGCATGCTTGAATTCCACCACTGTTTGTGACTCCACAACCTCCTCTGGAAGGCCGCTCCATACATCCACCACCTCTCTGTGAAAAATACTTCCTTAAATTACCTCTGAGCTGCCCCTTCTATCTTCAAATTGTGCCCCTTGTTCTTGCACACCTCTTTTTGAGAGATGCTACCTCTTGGACTTTGTTGATTCCTTGAGGTACTTGAAAGTTTCTATCATGTCCCCTCCCTCCTTTCCTCGAGGCTATACATATTAAGCCCTTAAGTCTCTTCATATGCCTTCCAGTGCAGACCCTGCACCATTTTAGTTGCCCTCCTCTGGACAGCTTCCATCCTGTCTATGTCTTTGCGGAGATTGGGTCTCCAGAACTGCACGCAGTACTCCAGATGGGGTCTCAGTAGCTGTCTGTACAGAGGGATAATAACTTCCTGTTTTCTACTGGTGATGCCTCTCCCTATGCATCCCAGCATCCCCCCAGCCCTCCTTGCTGCCCTCTCACATTGCTTGCCCACCTTTAGGTCATCTGATATGACTAGATATTTTCTTGCGGGTCAGGAAATATCTGAAATAAAGTCCCCTGCCCCACTGTGAGGCATGTACTCTTTCCACTGCATTTGCTTGCAGCAATTTCTTCATCGCCATCTCCAACATAAATTTTTTCTGTTGGGGTGTGAGGATAGAAAACCTTTGGGTTCTGCAGTTTGGGAACTTTTCTTAACTGCTAAGACAAACCATGGCTCACTACTTCCAGGACTCACTTGTCTGTGGCGACTTAAGTGATCCAGCCTTCCTCACACTGACAAAGGATGGCCTACCTGGGCAGACTCGTCAGGGGTTTTGCTTTGCCTGGGGTTTGGGGCTGGTGCTGCAGCTGCATGCCTAGTGCCCCTTCTCCCCTGCCCCGTAACTGCCCCTTTGTGGGGGATACTCATAGGACACAAGAACGAGGGTAGTATCCCCTACTTCTACCTCCCCTTCCATAAGGCTTGTAGGAAGTGGAGTCCTTTTCCTTCTCAGCAATGCTCTTGTAGGTGGTTTTGTACTCAACCACAATTTTTATGTAAGCCTCTGCCTTGTAACCAAACAGGGAATTCCTCTCATAAGGGATATCCATAGCTTTTGTTTGAGTGTCCTGGGACAGATTGGTAATTCTAAGACAGGCAAACCTTCTTAAAGGGAAATGTCCATCTACATTTGCCCCACATCTTAGTGTGGGGCCCCTCGATTAGGCTTTTCTCTGAAAAGTAAAATTTTAGCTCGTACTTTGATGCTTTTTTTTTTTTTATTTTTAGCACTACAAATGGTACAACAACATGCAATACAGAAGTATATTCAGAGGTAGAATTGAGTAGGGCAGTGATTGAAATATATAGTTCAAATCCACATTAGGCAGCTGACATCGTAGTAGATATTTTTGCAGCTGCTGGTAGAAGAGTCACCTGTAAAGGCACATTGCTACTACCCCTTTTATGGCTAGGCCCATGTGTATGCTTAACCAACTAAGCCCATTATGCTTCCCTCCCCTCCGTTGATCACCTCCACCCCTTTAAACCCCCAAATTATTTGGGAATTGTCTTGTACATTCATGGTACAAAATGTGGGTAATGTTCTAATTGATAAAGAGTCCACTGTTTCCAGCGATTACCAAAACTGGGAACTCTGTTACACAATTTAGCTGAAACCCTTTCCGGGATATATATGTCATATGTTAGTTTTCTCCAAGATTCCTTTGCTGGAGTCTAAGTGGAAAACCAGAGTCTTGTGATGACCTTTTTGGCCACCAAGACCAGTAAGGTTAGCATTCGGTAGAGCGTCCCCTGAACCTTAAGTCCACTAGGTGACATTGCTGTCAAAATGAAGGTTGGGGTAAGCACCTCCGGTCTCCCATATATACCATTTAGTTTGGTTATGATCTCCTGCCAATATCCTGATAAGCATGGGCATGACCATAAGATGTGTCCAGCCGCCGCTCCCACCTGGCCCCATTCCCTCCAACATACCCCGAATTCCTGTCCTCTGAATTTTGCAGTTATATCCGGGGTTCTGAAAAACCTAATTCTAGATTTCCATGCATACTCTTTCCAATATGTATTAGGGGGAATTCCAGAATATAGCAAAGCTGATTTTTGCCACTGATCCTCCTCTAGTTCTGTTCCCAGTTCCTTAGATCATCGGACTCTAAGATAGTCCAATTAATCTTTACCATAAAACCTTAATGCTACATAAAGGCCACTAATAATATGCTCCTGTACTTGTCCCTTTAAATGGTTCATCACCACCTGAATCAGACTAGAAGGGGATTCAGCTACCCCGATTAGGTCTCCTCAAACGGTGGCAGTCTACTTCTAAGAGTCATATACGTTTTGTATTGACTGATGGGAAGTTTGTATTCTGTAAACGTGAGAAGGAGTATATGCTTAGGGGGTCCCACTAACTGAAAGGTATAATGGAGGCTATATGCTTCCCATTGCCGGATCGGAACCACCGAAAGGTACCTTCTCTCCTGAGGGGACAAAAGAGATTGCCACACTTGCAACCAGCATTTAAAAAATTACGAGGTAAACCTCGTAAACCTTGCGAGTGGTATACTGGCGGGACCCCTAAAATAAAAGATGGAAAACTCTCAAGGCCATTAAGGGTCACCTTGATGTCTTTCCAGTGAGCAGCATATCGAGTAGTTGTGTGCAGTAAGGCTATACGGACTTGGGCCGCCTGGGTGTATCGTTTCATGTTTGGGAGGTTAAGTCCTCCTTGTGCCCTAGGAAGTTGTAACAAGGAGTACTTCACTCGTGGCGCTTTACCTCCCTAGATGAACCTAAAGATCAATTTGTCCCATGTTTGAAAATAAGTATTTGAGGGGAGCACAGGGTGAGTTTGTAGAAAAAATAGTAAACGAGGTAATATGTTCTGTTGTATAGTTTCAGCTCAGGAAAGGATCCCCATGGGAAGCAAGGTCCACCTAGATAAGTCTGAGGTACTTTGCTGTGTGATGGGTTCGAAATTCATCAATTCTAGATGCAACATCTTACACAGTATTTTAATACCTAAATATCTCATCTCCACTCTATTCCAGCGGAAAGGGACACAAGCTTTCAAAATCAGAGAGGGTTTAAATGAATATGTTCATACCTCCATCTTAGCGCTATTTACTTTATAACCAGCCAGTTTACTGAATATATCTAGATGTTCCCAAACCGCCGGGACAGATGTTTCTGGGGAGGTAAGCATCAGAAGGATATTGTCAGTGAAAAGTGTTAATTTATGACACTGCCCCCACTGGGATTCCCTCTATGTCGACCTGAGCCCTGATGTTAGCAGCTAGAGGTTCTAGATAGAGGGCGAATAACGATGGTAACGGGCTACCCTGCCGGGTGCCCCTGGTTAAGGCAAATGGTGAGGAAGGCATGCCATCGAGTTTAAGATAGGCTAAGGGTGTTTGGTACATAGCTTGTATTTAGGAAATAAATTTGTCTGGGAATGCAAAATGTTTCAGAATGGCCTACAGAGAGGGCCAGGACACCCAATCAAATGCCTTCTCGGCATCAAGGCCGAGAAGGACTAATGGTATCTGTCTGTGAAAAGCATACTTTATAAGCAGTAAGACCTGTCAATCGCATCATGGGCCTAACGATTCATAATGAAACCCACTTGGTAACCATCAATTAAGTTAGGAAGCAAGGCATCTACTCTATTGGCCAGAACAGACATGAATAGTTTGTAATCGCAATTAAGTTTCGAAATCGGTCAATAGGAGGCCATCAAGGATGGGTCCTTTTTAGGTTTAGGAATGGCCACTATCTCTGTATATCACCATGAGGGTGTGGGGGGGAGTTGCCCCCAACCCGGATATCCACACAAGTTGCAGTAACAGCCGGAGTCAGCAATCGGTGGAAAGTTCTACAGAACTTCGCTGGGTACCCATCAGGTCCCGGAGCTTTCTGATATTTAGTTAGCTCAAGGACATCCCGTACCACATTGGCTGCGATAGAGCGAAGCAGCCCTTCAGGTAAATAGCTGTTTGCTAGGGGGTTGGCTGGGTCTCTTCGGTACATAAAGACTTGCAGAATCGGGCCATCGCCTGTCTGAACTCACCAGGATGCAGTAACATGCGACCAGAGATAGGATCTCGTAGTTTTGTAACCATAGCTTGTACTTTCGCCCCTCTCTTGGGGTCCTCCCTCCTGATGCTTAAGCTTCAAATAGAGCAAATACTGCTCTATCTTCTGGTCAATCAGCTTCTGTATTTTTTGCTTGACAATGGCTAGTTGTGTTTTCACTGTTAGATCCCCTGAAGTTGCCTGGTCTGCAGATGCAGCACCTGTGCCTGTAGCTCAGTCTGCAATGCCTTCCGAGATAGTACAGCTACGTAAGAACTGTAGAAGACCTACTGTTACGGCAAGTTCTTATGTAACTGTACTATCTTACTTCAAGAGGGCTCTTGCAGTAGGTAATTACATATAGGACTGAATCCCAAGCAGTCTGGAACAAAGAGAGGCACCGGGAGGAGGAAAGCTACTCCCAAAAGCAGCTCTAGCTGTGCAAGCCTCAAGATAATAGGCCTTGCAGAACAGCCAGCCTGAAGCCTGCTCTATGGCGAGAGGCAACATCCAAACTTTAATGTTTAGTAAAGGTATGGAAGGAAGTCCAGGTGGCGGCAGCATAGATGTCTGCCACAGACACATTTTTGACACAAGCCGCTGAGGCAGCTACTCCTCTGGTGGAGTGGCCTCTTACTTGGCCCGGGAGGGTCTTGTTATATTTGTCATAACAGAAAGTGATGCAATGAGCCAACCACTTAGCTAGGCATTGCTTGGAAACAGCATTGCCTTCCCTTTTATGAGCAAAAGAGACGAACAACTGATCAGTCTTTCTGAGATCCTTCATCCTGTTGGTATAGTATCTCAGAATCCGGTGAACATCCATAGTATGGAGTAAATACTCCCCTTGAATAGAGTACTGTGTAAAAAAGGCAGGTAACTCTATGGACTGATTTAGAGTAGACTCAGCTACTACCTTAGGGAGAAACTTAAGATTCGTGTGAAGAGCAACACGTTCCTTGTGAAAAATCAAGTATGGGATTTTACACATCAGGGCCTGTAGCTCGGAAGTTCTCCGAGCAGAAGTAATGGCCACCAGGAAGAGAGTCTTCCATGAAAGGAACTTCAAATCCACAGAAGCTGCAGGTTTGAAGGGAGGGAGAGTATGTTTCTCGAGAACAAAGTTCAAGTCCCAAGGGGGGAACAGGAGTACGAATGGGGGGCCTCATACGGAGGACCCCTCTGAAAAAGGTCTTAGAGAACTCCAATTGAGCGAAAGTTTTGTCCGCAAAGGGAACATGATAGGCCGAAATGGCCGCCATGTGTACCTTCAGCGAAGAATGACTAAGACCTAGGTCAAACAGATGACGTAGATACTCCAGCAGAAGCCCCGCTGAACATGAGAAGGGTTCCGCGTTCTTTGGAAGCAGCCCAGATAGTGAATCTTTTCCACTTCATGACATAAGTGAATCTGGTAGAGGGTTTTCTGGCCTCCACCAAAATCTCCGCCACTCTGGGAGACACTCCAAAACGAAATTGGGCTAAGTCTGCAGGAGCCATGCATGCAGTTGATAGGATTTGAGGCCTGGATGGGCCAGGGTCCCCTGATCCTGGGTCAGTAAAGCTCAAGACAGAGGAAGAGGAAAAGGAGGATCCTCTGAGTTTTGTTATAGGAGAGAGAGCCAAACTTGCCTGGGCCAGAAAGGAGCGATCAGAATCATTCGTGCTCCTTCTGAAGCTAGTTTCTGCAAGACTCGTGGGATAAGTGGAATTGGGTGAAAGGCATATACGAATCTGTCCTTCCAGTCTAGAAACAGAGCGTCACTCCAAAAAGCGCCTCGCTCTGGAACAAGCAAGCAGAAGACGAGAAGTTTTGCGTTTAGAGGGGATGCGAACAGGTCGACCTGTGGAGTTCCCCAAAGTTGGAAGATATTGTCTAGGACCCCTTGGTCCAGTTCCCACTCGTGAGTCAGAGCAGAAGAGCGACTTAGCTTGTCTGCCAGGGTGTTGTTGACTCCCGGAACATGAACTGCTGTGAGGTGAAGGTCGTGTTGTGTTGCCCAATCCCAAACCCTCATTGCCTCCCTGCAAAGAGGGTAGGACCGAGTCCCTCCCTGTTTGTTGATGTACCACACTACGCACATGTTGTCCGTCTAGACGGAAAGGTGGCCGGGAAGGATGTATTGGTGAAGGGCTTGGAAAGCGTACAACACTGCTCGAAGCTCGAGCACACTGATGTGGAGAGATTGTTCTAGCTTGGACCAGGAGCCCTGGGTCTGATGAGGGCCTAGATGGGCTCCCCAACCTTCGCCCGAGGCGTCTATGGTTAGGGTCTGGGAGGTGGGAAGAAAGAAAGAAAGAAAGGAACTCCCTGAAACAGGTTCTCTTGAACCATCCACCACTGCAAGTCTCGAAGCATCGGTGAGGAGACCAGAACTGGGTGATCTAGGTCGTCCACTAGCTGATCCCATTGAGAGCGTAGAGCCCACTGAGAAATTCTCATGTGGAGTCGAGCGCCAGGAACCGTCAGGATAGCAGCCGCCTTAAGCCCGAGAAGGCGAAGGACCGACCTTGCAGAGACCGTCCTGTGGTCAGACAGTAGACTTATTTGGGTCTGGAGGGTGGACACCCTGCCCGGAGGCAGGAAGGCCTTGCCCGTGGTCATATCGAGAATCGCCCCAATAAACTGTAGCCTCTGGGATGGGTCCAGATGAGACTTGGAATGGTTGATGGTAATACCCAGGTGGGCAAAAACCTACTGGGTAAGGGAGAGGCAACGCAGGAGTTCCTCCTTGGACAAGGCCGCCAGGAGCCAATCGTCCAGGTATGGGAAAACCTGCACTCCCCTGGTACGCAGGTGGGCCGCCACCACTGCCAGGCATTTGGTAAACACTTGGGGGGCCGAGGACAGATCAAACGGGAGTGCCTTGAACTGGTACTGGTCCCCCGGAACGCATTTGCGATGAGATGGGCGAATGGGAATGTGCAGATAAGCATCCTGCATATCCAGAGCACAAAGCCATTGACCCGGCCGGAAGAGGGGCAGAAGGCTCTGCAAAGAGAGCATCCTGAACCTTTTGTATTCTATGAAAAGATTCAGGGAACTGAGATCCAAAATTGGTCTGAGATCTCCTGTCTTCTTTGGGACCAGGAAGAAATGGGAATAGTAACCCGTCCCTCACAGATGAAGGGGGATGGGCTCTATTGCTTGTTTCAGCAGGAGAGCCGAAATTTCCTCCTGGACCAAGAGAAGATGTTTCTGTGAATACAACGACTTCAGAGGGGGATGGCGGGGTGGTTTATGAAGAAACTCTGTCGAGTGTCCCTCTGTTATGAGCTGGAGTATCCAAGAATCTGTGGTTATCCTCTCCCATCCCAGAAGGTGGAGGGAAAACCTCCCTCCTACTGGTTCCTCCGGGGAGTCCGGAGGCAGTGGGAGAGGAAAGGAGTCAGGTGGTGGGCAGTGCCACAGCTGAAGCACCTGTTGCTTTTTGGGCCGGGGGCTGCAGCTGTGGGGCTCGTGTTTTGTGGCCCGGCCCTGTGGTTTAGCTTTTGGCCACCTTCATGTAAAGGGACGGGCGCCTGTTGCTGATGGGGATGGTACATGGAATCAACTGACTTGTGCTGCTCCTCTCTTGCAAATCGGTGATGATGTCCTGAGACATCACCTCTGAAAAAGCACCGACCCCCGGAAGGGTGCTTCCTGGATAGCAGATTGCACCTCCGGGACCAACCCTGACACACAGAGCCAAGCATGCCACCGTAGGCCTACAGAGAAGGCTGAGCTCCGCCCAGCGGTGTCCACTGCATCGTATGTCACACGAAGCATGTGGCGACTGGCCAAACGAGCAGAGCGGACAAGATCAGCTAACTCCTGCTTGACTTGGGAGTCAGGCAAGGAGTCCAGTTTGGCTTCCACCTGAGTCAGAATGGGCTTCTGGTAGTCCCCCATATGGCCAACATAGTTCAGGGCCCTGATCCCCAGCGTGGAGGAAGCGTAAATCTTTCTCCCATACTGGTCCAGAAGGCGTGATTCCTTATCAGGTGGTGACGAGCTAAGCTGTTTGGGGTTTGCCAACCGGCCTTGAGCGGTGCTAATCACGACCGAGTCAGCACGAGGGTGAGAATCCAGAAGATCAACACCCTCTGGAGCCTGATATAGCCTGTTCGACTTCCTAGGAAGTGGGGCTAAAGCCGATGGCAGTTTCCATATTGTGGTAACGAGGTCGGCGTGAGGCTCTATCCAGGGTGGCACCAAGGTAGGAGCTGTCACAGGCAGATCCAGATGTTCAGCGAGTTTCAGACGCTGAGGATCTGGTTCCAGGGAGTGCCACTGATGAACCTCCTGGATTTTCCTAAGCAACTCCGTAAAAGAAGGAGACTTTAGAGGAGTCCTTGGACTGGGCTTCGACGGACAGCGTGGCTTGTTGTCTCTCTCGAAGCAACCGTCGGAAGAATCCGAGGAGTCCGAGGATGAAGAGGAAAAAGACTCCCTTCCCTGACCTGGGGGAGGAACGGACCCCTTGGGAAGTCCCCGGGGAAGCGTGTCCTGCCCTTCTCTGGATCCAGACGGAAGAACCCTGGAATCCGGAGGTGGTGAGGGAGTGTGCCGCCTCGGACGTACGGGAACCTGGGACGGCACTGCTGTTGGAAGGCTGCTCGACCTCTTTGGTGAGCTGAGCCTTGGCCTCAGCCCACCAGAAGGCCAGAGTCTCCTGCAGGTCCACCGGCAGCCGCGAGGGCGGTGGAGGAGGAGTAGGAGGCGGGGGATAAGGATATGGGTTATAATCGTATGGAGCGTATCCAAAACCCGGCTGTGGGTAGCCCGCCGTTGGGTATTGTGGTGTCAGTTACTGCGGTGTCGGGAAGCCTGGCGTCAGGTACTGTGGCGCCGGATACTGTGGTCCCGGGTACGCCAGCGTCAGATAGGACGAAGGGTACCCAGAAGCGGGGGCAGGGGGGCTGCCGGAGCAGACGGCCCAGCCGGTGGCCTCACGGGTGGGTCCACACTGGAGGGCCCAGAGGGCCCGACGGGAGCAGGATGCCTCCCGAGTCGGTAGGGCCGGCGTCAGGGCCGACGTCTGAGGCTCGGTCATTGGAGCTGGCATCCGGGGAGCCGACGTCAGGTCCGGCGCACCAGGTGGCAGAAGGACTGACGGAGGAGGAAGATCCCCAGCTTCGCTTGGGGATGGAGGGGGAAAAATCCCCGGGGTTGTGTTGGGGAGACTCTGGGTCCCCAGATGGCAGTGAAGGCTTCGGGGAACTGGGTACAATGGACGTGGGAGGTTCTGTCATCGGTTCCTTCGCCAGCTGGACGTCGGACGAGCCGACATGTGGCTTAAGGGTGAGCTCCCGGACCCGGCATCCGATTTCTGAGAGCCATCTCCGGAGGCAGGTCGAGTAGAGGGATCGGCCTGGTCTGGTGGAGTGGAGGCCGCGTGCCACCCTGAAGGGTCAGGCGTCTTACTGGCACTCTCCGGGCGGACGCCCGACTTACCGGAGTTGCCCACAGTGGTAGGCCGTAAGCCTGAGGCCGAACCAGGGGCGGAGGCCTCCAACTGCCCGGAGGTGCCCGCAAGGCCCGAGCGCGAGCCAGACGGGCAGGCCAACGCTCCCTTGGAAACCTCCGAGGCGGCTGTCGAGGAGCGTTCCCCGGAGGGGACGCTACCTGTGTCCCAGCGACTCCCGAGGGAGACGCGGTAGAGGAGCCCTTGTCCTGGTGCCTCTCCTTCTCCTCCTTCTTCTTCCGATGGCCTTCGGGGGAAGTGAATGCCTGCCTCAGTTTTTTGAGCTCATTCTCCATTGAACTCATTTTCTTCTTCAGAATATGGGCTTCCAGGGATTGCTGCCGCCTTTTCCGGGTAGCCACGCTGAAACTGAGGCAGTGCTGGCACTTCTTGACCAGGTGATCGGGGCCTAGGCAGAACAGGCACAGGGAATGGCTGTCCTTGTGCGGTAGTTAGGCGCGCCGCAAATCGCACTTATTTTTGTGCTCAGAGGGTGTGGGGGACGACATATACCGACGTTTGTACTGACGTTAGTCGAAAAAAAAAAACAATTATTTCGGTAAAAAATTGACGAAGATAGGGCTGACGAAACACAAACTTTTCCACGAGGCACTGCACGAGCTAACGGCGGGAAAGAACTGGAAGGCGGGCGTCAGGGACCGCCCCTTTATACCGACGTCTCCTGATGCCGGTCGCCTGACATGGGGGTGGTCCCTCGCCAGGGACTGCTAGCTAGAAATTTTTCCGTGGGGTCCTGCCGCCTGCCGGCATCAGTCCTATATGTAATTACCTACTGCAAGAGCCCTCTCGAAGTAAGATCTGGGGTTGTCCTTTATGTCCCACAGGCTCCAATAAGAGGTCAAAGTAATCATGACCTGATGAGGAGGAGAATTACTCATCAAAACCCCTAAAACCTGGGGAAGCAGCTTTCCTTTGGGCCAGGAGGTGGCGGCCTCATCCAGCTTCAGGGTAGCCCCCCTTTGAAGGAGGAGCAGGCCTTGAAGGAGGTCCACTCAGCCGCGAGAGCCTCACTGAATGCATGTGGAGGATTAGGCAGCAGGAATGGTGTGTCCGACAAAGGGGTTTTGGGCCTAGAAAGTCCCAACATCTGGCCCCAGGCTGAGGTAACCCAGAGTCAGTGGAGGTCAGTCCGGGGTACCCGGCATTGGTCCTTAAGGGACGCAGCCATCCGATGTCCAGTCAGTAATGGACGTTGGACCCTCGGACGTCAGAAAGTTCCATCTGGCCATCAGGATGGGGAAACCCAGAGTCAGTGGAGGTCGGTCTGAGGTACATGGCGTCAGTCCCTAAGGGATGGAGCCATCCAACGTCTGGTCAGGATCTGGCATCAGACCCTCGGGCATTGGGTGAGGGCGGGCGTCCGGCCCAGCCAGCAACTTAGGAGGGTAGAGTGGCATCAGGTGCACCATCTCCATAGCGGACGTCAAAGAAGCTAGCATCGGAGGCTCAGGCATAGGCTGGCGCCAGACTGGCGGCTCAGCTGGCATCCACCAAAGACAGAGAGGCCTGTTGGGGAGCCAGGTACCGAGTGGGGCAGGGATGCCACTCTCACAGGGAAGGGGAGCATATGCCCCCAACGTCGCCTGGAGAAGTCAGCCCCTGAGGTCGGGGAGGACTCGGCAGACACCCTGGCTGGAAGGGCGACAGGCTGAGATCCGCCATCCAAAGTTCCGCTGCCCGCGCCACCTGGCTTAGGACCTGCTGGGACAAAGGGCCTAAGCTCCAGGGGCAGAGAGGTGGGGGACAAAGTACCGAGTCCCTGGGAACTGCCTCCCGAGATGCCTGGGAGCAGGAAGGGCGAGGTTCCACCACCGTGGCCCGGAGGCCACAGTGGAAGGGACTGATCTCTGACAGCAGAAAAACCCAGAGACAGTTGCTGGCATCACTGGGACCGGGAGTGGGAAGCTGACTGGGGTTTCTTCCTGTTCTTCTCCCGGTGCTCATACTTGCCAGTCAGTTTCTCTCTGGTGAGGCTCCTTCTCTATCTCGGGTAGCACCGCTCAGCAGGAGAGCCTCGAGGGTCTTCAAGCGGCAGAGCTAAGTGTGCTGGTCTTGGCTATGCTGGTAGGCCTCTGTGACACTGTCTGGGCCTGAGCTGAGCTGGCTGACTGACTGAAAGGTCATCCCTCATGCATACTTGGACATCCACCGCTCAATAGCTGCGATGGAGAAGAAGTCCTACAATAATCACTGAAAAGGAAGACAAGATTAATTTTTAATAAAATTAATAAAAATAAGAAAACGTGGTAAACGCGAAAAAAGGCGGTCGACTAAAGCAGAAGGCATCCATGGAGCCAATGTGTGTGGGTTGACAGCAGGAAAGCAACTGAGGATGGACTGGGGGACAGACCCTTTTATACCAAATGTGATATCAGGGGCGGGCCGACATCAGGGGATGGTCCCTTGCTGTAGACTGGTAGCTAGAAATTTTCCGTGGAGTCCTAGCACCTGACAGCTTAGTCCTAACAGTGTTATCTACTGCAAAAGCCCTCTCGAAGTAAGAACACAAAATATCCCTATTTGCAGATGATCTGTTGCTATACCTCTACGACCGTGCTATGGGTTTTCCAAGGGTACATCGATTACTAAATGAATATGGTACACTGTCTGGACACATGATAAATTGGTCCAAAAATGAACTATTCCCAGTGGGGTGGAGAGGTGTGTCAGCACTCTCCAGCAACACATTAGGATTGTTAGTCGTCAGCTCCGTAAAATATCTGGGAGTCTGGCTGTCTTGCATGAACTCCGCATTGTATAAAGGCAACTACAAGCCTGTTGTACAAACCCTAAAGTCTGAGTGTGCAGGATGGCAAACACTGCAACTCACTGTAATGGGTAGTAGAGATATTTTGAGCAGTTTTAACCCACATCTGTTATTTAAATAGGGATGTCTGGGGATTCAGGGAGTGCTAGGGAAGCAGAGAGAGAGAGAGAGACAGCAGATCAACTGGAGAGACACAGTTAAGAAGCCTTGATGAGCTGTTTGGTCTGCTACCTCTCCCAGAACATCTACAGTTCCACAGCTGTGGAGATGGTTCCTTCTTTGTAATACGATATCAGGCAAAATGTTAACTGTATGACTGCTACAAAATGACCGACAGGCACAGTTTAATAACTCTTAACATAACATGATCAAAGTTTAACAGCAAGTGTGGCTCCCAAGGACCTCTGCCAAAATCTGAACAAGTCATTAAGGGGACATACTCAGCTCCTGATAAGGGGTGCAGCAGTTTCTACATGCCACAGTACCCCACTAGCTGACCCCAAATAGAAGAAAAGGGTACTGGAAGAGGCCACCCTGCATGAAAAAGACAGCACCTGTGGGCAATTACAGGATTCTGGTATTACTAGACACAAAGATATGATCAGGAGAGAGACAGCCCTAGTCACTGCAGCTATGCAGTTTTTTTTGCAGTGTACAGGACTCAAGCAGCACCTGTTCAAAGGGAAGAGGGATAAAAACATAGCTTGGGTTGGGTGTTTGCATAATGCATTGCACTCAGTGCAGAGGACAACAGTGACAGTGGTGCATCTCAGATTCTGTTTCCTCATGGGGGATGAGATATCACTAGATGCAGGCGTCTCATGGGAGGTTTGTGGCTTGAGACTGCTAACTGATTGTGGTTCTCACACCTGCCTAAAGGCCCAGCCCTGCCCATGAAGCTTTTCTGATAGGCCACCAGCACAGACTGCGGGCAAACCACTGTACAAGCATACCACTGTATTTGCAAGCCATGATAGAACACAACAGGGCGTAGGTTGTGTGAGCAATAAGGCACGACAGGTTGTGCATTATGGTGATATAACTGCACGCCTTAGGTGCACTGTTAGGCATGACGCAAAGCCGAGTGCCACTAAATGCATCCGAGAAGTGCAATTATATCACCGTAATGGCACACTCTGTAGTGTCTTACTGCACTTATAAAATGGTATTTAAATATTTGACTTAAAATGAAAAAGAAAAAATGTTTTGAAAAAGATAAAAATTAGGACTTTCACTGAAATATGCTTCCATTTTAACTTTGAAAAAAAAATAGTCCATATTCTGGAAACTGTGTGGGTGTAGCTAAAAACAATAAAAGACAATGAAAAGCATGTGTGGCACACTTTAAGTGAAAATAAAACATGCTACTTTACTTGCACTTTAAATCAATACAGGTACAGCATTTTAGTGGAAATGTATTCAAAAATTTCGAACCTTTCAGATTTTTTTTTTTTGAGGGGGTAGAGTTAACCTGAAAACACCCATATGTGATTCAGATGTATCTGCTTTTATGAACTTCAAGAATGTTTTGGGTCTGCCTCTGCCTATGTAACTGCATTTTCCCACCTTTTTTCTTCGTTTATATAGCAGTACTGCCTCCTTTCTTTATCTGGATCCTTTTGCCTCTGTCTTTTCCTGCATTCAAAAAATGTAATGTTCACCATGGAATATAGGGAATCAACATTCTGTTCAATTCGACTGGCAGATATTCCTCTCCCAACATACTGTACACACACAAAACAAAAGCCTCCTGTCGAGCCAGAGCCTCAATTTTATTTCTGTCAGGGCAAGCAGCAAATATTTCCCTGATAAGCAGGTAAAGACAGAAGAAGGATTTTTCGTGTCAGCAAGAAAACACTTGTAATGAAAACCATGAACAATATTAATGTTTCTTATTTATGTTTGCAGGAAGAGCATGATAATCAGGGAGACAGCACATATTTATTTAAGGTAATTTTATTTTTAGGGCCAGTTGAAGCTTTTTAGTACGTAAAGGTAGCAGCCATGTTTGATGGAAGATCAGTTTTGGTTGCAGGGGACTGATTTGCTCATTGCGAGATGTGGCGACTAACAAATACGGTCAGGTTTCGGACCAGGATTACTGTGCATTATGTGATTAATACCAAACATAAGGCAAATCACTTATCAAAAGTCGGGAGTCCACCAGTGATGCTCTTTTAGCACGTCTTCATTAAAAAATGTACGGTAAGTAATGTGACACCTGATGTCAACTTGGCAACCTGCTCTGAAACCACAACAACAAGATGACTTCCCAACATCACCTTAGGGAAAGAGTGCAGACAGATGTCATTGGTTTCAGTACTGCTAACTAAATCGACTCCCATCTGTTCCCTGGAACATCTCTTTAACTACTGTCTTCAGCAACTATCTTTAGTGGCTAATGCTCAAGTACCCCAATGACAGCCACAGAGGAAACTAGAATTAACTATTATCTAAAGTTTCCTCTCTACTAGTGAATCATCCTGACTCCTGCAGAAAGGTATGTGCAGGGCTCCAGATAAGATTTTTTCAGATGAGTACCGTACTCTTTATTTTGAAAGTGGGGTGAGTAAAACCAAATTCAGATGCGCACAAATATCTGGAGGAAGTGGAGTGAGGAGTACATTTTTAAAAATAAAGTAATGTAGTTTTTTTTCCAGATAAGAACTGATCAGGTGCCAACAGTGCTCCGGGTAATGTTGGCAGGTAGGAGTAATTTACTCACCAGTTTTAAAATATAGTGCATAAAACAAAAGTAGGATATGTACGAGTGCTATAAATCTGGAAAAAAAACTGCTCCTTTTGAATCACCAGTTATGTTTAGTTATGAAGCACTATTCTATGGAGTGTGGCGCATTTACAAATGTTGAGTGAGTATTGGTATTTATTAAAAAAAATTGCTGAAGTTTATTTCCTAAAATTAGGTGAGTAAAATAGGTCAGTACTCACCTTATCTGGAGCCCTGGGTATGGGGATGGATGTAATTTTAAAACAGAATCCTACCAACTTGCCACTTCTGTATTTGGAAGTTAAATAATGTTAAAAATTATTTTCACTGCCAAACAAAATTATTTAAATTGTGCGTCATCTATATGCTGTCTCGTATAGCAATGTACTTTTGAGGATAGTAGGTAAGAAAAATCACTAATGCTGGTTCATTAGTGCAGCGGTATCACTACTGTGGAGTACAGAGTTGAGCATGGGGCTAAAGATTAGCTGCCGCCCCTTTAACTAGGAACAGGAATGGGCAGTCAGCTATGGTCACATGTTATGCTAATTAGTGTCCAGCTGGGGCTAGGGAAGGGCAAATTCCTTTGTCCTCTGGTCAGTCTAGGATGTTCCCTGTGCTAATGAGATGTGCCTTCCTAAGCTCCTAAATAAACCTTATCTTGTTCATCATTTGTCGTCCGACTCAGTTCGTTCGGTACCTAGTGACTCCTGCAGCAGAAGCACCAGATGGGAAAGCAGAATACCAGGAGGTAAGCGGTCCTAGTGGCAGACCAAATACCAAAATGCCACACATGGTGGAGAATGCGGCCCTTCCTCTTCTGCCCAGACCCCCATCTCACTTGCTCTGCGTCGTTGGGTACCCCAAAGTCATCACCCAAGTGTGCCTGAACTGTATGCATGCTCAGAAAGAATAAACTTGGCAGCAGAGAGGAAAATTAAAACTGAACTGTTCTCTGTTAAAGTAAGCCTCCTGCATTCTGCCTCAGCATATATAAGTCTCCTTGCATATAACTGTGCTCCAAATTAGGACACTGTCTGTGCAACTAAGGTACAAAGTTCTTTATGGCTCCACCATCCCCATGGAGCTGCATGCTACAAACCTTGGCAGGCTTCTGCAACCCATGTCTAGAAAGCACACCAAAATGTAAAACTCAGCTCCCAGCCAGCAAAAGCACAGAATATACACTGCAATCCCTGCCCAACTGCCCCCTGCAGGGATCAACCACCAAACTATAAAACCAGCAAAGCAGCAACAACATTTTAAAGAATTTTTCCAGATGCTGTCTCTGGATTGTAGCTCCAGCAAATGCAAATTCCATACTAACCCTGCTAAATAGCAGCCTGCAGCCCTTCTCTAACATTGTAGGCTATGAAAAAAAAATATGTGTGCTGCATATTACTAGCCTGCTAACTGAATGAACTGTAAATTACAATCATGCTAGCCTGAACATCACGGGCTGGGGACTGCCTGTTCATTAACTCTTAAACCAGAGACATACGGCTTTCTGTTATTTTAAGTCGAGGTGCCTTCCAATACACAGACATTTGTTTTGCCAGTTCTGCCTGAAGAAAGTATTTGAGGCTTCTAAACATTGAAGAGAGCAATAAATCTCTCAACACAAATACTTTGGATAACCTGGGTGGGAGTCACTCAGCCAAACCAAAGCCTGCTATTTATCTTTTGAACAGACTGCAGAGTGGCCATCTTGCATTCTTTCATTTGCCCTGAGTTAAGCCACTGCCTACAACTACAAAACAGGAAGCAACCCTTCCCCCCTGTTGGCAGCCATATTGGGAATGTCAAATTAGCCAAGAAGCCTATGTTACAGGTCCAGTGGCCATCTTTGTGAGGGGCATCAGCTTGTTCAAAATGACCTCACTCCATGGGAAGTAATGGCGGCCATGGTTTTGAGAGGCACCCATTGAAGTGAATGGACACTGCAACAAATAGCTGCATCTTCCAAAAGAAAAGTTTATTTCAATAACAGACAACACCAAACTAGAGTGGTGGCAGTTGTTTATTGAGACGTCCCTTGCTGAAAATTGCTTACATACTGTATAACTGTATTTGTCTACAAAATAAAAAACTTTTTATTCTCTCAACGCATCTTTTCTTCCAATGCATCTCCTTTTCTCCGTGACAACCACTCCTACTCATCCCTATGACCTTCGTTCAGGGCCACACAGCCCCTCTCCAACCATGTCTTCCGAGGACACTAACGCCCCGAGCACTGTCCGCTCTGGGGCTCCACCTTCACCTACCTCAAGAGCATGGGGTCTCAAGATTGAAACTATGCTGCATGACATCCTGTCATCCATTCCAGCCCAAGGGACACCCACTACACAGGCCATCCACAATGACCTCGCCTACCTTAAAGCTATTTCCACACACTCAGTGGTCCACTCCAGCTTGCAGCCAGTACCATTCTCAGCACTACCTCATGAAGATGCTGTCGCCTGGCTCAAGCAATTTCAGGCTTGGATCTCCTTCAATGGTTGGATGGATCCCTTGCCAATTTCCAATGCTATGCGCTTGCTCCTGAGAGGGACGGCCATATTGTGGTTCAATGCCCTTCCAGACCAGACGAGAGGGAACACTGTCACCCTGTATTCCACCTTCAAAGACTATGTCTAACAAGCTCATTCACCCTGGTTGTTAGAACAGCAACTATGGGAGCGCACTATGCAACCCTCCGAATCAATGGAAGCATTTATAGTGGACATTAAATCACGGTGCAAACATCTACAAAAAAATCAGAAAAAGACCAGATTACAGCATTTGTCCGGGGCCTGCCTCCACAATTTCGTACCTATGTTATCCAACAAAAGCCAACCACCTGGCTAGACACGATCCAAGCAGCCCGGTTAGCCCAAGAGTCTATTTCCATGCTTCGGCCTACCACTGTTCAGGACCCACAGTTGGCTGCACTTGCTACTTGCGTCCAACAGCAACAAAAAATGATTGACCAGCTCATTTCAATTGTCAACAGCATACACTACCCCACTGCAGCTCCCACTGCAACTCCTGTTAATGCCCTACAGCCACCTCCACAGCTACCTGAGTCACCTCCATCTTCACGGGAGCCAGTGACCTGTCAGTGGTGTGGGTTCAGGGGACACACTGCTGCACTCTGCCGCAAACTGCAAAACTTTCATAGGACTCAAGACAGCCACAGGCATCCGCTGCAGCGCAATCAGCAATATGCTAGCAACTATTCACAGAACCAGGGAAACGAGCGCTGCCCAACAAACTAGGGGCTCTTGTTGGCCAGGAAAATGAAGCAACTGACTGCCACATTGACTCGCATAACACAAACGAACAGCACCCTCTAGCTGCTAAGTCAGGCACAATCTCATCTAAAGGAGCCGACGTTCCTGTCATTAGATCACCCCTCCTTGCAAACTACGTCCCCATCACTATTGGCAATTGGTCCACACATGCCTTAGTCGACTCTGGAGCAGAAATCTCTGTGATCCACAGCAGTATCCTAGACAATCCAGCTATTCGCCATGTACCTACTGTTGCTCCAGCCGACCTAAAATACATCATCACTGCAAGCACTGCTACTGTACCTATCACTGGCATGGTCCATCTCAAGCTCCACTTCGGCTCACAGCAAGCTACGGTTAAATTCTACTTAGTGCCTGAACTTCAAACAAATATGATACTTGGCCTGGACTTTCTCAAGGCACACAAAGCCAAACTGGACTTTGCCTCAAACAAACTGTCACTAGATCCCCGGAGGCAACTCGCAGCTATAGACTCAGTCACTGCACCTCCTAAGTCAGAGATGGTTTTGACTACCAAGATTCGAGGTGGCCCCCTTCCCCAAGGTGTTGTTGGCATTGTCACAGGATCCCCAGCTTTGCACTCCTCAGGTCTCCTTCCAGGGAACACCCTGGCTGCTGTGCATGGCGATTAAGTATTCCAAAAGTGCTGCAACTTCACGGATGAACCAGTGGTCATCTCCAAGGGTGCCAGTATCGGGAAGTTTGTCTGTCTTCAGGGGATAAGCTTCAGCTTCTACCCGAACCTCAGCCTGGTTCCATTAACAGTCATCCTGTCTGTATCATCACAACCACCCCCACTTCACAAGAAATGCACATGCCCTTCAGCCAGCGTCTCTCTGCCTCAAAGCTCCCAGCCTGTCCCACAGAGAAACAACAACTTCTGGAGTTCCTGGAAACCTACTCAGATGTCTTTGTCAGCCCTGTTAATAAGCTTGGATGCTGCGATACCCTGCAACACACCACTGAGGTGCAGCCCAACCAAAAGCCAATTCATCAGCGAGCCTACAAAGTGGGACACAAACAAAAGCAAATCCTAGAGAACTTAATCATGGACATGCTCGAACAGGACATTATTGAGGAATCCATCAATCCCTGGGGTGCACCTTGCCTGCTGGTAGTCAAGAAGGACAAAGGGTATTGGTTTGTGGTGGATTACAGAAAGCTCAATGCCCTCACGGTACAGGATGCCCATCCCTTACCCACCACAGAGGATACCTTACAGAGCCTTGTTGCAGCCAGCCCAGCCTACTTCACCACTCTAGATCTCCAGAGTCGATTCTACCAAGTTACTATTGATCCAGCTTCACGTCCGTATACAGCCTGGTGCTGCCACTTGGGGCTTTTCCAGTTCAAACGTCTGCCTATGGGACTTCGGAACAGCCAACCCACCTTTCAACACATCATGGAGGCTGTGTTGCGTGGACTGTCTTGGAAATATTGCCTAGTGTATCTCGACGATGTTATTGTCTTCAGCAGAACTTTCCAAGAACACCTCCAACATCTCAAAGAGGTGTTCGAACATCTCAGGCAAGCCAACCTCAAACTACGTCCAGAGAAATGTTGCCTCGCTCAACATCAAATCCATTACCTGGGACATGTGGTCAGTTCACACTGCATCTTGCCAGATCCAGATAAGCTTTCTGCAGTAAAAGACTATCCACAATCCACAAACCTCAAAGACCTTAGAGTTTTCCTACGTTTGTCTGGCTACTACAGAAAATTCATTTGCAACTATGCTAACATTGCAACTCCCTTGTATGCTCTCACAAAAAGGGGATGCGACTACATATGGACTTCTGATTGCAAAGAGGCCTTTGAAACCTTGAAAGACAAACTTATTTCTTCCCCAGTATTGGCCTATCCCCGCTCCGACCAGCCATTCAGGCTTTACACAGATGCTAGCTCCTTTGCAGTGGGCGCTGTGCTGTGTCAAATCCAAGATGGAACAGAACGAGTTGTTTCCTATGCAGGGTGCTCTCTTTCTTCAGCTGAGCAAAACTATGGCATCACAGAAAAAGAATGCCTAGCCGCGGTCTTTGCTGTAAAGATGTTTGACTGCTACCTTCACTACTCCTCCTTCACAGCCATCGTGGATCACTCAGCCCTCAGATGGTTATTCGAAATGAAGGAACCAGTAGGAAAGTTTGCCCGATGGGTTGCCATACTGGAAGGCTACAATTCTGAAATCCAATACCGACCAGGTCGAGTTCACTCCAATGCCGATGCTGTAAGCCGGAGACAGTATCCCTCTGTAGCAACCTTTCCTGACGAAGAAGCCTGCCTACAAGCTCTCCCCTTCTGCTCCACAGAAGAGCTCCCTGTGAACACTCCTACAGCACCTCAAGTCACTTTGCTGCTCCCAAATGCTTCTACAGAAAAAAGTACCAATCCTCAACTATTGCAAGCAGCTGAAGAGCTTCTTACAACCTCCAGCACAGATATCTCCCTGGCCACGATTAAACTTCAACAAAGAACTGATCCTCAGTTTTCAGACATCATCACTTATCTTGAGTCTGGAACTTTACCGCAACAAAGAAACACTGCCAGATGTACAATTCTTTGTGTCACAGTATTTTCTCAATGACGGAGTGCCTTTTCACATTTGGGCCAAGGAGGGAAAGGGCCATCGCACAGACAGAACTTGTGTACAGTTAGTTGTGCCAGCCTCTCTAGTCTCTGAAGTTCTTCAATCCACTCAAGCCGCTCCACTTTGTGGAGGTCATATGGGTATTCACAGACCTCTCGAAAAGACAAGGCTCCACTTCTTCTGGCCTCGCATGAACAAGGACATTGTCCATTTTGTAAAATCCTGCCAGCCCTGTTCCCAAAGAAAGCCTACCGCCAAACCAACCAAGGCACACATCATTCTAATGCCTGTAGCCACAGAACCCTTCCAAAGAGTCAGCACAGATATTCTTGGGCCCCTGCCTACCTGCCCTGACTCCGGCAACAAGTACATTCTTGTCTTTGTGTACTACCTAACTAAATACTTGGAACTGATCCCATTAAAAGACATTAAAGCTGCTACAGTGGTAAGTGCTTTCCTCAATACAATCATTTGCCATCACGGTACCCCAGCGTACCTGCATTCAGACAGAGGCATTAACTACCTCTCATCTGTTGTCCGAGAAACCTGCAAACTTCTCAACATCAAAAAGACTCATACAACCAGTTACCATCCACAGTGCAATGGACAAAGTGAGAGAATGATGTAGACCATTCTTCACACACTATCCAAGTGCCTGGATGAGACTCACGCACTTAGGATCATTTGTTCCCTTCATTCAGTTGCATACAACTTCAGCCCTTGTGTCGACAGCACAGAAGTACACCGTTTTCCTAGTCCATGGATGTCACCCAAGAACACCTCTGGATAAAGATCTCTCATTGCTAGAGGTCCCAAAGTCAGCTTCCTCCTTCATCATCCCAATGTTGGAACAGCTTGAACTTGCGAGGCAGGTTGCTATTGATGCCCTGGGACAGAGAAAAACAGCAATGCAAAGAATGTCTTCAGCCAAGTGTCATGATCCTTCAGCCACACTACCGCTAGTGGTGCTGCCAACCTGGGTTAAGGAATGAGCCTGGGTCATCAGAGGATGGTTAGGGGAGATGCGATAAGTATCCGGGGGGGGGGATCATTCCATCTCCTAGACTGCAACCTGGATAACCACCGGTGGAAGTGTAGTTGCGGTGCGCATGTGAAAGGGAGGACGCTGACCCGCAGAGACATCACATGTACATCAGTGCCTTGCTATCTAATGTGGTGACAGCCTGGGATGAGGATAGAAACCGGAGGAAATACAAGCTCCAGCTACTACAGGATGACATTTGCCCATCTCGCAGGCCCCACTCCTCTGACCACGGCTCCCTTCCTCTGATGGTTTAATGTGTTCTTCAGGAGGCTTCATCCACCCCTGACAGCCCCATAGGGAGGGGCCAGGGTGACAAAGAAGGTGGTAAGTCCATGAGAAGGTGGATGATGGGGCTGGAAGTAGGGATGAAAGATGGGGGCAAGCTAGAGTGTAAAGGAGGCATAAAAGGAAACGAAAAAAAATTGACTCTAAACACATATAGTAAGATTTCTTTGGGTGGGGGTGGGGCTATAAAAGGTTACAGAACAGCCACAGATGAACTCACATCTTTTGCAGCTAAATGCACTTATAATCTGTAGGTTCTACAAAAATCAGTAACTAGGTTTTGCTCTGTGACGTTCTACATATAGTAAAACATTGTGTCTAATGCTGGTTTTGACTAGCAAGCCCAGCTGATAATGTTACCCTCATGTGTCACGGAATTCTTTCAAAGCACTGCGTGCTCACATGACCTGAGGAACAACTCTGCAACCTATACCGAAACCCCGATCATACCGCTCACAGTAAATCAGCAAATTTAGTTGCCTTGGCCCTGCATTCTGTAATAAGTTGCAGAATGCCTTTAGACTCAGAAACTTACTTAGTTTCATAGTCTTTAAATCAATAATTGAAAATGATTGTAAATGGCTGCATCTGCTATTAGGATTTCGCCATAATCCTAGAGTGTCATGACCTCTCTAAGCACATTTACTCCTCAGACTGACGAAAGGTCTAATTTCACAGCCACCATGCAGTACGCAACTGCCCAAAGTATTCATTACTGCTCTGTATATGACCACTGGTTTTGCTGAATTTAGAGTTTCTGCAATTGCCTTGAATTCTGTTTGCAAATTCACCGTGGATTTAACCATTCTGTCACTTGTCAATTTGAATCACCTAGTAGCCGCCTTGCTATGTGCAGTAAATCTGACATTCAGCTAAATATGCCATCTCTGTTCTAAATCTGTATTCAATCATTTTCTGTTTTGTTTGTTTCTCCTAGCCAGGACCTTCTTGTAAATGAGTATTGGTCAACTAAGCTTTCTCCTGGTAAAACAAAATGCAGAAACGACAATATAAAAGCTAGATTTCTATTAGTAATTTGGAGCAGATCTTAAAATTTGCCATACTGAGCTTACCCTAAACTACAAAAACAAACATCAAACATCCCCATATACAAATGCATTGTACTATAGAAACTATGCCAGGAAGCAAGTGACATCCATTTGAATAGCTGACTTTACTCGCATGACATCATTTGTTTGTTATATCTGAATCACAGAGGTGAGTCAGCTTTTCTCCCCCCTCAGGACAGCCAATGAATTTTTGTGTGGAGCAGCAAATGTGTTAAGTTTCCCAATCTCTTGGCACCAAACAGCAGAAATCCGTGACGGCTGCATAATCAGGCTTGCTTCGGTGAACAACCCCAGGAACTGGTTGGGGCCTCCCCTGGGAGGCTATTCTGATGGTCCGAGAAACAGTACCCTGGAGTGTCTCTAGTAGCTTCTGTGACGCCACTCAGGAAATGAATTTCCTTACAGCTAGCCCCAGGTGTCCAAGATGACTTCTGTAACACACATTCTCACACTGAGAACGCCAGCTGTACCACATTGACTCTGAGCTATCTGCAGAGGTACGAGACTATTGTGCAACCTCTCTTCAAGTATTACTCTCATACAACTGAGAAACTCAATGAGCCACGTCCATTATCAGCAGCCACTTGCGAAAACTGAGAAGCAGCAGAACAAAAACAAACAGATGTGTACCTAATGCAACTGATATCAGCATAACGTGCTCATTTTGGGGACATTTCAATATGTGTTTTTTTAATGTACCTCAGAAAGAAATACTTTCCACTTAGTTTTATAGACTGCATAAGCAAATTAGTGATTATTAATTCAGATTATATTCAAATGGCAATGGCCACATTTTAAAGTACCCAGTTTGTAAAATACCATTTGCAGTCCAACTTGTAAAAGTGTACGTGGACTAAACACGGCAACAGTTTCTTCCTGCCTAGCTAGTAACTTCTGAAAGTACTATAAACAAATGACTGGGACCGTTCCAGTCACATGAAGGGACATACGATACTGCATCAGCAGACAGAAAAGTCACAACTTATGAAATAATGCCACTGTTTTTCTGCAATTAATTGAACGGTGAAGTGTGAGATCCTGTATATAAACTGTTTACAGCAAACAATGTGCTCATGAAAGGGCAGATCAAAGCCCTTGGTTCTGTGGCACTGCAGTGCCACGGGCAGGGATCCTAGACTTCCGCGGCATTACTTGTTTGCGTATGTTGTAAAACATTTTTTCAAGGCACTTACACACCATGACATGCCACTGATGGCCTCAGATATTAACTATAATAAAATGAGCAACCAAGACCTCTGCTGGTCTGATGTAATCACATTACCATGCATTATTCCAGCACAACACCACAAGTCAGAAATACCTAACTTTCAAAACCTCGTAACTCAGTCCTTACAATAAAAATCATAGATACCACTTTAATCATGACAAGGCACTTGGCATCACCTCGAGCCTTACTTTCCGAGGTGTGCCGTTACCCCCAAGATAACACGCACCCCGTCGTGTCTTGTGTATGCAGTACGACACAAGAGGGTGCGGACTGCTGCCTGATAAGAACATGCCCAGGTGTGTAGTGAGGCACGAGGCACTTGCATCAAGTGCCTTCAGCACCTGGGAAGTGCTCTTATTCGGCAACAACCCACATTCCCAAAGTGTCTTACTGCTGTTATAAAATGGGCCCTACTAATAAATATTAAAGAAAGAGCACATTTAAATACAGCACATTTTGTGAGATTTAGAAAAAGTAGTTATACTGTGTATTAGAAATGATAGGATTTTATTATGTATTGTGTGTAGAGATGAGCAGCCAGAAGAGGGCACATAAAACCAAAATCAGCATTTTCTCATGTGTGACAAGATACTGTATACTGTTTCAGGTTTTCTGCTCCCTTATTCAATCCCACCTAGCCAGGGCAAGCTCTATATATTAGTCTTGCTGTCAGCTGTAAGAATTACTGATGGCCACCTAGTACTGTAACTCTGGAAGCTGTAAAGAAAAAAATTAACTTACAGCTCACGCTTTTCAGTTTCTAGTCAGCATTCAGCCTGATCAATGTTCTGGCCTAATTCTGCCCAGATCTCTGTCCTGACTGTAGTCTGCTTAAGGGGTGGAGGGCAGTGGGATTTAAAACAAAGTCAGTCCTTTTGGGCAGGAGAGGATCCACAAGGAGTGGGAATTTAAGTTAGCGTCACTACAGCCCTCTGTTAACTGGTGTATTATAGTTTGGCACAGAAAGCTGCCAGCTCCCCTGTCTGTTGTCACTAAGGCTGTCCATTTCAGAGCTCGTTATGTGACACTGAACCGCTGGCTCCACTCCGCTTGCCTCAGCGCCTCATTTGACAGCTGTGTTTAACACCTTGTAAGGTGGCTATGTTAGTTAAGAGGTCAGTTAGTTCTTTAAAAAAAATGATTTCTTGGTTTGTATTATGTATTCTTAGGTCTGTTGTGTAGACAGGTATTTATGCAAATGTTTAAAAATGTAAATTAGTGGGTAAGGGCAAGTAGTGGGTGCTCAGTGTTTTTACAGCACAAAAATGGCTGCCAGAATTTTTTATTTTCAAAACCTTCTGGCAGGCATGGATATGTGGGCTGTGCTGCATCCTGCTTGGCAATAAAAATGCCAGCCACAGGGTTGCCATCCTACAAGAACATGGGCCCTGACCAATCAGGATGCAGAAAATTCCCTACCCATTTTATAATGCTTAATAAAGCACTTAATTTCAGCCAATCAGCTCTCAGAACCACAGGGACTCTAATCCTATGTACAGTGGTTTTCTAGTGAGGGAACATTAGAAGGGAAATTCCACTTCACAGGCAGAAGGAGCATTACACCATTTTAAAACTTGATAAACTGTATTACAAATCACTCTTACTAAGGCCAGCCAAGTGGTGTTGAGGGCTGAGGTGCTGGGTGCTTTACCTCCTGACATGCCGGCGACCCGAGTTCAGGAATGGATGCGGGTTGCTTGGGGGCTGGTCACAGGAGGGAGGTATGTATGTCCCACTAGGCTGCTGCCACCTGGAGGTTCTGGGTGACAGTGCAGCATGACACTAGGGAATGAGTCCCACTGCTAGACGCTGGAGTGGCATCTTTGTGAGGCGGGGCTCACACAATGCATCTTTGCACGTGTCGTGCACCCAGGGACAAAAATGAAGGAAACCCACCAACCGTGGCAGGAGGATGGCCTGGTTCCTCGCAGGCCCCACACCGGCAACTGGGTTCTCCTAGTCCTCTGGCAAGGATGGACAAAATGGTACATCTCAGGAAAGCTGAGTAATGGGACTGGGGGGACTGAAATGGAATGGGGGAGGTCGGCTGACAAAGGAGCTAAAATTATTTAACAGATCTGTAATAAGTTTATAAGTGTATGGAAGGGTGCTGTACTGAATAAGAACATTTTCTGGTGCTCTTTGGGGCTAACAGAACTGGTCAGCTTCATGGTTCTCTTGCCCAAACAGGATAAGAGAACATTTATTTTTCAGTGACAGACACCCACCCCATCAGTACACAAATAACCATATAGCATGACAGTAGGGGTCAAGCTTCAGCCAGCAGGGCTAGTGACTGGAAAAAACTCAATGGCCCTAGAGACCTTCCCAATGGCACAGCTGGTGTACTTAGAAATATAGAAACGGACGACAGATAAAGACCGCTTGGCCCACCTAGTCTGCCCATTTTCCCTACCAACTGTAACACCAACCCTACTTGATCTCCGGCTTTTCCCCCTCTTTCCTTATAACTTATTGAAGTGATACATTCTCCAGTACAAGCCAGCACAGCTAGTTACTGGAAAATGTTACTAGTGCAATAAAAAAATCTACCAGCATTTGGCTAGTGGGGCGGGGCCAAGTTTAATCTCAGGAGGAGGGGCTTCTGAACAAATAAAAGTAGGGAAAAGAAACACAGGTTACTCACCTGTAACAGTAGTTCTAGGAGTGGCATATGTTGTTCATCCACACTTGTTGGCATGTCCCTTTCCCCTTTAAATCTTGCCGGAAGGACTTCGAGCTGGCTCCTCCCACCCACCTGGGTGGTATAACCCTCGGCTCCACCCCATGATGCCACATCTTAGCCCGCTGGAAGCCAGGTTGTGCGCTGCAGCCAGGTAGGTAGGGTGGGTGGGTCAGTGTGCATGAACAACACATACCACTCCCAAAACTACTGCTACAGGCGAGTAACCTGTTTTTCTAGGGATGTGGATATGTTGTTCTTATCCACACTTGTTGGCAGACTCTTAGCAGTTCTCCATGAAAAGGGAAACAAGGCGCACACCCCCTACTTTAGGAACAGAGACTGGAGAACTGAGGCCCCAAAACCAGCATCCTGGCGTGACTCAAGATCGATGTGGTAATGGCGATAAAGTGTTTGCTGTCTTCCAGGTAGCAGCCCGGCAGACTTCCTGGATAGGGATGTCCCTGGAAGCAGCCACAGACGCAGCAATATGGCGGTTGGAATCAGCTCTTATCCCTCTGGGAGGCTCCTTGCCCGCCAACCTATAGCAGATATCAATGCATGATGTAATCCATCTGCCAATCGTCTGCTTTGCTGCAGGCTTGCCAAGTACGGCTTCAGCGTAGGTGACAAACAGCTGGTGAACCTCTCTCTGAACTTCCGCCATCCTCTCCTTATAGTAGGAGAGAACACGTCTTGGGTCCACAGTATGGAGTCTGTACTCAGCATCCGAGGTGTAGTTCAAGTAGAACACAGGCAGAGTCAACACCTGATTAAGGTGAAACTCTAACACCACCTTCAGGAGGAATTTCTAGTGGGAACGCAGGACAACCTTGTCCCTGTGGAAGATCAGATGAAGAGACTCCACCAAAAGCGCCTGGAGCTCCCCACTCCTTCTGGCAGACGTGATAGCCACCAGGAAGGCCGTCTTCCACGACAAGTGTGACATCTCACACTTGTGCATTGGTTCAAATGGCTTGCCCATGCGCTTTGCCAAAACGAGTAAAAATTCCCACAGAGGTGGAGGTTCACGCACCAGAGGGGATATGTGATCAAGGTCTTTGAAAAAGTGCCAGACCACCTTCTCCTGTGTCACTGTCTGCTGACCGGCCTGCACCCAGTAAGCAGAGATGGCTACCATGTGCACCTTAAGGGTCAAAGACCCCCTTTGGACAGAGACTAAAGGCAGTCTAAAATGCTTGCCACAGGACAGGACAGGGGGTCCAGGCCCTTGCCCTGGCACCAAATGGAAAACCTTTTCCATCTGAAGGCGTAGCACTTTCTGGTCAACTCCTTTCTGGGTGCTTCCACTACTGTAAGTACATCCTCAGAGAGACCCCAAGTCTGGAACTCTAGCCGCTCAGGTACCAGGCTATCAGGTGCAGCAATTGAAGGTCCAGATTGAATACCTTCCCCTGACTGACTGATATCAAGTTCAGGCATGCTGGAAGATGCCTCGGGAGCCTGTTGCTGAGGCTGAGGAGATCTGGATACCAGAACTGGTGGGGCCAGTCTGAGGCTACCAGGATGACCTGCGCCTTGTCCCTCCTCACCTTCAGAAGCACCCTGTGGATCAAGGAAAATGAAGGGAAGGCCTAAAAGAGGCCTGGGGTCCACGGCCTCGAGAAGGCATCCTCCTGCAGTGATCCCCGCTGAGGGGTGTGGGCATGAAACAGCCTCAGCTTGGTGTTTTCCTTGGAGGCAAATAGGTCCACTAGCGGTTTGCCCCAGTGGGAAAACAGGCTGTAAGCTACCTCTGGATGTAGAGACCACTTATGGGATGTCTCGCTTATGCGGCTGAGAGCATCCGCCAGATGATTTGAGGCTCCTGCCACATGGATGGCTAGGAGATCTGCCTCCAGTTGGCTCACGAGTGTCCAAATGCAGAGTGCTTCCCTGCACAACAGCTGTGAGTGCATGCCGTCCTGCTTGTTGAGACAGTACATGGTTGCGGTATTGTCCATCTGGTTTTGAACCACTTGACCCCAAGGCTGCTGAGCAAATGCTGACAATGTCAGTCTGACTGCTCTGAGCTCCAACAAGTTGATATGGTATCGGGATTCCTCGGGGGTCCAGAACCCATGGGCTCTGTTGTTTCCCATGTATGCTCCCAAGCCCATGAGAGAGGCATCGGTCATGAGGATGATTGTCGGCTCGGGGTGGACAAACGGGATCCTTTCCTGCAACCGGTCTAGGATGGTCCAACACTGGAAAGTGTCCCACATCTTCTGGGTCACAGTGATCAGCTGGTCGAAATGACCTAGGCACTGAGTCCAATGGGCCGCCAGCTCCCATTGAAGGGGGCGCATATACCACTGGGTTCAATGCACCATGGTAGTGCAGGCCACCATGTAGCCCAGAAGGCGCAGAAAGTCCCGGGCAGGGTGCAAGTGCCCAACCAGAAATAAATGGGCAAAGGAGGAGAGAACCCCCGCCCCATCTGCTGGGAGTAGAGCTCTGCCCTGATGAAGCATATCACCTGAGAAGGCACGAGCTCCAACTTGGCCTCGTTGATCAGGAGACCAAGCTGAGAGCAGGTCTGGAGGGCCAGGTCCCTGGACCTCTCCACCTCTTGCTGGGTGGAACCTGCCTAGAGCCAATCGTCGAGGTAGAGTACACTCTGACTTCTTGATGCCTGAGACGGGCTGCCACTACTGCAATGCATTTGGTGAAGACCCTTAGGGCCGGTGACAGGCCAAATGACATGGCTCTGAACTTGTATAGGGTTCTCTTGCTCTGAAGCAGAAGAATCACTAGTCTGATGGACAGATCGGGATGTGAAAGAAAGCATCCTTGAGATCCAGTGAGCAGAACCACATGTTTTGCTCCAGGGATGGTATGATCTGGGACACAGTTACCATCCTGAAGGTGTGTGACCTGAGATACTGATTCAGGTCGTGCAGATTTAGAATGGGGTGCCAGCCCCCCTCTCCATCCACTATGGGACCAGGAAGTACCTGGAGATGAACCCTAGGTTGACTGGAGGATCTGCCACTCGAGCCACTGCTTCCTTAAGGAGGAGGTGGGCTATGTCGTCTCTCAGAGCTGACCAAGTGTGGTCTGATTCACTCTCCTGTGGGGCGCAGGCTCAGCTGGGAGGGTACTGCTCAAATTCCAGAGGCAGACCCTGGCCGACCACTTCTAAGACCCACCTGCTCATGGTAACAGCGGACCAGGCGGAAAAACAGTGACAGAGACGACTCCCCATGGGAGGACGCAGAGCTGACATGATGGAGATAGGGGTGGGAACCCATATCCCATCACTGGGCAGGCTTGGAGGAAGAGGGT
The DNA here is from genome assembly GCA_016271365.2 of Neoceratodus forsteri. Taxonomy (NCBI): domain Eukaryota; kingdom Metazoa; phylum Chordata; order Ceratodontiformes; family Ceratodontidae; genus Neoceratodus; species Neoceratodus forsteri. Next base: position 762,899,076 of record CM028136.1, read on the forward strand.
CTAGGGCCTGAACCCCAACCTCCCAGTATGCGGGCCGATGGAGGCCTGGACTTGGACCGAGGGTGCCAAGCCTGTGCCTGCTGTTGCTGCCCGCCGTGAAAGGAGGGCTGCTGTGCTGCAGGAGCAGGGTGTCAAAAATGCTTTTTCTTTTCCTGCTGCTTCTTGGTGCCAGGGGCGCTTTGAGCAGAAGTGGCTGAGTCCAAGGTGGCATTGGACTGCTCGATTTGCTGAAGGTGATCATCCACACCTGGGCTGAAGAGATTGGTACCCAGGAAAGGAACATCAGTGAGATTGTGCTGGGTGTCCACCGTAAAGATGGAAAGCCTCGGCCAAGCCCTGTGGTGTGAGGCAACTACGGCTGCCACCAAACAGGCGCAAGACTCCCCAAGGTCCAAAGCCATCTGAAGCTGCTGCATGGCAACGGCATGGCCCTGGTCCTGGACCTGCTTGACTGTAGTCTGAAGGTCCACAGGGAGATGTGGGAGAACTTCATCTAAGAAGCCCAACAGGGCATGAGAGAAGTGCGCCATGATGACAGCCAAGCTCGCCTGATGGAGGCCTAAAGAGGAGGCTGCACAGACCTTCCTGGCCATGTGATCCAGTTTTTTGGACTCCTTGTCAAGAGGTCTATCATTGTCAGTGGAGCTGCCTGTGTGTCTGAACACTGAGGCAGTCACCAACCCCTCAGCTGAGGGGTGTTCAGTGTACCCCGAGAGGGATCCAATGAGCACAGCATACTTGCTGCCCAACCCGGGCAGACAGTGCTGGGCAGGAGGCAGGATGCTGCCAGAGCTCCAGGGCCGGGCCAACAATGGCTTCGGCCACTGGAAAGGCTTCCGTGGGTGTATCCCCTCTTTTAAGAATATCTGTAAGAGGGTACTCCACCCCTTTTCTTGACAGGCTCCAGGGGCATCCCCGTGGACTCGGAGATAAGGTGGAGAATCCCTTGAAAAGACGAAGGGCCCTCCTCCATCAACAGACTACTGATAGACTCATCGTCCCGCGGGTGAGAGTGTAAGTCGGTGTCTTCCATATCCGAAGAATCTGGATAGATCATTCGGCCACCAAGGTCCCCTTCAACATGCCTGGGGCGATCAGGCGTAATGGTGACTGACAATTTACGTAGGAGTCCCGGAACCATCAAAGAATCCTTCGTAGGAGTCCCTCCCAAAGGCTTTTTAGGTGGCGGCTCCACCACAATCGGCGGAGAGACTGATTTTGGCTGAACCGGAGCGTGTTTGGCTGGTTCTATGGGCAGGGGAACTGATACCATCAGTTCCAAAGGAGTTGGCTTCAACCTAGACGGCAAAAGCCAAGTAATGGCCAGAGTACAAACCGTAGCCGGCTTCTGTCCGGACAGAATCAGCTGCTGCTACATCAAATCCTCGTAGCGTTGACAAAGTTTCTGCCGAAGCTCCCCCTCATCCAAGGAGGATGAGGATGACCGATGGCATCGCCTCTTTTTAGAGCACTTATGCACCTTTCTCGGTCTGTTGGTTGAGGGGATCCTAGATGTCGACCACGATTGAACTGGCCAATTCGGTCACTCGGAAGACACCGGGGGAATCGGTGACTTACCCAGATCAGGGATCGGTTCCTCTATGAGATCCCCAGCTGACTGCGTCTCCGCATCAGGATGAGGCAGGACCGGAGTCCTTGTCAAAGAGTTGTCAGCCTCGTTGGGCAACAACGGGATCAAAAACTATTTCAACTTTGTCGATCAAGACCTCAGTTGACTGGCCAGACGGCAGGGCCAAGAAGCCAGCAGCCAAGGACGTAATTTCGACCGAAGTCGATACTGCCAGCTCCTGGGACCAAGATTGCTCCTGATCCCAAGAGCGTCTTCACCAAGACGAAGATGATTTTGGATCCTTTTCCCTTTTACAGGACCGAGAGGAATCCAAGCCCGCAGGTCCCATGCCTTCAGTGGGAAGGGATTGACACAGATTTCATAAGGAACCCGAAAACGTGGCATCCAGGTTGAGCGGAACAAAAAATGACTGAGAAGAGGATACCGCGGCCTGCACCACTTCCTCTTCGAAGGCCTGCATGTGTTCTAGCTGCTCGGTGGACCCCGCAGCCATGGAGACCGCCAACCAGGCCTCTTTGGATTTCACCAGAGGATTTTGTTTCTCAGGCCTGCCCAATTTAAGGTGTGTGAGACAATCATACTGGACGTTATGGAATGCAGACACATCTCGAAGTCTCGGGTGCTGCGGCCGACACCAGGCAGTAGACACACGAAAGTGGATTGGTGTGACATTTTTGGTCGCATGGGCACTGGTGAAATCCAGGGAAGATTTATCTTCCATGACCGAATAACAAACAGCACAGTCGCTAGCTCGAATGAGCCTAAGTTTCGGAAAAAGCAAAGATTTTGAAGCCAGGGCCTACAAAGAGCATGAGCAGAGAGGAGGCAACCCGAATCTTCCAGCGGAAAGAAGATCTGGAGTTATGGGGTACAGTCGAGGGTTATACCATCCGGGTGGGTGGGAGGAGCCAGCCTGAAGACCTTCTGGCAAGATTTAAAGGGGAAAGGGAAATGCCAACAAGTGTGGATGAGAACAACATCTTCACATCCTTATAACCTGGAATTGTGGAAGATGTTATGTTTTAATAGAGTTGCTCGGATTTTGGATTGTAAATTCAAAATCCTTGGAGTCCAAACTTTTTTCCGGAATTTGGACTTTTGGTATTCAGGGCCAAAAATCAGAATTCCAAAAAGCCCTTCTCTTTCCTTTACCTGTGGCTGCTGGGGTCCGACTTGAAGGAGGCCTGGATCATGCAGCTGTGATGGAGGCAGCAGACCTGCGTCACTATCAGCAGGCACTGGTGACTTTCTACAACTGGAAGGATTCCTCCCGATCTTATCCACTGGTCCAAAATGCCTTCCCCCCATCCAAGAAGACTCACCCCACCTGACCCTTGCCCTTGGTGACACCCTTAGCCCCCTAGTCAGACTCTGAAGACCCCCCACATCATTATTTAAACTGTTTTTTTTTTTGCAAGCCCTTCTATTAAATTATCTGCACTTAGTCCCCACTGCTGCACTAGTGCTGCACTTGACTGTTTCTTAGTTGCTGTCCCAGAGTTACCCAGGAGGGAGGTGGTGGCCAAAATAAACAAAGCTCTGCGGTGCAGGCACTGCCAGATGCATATTACGTGCATGTCGGCAGCACTTGTACTGCAGGGCTTTGCTTAATTTGGCCTACACCTCCCTCCTGGATACCTCTTTTACTTAAATTTGGCCTCCACATCCTTCCTGGGTAACTCTGGGACAACACAAAACTAAGAAACAACTGAGTAGCTACCTACAGAGTACAAGTACTAGTGCGGCGGTGGGGACTGAGCACAGTGTGCTTTCTTTTCTAATAGAAAATTGGTCACGTCATCAAGGAACGGTGTGGGTCACTGTGATCTGCCTGGCAGGAGCTCGACAGAATATTACAGATCACGCACAGTACATGAGGGTTAACTGTATGGATAAGTTGGGGCCAGGCTCCGAAAACAAGATAACTAAAAGATTGGAGTGGGAGTTAGGAGTCGGACTAGGAAGGCCAGTGGTGAAGGGTGCCACAGGACTGGGTAAGAAGGGGCCAGAACTTCTTGGACTGGGGTGGGGTTTACTGCATAAGGTAAGGGGAAGAGGGAACGAGATGGGCTTTTGTTGATTGTGCTGGCAGCCTGGCATATTTATTTGTCAGGTCGGATTAGGATTGGGAACTACCGATTCCATCTCCAATTCTGCTCTGTGGAGGGAGAAGGAAATCATAGCGGACACTGGTATTTCTGAAATTCTGACTCTGTTCTAACGGAATGGATTCCACAGAATCCAAGCAACCCTATTTTTTTTAAAAATACCAAAACAAATTTGTCTAATTTAGATAATTTTGAGGAAACACAAGTTGTGGGGCAGGATACAAGTGACTTAAGTATCAAATGCTTTTTACAATATCACCATTATAACTTTACAGGGCAAAAATGCAAATAATAACTTCAAAATTTCTGCTTTATAAAAAAAGAATAATTTATCATTTCCTGCTGTATGACGTTTTGACTGAAGTGTATCTACTCGATACCACTTTATTTTTTAACTGCTTTTTATGCTGACAATAGGAGAAATTCAATGCTAATAAGTAATGTTCTTTTTTCAGACTTTATTGAGTTTATGAGATTAAACACATGCAAAAATAACACGGGGAAAAAAGTAATACACTCAGAAGGCAGTCTTATAAGTAGATGGTAAATGGACACTTCCTCAGTCATTACTACAGTGGGGGAGATGATGCAATTATCAAGCCTTAGAAATACATAAATGCTAATAGCAGTCATGGAGCTTAAAGTACTTACGGGATCCAGGATAAAAATACACAGATTCCCTTTTACCAAATAGACACAAAGGTTGCAACAGGCTCAAAGTACATTGCAGTTTAATGGTGGATTTGTACCCTCCAGAAAAGACCATATTACTGTTACAAAGAAAGAATATGAACTCCTAGAAATCTCGGCACTTACCCCAATAACTAAAATAACATCACACTAGCCAAAAATCAATCTGAATGGCTCATAGGGGGAAACGTATGATTTTTAGATAATTAAACAAAGCAATAGGTCCCCATCTGTTTTAAAGCTAACCCTCTGACATCCCTTATCTAGATACTGAGCAACATAGGGAAAGAATGAAACGGGGGGTGGGGCACAAAAAGGAAAAAGGGGGATAACAAGCAGAGGACTAAAAAAATCTGGAAGGTCATGTGTGTGAATGCCAGAAGTCTAGGAAATAAGATTCCAGACTTAGAGATCATCATGACAAAGGCCAATCTGGATATAATGGTAATTACCAAGTCATGGTATACTGAAAATCATAACTGGGGCATGGTCATGCCAGGCTATACTCTGTTCAGAAAAGACAGGGTGAGAAAGAAGGGAATGTGATGCTTTATGTAAAGGAAAACAAAAAAGCAACAGAGATACATGGAATTCGGGTGGGGCAGAGGTATTGTGAGTCACCCTGGAGTCGGGAAACGGAGTCACTATTCTCACCAGTGTGATCTACAAACCTGCAGCACAGGGGGAGGAGTTAGATAAAGTACTGTTGGAAGCCACTGGCAAAATTACAGAAGAAGAGGAAAGTGCTGCTGGTGGGATACTTTAATCTGCCGGATGCAGATTGGAGCCTCCCAGCTGTGGCTTCAGTTTGAAGCAGCGACGTTGCAGACTCTCTGCAGGGGGAATTTCTCAGGCATCTAGTCAGTGACTCCACTCGTGATTGGGCAATGCTGGACCTGGTTCTCACTAACAGGGACAGTGCTGCAGACTTCAAGGTGGGAAGCCATGTGGGGACCAGTGATCACCATATCGTGTGGTTCAACACAGGGACGGTCGCAGAATCAAACAACACATGGGCGAGGGTCCTGGACTTCAGGAGGGCAGATTTTATAAAGATGGGAAAATGCCACTGGGATGCCCTGGCAGAAAATGACCTGGGAGGGGTGGAGGAACAGTGGGACAAGCTAAAAGGGAGCACAGTAAAGGCAACAAAACTCTACATGAAGAAGTGAGTAAAAGCAAGAGGAAAAATAGGCCACTATGGTTCTCAAAAAAAGTGGTGAAAAAAGTAAAGACTAAAAGGGCTGCATTCAGAAGATACAAGGAGGCGCAGACAGAGGAGGAACGGGGTGTATCAGGGGAAACAAAGGGAAGCAGGGAAAGCAGTAAGGAGCACTAAGGGACAAACTGAAAAGAGTAGTCCAGGCGGTATCAAGAAGGGACAAGACTTTTTTTTGGTATGTAAGTGAAAAGCGGAAGACAAAGGGAGGGACTATAAGGTGAAAAAGAGAAGTGGGGACTGTACAGAGGGAGATCAGAAAAGGCAGCCATCTTGAACAAATGTTTCTGCTCAGTGTTCACAGAGGAAGGGGAAGGGGAGGGACCACAACAATGTAACAGAGCTTTGAAATGGGGAGCTGGACACTAGTTCCATTTCAGATGAGAGAGTCCTGAAGGCACTTGCAAATCTGGACAAAGCGATGGGGCCAGGCAGGGTGCATGCAAGGGTGTTAAGGGAGCCCGGAGAGGTACTGGCTGCACCTCCGACAGTCCTATTTAACAGGTAACTCGAAACTGGAGAGGTTTCAGAAGACTGGAGGAGGGCAAATGTAATCCCAGTTCACAAAACTGGCAGTAGAGAAGAGACTGGTAATTACTGGCCTGTCAGCCTGGCATTGGTGGAGGGAGACGTTAAAGGAAACAATACTGAAGAAAGGATTGTGAACTATTTTGAATCCAATGGGTTACAAGACCCGAGGCAACATGCATTCACGGGGGGCGGTCATGTCAAACAAATCTGATAGACTTCTTTGACTGGGTGACAAAGGAAATTAGACTATGGCCTATGTAGACTTCAGTAAGGCTTTCAACACTGTTCCATACAGAAGAGTAGTAAGCAAGCTGGGTAGCTTAGGGGTGGGTAAAAAGGTGGCAAACTGGGTAAGAAATTGGTTAGGGGCTAGGCAACAGAGGGTGGTGGTAAACAGAATTTGCTCTGAGTAAGGGAGGGTGACTAGTGGGGTACCTAAGGGTTCAGTGCTAGGACTGGTCCTCTTTAGTGTCTTTATAAATGACACTGCAGAGGAGCTGGAAGGAAAAGTCTGCCTCTTTGCAGATGACACAAAGATCTGAAAAAGGACAGACACTCCTGGGGGTGTGTGGAATGAATGAGCAGAGATCTGGGAAAACTTGACGAGTAGTCAACGATATGGCAGCTGGATTTCAATGTAAAAAAGTGCAAAAATAATTCACTTAGGGCACAGAAACCCGGAGGCCAAGAACAAAATGGATGGAGTGGCACTGATGACAACCAAGCAGGAACAGACCTAGGAATAATCATATCATATGATCTGAAGGTAGCCAGGCAATGCGACAATGCAGTTGGGAGAGAGTGGGATGCTGTGGTGCATAGGAGGGCTACTACCAATAGGAAGCGGGAGGTGGTGTTGCCACTGTGCAGATCGCTGGTAAGACCCCAGTGTCCAGTTCTGGAGACCACATCTCTGGAAGGACACAGACAAATTGGAGGCGGTCCAGAGGAGGGCAACTAAAATGGTGCAGAGTCTATCAAAAGCCATATGAAAAGAGACTAAAGGACCTCAATATGTACATCCTGAAAGAGAGGAGGGAGAGAGAGAATATGATTGGGACCTTTAAATACCTCATAGGGCTAAATATAGTACAGTGGGGAGTATTTAAAAAAAAAAAGAATAGTACTCAAGAAAGGGGGAGATGCGATGAAGCTGGAAGGGAGTAGATTCAAGAGAGATGTGAGGAAGTACTTCTCCATGGAGAGAGTGTTGGATGCCTGGAACAGTCTTCCAGTGGATGTGGGGCAATAACAGTGGTGGGGTTCAAGAATGCATGGAATCGTAGTGGAAAGAAGGAGGGAAAGGAGAAAGAGCTGTAGATCAAGTAGGGTCTGAGGTGAGAATGTAGGTAGGGAAAATGAGCAGACTGGGTGGGCCAAGCGCTCCTTATTTGCTGTCAGATTATATGTTTCTATGTAAATAAATTCTTACAAGTGCAGTAGGTCTTGTTAATACCCTAAGAATATACTGTTATAGCTATGATTCAGTTCCGCAGGTAATTCAACAGTGATTAACCTTTATTAATTAACCTAACTTAGCCCAATTAAACAAGTTAGTCAAAAACAATAGTAAATACAGTAGGTACTGTCTCTCATTAGGAGCTGCAAAGATAAAAGTTTTTTTAGTTCTGGGAAGTGGACACTTTTTTTTGGTTAATATAATCTTTATTTAAAACCTTTTTGGTTATAGTACAGTTACACATTACATATAAAAAACTTATTTTACACAATTTGCATTTACAGTTTTTGCAATATTAGTTTGAGGTTATTTTCTGCAATTTGCTGAGTGACCTCTCTCTATCCCCTCCTATAGGGACAGCTCAGAGGAGGAAGTTGTTACATTTATTGACAGCTGCCATTGTTTCATCTATCACAACTACGTCAATAAATTCTGAATAATTTTCTATAATTGGGACAAATGTTTTTTATGACTATAAGAGGAGCACTCAGGAAGGTGTGTTTTTTAAGACTATAAGATGAGTACTCAGTGAAGTGAGGCTGTGACCAGCTTTACACATGGTGCACGTCACCATTTGCAATCTGTGCGCAAAGTACAGGTCAAGGGAACATTAATGATGCTGTTTACATTTTTAAATATAATTATAAATTTGGGTATGTGTGAGGTCTGTTTTATCACCCCATTATATTGTGTTTTTGTTTTGATACAGTCATATTTTGTCCTTGTAACAACCCCCAACACACACACACTAATTTGATGTTTACCTTAATGTCTTCCTGGGCTCCTTAAATGCCCACTGCCAGGCTGGTGTCCCATCTCAGTGAGATTCTTTTATTTACATGAGAGAGCCATACTGAGCCTCCGCACCTGTCCCTTTACGAGACTAGCTTATCTGTGTGTAGTGAATGGTCTGTGCTGGGTCCGAGTGATTTAGGGATTGCGACCAGCCAGCCACTGCTCTGATTTGCTCCATTCTGCAGTCGATATTTGTGCAGAGGGAACCTGTATGGAAACTGTGCTTATTTACTGCTTATATGCTATTACATTTGACATAGAAGAGTTTGTTTAATCTGCTTTCCTTGCAGCTTATGTCTGTGGAATGGAAGCCACCATGTTAGGCCCGGGGACTTCCAGTATGTGGACCAATCAGACTATGGGGGCCAAAAATGGATCCTGGTCCAAGGGTCTCATGAGAATGAAAACTAGTTTTTAGGTTGGCACCAAAGCTAACCTGGAGGGGGAACCCTAGCTGTGACTGACAGCTTCCCCAGCCAACTTGCAACCTGGATTTACAAGGGGAAATCCTGAGAACTGTATGAGGCAGTGGATCAGTAAGAGTTGGAGGCTGGAAGTGTGAACAGCTTGAGCTTTCGAGCAGCTGCTCACTGAACGGAGCACAGGGGAATTGGTGGGAAGAGGCCCACCTTGCCTCCCTGCCACCTTTCTCCTGCTTGGGACTGCCTATTGTAGAAACTGGACGTGCTCTGATTTAAGTTTATAACTGTGGCAGAACGAGGAAGTAGTTTGCCAGTACCACTTGCGTTTTGGACCAAAGATTTGCTCCTGTGAAGGAACTTGCCCAGCTTGTGTGCGAGACGAATTTTGGATCGAGAGGTTTGCTCAGTGAAGCCACTGAAGTAGCAACCGGACTGTACAAAGTTAGTGCTGCTTATTTTGAATGCGTTTCATGGGTCGAGTCCTGCTTGCCTACAACCCACTCTATTATGCCAGCTGGAGGTTTCACCAGCAAGACAAATGAACTTTGCCAATTTGCTCATCCTGCCCTGGCCTTTGCCAGTCCGACCCAGGTTGATTAACCTGAACCAGAGACTGTTTTGGCGAGAGACCGGCTTCGGGGATCCAGCCCCTGCGAAGCAACAACTCGCAGGTTGCAGCCCCTCGGAGGAAAGACCGTGAAGAGGAGGTGCATCATGTCGGCCCTGCTTCCCCATGCTCATCAGTGAACACCACAAGGTCTCCATATCGCCTGCCTTTCAGCAGAAATCTGGTAGCATGAGTACAATCAAGATCACTCCCTGCAACGAGTATTTAAATCATTTGTGGTACCATCTGATTTCATTTGCTTTCTGGGTTTTCAAAAGACTAAGCCAACTGGCTCGGATTACAAATAGTCAGCTTGCTGTTTTGTATGCTAACTGCCTTTCTTTCCGTCAAGGGTCTCAACATCAGCTACAACGCCTCTGGCTAGCCAGATATTCCATCCTGGATACCCAGTGTTGTGTGATTGTTTATTTGGGACTAAAAAGTGCACGTTAAACCTGAATCAAATCAGATTACCAATCATTTGCTTAGATTCACGCCCCCTAAATAAACCTCACTGTTTTCACGTTTAACCTGGCTAGCGTGCATATTATTAGTTGGGTTACTGTATTGAAAGTGTGCAGATGTATTGCTAACCTTATTTTACAGGGGGTCTCCAGGGAAACTGCTGCAAGTCCAACCCTGGTGGTAAGTGTAAAGGGTGTGTGCATATTGTTACTGTTTTATACTGACTGTGAATTTACTGCTGTACCAGGTGCTAGGCCACTAGGAGGGTTGGTGGGTGGTTACAGCTTCCCAGAGGGCTATAGTAGAATAGGTAGACATCCCCAATACCATTATCCTGGGTGGAGGCACCTTATTACTGAATCCAGGCCCCTCAACCTGTGCTCAGCCATACTGGCGGGGTAGTAACCTTAGGGATAGCGCCGCCTAGGGGTCACATCCTTATTTAGGGACTCATAACAATGCAACCTTTTTCCCGCCAAATAGTCATTTTTTTAAGTACTCAGCAGTGGCAGAACCCATGACATCAACTGAGATGAAGACTGCAATTAAGTGAAGCACAGTGACATCAGCTCTGGAGCATACTGGTGTAGGGTAAAGTACTTAGGAACAATCTTGTTCACTTCTCCTACCTCTTGGGAGTGACCATATCTCAGTTTGAGTACTGGCACGCATCCAAGCTTAACGGTCTGAATATTACTCCTACTCATGGTGTGAAACCCCTCAGTGCTATTCTTGCTCAGGAATCCATCTAGTCCTACTCTGAAAGCTTTGACTGTGTTAACTTCCACTACATCACTGCGCAAGCTATTCCACATGTTGACTCCCATTTGTGTGTAGCAATGCTTTCTGATGTTCACACTTAGCCTACCCCTTCCCATCTGACTGCATGTCCTCTAATTCTGCTTGCCAGAACTAGCTCAAACAGTTGTATCACACTATTTCTCCATTTCAGTATTCTGAGCACAGTGGTCCCATTTCTGCTGACCTTTCTCTTCTCTATGCTGAATTGTTTCAGCGTATCCAACCTTTACTTTTAGCTCTTGCACCCAAGTCACAAAGTGGTGGCCCTGTGTTGGAACCTATCAAACTTTTCAATGTTTTTTCTGTACTGTGGTGACCAGAACTGGATCCAGTATATCAGGTGTGGTCTAGTCAAGGCCTTGCACAGAGGAGGATCACCTCCCTTGACTTGCTGCTTACCTCCACTGCATCTCATCATTGCATCTGCTCTTTTGACTGCAGCAGAACACTGCCTGTTGGGCTTAGAATACCGTCCACAATTAAAATTTCACAGGCAAAGGGCCAGAAGTTTTCAAAATGTAGACTCTTAACTGGCAAAAAAGTTCCACAAAATGACCAATGTCCAACTTCATGAAGATTCCGACCCCCCGCTAAATGCAATTTAGTGAGGTTTTTCCCCACAATGTACAGACTTGGACAGTTTTTTTTCTTGTTTTTTTTTTTTTTACTTCGCCCACACCTATCCACAATTACCCTTAACTTATGTTGTACCACAGAGGGTTTAAGTGCAGCCTGGAATTCTCTGCCCTGTGTAAACTACCTCCCACTTCTCCACATTACACCTAAGCCCCATTTTTCAGCCAAATACCTCAATTGTGTAGAGATCCCTTGCAGTACATCACCTTCTTCTGCTTTGTGTCCACTGTTTTTGGACTCTTGTTACTGATTAACTCCCCCAAATCATTAATGACTACAATAAAAAGGCTTGTACATCTCGCAGTCTGATTGGCAATGATCAACAACCACTTTCTACAAGTAAGCCAATATGCTATCAACCTCCTCCTGAATATTTTACATACCTGATACTGGGCTACTTTCACCAGGAGATTTCCATGCAGTTTGGTGTTGAAGGCCTTGCTGAAGTCCAGCTAGACTACATGCACTACACAAACCACTTCCCTGGTTAACTCCTCGGAACAAGCAATCTGTCTAGTCTGGCAGGATCTATCTTTTTGTGAAGCCATGTTGCCTGCTTGGGAACAGATTACAGACATAAATGTTGTGAATTCGAGAAACAATGGAGAACCTTCCAGATTAGTTGTCCATTATGAGAACTGCCCTTAAGATATTGAGTAATTCAAGTAAAAGAGCGTTAAATCCAAGGCTGGTTTCTTCGAGTAATTGATAACCCACAATACAAATCACTGTAGGAATTTTTTTTTGATTACTAAAATCTTTTAAAAAATTATAAAACAGCACTAATTATATCGATAGAACTGGCTTTATGCGTCAAACAACCTGACCAGAAAGAGAACAAGGACCTTAAACTTCAAGATGTGATCAGGAGAGCAACAAGTAAGGGATGTATGATTCTGATGGGAGACTTCAACAATCCAGATTTAGAATCGAAAGCGGGAGTGGCTAAATCCAACTGGGATAGGCATTTTCTGGATCTTGTGGACCAGTATTAACTGGTGCAGTCTGTTAAAGGAATGACTAGGGACCAAGTGATGCTGATTTGACCCACAGCAACAAGGTTGACCCAGTTAGAGAAGTGACTAATGGGATCACATTAGGCAGCAATGACAATACCATCATCAGATTCCCTATTGGAAGGAACAGGGAAAAACCTTGGGGAATGACCTATACCATGCTCCTACACAAGGCAGATTTTAAAAAGACAAGGGAGCTCACAGTATAGGTACTTCGGGAAACTGAGCTAAGGAAGCTCACAGCACAGCTGTCTTGGGAAGCTAAGCTCATGGGCATCAGTGTTCAACAATAATGGGAAAGCCTTATAAAATATGTGGATTGCTAAACACATGACTGTATCTCTCAGACACCGAAGTACAGCTGTAAAAGATGCTGGCCAATACAGATAGTGATGAAAAGTATGTGAAGCAATCAGAGAGAAAAAGATGGTATATTCTTTCAAAAGAAAAACAGCTAGGAACTCCATAAATTAAGGTGCGCTCCGAAAAAAAGTAGGATGGTGCACACAAGAACATGAGGGTTTTAAACACACACAGCCCACTTCTACTGTAAAATTAAAGCTGAAACACTTAAAAACTAAAGCATGGACTGCCCTAGTTACTTCAACCACTGACTCCCCATAAACAAATGGACTTCTTAAAGCAAGACTGTATACCTCAGAGACAAAAGTACAACAGTAACCAATAGAGATGGTGAAGAAAGCACCTGAAGCAACTGGGAAGAAAAATGTGGCAAACAAGAAACACAAAATGCATGGAACAAAGGAAACAAACAGAACTACAAAGAGAAACAGAGAAAAGAAATGCAGAATCAGAGGGGCAAAGTAAGTGTTACAGAAAAAGATGGCACAAGGCCAAATCTAATAAAAACAGGTTACTCACCTGTAACAGTAGTTCTAAGAGTGGTACATGTTGTTCATCCACACTTATTGCCATGTACCTTGCTGCTTTAAGAAGTGCCGTAAAGTCTTCAAGCTATGTAAGCTGGCTCCTCCCACCCACTCAGGTGGTATAACCCTCAGCTCTGCCCCACGACACCAGATCTTAGACCACTGGAAGCCAGGTTTGTGCGTCCACAGCCCAGAAGGTCAGATGGGTCTGTGTGGATGAACAACATACACCACTCCTAGAAAGTACAGTTACATAAGAACTTACCGTAACAGTAGATCTTTCGAGGACGGTCTCTTGCAGTAAGTCATTACTTATGGGAGTATCCACCAGGTGGCACTGTCAAACGGCAGCTTCTTCCAGCAGCCTTCCATTGGGGCCACCCACACAACATCACTTCCTGTAGATGTACGTAAGAGTGGGCGTCCCCCAGTACCCTCTGTTCCCCGTTGGCTTTGGCAAGCACAGCCTGGACCGAGGTAAACAAGGGCCAGAAAAGAAAGAGAACAGCAATCCCACCCAACATTCTGAGTTGCAGATTTGAGGCAACAAGGCAGGGGGATGGAGGGCAGGTGACTTACTGAAAGAGACAGTCCTCGGAAGATCTATTGTTACAGTAAGTTCTTACGTAGCTGTACTATCTCCTACAGAGTGGTCTCATGCGGTAAGTCATTACTTATGGGAGATTACCAAGCAGTAAAATCCAAATGGGAGGAAAGGCAAGGCTGTTAGCTGGGCCAGAGGCACCCCAGACAGTCAAACCTGTGTAAAACCCAGCTGTCCACGATGCCAAAGAAACTAACTTCACAGGAAATATGTGAACTGCAACCACACCCGCTCTGGCAGATGGGCCAAAGGTGGGGAGGACAACATGTATGATATTAAGTAGAAATGTCAACTCAAACCTCTTCTGTGCAGGCAGAAAGGCCAACTGTTGGGTGAAGACAACTGCCATGAAATTGTAGAGAAATGTCAACTCAAACCGCACCCGCTCAGGCAGAGAGGCTCAAAGGTGGGTGAGGACTGCATGCAGGAGGCATGATGTAGAAAGAACTGTAGGTGGCCAGACACACTAATTCATCCTGACGAGGCAGAGGTCGACAGGCTCTGGCATAAAGTCAAATCCAGTAGATAAAAGACAAGTAGAGTGGATCAGAAAGCAGAAAGAGGAGCACCGGGGAAAAAACATCCCAGATGGTCAGAGGAAGGAACAACTGAAGAGCTCCAGCAGGGAGAGTAGCAGGAGTTCCAATCAGATTTGCATGGAGGAGTGAAGCATCCAGTCCAGGAACAAGCCTCCAAGAAAAGGTAAAGAGATTCCCAGGCACCTCCGAGGCCTGCAAGAGGAGGAGGGGGAAACCCTGAAAAGCGGTTCAAGGCACAGAAGCGGGTCCCGCCCCGTGTGAGGAGCGGGCACACCACGGAGGGGCAGATGGAGCCACCCCCTTGGAGGCCCTACCGCGGTCCCGAGAGGCACCTCGGTAGGGGGGCTGGGCATGAGGCAGCCTGCCTGTGGGGGCATGGGGTGAGACCTGGGGGCATGACAGAGGCGCTGAATAGACTGGAGGGTATGCCCTGAAGCCTAAAGAGAATCCAGGATGGACTGAGCACCAGGTCCAAACAGCAGATTCCCAGAAAAAGGGGCATCAGCGACTGACAGCCGGACGCTGGGCAGCAAACCTGAAACCTGCCAGCAGGCGAAGAGCTGTAGGGCGACGCCAGAGGCCAAGAGGCGGGCCGATGCGTCAACCGCAACAACGCATGCATGAAACAGGTGACGGGAAAGGGCAGACAGCGGCTGAGCTGATTAGGGCCATGAGGGGCAGGCTGAGCGGAAGCAGAACGAGACCAAATATGAGAGAGTGCATGAAAACATGCAGGAATCAAAGGTGGGACAATCATGGCAGGCTCCTCGGGAACGTCAAGGTAGGCAGCCAAGTCCCAATGAAAGGCGTCCTGATCCGCAGCAGGGAAGCCAAAAGCATGCTGGATCTGCAGCATGAGCTCCGTGAAGGAGGGATCGGGAGAGAGGAGGGATAGAAACAGAAACCTAGAAGATGACGGCTGATAAGGACCGCAAGGCCCATCCAGTCTGACCATTTCTTTTTCTACCTTATGAATGTGCCATCGGCCTTTGCTTTGTCAATGGCCTATCTATTCATATTCATCTGTATTGCTCCCTTATGCCTATCCCATGCCTGTTTGAAGCCCTGCACCGTATTCATATCCACCACTTCCATGCATCCACCACCCTTTCTGTGAAAAAGAACTTCCTCACATTACCCCCTTAATCAGCCTCCCTCTATTCTCATGCTGTGTCCTCTTGTGCTATTTTTCTTATACTGAAACCTGTTATACTCTTTCACCTTGTTAATGCCCTTAAGGTGTTTGAATGTTTCGATCATATCATCTCTCTCCCTCCTTTGCTCTAGGGTATACACATTGAGCTCCGTTACTCTGTCCTCTTATGTTTTCTGATGCAGTCCCTGCACCATTTTGATTGCCCTTCTCTGGAATGCCTCAATTTGGTTAATGTCCTTGTGAAGGTGTGGCCTCCAGTACTGCACACAGTACTCCAGATGGGGCCTAACCAGTGTCTTGTAAAGAGGGATTATTACCTCACTCTTCCGACTTGTGATACCCCTACTAATATACCCCAACATCCCCCTAGCCTTACTTACTGCTTCAGTGGTCTGCTTGGATGATTTCAGGTCATCGGTGATGATGATGATGCCCAAGTTTCTTTCTTCCCTTGTGACTGCCAGCAACTCCCCTCCCAGCCTATGGGTAGCTTCAGGGTTTCTCTTCCCTATGTGCATGATCTTGCACTTCTTTGCGTTAAACCCCAGTTGCCACTCTTCTGACCATTTTGCTAGTTTATCCAGATCTCTTCAGGGGGTTCAGGCAGGGTGGCCTCCAAAAAGGAGGACGCGGACCAGGGGGGAACATCCCTCACGAAAGGATCCCCCATCCCGGAATCTCCATAAAGTGAGTCCACATAAATGGGAGGGGGGGCAGGCGGGAAGCGCAGGATCCGGGTGCAGGGAAGGGGGAACAGGATGAGGCCAGACCCTGACCCATGGACCGTAGGATCTCCAGCACAATGCGGGTGATGTCCAGCACTGGTGACGGTGGGAGGTCCAGAAATGGAGGGTGACCAAGGGCGGCGCTAGGAGGAGGGCGAGCCATCCCGGGAACCGCTGCCCCCGAATAGTGGGAGAAGGCACTCCAACCCTTGTGGTCCGGGACTGGCAAAGGTGTAAGGGACTCAGGGTTGGGTTCTCTCAGTGTGGCCAAAGGCCCGGGAAAAGTCACGCTCAAAGGTGCAAAATGGGCGACGGGGGGTAGAGCTCTCAATGAGGACGCCAAAACAAGGTGCCGAGACGAGGGGTGTCCCAGGGTCGGAGGCCCTTATCACCAAGGAAAGCATCCCTGTCGAGGAGGGAAGGAGGAGAGGTTACTCCATCGACGGTGGAATCAGTCCCGACGATGACAGACCAGAAACAAGCCTCTCTGTCGATGGTGGAAGTCGTCCTGTCGACAAGGCATACAAAACACGCCATTCTGTCGATGGGAGAGGCATCCCCGTCAACGGAGAATAAGCTTCCATCGATGAGAGAACAGCAGAAACATGTCCTGTCGATGGGAGAAGAGCTCCCATCAACGAGGGACAGCAAACATGTGTTGTCGATGGAGGAAGCATCCCCGTCGATGAGGAATGTTCCGGTGATGGGGCAACATAGCCCGTCGACGGGAGATGTTCAGAAACAAGTTCCATCGATGGGATGAGGCCCGTCGAAGATAAAACAAGCCCAGCAGGCTCAGTTGACGGCAGGAGCAGCCCCAACGATGAGGAATGCTCCGTCGACGATGGAGGAGCCCTGTCGATGGAGTAAGGTGGACGGAGTGTGAGGAGTGTGAATCCTGCTCCCTCTTATGCCTGGAATGAGTGCCCTTGACCGGAGAGCTTTTAAGGCAACCCCCCCCGAGGTCTGTTCCCACCTGGCTGGATGATCAGCCATGAGCAAGTCCCAAGGCCCAGCAAGAGAGCCTGAGCCAGGGAGCAGCAGGGGTGCTGTGAGCAAGGAGGGCCAGGGCACTGGGAAGAGCACAGGCCCAACCTAGTAGAAGTAGAGGAGACAGGGCCTGGCAGTACTACACATACCCAGCACCCGGGGGTGAAGCGAGTGGTGCACAGTCCCGGGTCCTGGAAGTAGAAGAGCCAGGGCCTGGGAGTGTTCCGCAGGCCCGGCAGAGAGAAGCAAAATCGGGTTGGGCTGTCAACAGCAGCCCTAGTGAATTTCCAGACCCAGCAAGAGTGCCTGGGCCAGGGAGCAGCAGGTGTGCCAGGAGCTCCAATGGAACACCAGACCTGCTGTATAAAAGAAGTCCAGGGGTACTGTGAGTAGGTCACAGGCCCAGAACAGAAGGCAGAACAATCGGTTCAAGTTCAAGTCGAAGACTGCAACCTAGGAGGTCAGGACAGCTGACTGTGCGAGCTGAAGCCGGCAGGAAAATGAACAGAGGGTACTGGGGGCCGCCCACCCTTATACACATCCACAGGAAGTGATGTTGTGTGGTCGGCCCCCACGGAAGACTGCTAGAAGATGCTGTCATGTGACAGCGCCACCTGATGGATACTCCCATAAGTAATGACTTACTGCAAGAGACCAGTCTGTAGGAGATCTACTGTTACAGGTGAGCAACCTGTTTTTCAAGCATTGTCGATATATTGTTCATCCACACTTAATGGCAGACTCCTAGCAGTTCTCCGGGAGGAGGGAGGCAAGGCGCACACCCCCTACTTGGGAAACAAGAGATTGGAGAACTGAGGCTCCAAAACCAGCATCCCGGCATGACTCAAGATCGATGTGGTAGTGGGTAATGAAGGTGTTTGCTGTCTTCCAGGTAGCAGCCCAACAGATTTCCTGGATAGGGATGTCCCTGGATGCAGAGGTATGGCAGGTAGAATGAGCTTTTATCCCTTTGGGAGGCGCCTTGCCTGCCAACTCATAGCACAGACTAATGCAAGATGTTATCCATCGAGCAACTGTCGGCTTTGCTGCAGGTCTGCCAGAAGCGGCTTCAGCGTAGGTGACAAACAGCTGGCGAACCTCTCCCCAAATCTCTGCCATCCTCTCCTTGTAATAGGAGAGAGCGCCTCTCAGGTCCAAAGTATGAGAGCTTGTACGACCTCCAGGTGTAATTGGGTAGTACACCGCAGAGTCAACACCTGATTAAGGTGAAACTCTGACACCACCTTCGGAAGGAATCTTGGTTGGGGGCGCAGGACAACCTTGTCCCTGTGGAAGACCAGATACGGGGAGTCCATCGAGAGCGCCTGGAGCTCCCCCGTCCTTCTGGCAGATGTGATAGTCTTCCACGACAAGTGTGACAGCTCACACTTGTGCATTGGTTCGAATGGCTTGCCCATGAACTTTGCCACTACCAGCAGTAGATCTCATGGAGGTTGAGGTTGATGCACCGGAGGGGATAGGTGATCCAGGCCTTGGAAAAACCACCCGACCACTGTCTCCTGCACCAACGTCGGCTGACCAGCCCGTACCTGGTAAGCAGAGATGGCTGACAGGTGCACCCTAAGGGTTGATGACCGATGACCCCCTTTGGACAGAGACCAAAGGTAGTTGAGAATGTTAGCCACCGGAGAGGACAGAGGGTCCAGGCCCTTGCCCTGATACCAACTGGAAAACCTTTTTTATTTGAATGCATAACATTTCCTGGTTGATTCCTTTCTGGATGCCCCCACCACTGTGAGAACATCCTCGGAAAGACCCAAAGCCTGGAACTCTAGCCGCTCAGGTACCAGGCTGTGAGGTGCAGGGATTGAAGGTCCAGATAGAATACCTTACCCTGGTTGACTGAGATCCGGTCCGAGTATGCTGGAAGCCGCTCTGGGGGCTTGTTGCTGAGGCTGAAGAGATCCGGGTACCAAAATTGGCGTGGCCAGTTTGGGGCTACCAGAATCACCTGTGCCTTGTCCCTCCTCACCTTGAAGAGCACCCTGTGGACCAAGGGAAATGGAGGGAAGCCATAGAAGAGGCCTGGGGTACATGGCCTCAAGAAGGCATCCCCCTGCAGCGAGCCCTGCTGAGGGGGGTGGGCATGAAACAGCCTCAGCTTGGTGTTTTCCTTGGAGGCAAACAGGTCCACCAACGGTTTGCCCCAGTGGGAGAACAGACTGTATGCTACCTCTGGATGGACAGACCACTTGTGAGATGTCTTGCCTACATGGCTGAGATGATCCCCTAGTTGGTTTGAGGCTCCTGCCATGTGGACGGCTAGGAAATCCGCCTCCAACCGGCTCACAAGTGTCCAGATGCAGAGCTCTTCTCTGCATAGCAGATGGGAATGCATGCCACCCTGTTTGTTGAGGTAGTACATGATCATGGTATTGTCCATCTGGACTTGAACCACTTGACCCCGGAGCTGAGGAGCGAAAGGTGACAGTGCCAGTCAGACTGCTCTGAGTTCCGACAGTTTGATGTGATAATGGGACTCCTCGGGGGTCCAGCACCCGTGGGCCCTGTTGTCCCCCATGTGGGCTCCACAGCCCATGAAAGAGGCATCGGTCATAATGACGGCCGTCGGCTCGGGGTGGACAAATGGGATCCCTTCTTGCAACCAGCCTGGGACAGTCCACCACTGGAAAGCATCCCACATCTAATGGGTCACAGTTATCAGCTGGTCGAAATGACCGTGGCACTGAGTCCACTGGGTGGCCAGCCCCCATTGGAGGGGGCGCATGTGCCACCGGGCCCAACCGACCACGGAGGTGCCTGCTGCCATGTAACCCAGAAGGCGCAGAAAGTCCCGGGCAGGGCGCAATTGCCCAACCAGAAATGATTGGGCAAAGGAGGAGGGAGCCGAGCTCTGGCTTGATGACAGTAGAGCTCTGCCCCGATGAAACACATCACCTGAGAAGACACGAGCTCTGACTTGGCCTCGTTATCAGGAGGCTGAGTTGGGAGCAGGTCTGGAGGGCCAGGTCCCTGGACCTCTCCACCTCCTGCTGGGTGGAACCTGCTAAGAGCCAATCATCGAGGTAGGGGTAAATTCTGACACCTCCCCAATGCCTGAGGTAGGTTGCCACCACTGCAATGCATTTGGTGAAGACCCATGGGGCCAATGACAGGCCGAATGGCATGGCTCCAAACTTGTATAGGGTTCCCTCGGCTCTAAAGCGGAGGAACCTCTGGGGGGGATAGACGGATTGGGACATGAAAAAATGCGTCCTGGCGATCCAGTGAGCAGAACCACATGTTTTGCTCCAGGAATGGTATGATCCAAGAAAGAGTGACCATCCGGAAGGTGCATGACCTGAGATACTGATTCAGGTCATGTAGATCTAGAATGGGGCGCCAGCCCCCATCCGCTTGGGAACCAGGAAGTACCTGGAAACGAAGCCTGGGTCTGCTGGAGGATCCGCCACTGGAGCTACTGCCTCCTTGAGGAGGAGCTGAGCAATGTCATCACAGAGAGCCGACTGAGTGTGGGCGGATACCCTCTCCTCCCGTGGGGTGCGGGCTCGGCTTGGAGGACACTGCTCGAATTCCAGAGGCAGTCCCTGGCCGAACACTTCTAAGACCCACCTGTCTGTCGTAACAGCAGACCAGGCTGAAAGAAAGTGGTGGAGCCAGATCCCCATGGGAGGACTCAGAGCTGGCATGACGGGGTTAGGGGTGGCAGCCCCAACCCCGTCACTGGGCCGGTTTGGAGGCAGAGGATCCACGGCCTGAACCTCGACCTCCCTCATGGGCCTGAGAGGGTCCAGGCTTGGGCCGGAGGCGCCAAGTTTGAGCCTGCTGCTGCTGCAGCTGCCCCCCTTGAAAGGAGAACTGCTGGGCTGCAGGGAGAGAGTGCTGAAAAGGCTTCTTCTTCTTCTTCTGCTGCTTCTTAGGACCAGAAGAACCTTTAGCAGAAGTGGCGTCCAAGGTGGCATTGGACTGCTCAATGCGCTAAAGGTGACCAGCCACACCTGGGCCGAAGAGATCGGTGCTCAGGAAAGGCACATCAGCTAGTTTGTGCTGAGTATCCACCAGAAAGGAGGAGAGCCTCAGCCAAGCCCTGCGGCGTGAGGCAACTGCAGCTACCAATGAGCGGGCACATGAGTCCCCGATATCTGGAGCCATCAGGAGCTGTTGTTTGGCAACAGCTTGGCCTTGGTCCCAGACCTGCTTAACCGTGGTCTGCAAGTCTGCAGGGAGATGTGGGAGGACTTCGTCCAAGGACCCCAAAAGGGCATGGGAGAAGTGTGCCATGATGACGGCCAAGCTTTCCTGATGGAGGTCTAAAGATGAGGCTGCACAGACCTTCTGGGCAGAATGATCCAAATATTTGGATTCCTTCTCAGGAGGTCTGTCAGTATTGGTAGAACTACCAGTACACCTGAACACAGAGGCGGTCACAAGGCTCTCAGCCGAAGGGTGCTCTGTAAACCCCGCAAGGGACCCCATGGGCACCGCATACTTGCGGGCCATATGGGCAGATGGAGCTGGACAGGAGGCAGGGTGTTGCCAAAGTTCTAAGGCCGGCCAACAATAGCCTCAGCCACAGGAAAGGCTTCCGTTGGGGCATCCCCTCTTTTGAGGATGTCAGTGAGAGGGAACTCTGCCTTTTTCTGGATAGGTTCCAGGGGCATCCCTGTGGACTCTGAGATGAGGCGAAGAATGCCCTGAAAGGACGAAGGACCTTCCTCCGTCTCTATCCCACCAGCCGATTCATTATCCCCTGGATGAGAATGGAGGCCAGTTTCATCAGAATCAGAGGAATCTGGATACAGCAGTCGACCGCCCACATCACCCTCGAACTGCCGGGGGCAGTCAGAGGTGACAGTGACCGAGAGACGCCAGGGAAGCCTGGTGTCTGGTCTAGCTTCCTTAGAAGAAGCCCCTCCCACAGGCTGCTTGGGTAGCGGGTCCACCAAAATCGGTGGAGACCGGTTTAGTTCGAACTGGAGGTTTTGCCGGCTCCACAGGCAAAGGAACTGACTTAATCGGCTCCAGAGGAGTCGGCTTCGGCCTGGGAGGTGAAAGCCAAGTAATGGCCGGGGTAGGAGCCGGAGAAGGCATGTGCCCAGTCAAAATCAGCTGTTGCCACATGAGGTCCTCATAGCACCGACGGAGCTTCCGCCGGAGCTTCTCCTCATCCGAGGAGGATGAGAACGACCTATAGCATTGCCTCTTTTTAGAGTGCTTATGGCACTTCCTCAGCCTTTCGGTCAAGGGAGTCAGAGACCTCGATCGAGATCAGACGGGCCGACTCAGTCACTCGGAAGACACCAGCAGGACCGGTGACTTCCCAGGGGCAGGGACCACTTCTTCGGCGGGATTTCCAGCAGGCTGGGTCTTCCTGTCGGGGAAAGCAAGGACCTGAGTCCAAGAGAGGGAGTCATCGACCGGAGTCAGAGAAAAAAGGGTTGATCGGGTCGAGAATTATCTCAACATCATCGATCGACACTTTGGTCCACTGGCCAGACGGCAAGGCTGAGAAGCCAGCGGCCGAAGAGGCGATTTTGACCAAGGTTGAAATGGCCGGTTCTTGGGACCGAGATCTCTCCCGACTCCAAGAGCATCTCCGTTGAGACGAAGACGATCCTGGGTCCTTCTTCTGCTTACGGGACCGAGAGGAGTATGTGCCCGCAGGACTCTCACCCTTAGTCGGGAAAGAGTGGCACAACTCTCGGAAGGAACCCGAGAAGGTGGAACCCAGGTTGAGCGGAACGGGAGCTCCAAGAGGAAGATTCCGCAGCATGAGCCGCTTCTTCCCAAGGCTTGTATGCGTCAATTGTGCATGGATTCACGTGGTCAAGCGAAACCACCCACGGGCCTCCTTGATTTCACCAGCGGTTCTATTTTTCTGGCCTCCCAGGCTTAAGGCGTGGTGAGATGGTCATTGAGACGCTATTGGAACACGAGGCAAAACTCATACGCCAGATGTCATGGCTGACACCCAAATAATAAACACACACACGGCATGCAGGTCAGTGCGCGATATCTTTTGGCCACACGAACACTGGCGAAATCCGGGGGAAGACTTGTCTTCCATGATCGAAGAAAGATAATCGCAATCGTTAACGTGAACAAGGCAAATTTTCAGAATAACCCAAGGTTCTGAAGCCATGGCCTACAAAATGCGAGAGCATGAAGGAGGCAACCCGAATCTTCCAGTGGAAAGGAAGATCTGGCGTCTTGGGGCGGAGCTGAGGGTTATACCACCTGGGTGGGTGAGAGGAGATAGCTTGAAGACTTTCCAGCACTTCTTAAAGTGGCACGGTACCTGCCAATAAGTGTGGATGAACAAAATATCCATTATCCTAGAATAAATAATTCTACAAATATGTAAATGAGAAGAGCAAAAAAAATGCCAAATTCTGTTGGTTCAGTAAGGATAAAAAAAGGTGACAAATATAAATGATGAACAGATGACAGAATGTATACATGCATACTTTGTCTCAGTATTCACACAGAAAACTGATGGGAGTGATACTGTACAGCGAGGGATATCAATAGGACAGGACATATATGCACCACCTGAAGATGCTGAGAAAATTCACACTGCATTCTGTTTATTGTTTCTGTTTCTATTGTTCAGTTTATAAACACACAATTTGACGGCAGATAAGGACCGCTTGGCCCACCCAGTCTACTCCTCTTCCCCGACTATTCTGCCACCACAGACCCTACGTGGTCTCCTGCCACCCCACCCCACCCCCGCGTTGATACCAGGTTTCCTTTTCATCTATCCCATGCATGCTTGAAGTCCACTACTGTTTTCACTACCACCATCCACCACCCATACCGGAAGATTGTTCCAGGCATCTATCACCCTCTTAGTGAAGAAATACTACCTCACATCCCTCCTAAACGTTACCCCCTCCAGATTCATTGCATTCCCCCTAGTTCTTGTAACCTTTTCTGAAAAATGCTCCCTTCCTGTAAACTTTTATTTCCGTGAGGTATTTAAAGGTCTCTATCATGTCCCCCCATCCCTCTTCCATGGTGTACATGTTAGATTCCTCAGTCTCTCCTCATAGGACATTCGGTGCAGTTCCTGATCCATTTTTGTTGTCTTTTTTTTTGGATGGCCTCTACGCTGTGTATGTCCTTTCTGAGGTGTGGTCTCCAGAACTGGACACAGTACTGCAGGTGTGGTCTCACCAATGACCGATACAGTAACAACGTCACCTCCCTCTTTCAGCTGGTGCTACCCCTCCCTATGCACCCCAGCATCCCTCTGGGTTTCCCTACTGCTCTGTCACATTGCCTTGCCACCTTAACGTCATCCATTATAAGTACGCATAGGTCTCTTTCCTGTTTATCTCCCCCCCCCATTCTATACCCTGACTCTGGGTTTCTGTGTCCAAGTTGCATGATTTTGCACTTTTTGCATTAAAACCCAGATGTCATACCCATGACCGTTCCTCAAGCTTTTTTAAGTCTCTTCACTCTCTCAACCCCCTCTGGAGTTTCCACCCTATTTCAGATCTGGGTGTCATGCAAATATTTGTCCATCTATGTGTGCCGACTCCCTATGAGGGCTTTTACCCTGCAGACAAATAACAGTAAGTTACACAAATATGTGTTTTAGGAGAGTTTTAATAGAACTGCTACTCTATAAAGGTCTACTAAATATTTGTAAGCCAAATTTGCTTCTTTTTGTTATAAATTTGTGTTCTCAAAGAGCCTTTGTGAATTAACTGTTTTTAATGATTGAGGGTGCCTTACTTGCTGCAGTAGTCCCATAAGGGGTTTAGACTTAACAAGAAGATTTCAGAGTCTGGAGCTGCATTGTCTATTCAAGGGATATTTCAACTTATTCTGACAGTTACAAATTGCTACTTGTAATTCAAGGGTTATATGTGACAGAAACCATTTTTGCTGACGTAACCCCAAAGGGCTTTTTGTTAAAAGAACACTTTGGAGGCTGCATACCTATTTTAATGTAATTGAAATTACATCTGCTATTACTTAGTAGCAGCAGTTGGATTTCCGCTTGTGATGCCGATGACCCGGGTTCAGGAACAGACCCAGGAGTAGGAGGGCCATCCGGGGGAAGAAGGATCGAGCATCTTGTAGACTGCTCTCCTTCTCTGGGAGGAAGAGTGTTGGGCACTTTCCGGACCCCTGCCGGAGGCTGGAGGTACCATTAGCGTCTGGCACTGTCACCTTAAGAGGGGTGCAGCGGACACTGGACGTCATTGCATGGCCCTGCCCCAAGGATCCAGCAAGCATGGGAAAATGCTGGCCCCCCTGCATGATGACTTGCCCTGCCACCATCTCCACCACGTTCCAACGTGGAGGTCCCGCTCCTGTGGCCCCGACTCGGGGGTAAGCCGGGGCTCACCTACAGTGTCTACTGAAAGGGGAGCCCCAGCCCTGCCCAGGGGTAAGTCGGGCATGGGGGCGGGTCTGACCGCCAAACGAAGGATTGGAGGGATCCAGAATGACAACAAAAAAAATCTCATAAGTGTTATTTATAAGAATTTTTTTTTTCATTTTTAATAATATAAGATACATTTTTGTGACTTACCACTTGCTGGTTAGACATCCTGGAAGGTAACAGAAGATACACATATACTTTGTTCCAGAAAGGAAAGGGTGGTGCCTCAGTGGGTGCTGAACTATAAACTGAGTTCTTCTTCTACTGTGCAGAGCTCAGATATGCATGGTAAGGAAGTGTTGTGGGAGAAAGAGGCCAGACATTAGTAGAAACTGGACAGACATTTGACATAGCCACTTGTGAATGAGCCATTTATGAAGTGAGATGCAAAATGGGAAGGAGGCATAAGTAAAAATGCTAATGAGATGAAAGCAGCCAACTGTGACTAGGGCTTTTTTCCACATAGCTTCATATGCCCCCGATGGCGACAGCAACACAGCGACATACCTGCCGTCGGCAAAATTGACACTTTGCTGACAGGTAGCTGTTGGGCAGCGCATGACAGGGGCACACTGTCTCCCGGTCCTGCACCCTTCCCGAATCGACTCTGACTGGAGTTAATAATCTAAAGCTTGGGGAGGGAATCAGGGAGCTGGCCCCGATAGAAAAACAGGTCTGGGAGGCATTTGCAGTCAATATAAATCGCACGCTGTGATGCCGGTCAACAAATGTGTTGTTGAACTAGCATCAGAGTTGCTTCAGATCTCCCACCAGTGCACATCAACCTTCTTCTGGCTGGGGCAACAAAGTAGCCCCTCTGTCATTAACCCACCACAGCTATACAACATGGTTTTCCATCCCACGGTAGTGCCGCAGAATGAGCTGTTGTCCCCCAGTGAGCACAATCTAGGGAGCAGCAGACTCCTGTCCTCCCTCTCTCTCTCTCTACCCACTAGATGGCAGTACACTGCTTATTAGTGGCCTGGGAGGCTGCAGCGTTGCTCACGGGGCAGCAAGCATCTTGGCCCACAGCAGGAGTCACTGTCAAGCCAAATATGACACTATCACATCTGTGGGATGGGAACTGCTGCTGTTAGCAGCACTATCTCCCAGGGCTGGCCATCCGCTGTGAGTGCCCGAGTTGGCTCCCAAACCTGGGTCATTGGCATCGTAGAGTGTTCCAACGGGTGACCCTGAAAGTAGAGATTCTAAAGCACAGGATACAGGCTAATGCTTTGCCCCCATACTGATATAAATAATAAGGAAGATTAAACTAGACACATTGGGGTGTGGTCTATTCAGCTGGTATGCAGGCAATACTGGAGACAAGATAAGAGAAGACACTGAAGAAGCTCAGTACCTACACAGCCGAAGTCAGTGTTAGTAATCACCAGTGGAACAATGGGTACAGTAAATCCCTGTGGAAGATGCCGAATATCCACCTTGGCAATCACAGAGACTACAAACAGGACTTCACCTGTGAACAATGCAAACATCATTGCACAGCTAATTGACACTCACTTTGATAGAAGAAAACTTAAAGACAAACAAATGTAAACAGGAGAATGTCAATGCAAGCAGTACAGACATCAACACAAGCAACCCAGGAAATAGAAACGAAGACCTAACGACATAACGGCACTCAGAATGGCTGAAGGAAAACAGTAAACCAAATCGTACAAAGACAGAACCAAATGGAAAGTAGTGAAAAGATGACACCCAAGCAAAATGAGGCCTCAAAGCAGCAACAGAAGTGTGCCAGTACCTATAGAGAATACATTTAATATACTGATGCAGCAAGGAAAATAAGAACTACATGATGCATGTGACCAGGAAAACCAACGAATTCCAGATGCAACAAGACACAGGAAGGCAGTGGTTCTGGGCAATTGTCCTGGGGTTTACAGACAGCTAAGTGTGCCAAACAGACACACATAACAGCAGATCATGTTACTATCTGGAGCCAGAATTAAACACATTATTGACAGAACGGACAGGTTACTAGAGTCCCTAGGACCAACACTAGTAGTAGTACTACACATTGGTTCAAGTGAAACCTGTAGCAAAAATGCGGAGAAAGGATTCTGTGAACCTGGGGAAGGAGATTAAAAAAAGAAAAGCAACAACCATTTTCTCAGCGATACTACCTATCCAAGTTGGAAATGAGCGATGCAAAGTCAGGATTCAGAGGATAAATGCTTGGATCCGGTGCTGATGCAAGAAGGAAGGATTCACATTCATTAGAAATAGACAACATTTGATAAAAAAGACCTGTTCAGAAATGATGGACTACATCTGAACAGCCAAGGAGTAAATATTCTGTGGAGCCAAATTAACACAGTGATGGGGAAGACTTTAAACTAATGGGGGGGCATGGTAAAGGATAGTCAAGAGTAAAACCAAAAACTGAGGACAATTAGACAAAGATGGAACTAAATACAGCAAGGAAACAATACTGACACCACATATTGAACTACTAGCATCTAAACCCAAGGCACTTAGCACAACTATTAAGCAGGAATTGAGTGTATGCTGCAACTGCATAATATGACATATGCCGCCCGGGGGGAGTAGGATTGAGCGTCCGATGGGCAGCTCTCCTACTCCGGGGGGAGGGTGTGGGCAGTGTTCGGTGCATTGGGGACCCCTGGTGGAGACCAGGAGTTCCACGCAGCCGACACTCAGCATGAATGGAGGCGGGGCGGACGCTGGCGTCATTGCACGACCCCGCCTCCTGGGAGAAAACCCGGAAAGGGAGAAGGAGCTGCCCGCTGTCATGGATGAAGCTACTTGTGGCTTCAATGTGCTTCCAGGCCGGGCCCCACGACCTAACTACAGTGCCCCGGCATATAGGGGAGTATGTCGCGGGCCCCACCGTGGGGGGTAAGCCACAGGGTATCGGGGGCAGTGGCCGATTTGGAAGCAGAAGCCGGCGGCCCGTGACCGGGCAGAAGGATAAGGCAGCAGGCGGCTCCAGGAGGAGGAAAAAGTTAAATATAAAAAAAAAAAAAATAATATGACATATAAATAAGATTTTACACTTGCACATGATTCTATAGTATTTGTATCAGTGTTATGTGTTATATATTTGTATGCATGTATGTAAGTTATTTATAATTTTGTACTGTTTGTAGCATATATATAATATATGCAATGAATTTTAACTGTATGTACAAACAGGACCACCTTGTGAGCAGGGCATGACTGCACTAATGGTGTTTTTTGTCACCAACTTTTTATCTGTATAGAAACAACATTTTCTACTACTAAATCACGGAGATTGGCAAGACTAGTGATGCAACCAAAGGAACTGAGAAAGGACAAAAATAACAGTAAAAAAACTGGAAGTGCTTGAACACAAATGCACACAATCTACGGAGTAAGATGGGAGAACTGAAGACACTGATCACTTTTCAGAACTGAATATAACTGGAGTAACACAGTGCTTGTGGGCCACGGAGCTGAAGAACTACAAACTATTCAGAACAGATATACCAGGAAGAAGGAAGGATGGTATAGCATTATAAACAACCTAAACTTGAAAGGCATTAAAGCACTCTGGAAAGGAGCAGCAAATGAAAAGTGAGACAGCTACAATTAAGTTACGCTATGGATCACCAGGGCAGAAGGAAAATCAGGACCTAAAATTACATGAAGAGACAAGAAAAGTGACCATAACGTAGAATCATGTTGTTAATGAGGAACTTCAACCACCCATATTGAGACTGGGAGAAGAAATCAACCAAGTCCAACTGTAGTTTGCAATTTATGGATCTTACCTAGGATTGTTACTTGATACGGTGTGACAAGGGAAGCACGGAAAGCAATAGTTTACACAATTCTTAGCAACAAGGAAGACCTGTTCAGAGATGTGAAAACTGAAGAAGCACAGGGAACAGTGACCGCAATATCATCAGATTCATTAGTGGCTGTAACAGACAGAAAAATCACAGGAACAACATATGCCATGTTTCTATACAAGGCACATTTTGAAAGAATAAGACAGCGTGCAGCACAAGTACACTGGGAAAACAAGTTTAAGCTCATCAATGTGCAGCAACAGTGCAACATCCTCAAAAATGGCATGGATACCTTAAAACAAAATGCATCCCACCGATGAGAAAGAATAACAGCAGCAAAAGACAGACAAATGCGGATGGCCTGTGACATGTTAATGAAGTAATAAAATAAGAGACCAACAAAAAATACAGATTGCATGACACAAGTGAAAACAGACAAATTTTCATGGACAAACTTAGAAAAAAATGCAAAATTAGAGAAGCAAAACAAGCAACAGAAGACTACAGCACTAGAACTTAAATCCAATTATAAAGAATGTTTCAGATATGCCAACAACAAATAAAAAGGACAGAAAACAGTTGGCCCCCTAAAGGATAAAGAAAATGGCAACACAGTAACAAAGGAAGTACAGATGGTGGAATGCCTAAAGTTTTGTGCTCTGGTAGCCATGGAGAAGGCTAAAACAGTATTCAAAGGAGCACAAGAGGACTTACTACAGGACAAATACATAGCCAAATGAGTTGAAAAATGCTAAAGAGGGTGAGCGCAAACAAGGAAATGAACAAGATGGAATGTACCCAAAAATACTAACGGAGTTAGCCAAAGAACATTCCATCCCACAGCCAATGATATTCAATGAGTGAATAGGATCTGCTTATGTCCCTGAGGAACAAGAGTGGCCCACATGGTGCTAATATTCAAGAAAGACTCCAAGGCTGAGCAAGGGAATTATAAGCCAGTAATCTTATTTATTTATTTGCTTTTGGTAACTGTGTGAGTGCATTAGACAGGACTGCCTAATTTCAGGCACGACCCGGGAGATTACAGTTCAAACAAGTTACAAACAAAAGTACAAGGAGGAGCTGATTCAGTGCAGTACATAAAGAGACTGACAACCTTACATGACAGTAGAATTACTTAGCACGAAAGTGATGTCATACATAGCATAAGCATTACGGTACAAACGAGATAAAAACAGCTTGAAGGGATCAATGACATAAGTGCATAACAGCAGTGCTGGTGGCATAGGACGAGGGTATGGGACAGGGAATAGGATGATAGTGCAATAGCAGGTAAAGAGGTATGTTCTGTGAACTAGAGTAAGTAAAGAGGTGTAATACACGAACTAAAGACATTTACATGCATCTAGGGAGGTGAGGTAGTTAAAGAGTGCACGCTTGAAGGCAGGGTGAGAACTGGAGAATCTTGACGTCAATATTAGAATAACTACTGGAAACAATCATAAGAAACTAATTGCTGAACACTTGCAGAAAAACAACCTAGACTAAAAGGCTCAGTATGGATTCTGTAAAGGAAAATCACACCAGACAGCTCTTATTGCATTCTTTGAGAATGTGGCCAAGGACCTCGACACAGGAGGACCTGTGGGTGTTGTGTATTTGAATTTCAATAAAGCATTTCATACATTTCGACACAGGAGGTGTGTTCACAAAACAGAAAACCTGTAGTAGGTATAGTTGGTCAAATAATACATATAGAATAACATAGTATGGTGTACGAGAATTTAATACACACCAGAGGTATGTGATGCTACATAAACCCAAACAGCGAAGCTCGAAGGGTTTATTCAAACATCACACACTAAGGGTGTGTATTAAATCTGAGTAATTACACCATCCCATGATTTATTTTATATAATCATTAAGCATAAATCCCCCCCTCCCAAAAAAAAGAAATTATATTAATACAGGAAATAATAAAATATTCACTTTGCTGCTTGACACAAGTGTTTAATTCATTATTCTGGAGTAGAACATTACTGTTGCTTTTAGTTTCTGTGGCTTTTAATTTTTTTGCCTCTGGAGTGGTGTCGTCGTTTAATGCAATACTAGTTGAGCCCACTTTCGTTTTTAAAACTGAACTGATGTTCAGCGGTCACATTACTTTTAACAGTGTGGCAGGGAGGCTGTGGAACTTCTTGTCTGGTTGGAATGATTTATTTTTCAACTGTTTACTGCAACTGGCACAGAGTCTGCATTTCTGTGACTGAAAGGGAAAATCATTGTTTCAGGAAGTGCTGTGGCTTGAGAAACAGTCTATGAGTCTCAAGCACAGCTGCTATGCAAGTTTTGGCCGCTTATTATGGCAAATAATAACTGGCCATCTCTAGTGAGAAAACTGATGGTCAGTCATTATAACAGGTTAGTAACTGGCTGTAGGATAGGAAGCAGAGTTTTATAATTAATGGTCATCTTTCAACATGGAAAGAAATGACACAGGGACACAGGATCTGTCCCTCAAACAAGACTGTTTGATGTATTAACAAGTGACCTAGAGGTGGGTACCACTGGAGGTGGGTACCACTAGCTGGGCTGCCAAGTTTGCTGATGACACCAAAGTAGGGAGATTATTTGTGTCACAGGAGGAGATGAATGAGTTGCAGAGAGCTGTACAAACTGAATGAGTGGGAAGAGAGACAGAAGATGAACTTCAATGTAGAGAAATGTAAAGTCAAATACTTTGGAAAGAATAATTTAAAGGAAAAATACTGCCTTCAGTAAATGGTTTAGAGTTCCAAAAGCAATGGGGGGTTGCAATTAGTAGCACATTAAAATATGACCAACAGTACAGGGTGGCAACTAGCATGGCAAACAGTCAGGTATGAATCAAGAGAAAATTCTTAAGTAGATCATGAAAGGAATACGTGGCTCCTTCCATCTGGATCCAGACAACTGCAGGGTAAACAAAGACAAAGTCCAGTTTTCTTGCTCGCAAAGCATCTAGGACAGGTCCAAAAGCTGTTCTCTGTTTTTGCAGACGTGGAGAGAAGTCCTGGCTAATAAAAAGACAGTGCCCAGCTGGCCCGCCGGTGCAGTGGTCGGATTTCCACTTGCGATGCTGGTGACCCGGGTTCAGGAATGCACCCAGGTCGTCGGAGGGCCGGCTGGGGGGAGAAGGATTGAGCATCCTTAGGAATGCTCTCCTTCTCCGGGGGAAGGGGGGACCTGTGATTGCACAGGAGCGACACCTGGCGGAGGCCAGGTTGCCGCCCTGTAGCGATGCAAAATCGATGCTCTCTGGGGCGGGACAGACGCTGGACGTCATTGCACATCTCCACCCCAGCCTACAGGGGAGAAAAAAAAAACACGGGACCCCTGTCTTTGTGAAGCCCTCCCCGGGGCATCAATTAGCCTCTGCTGTCAGAAGCTCTCCCAACCAGATACTAGTTCTGTGGCACCGAATACCAGTGCCACGGCCCTGCCCTCTGGGGGGGGTGACTAGGAGAAGCTACGGCAATCAGCAGTAGGTGGGAGTCCCAGGGGCCATGACTAGGGCTGAATCCGACAGCAGGGTCCTGCCAGAAAAAAGTACAATAAATGTAAAAAAGACGGTGCCCTTCAAATAGCAGTTCTTTTTTATTACAGTAGTCCCTTAGAATTGCTTGCCTGTCAGAGAAATAATGCAGCCTAAATATGATTTGACGGGGCAGTTGGCCATCGGGTGGTCGAGGCGCCAGGGCTCTGTGTGCCCATTCAATTTTTAACTCTGTACCTTGAATTTGCATATCTAAGAGCTTCGGGAGAACCTCCAAGCAAAATCTGATTGCACTTTCTCCTTCTTTCCCCTCCGGCAGTCCTCGCAGGTGTACATTTGAGTGGTAGTGATAATTCTCCTGATATTCTAACTGCTCAATTAAGGCTACCAACTCCTTCCCCAGATGTGCCACTTTTTCTGTTAGGCCACCATGCCGATCCCCCAAATCTGAGATTCTCTGTTTGGCTTCATCAAGTTGTCTTGTTTGCCCTGCTGCTTGGCTTGCTAAATCCATTTCTTTTTCAG
The DNA here is from genome assembly GCA_016271365.2 of Neoceratodus forsteri. NCBI lineage: Eukaryota > Metazoa > Chordata > Ceratodontiformes > Ceratodontidae > Neoceratodus > Neoceratodus forsteri. Next base: position 762,932,524 of record CM028136.1, read on the forward strand.
TTAGGGCATCTAACTTTGGTGAGAGAGCTACCAGAACTTGGTCTGTAACTGTGTAGCCTAGGGCTGTCATCTCAGCTGCTGAGAGCATGATCATGTCTGGGCCTACTCCCGGTAAGCTGACCTGCTGTTTCCTATTCTGTTTGTTGTTATTCCTCTACGTTTTCGAGCAGGAATGCAGCAGATATTCATGCATCATATATTCAGATGTCATATATTGAGCAGTTGGTTGTATTATCAGGCTCAGACTAGTCAGATTAATTGGGATTTAAACGGCAGGACACATAGCTCAGGGATCTTGCGTTGGCACTGTTAGCTGCTGATGTAGAAGACAATGGACATGTTGTCCGTTTGAATAAGCAGGGGACCCTGGGATAGGTGAGCCTGGAGGGCCTGAAGAGCGTACAGAATTGCCCTCATCTCCAGAATTTTGATGTGCAGGGACATTTCTAGTCCCGACCAAATGCCCGAGTATGATGATTCTGAAAATGAGCTCCTCATCCAAAACCTGAAGCATCCGTTGTGAGGATTTGAGATGGTGAAACTGACTGGAAGGGAACTCCCGCTTCTAGAGTAAGTGAAGTCAGCCACCAACAGAGTTCCTGTTTGACAGCCTGTGACACCTTGATTGGATAGTCCAGGCCGGCATCCTTTTGGTTCCAATGCACTCTCAGGTTCCACTGTGGAATTCTCAAATGCAAGCAAGCTAGCTATACTGTGGGTATGGCCGCTGCTATATGCCCCAGAAGCTGCAACATGGTCCGTGCCATAACTGAGTTGGCTGTTGTCACTCGGAAGGCCTGGTCTCTCAGCCGACAGGCCCTGTCGGGGGGGGAAGAAAGGCTCTTCCTTTCTGGGTATCCAGAATTGCTCCAATGTACTGAAGACACTGGGATGGCCAGGAGCAGGACTTTGGGAGACTGCTGTAATCTCCGGTCCCGCAAACAGCTGGAAAGTGTCCAAAAGGGTGTGGATCAGCTGTTTCTTTGTGGGAGCAGTTAGAAGCCAATCGTCTAGGTAGGGGTAGACGAAATGACACTTCCTGCGTAGGGCCACCGGCACTACCGCTAGGCATTTGGTGAACACTCTCCGGGCTGAGGAGAGACTGAAAAGCAAAGCCCGTAACTGGTAGTGATTCCCCCGAAAGATGAAGCTCAGGTACCTTTTGTGAGCTAGAAACATTGGGATGTGCAAGTATGTGTCTTGCATATTCATAGAGCAAAGCCAGTCCCTCTGGTGTAATAGGGGAATCAGACCCAGCAGTGTAACCATTCTGAATTTTTTGTAGGCAATGTACTGGTTCAAGAAACTCAGATCTAGAATGGGCCTTAGGTCACCGGTCTTCTTGGGAACCAGGAAGAAGTGGGAATAATATCTGGTTCCTTGTTGGTGAAGGGAACAGGCTCTATGGCCCTCTTTTCTAGCAATGACTGAATTTCTGGTGCAATAAGAGGGATGTGGGTGGGGTGGGGTGGGGTTGAGAAGGGACTGGAGGTCTGTCTGGTGTAATTTCTGCGAACTCCAGTATGTAACCTTTTCGATAATGTCCCTCACTCACTGGTCTGAGGTTATTACGGTCCACCCTTCTGGGTAGAGGGAGAACCGACCTCCCACTGCCTCCCCCATCTCTTTCAGTGAAGGAGAGGAAGTGGCAGGGCATCATGTGAGGGGGCCCAGGGTTTGGGGAGGGCTGCACAGACTTGGGGTGTCTGCTGCCACTGACTCCCGGCTGATGAGAGGGAGCCTTCTTCTTGAAGGGACCTCAGGGCTGCTGATTCTTTTGTCTCTGCTGGCCCTGGCGATGAAAGGGCTTGTGTCTTTGTTGCTGGGGCTCTGACCTATACATATGGTGTACCGACTGGACTGCTTTGCCAGAGTCCTGAAGTTCGGTAATTATTTTTTGCACTTCTTCTCCAAAGAGGACAGCCCCATAAAATGGGGCATCTAGGATGGAGTCTTGTAGGTCCTGCCTGAACCCAGAAACTCTGAGCCAGGCATGGCAACTTAAACAAACCCCCGATAGCAGCTGCCCTACTTGCAGTGTCTGCCGAGTCATAGGAAGCCCTAAGGACGTGCAGCCCTACGTCAAGGCCTGATTGTAGCACATCCAGAAGCTCTGTATGGGAGGAGTTATCCGGCTGCTTTTGTGCCAGGTCAATAACCTTTTTCCAGAGTGACTTCCGATACTGCACCATGTGGGCCAAGAAGTTCAATGACCTGATGGAGCAGGTGGAAGAGGCATAAACCCTTCTGCCGAAATGGTCGAGCTTCTTTGACTCCTTATTGGGTGGTTGGGAACTCATATGCTTTGGCTGCTTGGTTCTGTCATGAGCTGCTGTGAGAACCATACAATCTGCCCTTGGGTTTTCAGCCAAAAAGGGCTCAGCCTTGGGAGGCTTATAGATCCTGTTACCTTTTTTGGGGAGAGCAGAGAAAGATGCTGAATGTTCCCATGCTAGCCTTGTGAGGTCTTGAAAAGGGAGAACTAAGGGAGGGGTGACTAGTGGCTTAGAATCACTCATCCCTAAAAAGGTATGTAACTTCTTCCTCTCTGGGTCCATCTCCATTGTGTCCTATTGATTTAAATATTGAATGTGATGCATAACGTCCAAGAACGTAGGGTCATCGGGTGGGGATCTTGGAGAATTCCGGTATCCTTCTGGTTCTGGAGAGAAACCCCTGGATGACTCCACTGAGGAAGTAAAATGGCATCTAGAGTAGTCCAAGGAAGAAGATCTAGATCTTTTTCGACCTCTCCAACTCCCGTTCCTGTCCTCTGAAGATGATCTGTCGTAGGAGGACCGGCGACGTCGGTTAGAGTGTCTCCTATGCCTGCGTCTTCCCGGGTCTGATCCCTTAGACGTGAGACTTCTGGAGGGATGAGGGTCCCTAGGGAGGTCATCCAAAGGGATGGACTTGTCCATTACTGGCGAAGGGGGTGTTGGAGGCTGTGGGGGGGTGGGGTTTGTCCTTTTTAAGAGGTCTCCTTTTACTGTATTCCACCACGAAGTGAAAAGATTTCCCACCTCTGCCATGGGAACCTGAGGGGTTTTGTCCTTGGGTTCCTCTGTATCAGAAGGGGGATGGCTGGGGCCTGGAGTCTCCTCTGGAGACTAAGGAGGAGGACTGGAGAGGGTGGTCTGTTCCGATGTCAGATCATCTGTCGCCGGAGGATCTGTTGCCTGGTCTGTCGTCTGGTCTGCTGGAGCTTTAGGCTTTAGTGGTGGCCTGTCGATAGGTGGTCTGTCATTGGGGTGACAAACAGTTTTGTCCAACGATGGGCCTTGAGGCGACTGCCCCCGAGGTTCTTAAGGCTTAGTCAGGGTTGCAGGTATCGCAGGGTCTGACGCCCGGGGCGCGGGTTTCGATGGTTGTCCGATTTATTGGATGACCTTTCGCCAGGTGCAGGCATCAGGGTCTTCACTGCGGTAGCTGACTGCCTGTCCCTAGGGGAACGTTCCCTGTAGTGGGAATGATCCTGGCGTCCCCGGCCATTGCCAGAAGCTGATGACTGGCTGGAAGAAGAGGACGTTTCTACCTTATCGGTTGATTTCCCTTTCTTAGGCCCTGAGGGATGCTGAAATGGGCTAAGAGTAAGGGAAGGGCCAGCTGGCCCAAGCCCTGAAGAGCTGCCACCAAAGGAAGCTGTGGTGGTGGTAGCCTTAGAGATAGACAGGTCTGCTGAACAGCCTGTCGGTGGGGCTGAATCCACTTGTTCGCCTGAGTGGGAATGAGAGGGTTTCTCCCTTCAAGGAGAACTGGATCTGGCCTCTGACCTACTGTGCTCCTTTTGCTTGTGATGGTGCTTACCTCTAGGCTATTGCTCTTTGTGGAAGGTCGGCGATCGTGAGGTCGAGGAGCTGGCCTTCAACAGGCGCCGAAGGGCAGCAAGTTACTGCTCCATTACGTAGGCCTGGAGAGCTTTCAGGCAATGGATGTGGGTGCGTTGGTTAAATTTAGCGCATCTGGGGTAGGCCTGTATGTCATGAGTAGGCCCAAGGCAGAACAGGCACTTCAAGTGGCCATCTTTCAATGGAATATACTGCCCACACGGACACTTGCACTTCCGTCACGAAGATGAAGGAGATGGAGACGACATACACTGAGTTGATGGACAAAATGGCAGAAAAAAACTGACGAAAGGTACTTTCTGACTAGAAGCAAAATGGTGGTCGATGAGAGCAATGAGGCGTCTGAGGAGCCAAAGTGCATGGGTCGACGGCAGGAAAAGAACTGAGGTGGGGCCGGGGACCGTCCCCCTTTATATACTGTAGCTAGTGACACTGGCGGGCGGGCCGATGTAAGGGGTGGACCCCAGCTGGGTACTGCTGGCTACAAGTTTTCCGTGGAGTCCTAGTGCCTGACGGCATAGTCCTTATGGTGTAGCCTGCTGCAGGAGCTCTTACTCAAAGTAAGATCAACAGCAACATAAACAGGTGAGTACAACAAACTAAGGAGCAGAAGGGAAAAGCCTCAAAGAAGAGAGCAGTCAAAGGTAGTATACAAAGAAATGCTCTATCCCTTATATAGGGCACAATTTATCTCTTAAACTTAGGATGGCCAATGGGTGGTGAGAGGGCGGTAACCTATATGGGAAGTGTTCTTTGGCACCCCTACATTCTTGAAGGTGTTAAGGGACAGGATCATTTGGAGGTAGGGACATATACATAATCAAGTATTCTATGTAACCCTCAAGAGTGTTTCCAGGTGGAAGGAGCAGTAGGACCTGTACCTTTTCCCCATCTATAGATGAAGGTCTTATCCCTATGGTTCATACTGGCTAAAGCAAAGTTATGTAAGAACTTACCATAACAGTAGTTCTTAGGGAGGAGCTCTTGCAGTTGGTTACAACATAAGGACTGAAGCTGGCCGGTGCTAGGACCCCACGGAAAACTTCTAGCTAGCAGTGTACAGCGGAGTGCTGCCCTCTGATGTTGGCTCGCCCCTGACATCGGCCAATGATATATAAGGGACAGTCCCCCAGCCCTACCTCAGTTCTCATGCCGGAGACCCCGGCAAACTCAGAAATGGAGAACCAAGGAGGTTCCTCCGAAACGAGGAAAGAAGGAAACAGACAATGGCGAAACAGTTACCAGGGGGAAGGTGGGATGGAAAGCAGCACCTGTTGCAAGAGCTCCTCTCGAAGATCTACTGTTACGGTAAGTTCTTAAGTAACTGTACTATCTCCCTTTGAGGAGGAGTTCTTGCAGCAGGTTATACCATAAGGACAGAGTCCCAAGCAGTAAAAGGACCAACCCCCCCAATGGTAGGGAGGAGGTAAAAGTCAGCTGAAAAGCTCATGAGAGCAGGCCCTGTAGGACAGCGAGGACAAAGCCTGCCCTACAAGAGGCAATATCCAGACTGTAACGCCAAATGAACATGTGTACCAAACTCCAAGTAGCAGCTGTGCAGATATCAGCAGCAGACACGTTTCTAATGGATGCAAAGGAAGCAGCCATACCCCTGGTAGAATGGCCTCTGACCGGACCCGGCAAAGGCTTGTCATACTTTCTGTAACAATAAACAATGCAGTTAACTAACCATTTGGATAAGGTCTGTTTAGAAACTGAAGCCCCTTCAGTCCTTGGGGCTGTTACACGAGGTCCCTGCACCCTAACTGGGACCCATACAGGTACACTATAGACAGTTTGCATTTAGGTATATGTTATACTAACATATAGGGCTAAGAGCATCTACCGTATAAGAGTAGATGTCAGGAGATGTAAGCATATTATTGTTATACACTTTACTTTCTAATACACATATGTATTTCTTGCCTGCAAGATGTTAGGACACCTGTGTCCTTGTAATGATTATGATATATAAGTCGGCATTGCCATTGTCTGATGATTTGTATTATTACACTGCTATATGCAAACTGTACTTCTTTTGTTCTCACAAAGTGCTGACTACTACAAAATTGTATAATGTTATCTTGGACTGAGGAGCCACCTCTAATTTAGCCAATAGGGCTCATCTCTGTAACTAGAAATGCTTCTATCATACAGTAACCATGGTGATTATCATAGGTATATAATGTAAGACATTACGTCTTCTACCTTGGAGACCCCAAGAGACATGGAGAAACCTTGAGGTATAGGGAACGCTTAGCATTGGCTCCCAGTTTGTATTGGTAAGAACTGCTTAGGGCAACTGTGATGATCCTTTTGGTAGTAATAAACAAGTTTATTACTCTTACGCAACGCGTCTGTGATTCCTTGCATGCCCATTATTGCCAAGATCCTGAGAGTGAGGTTTACACCTCCTGACAATTGGCGACCGTGGACAGGCAATATATGGTGTTTGCAAAGTTCCACTTGTTGCTTACAACTTTTCCCTTCCCAACACGGACTGCAGGTGTGCATTTCTGCATCACCTCTTCCATTTTACGACCACTTTGTAATAACTTGTAAAGTCTGGCTGCTTTCTGGGTGTGGTCGATGCCAACTCGACTCACCCCACAGCAGTTCTGAATTGCTAGCTTACAAGTCCACAGTAGCCTGACTGTGAACAAGTGAACCTGTTGTGAATCGATACACAGCACGGCACCTTTTCACGGTTTGATTTTCTGTTCTCTCCCCACACAATGGCCACCATATCAAATATCTGCTCGGGACTGAGACTCGATGTCTCAAACTTCCTTGCCTCCCATGGTGTTGATTTATATGAGGCAAAGCATAAAAGTGAGAGAGATACAGGGAATGCAGGAGGAGACAGATGTACTGTGGGTCACCACTGAGAGGGAGAATGGAGCCACCACCATTCACACTGGTGTGATCTACAGAGTTTCATCATGGGGGAGTAGTTAGGTTGGGTGCTGATAGAAGCCATTAGCAGAATGGCAGAAAACAGGGAGATGCTGCTGGTGAGGGACTTCAATCTGCCCGATACAGACTGGAGCATCCCAGCTGCAGCCTCAGTTAAAAGCAAGGAAATGCTGGACTCCCTACAAGGGTGTTCCTCAGGCAGCTAGCCAGTGAACTCTATTGATGGAACTATACTAGATCGGGTACTTACAAACAGGGACAGTGTTGTAGATGTCAAGGTGGGAAGTAAGTTGGGGAACAGTGATCACCATACAGTGTGGTTCAATGTAAGGACAACTGCAGGCAGTTGAGGCCTTTAAGAAAGGGCTGAAGATACTACAGTTATGTAAGAACTTACCATAACAGTAGATCTTCCAGAGAGGCTCTTGCAGTAGGTAATAACCTTGAGGACTAACCCCAGGACCACACGGAAAACTTTAGCTAGCAATGTCTGGTGGGGGACCACCCCACCTCCGTCATCATGTGACCGGTGCCAGCGTGATGCTATATAAGGGCGGTCCCCACACTGCCTTCCGGTTCTCCCATCGGAGACTGAAAAAGGCATGACAAGAAAAAATGAGTGCACTCCTGGAGCCAAAATAGGCAAGAAAGAAGCAGCAGAAGCAGGGGGAAGGTGGGAGGGAAATAGGTTACCTACTGCAAAAGCCTCTCTCAAAGATCTACTGTTATGGTACGTTCTTACGTAAATGTACGTTCTTACTTCGAGAGGGCTCCTGCAGTAGGTAGTAACCTTGAAGACTGAATCCCAGGCAATGAAAAGGGAACAGCCAAGGTCTGAAACACAGGAGGCAGGAAAGGCCTACAGTAGGCAGGGATCTAAGAAAAAAAGGCCCAGAAGGACAGCTAGTGCAAAGCCAACCCTGCATCTAGAGGTAATGTCCAGGCTATAGTGTTTGGTGAAAGTGTGGACAGAGATCCAAGTAGCTGCCGCACAAATGTCAGTGGCAGAAACATTACTGAAACAAGCAGTAGATGCAGTCATGCCTCTGGATGAATGCCCTTTAGCTTCCCTTGGAAATGGCTTCTTATGTTTCTAATAATAAGAACAGAATGCAGTGTGATAACCCTCTGGATAGACACTGATTAGAAACTGCAGCGCCCTCTCATTTGGGCGCAAATAAAACAAAAGGCTGGTCCGTGTTACGGACTGATTTTGTCAGATTTGTGTAGCAACACAGAATTCTGTGCACATCCAATGTGTGCCAGATTGCCTCCCCCTGATTAGAATGCTCAAAGTAGTTCACCAGAAAGAGTACAGTCTGACTTGGAGTAAATTCAGAGACTACCTTCAGGAGTAACTAGGATTTAAACGCAGAGCCCCCCTCGTCTCTGTGTCGAATGAAGTAGGACTCTTTACACATGAGGACCTGAAGCTCAGAAATCCTAGCAGCAGAGGAAATAGCAACTAAAAAAGAGTGCTGTCCAAGCCAGATAGCGTAGGTTGCAACTCGTGGCTGGTTCAAAGGGAGGCAAAATGAGTTTCACTGGAATGAAGTTCAGGTCACATGGCGGAATGGGGTTCCGGACCAGAGGATCCAAGGGGAGGATCCACTTCAGAAATGTGTTGGAAACCTCCAATTGAGCCAAGGTTATGCCGTCCACCAGAGTATGGTAAGTGTAAATGGCCGACAGGCGGACTGTCAGAGAAGGATAGCCGAGGCCAAGGTCTGAGAGGTGTAATAGAGCCTTCATGACCTGTGGAACCGGGCTAGAGAAAGGGTCCCAACCCCTGGATACCACCCAAATGGAAAACCTCTGCCATTACGTCACAGTTTGTTCTTGTAGAGGGCTCTCTGGTCTCCACAAAGACCTGGGTTACTCTGGCCGATACCCCGTAGAGAGATGCAGCTATGTCAGCAGGTGCCACTGGTGAAGGTGAAGGGCCTGGAGGTCCGCGTGGACCGATTTGCCCTGTTCCTGGGTCAGAAGGTCTTGACAGAGGGGTAGAGGGACTGGAGGGTCCATCATTAACTGTTGAGGTACAGGGAATCATACTTAGCAAGGCCAATAAGGGGCAATCAGAATCACGTGAGCCCCTCCCTCCTGCAGTTTCAGGAGTACCCTCTGCATTAGCGGGAAGGGAGAGAAGGCATACAAGAACCTCCCTGTCCAGCAGAGAGACAACATGACTCGCCAGAAATCGCCACACCCTGGAATGAGCGAACAGAAAACTGTGTAGTCTTGCGCTGTATGGGGAAGTGAACAAATCTAGGTCTGGGTGACATCAAAGCTCGAAATGTCTTTGACTACAGTCTGCCCCAGTACCCACTCATTTATCCTTGACTGAGAGTGTCTGAGCATGCCTGCCAGGATATTTTAGCCTCCTGGGATGTGTACTGCCATCAGCTGGAGATCGTGCTGGACTGCCAAGCTCCACACTGTCATCGTCTCTCTGCACAGGGGATATGATTGTGTCCCTCCCTGTTGACTCCAGTTCCATACTACACTCACATTGTCCATCTGGACAAGAAGTGGGCCTGGGAAAAGAAAAGGACTTAAAGGATGAAACAGCGCACAGCACTGCCCTCATTTCCTGCAGGATGATGTGCAAAGACAGCTCCTGCTGTGAGCAGGATCCCCAGGCACTTTGATCTCCTAGAACAGCACCTTAGCCCTGACAGGAAGCTTCCGTGGTCAACATCGGGCCTGGAGGGGGAAACTGAAGGGGGACCTCCTCGGCTAATAATCGTGAGATCCTGCCACCCGAGGAGAACCTGTTGTGTGGACCTTGACACTCGGACTCTGTGATCCAGGCTTTCTAAATTCTGATCCCACTGGACCCTGAGCATCCACTGCATGACACGCATGTAGATCCTGGCTAGAGGAACATTAGGGATTGCCGCAGCCATAAGTCCCAAAAGGCACAGAACCACTCTGGCAGTGGTTTAACAGCTGAAGGCCACTGACCTGGCCTGATGCTGTAGCATGTCCGCCCCGCCCAATGAGAAGAATACTCAACCCTGAAGCATGTCCAGCCCGCACCAACAAAATGGAGGCGCTGAGATGGGGTGAGGTGATACTTGGTGTAATTCACCGTAATGCCCACCTGAGGAAGCAATTCCAGGGTCCTGGATAGGGAGACCAGGAGACTGTCCCTCGACAAAGCTGCTAAATGCCAGTCAGCCAGGAACAGGAACACAAGCAGGCCATGGCGGTGGAAAGACACAGCCACCACCACAAGGTGCTTGGTAAATGCCCTGGTTGCCAAGGTGAGGTCAAAGGGGAGATGTAAAGGTAATCATAGATCTCCTGTCTTTCGAGGACCTGAAAGAAATGGGGGTAGTAGCCTTTGCCCTCCTGATAAAAAGGGATGGGCCCTATTGCTGACTTTCCCAGAAGAGCCCCGATCCCTGCCCCTATGAGAAGAGAGTGATTTCTTGGGAGAGAGACTGACCTGGAGGGTGTCTTGGTGGACCATCCAGAAATTCTACAGTGCGGCCTAAAGTGACTAGCTAAAAGACCAAAGAACAGTCATGATCACCTGCCAGCCTGACAGGTGGTTAATGAATCATTCTGAAGTGGCTCCCCTGGAGAAACGCTAGGCTTCAGCTGGGGGAGTGGTTGCCTTTGAGGTAGGCTGGCATGTGATCTGAAGTCTGCTGGGCCACAGCCTGGCCTGACGTCGCTGTGGACGATGAAAGGACTGCTCCGACCTGTGTCCAGAGCGAAGCATTGTTCTCATCAGACACAAGTCCTGGCCCATCGTCTGCAAGTCAGTGATGATGTCCTCCACATCATCTCCGAACGGAACTGGGCCCCTAAAGGGAGCGTCCTGTATGGCCAAATTGACCCCCTGTGCCAGACCCAAAATCCATAAACCTGACTGTCTGCATAAGCAGACCGCAGCTGCCATGCTCCTGATAGAAGCCTCAGCTGCAACGTATGTGGCCCAGAGGGTGTGATGGCAAGAGATCTCTGCCATACATACAGTGTGTGCAATCCAGGATTATGTCTCCGAATCTGGTAGGAACCGAATTCGGTTCTGAGCAGGCCCAGAATGAATGTAGGTAAACCACCGAATGGGCCACCTGGTACGGGGCTCTGAGTCAAACAAGGAGTTCCGGATTGGAGACAGAGCCCAGAGAAAAATTAGGGGCCCCATCTCTAGACTCAAGCAGAGGAGTCACCCAAAGTCTGGTGCGACTGGTGCCAGACCTTCTGACCAGAATCGGGCACCCAAGGAGGGATCCTGACTGACCAGCATAGGAAAGAGAAAAGGGTCAACTAGGAAGGCCCTTGGCCCAGGCAAAATTTTAATTTTTTTTTGCAGGTTGATGCCTGGAAACCACTAGACAGTGCGGTTTGTCAGTCTAGTTCCACCAAAACTGAAACTGTGGCTGGGAAGGTGGAGGTGCAGGACCTCGTGTCAGGGAGGTCGACACTGGAAAACCTGGAGATAGGAGACCTGACGTCTGAAACCTTGGTGGTTGGAAACCTGGGTCCGAGTAAACCAATGAAAGGAGAGGGAAAACCTGGTGTCGGGTGAGCTGACGTAAGATACCCTGGCGTTGGGAGCTCTTCCAGTGGAGACCCGAAAGTGGGGAAGCCAGGTGTGGGGAAACCCTGTGCAAGAAGACCTGATGAAGGCTCTGACAACAGGGCCTGAAAGTCTGGAGGGGGCCCCGAGGGAGCCAGAGGGTCCAACGAAGCCAGACTTGACGTCGGACTTTCAGGAGAAAGGTCCCACGTCCGCCCCGAAAAACCCACGGACGTCCGGGGACAGTAAAAGGGCCCAGATGGGGGAGTTTGAGGACAGAGACCTGGGAGAGAGCCAGGGAAAGGCAAACCGGTGCTGGGGTTTGGGAAAAAAATAGCAGGCTGTCGCTCCCCCTGGTGTCAGCGCCCGCAGCAAAGCAGAGTGCAGGGACTCTGCCAAAAGGGCTGGAAGGGAGGACTCCTGGGAGCAGAAACCCGACCACGTGGCTGCAGCCAAGTGGCAGCGATCGATCCAGAGGACCGACAAGCAATAGACATGGGGTCCGGTTGAAGTTCGTGGCTGAGTGCTCGCTGTCGGTTGGCGACTGACTTACCAGCCGGAGCTGGACGCCGGGAAGCTGGTGAGCAACTTATTGAAAGAGCTGGGCGGTCAATGGCAGGCCAGTGAGCGACTTAACAGCTAGGGCTGGGGGCTCAGAGGGGCCGGGCGACCTTACCAGCCAGGGCTGGACGCTCACAAAGGGGCTGAAGCAACTTATCAGCCAAGGCTGGGTGCTCCAGAGGGCCTGCAAGTGACTTATCAGCTAAGGCTCGGCGCCCCGCTAGTGGAGCTGCAGTGACTTATCAGAAGAAGCTGGGCGGTCACCGAGGCCAGTGCCACTTATCAGCAGGGCACTGGATGGTCGCCAGCAGAGCCGGCAAACAACTTATCAGCCTCACCACAGAGATTGGGTACGAGAGGGAGGAAGGGTCCAAGAGTGGTGAGAGTCCCTAAAGAACCGGAGACGTCCACCTGAACCAGGCCTGGCTCAGGTGGAGGACCCAAGGGCTGCTCCCCCAAAAAGGATGCAGGCTGGGCCTGAGGGGTGCTTCCTAGACAGGAAGAAATTCTCTCCTCACCCACAGTCCCCAGGGAGGGCCACGGATGCAAAGGAGACTGGTCCCGAAGTTTCTCCATGTCCCAATGACCCTTCTGCTTGAAGATGCCTGAAGAACCTCCCTTCAGAGACAACAAGATCTGCCTCCACTGCTGCTGCTCCATATCCATGGAGGCCATCCGGGGACAGACAACTAGTCTGAGTGGCCTAGAAAAAACTGGCAGGCCACACAGTCCCCAGGAAAGTGCATGTCCAAGGCAGAAGGAGAAAGGGAGCCGCAGACGATGAGAAAAACTCTCCTGAAGGAGATGAGGATGAAGGAGAAGGGGTACAATGAAATCACTTATGAACAGAAAAACAAAATGAAAATTTTGGGGAATACTCATCCAAAAGAAGGCAGTTGTCTGAAGCAATGTTCTCCATGAGGTCCAATGTGTGCATGTCGACAGCGGGAAAGAACTGGAAGGTGAGCATGGGGACTGCCCCTTATATAGCGTCACACTGACACCAGTCACATGACGTCAGGGGGCGGTTCCCCACCAGACACTGCTAGCTGAAGTTTTCTGTGTGGTCATAGCACCTGGTGATTTAGTCCTCAAGGTTATTACCTACTGTAAGAGCCCTCTCGAAGTAAGATCCACCTGTTTTCACAGGCCTTCCCTGAAGCGGCTATGTGATCACTGTACACCAACCCATTCTAGTTTGCTTTGCCTTCAGCACAATATAATCAAATATAGCCTAGCTATTTTTACTACTGCTGAAATGCTATTATAATGTTTTAAGAATTTTTATTTGATTTATGTTTTATCTTGTATTAAGAACCCTATTCTTCTGTCTGTGTAATATATTCTGTAAGGTGCCCAGAGCCTCTGGGATTGTGCATCATAAAAATAAAACATACCTGGTCTTGCCAGATTCCAGACACACTATGGCAAAGGTACTGGATTTCAGGAGGGCAGATTTTGTAAAGATGGGTACATGCCAGAGGGATGATCTTGCAAGGGGAGATGGCCTAGGTGGGGTGGAAGAACAGTGGGCAAAATTAAAGAGGGCGATAGTGAAGGATATACACCTCTGCATCAAGCGAGTAAAAGTAGGAGGAAAAACAGATCACTGTGGTTCTCAAGATAGGTGGCTGGAAAGGTAAAGGCTAAAAGAGTAGCATTCAGAAGATAAAAGAAGATACAGAGGGAGGAGGACAGGGAGGTGTATCAAAAGAAACAGAGGGAAGCAAAGAAAGCAGTAAGGAGCACAGTACAAACTGAAAGCACAGTTACTTAAGAACTTACTGTAACAGTAGATCTTTAAGAGAATCTCCTTCATCAGGCTTCATCTATGGAACTACAGCTGCCAGGCGCTAGGACCATATGGAAACTTTTTTACTAGCAGTCTACTAGGGGCTGCTCACGACAACATCATGTGTCGATGTCTTCACTATATAAACGAGGGCAGCCACGCGCCCTCCTCAGTTTCCCACCAGAAACCATACGCAGAAGATCTCCTCCTGGGGAACTGAGGGAGAGCTGAAGGTTCCCATTACTAGGCAAGGTTAAAACAGTAGGTGGGGCCGGCCTGGTGGTGTTGAGGCGCTGGACGCCACACCGGTGAACCGTGTTCGGTAGCGAACTCGGGTGCCGGGGCTCGGCAGGGGCGGGTAGAGGACTGAGCGCCCGCTGAGCTGCTCTCCTCCGGGGGGGCGGGGTGCGAGGGATAGCCCGGAGCACCAGCGGCTCCCGGTGGAGATCAGGTGTGCTGCAGTGCGCTGGGCTGCACACAGTACCACATGGCTGATGCAGGCAGGGTTGCTATGCGGCGTTGCGTCAGGGGTGCTCACGTGGGGGGGGCGCAAGAACAAGGAAAACACCAGTGCCATGGAGCAGGTGACGGCACCTGTCCTCCATGCCCTCTGCCGGGTTACCCTTGACTGACCTCTCAGTTCTCCCCACAGATCCCCATCCGCAGCCAGAGACTGCCTTAGAAGAGCACCCAAGAGGAGGGGCTACCCACCTCGGATGGGTTAAACTGGGGTTGCTGGCTGCGGGTGAGAAAGGGAGAGAGGAGGCACAGGCGAGCAGGACACGGACAGGATGTCCAAGAGAGGGTCCACGGGCCGTGACAAGAGTGAAATAAACTAAAAAAAGAAAAAAAAAAATGAGAAAGTGGACCGTCCTAGAGAGAGAAAGACAGGAACTGAGAAGCTCCGAGTCCAAGGGGAACAGAGGGTGTGATGGCACGGCCTGATGAAAGAGATTCTCTTGAAGATCTACTGTTACAGTAAGTTTTACATAACTGTACTATCTTACTTCAAGGATCTCTCTTTCATCATGCCACACCTATGGAACGAGTCCCAAGCAGTACTGACAGAGACAGCCTGGGTGGCTGGAGGCTATAGGACTAAGAAAGGAGGCCTTGAAGCACAGCCTGGCTGAAGCCTGCCCTTCTTTGAGAGGTGATGTCCGGACTGTTGTGTCTAGTGAAAGTAGGGGCAGTACTTCAGGTTGCAGCAGAACAGATTTCTGCCACTGACACATTCCTGAAACACTCAACAGAAGTGGCCATGCCTCTGGTGGAATGGCCATGAACAACCCCAGGAAGTTCCTTACCATACTTCCTGTAACAAAAAGTGATACAGTTGGCCAACCATTTGGACAGGCACTGTTTAGAAACTGGTACACCCTCTTTCCCAGGGGTGAAGTAAACAAAAAGTTGTGCAGTCCCTTATGCGGTGAACATAATATCTGAAAAGTCTATGTACATCTAAAGCAGTGGTTTTCAACCGGGAGTTCACAGTCCACTGGTGGTCCCAGAGCAGGACTTCAGGGGTCTGTTGAAAAGTGGTCTAGAACAGTGACGAAGCACACCAAGATAGGAAGATCTGAGCACCGCAACCGATGGAGCACCAAGCCATGCAATTTACCGTGAATTGTGAGTTGCGCTCTGTTATAAAAGACTTGAGAAATACCTCTACTCCGACAGCTTTGCACTTCTGCGTGGTCTCCTGGAAGGTGTTAACTACCACCTCTCATAACACAATGTTTAACAAACACTGATGACAGGAGGTAGTTATCACCTTCCGGGAGACCACACAGAAGTCAGAGAAGAGGCATTTATCAAGTATTTTATAACGGTACAACTCGCAATTCACAAGTAAATCGCAGGGTTTGCTGCTATACCTTGGCACTTGGGTACTCTGTCATCAGTCTGGAAAACATACCCTGCATTACTGAAGGACTGACGGCTTTGCACTAGGCAGTTTCCTGGTAGGTTTTACTTATGTTAGTCAAGATTTAGTGACAAGCTGAGCAGGGGGGTCCGTATTTGTACTGTGAAAGGAACAGCAAACTGTTGGGGGCACAGGAGAGAACTGCCAGTTTCATATTAGCACCCTGCCAAGCAGGACATGACTAGCTACCAAAAAATCAGCGTATGGAAAAAAAACAACTTATAAGTTTGTACAGTATAGAAATTACTTAATCTATGTCAGGTGTCAGAGCATAGTTCAAATTATAATCAGTAGTGGTGTCTATACTGGCATTTATTCATTCTTTTAAAATGAGTGGTATGCTTATATCAAAATGAAAAATCAATAAAAAACACTTTCTATATTAATAATATATTGGTAAGTAACTTTTTTATATTGCTTAGTAACTGAACCGGCCCCCCCCCCATGCCCCTGCACCCTCTGTCTGCTGTTGCAAGTAGGAGTCCCTGCTACTACTTACTTTCGGACTGAGGGGCCACGAACACAAAAAGTTGAAAACCCCTGATCTACAGTATGGAACAATGCTTTCCCTGGATTGGCATGCTCTGGAAAATAAACAGGCAGGTGGATGGTTTGATTCAGGATAAACTCAGACACCACCTTCGCTAAGAACTTAGGATTGGTACACAAAGACACCCTGTCTTTTTGGAAACTCAAATAGGGAGGCTCACGCATCAGAGCCTGTAGCTAGGAAATCTTCTGAGCTGAAGTAATGGCAACTAAAAATAACGCTTTCCATGACAGAAAGCATAGCTTGCATGTCACGACTGACTCTAAAGGAGCCAAAGTAAGTTTTTCCTAGAACAAAATTCAAGTCCCAACCCAGGACTAGATAGCGGATGGGAGGCTTCAAGTGAAGAATGCCTCTTCGGAACAAATGGGACACCTCCAGCTGAGCAACCATACGGCCATCAAAAGGCACGTGAAAAGTTAAAATGGCAGCAAGGTGCAGATTAATGGAAGAGTACTGCAGTCCAGCATCTGAAAGGGACAGAAAGTACTCCAGAATCTGATTCACTGGACAAGTGAAGGGACCCAGGTGATGGGAAGCAGCCCACAGAGCAAAGCGCTTCCACTTCATGGAATAGGTGGCCTTGGACGGTTTCCTAGAAGCCACCAGGACATCAATCACCTTTTGGGATACCCCAGATCTTACCATGACCATGTCCTAGGAAGCCATGTATAAAGATGGAGGAATCTGAGGTCCGGATGGACCAGAGTACTATGCTACTGTGATAGCGAGCCTTTGCAGAGTGGTAGAGGCACTGGAGGTTCCACAGCCAGCTGCTGCAGTAAAGGGGACCTAATCTCATGAGGCCAGAAGGAAGCAACAAGTATCAGAGTCATTCCTTCAATCTGGAATTTAAGCAGCACCCTCTGGATTAGAGGGAATGGAGGAAAGGCATAGAGGGACCCCCGCTTTCCAGGAGAGGGACAACACATCTTGCTAGAAAACTCCAGGCCCTGGAGCGAACAAGCAAAAAAGCATCAGTTTTGCGTTGAGTGGGGGTGCAAAAAGGTGCCACTCTGGACAACTCCACCTGTCAAACAGGTCTTCTACTACAGAAGTAAGCAGCTCCCACTCATGCATTTTGGACTGCGACCTGCTTAGCCTGTCTGCCAGGACGTTCTGGACACCTGGAACATAGACTGCCGACAGTTCCAGACTGTGTTCTAGAGCTGAGTACCAAACCTTCATCGCTTCTCTGCACACGGGCTATGAATGAGTCCCCCCTTGCTTCTTTATGTAGCGCTCTACACTGATGTCCTCTGCACCAGCAGAGGCCCAGGGACAGGTGATTCTGGAAGGCTTGCAGGCCATACAGAACAGCCCTCATCTCTAGGATGTTTTTGTGGACAGAACTCTCCACAGCAGTCCATGTAGCTTGGGTCTGGTGAGGCCCAATATACGCTCCCCTGCCCATCACCAAAGAATCTGTGGTGAGGATCTGATGAGGGGAAGGAATTAGGAATGAACCCCCTTAAGCAAGTTGCTGGGTTCCATCCACCACTGAAGCATCTTCTTTACTGGCGAGGTTACTAGAACATTCTGTTCTAGGTGCTTTGGTCCCATTGGACTCAATGTCCACTAAGGGATCTGCATGTGTAGTCTTGCCAAGGGAACCATGACAATGGCTGAGGCCATCAGGCCCAGAAGTCTCCAGAATGTCCTGGCTGTGACATACCTGCTGCTGTAAAGCACCTGGGCTTGTGCTATCAGGTGCTTTGCCCTGTTCTGTAGCAGGAGAGGTGACCCCTGAGCAGTGTCCAGTACAGCTCCCTATGTACTTGAAGTGCTGATAAGGAGTCAATATAGACTTGGGCAGACTGACCATGATCCCTAGTGCATGGAACAGATGTTTGGTACATGCTAGAGTGTGAAACAGTTGCTCCCTGAACTGAGCTTTGAACAACCAGTCATCCAGACAGGGAAATATGTACAGTCCTTCCCCTCCTGAGGGCTGCTGCCACCACCACTAAGCATCTGGTAAAGACCGGTGTCGCAATGACATGTCAACGGGCAATACCCTGAACTGGTAGTGCTCCCCCTGAAATAGAAACCTGCGGTACTTCCTGTGAGGAGGGCAAACATGATGTGCAGGTAGGTGTCCTGCATATCTAGGGAGCATATCCAGTCTCTCTTTTGTAGTAGGGGCAGCAGGCCTTGCAGAGTTACCATCCTGAACTTCTTGAACTGAATAAAAAAGTTCAGATTTCTCAAATCCAGGATGGGCCTCAAGTCCCCTGTGGATCTGGGGATGGACTAGCAATAAGTGAGACTAGAACCTCATGTTCCTCTTTTTTCCAGGAACTGGTTCTATAACTCTCTTCTGCAGCAATGTATGAATGTCCTCCAGTAGCACAGGTACGTGGTCTGGAGGGTAGTTTAAATGATTTGGAGGAAGGTCTGGAGACGGTTACAGAAGTTCTAGAGCGTGACCTTGTTCTGTGAATTGCAGGACCCACACATCTGTTGTAATCTCCCTCCACCTGTCCAGGTGAAGGGAGAAACAACTTCCTACCACCACCTCCTAGAGTACTGGAGTGTGGGGGCCTAGTAAGGAGCCATGCTGAAGCGGAACCTATCGCTGGGGCCGCACCTCCACCTCTGGGGACTTTTCCTGTGTTGGAGGTAGGGGCAAGCAAAACTGCTCCTGCTCTGTGCTTGCCCTGCTGTTTGGTTCCTGACCTGGATCTATGGGTGGCATGACGAAAGGATGCCCTCTACCCACTTCTTGGCTTGATGTGGTAAAAGGAGTGGACTGTCCATAAAGTCCTCCCCGAGGCTTGTAGGTCAGAAAGGATATCCTGCACGTCTGCCCCCAAAAAGTCTATAACCTCTGAAAGGGGCATTCAGAATGGATTGCTGGACATCACTAGCAAATCCTGACACCCTGAGCCAAGAATGCCTTCTGATACAAATGCCAGCTGCAGCTGCTCTGGCTGAAGCATCTGAAATATCATAGGTAGACCTTAAGAGGTGCTTACTTAAATCAGCCCCAGTCTCCTGTTTCTGAGGACCTTCTGGGAGGGTCTGAGCTGCTGCTTTAGCCTTTTTCCACAGGGCATTCTGGAACCTGACCATATGGGCCTGATAGTTAGCTATTCTGAGACCCAGCAAGGTAGAGGTGAAGAGTCTCTTTCCCATGAGGTCCAGCTTTCTTGACTCTAATCTGGTGGCAGAGAGCTGAGGTGTTTAGGCACCCTGGACTTATCATAGACTGCCTTAATCACCACCGAATCTTTCCTGATGGAGCCTGGTATAGCTTGTGTGCCTTTCTATGCATAGCAGGGATCAAACTAAGCCTGTACCAGGTAGCTAGGGTGGCATCCTCGAGTGCAGCTAGCAGAAGAGGGATGACCAAAGGTGGAGAATCTGGCAGTTCTAGAAACTCCACCAGGTTTCTCCAACTAATGTCCTGCTCCTGTGCATCAAATCCCATGGTAGTTTGGAGCTGCCTCATCATCCCGATGAAGGGGGGGAGGGGGTCTTCAGGAGGGGACCTAGTGCTATATAAAGTAGAAGCCTCACTTCTGGTGGAGCCAGATTTATTCATGCTCCAATCCATATCTTCCTCCTCCTCGTCTTCCTCCTGTGGCATGAGGTCAGGTATGTATTCATGATCCTCATTGATCGGCTCTGAATGCTGTAAGAAGGGGAGTGAATGTGTCAATACCCTGCAGCGAGCAGGGCGTGTTGATGTGGTAGGCATCGACACAGGGGTGGGTCTGGTAGGCCCCAGTGTTGTTTGGCCTGGAGGAGGCACAAGGTGCTGTAGTATCTCCACGAAGAATGAGAGCACCGTCTATACATCGATGGTGGTCTGCACTGCAGGATCACACTAGGATGCTGACGAAGAAGGCTGCAGCCCCGATGTCTATGAAGTGCCTTGCAGCATCGATGGGTGAGGCTGACGCGCCAAGATCAACAGGCCATTGGTGGCCATGGGAGGTCTGGTGGAACCCACTGCCAATTGACCTTGAAGAAGCGGAGGTCTGGGTGGCAGGGTTTACATCGTCGGAGGGAGCGTCAACAGCCCCGTCATCAAGCTCTTGCCGGTCATGGGAGGTTCAGCGGAACCCATGGTCAAGGCCGACCCTGTGGGAACAAAGTCTTGGGAGGCAGGGGGTGTAGTCACCAAATCGGATGACGATGCTGCAGTGGTTGTCACAGAGTGCAGCGACGACCGACAGCAGACCGGGGGGTTATTCTTACTCTGCTCCCTCTCCCAGTGTTTATGTTTCCCTGAAGATTTGTCCTGGGCCTTCAAAGAGTGGGAGCTGTGGATGGAACTGGTGACGTGGAAGGGCTTCTCGCCTGGAGCTCTCTCGCTCTCTCTCCATTCTAGCTACCTTCTGTTCAAGCAGGAAAGACTGCAGGGCTTTCTGATGGTGTTGCCAGTTAACCTGGTTGAAGCTGAGGCAGATCTCACAGGCCTTAATGTTGTGGGACTCTCCAAAACAACAGATGCAGGTGTTGTGCTCATTGTAGATTTTTCCACCACACTCGCAATATCGAAAGAGTTTCGCAGAGTCAGTCATCAACATACACAATGACATGACTCACTTCAAAACAAAATGATAACGACTAAGCTAAGAAAAATAATAAAAGTGAGAAATCTAAGATTTGGTGGTCTACTGAAGCGGCTGTGTCTCTGTGGACTCCGGTGAGTATGGTCGATGGCAGGAAAAGAACTGAGGAGGGCACAGTGCCACCCACGTTTATAAAGTAAGGACATTGCTGTATGAAGTTGTCATGGTTGGCCCGTAATAGACTGATAGCAAAAAAGTTTCCATGTGATCCTAGCACCTGGTGGCTATCGTTCCATAGGTGTGGCCTGATGGAAGAGATATCCTTGAAGTAAGATCGGAGGATCGCCCAAGAAGTAACGAGAAGGGACAATACATTTTTTATGCATGTAAGTGAAAAGAGGAGGACCAGGAGAGGAACTTTAAGATTAAAAAGGGATTGGGGGTAGGGACTGTGCAGAGGGAAACCAGAAAAAAGCAGTCCTACTATGTAAACACTTTTGTTAAGTGTTCACACAGAGGGAGAAGGCAGAAAGGAGAGGGGCCACAAAAAGTAATATTTTATTTATTTTTTATTTAAAAGTTGGTAACCAAGAAAGGCACAATGAGCTGAGGCTCGTTTCCAAGTGCGACCCCGGGTTTAAAATACAGATACAGGGGTAAAAAAAACCAAAACATTTGGTACAGTACACACAAAAACAGCTATGTACAATTATTGTGCAGAGCAGTGAATAAAGTTTTATATACAGTTGCAGCAGAATAATACTATAATGTGCATCACAGTGCAGGTAGGGAGTAAAAAGCGCGCTAAATCGAAGTGTAGGGATGGTCAATATGGGTAACATCATGTGAAATTTTGACTGCAACAGGAAGTCAAACCAGGGCTTCTGGGACGTCATTAGTAGCAAAAATAATAAGGTCTTAAAGAGGACAGGAATTGGGTAATGTTATTAATTTAGTGTTGTCTCAACAGAGAATCATCTAAATAAACATATTTCTCTAAAATCAGGTGTCATATTCATTTTTTAGTGGTTCTGACTTTTTTTGAACGCTACTACTGTTACAATACCTGAGGTTCAGAGTGTGCATGAGAGTAACTGAACAGATGTGCAGAGTTGTTGCGCCTCTGTTCGTGCATTCTGTGCTGCCTGTCTCCGATCTCTTTTGAGGCGAGGTTAAGAGCTTTACATACTTTCAAATTTTATAGTTCTGTTAGTAGTAAGGTGTTTATCATGTTGCAGTTATAAGTACCTAGCTGTGGGTGCTTGTATTATACTTAAAATGTTTCACTTTGTTTTTATTTTGTTTTTGTTTTTTGGCTTTCACACATTGGGAGTACAGTTGATCAGACAGGTGTGTGTGTTTCTGAGTGATGCAAGTGTCAGCAAAATAAAAAAGATTCGTTCACGCAGCATTTTTTTTCACAAACTTCCTACTTGCCAACAGTAATCCGTGATTTTAAAAACCTTGGATGTAATGACTAAGGCTGCTTTTTTAGTTAGTTTCAGGTTCCGTGAAGGCAAATTCTAAGCACTCTAACTATGAATTAGTATTCATGTTTGCCTATTACTCAGACAAACAAAGATAGGGATGTGCTGTGTTAAATTTGACCACACCTGATTAGGACAACTAACTTTTTTGTTGATTTCAGCTTGACGACATCTAATTCTGACACCTGACTGTCTGCAGAGGACACTGGCCACCTGTCAGCAGAGCACAGAACTACATGTCCTGATGTCATTACAAATACCAGTCATGCAAACACAGGACCGGTATCTCCGATATTAGGTCATCTGCCTTCCACTGAAGCAACTACCTTATAATTAATTTAGCTGTCAGTCAAGACATACAGTGTAAATTATCAGTTCCGAACAGTCAATGGAGCTTGTCAGCATCCCTTTTAAACTGAACCATTTTCATGTTGCTGGCTCTTTCTACACTACTACACACAACAAGGATTTTCATGAACAACTCCGTCCCCAGTTTTCCTTCCTGTGGAGTCCTGCAAAATACGTTATACGTTGTTACCATAAATGGGATTTATTTTTCCTTTTTTACTCTGGATCCACTGACATTATGACATGGGCTGTGCAGTGAAACTCGTGGTCAGCTTTGCCGTGTTCCTCGTGTACTAGATGATAAAAAAAATATATATATTGCATTGTTATTGACAGTCAGTGTATGCCAACACACACTTCTGCAATTGCAGCTTCAGACAGACAGGAGTTTCACAGTGCAGCCTGTTTTGTAACGGCAGTGCAGCTGGAGTGATAAAAAAAAATCTCATTTATGGTAGCAGCCTATAAAATATTTTGCAGGACCCCACAAGAAGCAGCACTGCAACAGCTTCAGTCAGTGATGTACTAGTGCCAAGATCTTCCATTCATGGGATGTGTTGCCCCCCTCCCCCACACACCCCCAAACCCACAACAGAGCACCAAACATAACAAAAACAACGTGGTTTGACATATGCTGCATATGTCTCCATCGAACCTCTGTTTACGGCATCAATGTATAGCATATTTTACTGAAGCTCCCATCATGTAAGAGAGCAGCAACTTCTGTCAGGTTGCTAAGCATCAGGTCCCCTCACACCTTCCAGATCGCAAGGCGCAAGGTGCATATGCTGCGTACACAATAGAAGGCATAGCAGTAACTTATTAAAAATCAGTGTCAATACAGCCAGATCAGATTGTGGCAAACCACATTAAGATCCATTCATCAGCCACACTACTGAACAGCCTCTTCTGTCAAAATGCATACAGTACTGGCAGTTCACTTTTACCGTGCTTGCATAACCTACCACTGTCACCCCAAACTGCACACGACCAATCATTCATGTGGGACACTGACAGAATATAATATGAGGCTGTCCCTGTCTCACAAACATTCAGAAAGGAAGACAACTGCTGGACTTTTACAGATTTATTTTGTGCAAACAGCATCAAGCAGGTGGAAAAAAAAGTTGACTGACAACTATGGTAACACTCAGTTGGCTATTCCCTCGTGGCATCACAGGTTTGCACTTTCTTCTTCAGCTCCTATAAATGAAAAAAAAAATTCAATTCAAGTGACTGCAAAAGATGAGAGTCACTTACAACTCTGGGAGTGTTTGACACAGGAAGGATAACTTATGTAGATGGCTCACCTTGCGGTTTACATGCACTGCTGCTTTAAGACTCGGACTCATTTCTGATAGCTTTCCTCCTGTCATGTAACTGCTGCCAGCGCATGACGATCAGTGTTTTCTCATCGGCAGAAAAATCATAACAGAGTAGGGCATTCAAAGGGGGGAAAAAAGTAAGGTTTAGCTCACACAATTATTGGGGAAGACTGCACCAGACTAGCGATCTAGCTACTCCACTGCTCACAGAGTTCAAAACTCGATACAATACACTCTCTCTTTAACTGGGTCCACAGTGACCTGGGTTAGGCAGTGGGGGACAGTGGTTGATGGCGGGGAATGTCTACGAGAAATGTTGGTAAATATGGAAGAGTAAAAGAAAAAGTCAGAATTTTACAATGACAGCATAGATACATAAATAAGGATACTTCCTAATGTACGTTAGCCGCTTTCAAAGGTATGAACATAGCATAATATTACAGATTAAAAGTTTTACAGGAACACAGTGGGAATTACAATGTTGCATTCAGTGGACAAGAGTTTGATTCCTGCAACCTCCACTTGAGCACCGAGTGGTTCTGAGCCAATCAAAAAACAACCACGAGGCTGACAGTTTACACATTAATTTAACCATTCATGCATATAGGTCAGTATGTTGTGGGTAGAGTGTAAATTAAAATATTACAGATGTGTCCTACAGATTAACTCTTGTATTGCTGCATCCACCATTAGGGACTGCATGTGACAGGGCTGAATAAGGCCCTGCCCCATTTGTTATGCAGAAAGAGTTTAAACACAAGGATCTGTTCTATCTCTTCTCTGGTTGTGCAACTTTCTTGTGAGACATAGGAACTGATCACTCTGACCGTTTCGCAATTCTCCGCCTCTCGCTATCTCTTTGCCTTCTCTTGCTATTTCTGTCTTTTCTTCCCCCTTGCATATCTGCAGGTATAAAAATATATGTGAATCTTTATGTGGAAATGTCACTAATACTAGGATCTCTTTGTTTAAAACTGTATATAGTTATACTGTTGAAATGATTGCAAAAAGCTATTTGGAACTCAAGGGGTTAGCCTGAGAAGCTGGTCTGCAAACTCTCTGAGATGCTGGCAACAAGAGGTCAATTCTGGGTAACAATGTTCTTTTTGCTGCACCTGCTGAAACTGACAAGAACACTGTGTGAGAAGCAGAATATTCTCTTAACGAGCTCCCTGCAAAAACTTGTTATAAAAAGAGCTGCAATGTTTTGCAAGAGGAAGAGACAGAGACTGACAGATTGAGATTGGAAATTGAGAAGAAAAACTCAGAAGAAGGACTCTGCTTTCTATGTTTGTACTGCCACTGTAAATAGTTATACTGAACAATTTTTATTTTGCTGTTATTAATAATAAAACACTATTTGCAAATTTTACAACTGCTCCTGGTTTTTCTATGTTTCCTGACCTGTGCCTTGATGACACTTCACACTCCTTTTTTTGTGTAGTATCGTTCTCCCCATTAACGATGGTACTCAGGACTTACAAAATAAGGCAACACCATGTGGTTCTGATTTCCCAATTATTAAACAGACTTAATTAAATGTCATTAGCATAACAGGAACTTTGTTAATTTAATAAAAATTATGTTATTTACAGAAAAAAATAATAAGTAAGACATCACTACTGATAATTCTGTAGGGCTTCATTTCCGGGATTATGTCAGTTTCTGACAGATGCATGCCGGTGTCATACAGTGCGCGAGCCATGCCGTTGCCATGGAATGCATGAACGACAACGTCAGCATTCAGCAGGCTCGCTCACAGTACATGTGTTGAAACAGTAAACGAGAAATACAGGTTACTCACCTGTAACAGGAGTTCTAGGAATGGTATATGTTGTTCATCCACACTCATTGGCAGGTATCCTTGCCGCTTTAAATCTTGCCGGAAGGTCTTCAAGCTTGCTCCTCCCACCCACCCGGGTGGTATAACTCTCGGCTCCGCCCCATGACGCCAGATCTGGCCCGCTGGAAGCTCAGGTTGTGCGTCGAGCCGGGAGGTCGGGTGGGTCGTGTGGATGAACAACATATACCATTCCTAGAACTCCTGTTACAGGTGAGTAACCTGTACTTCTAGGACATGGATATGTTGTTCATCCACACTCATTGGCAGACTCCTTAGCAGTTCTCCGGGAGGAGAGGGAGGCAAGAGACACCCTCAATACTTACTTGGGAAAGAGAGACTGGAGAACCGAGGCCCCAAAACCAGCATCCCGGCGTGACTCAAGGTCGATGTGGTAATGGGTAATGAAGGTGTTTGCTGACTTCCAGGTAGCAGCCCCTGCAGATTTCCTGGATAGGGACGTCCCTGGAAGCAGCCACGTTGCAGCAGTATGGCGGTAGAATGAGCTCTTATCCCTCTGGGAGGCTCCATGCCCGCCAACTTATAGCAGAGATCTATGCAGGAAGTGACCCATCTGCTTATCGTCCGCTTGGCTGGAGTCTGCCAGGTGCGCCGCTGGCGTGGGTGACAAACAGCTGGCGAACCTCTCCCAATTTCACGCGTCGCTCCCTTATAATAGCGGCGCCCTTCTAAGGTCCAAAGTATGGAGCCTGTATTACGACCCCTCAGTGTGATTGGGAGGTAGAACACCCGGCAGAGTCAACACCTGGTTAGGTGAAACTCTGACACCACCTTCGGAAGGAATTTGGTGGGGGCGCAGGACAACCTGTCCCTGTGAAGACCAGGGTAAGGAGACTCGATGGAGCGCCTGGAGCTCTCCCATCCTTCTGGCTGACGTGATAGCCACCAAGAAGGCGGTCTTCCACGACAGGTGAGAGAGACACACCTGTGCATAGGTTCGAATGGACTTGCCCATGAGCTTTGCCAGTACCAGCAGTAGATCCCACGGAGGTGGGGTTCCCGCACTGGAGGGAAATGTGATCAAGGCCTTTGAAGCATGGACCACTTTCTCCTCGCCACTGACTGCTTCAGCCCGCGCCCGGTAAGCAGAGATGGCTGCCAGGTGCACCCCTTAGGGTCGTCGACCTAAGCCCTTTGACTAGAAAGGGACCATAAATAGTCCAAGATGCTTGCCAAGGAACAGGAGGAAGGGTCCAAGCCCTTGCTCTGACACCAAATGGAAAACCTTTCCATTTGAAGGCATAGCAATTTCTGGTCGACTCCTTACGGGACGCCTCAACTACATTGAGGACCCTCGCTGAGACCTAAGGCCTGGAACTCTAGCCGCTCAGGAACCAGGCCGTCAGGTGCAGGGATTGAAGGTCCGGATGGAACACCTTCCCCTGATTGACTGAGAGCAGGTCCGGGCGAGCTGGAAGCTGCCGTGAGTCCTGGAGCTGAGACTGAGGAGATCTGGGTACCAGAACTGGCGAGGCCAGTCTGGGGCTATCAGAATCACCTGCGCCTTGTCCTCCCTCGCTTGAGAAGCACCTTGTGGATCAAGAGAAATGGGGAAAAGGCGTAAAGAGGCCGGGGTCCACTGCCTCGAGAAGGCATCCCCCTGCAGCGAGCCCTGCTGAGGGGGGCGGGCATGGAACAGACTCAGCTTCGCGTTCTCCCTGGAGGCAAACAGGTCCACCTGAGGTGTGCCCCAATGGGAGAACAGATGCTGTACTACCTCCGGCAGGAAAGACCACTCGTGGGATGCAGCCCCTATCCGGCTCAGGGCATCGGCCAGGGTGTTGGAGGCTCCTGCCACGTGAATGGCTAGGAGATCCCTCAGGCTGCGCACGAGTGACCAAATGCGGAGAGCTTCCTTGCATAGAAGCATGGGCAGCGTCCCGCCCCTGGCGGTTTAGATAGTACATGGTCGTGGTATTGTCCGTCTGGACTCGGACCACTTGACCCTGGAGCACGCGAACAAAGGCGGTGACAGTTAGGCGGACGCTCAGAGCTCCAGCAGGTTGATGTGGCATCGGGACTCCCGCGGGGACCAGAGGCCATGAGCCCGGTGTTCCCCCAGATGGGCACCCCAACCCATCAGAGAGGCATCGGTCGATAGAGAAACCGTCATCGGTCGGACTGAACGGGATGCCCTCCTGCAAATGATCTGGAACGGTCCACCACTGGAGAGCGTTCCACATCCCCTGTGTCACCGACACAAGCTGGTCCAAAGGATCGCAGCGTTGTGACCACTGGCTGGCCAGTCCCCACTGAAGGGACGCATGTTCCAGCGGGCCCAACGGACCACGCTGGTGCAGGCCGCCATGAGACCCAGGGAGGCAGGAAGTCCCGGCAGGGCGCAGTGCCCAACCAGAAATGATCGGGCAAAGGAGGAAAGAACCTCGGCCCTGTCCGGCTGAGCCGGCCTGGCTCGAGAGAGTCGAGCTGCGCCCGATGAATAGAATCACCTGCTTGCCTCGAGTTCGACTTGGCCTCGTTGATAAGGAGGCCGGGTTGAGAGCAGACCTGGAGGGCCAGATCTCTGGACCACTCGCGCCCTTCCTGGAGGGAGCTGCTATCAGCCAGTCGTCCAGGTAGGTACACCCGACCCTCGGCGCCGGAGAATGCTGTCACCACTGCCATGCATTTGGTGAAGACCCTGGGAGCTGGAGACAAGCAGAAGGGCATGGCTTGGAACTGAAGAGGATCCTTCCGCTCGAAGCGAAGGAATCTCTGGTGAGACAGACGGATAGGGACGTGAAAACGCGTCCCGCAAGTCCAGAGAGCAGAACCACACGGCCTGTCCAAGGATGGTATTATCTGAGCCAGAGTGACCATCCTGAAGGTTCGAGACCTTAGGAACTTGTTTAGGTCGTGTAGGTCGAGAATGGGGCGCCAGCCCCGTCCGCTTGGAACCAGGAAGTACCTGGACACAAACCCTGGGTCTGAAGGAGGTCCACCACTCTTATCACCTCCTTCTGGAGGAGGAGAGCGATGCGGCTCGACGAGCCGCCAGTGAGCTGGGATCCCGAAGCCCCGAGGCGCGCGGCTCTGAAGGGTGGTGCCTGCTCGAGTCCAGAGGCAGGCCTCTTCCACCACCTCCAAGACCCACCTGTCCGTGGTAATAGCGGACCAGGCGGGAACGGAAGTGCGGAGCCGCCTTCCCACGGGGACCCAGGGAGTAAGGTGACGAATGGGGCTACACCCTCAGCCCGTCACTGGGCAGGCTTGGAGGAGGACCGGCCGAGGGACCTCCTGGGCCTTTCTCCATGCCTCCTGTTAGAGGAAGCCGGCGGCTTGGTTTGGGATGCCAAGCGCGAGCCTGCTGGCCCTGCGTTAACTGGGTCGGGCTGGGGCACAGAAGGACGAAAGGGCTTAGGCTGTGGCTTGCGCCTTTGTCCTTCTGAGCGGAAGAGACCGAGTCCAAGGTAGCATTGGACTTCTCGATCTCTGCAGGTGACCTTCCACCCCAGGGCAAGAGGTCAGTCCCCAAAGGGAACATCCACCAACTTGTGCTGGGTATCCGAGAAGGTGGATATCCTCAGCCAAGCCCACGACGCGATAGCCACTGCGGCCGCCACCGATCTGGCACATGAGTCCCCTATATCCAAAGCAGTCTGGAGCTGCTGTTTGGCCACTGCTCTGCCCTGTCCCGCACCTGCTTAACCGTAGTCTGCAGATCGCGGGAAGATGAGGGATGACCTCATCCAGGGAGCCCAACAGGCATGAGAAAATGTGCCATGAGGGCGGCCGAACTGGCCTGGCGAAGGCCGAGAGAGGGCTAGCGTGACCTTTTCGCCCGACACAGTCCAATTTCTTGGACTCCTTGTCAGGAGGTTTGTCACATCCCTGGCGTTGCCGTCGCTACCGGACGCTGTCGGTAACCAACCCTCAGCAGAGGGTGTTCCAAAAACCGACAAGGAACCGGTAGGGACCGCATACTTCCTGGCCATCCTGGCCGAAGGCGCAGGGCAGGAAGCAGGGCGCTGCCAAAGCTCCAGTGCCGGACCCACTATGGCCTCGGCCACCGGAAAGGCCTCCGTCGGAGAATCCCCTCGGTCCAGAATCTCCGTGAGGGGATACCTGGCCCGTTTG
Source organism: Neoceratodus forsteri (assembly GCA_016271365.2). Lineage (NCBI taxonomy): Eukaryota > Metazoa > Chordata > Ceratodontiformes > Ceratodontidae > Neoceratodus > Neoceratodus forsteri. The sequence goes on from CM028136.1 coordinate 762,962,276, forward strand.
GAAACGGGTTCGAGCTCCATCCCGGTGGACTCCGAGATGAGCCGAAGCAGTCCTAGGAAGGACGACTGGCTATCGTCCATTGACTGACCTCCTGAAGACTCCAAGTCCAGTCGCTTGGAGAAAAAGGAGGAATCATCTTCGGACTCGGAAGAGTCCTCGAAGAGCTGCTCTCTGGCCTGAGCTACCCTTCACCTGCCGAGGCGTGTCGGGAGTGAGGGTAACTGACAGCCTGGGGTAGACCCTTAGCCGACCGAGAATCCTTGGTCGGAGCCCCAATTGGTGGCTGTGGAGGCGGAGGTTCCACCGGAATCGGTGGAGCAGCTGGTTTTGGCCGAACAACCGGCCTGGGTATAGGCTCCTCGGATAAGTCGAGGGGTTGTGTCGGCTGCTCCGGTGACAGCCACTTAATGGACGGGGCAGCGCCAGGTCGGCTTACTCCGGCCAGGAGGCTGTTGCAACGATAAGGTCCTCGTACTCCGACGTAATTTACGCCGAAGCCTCCTCATCCGAGGAGGAGGGCGAGGACAGCGGCGCCGACGCTTGTAACGCTGCCGAGACCGAGCCGTCCTGGACGGTGGGATCGGCTGCTGGACCGCGAAGAGGTCTGGAACGAGACCGAGAGTCCCGGAATTTCCGAGGTCGGTGCGGGAGGTGTCGGCGGAAACCGGCACTCCCTTCGGCTCGGATGGTCCATCCGAGGGCTCCGGAACCGGAGGCACAGGCGAGCCCACGGGATCCTCAACTCCTCCCGGGGGAACCGGGGAGAGGGGAATCTCGGCTGCTAAAGGCGACAGCCCGTCCAATGGGTCGAGAAAAATCTCGACTTCATCGGTGGAGTCTCGGTCAACTGACCTGGAGGGGACACCGTGAGGCCAGTGGCGAGCCGAGCGGCTCGACCAAGCCGACGGTCGACGGCCCGGGAGAGGGCCTTTCCCCGCCCCAAGAGCGCCGACGGAGGGACTTCTACCCCTGTCCTCTTTTGACCGAGAATAAGGTCTCCAGAACGAGGCCCTTCTCCTTTAGTGGAGAGGGACAGACAAAGCTCCTTAAAAGAAGCCGTGTAAGAAGAGCCCAGAGAGAGCGGGATAAATGCCGTGGGCGAGGAAGATCTGCCTGGCCGCCTTACCGAGGCGACCATCCGCTCGAGCTGATCCGCCGAGCCCGCCGCGGACACCGCCAACCGGGCCCTTGGACTTCACCGAGGGAACGCCGGGACGCCCAGGTTGCAATCGGGCAGCACGTCTTCGAGGACGAGGCCGAAAGATGAGCACAGGTCGCAAGCCCGCGGGTCGTGCTCAAGGCCTAAGCAGTAGACACACGTGGAGTGTGGATCCGTCCGAGACATCTTCTGCCCGCATGGGCATCTCGAAATCCGGGAGTCGATTTGTCCATGTCGCGTCAGAGGGATAGAAGAGACTGAAGTCTTTTCAGAAAATTTATTTTAAATCCGCAAACGGAGAAATAGAATTCAGTCTCAAACGCAGAGCGTTAAGGAGGGAACCTGAGCTTCCAAGCGGTAAGGAAGATCTAGCGTCATGGGGCGGAGCCGAGAGTTATACCACCCGGGTGGGTGGGAGGAGCAAGCTTGAAGACCTTCCGGCAAGATTTAAAGCGGCAAGGATACCTGCCAATGAGTGTGGATGAACAACATATCCATGTCCCTAGAAACGGGCAGTCCCACTCACCTCCATGTTCATATTTTCAGCGTGATGGTAAAATAAAAAATTAAAACACTAACTTTCAGAGTCAATAATGAGACAAACAGCTAGTATATATTATAAATAAAAACAGAACACATAGAATTGGTTTAAATTATTTGTTTTATTTCCAGTCCTCTTTAACAGAAGGAGTGGAGGCTGGCTGGGGGGTTGAGAGAGGGTGGAAGAGGATGAAGAAAAGACAAGAGCAAATAGTGGTTGAAGCAGGGATTTTAGGGCTGAGAAATGAGTACAGTAAGTGGCAAGCGTCGCAGGGAAGTTGATTCCAGAGGGAGGGAGATGGTAAGAGAATGCTGCCTCACCTAAACATGTACAAGGATGGGGAAGGGAGAATGTTCAAGCATTTCAAGAGCAAAGGGAGTACATGGTGGAGCTGGCTGGTGATAGGCAGGAGTTGAGGGTAAGAGAGGAGTGTCCCAAACCGGCAAGGAAAGTGAGGCTATGGACCTGGTGCCTTGCAGGTAGAAGCATTAGTGAGGAATAGAGAAAACAGCAGAGAGTGGGTGGGGGGAGGTGGCAAAATGGAAAACTGAGTTTAGTAGGGTATTGAGTCTTGCAAGGGAAGTGGCAGGTGTGTAGTAACAGACAATACTGGCATAGTCGATTACAGGTAGAATAGTTCTGAAGACTAAGTCTCGGCGGGTTGACATAGGGAGTCAGTCCTTGTGGCAGTAGAGGGCTCCCAGTTTAGGGCAAAGTTTGTTGCAGATGGAGTCAGTGTGGGCAGAAAAGTCAAAGTTACTACTCAGCCAGACTCACAGATATTTGAAAGATTTGCCTGTGTCTGAGGGTGAGCCCGTCCAGGGTGGTAAATGCTGGAAGGTTCTGTGATTTGGACAGTCTGTGCCTTGGCCCAAAGAACATAGATACTGTTTTTTTGGAGTTTAGTTTTAACTTATTTTGCCTGAACCATTTCTGCACTTTAAATCCATGCAGGGTAATATGGACTCTGTAGGGCAGGAAATAGATACCATTCCTGTTTTAGAGGAGAGGGTCCTAGGGGGACTCGCTTATCTGAAGGTAGAGAAAGCAATGGGACCAGATGGGGTACATATTGTTCCCTGCATGGCTTAGAGTTGTGTGTTAAGGTGAAGTCTAAATATAGTATTTATTGATCCTGAGAATGCCAAGCAATTTCTGGAGGCACAGATGTGAAGGAAGGAATGAGTGATCTCTGAGCCAGAAGTGAAGCTGACAATGTTTGCCTGTTAAACCACCACATATGTTAAATGATTAATGCAGAAGGAAACTTAAGTTGACGTGTTTAATATTTCACATCACCTTTGAGACAAACTGGAAATCGTTTAGCAGGTCTGGACATTAAAATATGCTCTGGGCTAAACTTTGGACCTTCTAAAAGGACGCTTGTAGTTTCCTTTGTGGTAAAGAAAGGTGAGCCATATTTTACTAAAAAGATTTATTTTAAAATGTACTACTCCCTTGACCATATTCTGTTTAAAGAGCTAAATAATTGAGCACTTCAAAAAGACTGACTTGCATATCTGAATCAGAATGTAAATGATGTCTTGTGTGCCTATCGAAAAAATGTAAGTTTATGAGAAAATGTAATTTTTTTTTCAACATATACTGTAAATCATGTTGTTTCTTGCAACAGCATAGATGTTTACAGACAGAAATAGACTCAATCCATAAAGTCTGTCCAGTTCCAACTTAGGTTTTCACCAGTCTAACTCTGGTGAGACCTTAAGTGATTCGATCTTCTCTCAGTTCCATTTGAACTAACCCCCCCAACTGCACTCTCCTCTCACCCACATGTTTACCAGTCCCACGTGTCTAGCCCACCTGCTTCTGAAGCCTGCAACTGTCCTAAGATTGTCCAGTTCCCCTGGCAGATGACTCCATTGTTCTATCAGCCTCTCTGTGAAGAAGTGATTCCTCGTGTCCTTCCAAAATCCCCCAAAAAAATGGTTATCAAACTACAAACTGTAAACATTGTCACTATGCCCATAGTGGCTCGTTTATAAAATATGCCCCACACACGTGCAAAACAGATGTAGTGTTAACAGTAGAGAATAGCTTTACACAGAATGTAGGACTGTAACAGCAAAAATAAATTTTTAAAATGTTCTTACCGAGTAAGCAAAGTGTATGCATACTGTTTAGTCTGTTCTTTCTAATTTTGTCATAAAAGCTTTCGGGTTTCCAGTTTTCTGTCCAGAATACTATGGATACAGTTTCTCCAAAATTATATAACTGAAAAAAAAAAAAAAAAAAGAGTAATTTTATACCTAGGATATTCGCTCTTTGAAAGAGAATCCACCAATCCAAAGCTCAGAGTTCGCTCCAACACCAATAGTTGGGAATAGTCTGAAGACTTATGGTTATGTCCAGCTTACTCAGTAGCACCCCCCCCCCCAATTATATTAAAGTAACAAGTACTTCCAGTGACAATAACAAGAACAACCTTTTTTTTATCCCAACATTATTTGTCCACCGCTGCGGACCTGGCAGGGGTTTAGACCCTTCCCCCCCCCCGGAAGGGCGCATCCTATGGCCCATCGGGGCCATCATGGGTCCTGGTATTTGCTTCCATTTTTCTCCCCTTGCACCCACGCACCATGCAATGGGCGCAGCAGCTGTATCCACCTCCGCAGAGGCATCCAAGCACCCTGGGCATGGGCCAAACCCCTGTAGCTGTGCTGACACACACAGCACAAACCCCCCACCCCAAGGAAGGAGAGCAGTGACACTCAATCCTTACCTCCCCAGATGGCCCCCAAATGACCCCAAATCCATTCCTGAACCCAGGCTGCCAGCGTGGCGTGAGGTGTGGCATCCAGCACCTCAAGCCTCAGCGCCACTGGACCGATAACAAAAACAACCTTAGCAAAAAAGCATAATGACTCACTGGGTGGAGCTCTGGACTGGAGGTGAGTCTTCTGGAGAAAAAAAAAAAAACTTCCAGATAAAAATACTACCCTTCTGTCTCCTTCACACTCACCAATCCAGACCACACTAACATCACAAGGTAGTATCCAAGAAACATTTTTGTAGGGAAACAAATGACAGTTCAGAAATGAGCTCCCCCTATCAGTTAGTGGTTAACTTAAATAATTGCAGTCTAAAGGGCATTTCAGGAAAAAGAAAGCATCCTTTGAATCACATCCACATACAATTTGTAAAACCTGATAAATGTGTGCATCAAACTTCTAGCCACCCTGCAAATATAACTCAGTATCCTCATTCACAGAGCCAAATCTGAGCCATTGGTGCTGGCGAACGGCGGCCAGATCGTTGCTGCTGCACATATCTGAACGCCACTGTTTTGTGTTTTCCGGTTGCATTTTGTTGCGACCGCAATCCATCTTTCCTTGGGATCACGTAGTGGTGCATGCATTTTGTGGCATTCTACTCAGTGGTGTGAACAGCCAGCACCACACACAACGTTCCGTTAGGCTTTCACCAGGAGGATAACGGATGGGTCTTCAGACCCGAGTTCAGCTAAACATTTCTTTTGATAGTTTAAACACAGCTGAACTCTGGGAAATGGCTCTTTTTTAAAACTGAGGGCTAAAACTTGCAGAAAACACTGTTTCAGAGTTGAGCCATGACACAGGTCATGCGTGTATGCATATGAAGACCCATCCATGATTCTTCTGGCGCTGCAGCACTATTTCTATGGATCACCAGTGACTAACCCCCCCCCCCAAAACCCTCCTCAAAATGCCGGAACTTCTTGGGGAGCATCTACAGTGCTCCAGAGTCAGGCCATCTGAATGCTGCACTACAGCATTTCAGTAAGAATGGACACAACGATTAGCACACCACCGCAGCAGATGCTGGCCATGTGAACACAACAAGTGAAGCATGTCTCAGTTCAGCCCATAAGGTGGACATTGCTCTAATTAATGCATTGCAAGTCTCTTGGATAACCAAGTCTGAAGCTTTACACCTGATCCCTTTGAATATGGAGTACTGAGAGACTTTTTTTTTTTAACCTTTTTTAAGATATAGGAAAAGGATAAAAAAATTATTTGATCTGGGGAATTTCCCTGTCCTGGCCAACAAGAATTTTACTGGTTGACTGACATGTACTGAATTCTCTGTTACTCATTTGATTGGATACGGGATTGAAGATGGAAGAAAATCTTCTTCACTGCAGTGGAAAGGGTCAAACATTTGGAAGAAACTCTAGACTAGCTCTAAAAGTCACTGAATCTTTGTCAAACACTAAAACCAAAAGGTTACTCCACAGAAAATGTTCCTAACGTATTTCTCTCATTTTTCTGGCCAAAGTAATGGTGACGAGAAAAAAACAGCATTAATGGTCCAAAAAAGCATGGCAACTGAGTGAACAGTGTCAGACTGCCCCTTCACAGGAGTCTTTGCTATCACAAGTGGAATCCATGCAGGAACTTACAGTAAGATGAATGGAAGACATTTCAATGCCACCACTTACTGGAATGTCTTAGTATGCGAATAAAGCCCTGGCTTGCACTAATCCACTGACACTGCTTTAAACATGTTGACATCTGAAATCCAACAGTCAAAACTGCAACCTCTGCATCTATTTTCCCACTTTCTTTTTTTAAGCCAGTGTAAATAATGTTTTCAGATTCTGTAGCATACTCTGGAAGTGACTGTCTTCATGCAATCACATCATCATTTACTTGTCCTGAGTAACCATAAGCTTTGAGAGTTACATACAATTTCCCATACCATCAAGGACAACTTCCTTCTGTATGAAACTGGAGCCTGTCAACAGGTCTGATCTTAAATGGCAGTGGCTGACCTTTTGCTACATTCACTATCCTTAGGAGCATGGTCTTCTCGACCAGGATGGGCTTATACGAACCACTGATGTGTTGTCTGATACTGTCTCACCCATTCCCCCTCATCTTCCCACAGAGGGAATAAACACACCAGGGAATAAACACCAGTTTGGGATTTTAATGGCCACAGCCATATGTTTATTAAACCAATTCTTAATACAGATTAGATGTGCACCGAAGGGAGCCTTTCAGGTTCATTTACCGGTGTCCCCCACCTGCCCCCAGCCAGGCTGTGGGCTGTTGAGAACTCTTGAAGGGGTCAGACCAACTGGGTCAGAGGCCCAGCGCCCTCCATGCTGGGTGGGGCTCTCGGACTTCCTCCCCTTTTGTCTGACCTCCACCATGGGAAACCTGCTGTCCAGGGCCCGTTGCAACGCCCCTTCCCCCACAGGTGGCACACCCCAGAGGTATTTCCAGTTACCTATGGCCTGTCCATGCAGGGTGCAGGCCGAGCCCCGCCCTCAACACTGCCATAAGAGAAGGCCTCACTCCATGCTGGGCGCTGGAGGCTCCCCCACCCTCTTTTCCCCCCACTTCCAAGCTGGGCTAACCTGACTCACCCTTAGAGAACCTTGGAGACACTCCCTATCCACCACGAACCTGATCTTCATCAGGTCCCCCACAGCATGTCTCCCCCTCCCTTAACTCCCCCCATCTCTAAGGAATGAGGTTAGAACCAGGTAAATGTCTCTGCAAAATAAGTCAAGTCCCAGGTCAGATAAGTGTATTCCATCCTTCCGATAGAGTTCCTTTGCTTTCACCATTATATGGTCATGCCTGACCACTCCACCCGGCAGTCGGGCCATGAATGTCCCTATTTTTCCATTAATCTTCATCCAGGTTCTATCCAGGCCCTTGTCCTTAGTCCCTTTTAGCCAATGTTGCCTCTGTACAATATGCAACCACATGATACTGGTGCTTGGCATGCTGTGCTGGATGGTGGCTATGTCCTCCTTCATGGCATGCAGCAATACGATGGACTTCCTTGCTTCCACATTATTCCCTCCCAGGTGGATGACCAAAATATCCGGTGGTGTTCCCTCTTGACACTCCTCTCGCAACCCGGGAATCAACTGATCCCTGCGCATAGCCATGTGACCCATCCATTGCACTTCCACAAGAGTATCACTGAAGCTCAGTAATGGACCCCCAGGTCAGGACTGTTCCTGGTTCGCCGCCCAATGGATGAAGGAATGAAGGAATGTTGACATATCCAAGCCAATTTCCCGGTCCCCAACCAATCTGTTTAACACATAAAAACAAGTTAGAGCATGTGTGGCCGGACATATCTTTTGAATGCCTTTGACTTCCACCTCCCCAGGCCCTTAATCTCTGCCTGAGACATGCCCTTGCTTGCTGCCCATGTTGCCGCCCCTATCCGAAGTGAATGGGTTCCATAATCCCTGGGCTCGGCATTCTTAAAAATTCTTGTAAACTGGAACTGTGTCAGTGGTGTCCCATCCCTGTGTCTGAAGTAAGCCCACCCCCTATCCCGTGTCCCTGCCTCATACCTCGCTAGCTCCTTTCTAATCCTCCATTCCCACCCACCCCAGTCCTGAAGCGTCACCCACGAACCCCGAGCCCATTGGTCAGTCTTTAACCTCCGGATCCGGATCAACAACCCCTCTCCCGCTAGCACCGCATCCCCTGCCTCCAGGCCCCTCCTACAGGGGTCCTGCCTACTGGCTGCCGTGACCCCCGAAACCCTAAAAGCCCCGCAGTAAGCCAATAGAAATGCTGCCCTGAACAACCGACCTTCCTGACAGCCTGTGCAGAGCGATGGCAAGACCTCTACCAGCTGTTCTAATGTCTTGTGTGTCACTAGTCTCCTTTTGTCTAGAGTCCTAGGCTGTGACCTGCCCCACCCCTCCAGGAGTTTCCTGACACTGAAAGACCGAGTGTGGTCCTCCAACCTCATCACCCTGCTGAACTACCCCAACCCTGCTAGGTGACAGCTTGCCGCCGCTGCTGAGCTCCCTTCCTTTTTCAATGCCACTATGAACCAGCGGAGCTGCCTTTCTGGGATCGGCCAAGTCTCTTCCCAACTGTGGGAGTCCAGAATCTTCATCAATTCCTCCACTCCTCTCGTATCTGCTTTTCGGGTGGTGGGAGCCAAAGACTGGCACACATCGATGTCCAGTCTTTGAGATCCCCAGGTTCCACAAGAACTCCGGGATCTCTGCCGGGCTGTCGTCTGCTCCAGGTGCCAGGGCTCTGAACCGATCCCACTGCAAACGAGATAAAGCATCAGCTATACTGCTGCTTTCCCCGGGAACATGTCAGGCTCTAAAATGTATGCTGTTAACCAAACACCTCAGCACAAAAACCCGTAACAAGTCCCCCATAGGCCTAACTGCCCCCATTGCAGGATGATTATGTGTACAACCCCTGTATTGTTTGACCTAAATACCACCCTTCTGTCCCTCAACTTTGCACCCCACACCACTAGAGCTACCACGATCAGGAAGAATTCCAAGAACGTTACATTCTTGGTCAATCCCCGCTCTTCCCATGGTGCTGTCCATGTCCCTGCTAGCCATGCCCCTTTCAAATAAGCCCCAAACCCCTGGCCCCCGGCTGTGTCCATGAACAGTTCCAAGTCTGTATTGGACAATTCCTCCTCCTCCGGCCATGCTGTCACCTCATTAAAGTCTTCTAAAAAGGAGGCCCAGATGGCCAAATCCTCCTTCACCGCCTGAGGGATCCTAATCCTATGTTGGGGGCGGTGGACCCTGGCGGTCACCTTGGCCAGTCTCCATACAGAGTCCCACCCCATCGGTATGGTCCTGCATGCAAAATTAAGATGACCCAACAACTGCTGTACTTGTCGCAATGTCATCTTTCTCGCACCCCTAGCGTCTCCCACCATCCTAACCAGGGTCTCAACCTTGCCCCTTGGCAACCTACATTCCATTCTCTCTGTATCAATCTCCATCTCCAAAAAGGACAATATTGTGGTTGGGCCCATGGTCTTTTCCTCAGCCAGGGGGACACCAAAGGACCGACAAACCTCTTGCAACCCTTTTAACATCCTCCCACAGGCTTCACTCCCTTTTGGGTTCATCACCAAAAAGTCATCCAAGTAATGCACAATTCCCTCACCCGGGTTCGTCTGCTCCACTACCCATTGTAGAAAGCTACTAAATTTTTCAAAGTATGCACGTGCAATGGTACACCCCATTGGCATGCATTTATCCTCATAGTATTCTCCACCTACCTTCAATCCCAGCAGACTGTAGTCTTCCAGGTGGACAGGAAGCAACCGGAAAGTGGATTCTATGTCCGCCTTAGCCATCAGTGCCCCCTGGCCATACCCTGTCACCTCCCTCACTGCCCTGTCAATCGTTGCATAATGCACCGAAGTCAATGCTGGGTCTATGAAATCATTCACTAACTCTCCCTCTGGGAAAGACAAGTGAGTAATCATCCTAAATTCCCTTGGTTTGCTTTTTGGCACCATGCCCACTAGTGACACTCTAAAGTCTTCCAACGGGGGCTTCCCGGTCCTGCAATCCTCACCAGTCGCCTCTCTTTGGCTATGTTTTCCCGCACAATCCCCATGTTATCCCTTGCTGATTTCAAATTCAGAGAATCGAAGTCTGCCCATGGCCCCATATACAGTATCCTGAACCCCTCTGAAAATCTACCCAAAATCACAAGTGCATTCTGCATGCTGGGGTATCTCTCCAACCACCCCTTCATCTCACTTACCTTTATCGGTGTTACCCTCTGCTCCAGGGATCCTTTTTTTATGAAATCCCCCTTTTTGGCTGGGGTGGCTCCCTCCTTCTTCCCCCAGGGCATTGTGTAAATGGGTGGGGCCTCCCACATACCAGGCACGCATGGATAAACTTGCACTTCGACTGCGTGCATGTTCCTCGGTTAAAATGGTAACACTGGTTGCCAGCCTTGGTTGGCCCCCCTGTGTCCTTATCCCCCCCCCCGGGTCCCCTTTCACCGGGAGGCCACAGTCCGTACTTTGGACATAAGCCCTATCTGTGATTACATCCACCCACAATGGCATATCAACCTGATCCCATTCCCTCTCTGGATTCTTATGTAAACGAGGCCGAAAGACCTCATCACAATGATGCCATGTGGACCCCCCAAGCTGCATGCACTCGCATGACCCTAGACCAATAACTCAGAAGTCCACAGCAGAGATCTGGCTTCTCCCGACACAGGACCTACATGTAAATCGAGTATCCTGCTGAACAGTTCTCAAAGTTCTTTTCCACCCATGGTTTCTTTTCTTTAGTCTTGTCTTTTTATCCCCCTCTTTAGCATCCTCCTCTCCCCTGTGCAGCAGGGTGAAAATATCTACAAATTCTCTCCTGAATATTGCCACCCTCGTCTTGTCTGAAAGGTGGGCCCCCATCTCCTCTTCCACACTTGAATATGGCTGTTTTCCGCATCCCCACTTTGTCCCCCCCCCCGGTGCTACCCCCTTTTCCAGACCCTGCCAAGATAGCAGCCAGGTTCTTCAATGCCTCTAAAACTTCTTCCATCTTGTTTCCCCTTTCCCCCTACTCCCCCTTCATCTTCCGAATCAGAAGTTATCACCGGCCATGCCCGCCATTGGCTCCCCTTCTGATTCGCTGCTCAATTCCGGCAACGGCCAGATCCTCCCGAACCTGGGGGGGGGCCTGCCTAGGACCCCTGCCTCTGGGTCTCTTGCCCTTTCATGGGGCCCCCCCCCCCGGTTCCTCATCTGCTGATGACTCATTTTCCTTTCTGGGCCTCTTAGGAAAGGGTGGAAGAGGCCTAGGCCAGTTATTGTCAGGCCTGGGGAACCCCGGCTGACCACCCTGTGGTGCCATCCCACTTCTGAGCCTCTTCCTAGTCCCGCCTCAGGGACCCCTCTCCTCTTCCAAGGAGGAGTCATCCTCGTACCATCCCCTAGGCTTTTGCAGCACCGGGAGCAGCGTGGCCTCACTGGACTCCCACATGGGGGAGGGAGACCTCTGTTTCACTGTTAGGCCAGGGCCACCCCCTTCCACCCTGCCCCGGCCCCTTTGGCTCCCTCTTTCCCCGGGGTCCTGAGGTGTTTCCCCGGGGAACAGGAAGTTCTACCCTCTGACCAACTGTCCTCCCGCTGGAGACCAAGTGTAGGCCCACCAATACCCAATTGGCCCCTTATACCCTTATGTGACTTTGTTTTCTACCTTTGGCTGCGTCCTGGGCCTTGGGCTCACCTCTCCGACCCCTCGGGCAATCCACTGGTGTCTCAAGCACTTCCAGCCAAGCTGTTCCCCGCCTGCAGACCATCTTCCTCCAGCTTTCGTCAGTAATGCTGCTCGACCACGGCTCTGCCTGACATTTTTTTTTATGTTTTTTAAATTAACCAGGGGAGACATGCTGGCCTGAAGCCTACTTTCAAGGTTGACCTGAGAACCCTAGGAGATGAGTGACTTGCTCAGGGTCGATCGGTATGCTAAGGGGGGGGCCGTGGAATTGCCCAGGTCTACAATGTTTCCCCTCGAAGGCGTAAACCCCCGTGCTAACCAGCCTCCTTGAAATATCCTGTCCAATACTGCCTCCTTCCTCTTAACAAAAGGTTTGGGGACCTTGTGTGGATTCAAACTCTCAGCCTGGATTCACTCAGTTGCCCAAGTTTACAGTTCAAAGTCTTACTCTCCTGTGCTATCCCGGAAGTCTTGGCACTATCTCTCCTACAGAGAAATTATGCCTCAATATTTGCCTTCTAGGTACCGTAGACTGTTTCAGGGGCATTTAAAGTCTTCCCAGCAATACAGAATCAATTCATATTATATTTTTCTCTTAGTTTCTTCCCTGTGATTCATTTAGACCCCTGAGATTTTGTTAAGACAATCACTACCAGTCTCCCCATATCTGTTGCTAACATTACAGAAGTGCCAGAAATCCTATGGTATTCACACTGCAACCAAAAATGCAAGACTGCTCACGATTCTCCAAATCTGGTGAAGTAACAACTTTATTTCCCAGTCTCGGTGCTCAAAATGGTGAAATTCAGAGTGCAACCGATGCTATCCAGAAACCACCTTTCTTGGACATTTTAGGCATATGTATTGCAGTGCCCTAAATTTTATAATGTACATTTACCTGGTTCCAAAACCACTAGACAAAGTGGCTAAGTGTCTCAATGCTTTGCCCTAGAACTAGAGCTTTGTCAGTGTGACGCAGTCTTCTATTTCTGGTTGAAGAACAACTGGGATTTCTGGTGACTGTTGTGGGGGCTAGTCACTTTGTACCCATACTATCAATCACTGTGGCACGATCCCGTGTTCTAAGACTCTATTTCAAAAGTGTCAACATCACGGCCCTCATCTTTGGCACATATATGTCGAGTTTAGATTTTTCTTACAGCCCATTTGGCTGGTGCCAGAGAGGGGTACCTGCAAGCCCCCTCCATCAACCGGTTGTATCCACTGTAATTCAGATTGGAAACGTCCCTCCATCTCCCTTTCATTACATTTTGTTTGTCAAGTCACTATGCCTGACAAACAGTCAGGAACTATATGAACTTAATTTTTTATTTAAAATGTCTGCTCTCCAGGACAGCCTCAGGGTTTGAATTTTAATTTCTTGCGGGGGTGGGGTGGGGTGGGAAGACTTGTAACATCTCATTTTCAGTGGGTTCCTGCCTACCCATTTCTCAAGCTGAGTTGACTAAAGCATTGTCTTGCTCAGGGTCACAATGTGAGCATTTGGCTCTAATGGGGTTTGAACTTGTGATCTCCCAGTTCCCAAGTCTGTGCTCTAACCACTAGACCACACCTTCTTCACTATCTTTTGGAGGTAGGGATTCCTAAAAAAAATTTTAAGCAACTTATGTTATTTGGCTGGCCTTGGCTTGAACAACATGCAAATGCCCCAGTATGCCACATTTTAGCTAAGTTTTAGCATCTAGAATTGACACCTAGAAGATAGTCTCAGTGCTGGCTGAACACTGAGATCACACACAAGGCGGTGCGTGTGAGCAGGGTTAATGCGGTGCCTTGTCTTTTGTTGTACAATTTCAGTCTGGCCCACCTTCACACATCACTTACATACCTCTCAAGTGTCCCTCATTACGAGGTACATCCTTCATTTTACCCCTTAAAATTGCTCTGTCCCTCATCCATCCCTCATGGAAAAGATGCTACCCACAAAAAGAATGTGATGTAAATTCAGACTTTAAAGAAGAAATTCATAATATTCTAAAATACTAAATCAAACATAAACTTTGCACAAGTAAATACTATGGATTTCACAGTGTTCTAGCTTCTAGCTCCAAGTTTGAGGATATATCCCTCATTTTTGGGGGTGTCCCTCATTTTGTGTGCCCAGAAATATCCATGTCCCTCATTTCAATGAAAAAAAAGGTTGAGAGGTATAATCACTCGTGCTCGGTACGTCCTCCTCTTTTTTACAGCATCTTGTCTACTATAATGTATCTTACTCTCTGCTACACCAACTCAGATCACTCATGCACGACAGTCCCTAATCTCAACATGTGCAGTAACAGTAAAACCAAATCTTGAGCATTCTCAGTCACGTGTACCCAGTAACTGGCAGTATAGTCTCGAGCAAACCAGCAAAACCCCAAATGGCAGCACACACACTTCTATATACTTTCTGTACCAGAATACAATAAGTTGTACGTATAAAGTAATTTAACATTTTTCATGGGACTGTCTCACCGGGGTGGAGGGGGGAAGAAAGACAAAACAACAGAAGCAATATAAAATTAATGAAAAACCTGCAATCTTGCCATATGTTTAAGCACTGTAATCTTATAAGATACATCATCTCATTTTCATGAGGGTCCAGGGGTGACAACAATAATGTGTTGACACAGAAGGCCTTTGCTTGTGACTAGTTCTCTAACGAAAGACTACACCGGCATCAGGTGAAACATGGCAAGTAAGTATCACTTTTGCACAGAACGCTATTATCCAAGCAATCTCATAAATGCCTTTGTTTAGGGACTGTATCCCACATGAATCTGGTAAACATCCATCTGCATGTTCTCTAGTTTCTGTTTTACAAGGAGTATTATACCAGAAAACCATGATCTCTCTGACAGATCAGTGTGTGACGGACTTACAGTGACGTCAGCGACTTGATGGCTGCCTAGCCCTTGAGCTCTCCTCACCCCTCGACCAAAATCTACAATCATCTGCCACAAAACGATGAATTCCCCGGCAAAAAAACAAATGATCTAAAGCTCAACCGGGGAAACTCACGAATACTCCCAACACAAAAGCTGAGAGACCTTCTGTTGCTAGAAAAATCAAGGTCTCCAACAGACCGCAAGGAGGTGGAAGGCCACATGATGGATTCCCAGCCTGATGTCGAAACCCAGACAGATCTTGTAAACTCCATCCTGCAGACAGTGAAAATGGTGGCCAAGATAGATCAGACCCTAACGGAACTCCGCCCGGATAGAAACAAGATTAAGCAAAAGACAGAGCAGCAGGAGGTCTGTTTGACTCAAGTCACCGAACAATCTGACAGACAAGATCGACTTCTGTTCTTTTTTTTAACCCAGGATAGAGAGCTCACCCATTGGCTCAGTGACCTCGAGGGCAGAAGCAGAAGACAGAATATCAGAGTTTACGGAGTTCCGGAGGGAACAAAAGACAAATATAAAGATACACCTACCTTTCTTCAAGAAATGCTGAAAAAACTGCTTTCCCTTCCAGATGAACTAGATATATCCATGGACCACGCTCACAGATCACTGGGCCTGAAGCCTCGGGACCCTGGAGCTAGGCCGCGCTCCCTGATTGCTAAGCTGACTTCATACAGGGCCAAGGAAGAACTACTGTGTTTGGCCTGGCAGCACAGTGAGCTCCTGCTTCAAGGCCATCGAATCACCTTGGATAATGATTACACAAGTGTTGTGCAGGAAGCTCGGAAGGCGTTATGGCCCACTATCAAACAGCTGAGGGCCAAAAATATGAAATCCCAGATTTTGTAGCCGGCTTGACTCAAGCTCACTACTGATCAGGGGGTAAAAGTTTTCCCACACCTCCTCTCTGCTTCTCATTTTTTTGAGAACCTTGGAATTTCTGCTCCTCCCCTGATAAAAGAAAGGCCGGAAAAGGATCTGTTGGCTTCAGCTTGGTCAGTGGTGCAGAGAGGTATTCCTCGTCCAGGAACCACTAAAAAATGTCCCCACAGGAATCTACGCCCGGACGTCTCGGCGATGCTTTGCAGGTATGGAGCTCTCTCGTTGGTCAACAAGAAGGCTGTCTACCTGAAAGAAGAAGCAGAGGACTCCCCCACTACCGAAATCAACACACAGACCAGAACTACAACCTGATCAGAAACCCAGTACTTGGCTGCTGTTTACTTTCCCATGCGCCTGAACTTTTCAGACTGTCCCCACCTTGGGCCCTTCATTATACAGAGCTGGCCTGAAGCTCACTCCATGTTTACCGACAAAAAGTCACAGGGTCTACGTGCGGCCCTGCACTTGAGAAAAGGGGAAAAGAAGAACTGTAAGTACTGCTAGGCATATCTTTCCCCACAACACTCGAGGGATCCACGATCTGGGCCACTTCGACCATTGAGACTTTCCTTTCGGGGGGGCTGGAGTCTGGACTTGGTTAACAGGCCACTGAGAGACTCGGGGACTTTACGACGTGGGTATTTGATCTTATTCCCCCTGGAGCACTCTGTTTCTCTACAGCTGGCCCTTATTCAGTTTTCTTTTACCTCTTGTATACTGTGTTGTCCGGGAATGCCTGGATAATATTAAATGATCTTTTTATTTATTTATCTTTTGTTGACGGGTAAGTGCACTAGACAAATCCTGCCTATTTTCAGGCACGACCCGGGGGAGGAGAAATACAGATGAATGCCAACTGACCTTGAACCAGATTAAGCTGTTGGTGGTATTTTCTTTTTTAGTGAATGAGGGAAATTTGGTCAGGACACCAGGGAAATTTCCCTACTCTTTTTCGATAAGTGCCATGGGATCTTTAACATCCACCTGGACTACCACCAATACAGGCAGATGGGACCTCGGTTTAACATCTCATCCGAAAGACAGCACCTCAGAAGTGCAGCACCCCATCTCATGCTGCACTACAGTGTCAGTACTGGGATATTAACCCAAGTGCCAGATGTAGGAACTGAACCCACAGCCCTCTGATCTCCCGGTCTCAGAAGCGAGTGTGCTACCTACTGAACCACTGACATGGCATGTGCATGTTATTCATTTTGCTACCCTCTCCTTGGGGTCTCAGCTTTGGCCGCCTGTACTGAATGTTTCTCTACATGGAACTTTGCTGGGCTCCTGGGATGAAGAGGGGCTCGTTCACATTAAAATAGGGCAAATTTAAGAGCTTGCCATGCTCTGCTTTGGCCCCTGTTTATCCTAAAAGGTGAAGGGCTGCGCCCGGAGAGATGAGGGGTTCATGCCTGGAACTTCATATCATCTCACTGAAGCCGTACCCCCCGCACTTCAGGAGGCTCGAATGCAAAGTTGGCTCAGATTCAGGTGCCTGGCTTCTCCATGAGACACATCAAAGATCTGGCCTGGGTCCCAGACAGTAGTACCTCACACAACACGTAGACATTACTACCCATACCACAGGGACTTCCTGCGGCGGCTGCTCAGAAAGCTATAATTATGCTCCCCTTTGACACCATTTAGTATGGGGCCATAGAAACAAACAGCTCACTTGTTCCAGGCGACATAAAAGGGCTCCTGACTTTTCCTTAATGGGAACCTCGTTTCTTGATATCACATGGTTGGGGGGGGGCTTGGGACTATGGCC
The DNA here is from genome assembly GCA_016271365.2 of Neoceratodus forsteri. Lineage (NCBI taxonomy): Eukaryota > Metazoa > Chordata > Ceratodontiformes > Ceratodontidae > Neoceratodus > Neoceratodus forsteri. Next base: position 762,979,541 of record CM028136.1, read on the forward strand.
TTCTCAATTCCAAATGATCTCTGACATTGGGCGGCTCAGCCTTAATTGGGATTCTTCCCGATGGCATCCAGGCTGGTTCATGCTACTGGTGGGCATAACCCTACTCGTCGCAAAGGCGACGATCCCCAAGCTGATTATTATAACACAGCTTGGCCTTGGAAGTCAAGATAAACCCCTACTGGCAGGGGGGCCAAGCGGCTCATGGTTCGCGAAGCCTCCTCGGCCATGCATCTACTTAAACTTGTTAAACGGTTTACAAGATTATAATCTGTGTGTCTCACTTGGGATACTTCTTGTTCCTGTTTTATTGTGCTTTTTTTTTTTATTTAGTTTTTGTTAAGATTTTTCAAAAATCCATGAGACGCTTACAAACATTGGCATTCATTACAGTACTACAGATTTACATTCTTTAACATTTTCTAATTAGATCTGAATAAGAGCATTTCTTTTATTGCTTGGATGTTTTAGTTTTGTTAAATAAAAAAGAAATAAAAGCTTGTTTGTGAATGACATTTCCCTGTTTCTTGTTTTATTATGTTTTTATTGTTAACTACAGTTATGGTTGAATGTTCTTGTTTTACTTGGGTACACTGCCAAAGATATAAGATCCTACCGTAGGTTATCGCAAGATCACACTAGTCTGAAGCTCACTGCAAGTTCTGTAACATCACCCTACTACAATGGCCACCCAAAACTCTAAAGTACTTTCCTACAACATAAATGGCAGCACCAACCCTATCAAGAGAAAACAGATATTGAAGTATTTGTCAGCACAGAAATGTGAAGTGAATTTCTTACAAGAGACACATTTATCTCCCACTGAGGCTTTAAAGTTAAAATCAAAAAATTCTCCCCATTTATTTCACTCGTCCCTGCCCTCCAGTAGGAAGAGAAGAGTTGTTATACTCCTGGCAGCTTCTTTTCCATTTGAACAGGAAGAGGTTATCGAGGACCTGGGAGCGAGATACATCATTGTGGTGGGCAAGATTCAAGACACTCAGGTTACTTTAGTGAATAGCTGCGCCCACCCAGGCTCCCCAATCTTCTTCTACACATCTCTCTCCCAGTTAATAGTGGAAAAGTCGAGCGGCGTCCTGATAATGGGTGGAGACTGGAACTTAATCTTTGACAGAAACCTCAACACCACTTCACAAATTCCAAATCTTGAGGTTCACAAGGCTCGCTCTCTTAAAAGTGTCTTTGTGCAACCGGGTCTGATAGATGTTTGGAGGGAGAAGTACCCTATGGCCAGAGACTATACGTATTACTCCCCCCGATTCAAAATCTTCTCCAGACTAGATACTTTTGTCACCTCCTCTAGGGATCTTCCCATCATCTCCTCAGTGTGGATAGGGACCTCTACCCTGTCAGACCACCACCCCATTTTTCTTGAGGTAGACCTGAAACTACCCTGGAAAAATACCAACTGGAGGCTTAACACCTCACTCCTCCTTGATAAGGCAGTGGTTTACAGAGCTTAAGGACCATATTAAGAAAATATTAGATGAAAATGCAACACCTGGTACAACCCCACAAATTCTCTGGGACACTTTAAAGACCCTGGTCAGAGGGAAGCTAATCTCTATAGCTTCATATAAAAAGAAACTAGCAAAACAAAAGCAAACAGACTTGCTCTCCCGGATTAGGGTTCTGGAAAATACTCAGGACAACAGATGGGTACAGGAGAGGGACTCTGAATTAAAGGAGCTCAAAAAGAAACTATAGAATTTACAAAAAAATTAAACTGAAAGGGCCCTTTGGTATCTCAAACAGAGATACTATGAGGGAGTACCCTGGGGCACAAAACTACTAGCATTCCACCTAACAAGAATCAGATCCCTGGCTTCAGGCCTCCTCACATCCAAAAGTGATCAAATTACAAAAGTGTTTGTTTCCTATTACTCCAACCTATATCATCCACAAGTAGAATCATCGCCGGAGGATAAGATAAAGTTCCTTACATTCCTTACCTTACCAACCACATTGGTGGAACAGGGCCAGTCTCTTACTAGGCCAATCACACAGTCTGAAATGTCAATCACAATTAAAAACTTAAAAACTGGTAAATGTCCAGAACCGTAAGGAATTAGTGCAGAAGTTTACAAGATCTTTACAAAGGAGACGCTCCCTCTTCTAGCAGATGTTTTCTCTGGAATTTGGCTGGAGGGGAGCCCCATTCCACCATCCTGGCAGTATGCCACAATCTCCCTCCTGCACAAAGAAGGCAAAGATCCCACACAGTGTGGATCTTACTGCCCCATCTCCCTTCTCAACTCAGATTATCACATTTTCACCTCTATAATAGCCCCCAGACTTAACTCCCTGCTTTCAGAACTTGTTAAAATGGATCAAACGGGTTTCATCTCTGGATGCCAAGCCCCGGACAGTGTGCGTTCCACGATAAATGTGATTAATGCTATCCATCGTTCTCACACCCCTGCATGTCATGAGTCTGGACGCAGAAAAGGCCCTTGATAAAGTATCTTGGAATTTTCTATTCCTTGTCCTGGAGACTATGGCCTTTCTGTTTCCTGCATAGACAGTATAAAGACTTTATAGACTGCTCCACAAGCATATGTAAGGGTGAACGGGGGCATTTCGGACAGATTCAGGTTGGGCAGTGTCCCCTCTCCCTTCTATTTGCTCTATACATAGAGCCGCTGGCCGAGGCCATCTGTAAGACTGATGATATACGGGAGATCAAGATGGAGGGAATTGATCATAAAATCTCTTTATATGCAGATGACGTTCTCCTCTGCCAGTCCCACCCAGATCAGTCCAACCCCGAGGTCTGGTCAATTCTCAATGAATTTGGCAGACACACCGGCTATTCTCTTAACAAAACTAAGACCAAAGTCTTAAGCTTTTATTATAAGCCTTCCCCAGCTATTGCTGGCCTGCTTCCCTTGGACTGGACAGCCAACAAGATAAAATACCTGGGAACCTACATCACTAAAAATATCTCCCACCTTTTTAAGGCAAATTACAATCCCCTGATAAACCAGATGAAGAAAGACTTCGAACAATGGTCACTAATAAATCTTCCCATGTATTCCAGAATTCAGATGGTTACCATGAACATACTGTATTACCCAGATTCCTGTATGTGCTCCAGTGCTTACCCACCTTTATCCCCAGGGCACAGTTCCAGAACTGGCATAGGCTAATTTCCAGGTGTGTCTGGAACAATAAGAGACCTAGAATAAACTAACAGATTCTTCAGGCTCATAGAAGTAAGGGTGGGAGATCCCTTCCAGATCTTAAAGATTACTATCTTGCTGCACAACTGAAAACAGCTTTGCTGTGGTCTGTCCTCTCTTATGTAGCTAACTGGAAGGCAATGGAGTGGGAGGAGGAGGAGGAGTTGGGTCCCCCTCTGGGAGCTAGAATAATGAATCCCTTTAGTAGTTCTAGTGCCCCACCCCTTTTCTTTACTACAGTTAAGGACACTCTTCCAGCAGTCCATAAAGCATGGCAAAAACATAAACTAATTACCTCATTATGGCCACTTCGCCGCTCAGCCTGGGACCCTCAATTTCTCCCGGCTAGGCTCGACCACACATTCAGTAACGGATAGATGAGGCCTAATTTATTTGAGACAATTCATCCCAGGGGGCTCCATGGTAGACTTTAGAACACTTAAGAGACTCCTATGCACTTTGTAATTCTGATCACTTCAGATTTTTACGGGCTCTGTCCCATATCCTCAAATATCAACAACTAGATCAAGACCCACTTAGAGCAGCACCCTTCCTCGAGAACCTTCAGAAAATTATGGATGGTCAGGTGCAGAGGGGTCTGATCTCTGTGATCTACAAGTCACTTAGTGACTTAAAAGGGGACGCCCTGAAAAATATTAAATCAAGGTGGTTAAGGGAAGGGGAACTGACCTTATCATAGGCTGACTGGGGGAGATTCCACCACATTATCACCAAAACCACTCTGTACCCTCACTGTCAAGAATTTGAGTGGAGGGCGAAGATTCGCTTCTTTCTCGCTCCATCCCTTCTTAACAAAAGAGATCCCTCCCGTCTGTCACTGTGTTGGAGACTGTGTGAAGAACAGACAGCACATTATTCACACATATTCTGGGGATGTCCACTTGTTCAGCCTTTTTGGATGGCAATGAACTCTATCCTAATGAACCTTTTCTCTCTAGACTCCCCTCTCGAAATGCCAAACACCATATTGGGGCTCCCACCCAATGGACTGAGAGGTGCAAACTCACAAGACCTGTGGGCCATCTTAACTGCAGCCTCACATAAAACACTAATCCTTAACTGGCTGAAGTCTGATCCACCGACAGTTAAGCACTGGATCCAGGTGGTGCATGAGATCTCCGAGTTGGAGGAGATGACATATAAAGTCAATCAAAAAAACCATATCTACACCCATAGAGGAACTAGGTGGTTGGTCTGGCTCAACACACACACACCCAGATCTAGAAACCTCCATAGTGCCCACATGGGACTCACCCAGTCAGCCAACATGATAGCCTCTGTGCTAAGGGCATCTCTCACAGAGATCGGACCATCTCATTAGATACTGTTGTTTTACAGACTGATGATGACTTTATGAAATGCTTGAAATGAGGAAATGTTAAAAATCCATCAGCAAAAATACTACTGCAATAGAGTTAGGATTCCTCAGATTTTAAATGTGTATGAAATCAATGGTATAGGATATTCTCTGTTTTAATTTCTCTGTTCACGTTTTCTGTCAAAGAAGAATTAAAAAAAAAAGATCAGTGTGTGACACGTATCCCTTTGTGCAGCTTGGGATGTTGTACATGTAAGAGTACTTATAACATGGGGTAGAGAAAGACAGGTACCTGATTGGTGTCACAAACCCACTCTGCAGGTCAGGCCCTCTGCTCCCACAGTGCAACCTCCGAGCACAGTACTGTGAACAGTTAACAGAACAGGGTAACCCTCCTGTCTGTTTGTGGGTCTGAATCACCTTTGGTCTCAAATTCTGGAGGGATTCAAACTGTGAACCTTATGCTAGTGTACCCAAATGTACAGGCTCAGATAATTCTGCTCTTCGGGGAATGCCAGATATCTTTCGCCTAAAGGCACCTAACCAGGTATCCCAAATTAACCCTAAAAACTCTATGAAAGACCTTAGGAAAATTCTTACCTTTTCCCAGTTTGGTATTACCATCAAGCTTTGAACAGTTTAGTCAGCCTTAACCATCTGTATTTCACATGCAAAAGAAAGAATTTCAAAGGCACACCAAGCAGCCTCTTTAAATACAGAATTACTTAAAAATGGATAAAAAATATGTAAAATATAAACACAGAACCATGTATCACAAAGCATACAATCACTTAAAAGAACAAGGTTAAAATACAAACATAAACTCCTACCACATGACAAACAATTACACTCTACATTTTTTATATTAGAAAAATCATAGAGCAATCAGAACCAGCTGTCCAAGTGTCACAAGACTACTGCAATAGAGTTAAGATTCCTCAGATTTTAAATGTGTATGAAATCAACGGTATAGGTTATTCTCTGTTTTAATTTCTCTGTTCACGTTTCTGTCAATAAAGATGAATTTAAAAAAAAAAGATCAGTGTGTGACATGTATCCCTTTGTGCAGCTTGGAATGTTGTCCAGGTAAGAGTACTTATAATATGGGGTAGAGAAAGACAGGTATCTGACTGGTACAGAGGCATCAGGTGACCACTGATTAATCTACAATATACATACAGCAAGTGGTGCGGTGTCAGCCCAGAATGATCAATGAGCAGACCAGATCTAGTTATTGTACCCCAAATGCAGTCTGAGCATCAGCCATTACTATCCTCACTAAGAGAGCCAGAACCAAAGGTTCTCATGTAAGACTCTGTACCAGTCAGGTACCTCTTTTTCTGTACCCCATGTTATAATGTAGCACAGTGCAATGTCAGTGGCTGCACTGTTGAAACTGTCTGCAGTGTAGTGTGTCTGTCTTTCTCTGTGTGACTTCCCACCCACCTGGCGGATCTCCTACTTATCCCCACAAAAGTTAAAGTGCTGCACTGTGCCAAAGTGCCGTGTCTTCCCCCGGTGTCTATCCACCCGCCACGCCAATCTCAGGTGCAAGTGTGTTTCTGATTCGGAGGTTAAAGTTGCCATGGGCATGTCAGCATGGTCCACTGGGGAGAGTGAGAGAGGGGACAGAACTGTTACGAGCCACAAGCAGATGATACAGGGCATGACATCACTCTGAGCTGCACTGCAAGGTGGTGAAAGTCCTTCCTCATTCTCCGATCCCACACCGCCCCGCCCCATGTGTTCTCCCCGTCTTATGGAATGTCACAACAGGCTATCCAGCTGTGATCTGTGACAGCAAGTCAGAGATAACCAGGAGCGCCAGTGACACACAGCTCCGAATTCCTGTCAGGGATGCAAAGTAGAGCTGCTGAGAAGCTCTACGCTGTTTCCCCTGCATGCACATGAGAAAGAGAAAGACAGGGAACAGCCTAAGTGCTTCTCCCTCAGATGTGCACAGGCTGTGTCAGTCGGCTAACAATAGCTAGTAGAAGAAAGACAGACAATTAGCAGCAGGACCAGGACATTTGTCTCTTTCTATCTCTCTCTGCAGTACTTCTAGAGCACAGCCTGCTGACAGTGTGTGATCTGACAACAGACAGAGAGCAGGAGAGAAAGAATGTAAAGCAGTACTAAGCTCCCACTGTTTTGAGAGAGAGAGAATATGATTGAGTGGGACTTCACTCCTGGCAGTTCGGTTAGGTGAAAGTGGGGGTGTACGCGTTGTCCGCCGCAGAGCTAGAGAGAGTGAGGGGAGAGAGTCTGTACCCATACTTTTCTTTTGTCAGTCAAGTTCAGCGTTTCTCTCTCCCCGCTACACAGGGGTGGACAGAAGTAATAGAGTGAGGATTTTTGACAGTATACTTGGTCCTAGTCTGCTGTCAGTTTGCAAGAGAAAAAAAGAAACAAATAATTAACAAATGAATCGCTAGTGTCATGGAGCAGCAGGCTGTCTCCTGTCAACAGCTGCTGCACTCTTCTCACTCTGTGCCATAGCCATATATTAATGTGTGGACGATCCTGTGTAAGGCTCCCCGGGAATCGTAGCTCCCCCTTTAGAGACACAGAAGCGTTGATTAATGGCAGTGTTCACCAGTGTCAGCAACACACTAGTTCTGCTGGTGGCAGAACACATAAAATAGTTCTTATGCTTTCCTGATTTAATCATGCTTTACTCTTGTGTTTTGCACCTGTGGTGACACCCCATGTTATAAGCGCAGTAACTCACTCCAGGGTGTGCGGCTATTGGGGATTAATCAACACCCTGGGTGCTGTGAGGACACTCGGCCTGCGGTCTTTGCCTCACAATGCACCCGAGGTGTTGATTAATCCCCAATAACTGCACACCCTGTCGTGGGTTATTGCTTACTTGTACTGAATGTCTTCTCGTCTTAGCATGGAAATCACCACCACTAATACTTTTGTGAATATCCTTGGTGCTGTGACTAGGCCAAAAGGTAAGGTCTTGAATTGGAAGCCATTATTTCCCTTGTGCGAGTCTTAAGAACTTCCTGTATGGGCTGTTGGAATGTCAAGGTATGCACTCCATTGGTCTAGTGATGTTAAGGAATATTCTGGTTGGGTCTCCCTAATAACACAGGTCAGAGGTTCCACCATAAAAGAGGTCTGTCTTATGAACTCTGAGATACTGCAGGCCCAAGACAGGCTAGAAATATATCTTCTTCAGAGCTACAGTATGACAACACTGGACCATATTCCTGAAGATTCCTCATCTCTGCATTCTTTCTATCACACCATTGCTCTGCAGACTCTGTGTCACCTTCAACATATTCTTTCAGTTTACAACACTGTTGGACAGTGGGGATTTTACAAATCTGTGTAATGGACAGCCTTTCCTGAATTTTATTGGCACTCTTTTGAAATAATTCCCAGCTTCCTTCATTCCCTCGCAATTTGTGTTAAGTCACCTACTAAAGTTCACATTCTTCTTCCAAATGGAAACAACTGGGATTGCAAACATAGCCGGTTTTAGGCACCAGCGAACCCTGCGGTTGCTGGGGGCCCCTGTCATAGGGCCTAACTAGAAGTTACCTTATTCATTAAACATTTTTATCTTAATATATTTTTAAAACAGCAGTAAATGACTGTGAAGATCCTTCTGGTTATGTCATGAAATACTTCAACAAGCTACGATTCCAGTCAATATCAGGTGGATAGGCAGCAATGGATAGGATGGGAAGAACAGCCCCAAGAACTGACACTGCTGTGTTCTCCTAAACATTTTTAAAATACTACTGGTTATACTAAAGCATCGTATAGAAAAAAAGAAATATAACATTTGCCGGCAGACAACTACTGCTTGGCCCATCTAGTTTGCCCATTTTTCCCTGCCTATAGTATCAGATAAAATGTTGCACTTATGGGCTGCAGTAAAACACATGAGCTAAAGTTGGGCCAAATAGATGGCCCCCATGACTTCACTAATTCTGCTGGGGGCCCCCCAAACCCTAAAGCCGGCCCTGATTGCAAAATCTGACTTTTGCTGTTCTGACAGGAAAAACATGAGCCTCACAACCCTTAACCACAAAGGGATCTGGGTAGGATCCACTGTCTACTTTTCAACTACTTTGATCCCTTAAGCTATGACTTAATACGTTATCTTTACTTCCATGGTCTGTTATCAAAATCTGTTCCCTGAAGGTCGACCTTTGCCTTCAGTGTAGTTACATTTTTGTGCCACTGGTTGACCCATTAATTAATTTGTTTAGTAGCTCCCCAAAGAGTAAGCCTCTTTCAAAAAGAACAATCTAGAGAACAGATTTGGAAGATTAGACAGTAATCCAAGATTTAGGCCACAAATGCCTCTCTGTCACTGTGCCAAAGAATGCATTTCTTGCCAAGAATCTTTTGACATCTTCCACTGTTAAAGACAGACATATTAGATGCACCTCCTTCTAGATCACCTGTTAAGACTTTCTATGGTCTTCCACAAGTTTAATTAGGTCCCTATCCCATTCCAATGTAGCACCAGAGATATAAAGACATGTTACTGCTGATTGATGGGATGCCGCCTCATAACATCCTATCTAGGAATCTTCCACTTTCGTATCAGTTTGATTTTTCCGCAGTTAATCTCCTTCTTTACGTAGGACTGTTCTGTTTACCAGTCTGCCCAGCACTAAAATAAAACAAAACAAAAAATAAGCAGAACCCCACTGAAAACAAAATATTACATGTCTGATGGTCTCACATAGCAAACAGAATGAGAATACAGCATTCCCCCTACTCCCTTATTTTTTTGGCAACAGAAAAAGGAGACAGCACTCCCGACAGAAAACAGCACTGCAAAAAACTCCAAGCTATATACTCTGCTAGAAAACTGGGAATGTTTAATGAGTGACTCCAGGGAGGGTAATAAGCATACTCAAGCACTTCACCATTATACATCTCTTCTTCACGGGGTCCCCTGAAGAAGACACACAGTCTCAAATACTGGGGTATACTGTTTTCTGCACCCAGAGTCACTTATTAAACCTTGACACCTTTTCAGTAGAGTATATATGTTGGAGTTTTTCTGAAACATTGTTTTCTGTCAGGAGTGCTGTCTCCTCTTCCTTCTGTAAGTTCCCTTGATGCTAGCACCCATATATTCAAGTTCTTAAGACTCGGTGTCTTGTTTTGCCTTATTTTATAACCTGCCAAGTCTAATAACAGACAAGAGAGATATTTGTGTGTATCCAGTACCCGTGTTGAGGCATGAGCTGCATTAGAGTTCCAAACCCTCAGACAATGAGATTTGGGGGGGTGGGGAGTGATGATAATCAAGAGTTACAGTACCTAGCCGGCCCAGTGGCGCTGAAGGTTGAGGCACTGGATGCCACACCTCGCACTACGCCGGCGACCCGGGTTCGGGAACGGACTCGGATCGAGTGTCCCAACGGATGCTCTCCTCCCTCAGGGGTGGGTGACCAAGAACGCACTTGCGTTCTGAATCCCTTCCATAGCCAGTGGAAGCACCGGCAACAGAAAGGGATGGAGGTGGCTCCGTTCGTTGGAGTCGGGGAGGGGAGACGTAGGACGGCGCATGAGTGGCATGGCGTGCATCAGCACGCCACCACTCGGGACGTACGTCCCAAGCACCAGGCGTCTCAGAGGGCAGGGGATTAAGGGGAGAAAACGGAAAAACAACTCTCGGTAGCCCTGGATGAAAGCCGCTCTGGTTCCATCCCAGACCACCAAGAATGGACAGACCCCAATATGCAGGAGGGAAAAGAAGAGGAGGCACTCTAGGGGCAGATCCCATGGAAGGTGGAATGGAAGAAATGAGCGGATGGAAGGAGTGGGCACCAAGAGGAGATAGGAGGGATAAAGGAAGAAAGTAAAAAAACACAAACAGTAGCAAGCATGAGCCCATTACAATTTTTTCATCTTGACTGACTGTAATACTCAGTTATAGAAACAGAGAATTTGACAGCAGATAAGGACCGCTTGGTCCACCTAGTCTGCGGTTTTTTCCTCAGCTACGGTATCACCACATACCTTACTTGATCTATGGCTTATCCCCCCCCCCCAAGTTTTATCACCAAGGTTCCCCTATGCCTATCCCATGCTTTCTTGAACCCTGTCACAATTTATGTCCCTACTACCTCCACTGGGAGGCTGTTCCAGGCATCCAACCATCCTCTCTGTGAAGAAGTGCTTCCTGGCATCTCCTAGGTCTACCCCCTCCAGCTGCAAAGCATGACCCCTTGTCCTTGAGCATCTTTATTTTTGAAAAATGCTTCCCTCTTGAACCTTATTTATACCTGTGAGGCATTTGAAAGTTTCTATCATATCACCCCCTCTCCCTCCGTTCCTCCAGGGTATACATACTAAGGTGCTTCAGTCTTTCCTCATAGGGATTTTGATGCAGACCCTGCACCATTTTGGCTACCCTTCTCTGGACTGCCTCCACTCTTTCTATATCCTTCTGGAGATGAAGTCTCCAGAACTGGACACAGTACTCCAGGTGAAGTCTCACCAGCGATCTATACAGGGATGACACCACCACTCTATTTCTGCTGGTGATACCCCTCCCTATGCACCCCATCAATCTACTAGCTCTCCCAACTGCCTTATCACACTGCCTAGCCGCCTTTAGGTGTCATCAGACATGATAAACCCCAGGTCTCTTTCCTGTTTGGTGGTCGTCACTACCTCTCCTCCCAATTTGTACTCCGCCCCTGGGTTTAACCCCCCCCCCCGGAACTGGCAGGCAGGCTCCGCCCCCACAGGGGGCTTGTATCTATCCCTGGCCCACGACCCCATCACATGGATTGCAGTCGGGAGTTTCACGGAGCCTGCCAGCTCCATTTCCTCGGGTTTTATTTCTGCCTGTCCCTGTGGAGGTGCATGCATGCTGTGCTCCCACAACACCCACCCTTCCAGATTTTAAATAATTGATTAGCAGTTTTTTTCTTGGGACAATGCTAAGTGTACAGAAAGTATTTATATAGGTTTTCGGACTTCCGGTTGGGCTTCCAAGCAACATGGTGGTGTAAAAGCAGAGCTCCGCTACACCCCTTGCTAATCTTCCCGATTTGACGCTTTCAATAACAAATAATTTAAAATAAACAAGAACTAGATATCAGGGACATACATAAGGAGCATTGCAAAGAAGAAAAATATAAGAAATTGAACAACTATGGGCAGCAGTGAGCAGAATTAAATCGAGCAGCAATGTCGGCCCAGGAGCCCTCCCACTCGGAACACTCTCAAGCACCTGCAGAACGGCAGGACCAAATAACCATACCAAATAATGAAGCGAGAAACAAACGCATAAAGTTAGATACTGAATACAAGGAGCTATTATTGTTTCGTGCTGAAATTAAAGATCTTTACGGAGAGCTTCGCAGAGATGTAGTGAGCCTGGAGCAACGAGCTGATGCATCGGAGAGACAGATAACAGCAGTGGAGAACAGAGTAGACAACATGGAGAATAAAATTCAACTCTTACAAGATCAATGTGTACAACTGCAAGAAAAACAAGAAGATATGGAGAACAGAGCGTGCAGAAAGAACCTAAGATTATATTGCATCCCTGAAGGCTCAGAAGGTCAGGACATTACTAAGTTTACTATCACTTTGCTCAAACCAGCTCTTGAATCGCCCTCAGATAGTCAATGAACTTTAGAGAGAGTTCACCATGCACTGGGCCCACGGCCTACAGATCCAAATGCTAGGCCTCGATCTATTATTATGCGCTTTCTTAGCTATGCAGTCGAGGAGACAGTATTAACAGCAGCATGGCGAAAGGGCAAGGTCTTTTACGAGCAAACTCATTTCTATGTTGATAACGACTACACTCCACAAACTATGCGTACTCGTAGAGCACATTCGGACATTTTACCAGCTTTGAAGGAGGCAGCCATTAGATTCACAACACCGTATCCAGCTGGACTTGTGGTGCAACTTTCATCGGTAAGGAAGGACTTTCATACTGCGGAGGAGGCCAGACAGGAGCTCCTTAAAGTGGGAATTCAAATAAAAACAAAATCCACACTAGTATTACAGAAAACTGACCCATCGCTGGCATATGGTGAATCTGGGCAGAACACAAAATGGCAGAGAAGTAACAAAGAGGGGGAACATTTCTAATCGTTTGGCAACTTTTCTCAGATCGGCAAGGGGAAGAACCTGACTGACAGAAGCTGAAGCTTGGCTTGTGATTTCTCGATGGTCCTCTGGCTAGAGGTCCCTGAAAGCTTATGACTGATGAGAGGGACTGGGAATTCAGTTGTCTGAACTGGGATCTTTATAAGACAACAACTCTCTCAGATGATGTAGGGCAAAGAAAAGGAACGCTTAATAATTTTACCTGCAGAAAATTTTGCTATAACAAAGAAACATGTAAAACTTTTGGTTTAGCTGTTTGAACTGGCCCCGATGATTGCTTTGAAGGGGGCAACGGATATAACTTTAAAGAGCAGATTTTAGTGCTCTGCTTGATTTGTTTTAGGGATAGACTGACATAAGGGTCTGAGAAAAGTTGCCCTAGCTGTATACTACAGAATTTATTTAATTATAAAATAAACAATTTACACTGCGGTGGGAAGGGGGGAGTAGGGAGCATCTCCAGACGTTACAGGGAAGCCCATTTCAAACCAAAGACAAACAGGCAGGGTATTTTGAGTTAACATTTGGATTTTTATTTAGCTTGTCTGCATATTTCTCTTTATTTTTCATTTGGGGAGCAGGATATCCCCAGGAGGCCTGGGCATTTGGTACTATCAGATATCTTCTGGTGACCCCAGACTATCAGGAGGCACACTTAGGGAGTATTATTTTAAACTCCCCTACCTTGGAAGTCAGTTTTATTTGGAATACGTATGTACATAGTTTTCAAGACAAAGGTCAGACATATACTGATAATTTGTTTCAGATTGCAAAAGGTTTGATAAGATCGCAGCAGGAGATGTTTAAGAATAATTTAGATGGGAAAGGCATAAAATGTTTCAAAAAAAGTGACGATCAGAAGGATGGCTCTGGGGGGAACAACAGTATGGTGACCCCCATCAGGAAATAGATTATTAAGACTGGGACAACAGGAGAGACTATGTTTCCATAAGGAAATAAGATGGCTACTCAGATAGTAAAAGCATTCTCGCTTAATATAAATGGGTTTAACAACCCCATTAAAAGGGCCAGACTGTTCCAATATATCAAGAAACACCCCAGTGATTTTTATTATCTCCAGGAAACACATTTAACAGACACCGAACATGTAAAATTGAACTGGGGGGCAGGTTTTTGGTATATGTGTCGTCCTTTCCTAAAGGGAAATGACGAGGAGTAGCCATTTTAATACCTAGGACCTCTCCTTTTCATTTAGAAACACAGTGCGTAGATTCAGAGGGAAGGTATGTAATCTTAAAAGGTACCCTTTATGGGATAAAGGTCACGTTAGTGAACGTGTATTTTCCCCCTCTTACATTTGTTTGTCTTTTTAAAAGATTTTTTGCAAAGCTCCTAGACACTATGCACAGATGTCTTATTATAGGGGGAGATATCAATTTAACTTTGACACCTCAGTTGAACTCCTCTGCACCTTCCAAATATAGGCTAACATCAGCTCAAAGATTATTTATCTCTCAACTTGGAGCATTGGGTCTAATCGATGTATGGAGACATTTTTATCCTCTTTCTGGGGGATATATGTTTTTCTCCCCTAGACACAACACTTACTCAAGACTGGACTACTTTTTCATTTCAAAAGAACATTTGGACTGCTTACAGGATTTAACTATAGGACCTGGATTTCTTTCTGATCATTCTCTCCTATTTTTGAGGCTAGATTTTAAAATACAAAGGAAATCCACTGAGTGGCGCTTGAATACATCTTTTCTTAAGGATAAAGCTTTTAGGGACAGCTTTAACTCAAAAATAGCTTGGGGTATTGCAGAGAATTCATCCCAGGAGACATCCAACACAATAGTTTGGGATACTGTGAAACTTGCGATTAGGGGGGAGATAACTGCGTATTCAGCATACAAGAAGAGATATTGGGAAACATGATATGGTAAACTACATGAGAAACTAAGGGAAATGCAAACAAAGTTTATTCCTATTACCACAGAGGCCCAAACCCAGATTAATCAGACAAAGGCTGAGCTCCAGAAACTTTTAGACGAAAAAACACAACAGGAGCTATTTTACTTGAAAACATATAGGTATGAGGGAAGACCAAAAGGGGTGAGAAATTTAGCCCGGAGGCCTAGGGGACATAGGACAGCCACAATCATAACACATTTAGTGGATCCGGAGAGAAAAACAAGAGCTCTTAACTCATAGCAGATACTGCAACTGTTCCAGAAATATTATAGGCAGCTATATGAGAAACCACAAGGTCCAGAATCTAACAAAGCTGAGGAATTTTTTTACCCTCTTACATTAAGGAAGCTAACTAAGGAAATGGAAACCAGATTAAAAGCCCCTATCAGATCAGAGGAAGTCAGACGTGCCGTAAAAGAAAGTAAATCATTAAAAACCCCTGGCCCAGACGGATTTCTGTCTGAGTGGTACAAGACTTTCAGTAAACAACTGACTCCTTTACTACTAAACACCTTTTTATAAATTCAACAGGAGGGTTCCCCTCCTCCATCATGGGATCACACTAATATTTCACCTATCTTAAAAGTAGGCAAACCAGCAGATGTAACTACCTCATATAGGCCAATATCCATATTAAACATGGACTACAAGTTATTTATGTCCATATGGGCACATAGACTAGAAGAAATGTTACCATATTTGATTAATTCAGATCAATCTGGGTTCATTCGAGCCAGAGAAACTACAGATAATATCCGCAAACGATCCATTTGTTGGACCACTTAAATCAGAGACAGATACAGGCAGTGTTGCTCAGCCTTGACGCAGACAAGGCTTTTGATCGCATCAGTTGGCCTTTTTTATGGGAAACTTTACAGAAGTTTGGATTCCTTGGGGAATTCTCTAGCATGATACAGAGAAGTTATGCCTCTCCAAAGGCATATGTTAAAGTGAATGGACAGTTATCTTCAATGTTACAGCTGGGAAGGGGAGCTAGGCAGGGCTGCCCACTTTCCCCTTTGCTGTCTGCCATATACACTGAGCCATTGGCTGAAGCCATAAGGCAACATCCCATATTCAGGGGGTCCCTTTAGGAGGAAGGGATTTTACCATATCATTATATGCAGATGACGTATTACTAATACTCTTAGAACCTGAAAAGTCCATTCCTGCTACCCTACAAGTGATAGATAAGTTTTCAGAAATAGCTGGATACAAAATAAATATACAAAAAATAGAGTTATTATCTTTAAATTTCACCCCCTCGCAGTCTCTGAAGAACCAGATCCCTCTGAAATGGAAAAATAATAAGATTAAATATTTGGGTGTAAATATTCCCCAGAAACTGGAACATTAGGAACTGTTTAATTTAGAGCCTCTATCGATAGAGATAGAGAATTTACTTGGGAATTGGACACACCAGGTATTATCTTTTTCAGCTCGAATACAAGCTATTCGGATGACCCTGTTTCCTAAGATATTATATTATTTCCGGACTTTACCAATTATTCCATCACAATTCTACTTTGCATCCTGGGCTAGAATTTTTTTGAGGTTTGTATGGGCTGGGCAGCAGCCAAGGGTCAGATGGTCTCTGTTACAGTTACCAGTGGCAAAGTGGGGTTGTAATCTTTCAAACCTTAGAGATTACCATAAAGCAGTAACATGTAAAATAGCGATGACATGGCTGAACCCTCAGGTAAAGAAACCATGGAAATTTACTGAATTTATACTAAATGATCTAGTAAACATTATCCCTATTATATTTGCCCCCCAAAATTCTTATCCACAGTTACAGAACTTCACATTTGGAACCCGTTATATGTTAAAGGCTTGGTATGAGCTAAGGACGTCTATTACATTAACTGAAGTTTTTGGTCATTTTAAACTAATCGGTACAGAAAGTGTATCTTTGGATACGGGTGCTGTTCGGGTCCATCAGGAATGGCAGAAAAAAGGTTTGCTTTTGTTATATCAATATCTGGATGTAAATGGAGTACTGCCTTTTGCCACACTAGGAGGCAAAATATCAATTCCCCCATACACAACATTATACATATTTACAGATTCTGACATTTATACAGAAAGAATTAGCATTAAATACTCTGCCCTCTCTCATACCTATGTTGATAACCCTTTTAAGGGACGCTATAGAAGGCAGGGAACAAATTCATTTAATTGGACAAATACATAAAGCAATAAGAGACTTTTAGAAGGAATCCACTGAGGATATCTTGGAGAGATGGAATAGAGAATTAGGGACTCAAATAACTTATGAGAAATGGTTGGAACCTATTCCTCACTTGATGAGAGTATCACAGTCATCATACTGGTCAGAATATATATATGGAAATGTCGTAGTAGATATTTTCATACCCCTGACAAAATTGCTAAATTTTTATCTATGAGGCATGGCCTTTGTTGGATAGAGTGTGGAAAAAAATGGCAAATATAACACATATTTTTTTGTGCCTATCCGAAAGTTACCCAATACTGGTTAGATATAGAAAAGGGCATACAGAATATTGTTGGACCAGAAATTCAATTATCCAATCAGATGATTCTGCTTTATATTGGGGAAGACGGAAAAGTTCCACCAAGTAGAAGTAAGTTATACTTGTACCTGGCAGCAGCTAAAAAGGTTATAACTCACCTATGGCAAACAGCTGAAGTACCCACCCTCTCTCATTGGCATTCACTGATGACTGAGATATATTATCTAGAGAGAATAGTAGCTTCTAGAGCCGGAAGGATGTCACAATTTGAACTCCAATGGAGGCCATGGGTTTTCTATATCTCGCCTCTGGATGAAGCATTTGTCCCCTGATACAGCTATTTAAAAGTAACCAATTTTTGTAGGATATGAATTTTGATCTAGTGTCATTTGCTATGTAACAGAATGATGTTGTAGAAACATGAATTGCCATCCCATGTATTGTAAGACAAAAGAGCAATACTGTATAGATGAACCGCTGCTGTCATATATATAACTACATAAAAAACAACAAAAAATAAAGAATATTATAAAAAAAGAAAGTATTTATATAGGTTTTCTAGAAGTGTTATGTTTGTTAAACGCAGTGAGGCAAGTGCTATGCATTTTCACAATGTTTTAGCACTTTCATGAGTAAAACACTAATCAATTTTTTTGAGTTACATGAATCCCTGCCTTCGTACCACCCGCTGTCCGACACTGCCACCGGGCCTCCACCCAATGGCAGTCATATAGCGGGGGTGGCAACATCCCTCCTCAGAAGGGGAGAGCTGCTTTGCGGCTGCTCAATCCCACTCTCACCCTCTCCCCAGCCAGTCCCTGATGACCCAGTCCCATTCCTGAACCTAGGCTGCAGGTGTGGTGCGAGATGTGGTGTCTAGCACCTCAACCCCCAGCGCCACTGGGCCGGCCACTGCCCCTGGGTTTCTGTCCCCCAAGGGCATGATTTTGCACTGAAGCCCAGCTGCCATACCCTTGACCATTCTTCTTAACTTTTTGAGATCCCCTCTCATTTTTTTCCTCCCCTGCCCCACAGTGTTTACCCCGTTGCAGATTTTCATGTCATCCACGAACAGGCAGTCCTTTTCATCCAGCTCCTCTGCAATCTTGCTAATAAAGACACTAAAGAGCACAAGTCCCACTACAGATCTCTGTGGTATCCCACTGGTCACCCTCCCTTCCTTGGAGTGAACTCCGACTACCACCACCCTCTGTCTTTTATCTCTTAGCCAATTTCTTACCCAGTTTACCACCTTTGGTCCCACTCCTGGGCTATCCAGCTTGCTTACTAATCTCCTATGTGGAACAGTGTCGAAGGCCTTGCTGAAATCTAGGTAGGCCACATACACGGCTCCTCCTTGATCCAGTTCCCTGGACATACATCAAAAAAATATATTAGATTCATTCGACAAGATTTCTCCTCTGTGAATCCATGCTGTCTCGGATCCTGTAAGTCACTGGATTCAAGGTATTCCACTCCTTTCCTTCAGTAGTGATTCCAATAATTTCCCCACCATTAAAGTCAGGTTGACTGGCATGTAGTTGCCAGCCTTTTCCCTACTACCACTTTTGTGAAGAGGGGCTACATCTGCCCTCCTCCAGTCCCCCGGAACCACTCCAGTCTCCAGTAAGAGGTAGAACAGGACTGTCAGAGGTGCAGCTAGCACCTCCCCGAGTTCCCTCAGTATCTTTGGAAGGACCCGTCTGGCCCCATCGCCTTATCCACTTTCAAATTTGCGAGTTCATTCAGGACTCTCTCTCCTCTGTAAATGTACTAGTGTCTACCTCTCTTCCTTTGACGCACCTGTAACTTTTCTGTGGCCCCTCTTCTACTAACACTGAACAAAAATTATAAAGGAAAGAAGTGAAATAAAATCCCCTGTAATGTCAACTCTGGGCAATGCAACCCTGACACAAAACTGTGCATTTTTTTCTTGTGCCAACTCAAACTGTCTGGCATTAAATGCTTTTTGAAAAGTCAAATCATGCTGATGATGTAATTGTTAAATGGCTGACTACCTTGAGTACTTGGCGAGTAGAAGACAGCATGCAACAAAAAAAAAAAATCTTGATTCCAAAGCAAGTTTTGGATACAGATAATCAGCTATTTCAATGAGATGCACAGGGAGAAAATAGTTGCTTTTGCGACACTGACTGCCCCCCCAAATCCCTTGATGTGGTGTCCTAAAGTTCCACTTCCAGCATAAACAAAGGGACCCACCAGCAGAGGTATATAAACCTGAAAATCCTTCAAAGTGAAAAAGTAGACATTACCTAATTCTAAAATGCCTGTTAATATCTGGAAAGAGCCGACCTGGAACATAATACTACAGAAACCATGGAGCATGCCATTGTTACTGGTAGTGTTAAAGGCAGGAAAAACAGAGGAAACTGGTGTGTGTATGTTGGGGATGGGGTACATTCTGATTGGAAAGGACCTAGCTGTCAGTCTTCAGTCTATTTGTGACCATTGATGTTGGATTGAGAAATTAATCCAGGTCTGGATTGGTGTATGCAAGGTGAAAAAAAAAAAAAAGACTCTGAATATTACGTACAAGATTAGTAGTAAATACTACAGTAAAACTATTTGCAGACTATGAATAAAAAGTCAATTTATATAATAAGATCATGAGAAGATGCTTAAATAAACCAATCTACAGTGAAAATTCAATAATCTCTGATAAAGCAACATACTACAAGGATTAATAAAGACTGTGTATGTCACTTGACAAATTGCACAGCTCTAAAACTCTGACACTACTGTAGTAAAAGTATACTAGGCAAAGATGTTTTCTAACTAGACCAGAAAGTTAAAGGACCATTGCTAACTTTCACAAGCCTATTTTAGCTTTTTAGACTGAAATGGGAGATTAACAGCGATTTAAAACACAAAATACTACTTTGTTATAGTTCGTAAAAACAAGTTTTACTCGAGTCGGACACCATATTTGTGCAGTAAAACCAAAATAAAGAACAGTTACGTAAGAACTTACCATATCAATAGATCTTCGAGAGGATCTCAGTCATCAGGTAACACCGTAGGAACCTTCGCTGTTGGAGATGGGGAATCCACACAGTAGATTTTCAGGAGTACAACTGGGGCCACCCACGTTGTCGACGGCTGCCATCACCGACCCTATACAGGCATGGGCGGCCCCACTCCCTCTTCAGTTCTTTCCCTCTGGAGACGAAAGGAGCAAGGCTAATGCCCTGGGGAACCAAAGAGAGACAGAGGGACCCAGCTCTAGATAGAAATTATGGAATACAGCAGATAGCCAGGTCCTTGAACAGGAGCCGCAAGAAGGGGGACGGTGGGAGGAAAATTATACCCGATGACTGAGATCCCCTCAAAGATCTACTGTTACAGTAAGTTCTTACGTAACTGTTCTATCTTCTTCAGGGGTATCTCCGTCATCAGGTTACACCGTAGGAATGAGTACCAAGCAGTGACAAGTGAAAACAGACAGTCTGGGAGGTTGGATCTCCATAAACTTAAGACAGGAGATCTTGTAGCACAGCCCTGCCAAATCCTGCACTGGCTCTTGAAGCAATGTCCAGACTGTAATGCTTGGTGAAGGTGTGGGCTGTACTCCAGGTGGCAGCAGCGCAAATATCAGCAGCTGAGATCCCTCTGAAACAAGCCGAGGCAGCCATGCTTCTGGTACAATGAGCTTTGATGGCACCAGGCAGTTCTTTGCTATACTTGTTATAGCAGAACACAATGTAATTTGCCAACCATCTGGATAAACACTGCTTAGAAACTGAAGTGCCCTCTTTACCTGGGGTGAAAGAACCAAAACAACTGCTTAGACTTTCCGGACTCCTTAGTCGGAAGCAGATAATACTTCAAAGTTCTGTGCACATCCCACGTATGGAGCAGTACTTCCCCTGGATTAGCACGCTCAGGAAAATAACCAGGAAGATGGATAGACTGATTAAGTGTGAACTCAGAAACCACCATAGATAAAAACTATTTGTGCACAAAGATATCCTGTCTTTGTGAAAAATCAAATAAGACTCCTCACACCAGAGGGCCTGAATCTCTGAAATTCTTCGAGCAGAAGTATTGGCAACTAAAAATAGCGCTTTCAGAGAGAAAGTGCAAATTTGCAAGTCGCGATTGTCTCAAAAGGAGACAAGGTCAACTTTTCCAAAACCAAATTTAAGTCTCAAGCTGGGACACGGGAACGGATTGGGGGTTTCAGATGCAAGATGTCCTGGAGAAATGTACAGGAGACATCCAGCTGAACTATAGTGTGGTCACCCACAGGCTCATGAAAGGCAGAAATAGCCGAAAGGTGGACCTTGAGAGAGGAATACTGGAGGCCTGAGTCAGACAAAGAAATCAGGTAGTCCAAGATGTGCTTCACAGGACAGGTGAAAGGGTCAAGAGAATGCTTGTCAGCCCAGACAGTAAACTACTTTTACTTCATGGCATAAGTGGCATGGGTGGAAGGCTTGTGGGTGTACATCCGCTACCCTGTTAGAGACCCCGAACCTAGCAATGGCTACATCCTCAGAAGCCACGCATGCAGATGAAGGGACCTGAGGTTGGGATGGACCAGGTACCTCAGTCCTGGGTCAGTAGATTCCTGCAAAGGTGCAGAGGGAACGGAGGTTCCGCCACTGGCTGCTGAATCAGAGGGAATCATATCTGGTGAGGCCAGAATGGAGCTAACAGAATCATGCTGGTTCCTTCCACTTGCAGCTTGATCAGTACCCTCTGTATTACAGGAAATAGAGGGAATGCATACAGAAATCTCCCACTCCAAGAGAGGGACAACGCGTCTTGCAAAAAAACTCCAGGCCCTGGATCTAGCAACCAAAAATTAGGCAGCTTTGCGTTGAGTGGGGAAGCAAAAGGTCCAACTCTGGGCAACTCCATCTGTGGAACACATCTTCTGCTATGGATGAGAAAAGCTCCCATTCATGCATGCTGTACTGAGTTCTGTTGAGACTGTCGATCAGGGTGTTGAGAACACCTGGGACATATACCGCAGAGTGTGTCAGACTGTGCTCCAGTGCCCTGTACCACACTCGCATGGCCTCCCTGCAAAAGGGGTATGAGTGAGTCCTGCCCACTTGTTGATGTAGTAGACTACACTCTGTCCGACTGCACCAGCAGTGGGCCTGAAGGAAGGTATTCCTGAAATGCCTGCATGGCACAGAGCACCACTCTCATCTCCAGGATGTTGATATGCAGGGCGGCTTCCTATTGGGACCAGGAGTCCTGGGTTTGAAAGGGACCCAGGTGGGCTCCCCAGCTCACACCCGATGCATTTGTGGTGAGGATCTCTTCAGGAGAGGGGACCTGGAAAGGGACTCCTCAAAGAAGATTCGAGGAGTCCATCCATCACTGCAAAACCCTGCAGACTGGGAAGGAGACCTGGACTAGTTGGTCAAGCTCGTCTGTGCGCTGGTCCCACTGCACCGAGGGTCAACTGAGGAATGCACATGTGAAGCCTGGCCAGTGAAACGGTGGGAATGGCCGCAGCCTTGAGACCCAAGAGCCAGAGGTACAGCCTGGCAGGAATGTATTGACTCTAAGTTACTTCCTGAGCCTGAGCTATAAGGGACTCTGCCCTGATGTGGGGTAAGAAGGCCTTTCCCTGCTCAGAGTCCAGAACTGCCCCGATGTACTACAGTCTTTGAGACAATATTAGAACAGATTTGGGCAGGTTGTTATGCCCAGAGTGGAAAAGCTGAAGAGTGCGCTCCAGAGTCAGCCACAGCTGGTCCCTGGATGAGGTCCTGAGAAGCCAATCATCCAGCTAAGGGAAGACGTACAGTCCCTCTCTTCTGAGAGCTGCTGCGACCGCTGCTAAGCATTTGGTAAAGACATGCAGAGTAGAGGATAAGCCAGAGGGAAACACCTTGAACTGGTAATGCTCTCCCTGAAAGGCAAAGCGAAGAAACCTCCTGTGAGGTGGAAAGACCGCAATGTACAGGTAAATGTCCTGCACATCCAGTGAGCATAGCCAGTCCCCAGTCTTGAGGAGGGGCAAGAGGACTGGCAAAGTTACCATCTGGAACTTTTTGTACTGGACAGAGACTTAGGTCTGAGATCCAAAATGGGCCTCATATCTCTGGTCTTTTGGGGGACCAGGAAGAACCTGGAGTAAAACCCCTTATTTCTCTGACCCTTTGGCACCAGCTCGATTGCCTGCTTGTGTAACAGAGATTGACTGCACTTCCTCCCGGAGAACAGACAAGTGGGTGGAGGGCAGAGGACGGGTATCTGGAGGTTGTTGTATGAGCTCCAGGGTATGATCACTCTCTATAATCTGTAGGATCCATGCATCTGAAGTTATGGTTCTCCACTGATTCAGATGGAAGAAGACCTGACCTCCGACCACCACCTCATGGGTCAGAACCATAGGAGGGGGGGTCTGGCAAGGAGACAAGCTGAGGTGGGACCAGTTGAGGAAGCTGGTCTGTCACGTCTGGGACGCGTGGCCACATCTCTAGAGTTGGAGGGGGCGGGCAAGGAAACTGGGCTGAGTGTTTGCCCTGGGTGTGGGGACTGCAGCCTGGTCTATTGGCCTGTCTATGAAAAGTAGGGTGTCCCCTATCATGGGGTTGAGTGTGGTAGAGGGAGTGGACTTAAGAGCCATGCCCAAGGCCTGCAGATCATTGATGAAGTCCTGGACATCAGGACCAAAGAGCTTGGTGCCATTGAATGGGGCGTTGAGCACCTTATTTATTTTTTTTTAATTACCTTTGTTTTACCAGGAGAGACGCACTACGCTGAAAACTTGTTTACAGGTGCAACCTGGGAGCACAAGGAATTTAAGTGACTTGCTCAGGGTCACACCGTATGCAAGTGGGGGCAGTGGGATTCAAACCCAGGTCTCCAGGTTTGCAGCTCGGAGCCTTAAACTACTGCGCTACACTGCCTCCACATCAGCAGCAAAGCCAGAGACCCTCAGCCATGAATGCTTTTAAAGGCAAATACCTGTGGCAGCAGCCCTGGCCACCGTGTCGGCCAAATCACAGTGGGCCCGCAGAAGATATGTGCTGATATCCTCTGCAGTTTGCAGGCACTGTAGTAATTCCAGCTTCTGGGTGCCATCAGGGAGGGCTTAGGCAGCCACCCTGCCCTTCCTCCAGTTGACATTGTGGAACTTCACCATATGTGAAAGATAGTTTACAATCCTCAGACCCAGGGTAGAGGAGGCGTAAACACTCTTACCTCAGAGGTCAATCCTGCGAGATTCTTTGTCTGGGAACACAGGAACTAAGGTGCTTGAGTGCCTCTGACCTGTCATGGGCTGCCTTAATGACAAATGAGTCAGTTTCAGCCTGGGACGCAAAGTAAGGAAGGCCCTGGGGGGGGCATTATATAATCTGTCTGCCCTGTGTGGCATAGCTGGCATCATGTCTGGCCTGTACCAGGCTGCGGAGTGGCATTTATCAGGGTTGGCAACATAGGAGGGATAATTTTAGGTGGAGAGTCAGGGATCTCCAAGTAGCCAGCCAGGTCCTTCCTGGTGACATCCTCCTCCTCAGTCTGGAAGCCCATAATGACAGATAGCTGTTTCATGACATTGTAGAAAGTAGCATCCTTAGGGGGAGACCTGAGGAGTATGCTTAACTGAATCCTCACTAAAAGAAGAGACAGTGGACTTGTCAGAAAGGAAGATTTCCTCCTCCTCCTCCTCTTCATCCTCTATATCATCAAGGAGGATGAGGTCTGGATGGTACTCCTCCTCGATGTCGACCTCCTCATCTAGGTCTGGCATCGGAGCAGTTGCAGTCCCACAGAGAGGTTCCCTTGGGCAATGAATGGGTGTTGACGATGCAGCCGCCATCAATGGTGTCAGCGACGACAGCCTTTTGAAGGTGCTAAACTGCTGGACCAGAACATTGGTGAACTTCACCACAACCTCAATCAGGTCCATGGTCGTCGTTGACTGAGGCAGGTTCAGTGGCACAGAAGCCAGTGACCCGCCACCCTGAGAGCCCAACAAGCCTATAGCCCTTGGAGAGGAAGTGGTAGGCATCGACGTAGTGGCTGTCAATGACCCCGTTGTTGATGGAGGAGTGGCCGACGACATGGAGGTCGACGGCTGGGTACCCTGAGATTTGGGTGGAGAAGCTGTCGGTATGGGTCTGGTAGGAATGGAGATCTGGACAGCCGGCCTCTTTGTCGGGCAGTTGCCATCGACAAAGAGCATCCCCCCCCCTGATGGTGAGGCAGACAGGGAACAGGATGGGCACTGGGGGGAGCAGTCACGATCCCTGTCTTTCTTGTGATTTTTCCCCGAGGACTTGTCTTGGGCCTTGGAGGCCTGGGAGCTCATGGACCCGGTGGGCAATGAGGTGGCTGGGGCCCCGGAGGACCCCTGCCCAAAGCTGGCTACCTGATGCTACATCAGGAATTTCTTGAGCACCTTCTTGCGTTGCCTAAGGGTAGTTTGGTTGAATTTCCGGCAGAATTCACAGTCGGAAACTTCGTGGCTTGGCCCAAGCAGCAGACACAAATAGAGTGTTCATCTGCAGAAGCAATCTTCTTACCACAGCAGCAGCACCAGAAATGAGAAGAAGTGGACGAATTAACTCTCGACATAAAGAAAAACATCTCTAAAAGAGATTTTGAAGAGAAATTGAAGAAAAAATGTCTGCAGGCTAAAAAAGGTGCGAACACTGCAATGTTTTTTCCATGGAGACTGTGCTTGCAAGTCGATGGTGGGAAAGAACTGAGGAGGGAGCTACCATGCCTATATTAGGGTTGGTGACGTCGGCAGACGTCAATGGCGGCCCCAGTTGTACTGAAAATCTTCTGTGTGGATTCCCCGTTTCCAACAGTGAAGGTTCCTATGGTGTAACCTGATGTCTGAGATACCCCTGAAGAAGATCTGCACTCAGTTCTGCATTTAACATACTCCCTGCATGCAAACAATGCACTGTTATTTTGTTTAGTTTTTTTGTTTCTAATACCACAGGGCCTCCTATTGGCCCATTCCTTCAAGCCACACCTATCACCCCTGCTGCCTGGTGGCCTTACCTTCTCCTCGTCAGATGCCACCTCTAGGCTCCTCAAGGTGGTCCTCCTCTTCTGTCTGGCTTAACCCTGCCGTCTTCCCCCAAATGCCTGGAACTCATTCGAGAGAAGGAAGCATATGCAAATACTTGCATAAGAGGACAGCCTGGTAGTGTGTGTGTGTGTGTGGACAGTGACATGCTAAGGGGCTCTGGCGAAGTGGGAGGGGCCGTCGGGTTATCACCTGGCACACTGGACAATTGTCAGTCCATTTTCTCAACCCTTCTACTACCTATCTCCCTCCTGCTCCAGGGCATCCTGGGGAATGGGCATGTATGACACTTGGTCACTCGTGTGCCTCCATGAGGAGCTGCTCCTGAAGCAGTGCTGTGCTGAACCCTCCCCCAAGGAGAAGCGCATTCTGAAGGATGGTCTTTCACTCTCCCAACCAGCCTTCGCCTCAGCTGTCCTGGGCTCAGACTGCAGACCACAGTCACCAGCATGACAAGCTGAGCAGCCCCACCTCCAGCACCAAAGAGCTGCTGGGGTGCTTTTTTACTGAAAAAAAGAGCAAACAGTAATACTCCACTGCCAGCCCTAGCTCCCTATTTTAGCTGAAATAAAACTGACTTATGGGTTTGACAGTGTCACTTTAAAATACAAACTTGCTATACTTAAATTCACCAGACCTCTTAGGCAGATCATAGCCATCCCCCTCCCCAACATACACACACAAATTTCACTCACCCATGGTGGTGCAGGCGAACCGAAAGATTTGATCCAAATAAATGCTGCCGACAGTGTAAATGTAGCTAAAGGCAATGTGGAGAAGAGCTCCCATTGGCACTGAATATGAGAGGTTAGTTTGTCCCCTTACATGCCCAGAAATTTGTGTGTAGGAAATTTTTGATCTTTAGTTTTGCTACACAGCATCACCAAGGATTCAAGCTCAGACCACTCTATATACAGAGTACATTTTTAAGTCTTGTTAGGGACACTATAAACAGGTTAAAAGTCTTGTTGGGGCAGCACAGGGGTTAAAAGTCTTGTTAGGGATATCATAAAGGGGTTAAAAGCTTTGGGGGACAGGAAGGCTGAGGGAGAACTCCAAAGCTCCTGACTGGTGCGCCAGCAAGCCGGCTCTCTTAACTGCTTTTCCCTGCAGCTAATTTCTGTTCCCGGCTCCGGGACTGAACATTTCAAACCGGTATTTTTCTCCTGCCCCCTCCATCCCCACACAGGCCTCCTATTAAATACTCTATCTGTCCCCACCTCCCACGGCATACTCCAACCCTACTTGCTCTCTCAGACCCCTACTCCCCTCCCCACTGTCACGTGAAAATTGCTGGTCCAATTATCTGCACTGCACTGGTTCTATATACCTCATTTTCTTGCCCTCTCCTAAACTTTTTCCTGAGTAGCCCAATAACTTATATCTCTCCCCCTTCTCAATACCTGACTTTAGCCCTACACTGTCTTTTTAAACTGAAGCCTCCAGTCCACTGCCTATTATAACCTCAGTTGTGTTATATCGCTGCCCCGTCGCCCTCGTTTCATCCCCATTTTTGCTGCTAAATCTTACCTCACCTATCTGTCTGGACTATCCACTTCCCTAGTTCTTACCCTCTCAGAAACACTCACCCCCTCTTATTTTAATATTCCCCTCAGTAAACTGTCCTGTAATAGACTATCTCTCCCCCTCACTTTTTACTTAATCCCTCTCCCTACTTTACTCCCAGTATTAGTGCAGAAAATGTATAAGCAGACGCTGCAATTGCTATTCCTATCAACTACATTTCTGGTACACCTATCAGTTCTTGTGGTCCCCCTTGCCGAAACCACTCCCCCACACTATCAACCCCATGATTTCAAATTTTCAAATCTACTTACTTGTCCTGCAGTATGCTGTGACTCCACACCTTAATTCTAAACAAGATCTGGATCCGTCTGGTTACCCATGCCCTCAATTCCAAGTCCCCGCTAAACTGTACCCTCTCATTTTTTCTGCATCGGAAGTTCTGGTACCTCCTCTTTCTGGCCATTCTGCTCTCTGGAGATATACAGCCCAACCCTGGGCCCTTTGCCCCAACAGCCACTCTAACTTCAAATGCCAAAGTCCTACTTTTAACACATCATAACATTAGGAGTCTTAAGCGGAACCTTGTGGAACTGGAACTTTGGACCGCACTTAATAAACCAGATACACTGTGCCTTACTAAAACCTGGCTGAAGCCATCCACCCCTTCCTCACATTGCTCCCTACCATCCTATAATCTTCTAAGAAACGATAGATCTGCCCCCCAAAGGGGGGGGGGCACAGCTCTTTACTACAAATCACACCTCCAGCTGTCTGTAATCAGCTCATCCCCTATGAACTACTGTGAGGCTCTTCATGCACTGCTCACCCTTGGCACAAAGAAGTTGCATATTGTCTGTGCCTACAATCCCCCTACTCATGGCCTAAAAGGACTAGAAGAGCTACTCGACCAAACTGCCACCCTCTCAGGAAATAATGAAGTTGTTATCCTAGGAGACATTAATATTAACTGGTTGGGAAATACACACATGACTGCCCTGACTAGGCTACAGAGTTTTAACCTACATCAGCTTATCCCTCTACCCACAAGAACCGCTCCCCACTCAAATACCAGTACCCTGCTGGACTGGATCATGACTAATCGCCCAGAGAATATTGTTGATGCTGGTATTCTATCTATGCCATCACTGACCACTCCCCACTTTCTGTGTCTGGGGTAAAGGTAGGCCTGAACCTATGAAGCCCAACCTCATTACCTTCCGTAATTACGTAAACTTCGACCCTCAGGCCTTCTTGTTTGATGTAGCTTGCACTGACTGGTTCCCTCTCTTTAGCACACCAGATGTTCAAACTGCCCTCAATATCTTTCTGACTAAATTCCTAGAACTACAAGACAACCACTGTCAACTTGCTATCAGGAGGGTTAGAAATAGGCAGACTCGCTGGCTAAACTCTGACCTGTTATCTAAATTGCGGCACAGGGACAAAATCTGGTCTCGTTATAAAAAAATCAGGCATTCTTGCAGACTTTCATGCTTACCGAGCCTTGAGAAATACTTGTAAGAAAGAAATCAAAAAAGCAAAAAGCTCATACTGCAATGCCCTCCTTATTGACTTCCAGGGTTTCCCCCCAAAATGTTGGTCCCATATAAAGTCCTTCTTGGTATCGAACCAGTCATCCACTCCAAATGACATGTCTATAAATGGTATCCATTGTAACAATTCCCTCACTACTGCTAACTTCTTTAATAGGCAATTTGCTGACCGTACCCAATATACTGACACTTTCCCTACTCCGTCAAACCCCATCTCACCTACCAACTCTTCCTGGCCCACTTTCCATTTTAAGTCCGTCCCAACTTGTGAGGTTCTCAGACACTTAAGAAACATCTCAGAGCATACTGCTGTTGGGTCGGAAAACCTGGAACTCAAGCTCCTAAAGCTAGCTGCCCCCTTTGCTAAAATCTTTACCCTCTCTCTGTGTCAAAGCACTGTCCCAGATATCTGGAAGCCGGCCATAATTACCCCGTACTTAAAAAAGGTGACCCATTTGACCCATTGAATTACCGTCTTATTGCCATCCTATCTGTCCTCAGTAAAATACTAGAGAAAATAGCTGCCACTCAAACCACTGACTTTCTACTGAAGCATGACCACTTAACAGGCACATAACATGGCTTCCGCAAGGGTCACAGTACCACTACCGACCTACTCAAACTCACGTCTGACACCCTAGTGACTATGGCAGACTCATGGGGGCCATTTTTATTGATATGACCAAGGCATGGACCTTGTTGACTGCCCCATTCTCACTGCAACCCTAAACTCTCTAGGCTTCGCCCCAAATGTTGTTAACTGGTTTGATAGTTATCTAACAGACAGGTCCCAATATGTGAAATTTAACTCCACCCTCTCTGACAAGGGTACCATCAACATTGGTGTACCGCAAGGGTCTATTTTAGGTCCTTTGCTCTTCTTTTTTTAATTTTTTTTTTTTATTTAGTTGTTTAACCAGGTATAGCACACTAAGCTGAAAGCTTTTTTACAGGAGCGACCTGGAAACACAAGGAGGTTAAGTGACTTGCTCAGGGTTACACAGTATGCAAGTGGAAGCTGTGGATTCAAACCCAGGTCTGGTCTGCTGGATGTCACCAAATTTGCAGCTCAGAGCCTTAGACCACTGCGCTATACTGCCTCCTTTGCTCTTCTCTATTTTCATTAACAGCATCACCACAAATCTTCTCAGTACATCCTCACTACTATATGTGGATGATGTTGTTCTGTACTACAGTTCTAAGAGCATTGATGACATTAATGCCAGGCTCTCCTGTGATTATCAGCTTATACAACAGTGGCTTATAAATCACAAACTTGTCCTAAATAAATCAAAGACACAAGCTATGTTATTTGGCTCCAGCCTCAAACTCAAGCACTCCCAAACTCACTTCAATGTCTCCTCCCTAGATGGCACATCTGTTGGAGTGATTAGCTCATTCAAATATCTGGGGGTCACTCTTGACCTGTCCCTGAGTTTCGACCTCCACATCCATACTATCTGTAAGCAGGTAAACTCCAAACTTGGTATTGCCTACCAAACAAGTTATGCGCTCACTCCTCCTGCCAGACTCACCACTGCCCGTGGGATATTACTACCCTCTCTCACTTACGGGGTTGCAACGTATGTTTCAGCTGGAATCTCGAGTCTTCGTAGGTGGGATGTTACCTACAATAACATCTGTCGCTTTGCATCCTGCTCCCCATGGTTGAAACATCATTGTCTCCTCTTCTCAGATCTAGGATGGCATCCTCCGCTAGAGCTAAGGTCCTACATGCTTGGATCCATTACCGATAACATTATTAGATCCTGTACTCCCAAATCACTGGCCTGTCTCTTTCCCTATCAGATAAACAACTACGCTTTGCGCTCTACGGCAAATGTCCCTGTCCTTATTCCGAGTCACCATACAAATAAAGGTGGTCGTGCCTTTGCCTGTCATGCACCCTATTACTGAAACTCACTTCCTCTAACCTTACACCAATCTGCATCCCACATTTCCTTTCAAAAAGAACTTCGACACTATCTCTTCTCCTCCTACATATGCTCTTGCTTCAAACCACCCTAGTCTTTGCTCTCTAACTCCAGTCTCCTCTTGTCGTCACCTAGAAGCTTAGGGTCCACCCCAACATCGAAACACTTCCTCTTTATTTCATTTCCTTCTGCTTTTCACTTCATTCTTCCACTTCCTTCTCTCCATCCCAGGTGATCCTATCCATCTCCTCCACCCTCTCCCCAGCCCCTCCCTTTATCTACCTCTGCTTGAAGGCTATCGCTCTCTCAGCACCTCACTCCTCTCCTGCCTGCACAGCTATATGGTCACTTATTTTGACCTGCTTGTATTGCCTTATGTAATTATTACTGCTGTTTTTTAGTCTCACTACCACAATTTCCCCAATTTCGACCTTATTGTATTTGCCTTATGTTAACTTAAATGCAAATCTTGGTCTAACTACCTCAATTCTTTGTCACATTGTTGCTGTTATGTAACTTGTACCATGTATTTTGTTGTTCTTTGAAGTCTGTCACTGTACTCTCCCAGGTTGTGCCTTAAAATAGACTTTTTGGCTAGTGCACCTACCCGGTTAACAAAAAACAAATAAAA
The DNA here is from genome assembly GCA_016271365.2 of Neoceratodus forsteri. Taxonomy (NCBI): domain Eukaryota; kingdom Metazoa; phylum Chordata; order Ceratodontiformes; family Ceratodontidae; genus Neoceratodus; species Neoceratodus forsteri. The sequence goes on from CM028136.1 coordinate 763,011,307, forward strand.
AAATAAATGCATTTTAATGCTTCTATTTCTCATACCAGCTATGTTAGATTTTTCACAAAAGAATGCAGTAACGTAACTGTTTATCAGTACAGTTTTGTCTCACTTCCTTATGCTGCATTTCATGACCTGGTTCTTTCTGTGGTATCACAACATCATAGCTGTGGCTAACAACCTGGGCTCTTAATATGTAATCTGGTGTTGAGACTGGGAACTTGTGGATAGGGGAACGGAGTGACACAACTGTTATAATCACTGATCAGTCATATATTATGATCAACAGTGCATGTTACAGAGAACCTACAGTATGTTTTTATTTTATTTTAGAAAGTCCATTTTCTCCCATCTTGTAAGATTCCTTTCTGTCCTCCGTTTCGGGTCTGCTTTAGCATTTTTCTACAGTTGAAAAAATAAAACGAGAGCACCGTTAAATACGACAATCTGAGGTTTCCTTCTGTATTCCCAGCTATTTCTGAACACCAACTGTAAGTCGTAGAGAAGAGGAATTATTGCCCCGGAAGTGGGTGCATGCTGGATAACTGACAGAAAAAGGTTATGAGATTTGATCAAAGACTCCATATGCATGTAAGGACTAAAGGCACTGTACACTGTATAAACTATGTGACAGAATCTTGTAAATTGAGCTAATTATTTTTAAGTTTTAAAGTGAGAAAAGTAAACACCAATTGTAAATTAAAAATGTGACCTGTTCAACCATAGCTCCTTTACTCAATTTAGTCACATTCACCTGGTGTGTGGGTAATATCAATAAACAGACATAATCGACCCCCCATGATACCACCCAAAGACCTGCAATCAAGTTTTTTTCAATCTTTCGTTTCTTCTTGTTATGTAAGCAATAACACCGAATAGGGATGGGCATTATTAGGAAATACCGGACCTTCAGGGCTATAAGGCCTCCGCCATGCGGCCAGGCCTCGTTACACCCTGGGCGGTCCGGTATTTCTCAATAATGCCCACCCTGGAGGGTATTATTGCGCTTAGAAAATGGGCATGTTAGTAATTTCAATAAAATAACAAAGGAAATAAGTTTAAAAATGAATAGAAGCAGTACAATTGTTTTTTTTCATGAAAAAATAGCCAGTTTCTATAAAGGCTGTTCCAGCTCCTCTTGGTTCTCCCCAGAGGGCTATTCTAATCTATTGACACCCCCCATACACTCATACACACACACACACCTGAACAACAAGTGTGCAGAAAACGTTCACTCCAGCAGTGTCTGGATATTGTGTATCTCCTTTTGTGAAAGACTGTTTTTTTTTTTGGTTTTTTTTTATCTAGTAGCCGTTGGAGGATGCCTGTCTTAAGCACGTGACTGATCTTGCGTGAAACTGATGGATAGCTGCATTTGATACCGAGGGAGAGCCCCCGATGTAAATTTTTAATTTATTTTACATTTGAGGCAGCAGGTTAACTAACTGTGGGGACTCTGTGGTATTTCAGCCGTTTTCTTGTACGCACTTGCTAGCACGAAGTGAATGGACCAACGGCTTGCTTTTCATTCAACGCGGTCGGGAGAGTAGTACCATTGTATAAGAAGATGGCTGTGTGAATTTGATGTATAACCGCTCTTCCCGACCACAAAGTATCCAGAGTGTGAGCTATCTTTTTTCTGTTGGACTGAAGTAAGGAGTGTGTGTGCGTGTGTGTGTGTGGGGGGGGCAGTAGCTCTCGCTAAGAAAGAGAAAAAAATGGCGAGGATCTGAAATTTCGCCGGGTGCGTTCAGCCAATAAGAAAGCAGTCTGGGCACCAGTACACAAGGGTACCTGGTGAAGTGGCACTTGGACTAGCTCTTATTTTAAGATGGGCATCTATTGACAAATAAATGTCCAGCTTGGAGTCTGTCTCGGCCAATCAGGTTTCAGAATTAATTCTTGCCATTTTCTAATATGCTTTAAACTGGGTGTTTTAGTTATCAAACATCAGCCCAGATCTGAGTAAGCCTAACCACCAACGTAACAGCAAACCCCTTCAGTCAGGTCCAATACTATTCTAGTTTCATGTCTACCCCAGTAACAGTTTCATTGATTTATTTTCAGAGCTGTTGGCTGGTAAAGGCAAACTGAGCTGAAGTTTGTTTCTAGATGCATCCTGTGACAACAGGGAGTTTAAATGACTTGCCTAGAGTCACACAGTATGCAAGCAGGTTCTGCTGTTTCATTCTGCTTCTTTGTAAAGACATACAGCCAGCCTCCTTACCACCTAAAAAGCACTGCCAGGCTTCAACCCTCTTTAGACCCAGTCAGTTGGCACACACTGATGTAGGCTTTTTTATGTTCCAGACTGGACTACAGTGATACACTCCAGAAGGGCTAACCAGCTGATCATGCCCTGCAGCTAGTCCAGAACAAAGCAGCAAGGCTTCCGACAGCCGCATGGAAGTCACAACACGCAACTCTTATCACTACGCATCACGTGGTGGCTACCAATTAGGTAGGGGATTGGCTACAAGGTCGTTTTACTAACATCTGAAGCTCTACTACCTCTGTAAGGTTCCGAACCCTAACACTCCTGAAAGAGCCACAAGGTCCATGGGGCAGAGGCTGCTATGGGGGCCACCTCCCCAGTTAAAGTGTGCATTAGTGGTGGCGGCTCCTGTCTTGGTGAACTTCTTGCCCAGTGACATCCATCTGCCTACAACAGTCAGCCCTCAAATCTAGAGTAATACACACACTGGCCTTCTATAGAATTTTGATGGAACCTTTCTTTGCTGCTAGAAACACAGAAATATAGAAAGCACAGCAGCAGATAAAGACTCAAGGTCCATCCAGTCCGCTAGCAATCCCTACTTACTCCCTACTGGCCTATGGCCAGATAGAATAGTTACCCCGTCTTCCTCTCCTGTTCCCTCTGCCAACTCTCCACCTCTATCTCTCACCCTGCACCCATCCCTCTAGATTAACAGACCCTTAAATTGATGACAACCTTCATGGAAGCCGACAATAGACCCTGTCTCCATCACCTCCCTTCGGAATCCATTGCATTTTTCTACCACCTTCTCTGAAAAGAAGTACTTTCCTGATATCCCTGTTAAATCGCCCCCATGGCCCCTTGTCACTGTGCTCTCTTTACTGGTGAAGAGAAGCCCAGTGTCTACCTTGTTTATTCTGCTTAGGAATTTACTGGTTTCAATCACATAGCCCCTCTTTCTTGTACGGCACTGTGTACTTGTTCAGATGCACTAATTTGCCCTCACAACATCTGTACATTATTGTATGATAATTATCGGGTTCTGTTTTTTCCCCTAGGAAACCTGTAGCGTAATTTGCCATAATAAAGGAGTGTTTATTACGGCGAACACGTGCCGGGTTTCCTTTCTCCTGCGCATGTGCCAGCACCAGCCACCGCTCTTCCACATCGCTGCAAATGAACCTAACAGCCACAGACCAGACCGCCACTCTGAATCAGCAGTGAGTAAAACTTTTAATGCAAAACAACAAATGGCTGCACTATAACTTTTATCTGCCTCATATCTGAAACAACAAAACCCCAAGCCTTCCTTCTGGCAGCCACATCAGACCACTGACCCTGTTCAAACTGGACAGTGGCTGCACGCAGATGTCCTCACTTTATTTTATATAACTGCTGTGGTGAAAAAACGAAATTATAATTATAAAAAATAATATATGGGTTGGTGTGTGTAAAGTCGTTAGATGCTATGCATAAACCCCTCGAGTGTGTGTAAACTTCTCATTACAAACACCAACCCATACTTTATCCTATATTTAATAGTAGTCTATATAGGATTTGTTTTCATATTCTCTTCTCTTACCTCTTTGAATTTGTGGCTATATCCTCAATGATCTGAGCTTTGGAAGGTCACTTAATCCAATAAATTCTTGTTATTACTATGCTCACTACTTAAACAATGGGTGTTCAGAACAGTTGAGAATACTGATGAAAACTCGGTGATATCCTCATAGGAGCACTGCTTCAATTATTCCAAAAATTTATGGAAATGCTAAAGCAGACTCAAAATGGCGGGAAGACATCTAGAAGAATTGAGAAAAATTAATATTTAAAATTAATCAAAAAGGTGTACGAGGGTCGATCAAAAAGTGAGTGGCATGACACAAAGAAATGTACTATGAACCTAGTGTTATTTTCAATGTATAGTTACATTAATATGAATAGAATATGACCTACTGGAATAATGATCAAATTTCTCTTTTGTAGGTACATGCCGGACAAAGTTTGATAGGTGGTGATCATCTGAGAATAGAGAAAACTGAGATCACAGTAATCGCCAAGTACCTCCATATCAAAGGAACGACTTCATTGCAAATCCATAAGAACATGGTCAACACACTTGGGACAGAAGCCCCTTCATATTCAACTGTCAAGAAATGGGCTGCTGCATTTAAGCGTGGCAGAAGAAATGTTGAAAATGATCCCAGATTAGTGTGTCCAAAGGAAGTGACCACTGAGGAGAACATTGACGCAGTCCAACAAATGGTGATGAAAGACAGATGAATAACTATACAGCATATAGCTACCACCTTGGGCATCAGTTTAGGGGCAGTACAGTCATTGACTGACAACCTGGGCATGAGAAAAGTGCCAGCAAGATGGGTGCCAAGAATGCTGACACCTGATCAGAAATTAGCCAGAAGGGACATTTCAAGCCAAATTCTTGCACAATACAAGAGGGATCCAACAAACTTTATCAGTCATAGTTGTAACAATGGATGAAAACTGGGTTCACCATTTTGATTTGGATTCTAAACAGCAAAGCAAACAATGGAAACAACATGCATCTCCAATGCCAAGGAAGCTCAAGCAGGCCGCCTCAAGTGACAAAATCATGGCCTCGGTCTTCTTGGACTCTGAAGGTGTGATTATGAATGATTATCTTGAAAAAGGAGAGACAATAACTGGCGAGTACTATGTTGAACAACTGCACAAGCTGAGAGAAGACATCAAAACCAAACACCATGGAAAATTGAGGCACGATGTTTTTCTCCTGCAAGACAATGCTTCACCCCACACAGCACAGGTTGCAGTAGCTGCTGCAACATAATGTGGGTATAAACTGCTTTCTCACATACCCTACTCACTAGCTCTTGCTCCTTCAGACTTTGACCTGTTCCCAAAACTAAAGGTTGAACTCCATGGAAAGAGATTTGCTGATGACAAAGAGGTGATAGCTGCTGTGGAGGGGATTCTGGGAGGCCAAGACATAGAATTCTACCATGAGGGGATAACAATGCTAGAATTACGCTGGACTAGGTGTACTGAACTGAAAGGACACTATGTTGAAAAAATAAAATAATACTAGGTTCATAGTGAATGTCTTTCTGTGTCAGGCTGCAAATTATTTGATCAAACCTTGTAGGTACAAACCTTTTTTACCGTAACATGCACTGCTGCTTTAAATTACAGAAATTATACTGACCTTTGCCAAACTTGAAAATGGTGCCAAGGAAGTAATTTCCACACCAATTTCTGAATCTGTCTAAAACAATAGAGTGACAGACGTACCAGTTATTTAGAAATACCAGGCAATAGCTATAATTAAGTATTCCAGGTAGGTTTTGCAGGTAAAGAAGACTAATCCGCACCTCACCAGGGGTACAAGTAGCCTTTCAAGGTCTCTCTTTGCTGCACCTCGCAAGACCAAAGATCACTGAAGTATCATGTCCCCAACTGGCTCAACTCCCTCCACAATGACATCCTGGCCGAAACAAAGCTTGGCCCTTTTAAATGGACGCTCCAGCAGCACCTCTCAGCACGCTGTGACTGTGACTGCCCATCATAAACAGGAACTGGTTGCACCAGTCATACTGCCCACCTCAATGCATCTAGCAGCTTGACTGCTCGCCCAAGGGCACTATTCCTCTACCATTTACTTCCCAACTCCCCTTCGTTTAACCCTCACCTTTACCTTGTCCCCCGGTCTACCCCCTCCCAGCTACCTAACTCTTGACAATGCCTTCTTGGCTGACTTGCTTAATCGACAACACTTAATTTCAAATGTTTGGTATACTGCTCTTTATGCACAACTTGTAATTTGTATCCATTGTATTCTCCTGAACTTGCAATGAATATCACTTTGTATACTGTTTTCTTGTCCTACTCTAATTGTATTGTTGTCCCATCTTATTGTACAACATGTTTGTTCATTCCTTAATCAATGTATGTATGTTGCTGTTACACTAAGACGTGGGACCTTTGTAAAGAGCTCCCAGCCTAAAGGTACTTGTAATCAGAGATCCAAATAAAATTAAAAAAAATTGTTCTAACCTTACTATACTGTTGTGAGCGGTGCACAGTAGCTGCTCCATTGTCACTTTGGATCTGTGGCTGCATCTCAGAGCATCCTGGACACATCTGTTTGGAGCTTGATGAGCCGCTGGGATGGGGAGCAAAAATGCTGCAGGCATTGTCTGTTTCTGTGAAGATGCCTTCCACCACCCACGGTGTTACTGGGATTGAGCTTGTTGAGGGTGAGAGCATACAGGGATGGACAGGGATGTTTAAAAAAAAAAATGGAATCCATAACTGGGTTGGGGAAGAAGCTAGCAGGAGGATTTTTTTTTTTTTTTTTTTATCAGACATACCAGGGCTGGGACTGGGAGCAAGCCTATCCACAACATTACACTGATCCCATTTATAAAAATGGAGGAAATGAGGGTTACTCCATGGTAACTGTAGTTCTAGGAGTAGTACATGGTACACATCCACACTCTGGCAGTCTTCCTTCCCCTTTAAATTCCACCGGAACATCTTCGGTCTAATCTTCTCCTACCCACCCTAGTGGTATACTCTGTGGCTCTGCCCCATGGCATCAGATCTTGCAATCTGAAAGCAGAGATCCGTGTGCCGAAGGAGGGGGCAAGGCGCATACCCCTACTTGGTGGGCTGGAAAACTAAGGTCCCAAAACGAGCATCACAGCATGAGCCAAGGTTGATGTGGTAGGGAAATGAAGGTGTGCACTGACTTCCAGGCAGCAGCCCTGCAGATCTCCTGGATAGGGATGTCCCTTGAAGCAGCCACTGAGGTAACAGTATATCTGGTGGAATGAGCCCTAAGCCCCAAGGGAGGCTCCCTACCAGTTAACCTATGGCAGAGGTCGATTCAGGATACAATCCATCTGCCAAACAGCCACTTAGCAACTGGTCTGCCAGATGCAGTGTCAGCGTAGGTGACGAAGAGCTGGCAAACCTCTCCCAAACCCCAGCTCTGTGCTCCTTATAATAAGCGCACGCTTGACTCAGGCCCAACATATGGTGACTATGCTCAGCCTCTGAGGTTGGAGTGGTGAAGTACACCAGGAGGTTAATCACCTGATTGAGATGAAACTTTGAAACAACCTTCATGCGGAACTTCAGATTGGAGCAGAGGATAACCTTGTCCCTGTGGAACACCAACTACGGAAACTTCAACCAGAGTGCCTGGAGCTCACTGATCCTTCTGGTGAAGATGATAGCCACCAATAAGGCAGTCTTCCATGACACGTGAGAGATGACACACCTGTGCATCAGTTCAAATGGCTTGCCCATGAGCACTGCCAGTACCAGCAACAAGTCTCACAGTGGTGGTTCATGCAGAGATGGCTGCCAGGTGCACCTTGAGGGTTGTCGACCTTAGGCATGACTGGGTGAGGGACCACAGGTACTCCAGAATGCTAGCCAAGGGGCAGGACAGGGAGTCTAGCTCCCTGCCCTGGCACCAAAGGAAAAGTGCTTCCATTTGAAGGCACTGCACAAGTGCTTCACCTCTTTCTGGCAGGCTTCCACAACATGGAGATCCTCTTCTGAGAGACCCAAAACCTGAAACTCTAGCCACTCAGGAACCAGGCTGTCAGGTGCACAGACTGAAGGTCGAAGTGGAAGACCTTCCCGCAGTGACCAAAAAGCAGATCAGGGCATAGAGGCAAGCACCACAGAGGATGTTGCAGAGGCTGAGGAGATCTGGGTAACAGAACTGGCATGGCCAGTCTGGGGTTACATACAAACACAGACTTTGACGGCAGATAAGGACCACTTGGCCCACCTAGTCTGCCCATTTCCCTACTTACTGGATAAGCTGCAGATCCTAGTTAACCAACAGTTAAGGACCACTTGGCCCATCTACTCTGCCCATTTCCCTACCTATTGGATAAGCTGCAGATCCTAATTAACCAACAGTCTACTTCTTCCTACCCCCCACCAGAATTGCCTTGGGTTACCAGAATCATCTGCAACTTGTTCCTCCACACCTTGACCAGCACTCTGCGAATCAGGGGAAAGGAAGGGAAGGCACACAGTTGGTCTGGAGTAAAAGGCCTCGTGAAGGCATCCTCAGCAGTGTCCCACGGGGGGGGGGGGGTTGAAAAACCTCAGTTTCACGTTCCCACAGGAGACAAACAGGTTAACCAGGGGAGTGCCCCACTGGGAGAAAGGGTGGTATATCACCTCCTGATGCAGAGATCTCTTAAGTCACCACGCCCACCCGGCTGAGGGCATCCACTAGCTGGTTGAAGGCTCTGGCCACGTGAATCACCAGGTGATCTGCAGTCAAGCTGCACATGAGGGTCCAGGTGTGGAGGGCCTCCTGACACAACCGAAGGGAGTGCGTTCTGCCCTGCCTGTTCAGGTAGTACATGATTATGGCATTATCTGAACCTGCACAACCTAACCCTAGATGAAGTGACTGAATTCCATCAGTAAGATGCATTGCATGGAGCTCCAGCAGGTTGATGTGGTAATAGGAGTCTCGGGGGTCCAGAAATCATGGACTCTGCGGTCCCCCAAGTGTGCTCCCCATTCCACCAGCGACGGCTGTCAGAGTGACAGCTGGCTCTGGGCGGACGAATAGAACTCCTCCCTCTATATATTTCGGGATTAGACAACATGAATGGCTGGTCCAAGTGACCTAGGTGCTGACACCACTGGTAGGCCAGTTCCCACTGCAAGTGATGCATCCACCAGCTGGCCCATCAGACCACGCTGGTGCAGGATGCCATGCACCCCAGTAGCTGTAGGAAATCCTGGGCAGGGTGCGAGCACCCAACCTGAAATGATCGGGCAAAGAGGTAAGATCTGCCACCCAATCTGCTGCGAGTTGGGCCTTGGTCCAGAGGGATTTAAGTTCTGCCCCCATAAAGTGGACGTCCAGTGAAGGGTTGAGTTCAGACTTGGCCGGGCTCATCAGAAGACCCAAGACTGAGAAGGTCTGGAAGGCCAGGTCCCTGGACTGTTACACTGCCCCCAAAACGATCTAGCAATCAGCCAGTTGGCCAGGTATGGACAGACTAGGACCCCTCGGCGGCTCAGGAAGGATGCCACCACTGCAATACTTTTGGTGAAACCCCTGGGGTCCCAGGAGAGGCCGAAAGGCATGATATGTAACTCATAGAGAACCCCTTCTGCATGAAACCGAAGGTACCACCAGTGGGACAGATGGACCGGAATGCGGAAGAAGGTGTCTTGGAGGTCCAGCAAGCATAACCACGTGCCCTGCTCCAGGGATGGAATGATCTGGTTCACAGTGACCATCCGGACCTTATTTAGAAACTGAGACTGTGTAGATCCAGTATGGGGTGCCAACTTCCCATCCATTTGGTGATGAGGAAATACCTGGACACAAATCTCTGGCTGGCCATTATGTCCAGGACACAGGCTACGGCTCCTTTCTCTAGGAGCTGAGTAATATCCTCCCTGAGGGCAGACAGTATGTCTTGCAACACCACAGACTCCTGTGCAGCATGGGCTCGGTAGGGCAGGAGAACTTTGAAGTTGAGAGGCAACTCTATGCCCACCACTTCCAACACCGATTTGCCCAAAGTTATGGCTGACCAGGCATACCAGAAATGGTGAAGCCACTCCCTATGGGTAGCTGAGGCACAGACTTAATGAATGTGAAGCAGACACCCCCCAACCCCTCAAACTGCAGCTTTGGAGGAGGCTCCAGCAATGGTTGCTGGAGGGCCCCCACTGCAGCAACATACTGGTTTCTTGGAACCCTGGCTGGCCAACTTGGGCTTCGGTAGCCAGACCTGGGATTGCCGTTGCTGTGGTTTGGGTTGCTAGGATGGAAAAGGCCAAAACTGAGAGGACTTTTTCTTTAGCTTCTGTCCCTTGGGGTCCTTCTGCGAGGACGTCACCAAATCAAGGGTGGCACTGGACTACTCAGTCCAAGTGAGGTGCCAATCCATCCCTAGGCCAAAAAGGTTCATGCCCAAGTATGGGACATTAGCCAGTTTGTGCTTTGTATCCACCGTGAAGGTGAAAATCCACAGCCATGCCTTACACTGCATAGTGACCACCGCCACCACAGACCAGGCAGAGGTGTCGTTGATGTCCAATGCAGTCTGAAGCTTGTACTTGGCTAAGAAGCAACCATGTTCTCTGACCATCTAACTGCTGACTGCAGAGCTGCAGGAAGGTGGGGGAGGACATGGTCCAGGACACTCATAAGGGCATATCTAAAATTAGTCATCATCAAGGCAGAGCTCATTTGATGGGAGACCCATGGAGGATGCAGCACAGACCTTTATTTTTGTTTGTTTAAATTCACTTTATTCTCCCCAGGACAGGCAGGGGATTTACCCTTCTCAGCACCCGGATCTCGCACCCAGCATCCCCCTCTCCATGTAGCTTGGATTGGGGAGGCCCCCAGCTTGATCTCTTAGGTAGGGCTCCCTAAAGGGAGAGACCAAGATCAACCAGAGGCCCCAGCTGAGGCTTGTGTCGGGGCATCATTCGGGCAGAGGTCCAGGGTGTCACAGTGCTGCCGGCCCAGAGGGGTTTTCCCCCTTTAAGATTACTGGAAGCATGGATGTGCAATGATGTCAGAATGGGCCAAGCATGCACCTGCCCTACAGACATCTGCAGATACCTCCCCACTGAAGAGTGGCCCTGGCTGTCATGCACCCAGCCTCTGCTGGGTGTCGCTGGCGTATCGGGAAGTCACAAACCCCCCCTCCCCTGATGAGAAGAGCTGTCCTTGGGATGCTCGTCATACCTCCCCCAAGCTGACCCTCTTACGCACTGCACTTGTTCCCGAGTACGGTTCATCAGTGCTGCAAGCAGTAGCGCTGCTGCTGTGCATGCAGAACGGCCCTAGCGTAGACTTTAGCTGTATCATCCAGAAGGTCAGTGCCACCATGAACAAAGTCAGATGCTGCCAAACTTCCAGCATGGGACCCAAATAGCATACGTCACAGGGAATGCCACCCCTGGGAGACCATCCTGCTCAAGGATCTCAGTAAGAGGGTATTTAGCCCGCATTTCAAGGGAATTTCCATTGATTCGAAGCAGAACCCCAAAGGAGACCGGTCCATGCTCAGTGGTCAGGTCTTCAGCAGATTTGTGGTCGGAGCCAGGGGTCCTGAAGGATTGCGTGGAGAACCCTTCTGAGTCTGAAGACTCCTCAAATAATGCCCTCAGCCATTTTTCTCCATGAATTACTCTGGACTCATCTAGGTGGGTTTTCTCCATGGACAGACGATTGGAGAGGCAGGTAGCTGAACGAGAGGCCTTGGTGGCAGCCCCTCTGTAATGGCTGCTTGGGCAGTGGCTCCCCCTGAATCAGCTGAAAAGTTGGAATCAGTGGGACTGGACTCAGCAGGACCAGGGCGGGCTGGACCAAGGGAGATCAGGGAAGTGCCTGGGTCTGAGTAAGGGGCCTACCATGGCCAAGGACCCACTGCTGCCACTTCAGCTACTCACAGCGCTGACGCAACTTGCAACGGAACCCCTCTTCATCAAAGAATGAGGAGGAGCACTGACAATGCTTTCTGATCACAGGCCGAACAAGGAAATGTTAAGATTCTCAGGACTGCGATCTCAACCAAGACCTCGATCTCGACTACGACTAGAATGTTCATGGCATGGAGATACAGGGAGGAGGGGCCATGTAAAAGACATTCACCGAATCCTTCCACTGGACCCCCGAAGGAGGTATCTCTTGGGAGAAGACAGTCTGCTCCAGCTGGCTTCTACTGACCCTCCTGAGAGAGAGTCAAAAGGACCAGAGTCCTAGTAATCAAGTTATCCTTGATCTCTTCAGACAACGGGTTGAGATAAATCTCGATTGGCTGATCAGACTGAATCATGGCCAACAAGCCCGATGGGGTAACCATGGAGCTGGTGCTTCTGCAATGCCATATTCCTTCTTCCGTACATCAGTTAGCAGCAACAGACTATGAATGTCCTTTCCTTGAACTTAGCCAGCACCTACTGACACTGATCTCTGATCCAATTCGCTGGTTGAGATGCAGCGACCACCCCATGCAAGCCCCATGTGCTTGGGTAGTGGGGGCTCAAAAATAAAATAAAACAAAAGCTACAGACAAAGAATCTCAATGCAGAATCACTGAAAGAAGGTCTACTCCAAAGGCCATTGGCAACAAATCAAGTTTCAAAGAAATACAACATCATACATTACTTCCATAATGCAATGTATCATGGGATATATGCAAATCATCATGACATTTCTTACTAAGTTTACAACAATATACATGCATTTTAAATAACACAACTAGCTTAGTTTCTATAATAGTCACCTAGTACTTTTTACCATTATCAAAAACACCTAGTACCATGGTATTTTGAACATTACAGGTTTCATAAACATAAGGTATATTATGACATAGTGCTATTACATAATAAATCCAACAACGATTAACACAACCTGTTTTACATACATCTGGAGGTCACCACAATACCCTCGCTGTATGAGGACCTGAGAGGGAAAAGGAAAATTAAAGAGGACACTGTAGCATAGTCAAGGGAGGGAGAAGGGGTGCCCACAGGTGGCCAACCTTATGGACTGGAAATTGTAAAGGATAGATTACGCTTAGAAATAGAAGAACTGTTGCAACAGATTTTAGAAAAGATCGGTCCTCAAGAGTGGCAGGAGCTCCTGGTCACATATCCCCCACCTTAAGAGGGAAGCAGTTATTGCAGACTGATTACCACCTTCCTGTCCCAGGAAGGGATAGAGCTTCTACCCATCCATCTTCAGAAGCTATGTCTCGGGGTCCCTATTAACAATTAACATTTCATCAGAAACATAATGGACATCATCATTCTTTACCCTGAGGCATAAACACATTTCTCAACAGAGACTAACGGTACCTTCTCATTTCCTTTTAGGAAAAGTCTGTTATATTTCTTAACCAAAAATCTGGACAGCTGTAAAGTCCAATACCACAGAAATACCTTCTCTGATGTGAGTAACTACCTGCTCCAACCCCACCAGACAAGTCAGTTTTAAGCAAGGGCCCATTCCTAGGTACAACCCCTCTACATAAATCCACTATGACTCTTGATTCATTTCACTTTTTGCAGATGCAGACACCTGAGGGTATATACTCAAGGTGCTACCCCAACACAGGTTCCTATCCATTTTCCACCCACTTCTCCTCTGTAGGTTTTCACTCAGAAAAGAATAAAAACACACGTACCACCTTGTCTGCCCTTGGTTACCTCTTTCTTTGACATCAGGCCCGCCCCCTGACCAAACATGCACACTTTTGCCTACAGAAAGGGACAACATGACCCCTCTGTCTTACACAGTGCTTGCGGGAATATGGAAGGAGCAATAGTAGTTTCTACTCTCCTGTTTCAACCTTTTATAACCTATGACCCCAAATCCTTGGTTATCTTATCCCCAGGCAGGCCTCTACAGAAACCTACAGGACGCCAAGGAATCTCCCATAACGAATATCCTGCAATGGTAAACAGCAGGTTTAACTCTGGGGTGTCTTAGTAAACATCCTTTTAATCACTGTGCTATTTTCAGCCTTCTGTTACCATCTAATACCTTGTAACCTATGTGAGAGTTTCCCTTTTCCCAAGGGTGACTTTTTTAAATGATCTCTGCCCTCCTTAATTTTAATATACTGTAACAGTTTGACAATATTAGTATTTTTAGCATGCAGTAGACCCCAGTCAATACTGTTAACAGATTTAGCTGCATCAATACAAGGAAAGTCCCTTCAGCCTCATAGGCTTCTTCTTGCTTGCTTGGAGTCTTCAATCCCAGCACAATATCACTAGGTACAGTCTTACCTGGGGTCTCACATTCAAATTCCAAACTTGCATCTCCGACCTCCAACAGGTAACATCCTGGGAACACAGGAAACAAAGGAATATCCTGCTCAGTCAGGGGGTCCTCCTCAAACTAAGCCCACGAAAAATCCTCCTCAGACTCTTTGTTCAAGCTCTCTAGCAGGAACCTCTCGAGCACCTGGCACCAGTGTTCCGCCTCTCTGTGTAGTCGGCCTGCCTCCAGCCATTGCCCACTCGTCCAGTGGATCATCCTCGTCAGGGTCTCCACCTCTGGGGTGTTGTCTCTCGCACCTCCAGTCTGCGTCAACCTGCATCTCTTTGTTGTCTTCAGGCTTGGCCTTCCTCCACTCTCCCAAATCCAGTCCAGGCAGCAGTTTCTCTCCACCTGTCAGCCATGGTTCTGGGCCGAACTCCATGGACTTTCTTCTCCAGCAGCTCCTGGTGCATTGGTCTACCTCAGATATATGGGCAATATCCACCAGAAAACATCCCTCTTCAGCCAGTCCAGATGCTTCCAGCAAATTATCCCACTTCTGACACCAAGTCTGTGGAGGGGTTGTGGGATAACAGATGGACCAGACACCGAACTTCAGGTTCAACACACAATCTGTGTGTGAAGTTTATTCAAAATACAAGAAATAAGCTTCTGCAATGCCATATTCTTTCTTTAGTACATCAGTTTACAGCAACAGACTATGAATGTCCTTTCTCTGCACTTAGCCAGCACCTACTGACACTGATCTCTGATCCAGTTCACTGGTTGAGATGTAGCGACCACACCCCTATGCAATATGCAAGCCCCATTTGCTTGGGTAATGGGGGCCCAAAAAGAAAATAAAACAAAAGCTACAGACAAAGAATCTCAATGCAGAATCTCTGAAAGAAGGTCTACCCCAAAGGGCACTGGCAACAAATCAAGTTTCAAAGAAATACAACATCATACATACTTCCATAATGCAGTGCATCATTGATATAAGTAAATCATCATGACATTTCTTACTTAAGTTTACAATATATATGCATTTTAAATAACACAACTAGCTTAGTTTCTTATAATAGTCACCTAGTACTTTTTTTACCATTATCGAAAACACCTAGTGCCATGATATTTTCAACATTACAGGTTTCATAAACATAAGGCATATTATGACATAGTGCTACTACATACTAAATCCAACAACGATTAACACGACCTGTTTTACATACATCTGGAGGTCACCAGAATACCCTCCCTGTACGAGGACCTGAGAGGGAAAAGGAAAATTAAAGAGGACACTGTAGCATAGTTAAAGGTGGGAGAAGGGGATGCCCACAGGTGGCCAACCTTATGGACTAGCAGTTGTAAAGGACAGATTAGGCTTAGAAATAGAAGAACTGTTGCAACAGATTTTAGAAAAGGTCGGTCCTCAAGAGTGGCAGGAGCTCCCTGTCACAGATAGCCACTGAGTAGTCGAGGGACTCACAGGAGCGGGAAGCATGCTCGTTCCTAGTCCCATGATCATAAGCGGGATCTCTTCGTTGTCTTCTTCTTCTCACTAGGGGACGGGCTCTCCTCAAGAGTCTACAGAGACTAGCACATCTTATGAAAAGTTCCAATGAAGGATGCCCCAAACCAGGAGCAGTACAGATGCCAATGAGGAAACAGCCGCGGCCTGGGCATTTCCTCTTCTAACGCCATGAGCTGAGAAGTCGAACCCGCAGACATCTCTTTACATGCATCTTTAGAGTGGGCTGGCAAGGAAGGTAGTAGTTATACACAGGCTGCAAGCCTGAGGGTCATGCTCTGCACTGGGGCAGTAACTGCACAAGGAATGCGAGTCTGACCTGGACATTTTTTTGATTACAGACGATGCACTGCTTGAAGCCGGGACCAGACCGAAGTTTGCTGCACTCCATACCGGAACAAAGAATGATGAAAAAGAAAGCATGGAAAGTTTTGGAAAACACTGGCCTACTGCGCAGAGCTGTGAAGTAAAGACCTGACTCTTCCAGCAGAAAGGAAGATCTGATATCATGGGGCAGAGCCTAGGAATATACAACCCAAATGAGTGGGAGGAGCTTAGCTGGAGGACGTCCCAATGAAATTTAAAGAGAAACGAAGACTGCCAGACTGTGGATAGTACACCACATCCATGTCCCTAGAAATGCATTGTTGCACCCCCACACAAGAGAGCTATAACATGGCCACTATGCAGTACATCTGCAAACACATCATATATCGAGGCTTTTGATAGCACGTTTTGCCCACTATGCTAAATGTCTCTGGAGAGAACAAAGACATCACTCACAACCACAAAGGCCCTAAAAGTAAGCAGTGAAGCTGGCAAACAAAAATTTCCTCCTGCTGAACTGTGAGGAAAAGTAAAACTACGTTGGTTGTAGACCTGCCTTGTTTGACGTGGAACCTCTGTAAATGAGCACCAGCTCAAAGGTTGTAATTCCAAGATTTTCAATAAACAATTATAAACTTACCATAACAGAAGCTCTTCAAGAGAGTCTCTTGCAGAAGGTCACACAAGTGGGAACATCCAGCCGCAGGCATGAGATCCACCTGAGGATTTTCACCAGCAGTTCACCTGGAGCCCACCCACAATGACATCATATGCTCTAGTGTAGCCTACCTGATGCTATACGTGGTACTGTGTGAGAGCTATGTCTGAAGCAGCCAGGCACAGAGGTGAAAAGAGTGGAGGTTAAGATGTAGTAGGGTGCCCTGATCCTGGGATAGAAGAGTGGGACAGATGGGGAGGGGAATGAGGTCCTCTAATGCTAGCTGTTGTAGTAGGGGAACCAGACTTGATGAGGACAGAGAGGTGCCACTTGGATCATCATTATTCAATCCTGAAGTAGTTTGAGCAGCGCACTCTGAATAAGCGAGAAGGGAGAAAATGCATATAAGAATCTCCCTGTCTAAAAGAGGGATAATGCATCTAGCCAGATGGCTCCAAGCCTGGCTCTAGCAAGCAGAAACGTTGCAGTTTTGCGTTCTGGGGTGATGTGAAGAGATCCAGCTCTGGCCGACCCCATCTTTCGAAGAGGTCATCAATAATCAACTGAAGGAGTTCCCATTCATGGGTACGAACTCTGGAGCAGCTCTGTGTGTCTGCAAGCGTGTTCAGGTTGCCAGGAATATGGGCAGTGATTAGGTATATGTTGTGGTCCAATGTCCAATACCAGACTCTCATTGCTTCCCTGCATAGAGGATACGAGTGTGCACCTCCTTGTTTGTTCAGGTAGTGTACTACTGTATTGTTGTCCGTCTGAACTAGTAGAGTGCCAGGGAGTCCTGAAAGGCTTCTAAGGCATAAAGGACTATCCACATCTCCAGTATGCTTATATGGAGATGAGTCTCTCTATGATGCCATGTCCCTTGTGTCTGTCTGGTTTCCAAGTGAGCCCCCCAACCAAGTGAGGATGCATCCATGGTGGCTGTTTATCATGGGATAGGTAGAGATCTGGAAAGGAACTCCGACTATCAGGTGTTTGAGTTCTATCCACCACAGGTGGTCTCTTTTTGCTGGAGTGGAGACCATAACTTCCATTTCAAGGTTGTCAGTCTTCTGGTCTCACTGTACTCTCAGTGTCCACTGAAGGGTACGTATGTGAAGGTGAGCATAAGGCACTGTGGGGACTACCACTGCCATAAGTCCTAATAATCTCAGATAAGAGCGAGCAGAGACATACCTGCTGTTGTAGACATCCTTGGCCTTGTGAATAAGCTTGTCTACCCAATACTGAGGAAGAAATGCAGACCCAAATTGCGTGTCCAGTATGGTCCCAATGTACTAGAAACGTTGGCATAGTGTAAGTTTGGACTTCAGGATGTTGATCATGATACCCAAGGTAGTAAATAGAGCCAGAGTCTGAGAAAGGGTATCTGCAAGTTGTTGTTTGGTTGGAACTTTCAAAAGCCAGTCGTCCAGGTAAGGGAAGACAAAATAGCCTGCTCGCCTCAGTGCTGCCGCTACTACTGCTAGGCATTCTGTGAACACCTTGGGGCCAAGGAAAGGCCGAAGGGAAGGGCATGGAACTGAAAATGCTGTTCATTGAAATTGAATCATAGATATTTCCTGTGGGCAGGGTGTATCATGATGTGAAGGTATGCATCCTTCATATCTAGGGATCAGAGCCAGTCTCCCTTTTGTAGTAATGTAAGAAGGGTTGGTAAAGTGACCATTTGGAATTTCTTGTACTGGCTGAAGAGGTTTAACTGATGGAGATCCAGTACCAGTTGAAGGCCTGCTGTGACATTTGGGACAACGAAAAAGTGGGACTAGAAACCTTGTCCTCTTTGGAGATGAAGGACTTTTTCTGTAGGAGTGACTGAATTTGAATTTCTGTCTGCAAAACTACCTTGTGGTCGGGCGGATATGAGGGGTGTCTGGGTAGCATATCCAGAGGTGCGGCTATCAATTTTAACGTGTGCCCGGACTCTATCAGTTGAAGAACCCAGGCGTCTGTTGGGACGGCCTGCCATCCCTGAAGGTACAGAGAAAATATGCCACCTACCTCCGTGGTTTGGGGCCCAAGAATCACAGATTCAAGGGGGGACGTATGCTGCGGGGGGTCCCTGGGGAGGGATTGCGGGAGCAGGTCATGTGGACTTGGTTGTGGAAGTAGGGCCGGGCAGGGACACTGTGGCCTTGAATTTCACTGGCTGTTTGGTGGTGGCTCTGGTTTTCATGGCAGACTTACGAAATTGTCCTCTGAAGGGACACTTTGGCTGCATGTGATATAAAGAGTGAAGGACTTTAGTTTTTGGCCTGACAGCTGTAAAGCCATCAGTATGCCTTGGGTAGCTGCCCCGAACAGCTTATGCCCTTTAAAAGGGGCATTAAGGACTGACTGTTGGACATCTGGTGCGAAACCGGAGACCCCCAGCCTTGACTGTCTCCTGAAGCTTATTCTTGTTGCTGATGTCCATCCGAAGAATCAGTAAGTGACGCCCCACTGCAGCGCCAGTCTTCAGAGTTTTGGTCAGCTCCTGTTTTTGAGGAGTGTCGAGGAGTGACTGAGTGGATACCTGGGCTGCCTTCCAGAGCTCTTCCTGGTACTTGAGAAGGTGGTCCATATAATTTAGTATCCTCATAGCGAGTGAGGAAAACACTTGTTTTCCCATTAAATCCAACTTTCTAGATTCCTTGTCAAGAGGCAGCACACTTAGGGCATACTGACTGGTTACAGGCAGCATTAATAACAACTGAGTCTGCCTGGGGTGGCTAGGCAAAGTATGGTTGGCCCGCCAGGGCTTGGTATATTCTGTCAGCCTTCCTGGGCACAAATGGGATAGCATAAGGCTGATGCCAAGCAGCTAAAATGGCATCCTCATATGTCTCCCCTAATGGAGGGATGACCAGAGGAGGAGTATCAGGTAATCCAAGGTAGTGGGTAAGTTTCCTTCTCAAGGCGTCTTGTTCTGTTGCCTCAAACGCAAACGTTTGCTGCAAATACTGCATTACATCAGTGAAAGATAGGTCATCAGGGGGTGAGCAAGGGATGTATTGGGTGATATCCTCCCCCTGGAGATGACCTAGCAGATAAAGTGGATGGTGTGGATAAGTTCACTTCCTCCTTCTCCTCTTCATCATCCTGAAACAGGTCATGCTCATAGTCCTCCTCCTCCAGGTCCATGTTGGGTGAAGGAGCAGAACAAGATGAGAAACCACTGGCAGTATGTGTGGGTGGGTGTTATGAAGGAGGCACAGGCTGTGGAAAAGTAGGTGCAGTGGGAGCCACATTGGCTTTGAGTAAGGTCCAGCACGGTGTGAACTGCAGCCTGGATGTTCATATGGATATCTACCATTGCCATCTGAGGTTGTGGGGCAGTGGTAGATTGAACTGTTGACTGTCCAACAGGTAGTATGGATGATATTGGTGGTTAATGTGGAACCAGGTGTGACGTAGGGGCCCTCATCAATGGAGGAGGAGGCTCCACAAAAGTGCTGGGAAAATGTGTTATTGATGATAATGAAGCTGTCGACAAGCTCAGTAGGTCTGGTTGTAATGGCCATCTCCAGGAATGATGCTTGTTGACGACCAAATATGGCATATCAGAACATTATAAAAAGCTGTGCCCGATGGCAGGGGTAGCGGCGGGAACTGTAATATCAGTGTACTAGCCACTGTCATTATTGAGGGAGCCGACGATGGGCCCGCAGAATCTAATGGGGCTGTAACCATCGACAACGGAGGCCTAGAGGAGTGAACAAGGCCTGTCGACAACACAGAGAGGACAGCCCTCATATTCGAGACTGCTTCTGGTACTGCAGCAGTCGACATCGACGATGAAGATGGCGTCAGAGTGCAAGGACATATCCCCCACTCATGGGAGGGTTTGTGCTTCTCTGACGGTGGCGTTTTTCCATCGATGTTTTATCCCACTTGGAATGGTGGGATCCTGACAATAAGGACGACACCGTGCAGGAGGATTTGGCATGGAACTCCCACTCTAACAGGGCAGTCTTCTGCTCCATTAAGTGTTCCTTTAGGGCCTGTAAACGTCATCAATGGGTGGCTTTGTTAAATCTTTTGCAACTGGCACTGGCGAATGTCGTGCAAACATCCCAGGTAACGCACACAGACTTTGTGCAGGTCCTCGATGGCAAGCTTCTGTCCACAAGCACAGAGCCGAAAAAGGGAATCTGAAAGAAGACACTGAAAAGGCAGACTATACAACACTGTAACATGACACGTTGACAACAGCAATTTGGTTAAGTTACTGTATGTGACGGTATAGGGCGACTGTGGCAAGACTCCTCCAAGAAGCGTAGCATGTAGGTTGGTGGCAGGAAAAGTACTGAGGAGGATCGGGGACCGCCGACACTTATACAGGCTGCACCAGAGCACATCACGTTGTTATGGGCATTCCCCAGGTGAACTGCTGGAGAAAATCCTCCAGGTGGATCTCGCGCCTGTGGCTGGATGTTCCTACTTGTATGACCTGCTGCAAGAGATGTCCTCAAAGTAGATCACTGTTTTTTCTTTAAAGTGATACTTGACACAAAAAGCTAGCATTTTTCTTCACAATTCAAGATGGTTCAAGCCAGCTACACAAACAACACAAAGTAATTGTTAGCACTGTTAGTGTTCACCAGTCACTGTATGCTTTTAGGCTAAGGCCATGTCATCAACTCAACTCCACACGTGTTCCAGAATAGATACCCGAGAACTCCAACATCAACATTTAAAATGTTTTGTGTTACAGAATGTATTAGCCATGGAACAACCTTATAGGTAACCTAATAATCTTCAGATGAATCTACCTCTGGCTGGAAGCTGCAATACTGGACTTAGGATTTGCAAGAAAGCAAGTTGTGCTCACAACAGAGGGAGATGAACCTTACAATTTACAACTGTCTTTGGTATGAAGCAGATTCCTTAGGAAAGTTAATACTCTTCAGGTGGAGTATACCCCTAACTGAAACGTGTAATAAGGAACTTAGAATTATCATAAAAGGCAGTCTTTCAATCAACAGAGGGAGGTGGACCTTGCTTTACTTTTGTTACAGTTGTTAAGATTTTCAGTGCAGGAAGAGTTAACCCACAGGGACTGAATACTGTTTACTGTGTCTGTCATTGTGCACAGCTGATGTGTTTTGGGGCTGACTGCTTCCAGAGCACAAGTCACCAGGCTGTTTTGGGGCTGGGGAGGTTTACCTGTGTCTGACATGGATGTTTGGATTTTTCTCTGTTTGATTAGCAGGATATTTTCTCTGTCAAATTGTCGTGTAGGGCATCTAACTGACAGGAAGGCACTCATCGCAGCAGTAGGTCAGAGTTTTTAGCTGATTGTTTCGTGAGGGCACAGTTTAAGCCCAAATTCTTCCCACCCTCACCCCACCCACCCCTGGAAATAGTTCCTTTATATCTGGGGTTCTGACATCATTTACTCAAGAGGGTAAGGTGCATATCACTGTCATATCTAGCACACTGCACTGACAATATAAGCATACACATTATATAATATATATATTTCTATATAACAAACCAATCACACACACACACACACACAAAACAAACAAAAAAAAAAACAAGGTAGACAGACATGTGGGGAGTAGTGCAATGTAATGGCTATGAGGCAGCAGTCTTCCGGGAG
The DNA here is from genome assembly GCA_016271365.2 of Neoceratodus forsteri. Classification (NCBI taxonomy): domain Eukaryota; kingdom Metazoa; phylum Chordata; order Ceratodontiformes; family Ceratodontidae; genus Neoceratodus; species Neoceratodus forsteri. Next base: position 763,033,422 of record CM028136.1, read on the forward strand.
TCTTTCTGGAGGCCGAGATGCTGCCCTGTTTGCAGACAACTCTCGGCCCTGAGGGAGGAAGTTGCCCATCTTCAGGCCGCACTGGACAGTAGTAAGGGAGCCTCCCCCATCCAGGGAGCACCAGAGCCACCACCACTACCTCAGAGGTTGTGAAGAAAGCACAGCAGTTGGACCACAGTGGGCTCAGGGAGGGTAAGGATGGTGGAACAGAGGCACATCCAGTCAGTTGTTCCACTCCACAATCCATACACCATTCTGGGGGAGCATAGTTCCCCTATGGACGCACCCACAGAGGAGACTAAGGAGCTGGCAGACAACTGTCACAAGGGAGGCCCTCAGGAAGGAGGCAGAGGACGCTGCAAGGAAAGGAAGCAGCTCCTGGTGGGGGACTCAGTTATTAGGGGGATAGAACTGGCGGGAGCAGGGAAAACTGAAGTAAGGTGTCTGCCTGGTGCCATGGCTTGGAGGGACAGGAAGCGCATCCTTAGGATCACGAGAACAGTTGCACAGGAGTCTGAGCTGGATGTCACTGTCCACCTAGGGACAAATGACTTGGCTCATCATGAGATTAGAGCAGTGCAGAAGGACTTTGTAGAGTTGGGAGGGTCTAAGACAAGTAGCACACACAGTATCCTTCTCAGAGGTGCTGCCTGTCAGTGGCATGGGTGAGGCGAGGTACTTTGCACCATGCAGTTTAACGAATGGTTGAAAAAATGGTGTGGAGCACAGGGGTTTGGCTTCATTGAGGACTGGGGTTCCACCTGGAGGGACACCAGCCTATACTGGCAGGATGATCTGCATCTGTCCAGGAAGGGACAAGTCTTTTGGGCAATCATTTTAAATGCTTCATTGGCAAGTTTTTAAACTAGTCAAGGGGGGGAGGCACTGATAAGCGGCAGGAAAATCCCAGCCTCCCTCTACAAAACAGGGTACTCAATGAGAAAAAGACCAAGGTTGAAAGGTCAGTGGGGGGATGCTGCAGCAGAAGGTAAAGCCATCAAAAAATGGAGAGCAATGAGTACCAATGCCCGTAGTCTGGGTAACAAGCTTCCTGAATTAGTGGCCTTGATGAAGGAGTAACATCTGGATATTATGGCAGTCACAGAAACATGGTGCACACAGAACCATGACTGGGATGTAAACATACCAGGATACACTATCTACAGGAGGGACAGGGAGGGTAAAAGAGGAGGAGGAGGAGGAGTAGCTCTCTACATAAGGGAAGGAATCAAAGCAACAGAACAAAAGGGTAAACAGGGAGGAGAAGAAGCACTGTGGGTCAATTTGGAGACAGGCAATGGCACCACAATCCACACAGGGGTTGTATACAGAACCCCCTCACAGGGGGAGGAAATGGACAAGGAAATTATAGAAAGTATACTTAGAATGGCAGAAAAAGGGGAGCTATTGCTGATGGGTGATATACATATGCCAGATGTTAACTGGAGTGCAGTTGTAGCAGCCACTTCTAAGAGTGTGGTTATTCTAGATGCCCTATGGCAGGCATGCCTTAGACAACTTGTATTCAATGGAACCCACTCGAGAGGGAGCAATCTTAGACCTGGTTCTCTCAAATGGAGATGGAGAGAGGATCACAGATGTAGAAGTGGGTAGCCATCTGGGAACTAGTGACCATCGAACAGTATGGTTCACAATAAACACAGCAATAGAGTCAAGCCATACGAAGGCAAAAGTACTGGACTTCAGGAGGGCTGACTTTGTAAAATGGGTGAGTGCCTAAGGAATGCACTAGCAAATGGGCAGGAAGGAGGGTGGAAGAACAATGGGAATAATAAAACTACCATCACAGAGGTAACAAGCCTTTGTGTGAAGCAAATAAACAAAAAAATGATGAAGAAACCACTATGGTTCTCAAAGGAGGTGGCAGTGAAGGTTCAAGAGAAAAAAGCATTCAGAAAGTACAAGGAATCACAGAAGGAGCAGGACAGAGAAGTGTATCAGTTAAAGCAAAAGAAGCTGGGAAGGCAGTCAGAACAGCAAAGACCCGAACTGAAGAAAAGATAGCCAACTCAGTTAAGAAGCAGGATAAAACCTTTTTTAGGTACATCAAGGAGCGAAGGAAGACCAAGGGAGAGGGATAGTGAGGCTTAATAAAGGGAAGGGGGTGGGCAGAGGGTGACAGTGAAAACGCAGCAATACTAAACAAATATTTTTGCTCAGTATTTACAAATGAGGAGTGGGAGGTACCTAAAACAAACAACAGAAACACTCTGGATACAGAAGTTGATACCAGCCCATTTACAGAAGAAAGGGTTCTGAAAAAACTCTTAAAACTGAAGGTGGACAAAGCAATGGGGCCTGATGGGATTCATCCCAGAATTCTAAAAGAACTAAGGGTAGAACTAGTGACACCATTGACTACCATCTTTAACAAATCTTGGGAGGATGGGGTGGTACCTGAGGACTGCAGGAGGGCAGATGTGATTCCCCTTCACAAAAGTGGGAGCAGGGCAGAAGCAGGAAACTATAGACCTGTTAGTTTAACCTCAGTGATAGGGAAAATGATGGAATCACTTCTGAAGGAAAGAACTGTCGAGTACCTAGAGGCCAGAGGGGTACAGGACCCAAGGCAGCATGGATTCACAGCGGGAAGGTCATGCCAGATGAATCTAATAGATTTCTCTGACTGGGTGACCAAAGTAGTAGATTAGGGAGAGGCTGTGGACATGGCCTACCTAGACTTTAGCAAGGCATTTGACACAGTCCCACACAAAAGATTAATATACAAGTTAGCCAGCCTGGGAATGGGTCCCAAGATGATAGCCTGGGTAAAGAATTGGCTGGAGAATAGGACACAGAGGGTAATAGTAAATAGAGTCCACTCTGAAGAAAGAGGGGTTACTAGTGGGGTACAGCAGGGTTCAGTATTAGGACCTGTCCTCTTCAATGTCTTTATAAGCAACATTGCAGAGGGATTGGAAGGAAAAGCATGTCTCTTCGCAGATGACACAAAGATCTGCAACAAAGTTGATGCACAAGGTGGGGTGGAAAGGATGAGAAGGGACTTGGCAAGGTTAGAGGAATGGTCAAATGTATGGCAGCTTAGATTCAATGCTTAGAAAAGCAAGGTAATGCACCTGGAAAACAAAAACTCAGGGGAAGAGTACACAATGGGGGGTGAGATACTAACAACAACAAAAATGGAAAGGGACCTGGGGGTAGTCATATCAGATGACTTAAAGGTGGGCAAACAATGTGAGAGTGCATTAAGGAGAGATGGGTGGATACTGGGATGCATAGGGAGAAGCATCACCAGTAGAAAACAGGAAGTTGTTATCCCTCTGTACAGACAGCTGGTGAGACCCCATCTGGAGTACTATGTGCAGTTCTGGAGACCCAATCTCCGCAAGGACATAGACAGGATAGAAGCTGTCCAGAGGAGGGCAACTAAAATGGTGCAGGGTCTGTACCGGAAGTCATATGAAGAGAGACTAAAGGAGCTTAATATGTATAGCCTTGAGGAAAGGAGGGAGAGGGGGGACATGATAAAAACTTTCAAGTACCTCAAGGGAATCAATAAAGTCCAAGAGGGTAGCATCTTTCAAAAAAAGAGGTGTGCAAGAACAAGGGGACACAATTTGAAGATAGAAGGGGGCGGTTCAGAGGTAATGTAAGGAAGTATTTTTTCACAGAGAGGGTTGTGGATGCATGGAACAGCCTTCCGGAGGAGGTTGTGGAGTCAAAAACAGTGGTTGAATTCAAGCATGCATGGGACAGTCACAAGGCAGTTCTAGGGGGTGGGGTAGAAAGAAGTAGTCTGCTGGTTAACTAGGATCTGCAGCTTATCCATTAGGTAGGGAAATGGGCAGACTGGGTGGGCCAAGCGGTTCTTATCTGCCGTCAGATTCTATAAGGAGTACCAGTGGAGTAGAATGATCAGGAAGGTAGTTTGGTCCAGTGGTTAAACCATAGAGATGTGGACGAAGAGACTCCTAGCTCGAATCTTACCAAGCCATTAGTCCACTATGCAAACCTGAGCAAGTCACTTGCACTTCAGCCCTCTCAGCTATAAAGCACAGTAAAAAAAAACAAAAAAACTGAACCCCACCATAAACAAGATACTGCCTCTCCACTTGGCTATCCATGGTAAATCAGTAGGGACTTTTAAGCTACTGGATCTCCACAGATGCAGATCCAGCAGTGTAAAGACCTGCTGAAACATTGCAAGCCATTCTGCTGCAGCAAAACCCATTCCCTAGTTTTTTGGGAATGCAAAGCAGCATGCACCGGTGCAGGCATTTTTTGTAAGTTGTAAAAATGCTGCTTCACTCGCACTGGTGTGCTCGAATTAACTAATACCACCTCTGGAAATACCCTGAAAACACCAGAAGGCCATCAGGAATGCTACATGATGGCCGACCTGGTGGCGCTGAGGGTTGAGGCACTGAATGCCACACCTCGGGCTTCATCAACGATCCAGGTTCAGGAATGGACTAAGGTCATCTGGGAGCCAGCATGGGGGAGGGTGAGAGCAGGATCAAGCTGTCTAACGGTAGTGCTCCTCTCCCAGGGAGGGGGGGTGGTCGCCCTCCTGCAGTCCCTCTGCCTCTGGGTAGAGGTCTGGTGGCAGTGCAGGCAGGTAATGGGTGACCAGTGTGTGTGGGGGGTGTCCCGCAGTGCATGAAACGCATGCGCTCACGCCAAGGACATGAGTATGGGTGAAAATGGGGAAAATGGCTAAATCAAATAATAGGAAAAAAAAAACTGAATGCTGCACAGTTGCAGTGAGTAAAAGAAAAGCACGGAGATGCAAGCAAAGCAAGCCGTTTCAAGACGGCAACACTCCAGGTAAGTGTAATGGAAAAGTGTCTAGTAAACTCTCAAAAAAGTTTCCTCCTCTTGCAGTGGCTCCCAGAATACACTGTACAGCAACATCCACTGAAGGCACTGCTTTCACAACCGCTGAAAGCCACTATCAAGTAGCATATAAGGCATCTTAACAGCTTTAGATTACATTTGCCAACCTTCCAGTTTTCCCCTCTTGTGAGAATCAACACCCCACCCCACCCCCACCCAAAAGCAACGAAAAGGTCCAGGAAGTCAACATATTCTTGTTATTCCTTATTTGCACACACAGGAAGTGCTCCCAAGACACTTGTGGAAAGGATATGATCTAATCTCACAAGGTTTTCCTGGTTGAACAAGTTTAGAAGGCAAAACTACAAGGAGGGAATGGAAATACATTACTCAAATTATTTAGCCTGAAAAAAGAGAACATCGAGAGGGGATATAATCACGGTTTTCTGAAGACTAAAGCGGATGTACAGGGTAGAGTACAAATAATAAAGCTGGCGTGTACAAACAGAACTAGAGGACATGCCCTCAAATGGGGGCAGAATAAAGGGGAAATTAAAAACCATTACCTCACACAAAGGGTGGCTAACAAGTAAGCAGCCTACCCAGTGATGTTGTGGAAAACTAGTACTGTTCACATAGGACTGCTTAGATTCATGATGGAGAATGGCTTGGATGGTTATTATACTGCATGAGAAAGGTAACATTCTAGCTGTTAACGTTGGATGTGTGTCCAGACTCAAATGGGCAGAGACACTGCCTTGTGGGGGGGGGGGGCTGACAAAACAGACACCAAGTCCTTTCCATCATCACAATACTATGTTACTATTTAATTAAAAAAAAAAAGTGCTAAGAGTGGAAAGTTAATCAGAAAGGGTCTACTCCCAAGTACTAACACCACGGGCTGTATTCAAAAACACTATCCACACACACACACACACACAGTTTACTTACATCTTTTCATTACTGTTTCAAGACGATAAGGGAAGCACAGATAGCGAGTAAAATGTTGCTAAACACAGTGCAAAGCATTTATTTTTTGACTAGGCTGTAGCAAGTGTCATTTTTGTGGCCACAGTATTAGGGGTTTATGGAAAAATCTAAAAAAAAGCACTAAATCATTTAAAAAAACCTTGTGACAGCTCCATCCCTGCCAATGCTTGTCTGATAAAATCAGAATTCAACCTTTTTTTTTTTATTTTGCTTCTACAAGTTTGCATTTTTATTTAGTCTTTTATCCTCTGGACATGGAGAGAGAGAGAGACAGAGAGAGCTCTGCACAGACAGACACTCCAATAGCAGTTCCAACTGAGAAAGGAAGTCCCATGGGTGTCTGACAAAACAAATACAAGGAGGATTTTCTTTTTTATCCAGCTTTTTCCATTCACTTTTGCCACACTATTATATTCTGCATTCTCTGAACAAGTCTTAATGAGGCAGCATTTCATGATAGGGCCTGGAAGTGAGCTCAGGGAGCAAAATTCACTGCTATCTGGCGGGCAGGATGTTGAGGTCCAGAAAGCCAAGACTGACTTCACGTAACTGTACATCATTAGGAATTTCTAATTTTATCCGGTGCTAGCATCTGACATAGGTAGGAGGTGAGACAGCAAACATCGAAATGTGACCTCCTGGCCTAGTCCCCCACACACGCATAGGAGCAATAGCAGCATTGCACAAACTCACCCCTGCTCCCTACCCCCATTTCTCCCAAAGATAAGCATCCACACAGGCACCTTTGGAACCTCCGGGGAGACTCAGGAGTTGCTATACAAAGACAGTTCCCAGCACAGTACTGCAACATCCAGCTGCCAGGGTGACAAGTCAGACAGTGATACCCTCTTGAACAAATTTTTATTGTTAAAGTTGAATCCTGAAAATTGTGACTTGAACCTTATTAACTTGAATAAATACATTAGTTGGATTGGAACAAGACATTTTTTATTTGCAGATAAAAATGTTATTGAAAATTTAGCTCAGTACAACATTTAATGCATCGCACGGCAGAGCTGCAGCCCAACATAGGCAGACACAGTGCAACAACAAATCAAAATGTAACTACCTTAAAAAAAAACAAAAAAACGCAAGAGTGTCTCCAGAGAGAGTAAGAATTTACCGTAACAGTAGATCTTCGAGAGAGGCTCTTGCAGTAGACAATAACAGGTAGGACTGAGCTGCCAGGCGCTAGGACCACACAGAAAACTTTAGCTAGAAGTGTCTGGCTGAGACCGCCCACCTGGCCTCACGTGGCCGACGTCCATCTGACGCTATATAGTGGGCATCCTATGCCCGCCTTCCAGTTCTCCCGCCGGAGACCTAAGAAAGGGTGCGACAGGAGAAAGAGTGGGCTTCTGGAGCCAATTGAAAGGCTGAGAGGAAGCAGCAACAACAGGGGGAAGGAGGCAAAAGGTTTGCCGGTTTACCGATAGTGCTTCGACAGTGCTAGCGCCCGACATCCCCTACAGCAACGGCTGCAATGCCGACTGTTGCATTTTTAGCCACGGGATGTTGACGACACACAATCGGGGGCTGTGCCCTCCGAACACCTCCCTGCCCCTAGGATTCTAACCTGAGTCGGAGTTGACCGGGGCAAACACCCCGGCGTAGGCAGTCCCGATCGGCACATAGACCACCACAGCGACGTGGTGGTTTTTGCCTACTCCCGCCGCTGTGGTAGTCTTCGCCAGTGTCGGAGTCGCTGTGGTAACGGTGAGTACCAGGTTTGCCTACTACAAGATCCTCTCTCAAAGATCTACTGTTATGGTAAGTTCTTACCTAACTGTACTATCTTACTTGGAGAGGGCTCTTCCAGTAGGCAATAACAGGTAGGACTGAGCACGGGAGGCAGGACAAGGTCTGCGGTAGACAGAAGGCCGTGAAGGATGGCTAGTCCAAAGCCTGCCCTGCACCTAGAGGCAATGTACAGACTGTAATGCTTAGTGAAGGTGTGGACAGAGCTCCAAGTAGTTGTCGCGCAAATGTCTGTGGCTGAAACATTCCTGAAACAAGCAGTAGATGCAACCATGCCTCTGGTTGAGTGTCCCTTAACTTCCCCAGGAAGGGGTTTGTTATACTTTTCATAAAACAGAATGCAGTTTGCCAACAATTTGGATAAACACTGTTTTGAAACCGTGGCGCCCTCCCTATTGGGCACAAAGGAAACAAACAACTGGTCAGATTTCTGGACTGACTTCGTCCGGTTGGTATAGTAGCGCAATATTCTGTGCATATATAGTGTGTGCAGGACTGCCTCCCCTTGATTAGAACGCTCAGGGTAGTACACTGGCAAGTGTATGGTCTGATTCAAAGTAAACTCAGAAGCCACCTTTGGTAGGAACTTAGGATTAGTGCTTAGAGCCACCCAGTCTCTGTGAAAAATAAAATAAGGTTCCTTATACATAAGGACCTGAAACTCGGGAATCCTTCGAGCAGAAGTAACAGCTACTAAAAATATCACTTTCCAAGACAAGTTGCGCAGGTCGCAACTCACAGCCAGTTCAAAGGGAGGCAAAGTGAGTTTCTCAAGAATGACATTCAGGTCCCACGGGGGAACCGGGTTCCTGACCAGGGGTTTCAAGTGGAGAATCCCTTTCAAAAAGGTATGGGAAACCTCCAACTGAGCTACAGCCTCACCTTCCACTGGGGTGTGGAAGGTGGATATGGCAGACAAATGGACCTTCAGCGACAAATACCTGAGACTGAGGTAAGAGAGGTGCAAAAGATATTCCAGAACCTGAGGTACAGGGCACGAAAAATGGTCCCACCCCTTGGAGGCAGCCCAAAAACCTTTTCCATTTTATAGCGTATGTAGTTCTCGTGGATGGCTTTCTGGCCTCCATGGGGACCTGAGAGACTCTGGAAGAGACCCCGTAGTGTGAAATTGCCATGTCAGAAGGTGCCATGTATGAAGGTGAAGGGACTGCAGGCCTGGGTGAACCAGCTTGCCCTGCTCCTGGGTCAGAAGGTCCTGGCAGATGGGTAGAGGCACCGGGGACTCCACTGCCAACTGCTGGAACAGAGGGAACCATATCTGGTGAAGCCAGTAAGGCGAAATCAGAATCAGGTGATCCCCTTCTTCCTGCAGCTTGAGAAGCACCCTCTGTATCAGCAGGAAGGGAGGGAAGGTATATAAAATCTCCCTGTCCAGCAAAGAGACCGCGCATCTCGCCAGAAAACAGCAGGCCCGGGAACAAGTAAGCAAAAATTGGGTAGTTTTGCATTGTATGGGGAGGCGAACAGATCTTGATCTGGGTGACACCAGAGGTCACTCATGTGCCTGGGCCCAAGTGCAGCTGAGACTGTCCGCTAGGATGTTTTGGATGCTGCAGACGTGCACTGCCATAAGCTGAAGCTGGTGCTGAATTGTCCAATTCCACACACGCATCATCTCCCTGTACAGGGGTTATGACCTTGTGCCTCCCTGCTTGATGAGATACCAGACCACACGCATATTGTCCGACTGGACCAGGAGTGGACCTGGGTGAAGGAGAGGCTGAAAGGCCCGAAGGGTATAAGCACTGCATGCATCTCTAGCATGCTGATATGCAAAGAGAGCTCCCACTGAGACCAGGATCCCTGGGTTTTGGGATCCTTCAAGTGGGTACCCCAGCCCTGATCAGAAGTGTCCATGGTCAGGGTTTGGGTTGGAGGGGGAGGCCGAAATGGCACCCCTCTGCAGAGGTTGTCCAGGTTCTGCCACCAGATGAGATCCTGCCACACAGAGCTGGATATCAGCACCCTGTCATTCAGGTCGTCCAACCTCTAGTCCCAATAAACTCTGAGCATCCACTGCGTGATTCGCATGTGGAGCCTGGCTAAAAGGACAGTGGGGATGGCTGCCATCAAAAGGCATATGAGGCGCAGAACCAATCTGGCCACAGACCAGTGGCTGGAGGCCACTAACCTGGCCTGCTTCTGCAAGGTTTCCACCCTGTCCAAGTGAAGGAAAGCCTGACCCTGGGCTGTATCCAGCACTGCCCCAATAAACTGGACATGCTGGGAGAGCAGAAGGTGAGACTTGGAGTAGTTTATTGTAACCGCCACCTGACGGAACAGATCCAGGGCAGTTGACAGAGAGGCTTCCAGGCTGTCCGATGAGAGTGTCGTAAGGAGCCAGTCATCAAGGAATGGGAACACAAAGAGCCCCTGGAGCTGCAAAGCCGTCGCCACCACCACTAGGCAGTTAGTAAACACCCTGGGTGCCGAGGAGAGGCCAAAGGGCAGGGCCTTGAACTGAAAGTGCTCCCCTTTGAAGGCAAACCTGAGGAAGTGGCGGCAGGGTGGAAAGACGGGTATGTGCAGGTATGCATCCTACATGTCCAGGATGCAGAGCCAGTGTCCCATTTGCAGTAGGGGCACCAGACCCGGAAGGGTCAGCATGTGAAATCTCTTGTACTCTACATACAAACTGAGCTTGCTGAGGGCCAGTATGGGCCAAAGGTCGCCTATCTTTTTTGGTACCAGGAAGAAGTGGGAGTAGTACCCCCTTCCCATTTGGCCCTGAGGAACAGGCTCTATTGCGGATTTCTGCAGTAGGGCCTCAATCTCCTCTCTGATGAGAGGAATGTGACCCTTCGGGTAGTGAGAGTGACCTAGCGAATTTTCTGGAGGTCTCTCTATGAGTTCCACCATGCCACGGCGACACAGAATTTGCCGACTGTCTGTTGTGCCGTCGCTGGGAGAACTAGTGTTTTCTGTGGGGGGCTTTGCCCCCCACCCCCCGCACTTAAATTAACCAACTCCGAGTTGGACTGGGGAGGGGGCAAACACCCCAGAGGCAAAAGTGTCGGGAACCCAGCAGTCCATCACAGCGAACTGCTGAAAATGTCGCTGTGATGGCCTTCACTGTATTCCCGTTGTTGCAACGTGATACCCTCTCTATGAATTCTAGGGTATGGCCTCGAGCTATCAGCTATAGGACCCACGAGTCTGCCGTAATCACCTCCCACCTGGGCAGGTGACTGGCAAATCTGTCCCCTACCAGCTCCTCTGGAACTAGAGGTGGGGGGGGGGCGGGCTGCAAGTCAAGAGGTGGAGGGAGGGTGGGGAAACCCAACCCCAGAGGTCCTCTGAGACTTGACTGGGGGGTGGTAGTGGCTTGGAAGGCCTGGCGTTGGCCCCGACACTTGGCGGGCTGGGCTTATATTGAGGTCGCTGCTGCTGGCAGTGAAAGGGCTGTCGCGTCTTGGTGCTGGGGAGATACCTAGACTGGACCAAGCCTAGAGCTTTGACGCTTTCCTGTAGCTTGGTCAAAAGGTCCTTAATGTCTCCCCCGAAAAGTACTGGGCCATGAAAAGGGCCATTCAGGATCGAGAATTGTACATCCTGAGCAAATCCTGACACCCAAGCAGGCCATGCCTGCAAAGGCAGACTGTTGTGGTAGTGCTTCGAATAAAGGCATCAACTGCATTGTATGTGGCACGCAGGGTAAGACGGCAGGTAATCTCTGCTGTCTACCCTGAAAGCTCGATCTTGGTCTTGGCCTCTGAGTCAGGCAAGGCCTCAAATTCTGACTTGAGTTATTCCAGGAGTACTTTCTGATAGCAGACCATGTGGGCAATTTAATTCAGAACCCTCATTGCCAAAGTGGTGGACGAATAAACTTTGTGTCAGAACTGGTCCAGCTGCCTCGATTTATGACCAATGAATCAGCCTTAGGCTGGATACTGAGATAGTCCCTGCCTCCGGGGCATGGTATAGCCTGTCCGCCTTTTTGGAGATGTGGTTACCGATGATGGCTGTTGCCAAATTGTGGAGGCAAGGTCGTCATGAGGCCCGATCCACAGGGGGGATCAAAAGAGGTGTCAGCTCTGGGAGGTTGAGGAGCTCTGCCAGCTGCTGATGCCGAGGGTTCTGTTCCTCAGTCTTCCACCCGTTGACCTCTTAAATCTCTTCGAAGATATCTGTGAAGGAAGGATCCTCCAGGGGACACTGGGAGTCTCCTTGGATGTACGATTGTCCAGAGGCAGGGATTCATAGCCTAAGAGTAGGAGTTTCCTCCGAATCCCTGGAGGCTCCCATCTGAACAGTAACCAGCTCAGGCGAGGGGACCAAAGTCTGTTCTGTGGCAGGAGGAGCAGGTCTGGTCGGAAGGACACTCTCCTTGCTGGTAGAGGGCCGCGCGTCAGTCACAGTCCCAGAGGAGAGCCACAGCTTGGAAGAAGAGTGATCTCAGTCCTGATGCTTCTCCTTTTCCCTCTTCTTCTTCTTCTTCTGCTTGTTGGAGTTCGATGAACCCCTTGGAGAGGATGAAGTGCTCTTCATCTGCTGCAGCTCCTTCTTCATCAAAGCCAGTTTTTGTTTTACAAGATGAGCTTCCAGGACATGCTGCCGGTGTTTTCGTGTGGCCTGGTTAAATGTCTGGCAGTCCTCACAGCCTTCGGTGTTGTGATCGGGCCCCAGGCACAGGAGACATGAAGTATAGCTGTCCTCCGGAGAAATCTGCTTGCCACAGAAGCACTTGTTATGGTGAGCGTCGGAAGAGGTTGGAGAAGACATGCAATCTGATGACTGTTTTTGACGAAAACATAAATAAAAATGAACTAAATACTTATCGAAGATGGCGATCGACTCTAGCAACGTTCCACAACATCTGACATGTGCAGGTCAATGGCGGGGAAGAGTGTGGGCATGGGACCGCCCACTATATAGCGTCAGGCCGATGTCGACCACGTGAAGCCAGGTGGGCGGTCCTCGCCAGATACTGCTAGCTAAAGTTTTCTGTGTGGTCCTAGAGCCTGGCGGCTCACTCCTACCTGTTACTGCCTACTGCAAGAGCCCTCTTGAAGTAAGATCTAAATATTGTGAGTACCAACATAGGTTATCGGTACTCTACAGCATATGTTGTAGTCCCAAGTTACTGATTACATCACAGTAATGACAACCAGAGTTTCAGCACATATGGTTCTGATTCGTGAAAGGTTACCCAAACTCTACAACCTTATATCATAGTTGCCACCTCAAATGGTAGCCCCTGCAATTAAGTTGAGGTACAGGCTCCAAGGCATGTAAGTACTCTTGAATATTCCCCATGGCAGAGTGACTCATTATGGTGAGCCTAGGTCTCCACAGCATGCTTCCACTGGAGCTAAGTAGGGGGAAAAGTAGTTCTTCATTTCTATGGGATCAATCTCTTAGCTTCAATGCTAACTGCTCCTTCCGACTTTCCTAAACAGTAATCCTGAATATGAATATGATACACATCCTGAATATGATACACTTATGAAACACAGCTGCCATATTCCTGGCCACTCCTCAAGTTTTTGCAGGTCTCTTCTCATCTCTTCCACACCACTCTGGAGTATCTACCCTACCCATAAAGAGGCAGACCTTCACCTCTAGCTCCTCCACAATGTCACCTACAAAGACATTAAAGAGGACTGATGGGGCACCCCACTAGTCACCATCCCCTTATCTGAGTAAACTCTGTTTACCATCACCCTCTGCCTCCCATTCCCTAACCAATTTCTTATCCAGTTTACCACCTTCTGACCCACTCCTAAGCTACTCAGCTTACAAAATAGTCTTCCATGTGGAATGGTGTTGAATGCCTTACTGAAATCCAGATAGGCCACATCCACCGCTCCACCTAGATCTATTTCCTTGGTCTCTCAATCAAAAAAGTCTATCAGATTCATTGGATATGACCTCCCACTCATGAATCCATGCTGTCTTGGGAAGTGTAATCCATCTGATTCAAGATATTTCACTATTCTTTCCTTTAGCACATGATTCATTTAACTTTCCCACCACACGTGAGGCTGACTGGTCTATAACTGCCAGTCTCCTCCATTGCCACTTTCATGAAAGTGCCTCACTCTGTGAATATAGTCCAGTATTGGTCCAAACACAATCTTTAATCAGACAGATTCAAGTCAATATTGGATATTAAAGCAGCAGTATGTGAATATGGTGAAAGTTTTGACCTATACTAATTTATACTACCTTAGATTGCCCTTTATCCCCTGACTTGTAGGATACCCTTAGTTCTCCATTTGGAGTCTGCTTCAGGTCTTTTTTCACATCTGAAATAATAAAAGGAGCGCTCCTTTTAATATGGCTCAGATCAGGTTTTAATCAGTATTTGCAGCAGTTTCTGAACACCTATTGTTCCATAAGATCAGGGAGCACTGTCTGCTGACTAAGAGTTAATTTTAGTCACAACAGAAGTGAGTTTAAACAACTGATGTACAAAAACAGCTGAGGATACTGATGAAAACCTGGTCTAAGTCATATTAAAAGAGAACTTTTATTATTTCAGATGTGATAAAAAGTACTAAAACAGACTCAAACTGTGGGAAGAATGGTATCATACAAGTCTGTAGATAAGGGACAATCTAAAATAGAATAAAAAAGTATAGGTAAAAATTTTCACCACATTCATGCACTGCTGCTTTAAGAGCTTGGTGGTCTACAATGCAGTGGGTGTCGAGTAGGCAGTAAAGAGCTATAAAATGGCTCTCTCATTGACTGTGGACACTCTGTAGCATCATTCTCTGTCTGCCCGTTGGCCTCCTACTGAAGCTCGCAGTAGTTAAACAAGGAGCTAAGGCAGCTGACGGCATGGTGCTGAGTGAGAGATCTCCTCCATGTGGACCAGGAGGAGATCCCACTCAACAGTGGGTAGACTGGCTCTGAGAACTCATTATGGTGAGTATCAGAGAGCAATAACCCCAAGAAAAGCAGAGCTCCCTTTCACAGGTGACTGCAGTGCAGAAGAGCAGACCATCTCAGCTAGACAGAGTATCACATCATGCTCGCCTGCAGTCCGAAGGCACTATTAGCACAGAAAAATGCAAGATCTTTGGTAGTTTCTTTCTTCCAATGGTAACAGCCATCTGGGTGGGTGTCTCAAAGGCAGGTTTTGCCAACATTGGTCAGGGTAGTGATGCCTTAGGCACCCCAATGCAACTGGAAGAGTTTCAGCCAATGTCTTACAAACAGGTGTCCCAAGTTGGAGCAAAGCTGCAATCCACTTAATGTTTCTCTGCATACTGGGTCGACCAGGTTGGTGGTTAACTGGCAGGGTGCCCTAGGTTTGGTGTTTGCTGTTGTAGTATGGTGTTCCTCGAGAAATGAAATTTTTTCTGCTGCCCTGAAGAGGGTGTTGGTTAAACCCCTCCTCAAATGGCATCTTTAGACCCAGAAATACTAGCTATCGATTTGTCTCAAGCCTTCCCTTTTTAGGGAAGGTGACTGAGAAGCTGGTGGTGGTGTAGCCCGAAACTCACCTGGAATACTGTGACATCTATGAGCCACTCCTGTCAAGGTGTTAAATAAGCTCCTCTTGACAAGAGACAAGGTTGAACAGTCAGTTATTGTTCTCATTGATCTCTCATCAGCATCTGACACTGGACTAACTGGGTTTGATTGATCACCTTGAACACTAAGAAAGATTCATCCAAATCATGCTGTGGTGATTTGAGTTCTTCCTGTCCAGCAGCAAGTAATGATGGGCCAGTTCTCTTCAAATCCAGTGGTTCTCAGTTGTGGGGTGCACTGGGTTAAATTCTGTCCCCGATGCTGCCCAAAAAGAACATGTAGCCCTGAGTGAAATCATTAGATGAAGCAACCTGGCCTGCAGTTTCACTCTATGCGGATGGTATCCAGCTGTACCTGTCATTTGTACCTGGCAAGAAGGATTTAGTAGCTATGACTGACAGATGCACTTCTGAATTAAATGACTGGATGGCCACAAGCTGGCTGAGTATAAACCCTGGAAAAATGGACTACCACTGGATATCCAGGCCTACAGTGATCTTGTACTATTTAAAAGCAAACTAAAAACTCATCTCTATCAGCTGGTTTTTATGAACAGACGGAATTGCCAGCAGATACAGGCCATTCGGTCTATCTAGTCTGCTCGAGTGTGCAGCACTTCAGTCCATTAGACTGCAGCTGCCCCCCCCATATGCCCTACCCCCCCGGTTTGTACCCTCCCCTTGAATTTGCCCACTCCCTCCTGAAGCCCCCCCAACACTCTGCAGTGATACGACTTCCTGTGGCAGAGCATTCCACCCTGTCAACACTCTTTCTGTGAAATAGTGCCTCCTCCATTCCCTCTTGAACCTGCCCCCTTCCAACTTCATAGAGTGTCCCCTGGTTTCCCTTCTGCCCTTCAGATTGAACATACACCTGGTGTCTACTCTGTTCAAACCCTTCAGGTACTTGAAGGTCTCAGTCATATCCTCTCTCTCCCTTCTTTCCTCCAGGGGATACATATTGAGCTCTCTCAGTCTCTCCTCATATGGTCTGTCCCCCAACCACAGGATCATTTTTGTTGCCCTGCACTGTACCCTCTCCAGTAGTCTAATGTCCCTTTTCAAGTAGGGGCACCAAAATTGCACACAGTACTCTAGGTGCAGTCTCACCTGGGACCTGTACAGGGGCAAGATGACCTCCCCACTCCTAGAAGTAATCACCCTTGCTATGCACCCAAGCATCCAGTTTGTCTTTGCTGCTGCCTTCCTGCATTGAACAGAGTGGTTCATCTCCCCGGTTACCAGCACTCCCAGATCCTTCTCCTCCTTGGATTTTGTTACAGGGACACCTTCCAGCCAGTAATTGTGTCCTGGGTTCTTGCCTCTTAAATGCATCACTTTGCACTTCTTGGCATTGAAACCAAACTGCCAAGTGTGACACCATTCCTCCAGTTTTGCCAAGTCCTCCTGAAGTACTTTTGCCACCCCCCCATCTACCTTGGCACAAATCTTTGTGTCATCTGCAAAGAGACTGATCTTGCTCTTGATCCCTACTGCAATGTCGGCTATAAAACTGTTAAACAGAACCGGACCCAACACTGAGCCCTGTGGAACATCACTTGTTACTGCCCTGGATTCAGATGCCTCCCCCACTACCTTCTGTTGTCTACCCTGCAGCCAGTTCTCGACTCATCTGAGCAGTTTCTTCCCTGCTCCCAGACTCTTCAACTTGCAGGTCAGCCTACCATGTGGCACCAAGTCAAAGGGCTTGCTGAAATCCAGGTAGAGGACATCCACCACTTGTCCCCTGTCCAGTGCCCTCATAACCCAGTTGTAAAAATCAACCAAGTTCGTCTGGCAGGATCTGTCTGCTGTCCCGGAGGTTGTTATCCGCAAGACATGGCCTTACTGGTTCACAACTTTATAACCTCTCACCTTTACTACTGTAATGCTTTTTATCTAAGGTTTTCTGAAAGGTTGGTGCACTGGCTGTAACTGCTGCAGAACATGGCAGCTAGGCTGATTTCCTAAAAAAAGTACTTCAGATCATATTACTTGATTTTACAAGACAAAAGTAGGCTGGATGCCCATCAAGATTGTTTCCCCACTTCTATGGGTGAATTATTCCCTATTTGACCTCGAAAGCAAGTAGTTATCAAGTCCTGCTTTAAAGCTACTAATAGTTGATAATCTACTAATTCTTGGGGCAATTTATTCCATGCTTTAGCCACATTTACAGTAAAATAGTTCTTTTTTTTGTGTTTACTTTTGGGGATATAAAGTTGTTTATCATGGTTTAGCTGGCTGTTCTAGCACTAAACTCGAGACCACACTGGGTCGATAACTCTGGATTATTTATTATTTTGAATAAAAGAAGTAAATCCCCCCTCTGCCTTCTTTCCTCCAGACTAAATAGTCCAGTTTGAATTAATCTTTCTATGTACATATTACTCAACCCGCAGGATTAACTTGGTCGCCCACTGGCCGCAAGAGAGACGGTGCAGCTCCTTCAGAGTTGCCTTGCTGGCATTTAAGACCATGAAAGGACAGAGTCCTTACTAAAGGATCCCCTGATGCCCATTGCCCTGACCCATCCCCTCCGCCAAAGCAAACTTACTCATAGTTCCATGCTCCTGTTTGAAAACCTCCAGTGACAGATCCTTTGCTGTGGCACCTTGGATGCTCTGGAGGAGCTCACTGCCAACTTACATCCAGGCATGCTCTTTGGTAGAGCTTTTTAAGACCCCATTTAATGACTTATCTTTTCTCCTTTGCTTTTCTAGATCAGCTGGCAGAATGAGGTTCATGCTGGTTTTCTAGATCTGCTGTTTTTAAGAGTTCATTTTATTTATCAGATAAGTGTCCTATGAATGTTTGTATGTTAGATGTATTTTAATTGTGAAGCGCCCAAAGAAGGGGCACTATCAAAAACAAAATGCCTCATCTTACTCAGTCCTACTTGGTTTTTTAGACAGAAGCAGGCTATAAGCCCATCGTGATGGTCTCCCACTACATAGTGGGCAAATTGTTCACTTAGATATTTATCCAGTTCTGACCTGAATCTGCCAAATGATGTGATGTTGACTAGGTCCTGAGGCAAGATTTTCCATAGTTTTGGGGCCCCAACTGCGTAGAAGTTGATCCATTTGTTGGTGTTAACCCTAGGTATCATTAATTGTTGGTTATGAGATCTCAGGTTTGGTGTCCTGTTCTTATGGTCTATATTACACAATGTGATGAGTATTGGGACTTTAAATATTTTAAACAACAGTAATACATCCCTCCTTATCCTTCTATCTTCAAGGCTGTACAAATCCAAATTTAGACGTCTGTTCTCATATGACATGTTCTTAAGTCTGGGTATTAACTCGGTCATTCTTCTCTGGACACTCTCCATCAGTTTTATGTCTCTTCTCGGGCAGTGAGACCCAAATGAGGGCCCATAATCAAGGTGTGTTGTTAAACAGGTTCTATACAGGGTAATCAAACACTGTTCATTCCTTGAGGCAGATACCATTTTTTATACAGTTTATGGCACTTTGACAATGACTGGATGAGTCAAAGTTGTGGTTCAAAATAATACTCAGATTGCGTCCGTTCTGTATGTGTTTAAGTGTTGCACCACTGAACAAGTATGATTTAAGGGGAATGTTTTTCCCTAAATGAAGGACAGTACATTTGTCTGTGCTGAAATTTATTTTGTTTGATTTTGCCCATATTTCGATACTACTCAGATCCTTAACTAAGCAGAGATATTTCTCTTCTGTATCAACTTCCCCACTTACTTTTGTATCATCTGCAAATTTAGTTATGTTATTTTTAACATCCTGGTGCATGTCACTTACGAACAACCGAATAAAGCTGGTCCCAGGACAGATCCCTGGGGTATGTCACTAGTAACCTGGCCCTCCTCCAATAGATGCCCATTTACTCTCACATGCTACGTTCTATTGGCAAACTATTCTTCGACCCATCCTACAAATAATGGCATCAGCCCCATGTGTTTTAGTTTTGTGATCAGTTCATAATGGGGCACAGTATCGAATGCCTTACTAATGTTCAGGAAAATACACTTCTATCCAGACTCTCACTGACCTTGTTATAGAATGTCATTAAATTTGTTGTGAACGATCTCTCAGGGGCGAAGCCATGTTGAGTAATATCCAGAATGTCCTTGGTTGATAACTCTTTGTCTAGGCCTGATTTAATTAATTGCGCCATTACCTTGCATGGTACTGATGTCAGCCTTATTGGTCTGTAGTTACCTATTATTGACCGACTACCTTTTTTATGGATTGGAGTAACGTAAGCTTCCTTCCAATCATGCAGGACTGAGTCAAGTAGGTATGATTTGTTGAATAAATCTGCAAAAGGTAAGCACAGAGATGATGCAAGGGTTTTTATGAATAATGGATGAATACCATCTGGTCCTGGGATTAATTTGATTTTACATTTTTTTAGGGCTGTATGAACTTCCTCCTTTGTAAAAGGAAATGGTTCAGTTACATTTAAATCCCCTGTTACCCTGACTGTATTTTTTTCATTGAAAACAGTACATAAGTAGTTATTAAGGGCATCTGCTATCATGGAAGGCTCATGAATGTTATCATTATTTAGTACCTTCGGCCCTACGAACCTATCCTCTTTCCTACTATTGCTGATATAGGAAAAGAAGGATTTTTGGTTGTCCTTAGTGTGTGAAATCTTCAGTTCAAGCTTGTATCTTTCCTTCCTAATCATTTGTTTGGTTTGCCTCTGTTCTTTATTACATTTGGATCTAGTCTAGTCAGATGGGTTCTTCTTGGCATATGCTCGCTCTGTCCTTCTTATCTGTATTTTTAATTTCTGAAGTATGCCATGCTGGGACTTTTCCTTTATTATTGTATTTTTGCTTAACTGGAACACATTTTTATTCTAGATATTTCAGCTTGTTTTTATAAAGTCCCAGCTTTGTTCGACTGATAGGTTTTTCATTCTTGGTTCCCACTTGATACATTCAAGAGTGTCCCCATTTCCTACATATTGAACTTTTGTATAATTAGGAATAGTTAGGTTTTGAGTATCAAGATTTTTTGTACTGTTAAAGTGAAGCATAAAATGTTGTGCTTGCTGTTTCCTAAATGCTCATATAATGTTATGGTTCTCAATTCTGTTTGTAAGTTTGTAATTATTAAGTTGAGTATGTTTGTACCCCTAGTTGGAACTATTACCATCTGGTCAAGACCTGAATGTAGCATGTTATTAATTAATTAGTGTCCATTTTCTTAACCATTCTTTTATTGCATAAATGTTATGGTTTTTCCTCCAGTTAGCCCTTGGGACTGGCAGTATTTCTGAAAAACAGATTTCAGTGGGGATCCGTACTTAATCCCACTGACCATTTGCCCATCGCCAAATATCCCATGACTGCACTGCCGACAATACCAGCGCCCAACATTAAACATTCCCGAAGCTGATTAGCCTGACATGTAATATTAAGGCAAACTACAAGAATAGTTTTCAAACATATGTTTATGAAACAAAATGTGTATGAATACTGAAATAATAAAATAATTACTGTATCACCTGAAATCATTTGCTGTCACTGTCTGAAAAACAAAAAAAAGGGGGCAGTGCTTTAGTGCATTAGTGTAATACAACTAAATAACGAATATGATATTGTAATACTCCTTACCTGCTTCTTTTGCAGCGTTCCGTGTTGTACAACCGTTTTAAAATAAGAATTAAAATGTCTCAGATAACCAAGTTGGGTGCGATTCCTCTGATATACTCCAGCGATGACATCTGCTCCCTCTTGCTCACCATAATCTTGATTTTTTTTTCTTGCGGAGTGCACAGCGTTTCTTTGGGGGAGATTTAGGCAGACCACGCTTCATTTTCTCAATGGTTATCTCTGTGTTGATCTGGTCTTTGCGTAGCTCCGATATGAATCTATGCAATCTCACATGTGAACCTCCGATCAGAGCCGCAAGTCTACGATGCCATCCCTCCATGCTGTTCTGTATCCTTGGCAAGCCTTGTCTGAGCCGTTTGTTCACTGACCAAAATGCAGGTAGGAAAATGGGCGGGCAGCAAACTGTAGTTTTGTTTCACATCTGCCTTCTAATGCACCCTAAAATGTAATTTTCCTTGAACGACTGAACGAGAGGAGTGTTTCCCTCTGGCATCACTGTCTTCAGCTTCATGAAAACATCTTTAATGTCAACTGGTGGCAAAAAGGTAAATGCAATCAAGTGTCTGATCAGCAAACTAAACTCAGCATCCTGGCCATACAGTGGTGCATGCCCTAAGTTCTGTATTTTTCTCCATACAATCTGCCCAAAATGAAATAGGCATCCTTTATTAGTTGTTTCTGGAATTCAGACCTGCATGCATTCACTGCAGCTTGCTCGAAGTCAGTTACTATTAAAGGTGGAGATAAATTAATGTTGTCCTTATCTGCAAGATCTTGCATATCTTGAAAAAGACTCTGGTAGCACTCTTGCGATTTTGAGGACATGACCGCATATAACAAATGGCAAGATTCTTGAATTCTCTGGTGTACCAACTGGTGCGTGTATTGAGTAAAGCTGAAGAAACACATGCGGTACTGTTCTGAATGTACCATCCATCAGCCAGTAAGATGCACTCTGCAAATGCCTTATATTATCTTGTAGGAAACTTCACCAGGAAAGTGCTTGCCACGGGCATACCGTCGGGACTGGCGCATCTCCTCCCAAAACTGAACGCCATCCCCTACCAGCTCAGGTCACAGACCGCCAAGTTGCTAAAAGTTCCCCCTACTCGGACCCTTATGGGGGAGCGTGGCTTTGCCGCTTTTGTGCCTAGGCTCTGGAACTCCATTCCGGACTCTGTTCGCTCTGCCCCTTCCCATGGGACCTTTCACTCCTCCTGTGGTCCCACCTAAAACAAACGACAAGACGTGACTGCTCCTAGTCTTGTAATGTAATACTCTGCAGTCCACTATTGTCCACTCTGAGTCCATGATGGTCTATGAAATATGTATTCAGTGATTCTAATGTCTATGTCCTGTAACAATTTTGTACTGTGTGTGAGTATCTCTCCCTATACAAGCGTTATTATAGCTGTTTTACTGTATCATGCTGTTTCTCCAATGTTGCCATGTATGTATACTGTATGTTTTGTGCTCTCCCGGGTCGTTCCTGAAAATAGGCATACTACTTGTCTAGTGTACTTACCCGGTAAACAAAAGCTAAATAAATAAATAAATCTTTAGTTGTGAATATTAAAATGTTATCTTCCTCGAAGGTAGAGTCCCTCGCAAACCAATTGTGGCCACTGACTGTGCGCAACTTTTCTGGCACTACCATTTCCTCCAGGGTTTGTGACTCTGCAGGCAGGTCAAGCAGTCTTGCTCGTTTTACAACCTTCTGCAACGCCTTTTTTCTTGGAAGGATGTGCCTTACCTCCTCCGGCAGACCAGCAATCTCTGCCTGGATAATTGAAGCAGGGGTGTCATGTGTGTCTACAGCTCTGCACTTCATCGAAGCCATTACACATGCAATAGGAGCATCTGTAGCAGCTGGAGAATGGTTGTTCTCCTTCTGTCTCCTAAGGTGATGTTGGCCACCTACAAGAATTGTGGAAGCTCTGCCAAGACAGTGCAATGACTTTGGGCTCTGGCAGCACCAACAGAACAAATCGCCCTGATTTCTTTCTTTAACCATAAGACAGCCACTAACAGAGATCTTAACATTTCCCTTCTGTGAGGGCACGATAGGACATACTTCAGCCATTGTTGCTACTCTAGCACTACTACAATAAGTGCCTATTATCAGATGTAAAGTAGTGATTGACAGCAATCACTGTACTGCTGTCAGTGAGTACCTACATCTGACGCACAGTGGAGCGAGTGCGGAGCAAGTGATTGCCGACATCGGCCAGACAGAGAAGCGAGACAGGAGATGGTGTAGCACTATCAGCAAGTGATGGTTACACTACATCAATGTTTGCAACAAAAAATAACAGTAGGTTTTTTAAACTACAGGTGTTATTATTGCAAGGTTGGGAATCTGAATTGCGGGAATAATTGTATTCAGGCAAAGCAGAGTTTGCAGTGTTACTAGTACAAGGTCAGTAATCTGAATTTCGGTAATAACTGTATTCGGGCAAAGCAGAGTTTGGGAATGAGGGTTTGGGATTACGATCATCGGTAAATCTGTCGCTGGGAAAAAATACCTAAATCATTTCAGTGCCATATTTTTCCAGGGTGTTGCCAAGACCTATGAAATTTCTTTTTATCTCTTCGATGTTAGAATGCCCAACGTCTTTTGTTCCTACGTGTACAATTATAAGGGGGTTGTCACCTGTAGTCTTTAATATGTCATCGGACATTTAAATAATATCTGTTATCTTTGTTCCACTGAAAGTGCTACATCTGCGGTTATGTTGTTTAGGGTTGCATATGCGTCTGTCAGTTAACTTGAGGACTGAGTCCCCCAATACATAACTTTGCCATGGGATCACATTTTCCAGGACAATATTGCTGTCTTGCATCGGCTGTGCTGTCACAACAGCTTCTGTATGTGTTTCATTATCTAACCTAATCAAGGGGTTGAACTGACTAAAGGTAGGCATTTGAAATTGTTCTGCTCCTGTTTTCTTATTTTTGTGCTTGATCCCTTCTACCGTAACCCATCCATGGTTTTCCCCTTCCTCTTGATCTGTATCAGATACATCAATAGTCCCTGTTACCATGTCACTGTTTAACTGTACTAAAGGTTGGGAATGATTAGGTATACTTGCTTAATTTTAAACAGTGCTATGCAGTTGTCTTCTGCTATGGTTTTGCCTGGAGTGTTGCTGAAACTATACTCAGATGGACAAACCTACTCAGGCCAGTGGTGCATGGATTCTGAAAACTCCTAACCAACATACATGAAAAGGTCATCAAGTTAACTTAGTGTAAGATATTGCAACAGCAGTCCAGCCTTTCTCTGAATTGTTTATGCAACTCTCAATCTCTTTATTCAGCTCTCCCATGCAAAGTGTTTTTGGATACTTTTGTATGAAAGGTGCTATAAAAATAAATATGCACTTTTATTCGTTGGGAAACCACACGTAAAGAGTTCATCTTCATTTCATGCACAGTTAAAGGTTTAGTAGAATATTACAAACTACTGTAGATCTACAGAAGATTTGGTGCAGTTCACAGTAAAGACCAACAATACTGAGAACTGTGCAGCTAAAAATGATATGCGATGATAAAAATGACACAGCTATTTCTAAATACAGCCTCAGCTGCTGTATTCTGGAAAATGTCTGGCAATACTGATATAATCAGGGTACAGAGACTGCGAAGTTACAAGAATTGCAATATTTAAAGAAACAGAAAAAAGTGGAAGCATTTCATAATGTACAGCACTTCTGTACCATGCCTTTCCTGGAATTATTACCACAATCAGCAGTAACAGTGACCGAGCATTTCTTCAGGTACTTCATTACCTGACATGTAACAGGACAGATAATTTCAAAAGACTTCTGTCAGCCTGTTTCAAAACTAAGTTGCTTTGTATCCTATGTATGTACAAAGTGTTCCTTTGCAATTACAATAATCCTGTAGTACAAGTAGAATATTATATGGGAAGGGATCTACAAGGCTATGTTCTCATAAAGGGGATCTTTCCAACACACTAACATACTAAAAAGCCAACAGAATAGGCCAGGCCAAATGGTCTGTCTTGTCTGCTCAAAAGTAAGCAACCTAGTGGTTGCTCGCCTTACCTCCCCCCTAGCCCCCAAGAGGGTCTTCTTTAGTTTCAGTCTCCCCTTGTATCTGTCCCACCCCTTCTTGAAGCCCTGCAATGTGCCCTCCTCCACCAATCTCCCAGGAAGCACATTCCATGGCTCCACCACCCTCTCAGTGAAAAAATGCTTCCTAAGTTCCCCCCTGTAATTTCCCCTCTCCAACTTCCACTCATGGCCCCTGGTCACTCCCCTCTTCTTCAGCCTAAACAATTCCCTGGTTCCACTCCAAATTATTCCCTTTACATACCTGAAAACCTCTATCATGTTCCCCTGTCTCTCCTCTCCTCCAGTGAGTAAAGCCCAAGCTCATCCAGTCTCTTCTCATAAGGCCTCCCCTCCATGCCCTGTATCATCCTGGACGCTCTCCTCTGGACCCTTTCCAGCAGCGCCATGTCCTTCTTCAGATGAGGTCTCCAAAACTGCATACAGTACTCCAACTGTGGCCTGACCAAGGCATTATATAGAGGGAGGATCACCTCCCTGCTTCTGGACCTAATTCCTCAGGCTATGTAACCCAATATCCTGTTTGAAAATTGTAGAAGAATTACAGCCACGGCAGAGTTATTCATTTTGACATCCACCACCACCCCTAAATCCCTTTCACCCAATGTGGTATGCAATGTGACCCCCTCCCCGGTATATACATGGCCCGGATTTTTGACCCCCAAATAAAGAACACTACATTTCCCGGCATCAAATTTCAGTCCCCACCTCCTTGACCACCCCTTCAGGGTATCCAAATATCCCTGAACTGTCTCACTCTCTTCCTCACTATCCACCAGTGCTTCCAATTTTGAATCATCTGCAAAAAGACTCAAGCTATGTCTACCCCCATATCCGAGACGTAGGTAATGAACAAGAGTGGCCACAATACTGAACCTTGAGGGACTCCACTGATTACCTTCCTGGGGGAGGATATTATCCCACCCACCACTACCATCTATAAATGCCCGGAAAGCCAACTTTCAACCCAATTTAGCTCCTGTCCTCCCACCCCCATCTCTCCCATTTTTGCTATCAGTCTACCATGAAGTACTGAATCAAACACTTTGCTGAAATCCAGGTATAGGATATCCACCGGCCTATGTCTATCCAGGGCCCCCGTCACCCAATCATAAAACTCAACAAGGTTGGTCTGACATGATCTCCCCTGGGACAAAGCCATACTGTTTATTATCCTGGTGCCTTAAACTTTTCAACTGCCTCCCAAGCCTCTCCTTGATAAAGCCCTACATTACTCTGCCCACTACAGACATCAGACTGACCTGCCTATAATTCCCCATCTCCTCCCTAGACCCCCCCCCCCATATGTACAGGTATCACATAAGTCACCCTCCAGTCCTGTGGCACCCATCCCGTCTGCAGGGAGATGTTTACCATTAAAATAAAGCTCATGATGTCACAAGTATACTGAAGCTGTATAAGCAGCCTTGTTGTATACCCCATCACATTTATTATCTTTCCATGCTTTCAAAGGCATAGCCTGCAACAGCATGCAATGTTTTGGGGGTTACTAGAAGGGTACTGAGAACACTGACACAGAGCCTGAGAGCCATTCATCCGAAAGTACTGTGTCAAGTCAAATTTATAGTGTGGTATAATACTATGGCCTCAAAATCCACTCCGTTTCATGGTTTAATCATTTCATTAGAGGAGTGGTCCATGTGTGGCACAGCAGCCTTGAGTCATCTCAGAGGAACTGCTCTAAGTCAGGAGACTGGCTCTTCAGTAAGATTCCCAGTATCGACAGATAGGAAATTGCAAGAAGGAGAAAGCACTGTACACTACAGTAATGTTCACATTAAATGGATTATTTAACCAATTTGCAACCCATTCTTTTTATGTGACTGTAATTAGCAACCAGCTAGTTGGTTTGTTTTCCCCCTAAGCTGCAGTATGTGGCTTTCAACCTCAAGTACATTGAGGCAGCTCATTCAGAGCTCCGCACAAGACAGCTAAACAAAAAACATACTAGTGATTAAAAGAACAGCCTGAACAGCTCAGATGCTAATAGGCTGACAACTGGGTGTACAATGAATTTAAAGGTAAAGTCCTCTCAACCTGTTTTCTGTATACCTGTAGTTTGTACGCATGAACACGGATGCCCTCTCATTCATCCCCCTAATTTCATCCTAATTGAAATATAAATGAGGCTGCTCCACTCTCTGCTTTTCCTTGGTGTGAAAACCTGTTTCTCTACATTGCAACGGCCATGACCTCACTTGTGCAAGGCATCATGGAAGTTGATGTGTACCTGCACGAACCACCGGAATTTATGCTCCATTCAGTTCTGTTACATGTCTTGTGAAGTCCCTGTATTCTCTAAAGGTGTTTTTTTCTAACTCAGATATGCTTTAAACTACAGAAAACGGCAGGGCACTTACTATGCCTTGAAAGGTTTCATGGCCAGCATATGACAAAAACATAAGATTCCAGGATGACTTACATGAGTCAGGTCATGATCTTTGCCATGCAGTCATGCAGGTTTTCACACCAGATTTAAGTCTCTTCATTTATATTTAAATCCTGATGCAATTGGGAAGGTGCAATAGAGGCAATCACTGTTCATGCCTACAAACTACACAGGTAAACAGGCTGAGGGGACCTTTCCTTTAAAATGAACCGTACTGCACAACATGGATAACTCCTCTGATGAAGTGACTAAGCCACAAAACATTATGCTAGGTGCTATGCCAAGTATGCAAAGACAGATGAAGGCAGTTAGCCAGTCAGGACTTTACCCCACTAATTAACAGTAATCACTGATACAGTTATCATTTATGTGAATATTGAGGTTTTGTTTAAACTTACTGAGTCAGACTGACTACTTCGTCAGGCAGGTTATCCCAGAATCTGATTAGCACCAGCGTGTGGAAAAATCTCATCTCAGATTTAAAGGGTCTGCTCTGAGCTGGTACTGATGTCCCTTGGAGTTCTATTTTGAAATGCAAGATTTAAATCAATACAAAGTGGCTGATCGTTATGTTATACATAGTAAAAAGTCACCTCTTACAGGTCTCCTTTCCAGGCTGAACAGATTATTTGGTCCATCTCACTTTGTATGTATAGTTTTCATTGCCCAAAATAAACTTCATTGTCTTTTTTGTGGATTCAGTCATGCTTCTCACTATTCCTCTTCTTGTAGGGGTTTCAGAGCTGGGTGCAGTAGTTAATGTAACACTTATATAGTGGACTCAGTACCCCGCTAGATTCCTCAATAAAGCCTAATACAATCCAAGGTTCTATTTGCTTTTGCAGCCGTTATCTGATTGTAGTAGTAGTACCTTTATTTATAAGGCACCCTTCCCTGAAGGTTCAGGGCACCATACAGAAAGGACAGCAGTTAAAACAATACAAAGTGTTAATAAATAAAATAAATACACAAAAAAAAAGAATATCCAGTATTTCTATTAAAAGAAGATCAGTAGCTGAATAACAGGGAAACTAAAAAGTAACTACAGTGTCCGAAGGCCTGACTAAACAGGTAGGTTTTAAACTCCCTTTTAAAGGCCTCTACCAAGTGGGTCTCCCTCAGTCCTCTAGACAAGGCACTCCATAAAAAGGGGTCAGCCACTTCAAACTAATGATCACCAGAAGACTTAAGCCGGGCCCTCGAGAATGAAAGGAGTCCCACCACGGAGGAGTGAAGGGGTGCAAGGACTGGACAGAATGCAGGAGCTCTACCAAGTAGTCAGGGCCCAACCCATGTAGGGCTTTGTAAGTCAGTAAACCAACCTTGAAGGTAACACACCATTTCACAAGCAGCCAGTGCAGATCTCACAGGACCAGGGTTACATGATTAGACCTCGAAAGACCACTGAGAAACCTGGCCACTGCCTTCTGCTTTAGCTGTAAGAATCACAGGGTACCTCCACTAACCGCCAAGCTAGAGCACATTACACAGTAGTTGAGCCTAGACATCATGAATGTATGCACTAGTATCAGCAAGTCTTTAGGAGGGATAAGGGACTTAATCCATCTCATGTTCCTAAGGCGGTAAAAGCCACTCCTGATTACAACTTACACTTGAACCTCCAGTGTCAACTGATCATCAAAAATGATTCCCAAAGTTTTCACCTTTACAGAAATCAAAGCCTTGATAACCTGTGCTGAAGCCCCATCTCTTCCATGACTACTTCTGCTCCCCCATCCGACCCGGCTCAATCACCAGTACCTCAGTCTTATCTGGGTTAAGTCTTAGCCAACTAGATTCAATCCATTTCTGAATTTCAGACAAACACAAATTAAGCATCTAAGCAGCGTCAAGCATACCGGATGCAAAGGACAAATACAAATGGATATCGTTCACACAGCAGTGAAAACCTAGACTGTATTGTTGAATTATCCCTTGCAGGGACAGGACGTACAGTGCAAACAATAAAGGTGAGAGGACTGAACCCTGGGGCATGCCACAAAGCAGCGGCATCAGGGACAATGAGAAAGTTCCCATCACTACTCTGTGTCCTATCCCTGAGAAAGGACTCAAACCAGCAGATGACAGTTCTAGTGAGTCCAATGTACTCCTGCAGACGGTCCAACAGCAACCCATGGTCCGGTGTCAAATAATCAATCAGTCAATCAAACTTTATTTAACCAGGCAGTTACATCATTGAGCAAGCTCATTTTCAAGATGGTCCTGGACACAGAGGACACTTTTGCTTACAGCAGACAACACTTCCTACAAAAGTAGAGATCGGTACAGGCAGTTACAATATACAAACTCAGTACTTGGACAAATGAGACATGTAAAGCAAATGCAAATATAGGCATTTAAAGTGCAGTGTATACAGGTTGTAGCTTATAGAGCACAAGTGAGGAGAGGGAGGAGGGTCACAGAGAAGGGCAGTGGGAAGAAACGGTATCAGACACATAGTAGAGAGGGGAAATAGGGCAGCCTAATAGAATGAGGCCCCCTGCGAAGCTAATTGATGAGAGGGGGAGGTGGGGGGGGGGAGATGGTTGCCTTAAAGGGATGCTGGCTGACACAGGAAATAGGCGGCCCAGGATTACAGAGGTTAAGGAACTCAGTCGAGTGGGGTAAGGCTTTACCTGAAACAATCGCACGCCTTATTGAGAGATCAAAGAGAACAAGAATTAACCATTCATCCTTCTCTCTGGCCCTGAGAAGGTCATTATGCACCCTTGACCAGTGCCATCTCAGTGCTATGCCTAGTTGTAAAACCAAACTGGAGGGGCTCATAGATGTCATGAGCTGTCAGGAGTACCTCAAACTGCAGCACCACAACCTCCTCAATAACCTTCCCTAAAAAAGATAGGTTAGTGACCGGATGGTAATTTGCTAGAACATCTGGGTCCAAAGCTGACTTCTTCAGACGGGTTCGAACGAGCGCATTTTTCTATTCCACTCTGAAGACCCCCTCCCCCCTCAACAAGGAGCACTGAACTATCCCAGCAAACACCAACTCCAAAGACCCCAAGCAGTTCACTAACAGATGCTTGGGGCCTGAGTCTAGTTCACAGTAAATGGTTGCAGCTTTGAACTCAACTTGCAGATCTCTTCCATCAAGACTGGCTGAAGCTTTGCCCAAGACAGCTCAGTACATTCATGATGTCCATGCCTGACTCTGCCAGGCTGTGACAGTCTACTTGGAGAGATCCCAGCCTGAAGGGAGGACACTATTTACACTTAATTGCTGAAACTGCTCTTACCAACCGCAACCGGGCTGGAATTAAATAACCTGTTGATGGTACAGAAGAGCTGAGCCAGTCGATTCCTCTCAGCTGCAATCTCTCCAGACAGAAATATTGCCTTCTTATGGGAGACTGCCCTTTGAAAGTCAACATAATGAATCTTTAAAGCTAATTTGTCCTCCTAGGCTCTGGACCTCCTCTAACAGTACTCTAACCTCTGACCCATTGTTTTCAACTGCCAAGCTCCCCATCAAATCACAGGGACCCTAAGCATGAGACCGGTCGTGGATTGGGGGGAGTACGACATGATATTCAAAAAGGTAACCAGGGTGGTAAGATCGGCCAAGGCATGGACAGAGCAGAGGTTGGCACAAGTGATCAAAAGCAGGGAGAAAGGGTTCTTTAGGTATATCAGGGAAAGGAGGAAAGGGAAAGGGCAGACGGAGGTCAGGGAATGGGTGGGCTGAGGAGGCCAGGGAGCAAGCAGAGGTACTCAATAAATACTTTGCCATGGTCTTCACTAGGAACGATGGAGGGTCAACACCATACAGGGGAAGGCGGGCTAGTAATGAGGAAGGGGGAAGAGGTCACGGACATTGAAATTCCTGTTGGTTAGGAAAGCTGTTAAATCCCCGAAAACAGATAAGGCACTGGGTCTGGGATGACCTTCATCCCATGGTGCTAAAGGAGATGGTGGATGTATTTGCTGCACCTCTGGCAGATCTTTTCAACTCCTCCCTTCAGACAGGGTGGGTGCCGCAGGATGGCTCATGTTATGCTTATCCACAAAAGTGGTTCATGGGAGGAGTCAGGTAACTACAGGCCTGTCAACCTGATGCCGGTGGTAGACAAGATGATGGGAGGCCATCTTGAAAGAGCAGCTGGAGGTGTTTCTGGAGACACAAGGCCATCTGGATGATCACCAACATGGCTTCATTCAAGGTATATCGTGTCAGACTAACCTTGTGGAGTCTGACTGGGTGACAAAGGCGCTGGACCACGGCAGGCCGGTGGATGTCCTCTTTCTAGACTTCAGCAAAGCGTTTGATTCGGTGCCACACTCTGGGTTGCTGGATAAGCTGCAGGAAAAGGGGTAGGGGAAAAGGTAAGGTGGATAGGAAACTAGCTAACTGGGCAGTTTCAGAAGGTAGTGGTCGGGGGGGGGAAGTATCATCTCCAAGGAGGGTCAGTAGCAGGGTCCCACAAGAGTCGGTGCTGGGCCCACTCCTGTTTATTGCTTACATCTCGGACATCAGGGATGGTATCAGGAGCGAGATGAGCCTCTCTGCTGACAACTCGAAGCTGGGGGCAGTGGTGGATGGGGAGGAGGGTAGAAGAGCCCTACAGGGGGACCTGGAGACTCTGTAGGGTCGATCACGTACCTGGAAACTGAGGTTTACTGCCAAGAAATGCAGTGTTCTCCACTTGGGGCTTAGGAACGCAGCTCACGAGTACTTTTTGGGTGGAGAGAAACTGCAGGCTTTGGGAGGGGAAAAGAATCTTGGGGTGGTTGTGGATGTCAAAATGAATAACTCTGAACAGTGTAGGAGGGCTGCGGCTAAAGCAAATAAAATGCACGGGTGCATCGCCAGAGACAACCTCGAGGAGAGGTGCTTCTCCTTCTGTATAACTGCCTAGTTAGACTGCACCTAGAGTACTGTGTGCAGTTTTGGTGCCCGTACTTGAAAAAGGACACTGTACTTCTGGAGTGGGTCCAGAGGAGGGCAACCAAGATGATTCAGGGTCTGGGGGAAGATCCTATGAGGAGAGACTTGAGGAGCTCAGCTTGTACTCCCTGGAGGAGGGAAGGGGAGGGACAGAGGGGATATGATAGAGAACAAGAAATTATGCTGTCTTTTTTTTTATGATTTTTGTAGGTTATGGTATCGGGTAGCGCTAGGGAGAACAAGCTGCTTTTGTTTAGAAGACACAGCAGGAAGTCGTTACGCCATATAGAAGTGAAGTATGAAAGTGGAAGAGTTCTGTAACTGCTGCATTACGTTGTCATTTGAGGTACAGTTTTCTCAGAACAACATGAGAAATTCTATTAGGGTATGAATATTGTGTTGGGACACTGTGGTGCTTAAGGAGTGAAGTATGGAATGCCTGCCTGCTCGTTTAGTTAGAGACAGAAAGAGAGAGTGAGTGTGCGTGTGCGGGGGAGTTGAGAGAAAGCAGTTCAGCCGTAGAGTGAGTGGGCGGGCTGGGATTTTATCCTGGCAGTTTTTCTCTTTAATGATGCAAGTCTTGAATTTTGTTGAGAAATATGCTGACAGACTGAAAATACAGCCTGGCATGTCACTCGCAGTTGGTGAAAAGAAGATGGCTGATTTTCAATTTGCCAACATTCTAACTGGCAACTTTACTAGGATCAGCGCCCACAGGGCACTGCTGGTCCTTTTTCCTGTGCGTAAGAAGGAACATCACACAGGTATGGACCAATTAGGATGCCTGAATTCTGATGCCCATTTCATAATTATTTATATGGTGTCCATTCCATATGGCTCAGAGCACCTTACAGGGAGAATAAGACAATAAAATATACAGCCAGTAAATATATAATAAATACAGCAATAAATTAATAACCAAGAACGTTAGGCAAGTTTAAAAAAATAATAAGTTTTCAGGGCTCTCTTGAGAGTATTCAGTGTGCGGGCAAACAAATACTGGATGGAAGGGAGTTCCACGGGACAGAAGCAGCAACTCAAAAAGATCTGTACTCAGAAAACTTTAGCCAGGAATGTGGAACCACCAAAAGGCCCACCTCAACTGAGCAGAGAGGGAGCACAGGGGTGTGAGGAAGCAGGAGCTCTTTCAAGTAGTCAGGACCCACATCATGTAAGGTCTTGTGTGTAAGCAAGCATGTCTTGAAGCTGGAACATCACTGAACTGGCAGCCAGTG
Organism: Neoceratodus forsteri; assembly: GCA_016271365.2. NCBI lineage: Eukaryota > Metazoa > Chordata > Ceratodontiformes > Ceratodontidae > Neoceratodus > Neoceratodus forsteri. Next base: position 763,066,758 of record CM028136.1, read on the forward strand.
CAGCAACAGAATTACGTGCTCATTTTAAGGTGTTCCGGCCAATAGCCAGGCTGCAGAATTCTGACCAACTGCAGGTGGCACATTAAGTTTCCAGATAACCCTAATATAGAGCATTACAGTAATCCAGTCCTGAGATGACAAAGGCAGGTGCCATCATCACCAAGTCCCCAGCTGCAAGATGTGGCTTGATCTGGGCAGTATTGCGAAGATGGTAAAAGCCATTCCGAACTACAGCGGACACCTGAGACTCCAGAATCAGTCTGCAATTTACGATGATACTCAGATTTGTATACCACATCTACAGCTCTAAGTGTATTGCTATTTAACCCTTAGGCTGCCGACAGAAAAAGAATGCATAGTGATTCTGAACTGATATATCAGTCCATGGCACAGCAAGGGTTAAAGCTGGCATCACGGCATTTACGCTTTCATTGCTGACTCACAGGGATAAAGTTTGATAAGCATCACTTCTGTCTTACCAGGGTTAAGACTCAGCCAACTGGAGGCCATCCAATTGTTGATTTAGCCAAGGTAATGCTCCACCATCAAGGCCATGTTATTGTCATCATCAGGTGCACAAGACAAGTATAGCTAAGTATCATCTGCGTGGCAGTGAAACTCAAGCCCATACCACCTGACTGTCTCACCCAATGGCAACATGTACACATTAAACAACATGGGAACCAGGACTGAACCTTGAAACACTCCACAGTTGAGCACAGTAGTACCAGAGATTAAATTTACCTAGTACCACCTGATGCAGTCTCCCCATTAGGTAGGACACAAAGCAGTTCAAAACTGTGCTGGTAAGTCCAACACAGTACTCAGGTGACCCAACAGCACGCCATGGTCTACTGCATCAAAAGCTGACAGGAGATCTAGAAGGACCAAGAAGTATTTACACTCCCTGTCTCTTGCAATAAGCAGAACACAGAACACCTTGACGACAGCAGTTTTGGTGCTGTAATGAAGACTCAAGCCCAACTAGAGAAGCTTGTAGATGCCATACTGAACCAAGTGAGCCTTAAGTTACATTGCCACCACCTTCTCCAGTACCTTCCCCAGAAAGAGAAGGTTCAAGACAGGTTTATAATCTGTAAGACAGTCCGGGTCCACTGATGTATTTTTCAGAAAGGGTCTCACCACTGCCCTCTTCAGTTCTGTGGGGAAAACCTTTTCCTAAAGGGAAAACCTGATGATCTCAAAGAAAATGAGCTCCAGGGATTCCAGGCAACCAATTACCAGCCAGGTGGGATCAGAGTTCAGAGTACAGCAGGCGGGCCAAAACCCACAGATCATTCAGAGCACCTCTTCTTCTATAACTGCCTGAAACTCCGCCAAGGATGGCAAAGAGTCTGAGCTCCTCGATGACCGGCCACTGCCGGTCCATGACAGGCCACTTGAAATCCCAGCCTGTATGGAGGACACCTTTTCAGCAAAGAACTGGTTAAATTCCTCACACTTTGTGGAAAAAGCTCATTCAGATTGCAGGCAGAGAGGATTTATCAATCGTCAATGGTGCAGAAGAGATGAGCAGGCCGATTCTTTGCTGCAGCAATAATCACTGACAGGAACTCTGTCTTTTACAGGGTGACTGCCCACTGATAAGACACCATGATGTGCTCAGTGCCAACATGTCCACTTCTGAGCGGAATCTCTGCCAAGACCTCTCCAACTTCTGTCTCTCAGTCTTTAACTGCTGCAATTCATCAGCATACCATGGTGACTCGAGATGGGATGTCAAAGAACAAATAGGATAAGGTACCAAGGAGTCTTAAGCAGCATGTTATGCTACTCCGTGGCCTTCTCTGCTCCCACAGCACAAGCTGACATCATGCCCGAGATGTCCATTCTGCTAGGAGTTTGCTAGGCTCCAAGTTGCACTCTGGGCGGTACTGTATCATCTCCACAGAAGGAGTAATATTCCAGGGGGTCTCACAAAGGAACGACACAGCATTATGATCTGACCATACAATTGGAAAACCTTGGTGTTGCTTATATCAAGACCCAGTAAGGAAAGCAGATCTAAGGCATGCTGGTGTAATACCCCAAAGTTGGGGTCCCCCCTGTAGTTCCCAGTCTCCCCAGTAAAGGTGCCCAGAGTACAGAATAAAATAATGCCAGCCAGGTTGCTAGCCAGCATGTGGTAAATGTAAACAATGTTCCCAGGATGGAATGCTGTGCCAAGCTGCACATGCACAGCATTCTAATCCAAGAATCCAGAACAAAGAGTGCTAGTTTAAAAAAAAAATATTCTGCTACAGAGATATCCTGGAGGTTGTTGAGCAGAGAGGACACAGAAAGCATGGAGGGACAAGAAAAGGCTTATCTGGAGGACTGTAGCTGTACCCAAGGGCTTGTCTGTGCACCTCTTCTGCCTCCAGCTGCTGAAGACTGCCTTCTTGCTGTGTGGCGTGATTGGTGGTGCCGTTGGAGCACCAGAAGAAAAAGTGTCTGGTTCCCATTGGAGAAAGGGCTTTGTGACCCATTTTATTATTTTATTCTTAAAGAAAAAAAATAGTTTCTCCAGTCCCCCATAGGCAGTGTCGAAGAGCTGCATCAGAAGGGAGCAGAGAGTGAGAGTTGGTGTCGGAAAGACCCGAAAGGCCCCCTGCTGTCCGCCATGTTGCCTGTTCCTGAGACGCCCTCCCACTGCCAGCGAATCCTCCCACCTCCCGATCCTGCTTCCCTGCACCTCAGTCTGGGCAGTGAGTTGGCGGCAGCATATCAGTAAAGTGCTGACCACCAGGAACAAACAGAAAAACAATTAATCTTTTTTACTTTTTTTAAACAATAGTGCTAGGCACTAAGTGAATCATCCGATGGCGGAGAGGAGGGGACCCATTATTTAAATATTCACTCGGCGTGGTGACACCCATGGGGGGGGGTTAGAACAACAAGGCCATAGAAGGGCCATAAATATTCATGTGGGGGCTAGGATTTAAAAGGGCAAGCAAGGCCCAAAGAGAGTTTTAAAAGGGCAGCAAGGCCCAAATGGGATTTTAAGGGGGCCCGGCCAGATAGACCCAGCAGCAAGGCCCAAAGAATTTAAAGGGGCCCAGACAAGTTAGGCCCACAGGTGTTAAAGAGGGTGACTGGGCCCAGATCTTAAAAGGGCAAGTTAGGCCCACAGGTGTTAAAGAGGGTGACTAGGCCCAGCTCTTAAAGGGGCAGGTTAGGCCCACCACTGCTGTTAAAGTGGGCGACTAGGCCCAGATCTTAAAGGGGCAGGTTGGGCCCACAGGTGTTAAAGAGGGTGACAAGACCCAGATCTTAAAAAGTTAATTGGGCCCACAGGTGTTAAAGGGGCCTGGTCAGACATCAAAGCCTATAACCTTTTAGAAAAGCCTACCCACAACTGCAGTATATCCACAGTAACAGGAGAACCTGATTTAGCTAGAGGAACCCCCTCATAGTTAGCTTCACTGAACGCTAGGGTTCACCCAGAAGAATAAAAGTGCCTGTTTTTTTTACTGTGGTCTGGACACTGAGACTGTACAGTTCACCACTACAGTAGGAACTATGACATTTCTTACATTGCTGTTCATTCTACGAACATTATTAAGTGCCAGAACTGTCTTGCATTGTTTTATGCCAGAATTTCGCTACTGGAAAAGTACCTGAATCAATCTTCAACAATCTCCAGAGTCACTTTATCCTGGTGCAACCCTGTCAGTCTTCATCAATTCTTCAGGAATCATCTTCCAGTGTATCTCGGAAGCAGCCAACAGCAACTCCATGAAGAACCGTTCCACAGTCGGCTCAAAGTTGTATCATCCTGTTTATTATTTTCCTTTTACAGTTCCCCAAGTATGGCTTGGCCCAGTGCAGAATCTGCTTCCGTTTCTTATTTTCACGTCCGCAGCAGAGTACCATTCGAATCGTCAGTGTCAGTCCTCCGAGTGACGATCTGTTTGCTGTTTTCAGTCTGCCCCTTGCTCGTCCGGCTTTGGACCCAGAACTTGGTCGCAGTTCAATGTACGGTTTGTTGTTTTGTGTGTGCCCTTGGCTCATCTGGCCTTGTGGCCCCAGACAGTCGTGCTCTGATGTCCAGAGACTTCTTTATCCAGACTTCTGTATCCAGTGGAGTCTGCGTCATCCTTCTCATCCAACAGCCCAGAAGCAGGCTGTGGCAGGATGATCTCCTTCTTCGCCTTCCCATCCAGCAGTCCAGAAGGGGGTTGTGGCAGGGTGATCTTCTTCGTCTCCTCATTCATCAGTCCAGAAGCAGACTGTATCCTCCTCGTCTTCTCCTCTGGGAATCCAGAAGCAGGCTTTGGCAGCGTGGTTTGCATTGAATCCTTCACCTGGCAATCCAGAAGCGGATTGTGGCCAGGTGGTTTGCACAGAATCCTTCACCTGGCAATCCAGAAGCAGACTGTGGCCAGGCGGTTTGCATCGTTTCCCCTTTCTGGGCAGTCCAAAAGCAGACTGCGGCTGGATTTTGTGTGTTCTTAGCCAAAGAAATTTGATCCTGTGCTTGTATTCCGACGACCCTAGAGAGGTGGGGTGCGGCCGAGAACTCATGGTCTGTTAAAATCCTCTCTGCATCCCTTAATTTCCCAAAAAGGTTCTCAGAATTGTACTGGAAAGCCAGCTGAGTTACTTTACATTTTCTTCTCGATGACCGAGAAAACCTAAACATGCACGAACTGCCATCTGCCATAGGAACAGTCTCTTCCTATAGCATATAAAGTGACTGATAGTGTGGAGTACGCCAGATAAGAGTTAGAGGTGCACCTCAGGGTTGGAGTAGAAGTCTGAACAGGAGTTAGAAATAAGACACTCTTACAGCGTAGCTGTTACAGCTCATTCTTTTTACAGTTCTCCTTGTACAGGAGATTAGAGCCTTAGTATAAGGCCTCAGGCTTTAGTACGATATCAGAAGTAGTATCTCATGTTGTTGTTACCCCCTTCTTTTCCTGTTCCATATCCTGTGGTCTGCTGCTGAATAAACTGGTTCCTTTCTCAAATCGTGCCTCCTGCCTCTCCATTTTGGTGAAAATAGCAACAGGTAGCCAAATAGGAAAAGAACTGCCTTACCACCTAGTGGATGTACTTTGAAAGCCAGTGCAGAACCTGCCGTCCGTTTCTTATTTTGACGTCCGTATCCGAGTACCATCCGAATCGTCAGTTCCAGTTCTCCGAGTGACGTTCTGTTTGTTGTTTTCAGTGTGTCCTTGGCTCCTCTGGCCTTGAACCCTGAACTTTGTTGCAGTTCAACATATGGATTGTTGTTTTGTGTGTGTCCTTGGCTCGTACAGTCTTGGGGCCCAGAAGACCATCATGCTCCGACGTCCAGAGACTTCCTTATCCAGACTTCTGTATCCAGTGGAGTCTGTGTCATCCCTCTCATCCGGCAGTTCAGAAGTGGGCTGTGGCAGGGTGATCATCTTCTTCTTCTCATCCGGCAGTCCAGAAGCAGGCTGTGACAGTGATTTTCTTCTTCTCCTCATTTGGCAGTCCAGAAGCGGACTGCATCTTCTTCTTCATCTTCTCATCTGGCAGTCCAGAAAAGGGCTGCGGCCAGATGGTTTGCATCAAATCCTTCACCTGGCAATCCAGAAGTGGATTGTGGCCAGGTGGTTTGCATTGTTTCCCCTTTTCCAGGCACTCCAGAAGCGGACCGCAGGCGAATTTTGTGTGTTCCCATTTCGGCAGCCCTCAGTGGGTTCTTAGCCGAAGAAATCTTGATCTTGTGCTTGTATTCCGGCAACCCTAGAGAGGTGGGGTGTGGCCGAGAACTCATGGTCTGTTAAAATCTTCTCTGCATCGCTTAGTTTCCCAAAAAAGGTTCTCAGAATTGCACGGGAAAGCCAGCTGAGTTACTTAACATTTTCTTCTCCACGACAGAGAAAATCTAAAAGTGCATGAAGTGCCGCCTGCCTTATGTATAGACTCTTCCTATAGCATACAGAGTGACTGATAGTGTGGAGTACTCCAGGTAACAGTTAGAGGTGCACCTCAGGGTTGGTGTAGAAGTCTGAACAGGAATTAGAAATAGGACGCTCTTACAGCATAGCTGCTACAGCCAGTTGATCCATTTTGTCAATCTTGCTATAAAGTTACCCTCTTACAGGGAGTATAGATAGAACACTCTTACAGTATAGCTGTTACAGCTAATTCTTTTTACAGGCCTCCTCATATAGGAGATTAGAGCTGTAGTATAAGGCCTCAGAGCATTAGTAAGATATCAGGAGTAGTACTTCATGCTGCTGCTGTTATCCCCCTTTTTCTCCTGTTCCCTACCCTGTGGTCTGTTGCTGAATAAACGGATTCCTTTCTCAAATTGTGCCTCCTGCCTCTCCATTTTGGTGAAAATAACAACAGGTAGCCAAATAGGAAAATAACTGCTTCACCCCCTAGTGGATGTACTTTAAAAGTCTGATTTCTAATATTCAGGCAATCGAAACACTCATCCTCTTATACCATCATCATTATATTATATCTATTTATATACACACACATTTATACACACACACACTTTTCTCCTATCTTCCTGGCTCACTTCACTGGTGGGTGCCCGAGGAAACAGCCTGTGCAAGATCCAGTGATGACATCAACTGGAGGAACTGCTGACCAAGAGGTGAGGCTTCTTCCTCGACCCACACTCAAATTCCCCAGCATAAGCAGTCTGGGGGCATCCAACACTTGGCAAGCCAGAAAGTCCACCTGTTCCTGCAGGAATTCCCCCCCCATGACCCAGAGGAGGGCACACAAGGATGATCCTCTTGTACCCTGCATCTGGCCCACCCCTAACGACAACACATTCAAATGCCCATGGGGTATGCCGTGAGTCCCAAGACAGATCTAACAACAGATGACCCCCCCCCCACTCTGTGCTCCTACCTTGGGCAATGCACCACAGAAAATCCAGCAGGGATGGATGCCTCAAGCACAGGACCAGAGTCATCCCTAATTAGGTCTCAGTGACGCAGGCAAGGTCGGCTGCGAAACTGGCACTGAATGCCTCCATTACTGCTGTCGTATTCATTACTGACCTTGCATTACAGAGAACAGCTTGAATGGAAGGAGCGGAATCAGGTGGTCTGACCACCACCGTCCTGCTAATGTCCTGCAGCTCTCTGGGAAGTGAAACCAGTACCAGGGAACCCCTGCACTGGCTCTGTTTTCCCCTAGGGTATGTCCTAGTCCTGACCCACCTAATCTCACCCCCCACACCATCTCCCCTGGCCCTCTTCTGTGATCCCTGGTCTGTCTCCTGAGGCCTGCGCAATGATTTATAACCACCACAGATGAAGCACAGTGGAACCACTCTAAAGTACAGTATCTGACACAGGTGGTCCGAGAAGCATATGAGCCTACAAGGGGCAACAAAAAGAGGAGTGCTTAAGCACATCCTCAAATGCCTACAATATTTAATAAGTCACCCGAGTTATAATCAAATTATACATTAAACACCCACAAAACCCCCTCTACTCAACTCACAAACACATGTAATTTAAACTGCCCACAAAAACCACAACATTCCACCATTTACACACCTAGTCACACATAAACAACTAAAGCTTTTACAAACACGCTTCCCACACAACCAGCAAAAACAAAATAAAATAAAGATAATAAATAATGCGTCCCAGAGCAAAGTCTGAGGTGCTAGTGCCAGAAATCAGAATATAAATATACTGAGACAGTCAATTTAAATATTATAAATATGTAAAACTGGAATCCCTCACCTGCTGCCACCAGGTAAAGAGAAATTGTCCAGTAAGTCCCCATAGGCAAGGCCCCATTTTCTGCTGTATTCAGCAATTGTCGCAGAAATTATGACCTGCCGCAGAATTTGGGGTTGGTCGCAGAAACTGCACAGAAATTGCTCCAGTAAGATAGAGACTGACACCACTCCTTTCAAGCAATTCCTCTGCTTGCTTGTGGCTTTATAAGAAAGTACAGTTACGTAAGAACTTACCGTAACAGTAGATCTTCGAGAGAGGCTCTTGCAGTAGGTAATTACATATAGGACTGACGTCGGGGCGGCAGGACCCATAAACTGTTCTAGCTAGCAGTCTCATGAGAGAGGACCGCCCGATGGCCAGGTGACCCGGCGTCAGGAGACGTCAGTATAAAAGGGCGGTCCCTCACACCCGCCTTCCAGTTCTTTCCCGCCACAGGCCACAAGAGACTAGATGAGAGAGAAGTGGATATTTCCCTCACTGGAAAAAGAGCTGAAAAAGCTTAGGGGGATGGAGGGCGGGAAGGTATTACCTACTGCAAGAGCCTCTCTCGAAGATCTACCGTTACTGTAAGTTCTTACGTAACTGTACTACCTTACTTTGAGAGGGCTCTTGTAGTAGGTAATGACATATAGGACTGAGTCCCAAGCAGTCTGGAAAAAGAAGAAGCACACGGGAGGAGGAACGCTACTCAAAGCAGATTCCCTAGCTGTGAAGGCCTTAAGAAAGAAGGCCTTGCAGAACAGTGAGCCTGAAGCTTGCTCTACAGCAAGAGTCAATATCCAAAATGTAATGTTTTGTAAATGTATGAACAGCAGTCCAAGTGGTGGCAGCACAAATGTCTGCTGCTGACACATTCTTGAAACATGCCACAGAGGCAGCAACCCCTCTAGTGGAGTGACCTCTTATTTGACCCGGAAAGGTCTTTTTGTACTTATCATAACAGAAGGTGATGCAATGAGCCAACCATTTAGACAGGCATTGCTTGGAAACCGCATTGCCTTCTCTTTTGGGGGCAAGAGAGACAAAAAGTTGATCAGTTTTTCTGAGATCCTTTGTTCTGTTAGTGTAGTATCTCAGAATGTGGTGAATGTCCATAGTGTGAAGTAGATACTCCCCCTGATTGGAGTACTGCGTAAAGAAGGCGGGTAATTCTATGGACTGGTTCAAAGTAGATTCCGCTACCACCTTGGGGAGAAACTTAGGATTGGTACGCAGAGCCAAACGTTCCTTGTGAAAAATCAAGTACGGGATTTTATACATCAGGGCCTGCAGCTCGGAAATCCTCCGAGCAGAGGTAATGGCCACTAGGAAGCGCATCTTCCATGAAAGGAACTTCAAGTCTGCTGAGGCCGCCGGTTCAAAAGGAGGCAAAGTAAGTTTCTCAAGGATGAAGTTCAAATCCCAAGGAGGAGCGGGAACTCAGATGGGGGTCTCAAGTGAAGAACCCCTCTGAGGAAGGTCTTATAGTCTTCCAGTTGAGCAAACATCCTATCTGCGAAGGGAACATGGTAGGCCGAAATGGCTGCCATGTGTACCTTCAGAGACCAGTGACTAAGACCCAGGTCAAAGAGATGGCGCAGGTACTCCAGCAGTCGCCCAACTGAGCAAGAGAAAGGCTTAAAGCCTTTTTGAAGCGGCCCAAATTGAGAACCGTTTCCACTTCATGGCATAAGTAGGCCTAGTGGAGGGCTTCCTAGCCTCCACCAAGATCTCAGTCACCTGGGGAGAAACCCCAAAGCGGGCTTGAGCTATATCTGCAGGATCCACGCATGCAGTTGAAGGGACTTGAGACCTGGATGAACCAGAGTCCCCCTGATCCTGGGTCAACAGAATCCAAGACAGTGGAAGAGGAAGAGGAGGCTCCTCTGAGTATTGTTGCAGTAGAGAGAACCAAACTTGCCTGGGCCAGAAAGGAGCAAGCAGAATCATTCGTGCTCCTTCTGAACCTAGTTTCTGCAAGACACGCAGGATCAGAGAAAAAGGGGGGGAAGGCATAGATGAATCTGTCCCTCCAAACTAGAGACAGAGCATCTCTCCAGAAAATGCCTCGTTCTTGAACGAGCGAGCAGAAGTCGGGAAGCTTTACGTTTAGAGGTGAAGCGAACAGGTCCACCTGAGGTGTTCCCCAACGTAAGAAGATATTGTCTAGGACGCCTGATCCAGCTCCCACTCGTGAGCTTGAGCAGACGAGCGACTTAGTTTGTCTGCTAAAGAGTTCTCGACCCCCAGAACATGAACTGCCGTAAGGTGAAGGTCGTGCTGTGCTGCCCAGTCCCAGACTCTCATCACTTCCCTGCAGAGAGGGTAGGACCGAGTCCCATCTTGTTTGTTGATGTACCATACCACACACATATTGTCTGTCTGGATGGCTAGGTGGCCTGGAAGAAGATGCAAGTGGAGGGTCTGGAGAGCGTAAAGCACCACCCAAAGCTTGAGCACATTGATGTGCAGTGATTGCTCGAGCTTGGACCAAGAGCCCTGGGTCCAATGTGGACCAAGATGGACTCCCCAAGTCAGAGTCTGGGATGGAGGAGGAAGGAAGACTGGAACTCCCCGAAGAAGGTTCTCTCGAACCATCCACCATTGTAAGTCTCGAATCATGGGAGAGGAGACTAGGACCGAGTGGTCCAAGTCGTCTACCAACTGATCCCATTGAGAGCGAAGCGTCCACTGAGAGACCCTCATGTGGAGCCGAGCGCAAGGGACTTTCGGGATAGCAGCTGCCATAAGCCCTAGGAGGCGAAGAACTGACCTTGCACTGATGCGTCTGTGGCCCGGACAACAGGCTTATCTGAGTCTGGAGTGCGGCTGCCCTGTCCGGAGGCAGAAAGGCCATGCCTAAGGTCATGTCCAATATCGCCCAAATAAACTGAAGCCTCTGGGATGGGATCAAGTGAGACTTGGAATGGCTGATGTTAATACCCAGACAGGCAAAGATCTGCTGGGTGAGGGAGAGGCAGTGCAGGAGTTCCTCCCTGGACAAGGCCGCCAGGAGTCAATCGTCCAGGTATGGGAAAACCTGTACCCACCCAGGTACGCAGGTAGGCCGCCACCACCGCAAGGCATTTCGTAAAAACTCGAGGGGCCGAGAAGAAGCCAAATGGAAGTGCCTTGAACTGGTAGTGGCCCCCCTGGAAAGCAAAACGAAGATATCTGCGGTGAAACGGGCGAATAACTATGTGCAGGTAAGCATCCTGCATATCCAGAGCGCACAGCCACTGGCCCGAGCGGACATGGGGCAGAAGACTCTGCAGTGAGAGCATCCTGAACCTCTTGTACTCCACGAAAAGGTTTAGGGAACTGAGATCTAGAATAGTTCTTACATCTCCTACCTTCTTCGGGACCAGGAAGGAGTGGGAGTAGTAACCCGTTCCTTGCAAGGGAAGTGGGATAGGTTCTATCACTTCTTTCAGCAAAAGTGCTGAAATTTCTTCCTGGACCAGAAGAAGATGTTCCCAAGAGAACGACGACCTTGGGGGAGGGTGACGAGGTGGTTTCTGCAGAAACTCTACTGAGTGTCCTTCTGCGATTAGCTGCAGCACCCATTAATCCAATGTTATCCTCTCCCAGCCCAGAAGGTGGAGGAAAAACCTCCCTCCTACCGGTTCCTCTGGGAAGCCCAGAGGTAGTGGGAGAGGGAAGGAGTCAGGTGTTGTGGGGCAGCGCCGCAGCTGAAGCTCCCGGTGCTTTTTTGGGTGGGGATGGTTTGGCAGCTGGGAGGGTGGGGCCCGACGTTTAGTGGCCCTCTTTCTCTGTGGTCTTGCTTTGGGCCGATTCCATCTGCGAAAGGGACAGCGCTGCGATTGATGGGGATGGTACACAGAGTCAACAGACTTTAGTGCCATCCCCTTCTCCTGCAGGTCGGTGATGATGATGTCCTTGACATCACCCCCAAACAGCACCGAACCCCGGAAGGGCGCTTCCTGGATAGCGGACTGCACTTCTGGGACCAAGTCTGACACTCGGAGCCAAGCATGATGCCATAAACCTACGGCGAAAGCTGAGCTCCTCCAAGCAGTGTCCACTGCATCATAGGTCGCGTGAAGAATATGCCAACTGGTGGAACGTGCAGAGAGGACGAGGTCAGCCACTTCCTGCTTGACCTGAGAGTCTGGAAGGGAGTCCAATTTCGATTCCACCTCACTAAGAATCGCCTTCTGGTAATCCCCCATATGGCTGACGTAGTTCAGGGCCCTAATACCCAGAGTAGAAGAAGCAAAAATCTTCTTGCCATACTGGTCCAGAAGGCAGGATTCCTTGTCAGGTGGAGATGAGCTAAGATGTTTGGGTTGAGCTGACTGGCCATGAGTGGCGCTAATCACAACCGAGTCAGCATGAAGGTGGGAGTCTAAAAAATCAACACCCTCTAGAGCCTGGTATAGCCTGTTCGACTTCCTGGGAAGTGGGGCTATGGCTGACGGTTGTTTCCATATGGTGGTAATAAGGTCGGCATGAGGCTTGATCCAGGGTGGCACCAAAGTGGGAGCTGTCACGGGCAAATCCAGATGCTCAGCGAGTTTTTTACGCTGGGGGTCTGGCTCCCAAGGATTGCCACTTATGAACTTCCTGGATCTTCTGTAGCAACTCCGTAAAGGAAGGATCCTCCGGAGGGGACTTCGGAGGAGTCCTTGGCCAGGGCTTGGACAGAGAGCGTGGCTCGTCGTCTTGCTCGGAAAAACCATTGGAAGGATCCAAGTTGTCCGAGGAAGAAGAAGAAGATGAGGAAGAGGTAGACTCCCTCTCCCGACGAGGGGGAGGAATGGACCCCTTGGGAATCCCTCAGAGAAGCGTGTCCTGCCCCTCTCTGGACCCAGAGGATTGAGCCCTGGTGTCCGGAGGTGGGGAGGGAGTGTGTCATCGTGGACGTACGGGAACCGGCACCGTCATCAGAAGACAACTCTCCACCTCTCTGGTGAGCTGAGCCTTGGTCTCAGCCCGCCAGGAGGCCAGAGTCTCCTGCAAGTCCACTGGCGGCTGAGGGGGCGGTGGAGGAGGAGGAGGAGGGGGATACGGGTACAGACTATACCCAAAGGGCGCATATCCATAAGCGTCGGGTACTGAAGAGCCGGGTACTGCGGCGTCGGATATGTCGGCGCTGGATACTGCGGTCCCAGGTATGGCGGCGTCGGATACGACGGAGTCGGGTACCCGGGAGCCAGAGGAGCTGCCTGAGCAGACAGCCCGGCTGAAGGCCCCATGGGTGGTTCTGGAGCGGAAGACCCGGGGAGGCGGAGGGCCCAGCGTCGGGGCGACATCGGAGGGTGGGATGTCATCAGACGTTGGCAATACTGGCGTCGAAGCCGGCGGCCAAAGAAACCGACGTCAGATCAGTCAGACCAGAAGGTGGACTGTCTGATGGAGGTGGACCAGAAACCTCAGCATCGCCTGGGGATGGGGGGGGAATCTGCGGGGTCGGGCTGAGGAGACTCAGGGTCCCCGGAGGGGAGCGAAGGCTGCGCGGAGCCGGGAACGATGGACGTGGGAGGGGTCTGGCGTCGGCTCATCCGCTATGCGGACGTCGGATGAACCTACGTGTGGCTTAGCAGCGGGATCCGGGTGGACGCCAGAGGGGCACTTAATGGACCCTTCGGCGGAGGCAGGCCACGATGGAGGGGAGGCCTGGTCAGGTGGAATGGGGGCAGCGCACTGCCCCGCAGGGTCAGGTGACTTACCAACCTTCTCTGTGCGGGCGTCGGAGAAGCTGACGTCCGGCTTATCGGAGCCGCTCACACCAGTAGGCAGCGAAACCACGGCTTTACTGGGAGCGGAGGCCTCCATGAGCCCGGAGGCGCCTGAAGGGCCCGAGCGTGAGCCAGACGGGTGGGCTGACGCCGCCTTAGAAGCCTCTAAGGCAGCCGGCTATTGAGCGGTCTCCGGGGAATGCTACCTGTTTCACGGCGACTCCTGAGGAAGATGCGGTGGGAGAGGAGCCCTTGTCCCGGTGCCTTTCCTTATCCTTTTTCTTGCAATGGCCTTCAGGGGAAGTCGACGCCTGCCAAAGCTTTTTCAGTTCTTTCTCCATGGAGGTCATTTTCTTTTTTAAAATGTGGGCTTCCAGGGACTGCTGCCGCCTTCTCCGGGTGGCCGCATTAAAGCTGAGGCAGTGTTGACACTTCTCAACCGGATGGTCGGGGCCTAGGCAAAAAAAGGCATAGGGAATGGCCGTCCTTGTGCAGGAGTTGGGCGCCACAAAAGTCGCACTTGTTTTTGTGCTCGGAGGGTGTAGGGGACGACATACACCGACGGTACCCGACCTGACGATGGCTGAGAAAAATTTAAAATACCTCGGTAAAACTACTTCATTTAAGGAGCCTGACAAGCAGGGAACTTTTTCCGCGAGGCGCCGGCATAAGCTAACAGCGGAAAGAACTGGACGGGCGAGCGTGAGGGATCGCCTTTATACCGACGTCTCCTGATGCCGGTCACCTGACATGAGGGCGGTCCCTCGCCAGAGACTGCTAGCTAGAAATTTTTCTGTGGGGTCCTGCCGCCTGCCGACATCAGTCCTATATGTAATTACCTATTGCAAGAGCCCTCTCGAAGTAAGATCTAAAATTAACCACCAACCCCTCAAACCATCCCCAACCAGCCTTGAGAGCCCCCCATCACCCTATTTTTTTATATCGGCACCCCATTTTTGGTCCAAGGCTGCATGATAAACCTTGACCTTTTCCTGTCACTGCTAGTGGGCTAGAATACTTTTTTCTTATTCCAGTAGTGTTTTGTATGGCCCACATAAAGCCATACTGGGGCATGCAGTCAGCATTTGGGTCCAGCAGTAACAGGAAGAGGCAAAGGATTGTCCTACACTGTTGGAACAAAAAAGGGTGCCAATATAAAAAAACACAGTGACTAAATAGGGCTCTGGGTGGAATGACTCTTGGGACTTAGATATGCAGGGTTGATCTTTCTTGTTTTATGAGGGCAGCAGAGAAATATCTAAGAGGAGACTTTACAACACTTTTAAGGCAAGAAGAGGCAGAGGATCACTGTACAGTGTTGGGCTGGATAATGACATACATTAAAATCTAGAAGACCACTCAATGGCATTCTCGAGGCTTGTTAGGAAAGTGTTGGGGGTTGAGATGGGCAGTGGTGGGGTTTACCTGTTCTAAAACTATGAAAGGGTAAAGTGCTCTCAGGGGGAGGGCAATCTGCTATCGTTACAGGGTTTCGTGCACAAGTGGTTGCTGTGGATGGGGCTGTGAGGTTGCCAGCCAGATGGGTCAACTCTGGTGCCTAGGGAAGAAAAATGTAAATTATAAAAAAAATGCAAGCAAAGGGATAGCTAAGTAATTACAAAAATTGTTGGGGCAGGAAACAAATGAGAGAATGCTGGATAGACTGAAGAAATTAAAAAGACGAAACCAAGGAAAGAAAAGTGAAAAGCTAAAGATTATTTATGTAAAATGTGGATGTCGTTGAGGCACAGGTCAGGAAGCATAGGAAAAAACAGAAGCAGTTGTAAAATTTGCAACGAGAGTTTTATTTGTACTAGCAATTACAGAAAAAAAAATACTATTGTTCAGTATAACTATTTACAAAGGCCAAATAAACAGAAAAAGTCCATCTGAGTTTTCTTCAATCTCTGTATCCATCTAACATGCAACTGCAGCTCAGCTGTCTTACAAGTCCTTCCAACCCCCATTCTTAACAAGTATCCTGTTTCTTCCAGAGTGTTCTTGTATGTTTCAGGCAGGTGCTGCAAGAACAGTGTCACACAGCTGAGGCCCCTTTTCCACAGCTCTTCTGTAAAAGGCTTAAAAATTGCACTCAGGTAACCTCTTGAGTTTCCAATAGCTTTTTGCAATCATCCCAAAGCACAAGTATGTACATTTCAAAATAACACTATATAATTTCAAAACAAAGGGATCCCAATATCAGTTACATTTCCACATAATGATCTGCATATTTTTTTATGCCAGCAGATATGCAAGGGAGGAAAAGGGACTGAACAGCAAGAGAAGACTGAGAGATAGTGAGAGGCAAATAACTGCGAGACTGTCAGGGCGATCACATCTCAGGTCTCACAGGAAAATCTAGTTACGCAACCAGACAGATAAGAGACAGGAAAGGTCAGACCCTAGCATTTAAACACTTTCCATAACAACTGGGACAGGGTCCTACTCCACCCTGACACAGTAGAAACTATAGTAAATAAGGAAGAGAAAAACAAACTGAGAAAACAGAAAATGTCATAATGACACTGCAGATGAAACATTTTTTTCTTTTTTTAACATTTATATGTTGCTCCAGGACAATATGCAAGGGTAGGCAAGACATATTTCAAGCTTGCTGCACCACAATTAAAAATGCCACTGAAGGACAAATAGATTTACTCAGAGCATCAGTGCAGCTTCTCAGTTTTTTTTTTTAAACAAATAGCTTGACCATTAAATACAGTAGTCAGTTTTTTTTTCTATTCTTTGTTAGCCAGGTAAGATTACAAAAGAATAAATCCAGAGATGCCCACTCCTAATTTAAATAAATCAAATTGTGGCTCTGTTTAACTGGCAGCCCTATCTCTTCTACTTCCCTAGTCTGACAGCCGGCCCCCAATGTGTTAACATTCTCTGATAAAATTGTTTGGCGAGTGTCACAACCCCACTTAGCAGGTCAAGCCCTCTGCTACCACACTGCCAACCTCCGAGCGCAGTATTGTGAACAGTTAACAGAACAGGGTAACCCTCCTGTTTTGTGGGTTCAAATCAAACTTTGGTCTCAAGTTCTGGAGGGATTCAAACTGTGAACCTCTTGCTAGCATACTCAATGTACAGGCTCAGATAATTCTGCTCTTTGGGGGGGGCCAGATATCTTTCGCCTACGAGCACCTAACCAGGCGTACAAAATGAACCCGTAAAACTTTATTAAAGACCTCAGAATAAACTCTTACCTTTTCCCAGTTTGGTAAAACCAGTAAGCTTTGCACGGTCAGTGTCTCTCTGTTCTTGCTCTGCTTCTCGGCGTTCTCGCTCTGCCTCATGGTCCGCCTCCCGCTGTTCATGGTCCCTCTCCCTCTGGAACTCCAGCTCCATTGTGCGCAACTCAATTTGCAGTCTGAGTACTTCTGGATCCAGGATACTGGTGACCTTCCCCTGCTGCTGTGGCCCTTTGCTGACAGTGGCCCTGTTGCCCTCCTCATCGGATCTGGACACTGCACTGGTTGCTAACCCTGCCTCACTCAAGGTTCGGTCCCTTTCAGTCACTGTCTGTGACTCGATGCTCTGGGTATCTGCTACCATCAGGCATCCACGAGGTTCTGTCTGGTGGCTTTCACCTCGAAAGGGACTCCTCTATCCCGGTGTAACTGCTTTAAGTAGTCTACAGTGTGTCTGCTGTAGTTGGAAGCCATCTTCGTCCCTAACTATGGCTACTCTAACTTGCACTTTAGAAAAAAAAATAAAATGAGTAGGAACTTGACTGTATGCAAAGTGATAATAGTTCTGTCTCCTTTTTTTAAAAAATAAATCACTGCCTTTTTCGTTCTTTGCAAGTGAGCTGATGGTCTCAAGCTGACACACTGAACAATAAAAGCTTGTAATACCAAACTTTATGCACACCGCTGCCAACCAATCTGTCACAACCCCATTCAGCAGGTCAGGCCCTCTGCTCCCAGAATGCCAACTTCCGAGCGCAGTATTGTGAATAGTTAACAGAACAGGGTAACCCTCCTCTTTGTTTTGTGGGTTTGAATCAAACACTGGTCTCAAGTTCTGGAGGGATTCAAACTGTGAACCTCTTGATAGCATACCCAATGTACAGGCTCAGATAATTCCGCTCTTCGGGGGGCCAGATATCTTCTCCCTACGGGCACCTAACCAGGCATACAAAATGAACCCTTAAAACTCTATTAAAGACCTCAGAATAAACTCTTACCTTTTCCCAGTTTGGTAAAACCAGTAAGCTTTGTACAGTGTCAGCTTTAACCATATATGCTTCCCTTGTCAAAGAAAGAATTTCAAAGGCACACAAGGTAGTCTCTAAAAATAGAGGTTTACTTAAAATAGATAAAAATGTAAAATGTAAAACACAGAACCATACATCACAAAACATACAATCTTTTAAAACAATAAGGTTCAAACCGTGCAAATTCCTACCAATAATACACTTAGACCTGTCTATCTAATGTATTCTTATCTTCTTATAGTGCTGTAGATGTTTCTTTTTCAGAATCCAAACATGTGTATCTGTAAAGGTTTGTTACAGCATAACTAAAACACTGCCTTGACCCTGCCTTCTCCATGATGTCACCCAGCTCCTCCTCTGTTTATTAAAAATTAGGCAATCAGGATGTCTTGTGTCAGGAAGTAAATTAATAGGTGACATCAGCAGAAAAAACTTGTTTCCCCATATGACTTCCCAATTAAGTCTGTAATTTTCCAAGTCCCTTCTTTCATCCATGAGCAGTATCCTCTCTCAAGAAGATCGAAGGACTTTTATGACATAGCACCTAAGTGCCATAACCTGTATTCTTCCTCTAAACGCCATAAAAGTTTATGATTTCTAGCCTAGCAGCTGGCAGCTGCAATTAAGCTAGATAAACAGGAGATCCTTGATTTAGGTCTCTTCTAGCCTGTAATTATCTCCTGGCTTTTATCTTTTAGCTGAAACAGCATGTCTCATGAGAGACACTCAATAACACATTTTTTATATTACAAAAAGCATAGATTAATCAGAACCAGCTGTACAAGCATCACATTATTGCAAATACCATCCTTTTGTCAACCTGATGCACACCGCCCGACATCTTACATCCCCAGCAACAGCCATGGTGGTGGATTCTGAGAAGGCCTTTGACTCCCTGGAGTGGGACTACTTAGATGCGGTTCTGGCCCACCAGGGGATAGGAGAGGGCCTCCGAGTCAAAATCAAATCGATATACCATCTCCCAATGGCCCATGTCTCCACCAATGGGATGACCTCTCCTCCATTTCCACTACGAAGAGGCACTCACCAGGGGTACCCACTGTCCCCTCTCTGCTATTTGTCTTGGCAGTGGAACGCCTGGCAGCTGCCATCAGATCCCACCCAATTATCTGGGGCATACAAATAGGCTTGCACAGCTACCTGACCTTGATGTATGCCAATGACTTGCTTCTCCCGCTGGCCGATGCCCATGTCACTGCCTCCCTTACTGGCACTTCTAGAGAGATTTACTGCCATTTCAGGCCTCTGGCTTAACCAATCCAAAATGGAGATGATGCCCTTAAATCAATATTGTACCTCACAAATGGCCCTAGAGAGAGGGCTGCTCTGGGCTCCTGAAGGCATAACATACCTGAGCATTGAGGTGCCCCTGAAACTGGAGCGTACTTGGGGGTTAACATGACCCCACTTCTGGCCAGTACCAAGCTTGAGTTTGACCACTGGAAAACTCTTCGGCTGACTTTAGCAGGGAAGATTGCGGCCGTTAAAATGATCATTGCCCCCAGATTCCTTTATCTCTTCTCCCACCTTCCAATACAACCCCCTAAACTTTGGAACCAACCAACTGACCACTTAATAGGGGAGTTACTATGGGAAGGCTCAAAACCATGATACAGTCGCAACAAACTTAGAGCCCACTGGTCTCAGGGTGGATGGGGTGTGCCCTGGTGGGAGGGGTACAAATGGGCTTTTCTGGTAGCCCAGACAGTCCAATGGACTAACACCCAACTGAGCGAGAGGCCACAGTGGGTCTGTATGGAAACAGACATGACCGGTCTCTTGGATGCCTCCTCACTACTCCCCCCACTACAGTACAACAACCCCCCCCCCCAGTCAGCCACTGGGCGAATCCCAGACTATCACTGCCTCCCCGAAGACCTGGCATTGAATCACAACCAAGCTCCAACTTGGACCTTTGCCCTTGTCGGCTACCCCTCTGTGACATAACCCCTCCATCACAATTGGGAGCAAACTGGTGGCATGACCACAATGGCAGAACAGAGGCATCGGGAAGGTTACAGACCTTTTGGATCCCCAGACAGTCACTGTTGCCCCCTTTCAGGCTCTGCAGCTCTGCTGGGGATTACCCCATTCAGAAGTTTGGAGATGACTGCAGCTTCAGGTGGCAGTTAAGCACATGGTGGCCCAGCCCAGACCCCCTTCCACTGTGGCCTCACTACAGCCCTGGCTAGATTGACCTAAAGGACTAGCAGGGAGCATATACTCCCAGATATGTGCTACCTACCCTCATAGTCTGGATTGGCAAAGGCCAAGTGGAAAAGTATGTTGCAGTGTACTATACTGGATCCTCAAAGGGAGCAGGCTTGGAAAGACTCCCATGAGTGGTTCAGAGATGTACGCACCAGACTCATTCAAAATAAAATCTCTTACTCATGGTACAGAACCCTGGCAGTCCTTTTCAATGCTAAACTTCTTCCATCAGATGCCTGCTGGAGATGCTCAGGCCCTGGAGCTGATTTATTGAATATCCTTTGGTCCTGTCCCAAAATACAGAGCTTGTGGCTGCAGGTTTGCCAGACAGCATCATTGGTACTGAAAAAAATCCATCCCAATATCCCCCACCTTCTTCCTCCTGGGAATTAAGGGAGCTCTTCAGGGCTTTTCTCTTCCAGAATATAGATGGTTGGCACTGCTGGCCGCCCAAGCCAAGAGATCTTTGGTCTGCAAATGGCACACCACCATTACCCCTACATGTGGCGAGGCCTGACCTCCCTCTCACAGCTTGCTGTCCTAGACAAGCTTTCCCACTTGCGAAACTTCCAGCTGCCTAAATTCCAAAGGTGCTGGGATCCATACTTTAGCTACCTCACACCACCAACAGGCATAGGCTAAGAGGAGGGCCTTTCTGACTGTCCCTTCTGTATATTCACAGGCCTGTGCACAATGAGTGTGACTGGAGCCATGGTGGAGGGTTCACCTCCCCTGACTACTCGGCTCAGTAGTCCTCTGCTCTCTGCGACAACTGCACTGTAACTGCCCTCTAGGCCATCTTTTCACCAGGTCTCCTCTCATCATACGTTGCTGGGAGCAATTATGGCTCTAACTACCCAACCTTTAGGTATGTATTAGGTCATGCTGAACCCAGTGCTTTGTAGTATCCTTCTTTCTGTTTCAGAGCTCTAGGCTTCCCTAAATACTAGATGGGTTGCTAAGCCAACCTGGGTTCTGCCGAGACACCACGAAGAAAGGACAGAATCTTTGTTTGCACCAGCCACTGATCTCCAGATTCGGACCATACATGCGGCTTCCAGACTTCCAAATGTGAGTACCGATTCCCTGTTTCTATTTCTCTCATTGTACAGTATTATCCTGGATAGGCTGAGAAGCAGGCAATGGGGGCTTGGCCAATGTAAGCAGACAGGAAGCCACAGGCTCAGTATTCCCAACACCCCTAGTGGAGTCTGACCCTTTTCGTTTCCTTTCTTAATTTAACTTATTATTGTTGCAGAATGTCCTGCTCTAATCATATGATGTTGTATGTACTACACTGGAAAGCAACCAATCTGTCACTGTTTGTAACTTCTATCCTTTATACCTACCCCCCCCCCCCCTTTTTCCTAATCCCTCCCCTCCCTAACTGGTCTGCCCATGATATGTCTGTATACACAGTTACTGTTTATGTGGCCCCTGTAACCCTGGGCATTTTGTATACTTTGAAAAATTTAATAAAAATTCAGTATAAAAAAATACCATCCTTTTCCTTCCTGGGTGGGTAGTGGTGCTGAGAAGGGTAGAGGTGAGCTACACTGGATTTAAAAAAACTGGGATCAGGCAAGGCTTTTGGGAACAGGATCATGTTAGGGAAGAGGAGAAAATATCTTGCTTCCATTAGGTCAAGGGTAGGGGGAGGCTGCAAAGAGCATTACTACCATTAAGGGGAAGGGGAAGGAGAGAGCATTGTGGCGATTAGGTCTGGAGAAGAGAAGAGAAGAGAGGATATATTTTTGCTGCCATTATGTAGACTGGTGGGGGAGATAGCATTACTGCCATTAGGTAGGTGCGAGGTGGGGGGAGAGATAGGGTTACCAGATGTCCTCTTTTCCAGCTGCCATATATTCTTCATGTACCTTCTCTATTCTGTTGTATTATTATTTTTATATTTTGTTTACTCTCTCCTATCCAGGACCTCCTTATAAATGAGTTGTGAAAGCGGTGGAGACTTTAAACCTATTTACTTGGGGTCTGGCACAAGGGCTCATCGGGGGAGGGACTGTGTCCTCTTTTTGGCATCCCAAAATCTGGTACCCCTAGGAGGAGAAAGCTTCTAATTTACAAGGTTTTGGAGAGGGAAGAAGAGAGCAGAGGGCATTGCAGCATTTTGGTCTGGTCTGGAGTAGAGGTGGGAGCACTGCTGATATTTTTTCCTTCGGGGGAAGGGGAACTTTACCTGACTTAGAAACACAGACAATAAGACTACAGAGGCAGAAGACAAAAAAAGGAAAATACAAAAAGCCAGCTGAACCACCCTACTAGGCTAGTAGTAGTGCATCGAGGTTCCATGAAGGCAGCCCATGATTAGGTGCGATCCTGAGATTACCTGCTCTAGGATAATACATGGTCAGAGGGCCTTGCAGATGCCAGGGCTTTCAGGATAGGGAAATGAGGTAAACATGACGGAAAATAAATGAAGCGAATGTAAGAAAGATGACGACCAAGCTAAAGATTATTAATTCAAAATGTGACAACTAAACAAGGAAAGACTGAAACAAACAGAAAAAAGATTCATGCTGACACTGCTGATGTTTAATATTTTATATTTTTAATATATGGTTGTTTTTCAGGGTGGCAGTACGCGAAAGTCTCTGTATGCACCAACAGTCTGCCACCTCCAACTATGACTGTGTATGGGGCCCCTAACAGGTGTTCAAAGAAGGGGAGTCTTGGGTGATCCACGGCTAGTCTACTTCAAGCTGTCCCTTGGAGAACAACTATTCAGCTATTTGCTTTGTTGCCAGTATGTTAAGGAGGTGCCTGTCAGTAGGTAAGCAATAAAACCGACAGGGTGGGTGGTATTGGGTAATATTGGACCGTCCAGGGGTGTAATGAGGCCCAACGCCACAGGCGGAGGACCTTGTAGCCCCTGGAAGGTCTGGTATTGCCCAGTACTGCCCACCCTGGAGGGTATGAGTGCGCTTAGAAAATAGGCTACAGGAAAGAGTTTTTTTTGTTATATGTAAGAATAAAAAGAACAATGATAAAAAAAGATTAAAAGTTAAGTTAAAGTTGATTTGTAGTAAAGCAGTCCCTCTACTGGTATCCTTACCATTACATACCAGTAGAGGGCAGTGCATCCTTTTACAGTTTTACTGTTTCCTACTGCTGTGTATAGCGTGTACCTCGCTGCCTCCTTAACTATCACCTTGCCCTCCTCCTTTTTACTTACATTCTGTTTTTGGATTTGTTTCTTGTTTATGAGATCCAGTTTAAACCCTGTAGTCTGGTGCACAATCGGGTGATCGGGAAGACTGTATGTGTATGTGTGTGTGTGAAGAGGTAATGCATTTAACAGGGTTTCATTTTCTTTGAAAGAAATAATTACAAATAATTTAAAAAAGTCAAACAGAGCTGGTACTGTTTTAAGGAGCAGGAGTTGAGCCAGGGTGGCATGGAGCTATGGGAGTGGAGCCGGGGTGACATGGAGCTACGGGAGTGGAGCCACGGTGATGTGAAGGTACAGGAGTAGCGTCGGGCTGAGACAGAGACATGATGTTTGGGGGACAGGTCAAGCAAAACAGCAGCAGAATTAAAAAAAAAAAAGGTACAAAACAGGGGTTTTACTTTTCTGTATATGGCAATGGGGAAGAGAGACTCAGTTTCCTGTAACGGTTCGCTACGAGAACGTGGACTTCAGACCCATGTGTAGTGGACCTAATGTAATGGTATTGACAGTACTGGCACATAAAACAGTCTTTTGGGGAATGAAAAAAAAAAACTTTGCATAAAACTGGTGGCTTTCTGATGGTTTACAGGGTCTGTGGGTGATGAGATTTCTCAGGGGAAGAGGGAAGAAAATGTGGCGGCAACCGTTTAAAAATTTGCGGTGCCCAAGAACATCTGAAGTAATGGGGCACCCTGAAAGGGAACATGTTTTCAAGCAGGCTCTATCGAGAAATACCCGCCCAATAAGAGTGGTCTACTAGCCAATGGGAAAGCAAGGATTTTCTTGCCCATTTTTTCACCATTAATATTGCATGACATAGCACTAAGCCCTAAATAGATTTAGATAAATATGGAGAGCCAAGACAGCTTCTGAAAAGTAAAAGAATAAAACTGAAGGTTTAAGGGAAATTATGTAGCTTAACATTTATGTGGCGGTAATGATGATACTGTGCTGCACCTAGACAGGCCTACACCGGAGCTGACTTACAAAGACCTCCAGCTTGGATTTAACCGTTTGCAGGAAAACCTACTGCATTTGAAGCTGTTATTAAACGCTAAAAAAAACTAAGGCTATGCTCTTTGCTCCCTCTGCAAAGACTAACAAACACTAACAAAAGCAAAGGCACAACTACAATCCCTCTTATTCGGACACTTTTAGGTGAGCCCTTAGAATCTGTGTCAAACTTTAAATACTCGGGGGTATGGGTTGACAATAGGCTATCACTTTCAGAACATATAAAACGGAGCAGGTAAAACAATTTAAATATCTGGGAGTCCTGCTGGACCAAAATTTAACCTTTTCCAATCATGTAAATCTTATTTCTCGTCAAGTAAATCAGAGATTGGGTGTTTTGTTTAAGTTTCAATCCTTGTTAACCCTACCAGCTAGGAAAGTAATAGCCAGGGGTGTATTACTTCCCCAGTTAAATTATAATTAATTTCTTTTCTCAGATTTGTCTAAGAGAGAATCATCTCTCCTTACCTCTGTGTTTCATGGCATCTGTAGATTTGCTTTCAAATTGCCTTATTCTGCTCAGCATTGTGAACTATATAGACTTTCTGCCTGGCTTCCGCCAAGGCTTAATTGTCTATATAGTCTTTGCTCCTAGACTAATAATATTCTTTGCCAGGGTACAAATTCTCCATTATATTCACTGCTATCAATTAAGATGAATTTAAGGGAACTCCGGTCAAATTGTCAGATAAAATTAAATGTTCCCAAAACCAAGACTAAAATGGGGATAGTTCTTTTTCTTGTTCTGCAGCTAAAAATTGGAAGGAGCTTCCTATTTTATTACATGGGAATTTTACCCATCAAACTTTTAAAATTAAGCTAAAGAATTATTTCCTTAGCAAACTGCACTGTCAATGCTTTTGAATGAATTGTTATTATGCGTATTGAATACTAACGATTGCTATTAATGTCATGTTTGTATTGTACGTTTAATAATTTTTTGTGACATCTTGACTGTATATTTATGGTCCTGGGTCGTACATGAAAACGGGCCTAGGTTCATTGTACCTTGGTTCATTGTACTTACCTGGTAAACAAAGGCTT
This sequence comes from Neoceratodus forsteri, assembly GCA_016271365.2. Classification (NCBI taxonomy): domain Eukaryota; kingdom Metazoa; phylum Chordata; order Ceratodontiformes; family Ceratodontidae; genus Neoceratodus; species Neoceratodus forsteri. The sequence goes on from CM028136.1 coordinate 763,091,841, forward strand.
AAAAAAATTAAATAAAAAAAATTTTTAAACCTAACTAAAAAATTAAGAGAGAGGCTAGGTATCTTCTTCCGGATAAAGCATCTACTTATACAGGAGGCCAAAATCCGAATAGTGCAAGCTACCTACTTACCACTCTTGGACTATGCTGATAACCTATATGGACACAGACCAAGTATGGCCACAGGGAAACTTGACACTCTTTACCACCAGGCTATCAAATTAATTCCCGATGTACCATACTCCACTCATCACTGCACCCTTTATTCTATGGTAGGATGGAGCTTTCTTAGTTACAGACACCAACAAAATGCAATCCTCTGGACACTTAGCGCCATCTCCAATAAGCTTCCTAAATACATCTCTGACTGCCTTCCTCCCTGCCGGGAAGAGACCTACCCACTAAGAAGCCTTTCTTACACCTCCCTCATTATTCCTAAAGTTAAAACGTGTTTTGGCAAAGCAGCCATAAGTCACACTCTCCCTGTCCTCTGGAATAATGCACAAAAAACCCTAAAAATGATACTACAAGTGAAAATACCCCTCTTTAAAAATCCTTTTGCAAGGGCCTTTAAGGAATCTTGCAACTGTTTCCACTAATTAATCACTTATGGTACTCCTTCCATCAATTAAACTACCATTTCCGTATTACCTTATTCACTGTAGAAACTATATATTTTTATTGTATATTATTTATATATTGTACATATGTATTCTCTTGTGTTCCAATGTATAGCATGTGTAGTCTGTAACCTAATTGTAGCTCTGTAACTCTTGCCTTGTGTGCCTTGTATCATATTTCCTATTTTTGCTTTGTATTTGTACCAGCACCTGACCCAGGTCCACCTTGTAAATGAGTTGTCTTAACGGTGTTTCGCCTGGATAAATAAAGATTGACTGAATGACTGGAAGTTGGAGATCCTCCTTACAGGCCATCCTTGCTGGGTTCCCCCAAAACTGTAAAGCTGGCTCTGTATTATTTATATATAAATGTGCCACAGAACTTTAAACTTTACCACAGAATTTGACCTAACAGTGCCGCAGATTCCCTGCCGCAGAATTTACATCAGTTTGCTGCAGAGAACAGGGGGCCTTGCCTATAGGTGCCGAGTTCGGAAAATAGAATACCAAAAATAAATAAACTGTAGATCGCTCACCACAGGAGACCACTGCAGGATCCAAATAACAGGAGTTGGCTCCAGCACTCCACTGTACTTACTGCAGGTCCAAAAGGAAGAGAAAAAGGGAGGGAGGCACTCATCCATTCTGGCTCCTCTCCCCTCACTCTCCGGCCACTGAGAGCAAAGAAATTTGGTAAACTGCAGTCCCACTGCAGTATTCTAGATAGTTAGCCTTAAACTGTACTCTCATTACAGTACCTGCGATGGAAAATCGTGTCCAGAAGTCATCTTCTCTGGCCTAACTAGGCCAATCCATGATGTACCAGGAACCTCTACAGAACTCTGCCTTCCGGCTGCCTGTGGCTGCAAGCCCTTTCCAGAACTGGATACCGGAAAATCAATCAGCACAACAATGACCAATGAAGCTCCCTTGCTGTATGGGAGAGGCGGTCCCAGATTCCAACAACAGAATCACCTCAGCCCACTCAGGCTGGGCTCTCGATAAAGCACAGCAGAAGAGTCTCTCCAGGTCTCCAACTACGACTCTGTCTCACAGCACATGAGGTGCCGATTGCGGTTCAAATGCTATGAGATAGAAGCAGAGTGAAAGTAAAAGTAAAGGCACTACATCCCCCCTCCGGAAATCAGCCGATTCAGTGAGCAGTTACTGAGTTCAGGCTGGTCAAGGCACCTCATGAACTGATCTCACCCTAAACTAAAAATAAAATATATCCTCTGTGACACTACCTCATTAAAAAAGTCCCTAGTTTATACTAAAATTAAAACCTAACACTAAACTATGTAAAAACAGCATTTCTATTAAACAATAAAATAACAAATAAAAACATAGATGGCTCAGAGCTCACAGACAACTGCCCAACACAGCGGCCATCTTCCCCTAATTACGACCCCTGGTAAAAAACAGTTATGTAAGAACTTACCATAACAGTAGATCTTTGAGGAAATCTCTTTCATCAGGTCACACCTATGGAAAGTACAGTTATGTAAGAACTTACCGTAACAGCAGATCTGCGAGAGGAGCTCTTGCAGCAGGCTATAACAATTAGGACTCTTGCCACAGGCCTTAGGACCCACCGGAAAAAACTTAGCTACTTAATTCCCATGAGACTGCCCACCTGATGTTGGCTCCATCAGCGTCGGTCATGTTATAAAGGCGGACCCCGGCTCCACCTCAGTTCCCCTGCCAAAGACCCGCGAACAGATCTCAGCAAGTGAACCAGGCGAAGCCCACCCTAGACATGCTGAAAAATTCTCCTGGGGGATGGAGGGTGGGAAAGCAGTGCCTGCTGCAAGAGCTCCTCTCGAAGATCTGCTGTTACGGTAAGTTCTTACGTAACTGCACTATCATACTTTGAGGGGGAGCTCTTGCAGCAGGCTATAACAATTAGGACAGAATCCCAAGCAGTCCCGCACCGAGGAGGTAACTAGCCCCGGGAGGTAGGATGGTAAACTATAGAGATGATAAAGCCTAAGGCTGGAGTCAGCACACTAAGACAAGAGTCCCTGAAGGACTGCCAGGCCGAAACCGACTCGGCGTCTGGAAGCAATGTCCAGACTGTAATACCTAACGAAGGTGTGCACTGAATTCCAAGTAGCAGCTGCACAGATGTCTCAAAGCAAGTTGTTCTTCAAGGCTTCAAAGGAGATAGAGACTCCTCAAGTGGAATGACCTCTAACTGTGCCTGGTAGAGATTTGTTGTAGCAGTACACTATGCAGTGTACAAACCACCAGGAAATCGTCTGCTTAGACACCAGTTTGCCCAGATGTTGAGGTGCAAAGGCCACAAACAATTGCTCCGATTTGCAGTGCACCGCTGTCCATTTAAGGTAAAACCTCAGCGCCCTGTGGACATCCAATGTGTGCAGGAGAGACTCTCCCCTATTGGTAGTGGCAGGATAATAGACTGGAAGGTCAACCGACTGGTTGAGGGTCAATTCCGAGACCACTTTCAGTAAGAACTTAGGATTTGTTCTAAGGGAAACTCTTTCTCAGTGAAAAATAATATAAGGCTCCTTACACATCAGGGCCTGTAGCTCGGAAACTCTTCGAGCTGAATTAACAGCAACTAAAAAGGATACCTTCCAGGAAAGAAAACACAGCTCATATTCTGCTGCAGGCTCGGGGGGGAAGAAGAGTTAGCTTCTCCAATACAAAAAGGAGGTCCCAGGGAGAGACAGGATCCCTGATGGGAGGTCATAAATGTAAAATGCCCTGTAAAAAGGTGTGGGCCACATTCAGTTGAGCTAGGGTCCTGTCCCCGAACAGGACATGATAAGCAGAGACAGACCACATATGCACCTTTATGGAAGAATAGCTCAAGCCTTGCTGGTATAAGGAGAGGACATATTGTAATGCTGAGTTCACCGGGCAGGAAAGGGGGTTCAGATGGTGGGACGAAGCTCATAAGCAAAAACGTTTCCACTTCATAGCATAAGTGGATCATGTAGAAGGCTTCCTCACTGAAACGAGGACATTTGCCACCTCCGGGGAAACCCCATACCTGGATTTGACTACGTCTGCAGGAGCCAAGCAAGAAGGTGTAGGGACCTGACATCTGGATGAACCAGCCTGCCCCAATCCTGGAACAGCAGTTGCGAGCATACTGGCAGCGGGACTGGAGGTTCTGAGGACAACCGCTGAAATAGTGGGAACCAAGTCTGCCGGGGCCACAGTGGGGCAATCAGAATCATCCGAGTCCCCTCAGCCTGTACCTTCAACAACACTCTCTGAATGAGTGGGAAGGGAGGGAAGGCGTAAAGAAACCTCCCTGCCCAACAAAGGGACAACGCGTCTGATCAGAAAACACCAGGCGCATGCTCTCGCGAGCAGAAAACTGACAGTTTAGCGTTGTGTGGAGATGCAAAGAGGTCCAGCTCTGGACGACCCCAAGTGCCGAAGAGCTGATCCACTACTGATTGAAGTAGCTCCCACTCGTGTGCCTTGGACTGAGACCTGCTTAGGCTGTCTGCCAAGTCATTTTGGGCGACTGGAACATGGATGGCGGTCAGAGAAATGTGATGCTCTAGCACCCAATACCAGACTCTCATCGCCTCCCTGCACAGGGGGTAGGAGTGAGTTGCCCCTTGCTTGTTGATGTAAACGATAATTGCCATGTTGTCCGTCTGAACCAGAAAAGAGCCTGGTACGATGGTCTCCTGGAAGGCTCTTAGAGCATTGAGGACCGCTCGCAATTCCAAAACACTGATGTGGAGGCTGCGCTCCTCTGGGATCCAGACGCCTCGGGTCCGGCGGTCCCTGAGGTGCGCCCCCCCAACCCAAATCAGAGGCATCTGTTGCCAGAGAGCAGCTTGGGGGCTCCTGACGAAATGGGCCCCCTTTCTCCAAAATTCAGAGGGTCTACCCACAAGACAGGGTCCTCCTTACTGGCCCTGAGGTCCTGACCATATGGTCTAGACCATCAGAGCTTTGATCCCACTGCAACCTGAGCATCCACTGTGGGCCCCTTATGTGGAGGCGGGCCAAGGGAACTACAGCGATGGTCACCGCCATATGCCCCAGATGTCTGAGGAAGGTCCTGGCTGCGACCTGCTGGGTTACGAGGAGAGTACCGGCCACCTCTCTCAGGCGATCTCCTCTCTCTTGGGGAAGAAAAGCCATGTCCTGGATTGAATCCAGGACCGCCACTATAAAGGTGAGTCTTTGGCTGGGTTCTGGGTAAGACTTTGGTAAGTTCATGGTGATCCCCACCTCTCGGAATAAGGTATAAGTATCTCCAAGAGCTTGAAGCAAGCCCTCTCGACAGGGCCGCTAGAAGCCAATCGTTGAGGTAAGGAAAGACATAATGCCCCTTGCGCTTTAGAGGCGACGCTACCACTGCTAGGCATTTGGTGAAGACTCGAGGAGTGGAGGAGAGGCCGAACAGAAGAACCCGGAATTGATAATTCTCCCCCTGGAAGCTGAACCTCAGAAACTTCCTGTGAGGGGGAAAGACCCCGATGTTCATGTATGCATCTAGTATGTCCAGGGAACAGAGCCAGTTTCAATGGTGCAGCAGAGGAATAAGACCTTGAAGGGTCACCATCCTGAATCTTTGGTATTCTATATAATAGTTTAGAGAGCTGAGGTCCAGGATGGATCAATGACCTTGAGTCTTCTTTGGAACCAGGGAGAAATGGGAGTAATAACCTTTTCCCCGCTGCAGCCAGGGGACTGGTTCTACTGCCCTTTTCCGCAAGAAGGCATTGATTTCTCCTTCTATGAGAGGAATGGGAGAAGGAGGATAACTTGAGGATCTTGGTGGAGTTTCTGGAGGGATCTGGGTGAACTCCAGTGTGTGCCCTCTCCTTATGATGCCTAGGACCCATTGGTCCGATGTGATAGAGCTCCAGCCCTCCAGATGGAGGGAGAAGCGACCCCCTACTGCCTCTCCTGAAGCCTCCTCCAGAGGATGGGGAGTCAGCAGCGAGTCACTGGGCAAAGCTGGGGTTGGGGAGAGAGGTGTGGGAGGACTTGGGGCCTCGAAAAGATGCGCCTCCAGGCTGCTGGCCTTCCTTTTGAAGCTGCCTCTCTGACCCCGGTTGTTACCATGGGCTTGCTGGCCTGAGAATTTTCAAAAGGGCCATTTTGGAAAAAAATGTCTCAGGTCCCCCTTGTACATTTGACGAACAAACCAAATGGACTTGCCCGAATCTTGGAGATGAAAGATCAGACCCTCGGTCTCCTGCCCAAAGCGAACAGAATCATGGAACGGGATGTCCCTGATCCCAGCCTGCAGGTCGTTCTGAAATCCGGTGCATCTCAGCCACGTGTGGCGCCAAAGGCAGACACCTGACGCTGCCGCCCTAGCTGCCGTATCTGCAGTATCATATGAGGCACGTAAAACATCTGTGCCCATGTTTGAGCCCACTTTCAAGACATCCAGAAGCTCTGTCTTCTGTGCAGAATCTGGCAAGGCATCGACAAGCTCCTGACCCTTTTCCCAAAGTGCATTCTGGTACTGGACCATCTGTGTAAGGAAACTGAGGGAACGAATGGAGCAGGTGGATGCAGAATATACTTTCTTGCCCACCTGGTCCAAGAAATGGGATTCCTGGTCGGGAGGCTGGGAGTTTAGATGTTTCGGCTGCTTAAATTTGTCAAGAGCAACCGCAATTACTGTACAGTCCACCTGAGGGTTCTCTGCCAGAATAGGCTCATCCCTCGGGGCCCTGTATAGCCTATCCGACTTCTTGGGAACTGCCAGGACAGTGGCTGGATGCTTCCAAGTTGTCCTGGTAAGGTCTTGGAAAGTGTCGTCCAGAGGAGGCACCACCAAGGGTTTGGGCTCCTTCTGCCTCAGGTAACGAGCCAGTATCTGGCGTTCCAGATCCAGGTCCTCTGTTTCCTATTTGTTAGAGGCCTGGATGTGCCTCATGACATCCATAAAAGTAGAATCGTCTGGAGGCAAATGGGGTACATCTTTGTCATCAGGAGAACCCCCAACTCCTGAAAAAGAGGAGGAGGAAGAAGACCTGTTCCTAGACTGTGAGGTGTCTGAGCTGTGTCTTAAAGGACTACCCTCCCTAGAACGTCGGTAGCTCACCAACCGACCGGCTCCTGGACCGACGATGGAGCAGAGACCAACCCCTGTCCTCGGACCAGCACTGGCCTGTCTAGAGGAAGACCTGCAGAGGCTGCGGGACCTGCTCCTGGGCTTAGACCAACAACAGCTGTCTGACCTGGAACGGCGCTGTCAATGGTCCCTGGACCATGACTGGGAATGTACAGCTGAGGGGGAGCGAGACTTAAGGACTGCACGGTGCTCCTCGGGGGGGGTCTTAGCTGGCAACCCAACAGGGTTTCCCTCAGACTCCTGGTTGCCTGGCTGGTCTGAAACCAGTGCCGGTTCCGGCCGTGGTGGAGCATCGTCTTTGTGGACCTGGCTCCACCAGAAGGAAAAGAGTTTCTTCAGCTCCTCCTTGCTAAAGAGAGATGCCACTGCTGCCCCCTTTGGGGGACTGGAGAAGCCGGGAGATCCGGTAGGGCTTTTGGGGAAGAGCCCGAAGAATCCTCCGGAGTAGAGGATCTCAGGGCCGGTGTCGGTATCTTGACTGGCGCAGGCTCACAGGTCGTCCCATCGGCCTTAGGCACTTTGACCAGCACCGGTATCTTGACCGGTGCCGGGTCCGACTTGGCTGGTTTTGACGGACGGGACCCAGAAGGAGCCTTGAGCTTGGTGTCCCGGTCCTTGTCCGACGGCTTACTGGGTTCCGGTAAGACCATACTTGGGGCCTTCTTCGGCTGAGGCACTGACCGAAGCAGAGGCCTTGGTTGACTCAGCCGGAATGGAGGAAACATGCAATGGCGTAACCTTCGCCTTGGAAGGCTTGCTGGAAGAAGCTCCAGACGGGACCGACGTCGGTGACTTCGCGGGAGCTTCTGGCCTCGACTTCTCCTCATGCCTGGAGCACTTCGAGTGATCTGACCCACCCAAGCCGGAGGAGGAGGTCATCCGATGGGGACAGCGGGCTCTAGAACGATGATGGGACTGGCTACGGTCCTTGTCCCTGGACTTCTGGGACTCGTCCTGGTGCTTACCCTTTTCCCCAGGAGAAGATTGCAGGACGTCCATTTTTTTGTTCTAGCAGGTGGGCTTTCAAGGCCTTCAGGCATCCGATCTGAGTCCTGCTTGTGAAGCCCTTGCAGATCTCTCAGGATTTGAGGTTGTGGTCTAGTCCCAGGCAGAAGATGCACTGTTCATGGCCATCCTTGGATGGGATCTGGCGGCCACAGGTGCACCATCTTCCTGGAACCGAAGGAGACTGGCGACATGCGACAGTAGCGAGGTCAGGTAGAGGAAGGACGGACTACAAAATCGAGAAAAACTGAGAAAAAATGAAGAAAGGATGAAGAAAAAATTAATTTGCTGGAACTGCTTGAAAAGCACGCCAAGAACTTCCCAATGAGAGTGGGTCTGTAGCGGGAAAGAACTGAGGTGGAACCAGAGTCCGCTCCCTTTTATAGTGTGTCCGACGTTGGGGCGGAGCCCACGTCAGGGGGACGGTCCCCGCTGGGTACTGCTAGCTACGTTTTTTCCGGTGGGTCCTAAGGCCTGCGGCAATAGTCCTAATTGTTATAGCCTACTGCAAGAGCTCCCCATTGAAGTAAGATCTATAGCCATCGGGCTCTCGGACTACACGGAAACTTTTCCATAGCAGTACCACCAAGGGCCGCCCATGAGCACGCCTGACGTCACGTTCTCTATATAACCACGGACGGCCCCCTCTGTCCCCAGTTCTGTTCCCTGCAAGAGACCATGCTCATAAGGCCCTTCTGGAGGAAACTGGGAAGAAACACAAGAAAACAAAAGGAAAATCTGCCCCTAAACCCAGGCAGAAGAGCATAGAAGGCCCTATAAATGGACAGGGCCAGCAAGCTACATTCCTAACATCCTGCAAGGAGGACAGACCCCTGAGACCTCACTCCAAGAGAAGGGGAGAGGGAGAGCCAGAAGAACCTCCAAGGCTGAACAAAAGGCAGAGATGGAGAGAGAGGCCTGCCCAAAACACCAGTAGATGTAACAATGGCCAAGCCCAAGGGCAAGACCAGAGGTGACCCCTGAGAAAGAAGAGGAAGGGGCCCTACCCAACCCTCAGAAAGGAAGAAGGCAGAAGCCACCAGCAAGGGGGACGGAGAGTGGGATGGCTGATAGAGATTCCCTTGAAGATCCACTGTCACAGTAAGTTCTTGCGTGACTGTTCTATTTTTTTCGGGGATATCTCTTTCCTTAGGTCACACCCATGGAACGAGTCTCCAGCAGTTCTGACAGCAAGACAGTCTGCATCGTAGGATGCCAATGCCCAAGAAAGAAGGCCCAAAGCACAGCTAGGCCAAAATCTGCCCTCCTGCTAGAGACAATGTTCAGAGCGTAGTGCTTTGGGAAAGCATGGACAGCAACCCAAGTAGTAGCAGCAGCACAGATTCATGCCGCTAACACACTCCTGAATAGGCAACAGAAATGGCCAAGCCCCTGGCTGAAGGGCCATGGACAAACTCAGAAGTAACCAAAGGTAGGACAATTGGCCAACCATGTGGACAAACACTGTTTAGATACTGAAGCGCCCTCTTTCCCAGGGGCGAAAGAAACAGACAAGTGAAAGGAGTTCCTGCATTCCTAGGTGTGAGGTGTATAGTACCCGAGAATGTCATGCACATTCAATGTATGGAGCAATGCTTTCTCTGTACTGGCATGCACTGAATAATAAACCAGCAGGTGGACTGACTGAGTTAAAGTAAGCCCAAACACCACCTCAGGAAGAGACTTAGGATCAGTGTGCAAAGACCCCCCCCATCTGTACAGAGAATCAAATAGGGCTGCTCAGACATGAGAGCCTGTAGCTCAGAAATTCTTCAAGCAGCAGGAACAGCAACCAAAAATAACGCTTTCCATGACTGGAAGCGTAGCTCACAAGATGTAGCTGGCACAAAAGGAGGCAGGGTCAGCTTCCTAGAACAAAATACAGGTCACAGGCTGGGGTTGGAGAACAGAGAGGAGGTTTTAAAGTGGAGAAAGCCCCACAAAAAAGGACGGGCCATGTCTAAATGGACTACTGGGGAAAGGATCCAGGTGATGATAAGTGTCCCATATAGCAAAGTATTACCACTTCTGTCAGGCACCTGAGCACCAGCAACTTTCTGAGGCATCCCGAACCAAGAAAAGCTATGTCTTTAGGAGCCAGGCATGCAGTCGGAGGGCATCGAGGTCTGGAAGACCTGGGTTCCTTGCGCCTATGTCAACAGGGCCCGGCAGAGAGGCAAGGGAAATGGAGATGCCACAGCCAATTGTGACAGGAATGGAAACCATATCTGACAAGGCCAGAATGGTGCCACCAGAATTAGGGTGGTCCCCTCCACTTGCAGCTTAATGAGCACCCTCTGGAGTAGAGGAAAGGAATAGAGGACCCTCCCTTTCCAAAAGGGGGACAACGGGGCTCACCGGGAAACTTCAGGCCCATGGTCTTCCTTCTCCCGATGGGGCAGGCACTCCCTGCCCTCGGGAAAAAATTGCTGGCACCCCTAGGCAGGCCCATCTTGCAGCCCCAATCTCTCAAGGGGCAGGAGCCCCCCTCCCTCTTGAGGAGATTCCACAGAACTGACTCCAAGCCGCAACTGTCCCTGCTTTACTGGGAGCCCTTTCTTTGCTCCCCTTTCAAGGAAGGGGGGGGGCATGATAGAAACTTTCAAGTACCTCAAGGGAATCAACCAAATCCAAGAGGGTAGCATCTTTCAGAAAAAGAGATGAGCAAGAACAAGGGGGCACAATTTGAAGATAGAGAGGGGCCGGCTCAAGGGCAACATGAGGAAGTATATTTTCAAGGAGAGCGGGGTGGATGCATGGAACGACCTTCCTGAGGAAGCTGTGGGGTCAAAAACAGTGAGGGAATTCAGGAATGCATGGGACAGACTTAAGGCAATTCTGGTGGGGGTTAGAAAGAAGTAGGCTGTTGGTTAACTAGGATCTGCAGCTTATCCAACAGGTAGCGAAATGGGCAGACTGGGTGGGCCAAGCGGTCCTAATCTGCCATCAAAGTCTATGTTTCTATGGTCTAGCGAGCAGAAACATGGCAGTTATGTGGTGACTGGGCAAGCAAAAAGGGCCAACTCTTAATGACCCCACCCGTTGATTAGGACTGCCACAATGGAAGACAGCAACTCCCCATCATCACATGTGATTTAGGCTGTCCGTCAAGGTGTTCTGGACAGACACCTGGCATTTAGGCGGGTGAGGGTCTGAGACCATGGTCAAGACACCAGCGTCACAGTCTCACCGCTTCCCGGGTTATGAGTGAGTTCCCCCCATGCACTGATGTAAAAATGACACTGATGCTGAGCAGCAGCAGTGGACCTGGGAGAGAATTTTGGAGGCCAGTGAAATGCAGACAGGCAGCCTGTATGACCAGGGAGCCCAACAGGCACCTGGCAGGGACAGGGGCAGAAGGCCTCATAAGGGGACCATCCAGAACTTTACTTTATGTATTGAAGGTACAAAATGAGCTCTTGGAGATCCAGAGATCTAGAAGAGGTCTCAGACCCTGGGTCTCTTGGGGACCAGGAAGAACCCACCTCATTCGATTAGTCATGGGATCCAAGCATCTTCAAAGAAGTGTCTCCATAAATGCAAATGGAAGGAAAAACCGACCACCTCCTCCTGGCTTGGGGCAAGATATGGGGTGTTCTGGCAAGAAGACATGCTGAAGTGTAAACCAGTGGCTGGACCCACTCCACCACCCTTGGGTTGCTTGGCTGAGGTGCCAGCATAGGAGGAAGGGGCAGGCAGGGCAGAGCTAGCTCTGCACTTGCCCTGAGGCCTTGATCCAGACCCAGATATCTGAGACACTGCACGAAAGGAAGGTCCCAGCCCCCCTCTGGGTTAGGCATGTTAAAGCGAATGGACAGATCTGATGGCTCGGCCAGTGGTCCGCAGGCCATTAATAATATTCCACACATCAGGGTCAAAGAACCCAAAGCCCACAGATGGGGCTGGACATCTGCAGCCGAACCAGAAACCCACGGCCATGAGAGCCGGCTAAGGCAAATGCCTGGGGCAACAGCCCGGGAAGTTGAATTAGACCAGTCATAGACACCTGAGGAGGTGCTTACTGACAGCCTCTGTGGCCTAAAGATTTTTTTTTTAAGTTTCTGCCCCTGTGAACCCCACAGGGAGGGCCTAAACAATGGTTCTTCCTGTCTTCCAGGGGATATGCTGATATTTGTCCAGTCTTGGCCGAGGGCAGAAGGACAAGCTTGCCAGACAGGCCTGGGGCCACTTCAGTGGGCCACAGGTGGCGACGGAGGACTAGAGTGCTTCAACGTTAAGGAGTGATCCGGGGGGAGCGCAACCAGAACTAGCACCGGGGTGCCAGGAAACTCATGTCCACCTCACAGGAAGGATCATGCGGGGTGTGCCGCCTTGAGAGGGACAGAAGTGCAGTGGCCCCGTCCAGGCCACTTGGCTCACAAACGAGCAGACATGCATGCTCTCCCAGGGGCCGATGACACCGCAGAGGCCCGACTAGAAAGGCCAGCAGCAGTGCTGACAAAAGACTGGCGGCAGCCACAGGGAGCCCCAATGATCCTGAGGTAAAAATGGCAGCAGGACTTGCCAGGCAGCTCCATCAAACCCCAGCAGGAAAACAGAGGGGTTTGAGGAAAACCAAAGGAGTGAGCAGCTCAGGGCCCCTGAATCTAAAAGAATGCATTCTCCGGGGTCACCACTGGAGGCAGCTAGACCTCGGATAAAGGGGATGAGCGACATCGCCAGCAGCCAGTCCAGCCAAAAGGCAACTCCAAGGATGAGATCTCAAGGAGCTGCCAACACTGGAAACACTGCCCGGGCCCAGAAGGGGAGGGGCAAATGATACAGGATGAACCCCCTGACCAATGCCCAAAGAGAAGGCCAGGTGGCTGCAGAGAAGAAGGCCGCATCCCCGAGGAGATGGGGCAGGGGCCCCCGAACGTCATCCGAGAGAGCGCCGCAGACTGGATCGGTGAGCACCTGGGAGGGGGAATAACACTAAGAACCCCAGGCCCTGGGAGTAAGCTGCAGGCTCCTTTCAGAGGAAAGAGGACTGTGAAGCCCAAACCAAAAGAAGCACGAAGAGCAACTGGGTGTCATCCGGTCCATTCAGCTGGTCTGTAGGACGCTAGAAGGTGTGAGGCCTATCCCCCCACCATTGTCGGTTATAGCCCTGCGGATCTGGGAGGCAGGGAACAAAAGGCAAGAACCGAAGCGCTCCTGAAAAGGTCACCCGACACCCCACAGCCAAGAGGGTTCATTGAAAAAGGGTCAGGGCCGTGGACTGAACAAGATGCCCCAAAGCTGGGAAGCTCCCAGGACCTCACCTAGGCAAGGAATGGGACGAGGAAGCTAAAAGGCGTCCTCTTCAGCTCCTGGCGATCTCAAACAACAGCAGCCATGGGGGGGGGGGTAAGGGGAACTAGACAACTCTGAGTTCGGCCTGTGCCAGGCTCAATCACTGGCCTGGGGAAAAAGGAACCCTCTGTGCCCAGCTGTGCAAGGACAGAAACCATGAGTCGGAGGGGAGGCACTGGATGCTCCTGACAAGAAGCCCAAACAAGAAGGAACTGGTCAGGAGAGAAGTCCACTGTCACCCCGGCCGCAAAGATGACTGGAGGGGGGGGGGCAAAGGCGCTGCCATCCCTAGGCCAAGTTTGGTGGCGGAGGCACAGGGCGCCACCACCGATGGCCAAAGCTAGCTAAAGCTGAAAACAAGAACCAGGGGGATACCACCAAAACGGGACCCCAGGAAGCTGGGATCCTGCTGTAATGGGACTCGGAAAGCTGTGATAGACTCAGATGAGTGTCCTGGAAGCGGCTCACAGCACCGCTCATTCGGGAGAAAAGCTAGGCTGCCCGCAAAGAAGATGCCCCATGTAGGATACCTTCCAGCCAGGACTGAGCAGAAAGCAAAGCAGAAGCCAGAGAACCCGCAGCAAAACTACCAGGGCAAGGTCCGAGCCCATCCGAGACAAGGGGATTCTCCACAAGCGGGATGCAGCAAATGCAAGATGCAAAGCGAGTGAGCCTGCCAAAACCAACCATAGGACCACCGCTACGGAGCACAACAATCAAAAAAATGCAAATCCACGGGAAGCCTAAACTAGCGGAAAGGAGGCAGCAGGCAAGCAATAAAACCGCAACCTGAAATAAAATAACAATGGCTTGCAGAAAAAAAGCATCCACATAGGTCCAGGGATCAGATGAGCCCTGGGCGATGGTGGGAAAAGAGCTGAGGAGGGAGAGGGCCGCCCATGGTTATACAGAGTATCTGATGTCAAGCGTGCTCATGAGCGGCCCCCTGGTAGTACTGCTTGGAAAATGTTTCCATGTAGTCCTACAGCCTGACAGTTATAGTTCCATAGGTGTGACCTGATGAAAGAGATCTCCCCAAAGAAGAGCATGTGCAGCATCCTGTTAGTTTAGTAACATTTCTGCTGAGTTTGAATTGAAGGGGTGGATCTAGTGGGCACAATAAATATGAACTAATACAATGCAGCTGGGTAAGTGGGACTGTGTCATCGATTTCTCACTTTTCTCCTACAGAAGACTGGAATTTCCCAGTTGCACACTGCAGGCTACTGGAAGAGAAAATGAAGATTTAATGTAATGTAATTAAATTACTATATATAAAACCATTTATAAAAATAATACCATTTTAACTGTTCTGCTTCTATATGCACCACAAATCCGAGAAAAAAAAAGAAGATACACACAGACCTAAGTTTTCATAAAAAAAAAATGTTTCAAGCCCTAACAGTTCAAAGATTAGACTTTTCCACAGATGATTTCTTGAAAGAGTAGCTGACACAATATTTTATTCCGGGCAGGCAGCTCATGTGGTGGAACTGCCTGCCTAAGAGTAGCCATAAACAGAGTTTTTGTGATAGGGACTTGTACATGTTAAGGGGGTATATACAGTAAATGTAACACTACCCGCCCTGCAAAGTTACAGAACTGTATGTAAAGGCAGCTGTTCTCGTGGTCACATTGGTCGTCTAATATTAGCACTGCAGCTACATTCCCTACTTTGGCATCATCAAAACAGAGTTTATGGGCAGGGCCATTGCTGTGCTCCATGGTTCAGCTGGCACTAAAGTGGGCCTGTAATAACAGCAAGCCAAACAAAACAATTCTAATTATGGTGAATTCAGTTCCTCGGGCAGGCATCTTTGGTATGAGTTGCCTGCCCCAAGGGTGTTAGCTGCTTTTTAAAGGGGGCTAGTCATTTGAACCATAAGGGCAGGAAATTTAACTTTTTAAATGAACGTTTGGAGTCAGGTTGATATAACTGCATCCTATCTATACATTTCCAGTGCTACCTTGACACGTTACATTTTTTTTTAATGTAGCTATTTGTACTGATGTGGATAAATACAATGAAAATGTATTGACAAAGTGTAGCTATACTGACCCAACTCAAACCTTTTATTTAAAAAGTTTTTAGCTGTAATGGTTCTAAAGTTAGATCTTTGTAAAGATAATTTCTTCAAAAAAGGGTTAACTTTTGAACACTAAATGCCACTAAGTCCCTGAGAAAGTGGGTGTCAGGCTTTGAGAGATGGCGGCCAAATGGGTGCCTCAGGAGAGAAGAGGATGGAAAACAAAAACCTACAAAACAGAATATGAGGAAAGCAGCTCTAAGTCCTAGGAAAACAAAAAAAAAGCATCTACTGAAGAAGTAAATCTACAGAAATGGACCCACTTCACAACTTTTCTGTTTTACCACTCCAGATGTAAATAGGAACTCTGGCAGAATGACCACGGTGTCTGCCAAAAAGACTGGCCCTAGCTGGTACAAAAGAATCGATGTACCGCTTCAACAGAATACTGCCAACATAACCGAAGTGAATCTGAGTTACCACAAGCTGATCCAAGTTCATGCAATTCTCATACCAATGGCTAACTCTACTCTGATGAGGTGGCCAATATCAAAATCATTATTACTGAACCCTGTTGAATGACACAAAACAGAAATCCAAGAGCATTTTATATATATTTGAGACTTTTAATGCATTCCTGGCCACATTTATTGAGAAATGAAAAACTATGATCAGACAGCTGGACAACCTTAAAAATACTGCAAGGAAATGCAGTTCGTACCTCTGTCTAATTGTTCTTTTTTGCCTATTTTTTTTTTAATTCCAGTTTATCCTGCAGACTCTTCCCCAGCCCCATCCCCTACCTTACCTAAGACATCCTTGAAGCCCCAAGGTGTCCCCCCTAGCAGGGCCATCAGGGTGGACTAAGCCCTGACAGAGACCGAATCCAGCATGGAGGCATGACCAGTCAGTGGTGTGGAGACCCAGGGTGGGGTTGGGGGTTCATCCCTTGGTGCTGGCTGTTTTCCACACGTTGTTATTCCTCCCAGGGACTAGTACAGAACACACCTCTAGAACAAGCATGCAGCAGGCATGCACAGAGACTTTATCGCTGTATCAGTCAACCGAAGTCCCCGGCTAGGAGGTACTCACGTTGCAGACTCAGGACAGCTGCCCACTCCCGTGGAAGCAGTGTTCCCATTTACCCCCATCTGTACTTGATTCAAGTACAAATTATGAAATTCAAGTACATTTTTGTGTGAAGGGGTTACACTGTACCCCCATAATTCTGTCTGAAGTATATGTACCCCACAAAAATGTTGTACAAATGGTAGAATGAACCCTTATAATTTATTTTGTACCCCTGAAAATTTTTGGAGAGGGTGCAGTGCACCCCCAGATCTGCAGCCTTAATGGGAAAACTGAGTGGAAGCAAGCATCCTTCAGATGCTCATTCCTCCCTTCACCGCTGGCCCACTGGGTACTCTGTCCTGTTACTGAACCCTGGTCATCAGGGCTGAAGGTGGCAGCGGTGCTCCAATGGGTTAGACCCTAGTCTGCCTGCTCTTTAGGAAAAGAGTAAACAGTTACATCACACATAAGCTTTGGACTTTAAACTTGACACCCACAGTTGGATAGCAGCCAGACTGGGGAGAAATCCCCAATGTATTCATTATTTTTGCCTTAGAAGTGCATCGTAACTGTTTTAAAGACTGTTCACATTAAAGGCTGCCTTATATTATGTGACAGGAGAGTATCTATACATCCGGATATTTGCCCTGACCCAGGTGATAAGGTGTCAATTTCTGGCTTTTCCTGCTGATCGGAATGAGCTGGGGCTATAGTATCGTATTCCAGAGGAAGATCTGGAAGGAAAAATGCTATACTGTACTTTTCTGACAATGGTTAACTTGCAGAGTTGCTAAAAAAGCAACAGACTTTACAGCAAAGTCTTAATTCTGATTCAGAACCTGATTTTCCAGATTCCTCAAACTCTTTTATGGATCCCGTCACCCAGGCTCATGTACTGAATTTGGAAAACTGAGCAAAGTTAGTGTGAAAATCAAAACAAATCGACAAAATCCTTTAAAAGTGACTTTTCAATAGCTTTAGCAGCCAGGCTTCCACTGTACCTTACCTTAGTAGCTGGTTGTTACTGTAAACAGGGACTACTCTCATAGACACAATTATACCTTGAGTGTAATGCGTTGCTACCGCTGTTTCCTTCACAAGAATGGTGGCATATATGCAGCTATTTATGTTGCTTTTAACAACAGCCTTCTCTGACAGTCGACTGCCGCGGGACACTGTACTAAGTTGTGGTTTTGGCAAAATACTAGATGACTCTATAACACAATGAAGGAGTATCTTAAAATTAAGCTCCTTATCCTTATGGACTCCAGAAGCAGAATACTAAGGTGGGTTACAGCGGGAGCCCGGTAGCGAAAATTCCAGGCCAGTCATCTTTAATAAAGATTAATTCAACTTGTAACTTACTGTTAAAACCATTTTTTTCTGCTTAAATACTATGATCATTCGATTTCTCATAAACTGCAGCAACAAGATTTTTTGGTGCAGCACTGACTTCCGCTCAAATGAGTAGCACAAAAACTTAACTTTGCTACAGTCAACCAGCTTAATTCTTACTTTAATACATCCAGACTATGCTAAACCCGACTTTAAAGAAGTGAATAACATTTTCCTTGTCTTATCCTGCTTCTCTCAATTATCTTATTTTGGTTGTGGCCTTTACTCTGCATATGGTGATAAAAATGTGTGCATCCGCCCAGATACCAGGTTATCTAACTTGCCTCGTGTTGCTTAATTAATGAATAGTACCATGAACTGCAACTGACTGGCTAGATATTGAATTACAATGTATTTATGTTAAATTAATTTTGTGATTAATGATGAACTGTGACTGCTGGGCGTATTACGTACAATAAGAATTTTGTTTTATATTTCACAATTGTATATATGTAAAAATAGTGTAAATAAATAGTTAAAAAAAAAAAATGACGCAATGCTCATACCGAGTTCTGTGGAGAGTAATGAGCGTTTAAGCGTGGATGCGAGGTACCACACTGAGAAGTAGAAGGGATTGGGTTCCCTGTTCCAAAGAATCCCTCTCTTCCTTTAATATTAAAATGGAAAATTATAAATGTAGCCCTCCTGTCTTACCAAGAGGCAAGGCTTTGCCTGTGTCGATTTAATCTGGAGTGCAACTGGCATGCTATCATACACTAATCTAAATCTAAAGTCAAATCATAATCGGTGAAAAACAAGTTTTTGAACAGATGTAGACTCATAGTGATACCAAAAGATTCTGGAAACATTTAAATACATTAATGAAAAGCCAGCCCAGTGGAGCAGAGGGCTGAGATACTTAGCACCTTACCTCTCCTACGCCGGTGACCCAAGTCCGGGAACGAGCTTGGACTGTCAGGGGTCGGCTGGGGAGGACTGGAAGCAGGATCGAGCGGCCAGCATTGAAACACAGACTTTGATGGCAGATAAGGACCGCTTGGCCCACCTAGTCTGCCCATTTCCCTACTACAGGATAGGCCGCAGATCCTAGTTAACCAACAGCCTATTTCTTCCTACCCCCCCACAAGAATTGCCTTATGTCTGTCCCATGGATTCTTGAATTCTCCCACAGTTTTAGACCCCACAACCTCCTCAGGAAGGCTGTTCCATGCATCCACTACCCTTTCTGTGAAATAATACTTCCTCACATTGCCCCTGAACCCCCCACTCTATCTTTAAATTGTGTCCCCTTGTTCTTGCACGTCTCTTTTTCTGAAAGATGCTACCCTCTTGGACTTTGTTGATTCCACTAAGGTACTTAAAAGTTTCTATCATGTCCCCCCTCTCCCTTCCTTCCTCAGGGGTATACATATTAAGCTCCTTTAGTCTCTCCTCATATGGCTTCTCTTGCAGACCCTGCACCATTTTAGTTGCCCTCCTCTGGACTGCCTCTATCCTGTCTATGTCCTTGCAGAGATGGGGTCTCCAGAACTGGACACAGTACTCCAGATGGGGTCTCACCAACTGTTTGTACAGAAGGATAACAACTTCCTGTTTTCTGCTGCTGATGCCTCTCCATATGCATCCCAGTATACCCCCAGCCCTCCCTACTGCCTTCTCACATTGCTTGCTAACCTTAAGGTCATCTGATATGATTACCCCCAGGTCCCTTTCCATTTTTGTTGTTGTTACTACCTCCCCATTGTGTATTCTTCCCCTGGGTTCTTGTTTCCCAGGTGCATTATTTTGCACTTCTTTGCATTGAATCCTAGCTGCCATACTTCTGACCATTCCTCCAACCTTGCCAAGTCCCTTCTCATCCTTTCCATGCCTCCCTGTGTATCAACCCTGTTGCAGATCTTTGTGTCATCTGCAAAGAGGCATACTTTTCCTTCCAGTCCCTCTGCAACGTCACTTATGAAGACATTAAAAAGGACTGGACCCAATACTGAACCCTGCGGTACCCCACTAGTAACCCCTCTTTCTTCAGAGTGGACTCCATTTACAATTACTTTCTGTGTCCTGTTGTCCAGCCAATGTTTTACCCAGGCTGGTTAATTTGACTATTAATCTTTTGTGTGGAACTGTGTCAAATGCCTTGCTAAAGTCTAGGTAGGCCATGTCCACAGCCCCTCCCTGGTCTACTACTTTGGTCACCCAGTCAAAGAAATCTATTAGATTTGTCTGACATGACCTTCCTGCTGTGAACCCATGCTGCCTTGGGTCCTGTGCCCCACTGGCCTTTAGGTACTCAACTATTCTTTCCTTCAGAAGTGACTCCATCACTTTCCTACCACAGAGGTCAGACTGACAGGTCTGTAGTTTCTGCCTCTGTCTTGGTCCCACTTCGTGAAGGGAATCACATCTGCCTTCCTCCAGTCCTCGGCAGTACCACACCATCCTCCCATGATTTATTAAAAGAGTAGCCAGTGGTTTCACTTAGTTCCCTTAATTCTTTAGAATTCGGGTGAATTCTTCAGGCCCCATTGCTTTGTCCACCTTCAGTTTTAGGAGTTCTTGCAGAACCCTTTCTTCTGTGAAAGGACTGGGATCCCCCCCTATCAAGAGTGCTTCTGTTAATTGGATTAGGCACTTCCCCCTCCTCTTTTGTGAATACTGAGCAGAAATATTCATTCAGTATCCCTGCTTTTTCACTGTCCCCCTCTGCCCACCCACCGTTCATTCTATTCAGCCTCACTATCCCTCCCTTTGTCTTTCCACGCGCTGATGTACCTATAAAAGGTTTTATCCCGCTTCTTAACCGAGTTGGCTATCTTTTCCTCAGTTTGGGCCTTTGCTATTCTGACTTCCCTCCCTGCTTCCTTCTGCCTTAACTGGTACAGCTCTCTGTCCTGCTCCTTCTGTGTTTCCTTATACTTCTGGAATGCTATCTTTTTCTTCCTGACTTTCACAGCCACCTCTTTTGAGAACCATAGTGGCTTTTTCTTTCATTTTGATTTATTTGCTTCACACAAAGGCTTGTTGCCTCTGTGATGGCAGTTTTGATGATTCCCCATTGTTGCTCCACACCTCCTTCTAGCCTGTTTGCTAGTGCTTTTCTGAGGCACTCTCCCATCTTGCCAAAGTCAGCCCTCCTAAAGTCCAGTACCCTCACTTTTGTATGGCTTGACTCTGTAGCTGAGTTTAACGTGAACCACACTGTTTGATGGTCACTTGTTCCCAGATGGCAACCCACTTCTAGATCTGAGATCCTCTCACTGCCCCCGTTTGAGAGTATGAGGTCTAAGACTGCTCCCTCACGAGTGGGTTCCCAAACTAGCTGTCTGAGGCCTGCCACCTGTAGGGCATCAACAATGGCCCTGCTCTTGGATGTGGCTGCAGTAAATGTGCTCCAGTTAACATCTGGCATATTCAGGTCTCCCATCAACAGTATCTCCCCTTTCTCTGCCATTCTAAGAATGCCTTCTATCATATCCTTGTCCATTCCTTCCCCCTGACATGGGGGTCTGTACACAACCCCTGTGCAGATTGTGGTGCCCTTTCCAGTCTCCAAGGTGACCCATAGTGCCTCATCTCCTCCGTGTTTACTCTTTTGTTCAGTTGCTTTTATCCTTCCTTTACATGAGAGCTACTCCTCCCCCTCTTCTCCCCTGCCTGTCTCTCCTGTAGGTTATGTACCCTGGTATGTTAACATCCCAGTCATGGTTCTCTGTGTACCATGTTTCTGTGACTGCCACGATATCCAGGCATCCCTCTTCCATCAAGGCCACCAGCTCAGGGAGCTTGTTGCCCTGACTACGGGCATTGGTACTCATTACCCTCCATTTCCTTATGGCCTTACTCCTTTTTGCCCCATCCCTGTCCTTCTTGCCTTTGTCACTTTCTCCATTTACCCCAGCCCTTCTCCCTATCGACACCTCTATGTTGGTATTTACCGCACTTACTACCGTGATTTTTTTTGGGGGGGTAGGATTTTCCCACTCCTTTCCAGTGCCTCCCCCCTTGGCTAGTTTAAATGCTTGTCAATGAAGCATTTAAACCTATCACCTATGATCCTGGTTCCCCTCCTGGACAGATGCAGCCCATCATGCCAGTATAGGCTTGCATCACTCCAGGTGGACCCCAGTCCCCAATGATGCCAAATCCTGAGCTCCACACCAGTTTTTCAACCACTGATTGAATCCCATGGTGCGGAACACCTAGCCTCTCCTACTACTAGATGGGCAGCACCTCCGAGAAGGTTACCGTGCGTGCTACTTGTCTAAGGCCCCTCCCCAATTCCACAAACTCTTCCTGCACTTCTCTAATCCCTTTCTTAGCCAGGTCATTTGTCCCTAGTTGGACAATAACATCCAGCTCCCTCCTCTGTGCAGCTGCTCCGGCAATCCTGAGGATTTGCTCCTTGTCTCTCCAAGCCATGGCACTAGGCAGGTGCCTTACCTCCCTCTCCCCTTCCTCCCCCAGTTCTACCTTCCTAACAATGGAGTCCCCCATCAGGAGTTGTTTCCTTCCCCTGCAGGGTCCCCTGCCACCCTCCTGTGGGTCTCCTTTGTGGAGGTTCCCAGCATCCTCCTTGGTCTCCACTGCGGGTGCCTCCATAGAGGAACCACACTTTGCCAGAATGGCATAGGAATTGTGGAGAGGTACAACTGGAGGGATGCGCCTGTTCCACCACCTCACCCCTCTGAGCCCACTGTGGTCCAACTGCTCCTCTTTCTTGGCAACCTCTGAGGCAACGGCAGTGGCACTGGTGGTCCCTGGATGGAAGAGGAGGTCTCACAAATCCTGGCCAACTCAGCCTGGAGATGAGCAACCTCCTCCCTCAGCCCAGAGAGGTGCCTGCAGATGGGACAACACCGAATCCTCCAGAACGTCTCCCGGAAGACTGCTGCTCCACAGCCACTGCACTGCACCACTCCCATCATGTCTTATTTCTGTCCCCTTAACTGTTTGCAATTCTTACTCTTTCCTCTTTTTTTTCTCCCTCTCCTTACTTTCTGCCTGTGTGCCCTTTAAGCTCCTGACTGTCCTGTTCTGAGACAAGAATATCCTATATTTCTCAGTAGACCCCTTACTTGCTCAGAAGCAGACCTCCAGCAGCTAGAGGGGTCCGAAGAGCTACTCTTGCCCTTCTAGGATGGTGGGTCTTTGGTGGCTCTGTGATCACTCACTCACTTCCTGCTCCCAAACAGGAAGTTCCTGTTGTCAGTCAAAGTCTGTGCTTATAAAATTAGAACTAGCTTTGGGTGGGAGGCTGGAGGGGAGGGAAGGAGGGCAATATAGTCCCAGTAGAGAAGTCCAGTTACACAGCAGTCCTTTCTCCTGGTGTCTTCTGCCAAGCTACTAGAAAAATCTTTCCAAGGCAGTCTTTAAATGTAGCTTCCTTCTAGCTAAGCCACTCCCTCTACTTACTAGATCTTTCTACAAGTAATTTAAACCTCACAGCTATCAAGTCCTTTCAATCACCTGAGATTTACACCTAGATAACTGTTCAGATAACCATTCAGTTCAGTTAACTCAGAGACACCGGCAGGTGGCTCTCCTCTCCTGGATTGGGGAGGCTGGTCTTCCCGATGCTTGGCTGCCGAGTGGAGACTCAGTGGTAGAGTCGCACAGCTGGGGGACCAGGAGCTAGGTCAGGGTGGGCGGAATGGGACTGCCAGTTCCCGCATGCATGTGTGTGACCGAGTTGCTGAGACCCAGGGGAGAAAGATTAGAAGAAAACAAAAAAGCAGGCACCGGAAGGGCGATGACACCTGCTGGTCACACCTCCACCCGCCACGCCACCAGAGTCTTGGAACTGATTATGAGCATATTGACCTCCGCCTCCTGACTCCATCACATGGGGCAAAGTCAGCGGCTGCCCTTGCTACTGAGAATCCTGGGAGACACTTAATGGTGGAGGGATGGTGGTAACTGGTAGAAGGGAGCCTCCCTTGCTGTGGCTCCCTCGGAGGAAAAACAGAATATGGAAAAAAAATATATATTACTGAAGAGTCCAACAGTATTAGATGTTGACAACATGGTCATTAGTGACACAACATGCATACATTCATCAGATACATCAAATCTTCTGAAAAAAAAGTCCTTCACCAATCTCAGTACTACAGAAGATTTGTAATGAATTTAATAAGCCCAACAAAAGCTACTTATGTCAGAAACAACTTGGACATCTCTGACTTTCATTTGAAGCTATCATCACTGAAAGATTGTATACTACCTACTGAAAACGTAACTGGACAAGTCTGCTGGATATGACAGCCTTGAGCCAATACTGCTTTGGGTGATGGCACATGCTGTCTTTGCTCCTGTGACCAAGCTAACTTATCCTTCCTCAATGGGCCTGCTGCTCCTAATAGCTGGAAGATGTCAATGGTTAACAGTGGTATATAAAAGTAGTCCAAAACATATGGCTGCAAACTATCGCCAGACACCCACATATCTACCCTGGGTAAAGTTCAAGCAAGACCTGTGTACAATTAATTATCTGATTACTTAGAGCAGCACTGACTTCTAACAAACTGTCAGCAAGGTTGTAGCACCCTGACAGCCACAGTCATGTTCGCAAATGATATCCTGAAGTCTCAGCAAAAGGGACTAGTGACTGGTGGAGTGTTGGGGACTTAACTAACGCCTCTGAGGTAACAGATATGTTGCTGCCATTGAACAGACTGCATGAAATAGGCCTATGTCAGCTATCTGCTGTGTCTGAAGCTATCTAGCAATTACAGGGTATTAAACAGCTAGTACAGCACAGCAAAACGCTACACAAAACAGGGTACCGCTAATCATTTCCAGAAATGCACAGTACTAGACTGCTAATAATTTTTTAAGAGAGTGCATGGCATAGTAGACAACATTAAAGAAGACCTCTCCCAGTCACTTTGACTTTCATGCATTAATTGCCCCTTCTTGCATTGATTCTGGAATTGTATTTAATTACTGTCTGCTGCAGTTAGAGTTTGCATTCTGAGCTGTTAAAAACTGCAGGGTGTACCAGAGCTTCTAAAACAAGCCTGGTGTTGCTGTGGGCCCAAGACTGTACTGCTGTCATCATTGTAGGGCAGAGTCAATTTCTCAAAAAAAAAAAAAAAAATACTGACAAGGCATTTACATGTAAGCATTAATCCACGATGAAGGTGGCATCTAATGGGGAGTTAATACATGGTTGGGACCGTTGTGGCCCGAGGCCGCAGGCTGAGTGCCTACAACGGACAAACCATGCATTAACTCCCCATTAGATGCCACCTTCGGAGTGGATTAATGCGCTTGTAACATTGTGTGCGCATGACTTTCGATGTCAGGCATGTGTTTGAACTCCTGTAATTCATTACACAATGATACCATTTCACTTACTAAGTGAACTTTAGTGTTACTTTCAGAACTTTTCCTCAACCTCTTTTACATACCTATATGTCTTTTCAAAACTTTTGCACATAACTACATAGATGTATTACTTAACCATTGCAATACGTTTTTTCTATTTCTGCCGGCTGTGCATTTTTTATCCTCCTTAGGAGGACCCCGACTTCCTACTATTACTTGTTCCCCTTCAAGCTGTGTGTCTCATTTGCATACAGTGTTTGCCTCTTACCACGATAATATTACTTTCTTTCCCTGACATGCTGCTCTTCACACTACTCGATCGACTACGGCACTGACATTTTCCCGTACTGTTTTTCATGTTCCGTCTCTATCGATGCTACATGATAACTGCAGTTGACGTGCAATGTACTGTCAACGGCTGCAAATTCAATCCGCCTACGCTTCCTCGCTCTCTCACTGTGTGTTTCCTTCAGTTGCATGCCGTGTCACTGTGTGTCCCTTGCACTTCTCCTACTGCTTCTCTAGCCTACCTACTTGCTCTTACAAAACTTGATCTCTCCCATTTTGTTATCGTTTCTCTTTCTCTACAGTGCTCGTTTTCCCGCTCTGGCTGCTTTTTGTATTACACAAGCAACACGGCATTATCGTGCCATAATGCCGTGTTGCTCGTCTACCAGCCAATGATATTCCACCAATTGTTTTCCTTGTTTTAGCTACTGTTCTTTTTTGCTATGTTACAAAGGCAAGTGTAGCAGGGCTCAAAAACAAATCCAAATTATGGAAGGCAGAGTGAACCTTGGCCAGAAATAACAAATGCATACACCTTTTCAGGTCTAGTACTGTATATAATGACAAGCTGTAACTTTTTGGACCATCAGGGAAGGTCCTCTTTAATGAAACTACATATATTTTTACAATTTTGCCAGTCATTCTGTGACAAGTGCTATGCATTGTCACAGCTGATTAGCACTTTCACACACAAAACTGCTATTCACTTTTTGCAGCCTATTTAAAACCCTGCAATTACATTCCAGGTTACAAAGTTCAAACGGGAAATTTCCCCTGCATGTAAAGCTCAGCATGGAGATTCACAAGTGTCAATTTTGGGCCCATTCTAGACTTCACTACTTGTCATCTCCCTTCCAACACACTGTGGCACAGCAAACTTAAAACTACATAAGAATTATGCTATGATTTACAGTCTCACAAAGTGTATCCAAGCTGTCGACCAGGGGCTGAGCCAGGACTTTGCTCTTTTGAGTAAATGGTTTGCATAAAGTAAATTGTTGCTAAATCAAGATAAACCAAAAGTAATACTCTTTGGAACAGCAGCTAAGGTAAATTTGCTGAGTAGCTCATTTGAAATGTTGGGTACAGGAGTTCTAAACTGGAAACTGTTAAAAGTTTCAAATAACTAGTGATACAACTAGATCAATTCTTTAACTAAAATTGACCCCCAAAAAATTGCAGATCTACATGTCCTCCCAAACGCGCTCAGCATTCACTCCCCAGTCCTATTCACATGGTCCACTCAGGTTCGGAAACCTGCCCTTAGGACAGTCCACCGACGGCGCCTACACCCCGGCAACCTCAGTAAACTCGGGCATTACCTTACCCCCTGGGATTGGATCCCCATTAACCTCACCCCAAATATAGACCTAGAGCTTGACTATTTCACTAGCTCGTTCAACAAGGCCTGTGACATTTTTGCACGCCTCACCAAGACCCTAACTAAGAAGCGAAATGCCCCTAGGGTTACCCCAGTGCTCATCCACCAAATGCAATTAAGGGACAACCTTTGGCATAGAGCCATGGAATCCAGTAAACTGGCAGACAGGAAGGCATATAATGCTGAGCGCAACAAGTACACCTGGACCATCCGCAAGGCTAAGGCCAAGCATTACAGATCCACCCTTGCCTCCTTCTGGGGTAAAGCCCAGAACTTCTGGGACGCTATAAAGGAACTGAATGGGATGACACAGTCATCCCCCCCATCCCAACTCGTTGTCAATGGCTCCATCACCACAGACTCCCAAGTCATCACCGACAGCCTCAATACCACTTTCACCGGTCTTAGCTTGGTCCTTCCCAGCAACTTCTTCGACCCAGTCCCTCCGTCCCCTCCACCCAATCTCCACCGCCTACCTTTCCACCTCCGAACCATAACCCCACAAGAAGCCAGGCCATACCTACTCAAAGCCCTCAACAGCACCAGCCCCTGCAACGAACCCCTGGACACTAGGCTACTTCGGCAGGTACTGGATGCATTACTTATCCCCCTCATCCACCTGCTTAATTGCTCTGTGCCTAGGTCAGTTCCCTCTTGCCTGGAAAATGGCAATTGTCACCCCTATTCACAAACGTGGTGACCACACTGCCCCCAGTAATTACTGACCAATTTCCATCCCCCCCCCCAAGGTGCCGGAAAAATTGTGGCTGATCAGCTATCGGACAACCTTACCAAGCACAACATCATGTGCAGGGAGCAGCACAGCTTCCATACAGGACACGGCACCACCACAGCCCTGCTAGAGTTCTCCAACTTCCTGCACACAGCCCTGGACACTGGGCACCTGCCTGGAGCGGTCTCTATCGACCTCTCCAAGGCCTTTGACACAGTCCACCACCCCCTCCTGCTCTACTCCCTGTGACATATCGGTCTCTTCCAAGGGCCCCCTCTCCTGGTTCGACAGCTACCTGTCCTCCAGATCCCAGTATGTAAAAGTCAATGGCACCCTACCCAACACCCAGTCTGTCCGCTCTGGAGTCCCCCAGGGCTCCATATTAGGCCCGCTTATCTTTAGCCTCTATTTGAACATGCTACCCAATCTCTACGCGGGAAAAATCCTTCTCTATGTGGACGATGTGGTCCTCCTCACCTCGTATCCCCACCCCGCCTCCCTTCAGAACATCTTCCAGCACTCCTTCACCAAGGTCGAGAAATGGTTCATTGACCACAAACTGGTCATCAACCTAAAAAAAACAAAAGCTATGCTCTTTGCTAACCATCAGAACAAGGACAGAAATACCCCACTCCAGATCCTCCCCAGCGCCCAGGTCCCCCTC
The DNA here is from genome assembly GCA_016271365.2 of Neoceratodus forsteri. Classification (NCBI taxonomy): domain Eukaryota; kingdom Metazoa; phylum Chordata; order Ceratodontiformes; family Ceratodontidae; genus Neoceratodus; species Neoceratodus forsteri. The sequence goes on from CM028136.1 coordinate 763,119,699, forward strand.
AAACAAGTAACTATGTACAAATACCTGGGCATTACCTTTGACCCTGCACTCACCTTCCACCCTCACATCGCTGCCCTCTCTTCCGCCACAAACAATTAGATCGGCCTCTTCTATCATCACAGGGACTGCCTACCCCCTGATGTGCATCGCCTTGCGGTCACCTCATCAGTTCTGTCCCTGGTAGACTATGGCCTCCCAATCTATGCTGCCCTCAATGAAGTGCAACTGTCCATTAACAAGGCCTGCAGGCTCCTGTCAGGTGCGGACAGGCGCACTTACACCTGCTCTCTCTAATCGCTTGCCAACATTCTCAGCTTTGAAGGGAGGCATCTCTACCAGTCCTGCCTGTTGACTAAGAAAATACTCCTGGGTCTCTCCCCCCCAGGGGTGGTCTCCTCCCTCAGCATCTCCTCTCCCGTCGTATCTACCTGCAGTGCCTGCAAACCCACCCTCATGGTACCCAGAGTCAAGACCTCGCTCGCACAGCAGTCCTTCCCTTATAGGGCCCCATCATGGTACAACTCCCTCCCAGCTACTATTACCAACCTCTCTAGGATAGGTCCCTTCAAAATTGCCCTCAGAAACCACCTTTTTGCACGCACTGCTACAACTGCTGATAGCTCCCAGGCTCTCACCCACTCGTTTCACCTGCCACCCACTGCCCTCTCCGACAATGTCCCTTGGACAGCTAACCTGCACCTCCTGCAGGGTTTCCTTTCAGCAATACTGATCTATTTCCTCTCCCAGATAATATCCCATTTGTTTACCAAGTCACTTTCCTGTTTCCCCATTCTCTTGCTTCCCCTCTGGACTGTACCTCAGTCACTCAACAATGTAAATGCCACACTTCTTCTATGCATTGCCTGCTCATGTACCTATGCAACCGGATGAAACTATGTTATTATATACTTCTGTAACTATATGGTGTTTTGTTTGTATGTAACTGTTACTTTGACTGACCAGGAACCTTTGGAAACGAGTCCATGACTCAGAGGACTGTAATTCCGATTTGTACAAATAAATAAATCAAGATCACATAGCTCAGCTAATAGGGAAAATTTCTACTAAACTTGGCTTACATTGCAGACTGAAAGATTTCTACTGAGAGGCATGAATGGCTACCACCAACCATAACTCACGACACAGTGTTATTTACCTCTCTGGCTGAAAAAGAAAAGAGCAGGCTTAGGGTGTTGTAAAATCAGATTGGAAGGTTCATCTCTGAGGACAAAAATAGGGCACATCACACTGTAAAATGTATAACGTCCTAAACTGGCTGTCCTTGGATTCAAGGCTAAACCTTCTGTTTTGTAGATTCATTTTAAAAATTTCGACATTAGGCCCAGAATGACTGGGTGAACTACTTGAAAACTCAAATTAGATCAAGGAAATAGGAACTCTGCACTTACTGTAAACATGTGCTTTCATAAATAAGATGTTTCAGCTGTTACAGTTTATTAGAGAATACATTTTTTTTTCATTTTCAACGTTACTTCCAAAGATTTGCAGCACATCTTTGTATTCCATCTAAAAAGTCTGCATAGAAAACATGGGAACTTCTCGAGCTTTGCTCTCGAGGTTCCAATGAATGTCTCCAGAACCTCTCGATGGTATTATAGCCTTGTAATACACAGTCCCCTATCTATTATTCTATTTGCAATATACAGAGATACTTAATAATAGTATGGAAAACCATACACTTTTTTCCCCGTAACACCAGAGATGAAATCCATCAATAGTATTACGAGATCCCGCAGTACTTTCAATGCATCTGATTATGTTTCCTTGTGCTACGCACAGTCCATCAGCTGCGCATAAGTGGGCTTTTTTGTAACAGTCATGTACAGTAAAAGCCATCTCGCCACTAACTCACAATCATCCAGTCTCTCTCTCTTGGACAACTTGACAAATGTGCAGGGGAGTGGGGTGGCTAGGGGAAGAAGCTGGATGGTAAGTCCATGGTAAGCTAGGGTGATAGGAGTTTTTGGGGGGCGGTGCCTGATGAGGTGGGCCGGCCTCACAGAGAAAGAAACAGAACTCCAGAAAAAGACCGATGGAAATCTAAATAGAAGCTCTTAAGAGTTATCCTGCAGAATGATTTTCCACTCTCCTCTGGTCTGTTTCCATTACAGATTCCATGCCTGTTCCAGAGCTGTAGAAAAAGAAAAATCCTGGTTCAGGGATGTCCAAAGGCCCATCAGTAGTGTGTCGTGTTTCTGTGCTAGGGACTCGGATTTGAGAGCAAATTCAGGAAGCTGGAACTCAATTTGGTCTAGCTGGGCAAGCACGTGCCATCAATGGCAGTGCTCCTCAGTCTCAGAAGTGAGGGTGCCATGATCCAGTGATGCAGTGATCCCCAGTAATCTCCCAGAGTACTGAAGCTGCTCCATTGCCATAGGGCTCACTGTGTGCATTTGAGGCTGCTGTCAGGTAGTCCTGCAGCACCAGGGGAGGGTCAATGACCACAGTGTAAGAAAGCCTATAATACTGTCTCAATGATGGTCTGTGGAACTCTCAGGTCCCACTCTGCAGTGATCCTTGCTGGTAGGGACAGCCAGGGTAGAGTCTGATGAGGCTGAGAGGTTGCCTGGAGCCAGAGGGAAAAACACGACCAGAAGACTGGGTGGATGACGTTAGGGCATAAAAAGATTTAAACAAACAAAAAAAGGGCAAAACAAATCTTGGTTGGCTGGAACCGTGATCTCGCCATACAAGAATTTTATTTTACCTGAATGAATGGGAGAATATAAAACATTTTTATGATATCTGGAACCAGAAATGAACTGTAGGAAGCTCCCTAACATTTCAACTGTCACAACTCTGAATTAATGAAATAAACCATTTTGTTTTTAAATGCTTTTCCCACAACTCATGACATATTTCGTGGCTTTCCAGTAGCATCTCTACATTTTTTGTAACTGAAAAAGCATTTGTGCATTGTATACACGATTATATTTCTATTTATGGTCTTTCTGCCCTTTTACATCACAGCAGTATGCCCAGGACTCCTGTTTTATGCTTGAGACACTTATGAGATGGTCAAGTTGAAGAGATGAGCAAGGGACAATAACACATTTTTTGTTGAATATCAGCAGATTACTTTCAGGAAAAAAAAAAAAAGAGGTACATCTTTGACTCAGGTCAGAATGTTTTAGTAGGTCCCATGAGCATCTAAAATGAGGGCTCACTTTCCCCATAAAATAGGCTAGCACAAGCTCTACACATAAAACTTTATTCATGATTTTTATACCATGTGGAATATATTTTGAGCTATTACTATGCAACCTCAGTGATGCCAGTGGCTGAGTAGTTCACAAGCTCACCTCTGGGCTTCGCAGATCAGCATGTGGTGAGCTCTAGTCCTACACCAGGAACATGGGTTAATAACCAATATACTGTACTGACACTGTAGTGTACCACTAGTAGGTAGTGCACTTTTAGAGGTGCCATCCTTCAGATGAGCCATTAAACCCAGATCCTCACTGTCCATCTCTGGCTGCTACTCATATAGAAGTTCAAGATCCCATGGTACTTAGGGTAAACACAGAGCATTTTTCCAGGGTCCTGACCAATATTCTCTCTGTTAATAGAACAGGTTCATGTAACTTACCCTCCAGCACGCATATGGGAATGGGCTGTCTTGGTCACAAATTATACATACCATAGAAAAATAAATAAATGTCTCGGTCACAAATTACACATATCATAAAAATACTGTCAAATATTCCTAGTCATCCACTGAATAGCTACCATATGACATGACGAAGAATGTTAATTTCATGAGGAAACATGACCACCAGGACACATACTTAAAGAGCAGGTGTTTAGTTATTTAATCTCTCCCCCACTTAACAAGCTGGATAGCTTATCCCTCGGTTTAAAGATCCTACTGGGAGCTGTCATTTTTGCATTAGTAAATTTTCTAACAAAACACTCGTAAAATCCAACACTGGGACCCTCGAACAAAACACTGATACTTCCTAAGTTGGAGTCACGCCCCCACGCTGGCACGTTTTATGATGTCAGTCCTAGAATAGCATGGAGGTGCACTCCATAGGCTATAATTGGGCCGGTATTTACGTGTTGTTTTTAAATAGAGAATAATGGGATAGTTTAGAATGTATTACCGGTCAGTAATACCATTGAGAGGTTCAGGACACGTAAGAACCTTGACAGTGAAGCTCGAGAGGTCCTTACATGTCCTGAACCTCGAGATGGTATTGTGACCGGTAATACTTTCTAAACTATCCATTGTTTTTTTTTTAATATATGGATCCAGGTTTGCCTTTCTTACCTTTAGTAGCTGATAGTTCATCTGGTGGTTGCAGTGGGTCCAGTGATGCCATGTTCCAAGTATCGTGAACACTACGAATAAAACTGTCTAAAGTATTTTTATTTTTAAAAGCCAATGATTTGTGGCAACTGATTGAGTGCCAATGACTGCGGCAACAGAAAGGGTTTTTTTGATACTGCGGTATCTATTCTGTGTCACTGTCTGAGTAGATAACATAGCAGCGCTTCTTGGGTGACTGGGGAGAGTGACGTATGTTGATAGCGACGTCGGTGAAAAAAGAGCAGTGACTTCCAAATATGTTTCCGGAGGTCGCAGAGATTCGGGAGGTTGTAGGTTTGAACGTGCTGTGTGATGCAATTTCCTGGTGCTCCACGGAAGAAGTCATAGCATTTTCTTGAACTTTGGGAAGAATGGTGTGTGTAGAAGCTGCCGTTTCTGGATTTTTAGTGTAAATTTCTGCCTCTGTTTGCTGTTGATCCCAAGAGGTGGATGGCTGCTGGAGGTTGCAAGACAGGATGGAGCACATTCGTTTCTGCTTCTGCTCCAATAAAGTGCTGTATGCATTAATACTTTGGATGTTCTTGTGCCCAGAGAGCTGTGCAACGTCTGTTGGGGGGATATTTGAGTCTACCAGCATTTGTATGGCAGTTTTCCTCATGGAGTGGTTCGTGATTCGTTTTTCAACTGGTATTCTGGCTGACTTTTGGAGGAGCTTCATTATGGATCTGATTTTGTTTTCTCCTATTGTCATACACCGATACCAGTAACTGGTTGGCTTTAGTCTGGTGTTTGGTGCTAGGTAAAATGGGGAATCTGCTTGTAGCATTTCAGGTGGTCTGTGACTGGCATACTTTTTGTATGCTGTGATGGGGTCTCTGTCTGGGTTTTGGCGATTTGCATACATTCGTGGAGCTACTGGCCGTATATCCCTGACATTTACCCCAGTTCTCGTTTTAGTTTGACGTTCGTGGTACTCTAAATATTCTTTTCCTTCAGAATCAGTTCCTA